>JAPQWN010000001.1:105970950-108870497 GCA_028538565.1 Umbellularia californica
CCAAACCATCAGCAGCTGATGTCCATTCTTTGTATTCTGAGCCCCTACCACTTTTCAGCAGGGACTCTTGCCACCTTTATTTTATAAATCTATTTTTTTGGGTAGAATCTTCCCTTTTTTGAACCCCTGGGGTAGCTCAGTTGGCCTAGGACCACAGTTTGCACCCAGAGGTTGTGGGTTCGAAATTGCACTACTACACTGGGGTCACAAGGGAATTTTAACCGGCTTTCTCTCTTGGGCCCGTACGCATTATTCTGGCCCAAAGGGCTAGGAACCCTGCGTTATCAAAAAAAAAAAAAAATCTTCACTTTTTTACTGTTGAGATTTTTATTTTCAAAAAGTAAAATATAACATTTGTATTTCTGTTGTACAATCTAGCTGAAGTACTATGCTACTGGTGAGTATTTATGTTTCCAACATAGATTTTTTTTTTCAATGCAAAAATAAAATGAACTTTAAATAAGATGTTCTGGTTTCAAGCATTTGCCATTTTTTTTTGGCAGCTTTCACCTTGACCATGCTGCATCCTTGCCATATTTTCTCGAGAAGGTATGACCTTATGGATGACCATTTGCGTATTTTATGTTAGTATTTAGTATACTGAAGGATGCTAATTTACTTTTCAGACAACTTTCAAAGGGCGCGTTTTTATGACCCATGCAACAAAGGCTATCTACAGGCTGCTTTTGTCGGATTATGTGAAAGTGAGCAAAGTTTCTGTGGAAGATATGTTGTATGATGAACAAGATATAATTCGGTCTATGGACAAAATTGAGGTGTGTTCATCTGTTTTATGGAGCAGGAACTTTTCTAAGGCTCAATAGTCCATCTTTTGGGCTTTCCCGTGAATTTTTAGAATTAGTTCAGAGAATTTTTAGTCATTATTTCCATTAAAAAAAAAGGGGCATGGATGTTCTTATTCTATTACCAGCTATATTCTTCATCTGGCTTTACCAGCCGTCATTTCAGGAAGAGCCTGGAGCACAGTTGGAAGGTTCTTACTGTGACATGAAACCACAAGGCTGTGAATTTGAGTCAACTTACCTATAAAAAGAGATCCATTCTCTGAAGACTTAAACAAAGAGTAAAAATAGATAAACATTAGCTGTTATTCCAGCAGCATCATAGCTGGTTTGCGTGATACAGGCATCTGATCTTACTCTCTCCTTCCTGCATTTTCAGAGTTGGAGCTTCTTATTTACCACGTAATTAAAATATGTCCCTTCCTACTAAGCTTGAAATTCGCACTACCAATGATCCAAGAAACAGCATGTTATTTGAAGTCCTAAAATTTGAAAGTTCATTTATTTTATTTTAGTTGAATCATACATCATTACTTCAATTTCCATTTAAAGAAGTTATTCATAATTACTATTAAAAAAAGGAAGTCATTCATAATTTTTCAGGTAATGATTACACAGCTGGGCTTTTCCCTCTGCAGGTTATTGACTTCCACCAAACTTTAGAGGTAAATGGTATTCGCTTCTGGTGCTACACTGCCGGCCATGTCCTTGGTGCTGCCATGTTCATGGTTGACATTGCTGGAGTCCGAGTGCTCTACACTGGAGATTATTCACGTGAAGAAGACAGGCACCTTCGTGCTGCCGAGACCCCACAGTTCTCCCCTGACATCTGCATCATCGAATCCACGTATGGTGTCCAGCTCCACCAGCCCAGAGTTGTGCGAGAGAAACGCTTCACTGATGTTATCCATTCGACCATCTCTCAGGGTGGCCGTGTCCTCATTCCTGCTTTTGCCCTTGGCCGAGCTCAAGAGCTTCTCCTCATCCTGGATGAGTACTGGTCAAACCACCCTGAACTCCACAACATCCCCATTTACTATGCCTCACCTCTTGCCAAGAGGTGCATGGCTGTCTACCAGACCTACATAAATGCCATGAATGAGAGGATCCGGAACCAATTTGCAAATTCAAATCCCTTTGACTTCAAGCACATCTCGCCGTTGAAGAGCATCGAGAACTTTGATGATGTTGGCCCTTCAGTGGTGATGGCAAGCCCTAGTGGGCTGCAGAGTGGGCTGTCCAGGCAATTGTTTGACATGTGGTGTGCAGATAAGAAGAATGCATGTGTTATTCCTGGGTATGTGGTGGAAGGGACGCTCGCGAAGACAATCATCAATGAACCTAAGGAAGTTACCCTAATGAATGGTCTCAGTGCTCCTCTTAACATGCAGGTCCATTACATTTCCTTTTCAGCTCATGCTGATTTCGCTCAGACAAGTACATTCTTGGAGGAGCTTATGCCTCCTAACATAATCCTAGTCCATGGAGAAGCAAATGAAATGGGAAGGCTCAAACAGAAGCTCATCACCCAATTTGCTGACCGAAACACTAAAATAATATCCCCAAAGAACTGCCAGTCTGTTGAGATGTACTTCAATTCTGAGAAAATGGCCAAAACGATTGGGCGGCTGGCCGAGAAGACTCCCGAAGCTGGTGAAACTGTCAGTGGTCTACTTGTAAAGAGAGGTTTCACATATCAGATCATGGCCCCAGAGGATCTCCACGTCTTCTCACAACTATCCACTGCAAACGTTACACAGAGGATCGCCATCCCTTATTCCGGTGCCTTTGGTGTGATAAAGCACAGGCTCAAGCAGATATATGAGAGCGTTGAATCCCCCACCGATGAGTCTGAGGTCCCAACATTGCACGTGCATGAACGGGTGACAGTGAAGCAGGAGTCAGAGAAATATGTCTCATTACAGTGGAATTCAGACCCAATAAGTGACATGGTTTCAGACTCGGTTGTCGCTCTGGTTTTAAATATTAACCGGGAACTTCCTAAGGTAACTGCAACAGAGACGAAGACAGAGGAGGAGATGGCAAAGGCAGCAGAGAAAGTGATTTACGCACTTCTGGTTTCATTGTTTGGAGATGTCAAGGTGGGAGAGGAGGGGAAGCTGGTTGTGACAGTTGATGGGAATGTTGCACGTGTAGACAGCAAGAGTGGAGATGTTGAGAGCGATAATGAAAATCTTCAGGAAAGGGTCAGAACAGCATTTCGCCGGATCCTAAGTGCTGTGAAGCCAATCCCACTCTCAGCATCGTGAAATGGTAAATGTGGAATTGCATGAAGAAGGAGAGGAAAAAACCTTCTCTTTGGGGTTGAAAAAGAGCAACTTTGTATTACTCTTAGATTTGTTAAGCCCAGGAAAGGATTCTTAAAATTGCCTTGCTGTTCCGCTAAGAGCCTGCAATCTGGAGGAACCCTGTTTTGCAAGCACAAGGGATTCACCAAGGAATGGTTGTGCCTGAGAGTGAGTGTAGGTGCTCTAACTAAAGCTGGCCTCTGAAAACCTTGACCGGTGACTGGGTGTTGGTGCGACAATTTTTCTTGATGATGATTGTTTCATTTATGCATGCTATAATCTCAATTTTCATGAACTAAAATGAATTTTTATTTAATTATTGCCTAGATATTATGGAAAGATTTGTAGACTTAAAAAGATTTTCTGCACAGGAAATTAGCGTTCTAATTTCAGCTCTTAACATTTGAGTTCCTTTGGATTTCTGGAGTTCAATGTGAGAATCAAAGTTATTCTGGAATTATAGAATTTTATGTGCTCAAGCCTCACAGTCCTGGGATATGAGATATATCCTCTTTTCAGTGCAGTCTCAAATGGTGGAATTCAACTGTACAGATCTATGAAGGGTTCATGGTTTCTCATTCTGGGATTGAGTAGTGATGGGGTATTACAGGGGTAAGTAAAGCATGTGATAAATCATATGATGGGCTCTAGTCTATTCACGTTTCAAGGAGAATGCACATTAAAATATCTATATTGTATAATATTAATATTTGTCTTGCTATTGGAGATCCATTGCCTCAACCTCCAACCACACAAGAGGTTCTATTCAGTCTTGCCTCAGAGAAGAAACAAAATAGAAAAAAACCTTCTTGGCTCCAGCAGTAGATATATTGCTAACTGCTAAGGCTAACAAAATTTGTATGGTGCCGTCAAGGTGGCGGCTCACTTGGTTTGAGCATTGGGTTTCCTCCCCAAGGTATCGAGTTCACTCCTACCCCTTGCATTATCCGTGTACTATGTGTGCTGCTATGTATGTATCCCTCGGGATAGTCTTTGCTCGTCAGAATCAGAAGGATCAGAAGGTTGGACTGACGAGGGATACCTGGGTCATTAAAAAAGACACAAAGTTTGTTTGGGGTTTTTTTTATAGGTCCTTGGGCATGTTCGAATAATTCATGGAGAAAGTAGTTTAAAGCAAATGTCATCGAATCAATGGATAAAATAATGGTGGCATAAAAAATATATTTTTTGATAATGTAAAATTATAATGGTTTTATGAGATGACCTAACTTGAAGTGAGGCAAGAAGTGAACAAATGGTAAACAACCACTTGTGTTTTATGAAAATTTTTTTTTATTTTTTTATTTTATGCGGCTGGTAAAATAAAAGTAATTGGTTTTTGGTTTTTAAAGCCAAGTCTTTTTTTTTTTAATTTTTTTTTACGAAGGGCAGATGGGACTTACTTTTCTATGTTCTAAGTAAAGTAGAATACACTATCTCATGGATTTTACTTTATCTCTTGGAAAAAGATAACATTGACAAGTTTCAAGAAACTCCATTTCAAATGAAACTTGACTCAATTCCAATGCAAAACTTTTGAGTTTGATCATACAAATAGTTTGGTTTCCCCGCATGGCCTTAAGTTTGATTTCACGCGTGGCCTCTTATATGCTTTATATGAGTACGATATGTGGAACTCACGGTGGGGCCCATATATTAATGACATAAAATATTAAAATTGAATGTACCTCCCACTTGTAGCGTATGGTCAAACTACTTCAATATAGAATTTGATCTTACCGTAAAATTGAACACATGATTGATAACGTGATTATCACAATCTTATGCACTATTAATGCTATACATTAATAACACCATCGATCCATGCATTTACAAATTTACCGCTAATAATTATATGAAAAACACACACACTATCAATCCCTAATTTTTTTTTGTTGCTCGGAGCAGGAGAGAAAACTATTTAGGAAGAGGGAGGAGAAGGCGAACCCCAACATCAACTTCTGTCATTCCATCTGCACCTGATCACAAGGTCTGTGCACTCTATTTTATCTCCAAATTGGACTCTGACTAGGGTCCCCACCCTGCTGTTTCTTCGCTGCCGAGGGCAGTTTAGTCATTTTGATTTATTTTAGAGCCCTAAGTTGGGCACAACGACATTTCCATCCTTTCCACTTCGCCCTAGCTCCTGGCAAAGCTAGCCCAGCCAAAAGGTTCTCATGGTCTGTTGGTCTCTTCCTCCTCTTTTTAATCATCATCAAAGGTATGGGTTATTGACAATCCAGCTCCTAGCCCTAGTAATTTGGAATTTTCATGTACATCTTTATAAATCCATCCATCAGTGGGCTATCTTGAAATCCAAAATGCTGTTCATCCCAAAATTTTGAAGCATTTGTTTAATTGTTGATTGGGTTCTTTTAAGCTTTAACATTGATGATTGCATTACAATTTCACTCTCTCATTAACACATCATGGCTTATAAAATCTTCATTTTGGCATGTTTGTTCTTTCTTTTTCTCCCCCTCTAGTACATACTCCCACTCTAAACAGTGAAATAGAGAATGTCTTTGGGCGGGCGTGCATGGGATGTATTGAGCAAAAGAGACAATCTGATCCATATTCTTTTGGGGAGCTCCTTTGTGGCCCTGTGCATTAGATCAATGGGGCAGCAAAATGATATAGAGAGCCTCCAAGCCGAGAAAGCGCAACTCCAGAAGACGAACAAAGCTATGAAGAAAGCCATCTGGGATTGGAAGCAACAGCTTTTCGAAGAGGCCTCCGCAGATGCGACTGCCTATCCAGTTCCCCTCTCTAGACTCAAAGCCATCTATGGGGATATTGTATCTCAACAAGGTACCCACTCAGATGAAAATGCCCTTTCTAGTTCTTAGTCATGTGTTTTTTGAATTCGCATCTAATCTGATTTCTTTACAAGCCACTTTGTCCTTTGTTTTGCTGTGAATCAGATTTGTTGTTTCTTGTGTGGTCCTACTATTGGTTGTGAGCTGTAGCTTCTTGTATTTGCTTGAATGAGTATTTGTGTAAAGAGATGAAACTCTCTTATCAATCAAAGGGGGACCTCATCCATTCAAATGTGGCCTTTCTCTAGCTCAAGGATTTATAACTCCACTGGACCAAGTTGGGCCAAGTCTCCCCTTAGATTAATAACCTTTATAAAAATGAAAAAAAAAAAAAAAAAAAAAAAAGCCAAGACTTTTTATGCTTTACTTATTAATCATAAATTGAAGTAGCAATACCTTTCAAAAGAAAAGAAAAATTGAAGTAGCAATTGGCGGCTACATTTATGTTTCACTCAATCGGATTAATGGCACCTTCAATCCTTGAATGCTTAAATCTTCTAAAATATGTTATTTTGATGATGATGATCATTGCCTTGTTTCAACTATATTGGGGTCAGCTACATGAATTTTGGTTCTCCATTCCAATCCATTCCTAGCCAAATCCTCTGATAGGTTGCTTTTTTTCAGATCTATTACTAGTACTTCTTCCATCAACGTCCTCTTCGTCTTACCCTTTCCCCGTAATGGGCCATCAACCTGCATGGAAAAACTTTTCCTCACTGGCCCCGTTGTTGGTCTGGGTTGGACATGTCCAAACCACATCACGAACGAGTTTCCCTTATTTTATCACCCGTTCATGCTACCTGTAAATGCTTTTGAAAGCACTTATATCTAATTATGTCTTTCCTTGTTTTACCATAGCGGCCTCAACATTTTCATCTCTGCTATACTCACTTGCACTTTGTGCAAGTGTTTCTTCTTGCTTGGCCAACAGTCTGGAGGTGACTTGGCTTGGTACCCATTGCATCCAAATTGAATCAGCCGAGTCGACTTGCACAACTTACTTTTAAAGCCATGCACTTGTTGGGATAGGAAATGATTTTATAGATGGATTGTGTTAGTTGACATGACATATTTTCCAATTACTAAGTTCAACCACTATTACTTGATAGAGTGTTCCTAGACTTATACTAGGTCTCTTGATGTTTAATATCCATTTGAAACATTCATTTGCCTAAGATGTTACCAAATTTCCTTTGTTTCACATTTCTAGTTGTGATCATACATTTTCAAGGTGTGTCAATTACCATCCTAAAAACAAAAAAGGTTACAAAAGTCTCAGCCCATTCTGCATTCATTTTCAAAGATATTGTTACCTGTTTGCCCAGGCCACAGTAATTTGAATGTTCAAAGACGTAGTTTTTTCCTTTCTTATTGTTAAAGTTATTTTGAATACCCAATATTCTTTGTTGGCACTCATTTATACTCCTATTATGTTGCCAGCTATTTCTGCACATATCGTTGCACCGGGTAACAGCAGTAGCATGATGTTTTTCAGCGAACTGCAGTTATTTGGCATTTTCAATTATAGAAGTCTGCATGAATTGATGCTTGCAGATTCTTGTTATCATGTTGGAAAATCTTGATTTGGGGTATTTGCTACAACACAATCAGGAATTTTGTTATTTGTCTCCCCTAATCCTTTTATTATTTTAAAAAAAGAGAAAGAAATGAAAAAAAGAGCTATTATGTTCTTCCTTAATATTCTTCCAACATAGTGGAAAATATGCTCACTGCCCACTCCCATTATAAAATGCATTCCACTGAACTAATTTGTTTTCTGCTTTCAATATTTGGTAACTGGTTTCCTTGTTGCAGGTGAGGCAGGGGAGACTGGGACAGCAAATTCAACTTCCGCGAGAACAAAGTTTGTAGTTTGAAGTTGTCTGTCTTATGTCACTGAAGAACATTTCATTTGATTGAGATGGGCAAAGTTAGTTGTTGGTTTTGAGGAGGTTTTTTATTCTGCAAAATATGGTGGTGGATGTCTAGCAAAGTTTTGACCATGTGAATATGGATTTTGGTAAGCTTATGAGCAAATATATTTTTACATCTAGAATCCATTTGATTGTGAAAGATTAAAGTAGGTCGCATGCAATAAATGAAATACCATCCCGTCAAGATTATTACAATAATTTGATCTGAATGAGCTCAGTATATGTGCAGTTGGATGGCATTTCGGATGCTCCCACTTTTGGGTTTTGATTCCCAATCTCCATTGGGGAAACTTCAGAACAAGAGATTTGGAAATAAAAGTGTCCCTTTACAGGATACTTGTACAGGGCGGCTGCATTTGCCCTACCCCACACATGGATTTCAAGATCCAAACAGTGCATTTGTTCATCTTAGATTGTTGTGGCTTGAAAATCAGGTTCATCCAGGCATCACATGCACTACATTGCAAAAAGAAATTGGCTAGAAAATTTATCCATGGTCGAATTTCTACATTATAGTGTGGGCGACATGATGACCAAACCATCTGTTCCAATGCTAGTATGCTTTTAAGATGGCCTTGACCTGATAAATGGTCTGGAATCTGGATATCACATGTTCATGCATGGTGCAAGCCTCCATGTATGATGACTCTTCTTTTTGAAGCATTTTATGGCAACTAACTAAACAGTTATTGTGTTCTCTCACTTGCATTCTTGGCTTCTTTTTTTTGTTAATCTCGGAAGAAAATATTTGCAGGGTCTTGCTTTGAGACTTGTATGCCATAAGTGACCTGTGCATTCTCCATTACATTTTTTCTTTGATTGCCCCAGTAAACCACAAATATTTGCAAATATACTGATATCATTGGGAGATGAGAAGATTATGAGAACAAAGTCTGTGACACTGCCCAAGATAATAATGATTATCATTAGTCAGTAAACTCAATTCTTGTTGCCAAAATAGAAAACCATAACAGATGTCACTTTTCAGACAGGTTTATCTGAAGGCTGCTAAATTAATTTGCAGGAGGGCTATAAATTTTCTTGATTTGGGCTATATACATCTGCCCAATTGCTTTGACAGTCTACGTGATGGTTTAATTTCCAAGACTGGTCCCAGACGATGGGCCTGAAAGAGCTGCTTTCAAACCCAGTTGAGCCCCTACCTAACCCCAAGCTCAAGTTGGTCCCCAACCTGACTATCCTGAACCTGGCAAACCCATTCCAATCAATAAACGACCAATTAGTGTTTGGACCCAAATCCTTTCCATCATCCCATTTCTAGGACTCACGGAAATGCCTCGGGTAGTGCCACAATCTGTTCTATGTTCAACAATGTGTTGAACTACTTCAACAAGTCTACGCGTGAGGTATCCAGCATCTGATGTTCATACAGCAGTATCCACAACTCCTTTGCTGGCTCCGTAGCAGGAAATGATATATTCCGTTAAAGAAAGTCCTTCGCAAGACTTAAGTCATCTCAATCTGACCGAGCTTGGACTGAGAAAATAATGCCGTTGGTTGGGTTAGCCAACATAATCCTCAGGATATAATGCACAATAAAGGAGGCAAGTTTTGACTTGGTCATTTCTGAGCAGTTCACAACGGGAGTGCAATGGCGGCTTTGATTCCTGTTGATGAGCACTTGAATTCATATGATTCATTTCTCCCATAACTTGACATTGAAAACTTGCCCCCAGAGCCTCCCCAACTGTAATGATTGCAATTGGCAAACCACCACACTCTTTACCTATGTTCTCTGCAATGCCTTGCACATCTGGAGAAAGCACCTCATCAACTCCCAACTGTCTTTAAACAAGTCCCAGGCATCTTCATCAGAGAGTACCTCCACTTCAATGTCTTTATGTGACTTTGTATCTTCATCAGAGAGTACTTTTGTATCTTCATCAGAGAGTACCTCCACTTCAATGTCTTTATGTGACTCCATGCTTGGGCAAAGTCCTGGGTCATGTGGTTAGGTGACTCCATGCTTGGGCAAAGTCCTGGGTCATGTGGTTCCCGTTCCTCTGTGCCTAGGACACCAGAATATGATCCATGAACAAAGAAAATCATTAGAGAAATGTTAAAGTAGAACAAGATAGAGTTCACCGTAGTTTGGCTAGCATAGCCAAAGTCCACGATAGTAATCTCCCACACCACTGCTGGTGGGATTTGATTTACAGTGAAATTGGTTACAAGATGAGAGTCAATGATTGGGGTGATTGAACATGTACATGCTGTCGTTACAAAAGAAAAAATAAGATAGATAAAATTGTACCTGCTGTGACTGCTATATTGAGATTTTGCAGCTACAATTGAGAAGATTGAGAAATTGAATAGAGAGGTTTAATGTGAGAGATTTTAGGACCCTCAAGGTGATGGGATATCTGAGACCTTCAGCCTTTCATGTGGGGTGATGAGATGATGCCTTTAGTGGTGGTAACTCTTCTAGTGAAAATGTCTGAAACTTGATCCGCAATGGAGAGGTACTCAACTTCAAGTGCTTTTCAAGCAATGAACTCATGAACAACGCGAAAACCAATTGCCACACGCTTTGTGCGAAAGTAAAAAAACTGGATTGGCTGTGAGTGAGGTAAATGGAGCTTATGTTGTAACACCACAAAGTTAGTGGTTGCGGCACCTTGCATCCAAGTTCATTAAGAAGAGAGTAAACCCATATACATTCGGGAGTGGCATATTAGCTAGTCTCTATATTCAGCTCATTTGTTTCTTTAAAATCCAACAAATGAAATTTGGCCCAAGATATATCATATCCCTCTCTAGAAGTGGATTTGTGATCATCAATGCAAACTTACCAATCAGTATCGATAAAGGTGTGAAGTTTGGTAGAGGACAATATAAGAAGACCATATTAAATGGTAAGCTGAAACAGCGGCGAACTCTTTTTCAGTCATAACTTTCAAACCCCGGGGGGTAGCTCAGTTGGCCTAGGACCACGGTTTGCACTCGGAGGTTGTGGGTTCGAAACTGCACTACCACACTGGGGCTACAGGGGAATTTTACCCGGCCTTTTCTTCTGAGCCAGTAGGGATTATTCTGGCCTAAAGGGCTGGGAACCCTGCGTTATCAAAAAAAAAAAAAACTTTCAAAGACTCATCCGAAGTAAACAGTTTTCTCTTATTTCCATCTTTACCTTTTTGAACATAAAGAATTTCTCACAAAGTCTCTTGAGCTCCCTACCTAAAAAAAATTGCAAAAACATCTCATACCTCAACATCTTTCCTACATAATGGATAACGGTCTTGTCCTAGAATATGGAACCACTTGGACCCCACCTTTAATTACTTCAGACCCTTTGACCCTCTTCTCATATCATGATTTGGCATTAGGACATATCTTTATACTTTTTAATCATTCACTCACCGATAGATTGTATCTAAAAATAAAAAATAAATTCAAATTGATCATTTACAGATGTGATTAAATTTGAAAAAAATAAAAAAATAAAAAAAGAAATTGAATCACATCAGATGCTAGCATTGATTCACATCATCCATAATATGCCGCAACGTTATATGAAATTCAAAAATTATCTCATTAAACCATTTAAATTTATCACTAAATCTTTGCTCTATTTAATCTCCATGTTAAAATCTCTTTTACATCCCTGAAATCTCTCACAGGTTTCCTTCTTACTCCCTCCCTAATCTCTAGTCCTTTCACATTGCCCCTTATAACACCATGATAAGAGATCAATCCATCTTCGTTTTGAGAAGACAAGAAAAATATGTATCTCAATCTCTTCTCATCCCTCTCCTGATGGTAATTTCCTTATGATGTATGGCTTGAAATACTATGTGCTTAAAATATTTAAGACAAGTATAAGACAAGGAAAGAATAATAAAATTGGGATAAGGATTATGCTACTGTGTATACTATTACTTTACTTACTTTTGTTAATATTAATCTTTTAAGTGTAAAGTATCATCCCATTTAACCTTTTAATTACATCGTACTAGAAGCATGCGCTTAAAACATTGTGCGTCTCAAGTTCTCACTCTCTCTTAACAAATTTCTTTCTCTACAATTTTCTTATTACCAATGTAGTTGGTAGCTTGCCCGTGCTTAGCACGGGTTTTCTTATTACAATTTAATTACAATTTTCTTTCCAACATAGTTTTTTAGATTGGTAACAAGACACGATTTTATTAATACTACACCACCAAGCCAGAAAATAAAACTAGGTTATAAGATTTTATACCCACCAAAGCCAGACACAGTCAACAACTACAATTACATAATATGGGCTTATCATAGAGAGATTCTATCTATGTCTTGTTTAGCTATAGACTATACGTCAAAGAATTTGTCTATCTAAGCACTTGATAAAAAATCACATATGGATCCTTGATTTCAATTAAAAAGAATTGGAATCCCCACAACCTAGAATCAAAGTCATTAGCCTACATCATTGTAGCCAAGTCGCTATCCACAATTAACTTGGGCCTGAAAGGAATTCAAGAGTAACGGAAGAGCTTCCAAAACTGCCATCACCTACCTAATTAGACTCCTTAACTCCTGCATTCTTAGAAAACAATAGCAAAATCTCTCCCTTGGAGTTGCGAAGAACCTCCAATACCAGTTGGATCTAATTTACGTCTAGATGCTTCATCCACGTTAAACTTTAATCTCCACTGGTGGAGGGGTCTAAGACGTTCTCTTATCCCTTTTTTTTTATTTGAAAATTGTTGTTCTCTTATTCTTCTTCCTCCCACATGACACACTAGCTTCCCAATTAGATAGAATGTCAAACAAGTTGAAACTAGCAACCATCTTTCTACTCTTAAACGGATATCCGAAATAACCTTATCAACTGAAGACGAAGAGCCTCTAAAAATTCTCTCATCCCTTCCTTCCAAATGAACCAAAGGAATAGTGAAAGAAACAATCCTCCACATAACAAGTCTGTATCGGTGAAACACTTCCAACCTCCAATAAAGAGCTAGCTTTGAGATGGTACTCTGGAGACACCATGACATACCTCACCTTTCTAAGAAAATTATGTCATATCCTGGATACAGACTTACAATGCAAAAACAGGGTGATCAATTTACTCTTGAGCTTTCCTTCACATCACACAAATATTGAAGATGCTCTCTGATGTCAGATCCCTTCTCCACAGATTATTGGCTGTAGACACCTTTCCTGTGATTGTCAGTCAGCAAAAAAACTCAACTCTTGGAGGAACCAAACCCAATCAAATTAATGCACAAGTAGTAGTAGATTGAGGTGGCCCCTATAAAGCTGAATACAATGTCTTAGCTGCAAACCTTCCTAGAGGAGCGGGATTCCAAATCTGAGCATCCTTGGCTTTCCTGAAAAGAAAAATGTTAGAAAAAAATAAAATAAAATAAAATAACCCTACAACTCTCCATATTGGTCTCATGCTGATGAAGGGTTCCCCTAAAAGACACTAGCCAACACACGCTAGTATCCATCACCACATAGCGCTCACCGAAGGAAGACTCTTTATTGGACACCACTATGAACACTGATTGAAAAATGACACAAAGGACCAACCTGCACCCAATCACCCAACCAATACCTAACTCTTCCCCTACAATGAAACCCACCCCTTTCGAAAAGTTATCCCCCTACTATTAGCCTCATCCCAAAAAGATGTTATAGAAACCTTAAATACCTAATTCTCTGTACCTAGGTACTGACTTAGGAGCCCCATTTATTTTCCCTGTATTTTTTAGCAATAATCATTCTGCAAAGAGCATCCCTCTCTTTTCTAAACCTCCACCACTATTTCGCTATCCCAAATTTTATTATCGAGACAATCAATACCTAACTCACCACTTATTAGTTTTAATACCTTGCTGCATTTTAGAAGATGCAACTTATTGGAACTAATCTGACCTTCCCACAAAAAATTCACCATGATTCGATCGTATCTAGCAATCATTGACTTAAGCATTTTGAAAAGAGATATATAGTAGACCAGTAGATTAGATAGCCTGGCTTTGATCAAAGTAACTTTGCCTCCCATATTTAGGTATTTTCCTTTTCCACACAAACAATTTCTTCTTATTTTCTCAATAACAGGATCCCATAACTCCTTTGATCTCGCCTCTGCCACCACTGGAAGACCAATATGCATAAGATGAAGCTGCCTAGTCTTCTATTTCAGAGGGTTAGTTAATTCAATATTATCCTCCTCTTCACATCCAATCCAACCAAGGAGCTCTTGGACATGTTAACCTTCAAATCCAAAAACAACTGAAAAACAAAGTAAAATTCTTCTTAAAGCTAGGTTCTCTTCCCACTTAGTGGAGCTGAATAAAATAGTATTGTTTGCAAATTGAAGGTGGGTAATACCTTCCCCATTTTGTCTAGTCTGAAATCCTCCAATCATACCAACATTCTTCGTCTTTCCTAACAATGCACCCAAAGCTTCTGCCACAACAGTGAATAAGAAAGGGGATAGAGCACTATAAGCTTAAAAAAAATGGGAGGGAGAAGCATTCACCAAAGTTGAGAAGGAAGTAGAGGAAATGAATTCCCTCATCCAACCTCACCACTTCTCACCAAGTAATGAAGTCCCCTTGATAAGGGCTTGTATTAAGAGCAAGAACTTGCTTCAATCTGTTAGGCATCACCTTATACACTCACCCTATCAACTAATAGGCTTTTATCTCGAAGCTTTACCGGATTTTAGACCTTGGGAATAAGCATCACTAGCGTAGCATTTTGCTGTGAGGCTTAGGGAATCGTGCTGAAGGGTGGACAATGTAGCGGTCACTAACTCCGAAGGCGAGGTGTTTCTTAGTGTATTTGGATAATAATGAAAGGGACGGATGAATGGATGGATTTGAAAGAAAAAAAATCGCATATGCAGATAAATCTTTTCCCAATTTCAATGCATGCATAAATCAAATACATTCTACC
The DNA here is from genome assembly GCA_028538565.1 of Umbellularia californica. NCBI lineage: Eukaryota > Viridiplantae > Streptophyta > Magnoliopsida > Laurales > Lauraceae > Umbellularia > Umbellularia californica. The sequence continues at coordinate 105,985,731 of JAPQWN010000001.1, forward strand.
CTATCAACAAGAAGCTAAATAATGGAGATTAGCGGAGGTTGGATGCAAGAGAAGAGAAAGAAAATCATTTTTGGGATGATTTTGATGATATTCTATTTCTTTGGGTTTTTGAAATCATGGGTTATAAGGGCCGCCTAACTATGGGAATGAACGGAACCGAATCTAAACGTTCATCTTTTCAACTTTTTGGCGCTAGATGGACTGACCTCACGAAAGGATTAACCCATCTACCATTGCTCTCTTAGTCCAAAAAAGACTAAATTGACGAAAATGAATGACGAGAATGAGCCTAGCGCTAAGCAATATGATTAATGGTAAACAAATTTTGGCTTTCATGCTATCTCAAAAACTTTGGCTTCCGTGCCACAAACAAATTTTGGCTTTCATGCCATCCCAAAATTTTGGCTTCCATGCCACAAACAAAATCGGCTTTCATGCCAACAAAACAAAATCTGGCTCTCATGCCAATTCAAAATTCGGCTTTCATGCCATCTAAAAAACTTTGACTTCCATGCCAAAAACAAATTTTGGTTTCCATGCCACAAACAAACAAAACCCGGCTTTTATGCAATCTCAAAATTTCGGCTTTCATGCCATCTCAAAACTTTGGCTCCCATGCCACAAACAAATTTTGGCTCTTATGCCACAAAATTCGGCTTCCATGCCATCCCAAAATTTGGCTTTCAAGCCATCAAAAACCAGGCTTTTGCCACAAAAATTGGCTTTCATGCCCGGAATAGGTATGTAATGATGACTAAAGATGTAAATGCAGCAATGCCAATCTAAGGTGCACACAATCCAAGCAAACTATGCAAGAAACACAAGCAAATTAAAATGAAAGAATTGAAGACACAAATGGAATGATCTCACCAGTATGCTGTTTGAATTCCCGAATCTGTGTCTGAGACCTTGCTCTTTGGCTTTGATTTCCCTCGGTGCAGCAATGTGGGCCTTCTGAATGTTGGTCCTCGAGTTGGCTCACCTAGAAGATGGGTGCTCTCTGATTGATGATGATGAGTGAGGGAAGAGAAGACAGTGAATATGGAGTTGAAACAAACGAGTCTTGTCGCCCATGCAGGTCTTGAACCTGCGACCTTCGTGTTATTAGCACGATGCTCTAACCAACTGAGCTAATGGGTTGTGATGGACATAGTCCATTACATTGCACTCAAGTTGGGCATGGCCCATAAAAGTTGATAGGATCTACTACCAAGATCCTTTAAGAAAAACGCCTTCCTTCTTAAGACTGACGACTTTCGTGATCTTCTTCTCAACATGAGGTGCAAAACTATAGCGTGAGATCCAACTCTGTCCTTGAAGTCCCTCTTCTATACTCTGCACTTCATTTTCAGTCTTCTTAACATTTCGCAGCCATAATTCTACTTCCCTCTTTCTCTTTTTTCCTCGTACTACTACTTCTCTTTGTATTTCTTCTTCTATATCCTCCATTTTGCATTTCAGACTTTCCATTTCACTTTTTAATTTTTCTATATTCTCTTTTAGGCTTCTATAAGTATTCAGCTGTCCCCATGCTCTGTACATGATGTCAATTATGATTTGTGATGAGTCCGGCCCAAATGGCCCGATCTGTCATGAGCCAAAGCCCAAAGTTAATGGAGATCCGTTTGCAGTCCGGGCCCGTATCCACGATGCCCCGCCACGTCATGGCAGTCCGGAGCGCTTCGGAAGCAGTCAGGCCACGTCCCGCTCTTACCAGGTCCAGCGGAGAATATCGCAACTGCCTCGCCAGTCGAGGACACCTCGAACGCTCCTCGTGAATCGTGCTGAGAAGTCTCCCCATCTGTTAGGGGACGCTTATAAATACGAAAGCCCCTCGGTACTTGAGGGGCAAGCAATTATTATTATTCGAAAAGCAAGATTCTCCCTTCACCTCTCTTCTCCTAAGTTTGTAATCACTGACACTTGAGAAATTAATACATCCGGCAATCATTGCCTTTGAAGTGGACGTAGGTCACACTGACCGAACCACTATAAATCTCTCTCTCCTCTTTATTACCACATTTACTACCATTATTACTTGACCGGTGGTGTCTGAATCAGAGTTTGGCATCATCAGTTTGGCGCCGTCTGTGGGAACGTACAAAAAGTTTTCACCCTCATTCAAATTATGGTAACCACCAGATCGACAAGACGCGAGGAGGGCGAGGATGGTCCTCCACTGGCTAATCATGGCCCGAATGCTCCTGCTCCCACTCCTCAACTAATGTTGGAGACTATGCAACAGATGGTAGCCCAAAACCATCAAATACTACAACTCATGCTCGCGGGGCAAGGAGGGGTCGGAGGAGTACCGCAAGGAGGCACACGCACGGGGCATCAAAGAGCTCCACGACGGCGAGGAGCTCCCCACCTAGGCGCCCAGGCCCCGGGCGCCCATGCTCCTGGCGCCCAGGCCCCGGGCGCCCATGCACAGGGCGCCCATGGTGTACACCCTGGCGGCGCCCATGGTGTACACCCTGGCGCCCATCCCCAGGGCGCCCCCCGTGGGGCCCAGTTGGGAGGACCCCCACCTCCAGGAGGACCCCCACCTCCGGGAGGGTCAAATCACGGAGAATTTTCACATCCTCCCTCCGCTTCTGATGGGGAGGATCCTCATTTCCAGGAAGGGGAAAGTGAGAATCAGGAGCTGGAAGGCGCGAGCTACTTCTACGATTCAAGCAGAGCAGCCCCCAACCGATGGGACGAGAAGCTCAGAGAGATGCAAGATCAACTAGGCGATGTTTTCAACGCCATGAAGGCACGCGCACCAGAGACCGTGGATTACCTAGTCAGGCGAACGGACACACCGTTCAAGCCTGACGTGGTGAACTATCCACTCCCTTGTAAGTTCAAGATGCCATCCATGGAAACCTTTGATGGAGCAAAGGATCCGCTGGATCACCTAGAAACTTACAAAACAATAATGCAGCTGCACAGTATCCCGGAGGAGATTATGTGCAGGGCGTTTCCAACCACGTTGAAGGGTTCCGCCCGACAGTGGTTTTCCAATCTCGCCCCAGCTTCCATCTCCACATTCGAGGAGCTAAGCAGGTCCTTCGTATCACATTTCATTGGAGGACGCCGCCACCAAAAGCCAGCCACACACCTGCTGAGTGTAAAGCAGGATAGTAATGAGAGTCTCCGGGCATACCTCACTCGTTTTAACGAGGAGGTACTTCAGATTGAGGAAGCCGATGACAAGGTAACCATGACAGCCTTCTTGGGAGGCCTCCGTCCTTCCAGTTTCTACTTCTCAGTAATGAAACGCCCGCCAAAGAGCATGACGGAGCTACTGGCAAAGGCCCAGAAATATATGAATGCTGAGGACGCTACCAGGGCCAGGCGGGGCGAGTCCTCCAGAGGCGAGTCCTCCAGAGCGGCGGACAAAGGAAAGCACGATAGAGACGACAAGAGGGAGCCAAGCAATAAGCGGAGCAGAACCGAGAGGATACCTGCCAGAGACCGACTCGGTCCTGCTCCCCAGAGAGACCGACTCGGCCCTGTTCCGCCAAGAACCCAACAAACTTTTACGGCTCTCAATGCTGCCGTTGGGCACATTCTGCTGGAAATACAAGATGATCCTGCAGTAAAATGGCCGGGGAAAATGAAATCTCCACCAAACCGCAGGAACATGACCAAATATTGTCGCTTCCATCGTGACCACGGTCATGACACTGATGATTGTTTCGACCTCAAAAGGCAGATTGAGGATCTCATCCAGCGTGGACACCTGCGCCAATATGTTGCTGGTAGGGGGCAGGCGCCACCGCCACCTCACAATGCCGAAAACCAGCACCCTATTGGAGAAATCCGAACCATCTCTGGAGGGTTAGCGGAGTCTTTATCCGCCATGAAAGCCTATGCCAGGAAGGCGAGACATCCTGAGGAGCCACGCCCGTCAAAAGCACCGAGGCACAGCGCCGACGAAACTATATCCTTCTCGGATAAAGATCTAGAAGGGATCCAGCACCCTCATGACGATCCTCTGGTGCTCTCGATGACCATCGCCAATTTCCAGGTACATAGGATCTTGGTGGATAGTGGAAGCTCTGCAGATATCTTGTTTGTAGAGGCTTATGACAAGTTGAGGCTGGGCCGAGAGAGGTTACAGCCTGTCAAATTTCCTCTCATTGGTTTTTCGGGGGAGAAGGTGTATCCCTTGGGGACAATCACATTGCCGGTTACAGCCGGGACAGCCCCCCGAACCTCCACCACAATGGTCAATTTCCTGGTGATAGATTGTCCATCAGCTTACAACATCATTCTGGGGCGACCTACTCTTAACTCTTTAAGAGCAGTCCCTTCCACCTATCATCTTATCCTCCGCTTCCCAACCCCGAATGGAGTGGGGGAGGTTAGAGGAGACCAAGTAGCAGCAAGAGAATGCTACGTCACCTCGATGAAGGCCAAGATAACACAGGAGGCGATGCAGGTTGAAGTCTTGGACCCAAGAGATGATGCCACCACAGAAAGAGGGGAACCTGTTGAAAAACTTACCCCTATAATCTTGAATGAAGAGCATCCAGAGAGGAAAGTATATGTTGGCTCTTCACTCCCGGAGGATCTGGTTGGCCAGTTAACAGATTTTTTGAGGGATAACATGGGCATATTCGCATGGTCACATGCGGATCTTGAAGGAATCGACCCAGCGGTCGCCACCCATCGCCTCAATGTTAACCCTCTCCACAAACCTGTTCGGCAAAAGCTAAGGGGCGCCTCCACTGAAAGGGCCCAAGCAATAGACAAGGAGGTCGGAAAGCTGATTGATAACGGGGCGGTCAGGGAAGTGGCGTATCCTGAATGGCTCTCCAATGTGGTGATGGTGGCCAAGGCGAACGGGAAGTGGCGCCTTTGCGTAGACTTCAGCGAACTCAACAAGGCATGCCCAAAAGACAGCTACCCGCTGCCCAGGATTGACCTCCTCATCGACGCCACAGCGGGACACGAGCTCCTCTCCTTCCTGGATGCTTATTCTGGATATAACCAGATTAGCATGCACCCTCAAGACCAGGAAAAAACATCCTTCATCACTCCGAAGGGCACCTACTGCTACAGGGTTATGCCCTTCGGACTAAAGAACGCTGGAGCAACCTACCAACGCCTGGTGAACAGAATGTTCCACTCTCAGATCGGGCGAACGATGGAGGTGTATGTGGACGACATGCTGGTGAAAAGCTTGGCTGCAGCAGATCACATCGGTCATCTTCAAGAGACCTTTGGTGTTATTAGGACCTATAACATGAAGCTGAACCCCGAGAAGTGCGCCTTCGGCGTGGGATCAGGGAAGTTCTTGGGCTTCATGGTCAATCAGAGGGGGATTGAGGCAAACCCCGATAAAATCAAGGCTATACTGGACATGAGGTCGCCTTCATCGACTAAGGAGCTGCAGCGCCTCAATGGAAGAATTGCGGCACTAAACAGATTCGTCTCAAAATCTGCAGATAAGTGTTTGCCTTTCTTCAGAATTCTTAGAAAAGCTTTTGAATGGGGATCTGAGGCTGAGGATGCCTTCCAGAAGCTCAAGGCCTACCTGGCCACACCTCCTCTCCTTTCACATGCTTCGCCTGAGGAAGTGCTGTATTTATACCTCTCTGCCTCTCCCTCGGCGGTGAGCTCTGTTCTCATTACGAACCATAGTGGAGTGCAGAAACCCATCTATTATGTGAGCAGAGCATACCGAGGGGCAGAGGTCAGATATTCAGAGTTGGAAAAGCTGGCGCTCGCCCTCATTTCTACTGCAAGGCGTCTACGTCATTACTTCCAGGGCCACAAAATCATCGTCGTCACTGATCAACCTCTGAAGAGAGTTCTGGCAAAACCTGACGTATCGGGGAGACTCCTCAAGTGGGCAGTAGAATTGGGCGAATTTGATATTCAGTACCAACCAAGGGTTGCCATCAAGGCACAAGCACTGACTGATTTTGTTGCTGAGTTTACCCATGTAGAGGACCCCACCATGTTGCCGCCCACAGACCCAACTTTCCCGGGCGCCCAAGCATCACTGGGCGCCCAGGACTCTGAAGTGGGCGCCCAGACTGAAGTGGGCGCCCAGGACTCTCAAGTGGGCGCCCAGACACCTCTGGGCGCCCAGACTGAAGTGGGCGCCCAGACTGAGGAGGGCGCCCAGAGCTCCTTTCTCGGCGCCCAGACTTCTTCTGGCGCCCAATCCTCTATGGGCGCCCCGACACATGTGGGGAATTCTGCTCCCGACGCCCCGGCAACCTCTGATTCTTCGCCTGGCGCCCAAATGCTTACCAAGACATCAGACTTTTCTTCTATGTCTCAGTGGGAGCTGTACGTTGATGGCTCCGCAACAAGTGAAGGAGGTGGCGCAGGACTCCTTCTGAGCACCCCAGATGGTACACCCATCAAGTATGCGGTAAAACTCCACTTCAATGCCTCGAACAATGAAGCCGAATATGAGGCCCTCCTCTCTGGCCTAAGGTTGGCGATTGAGATGGACGCCCAGTACCTCGTCGCCCATAGCGATTCACAATTAATAGTGAATCAGGTAAACGGGCAGTTCGAAGCAAAGGAGGCAAGGATGCAGGAGTATCTTGCCATGGCAAAGAGACTAATCCAGCAGTTCAAGCACTTTAAGATTTGTCACATCCCAAGAGAGGACAACATGGCAGCCGATACACTCGCCAGGCTCGCCTCATCCTTACAGGCCTCATATGCGGAACCAACTTTCATGGGGCACCAGTTCGAGCCTAGTAGGTTGGATACAGACACCACTAGCGTCAACTGCACCACGGCCGAATTGAACTGGATGACCCCCATCAAGGCGTACCTCCAAGAAGAAACAGTCCCAGATGATCCCCTGGAAGCCAAAAAACTCAGGGTGAGAGCTTCTAAGTTCACCATCTTACAAGAGGTACTCTACAAAAAGGGTTACAACCTGCCGTTGCTGCGCTGCCTTTCCCCAGAAGAAGCTGAATACGCCCTCAGGGAGATTCACGAAGGGATTTGTGGAAATCACTCTGGAGGACGCTGCCTCGCCCATAAAGCGCTTAGACAAGGGTACTTTTGGCCAAGCATGGTAAAAGACGCCAAAGAGTTCACCAAGAAATGTGACAAGTGCCAACGCTTCGCCACTGTGTCTAGGCAGCCACCAGAAGAGCTGACTACCATCCTCAGCCCGTGGCCTTTCTCCAAGTGGGGCATTGACATCTTGGGCCCCCTGCCTTTGAGTCGAGGCCAGTGCAAATTCATAGTCGTCGCCATAGACTATTTCACAAAATGGGCGGAGGCAGAACCCCTAGCAAAAATAACAGACTCCAAGGTGAAGGATTTCGTCTGGAAAAACCTGGTCTGTCGCTTTGGGATACCTCACGCCATTGTCAGTGACAATGGCAAACAGTTCGACAACAGGCTATTCAATTCCTTCTGCGCCGACCTTCAAATAAAGCAACCTCACTCTAGCCCGGCACACCCCCAGGCAAATGGGCAGGCAGAGGTGATGGTGAGAACCGTCCTGCGCAACCTTAAGACAAGGCTCGAAAGAGCAAAAGGTCTGTGGGTAGACGAGCTTCCGGGGGTATTATGGGCCTATCGAACCACGCCACGGACTCCTACCGGGGAAACCCCTTTCTCTCTTGCTTTTGGGACTGAGGCAGTCATTCCTGTCGAAATAGGGGTACATTCCCTAAGGGTCCGCCACTACGACCCTACCACCAATGAGGAAGGACTCCGCCTCAACCTCGATTTGCTGGAGGAGGCAAGAGAAATGTCTGTGGTCCGTAATGCGGAGTACAAGCGACGCATGGCCAAGTACTACAATTCGAGGGTGAAGCCTCGTTCCTTCCAACCAGGAGACCTAGTCCTCAAAAAGGTGATTCTCGCCACAAAGGACTCTCGGGAAGGAAAGTTGGGACCAAATTGGGAAGGTCCCTATCTCATAATAGAAGTTGTGAGACCGGGCACCTACAGAATCCAGAACTCTGAAGGAAAGGTCTTACCTCATCCATGGAATGCAGAGCACTTGAAGAGGTACTACCAGTGAAGATTTTGAACGGGGTGGCTTAGGATTAGGTACTTGATGTTGCACTTTTATTGTTCAAAGCATTGTTCAAAGCATTGTTCAAAATAAAGTAATGGATGGATAAATAAATTTATATTACTTTCATTACAAAAAGGTTGCATAAATCAGGCTTATAAACAGAAGCAAAACCCTATGCTCTAATCACTCTCATCCCCCTCCTCATCATCCTCCTCTGCATCGTCCTCATCATCATCCTCCTCTGCATCGTCCTCAGCATCATCAGAGCTGCTGCCACCACCATCAGGCGCCTCCATCGGCACAAAGCCTGATATGTCAATATCTGGAAAGGCAGCCGAAATCTTCTCTCGAAGCTCCTCGTAGCCATCAATGAAGGCATCTGCAAGGCCAATCTGTAGATCCCTCTCAGCTTGAGAAGCTCTCTCGTTCGCTGCCTTCATCTCTGCCTCCATAGCAACTTCTCTGAGCCTCGCCTTCTCAAGGGTCCGAGCAAGCTCAGCCTCACTGAGCGAAGCCCTCTCACGGGCCTTCATAAGCTCAGCCTCACTGAGCGAAGCCCTCTCACGGGCATTCATAAGCTCAGCCTCACTGAGCGAAGCCCTCTCACGGGCCTTCGTAAGCTCAGCCTCATGAAGCGAAGCCTTCTCGCGGGTCTTCGAAAGTTCAACTTCTGCCTCCGCCGCCCTCTTATTGGCTGCTGAAAGTCCGATCTCAAGCTCGCTCACCCTCCCATGGGCAGCAGCAAGATCAATCCCCGAAGCCCTACCAGCGGCTTCCAAAGCAGTAATCTTCTCTTGAGCAGTGCAGAGCTCTAGCCGCACAGCCTCCTTCTCCCGTCTCATCTGACCATAAGATTGGGCTCTCGACAGCAGGCAGATGGATGCAGTAGAGACCTGAAGAGATAACGGACGAGAAATGAGACGGTTAAAAAAGAAATAAAGGGGTAACGGCCTGGAGAAAATGGAATAAAGAATAGGGAATCTTTACCTGAGCCAGGCCCTCTACAAATGAGTCAATAACCCCCTCTGTGCCCAGGGCATTAACCCGAGAAGCCTCATGCGGCAGCACATATCTCCCTAGCCTTTCTCGCATCTCCCACGAATGACCCAGCATGGAACCAGTCCTAGCCGATACCCCTGTAGAAAGGCCCGGTTGTGGAGGACACAGTTGAGGGGCAGGAGGTGTAGCTGAAGAGGAAGACTGCGGGAAAGCACTCTTGGCGGAAGAGATCCCTGCATGAGGGGACACCAGGGGTGAAGCCACTCGAGGAGGAGACACCCGGGGCTCGACGCGAGTCGCTGGCGGAGAGGTTCTTCGAGAGACGTCCTTCGTTCTCGCCGCCTTGGTGGAAGGGGTACCCCTATCCGAGAAGCGGGTCGAAAAGCGGGCTCCAATCATCTCTCTGCTTACCTCTATGCCTATTAAAGAAAGGTGTTATGGGAGTACGGCATATCAGGTAAACACACAAAGCATTGATAAAGTTTAAATGACTTACCTTTTCTCTTTGAAGCCGATCCCGGATGAAGTACGCCAGTACTACCCAAAGTCGAAGAGTCCATAGGAGGTCCACTGGTCTTGCCTCTCTCCTTGGGAAGAAGGACTCCCAAGTCCTTGTCAGGGTGATCTCTCACCGCTTGCAGCTTGCGCTCCTGCTCCGCGGAGAGAAGGGGAGGATCTGCAAATGAGGACATGACAGTGAGCACATGCATAAGAACAAGAAAGCAATCAGGAAGAAAGCAGTCAGAAAATGTACCTAGTCTCTTAGCGTCAATCCATCGCGTGGGTACCAAAGGTCGATCTGACTCAGCAACCCACTCTCCACCGATGAAGAAGAAGCGAGATTTCCAATCGTGGCAGTTGGAACGTAATCCCGTGAGCAGCTTTCCGCCCCTAGGGGTAAAATAGTACCATCCCCTGTTAGGGGCTGGGGATTCGATCAAACTGTAGGCAGCATGAAACTCGGGAGGAGAAGCGTCCTGTTGATGTACTCTCCTCCACAGTGCAAGGAATCCGATCAAAACTCTCCATCCGTTCGGTGCTAATCTCCCCGGAGTTAAGGAAAAATAGTGAAGAATACGGCAAATAGGAGAGGATATTGGAAACCTTAATCCCGCCTCGATCATCTCCTCATAAATAACAACATCACCAGAAGAATCATCGCATGCTGGCTCGTCTGGTGCGGCCCGACGGCACAGTACGGTGGGTGGGATACATACAGCAACTCTCGTGAGTTCACCGTCCGTTTTGAGCACACTAAAAGTGGTACTCACTTTGGATCCGGCCTCCTCGACTGCGACTTTACCTTGATACTTTTTGCGAGGACGCAAAGTTCTGCTGGATACACCCGAGCCCGAGCCTCTGGTGGCCCCACGTACGACGCCCGCTACACTGCCGCCGACGCCGGGTGCCCCGGCCATGCCCGCCACGTCACCGCAGACGCCGGGCGCCGCCACGCTGCCACCGACGCCGGGTGCAGCCACGCAGCCGCCTCCGCCGGCGCAGCCGCCTCCGCCGGGCGCCGCTGCCACAAGCACGCCGACGCTGGGCGCTGCTGCCACGCAAGCCACGTCGCCGCCGACGCCGGGCGCTGCTGCCACGCCCGCCCTGTCGCCGCCGACGTCGGACGCTGCCACGCGCGCCGCTGCCACCACGCCGCCGCGGCCGGGCGCTGCCACGCCCTCCACGCCGCCGCCCAGGCCGGGCGCCGCCATGCTGACGCCGCCGCTGGGCGCCGCCACACGGCCGCCTGCGCAGGGCGCTGCTGCCACGCGCCCGCCGCCGCCGGGCGCTGCTACGACGCCGCTGCCGCCTGCCGGGCTGCTGACGCCCACGCCGGGCGCCCCCGCGCTGCCACCGCCGCCTGCCGGGCCAAACACCGCCCCAGGACCCGCCACGCCTGCGCTGGGCGCTGCCGCCGCGGCCTGGACGGCGCCCGTGCTCGGCGTCGCCGCTGCCGCCCTCACCACTGCTGCGCCTGTCGCCACGCCCACGGGGGTTGCTGGTCCGGTCGACGACGGCGCCAACGACCGCAGGCCGGCGCCCGCGTCTGATCCATCCGCACCGGCGCCGCCAGGGCCAGCGCCGCCCACGCAGCCAGCACCGGCGCCGCCAGCGTACGTGCCCACGCCGCCCGCTTTTTCCTGGGAGATCCCTGCCGGGGCTGCCACGACCGGCGCCGCCCTCAGGCCGGCGCCCGTGCGTGGTGCTGATTCCCCCACGATGCCCGGGTGTGCTGCGGTCGCCTCGCCCAGCAGGCCGTCGTCCACCTTCTTCTTCGTTGATAACCCTTGTGTTACTGGTAGGTGGCTGCAGTGGCCCTTTTTTCCTTCACTCTCCATTAAAGTCTCTTGGAATGGAAAGGTGGGAATGGGTTTTTGTCTTCTGAATGGAAAGGTGGGGATGGATTTTTGTCTTCTACTTACAGTAAAGGAGGATGAGTAAAAGAAGATTATAAGAGGTGAAGATGGAAGATATTTTCTTTCTCTGGGAAGGAACACAGTTGCAGAGATAATGGGTTGAGGAGGATGGTCTCCTCTCCTTAAAGAGGGATTTTTGTACCATAGGTTTTCCAAGAGCAAGAGGAGTCCACACTAAATGGACTCTCCCAAATTCTTTCTTTCTCAGGACCGGAGAGGAACACAAGAAACTGGCAAGGAGAGAAAGGAGGCAACAATTATTTGAATGGGACAGAGGCCCGGATATTCAAAATGCCCCCCTTTCAAAGCTTCTTTGGGCGTGGGGCATTGAGGGGCAAATGATGAGTCCGGCCCAAATGGCCCGATCTGTCATGAGCCAAAGCCCAAAGTTAATGGAGATCCGTTTGCAGTCCGGGCCCGTATCCACGATGCCCCGCCACGTCATGGCAGTCCGGAGCGCTTCGGAAGCAGTCAGGCCACGTCCCGCTCTTACCAGGTCCAGCGGAGAATATCGCAACTGCCTCGCCAGTCGAGGACACCTCGAACGCTCCTCGTGAATCGTGCTGAGAAGTCTCCCCATCTGTTAGGGGACGCTTATAAATACGAAAGCCCCTCGGTACTTGAGGGGCAAGCAATTATTATTATTCGAAAAGCAAGATTCTCCCTTCACCTCTCTTCTCCTAAGTTTGTAATCACTGACACTTGAGAAATTAATACATCCGGCAATCATTGCCTTTGAAGTGGACGTAGGTCACACTGACCGAACCACTATAAATCTCTCTCTCCTCTTTATTACCACATTTACTACCATTATTACTTGACCGGTGGTGTCTGAATCAGAGTTTGGCATCATCAATTTGTACTCCTACTTCCTTCACTATTTCAAATAATACGGAATCCATAGCCACTTCAGCAACTCTGAAACAAATTTTTTTTTTTTTGAATGAATAGACAAATCATATAAAAGAAGAGAGCAGAACTTACAAAATCATATAAACGCGCATGCTAAAGCAATCTTACAATACCAAATTAAACATTAATACAAATTAATTGATCATTTGCATGCGGAGATAACTTTATACCGTACACATTATCACCTTTGAGGGTCTCCACCTTATCTCTCATAGTAAGGTGAGAGATGCTTTTCTTTTTTCTACTATCATAATACAAGTTTGTACAGTGGATAGTTTTCTCTACTTGTTTTCTTTTCATACAAAAACAACCCATAAAAGAGGATGAATATGACCAATTACAGACCCAAGTCTATGCTTGTCATTGTCGAGCCATGAGTTCATATGGGTGGGGACCACTGGTTTGTTGCTCCAAACCATTCATTTTGTGATCAATTATGTATTGAAAAACCCTAGCCTTTTAATTTTATTAGTTCTTCAAATGGACATTTGAACAGGGCAAAAACTAGGGACGTCAATAGCTTTATCGGCCAAACAAGGGCAAGAAGATAGCTAATGCTATAGGCCCATTGTTTTTTTTTTTTTTATTTTAGCTAACGGATGGTTCCCAACCCTTTGGGCTGGATTAATCCATCCGGTCCCATAGAAAAGCAGGGTAAAACTGGGTGGTAGCACTAGTGGAGCTAACCTTGGGTTCCTGAAGAGGGGGAAACTGAGGATCGATACCAGGACCTCTAGCTCCAGAAGAGAGAAAAACCATGGTCCCGACTATTCGGCCAACCCCTATAGGCCCATTGTTCCTGGTCACTTAAAGAACTTAATCACAGAAGAGTTTTAGATATGGGCCCTGATCACTTTGGACACTATTGAAGTATCGATCCGGATTTGGTCAACTGTTTTGAAGCAGATGGTAATCAAGAGGGGTGCGTCCATGCCAAGTTAATTGTGAGTTTAGACATGTAATTGGCATGGGCTCCAGGTTTTAGACTGAAAAAGATAAACCAGGGATGGCAGTGAATAATCAGCATCTCCTATGATAATACATGATGCATATTTACCACATAAAAGTTAGTGGGGTGGGGGGGGGGGGGGGGGGTGGGGCGAGGTGGGGGGTGTATTCTTATGCATACATCCCTCACCAGCTGGTGAGGGACAATGACGTTGAATCCTCCTGGCCGTTGGACGCATATGGAGATCGAACGGTGATAATAGACCTCTCATATACCCAACGAAACATTAGGGCATGTGAGACAAACCAAAAAAAAAAAAAAAAAGCATTTGTTTCTCTGGTTGTAGCCCCTCTTCTCCAATCCCACTCCCCCTCTTCCTCTTCCCCCGTTTCTCTTTAAAAGCTCCCCGGCGACCATCGAAAAATCTTTGCATGCTCCTAGAAGGCCATTGAAGGAGTCCCTTTGCTCATGCTCCCAAGCGGCAAATCAACATCTTTTTGAGTTCTATTTGTCAAAGAAAGGGTTCCTAATCTGTTGTACGACTCATGAGGAATGCTAAAGAGATGAAGACAGAGAGATGGATACTGGGTTATTGAATTGCAAAATTCAAATCTGGGCTAGTCAGGGTCCTATACAATTTTCTATTGCTCTTAATTTGTTTATTGTTGTATGATGGTATAGATATCAGATCATGTCTGGACTATTCCTTCAGACGAGCCTTGATATTTATTTCTAGAACTTGAAAACTCACTTGAGCAGTTACTTAGCTGATTAACTTTAATTGATTTGGGCTGAGTACATTCATTTGGAATTATTGATTTATTGATTTATTTATGCTTGGAATCATAATTCATTAACAAGCAAAAGATGAAGTGTGAGATAAGTGAAAAAATTATGGATGGCTTTCCGACAAGTGAAACAAAAATCTGTTTTGTAGCCTAATAGTTGTTTCAAGACAGCGGCACTTTCTGATGAAGAAGAAATTGAAATCATGACCTATCAATCTCAAGTATCAGCATTTAAACATTGTGCCAAACCAGTTGGACACTCTAGATTCTACAACATTTCTGAAATATCAATCTTAAGTCTCTGTTTTTTGTAGACAAAGTACAATGTCACTAATTTCAACAAAATTTCTGTAATATTATTTAATTCTGCTTTGCACTACATTCCGTGAATTATAAATGATTGATTCATCCGTGGAGGTGTTGTTGACTTCATGAATTTGTTTCAAAACAAAATATAGGTGGAACTAGCTACCTCTTCAGAAATTAAATCATTTATTCCAAATGTTGACGATGAGAAATGCCCAAAATGCTCTTGTGGTAGAGGAGAGGGAGAAGTCCAACCCACTATCGATGGAGCTGGGAGCTCATGTGAGATTTTGCAGAGAGAGAGAGAGAGAGAGAGAGAGAGAGAGATGGGATGAACCAGAGACAAAGAAATCCAGTAGAGGAGATTAAAGAAATCCAGTAGAGGAGATTGAGGAGTTGCCTGGGCACTGTTCTGCAGAAGAAAGAAGAGCCTGGGCGGGCTTTTTGAAATATTTCGTAGACTGGGCTTTAAGCACGGATGAAAGTGGGTCGGGCCGAGCCGGGCTTTGAGAGGCCCTAGGCTCGGCCCTAGTATTTTTCAGTAGGCCCTAGCTCGGCCCGAGCTCGAGAGGGCCTCGAAAATCCTGGCTCGGGCTAGGCTCTTATTAAGTTATGAGGCCCTAGGGCCGGCCCTTTGAGCCCGGCTCAATTGAGGCCCTAGGCACGGCTCGTGAGCCCAGCCACTTTTATAATGATATAGCACTAGCTAAAAAAAAATATTTTCAGGAAAAAAAATCCTGTCGGAATTCAAAGAAATCTACATATGCAAACCAGAACAAAAAATGGTCAAATGCATGCATTTATCCCATATTCTCATTCCCATAATTTGGATTGCAGCAATAAATTTAACTAAAATAAGAAAGACTCCATAAAAGCAAAGGAAGCCCAGTTCCAATACTCCATAATAGTTCAATGTTAATTTAGATGAGCATTATCAAACTCCAACAATAATACAAATCAAATTAAACTCCAATAGCATTATAGAATAAAATAAAGTATTCGGCTAGCATCATTAAATAAAGTTTTAAGGTTTAGGGTTTATGGATTATTTAGTGCTTAGATTTAGGGTTTAGGGTTCATGGATTACTTAGTGCTTAGGGATTATTTATATTGGATTAAAATTAGGATTTAAGGTTTAGTGCTTAGATTTAGGGTTTATGGATTATTTAGTGCTTAGGGTTTAGTGTTTAGGGTTTAGGGATTATTTATATTAGATTAAAACTAAAGTTTAGGATGTATGGATTATGGTATATCATATATGTATTATATACTGTATAGTGTACATATATAGAATATGTATTAATATATGTAGGCCCTAGGGCTTACGAGCTGGGCTTCATCAAGCCCAAGCTCGGCCCTTTTAAGCAAACGGGTCTCCTATTAGGCCCTAACTCGGCTCTTTTGTATTTAGAGCCGAGCTCGGGCCGAGCCATAAGATAGTTTTGGGCGGGCCTTTTCAAAATCATGATGGCGGGCTCTCTGGAAATTTGGGCAGCTCACTCCAATCTCTATCCACCCAGTATTGATGTCATTGTCCCTCACCAGCTGGTGAGGGATGTATGCATCAGAATACCCTCCAAAGTGAAATATTGGACAAGATACAATATGGACACTGTTCCTTGATCATCATGATGATGACAATATGGATGCCTTTCCCATTTTGAAATATTCGGGCATCATGGCCTAACTTAAAAAAAAAAAAAAAAACTTATGGTGATTGTAAGTTTGCGGAAATATCATTCTAATGAGATGATCCTAACCCTTGATTTCAGGACCGTAGGTGCATGAGTGAGGATTTGGATAGGTCATAAATGGGCCCTATTTTTTTATTATTATTTATGGAAGATGTTTATCACTTCATTTGCCTCAAAAAGATAATAAGGGGTCGTTTGTTTGCGTCCATTTACATATGTAATTAAATCATATGCGTTTCCATTATGCATATATTACGTTTGTTTTGTGTGAATTTGATTCACATGTGTAAAACTCATGTGTAAATGGTATGAAAAACAACTCAAAAGGTGCCTTGGATTTTCACACCTCAAGAGGTGTGAAAATCTTTCACATGTCACTGTTACAAGGCGGACTGCTACAGTGCCATTATGAGCAGTCCGCCTTTTATTTTTTTATTTTTATTTTTATGGGCCCCACTTGTAACATCCGGACCGTTCATTTTCTTAAGAAGCTCAAACACGGCCATGTATCCAATTTTCAACCGTTGATGATGCATGGAGGTTGAGATATCATCAATATAATTACAGCCGTTAGATTAATCTATTGTTACTAACATAAGCAGTCCGCCTTTTATGATTTTTTTAATTGTTCTGGACTCCACCTGTAAAATCAGGACCGTTCATATTCTTCAGAAGCTCAGACATGGCCATGTATCCAATTTTCAACCGTTGATGATGCATGGAAGTTGAGATATCATCAAACAATATACAACCTATTGTTACTAACATACCCAGTCCGCTTTTTATAATTTTTTAATGTTCTGGGCCCCATCTATAAAATCAGGACCGTTCATATTCTTCAGAAGCTCAAACACGGTCATGTGTCCAATTTTCAACCATTGATGTTGCTTGGATGTTGAGATATCATCAAACAATATACAACCTATTTATAGATTCATATGTGAAATGTTATGCTAGTAACAAACAGTGGAATCTGATGCACATGTGAGTCATTTATATATACAAATGACTCACATGTGGGTCATTTACACATGTGAATCACTTTCACAGGAAACAAACCACTCCTAAAATCAAGCAAAACTGACATATATGTAAATGCCAAACGAGCTAACCTGGTGGAAATGCTCCAATTGCAGAAGTTCTTTGCAGAATTCAATGGCCGCAGCCAAGAGGAGGACAGGACCCAACTCTACAAGACCCAACTGCCTTTATCTAATGGCAGCAACTATAGGAAAGACCGCAAAGGCAGTCGAAAGTGAATTGAATTCTACTTTTCCCAATAACGGGGAAATTTACTCCAACAGACATATTACAGGTGCAGTCGAGCTTCACAGGGCCCACTTTTTTCTTTTCTTTTCTTTTCTCTTAATTCAAATGATGATCCTTTGATTATAGGGAGTTTTACGAAAAAAATAATTTTAAATATTATTTCAAAGGTTTTTGAAGAAAAATTATAAATAAAATAACAAGAGAGTTGTTCGTATATTTTTTAGACAAAACTCCCCAGTTGACGATATTATCAACCCGGTTGACGATATCGTCAACTTCTATTGCAAAAAATTATGTATTATTTCATTTTTCTCTATTTAGTGATGGAAAGTTTGTAAAAACTATTGTATTTTATGTTTCGGTTGTCTTATTTAGGAGGTCTTGGCAATCTTCCTCAAGTATGTAGGTGGGTTTCATGCCCCTTATTAAAGTGTATTCTCAAGACTTTGAAATGTGAA
The DNA here is from genome assembly GCA_028538565.1 of Umbellularia californica. Taxonomy (NCBI): domain Eukaryota; kingdom Viridiplantae; phylum Streptophyta; class Magnoliopsida; order Laurales; family Lauraceae; genus Umbellularia; species Umbellularia californica. The sequence goes on from JAPQWN010000001.1 coordinate 106,003,525, forward strand.
TTTGGAGTACAAAATGTTCTATAAAATGTAGAAATAAGGATTTTCTCTTAATTTAGTGAGTAGCTTTTAGCGATGTTGGAGGGGATAGATGTTGGCGTTCTCCTCCACTAAAGTACTTTGGGTTAAAGGGAAAGTTCTTATCCGGTGGCCTTTTAAAAGAACCTTGGATCCAATGGCTCAAAACGTATGAACAGTAGTAAGTTTTGTCTGGAGGAGAGTAACGACTTTATTTTGAATTTTTTAATGAGTTCAACGTGGAGAATTTTTATTTTGAACTTGTTTTAAAGGGATACTAATACGGAATACAAGACCTGCCAAACTTGGATTTCACATGCAAATGATAAAATACTTGAAAACGACAGCAGCGTCGCTTGATTGGAACTATTTTTTTCACAGCGTTGCCCCTAACACCCACGATATTATGACTCACAATAACATGGGTCAAGCAAGTTTTTCATAATTTTAATTTTTGAATACATAGCAATATCAATTTCAGGTGCATTCCCATGGCCAATTTGCTTTTACTAATTCCTGTTTTGCTGTTTTGATCATGTTTCAGAATTTTAAAGGTAACCTTACTTTTATCTCCAACATGGAGTTTTATTCATTTTAGGTGGGTTTCCTCTCACCGTAGCATAAGTTATAACTTTCTCATTAATTTTGATGGTTATTCAGTAGTGAGGTATCATGGGTTTAGATTAGACATGATAAAACACATCCAATAAGTAATTGGCACCTGCAATAATGTCCTGTAGATTGTCTTGTTGTACACTAAATAGGTTTAGGCCCAATAATCATTTTGACAACAAACAAACTCAATTCCAGAAATGCTAAAACCAACCAAACCCTTGTTAATATGACAATACGGAACTTCACGGTTTCGAATCTAGATAGCAGAATTATAATGATGATGATGATGATGATAAATAAACATACGATGAGAATAATCCATAAAAAATTAAAAATACCTATTAAAAAAGTCCATATATCAGTAAAACTCATTTAAAAAAAGGTAAATACACATGGAAAGTCAATTCAATTTACATTTTCATGCATGAAAAACCAAATCAAGGAACCTAGTTCTCACATTAACACAATCAAGGAAGGACTTGATTTCCTCTTTTCCAATTAGAACAAGTGATTTGCAATCCGTGGTCACTTAAATGGAAAGTTCCTGCCGATTTCTCCTTTCTTCAAAAGTGATTTCTCGAGTCGGTGGTCGGTTACAAGGAAAGTTCCTCCTTAGTGGGATCAAGGATACAATGCCCCAACCCTACTTTTGAATTGTAGTTTGTGTCTTTGCTCCCTGTGGTCTTCCAGCATGTGGGTCCTTTGGCCATTGGCTTTTCAGATGCTCTGAGGAACTTCTAGAGCCTCGTGTTCTCTTACTTGGTGGTGAAAATATATATCTTAATAAGAGAACAAAAAACGCAAGAGGACTCGACGGACCCGTTTGTTGCATGATTTGCAGAGACCCTTCACGAGTAATGTCCAAATTCTTAAAATCTTTCTATAAAATCCTAAAACAAAAAACCTTGGGAGGTTACCTTTCATGCCACCTGGCTGATAAATATAGAGTCAGGATTTATATGCCTTCTTTTTTTAAGAGAACTTTTGGGGAAGATCTGAATGCCAAAGAGACCCTTAGATTTTTGGAGTCCAAAATTGAGGTCATCAAGTCATCACACGCACCACATTTCAAAAAGAATTGGCTATAAACTACCATCCACGGTCTGAGATACTACATTAGAAATGACCCCCCACCTGATGAACAGTCTGGATATCATGCATGTGCATGCGTGGTGCAAGCCTCCATGGATAATGGCTCTCCTTTCAAACCCCTAGTAAACCACAAAAATCTGAAGAGTTCATTCAACAGAAAAGGAACAACAGACAAACAAGGACCCTACAAAACAAAAGATCAGAACATGGAGGCTACTTCCATCTGCCAGAACAGAGCATACTAAACCCAAAAGGCCTAACCAAAAGAGCTTGAACACCAACAACCTGGCCCAAAACATTACCAACCAAAACCCCTCCAGACCATCAACTCCTAGAGATCAAAGGAAGCGGTAGAACTGTACAAGTTGGTGTCTGTTCCCCAGATTGGGAGAGATGTAGGTAGCATAAGATGAACAGTATAACTTATTATCCTGAGAAGGAGATTATGACACTGCTCAAGATAATAATAATTGTCATTAGTCAGTAAACTCAAATTCTTGTTGCCAAAACAGAAAAACATAACAGATACAGGTTGTCACACATGGTTTTTAATCATCAAAAGGCTGTGAAATTCATTTACGGTATAGCTAGAATTTTATCCATTTGGGTTATACGTTCTGCTTAATCGCATCAATGGTGAAGGTCATTTCTAAATGGCTTAATTTCTAAGTCTGATCCTAAACCATATGCCTGAAAGAGGTGTCCAAACCCAGTTGGATGCTGTGGATGATAAGGGTGCAGCTTCAGCTGAGCCTCCCTTGAACCCATTTGGTACAACCCAAAATGGGATATGCCTACAATTATTCAAATCGACCAGAGCCCAGGTTGGCTCTGAACCTGGCAAACCCATCCCAATCCGACCTATCCATCTTGATCTGACCCATCTCAACCTCCCAACTGAATGCTGCCACTAGTGTGTGACAGTAGAACTACAATGCAACTAAATATTCTCTCGGACAAAATAATTGGCTGCAGAAGAGAAACTATTGTTTTCCATACAGCCGTGCCATCTAAATTGATTTGGTGGGGTGCCCTGTCTAGAAGATGCAGCAAAGGGCTCAAAACATTGTAACGAGTGCTTGGGCCCAGATCCAACCTACAGATTTTCTAGGCAATGCAAATCTATCTCTACTGTAAAATGATACCTGATGAAACCTTCACAGCCATGTTACACTGTGTGGGACTTTACAATATAAGGAATGCCCCATGTTTGATGCATAAGAACTACTTGATAGACATTCCATTTTGTAGGCTATTGATGAACTGCTTGGGTTCATCCGGTAAAGAAATGAGGGACACTGTACTGAAATCCAAGGCCTAAATGATGCATAAATTGGTCCCTGTAGTCTAGTGTGAAGGACCTTTGGAACCGGCATCTATGTCGTTCGTGTGGGGTCCATCAATCAGTGTTCCATGATGTTAGTACTTAGTATGGTAAGACTAACTACAAATGGGAAATGCCACAATGAGTTCATTCTTGGACAATGACAGCAATTTGATCATGAATGGTTGGAAAGCTGACAGTTTAGAAAATAATTAATAGAAATGGTCTGGATTCTCCTGCATCACATATATTTGTATGCCACGATGGCGCAGCTCATCATTCAGTGATGCAGGATGTTCCAGATCATGGACCCCCCCAAGAATTCAGCAAGATCAACCTCCAGACACGCATAGCCATCTGAAATTCTGATCTGCTCATTGGCTTGCAAACTGACAGTCAAGGGAAAAACAGTCACTGATCTGAATTCACTTGTTACCTATGATACCCAGATATGGCCTGGAAACAGCAGGGACACGCCATGGACATGGCAGGACACAACTTTTACGCATAAAAAGTGGAGTGTTGGATATGATACGACATTATGAGTTGCCCATTTTGAAGTATCCGTACATCATGGCCTATTGCAAGTTTTCCCATGCCATGCTGAAGGGGGCTGGGGCTCATTGTTTGCTGATCCAAAATCTTCATATGGTGGGACCTCCTATGAATGGGTGAGATGCCGAAATATGGTTGCCCTCTGGACCGCTGTAATCATCTGATCATTGGCCTACACATTCACAGTTAAAATGAAAACATAGTCAAAAGGTAGTTGTTATCAACACAAGTTTACAATGGTAAGCTTGTGGTTTAAGGTAGATAATCCTTTCACACGCATAAAATACTTGAATTTATCTGAAAGTTCTTCAAGATCTTTTTACACAGCAAACAAACATGTAGTCTCAGATCATGAATAGGAGGCGTGATCTACGTAAGGGCCCTTTGGTTCAAGAACTAACAGGAATTCCAGGAATCAAATTTTCGTGCGTGATGAGAAATTGGAGGTTTATATGTTAAGAGGGATTTTCTTACTCACGAATTCATGACACTACATTTTGTTGGTGGAATGTCAGTCTCAGAAATTTTAAGATTCCACAGAATATCTTTGTAAACTTTGGGAACGTTTGTGTGGCACTGCGGAAACCAGTTCCATGGAAAAAACTCCATTTTCCATGCAAACCTTTTCCAACCTCTCCCCATTGGAAATGATTTTCCACAGGATCGCTTAAAAGTTAGTTCGTTTTTCTGGTTTTCCTAGAATAAAAGCGGTTGCACCAAATATGAAATTTTAAGCACTGCAAAAAAGGTTTTTCACTTTCCAAGCTTTTCCCGCAGAAGAGTGGCCGCACAAACATGCCCTTAAATTTCGCCTAATTCCTGAAACCAATTTGACCAGCGGCAGGACTTAGTCAAAGGAACGCCAACTTGGAATCAGGAATATACAATCAGCCGCATGAGTTCATTGACCATCTCTTTTCATTAAATAGTGAGGATTCTTTTGTCTCCAAATAGGAAGGATTTAAACAAACCATCTCCTTTTATCAATTAGTAAGGGTTCTTATGTCTTCAATTTGAAAGGACTTGAACCAAAAAAGGGGTTCAGACCCGCGGAAAATCCAATGTGTGTGTGTGTGGTTTTTTTTTTTCTCTGTAACCAGACAGCCCGAAGTGGTAGGAAGAAGGATGGTTTTCTGTTCTGCTACAGTACCAATATCCAACGTTGTAAAAAAAAAAAATTACACATAAAAGTGCTCCTTCCCCACTATAGTTCATATTTGTCATCACATGCTAAATAGATTGGCCCTGTCCTAGTGGTGAAGGTGGACAACTGGAAAGTAAACTGATACTATTGCCTGGATCTCTCAACACCTCCCATCCCAATGGGAAGCTTCAATATCCCTTACATGCTGACCTAGCAGCCTGTGACAACATTTCTTGTATTTTACTTATGCACTTCTCCTTGTGATATTTTCTATGTTCTAATTTGGAAGAATGAATGTTTATGCAAGTAGGATTTTAGCATTTATGTATAAACTGCTGGAACTCTTTCAAAATATACATGACTCATGGCATTTGCCAACATGGAAATGTCTGCAGGATTTAAGTCACCCATCGGCAGCCCCATCATGTAGATGCACTAACCTAAAGTTAGGCAAGCCGCCTCATCTATTTTGCACTCATTGGATCTTATTTTATAAAAAAAACAAAAAAACCAAGATTGTATCTGTGAATGCTATTATAACCAGATTTATGCTCACTTCAACCCCACTTGTCACCTGACTACCCAAGGATCAATCCATGGGATGCCACTTTTCCCACTTGTGTGGGCTTCCTTCCCACTTTTGTGGGCCATCTTGGGTCCTAGCTCCCTAGGCTAGGTTACCTATTAAAAAAAAAAAAAATCTCACTTGGGAATTCCAACCGACAGAGTGGTGCTGGTGGTGGTGACGAAGAAAAATAACTTAGCTCCATCTGGTGATTGTGGTGGGAAATGGACATGCAATCATGTTAGAGGCAGACACTAACTTTCTCAACAGCTTTGGATGAGCATAGAAGGCTGTAAAGGTAAGACGAGATGAAGTGTTCACCAACGAACAACCCATTGCATTCATTAGAAGAAATGAGCAAGACTGGAGAAAGAGATAGGGGAGAATGTTGCAGAGAGATGACACTCAAGAGGCGCAAGAGAGGGAAACCAAGAGAGCAGAAGCCGAAAAACCCATTGCATTCATTAGAAGAAATGAGCAAGACTGGAGAAGAGATAGGGGAGAATGTTGCAGAGAGACAACGCTCAAGAGGCGCAGGAGAGGGAAACCAAGAAGGCAGAAGCCAATCAATGTGGCACCCCAATTGTACCATTTTGCTTCTATAATAGAAAGTTTAGGAATGGGTAACACTCATTTTATTCTATCCTAACATAATAAATCCAGTAACAAGCAAAGCATTATCTATCCTAACATAATAAATCCAGCAACAAGCAAAGCATTATCAGTCAAATTATATCGGTATCTACCAATTTCTGTTCTTAAAAGGACATGCAGCTAATCTATCACTCACCAATTTATGAGTGGAATATACTAATATCCAACAGACAAATGGAAGTAACATGTCTCTCAGGGGTTTTGAACTCGTGACCTCTAGCTTTGATACCATGTTAATAACCACTAACACCAAAAGCTCAAGCTGTTAGTGAACGGCATAACGATTTATATCAACAATGTTTACTGTGGTATATCAGTCATAACAGCTAAAAAACAAGTAAACTCAGTGTGCTGACCTACATCAAGAAAAAAATAGAAAAAATTGAGAATATATCAGACCTGAATACAGCCTGAAATGGCTGCTTATACTCTTGCTATTGGCTAATTGCAAATGAAGAAGAATATGAAAAGACTGACCTGACCTTGCATGACTGACCCTGCATATTGGTGGGTACAACTCCGTTTGTTCCTATTCTTTGTCGTCTTTAAGAAGAGGTTGGAGGAGCTCTTTGGTGTCGAGGTCAAACCACTCCAAGGCATTTAACCACTCTGTTTCTCCTGTAATATTTCCTTCAAGAACAGATGACCGATTGCTAATCGAGAGAGGAATCTTGTTCAGTTTATAACACCTCGATACTTCTATGGTGTGCAGAGAGTCACAGATCAATACCCCTTTGCAAATGCTATTCAATTTTGGTAAATGTGTCAACTTCAACTGTCTTAGTTTGGGAAGCATGATAGTCCTGTTGTTATTGTTATTAGCTTCACTCTTCTCTTCTCCTTCTTCTGCCATTAATTTCTCCATGTGCCCACAATTTCTGACTGTAATTTCTTCGAGGTTTTGGAGGTTGAGCAACAACCCAAGTTGAAAAACATATTTAAGTTCAGGACACCTACTAATTTCTATCACTTTCAAGCATGCGAGAGTGCCCAAAGGCATGACACCTTCGCAGAGAGTTGTTAACCGTGGTAGGTTGTCAAGAACCAATCTCTGTAAGGTGGGTAGTAAAGTGTCCTCTTCTGCCTTCAAAATGCATGTGATAAAAAGACATTCTGTGATGTGACATTCTTCCAGCTTTGTTACATTGGACAAAATGACTGAAGGTTGTGATAGTCGATAGATATTGTGGTACTCTATCAAGTCCAACCGAAGAGTGTTATCTGGGAAGAAGAGAGGGAGGTTTTCATTTCCAAAAAGACCACCATCACGGGAAATTTCTATGAAAAACTTAGATGGAGGAACATGGTAAGTAAACCGTGAGGCTCTTATCACAAAATGGAAGCTTTTTAATTCTTTCCACATCTCTTTTTCAACATACTTTGAGAAGCTGCGCAAGTCTTCAAAGACAAGCTTGAGATTCACCAACTGCTCCATTCTTATGATCTCATCAATTCTATTTCCTTCATTGTTGTTGCATGACCATTTACATGAACTACCATACACTGAGAAGTCCTCAAGACAGGACAACTTAGGCATCACGCCAGTTTGGAAAATCATCAAATCAGTAGTGTGAGAGAGGTCTAGGCATTTCAGGTTGACTAGCTGCTCTATCCCCAATGGCAATTCTCTGATACAAGCACCAGAGAGATTTAACACTCGCAATTTCTTGAGCTTTTCCAGTGTGGGCACCAACTTCAGTTTATAACAACCTTCTAATAGCAGTGTGTGGAGGTTCTCTAAATCAGAAAGTGATGTTGGGAGCGTGTCAATCCCGGTATTAGACAGATTGAGAACTTTGAGACCAAGCATGTACTGAAAGAATGAGTTGTTGACACTAACTAACTTAGAGTTTTGATGCAATAACAAGGTAGAGAGTTTTGGGCAGTTGGGTTGACCTGAAAGCCTTTTGAGATCATTAGACATCAAAGAGACGCTATCAACATTTTGAATCCATTCATCATCTTTAGGTTCTTCTTTTAGTTTGACGCCAGCTTTGACTATGAAAAGAGGGTTCACTTTTGTAAGGGAGATGGCCAGGTCTCTAATTAGGTCATGCATCTTGACACGATTAAATAAATACTTTTCGGCTGTTTCCAACAAACAAGTGTCTATCAGTTCTGCCAATATAGCTTGTCCCTTGTTGATCCTTGCTTCTCTACTTCTTATTTCATCTATGAACCCTTCTCCCATCCAGTGCTCTATTAACTCCTCAGTAGAAATCTCATAATCCTCAGGATATAATGCACAATATTGGAAGCAAGCTTTAACTTGGTCATTTCTAAGGCGTTCATAACTGAACTTAAGGAGTGCAGTGACATCACCGTCCATGCCCTTGATTTCTGCTGATGAGCATTTCAATTCGTATAATGCGTTCTCCCACACCTTGACATTGAAAACTTGTCGTAGAGCCCGCCCAACTGTAATGATTGCAATTGGCAAACCACCACACTTTCTAACTATGTCCTTTGCAATGCCTTGCACATCTGGGGAAAGCACCTCATCACCACCAACTTTGTCTTTAAACAAGTCCCAGGCTTCATCATCAGAAAGCACCTCCACTTTAATGTTTATGTGTGACTCCATGCGTCGGCAAACTCTTAGGTCGCGAGTCGTGAATACTATTTTGTAGCCATTATCCTGATTAGGCTCAGGAATTCCTACCCTTTCAAGAGGAAATGCTTCCCACATGTCATCAAGGATGAGAACGAACTTTTTCCTACGCATTAATGCTGCGCACAATTTTGCTGACCTCATCACTTCGTCGTCATCTTCTGAGAAATTCAATTGAATTGCCTTTGATATATCAGTTTGTAGCCTTTCTAAGCTAAGCTCTTTTGACACAGTCACCCATATAACATTGTCGAAAAGTTGGGCTTCTTTAAGCTTTAGGCGATTGTTGATGTGCTTCATGATAGTTGTCTTTCCAACTCCCCCCATTCCGTAGACTCCAATCTTTCCAATCTTCACATCCTTTAAGGAATTCCAAATTGTTTCAAGGGCTTTCTTTGCTGTAGTTTGACCAACTAATGGTGCAGTGAGTAAGTACACTCCAACATCTGTCATAGGATCTACTACCAATCCATTAGAAAATATACCTTCCTTCTTAAGATTGACTACTTTTGTGATCTTCTTTTCAACATGCGGTGCCAAACTATAGCGTGAGATCCACCGCTGTCCTTGAAGTTCCTCTTCCATGCTATGCACTTCATTTTTTGTCTTCTTAACATTTTGCAGCCATAATTGTACTTCACTCTTTCTCTTTTTTCCTCGCAGTATTTCTTCTCTGCATAATTCTTCCTCTACATCCTCCATTTGGCAACTCAGCCCTTCCATTTCGCTTTTTAATTTTTCTACATTCTCATTGAGACTTCTATAATGATTCAACCGTCCCCATGCTTTGTTCATCATGTCAATGATGGTTTGTGCGCCTGCCTTCTTCACCATTTCAAAGAATACAGAATCCATAGCCACTTCAACAACTCTAAAAAAACAAATGAATAGAGAATTCATATAAAGAAGAATTTATGGAAGAAGAAAAAAACAGCGCTTAAAAAAATAAATGCACAAAATAATCTTACTGAATCGAATTAAACATTAGTATAAATTAATTAGGACATTTAGATGTGGAGAAAACTGTCACTATTAAAAAGTTTAGCTGTGGACAGTTTTCTCCACCTCCAAAGTTCAAATTTGTCTCCGTGGATAGTTTCTCTACTTGTTTTCTCCACGTCCAAACCGCTCATAAAGGAGAATGGCTGTGACTTCATATAGGTGGGGACCTCCAAACCATATGAGCCTTTTGATCTATTAGTTCTTAAATGGAAAGTTAAACATGGCATGGCGAAAAACTAGAGATGTCTATAGCTTTATTAGTGAAAAATGAAAAAGAAAACAGAAAAAAGGGAAAGAAAAACTGGATAGCTAATGCTATTATAGACCCATTTTTCCTGGCTACTGAAAGGACCCAATCCAGAACAAAAGAAGAAAAAAGATATAGGCCCTTACTTTGGACCCATTTGATGCTGGGATCCAGATTTAGTCAACTGTTTTGAACCAGATGGCAATCAAGATGTGTGCGCCCATGCCTAGTTAACCGTTAGTTTATACATGTAATTGGCATGGAATCCATGTCTTAGACTAAAAAGATAAGCCAGAGATGGCAATGAATAACCATTTACTGGACTACCCCATCGCCTATGATGCCACTGTATTGGATGGATGCCACAATAATACATGATGCACCTTTTAACGTGTAAAAATATTGGGTAAGATACAATACGGCCACTGGCGTGTGTGTATATGGAGATGCTCCTAAGAGAGTAACTCTTACGGTACTATGAGAGGAAGGGGTGGGGCCTCTCACATTTAGGCCGTTGGCATTGGATATGGATGTGAGGGCCTCACTACTATGAGAGTAAGGGGAGGCCCATTGGATCCATATCCAATGCCAACGGCCTAAATATGAGGGCCCCCTACTCATAGTAGCGTGAGAGTTACTCTAATAAGAGCATTTATATATAAATAAAAATAAAAACAAAAAAATGGCACGGCCTTGTTTACGTGGCTAGATTCAATTCAAAACACATTGTGAATGTGTACTTAGGGAAGGCATGAGTCCACTACTGACCAAACATAAGCCTCAGCAGACATGTTTACATTCCCAAACCTACCGTGCAGGCTGCTCATAAATACGAGCCTGCTTCCTGTGGGGCTCACTTGTGGTCAGTCCAACCCTATCGCACTCATCTACCCCATGTTTACAACGACTCCAAACCATTATCCAAACCAAAGCCATATTTGCCGTCAGATTACAACACCCTTAATTCAACCCCAATTAAACCTTTGGTCCTCTTAAATCTATAAATTTCTTCTTCTTTTCCCCCTTTGCAAGACCCTCAACGCATTTAACCACGCACATTACTGACCAGGTGAGTAGAGCCCGCGACTCTTAAATCTATAATTGTTGTCATTCAACAAGGATGGTTGCTTGGCAAACCAAATCCAAGATGAGAACTTTCTGTCCCACCTCAAACCATGGTGGGTATGGTGGTCCCAAGCAGGCCCCACAACAAAGGCCCATTGTTCACCACATCATACCATGAGAGAAGTTAAAATTTGGGACAAGGTAGAATCTTCAAACTGTGGTTCTTTCCTCTGCATTTTCTAATGAAGCCCATCACGTAAATTGAACCAAGGGTCTCAGAGGGAATGATGCAAAAAGGCCGGGTTAGCCTTTTCAAGGCACACCCTAGGCTGAAATGGGCCACCTGGATGCATGCATGAGAAGGTTATGGTGATTATAGGTTGGCCAAATTCAAAAATATCATCCTAATCAGATGACCCTAACCCTTGATTTTAGACCCATAGGTGATAGGTGGGAAGAAGAAACAACTGAAAGACACTGTTTATATCTTCACTTGCCATGTAAAAGATAAAACCAGCTAAAACTGGTAGAGATGAAAATGCCAAACAAGCTCACCTAGTGGCAAATGAGAATGCCCAGAACTAAACAGCTCCTAGACTTTGAATTCCAGGTGCTTCTGGTAGCAATACCCAGATTGCAGAACAAGTGGTAGCAGAACCTCTTTGGAAGTATTCAATGGTCTGTTGGAAGAGGAAGACAGAAGCCCTAGCTAGCCCAAATGCTTTTATCTAATGGTGCCAACTAGCAATGAAACGGAGCAAGTCAAAAGGTGTGAATGTGATTCCAGTTAAAAGGAAAGTTCCTGCCATGTGGCTTTGAAACAGGCAGTTGGATCCCATGGTCCATAAAACCTTTGAATAGTAGTTGGTTTTGGTAGCAGAATAACGGTTAATTTTTAAGGGTAAATTAGAGCAGGGTCTTTTGGGGACTCTAATCCAATAACTTTTTCTCTCACATCTACATTCCATACAACTACTGGAGATATTTTAGCGAGAGGTCTTTAATATGTCTCATCATATATTTTGAAGACGAATTTGCCCCTTTTCAATGGTTTGAGCATTAAACTTTGAATTTGCCCATTTCTCTCTCATTCTCTGTTGTTCCGGAGAACCCCTTTCGTCTTTTTCTCTATGAACGAGGGACTTCACTAAAGAACTCTGTAGATCGAAGTCGGCCATCTCCGACTACACCAGCCACGATGGCGATGGCCCAGCGATGGAAACGCGACCAGTCGGGGTCTTCTCCAGCGACAGGTTCTGTATAACACAAAAAACCACTGTTGTCATTGCCTTTTCTTTCCCTTTTCCGCTTCGTGTAAGTCTGTCTCAAATGTTTTAGGGGCTTTCGGAAAATAAGTAGTTTGGAAGGAGATTTTGTTGTTTTATTTTCTGAGTTGTTTTGTTCAGACCCGTTAGCATAAGCCTATTACATAGCAGTAGGCTTCTTCTTCTGAAAAGTTTATCTTAGTTTATAAAATTTATCAGAGTTTCTAAGAAACTCAAATAAATTTTCCAAGAACTAAGATAAATTTCTTATAAACTCTAATAAACTGGACAAAAACTCAGATAAATTTGCAAAAACTCAGAAAAATTTATTTGAGTATTGAACAATTTTTATGAGTTTCAAATAAATTTATCTGAGTTTGGACCAAATTTATCTGAGTTTGAAACAAATTTGTCGGAGTTTGGACCAAGTTTATCTGAGTTTAGAACAAATTTATCTGAGTTTGAAAAAAATTATCTAAGTTTTGCCCAATCTCATGTGTCTCTGGATGATTTCTCATTCTCAGATAAATTTATTTGAGTTTTGCCCAATCCCACGTGCAAATTTTCTAGATGATTTATCCTTCTTTGAATCAATTTTTCCTATTTTTTTTCTCTTATCTATCGTAATCCTTGATTTGTACAGTCAAATAATCTTCACGAAATTGATGGATTTTCTTCATTTTTTTTCTCCAAATGAAATTTTTAATGAAATCAGTTTTTCTTTTTGTGTATACTGCACAAAGTGTATTAAGAGGGGCACTATAGACTTTTTAACTGTTTAAAACTTGAAAATGGACCTTTGGCTCTATGGAAAAAACACATGGACCGTTCGCAATAAAAATCAAAGTTGAAGGACCTCCGACCAAATGCCCCTATTTTTTTTTTTTATAACAAGTAACATCAAATACACTGACACATCCAGTTTCATATTAAGTATTTCATATGCAAATGACAGCAGAGCAGTTGGTATTTTATTTTCAGATATTAACACTAACCCACTAAAATTTCATGGGTTAAGGTACTTAATATGGTCGTGTGCCTGCACGTCGGAACGTGAATCGCCATGATCGACAATCAATCAAATCATACAAGCTATGATGTACCGATACTTCAAAATGGATAATGTATCGCGTCTTATTGTATCTGATACTTCCCGTCTTATGTGTAAAATCCGTGTCCCCGCCGTATCTAAAGCGTGTCTTTGCCGTATGCACGTAGTGTCTAGGCATCGTAGCATACAAATAAAAAAAAAATTACGTAGTTTGACAAACTCACTTATGTGACATCATATACAATTTTATCAGCTCATTTTGGGGACCACCTTGTTTTATACTTCGTATTTCATATGCATATGACGAAATATTTAAAAATGACTTAAATTTGTTTAGCTATCCGTTTATAGCAAAATCTCAAGGCTTTAATAGATGCAGCATAAATACTTTTCAATACTCCTCTCGAGTGGAGCCCACTCCTCAACAAGAGTAATAGCAGCAAGTATTTTATTTTCAAATCTTACCCTGAACCCACTAAAATGTCATGGTTAAGTTACTTAGAGTCCGTTTGGATGTTTACGGATAATATTTACATATTTAAATATTACAAAAATAAAATAATATATAATAGAATAGTGTAATATTAAAAATATTATAAAATTAAACTTTGTTCCACTCGCATATGACAAAATATTTGAAAATGACACAACAATTGCTTGGCTTGGTCCCTTTTTTTGTCAACCTCTTATGCCTAATTCACAGCAAGTGTTTTTTTTTTTTATCCCAATTCGTGGATCCTTTGTCAAACAGTGACACGCTTTTGGAACACAATCAAGGGCTCATGTAGAGATTATCCGGACTGCTCAAGATTAATTTCATCTCCTCGGTCACATATCCTTAAGTTTCAACTTAATAAGAGTGGTCCCATTGTACAATTAAGTATCATGATAGAAATGTGATTAAGACCACGTCTGCAATGATGTCGCATCGGCACCTAGTAGGTTTTCCTTATAGTGCTCAATCGTGCAGTGAGACTCACTCCATTTGACATGATCTAGGCAATATATCATTAGAGACATGCTATCCATCTAGAATGGCCCAGATTTTCCATGTGTGGGCCACGTTGGAGTCCAAAAATATGTCTTACATAGCTCCCGTGTAACAGCTGCTCTATCGCAGCTATAGAGGATCCAGACTCTTCTTTCTTTTGAAGCGAATTGGCCAAAGGAATGCATCTGAAAAATGATCTTACTTTATATACAAACAACTGTAATAATGGAACATGTACCCACAAGCAAATTACACATAAATCATAGGTAATTCAGCTTGTTGTGCTTGCTTAGATGCATGTCTATTAATTGAAGGACGGAAAAACAAAAATGTCTTCTTAAGCACAAGGGCGGTAAAAAATTAATCACACCAAACAATGTTAGTCCTTGATTGGACAACCTCAAAACTCAGTGTTTTAATGGTAGGTCTCTTTGACATTCCATCGAATGATGAGCAAAGGTTGAATGATAGTAAAATTGAGCATGGTGCCATATCATAAAATGACTAGAGTATAAAAAAGGTTGCACTAATCAATAAAAAGTGGGCTTAAGTGAGCCAGTAGTGCTGGACTATTGCAGTCTGCCTAAAAGAGAATATGTTTCATTTGAAGAGATGATAAATAAATTGAAGAAGACAGAGCAGGAATTGAAAAATGGGGATAGCTGACACATCAGTTGGGATTTATATGCCCTATTTTTAAGAGAAAAAAAACTTTTTGGAAAAAATGGGGATGAAAATATTGTGAGTCTTCATCTTCTTAATTGTTTTTAAGATGTTTTAGATTAATATATAACATGAACAGAAGAGAATTGTGCATTGAGTTTTTCTTACCTTAACTTGAGGCATAAGTAGAGACATCATAAATACTTTTCCTATTTTTTTTTATAGGGGCCACTCCTTAACAACCACCTCTCACGTGGAACCCTGTGGGCGCACTTTTTGGAATATATACATTTTTGCACCAAAATAATAGGATTTGAAATTGCGATTGATTTGGCTCTGAAATGTCTTAATCTTTTTTTTTTTTTTTTACCAAAACTTTTAGTTTAACAGAGACAATATAAATAGTTATAGTATTCTCCATCGGGTTGGAGCCCACTCCTCGACATTGTGTTTCAGACTACCTTGAATTTTAACTTGAACATATGGACAATTATATTAATCATGGCCTCACACAACAAGAGCATGGCTAGAGCACAAACTATCTACGTTGCTGGCCTCTGCCCCTCCTATCCGAGTTTAAGGCCTGATCATATGATTTAAGATCATTGAGCACGTATAATCTTTCCAAACCACTTAGGGTTTGCCATGTCACTGTAGGTAACCCTTGCCCGATGCATCACAGGCTACAAGCGGGCTGCCTGCAGTGATATGGCGGACCGTGAATCATCCACTCATGGCCACCGTGGGATTTTTCCTCTTCAAATCTGGACTTATATGAAAAATATCAAACTCCTTTTTGTTTTTTTCCTGCAACTCGGACTAGAAGAGCTATTTGTTTCAGCTGCATTCTGGATGTCACGGGCCTTGACAGCTACTGATTTAAGACAAATGATAAGTCACTTGATTTTATTTCATCATTTTTATTATTTTTATCTACTAATAAATGCTGTAGTTGGCAATTTTTCTTCTTCTTACGCATACAACTATTGAAATGGATGGCATAATTAAAGATCTATTTTGACCAGTCTAATATGTTAGAAATAGAATTGTTTCAATTGTAGCTTTTCTGATCCAACTGAAAAAGAGTCATACTACCAAATTTGTTATTGTACAACAAAAATAGTTCAAGCCAAGTTGTTATACCATGGAAATATTAAAGGAACCCTCATGTAATTACAGTCGGGTTCTACAGTGGATATAAGAGAGTAAAAGAAATAAAATAGAGAGAATCACTCATCATCCATTCAATTAACTCCAAGGGTAATTAAGTTGGTTTAGGAACTAAGTTTGCACCCGTAAGTTGTAAGTTCCAAATTGCAATTCCATACTAAAATTATAGGAGAGTTTATCTGATTCTTCTCTTGACCGGGATGAATTAGCCTGGTCCAAAAAATTAGGAATAATCTGATGATAAGAAAACAAAAACCCCTCTCATCATCCATTCAAAACACGGTCAATCATTTGTAAGTGGTGGGCCAACCCTAATTGCATTGAAACTCGAGCCATCACGCGACACTGTGGAGTCATCATTCCGTGCACTCCATTCATTTTAAGTGGGACCCACTGGTGGATTTATAGTCCTGGCCTCAAGAATCAAGATTCTCTTATGCCCTAGCATCAAACAAACAAACAAACAAACATTCTCCGTGAGCTCTCATAGTAGGGAAACCTACTCTATTTAAGAGTGACGAAGAAGAAGAGGAACAAAAAGACAAGAACGGAAGAGGGAAAACAAACATACTGTTTTTCTCCCAAATCTCAAATCTGTTCTGTTTTCTTGTATCGTGCATCTTCTTTTCTTCCTTTTGTATTATAGATTCCGTGGAAAGATGTCGCTCGTCCTAACCCGTTGTATCAGCGGCTTCGACTCTTCCGGGATTCGAGCGTCCTATAAAAGGAGAACCGTCAACGGTAGAAAGATCACACCTCATTTCCTTTATGATCCATCTATGATTTCAAAGGATTCGGCCGTACACATGCAATTGAAATTGTTGGGATTACTCGTCATATGTAAAGATGAAATTATATGTAGAAATTCTCAGGGGCTGTTTGGCTTGTGGAAAAAATTACATGGAATCATGTGAAATAGTGATTTTCACATGTTTGGCGGCTGTTTTGCACGTCTATTTTCACTTCACGTGGGACGGGTGTTGAAGTAAAATCCGTATATGCAGTAGAGGATGCAAGTTTTTGATAGAAATCCAGGATTTCTTAGTTCCATGTATTTCCTTCTCATTCAAAAAGGGCGCTATATAGGCGCAAAAAGACCTAAAAGCATAGAAATGTGCAATGCTCAGTCATGGTGAACTTGAATTAATGCAAATGTTACTGTGGGTCACACTATATTATCATATAATGTAGATTAGGAGTACTTGTTTATTGATTTACTGTTTTGCAGAGCGGAATTGCAGAATTCAAACATCTTCCTTGCTGAAGGATCATGGTGGAGATGATGCTAAATTGTCAGTGATCAATAGAGGAAGCATCATTCAACTTAGTTGCATAGCAAGCACTATAGCAGGTGTGTGGTTTCTCTGAAATAAGAGGCTACCTTTTCAACTTACTCAATTGATTTTGTATTGTTCATTGTTTCCATCGTTTTCAGATTTAGATATGAAGTTTGTTTCTGTGAACGCGATGACTAAAAAAGTTATAATTAGTACCATATTGAAGAAAATGGATTTTAATTGTATGTAAAGGCACTCTGAGTCTTGACTTTTGCCCCATGGGTGCTGACGTTTAAAAAAATTATTGCAGAGTGGTTCGTACAATATAGGACGGTGTGAAAATGACAAAATTGCCCTGATACCATGTGATATCTGCTTATTCCGTTGGGGCATCTGCCTCGGCGCTCAAGTTTGAGGCATGGGTTGCATTTGGGGTGTACTTATTGATAACTGTATTATGAGTCATATTTATAGTGTGCACCTAGATGAAGCTTGCACTTCAGTTACATTCCATTTGAGGGGCATTTGCCACATCAACCATCTTGTTTTTAAGAAAAAAAAGGATGGCAGTGTTTTCACTTCAACAACTTAGAGGTACTTTTTTTTAATGGCTTTTATAACTAGGTTTACTTAAGTTAACGCTGGTTAACTAGCTAAAATACTTGAAATACCCAAATTATGATGGTTTTCTGTCTATATTAATGTTTTTTTTTTAATATCTGTATACATAATTATTTCTTCATTAAAAAAGGTGCACTCATAATGCTTGTGTCTCACACATGAGACCTACGGGTCATGCTTTGGCAATCTGAACTCTACAATTCTTCTCTGCATTTTACAACATTTATCATTTCTCTAGTCGAATTCTGTGAGTACAAGCACTAAAGAAATAGTATCCTTGCATCTGTAAGCTTTTCTTATGGAAACTTAGATGCTGACATATGAATAAATTACAAAAGGTCTAAAAAAGAAAAGAAGAAAAAAAGTAGATGTGACAAAATTACTACATATTCTCATTTGGAATTTTTACTTGGTTCATTTTCTTGTTTATAACCCTCTATTTACATTAGATGAAATCTTACTTGGTATGCATTTATTTCAGTGGCAAGCTTGGTTACGACTGATCCGGCAAATGCGTTGTCCATGGAACATTTCATGGTGAGAGAAGAGAGTAGTTCGTCGCTTATATGCTTTGCTCAGTTACCTTTTAATTTGAACTTTTAAAAGTGTTTTCTAAATGCCCCTCTTAGTTTGAGAACTATATTTCACAATAGTTTGAGATCCAGGCTAGCTTCTAATTCGACTTCTTAATTGTATTCTCCTAAAAAAATATTCCACTTAATGTTATTTCTTATTCCAGCACTGCCTGAAACACATGGGTAGTATTATAATGGATTAAGGATAACGGACAATTTTCTGTTTTGCCGAAATACTCAAACTAATCATGTTTTTGTGTAAATCTAAGTAGTTTAAAATTTGAACACGTTCTCGTTTAGCTCAATGTGATCATTATCTAATTTCTACCACTTCATTACTCATCCTGGGTGCTACTGGAGCTGGAGTGCTTGTGTTTGTCACAGAAATGCAACCAACTTTTTTTTCTATATCATACTATTCTATTTTTTTTTTTTTTTTTTCTATTTTGGTCTCAAAGCAAAAGACTTTGTTTGTTTTTTCTTTTTCTGTAGACATGCTCAGTTATCGGTATTTCTAGTTTATGTTATTATCAAATGATGCGTGCAAGCTTTACTTGGCATAGATAACCTCAGGAACTACCATTCTTTCCCTTCAAGTCAGGAAGGAGCTCCTTTGCCAATTTTGGCTGACATGAGCATTGGAGATTGGTTTGGAGGCTTCTTATTTTCGGCTGGACAGCAAGCTAATGAGGCTGTTCAGGACCAGTTGTCAGCTCTAAGTTTCACTAGGTTTGGTGCTGTGTCTTGTGTGCAATGTTTTTCCATTCACACTGAATATTGCAACTGCAAGTACTTATGTCTCATTAGTGTCCTGATTGCTATTTTTTTGCCCTCTTGTTTTGCAGTTTAGCTGTTATATTTGGTGCAGGGCTTGTAACCAGCCTATCCCCCTGTACACTAAGTGTTTTACCCCTCACTCTTGGCTACATTGGTATGCTTAAAATGTTATGAATATTCAAAAGATTTGGCTGCATGTTAGTATATCACACCATTGGCACTCCATGGTTAATTTGATTTTATTGGAATATGACAGGGGCTTTTGGGTCTGGGAAGAGCAGAGCTGAGGTAAGCAGAATTTGTCGATATTTTTGCTCCCTTGCCTTACTTTCAAGATAAAAACTAATTTCCCCCTCTGGCTGGGAAAAAGGCTGGAAGCAGAGAAATAATTAAAACTAAGGTCCAATGGTCATTCGCTGGGGCCCTATAATAAAAAATTGACCAAGGAAGTCCTTGACGTTGGCCGAAATTCCTATCTGACTACAGAACATGAAACTAATGTCTCTCTCACATATTGCTGTATCATATGTGTGCATGTGTGTGGGTATTCGTGGTTTTGTTTTACTTTCTATTCATTCTTGAAATGATAACTGATTCACTATATCGAAAGGAACATACAGAACTGGCACAACGCAAATTGGCTTATGCATACATAGAGAATCTACCACCATCAATGTTCGTCCCAACATATCCATAGATCAGAGAGACAAATATGAAATACTATTTTAACCACGGTCACATGATAATTTTTGCCCAAGTCTTGACTTGCAACCCCCATGGAAGAAACTGATTCATTATTGAAGACTTGATTATTTCTGTCTAGTCATATAGGCCAGAGAAAATCTACTGGGGAACAATTACGAAGAATAACTGCTTGCTGATATATAAGACCAAAGCGTCAATTCTCTACTAGGTCCACTATTCTGAGCCGTTCTTACTCATACATAAAACTTCAAGAGAGCCTATTAGCACCCTCCTTTTCCAATCTATCTATGTCAGCATTTGACGTAGCCAAATCAATTGATTTCCCAGTTGGTTGTGAACTCTGAAACCCCAATCTTCATTCAATAGAAATTCACACATAATCAAAGAGAAAAATAGGATTTGCTTACCTGTGATCATGAAACTCCACCCCAAGAAATCTTCAATCCAATGGGAGATGCTCAAATAAGGGAGAAGAAGATATATAAGTGCAAGGAATGCAAAGTTTTATTAAATATATAATGAGAAATATTCAAGATGAGTTGGTTGACCCTTACAAGGCATATATATAATATTCAAGCCCTAAAAACATCTTCGAGGCCAAAAATAACTCGCATCCATGCATCAGTGCCTTGTCGTAGTAAAAGATTGTCTTCTACAATAACCCCTATAATGCGTAATGCCATTACTGTAGCTACAGTGGACATGACATCTAGCAAAGATCCTAAAAATCACTCTACCCAATGTCTCTATAAATTAGAAGCCATAATAACCTCAAATTCCTTATGGGATAAGGTCCATAAGATGATCATCCCCCTAGCCTAACTTCCCACTTTCTTCAGGCCTGCTGCCACTTCACATCAATCGAACTATTCTTGAACTACGATTTTAGAATTCCATGCTTATAGTTGTTTGAGTTACTCACTTTTTAAGGTCTGAATACTTTGCTGATACAAAATCACTTGGATTAGTTACAATCTCACCTTAGTTTGTTGCCGAGTCGGCAATTCTTGTACTTCAAAATTGTTAACCTTTTTAAGTAACCGAGTCTACCATTGTGAAATGGCTAGTTTTTATCTATTGTATACTTAAGATCTGAATACTTGGTTGATACAAAATCACTTGGATTAGTTACAGTCACCTTAGTTTGTTGCTGAGCTGGCAATTCTTTTCCTTCAAAATTGTCATCCTTTTTAAGTAACCGAGTCTACCATTGTGAAATGGTTAATTTTTATGTTTTGTATGCTTAAGAAACAAAGAAATATGAAAACTGGCCATTTAACCCATTCTTCAGAACTCAGGTTAGCACACAAGTTCTTATAAAGACTCAGTTATTGAGTTGTCTCTCATGAATGACTGCTGAAATGATTTTCGTTACTAAATCAGTAAATTGTTCTTTAAACAGTCACTTCATGCACTATACATTTATTTTCCAACCTGTACATGGTTCTTCTGAGTCAGTGACTATATCAATTTTTTCTTTTCGAGGTATAAATGAACAGCTCAATATTTATTTATTTTTTACTTTTCCCTCTCTTTTTTTGTTCCTTGTTTTAGGTTATTTGGGATTCACTTGCTTTCTCTTTGGGACTAGCAACTACATTAGCAATCCTAGGCATTGCTGCATCCTTTGCTGGAAAGGCTTATGGGCAGATAGGACAAGGACTTCCTTTGGCTGCTTCTGGTTTGGCCATTGTTATGGGTTTGAATCTTCTGGAGGTAATAATACGATTTATAGGACTTGATGACTTACACAACGATCAGTAATATTCTCCATGTGTTTTTGAGCATATCCATCGTCAAGTGACATGACCCGCGGGTGACCTATTTTACAGTGTAAAAACCTTTTTTATTCTTTTGCAAAGGGAAGCCGTTGGTGAAGATTTTGTGCTTCTCTACTGAAAGAAAACCCAAGGAAAAGCCCTGAGACAATGTTCAAAACAAAAATTGAAGCTGATTAGCAAATCCCAGCTCAAGGGTCACCTTTGGTGTAAGAAAATCTTTTTCCAAAAAGAGCATAAATTTTGGGTGTTTTTTCTTTTTTTTTTTTTGTAGGAATCGGATTTAGATCATTCAGGCTGCATGTTTAGTTCATAGATTTGCTCATACGTGCAACATTTGGGCCATTTGATTTTTTTCCTCCTAAATATCTATGGATTTTAGGGGGACTTAATGAAAAGTCGGGTTTTTTTTAAAGCCTTGTCAGATAGATCATCTCATTAGCATTTCACTCGTAGTAACTTAGTACCAATGTACAACATACTACTAATATGTAGCGAATACTAAATGCTAATCAAACTCTGTTTAAAATGCTTGTCCATTGACATTTTAGTGGGTTGAGTTTAAGAATTAAGACCTAAGTACCATGAAAATAAGTGAACAAATACATCAATTTAGTTCTTTCAAAAATATACAATGATATCAGACCTCTATGACATTGAAGGGTTCGATATGCATTTTTTTTAGCCGACAGTAAAAATAAACATCAAAATCTAACACTTATAATATTCTTTTTTTTATATATATATATATATATATATAAAGATTTTTTTTTGGATGCTTTTACCTAAAACAATAATATGTATTGTTTTGAGGGCTGGCCAATATGCCCTCTGCAACCAATATCGTATCCTTGTGACAAATATCTTTGTTAATAGTTAAAACCATAATTCTAAAACTCGACCGATTCCAAGTCAACTTGGACTCAGTAAGTGGCGAGTTAAGTCACCCCTGAGTCTTAGTCCACCTACTTGGCTGAGTCCTATGGTTTTTGGGCCTAAATGTACTTATTTCCCTTTTTCTTATTGTATTACAAAAAGTTGTAGGAGGCTCTTATAGACATTTTACAATGATTCTAGAATATCAAAACCATCTTTTTTTATTTAAGAGATCCAGGCATTTGAAGATCAGTTATACCATTCATCCGACTGAATGAAATACAAATTTGATCAAATATTCATGATAGTCCATCGAATGTTTCTTTCAAACACTTTGTGACTTGAAAGTCTTTGATATTATTAATAAATGATCAACAAATATTAAAATTTTAATATCATAGATGTATATTTTCTATTTTTTTAGACCTTTTTCTTTTTAAAAAAACTTTCAAATGTTATTGGGCCTAGGGTGCGAATCGGGCTGGCTCAGTCAAGACCCTTGCAACTAGGCTCCAAGCTGGCTTGAATCGAGGGGGCCGAGCCCACCTACCCTCCACCCCAAACAAAAGCGGGAGTGTTGGAGGAGAGTACACTAGTATATTATTGTGTGGTGTACGGTACTGTTTCTCTCCTGTTTACTCATGCTTCATTTTGAGAAAATTTAAAATAAAATAATCTTGGTCCATTTTGAGAAAATTTAAGATAAAATAATTCACCCTAGTTGAATAGGTGAATGGCTGTGCTCAATTTTTTATTATTATCTTGTAACAGGTATTGATATTTAAAAGTTTACATGCTCTCTTTAACTTAAGTGCAATTTCTCGTACTATGTCAATGGGTAACTCCTTTTGCTGCTCCTTTTTTGCAGATAATTGAACTACAACTTCCCTCATTTTTCAATAATATTGATCCCCGTGCTGCCGCTGCTAACTTTCCTTCAAGTAATTTATGTTTTCCTTGAAGAAAGATTTTTTCCCCTTTATAGTTTTTTGCATAAGTAGCTTCCAACTGTTATGATTTATTTTCTAGTTATTTCATCTTTCTTAGTTGGACTGCATGTTCTAGTTTCTAATATTTGAGTTTCAGGTGTGCAAGCATATTTGGCTGGGCTTACTTTTGCCTTAGCTGCTTCCCCTTGCAGTACGCCAGTGCTTGCTACTATTCTTGGATATGTGGCTGCATCCAAGGTACTCCAACCACCTGAATTAGTACAAATCCCATGGTTGTGTGGAACTATGTTTGCTTATCTCCTTAATACTCTGTACGGTTATTTACTAATAATAGATTAATATCAAGTTATTGACATCTGGAAATCCTGCATTCATATGGATTCTATCAACACTTTACATTATTTAGGAGTATTTGCTTCTCAAATATTATTTATTTTACTATAAAGGAACACAACTTATCAGCCTATTGGGTTCTCTTGGTGGCCGCTCCCATCGATTTGCATAACGCTAAAAATTTACAGTTCTAAACTCCTAGGATATTCAGACTCCTATAGACTTGGGGTACTGGTATTGTACTGCATTGAATGTTGATACAGATAATGGTACTGGGCCACGATCAGGCAGTCCATTTTCTTTTTATCGGTCAATGGGTATACCATGGATACATGTTAAGTTATGCCATGTCTCGTATTGTGTAATGGTTGTATTCTTCTAGACTGCTAGCAAATTTAGTGATGGGGTTGGAGGGGATACATGTGCCTTTCTCTGTGTCCTACACTTGGGAAATGTAAAGTTGCACCCTGTTTATTCTGTCAGTGTCCATGTCTGTAGTTCTTGAAATGAGAATCTATAACAAACATATATAGAAGATCCAAAAAGGTTAATCATAATTAAATAGCGCATTACAATGGAAACAATTGCAACAATTGCCCTTTCTGTGGTTGAGTTCAAACCAAGTTTGCATTGTAGTTCAGCTTAAAACACAACTCAGTTCACTTGGCTTAAGTCTCAAAATGATGGGTTCTTGAAATATGGTTTTAGCTTGTTTTTTCTTCAATGGATTCCAATTTTCTTTTGCTCCTCAATCGTTTAATGAAACCTTTTGACTGATTTATTTAATAGACCTGTTAAGTCGCCCATGTTTCTTATTGACAGGATCCAGTTATAGGAGGCAGCTTACTCTTGACATACACAACTGGCTATGTTGCTCCTCTTCTACTTGCTGCTTCCTTTGCTGGCGCGTTGCAGGTAAGCAGTTAACTCAGTAATTTAACTAATATGGCAATATCTTTCTTTCTTTCTTTTTTTGTTTTTTCTTTCTTTTTGAATGATAGCCTATGACAATGCCTATATAAACATGTGAGTTTATACTGTATTGATGCTTGAGTTATCAGGCTTAAATGATAACCTCATTGAAGATCTTTGAGCTTTCTTTCTTCATGTATTGAGGAACTTTCGGTCCCAAGTCTCAATTAGTAACAGTTTCCTGAGTTGTCATTTCCATACTATGATGCCCAGATACATCATGGACCCAAATAAGACATCCTGGAAATCACACGGACAGATTTTACACAAAATTTAAATATGGGACATGATATGAGGCATGTAGTTAACCTAATGTCAATTGAAGTAACCTAATTTGAAGCATATGACTTCATATATTCCATTCATATGAAGCACGGAAGTTAGGATTCAAGGTGAGGAGGAAATTTTATGTGGCAAGGATTCAAGGTGAGGAGGAAATTTTATGTGGCAAATCTCATTTATGGAGTCATTTGGAAGGAGAGGAATAACCAGTGATTTGAAGGCAAATGCTAGATAAAACTTCTGTGGCTGCAAAGGCCAATTTTCTCATTGCCTCCTGGGTCTCGTTTTGATGTTTCCCAAGGCATTCAGGTGTCTTCCATTGGGCGTTGTTGGCTTCAGTGGTGAACTCCTCTAGCATTACGCCCTGACTCCGACCAAGGTGGCAAGCCTCTACAGGAGCTTTGTTCAAGCTCATTTTCAATGGGAGTGCCGTGGTAACCTAGGCCTAGATGTGGGGTAGGGGGGCTCATCCATTACAACTATATGTTGATTTTGAGAAGATTCTGAAGGTCCATTCAAAATTGATGGCTATTCAGCTGCTAGTAACCTGAACAGCTATCATATGAGAGTTCAAGGTGACTCAAGATCTATGATGCACGGATACTTCAAAATGGGCAATGTATTGTATCGTATCGTATCCAATACTGCACTTTTTACATGTAAAATCCATGTCCCTGCCATGTCTATGCCGTGTCCCTGTCGTATCAGTACCGTATCTAGGCATCATAGCTCAAGAAAGTATTTTTTATTGGGTGACAAGTTCTTGTAATGCTTCTTGCCACTTAGTGGATGTGGTGGAGGTGCTAAATCTTGTGAGAGTGTCTAAGGCCTGATTCGATCATTTGTCTCCCAATGCCAACGAGGAAGCAAACTTGGATAAATAGGGGGTCAAGCTTATGGTATATGGCAATGTGGTCCCTCAGCCAATTTGAGCGGAGCTCCCTGGTTTTGCCTTTGGTTATATATGATACTAATATAATGGGAAATCCTAAAGTAGCTGCCCTTATATGGGGCAATGTTCTACAAGCAGACTGCATATTGCTTATATGCAGTCCAGCTCATGGGGCCCACTTAGAAGCTTTTTGATTATTGGTGGTGGAAAACAAATAAAGGTCTCCTAATGGATAAGGTTCAACAAAAAAAATCAGCCCGGTCAGATCATCCTAGCCCTTGGTTTGGTTTAATAGCCTTAATATCTAGTTGTCTTTTAACCATAGATTTCTTTGAGATTCAATCCTACTATGGTGGATAAAGATTTAATGACAGTGAAATTGGGCATGGTACCTGGTCACAGAGGGATGAGAGTGTGAAGGGGCCTGCATTTATCAAAGGTGGGCCTGAGTGGGCCCCTCAGAGCTGAATTGCATATGTTGGAGGTCGTAGGAGAACATTTCTCCCCTTCTATGAGCACTATCTGCAAGCACCCTCCTTTTTTTAGCATGTGGGACCAATTTCCTTTATTATTGTAGAAAGGGTTGTGTACTCGAAATTTATGTTGTACTCAATTTTGTGCCATTCATATTGGCCCTGCATACCATGGAATGTGGATGTGTACAGTTTCTGAGGCTTGGGACCTTATGATTTCTCTGATAGATCACGCATCTACCAAAATTGCCTATTTTCTATCCTCCTTTTGCTTGGTAAATTGACTATTTTATGTTGCCCCTTACCCATTCATCCTTCAGCGGAAACTAAAATTTGCTATCAAATATGGAATACCTTTACCCAAAACATGTTGCTGTTGAACTTTTGATTCCTCATAAACCTTAATTTTGAGAAGACTTACAGTAATAAAATTTCTATATTGTGCAGAGCTTGCTTTCATTCCGGAAGTTTTCAGCATGGATAAACCCAGTAAGGTATGATTCTACAGAATAGTGTAGTGTTAAATATATAAGAACAATATTGTTCGCATTTGAAAATCTCCACATTTGACAATCAGCTAGAAGTTTTGATAAAAGTGGAGGTTGCGCATTCCTATTTTCATTAGATGTGGCATGGAAATCTGAATTTGTCACTTTAGTTGGGATACTTTTCACTTTATTTTTGTTCCTTGCTTCCCTTCTCTAATATGACTTCCACAAATTGCCCAGATTATAGTCATACTATGAATTCCTTTGTCTATTTTCTAGTGTGTAAGTTTTCTTTTTATCTTCTCTCTTGCAGTGGTGCTCTCCTTTTGGGCGGTGGAGTCTATACTATGTTGGATAAATTATTTCCAACAGCAATGGTCATGTAGCTGTGTAAAATGTAACAGATCATTTGTTACAGTAAATTACAATCTCGTCTAACAGATCATTTGTTACAGTAAATTACAATCTCGTCTAACAGATCATTTGTTACAGTAAATTACAATCTCGTCTTGATTTTATTACATATATGTAAGTAGTACACTAACCATATCCATTCCATCCCCTTTTCTATTATGATGTGGGTTTTGTCAACTTAATTCGTATGGATATCATGTTAAAACGTTTTAGTAGCTTGGATGCGGATAAAACAGGTTGGAAAAACAAGTAAACACAATGCAGTCTCCAAAGATACGAAAAAATTAGATGTTTGGCCGTCAAAATTCCCCTAGTGATGAGGAACGATTTGTGTGATTTTATGTGCCTTTGCATTGATAACGGTCCACCAAGGATGCCTTAGATCTCTACCATTTTAATTGGATGGTCAATTGATCTACCTAGACATGCTAAATTGCCTAACCCACAACGGGAGGAGACTTGTGTTCCAAGAGCCAGTCTGCAGGACCCACCGTGATGCACACTATTTTGTGTTACGTTGGGATTTGGAGGGTTTAATGGATTAAAGGGGGGCTAGATGTCAACACAATCGAACTATTGTAACAAATATTTAAAGGGCCCTCAGCTCTTTCATAAGTGCCTTTATAATGATGAATCAAAGTTTAAATGCTCTGTAAATTTAAGGTTATGACAAACTGAGATTTCCAATTGGTGCTCTAAGACCCTCAACTCGCACCCAGTTTCTTAGGGCTAAGTGAGAAGAGTCCAAGAAACATTAGGCCTTCATGTTTAAGACCCCCATTAAAGTCATTCATAAACCTTAATTGTGACAGACCATCTAGGCCTTGTGACAGATCCAGAGGGTGAAGAGCATGATACCCTCGCATGCTTTGGACCTTTAGATCTTCAAATCCCTTTCCCTATGATTGAAGTGCAGCAAGGTCAACTTCTGCAGAGGGGGGCCATTTCTTTAAATATGCTCTGCTTATCCATTTTTGTATTTTTATGATAGATTATTAGGAGGATTTGGAGGCATCCTTGATGGGTGCACACACAGCGAGAGATTGTAGTAAAATAATTAATCATTCATGCCCTAACCACTAGCACATCCTTTTTAGTTGAATACCACCACAACTACTCGAGGCACAGGTGAGGGAAATTTGCATTTTGGGGATTACTTGCCTTGAAATGACACTACCTCGGGAAATGCTACATTGATAACCAGAGGGTGAAAGGAACTGAGATTCCAACAGAACTGCACTTGTCTCACTTTTGAATTGCAAACTGCTCTTTTTGAGTTCATACACTACAAAATTTGGATAATAAAATTCAAGAAAAAGACTGTCCAACACTATGGCTATTATTCTACAACATCCTTTAAATTGAATTGCTATCTTTACAACACATAGCATTACAAATCCTGATGTAATAAATAAACAAACAAATTTGCAAGCTCTAAAACCCAGGCAGAACAGAAAGATCTGCTATCCCTTTGGGAAGATCTGCAATTTTCTTGAGGAGTGCGAGCCTGTTTTTCCTTACTCTTTCATCTTCCTGTTCGCATGCACATAGCATTTCTGAATCACTTTCTCGTTCATCAAGTCTAAACAAGAAACTAGCCATGCAGGATAAATAAAAGAGAACATATGAAAGCGGGACACTATGGTGCAAGAGATCCGATTAGAGTGTGTAACAGAGAACTAGAGTTAGATTCAAAATGCAACAGATATTCCTTACAGGGAGATCCGATTAGAGTGTGTAACAGAGAACTAGAGTTAGATTCAAAATGCAACAGATATTCCTTACAGATATGCCAATAGCCCAATACTGCATAGGATATACACAGTTTAGAACTATGTCAAAGATAATTACTGAGGTGCTACTAAATCTTGAGAGGACATATTCACTGCTCGAGTCTTAAAACAATGTACAGAAAGGGTATAACATGAATACAGCCAAATCATACTAAAAATTGAAAATCAAAACAGGATATAACACAGATTCTTTGCACCTACGAAGCTATAGACAAATATGTACCGTTTGCTCAGGTTATGAGTTTTGTAAGGTGCACTCAAATAAATTATACGTCCATAATTAATAGGAAAGTGCCAACTATAGGATGGCTACAATCTTTCAATCTAGATTCTTGCATAGGCCATCCATGCTGATGCCCAGTCAGTCTCTATCTTAAATCAGTAAGTGTGAGATCCAACTTTATGAAATAAAAGCCGGGATAAACTACTTGGATTTTGGTCAAATCTATGTGTCATCACCATCATCTATCTGAAATTGCCCCAAATCTATATCTCAAATACTCAGAAATTCACCATCCATAATAATGATGTATGATCTCATCAAGCCAACCCCAAATTGGAATTAAGACGGTGATGTGAGGTAATAGGTTTTTCCTTTCATACATCTTCTCAGTGAATTACCTCCATATGAAACAGCAAAGCTTATGTATAATTTGCATACGTACATTTCCCTCTCTACAATAGAATAATACCATCTTCATTTTTTATCAGATGTTATCTTCTCATCATCTTAGGGGGAAAAAAAGATGAGCTAGTAGGGTGTTTTCTATTGCTGAGTGCCACTTGATTAACTAGACAGTTTTATAAAATGGCATTTATACATGCATTGTAATAAGGAGCATTATGTTGAAATTACAAGGCGACAAAGGGCATATTTTGGGATGCACAAGCTAAGATGGACATGTGGATAAATATGAAAGGATAAGATATTGGGATTGAGACAAACATGAAAGAAATGCTGTATGAGATGGTTCAGATATGTACATATTTTTTTTTAAAGGGATAAGCTTGTAGGGTATTTTTTTTTTTGATCATTGAGCGCCACTTGAATTAAGTAGACAATTTTATAAAATAGAATTTATACCTGCATTGTAATAAGGAGCTTTATGTTGAAATTACAAGAAATGCTGTATGAGATGGTTCGGATATGTACATATTTTTTTTTAAAAAGGGAAAAGCTTGTAGGGTATTTTTTTTTTATCATTGAGCGCCACTTGAATTAAGTAGACAATTTTATAAAATAGAATTTATACCTGCATTGTAATAAGGAGCTTTATGTTGAAATTACAAGAAGACAAAGTGCATATTTTAGAATACACAAGCTAAGATGGATATGTAGATAAACATGAAATGATAGGATATTGGGAATGAAACAAACATGAAAAGAATGCTGTATAAGATGGTTCAGATATGTACATCATGGTTGTCAATACCATTTAGTTTTGATGAAAATTACTGAAAAAAATCATTTTGGAAGGCACTTCTAAATGAAACACTAACAGAATAGTTTTGACAAGGATCACGGCCTCTTCCTGCAAACGAAGTATTGTGTTGAGTGTACTTGGTCCTACCATTACCCTAACAAACAGATGCACTTAAAAACACGCAGTGATTTGGGAGAAAGAAATGCTTTGATAGACCATATTCATTGCAAATCTTTGGTGGTGTCCGCAACTTCCGATATCCTTTATAGCTAGATCAGACCAACCCTTTTCAAACCTTTTAGGCATTTGGAGAAAGAAGAGAGACATTTTTAACTCTACTGATCATGTATACCCTTAATGGGAATGCCAAGATGGATGTACAGTTAAAGACAAGACAAAATTAGGAGTTAGTACTTAAGAAGAGAACTTACAGTAGAACTCAACAGAAGATAAAATCAAGGAATGCCATATCATATGATACGTGCACACATACAGAAGATCAGAAAGAGAAAGTATTAAATAGTTGCATGTTCAAACAATTACACCAACAAAGACCTTTAATGAACTAGTGATTTTGTTCCTTCTTGTTCTTTTTGGTTAAGATCTTAAAACGCATTTAATGCATGGTAACTAACGGTATATAGTTCTACGCTTACTTTCAAACATACAAGATATTCAATATATACTTAATAAAATATGGCACAAATTCAGGTATAAATCGGGTTTGGTCGAGGGGCTCATAATGAATACCTGGTCGGTCTATGTCGGGACACCATGGGCCCAGCCCGAACCCCACTAGTTTTCGTACTTAGTTTTAACCCCAACCACTAAAATTCAATTAAAGCAATAACCCCTAATATGCCTCTTTACCCATTTGTTGGGGATAATAGAATCATAGGGCTGGCTGTCCACTTGTACTGGAGATGTAACTTGGTCATGTGTGAAAGTGCGGCTGGGTCAACTCATGCACTAATTAATCTAATTCTGGGGCCTGTAGGGGTGGCCTGATCCTTCTCTAATCTTTCAATGACTGATTCACATCAACTAATATGGACTGTTATACTAGCACTCCAAACATTGATAAAGATGGTTCTTTTTGCTTGATTATCATATTTCTGACCTTCATTTACTGTTCTGAAGTTTCCATCTACCGAGTTGTTCTTTGGAGGAAAAAAAAAGAAAAAAAATGGTAGCAGAATCACTTAATTTGGTTATTCATTATCCATTTGACATCCTGTGAAACAATTGCTATACCATTGAAAACAACGGAAAGTAGAACACATACCACCATAACAAATACATTGTTAAAGAAATCCTCAAGGGGCTGTATCAGTTGTGATGATTCTTGGACAAAATCATCAATTTCCACACCTAAGAATTAAATAATGTAAAACATTAGAATATAATGCCATCAAAGAAATCTTAGGGAATGTTGAACAAGATTAGAAACCAACAAAAAAAAAACCCAATAAGTACCCTCATCAGATTTAATGAAACGTGCACAAGCTGGAGATCAAGGCTTTTAAAACCAGATCGGAGGCCAGAAACTCCATTTTGTATCAGATACAGACAGACTAAACTGGTTCTCAGATGGTTTAATCAAAATTGAACTTTTACCAGGTAAATAAATGGTCAAAACCATACAAGCTGGTACAAACCACAGCAGTTTGATTGGTCTTCACTAGTTTGCATATATATTAAAGATTTTTATTTAACTGTTTTCTTATTATGACAGCACAGTCAAACCAAATCGAAGTTCTGGACTCTCACCAAGACTGGCTGGATACAAACGAGAATTTTTAAACTATGATTTCTACATCATGCATTTTACAAAATTTCAAGAGAGAAGAATGTACCAGGGTGAATGTTGGCTTTGACTGCCAAGTAAGAATTCCATAAGGCTTTCTCTTCAACAGTCTCAAATGCATATTCACTTACCTATAAGAATCAGTTTTTCAGATGAAGTTACATATGACAGTTACTCTGGTAACGATGAATATAAGTACCACTTTAGTATCCAGTAAGCATGCTAGTAATACAGAATGTAAATGATAATTTAACGAAAAAATCGACTTCAACAAATCACAATTAAAAATAAAGTCTAATCATTTACAGCTTTGAGAGAAGCATTTGATCCCCATTTCCAGAAAGCTGCTAATAAAAATAGTCATAGTTATATGGTCCTTTCCACTCCCTTCTAGGATTAGTGCAACAATGCAAAATTCAAGGTCGCCAGTTTGCTAGAAATTGCAATACAGGAATTTCATGCCATTTCCAGGAACCCTATGACCTCAACAGCATAAAACAAAATAACCTTCTTCAACCAACAATTTAATAGGATCCTCTGGAAGAAAAAATTACAAAGAACCTCCAAGTGAATTAGGATGAGAATACTAACCTGAAACATTTACAAAGAATATCATAGTGAACTAAGATGGAGGATTCTAACTTGCTTGCATAAAACCCTAATCTAAATGAAGTTTCATTTCCTAAGAGTAATGATGAATGCAAACTTCGGATTCTCTCATTAAGATGGCTATGAGGCTGATAAGTTCATTGGCCAGATCTTAAAGGAAGCTAATTTGTCTTGAATGAGAGGAGAAAGCATCATCATCATCATCAAAGCCATGTCCCAACTATGTTGGGGTTGGCTACATAAATTCTATTTCTCCATTCCAATCTATCATTGGTCAAATTCTTCAATAGAGAAGAAAACATATGCATTCAAATATGTCAATTAACCGGCATGCCAGTTAACCATACCCTATAAACAAGGACTATTAGAATGTTTTGACTTCTGATGCTCCACCATGCTTCTTCAAACTCATGCTACTTCTAGCAACTATTGACAGAAAGCCAATAGCATTACAGCAAACAAAAATAATAATTTCATTTAATTTTTTCTGGTATTTATTCAACTCTTACCACGAAACATTCTTTTGTGGTGTGCTCTTTATTGGGCCTTTTCTTTTCGTTAATAGTAGAAATTCATTAAAAAGGAAAAGGGAGGTACAAAAGAAAGGGACTGAATCAATGAGATGCCACCAAACAAACAAGAAAAAAACACCCTATAAATCATAGTTCATATGCTTAGCCAATGATTGGAGCCTACACCACAATCATTCATAAAGGAAAACCCGAAGAACTCTAATTCCTTGGTATTTAACCTGAACTCGCCCTGCCTGACTCTTTGTTATTGCTTTCCATTTTCCAATGCACCAAACCCTTTAATGGCTTTGCCATTATTTTATTTTATTTTTTTGAATGGTGACATTTATTAATTTAAGCTAGCCAGTACGAGAGGTATATACCAACAAGCCCTGGGGGAAAAATACCCCAAATACCAGCCCACGTGAAAAACAGGATAAAAGTGATACCAACAAAAAAAAAATTAAGAAAGCCACCTCCCTCCATTTAAATATGGCTTCAATGAATTTATGGAGCCATTTTCAGAATATAACCTTGTTTTTTTCATGGAGGAATGTCTTCAGCAGTATGCAGACATTCAGATGTACATGAATGGAACTGTCCATGTGACTATGAAAGTCAATAGTGTTACGGATGCATTGATGCAGATTCACATGGTCATATATTAGATGCAGAGTCATATGGATGCATTGGCTTCCCTTGGCTGCTTGTTCAAATGATCATCTAAATGCAAATATTCAAAATAACAGTTCCATTGTATGTGTGACACAAACATTGAAATAAAGAATCCTTACCAACTCATTGTGTCGACCAAAATCACCAATTAGGAAGTTGAGTTGACCAGGAAACTCAGCTAATTACCAGGCCGATTAATAAATTAATTTTTAAATTTTTGTTATGAGCATATATACATTTATATTAACTTAAATATAGAGAAATGTATAAAAATATATTTTTCACCAGAAAAATCTACATAAACTCATATGAATGTAATTTCAATTCTGTATTATCATTTAAGTATTTCTTATTTTCCCATTTTTTCACTGTAAGCTTTATATACACATTTCATTTTGATTTTAACATGTAAAAGATGAAGATGCCCCTTATGTTGATGCAGCAAACTCAATCAATCCAAGAGTCAAGCCGAGTCATGAGTTGATGAGGCAGGTTGATTGGATCACGACCAAAGCCATCTAAACATGAATACCAGTTCAACAAGAATCATGCATAAACTATGATTGAGTTGGCCCTAGTCGACTCACCAGGTTGGAAAAACCATGATTATGAAGCAAGAATTCTTATAGTGTAAGTTACATATACACACCCCTATCTCTTTTTACTACAATATATATATTTGAATGTTAATGCTTGAGAGGGCAAGTGTTTGATATTTTGGCCTTGATTAACCAGAACAGTGAATGGTGTACATCAACAAAATGCTAAGATACAGCAAACTCAGATGGTTGGTAGTCATATCCGCTAATAAGTTACAAGGGAACCCACCCCCCTCCCCCCCCACCCCCAAAAAAAAAAAAAAAAAAAAAAAAAACACTAATACATGCAAATAGTTCTTCCAACAGACCATAACTCATGTAATGCTTTGAATTACCTCCCAGTCAGCATCCATGTCTTTCCCGCGGATAATTCTTGCTGGTCGAGAATACGCTTCAACCACTTTTGGCAAAAGCTCATCCTTGGACAAGGCATCCATCTGGCAGTGAAAATAACAAAAGAGCAATGCCTTAAGTAATTTTCTGGGGCAATTTTTAAAATTGCAAATCCTTCTGGGGCCCATCTTGATGCATGCAAATCACGGCCACAGGGTCCGATTGAATGCACTTTATCAGTATTATATGATGATTGTACCCATCTCTCCAACGGCCACAAAGTTGAATGGTTTTATAAATGCCCATGTAACCACCAAACTCGGGGGGCACCAAATAGATTGTCACGATGACAAGATTGTTGATCTTTTATGTGCCCCTAATTCACTGCAAATGCTTTCAGTCCAGCTCTAAATTCATGATTGGCACATACCAAGGTGGGCCCAACAGCAAGGTTAGCAAGTTTCAAACCATATGGTGCCTGTACATCTTAATGCATTGCGGGGCCCACTTGGGATGTATCAAATACTCTCTCTGTGGCACACACATTCAAAGTTATAAACCTATCACTGCAACCAAGTGGTGGCTGGACCTTTTTAAATGTGCCCCTATTGCAGAGGCCACTTGGGATGTATCGGATTCGCAGGATTGAACGGGTGTGCAGGAGACCTTGAGGATAGGTGTGCATTGCTTTTATTCCTTAAGATTTATAATACAATATGTTTTTGTTTCTTCTCACTAAGGAGCATGAAAGGTCACACACGCACACAATCTTACAGGCTTTAACTCAAAACTTCTAAAAGGGTAAAACATAGAGAAAAGCCTCAATGTTTGGATCCATTCTATCTCTCTAACCCATCCAAAAAATAAGTATCAAAGGTACAATCACTCAATCAACACAAACTTTACCAGGGACTTAACGAATGGAAATACTACATTAGATCAAGATAATGTCCTTTCTCTATGCTTTAGAGTAGGGTGAGTGGAACATTACTAATGGTTATAAACTCTTTTATTTCTAAGAAAGAAAATGATTAAAAAAAAGCAGAAGAATACACACATAATTCCTTTAAATGGAAATCCTTTTGCACTTCTAAAAAAGTAAGAGTTAAGCTTAAAAAGAGCCCATACTTGAAAATTTTAGATGGCAATCCTTTGCACTTCTAAAAAAGTAAAGAGTTAACCTTAAAAAGAGACCACACTTGAATATTTTAACGTGACATAAAGTGAATTTTGCACTTCTAAAAAAGTAAAGAGTTAACCTTAAAAAGAGACCACACTTGAAAATTTTAACATGACATAAAGCGAATTTTAAAAAACTGATGGGAGATAGAAATATGAATCACTTACTTTCACTGCTGATTGTGCTGCCAAGCATGGCCAATTTGCACGCTCAGCAAGAATAGAACGGACTATTTCGGAACTAATGCCCTTATCCACCTGCCACAAAAGCATTAATAATATGCATAAAGCCATCTGGATGATTCCATAGAAAGTTGGTCATCGTTTCTAGGACTTAATCCTAACAAAATAGGAATTTAGAAATGCCCTGAAGTTTATCACCAGACTTGGAATGAAAGTTTATGCGGGATACATACTATAGGAATTTAGAAATGCCCTGAAGATCAGAAAATTTTTCATTCCTGTGAGAGGCATGATCACACAGAACTAGTTCTAACATACAACTAGCATCATCAAACAATCCAAAAAGTTTTTATCCAAGTTTCTGTAGAACTAGTGTGGTACATATTGCTCAATGTGTCAGCTTTGTAAGTCCCTATATGCAGTCTCTTTGCCCGTTATATCTTGAAGCAGTTGAAACTGTATTTATGATCTTTAGAAATTTAGAGGACCTCCTGATCGCAGTCTTCTTTTTGTTTCACAAAGGCATTTTCAAACTGCTTCCTATAGTACTGCTAATTCAGCCGATCATCCTCCAATCATCAGTCTACCACAGGCTACTGCAGTGGTGAAAACCTAGTTACTTAGAGGAGTTGAAATGCTGTGGCAGTCATGGATTAGATTCATATTTAGCAAAGTGCCACATAAAAGCTTTGCAACAACCAAGCAGAAATTCACATTGCTTATAATCAATTTTCATAAAATAGCAAAGCATAGAAGTTTCGATTGTTGTTAGTGAATAGATGACTCGTGGAGAATGATACACTTATGTTGGTCTGCAACTCTGCAATGCAACTTAGAAACATCTTTACGAAAGCCATGGGAGATTCTGTGATTAAATCTGCTGTTAGCAAGTTGGGGATGATTAATATCAATTCCCTGACTTGAGGGGGAGTATTGTTGGTGTGCAGAAGTATATTGATGACTCGCTGAGATAGAGAGAAATTTCACTATCTTCTTCCCCCTAATTTTTTTAGAGAAATTTCACTATCTTCTCCCCTTTAATTTTTTTTTTTTTTTTTTTTTTTTTTTTTTTGTTCACACCTAATTTTTACATCTTTCTACTCCTAACAAACACTCAGCATAACACTCACTTCTTGTTTTTTTTTTTTTTTTCTGGGGGTGGTTTAAAAGTGAAGGACCTCAGACTTCCAAAAAGGTCATGGGCCTTGACACATGGAGAAAGTTCAGGTATCAATGCCACGAGTTTAGTGAAAAAGAAAAAGGTCTAATGAGACCACATACATGATACAGCAGACTGTCCCCCAGATACTTATAATTTTGTGTAAAGCAATCCATTTCGATTGCCAGTTTACACCACTAATGAAGATAAAATCAGCAACTGCATTATAAAAAAGTGAAGTGTAAACAATGGATGCTTGCATTAAACTGCCATTCTAGTAATGATGTAAAAGGTATGTAATAATGTAGAACATTTTAGTTAGTGTGGGAAACATACATACCAGAAGTTGTTCCAGTCTCCGAGTAACAAATTGATGCACCTAAGAAATCATAGTGAGAGTCAGATACACCAAGTAGGAAGAGATTTCCTTTTTTATAGAAGAAAGAAAAAGAAAAAGAAAAAAACCACCTCATTGATAACATCAGTGTCCACTCGTATAGGTTGAACCTCTGCTGCCAGTTTCAAAGCATTTCTTAGATCCAAGTTCTTGTCATTTTCCACCAAAACTTGGACCTGGAAACAAATCAAAGAAGCATTGAACCAAACCAAAGGCATAGAATCAATCCTTATTTAGAAAGATGAAGCTCAAAAAAAAAAAAAAAGAAAAAAAAAGCGTACAAGCCCATAAGAGATTCTTCTCAGGCCAAAAGGATCATTTGTGGAACTTGATTGACAACCTGCTCCAAATAAGCCAACAAGACTGTCTAATCTGCATGAAATGGAGCATAATTATGAACCTTTAATTAATGTTAAATGCATAGTGTTTAAATATGAATGAAAAGGCACAGTAACATGATAAAGGCAAGAAAAGGAAGCACGGCAGACATAATAAAGCCAAAAAAAATAAAAAATCAATGAAGACCAAGTGATCATTCTGGGCCAAGTCATTGCATTTTTGGAGGTTTCTGATCAAGCTCATGGAATCCGTAACCATGTCAGATGGGTTTAGACCCACCTGTAAGCCCCATGATAACAAGACAGTAGGTCTATATGGACTGCATAGCCCAGCTGTCCATTTGGAGACTAAGCAGTCAGCAATCCACCTGGATGCAGTCAGATGGCCAACACACTTAGCCAATCCCTTTGGCTCCCTCTACAGTTTCCACCAGGCCTATTTAGGCTTAGCAACCCAATGGTTTGGGCCCAGATCGAGTAGGTCAGTCCATATGGGCCAGCTGACCACCCAAGTGCTGTGGCAGCTTTATACTTATTTCTTTCATATTTGGGTTTTCTTTTGTTTCATTATCTTCAGGTATGCCAATGGCTAGGATTAAATTATCTTGGATGCTTTAAGTTAGATTAATGGACTGAATTTCCTTTAGGGTGTAATAGAAGCTTTAACAACATAAAAAAAAAAAAAAAATATAGCAATGAAGCAGCTGGCAGGGAGTGCTTGAAAATTAGCCCCTTGAGAACAAGGTTTTTAAAACTCAGACTTGAGGGGTGACCGGGCCACCCCCCGGACTTGATGGGTGACCGGACCACACCCTAAAGACCTTAAACCCAAAAAAATATTGAAGATGATTAAAAAAATTTAATATCTAAAAAATGCCATCCTATGAATTTAAGCACCGCGTTTTTGTTATTTAAAATGAATGAGTAACGATAGGCAGTTTTATTTGGTTTTCGTTCAGTCTGACAAACAGATCTAGAAAATGTGGTTTTGATCCTCCCAAATTAGTGCAATAAGAGTAGAGGACCCGATGGCCTCAAACGTCATCTCACAACAAGAAAATAGGAAAGAAGTACCGATTGTTAAAACCATGATTGGGAGCTAAGTAGGAACCCCCTAGGGTTTTGACCTTACAATCTAGTTTTCTTCTTTTGGGGTTGATCTTCAGTGATATCTTCTCCTTTCTCTATTATGTTGTCTCTTGGCATATTTAGCTCTCGAAAACCCTTGAGGGACAATTTGGTAAAAAAATATTGAGTCTCCCATTCAGAGAAGAAAGAAACTTCGAGATTGTTGCTCTATTTGTGGAACTTCTCAGGGGGTATCAATCCTGTCCTACATCAGTAACCTATAGAGACTTCTAAAGATTGTTCCACGTTGAAAGATTCTTAAAATTTCTTTCTTTTACATCCTTAATCAACTTATTATGATTTTTCCTTTACATAGTTGTAACTTTTAAGAGCAAAACATGCCGGAAGATTGCCCGAGGAACATAAGAAAATCCAAAAAACAATAATTTGAATGGTCATACACAGATAGAATTACTTAAAAAATGACCCAAAGGTTGAGGCAACTGCAAAATACCAAAAGGAAAGAGACTGATAATCAACCTGTCAGCAATCGACAAGACAATTCCTGCATCAGTTTTTGGTAACACATCTCCTGAAAACCTTGGAAGTGTAATCTCAAATAAAGCCTCTGCAATCTGTAAGATCAATATTCAACTTCAGGTCCAACTGAGTACCAAGCAATAGACATATATTTATAAGCGTAGATGACATTATTACCTAAAGGCAACATCAGTGTTGAACAAACTGAGGTAAAAGGTACAAAAGGTAACCACAGGCACTCTCACAACTATAACAAACAATCTGTTTTTCCTTATGGACATAAAAACTAGTTGACAATGTAGAAAGGAAAAATGCATTTCATTTTTCGTATTGTACTGTAGTCGCGCGAAGCAAGCATTGTAATCATACAATATTATGTTTAATAAGATATGCTTTCCCATATTTGGAGGTAACCTCCAACTTGCGGAAGATGCAGGTTGTTCTAGATGCGACTGAACGCATGAAGATGATAAGGGTTTATGGAAACATCCTCAGGTATACATGAAGAAGAGTCAATGTGAGGAAGAACACACTGTCACTTGAGAGGAGTCCCCTTGAAGTTGAGAGGGACATGAAAGGTGTTTGCTTTGGGTAAACTAAAATGAAATGTTTAAAAACAACAGCACAGAAATAATGTCTTTCACTGTTACTGGATATATAGAACTTATATCCTTTCTAGAGCTGGAATATCTAAGATTATGCACTCGACAACCTTGGCGTCCAACTTGTCTAGACAAGCACTAGAAACAAGCACAAAACAAACACGCCCAAATCCTGAAAACATGATAAGCATATGATATGACTAATATGAAATGCAGCAGTAAGAACAACATGGTCTTGTGTTATAAAGGTTAAACACCCTATAAGAGAAAACTAGGGTAAAAATACTCGTGGTTAGAACCTGATATGGCTAATTGAGCCCCATGACCATGAGAATAGGAGAGTCCCATAAACCCCATAAAATTTTTAAAAAACATAGGTAATTGATAGAAATAGACTACAAGTAGGGATGAAAACAGGTTGGATCCATGGGTGGAACCATGGTGGAATTAGACCCAGTTCGGTCTTTATAGATCCAGTTCCGGATCTGAAACCGACACAGGACCTATGTGTTGTATCTGAAACCAACATAAAAAATAAAAAAATAAAAAAATAAAAAAAAAAGGGATCCAGTTCTAGCAGTCTTTAAAATAAGATGCATAGTGCATTAGTATAATTAGATAAAAGAGCTTCAAAAATAAATTTTTAAATATACAAGTGAGACTATTAAATGGTAAATAATTAAGTTAAGTAGACTCTCAAATATGAATATAACTCAAGATATTTAGACCCTTAGAACCTATATATTTTAATATGGGAGTGCAATCTTCTTGTATCCGGATCCTCGGGTCAGAACATGCAAGGATTCGGTTCTGGATACAAATGTTACGGATCTTATATGCATGGTCCCAGATCTGGATCCAAATTTCTCCAGGATCCAAAAATAGATTCCATACCCACTTTATTTGCAACTGGAGACATTGGATCCTCGTATAACCAGATGCCCATTTGCAACCCTAATAAAAAGGGTCAAATGGGTAACGTCACCAAAATTAGTAGGTTTTGGGCTAAAGTAACTAAAGTTTCCCACATGGTGGTGGCCCTGGTGGGTGACTTTCTAGTCCAACTTAGATTAAAATATGGCTATTTTTCATGCCAACATCAACAACAGATGCCTGCCCCTTGTGAGAAGATTTCGCTCATGTTCACAAAGTGCCATTGCTGTATAAGAATTTCAAGCCAAAGCTAACAAAAGTAGTCATACAAACACGCATGCACGCACAACATTAAAAAAAATGAATCAGTCACTAGCTAAATACCTGTTCTGAATAACCGTCCCTCAGAGCATAATGGCGCGCCATTATTCCAGAAAGGGATGTGAACTCCATAACAACAGCAGTAGCAAGATCTGACCTGGCCAAAGCTGCAGCATCATGAACAATGGGGAGCATATTTTGGTCTATGCACATAGCCAAGCTTAATTTATTAACAGTATTTTGGATGCGTGTCATCTTGTCCAGCATGGTTCCTAGTTTCTCCTGTACAATATCACCTTGTTTTCAAGTTGAAAGAGTCATAATAAAATGTATTCATTATGGATCCATAAGAAACAGCCCTACTTACATGAAAGAGAATTCCATTCAGTTGACTTCGAAAATCAGAAAATCTTTTACTTGTGTCCATCTTATAGAAAAACTTGGCATCTTCATAACGTGCTCTGCAGTGAAAAGGTAAATATGTGTTTGATCCACAGCATGGCACACATAGAAGTGTCAATTCAAATTTGTAAATCCTTTCTACAAACATGTCAGAAGATCCTTTCAATATAGTTGAAGAAAAGATAAAACAACAACAACAAAATACTTCTTTGACCCAGGCAACAATAATAGGTTATTAAGATTCATGCCTAACCTAAGTACAGCTTCATTCCCTTTTCGTACTACCATCTCATTGATCAAACCATTCGCCACCTAAAGAAAATTTCCAACTTCAATACTCAATATAAGAAAAACAACTAGCAGATAATATAAAGGGTGTCCCAGTTAAAAGAGATTAAGTAGAATCTAAAAATGCTAAAATGCTAAATTTTTTGTTTTAAAATTTTGTAATGAATCAATTCTAAAATTTGCCAACCACACAACTAGCACGGCGGTAAAGGTGTCCTTCAAGGGGACAACTCCCAGGATTGATGTGCAGGCTGCATTGGTTTCCATCCTGGCTCGACAGATTATATGGTCATCCAATGTTTTTAGAAAACTGCTCACAATAAAAAAAGATTCTCACAGCAATGAAGTATGGCAATAGTTTTCCACTGGATTTATCAGTCAAAGGGAAATACTTCTGGTGCTTCTGCATAACCTGCACAATCAGTTTGAACAGAATGACCACATCATTTTCAGGACAAGTAGAAATGCAAGTTAGAAAGTTAAATCAAGCAAGAATAGTCCAAGGGGAAGGGGAAGGCTGAAGAGGAAGCGGATGGATGTAGTAAGGTTGGATCTTAAGAAGTGCAACTTATCCGAGGTCTTAGCTCAAGATAGGTCAGAAAGGAGAAGCAGAATTCATGTAGCTAACGACCCCAACATAGTTGGGACAAGGCTTTGATGATGATGATGATCATCATCATCAAAGGAGAAACAAAAGTCCTAACTCGTTAAATTAGATTATGTTTAATAGAAACCCCCCGAGCTATAAGCTCTCATGCCAATTATTTTACCAATTACTTCAGTTCCTCACAGAGCAATTGACACAGCCAAGAGAAAGCCAAATCCCAATTACGGTGAACCCAATGATACCTAATCTTCAATGAAACAAAAAACCCACTCACACAAGGAGATGAGTAGAGATTCACCTACCATTGGCCACGAAAATCCACCACAGATCTTCAATCCAATGGAAGATCCTCAACCAATAGGAGAAGAGATAAAATTGCACACACAACAATTTTATTGAAGAATAAAAATATCATAAACAAGCCTACTTGGAACGTTCTCTTACATGTGTATACTATAAATAGACTTGAGAACCCCTAATCTAAGAATACATCATCACAATTTATTAAGAACAAAATCCCCAATTAAAGACTCTAGATTACACTCTCTAGAAAAAAATCCCCTATTGAAGAAGTCATGTACGCATATTTGGGAATTGGCAATGTTTAGTTGCTCTGATGGGTCCCATTTGTTGACAGATTGAAGTTAATATCCTCATCCTAATCGGCATAAGCAAATTCTTTCCCAAAGACAACTCTCCACAGCCAGTTGTCCCAATATCTTAAGAATTCTCTTATACATAAAATAAGGAGAATGCTTCTAAAAAAACTGAAGCAAAGAAGGAAAGTACTTCAGAATTTCTTGGACGTTCTGGAAAATCTGATGAGAATGGATAGATCCCACTTCTGGCCCTTGGAGGGGCCAGCCACCTATTTCAGTGGTATTCCACCCTTGGACGACCAAGCTAGTACTGGCTTTGATGGGCTAGGTCCTCTTTTGGACCCATTTCAGGTGGGCGAAAACCTAGACAC
This sequence comes from Umbellularia californica, assembly GCA_028538565.1. Lineage (NCBI taxonomy): Eukaryota > Viridiplantae > Streptophyta > Magnoliopsida > Laurales > Lauraceae > Umbellularia > Umbellularia californica. Next base: position 106,047,646 of record JAPQWN010000001.1, read on the forward strand.
CTGATATCCACGTGTAGTAGGCCTGCTGAATAATTTTGGGCTGGATTGGGTTGTTTGATAATCCAAACCAGCCATTATGGTCTGATTTAAATCCCTCTTAATGTTAGCATCTTCACTATAGATTTGGGATTTATTTTAGACTCATCATGACCGTCAAAATTTACAATTTGACTCATTCCATCTAATTGGGCCCTCATAAAGGTTGATCGAGACCCTATTTGATTGATCAACTCGTTCTAAGTACTTTAGGGCCTGCTTTACCACATGATCCACTAAATCCAAGCTATACGCTCCTGCGTCAGCTATTGGATAGAATAAGCAATAGCTGGAATTACGAATAAAAAGGCAGTCGAAAAAAGCTAGCCATGACAATAACATCATGTCAAAATGTTAATGCTATATAATCTCTTAGATATCATTTCATAGTATTAAGCAAGGGAGGACCCAAGTACATCCATGTGGGGGCGGTTGCACCCGTGTCACACACTCACACCCATTGGACCTTGGTCCGCTTCTAAAACCATAATGAAAATTCTGGCTCTGCTTCAAAAATTCACATAAAAATCCTACGTCTGCCCCCAAAACCGACATGAAAATCCTGCATTCGTTCCCAAAACCCAATTGCCTGTTTGGGTCCGCAGTCCGCACCCCTCAAACAAAAATCCTTAGTCAGCCACTGGTATTAAGGATACTTGGTAAAAGGCAATGTCATTGAACAGTCACAAATCTGACATCTATCAAGGGGCGCCTACAAGCATAAGACAATTTTTCGCCTATTTCTTTTGACCAAACCAATGTCGTTAAGATGGGCACCTCATGCTAATACTAGCAAACAAGCTACGTGAAGGAATCTTCGAAAAAATAAGTTCAGTAGCAGAAAGTCAGACAAATTTTTCGCAACTTTCAACATAACGGTACCAGGAAACAAAGGTTGCATTGACAACTTGAATCATAGTATGATCAAAACTAATGAACTAGACCCAGTTAGGTAATGACTAGCCTCTACAAAGAGTGCAGTATCCCACATCAAGAAATTAGAGGGATTTTGGCCTTAAAAAAATTGCCAAGTTGTTCCATCTTTTTCTCCCTATTTTTCGAGGTAATTCTTTTTTTTTTTAAGTTAAGCCATCTAATCAAATAGGAAAGTTTCATAAAGTGACTATAAAAGTAATTTTCGTCTCCGAGCTGAGTAGCTCAAATAGTTTTCCCCCATGGCACCCAACAACAGCGAGGCCAACATTCACAAATATCAATAGATGCTAGACAAAAAAATGATTAACTAGTTGCTTCTGTACCAATGAAAAGGTATCATCAGCCCCAAATTGGCTTACCATGATTAACAAATCTTTTGGAAGCTCCAAAAAGGACTCGTCAAACTTTCCAAGTATTGGTACCGGTGCCTCAATAAGATTCACAACCTGCATATTGTGGACTACATTTTCTCAGATGTCCTTATCAGGCAACCAAACTCACTACAAAAGAAAGCAATCCATACCTCCTCGAGCAAGCTATCCTGCATGATAAGTTGCCCACCAACACTTCCTGCTAATAAATTAGATCTCTGTAAAATTATTTTCTTGCGCTCCTGTCATGGAAGCTTTCTTGAAACATTAGATACAATTTGCCAATAAAAAATTATCTAAAACCCGTCATTTGCACACTGCACTGACAATGAATTTCTTGCTTTATAACACTTAAGTTATGCATTAACAGGTACATCTATTGTCAGATATGGCAGATTTTGACCTTTACTGACACATTATAGCATTATCAAGCTATGAATTATGAAGAATCTAAGGTTCCATACATGACATATTAGATCACATAAAGAACAAGAGTTATAATATCCATTCCCCCTAGATTGGGGATAATTACAATGTCAGTCCACTAATTTAGGATTACAGGTCATATCTCTAAGATATCTAAGATAATATAAATTTATCTTTACAATGCCATTCAACATGTACACAAAGATTGTATAACCCTTCTTCATGTACACAAAAAACCCTTCTTGACAAAGTATCTATATCTGACTTTGACCCATCGAATGTAATAAATAAAGATCAAGTTTGGTTTTTAATAATTAAAGGAATGTGATCTTCATGGTAACTGACAAAGTAACGAATTATTTTCAACCTATTAATAAAGAAGGAATTAAATCTAACTTACATCAAATCCAATGGTAATTCCTGCTTCCTTCATGATATCTACATAAGATTCTGCACTTTCTACCTGCAAAATTCAGGTAAAAATCCTTTAAAGATTCTTTGATTTATTAACATAAAAACAAACCCCAATAGAATGCAATGTTCCATCGTGAAAGTCAGAAAGGTTTTTTCTTTTTAAAACAAGTAGAAAGAAAAGATAAAAAGAAAAGGATAGCAAAAAAAATTTCTTGCATATTTAAACTCTTAAAGAAAACTAACCACAGTAAATGATTAAAAAAAAAAACAATTTAGAGCACGAAGGCTTAGTAATGATTCAAAAGAAGTAAACCCAGCCCATCAGAATGAAATGCTTTCAGCCCAGAAGAACATAACTCTAGAACCATTTACATCTTCTTAATCCTTTAATAATAAAAAGGCAAGGCATTTTCTACAGGATCAGGAAAATAAATGAAAAAGGTCTTTCATGTGGACAAGAGGTGTTGAGCAGGGAGTTCCCAAATTCTTTTGGCTCTACATAAGGACTCCGTCATTATTGAAAACTTTTGTGTCTTAGGCAGTGAAGTGGTTCCAGGGTATTTTAATTCTAATATAATCTAAGATGATGAGAGTGATAACCACCATGAAGCTGAGATGAGTTCATAGTTGGGCTTAAGACCATGAATTGCCAGTCCCCAAAATAGAACCATGATACACTTTCAATGAAAAAAGACATTCCTTGTTCTGATTTAGAAACCTCAATGCCTAAAAGGATATTTCAGCAGATTAACGTGTATGATATCAAACGGACAACATGGGCTTGGATAAGATTTGCAATTAGTGCCATATCATCTCTGGTGAGAATGATCATCAACCTAAATAACCAAGGTAGTAGTCCTTTCATTTTGTTACTTACAAATACATGTACTCAAGACAACACCCCTTAAAGTCCAATATCTAAGAAAGCACCATTGAACTACTAGAACCATGAATTTGGTGACTATTTCAATCTATATATAGCTATCTCTATATGACAGATTTTTATTACCTCCCCCTTATGAAGATAACATTTCATCATCAGATATATGAGATAATACCTCAATAATAGGTGAAGGCGAATTGCGAAGGCAACGCGTAATTTTCCCACTGCAATATAAAAGAGGCATTTATAAGTATACAAAATCTGCAAATGAAACTCTTTATCCATTCATCAAAAAGGTAACAACGGGTTTTGGGTTTGGTATGTGCACTGAGTAAAGCACTGACAATCAAGATTTTTTTTGTCATCAAGTTCCCCTTCACAGGTAAAAGGCCTCCAATTTGAACATTTTTAATCTCACTCAATTGGAGCAATTATTTGGCAACAGCCATCCAAACTCAATTCGACCTATCCCAATAACAGAATTGACAGAAGATGCATAAAAAGCTTCAATGATGGGATGAGGCTTAACGACAAAGATGAAAATGTTGATTCATAGAAAGCTTCTGATAGCATATATGAAGAGATTTAAAAAAAAAAAAAAAAAGTTCCCAGAGTCCACGCAATCATTTCTCACTGAAACTCCTCTTTGGGATGTTGATAAAACCTCTCAATTTTTAAAAAAATATCATTGCATGGTTCCCAGAATTGGTTTCCTAGGAGATACTCTACAGAGCAAAAACCATCTAGTCAGCACAAGCCAGGGGAGTACAAGGCACTATTCATAAGGCAAAACAAGGTTCCCAGAACAAAGGATGTGGTTACCTCTTAATTCCTGCAAATGTCAAAGGTACTACTGAATTTCCATAAAGTGCCAGAATCCAGCGAATGGGCCTGCTGAACATAACCTGCAAGAAAAAGTAAAGCAATAAAGCACTCAATTGACTTTTGCTCTGAAATATAAATCCTTCATATATGATATAAGAAAAAGGAGCCAGGATGTTTCATAAAACCATAATGTACATAGCAAAATGAATAACAAAATCTTTTGGTAAAAAACATTTTTTTTTAAAATAACAACAGATTTCATTAAGGAAACAAGTAGGGATATACAATATAAGACATGAATACCATATGATTAAAATAATATATATATATATATATATTAAAAAAAAAAAAAAAAAAACAAATGACACACGACAGATAAAAACGGTGACGGCAACCCAACCCACCCTACATGCCTCACAAATAGAGATAACCAAAATACGAACCCATTACCCACCCATGGCCGGGCCAAATAAAACCAGATTAAAGGGGCAGAGACGCTACATTTCTAAACCACATCGGAAACCCCACGACACCCTGCTTTGCCAAAATACCAGCCTCTATTTACACTATGGATGATCTACCTAACAACTGAAATATTTTGAAACAATTCATGTACTCTTTTTGATACGTCGGGGTGCCTATGTGGATGTAGGCAAGATTATTTAACTTATTCGATGGCAGAAACCGAACCTGATTCAAAAGTTAGCTGTGGGACATTGATCCAATCGTTCCCATGAGACCCACCACACCTTATCCTCCGCCTCATTTGACCAAACAATTCCTCCCCGAAAGAGTTGTAAGAGGACCAAAGCACTGTCCCTAATCAGCCCCGGCCCCCTTAGATTACTTCACACACTTTCATCAGAAATATCTTGAAAGACTCCCCCAGCAGCAGATCCTGGCAGAAGGCCGGGAATAGTTCTCGAACTGCTCTTACTTCCTATGGTCCTCCAACACGTACCATCAGAACTGCTCAACAGGTGAGGATTAGATAACTTGATGTGACTGAGGAAGCAACATAGTGTCTAATATGGGAAACAAGACTGCTTGACCAATGTAGAGTTGAGACCCCTTATCTCCTATTTCTTCCTTTATCTACATGACCACAATAAACAAACCCCCACCCACACCAAAAAAAAAAAACCACACACCCACACCCCAATCTCCATATTTCAAAAGTCAAAAAAACTGCTTCATAGCAAGCAGACCTCCCACCCAAGTGCTTTAATAGCCACCCACAACAATGGACCTCCAAGATGAAAGTCAACACATCACGGTGAACCTCCGAACTGTACTGAAATAACGCCATCAGATGGCTGTGCAGCCTAGGCACCTAATCCCTGATTATTCGACTAAAAAACTAAAATGTCACTCTATGCATAAATATATGCTAAGAAGCATATTGACAAAACAAATCTCAGCCTTCTTAAAGAAATTCTCCAAAACAATAGAAATATTCAGCTCAGATACAGGAAAGGGCAAGGAAAGTTAAAATATAAAAGTGGACAAGTTGATGCATTACAAGTAGAAATAATATGTACCTCAGAGTTCCAACGCATCGACTTTTGAAATGAAATTTTAGCAATAATGTTGGGCAAATCTTCTGCCAACACCTAGGACAATAAAGCAGAAAATAAAAAACAAAGAAAGCAATTTCCATGTTATTGTTTGACACCCTAAAAAACTAGCGATCGAATCATATCCAATGCATTTTCATTGAAAACAAAAACAAAACTAGATCCCATGTTTAAACCATATTGATAAACAGGAAAGCGTATACAGCTGGTTCCCAAAAAAAAGCGAACAAAAAAAGGAAAGCCTATATGATATTGACACGACCAAGGACTGCCTGGGTCGGGCATATTGGTACTTCTACCCACAAAAATCTCCAACCAGCAAAAGCAAAGGAATATCTAAGTGATACTCACCAGAAAAAAGCCACAAAAGTGTTCATTTTCTAGCCCCAATATCAACTCAAGATTCCTCACAGAGGAAACACAACATTGGAGAAGAAGAAAGTGGATTTCGAAACATGTCTAATAATTCGCTGGCATTCACCCCTAAACAGAAGCAAATATGTGTTCTCATGAAAAGAAAATAAAAGGAATGAATATATCTTGCCATTATATTGCAAATGGATGTTTAAATCCTGGCTTTTATAACTCATGAGAAAGAAAATATGACAAAGCTACTTGAACTTAAGCCTTGAAACAATAATAACATTAATAAAGGCGTTCATTTGCAAATTTTCAGGAGATTTGGGATGTTCCTATGTTCTGTGTTTAGAACATCTGCCCAAACTTGGGCCCATGTAAACTATCTCTGTCATTTGTGCATGGACTTAGGACTACCCATGATCAACGGTTGATCTTGATGATCAAGATCAAACCCAAACCCCCCCTCTTTTTCTCTCTTCTCTCTCCTGCACGTTTTGCTCAATCCATCTGATCTAAGTACTCTTCAGCCATAGAAAGCACTTGATCAGTCTCTATTTCATCCAGATCATTATCAGATATAAAGAATATGATCAGTTAAATAGAAAAGAAGATCAGTTTGTTCTTGATGCATAATATAGTAAAGGATAATCAGAGCAGAATCTTTTATCAGTAAAAAAATTGATAACATGATAATCATTGAGTATAGATAATTTGAATGGATAAAGTGGATAACCTGCCAAAGATACTCATAATATGTTTGATGGTTGCAGGATTTCAAATAATTATAATATAATAACTAATCAACTTGAAAATGAATAATGCAAAGAACTCAGAGTGTGTTCCAAACATATCATTACTGCAGTCATAATTAAACCAAATTCTAAAAATACCCAAGGTTCTTTAAACATGCATCATGCGGTATTGACTTGATGGATTTTTCATATTTTCATAAAAAACTTGATCCAGCTAGCGACATTATCCAAGCAGAATTGAGTTCCAAAGGATTAGAACTGGTTAGATTCAAACCTATTCCATTTCCAAATTTTTTGCCCAATATCAAGTTTAAAGATCCTGAGATTTGATCCAATATGCAGATTTTTGCCCTTCATGATATGGTAACAGAAAAGAATTTTTCGTATCAGTTGGTACTTGGTACAGAAATACTACTGCAAAGAAGACCAGAAACAAACAATAGCACAACCACAAGAAGGCCAACAATTGACCAATGAGGCAACAACCCCTCAACTATGGCACCTCCTAGCTTAAAAACAGGTAGTACAAGTAGCCATGGCTGTTACCTTCTGTGGAGTTTTAAATGGTTTGAGCCAGGAACTGAAGAACTTATTGCAGTAAACAAGATTCACATCTTAGCTACACAGTGATAAAAAAAAATTCAAAGGGGAAAGATTCCCTTACACGAATATGCAAATCTTAAACCAATCCCTGCATATGAACTAGTTCTACTAATGGCCATAAGGAGGAGAAAGCTCAGACCTCTAAAGAAAGCCGTGCAGGTTCCTTCACACGAACATATACATAGTCTGTCTTCCCTGCAACACAAATACACCACCATAACTTCCACAACTTTAAATTAGAAAAATTAAATGATTTTTCTATTTAATTACTTGTGCCAGCAACATCTCAAAAGTACTTAGCAAGACATTAACTTTTTCCGGGTTACTCTGGCAAGTGACAAAAGAGGGGGGAAAAAGTGTTGGGTAACATCTAGTGAGATCAAGATGGAACAAAAACAATGTCCACATCCAACAAGATCTTTGTAATCAGGGGTGGAACTACTTGCACCCCAAACCACAAAAAAAAAAAAAAAAAAAAAAGAGAGTTGAAATTTAACATATTTAAATACTGGCCCCCTCAAAAAAAAATCCCATTTTACGTAGTGGCCTCCTCAAGGAAAATCTCTTCCTTCCACTCTTGTTTGTACTCTGTTCAGTAAATAATTAATAAATGGATTTCAGGCTGGAGGAAGTGCTCTGTTTCTAGATGTGCATCAATCATCTGATCCTTCCGGATAAGATTTTAGAGCACTATAGTATGAATAGAATTCATCCTTCATTTGCAGGTAGGTACTTGTATCGGGTATGTTCTTTTCTTAGCAAAAATATGTAGTTAATAAAAAAAATAGAAACATGAAGAAAATGTGAATGCCTGGTCAAAGGAATATGGGAATTAAGATGAAACAACAGAATAGAACTCCACAGACCTTTCACTCACATTTCATCCAGAAAATGAAAAATGCAATATAACTCCCTTGGGGAGAGAGAGAGAGAGAGAGAGAGAGAGAGAGAGAGAGAGAGAGAGAGAGAGAGAGAGGTACAACTAACCATCACCCTTCTTAAACATCAAGTTCGTTGGAACAGAATATCTACGGCAGAAACCCTCAGCAGCCTAAGAAATATATTACAAGGAAACCACAAAAGCATATCAATGTTGGCTTGAACAAGGAAATTCCATTCCATGAATAAAGCATTTAGGAAATTTCTTGAACTGTCTCATCTTAAAACACTTTATACAACTTCGGCAGAGAGAAAAAAAGTTATCAACAAAAAATGTATCTTAAAGCCCGTAGAATTTTATCCTATATATTAGAAGAAATCATCAGCAATTTAAAAAAAATACCAATGACGAAAAGGGAAACCTGGCCCCTTGTGAAATGATTTCATGCCTCCCTGATTAGGAAGGCACCAACAAAAGGGACAGGTTGCAATATCAAATCCCTTCACCACTTTTTATGCCATTCCCAAAAAATGGCAAACCTGATCCCACTAGAATTGGAAGGGTACTATTTGATCGAGCACATGGGGTTAGGACCCATGTGTGAGGAGTTTTGCTGAATTAGGGGAACTCAAACAGCCCCATAATTACTGAGTTTTAGAGTAACGGGCTGGAACAACATACTAGAACATTGCAGGGAGTTTCTTGTAATTCTAAAATTCAATTCAGAAAAAAAAAATTAAATAAAAAATAAAAAACAGTAATAAGGCAGCACGTGGGCTGGTTTTTCAGCCTTGATTAATGGGCTCAGATAGGCCTGAATCCACTTGGGTCCAAGATCCCCTGGGTCGCCCACAGGTGTACTGTCAGTACTGCCGACCGCAATAATAGGTGGGCCTTGTGGGCCCCATAAACAAGAACGTCCAGAGAGGTCTGGACATCGTTATCCAGGGGATTCTTCTGGAAATCATTGACTTTCCTCCCAATTAGTTGTTAATTTGTGTCAATTAGGATCTTAGATTAAGGCACTAATTGAGGGGAATTATTGATGAAATTGGATTTTATTTTTTGCAAAGCACAACACATGACTGTGACATTTAGAGACAGTCGACAGTGATATCTAGAGCACAGTTGTTAATATATATATATATATATAGAGAGAGAGAGAGAGAGCACAGTCAACAGTGAACAGTAGGAATAAAATTGATATTTCTTTCTAATCTCTGCACTATCTTCCTTCCCTCCATTGATTCTCAATCGATTGTCGTATTTTGAGATCTAGCATTTTGAGTGGGTCAATCTCTTCTTTTCCATGTCTAAACCAAGTCCAAGAAGTTGTAATCCCTGTGTACTGCTGTACAGTATTGAGACAGATTACATACTGTCTTGGGTTCCCTTTTGGTGCCCATGACTGCGTCAAGCAGCTATCATACTAAAGGGGTTAGAGCAGCATGAAGAATTTTCAATAGAAAATTTATTAATTTATTTACTTATATTTAATGTGGTAACTTCCCAGAAAGTACGGTTGGACCATTCAGCAAAGTTTTTATGACTTCTACCCTAATGATGTGCGATATCTGCAAATATCAGGTTATTTTTTATTACAAAAATCAAGTTTAACTAAATTTAGTTTGTGAGAGTGTCCAAGTCAGGGAGAAAACTCTTATAAGTACTCCAGAGTTAGGGTCCCCAAGTTATCATTGAGTTATAGATGAATGTTCATTCACTTAATGATTTTGTGTAAAACATACTCAACCATTAAGAGGGCTGTGTTGTGCCATTAGAAATGCTATGTAGCATTCTAGCCCTAAGGATATGTTGTATATAGCATACCAAGGTACCTCCTAAATCAACAGTGTTGCTGGGTATGCAATTTAACACTGGGTCATATGAAATTTTCAACTCCTTTATCAGTCAAGTTGCAAGAACAGACGAAGACCCCATCAAAGGTTATGTGTACTGAAGAACAAGATGACAAAGTTCCACACTAAAGTAGTCACAAAAGGAAATAGCTATATAATGTTTATTCCAAGCTAGTGTTGTTGTAGCACTAGCTTGAGGGGGAGTGTTGGGACTTGGGACTTGGGACTTGGGAGACAGTTAGGCTTATTTGTAACTTTTCAGTAATTATGGTTTAATTTTTAGTTACAAAAAACTTTGGTGAGGAGGGGTTTTTATAATTAACTATACTGAAAGTAGTGGATAAATGTGCCTTAAGTTAGGATTAGATTAACTCTGGGTAAGGATAGTGTTGTGTTGTGATTAGGTTTCCTATTATGCATATGATTTGTGTTTCTTAGTTAGAGTTAATAACTTTGGCAGTATAAGTAGCCATTGGCTATTCTCTTTGAGACAACTCATAATTTGTCAAGATATAGTTCCTAAATTTCGATATTAGCTAGTGAAACATTTCAGTGGGTTCTTCCCACTTACTTTTCTGCATTCCAAAAGTCGGCGAGGCAGATTTATTTACCAAGTTGGATGTGAATAGAGCAGAGATGGTAATTTAGTTCAAATCTTCTTTTGAGGCGCTTCTAGTGAGGTTGGGTCATTTTCCCATGTATTTTGCTTCTTACTGATACAAGGAAAAAAAGGTAGTATATATCAGTTATTCCTTAATGCATGTAGCTTTTCAGTTTCAAATAATTTTGTTGCCAACTAGAGGAAAGAATAATAAAAGAAATTTACCTCCTTACACTGCTAATAGACGAGTTAATTGCTCATATTCAAGAGGAGATGCTATGGTGTATATTGTTTGCAAAGAATACAGTGTCAATAGTCAGTAGATCAATCAACAGACGGTGTGAAAGCAAAACTTGAAAGATTGCTGGAGGCTTTAAAATCTAAAGACTTTAAATTAAGTTGTACAATGACAAAAATATATGGATTGCAACTTTAGCGGAGATATGCAAACATCTGAACTACTTTGAGAATTGAAGCTCAAGAGATACTACAAAGAGATTCATTATGATAACTTGGCTTAATAATTACTAAGAATGGAGAGATTAAGGATGGATGTCGAACACATGAAGAGCGGGATGGTTAAAGTAAAGACTTGCTACTAGAGTGCTTTGTGGTCAGTCCATACGAATAAGATTAAAGAGAAAATTTTACAAAATAACGATTAGACCAGCTATAACCTATGAAGCAGAATGTTAGCCAATCAAGAAGCAACATGTGCACAAAATGAATGTCTAGGAGAGAAAGAGTAAAAAATGAGCGGCTTTCAAGAGCATTTAGGCATAGCATCAATAAGTGATAAATTATGAGAAACTCGCTTGAGATGGTTTGCACATGTCCAATGCAAGCCTCAATGGAGCCATTGAGGAAAAGTTTTTCTGTGTAGATTGATGCCCGCCAAGGAGAAGGAATGGGCTGAGGAGGACATGGATGGAAGTAGTAACGATAGGTCTAAAAAAGTGCAACTTATCCGAGTATTTATCCCAGGATGGATCAAAATGGAGAAACAGGATTCAAGTAGCCGACTTCAACATAGCTGGGACAAGGCTTTGATGATGTCGCAAACGATATATGATAAAGGTCCATTAATTATTTCAAAATACAGAAGTAGCATGACCAGAGAATCAATAAATTAACACAAAACAAAGTAAAAGTAAATTTAAAAGAAGTTTAAAAGAAAAGAAAGGAAGAGGCTGGCCTCATAAAATGCAGAATTCTAGTTACTGAACATTAATAAAAAAAAAAAAATACTGCATTAATCAGGAAATGGTTGCATGCACCAACAACTGTTTAATGACCACCAACAATATGGACCTTAGTGGGATTTCCATTATCATCAAATGCCTTTGCCACTGGAGGCCCCCGAATCTCAAGCTCATTCTCCACTTGCTTAGAGCTAAGCTTCTCAACAAGAACCTGAAAAGGCAAGTGGAGGTAATTATTAGTGTTAGTTATGTGAGAAACAGACCTTTGGAGAAGAATTAGTTAAAAAGATTATGTATCAAATATATAATTAAAGTGGCACCAAAATCCAGTCATAACTTGCTGGTACAGATCAATATACCAGCACTATTAGGGAAACTCAGTCTAAAAGCAAATGCTAACAAAATCCATGCACAGAATAGGATCACTCGAGAGAATTATTAAATTAATATTTCCATGTAGTGTATCACTTCCCCACATTCAATTTTTTCAAAGGCATACAAACGCACCAAAACCTAATCACAACAATTAGAGAATCTAAAGAGTTACAAAATTAAAAGTGCTTTAGGAATAATTGACGAAATAGTTGGCTTTGTCGATAATATACCATTCAACCTATACCAAAGGAGATCAAATGTGAGGAAGATGTTCAAGCAAAGTCACAATTTCTACCACATTGGACATGCCCAAACCATCTCAATTAGGTTTCTCTAATTTTTTTCCCTATTGATGCTACCCCTAAATGCTCTTGAAAGCGATCATTTCTAATTTTCTCATCTCTGCTACATCCATTTTGTGCATATGTTGCTTCTTGATTGGCCAACATTATGCTCCATAGGTCATAGTTGGTCAAATCGATGTCCAGTAAAATTTTCCCTTCAATCTTATTGGCATTCGTCGGTCACAAAGCACTCCAGAAGCAAGCCTCCACTTCAACATCCTACTTTTATCCTATGTTTGACATCTTCATCAATCTCCCCATTCTTACGAATTATAGAACCAAGGTAGCAGAAAGAATCACTTTGTGGTATCTCATGGTCTTTAATTCTCATAGTAGTTTCAGCTATTTCTATATGCCCACTGAAGTTACAATCCATATATAAAGAAAAAAATGCATATGAAACAGAAATAAATACCACTATTCGACGTGGAGTGCCACATGCCAACACCTCCCCATGGCTCACTCTTCGTTTTTCGAGCAACTGTGCAATTGAACTTCTGAGCTGCCACAATCAACATTTTTTCATCAGAACGATAGCAGGAAAAAAAGTTTAAATGCAATCTGAGAGAGAGAGAGAGAGAGAGAGAGAGAGAGAGAGAGAGAGAGAGAGAGAGAGAGAGATCATGTCTGATGCAGTGAGATCCAAGAAGAAGTGGCCCCCTAATGGACCCCACCAAGAATGATTTACTTTCTTTAAATAGTTTATTAATTTTAGTAATTTGAGATTTTAGTGATTTGATTTACTTAGAGATTTTAGTGAGAGATTTTAAGGAGAGATTTTAGGAATCACTGAATAATAGTAGTTTATTTATTTAGACCATTCCTCCATTATAAATAGAGAGGGATGCTTGATTGTAATGCATGCTATATTCTAATAAAATTCAAAATGATTCTTGTGAGTTCCCCTTTGGGTATTTTCCCCTAAGTGATATTAGGGTTTTGAGTCTTAGGGCTCGATCTCACCGTCGGAGGTAGATATCTTCACCGTGGCCTCCGGGCTACGTGTCCATGCGCCACAGGTTAGAAAGATGGAAGGTATGGTGATAGCTTGTTCACTTTCTACGAATAGAACACATTCAGCCAACCCCAGATTGATGGGATAAGGCTAAGACAATGCACTGTTTTTGTTCAAAATTAGTGGAATGGTAGTCAACAACTAAACCCATGATGCAGTTTTTCAAGAAAAATCAATATGCAACAGCAGATTTAGTTAAACAGTTTTCAAGGAGCAACTAGATCAACTGCTGAGGTGGCAGTTCCTCAGGGACAGCTCCTCAGGTAACTTACTTGTTCACTTGCATCAACTACATCCTGAGGTGGCAGCTCCTCGGTTCCGACTTCAACAACAAAGACCCTTGGATCCTCTGTTACCTGCAACAAAATCAAGCAAATGAAAAAGATTATCAAGTACTTGACCATGCAAGGTTTATGACAAGAGCCAGCCATACAGTTCCAAAGCTTTCATTGAGGCAACCATGAGAGAAAGAGGGATGGCGGGCTTCTGCCCTTCAATTTTCAAACAAGCACAAGTAGATCTCACAACAAAATCCTGCCATCCAATCCAACAAGGATGGCATGAAGGCACATCCATTTAGCTTTAATGAGCAATGACAACCAGAATGCTACATGTAGAACAATAATAAATTACAAATTGCCCAAGATTAAAACTTAACCTTTGCTAACTCTGCTTGAAGAACTTCTTTGGAACAGATGAGATGATTAGGTACAGAATAAATGCCCAGTGGATGCCCGAGAGACTCTCGTGTCTTCACCCAAAGTTGTGCACATTGGCGGGCTAAACTGCTCAAGGAACAATACAGATTGCAATACATAAGAGTTAGTTTCTCCCACCTTCAAATCAGACACAGCAGTAACTTCTCAAAAAAATTTAACCAGAACCAAGAATGCAATACTGGTGTCTACTAGGAGGAACACTGAGGGCATGTTTGTGCACATGGCGTGGAAAACCAGTTCTGCAGAAATTTTCCTCTTAATAAAAGTATGAGATATAAAAGAGTCACATCTCACAACTCATGCTCACAACAACCCGTTGAACCAAGATATATGTAAATCTACTGCGACTTTCTTTAAGTGAATTGTTTCTACAGAATGAAATATCAATAATAAACATGCTAATATAGCATGCTCTGATAACTATGGAAGCTCATAGGGTTTTTGTTTATTTATTTTTATAATAGATTAAGTGATTCTAAGTCACTACCTCATGCTTGCAAAGTCTTTTAGATTCAACCAGGAAAACAGTCTGACCTGCGCATGCGACCAAAATATCGAGCTCTTTCAGTTACTCCAACAAAGCCTCTAGAATCTAAAATATTGAAAGCATGGGATGTCTTCAGAAGCTGATCATACCTAGCAAGTTGTAGAGTAAAAGTCAACTTTGACAAAGACTGTAAATACTAACATCCCAAATTCAAAATATAGTTCTGTCTGGTTCAAATAAAAATAAACATACGCAGGGATCGCAAGACCCAGAGAAAGTAAGGAACGAGCTTCTTCTTCAAATATCTCAAAATGCCTCTGAATATGATTGACACTGGCATGTTCCAAATAATATGCACTCATTTCCTTCCTGCAACAAAGAGGAATGAACATGATCAAGTGGTTACAAACATTAGAAGTTCTCTTTTCTTATACCACACCACCCTGTTTATAACTTAAAATATTTTCCAATAGGCAAGTGTAGTCCATTGGGTAGAGAACAAATGGAAGAGTTAAAGGCTATGGTCTTCCTACATACAATAAAAGGGTTCAATGTTCTCCTACGAACAAACTGGTGGTCCAACTTGTGGGGCCCACTTATATGCAAGTTTATCAATGGGAGAACGGCAGATGGAAAGGTCTCGTCAAGGACAAGGGGATCCAAAATATCAGCCCCTTCAGATTATCCTAGCCCTTGATTTAACAACCTTTAAGTCAATGGCATCTTAACCATAGATTTTCCTGAGATTTAATCCAATGGTGGGTGAAGGTTCAATGAGCGTAAAATTGGGCCTGATGCCAGATCATGGGATGAAAAGAGTATCAAAGGGGCTGCATTGATGAAAGGTGGGCCCAAGTGGGCCCTACAATGCTGGATTCTACTTGTTGCTCATAGAATATTTTCTCAATAAAAGGTATATAATTTAATTATAATATATTTATGATAAAAACTAATATTTAAACTATAAAAATTTAGTATTAAATCCAACACAAGCCATACACATCATGAGGCGGGTATGGTACCGCAGATTATAAACCTATGACAGGTCAAGTCGGGTAGTAAGTGGGGCAAGTTTCAAACAAACAAGAGGCAATTACTTCAACCACACTCTATAACTGGCCTCCTAGTGGCTAAAGTACAGATCGGTCATTAAAAAGTTGACCTCGCCAATTGATGCCAGTGCATACACATCTATTTTCCCGAAGAAAATACTTTTCAAAAACAAGACAAGATACAAGTAGGATATGATTAAAGGAAAATAATTCCAAAGGAGAATTTGATTTACACTTACTCATTCTCTAAAAACAGCTCTCCGTAAGTAATTCCTTCAGCATATTGTATTTTCTTAAAATGATCAACCCCCTGCAAATTGAATTTGCATAAATGTATAAATGTCGGCTCTAGCTTAAGTAACATACTAGGGGTACAAAATGGATGTACGGCTTATTTTAACGAATAATAAAGTAACCTGAAGCAACATGAGGATACGCTCAAGGCCATAAGTTATCTCTACAGAAATAGGCAGCAATTGAAGACTTCCAGCCTGAAAGATTCAAGAGTAAAAACTTATAAAGCAACATTTGGATATTTCTAAATAAGTTAACAATTGTTTGTCAATATATAAATGTGTAAACAAATATCAAGATTCAAGAGAATGTTTGACACAAAAAAAATTGCAGTACAATGGGATGATATCAGCCCACTTGGAATAGCTGTCAGGTCCAATATACTGGAATAGAGGGGGTCTATTCTTGTCCCAGAAGCTTCGAAATGGTTGACATCCACATTATTCCAAGTATTTCCAATTAAAAAAAAAAGGCTTCTGCACTTCAGAAAATTCCCATTGCAGGAACCAATTTTTTAAGGTATTTCGTGGAAATATATGTAAATCCACATATCATATTCATTTTCATAGTCTACAGCCTCCATTAATCCCAGGACAATCACAGACAGGAAAGAAAGTCTGCGGAACAGCAACAATAAACTCAAACGAAGAAATCGAGTGACTATACCACCCAAAAAACATAAGTATCACAACTCAATAAACAAAGTAAGAAACCTGCTGGAAGTACGTGAATTGTGTAATCTCCATCCCATCCATCCAAATTTCCCAACCCAATCCCCAAGCACCAAGAACCTGACAACATTTCAATTTGGAAAAAGCTAATGAGCTGAGTGACCAATATGACTAAAAAAAGAAAAAGAAAGCCATGAATAGGCATGACTTTCAGAAGGCCCAGTATGCTTATGACTAAATTGAAAGAAAAAAAAAGTAAGTGACCTCAAAATTTGAGATTGTACTGCATTAGATAAAAGTTCACATTTATACTAAAAGAGAAGACATAAAATATACCAAAAAGTACCACTTAAATTCACAAATTAATAAGTGTTACCGGGCTTTCCCAGTTGTCCTCCACAAAGCGTATATCATGCTCGTTCACATTTATACCTGCTAAGAATATTGGCTTCAGATACTCAAGCCCCAAATACATTTAAAATACGCTCGATGAAAAAATCATATGTTTTCTGATGGTGTGCACATTGTCAAACAAAATTGATTATTCCTTCTCCAAAAGCATATCGCAGATCATGATCCATTTAGAATTCTATATCTGAATGAACTAATTTAATCTTAATCTTAAAAATAAAAAATAAATAAATAAATAGAATAAAAAAAACACATTTTTTTTAAATGGTTACTATCATTAAAGCAGCAAACAGTACAAGAGAATAATGCTGACTTGCTCAAAAGAAGCACATGAAGAACAAAACAAAAGAAAGAGACCCCTTAAACATATCTACACTGACTCAACAGAATAGGAAGCAATCTCCTTCCAATGGTGCATAATCTGATCTATAGAGAAATCTTTGAATAATGTAATGGTGGACACCCACAAAGCGACTAGAAACTTAGTTCTCTCCACCAAACATCTTTGACTAGTTGAAACCCCTTCAAAACATTTGGAGATCCTCTCCTTCCAAATTGTCCATAAAACTACCAGAAAAGACAATCTCCACAATTCCTTGCCTCTAGGGGCCCAAGTTGGGGCTTTCCATACCTGGAAGAGATCCTGAAGTGACTGGGGAAAAACCCAGGAGCAATCGAACCACTCCACTACGAATCTCCATATAAACTGAGCTATGGTACAATTCAACAATAGGTGGTCCACTATTTCCTCATCTCGTAAACACATTGGGCATCCATTGACCACTATCCTCCCTCTCCTCTTAAGATTATCCATAGTGAGTATTCTTTTCTGAAAGGCCAACCACCCAAATATAACAACCCTGGGGGAGCTTTAAGCTTCCAAATGCTACTCACTGCGTGTTTCTCCCTCCTAGAGTTAGACAAAGCCATAAAGAAGGAAGTAACGGAAAACTAGCCGTCCTTAGAGGCCATCCACACCCTCTCATCCTCTCCTCTTTCCCGCACGTGATACCCCGTTAAGAGGTCAAGGAGCAATAGGAGTTGAGGCACCTCATGATCCTTTAAGTTCCTCCTTAAGATAAGGCACCAAATTACCTGACCACTGTCTGATGTCATATAGGCTTTAGCCCTAGCCACCTTGTCCACTGCACAATTGAACAACTCCAGGAACTGAGCCGCCAATGGCCTGTCTCCAACCCATCGATCTTTCCAAAAAAGAAATCCTCTCGCCCAACCCGATTTGATACTTAATGTTGACTATATAGAGGTTTCTGACCGAGGTAATTCCTTTCCAAACTGTTGACGAGTTTTTTGTGGCATCCTGTACATCCCATTCATTTCTGGACAAACCATATTTCATTTCCAGCACCTTTCTTCAAAGGCCATCTGATTCTTCTCCTATCCTCCATAGCCACTTTCCCAAAAGGGCTTGATTCATCTACTTGAGAGGTCTGATACCCAAACCCCCTTCTTCCTTAGGTCTGCAAATAGATTCCCAATCTATTAGGTGATACTTCCTCTGAGTGCTATTACCATACCATAAGAATTCTCTCTACAACCTCTCAATTCTCTTGATAACCAAATCCGGACACTTTGAAGAGAGAAAAATAATAGACTGGAAGATTCGACAGAACAGCCTTAATGAGAGTTACCCTTCCTCCCATAGACAGGTAACTAGCTTTCCAGGCAGACAGTTTTCTTTCCACTCTTTCTACCACTGGGTTCCACAGAGATTTAGAAACCGGTCCCAAGCATAAAGGCAGCCCTAAATAAGAAGCAGGCAGCTCTCCCACCTCGCACCGCAAAATCGCTGCATATTGAAGAAGCTTAGGCTTCTCTATTCTTATCCCTATCAACTCACTTTTGAAAAAGTTGACTTTAAGGCCCGAAACAGCTTCAAAACATAAGAGAGTGGCTTTAACATTTCTAATCTGATCTTCATTTTCTCCGCAAAAGATGAGAGTGTCATCAGCAAACTGAAGGTGACTAATTGCCTGTGAGTTTCTAGCCACTCTAAAGCCTTCAAATAAACCTGCTCTCACTGTCCCTTTAATCATCCGCCCTAAAACCTCAGCCACCAGAAGAAAAAGAAAAGGGGATGGGGGGCCCCCTTGTCTAAGCCCCTTTTGAGCCTGAAATAAACCTTTTGGAGACCCATTTATCATGATAGAAATCCAGGCTGAAGAGACGCACTCCAGAACCCATTTCCTCCATTTTTCATCGAAGCCCATCCTGCCAAGCATGTACAAAAGGAACTTTCAATCTACCATATCATAAGCCTTCTCTAAATCCAATTTGCAAATAAGACCTGGAATTCTTTCCTTGAACCTCGAGTGCATGCACTCGTTAGCCACAGGGATGTCATCTAGAATCTGCCTCCCCATCACAAAAGCTCCTTGTTCTCTAGAGATAATTTCCGGCAAGACATTCTTGATTATCCCTGCTAGGACTTTAGCCAAAATTTTGTAAATACTCCTAATAAGACTAATAGGCCTGTAATCCTTGATAATGAGCTCCCCTGCCTTTTTCGGGATAAGCACTATGAAGGAAGCACCCATGCCTTTAGACAGCTTGCCCCTCTGATGGAATTCGTCCATGACTGCAAGGATATCCTTTTTCAGCATCCCCCAGAAATGTTGAAAGAAGGCCATCGGTAAGCCATCAAGCCCCCGGGCCTTGTCACCAACAAGGTCGAAGACTGCTTGACGTAGTTCTTCCTCTTCAAACTTTCTTTTGAGCCAAATGGCCCGATCTTCACCAAAAACATCAAATTCCAGTCCAGAGTGGGTCTTTCCCATCCCTCGGTGGTGTAAAGAGAGGCAAAGTAGCTTGTGATGTGCCTGATAATTTCCTCTTTATTCTCCAATCTATTTTGCCCTTCCATAATAGATGATATCCTGTTTGTCCTTCTTCTCGAGGATGCCAATCCGTGAAAAAAATCTCGTGTTTTTATCTCCTTCCTTCAACCCGTGAAAAAAAATAATTAACCTTTTCTGTTTTATTTTCTTCTGCTCCTGATTTATCAATTCTATAAACACAGAAATTCATAAGGAAAATGCCTTTTAAGCAAAAGAAAAGAGAAATAGTTATAAATTATTATTACGAGTGAGAAAAATCAAAAGTCAACCTTACCAAAACAGAGATTCAGTGGCCATGCAAGTATGAGCAATTTAAGATGCCATCCCACTGAGTGGACGTTTTCTTTTATTTATGATACCTAGACGAATAAGGAGCCAGGGACACAGTATGTGCATGCCTTCGTGACTTCATACTGACATGGTGGTCCTTAGAAAAGCATGTTATCTTCTCGTGCTTGATATAACCACATGGAACTGTACTTGTGGTAGCAAACATCAATAATAATTTCGCATGTCAGGACAACTTCAGCCATGCATGTGTTGACAAGACAACTAACACAAGACACTTCATATTCCTACAAATACTGAATATGTCTGCTCTGCCAATATTAGAAGGATATGATATAAGACACTGCATTATCTTAATATCAGGGAATGAGGAACTTAAGAATCAGAAAAGCCTAAGTAGACTCAGGCATGGTGGTGACAGAGTCATTCAACAGTACCAAGCTGTAGAACCATGAGAAGAACCAAAATGGTATTAATGGTAAAATTGTGGTAGGCTGGTAGCTTGTTCACATGAGAGAAGTTACCAGTATCTGGTGGCACGTTCGGAGTAGTCTCAGGGTAACAAATACTGACAACCATTAGAGAAATAATAATACATTGACCTCTCCACGGAAGTTTCCATGTGGACTACTATTAAGCACTGGCTCATGTGGGGCCCATCTTTGCAAGATTTGAGCCATTTACCAAGCAAAGTTTAAAAAACCAGACTCAGTGAGACTCGGCCTTGTTGCAGTCTGTGCTTTTTTTTTTCTTTTTCCTGCTTTCTCCTTATGAAAATATTGTCTTGTCTGTTTGAAAATGATAAAAACACAAACCATGACAGCTTTTCAAAAGATGAGTAAATGAATAAACGACAGCTCTTCTTGAAAATGAGTAAATGACACCTCCTTCCAGTAAAATGTCATCTTTGTCCTTTTGAAAATGATAGCTCCTTCATCCTCTGGGATCACCTTTGCAGATGGCAAAGAGCTCACCTCCATTTCTCCACCGCAATAGAGGAAATGCTCTTATATTTGAAAATCTTGAGAGAGAGAGAGAGAGATTGTAAGGGGAAGAGAGAGGAGGGTGGGGTTGTTCTTTTATCACTGTAACTATTTTCCTTTCCCTCTTCCCTTTATCCACATGGGTTTATGAGCGGCATTCATGCAAATGTCTATACAACAGCAGGAACAAACACCCCAAGGACATTATTGTATGCAAGCATATAATTTAAATTATAAACCCAAGGAAAGTGGTTTCTAATTTGTCCACCTTAGAGAAAATGGCCATGAAATTTTTTTTGCTAAATAGAAATCACCCAGAAACAAAAAGCTGTTCCAATCCTTACCTAATGCTGATAGGCTTCGGATAAAGAGGTCTTGAGAATTTCCAGGATCTGGCTTTAATATAACCTGAGAATGAATAAAAATGAACACATAAATTTGGAGGGAATACTGCCTGTACAGGCTTAGCATGAATTTCCTAGCATTGGTTGCCAGATCATCTAATCATTAAGATGGGGATGGAGAATATGAAATTAAACTTAACCTGGAACTGAGTGTGTCGTTGGAGCCTATTAGGGTTGTCTCCATAACGACTATCGTCTGGTCGTATACTGGGTTCCACATACCTTCCAACAATAAATTAAATAAGTTACAAAAGACAACAATTAATAATTAGAACCTTCATGCATATGTATGCACAAAGAAGCCATTGCTTTAACAAGCATGAGTCTTAGAAGATTACAAAGAATAAACAAGATTTGAGCAAAGATAATATGGTGCTTAATTAGCATTATTTTATAGTGTTCCAGATCAAACAAGGACATATATTTCAGCACAAACACAAAAGAAGTCACTTCATAGTGTAATTAAAAATATGCAAGTAAACTTAAATCATGATGTTTAAGAAATGCTCTTGCATTTACATTGACCTACTTTCTCTTTCATTCTATACGAACAAAAAAAAAATCAAAATAAGTCCTTATTCCTCACAAAATGTAACATCAGTCACCAAATCTAGACTCATGAATGTTCTAATTTAAGATCAAGGTTTGTGCATTGCTGTTTCAGGGAATGAAGGGAAATAAACACAAGATGTGCAAAATTCGGAAAGAATTTGCAGTTAAACAGGAACTTGCAAATAGATCTGAATAGTGAACTTTTAAACTTACACACATTTGAACAACCTGTTTGAAAACCACACAAACTAGTTTTTCAGCAGCTTTAGAAGACTACAACTTACAGGATATGTGGAAACACCTTCTGCACAAAGACATCCTCAATGCTCTGAGCAAAAGAATAGTTACTTAAAACAGAATAAAAGAATATATGAAGCCCTACATGCTGATTGATGCCATGTTGAACAGCTGAGTGATGCCATGTTGAACAGCTGAGATTAGGTTAAAAGGTGCTGATAAATTTCATATCAATAACCACACATTACAAACAAGATAAGCATCATTTTCATATTGATAATCAAGTATTGCAAATACGGCAGACCTTAACGCCCATATCAAACAGTTCCGTGCCAATTAGCATCATTCTCCTGTATCCACTCACATGCGGAAATACTTGTGGGGCCCACCTAGGGATGGGACTGTTTCAATCCCCCTTCCTACCTGTGTACAGTGATAGAGGCTCAAATGACGATCCCGATCATTTGATCAATGGCTGACGAGTTTTCATTGTCCAAAATGAGCGCATGGTCGATCCAATGATTTAGTCCATTCAGATGAGTGCCAAACCCCGGGGTCGGTGACTATCATGGGATCCCTTTTTTATGATCCACTCAGATGGATCATCAGGTGGTCCCCACTGGGCATTTCTGCATGTGAGCTGATGAGTGCATGAGCTTAGGAGAGAATTCTCCATATATATATACATATTTAAAAAAATAAAAAAAAACACCATATATCTAGTGTTCCCATCCAACACAAACCAAAGCAAGAAGAATAAATTACATTTCTGCAAGAAGAATTAATTACTTTTTCTACAAGAAGATTAAAGGGAAAGTTGAAGCAGTTTTTTCACCAGGCAAGATATAAACATGCATATGTTAATGTAATTATGCATTCATCCCCTCCTGGCATACTTACGCAACATTCCATGGTTCAGGGCCGAGAACCCTCAAGAAAGTCAAAGGATTCATAGTTCCAGCTCCAACCTAGAAAAAAATATATATCAACACCTCAAGTGACCATGGTCAAGAAAAAAAAAAAGGGAATGATAGAGTTGAAACACAAATATATAGCTGGACTGATCCTTTGTTATTGTGGTAACACAATATCATTTTTCATGAGTGTGCTCACTTGACCCACTCATATCACATCTCTATCTGTGTAGTACTGTAGTAATAGACCTAAATTTCACTTTAGCCTAGGTGATATAAATCATTGGATTGATCATGTATAAAAAGATAAGTTTTACACAAATTTAACTCCAGTAAAATTTGAATAGAACCCAAAAATATGGAGGCATGTAATGTGAGAGTGTCAAATCAAGCAAAGGTGGACCTTACTCATAAAAAATCATGCATTATTGCCATCAACATGGTACTGACGGCAGAGTAAGATTATTTCCCAATATATTGAGCAACAAAAAATGAAAAACTGTAAAGTTCTCAAAATAATGTCAATTGCAGAGAAAGCGATTCTATGGAAATCAAGAAAAGCTGACATATTCTAGATCTAGTAAAAAAAAAAAATTAATTTTCAAAAAAAAAAAAAAAACTGAAATAATTACCTTCTCTATTCAAACCCAATTTGAGCTGGATGAGATCAGCTTTTAGGCACATTGGCTGTATCCAGCCCATACATTTGGCCCGATAAATAGATGGGCTGGGCCAGACAAATAAATCTATGAAGGCTGAATGAGGTGGTACAACCCATCCCAACATATCTAACATCAATACTAAAGGGATGGTCATGGAACTGGACATCACTCTGGGGTCCATGAGCTGAACATAAAAATTAACCCCAGTAACTGAACAAGCTATACTTGGACAAACTTTGGCCCTTAGCAATACTAGATGTTTCATTTCCTACAGTATATTACAATAACTTACTTAGGTAAAATATTACCTCTGTGTTGCTGCATTGCATAACAGCACATCCAACCGAACCCCAATACTCCTGCACCAATTAGGAATATATATACATGTCAACAGAATTATACAAAGCGTTTTGTGATTTCTGTCCTGATGTGCATTTTTTGTGGGTGGATGGCATATACATTGAAAAACAGAACTGTATCTAAGCTTTTTTACTTATTTTTTGAATTCCATCCCTCAACAGCTAATGAATTCATAGAACTTCAACTTATCAGTAGAAGTAAACACAGCAAGTGGATACAGACTAAACCCATTAGTGCAAACAAGTTCACCATGCAAGAATCAAGAGTGACCCAATGAATGAAGCTAAAACTAACAAAAAAAAGAAGAAGGATTTTCTACTGACAACAGAAGCATAGGAGAAATGATGCGTGGAGAGATGATGCGAAATTCCATGGAAACTCCTATGGACAAACGAAGCCTAGCAAAGTTACCTGAAGGCGTTGGATGGCCTGTTGGAAAGTGGGAACGGAAGAGGTTTTGTTGGGACTGAGGGTCTCTGGTTGGGGCTGAGAAGTGCTGATTGCAGAGGCTGTGATTTTGTGGGAAAGGAGGAGGAGAGAAGGGCGTCGCGGGAGAAGCTTGGAGAAGCGGGTCGTTGGGCTGCGTCGAGGGAGAGGAAGATGGGGCCTGCCGTGCCATTTCAGAGCCGATAGGGCTTTCGGAAACGCGAGCATTGCCGCGGGAATGATAGAGAGAGCGTAGCACCCACGAACTGTTTGTGAAAACGCGCGCGAGAGATAGATACTCTTGCGGAAGGAAGATGAAAGAGGATTGATTGGGTCGATATGTTATCCCAAAAGGGACGACGTGTTTTTATGTAGTTGAGAACTTGCGAGACCATGGGCCACATCACATGGCTGCGGGAAATCAGTGGGGCCACCGGTGATTTGCCCATTTATTTGGAAATGGAGGCTCAATTTTACGCAATTTGGAAATGGAGTCCATTAATGGGTAACCACGGTTTGCCCGTAGGGATGTAAATGGGTACTCAATTCTTCGATTACCCTGAGATTCTGACCCGTTAAAAACTGGGTTTGGATTCTTATTTAAGCCCCTATAAGTAAATGGGTCTGGGTCCGATTCCACCTTGGTTCGAACCCGTAGACCCGAAGCCTGACATATTACCTCAAGACCTGAGACCTAACATATTACCTCAATTTTCTAAAATCTCTCATAAAATTCATGTTTTTTTATATCATTCTCTATCTAAACCCCGACCCGTATCCAGACTCATCCCATATATGGTTCTGGTTCTGGTTCCGATTCCGAAGCCAAGAAATCGGTTCTGGTTCCACCTTCTCCTTAATGGTTCCGGTTCCAATTCCACCTTCTCCTTAACGGTTCCAGTTCCGGGTCCACCATGGACCTGGACCGGAATCAACCTGTTTACGACCCTATTTGCATCCGGCGGTGGTAGTTTCAAAACTGTACGACCACATTGAGGCTACAGAGGAGTTTATCAGGCTTCCCTCTGGGCCGGAAATATTAGTCCAGCCCAAAAGAATTGGGAACCCTCCGACAACAAAAAAAAAAAAAAAAAAAAGAGGAAATGGAGTACATTTTCTATTTGTATCCATTACATGTGAGCTTACATTTTTTATTTTCGGGCAATTTGATTTGGAAACGAGGCTCAATTTGATACAATTTGGCAATTGAGTTCCATTTTCTATTTATAGCCATTACAAGTGAACTTATGTCTCCAAAAATCCATCGAGCCCAATATAATGATAATTTGAATCATTCAAAATGAATGTCAACCTCTTCAATAACACGTGCTAAAATTTCATTTCAATCAATGTGGATGATCCCACCATTCGTTTAGCCGCGTGATGAAAATATAATTAGGTGGTAATGAATACGAAAACTAGCTCTATGCATATATGGTAACTTGCAAGTCTCTTGAAATCTATCATGGGTCTCACGTAATGATAATTAGAACCTTTAGAAATGAATGTTAACCCCTTCAAAGAATATACTAAATTTTCATTTCAATAGACGTGGATCCCACCATTCAATTGAGTGTGTGATGAAAATATGATTTGGTGGTGATTAAAACAAGTGTGGTTATCTATTTACATTTATTATATGTAAACAAGTCACGGGATTCTGTCATGGGTCCTACATAATAATAATTCAAATAGTTCAAAATGAATGTCAACCCCTCAAATGATATATACTAAAACTTTACTTTAATTGAAGTAGATCCTACTGCTCATTTTGAGTGCCTGATGAAAATGTGACTTGGTGGTAATTAAGACGAGAGTGGTTCTCCATTTAAATCTATTAAATACGAACAAGGAATCTATTTGGGCCCACACAATAATAATTTGAGGGTACAAAATGAATGTCAACCCCTCCAATTACGTACACTAAGATTTCATTTCATGGATTGATGATGGTAGTTACTGTTTAAGGTTTGACATTTATTTTATTTTAAAATTTGGGATGGGACTTATCCTCTCTTTTTTTCACCATCAAAGATGATACTTATCTTTGGTGCTGCTGAAGATAAAACATTTATCTACTGAATTTGTGACTCACTGCAAGAATATTGCTCCAGTTAATTTGTAATAGGAAGTTAATTTGTGACCCATATAAATGCTATACCCGAACCCAATCGAAAGTCAGGAGGAAGTACCCAAACCCAAATCCAAATTGGTAGGTTGTGTTTGAGTTCGACTGATAAGTCATGAAGTGAAATGACTTGCTTGGGTTAGATTGGTTGATCAACTCACAAGTATGGATCCAACCAAACCTACCCCATTTATTATTCGGGTTGGAAATGTCAACAAAATGACATAATACCACCTGGGAATAAATAGGGACTAACTGGAGTCCTCGGGTTGGGTGGAGGTCAATTGAGGAATTGTCACCATTTCTTTACTAGATCAGCTTTATCAGCAGATGTTTTTTGTTTTTGACATATAAAAATATGAAATTACACATCTAAAAATGTGAGAATTTCCGATATCATTTTCTAATAATAAACATGCAAACACATTGTAAATGGGGCGGATTGGTTCAAGGCAGCAAAAATAATGAGCTCGTCACAAACCCAACTCGAAGAATCAAATAAAAAAAGGGTTTTTACCACCATTTGTATTAGGGAAAAAGTTGCAGCTTTAGTAGATGCAGGATTTCATCCACTTTTAGAAGACGAAAAGTTGCAAATGAGCTTTACCACCATATTAATTAGGATAGAGTAGCAAATGCAAGTTTTCCCCCACTCATAGTAGAAGAACGTTGCAAATGGAGCTTTAGTAGCAAATGCAGGTTTTCCTCCACTCTTAGCGGAAGAAAAGTTGCAAATAGAGATTTAATAGCAAATGCAGGTTTTCCTCCCCTCTTAGAGGAGGAAAAGTTGCAAATAGAAGTTTTTAGTAAACGAAAGGGTAAATGAGAATAAAGTAGCACATGCAAGTTTTCCTCCGCTCTTAGTAGCTTTTCCTCCACTAGGCAGAGGTGCAAATATTTGGGGAAAAGTATCCAATACATTGAATCCTCATAAGAAAATGCAATAGCTTCCTATAAAATCCAATGGATCACCAGGCACCCAGCATCATTGCCATCACTGTCTCATACAATAATGAGATACAAGCCAGACTTGCATCATTATGTTCACTCTGCAGGACGATATAAATCTACTGGCATGGCTCATCCACACAAAAATATATATCACCTGAAGTTTATTATTGTCGTTAAAGTTTTGTCTCAATTATGTTGGTCCACCATTGGGCTTATCATATGTACAATACTATCATTCTATTCTGATGGATTTTAATAATTAATCAATTTGATAGTTGAACAAACTGAGATTGGAATAAAGCATGACCCAACACTAACATATATGACGATCTCGATTTTAAGCAGGTTGGATTTTATAGGATCGGAGTATCCCCGTCGGTCATGAGGTGAAACGAGAGCTGTGACTACTTTGAGATTTTTCTTTATATTTTAGGGAAAGGTACTTTGAGTAAGGTTGGAAAACTCGTAACTCAAACTCGACTCTTCCAATGCAAAAAAAATTCTAACTCGGACAGAGTCAACGCGGAGGCTTAGAAGAGTCATGCCTTTTTTAAAAACAATTTAAAAGATACTTAAAAATGAATCCATTACTTATAAAATCCAAGAAATACATTTATTTACATGATTCATAATAATCAGTTCAAATTAATAAATTTATATATGCAAGAAAAGTACTATAATAAGGAAAATACTGCATATTATATAAGTTGTTAGTCCAAATATCAAATATAAAAGATCAAATATAAGTTTCAAATCACGTTTCGGTCATCATTTTTTAATTACTGACTCCAAGCCTCGTGATATTTACTTATAAGTAATTTTAATTATTTTAAAATTAGATTTGTCTATTAAATAGTATGGAATGGATAGAACCTATTACAATGAGATGACTTGGCCAAATCTCCCCTATTTAACTAGATTACTAGGCAGAGTAGGCTAGATCCTTCTCTTCAAAAAGTTGGTTTTCAGCTGTACTTCTTGAAGGACCCTTTTAAAATCTAGTAACTCATTGATCTTTTTAAAGACTTTTACTGGGCAATAACCCATTGATCTTTTCGAAGGTCAAAAGCCCAAAAAGTAGACAAGCTTAACAATTTGAATTAAGCATATCTAATTATATGATATCAACACGGTTCTTGTTTTTTTTGCTCTTAATAAGAAGTTAAAAACCAAGTTGTCCTTCACTCAATTTACCAATAATTAATAATTAGGATTGTCGCTACTCCATTGCCTCTATACAAAATAACTATCACTTGAAGTAACACAAGATATGCAAATGCAAGAACCGTCATTTGCATTTTAACCCATTGCCTGCGCTTGTTTGATGGATATTGGAGCGTGTTCTTGTAGATCTAAGTAGGCGTGTTTGTTTGGAAGCATTTATGACAGGAATTTCGTTTGTCTAGAATTCCTGGTAGCAATGCAGGTCCCGCCTCTTCTTGAAAATTTTGAATTGTGAGAATTTACAAATATGTCGTAGAAATGTCACTTTTGACGGGCAGAATTCTTAGAATCCCAGCATGCTGAAAGCTAGACAGCCCCAAGCATTCTGGAATCCTATTAGGAGAATCCAAATTCTGTAGATGAGAAATCTCCAAACGATTGCAAACAAACAGGCCCTAGGTTCTGTTCGAATTGTTGAATTTGAATTCCGTGGACAATTTTCCCCACCCTTGCTCCTCATCCAAATAGAAACCAAATGGTTCAGAGCATTTCAACTACTCTGGAAAGGAACTAGAGCTTTGCTTCATTTTGCTGAACATGAAATTACCATCAGGCTACCAAAGCCATTTCAACATTCTGATGCTATTCAGATACATGAGTTGCTAATTCTTCCCACATCCCCGTTTGAGGATTGCAAGAAGTCGCATACTCACGACATAACAGGGGACGAAGAAGACAGGAATATCATCACGTTTACTCATTGGTTCTTTGCTAACAAGGGATTTTAGCAACCTATACAATCATAATGAATGGAAGTGTTTGTGATCCATGCAATCAACAGTCCAAATATCTCAGAAGATTATAAAAGGAAAAAAAAAAAAAAAAAAAACACTCCAAATCTCTCCATGTGACCATTCCATGGATGAACCAAGACTAGGAATGCGCCCCGCCTTGCAATCTCAAATAGTCAGCATAGAATCGAGGATTGCCATCGTCGGGGTGGCCGGCATAAGCATAGCCACCATGGCTGCGAGAAATCAGTGGGGCCACCGGTGATTTGCCCATTTATTTGGAAATGGAGGCTAAGTTTTATGCAATTTGGAAATGGAGTACATTAACTCGAGGGGTAGCTCAGTTGGCCTAAAATCACAGTTTGTATCCGGAGGTAGTAGGTTCAAAACTGCATTACCACATTGGGGCTACATAGGAGTTTATTAGGCTTCCCTCTCTGCCCGGAGGAATTAGTTCCATCCAAAAGAGTTTGAATCCCTCCGATAGCCAAAATAGAAAAGGAAATGGAGTACATTTTCTATTTGTATCCATTACATGTGAACTTGCATTTTTTTTTTTTCGGACGATTTTGATTTGGAAACCGAGGCTCAATTTGATGCAATTTGGAAATCAATTCCCATTTTCTATTTATATCCATTACATGTGATCTTATGTCTCCGGAAATCCATCGAGCCCAATATAATGATGGATTTGAATCATTCAAAATGAATGTCAACCTCTTCAATAACACGTGTTAAAATTTCATTTCAATCAACGTGGATGACCCCACCATTCGATCAGCCGCGTAATGAAAATCTAATTAGGTGGTAATGAATACCGAAACTAGCTCTATGCGTATGTGGTAACTTGCAAGTCTCTTGAAATCTATCATGGGTCTCACGTAATGATAATCAGAACCTTTAGAGATGAATGTTAACCCCTTCAAAGAATATACTAAATTTTCATTTCAATAGACGTGGATCCCACCATTCAATTGAGTGTGTGCTGAAAATATGATTTGGTGGTGATTAAAACAAGTGTGCTTATCTATTTACATTTATTATATGTAAACAAGTCACGGGATTTTGTCATGGGTCCTACATAATAATAATTCAAATAGTTCAAAATGAATGTCAACCCCTCAAATGACATATACTAAAACTTTAATTGAAGTAGATCCTACTGCTCATTTTGAGTGCCTGATGAAAATCTGACTTGGTGGTAATTAAGACAAGAGTGATTCCCCATTTAAATCTATTAAATACAAACAAGGAATCTATTTGGGCCCACACAATAATAATTCGAGGGTACAAAATGAATGTCAACCCCTCCAATAACGTACACTAAGATTTCATTTCATAGATTGATGATGGTAGTTACTGTTTAAGGTTTGACATTTATTTTATTTTAAAATTTGGGATGGGACTTATCCTCTCTTTTTTTCACCATCAAAGATGATACTTATCTTTGGTGCTGCTGAAGATAAAACATTTATCTACTGAATTTGTGACTCACTGCAAGAATATTGCTCCAGTTA
Source organism: Umbellularia californica (assembly GCA_028538565.1). Classification (NCBI taxonomy): domain Eukaryota; kingdom Viridiplantae; phylum Streptophyta; class Magnoliopsida; order Laurales; family Lauraceae; genus Umbellularia; species Umbellularia californica. The sequence goes on from JAPQWN010000001.1 coordinate 106,078,974, forward strand.
ATTTATAATAGGAAGTTAAAGGGGAAATCTAACAATGCGTAAACCTTTTTTTTTCCAAAATTTTGAAAAACACTGTGGTGAAATTTATTAAGGGAAAAAAATCATTGCAGTCAATCTTGATCTCCTTATTCTATTCTCTTGAAATGTCTACAAAGGTAAATATTGGCTGACATTGTTCTATGATTCGTATTTTCTTCTTACATTGTAAGATTTTATTTTCTTTACCATATCATTATTTTTTAGTTATTTGTAGATTTCAGTAATCTTTGATCCATTTTATTTATTGAACATCATTTAGTTTTGATGTTAGATCTTCAAATATATAAATTATAACATATCGCATTTGATCTATAAATCTATATTTAAAAAAATAGACTTTTATAATTATTAATTATAACATTTTGCTAGCATATAAATGCTATACCCGAACCCAATCGAAAGTCAGGAGGAAGTACCCAAACCCAAATCCAAATTGGTAGGTTGTGTTTGAGTTCGACTGATAAGTCATGAAGTAAAATGACTTGCTTGGGTTAGATTGGTTGATTAACTCACAAGTATGGATCCAACCAAACCTACTCCATTTATTATTCGGGTTGGAAATGTCAACAAAATAACGTAATACCACCTGGGAATAAATAGGGACTAACTGGAGTCCTCGGGTTGGGTGGAGGTCAACTGAGGAATTGTCACCATTTCTGTACTAGATCAGTTTTTTAGCAGATTTTTTTTTGACATATAAAAATATGAAATTACACATCTAAAAATGTGAGAATTTCCTGTTTCATATTCTAATAACAAACATGCAAACACATTGTAAATGGGGCGGATTGGTTCAAGGCAGCAAAAATAATGACCTCGTCACAAACCCAACTCGAAGAATTAAATAAAAAAAAGGGTTTTTACCACCATATGTATTAGGGAAAAAGTTGCAGCTTTAGTAAATGCAGGATTTCATCCACTTTTAGAAGACGAAAAGTTGCAAATGAGCTTTACCACCATATTAATTAGGATAGAGTAGCAAATGCAGGTTTTCCCCTAGTCTTAGCAGAAGAAAGTTGCAAATGGAGCTTTAATAGCAAATGCAGGTTTTCCTCCACTCTTAGCATAAGAAAAGTTGCAAATAGAGGTTTAATAGCAAATGAGTGGAGGAAAAGTTGCAAATAGAGATTTAATAGCAAATGCAGGTTTTCCTCCCCTCTTAGAGGAGGAAAAGTTGCTAATAGAAGTTTTTAGTAAACGAAAGGGTAAATGAGAATAAAGTAGCACATGCAAGTTTCCCTCCGCTCTCAGTAGAGAAAAAGTTGCAAATGAAGCTTTTCCTTGCTAGGCAGAGGTGCAAATATTTGGGGAAAAGTATCCAATACATTGAATCCTCATAAGAAAATGCAATAGCTTCTTATAAAATCCAATGGATCACCAGGCACCCAGCATCATTGCCATCACTGTCTCATATAATAATGAGAAACAAGCCAGACTTGCATCATTATGTTCACTCTGCAGAACGATATAAAACTACTGGCATGGCTCATCCACACAAAAATATATATCACCTTAAATTTATTATTGTCATTAAAGCTTTGTCCCAACTATGTTGGTCCACCATTGGGCTTATCATATGTACAATACTATCATTCTATTCTGATGGATTTTAATAATTAATCAATTTGATAGTTGAACAAATTGAGATTGGAATAAAGCATGACCCAACAATAGCATATATGACGATCTCGATTTTAAGCAGGTTGGATTTTATAGGATCAGAGTATTGCGCCCCCCCAAACCCCCCCCCCCCAAAAAAAAATAAATAAATAAATGCCTAGGTCCACCCCCGTTGGTCATGAGGTGAAAAGAGAGCTGTGGCTACTTTGAGATTTTTCTTTATATTTTAGGGAAATGTACTTTGAGTAAGGTTGGAAAACTCGGAACTCAAACTCGACTCGTCCAAAGCAAAAAAAATTCTAACTCGGACAGAGTCAACGCGGAGGCTCGGAAGAGTCATGCCTTTTTTAAAAATAATTAAAAAAAATACTTAAAAATGAATCCATTACTTATAAAATCCAAGCAATACATTTATTTACATGATTCATAATAATCAGTTCAAATTAATAAATTTATATATGCAAGAAAAGTACTATAATAAGGAAAATACTGCATATTATATAAGTTGTTAGTCCAAATATCAATTATAAAAGATCAAATATAAGTTTCAAATCACGTTTTGGTCATCATTTTTTAATTACTGACTCCAAGCCTCGTGATATTTACTTATAAGTAATTTTAATTATTTTAAAATTAGATTTGTCTATTAAATGGTATGGAATGGATACAACCTATTACAATGAGATGACTTGGCCGAATCTCCCCTATTTAACTAGATTACTAGGCAGAGTAGGCTAAGATCTGTCTCTTCAAAAAGTTGGTTTTCAGTTGTACTTCTTGAGGGACCCTTTTAAAATCTAGTAACTCATTGATCTTTTTAAAGACTTTTACTAAGCAATAACCCATTGATCTTTTCAAAGGTCAAAAGCCCAAAAAGTAGACAAGCTTAACAATTTGAATTAAGCATATCTAATTATATGATATCAAGTTCGCGCAACCCGGTTCTTTTTTTTTTTTCTCTTAATAAGAAGTTAAAAACCAAGTTGTCCTTCACTCAATTTACCAATAATTAATAATTAGGATTGTTGCTACTCCATTACCTCTATACAAAATAACTATCACTTGAAGTAACACAAGATATGCAAATGCAAGAACCGTCATTTGCAAGTTAACCCATTGCCTGCGCTTGTTTGATGGATATTGGAGCGCGTTCTTGTAGATCTAAGTAGGCATGTTTGTTTGGAAGCATTTATGACAGGAATTTCGTTTGTCTAGAATTCCTGGTAGCAATGTAGGTCCCGCCTCTTCTTGAAAATTTTGAATTGTGAGAATTTACAATTATGCCGTAGGAATGTCACTTTTGACGGGCAGAATTCTTAGAATCCCAGCATGCTGAAAGCTAGACAGCCCCAAGCATTCCGGAATCCTATTAGGAGAATCCAAATTCTGTAGATGAGAAATCTCCAAACGATTGCAAACAAACAGGCCCTACGTTCTGTTCGAATTGTTGAATTTGAATTCCGTGGACAATTTTCCCCACCCTTGCTCCTCATCCAAATAGAAACCAAATGGTTCAGAGCATTTCAACTACTCTGGAAAGGAACTAGAGCTTTGCTTCATTTTGCTGAACATGAAATTACCATCAGGCTACCAAAGCCATTTCAACATTCTGATGCTATTCAGATACATGAGTTGCTAATTCTTCCCACATCCCCGTTTGAGGATTGCAAGAAGTCGCATACACACGACATAACAGGGGACGAAGAAGACAGGAATATCACCACGTTTACTCATTGGTTCTTTGCTAACAAGGGATTTTAGCAACCTATACAATCATAATGAATGGAAGTGTTTGTGATCCATGCAATCAACAGTCCAAATATCTCAGAAGATTATAAAAGGAAAAAAAAAAAAAAAAAAACACTCCAAATCTCTCCATGTGACCATTCCATGGATGAACCAAGACTAGGAATGCGCCCCGCCTTGCAATCTCAAATAGTCAGCATAGAATCGAGGATTGCCATCGTCGGGGTGGCCGGCATAAGCATAGCCACCGTGGCTAGAGATGTCGAGCCCTGTGACTTCGTCATCGATCGATATCCTGAGAAGCCTCAGCTTGTGAAGAACATAGAAGAGAGGCCCCATGGTCGCACTCACCCACAGCAAAATCACTAGCACTTCGACCACTTGAGCTCCAAACAGTCCCCACCCACCTCCCAACAATAGCCCATATGGGCGTTTTGCGCCAATCTCTCCTGAATCATATGCTTGAACTACAAACTCCTCATTGGCAAACAACCCTGTGAAGATAAGGCCCCAGGCACCACAACCTCCGTGCAATTGAGCAGCCTCCAAGGGGTCATCATACTTCAGCTTGAGGGCCAGGAAATTCAGCCCAATCAAGACCCAAGCTGCAACGAACCCGCACACTATTGCGGCCCATGGCTCGACCACTGCGCACCCTGAGGTGATGGCAACAAACCCCCCAAGCAGCCCATTGCACACATCTAATGCGTCCCAGTGCCCCAATATCAAGCGCCTGCCAAAGAGTGTCACTAGGCCGGCGGTCGAGCCAGCCAGCGTGGTGGTTACCGCAGTGCGGCCCACACCAGTCCAATTGCCTTGAGAAGGAGCATCAGGATAGGAAACAAGGATCTTGCTGAATGATCCAGGATTAAACCCGAACCATCCGAACCAAAGCAAGAATGTGCCCAGCACCACAAGTGTGGCATTGTGGCCGCGCATTGGCACCGGGTGGCCAAAAGCGTCGAACCGCCCTACTCGTGGGCCTTCGATGAATGCCCCCCACAGGCCTGCAATACCCCCCACCAAATGAACCACACCACTCCCTGCAAAGTCGATCGCGCCGGAGTCGAACAACAAGCCACTAGTGCAACTTGGGCTAAGCCAGCCCACACTGGACCATACCCAATGCACCACTACTGGGTACACAAACCCAGTGAGCAAGGATGAGTAAACAAGATAGGAGCTGAATTGGGTCCTCTCTGCTATGGAACCACTTGTAATCCCAGCGACGGCGATGGCAAATGCCCATTGGTAGAGGAAATAACTATAGTCATATGTGTCATTGGGCACATCTTTTAGTGCAAAGAATTCGGTGCCGATGAATGGATTGGAATTGGACCCGATACCGAATGCGAATGCAAAGCCAAAGAGGTAGTAGGATATGCTACCAACAACCGCGTCGACGACATTTGTGAGCATGATGTTCATGGCGTTCTTTGCACGAACAGAGCCTGCACAGAGCATGGCGAATCCTAGCTGCATTACAAAGACAAGGTATGCTGAGAAGAGGAGGTAGACAGTGTTGATTGAGTCTGTCACACTAGTTTCCCATGAAGTAGCCATTGCCATTGTTAGAGAGAGAAGAGAAGAAGAAGAAGAAGAAGAAGAAGAAGAGGGTAGTTGGTGTAGTTGGTGCAGTGCAGTGGAATCTGGTAGTATAAATGGTATAAATGGTGTAAGAATGGTAGATGGGTGGACTGTGGCCAGTCGTTACAGGTATGGTGGATGCGATATTTGTGCCATTCAATTGAGCAGTGGTTTGTCAGAGAGTTATCTACTTATCTTTGGATGGTCAAAGACAAGTAGTGTTGATGGGAATGTAAATGGGCCAGTTCGAGCCCCAGACTTTTGCTAAAAAGAAGGCAAAAAGGGGTCTGATCTTAATGAGTAGGGACAGGGCCTGGGTTTGTAGAAAAATCAATGGGCCTGAATAATATGATGATGGGCCCAACACCTGACCTGAGAATAATGATAAATAAAAACATTCATGTTATGAATCTATAATATTTTGAAAATGAACGTGGTGCCCTCTCCCTCTAAAACATTTTTCAAGCAATAAATTAGGGACATAGAGACTAACTCCAAATTGATGGGATATTTATGCGTTGTTAGGCTAATTGGGTTCAGGTCAACTAAAAGGGAAGGTTCAACAGTTCCTCGCTAGGAGTTAGGCCAATTTGGATGCATTAGCCGGGTTCAAAGGTCTCCTTTATGACCTACTTGTTTGCTAAAATTGGAATTATTCTATAAAATAGGTATTGAGGAGTGGGCTCCACCCAAGGGGAATATTGAAAAGTATTTTCTTTGCCTCTACTAATGCCTCAAGGTTTAAGGTTTTAGTAGGAATGGCTAACTAAAGAACTTCAAGATGGCATTAGAGCCAACCGGTCCTGAATTTGAATCCCAAGAAAAACGACTCGGAGCACAAAAAAAAAAAAAATACATGTGTCGCCAAAAGTGCGTCCCGAGGTTTTGGTAGGAATGACTAACTGAAGAAATTCAAGAATAGCTACCCTTTCAAGGGCTTCAAATTGTCCAAAAGTTTCTTTTCTCTCTCTTTATTTCACAAGTTGTCCTAACTTAGCTGTTAGATAAAGCCAGGTGATAATTTTTGCCTGATCATTTTGGGCTCACAGAATTCGAATAAATGCCAAATTGGGCCGATGAGAAAAGACCAGGTGGGACCCACAGCTGGACCATTTCTGCCCTCAAAACTTCTTTTGGATCTAAACTCCAAATATGAATCTACCTTCCTAGGATTAAGCCCTGGACGCAACTAAAGAGGATCATGTGGAAGAAACCTGAAACTGAACAATTTACCACCTATGACCTCTGGTTCCACTGACTGGAAGGATAAAAGATCATCACTGGTTGTCTAAATGTCTTTTTACTTTAAGGTTGGCAAGAATTTGTGCCACCATGAAAAGGTGCTCAGTACTGTTGGCTGTTGCAACCCATAGGGTGTGGGTTCAAGTCCTTGTACCAATAAAAAAAAAACATTCAAACCAGTGATCCAGCTACTAGGAAGTCTGCCGCAGATTTACAGGACGGTAAAGATGATGAAAAGTCGTATGTAAGGAAATTTAATCAAATACTGTCGTGGGGGTCTTTCATCTGAATTCTGAATGGTGAAAAGACATTCTTACAAAACATATTTTTTGGGAAGCCAAAGGACATTGACAAAACAAAAAGTCTACTTGTCCCGGATTTTTTGTCCCGGGACAAGCCCGACTCCACATGGGGGGGTATTTTGGTTATTTTCAAAATAACCAAAATACCCCCCCATGTGGAGTCGGGCTTGTCCCGGGACAAAAAATCCGGGACAAGTAGCATTCCTCTTGACAAAAAACACTAGAATGCTTATCAAGATTTGGTTTGTGATCTTGTTCTTCTCATGTGCAAAACTCTAGAGCATTGATGTTTCAACTCTTCCTCTTAATCGGTAGGAATGCAACAAGATTTATTCAAAACATGCTTAAATTTATCATAAGATACATACTGATAAAAAATAAAAAATCTGAACAGAAACTTAAGTACACATCATGCCAAGACATTGCTTGGGCTTCCTTACCGAGTTGTATTAAAAAGTACTATATATTTTAGGGGTTTTGACATATTGGTTCACAATAACTCTGCTTTTCCAATTTCATGACTCAAATTTAGATAATGTCATGAAATTGGAACATCTGAAATTAGATATAGATGACGGGAATATGATATATTATAGTGGTCAAACAACTTTGCACCTAGTTTCAAGTCCTCCAAACAAAATGGTTATATGCACTGCAATTTTTTAATGATAAGATTCATGTGCGAATAATGTTTTACAATTATGTTAATTTAAAGAGGAGTTTTGTATACAAAGGGATTGGATTAATTGAAAGGGGACCCTGAGTATGAAAACTCAAGAAAGTGGCATTCAAAAAGTGAGGTTACACATCGGATTCCACATATAAATCTGTGAACGCACGATTGAACCAAGGTTAATTTCTAGTAATATGGGCTACATACCGAACCTAAGACACGAAGGTGCTCCATAAGATGATTTTTAAAGAGGTGATAAGAGAAGGATATAAGGTAGAGATGTATAAGGTGATAGCCAGATGTTCATTTCCAATTTCAATTTTAATTAAAGGGAAGATTATCTAATAGTCATTTTTCGATGCTCACCTTTGATTCTTCATTGTTATCTACTTACACGGACACAATTATAGTTATTCAATTGCTCTAAACAAGCAAGTCCTCATTGTTCATATATTTTTTTAAGCAAAGCATATAAATTCCAACAAGTCTAGGGATGACAAAGACTGACTTAGAAAAAATGTTACATTGCTTTCATTCAAAGCAAATTGTTAAATTTAAGAGACTGGTGTGTGGCTCAAGCATTAGCATTAAATATAATTTGATCTAATATAACTCATACATGTATAATAGATCGGAACGAAGAAACAAAGCTCATCTAACGGATACTTACATAATTGGGACAAGACTTTTGTGATAATGGTACGTAAGATACCTAACAAAATATTGCGTATAAAAAAATCAAACACTGAACACATTAAATACAGTTTTAATTTCCTATAGTAGCACGGAATCATCTCATTGAATGTACACATCTTTACCACCTGTCATTTTCCTTTCAACCATCCAACTCATGGCCCACTAGTGGGTCAAGAGTGATACGATGCAGGTACTTGATTGGATTGGATGTGCAACATGTGCATCTAGGGTTGGAAACGGGTTGATTCCTGTTCGGGTCCATGATGGACTTGGAATATGAACCATTAAGGAGAAAGTGGAACTGGATCCAGACCCGGAACAGATTTTTTGGCTCCGGAACCAGAACCAAAACCATATATGGGATGGGTCTAGATCCGGGTTTGGACCTAGATAGAGAATGATATGAAAAAAAATATATGATTTCTAAAAAAAAATTTCAAAAATTAAAGTAATATGTCGGATCTCGGGTCCACGAGTCCGAACCAAGATGGAATCAGATCCGGATCTATTTACTTACCGCGGCCTAAATAAGGATCAAACCCAATTTTTAATAGGTGGCACTTTCGGAAAATCGAAAACCTATTTACATCCCAGCGTTCATCCAATGCACAAGGTAGTCTTACTATCAACCCTCTTGTACATGAATGGAGTCCGGACTCCAAACTGTACATCACTAGATGGACGGATCAGAATCACTCTCGTGTCCCATAATATATCTGTACGGCAGCCTAGATACATATAGTAGGAGGGGAAAAAAATCAGCAACATGATCAAGATATTCCCACATAGGGTCCCACCATCCAATTCCCACCACAAAAAATCCCAACCTAAAATTCTATGCCACACACAAAAACCAACCAAACACAGCACAACATGAACCAGAAGGACCTACATGATAAGGCAGTAGATAAGACCGAAACCTCTACATCCGTCAGATGGATTCGCCTTTCACATCCAACGGCACAAAATCAACCCAACTGGATAAACCACACAAAAATCTTATATACATGACGCTTCCCTCCCACCACCCACACTCACCAGTCACCACTCACCACTCACCACTCACCACACCAAATCAACACCACACCAAATCATCGTGTAAACGATCCCACCGAGCGCACGATAGCCTCGTCCCATGGCCAGCACAGCAGCCGCAGCAGCAGCCTCAGTCTCAACCTTCCTGGGCACGCCCCTGCAGAAAGCCTCTGCAAATGGCGGGAAATTCCAGGCCCGGTTCGGGTTCGGCAAGAAGACGGGTCCGAAAAAGGGCCCACGGAGACCCGTTTCGGACCGGCCTCTGTGGTTCCCGGGTGCGAAGGCGCCCGAATATCTGGACGGGAGCATGATCGGGGACTACGGGTTCGACCCGTTCGGGTTGGGGAAGCCCGCCGAGTACCTCCAGTTCGAACTAGACTCGCTGGACCAGAACCTGGCGAAGAACCAGGCGGGTGAGTTGATTGGGACCCGGTTCGAGGAATCGAACGTGAAGTCGAACCCTTTCCAGCCGTACACAGAGGTCTTTGGGCTGCAGAGGTTCAGGGAGTGCGAGCTGATCCATGGGAGGTGGGCCATGCTCGCGACCCTCGGCGCGCTCACGGTCGAGTGGCTCACTGGGGTCACATGGCAGGACGCAGGAAAGGTACGTGACTCACTGGGTCAACTCATGGATGAGATTTTGAATTTGATGGTTTGAACTTTGAACTCTAAATCTTCCATTTGAGAACAATTTTTTTACGGGACTCACACCTAGATGCATACCCCCGGAGTCCCACGTCCCACGTCGGTTATAGAGAGGAAAATGAATAGGGTTATGCGTAGAGTTTAACACTCTTATCTAGCATGAGGCCTTTTGATGGGGTTACACCCATAAAAAGCAAAACTGTGAGTCCGGTGGGACAAAGCGGACAATATCATGCATGGGTATGGGGTGGGGTATTACAAATGATATCAGAGCCGACTCTCGACTAGTTCAAGTGTGGGTCCTCTGCCGTGGTCTGGTGCAAGTGTGCAGGCAAAACTGTGAGGCCGGTGGGGCCAAAGCGGACAATATCATGCATGTGTATGGGGTGGGGTATTACAATACCAGTCATGGAGGATTGGAAGAATCAAAAGGTTTTAATTTCTATCCATGCATGGTAGTGATGTTCCTGTACTAATCCATTTCAGGTAGAGCTGGTTGATGGTTCCTCCTACCTTGGGCAACCTCTCCCCTTCTCCATGACTACATTGATATGGATTGAAGTTCTTGTGATTGGCTACATTGAGTTCCAGAGGAATGCAGAGCTGGACCCTGAGAAGAGATTGTATCCAGGAGGCAAGTTCTTTGACCCTCTTGGCTTAGCAGAGGATCCTGAGAAGAAATCTAGACTCCAATTGGCTGAGATTAAGCATGCACGCCTCGCAATGGTGGCCGCCTTGGGCTTCGCCGTCCAGGCAGCGGTTACCGGCAAGGGCCCACTTAACAACTGGGCCACCCATCTGAGTGACCCACTTCACACCACCATCATTGACACCTTCACTTCTTCTTAATTAGCCTCTTATCTTCTGCATCACCAAGAGGATCCATGTTGTACTCCTTAATTTGTTTATCAATGATTTTGCATCTAAGCTGCTTTCTATATATGCATTTTGTAAATCATATAACATTTGACAAATGGTAGGCCTACCTAATTAATGTTTGGTGTTGAATGTACTTTTTAAAGTTCTGTGAATACCTCGCTCTATGCAATTATTCAGTTTAAGCATATAACACTATTGTGAGCACCATTTTTTTTTTTAAGCACATGGGACGCTCCGTGATCAATCCAACCCCCTCACCCTTATATCCCCTGTAAATTGGCTCAAGCTCAAATTTGGCATCCATTAAACTGTCATTCACCATTGGATTAGAATCCAGTGAAAATGATGCATGGTAAAATCATTGAACTTGAGTGTAATTTGTCAGAGTTAGAATGATCAAATGGCTGGATTGATATTTTCTATAATTCAGATCTTTCGATTCCCCCATTTTAATATGATTTGTATGGCCATAGGTGGTCCCCACAATGGGTGCTTACAGGGATCCGGATTCGTGCTTACAGGTGATGCTCAGAAGAGTTGTTCGGGAGAGGTGTTCGTGTAGGCCCTATATATATTGGTGTATTAAATGTCCTTAATGTCCTAAATAGAATCAGCTGTTGAAATTGTTAACCCCGAGGGGTAGCTTAGTTGGTCTAGGACTACAGTTTGCATCCGGATGTTGTGGGTTCGAAACTACACTACCACACTGGGGCTAGAGGAAAATTTTATCCGGCTTTTTCTCCTGGGCCCGTAGGGATTATTCTGGCCCAAAGGGCTAGGAACCCTACGTTATCAAAAAAAAAAATCCTCTATTGTCGCAAGTCAGACTCTTTACCAAGTCTCTAAAACTGATGGACTCCAACCTTGGTCACAGGGGCAGACCCAGAAAATGAAACACGAGGGGAGAGGGGGCGGTTTTGGTGAATGAAAATTACAAAAATTTTAGTGGTAAAAAATAAAAATTTAAAAACTTAAGGAGAGCCCTACATTTAGGTCTTTCCCTCCCATGTCAGTTTTTACCTGGTTGTCCAGTATTTGAACTTGGGCAGTCAGTGACCTTTCCTCATCTGCAGCTATCCTACCTCACCTCAAGTTAATTTACTCCCCTTCCCAGAGGACTAGGTCAATAAAGTTTCATGCTATCAGTGTTCTACACTCCTACCTATCACAAAATACATTGTGTACTATTTGTCTGTCAAAAATGAGATGGGACCAATCAGGAGGTGCCACATGGGAGGAGGATTTTTTTTAGGAGATGGCATGTGGCGCACGGCACCCCAGATTCCCTGTTTGGTCCCGACAGGGGATCCGGATCCAAATCGGATATGCCATGATATCTTTAAGAAAGAGTCATTGTAAAATAGTATAATATGAGAGAGACCTAGAGATTATATATATAGAAAAAAAAAAAAAGACGAATTATTAGTCCCTGTTGTAAGGTTCCTGAAATCTCCACTATAACAAGTGGATCTAAGAAGAAATTCGAACAGCTAAAATTATACGAGCAACATATTAATTGAGTCAAAAATGACAAATTTACTTCGGAATTTAAAATAATATAAAAACAGTTTTGATTTTTCATGTTCAATGGAGTAGGATTGGTGGGTCCAATCCTCAGATTTAACTCATTAATCTTAGAGTCCTAATTATACACTTTAGTTTTTGGAATGGATTTAGATATGCAAGTCTACCAATTAATAAATAGGTCAAAGCAATTCTCGCCATCCATTCATTAGATGAAACCCGTCATGTACCTCCCTTTCTAAAGTTTAGGTTTAAAACATTCAAATTATATAAGTTTCTCGCTATAAAACTAATACAAATAGATGTATGAGTGTTTGGACTTGGCAAAATTTCTGTGAATGTCAATCGGCTTCAAAACCTTTTGCTTTTTTTTTTTTTTTTTAATATCAAGAGATAACTTTTTAAAATAGATATGAAACTTTTTAAAATAGATATGAATGTTTAAAACAATCAACTACTTTCATTTTTAATAAATTTGTCAATATAATTTAAAGAGAGTTTTATTGGAACCACACTTTTGTCTCTCCACACTCAAAAATAAATATAGAGAAATCCTAGGGACAGACGCCCCGGAACAAGCGGCGGACAGTCACTGTGATTTTGGTGCCTTGAGAAGCGTGCGTGTGTCTTGAGAAGCGTGCACCCCTCTAACGTCTGTCCGCCGCTTGTCCCGGGCCGTCTGTCCCTAGCATTGCTCATAAATATATCCATTTTCCAAACCACCCCTTCCCCTCCTCCCTTTCCCTCTCTCCCTCCGCCCACTTCCTCACATGCAATAGCCAAAAATACGAGCCCCATCCCCATCTTCATCTTCTACTTTTGAAATGGCTCTTTCACCACAATATTTTGTTGCCTAGCTTAGCTGTCTTCTCGACAGCCAAAATGGCTTGGATTGGATGATACATTTCCCGTACGTTCGTTCAGCATGAGTGTAGACGGTAGAAGTAACCTATGATGCGATGGAAACATGAGAACGATCAGAGAGGAGATCCGGACTCTCTCGGACGGCGCCACGTGCATGGCGTAGTTATTACGTACCCCATCAGGTTTCCTTCGAATCAGTTCCCAACTTGACCATTTTAATCTCTCCTTTGCCGGACACTTACGTTATTTTACTTCATTTTGATGAAATGCTCATTGCATCGTTGATTCTCAATCCCTATCTGAGATTGGTGATCTCAACCATCCAATAGTTTACTTAAATGTTAAGAGGGGGATGTATGGTGAATTGAATTATACCGTGGTAAAACATCAAATTAATAGACAATAAAATATAAGGGTTTATTATGGTATTTTGTTTTTAATTATTTAGTATGATATCTTTTTGACTTTTTGTATAAAAAAAATGGAGTTTTTTTTTTATTTTTTAGTGGAAAAGGTCGGTTACTTCTATTAATGTTTTTGAGAATTTTGAAAAGAATTTTGAAATTATGTACTTTTGATATGATCCATTGTCATTTATTGTCTGGATTCACTTTACTTTAACTTAACTAGTTAATTGCCAACACTCTGAAGCTTTCTCACAAAATAGATTTGTATACCTTCTGAAGATCGTGGCAATAAATGAAGGTTTTAATAGATAACTATGATTTAGCTTAGTGTCAAGATATTTAATAGCATAATCAAGTGGATTGAGTTGAGTGCAAAATAGATTTTGACACTTTTAAATTTAGTAATTAAAATTAGAAAAAATAGCTTTTAAGACTTGAGATTCTCAAATTTCCAAAAATTAATAAAAAGTCGAGCCAAACACAACCTTAGTTAATCTTGTGGCACTCATCTAATTTTATTTAATTGGCCAAGTTCCTTTTATGGGCTTTGAGGTTCCATTTGAATAGATTTAAACATGGTAGTTTTGCTTATGTTCGAAATTTACAAATGTTAACAGTGTCAGTTTGCAAACTCTAATCTTATATTATTTTCTATTGTGATTCATTTTATGGGTTGGGAGCCCATATGGTTTTGCATGTTTCAAGGCTGGCGAGGTTTGGTCCGTGGTGGATAGAACATGCAATTGGTGTGGCTCCTTCTTGCGGTGGCTAATGAATTCACTTCATATACGCTATCTTGATTACCATGTGCTTAAACCATGAACATATAACGCATAAAAAAGGAGGATTTTACGGAAAATCCTCCTTTTTTTGCATAAAATCAATAAAAAAAAATTTACCATAAAAAGAAAACCCTATGGGCCTGTTCCTTTGCTGGAATTCATATATGGAGAATTTCTGAATTTTTAGATAGTGAAATTCTTGGATGCTCATTTGGTTTCGAGCATCCAGGAATTCTACCAAAATGCAAAAGGAGAGGAATTCCTTGATTCCCAAAGGTCTAAAGAGACCTTTTATGTTGATGGAATTCAAAAATACTACTGAAGAAACATAGAATTCAGAAATTTCAGAGGACAACATGTTACATCATGTCCAGAAATTCCACTAAAGAAATAGGACATAGATGTCCATGCACGAAAAAGGACCTTATATATATATTTTTTTCACAAAAAGCCCTCCCACCAATTTTAACATCTTTTTTTTCACCTTTAAGTCGAGCGATGATTTTGTCACTCATTTCATTTGAGCAGTAACGATATCGTTGCTCGTGTCATTTCCTTCATCTTCTCCTTTCTCCATATTGTCGCTCGGTGTAAAAAATAAATAAAATGTTAAAATTGTTGAGATGTCCCTTTTTGTACAATATAAGCTATAAGGTCCTTTTTCATGCACGGGACATTCAATGTGTTTTTTCCCGTAAAATCCTTAAAAATAAAAAAAAGAGGAAAATTATCAAGTAGTGCCTTAAGTTCTTCCCTTATTTCAAAAAAGAACACAAAGTTCAAATATTCTCGAATTAGTCCCTAAGTTTTTCAATAAGTTTTCAATCAAGGACATCCGTACATTTAAAGCCATTTTCAGATAACTTTTTCCCTCGATTTATTTAAATACTTAAATCACCCTTCATTGAAATAAAACCATCATTTTTTTCCATTATATTCTTCTCATTTTCTTCACTGGAATCTTTACGGTGATCATTCACTGGCCTCCTTACTATGATCATTGACAACTGGCGACCCTCAGCTGCATGTGATGGCTGTCGAAATCATGTTATGGCTTTAAATGAAAGGTAATTTATATATTTTATAAAATTAAGAGAAAAAGTTATAACTTTAAATGAACATATATTCTTAATTGAATACTACGTGGAAAGGTTAAGGCCTTATTTGAAGTTTTTCCATTTAGAAGCATGAATACGAGTGACGCAAGAGTAACGTCTCATCCACGTTCCATGCCACAGCAGGTTACCAGGGGAAAACCTCGCCACTCTGCAAACTATTTAATACATATAAAACGTTTCCTTCCTCTCTCTCTCTCCTCTGCCTTTTCTTCCATCTTGTTCATTCTCTACCATTCCTTTTGAATCAATCAATCTCCATTCTCTTACTTAGATTGATCCATCTCTTACTTTCCCCTTACTTTGAGTCTTTCTTCTTTATCCCTCTTTGAGAGATTGTAGACAGCGGTGTTGTCTATTTCAGAGGGAAGGAGAGGTTTTTGGGTGAAAAAAGGGGGTTTTGATCGGAAGAGCAGAAATGGGTAGGCTTTATTTGATCAACCTGGAGGGAAGGATCTACAGCTGCAAGCACTGCCAGACCCATCTCGCGCTCTACGAAGACATTGTCTCCAAGGTAATCTTCTCCTCCATATCTGTTGCTATTGATGTTTTTTTTAATTGGTTCTTTGCGTGTTGTGTTGTTCTTGATTTTGTGATGTGGGTTCTGTGTTTCTGTTGGAATTATGAAAACCCAAACCTGTTCATGTGTTTTTTTTTTGTTGGTAATTGGGGTATGGGGTTCTCTAAATAAATGGGTTTTTGGCGTTTTGTGATATCTGGAGGAATTCTTTTGGTCACATGGAGGAATTGGCGGAGAACCCATTTGGGGAATTCATTGTTTTTATGAGTTCTTGTTGTTGAATGAATTGGTGATGTGGATCTCTGAATCGATCAATGTTTCTGGTGATTTTAGATGGTAATTGGAAAAGGTACTGTAGGAGTGAGGAGGAATTCGTTGAAAATTCTACTGGGGTGCTGTGATTTTTAAGTATTTCGATGGATGAATTGGCTCCACTGATGTCTCCTTTCCATCTTCATATTAATCAGAGAAAATGAAGTTCTCGCTTGTTGTTGACAAATTACTGGAAAACCCGTATGGGGTTTTCGCCCCTTGGTAGTAGACTTGTTCATATTTTCTCACTTTTGCCCTTTTTTTTTGCCTGGCTGATGCTCTATTGCTTCTTCCGCTTGGTAATTAGATGCTTTGTTGGTATGTGCTTGTGCATGCTTGTCTCACCAATCTTAGTCTTAGCCATAGTTGCTAGAATAGAGACCAGATGAGAGAAACATAATAATTATTATAAAGCTATCCAAGAGCCAAAACTGTGAACTATGATGCATGGATACTACATATTGATACTTCACCTTTTACGTGTGAAATCCGTGTCCCTGCCATATCCATGCCTTATCCGGGCATCTTAGCTGTGAAGAATTCCAGAAAACAAGGGTCTGGAAAAACTGGTTTCTAAAGAGGAAGCATGCGCTTTGGTCTTCTTTTTTGTTGGTGTTGAATGGCTGCAATTAAAATACTATAATTATTCTTGAGGGTTTTGTAGGGTTGTTTTCAGCCTTGTTGTTCCTTTTGTTGGTGCAGAGAAGTCCAATTAGCATTTATGAAACGAGAGATGGTTTCTGGTTTAAAAATATCCCAATCATTTGAAGAAATGATTTGGTCCGTGAACATCGTCAATTGTTCATGAGTAGATGGACTTCAGATCGAAACCATAAATATTTAGACCCGTGTTGGATTTTTCACGCTCTAGATCTTTGTGGAAAGATCAAATTGGCGAAGATAAACTTTTTGGGTGCAGTAATCGGTTTTGAAGCCTTCCATCTTCAACCAAAGAGTGGTTTAATAAATTGGTGTCACACTCCTTTTACACGATGGCAACGATACACTACGTTTACATGATGGTAACAATCCTTCTAATTTGCCTCTAGCAGTCAGTACTGGTTATGGGGATGAGAAGTTTCTTGTGTTTAGCTTCAAAGATAGGGTGCCAGTTAGGATGGGCTTGAATGGAGTGTCCTTGGGCCCCGAAACTAGAGATGACTCAACCATAGAATCCAAGAATGCAAGCACATTGTATGCTTAGAAGCATCATCAGAAATCAAAACCATCTTATTTGCGAGGGTTGCTATCCATAAAAATCATGAAAAACATGTTCACCATCTGTCCACCCATCTGATATAAGTTAAATCCTCATTTTTTCCATTCTATTTATTCCTTTAATGGCATTTCAGTAATTCCAATCTCCTTAAAAGGATTGCTCACCTTATAATAGTTTTTTAAATCACCAATCTTCTGAAAGACTTTTTCTATTGTCTTCAAGAACACGGGGAAAACTTAACAGCAATTCACACTGCTGAAAGTAGTGAGAGAAATATATGATGAAAACTGATGAAGAAGGAACCCTCTAGAAGAAGACCTAAGTGTGATTCTGAGGCCTCCTCTTGCGTTAGTATATGAAAAAGGGAATGCTTTACTAACCATGAAGGAGTGATGCAGGCTGCACACTAGTCCATGGCGTACTGGGCCTATCAGTTTATCACGAGAGGCTAAAGCTCAATTAGTTGTTCTATTGGTTGAGCCATAACCTGTACATCAATGGGCCCCTTGCTCGTCGCATTCGAAGATATTTTTTACTTTGTCTGTTTTCACTTTATTGTTATCTTTAGGATCCCTGATTGATAAGGATCTTATCTGGAGTAGTTAAGTTGTTGCGTTCTTTTTTTGAATCCTTGATTGATAAGGATCGTATCATGATGGTTAGAAGTTATCTATAGTTAATATCCTGATTAGTAATTTGGGATCGATCGCGAAGATTAAAAACTGAAAAGATAAATCACAGCATGTGTGATCTATCTTCTAAGGGCTATATAAGTGAACGTTTCCTCTCCTCTCAAGCATTCAATGAAATAAAATGGTTCTTTCTATTTTTTGGTATTGAATGTCTGTTGGTGCGAAACTGACATTTAGTCGTGCTTAGCAATGGCTTGGAGAGTAATCATTGATCACTCCTCCCTGCTTTGCTGCATCAAGAATTGTTTGTACTAAAAAAGAGAGATGCTAGAGTGGATTTGGTTTTGTATTACAGTCCATCGCCTACTTATGGGATCTTCTAGTTTATCATCTCCAATTTGAGTGCACAGAGCTGCATTTGTCCTGGCCCCGAGCTTGCTGCCCTAAGCTTTTTTGGAAGATAAGTATAATTAAACCAACCAAATGGAGACAAGAAAAGACCTGTGTTACAACTACAGATCTAGAGCTGAACCTAGAGATATCCCCACAGGTCAGGGAATGCCAACAGTGCTTATGCTAACTCAAATGAATTACTGAGAACACGGAGTGCGACCAACTAACCAGCTAGACCAAATCCTGCAGAAACAAAATTTCCCTTATAATGCTTTCCGTAGAAGGGGCGAAGTGCTGTCGACAATAATGGATAACCCCTTTTACTTTTAGGCAGTTTCATGGAGCATATATATGTAGATAATAGTTGTATTTCTGAAGACAATTTCTATTACACTGGCCCCTCATGAATAAAGATCAAGGTAGCCTTTACCCTCTGTTTTTGTTAAAGATTGGTTTTCAAAAGATGAGCCTTTAAGAATAAAGAAAAAGAAAAGGTGGCATGGGGATCAAGGGCTAGGCATATGGAAATTATGCGCGGATGGTTTCTTCTGGAGGAATCCTTTTAGGTTTGGGATCCATTGGGCTGTAACTTTGGCTATTCTAAAGTATTAAAGTCGTATACTAGTCATGCCCCCTTATTGTTGGAGACAAAAGTACCATATCATGGGTGGTGGCAAATAAAATTTCCTTAGGGATTTGAATTTGATTTCATTGTGAATATGATGAAGAAATTGGTCACATACATGAACCTTTCTTTAATAGAGTTGATCCACCCGAAACTAATGATGCAGTATGCAAAATCAGAGACAAATAGCACATCTGTTGCATTTGCTTGATGTGGTGGAGCCTGCCGTTCTGTTTTTTGATGAGATGTGATGCGCCTCCAAACGATGGTGCAGATTTGATTGCAAAGTCAGAGATAAATAGTACAGTGTGTAGCCTGAGTCCCTCGTGTAGTTTTCTTATTTAATTACTAGGC
Organism: Umbellularia californica; assembly: GCA_028538565.1. Taxonomy (NCBI): domain Eukaryota; kingdom Viridiplantae; phylum Streptophyta; class Magnoliopsida; order Laurales; family Lauraceae; genus Umbellularia; species Umbellularia californica. Next base: position 106,098,185 of record JAPQWN010000001.1, read on the forward strand.
CGTTATCTGTATTAGAGAATTTTTTTTTTGAAATGCCAAAGATTGTTAGATTTAGGAAATACACACACAAATCCATGGAAGTTTTAAGTGCACTTCATTATTCCTAATTCAAAGCATTAGGTACACATTGCCACATTTAATTTAGTATATAACCCAGATACAACTTTTTGCACACTACAGAATACAGATACAAAATGCTGTGTGGATGCTTGTAACTTCTGGTTTAATAGTCACCTATTGTGTAAGATTGTTACATCAGATTGGATTCCCATATTTGTGTCCGTTTCCTAGGTGTTTGGAAATGCGGAGCCATATCTCCAACAGCAGTCTCCATGTTAGCATCCGCATCTGTATCTGGATTCCTCAAAGGGTCGTCTGAGAGATTGAGTAGCTGTTCAAAATATAGGATCCTAGTTGCTGGCAGGTCAAAATTCCATATTCAGCCGAGATTTTACAAGGCTAAGGTTTCTTACCCCCGCTTCTCTTCTTCTAGTGTTGGGTTTTGACCAATATGCCCTTGATCAAGGCTCAGTGTGCATGTTGTTTTGGTATTTTCCATTCAAAAGTAGGGGTTTTTAGCTCTATTAGGGCCTTATGCAAGAAGTGGTTTCTTTCATTTGGGTCCCTTCACTTCTGCAGCAAGTCAGCTTCTTCTGCAACTTGTGGCTTTTTCTTCTCTATTTATCTTTCATAATTACAAGATTGTGATTCATTTATATATATTTTAGCATTTCTCTGTTGTGATTCATTTATTTGATATATATCATATTAAATTGTTGATTTAATAGAATGAATTAAATATATAGTTTATATGGTCTTCTCACTTTTTAACATTTTTCATTTTTTTTGCTAAATTTATTTGTTATTATATATATACTTTTCCAAAACACAACTTTGAAATGAAACTTTTTGGCTGTTCCTGCATTTTTGTGTTTGATTCCGGAGTTCACCATCATTTCAGTTTGGAGTCAAACCTAACCTAACCTGAAAAAAATTGATAACTATGTGTAGGATGTACAAGTTTCATGCTTTCATATGGATATTGCAGCATTATGTTTTTCCCCCATTTTGGGCAGGTCATAGTGCTTTTATAAATTAGTAAGATCACATCTACATTGCATTTAACTTCTTGCTAAACCCAGTCAGATGCCCAATGTAAAGTTGTAAGCTGGCTTCTTAATTATGGAGCATGAATAATGTTTATTTCTACCATTAGATGTTGCTGAGATGGTGCTGATATTTTAAACTAACGTCATTTTAAAGAAAAAGAAAGTTTCATTCGTAACCACCTATCAATGAATGCTTACTTGTGATTTTTTGTAAAGACACAAACTAGAACGATTTCTGCATCTTGTAGGATAGTTGGTGCTGGATTTTTTTTTTCTAGAGTCTCTTTAATATCTGTAAGTAAGAATAGAGTGAAAGCAAGCATTCTGACAGAGATTTTTATCTTTGTTATTTTCTCCAGGCCTTTACCTGCAGGCATGGGAAGGCCTATCTCTTCAGTAAGGTGTAAGTTTCTTGATATTTTATTACTCTTGTATATGCTTAGAGGTCTGTAAAATAAATCCTTTGTTCCCTCAATTGTGGTTTCTTTTCCTTGGCAAGAGCTGGAACTGTTCTTTCTTGTTGCATTATTGTATGCATGGTTGCTTTGAAAGTAAAAAAGATGAACATCAAGTACTTGCAGCACTGAAAAATGTTACTGTTCTATATCTGATGCATTTGATATATTTACAGAGGAACTCGATCTATTAAAGTACAATACATTTTCTGGTGTTATCTTGCTGATGTGGAAATTATCATATTGAAGCCTTATCTCATCATGAGAATGTGGAAATATATGTTATTTATTTGCCATACTTTTGGAATGGTTCTCGTGTGCTTTTGCTTGGACTCCCCACCTCATATTGGATTGATCTAATTTATGGTGATGTTTCTGTTAGGAATATCATGATTCCAAAGTTTTAGTTGTGTTGCTCCACTCGTCATGTCATTGTGGTAACCATGGTTCAACCTTTGTGCTGTTTCTTTTGCCTCGACATTTTCTCTATAGGAGTCCTTTTCCCTGCAAGACTCAACGATGGTATCTTTTTGAGCAACAAATTTGCATCTATTAGATTGGGTGAAGTCCCAAACTCATGATGTTTCTTGGTTGTGCGATGTTAGTACAGTGTTTTTGCTCCTAAGGTAAGAAGGGAACATAAAGCAAATGTCAGATTCTAGAGATTGTGAGCTATAAGAAGAGCGATTTACCATGTGAACATGCACTCCACAATAAATGTGCATGCTACCTCCATCTGCTGTTACCCATTCAATGTTACTTAATATGGACATGGGTAGGATGCCCCCACAACATGTAAAGACATGTTGTACATTTGGCCTGTGTTTGTTTCAATTGCCCCCCAACTTACCTGTGCACCAGTGAGCAGTATTTGAAATGAATAACTCAGAATCGATTCAAACTTAAAAGACAAGGTGTCAGAGACTAGTATCTTGGAAACGTGACATGCGAACATATTGAAACTCAACTCAACTACATTATGATATCCTCCCACCCACAAACACATACACAGCCCAAAGAGAAAGAGAGTAAAGAAGTAAAACCATACAAGAGATTCTAAACTTATCAAGAAACTATACAGGCCGGAGATGATCAATTTCTAACGTTTCTTTCCTCATGCGAGATTGCCTCAGCATATCTTCTGAAAAAGGTTTTGTATTGTGGAGTTTGATACATTACTCATAGCATGTGCTTTCAGGCAACAACTTCATTAATGGGTTTGGGACTACACAGACTCTGTGGAGTTGGACTTTTTTTTTTTTTTTTTTCGGGCAACTACTTCATTAAGAGTAAGGTGTTCATGAATATGCATTTTTCCAGTCGCTGGGAGATAGGAACTACACAGACGCAGCCCAATCTGTTTGGGATTAGCTAACATTTTCTTTTCTAGCAGCTGCGAATGATAGCTTTCTTTTTTCCTTTTCGATATTATTACAGCGTCAATGTCACCCTTGGCGAGAAGGAAGAGCGCTTGATGCTGACTGGGTACCACACTGTAGCTGACATATTTTGTGTTTCTTGTGGATCTTTTGTGGGATGGAAATATGTAAGGCTCTGTATGACACATGGCTTCTGAACTCTGATCTTTGTGCTTTTACTCGGAAGTGATCTGTGGGTTGATGATTTCCTTTCAGGAGGTTGCTCATGATAAGGGCCAAAAATACAAGGAGGGGAAGTTCATTCTTGAGAGGTAGTAAGAAGTCATTGAGTCAAGTATTTAGATTCCTGTTGATGGTAGCATTAACGCGTGACCGGGATGCTGAGATGGGGTTTTGTTGTCATGCAGGTTTAAGGTTTCAGGGCCTGATGGGTCCAACTATTGGATGAACCATGAAAGTCAGGTCATTGGAAGTGACGCGGACGATGCTTAATTGAGTATGAGCTAGTAAGCTCAATTGCCGTTTAACTGTACAGCTTCCTTTGATGTTCTTTTGTATTTGAATTCCAAGAATACCTTCATCATATTTGCAGATTGGCAAACTGCTCCAATAATATAGATTGTTGTTCCATTGGCTGCATTTTGAGTTGTTAGTCATGTTGCATGTGATCTCAATGTCTGGAAACTGCTAATTAGGTTCATGTCATACCCTTGCTTTCTTATCTACATTGTGGGTATATGCCTCATATAGTCTATAGTACTAGTAAATGTTTGATGCTGCTTGACCTCTTTTATTGTTGGGAAATCCCACATCCCACATCTCCCAAGCCCTGAGTTGCACAAGGCTGGCTTTATTTACCTGTTTGGGCCTTCCACCTATAAGCTTAAGCTTTTGGGTTATTACATGTTATTTTAAATGTCACGAGACAGTCGCCCAAGTCTTGAGTTGAACAGGGCTTTGTATACCTGTTTAGGCCTTTCACCTATAAGCTTAAGCTTTTGGATTGTGTAGATTTCGGCTCTGTATTTGAATACATAACTTCATGGTGCAGAGAGTTCCCCCATCAACTTTAGGTCCAAAAACATCTTTTAGCAGGACATTTTTAGGGTACATTTGTTTTAAAAGGAATTGGTAAACCAAAGCTTCTAGTGCAGTGCACGATAAACATGAAAGGAAGTGGCCCTCTGTCGGCCCATGAAACGGACCCAATTAAGTTCGGATGGTGGTTGTAAAAGAGTTAAATATCACATTTCCTGTGTTGCATATCATTTTTTTTTTCCCGTTCATAGTACATTTCATAATAATCTTCATGTAGTTCTTGGTTTCATAGCTTGGATCTATGTTTGAATTCCAGAGTAGAAATTATAGGGGAAAAGTTTTACGCCCTTCAATTCAAAACCGTGGAAAGTAGTTCAGGCTCCACTTCCTTGGAAATGCACCAAATTTTGAGTCGTGGACATTCATGGATGACCACCACTATCCTTTTAAAACAAGAAATACCCTTGTGGGGGTATTGAATTCCTAAATTGATTGACCCTTGGGGGCTTAGCTTTAATCCTATAATTTTAGCCCTCTGTGTTAGGTCTTAGTGCCGCAGAGGATCTTTTGTTACTCCTTAGGATCTTCCTCTTTGTAAAATATCAGTTTCAACTGTGATTTCTATCATCCCCATATGGGCCCAAAAGTCTAATGGTTAATAGTCTATTCAAATCGATGCATAGTCGATCCAACGGTCCAGTAAATTCGGATCTAACTGAAAGGGTCATGTGTTTGGTCTATTTGGATGGACCAAAGGTGGGTCCCATAAGCATGAGCTTAGGATTTTATATATATATATATATTTATTTATATATGAGAATATTCATGTGCATCCATCCCTCACCATAGGGTGAGGGACACTTCCACATCTCTTTAACAGTTTTATATATGTATGTATATATATGAGTGATGATTCTCTCGTGTTGGTCGTTGTGTGGGGTCAAGAAGAAAAACTGAAGACCTAATACTACACATGGCAAGTCCCGAAACCCCACCCACCAAGTGGAAGAACTGCGTGTAGATCAAATCGGCTACAATTCAATTCAATCATGATGTCAACCGTTGATCATGTCCTCTACCATGCGCTTTATTCCAGCAATCGAACAGCTAGAATTGTCAAATCGGTGGGAGCCTTTTTATAATTCAGTCCACCCTGGGAGATTACAGTTTTTAACAGAATTCTCTGATTAGAGAATTTTAATTAATCCTAGGCAGTCAGACCCCAATTCTAGTTAAATATCTAGGGCCGCTGATCAAGATTGACTAGGTCAGGTTTATAGTTGGAAGAGTCTGTCTGTGATTAGATAATTTTGATCAATTCTAGACGCTACAGGAGACCCCATTCTAAGCTGTACATTAAACATCAATGATTGCAGATCAAGAGTGATTCCATCCAAATTTTGTACCTCCTGCGGTGGTGGTATGTCCACAGTGTATCCGTGCATGCGGCATCTCAGAAATGCAGTGCTGCAGGATGTGTTCTGAAATGATTTTTTAGAAGGTAGATTGAATAGTAAAATTTTGCAGCTGAAAATCTGGCCAAAGAAATGGAAACGCACCGAAAAAACTGTGCACCGGCGCTGACAAGAATTTGGGTGGTTTTTAGGGATTTCTATATATATACTTGTTGCAGTTTATCCCCTGGGAATTGCAAATGCAGGGTTTGGTATAGAATTCTTAATATCAACCCCACCAAAAAGTAACTTTTTAGCACTTTGAATTCTCAGAATTCCAGATGAGGGCATGAGCATTTGGAATTCTAGATGGCAAAGAGCATATGGAGAACTCTAAATTCCCCTAGACATGATATCCCCAAATGCTAGGCCTGGGTCTAATACGGAGTTCTTAAGAAGATTCGAGACAAAATTGTGTGTTAGGTACACCGTACACATGTATCTGTGTATGTATACACCGTTTCAAGTTTATTTCAGTGTTACCTGTAATGAGTATTTATTATTTAATACTGTTTCCTGAATGTAAAATTTCAAACTTACGAGATAAAATGTGATTTTGCCACCTTTTTTTTCTTCAAAATTAATCAAAATGTTTTTTTGTTTCTTTTTTTCCCCACTTCCAAAAGACAAATTGTACGCATATCGTTTTCAAAAATTAACAAATCACTTAACCTTTTTAAAATGGTGGTCTGGATTTGCTGTAACTGCCAGAGTAGGAGCATGCCCAGTGCTATTGCATGAGGAACTTCCTGTGTATTTCTTCGTTTCAATAGTCCATTTGCAGGCCCGTTATATGATGGTCCCTGGCTGTTGCTCAGCTGGGTAGCAGCGTGTGGTGTGCATGTGTTTTGAGTCCCAGACAAATTAAAAAAAAAAAGAGCCTATTGTGATACGGTAAACTAGGTTGTCCCATAAAATAAAAGAGACTGTTGGCCACAACTTCACCCACCCTGGACCCCTAGGCTACAAGTGACTATCACTCCAATCTCCACTTAGAGTTCAATGGTGAGGCATTTCTCTCTAGCAGGGTATAGTGAGTAGAGTATACCAAAGTGGAAAACAAAAGGAGCACAGAGAAATGATCTTTCTCAGGAAGAGAGAGAAACAAATGGCCAGTGGCCTCTCTTCACAGCAGGCCAAGCACCCTGCAGTACAAAATATTCTATACAACTAATTTATCTGATCCGGATAATAAAATGGTGGGCTCTACTATGGACGAACAATACAGCAAAATTACCCCACTGGACATGCCAAACATGATATTCAGCTCGAGGAAAGGCAAAGGCAGTTCACAATGATTTACTCATCCAGAGATGATTGGCCCTATGATTGGCCCTATGCCCCTATCATCAATGAGCCCACCTGTACAGAATGCCTGATCTAAACCACCTGTTGATTTTCATTCATAGCCCAAGCACTGTATCCATCCTATTTGAGTGGTTAGGACCACGGTTCCTCTCTCTTCCGGAGTTAGAGGTCATGGTATCGATCCTCGGTTCCCCCCACTTTAGGAACCAAAGGTTGAGTCCACTAGTGCTACCACCTAGGGCCACAGGAGTTTTAACTAGCTCCTCTCTGGGCCTGGAGGAATTAGTCCCGCCCAAAGGGTTAGGAACCCACTGTTAGCCAAAAATAAAAAAAGTCCAAGCACTGTATAGTTGCTATGAGAAAGCAAGATGAAAAAATAAAAAAGAAAAAAAAAATCACTTCCCAAGAGTACAATTGCATAACGTAATTGAGTACAATTGCATAACGTAATTTTTATCCTTCCACAAAGCAACAATACTTATCTCAGGACTCCTGTGTTTTAACCAGGGCTAGCTGAGTGCCTGAGTCCCATCCGTGAACCAGATACAGAACCCTACCATGAGTAATACTATATACTCCGGAGTAATGCTTCCCTATAACCATAATCTCAAATAGAAAATACATACACATGACGAGAAATCTGAAACAGAATCTCTGTACCTCAATTCTGACACAATCCGGCAAAGCAATTACCACAGTAGATTATTTGGTCAATGGGCTCCTTTTTACTCTTTCATTGCCAGTGATGAAAAGAGAGCAGTTTCAGCAGCAAAAGGCAACCAATATAGTTTTCATAAATTGCAGAAGTCACTATAAGGTATATACCATGCGATCAGCAAGTTCTGATCCCACTGACCTTGCATATATCTGCAACCGCTGCTCCAGTGAATCTATGATGCTCTTTTGGCTGGGACGCACCCTTGGAGATCCTTCAAACAATCAGACTGTATCAGATGAAGGCATGGGACAAGAAAGTAAATCGCTGAAAACAGATCTATTGTTCCAAAAATGGCAGTCATTATGCTGCTAAATCTTCCAGTTTCAGATCACTAATGGAGATTAATATAGCTCATTCTCTGATCAGAGTCAGACTCGTCGATGAATTATAGGTCTGAATCCAGTGAATTACAGGCTTTTCAAAATTATATGAATAAGTTGCTTAGCTAATTCCATGCTCCTAAGTAAAGACAATGTTTCTCCCTTAATCCATAACTTCCCTAACAGCCTCCCCATTCTATCACTGGAAGACCTACCTAGCCACCCGACTGAATTCTGGAAAATGAGAATTCGGGATCAGAATGCAGACCGGTTGGTTCGCCTGTATCTGTATTGGTTTTCCCTCAGTATAGGCAGGTGCTAGACATGTAGACCTATCATCTAGAAGGCTGTATATAGAATGTGCCATAGCTTTACCGATTTGTCAATTCTAACCATCTGAATGGATACATTAGAGGAAAGAAAAATGTATGGTTTAGAGAGAAAAATTCAAAAGAAGTTCCACTGGGCATCTTTTCACCCCAAAATCCTCCCGTTATAAGGAATGTGAATTAATTGTTGTTGTGATCAATTCAATTTCTAGGGACATTTCTCATCCTTCCTAGGACTCTTAATGTGCCCATTGCCAATGGGGGCAAGAATAGACACTTATAATTGGAAAAAAGAAGTAGATAAATGAAAACTTGGGCTCCACCCTAAATGTAAATAATCCAATTCTGATTTGACTAATGTGTCAACTCAACTTCAATTGAAACTACTGCTAGACCGACTGGCTAAGCTACCTATAAACTTTATGTTGTCCAAGTTCTGCTATAGAATTTAGAACTTGTCTGGGAGAAATTTCAAAACCATAGACTTGGCCTGCGTCTTAAATACTTTTGCTACTCATGCTACACGACAATGAGAATGAGCTCTGCAGATCTATGCCTCCATGGTCACAAAGATTACCATCTCAGCATCTTCTCCCACTTTTGAGGGCTACTTCCACTCTAACTTCTGTTCCAGGTCGTACCTCAGCCTTGTATCCCAGGCCACTAATGCAGCCCCTACCCATCCCGACACCACACCCCATCCAACCGTACCTATCCCAAACACCCAATCACAGATGCAACTTGCATGAAATCCAAACCTATCATCTAGGTCCTATATTGGATAGGCCATAGCACTATCAACTGGGCAATTCTAACCATTTGACTGGAGGACTGCATTGGAAAAAGTATGTATAGTTTAGAAGGAAAATACAAAAGCAGCTCCATTGGGCTTTTTTTCCCCAAAAATTCATCCAGTTTAAGGAATGTGAAATTTGTGATTAACATGACTTTTGGCTATTCCCTGTTCATTAGGAGCCCTTATCAATTCAAATCTCATACATGTGCCAACGGCCACACATGCAAGAATAGGTTCGCTACTAACCTAATGAAACAATTTTTTATTTTTTTTTAGACTGCCTAAAGTCAAATTGTTCCCGAGCTCCTGTCAGCAGAGTGAAGGAAAAAAAAACCAACTGTTATTAGGGGTTCAGCAACTCAGTTACTGGGCCAGATTTTCGATAAATCAAGTATGGACTAAGTAGCCATAGTCTAGACTCAGCCACACCAGGCCAAGTAGGCAGCTCACCGAGTTGATTAGCAAGTCTCTGAGCATTGTCCTTCACAATAGGCAACAGCCAACCTACACCACCAAGAAAGTTGACGCTTTTCACTATATAATGATTAAAAAGCTAAGTGACTAAACTCTTCCCAATCAATAAGTGGTGGAAGGTTACTCACAGCAGTTACTCCCAAATGAATAATAAAGAGGAAAAGCACACAATATATGACACGAGAATATATAGTTCTGCAAGCCACTGTATGCTGGGAAGCTCAATGTCATCCTTTGGATGGGCTGATGTTTCACTTTGTAATATGGTTCAACTGCAGGAAGCTCCTTCCTTTAAGAATGCGAAACAGGCACTGCAAAGTTCGGGCAGGTTCGTGTCCCTAGTCCTGAATGTTTTATGATGTGTTGGACTTCATGCATGAGTTCTATAATAGAAAGAGGTTGCCAAAAGATTTGGGCACTTCTTTTTTTCTGTTGATTCGTACGGTGGGTCACATTGAAAATACATACAAGATTCTGACTAAGTGTTCACAGGAATGTCTGGTGATGACCATCTCTAATCAGCAGGGTGCTTCCATTGAAGGAAGACATTTTAGATTTTGTTTTAGCAGGGTACTTATATTGAAAAAAGGCAGATTTTAGATACATCTTTTATTTGAATTGCTCATGAGAGCATTGAGTCTCGGAAAGCTTATAATAGGATTGACTAGGGATTTACAAGCCTATACTGGAAAAGTTTGGTGTTAGATGGAGATCTTGGATAGAAGAATGCATATCTTCTGCTTACTTTCCAATGCTGGTAAATGGCCTCTGATATGATTGACTGGAAATTCCTTGATATACTTCTTGCCAAAGGCAAGATGATCCAGTATCTCCTCTTTTGTTTGTAACAGTTAGTGAAATGTTAAGACAAACTGAAATCACAAAACTCCAGTTAGCAGATGACAAGTATCATATGTACTGATGCGAACTGGATGCAGGTGGATAACCTCAAAATAGTGCTTCAGGGTTTCAAGTGATTTCCGGCTTAAAGATAAACTACAAGTGTTAGCTCATTGGCATTTGATTTTTGACTGTATTCAGATGCAGTAGTTACCTTCAGTATTTACGTGTCATGCAGGAAGTCTACCATCAACTTAGGTAGGTCCTCTATGTATTGACCATCCAACCAAAGCTTTATGGAACCCAATCAATATAAGAATGGAGAAGAAATCATCACCATGGAGTAGGCATTTATCCCTTGGAGGACGGATCGCTCTTCTTAAATCTACTCTTGCTGGTCTTCCTCTACATTTTCCATGATCTGTTGCCCCTCTAGTGTTGGTAAAAGAATCAATCAGAATCAGCAAGCTTTCCTAATACAAAATGCGATACAGGTACTATTTAGTAAGCTAGAAGACAGGTTGCAAACCTGTGTCAGAAGGAAGTACCAATATTTGGGCTATAAAAAAGGGCGAACTCTCCTTCATTAGGGACAGGTTGGCATTGCGGATGTTACCTATGGAGGAATCACTTATCCAATAGTATAACTTGAGTAATGATAATTAGATGTTGAATGATAATTGCTCATCTAGCTTTTGGAAGGGATTTTACTTTAGAAAGGGTAAATTTTTCCTAATATTTCTCATACCATACATGAGAGTGCTTATGTTCAGTTTTGGTTAACAAGGGCCTGTGGCAGAATGGAAGGTGCTCAAGTCATGTTATTGATCCCAAAAAAAAAAAAAAGTTACATATTCAGGAAGATAGATAGTTGTGTGTCGCCCTCTTGTAGATGCTTATCCTTTGCCATTTTCTATTGCTTCTAGTCCTAGAGAAATCGGTGATTAATTATTTGGAGAGGCTAGGAGGTAAATACTGATTGGAATCCTAAGTTCTGACGTGATCTCCAAGATGATGACATTGATTACCAGGGGGACACTTATGGAAATTAGAGGATGTTCATGTCAAAGCAGGCCTGATTACTGTATTTTGGGAACAAGACGAAAATGGTGAATTTTCTGTGAAGTATTCGTATGAGAAGCTGGCCATTATGGTGAGTCATTTCATTGCTACCTATTTATGGTGGGTTAAAGTCCCTCCAGAAGTCCATAGGTTTTATTTGTTGACCAACAATGTTGGGAAACGTCCTTGGGTTTTATTTGTTGACAAACAATATTGGGAAATATTCTGATAACTCACTCCCTCCTTCCCTCTTTCTCTCCCTGGAGTTCAGTGCATTGTGCCTCAATCAATCAAAGCCCTAACATAATGCTGGAGTTCCGAATACTTTTCATGAAAGGGTCCATATTATGGCATTGTATTGTTGATGATCCATTTGGACAGAAAGAAGCAGGAGGGCGTATGAGGACACAGAAGCATGTTCATATTACATTCCTATAAGCACCCAAGCATCAGTGTTCATAGGGATTTATGATTCAAATCTGTTGTGAGGTGTCTGGTATGGTGATGCTAAACTTTCTATTTCCTCTTGAAGTTGGCCCTTTGCGTTTGTTTTTATTATTTTAGTTATTATATTAATCCATTACATCTAAAAATAATAATAAGAATAGAGAGGTATCTATCACATCGTCAAGCAGAACATTCCACAGAGGCAGGCCCCTTCTTTCTGCAATCATTGATCTTGTGGGATCCCATTCATCCACCAGATAATCATAGACATCTAACAATTAGCTTGAAAATAGATGGTTAAAATGTCAACTACAAAAGACCCACCTATCTTGTGCTTGGAAAATTTCAATTGTGGAGAGTTCTAATCTCCCCACACCTCGTAAACAACCAGATTGGGACGTCTAGTTCCATAGGAATATATATATATATATATATATATAGAGAGAGAGAGAGAGAGAGAGAGAGAGAGAGAGAGAGAGAGAGAGAGAGAGAGAGAGAAATGCTCCTGTGAGAGTAATTCTCACACTACTATGAGAGTAAGAGGGGACCCATTGGATCCATATCCAATGCCAGCAGCCTAAATATGAGGGTCCCCACCCCTTACTCTCATAGTACCGTGAGAGTTACTCTCACAGGAGCATCTCCATATATATGGGAGATGCTCCTGTGAGAGATATCTCTCACTTTATATGAGAGATATGGGTGGGGGCCCTCACATTTAAGGTGTTGGCATTGAATATGGATGTGAGGGCCCCCACCCAATCTCTCATTTAAGGTGAGAGATGTCTCTCACAGGAGCATCTCCCTATATATATATATATAGTAAGGGGTGGGGGCCCTCACATTTAGGTTGTGGCATTGGATATGTATGCCTTACTCTCATAGTACCGTTAGAGTAACACTCATAGGAGCGCGCACGCACACAGCTCGAACAGCCCTATCCTCGATTTCTATCATCTCCATTTGGGCCAAAAAAATTTAACGGTGTATAGTCCATTTGGATGGGTGCCACTCGATCCAACGGTCTGGTTTAATCGGATGGGGCCAAATTTTGGTGGACGTGTGCAATTCAGGGGCCCCTGTGTGTGGTCCATTTGGATGGATCAAACAGTGGGCCCCACCCTAGACAGAGGACAGCACTCTTCCATCAGCTCGAGCTAAGGAGAGGGCTGGCGCGCGCGCGAACACACACACACACACATATATATATATATATATATATATATATTCCAGTTCTAGCGTGCAAACGTATAATAAAATCAGTAATGATGAAGCCATGAGTGCTGCTCAAATAAACTAAGTAAATGCAGTGAGACCCCACAAGCATAGAATGGTGGCAGAGACATCCACTCTCATAGGCAGTACCAGGGTCTGCCCATTGGAAATCAATTGAGCCAGCCACCTTGGCAGCTTATTCAAAAAGGAAAAAGGCAGGTGAGTACCTTGAATTTCAGACGAGTTTCATTCAGATCAATCTTGATATTACCGACATCTCCAACTGTCAGTTCATCATCAGACGCCACATGACTGTTTTCTTCTGGGCTTGAGTTCTCGTCAAACCCTGTGTCTGAGCCTTCAAAATCAGGCTCCATTTCCTCATCAGAATCACTGAGAGCTTCATGCTGTTTGTTTTGACTGGACTCGGTGCAATGCTGTTCAAAGGCTTTTTCTGGAATCTGAGATGGAGTGGATACTCCATTTTGTAATGTTGGGAAATCTGATAAAACGACATATGGCTTCTTATCAAGTAAAGGCCTAGCAATATCAAATGGCACCCACCTGCAGCATAATTTTTTTTTTTTTTTAAAACAGAAATAACCATTATCTTCAAGTAAATAGACAACTCTACTATGCGGTGCAAGCACCAGCCTTTAAGCACTCCTGCCAGGAAATACCCAATCAAGTAGACGTAAAAAAAAAAAGAAAAGAAAGCAATGGAACAATGTACTGGATACCCAGATGCTACGAAACGGGCAAGTATAAAAGTTGTATTAGGTCTAAATGGAAATGGATCCCACTTACTAAGTACTACAAATTGTGTAAAGGCCCAGGGAAGTAGTACAATTACGTTATTCAAATCTTTGCAAGATATTTCATTTATTTTGAACATATATTTTTGAAGGTTAAAGCAGAAGTGTGGCACCCATTTCGAAATTCAAAATTCTAGGTAACTTCAGACATCGTAATATTTTGAGGGTTGTGGATGTGTCAAATGTTTTTTTTTTTTTAGGGTGTTGGTTGGGGTTTTGGGTGCGTGTGTGCGTGCGAGTGGTTGTGTGTCGGTGGGGTGTGGGGGTTTCTTGGTTGCAATGGGTGAGCATCCGATTTTGGGTTGATGATTGGTTGGGAAAGGGTGCTTTGTCTCTTTCTTTTCCTAGGCTATTTAGGGTGGTGTCTAACAGAGACTCGTCAGTTAAAGAGGGTTATGTTGGTGAGGGGGCTTGTGCCATGAGATACGTCCTTTAGAAGGGTTTTGCATCCACCTAAGTAGTCTTAGTCATTCACTGTTGAGTCTCCTTTCCAACATTTTTATTTGCAAGGAAGAGGTTGACATTCATGTTTGGAAGCCTTGTCCCAGGGGTGTTCCTGACAAAATCTTTTTTTCCCAAGAGATGGAGGAGAACACACACCAAACCAAAAAAAAGCAGTAGTGTGGCACCCAGCACCCATTCCGAAATTCAAAATTCTATCATAATATTTTAAGGGTTGGGGATGTGTCAAATGTTTGCAACTCTTAGCAACCGGTGAGTTTTAAAGTGAGGGAAGGAAACAAAGTCTGGTTTTGGGTTGATGACTCTCCTTTCCAACATTTTTATTTGCAAGGAAGAGGTCAACATTCATGTTTGGAAGCCTTGTCCCAGGGGTGTTCTCGACAAAATCTTCTTTTCCCAAGAGATGGATGACATGCCAATGGTAAAGCTTAAAGTGAGGGAAGGAAACAAAGTCTGGTTTTTAGTTGATGATTGGTTGGGAAAGGGTGCTTTTTCTCTTTCCTTTTCCTAGGCTGTTTAGGGTGGTGTCGTGTCTAACAAAGAGTCGTCGGTTAAAGAGGGTTCTGTTGGTGAGGGGGGGTTGTGTGTGGAGATACTTCCTTTAGAAGGATTTTGCATCCAAGGTTGGGCTCCCTCTAGGTGAAGGCATTTTGTTGGCTAGCAGGTAACATGTTGACTGTGGATAATCTCAAAAAGGAGAGGTATTTCATTGGAAGCTATATTCAATGTGTGCTGCTTTTGCAGAAAGCATGGATAAACAAATAGATTACCTTTTTCTGCATTGTGAATTCTCTATGGTTTGTGGTTTAGATTCCTTATTCAGTGTGGTATGTTATGGTGGTTTTCAGGTTCTTTGATGGGCTCGGTTGAGGCACGGAAGATGAATCCATTCTTTGGGTGTTGTGTTGTTTTTTGGAAACTAGTTCCTTCTGCCTTTCATGGTCAGTTTGGAAAGAGAAATTGCAGGATTTTCAGAGGTGCATGGATGTCCATGGATGATCTTATGTTCATTGTAACTAGTAGAATCACTAAATGGGTGTCATCAGAGTGAGTTCGATACCTTATGCAAGCTTCCTTGTAATTGTGGTCCTAAAATGAAGAAAGTGTTGCCTTTGTTGTTCTCCTGTAGAAGAAGTTCAATGTGCTGAGGGGTAAGCCTAGGCTGATGGATAGAAGGGGTGTGCTCCATAATTAAGCAAGGTATGTTTTGGAAATGTTTTTGAGGAGAGTTAGTATAGTGGAGTCAGATGAGGGAGAAGTTATTGAAATTTTAGAATCACTTTGGATTAGTGTGCCTCATTTCTTGACAAATTAGTTGAAGAAAGTGATTCGTGAAATGCAATTTCTTGGGTTCCTCTGCAGTTTCTCCTTAAAGATTTCAGTTCTGCTTTAACCAAATAAAGTTTTTGTCTTCTTCGACTCAAGTGGAGCTTAATCATGTTGACTGGTCGGTAAATGCTTTGGAGGATTCCTTGACTAAGTAAGAAGTCAACAGATCTTCTACTATGGTTGTTTCATCTATCTAATGTTGTTTTTCTGCTCCTCTAGCATAATGCTTTTATACCTCCTCAGCCAGTCGCCAGTTTGATTGGCTTCTTTATGTTTTATTTGTTTCTATAATAGAAATACCATTTTTTTTTAATAACCCAGGGTATCTCCCGCCCAGCCCAGCCCAGCCCAGAAGCCTTTGGCCCAGAGCCCGAAGGACACTTGATTCTAGACAGCCGAGAACTAATCCCTAGGGGCACATGAAAACCCTCCTAACCGCAATTCCACATGCACCGGGTAAAACTATGGGAGGTGGCCAATGAAGGTAGGTGTCGAACACAAGATCTCTCCACTTCCTAAGGCGCAGAGTCCTTGGCCAACCGAGCTAATAGAAATACTTTGTTGCCGTCTTAAAAAAGAAGAGAATGAGAACTTACTGAAAACGAAGAGGGCACAGAAGTTCAGATGGATGGTAAGAAGCTTTGTATCTCATTTTGCTGTAGGAGTGAATGTAATAGCCAAGATAATAGTATTGGAGGCGAGGACAAGGGACTTGGTTCTCCTTGACCCAATCTATTTCTCGCAATGCTGAATATTTCCCAAGGGATAAGAAAGCAAGGTCTGGGTCCCAAAATAAATATTTGCTTGACAAACATCTTGGAAGAATATCCACCACACCAACTGCAACAAGCTTCCCATCAATCACGTATTGCTGATGGAAAGAGCCATACCCACAAGGTGGAACTGTGTTATCACCAGATGGGGGCACATATACTAAGGGTGTATCCACCAAAAACCTTCTATATGAGTTTTCCAGGACTTCATTTGGTTTTTCATTATGCACTCTCATTTGATATTTTCTGTACAAAGCATATTCTACAGGATCAAAGCTTGATCTTTTCAAATGGATCTCAAGTCGCCGCCTTTTATGTGGAGGAACTGCATGGTTATTAAGAATGCCACCACGTTTGGCATTTGCACTAGTGACAGGTGTTTCACCAGAAGAATTAACAGTGACAGGTGCTTCGCCAGAAGCAGTTTCAGGGGTAGATAAGTAGAAATTAAGGTGCCCATTGCAAGCTTTAATTGACAGACCAGAAAGTTCTCCCTGCTGATCTAATAAGCATGCTAGCTTCTCTGCAATGCCTTTTGGGGTAAGCTCAAAAAACTGGCTATTTCTGGATACCTCTGATGGAGATAAGTCATTTTCTTCTGATTGTGATCGTCTGAAGATTGCTGCAATCAGAAATGAAATACTGCTTGTATACAACAGATCTCCAGATATTTCGGTCAGCTTCTTCCTAGCCTGCGGTGTCACCTTTCTGACAGTAGCTTTGGGGAGTTGAACAGGAGGAAATTCACCTCTTGTAATGCATGCCCTCACGCTACTATCAATTTTGGTTGACAAATAATGTATACATTCTTCCAGCTTACTTTCATCATTGCTATTCTTAGCAGAAGATCCCTGTACAACCGATTTTTCATCCGTTTCATTTGAAGACTTATTCCTGACCAAGCTGCCTAAAACATTTGAAGAGTTTAACTCGTCCATAACATGCTCTGACTTTTTAGCATCGAATTGACCATCCAAGTACCTACACATCAACATACAACTATTGTGAGTCTTCATAATACATTTATCCAGAAAGTCCGTATGACTTTTATCAAGTGCACGTGAAACTTCTTCGTTTTAATGAATGTGAACTTCTATTAAAATAAGAAGAGAGCTGTACAAGAAAACTCCAACAACTTAATGGAGAATTGGAGATGAGAGTAAACAGAAATGGTGTTCTCAAAAGGGGCTTTATCAAATGGTTGCAACGATCTTAACAAGGAAAAAAGAGCTATAGTCGGTTAGAACATGGC
The DNA here is from genome assembly GCA_028538565.1 of Umbellularia californica. Classification (NCBI taxonomy): domain Eukaryota; kingdom Viridiplantae; phylum Streptophyta; class Magnoliopsida; order Laurales; family Lauraceae; genus Umbellularia; species Umbellularia californica. Next base: position 106,115,760 of record JAPQWN010000001.1, read on the forward strand.
ATCTTTCTAAAAAGTGGATGATAAATTTTCTTACAAGTCATCTGCACTTCACCCTCAGAAAATTCAAACATACAAGGAAGAAGTTGGGCGGTCATATAGATTTCCACACTTTATCCCCTTCCTAAATAATACCACATGTCGTCGAGGCATATTGTTCCAAAAATATATACCATTTCTACGGTCCCCTAACGTGGTACTCTCTCTCTCTCTCTCTCTCTCTCTACAATAAAACAACTTAACATAAATTAAAAGCTTTAAATAATATAAACATAACATAAAATGTACTCTAAAGATAAGTTGGAGACTTGGAAGATTAGAGATAGTACGTAATGTAATACCCAAAAAAAATGAAAAATATCCCAAAAGTAACAATAGTAAGCTCCAAATGCAGATATCAGGATGCACTGCTCACACGTGACTTTACACAAACTAAATAAACATCCCACCAATTTTTTTTAGAAAGAATAAAAGAATAAAAAATCTAGCCATGGAAATCAAGCGCAGAAGATGAAATTATTACTTAAGAGTTGCGTAAAATAGCAATACATATTAGTTTACAGCGGACCTTACCAGTCTATATTGTGATTCGGAAAATGCATTGACTAGTTTCAACCTAGCAGCAGCCAATATGTAGCGTATTGGATGCTATTTAAAACGTCCAATGCCCTAATAGGGAAGACACAATTTAGGGCCCCATTATCATCCTTTATCATTTCTCAATTCCTCCAATCCCGAGAGAGCACAAAAATCACCTATTCCTAAATCGTATCCCCACCCCCTCCTCCCAAAACCCCCCACCAAAAAACAAACCCTCTCAATAAGGGGGGCAAAAAAACAGAGGAGGAGGGGGCCACATGACTGATGTTTTAAGATTTAAAGGGACTTAAGGTAACTTTTTTAACTTTTAACAATCATAAACACTTGAGATAGAGGAAAAAGAAACAAAGCTTAGATAGAAAGCAGGAATTATCCAAATAATAAAAGAGTCCCAAGCATACCTTTGCATTCGTTTATATACACGAGCTTGCTCCTTGGATGGAACAAAATCTTCAGCTTTAAGACGGATAGTATATGAGGGGCAGCACGTCTTTTCCATCTCAGGTTTGTAAAGAAATGAACCTGATCTCCTCCAGCCCCGGTCAAGAAGATCTGCCATAGAATTTATGCGAGTAACATAAATATTAAGAAAGACAATCTTGTTGCATAGTATTACTCGTGCCAATTAAAAAAAATACCACAACACAGGTGAAAATAAGGGTTTCAAATCAAAGGTTTGCCACAAAACAATTAAGGTCATGAGAATTACAAAACTATAACAGCATATGAGCACCAAAAATTCTAAAGAAACTCAAATGGAAACATAAGCGACAAGATTATGAGCCAAAAAATCAAGGAACAGGTATGTCTGCAAGCTATACCCTTGTAAATCGCTTAAAGGTACATCTAAAGTCAATAGTTCCAGAAATAATTAATGAGTGTGTTTTCACCAATCCAGTCAAGGTAGTCAACTAAACTTGGTGAAAGTCATGAATCACTGAATCATTCAAGGGAATAGAACCGTGCAGACTAATATTCATTTTTCTTTGGGTAAACAGTAACTAATTAAAAAAAGAGAATAGTACAGAAATAGGAAAGCCATACACTGTAAAAGGAGAATCGTCTACGAGCGGACTGAATAAGTAGTCCAGCTCTATGGGGCGGGGCCCACCTTTGATCAGAGCAGCCCCTTTCACATTCTACTTTCTTGTAACTTATCTAGAATCCATCCAAGTGGGCCCCATGAGCTGGACTATTCACAATATGCAGTCTACTTGTAGGAGAATATTGTTCACAAGGGATGCACAATGTAAACAAATAAAGTACAAGAAAGTAGAAACTCCAACCATTTATTTGAAAAACTCACTCTGATGGGAGACATGCACAGAACATCAAATCCCTCACTCTAAGGCGACATTACTCACATCTACTTTGATGTCTGTAACATCCTTATTATTAATTTTTCTTGTTTTATTCACCGTAACCGCAAAAGTATTGAAAAAATAATGCACAAGAATATACAATATTGAACATGCTGATGAAATTTCAGGGCAGCTCCACATAAAACAAGTTTCCAGTCACAACTCCTTGATTGGCCAATAGATCTGGACTTCCTGGGTCGGATGGTGTGGGTCCCATGTGCTCGAGTGAACATCTCCATGTAGGCTAAAGCATTGGCTGCATTTTAGACTGCAATGTCCTGTTCTAATGGTGCCGGCTGATCCACATCAATTGACCTCTTGTAATCTCGCTCCACTTGGGAAAATATAAACTCCCTTGACAAACACAACTTTGGTTTTATTGAATGAGAGCCTACATGGAGACTTCATCTCCCTGCCACATACTCTAGCTAAGAGGAACCTTCCGCAATAAAAGAACCAGCCACCTTTCCTTTGGCTCCTCATAGTCTCCATAATTATTTTTGTTGTTTATTTTTTGATGTTGCTGTAATTTTGTTAGTGCTTTCTCAAACAACCCTTGTTACTCATTCTGTTCTTAATAAAGTTGGTAATTTCTTAAAGAAGAAATACAGCAAAGAAATTCAAGCTTCATCAGTTAGGGAAATGTGGACTTTTTCCTCTTCCATGCAAAAAAATTCCAACCCCAAACCCCAAATCAAAAACGCATTTATGCAGAATTACAAAAAATTTAGCTCGTTTTTTGTGTTTTCCCTCATGGAAAAGTGGCTGGCACCAAACATGGAAAATCTGGAAAGGATTTTGGTAAATATACGAAGCTACGGACCTTGGTAGTCATCAACTGTAAGGCTGTAAGCCGATAAACCTGCAAAACCATACCCAAAAGGAAATGTCAAACAACAAACAAGTATGAATGTAAAATTGTACATGCTAAGTTCCATGAAAAAGAAATTACTTATTTGGATAATCTCATTAGTCAAACAAGTCATCAAAACTCAAAATCTCAACTTCAAAAGCAAGCATATTATTTCCAATTTTTGTTAGGGAAAGTCAGTGAGTGAAACACTTGGTTGAGTTGTTATAAAAATGCAGATTAAGGTACACTCCGGTTATCAGAAAACCCAAGCAAACATGACCAGCATCCAAATTGGCCACACACAGTTATCAGAAATTGACATCGCCAAATTAATAACAATGTAAGGCCATATGAGGTGATCCAATCCAATGAACAAAGCAAGACATCAACCGAACCCATAGTCAGTATCTGTCAGATCAGATGGTAATCCTTTCAGCTGTGTACTTAGTTTAGAGCGGAGATCGAGAACCACATAACTCAGCCAAACAGAGTGAATTACCATAATCATTCCACAACAAAGAAATCAAATTCAACATGCATTGCATCCGCAAATAGGCAAATTCCTCATATCAACCTGAATTTTCATAAGATCTAGCCAAAAGATTCAAATTGCGAAGCAGTCAATAGCTTAAAGAGCATGAATTGCAATCACCGATCTACAATACACTCGCCATAGCTTCAATTAAACAACAATTCTCAAATTCCTGCAGAATCGAACCGTGTCGATCATCTTTGAGTGAAGATTAATGAGAATTAGAGAGAGAGGGGAATCTGACTGTGTCTGATACTGGTGGAAGCTTTCGATTTGCAGTATCCGCAAGAACTCTGTCGACGACCATGATCTAAGACGACGCTTTCGCTTCTGCTTCTACTACTGCTTGCCATCTCTGAAATGCAAGGAATCTCCTCGTCCGAGCCTTGGGTTTTGGGGGTTGGATTAGGGTTTTTTACGAAGATTGGGGGGTTTTTCTGCGGGACCCGACCATGCCTAACCTTCTCGAAGGAGAAAGAAAAACATTCGGTTCTTCGCTTGCAGATGCATGGAGCTTATATAAATTGAGCAGAAACTGGACGTGGAAATTTTTGTCTTGTTTTTCAACGAGAGCAGAGGAAAGCGACTTGGGGAATGCAGGAGGTGAAGAGATCCACGTACACGTGTGCGAGCTCGTAGACGGGGCCCACTGAAAGGACCGCCGCGGTGAATGGTGCAGTACATGCATGTGGCCGAACCGCAGTTGCTGATTTCGGTTTGCGTGCAAGATGAAATATTTGGATTAATTTTCTGAAATAATAAAAACTTAAAAATATATGTATATATAATAGAAAAATAAAAATTATACATAATTCTTGTTATGAATATTGAGAAACAAATTTAAAAATGTAAAAATTGTGTTACAGACCCAAATAGATATGAATGTACAAACGATATCAACACCAAAATGTACGATTGAAATGAACCAAAATAGATCGGATTTCAAATCGGAATTTTATTGGACTCATTCTGTTTCGATCAAAACAACTGGAACGAGAAATTCAGGCCATTTTAACTGAAATGAAGTGAAATTGACTACAACGAGTTTATCCATGGAGCTCCACTTTGTGGTCCACCTATTGATAATTCTAACCGTTTAAGATCAATATCATTCCCTATATATTCTCATATGTTGATTTATTAGAATGTGGTCCCACTAATAGTTCTCAAGGTCCAGCCCAGCTTGGACCCGATTCAGCCTAGCTCACTTTTGGGCCATTTAAAATATGAATAGAAAGCCCAAAACCCTGACCCGGCCTAATCGAAATAACTACTGCATGTGGTTTGTTGATTGGTTTGCAAAAAAAAATTTATAAAATGATAAAAAGGCCCAAACAAGTGATAGAAAGAATGGCCTGGCACAACCTGAATGACTAAACGGGTGAGCTACGGCCTAACATGAATAAGGTAGGTGGGGCTTTCGCGAGCCTATTTGTTTGCATAATGGAATAAGAAAAAATATAATAGAGTCTCATATCAAGGAAAAATGATAGCAGAGGAAGTTAGCTGTAAAAGCACAAAAATTTCAAGAAGTTACTTTTAATTGCAATAAATAATAATAATAATAAAAGATGCTCTAAAAGGCATAAAATGACAAAAATTATACATATAAGAAGCACAAAATGACAAAAAAGAGTGGTTTTACTCGAAACTCCTTCCACTATTTTTTCTTCTTGATTTGACGCTCAATTTTAGGGGGTGTTTGAAAATTAAGTATTTCTATAGATTTTGCTATATTATCTCCTACTTTAGGGGGTGTTTGAAAAGCAAATATTTCTAAAGATTTTACTATATTATCTCCCATTTTAGAATGTAATCTACACAACTAAAAATTAGGTGTTTGAATAACCTAAAAAGTATATCTCAGAAAATCTACACAATATCTCAGTTTCTTATAAAATTCTTTATATTGTAATATTCAAGTATATGATGTATAAAACAATCTTTCATTAAGAAAACTAACCAAAACAAAGTCAAGAGTAAAAATTTATGATAAACTCCTACTATGGTGGCCAACTACATTTTTTTTTTTATATTGATGGTTTCTATAGGAATCCTACTATGACTTTCAATCTTATTAGATGGGCCCTTTAGTATTTATAAATTTTATGTGGGTCCCATAGTCCTATAATAATTACATAGTTTCTTTATTGATTACTAACATTAGATGGGTCCTACAAATATTACATTAGGCAATTTCTACCATGATTACCAACATTAATGGTCCCCTAGTGATTACTATAATTAGCTTGGTTAATATGACTGTTAACATCAAATGGGTCCCACGTTGATTTTTCATAAATGGATTCTTCAATGATGTTTAACACTCGATACAAGTCTCTTCTATAATCACCATTGGATGTATTAAATTATAATTATTAATATTTGGTGGACCCACATTGATTAAAATACATTACTTGTGGGCTTTAACATTCAGTCTAATAATTTTCTAATTAGATGGGCCCTACCACGGTTACCGATATTAAATCAATCTAGTATGACTACTAGTTAGTGGGTTCCCATTGGATCAATCATCCAGATTTTTGTATTCATTGCTTATTTCGGTGCATCATCTAGTGAAGATTTTATAAATTTCCAAACACTTTAAGGTATATTGAAATTTGTAGAAATTGCCAAACACCATAAGTGACAATATTATAATATGACACTATTTTATTATATGATAATGAAATCTTACAAATTTTAAATTTGGTGACATTATGTTCTTCTTTTATCCAAACACCCTCTTAGAGTGTAATCTACACACCTAAAAACTAGATAATGTTTAGATAACTTAGAAAGTATCTTACAATATCTCATTTTCTTATAACAACCTTTACATTATAATATTCAAGTATATGTTGTATAAAACAATTTTTCGTTAAGAAAACGAATTAGTGGTCAAGAGTAGAAATTTATGAGAAACTACTACTATGGTAGCCCATTATATATTTTTTTAATATTGATGGTTTCTATAGGAATCCTACTGTGACTCTCAATCGTAGAGGGGTCCTTTAGTGTTTCTAAATTTTATGTGAGTCCCATAGCCCTATCATAATTACATAGTTTCTTTATTGATTACTAATATTAAGTGGGTCCTATAACTATCACATTAGGCAATTTCTACCATGATTATCAACATTAACAGCCCCATAGTGATTACTATAATTAGCTTGGTTAATATGACTATTAACATTGAATGGGTCTCACGTTGATTTTTCATAAATGGATTCTTCAATGATGTTTAATACTCGATAGAGCTTTGCTATAATCACCATTGGATGTATTACATTATGGTTATTAACATTTGATGGACCCACATTGATTACAATACATTGCTAGTGGTTTTTAATATTCAGTCTAATTATTTTCTAATTAGATGGGCCCTACCATGGTTACCAATATTAAATCACTCTAGTATAACTACTAGTTGGTGGGTTCTCATGGGGTCAATCATCCCAATTTCTACATTCATTTCATATTTTGGTGTATGATCTAGTGAAAATTTTATAAATTGCCAAACATTTCAAGGTATATTGAAAATTGTAGAAATTGTCATACACCATAAGTGATACAATATTATAATATCACACTATTTTATCATGTGATAACAAAATCTTACAATATTTAAACTTCGTGATATTATGTTCTTTTTTTATCCAAACATCCCCATTTTACTCTACTCCACTTACAAACAAAAATGAAAGTTGGGCAAGGCTTGGATATAAGCCTCGCCCGATCTGCGAACACCTATTATTAGAGGGCATATGATATGCATGCTTAAAACTCTCATGGGCCTACAGATATAGGATTAGTCCTTAATTGTCCCTGACTGTAGTTGTAGGTTTTAGGGAGTGTCAATGCAGGGGTGCGGGTGTGAATTTGAATTCCCCATGTGTCAGCAAAACAGAGGGATTAGTCCATATTAATTAATAGGCTAAAAAGTAAGCCTGAGTTCAATGCACAATCGGGACAAACAGGGCCAGACCTCATCTTGTAGCCACCGATGGAATCATGTTTCTTCCAATAATGGCTGCTGCCCAGCCCACCTCCTGGTTGTCATTGCTCGATCACACCCTTTTCCATTGGTGAATACTATGGACCTTAGCATGCGATTTGGTTTGGTTCGCTCACGACTTTGGATCTTAGCACCCTACCCGTTTGGCATTTTATTAAATAATTATAAGTCAAGTAAAGCCTCAATTTTTCAGATGAGAGGTCATATCAACAACAAAATTATATACCAATCAATTAAAAATAAAATACCATCGTAACCCCATTTTATTTTATTTTCCTTAATTTGATGTTTTACTGCACTTTATTTTACATGTAAAATTACCAAACAGGCCCAAAAAGTTCGTTTGGACAAACGATCTAAATATGCACTCCAAGTCTCCCTAGGGTTGGTGAAGTGAAATGGGCCACCCTAGCCCATTGAGTGTTTTGTGGCTTTCATGCTTTAAAGCATAGGTTCTCTCGTGTGTATTTTTTGACTGCATAAGTTTAGGTTCACTCCACCTATATTTCCCGGCCCGTTTCTGATTTGTAGCTGTTGGTGATTGTGTAACTGCTCACAACATGTCTCTTGATTTTATGGAACAATAGTAGAGCCCTGCACGTGCAATGCACATGCACCGAACAAACAATTTTACTAATAAATTTAAAAAAAAATAAAGTTCTTAAAAAATTCAGTAGAAGCATCAATACGTTTAAAAATAAAATTTCAACAAAAAATGAGTGATTGTAAATTGTAAGGCCTGTGCAATGTCCAAATATAGCTGACACTACTTTTTTCTATACATTTGAAAACAATAAAATCATGATGTAGTGAGAAAAATGAGATCTCAAAAGACAATCGATATGAAATTTATATAACTTTTTGAGGATATAAATCACAATGTGTACAAAGAAATTTCAATTTACTTTATTTGACCTGTCAGGTCGACTTATCAGTTTCTTGGTAGACTTAACCTGCTAAAGTTGGAGTCCATTTGAAAGCCTGCATTTTTATAAAAAATAAAAATAAAAATAAAATCTAAGAACCAAATGAGCTTATTGTTCTAACCAATTACCATGAACATTATATGTTCACTACAAAATCAAATTCTATTAAGGAAAAAAATAATTATATCTTACCTAAGGACATCAGAATAACAAAACTAAGATGGTGGTTATAGTCTTAACTTACAAAGAAGAATAACATCTCACACCAACCGTCAAGAATAATGAAGTAATCCGGCTTGTCCTTAAGCGATAGGGATCAACAATGGTGAAACTATGATATGAACTTTGATGGGTAAGATTTGTAAAGCACATGTTGATCCATATTAGTATTTAACATGTACTTTGTTTTATTTTATAAGACGGACCACTATTAGGTAAATAGAGGCATTACCTCTCCAAGAGTCAGCATCTTCTTTTGCTTGATACAAAGTGCTATATTTTATACCTTGTAAGAAAAAGATAATACATAATAATCATAGAAGTTCAGTTAAATGAAAGCTCACAAATTGATATATACATATGGAGAAAAATGCCAAAAAAATAAAAAACTACAAATACAAATCTGCCAAAAGAATTGAACCTTTCACTTAAGAAATACTTAAGAATGTAACACAGGTATTCTAAATCAACTCTTTTGCTTTGTTTTATAAAAATGATGGGAGTGCTAATCAAAGTAAGAAAAATTCGAAACGAACAAAGACAAACTGAATTTGTTGCAGCTCAGCATCAAGTACTTATTTTAATTGTTTACACTTAAAACGACCACTTCATTCATTTACTCTGAAGTTAGTAATAACACTGGCATAACAAGCAGTTTCTATGAGATTCTCGTTTTCCCTTTAAGGAAAGGCATGACGTTTCATTGAAATATATGAAAAGAAGAAGAACAAGAAGAAGCTTGTAATGATGAAAGAAATAAATGTGTTAGAAAATGATCAACGTTTTTCAATTTAAGCCTCATGAGTAAGAGCAATAATAAATAAATATATCCATGCCCTTGAAATGCCCTTTTATAATAAAAAAATTCACAAAAGTTGTATATTAAGAAACTAAAAATTGTACTGATCGAACAACAATAATTTTACCATAGTAATCTATAAGATCTACCACTAAATTGCATTTATGGAATTATCTTTAGCAATCACTAATATCAGAAGAGAACCATTATTTAGTAGTAGTTATCACATTATCCAACTTGTGATTACTCTTCCAACAGGAGTATAAATCAAGATCAATACAACTATTATGTCAGATTGAAAACTCAATTATTCTAACTAAATAAAATACAAACACATAAAGCAACAGTAAAATAATATTTAAAATTTTTTTAATGGTAACTTTCATTAAAAGAGAGAAAAAAACAGGGAGGACATAAAATGAATTTAAGTTTGTACATTTCACTTTCTAATTTATGATATTTTGTTAATTGCTACTTTTTTCTAAAAGAGAAAAAGAAAAAACTAAACATAAAGCAATAATGCAAACGAAGTACCTGTGTAGATGAAATGTGCTGATAAGTTTTGGAGGTCCCTATACCTTTTTCAAAAGCCATAATAAATAATATCCAACTGAACGAACATCAAATTACAAATATTTAAGGTTAATGTACAAAAGATTAAAGGATTAATATTTAAAAAATAATAACAAAGAGTTACATTCGTACAAAGAAAATAATCTCATATCTTCTAGAAACCTCCCAGAGCCCTTTGATGTTTTTAACTCTCAAATTTCAAATACAAATACCACTCAAGTATCTTTTAGTTCCACCAGAAAATAAAAATAAAAATAAATAAATAAATAGAAAATATTTGTAACACCCGAATCCCGAAGCTCATCAGGACCCGGGGCCTTACTATAAGGAAATTATAATCACCACATAAATCAAGTAATGCCAAGGAATTGAGTAATGCACTTAATTTCAATTAATTTAAAGATCAATTAAACAGAAGTGAAGTAATAACAAGTTCAACATCATTAAAGAGTAACCAGTCACTAAAATTCTAAGTATTATTCTTCTATCACAATTATACGCTCTCCCATCAGCCACGCATATTGAAGTCCAATGGCTGATTCCCATCGTTGTCAAGCTCCCCCAAACATTGCACACCTGAAGTGGGGCAAACCACTCATCAGATAACTGGTGAATAATATTCCAAATACACAAGTCATTATTAATATAATGCATCAACAAAAGCGCAGAAGAATTCACGAGGTGACAGATTTCATATAGAGTTTTCTTATTATTTAAGGAGGTTTCATATTTAGCCCTTAATTTTGGTAAGTTCGGTAATCCCAATTACGGGTTCTTATCATACAATGAAACTCTACTATAAGAGTTTTCAGAGTTTCAAACCCTTCCCAAAAGGAAGACCTTTCTATATAATTCATTCAAACTCTCCAAATGAGATTAATTTCAAAAAAACAGTCTTTCAGTCCCTGTCCAACCTTATTCCTCCTGGCCCTCAAGGGGTTCACTAATAAATCCAATATCCCAAAAGTAGGGATCCTTACTGACATTTCATATGATGTTCATATCAAAATACTCTCATTACAAAGTTGTTTTGTCCTTTATATCCATTATGCATTTAGTAGCACTATAATAGAAGTATACACACTAATGACATTGTTATAAGACTAGTTCCACATATTCGGGTTTACATACGCCCCACTTAAATTCAACATTTGGTACCCATCTCTGTAATACTACTCTTACAACATTAGGTCCCATGGTCTCCCTATAGGTCCCATCATATATATATATATATATATATATATATAGGCCTTACACTAAGATTTAAGTCCATAATAAATCAGTAAAGACACTAACTAGTTTATATCTTCTAGCATACTATATGATTCAGGTAACATTTGTGTACCTAATCAATTCAAATGAAGCCTCTGGAAGATCCAAAACATCCAAAAGAAACTGTTCCATATCAACAATGGTCGTCCGTGTAGTTTATAATACAAATAACAATCCATCATCATCTCTAAAACATGGGTCTCACGCCCAATACTTTGAATGACAGGAGATTGTGGGTCCCTAGCGGTTTAAACGACATGGATCCCGACCATCTTGGTCTCCAAACAGGGACCAAGATGATGGCTGGTTCATCATCAGGTTACAGTATACTTATGTAGTATATGTACTTTAAACATATTGGTATAAAATCTAGTGGGTCCCACTAATCTGATCTAAGATCAGACCTAACATATAGGGTCGTCTAGGGCTAAGCTGTCATACTAGTGGTTTGGATTCACAGTAAACATCCTTATTGGGTCCCACGGTCTCAATAAAATTCATATATAACGATTATGGTTAACAAAATTGAAGCTTCTGGATAACTGGGCAAATGTGGCCCAGGTCTCATGGGACCACCACCATCCAGATCGACACTGGGCCCTCTTCGAAATGTGGGATCTCAATCTATGATTGGCATAGTTAGTGGGTCCCACGGTAGATGTCGACCAAAACTACCCAGTAACGTCTCTGTTACAATAATTAAATAGATGGGGCCAGATGGGTTCCACTTACAAATGGGTCCCTCTACACTGGGATCGCCCAGGGGTCTGCTATCAGATCCCTGGATCAGATCCCTGATCAAGTGGCCCACTTGATTTCACTGTCCCATCCATCGATGGAACCCAATCACACTAAAATGACGCTATAGTGACAATTTGGACTCAGATGGGGCCTGATGGGGCCCAGTTTTCAAAAAGGGCCAACTACACCTTGGTCGTCCAATGGTAGACTCTCTGATCCCTGGGAGTGATCCCTGATCAGATTGCCCATGTGATCATACAACTCAAATCGACAGATCTGTGTCTGTCGATTTGGGTTGAAACTGGCTTCATATGATTCTTCTTCCACAATTAAGATATATGTATGAAGAAAAGAGATCTAATTATGATACCCAACAGATAAAAATGATTATAATCTAATACTAATTTGATGAGGGGATCACAGATAACCAGATCCGTCGACGATTTTCAAGATCTGATACTATTTCCAAGATCTGTCGACAACAAGATCTTCATTGATCCCCTTTTTGGGTTATGATCACCGGAAACACAGAATCCAAACATTCATAATTATAATTCTCTGTATATTTGAAAGTATCACTCACCTCCTAGTGTAGCAAATCGTGGCGCGGTTGATGTGGGATCTCGAGTACTGCATCCACTGGTCCTTAGGCTTCAGGCTTCTTCCTCCCTGATATCCTTCTCTGCTCCATCTGTACTTTTCCTTCTCCTCTCCTCTTTAACCCAAAATGGAATGGAAAACAATGCAATATGTAACGAGAGTTCTTAAATTGTTTTTTGGGGATAAGATTCAATCTCTACTGCTCCCTGGGTATCAGAACAGAAACCTCCTCTCTAGGAGATATCGTTCAAACAGTCTAACTATAACAAAGGCTTTAATGGGTTGGACCAGGTTAAGAAATCAATTAATATAACTACCAACCCAACCTAGTACCTTATGTGCCAGGCTAATCTGGGCCTAATCTGGCCCAGGTTATCACAATATTTGCACAATTAGCATTGTTTTAGGTAAAAAGAAAAAAAAACAGAGAGAATAATGTTAATTCTCTCGTGTGTTGTCAATTTGGTATTTGAATTATAACACAACCACCAATTGGCCACCAACAACAATAACAAAAGTAGCAATCTAGCTAATACCTTTTGTCGCGACTTTTAAAATAATGGCGAAGTATTTAAAGTGCCCACAAAATTGTAAATATTGAACACCAAAAGGTAGTAAGTAAAATACACTTGATTGCTTTTCTTTTGATCCATTATAAGATACACTATTCATTTCTATTTTATTTTCATCCCATCTTAGTTCAAGGTTTATCATTGAAAAAGACACATAGCATTTAAGTTTTTAGAGTTAAAAGGCATACAATGAACCACATAATGGAGTAAATAGTGCATAGTTAAAATCTTTTGTTTTTCCCACATTGTCTTAATTTATTAATCGGGGTGGACAAAATAGTGCCAAGAAAGACCAAAAAAACTTTCTAAATAATAAAATCTAAAATATTTTTCCTTCGAAATGATTCTTTAATTGCACGATGTCTCACAATTAATTTTACAAAAGACAAAAAAAAAAGAATAAAAATTTGAAAATTACTGAACAAAATGGTTCAATGAGAACCACACAAATGAATGCTTATTGGTCTTATCCCACTCTTGATGGGTTTGGAGGGTGACGATTGAAGAGATATTGGTCTAAAACGTAAGAATTTAACTAACATAAACTAAAATAGGAAAAATAAACAAAATAAAATGTCGGATTCTTATACAAATATGGATTAAGCTTTTGGTCTTTTGAATATTAACACCTGTACTGCTTAAAAAAAAAGTAGTTCCCCTTCGAATCTATAGAGAACGAAAACAAATTTCATCCCTCATAGCATCATCCTTTTAGTTATTGTCTACTTTGCTTTTCTCAATCAGAACACTTTCTGTTTAAGTTTTCAATTTTCTATCTCACATAACAAAACAATGTAAAGTTTACATTTTAAATGCTATGCACAAATTCATATTCCAAACATAGAGTGAGAACTAAATATAAAGTTCTATCGTAAGGAAACATGAAACACGCACAATTTGGAAGCCTGCAGTTAAGATTCAATAAATAAAACAAACATATAATTAAAACTATCAGAACACGAAGGCTATCAATGGGCTTAACTTTGGCCCTAACAAGAATGAGAAAGAAAAAACCAACTCTTCATCATCATTTTCTTAACTTTGGTTGCGCCCATTTTTCTTAAAATGAATATTTTATTGCAACATTAAAAAAAATTAAATAAGAAGATACAATCAACAAATAATAATTTCATTAGACAGTGCTCACTTACATGTATGAAAACTCCCTCCATTCCAAAAGAAGCTAAGAGTCAATGAAGAATCTTTTAAAATATCATGTTCTTCCTTATACAATTATTCACAGAGGAAAAACCTCATACCCACAAAATTCCCTACATTGAAAATCTTGTAGCATCTGAATAAGAAGAATGTTAAAATAAAATTGAAAAAAGAAGAGGAAAAAAACAACATTTGAGATATTGATTTGACATAGATTCAAATCTTATCCACATTTTCTTTTTCTTTTCTCCACCACCTTAAAAAAAAACAAAGAAATCGAAAAAAATTACTCAATTTATTGGAATGTATTAAAACGAAATTTTATTATGTTTAAAATATCAGCATCTACTCAATATAAGAGATGAAGAAAATTATTAGGATCGTGTGTGCCAAGTTTGGTCTGTATCCAAGTTCATTTTGGTATAGTAGGGAGGTATTTAGCAATTTTTCAGAGAATTGAGGGGTCTTTTTTTGTAATTTTAGATTTTTGAGATTATGGTATCGTTGGGTAGATATTTTTAATTCCTAAACTTTAGTCTCCTAGATCATCTTGGTCCGGATCCTTAAAGCCCCTCTAAATCCAAGCCGGGCCCAAAGTCTATTTTAGACAAATTGGAAAATTCCCATTATGTCCCCATCTTTATTAATACATAAAATACATGTACATAATAAATACTATAAGGGTGGGCCCCACAACTTGCATTTTATTGGGCATGTGTGTAGTAAAAAAGTACATCATCTTTCTCTCTTTTTTTTTAGACATTTTATAAGAGTAGGAGTTAGGAAATGCCCATTATGTCCCCATCTTTATTCATATATAAAATACATATACATAATAAATATATATAAGAGTGGGCCCCACAACTTTCATTTTTTTGGCTATGTGTGTAGTGAAAAAGGACATCATCTTTCTCTCTTTTATAAGAGTAGATAGATAGATTACTAACGTGTTCCTGCTTCCATGCAAATAGTATTATGCCACCGCCATGGATTTATGAGATAAATTACTTCCATAGAAGTGAGTGCGTTATCTCCAAGGACAAATGTAAATAGCTATCTCAAATAATCTCCTCGCTACATGTTGTTGTTCCCTTTGATCAACTAGCACCTCAGATGAGATCAAAGGGACATACATGGATTCCACGTGCCCTAACTAAAGTAAGTGCAGGCATGCTTGTTTGTAAGAAGAAGTAATATCAAATAAAATTGAGTATCAAATCAATATTTAAAAAAAAAAAAAGTAGAGGGAGTTGGAGGGAAAAACACCTTTTTGGCATTTTGTTGTTTAAGAGTATCTATTTTGTCATTTTATACTTTTAAATAGTATCTTTTTAGTCATATTGTGCAATTAAAAGTATCATTTTGTCACTTTTTTTTATTTTCCCTCCAATTCTATCCTTTTTTTTTTCTTGTTTTGACACTCAATTTTCCTTTTATCTTAAAACAGACCGGCGCATCCAACTAGCAACGTGAATGGTTCAAGTCGAGTATTGAATAACTTGGGCCCAAGTGAGTTAATGCGGGGGCACAAACACACAATCAAATTGAACAAAATTCACTTAGGGCCTATATGGATAAATGAGGATTAGAGTAAAATGAAGTGAATTTCACATGAGGAGTAAAGTTGAGGAGAAGTATGTTGAAGTTAAAGTAGAGTACTTCACTTCACTACATTTGGATGCTTATTGTGAAGTTAAGGTTTGAAGTAGAATCCACTTTTAGTTTAGGAAGTAAAGTATCATGTTTGGATAAATGAAGAATGGAGTAAAATGAAGTAAATTTCACATGTTGAGTGGAGTGGAAGAGAAGTAAATTGAAGTTAAAGTAGAGTGCTTCACTTCACTCCATTTGGATGCTTATTTTGAAGTTAAGGTTTATAGTAGAATCCATTTTTACTCAAGGAAATGGAAGTATTTAGAGTTTAAGTGAAATGGAGTACATGTAGCTTACAACATTACTTCATCTATTGGGCTGGACTCAACCAAATAGGATATAGTTAAAATTTTAGACTGTTAGGGCCCATTTATTTAACCTCACTTTACTCTTCTTTTTTTTGCTTATCCAAACATGCCCGTAGAGTTGAAATGAAATGGAGTACATGTGGCCGACAACATTACTTCATCTATCAGATCAAACTCATCCAAATAAGGTAAAGTTAAAATTCTAAACTGCTAAGGCTCATTTAACTTCACTTTATTCTATTTTTCGCTTATCCAAACAAGCCTTTTTTTTTTTTAGGTTTTAAAATTGATGTTCCTCTAAACCCGAGTCCCCATCTTGATGTGACTGGGGCCATGCTGGTTCATGTGTGCCCTGCCTCTCAAGTTTCACCCCTCTGAAAATCTTTCACCGTGCCGAAGTGTTTGTGCCACCTACAGAGCACAATCAAATTGACTTGGCACCCTTGACAAGGACAGAATAGTCGCAATTACATATCAATACATATACCAACATATTATAGAAAGTTTTTTTAGAACTGCTTCATAACAATCAACCAATTCACAGCCCTAGTATTCTATCGACTCGGGGACTCACTGTATGAATGAATGATTGAGAGGATATACACATCATAGGAACTCATTCTTCATGGCAAAGAAGGTCTATTCCTTTGCAGGTCCATGTCAAGAAGTCTGCTGATAATGACCCCATGACATGAACCAGAGAACACCAAGGACAAGATATTAAATTGTTGATTTAATAGAATGAATTAAATATATAGTTTATATGCAGGTCTTCTCACTTTTTAACATTTTTCTTTTTTTTTTTCTAAATTTATCTGTTATTATATATATACTTTTCCAAAACACTACTTTGAAATGAAACTTTTTGGCTGTTTCTGCATTTTTGTGTTTGATTCCAGAGTTCACCATCATTTCAGTTTGGAGTCAAACCTAACCTAACCGGAAAAAAATTGATAACTATGTGTAGGAGGTACAAGTTTCTTGCTTTCATATGGATATTGCAGTATTATGTTTTCCCCCCATTTTGGGCAGGTCATAGTGATTTCATAAATTAGTAAGATCACATCTACATTGCATTTAACTTCTTGCTAAACCCAGTCAGATGCCCAATGTAAAGTTGTAAGCTGGCTTCTTAATTATGGAGCATGAATAATGTTTACTTCTACCATTAGATGTTTCTGAGATGGTGCTGATATTTTAAACTAATGTCATTTTAAAGAAAAAAAAAAGTTTCATTCGTAACCACCTATCAATGAATGCTTACTTGCGATTTTTTGTAAAGACACAAACTAGAACGATTTCTGCATCTTGTAGAATAGTTGGTGCTGGATTTTTTTTTTTTTTTTTTCTAGAGTCTCTTTAATATCTGTAAGTAAGAATAGAGTGAAAGCAAGCATTCTGACAGAGATTTTTATCTTTGTTATTTTCTCCAGGCCTTCCACTGCAGGCATGGGCAGGTCTATCTCTTCAGTAAGGTGTAAGTTTCTTGATATGTTATTACTCTTTTATATGCTTAGAGGTCTGTAAAATAAATCCTTTGTTCCCTCAATTGCGGTTTCTTTTCCTTGGCAAGAGCTGAACTGTTCTTTCTTGTTGCATTATTGTATGCATGGTTGCTTTGAAAGTAAAAAAGATGAACATCAAGTACTTGCAGCACTGAAAAATGTTACTGTTCTATATCTGATGCATTTGATATATTTACAGAGGAACTCGATCTATTATAGTACAATACATTTTCTGGTGTTATCTTGCTGATGTGGAAATTATCATATTGAAGCCTTATCTCATCATGAGAATGTGGAAATATATGTTATTTATTTGCCATAATTTTTGTTACACCCCGACCCGATTTAGCCCTAATTAGTATTAAGTAATTGTGTTTTAACCGTGTTAATTGCGTTTAGCTGTTAAGTTATGGTGGTTAGTGTTTATTAATCTCTATGGATTGAGCTAGATGAGTTTTACATCTTATATAGGTGAGTTATAGTGGAGTTGACTCACTTGAGTTGAGTCAAGGACTTTCTTTCGTAAATATAGGTTTTCGTGTTTTTCATAATTTGATCGTCATTTTGACATCATCGCGTGTATTTTGATGAGTACATCGATTTTCATATTAGGCATTTCTTCATTTGACCAACCGTTGTACCGATGGACCCTCATTTGACTCGAAATGGAAATAAATCGGTTGAATGGACCTTCTTGCAATTTCCATTCTATATAAAGTTTGACCCAACCCTTCTCTCTTTCCTTTTCATTCTCTATCTCTCTCTGCACTTTTCCTTTTCTTCCTTTCTCATCTAGCAAGAAGGAATCGTGCATGTGCATTGGAGGCTTAGGAAGTTTGAGAAGGACTCTTCTACACCTTCATCTTCACTAGTTGGCTAGAGACTATCTCCACCCTCCTTCAACCCGTCCAAATTCGAAATACTTAGAAGAGGGTTTGGTTTCAATTGGGGGTTTTTGGGTTTCTTGACCCTTAGTGGGAAGAGAGCTTGGAGAGCACTCCTTTGAGGCAAGTATAAGCATGATTTGGGTTACATTTTGTGCATTTTCATTTGGTTCAAGTAATCTCTTTCCCTTTCTATTATTTTGGGTTTTTATGTTGATAGATGATAAATGAGTTGGATTTCTTCATGTGGGTTGTTTTGAAATGTATGGAAGTTTTATGTATGTGTTATGGGAGTAAGTAAACTCATTTTGACAAGGATTAAGATAGAAAAGACGAAGGAAATTGAACTTCGTAAGTTCTACCGGAAGTACTACCGGTAGAAGTGGCTCGAAATTTGACAGAGAGTTGTAGAAATTGAGAACCCTTAGTTCTATCGGAAGTACTACCGGTAGAGCTTCTACCGGAAGTACTACCGGTAGACGGACCTGACCCCGTTTCTTAGACTTTTTTTTTGCTCAAATAATGGTGTGTTGACCCTTCTGGGGTATTTCCGCCCTCCTTAATCACTCATTTAGTGGGTTTTGGAGTACACCCTCACTTCCGTAGGAACTTAGGGAATTTTTGAATCTTATGACCATAGAATGGGAACTTTAACCACATAATTGGGCCGATGGATATTCCTAGTCTAAACTATGCCATGAAAATTCGTTGAGAAGTTCAACGTCTCTCTTGTAACTAGTGACACCAAATAAATGTAGTATTTCATTGATTCTCCCAACCTATTTTGAATTGGATGGTAGAGTACTAAAAACATAAAAATCTAGGTTTAAATTGTAAAATAAAAATAGTTTGATTTCTAAGTAATTGCATTTCATATTGGTGTGTGAATTCCCTTCAAATCTCAGAATCCTACTTAATAGATTGATAAATTCTTAGTAATCCCTTATATCTTATCTTTTATATTCAATTGTAATTCCATTTGCATATTTCCAAATTGATGTTTGGTAGAAATGAGGATTGAGTAAGAAATTGAAAAGATGTGATTATCATTTAATTTGATTATGAATAATGCATATGAGTTTACTCAATTCTACTTTTATTTCGAGTATTATTGATTCTATCGAGTCGGCACTACTTAGCTTCGACCCAGTGATACCCGACGGGGCTACACTCGGTTTATAAATTGAAACTACTGCAGTAAGTCATATGGAGCTCCGGAACTCCAGACCGGGTAGCCAGCTAGCCTTTGGCCGGGCCGCTGGTGACATCCCAACTAGATTTGCTCTCTTTGAGAGGATGAGCTTAAGGTAGTAGCCAAGTTGCGCGTTTCCCTTTTCACTTGATCCATCATGCATAAATTATACAATTGAGCACAAAATTTCCAGTTGGTATCTATTGTTGATTTCTATCAATTTAACTGTTTTAAATTCAATTGAAACCTTATGTATTTCCTTATTTTTTTTTTTGCATATGCTTGCTTAATCGTCGTATTAATGATACTACATTTGGTGTCACAGTCTCAGGTGCAGTCTCCGGCCCTCCAGAGGCCGAGGAGAGAGAGAAGGCTACCCATGAGGTACCTTCGGGTTTAGTGGAGTGGCCCGAGCCTGAGGCCCATTGAGCTTATCTTCCGGGGAGAGCGTCAACACTTTTTGTGGAGACTCTTTTATGGTGTGGCTAGCCCCTTTTTGTGTGGGCCACACTTAGATTCTAGAAATTCCTTTTGATTATATTTTTGGTATTGATGTTTAGGGTTCTTTAGCTTACCCTCTTTTGTACAACATTGTAATGAATTGTATAATTCTTTTGTAGTAAAACTTGAACTGTTATGTAGACTGAAGGAATTTGATACCTCACACAAATGAAATACAGCTTCCGTTATGTTTAATTGCTTTAATGTGTTTTGTGAGTTTTAACTCATATATATGGATAGTTGGTTTCCTCTCCTTCGTGTGTTGAACTTGGCTCGAGACAGGTACAGCACGCTGGAGTACGTGTGACACACCTCGGGGATTACCTTAGGCCAGGGTGATTCGGGACCGGGATGTGACATACGTAAGTATGGTATCAGAGACCTGCAAGTCCTTCTAAAAGACTTAGAAACCTTATTAGAGACGTTGTGAGGATACGTTAAAATCGTTTACGAGTATAGATTAGACAAGGCTAGTTAGTTCTTATTGTGAGATTGTTCTTAGTTTTGTGTTCTAGCTAGCAAATTGTGATAATAGTTAGGAAATAATCTTGATTCTCAATTGTTTTGCAGGTCAATGGCATCTGGTTCCGGAAACGGCATAATGGTGGAAACAATGAATTTCAGAATGCTGGCTTGTTTGTTGATTTGAACAATGAACCACCTCCTATGGATGATAGGATAATGGTGATGATGGAACAAATGACAAAGACTAATGAATTTCTAGCAGCGCTGATGGCCAGACAAGGTCCAGTGCAGCCAAACCCGGGACCGCCAGTGGTGATTCAACCTAGAGAGAATGACCCAAATGCTCTGTACGATAAATTTAGAAAAAGAGGAGCTACCAAATTCCAAGGAAAGGAAGATGCCATTCAGGTTGACGAATGGTTAGAGCATATCAACGATGTATTTGAGACGGTGATCTGCGATAACAGACAGCGTGTAACTCTCACAACCTCTATGTTTCAAGGAGTTGCTAAAGATTGGTGGAAGAGCGTTCGAGATCCCTACAGAGTCATGCCTAATGCTACCATATGGGAGACTTTCCAAGAGCAATTCCGCCGCAAATTCATACCACCTCATGTACATCGGAAGAAAGAAGAAGAATTCATCACCCTTAAGCAGAACAATATGTCAGTGGTGACCTATGTGCATACCTTCACTCAGTTATCTAGATTTGCCAAAGATCTGGTTGATACAGAAGAGAAAAAAAATGAAGAGATTCGTCGGTGGGCTCCATCCGGCGTATGAAGAGCAAGTGACAATGTACCGAAGACCTGAAACTTTTCAGGAGGCAGTGGACAGAGCTTATGTTGCAGAAGAGATGGCTACGAAGAAGAGAAGTGTTGATCCAAAATGGAGCATGTACCAAGGGAAGAATTTTCAGTCAAAGAAGCAGAAGAGTATGATGAGTGGTGCTAATACACCCAAGTGCAAGACATATGGCAAAGGGCACCCTACCGAGAGATGCTGGAGGAACACCGGTGCTTGCATTTTATGTGGATCTATGGAGCACTGAGCAGCTACTTGTCCCAGGAACCGAGGCAATTATGGAGCACCGCAGTAACCCTTTCAGCAGCCAGCTAGACCAGCACTTCCAGCTCCACCCCAACAGTTGGCACTCCCAACACCACCTCAGAGACCTCAACAACAACAGCAAAGGCAACAGCCAGGGAGGCCTAGGCAGCAACAACAGATCCACCAAGTACCACAGCAGACGGGGAGATTGTTTGCCACGAACCTAGAGCAGGCAGAGGCGTCGGGCAATGTGGTGGAAGGTACTGTTCTAATATGTGCAAGAGATGCTAGGACATTATTTGATTCGGGGTCCACACATTCGTTTGTGGCACCTCATTTTGCCAACGGCTTTCAGCAACCACCTGAGTTGCTTCCGTTTGTATTAGTGGTGTCTACCCCAGTGGGTAAGAGAGTAGTTTGTGATTACTACTACCCCGAGTGCAGCGTGCAGATCGGAGATTTGCTGATGCCAGTAGATTTAATTATCTTGACGATGCAAGACTTCGACGTCATTCTTGGAATGGATTGGCTCGCGAGATATCATGCTTGTGTGGATTGTTTTCACAAGACCATCACGTTTAAGGTGGGGGAGCCTAAGTTGTATGTGATCTTCGAAGGTGTACGGCGAGAGAGGCCTAAGTCCAGATTCGTGTCGGCATTGGACGCTGTCAAGCTTTTAGAGAATGGCTGTGAAGGCTACTTCGCTTTTGTCTCCGAGAAGAAACTGCGTGCAAAACTAGAAGACATCCCAGTGGTGTGCGAGATCCCAGATGTGTTTCCAGACGAAGTTCCAGGACTACCTCTGTCTCGAGCGGTGGACTTCTCCATAGATTTGGTACCGGGCACGGCTCCAATTTCGAAAGCACCGTACAGAATGGCCCCCGCAGAACTTAGAGAATTGAAGGAGCAATTACAAGATTTGCTGGATAAAGGACTCATACGTCCTAGTGTTTCGCCTTGGGGAGCTCCAGTATTGTTCGTGAGGAAGAAAGACGGTTCTCTCCGGATGTGTATCGACTACAGGCAGATCAATCAGGTGACTATCAAGAATAAATATCCGTTGCCTCGCATTGATGAATTGTTCGATCAACTTCAAGGAGCAGCTTACTTCTCAAAGATCGACCTCAGATCCGGATACCATCAGTTAAGAGTTCGAGGACAGGACGTAGAGAAAACAGCTTTCAGGACGAGATATGGCCATTATGAATTTCTCGTGATGCCCTTTGGCTTGACGAACGCACCAGCGGTGTTTATGGCATTGATGAATAGGATCTTCGCCCCTTATCTCGATCAATTTATTGTGGTGTTCATTGATGACATCTTAGTCTACTCGAAGTCGATAGAAGAGCATGCAGACCACCTCGAAACTTCGCTTCAACTTTTGAGAATCCATCAATTATATGCTAAGCTTGAGAAGTGTGCTTTTTGGCTTGGTCAAGTGGCCTTTTTGGGACACATCATTTCGAGAGAAGGTCTAAGAGTAGACCCAGCGAAGGTAGAGGCTGTTATAAATTGGCAGAGTCCAAAATCAGTGGCAGAGATTCGTAGTTTTCTGGGCCTTGCAGGATATTACCGTAGATTTGTTAAAGATTTTGCCAAGATCTCAGCTTCGTTGACAAAGTTGACTAGGAAGAATGTACCGTTCTTGTGGACTGAAGAATGTGAGGCCTGTTTCCAGACCCTAAAAGAGAAATTGACGACCGCCCCCGTTTTGTCGTTACCAGAAGGTTCAGGAGGATTTGTGATATATTCAGATGCATCCAGAGTTGGTTTGGGGTGTGTCCTTATGCAGAATGGAAAAGTCATAGCCTATGGGCCGCGACAGTTGAAGAACCATGAGAAGAATTATGCCACCCACGATCTAGAGTTGGCCGCCATAGTGTTTGCGCTGAAACTTTGGAGACACTACCTGTATGGAGAACAATTTGAAGTACACTTAGATCATCGTAGTCTGCAGTATCTCTTCTCCCAACAAGATCTTAACATGAGACAAAGACGGTGGCTAGAATTCATAAAGGATTATGATTTTCTGATCAAATACATTCCGGGGAAAGGAAATGTCGTCGCTGACGCTTTGAGTATGAAATCTTCTTTAGTTGCAGTTATGGACACTCAAGAGAACAAGTTTGATGTTTTTGAAGAACTGGACGTTAAGGTCCTACCACTTGGTGACTCAGTGTTGTTAGCAGCGATGTCAGTGTATGAACCAGAATTGATGGATCGGATTAAGAATGAACAATTTGAAGATCCGAATTTAGCTAAAATCAAAGATCATATTGCGGAGAGACCTGATTTCCAGTTGGTGGACGGGGTTTTATATTTTCGGGGTCGACTATGTGTACCGAAGATTGAGCAACTGTTAGATCCAATCCTGACTGAGGCACACCATACCAGATATACGATGCACCCTGGAAGTACGAAGATGTATAGAGACCTTAAAAGACGATTTTGGTGGAACAATATAAAGAGGGAAATCGCAGAATTTGTTTCCAAGTGCTACATCTGTCAGAAAGTGAAGTTTGAACACAGAAAACCTCCAGGCTTGTTACATCCTTTACCGATTCCTCAGTGGAAATGGGAGCACATATCGATGGACTTCGTTTCAGGCCTACCGTTGACTAGACGGAAGAACAACGTGATTTGGGTGATAGTTGATCGATTGACGAAATCCGCTCATTTCCTACCATTCAAGAAAGGCATGAAGTTTAGTGAGATGGCAAGGCTTTTTGTTGACGAGATAGTTCGTTTGCATGGTACCCCAACTTCAATAGTTTCCGACAGAGATACGAGGTTCGTTTCCTCGTTTTGAAAATCCTTTCAGCAGTCCATGGGCACCAAACTCAGTTTCAGCACTGCTTATCACCCATAGACAGATGGGCAGTCCGAGCGCACTATACAAACCTTAGAAGATATGCTTCGAGCTAGTGTTCTTGACTTTGGTGGCGAGTGGGACGAGCATTTGGCTTTGTGCGAATTTGCGTATAATAATAGTTTCCATTCGACTATTGGAATGCCGCCTTTTGAAGCTCTTTACGGACGGAGTTGTAGGACTCCGGTTTGTTGGGAAGAGGTCGGCACAAGGAGTTTTCATGGACCAACTATCATTGCGGAGACAACTGAGAAGGTTCTTCAGGTCAGGGAAAGATTGAAGACGGCGCAATCTCGGCAGAAAAGCTACGCAGATAATAGAAGAAGGAAACTAGAATTCCAAGTTGGAGATTGGGTGTTTTTGAAAACATCCCCAATGAAGGGCACGATTCGGTTTGGACAGAAAGGTAAACTCTCACCAAGGTATGTAGGACCATTTGAGATCAAGAGCCGAATAGGTGATGTGGCCTATAGATTGAAGCTTCCTCCCGAATTCGCAGGAGTACATGACGTGTTCCATGTTTCTATGCTTCGTAAGTACGTCTGAGATCCGTCTCATGTCATTTAATATGAAGAGAAAATATAATTATGATATCCTCCCACCCACAAACACATACACAGCCCAAAGAGAAAAAGAGAGTAAAGAAGTAAAACCATACAAGAGATTCTAAACTTATCAAGAAACTATACAGGCCGGAGATGATCAATTTCTAACGTTTCTTTCCTCATGCGAGATTGCCTCAGCATATCTTCTGAAAAAGGTTTTGTATTGTGGAGTTTGATACATTACTCATAGCATGTGCTTTCAGGCAACAACTTCATTAATGGGTTTGGGACTACACAGACTCTGTGGAGTTGGATTTTTTTTTTTTTTTCAGGCAACTACTTCATTAAGAGTAAGGTGTTCATGAATATGCATTTTTCCAGTCGCTGGGAGATAGGAACTACACAGACGCAGCCCAATCTGTTTGGGATTAGCTAACATTTTCTTTTCTAGCAGCTGCGAATGATAGCTTTCTTTTTTCCTTTTCGATATTATTACAGCGTCAATGTCACCCTTGGCGAGAAGGAAGAGCGCTTGATGCTGACTGGGTACCACACTGTAGCTGACATATTTTGTGTTTCTTGTGGATCTTTTGTGGGATGGAAATATGTAAGGCTCTGTATGACACATGGCTTCTGAACTCTGATCTTTGTGCTTTTACTCGGAAGTGATCTGTGGGTTGATGATTTCCTTTCAGGAGGTTGCTCATGATAAGGGCCAAAAATACAAGGAGGGGAAGTTCATTCTTGAGAGGTAGTAAGAAGTCATTGAGTCAAGTATTTAGATTCCTGTTGATGGTAGCATTAACGCGTGACCGGGATGCTGAGATGGGGTTTTGTTGTCATGCAGGTTTAAGGTTTCAGGGCCTGATGGGTCCAACTATTGGATGAACCATGAAAGTCAGGTCATTGGAAGTGACGCGGACGATGCTTAATTGAGTATGAGCTAGTAAGCTCAATTGCCGTATAACTGTACAGCTTCCTTTGATGTTCTTTTGAATTTGAATTACAAGAATACCTTCATCATATTTGCAGATTGGCAAACTGCTCCAATAATATAGATTGTTGTTCCATTGGCTGCATTTTGAGTTGTTAGTCATGTTGCATGTGATCTCAATGTCTGGAAACTGCTAATTAGGTTCATGTCATACCCTTGCTTTCTTAGCTACATTGTGGGTATATGCCTCATCTAGTCTAGTACTAGTTAATGTTTGATGCTGCTTGACTTCTTTTATTGTTGGGAAGCCCCACATCCCACATCACCCAAGTCCTGAGTTGCACGGGGCTAGCTTCATATACCCGTTTGGGTCTTCCACCTATAAACTTAAGCTTTTGGGTTGTTACATGCTCTCTTACATGTCACAAGACAGTCACCCAAGTCTTGAGTTGGACGGAGCTTCGTGTACCTGTTTGGGTCTTTCACCTATGAGCTTAAGCTTTTGGGTTGTGTAGATTTCGGCTCTGTATTTGAATACATAACTTCTTGGTGCACAGAGTTCCCCCATCAACTTTAGGTCCAAAAACATCTTTTAGCAGGACATTTTTAGGGTACATTTGTTTTAAAAGGAATTGGTAAACCAAAGCTTCTAGTGCAGTGCACGATAAACATGAAAGGAAGTGGCCCTCTGTCAGTCCATGAAAGGGACCCAATTAAGTTCGGATGGTGGTTGTAAGAGAGTTAAATATCACATTTCCTGTGTTGCATATCATTTTTTTTCCCGTTCATAGTACATTTCATAATTATCTTCGTGTAGTTCTTGGTTTCATAGCCTTGGATCTACGTTTGAATTCCAGAGTAGAAATTATAGGGGAAAAGTTTTACGCCTTTCAATTCAAAACCGTGGAAAATAGTTCATGCTCCACTTCCTTGGAAATGCACCAAATTTTGAGTCGTGGACATTCATGGATGACCACCATCATCCTTTTAGAACAAGAAATACCCTGGGGGTATTGAATTCCTAAATTGATTGACCCTTGGGGGCTTAGCTTTAATCCTATAATTTTAGCCCTCATGTGTTAGGTCTTAGGGCCGCAGAGGATCTTTTGTTACTCGTTAGGATCTTTTTCTTTGCAAAAAATCAGCCCCAACCGTGATTTCTATCATCTCCATATGGGCCCAAAAGTTTAATGGTCAATAGTCTATTCAAATCGATACATGGTCGATCCAACAGTCCAGTAAATTAGAATCGAACCGAAAGTTGGTGAACATGTGCAATTTAGATGGGCCATGTGTTTGGTCTATTTGGATGGACCAAAGGTGGGCCCTACAAGCATGAGCTTAGGATTATATATATATATATGGAAGATGCTCCTATGAGAGATGCTCTCACCTTACTATGAGAGATGAGGTGGGGGCCCTCACCTTACTATCCAATGCCAACGACTTAAATGTGAGGACCCCCACTCCTATCTCTCATAGTAAGGTGAGAGATGCACCTCACCTCCCTATATATATATATATATATATGGACCAGCTCTCTTAAGTTGCAGCTTAGCTTATCTTAAGCTGAAATAGGACTGGCCCCACATAATCAAAGTTGATTATGCTATTTTTTGAATGATGATTATCTAAAAAAATAAAGATAAATCAAATCAGAATTGGATATTTCAGTTCCATTATGCAAAAAACAGATATAATCACCAGCCATATTCCAGCTTAGGATAAGCAAAGCTGCAGCTTAGGAGAGCCCTGCTCATATATTTATATATATATATATATATATATGGGAAGTGCTCTTATGAGAGACACTCTCACCAACTTTATGAGAGATGGGTGGGGGCCCTCACATTTAAGTTGGGGGTCCTTGCATTTAAGTTGGTGAGAGTGGATTGGAAGTGAGGGCCCCCACCCATCTCTCATAAAGTTGATGAAAGTGTCTCTTATAGGAGCATTTCCTTATATATATATATATATATATATATATATATATATATATATATATACGAGAGGTGTTCTAGTGAGAGACACTCTTACCAAGTTGGTGAGAGATGAGTGGGGGCCCTCATATTTAAGTTGGAGGTCCTTGCATTTAAGTTGGTGAGAGTGAATATGGAAGTGAGGGCCCCCACCCATCTCTCACCAAATTGGTGAGAGTGTCTCTCATAGGAGCACTTCCTTATATATATGAGTGATGATTCTCTCGTGTTGGTCGTTGTGTGGGTTCTAGAAGAAAAACTGAAGAACATAATACTACACATGGCATGTCCCGAAACCCCACCCACCAAGTGGAAGAACTGCGTGTTGATCAAATCGGCTACAATGCAATTCAATCATAATGTCAACCGTTGATCATGTCTAGAATTGTCAAATCGGTGGGAGCCATTTATTATTCAGTCCACCCTGGGAGATTACAGTTTTTAACAGAATTATCTGATTAGAGAATTTTAATGAATCCTAGGCAGCCAGACCCCAATTCTAGTTAAATATCTAGGGCCGCTGATCAAGATTGACTCGGTCAGGTTTATAGTTGGAAGAG
Organism: Umbellularia californica; assembly: GCA_028538565.1. Lineage (NCBI taxonomy): Eukaryota > Viridiplantae > Streptophyta > Magnoliopsida > Laurales > Lauraceae > Umbellularia > Umbellularia californica. Next base: position 106,144,426 of record JAPQWN010000001.1, read on the forward strand.
TCAATCTGTGATTAAACTCTAGACGCTACAGAAGACCCCATTCTAAACTCTGCATTAAACATCAATGATTGCACATCAAGAGTGATACCATCCAAATTTTGTACCTCCTGCGGTGGTGGCATGTCCACAGTGGATCCGTGCATGCGGCATTTCAGAAATGTTAGTGCTGCAGGATGTGTTCTGAAATGATTTTTTAGAAGGCAGATTGAATATTAAAAATTTGCAGCTGAAAATCTGGCCAAAGAAATGGAAACCCACAAAAAACTGTGCACCGGGGCTGACAAGAATTTATCCCCTGGGAATCGCTAATGCAGGGTTTGGTATAGAATTCTAAATATCAACCCCACCAAAAAGCAACTTTTTAGCACTTTGAATTCTCAGAATTCCAGATGAGGGCATGAGCATTCTAGACGGGGACAGCATCTGGAGAACTCCAAATTCCCCAAGACAAGATATCCCCAAATGCTAGGCCTGGGACTAATACAGATTTCTTAAGAAGATTCGAGACAAAATTGTGTGTTAGGTACACCGTACCCATGTATCTGTGTATGTATACACCGTACCCAGTGGCCTCTCTTCATAGCAGGCCAAGCACCCTGCAGTACAAAATATCCTATACAACTAATTTATCTGATCCGGATAATAAAATGGAGGGCTCTACTGTGGACGAACAATACAGCAAAATTACCCCACTGGACATGCCAAACATGATATTCAGCTCGAGGAAAGGCAAAGGCAGTTCACAATGATTTACTCATCCAGAGATCCTGTCAGATGATTGACCCTATGCCCCCTATCATCAACGAGCCCACCTGTAAAGAAAATGCCTGATCTAAACAACCTGTTGATTTTCATTCATAGCCCAAGCACTGTATCGATCCTATTTGAGTGGTTAGGACCACGGTTCCTCTCTTCTAGAGTTAGAAGTCCTGGTATCGATCCACGGTTCTCCCAAATTAGAAATCAAAGGTTGAGTCCACTAGTGCTACCATCTAGGGCCATAGGGGTTTTACCTGGCTTCTCTCTGGGCCCGAAGGAATTAGTCCAGCCCAAAGGTCGGGAACCCACTATTAGCCAAAAAAAAAAAAAAAAGAGTCCAAGCACTGTATAGTTGCTATGAGAAAGCAAGAAGAAAAAAGAAAAAAGAAAAAAAAATCACTTCCCAAGAGTAAAATTGCATAACGTAATTTTTATCCTTCCACAAAGCAACAATACTTATCTCAGGACTACGGCCTTTTAGGGCTAGCTGAGTGCCTGAGTCCCATCCGTGAACCAGATACAGAACCCTACCATGAGTAATACTGTATACTCCGGAGTAATGCTTCCCTATAAACATAATCTCAAATAGAAAATACACACACATGACGAGAAATCTGAAACAGAATCTGTGTACCTCATTCTGACAAAATCCGGCAAAGCAATTACCACAGTAGATTATTTGGTCAATGGGCTTCTTTTTACTCTTTCATTGCCAGTGATGAAAAGAGAGCAGTTTCGGCAGCAAAAGGCACCAATATAGTTTTCATAAATTGCAGAAGTCACTATAAGGTATATACCATGCGATCAGCCAGTTCTGATCCCACTGCCCTCGCATATTTCTGCAACCGCAGCTCCAGTGAATCTATGAGGCTCTTTTGGCTGGGACGCACCCTTTGTTGCAGATCCTTCAAACAATCAGACTCTATCAGATGAAGGAATGGGACAAGAAAGTAAATTGCTGAAAACAGATCTATTGTTCCAAAAATGGCAGTCATTATGCTGCTAAATCTTCCAGTTTCAGATCACTAATGGAGCTTAATATAGCTCATTCTCTGATCACCGAGTCAGACTCCTCGACGAATTATAGGTCTGAAGCCAGTGAATCACAGGCTTTCCAAAATTATTTGAATAAGTTGCTTAGCTAATTCCATGCTCCTAACTAAAGACAATGTTTCTCCCTTAATCCATAACTTCCCTAACAGCCACCCCATTTTATCAATGGAAGACCTACCTAGCCACCCGACAGAATTCCGGAAAATGAGAATTTGGGATGAGAATGCGGACCGGTTGGTTCGCCTGTATCTGTCTTGGTTTTCCCTCAATATAGGCAGGTGCTAGAGATGTAGACCTATCATCTAGAAGGCTGTATATAGAATGTGCCATAGCTTTACCGATTTGTCAATTCTAACCATCTGAATGGATACATTAGAGGAAAGAAAAATGTATGGTTTGGAGAGAAAAAATTCAAAAGAAGTTCCACTGGGTATCTTTTCCCCCCAAAATCCTCCAGTTATAAGGAAAGTGAATTGTTGTTGTGATCAATTCAATTTCTAGGGACATTTCTCATCCTTCTTAGGACTCTTAATGTGCCCATTGCCAATGGGGGCAAGAATAGACACTTATAATTGGAAAAAGAAGTACATAAATGAAAACTTGGGCTCAACCCTAAATTTAAATCATCCAATTCTGATTTGACTAATGTGTCAACTCAACTTCAATTGAAACTACTGCTAGACTGACCGGCTAAGCTACCTATAAACTTTATGTTGTCCAAGTTCTGCTATAGAATTTAGAACTTGTCTGGGAGAAATTTCAAAACCATAGACTTGGCCTGGATCTTAGATACTTTTGCTACTATGCTACACGACAATGAGAATGAGCTCCGCAGATCTATGCCTCCATGGTCACAAAGATTACCGTCTCAGCATCTTCTCCCACTTTTGAGGGCTACTTCCACTCTAACTTCTGTTCCAGGTCATACCTCAGCCTTGTTCCAGGTCGTCAAGCATAACATTCCAGAGGCAGGCCCCTTCTTTCTGCAATCATTGATCTTGTGGGATCCCATTCATCCACCAGATAATCATAGACATCTAACAATTAGCTTGAAATTAGATGGTTAAAATGTCAACTACAAAAGACCCACCTATCTTGTGCTTGGAAAATTTCAATTGTGGAGAGTTCTATTCTCCACACGCCTCTTAAACAACCAAATTGGGACGTCCAGTTCCATAGGAATATATATATATATATATATATGGAAATGCTCTTGTGAGAGTAATTCTCACACTACTAAGAGAGTAAGGGAATGGGGGGGGGGGGACCCATTGAATCCATATCCAATGCCAGCAGCCTAAATATGAGGGTCTCCACCCCTTACTCTCATAGTACCGTGAAAGTTATTCTCACAGAAGCGTCTATATATGGGGCCAGCTCTCCTAAGCTGAAGCTTAGGATAAGGTAAGCTGAAGTAAGCTCGATTGTGTGTTGGGGCCCACATGGGGATGGGGGTGGGGGGGATTTCAAGGACTCCCTGGGACCTTCCTTCCTGAAAAAAATCAGGGCCCCCACTCATATCTCTCATACAAGGTGAGAGATATCTCTCATAGGAGCATCTCCCTATATATATAGTAAGAGGTGGGGGCCCTCGCATTTAGGCTGTGGCATTGGGTATGGATGCCTTACTCTCATAGTACCGTGAGAGTAACACTCATAGGAGCGCGCGCGCACAGCTCGAACAGCCCTATCCTTGATTTCTATCATCTCCATTTGGGCCAAAAAAGACTAATGATGTATAGTCCATTTGGATGGGTGCCACTCGATCCAACGGTCCGGTTTAATTGGATGGGGCCAAATTTTGGTGGACGTGGGCAATTCAGGGCCCCCCTGTGTGTGGTCCATTTGGATGGACCAAACAGTGGGCCCCACCCTAGGCAGAGGACAGCCCTCTCCCCTCAGCTTGAGCCGAGGAGAGGGCTGGCGCGCGCGCGCACACACACATATATTCCAGTTCTAGCGTGAAAACGTATAATAAAATCATTAATGATGAAGCCATGAGTGCTGTTCAAATAAACTAAGAGACCCCACAAGCATAGATTGGTGGCAGAGACATCCATAGGCAGTACCAGGGTCGGCCCATTGAAAATCAATTGAGCCAGCCACCTTGGCAGCTTACTCAAAATGGAAAAAGGCAGGTGAGTACCTTGAATTTCAGACAAGTTTCATTCAGATCAATCTTTATATTACCGACATCTCCAACTGTCAATTCATCAGCAGATGCCACATGACTGTTTTCTCCTGGGCTTGAGTTCTCGTCAAACCCTGTGTCTGAGCCTTCAAAATCAGGCTCCATTTCCTCATCAGAATCACTGAGAGCTTCATGCTGTTTGTTTTGACTGGACTCGGTGCAATGCTGTTCAAAGGCTTTTTCTGGAATCTGAGATGGAGTGGATACTCCATTTTGTAATGTTGGGAAATCTGATAAAACAACATATGGCTTCTTATCAAGTAAAGGCCTAGCAATATCAAATGGCACCCACCTGCAGGATAATTTTTTTTTAAAACAGAAATAACCATTATCTTCAAGTAAATAGACAACTCTACTAAGCGGTGCAAGCACCAGCCTTTAAGCAGTCCTGCCAGGAAATCCAATCAAGTAGACATAAAAAAGACAAAAAAAAAAAAAAAAAAAAAAAAAAAAAAGAAGAAGAAAGCAATGGAACAATGTACTGGATACCCAGATGCTTCAAAACGGGCAAGTATAAAAGTGGTATTAGGTCTAAATGGAAATGGATCCCACTTACTAAGTACAACAAATTGTGTAAAGGCCCAGGGAAGTAGTACAATTACGTTATTCAAATCTTTGCAAGATATTTCATTTATTCTGAACATATATTTTTGAAGGTTAGAGCAGAAGTGTGGCACCCATTTCGAGATTCAAACTTCCAGGAAACTTCAGACATCATTATATTTTGAGGGTTGTGGATGTGTCAAATGTTTTTTTTTTTTGGTTGGGGTTTTGGGTGTGGTGTGCGTGCGTGTGTGCAAGTGGGTGTGTGTGGGTGGGGGGTGGGGGTTTCTTGATTGCAACGGATGAGCATCCGGTTTTGGGTTGATTGGTTGGGAAAGGGCGCTTTGTCTCTTTCTTTTCCTAGGCTGTTTAGGGTGGTGTCTAACAAAGACTTGTTAGTTAAAGAGGGTTATGTTGGTGAGGGGGGTACGTCCTTTAGAAGGGTTTTGCATCCATCTTAGTCTTAGTCGTTCATTGTTGAGTCTCCTTTCCAACATTTTTATTTGCAAGGAAGAGGTCGACATTCATGTTTGGAAGCCTTGTCCCAGGAGTGTTCTCGACAAAATCTTTTTTTCCTAAGAGATGGAGATGAACACACACCAAACCAAAAGAAAAAAAAGCGGTAGTGTGGCACCCATTCCTAAATTCAAAATCCTATCATAATATTTTAAGGGCTGGGGATGTGTCAAAAGTTTGCAACTCTTAGCAACGGGTGAGTTTTAAAGTGAGGGAAGGAAACAAAGTCTGGTTTTGGGTTGATGAGTCTCCTTTCCAACATTTTTATTTGCAAGGAAGAGGTCGACATTCATGTTTGGAAGCCTTGTCCCAGGGGTGTTCTCGACAAAATCTTTTTTTCCCAAGAGATGGAGGAGATGCCAATCGTAAAGCCCCTAGCATCAACCATCACACACACACACACACAAACCAAAAAAAAAAGCGGAAGTGTGGCACCCATTCCAAAATTCAAAATTCTATCATAATATTTTAAGCGTTGGGGATGTGTCAAATGTTTGCAACTCTTAGCAACAGGTGAGTTTTAAAGTGAGGGAAGGAAACAAAGTCTGGTTTTGGGTTGAAGATTGGTTGGGAAAGGGTGCTTTTTCTCTTTCCTTTTCCTAGGCTGTTTAGGGTGGTGTCATGTCTAACAAAGAGTCGTCGGTTAAAGAGGGTTACGTTGGTGAGGGGGGTTGTGTCTTGAGATACTTCCTTTAGAAGGATTTTGCATCCATCTAAGGTTGGGCTCCCTCTAGGTGAAGGCATTTTGTTGGCTAGCAGGTAACGTGTTGACTGTGGATAATCTCAAAAAGGAGAGGTATTTCATTGGAAGCTATATTCAATGTGTGCTGCTTTTGCGGAAAGCATGGATAAACAAATAGATTACCTTTTTTCTGCATTGTGAGTTCTCTATGGTTTGTGGTTTAGATTCCTTATTCAGTGTGGTATCTTATGGTGGTTTTCAGGTTCTTTGATGGGCTTGGTTGAGGCACGGAAGATGAATCCGTTCTTTGGGTGTTGTGTTCTTTTTTGGAAACTAGTTCCTTTTGCCGTTCATGGTCAGTTTGGAAAGAGAAATTGCAGGATTTTCAGAGGTGCATGGATGTCCATGGATGATCTTATGCTCATTGTAACTTGTAGAATCACTAAATGGGTGTCATCAGAGTGAGTTCGATAGCTTATGCAGGCTTCCTTGTAATTGTGGTCCTTCTAAAATGAAGAAAGTGTTGTCTTTGTTGTTCTCCTGTAGAAGTTCAATGTGCTGAGGGGTAAGCCTAGGCTGATGGATAGAAGGGGTGTGCTCCATAATTAAGCAAGGTATGTTTTGGAAATGTTTTTGAGGAGTGTTAGTATCGTGGAGTCAGATGAGGGAGAAGTTATTGAAATTTTAGAAGCACTTTGGATTAGTCTGCCTCATTTCTTGACAAATTAGTTGAAGAAAGTGATTCGTGAAATGCAATTTCTTGCGTTCCTCCGCAGTTTCTCCTTAAAGATTTCAGTTCTACTTTAACCAAATTAAGTTTTTGTCTTCTTCAACTCAAGCGGAGCTTAATCATGTTGACTGGTCGGTAAATGCTTTGGAGGATTTGTTGGCTAAGTAAGAGGTCAACAGATCTTCTACTATGGTTGTTTCATCTATCTAATGTTGTTTTTCTGTTCCTCTAGCATAACGCTTTTATACCTCCTCAGCCAGTCGCTAGTTTGATTGGCTTCTTTGTGTTTTATTTGTTTCTATAATAGAAATACCTTTTTTTTAATAACCCAGGGTATCTCCCGCCCAGCCCAGCCCAGCCAAGCCCAGGAGCCTTTGGCCCAGAGCCCGAGGGACACTTGATTCTGGAAAGCCGAGAACTAATCCCTAGGGGCACATGTAAACCCTCCTATCCGCAATTCCACATGCACCGGGTAAAACTATGGGAGGTGGCCAATGAAGGTAGGTGTCGAACACAAGATCTCTCCACTTCCTAAGGCGCAGAGTCCTTGGCCAACCGAGCTAATAGAAATACTTTGTTGCCGTCTTAAAAAAGAAGAGAATGAAAACTTACTGAAAACGAAGAGGGCACAGAAGTTCAGATGGATGGTAAGAAGCTTTGTATCTCATTTTGCTGCAGGAGTGAATGTAATAGCCAAGATAATAGTATTGGAGGCGAGGACAATGGACTTGGTTCTCCTTGACCCAATCTATTTCTCGCAATGCTGAATATTTCCCAAGGGATAAGAAAGCAAGGTCTGGGTCCCAAAATAAATATTTGCTTGACAAACATCTTGGAAGAATATCCACCACACCAACTGCAACAAGCTTCCCATCAATCACGTATTGCTGATGGAAAGAGCCATACCCACAAGGTGGAACTGTGTTATCACCAGATGGGGGCACATATATTAAGGGTGTATCCACCAAAAACCTTCTATATGAGTTTTCATTTGGTTGATCATTATGCACTCTCATTTGATATTTTCTGTACAAAGCATATTCTACAGGATCAAAGCTTGATCTTTTCAAATGGATCTCAAGTTGCCGCCTTTTATGTGGAGGAACTGCATGGTTATTAAGAATGCCACCGCGTTTGGCATTTGCTCCAGTGACAGGTGCTTCACCACAAGAATTAACAGTGACAGGTGCTTCGCCAGAAGCAGTTTCAGTGGTAGATAAGTAGAAATTAAGGTGCCCATTGCAAGCTTTAATTGACGGACCAGAAAGTTCTCCCTGCTGATCTAATAAGCATGCTAGCTTCTCTGCAATGCCTTTTGGGGTAAGCTCAAAAAACTGGCCATTTCTGGATACCTCTGATGGAGATAAGTCATTTTCTTCTGATTCTGATCGTCTGAAGATTGCTGCAGTCTGAAATGAAATGCTGCTTGTATACAACAGATCTCCAGATATTTCGGTCAGCTTCTTCTTAGCCTGCGGTGTCACCTTTCTGACAGTAGCTTTGGGGAGTTGAACAGGAGGAAATTCACCTCTTGTAATGCATGCCCTCACACTACTATCAATTTTGGTTGACAAATAATGTATACATTCTTCCAGCTTACTTTGATCATTGCTCTTCTTAGCAGAAGATTCCTGTACAACCGATTTTTCATCCATTTCATTTGAAGACTTATTCTTGACCGAGCTGCCTAAAACATTGGAAGAGTTTAACTCATCCTTAACATGCTCTGACTTTTTAGCATCGAATTGACCATCTAAGTACCTACACATCAACATACAACTGTTGTGAGTCTTCATAATACATTTATCCAGAAAGTCCGTATGACTTTTCTCAAGTGCATGTGAAACTTCTTCCTTTTAATGAATGTGAACTTCTATTAAAATAAGAAGAGAGCTGTACAACAAAACTCCAACAACTTAATGAAGAATTGGTGATGAGAGTAAACAGAAATGGTTTTCTCAAAAGGGGCTTTTATCAAATGGTTGCTATGATCTTAACAAGGAAAAAGAGCTATAGTCAGTTAGAACATGGCATCTTTCTAAAAAGTAGATGATAAATTTTCTTACAAGTCATCTGCACTTCACCCTCAGAAAATTCAAACATACAAGGAAGAAGTTGGGTGGTCATATAGATTTCCACACTTTATCCCCTCTTCTTTTGATGAAATCTCCTTCCTAAGTGATACCACATACAAAAATATAAACCATTTCTACGGTCCCCTAATGTGGTACTCTCTCTCTCTCTCTCTCTCTCTCTCTCTCTCTCTCTCTCTCTCTCTCTCTCAATCTGTGTGTGTGTGTACACACTAAAACAACTTAACATAAATTAAAAGCTCTAAATAATATAAACATAACATAAAATGTACTCTAAAGAGAAGTTGGAGACTTGGAAGATTAGAGATAGTACATAATGTAGTACCCAAAAAAATGAAAAATATCCCAAAAGTAACAATAGTAAGCTCCAAATGCAGATACCAGGATGCACCGCTCACACCTAACTTTACACAAACTAAATAAACATCCCACCAATTTTTTTCAAAAAGAATAAAAGACTAAAAAATCTAGCCATGGAAATCAAGCGCAGCAGATGAAATTATTACATAAGAGTTGCGTAAAATAGCAATACATATTAGTTTACAGCGGACCTTACCAGTCTATATTGTGATTCGGACAATGCATTGACTAGTTTCAACCTAGCAGCAGCCAATATGTAGCGTATTGGATGCTATTTAAAACCTCCAATGCCCTAATAGGGAAGACACAATTTAGGTCCCCATTATCATCCTTTATCGTTTCACTTCCTCCAATCCCGAGAAAGCAAAAAACTCACCTATTCCTAAATTGTATCCCCACCCCCTCCTCCCAAAACCCCCCACCAAAAAACAAACCCTCTCTCAATAAGGGAAAAAAAAACAGAGGAGGAGGAGGCCACATGACTAATGTTTTAAGATTTAAAGGGACTTAAGGTAACTTTTTTAACTTTTAACAATCATAAACACTTGAGAAAGAGGACAAAGAAACAAAGCTTAGATAGAAAGCAGGAATTATCCAAATAATAAAAGAGTCCCAAGCATACCTTTGCATTCGTTTATATACACGAGCTTGCTCCTTGGATGGAACAAAATCTTCAGCTTTAAGACGGATAGTATATGAGGGGCAGCACGTCTTTTCCATCTCAGGTTTGTAAAGAAATGAACCTGATCTCCTCCAGCCCCAGTCAAGAAGATCTGCCATAGAATTTATGCGAGTAACATAAATATTAAGAAAGACAATCTTGTTGCATAGTATTACTCGTGCCAATTAAAAAAAATACCACAACACAGGTGAAAATAAGGGTTTCAAATCAAAGGTTTGCCACAAAACAATTAAGGTCATGAGAATTACAAAACTATAACAGCATATGAGCACCAAAAATTCTAAAGAAACTCAAATGGAAACATAAGCGACAAGATTATGAGCCAAAAAATCAAGGAACTGGTATGTCTGCAAGCTATACCCTTGTAAATCGCTTAAAGGTACATCTAAAGTCAATAGTTCCAGAAATAATTAATGAGTGTGTTTTCACCAATCCAGTCAAGGTAGTCAACTAAACTTGGTGAAAGTCATGAATCACTGAATCATTCAAGGGAATAGAACCGTGCAGACTAATATTCATTTTTCTTTGGGTAAACAGTAACTAATTAAAAAAAGAGAATAGTACAGAAATAGGAAAGCCATACACTGTAAAAGGAGAATCGTCTACGAGCGGACTGAATAAGTAGTCCAGCTCTATGGGGCGGGGCCCACCTTTGATCAGAGCAGCCCCTTTCACATTCTACTTTCTTGTAACTTATCTAGAATCCATCCAAGTGGGCCCCATGAGCTGGACTATTCACAATATGCAGTCTACTTGTAGGAGAATATTGTTCACAAGGGATGCACAATGTAAACAAATAAAGTACAAGAAAGTAGAAACTCCAACCATTTATTTGAAAAACTCACTCTGATGGGAGACATGCACAGAACATCAAATCCCTCACTCTAAGGCGACATTACTCACATCTACTTTGATGTCTGTAACATCCTTATTATTAATTTTTCTTGTTTTATTCACCGTAACTGCAAAAGTATTGAAAAAATAATGCACAAGAATATACAATATTGAACATGCTGATGAAATTTCAGGGCAGCTCCACATAAAACAAGTTTCCAGTCACAACTCCTTGATTGGCCAATAGATCTGGACTTCCTGGGTCGGATGGTGTGGGTCCCATGTGCTCGAGTGAACATCTCCATGTAGGCTAAAGCATTGGCTGCATTTTAGACTTCAATGTCCTGTTCTAATGGTGCCGGCTGATCCACATCAATTGACCTCTTGTAATCTCGCTCCACTTGGGAAAATATAAACTCCCTTGACAAACACAACTTTGGTTTTATTGAATGAGAGCCTACATGGAGACTTCATCTCCCTGCCACACACTCTAGCTAAGAGGAACCTTCCGCAATAAAAGAACCAGCCACCTTTCCTTTGGCTCCTCATAGTCTCCATAATTATTTTTGTTGTTTATTTTTTGATGTTGCTGTAATTTTGTTAGTGCTTTCTTAAACAACCCTTGTTACTCATTCTGTTCTTAATAAAGTTGGTACTTTCTTAAAGAAGAAATACAGCAAAGAAATTCAAGCTTCATCAGTTAGGGAAATGTGGACTTTTTCCTCTTCCATGCAAAAAAATCCCAACCCCAAACCCCAAATCATAAACGCATTTATGCAGAATTGCAAAAAATTTAGCTCTTTTATTGTTTTTTTCCTCATGGAAAAGTGGCTGGCACCAAACATGGAAAATCTGGAAAGGATTTTGGTAAATATGTGAAGCTACGGACCTTGGTAGTCATCAACTGTAAGGCTGTAAGCCAATAAACCTGCAAAACCATACCCAAAAGGAAATGTCAAACAACAAACAAGTATGAATGTAAAATTGTACATGCTAAGTTCCATGAAAAATAAATTACTTATTTGGATAATCTCATTAGTCAAACAAGTCATCAAAACTCAAAATCTCAACTTCAAAAGCAAGCATATTATTTCCAATTTTTGTTAGGGAAAGTCAGTGAGTGAAACACTCGGTTGAGTTGTTATAAAAATGCAGATTAAGGTACACTCCGGTTATCAGAAAACCCAAGCAAACATGACCAGCATCCAAATTGGCCACACACAGTTATCAGAAATTGACATCGCCAAATTAATAACAATGTAAGGCCATATGAGGTGATCCAATCCAATGAACAAAGCAAGACATCAACCGAACCCATAGTCAGTATCTGTCAGATCAGATGGTAATCCTTTCAGCTGTGTACTTAGTTTAGAGCGGAGATCGAGAACCACATAACTCAGCCAAACAGAGTGAATTACCATAATCATTCCACAACAAAGAAATCAAATTCAACATGCATTGCATCCGCAAATAGGCAAATTCCTCATATGAACCTGAATTTTCATAAGATCTAGCCAAAATATTCAAATTGCGAAGCAGTCAATAGGTTAAAGAGCATGAATTGCAATCACCGATCTACAATAAACTCGCCATAGCTTCAATTAAACAACAATTCTCAAATTCCTGCAGAATCGAACCGTGTCGATCATCTTTGAGTGAAGATTAATGAGAATTAGAGAGAGAGGGGAATCTGACTGTGTCTGATACTGGTGGAAGCTTTCGATTTGCAGTATCCGCAAGAACTCTGTAGACGACCATGATCTAAGACGACGCTTTCGCTTCTGCTTCTACTACTGCTTGTCATCTCTGAAATGCAAGGAATCTCCTCGTCCGAGCCTTGGGTTTTGGGGGTTGGATTAGGGTTTTTTACGAAGATTTGGGGGTTTTTCTGCGGGACCCGACCATGCCTAACCTTCTCGAAGAAGAAAGAAAAACATTCGCTTCTTCGCTTGCAGATGCATGGAGCTTATATAAATTGAGCAGAAACTGGACATGGAAATTTTTGTCTTGTTTTTCAACGAGAGCAGAGGAAAGCGACTTGGGGAATGCAGGAGGTGAAGAGATCCACGTACACGTGTGCGAGCTCGTAGACGGGGCCCACTGAAAGGACCGCCGCGGTGGGTGGTGCAGTACATGCATGTGGCCGAACCGCAGTTGCTGATTTCGGTTTGCGTGCAAGATGAAATATTTGGATTATTTTTCTGAAATAATAAAAACTTAAAAATATATGTATATATAATAGAAAAATAAAAATTATACATAATTCTTGTTATGAATATTGAGAAACAAATTTAAAAATGTAAAAATTGTGTTACAGACCCAAATAGATATGAATGTACAAACGATATCAACACCAAAATGTACGATTGAAATGAACCAAAATAGATCGGATTTCAAATCGGAATTTTATTGGACTCATTCTGTTTCGATCAAAACAACTGGAACGAGAAATTCAGGCCATTTTAACTGAAATGAAGTGAAATTGACTACAACGAGTTTATCCATGGAGCTCCACTTGTGGTCCACCTATTGATAATTCTAACCGTTTAAGATCAATATCATTCCCTATATATTCTCATATGTTGATTTATTAGAATGTGGTCCCACTAATAGTTCTCAAGGTCCAGCCCAGCTTGGACCCGAACCAGCCTAGCTCACTTTTGGGCCATTTAAAATATGAATAGAAAGCCCAAAACCCTGACCCGGCCTAATCGAAATAACTACTACATGTGGTTTGTTGATTGGTTTGCAAAAAAAATTTATAAAATGATAAAAAGGCCCAAACAAGTGATAGAAAGAATGGCCTGGCACAACCTGAATGACTAAACGGGTGAGCTACGGCCTAACATGAATAAGGTATGTGGGGCTTTCGCGAGCCTATTTGTTTGCATAATGGAATAAGAAAAAATATAATAGAGTCTCAGATCAAGGAAAAATGATAGCAGAGGAAGTTAGCTGTAAAAGCACAAAAATTTCAAAAAGTTACTTTTAATTGCAATAAATAATAATAATAATAAAAGATGCTCTAAAAGGCATAAAATGACAAAAATTATACATGTAAGAAGCACAAAATGACAAAAAAGAGTGTTTTTACTCGAAACTCCTTCCACTATTTTTTCTTCTTGATTTGACGCTCAATTTTAGGGGGTGTTTGAAAATTAAGTATTTCTATAGATTTTGCTATATTATCTCCTACTTTAGGGGGTGTTTGAAAAGCAAATATTTCTAAAGATTTTACTATATTATCTCCCATTTTAGAATGTAATCTACACAACTAAAAATTAGGTGTTTGAATAACCTAGAAAGTATATCTCAGAAAATCTACACAATATCTCAGTTTCTTATAAAATTCTTTATATTGTAATATTCAAGTATATGATGTATAAAACAATCTTTCATTAAGAAAACTAACCAAAACAAGGTCAAGAGTAAAAATTTATGATAAACTCCTACTATGGTGGCCAACTATATTTTTTTTTTATATTGATGGTTTCTATAGGAATCCTACTATGACTTTCAATCTTATTAGATGGGCCCTTTAGTATTTATAAATTTTATGTGGGTCCCATAGTCCTATAATAATTACATAGTTTCTTTATTGATTACTAACATTAGATGGGTCCTACAAATATTACATTAGGCAATTTCTACCATGATTACCAACATTAATGGTCCCCTAGTGATTACTATAATTAGCTTGGTTAATATGACTGTTAACATCAAATGGGTCCCACGTTGATTTTTCATAAATGGATTCTTCAATGATGTTTAACACTCGATACAAGTCTCTTCTATAATCACCATTGGATGTATTAAATTATAATTATTAATATTTGGTGGACCCACATTGATTAAAATACATTACTTGTGGGCTTTAACATTCAGTCTAATAATTTTCTAATTAGATGGGCCCTACCACGGTTACCGATATTAAATCAATCTAGTATGACTACTAGTTAGTGGGTTCCCATTGGATCAATCATCCAGATTTTTGTATTCATTGCTTATTTCGGTGCATCATCTAGTGAAGATTTTATAAATTTCCAAACACTTTAAGGTATATTGAAATTTGTAGAAATTGCCAAACACCATAAGTGACAATATTATAATATGACACTATTTTATTATATGATAATGAAATCTTACAAATTTTAAATTTGGTGACATTATGTTCTTCTTTTATCCAAACACCCTCTTAGAGTGTAATCTACACACCTAAAAACTAGATAATGTTTAGATAACTTAGAAAGTATCTTACAATATCTCATTTTCTTATAACAACCTTTACATTATAATATTCAAGTATATGTTGTATAAAACAATTTTTCGTTAAGAAAACGAATTAGTGGTCAAGAGTAGAAATTTATGAGAAACTACTACTATGGTAGCCCATTATATATTTTTTTAATATTGATGGTTTCTATAGGAATCCTACTGTGACTCTCAATCGTAGAGGGGTCCTTTAGTGTTTCTAAATTTTATGTGAGTCCCATAGCCCTATCATAATTACATAGTTTCTTTATTGATTACTAATATTAAGTGGGTCCTATAACTATCACATTAGGCAATTTCTACCATGATTATCAACATTAACAGCCCCATAGTGATTACTATAATTAGCTTGGTTAATATGACTATTAACATTGAATGGGTCTCACGTTGATTTTTCATAAATGGATTCTTCAATGATGTTTAATACTCGATAGAGCTTTGCTATAATCACCATTGGATGTATTACATTATGGTTATTAACATTTGATGGACCCACATTGATTACAATACATTGCTAGTGGTTTTTAATATTCAGTCTAATTATTTTCTAATTAGATGGGCCCTACCATGGTTACCAATATTAAATCACTCTAGTATAACTACTAGTTAGTGGGTTCTCATGGGGTCAATCATCCCAATTTCTACATTCATTTCATATTTTGGTGTATGATCTAGTGAAAATTTTATAAATTGCCAAACATTTCAAGGTATATTGAAAATTGTAGAAATTGTCATACACCATAAGTGATACAATATTATAATATCACACTATTTTATCATGTGATAACAAAATCTTACAATATTTAAACTTCGTGATATTATGTTCTTTTTTTATCCAAACATCCCCATTTTACTCTACTCCACTTACAAACAAAAATGAAAGTTGGGCAAGGCTTAGATATAAGCCTCGCCCGATCTGCGAACACCTATTATTAGAGGGCATATGATATGCATGCTTAAAACTCTCATGGGCCTACAGATATAGGATTAGTCCTTAATTGTCCCTGACTGTAGTTGTAGGTTTTAGGGAGTGTCAATGCAGGGGTGCGGGTGTGAATTTGAATTCCCCATGTGTCAGCAAAACAAAGGGATTAGTCCATATTAATTAATAGGCTAAAAAGTAAGCCTGAGTTCAATGCACAATCGGGACAAACAGGGCCAGACCTCATCTTGTAGCCACCGATGGAATCATGTTTCTTCCAATAATGGCTGCTTCCCAGCCCACCTCCTGGTTGTCATCGCTCGATCACACCCTTTTCCATTGGTGAATACTATGGACCTTAGCATGCGATTTGGTTTGGTTCGCTCACGACTTTGGATCTTAGCACCCTACCCATTTGGCATTTTATTAAATAATTAGAAGTCAAGTAAAGCCTCAATTTTTCAGATGAGAGGTCATATCAACAGCAAAATTATATACCAATCAATTAAAAATAAAATACCATCGTAACCCCATTTTATTTTATTTTCCTTAATTTGATGTTTTACTGCACTTTATTTTACATGTAAAATTACCAAACAGGCCCAAAAAGTTTGTTTGGACAAACGATCTAAATATGCACTCCAAGTCTCCCTAGGGTTGGTAAAGTGAAATGGGCCACCCTAGCCCATTGAGTGTTTTGTGGCTTTCATGCTTTAAAGCATAGGTTCTCTCGTGTGTATTTTTTGACTGCATAAGTTTAGGTTCACTCCACCTATATTTCCCGGCCCGTTTCTGATTTGTAGCTGTTGGTGATTGTGTAACTGCTCACAACATGTCTCTTGATTTTATGGAACACTAGTAGAGCCCTGCACGTGCAATGCACATGCACCGAACAAACAATTTTACTAATAAATTTTAAAAAAAAATAAAGTTCTTAAAAAATTCAGTAGAAGCATCAATACGTTTAAAAATAAAATTTCAACAAAAAATGAGTGATTGTAAATTGTAAGGCCTGTGCAATGTCCAAATATAGCTGACACTACTTTTTTCTATACATTTGAAAACAATAAAATCATGATATAGTGAGAAAAATGAGATCTCAAAAGACAATCGATATGAAATTTATATAACTTTTTGAGGATATAAATCACAATGTGTACAAAGAAATTTCAATTTACTTTATTTGACCTGTCAGGTCGACTTATCAGTTTCTTGGTAGACTTAACCTGCTAAAGTTGGAGTCCATTTGAAAGCCTGCATTTTTATAAAAAATAAAAATAAAAATAAAATCTAAGAACCAAATGAGCTTATTGTTCTAACCAATTACCATGAACATTATATGTTCACTACAAAATCAAATTCTATTAAGGAAAAAAATAATTATATCTTACCTAAGGACATCAGAATAACAAAACTAAGATGGTGGTTATAGTCTTAACTTACAAAGAAGAATAACATCTCACACCAACCGTCAAGAATAATGAAGTAATCCGGCTTGTCCTTAAGCGATAGGGATCAACAATGGTGAAACTATGATATGAACTTTGATGGGTAAGATTTGTAAAGCACATGTTGATCCATATTAGTATTTAACATGTGCTTTGTTTTATTTTATAAGACGGACCACTATTAGGTAAATAGAGGCATTACATCTCCAAGAGTCAGCATCTTCTTTTGCTTGATACAAAGTGCTATATTTTATACCTTGTAAGAAAAAGATAATACATAATAATCATAGAAGTTCAGTTAAATGAAAGCTCACAAATTGATATATACATATGGAGAAAAATGCCAAAAAATAAAAAACTACAAATACAAATCTGCCAAAAGAATTGAACCTTTCACTTAAGAAATACTTAAGAATGTAACACAGGTATTCTAAATCAACTCTTTTGCTTTGTTTTATAAAAATGATGGGAGTGCTAATCAAAGTAAGAAAAATTCGAAACGAACAAAGACAAACTGAATTTGTTGCAGCTCAGCATCAACTACTTATTTTAATTGTTTACACTTAAAACGACCACTTCATTCATTTACTCTGAAGTTAGTAATAACACTGGCATAACAAGCAGTTTCTATGAGATTCTCGTTTTCCCTTTAAGGAAAGGCATGACGTTTCATTGAAATATATGAAAAGAAGAAGAACAAGAAGAAGCTTGTAATGATGAAAGAAATAAATGTGTTAGAAAATGATCAACGTTTTTCAATTTAAGCCTCATGAGTAAGAGCAATAATAAATAAATATATCCATGCCCTTGAAATGCCCTTTTATAATAAAAAAATTCACAAAAGTTGTATATTAAGAAACTAAAAATTGTACTGATCGAACAACAATAATTTTACGATAGTAATCTATAAGATCTACCACTAAATTGCATTTATGGAATTATCTTTAGCAATCACTAATATCAGAAGAGAACCATTATTTAGTAGTAGTTATCACATTATCCAACTTGTGATTACTCTTCCAACAGGAGTATAAATCAAGATCAATACAACTATTATGTCAGATTGAAAACTCAATTATTCTAACTAAATAAAATACAAACACATAAAGCAACAGTAAAATAATATTTAAAATTTTTTTAATGGTAACTTTCATTAAAAGAGAGAAAAAAACAGGGAGGACATAAAATGAATTTAAGTTTGTACATTTCACTTTCTAATTTATGATATTTTGTTAATTGCTACTTTTTTCTAAAAGAGAAAAAGAAAAAACTAAACATAAAGCAATAATGCAAACGAAGTACCTGTGTAGATGAAATGTGCTGATAAGTTTTGGAGGTCCCTATACCTTTTTCAAAAGCCATAATAAATAATATCCAACTGAACGAACATCAAATTACAAATATTTAAGGTTAATGTACAAAAGATTAAAGGATTAATATTTAAAAAATAATAACAAAGAGTTACATTCGTACAAAGAAAATAATCTCATATCTTCTAGAAACCTCCCAGAGCCCTTTGATGTTTTTAACTCTCAAATTTCAAATACAAATACCACTCAAGTATCTTTTAGTTCCACCAGAAAATAAAAATAAAAATAAATAAATAAATAGAAAATATTTGTAACACCCGAATCCCGAAGCTCATCAGGACCCGGGGCCTTACTATAAGGAAATTATAATCACCACATAAATCAAGTAATGCCAAGGAATTGAGTAATGCACTTAATTTCAATTAATTTAAAGATCAATTAAACAGAAGTGAAGTAATAACAAGTTCAACATCATTAAAGAGTAACCAGTCACTAAAATTCTAAGTATTATTCTTCTATCACAATTATACGCTCTCCCATCAGCCACGCATATTGAAGTCCAATGGCTGATTCCCATCGTTGTCAAGCTCCCCCAAACATTGCACACCTGAAGTGGGGCAAACCACTCATCAGATAACTGGTGAATAATATTCCAAATACACAAGTCATTATTAATATAATGCATCAACAAAAGCGCAGAAGAATTCACGAGGTGACAGATTTCATATAGAGTTTTCTTATTATTTAAGGAGGTTTCATATTTAGCCCTTAATTTTGGTAAGTTCGGTAATCCCAATTACGAGTTCTTATCATACAATGGAACTCTACCATAAGAGTTTTCAGAGTTTCAAACCCTTCCCAAAAGGAAGACCTTTCTATATAATTCATTCAAACTCTCCAAATGAGATTAATTTCAAAAAAACAGTCTTTCAGTCCCTGTCCAACCTTATTCCTCCTGGCCCTCAAGGGGTTCACTAATAAATCCAATATCCCAAAAGTAGGGATCCTTACTGACATTTCATATGATGTTCATATCAAAATACTCTCATTACAAAGTTGTTTTGTCCTTTATATCCATTATGCATTTAGTAGCACTATAATAGAAGTATACACACTAATTACATTGTTATAAGACTAGTTCCACATATTCGGGTTTACATACGCCCCACTTAAATTCAACATTTGGTACCCATCTCTGTAATACTACTCTTACAACATTAGGTCCCATGGTCTCCCTATAGGTCCCATCATATATATATATATATATATATATATATATATATATATATATATATAAGCCTTACACTAAGATTTAAGTCCATAATAAATCAGTAAAGACACTAACTAGTTTATATCTTCTAGCATACTATATGATTCAGGTAACATTTGTGTACCTAATCAATTCAAATGAAGCCTCTGGAAGATCCAAAACATCCAAAAGAAACTGTTCCATATCAACAATGGTCGTCCGTGTAGTTTATAATACAAATAACAATCCATCATCATCTCTAAAACATGGGTCTCACGCCCAATACTTTGAATGACAGGAGATTGTGGGTCCCTAGCGGTTTAAACGACATGGATCCCGACCATCTTGGTCTCCAAACAGGGACCAAGATGATGGCTGGTTCATCATCAGGTTACAGTATACTTATGTAGTATATGTACTTTAAACATATTGGTATAAAATCTAGTGGGTCCCACTAATCTGATCTAAGATCAGACCTAACATATAGGGTCATCTAGGGCTAAGCTGTCATACTAGTGGTTTGGATTCACAGTAAACATCCTTATTGGGTCCCACGGTCTCAATAAAATTCATATATAACGATTATGGTTAACAAAATTGAAGCTTCTGGATAACTGGGCAAATGTGGCCCAGGTCTCATGGGACCACCACCATCCAGATCAACACTGGGCCCTCTTCGAAATGTGGGATCTCAATCTATGATTGGCATAGTTAGTGGGTCCCACGGTAGATGTCGACCAAAACTACCCAGTAACGTCTCTGTTACAATAATTAAATAGATGGGGCCAGATGGGTTCCACTTACAAATGGGTCCCTCTACACTGGGATCGCCCAGGGGTCTGCTATCAGATCCCTGGATCAGATCCCTGATCAAGTGGCCCACTTGATTTCACTGTCCCATCCATCGATGGAACCCAATCACACCAAAATGACGCTATAGTGACAATTTGGACTCAGATGGGGCCTGATGGGGCCCAGTTTTCAAAAAGGGCCAACTACACCTTGGTCGTCCAATGGTAGACTCTCTGATCCCTGGGAGTGATCCCTGATCAGATTGCCCATGTGATCATACAACTCAAATCGACAGATCTGTGTCTGTCGATTTGGGTTGAAACTGGCTTCATATGATTCTTCTTCCACAATTAAGATATATGTATGAAGAAAAGAGATCTAATTATGATACCCAACAGATAAAAATGATTATAATCTAATACTAATTTGATGAGGGGATCACAGATAACCAGATCCGTCGACGATTTTCAAGATCTGATACTATTTCCAAGATCTGTCGACAACAAGATCTTCATTGATCCCCTTTTTGGGTTATGATCACCGGAAACACAGAATCCAAACATTCATAATTATAATTCTCTGTATATTTGAAAGTATCACTCACCTCCTAGTGTAGCAAATCGTGGCGCGGTTGATGTGGGATCTCGAGTACTGCATCCACTGGTCCTTAGGCTTCAGGCTTCTTCCTCCCTGATATCCTTCTCTGCTCCATCTGTACTTTTCCTTCTCCTCTCCTCTTTAATCCAAAATGGAATGGAAAACAATGCAATATGTAACGAGAGTTCTTAAATTGTTTTTTGGGGATAAGATTCAATCTCTACTGCTCCCTGGGTATCAGAACAGAAACCTCCTCTCTAGGAGATATCGTTCAAACAGTCTAACTATAACAAAGGCTTTAATGGGTTGGACCAGGTTAAGAAATCAATTAATATAACTACCAACCCAACCTAGTACCTTATGTGCCAGGCTAATCTGGGCCTAATCTGGCCCAGGTTATCACAATATTTGCACAATTAGCATTGTTTTAGGTAAAAAGAAAAAAAAACAGAGAGAATAATGTTAATTCTCTCGTGTGTTGTCAATTTGGTATTTGAATTATAACACAACCACCAATTGGCCACCAACAACAATAACAAAAGTAGCAATCTAACTAATACCTTTTGTCGCGACTTTTAAAATAATGGCGAAGTATTTAAAGTGCCCACAAAATTGTAAATATTGAACACCAAAAGGTAGTAAGTAAAATACACTTGATTGCTTTTCTTTTGATCCATTATAAGATACACTATTCATTTCTATTTTATTTTCATCCCATCTTAGTTCAAGGTTTATCATTGAAAAAGACACATAGCATTTAAGTTTTTAGAGTTAAAAGGCATACAATGAACCACATAATGGAGTAAATAGTGCATAGTTAAAATCTTTTGTTTTTCCCACATTGTCTTAATTTATTAATCGGGGTGGACAAAATAGTGCCAAGAAAGACCAAAAAAACTTTCTAAATAATAAAATCTAAAATATTTTTCCTTCGAAATGATTCTTTAATTGCACGATGTCTCACAATTAATTTTACAAAAGACAAAAAAAAAAAAGAATAAAAATTTGAAAATTACTGAACAAAATGGTTCAATGAGAACCACACAAATGAATGCTTATTGGTCTTATCCCACTCTTGATGGGTTTGGAGGGTGACGATTGAAGAGATATTGGTCTAAAACGTAAGAATTTAACTAACATAAACTAAAATAGGAAAAATAAACAAAATAAAATGTCGGATTCTTATACAAATATGGATTAAGCTTTTGGTCTTTTGAATATTAACACCTGTACTGCTTAAAAAAAAAGTAGTTCCCCTTCGAATCTATAGAGAACGAAAACAAATTTCATCCCTCATAGCATCATCCTTTTAGTTATTGTCTACTTTGCTTTTCTCAATCAGAACACTTTCTGTTTAAGTTTTCAATTTTCTATCTCACATAACAAAACAATATAAAGTTTACATTTTAAATGCTATGCACAAATTCATATTCCAAACATAGAGTGAGAACTAAATATAAAGTTCTATCGTAAGGAAACATGAAACACGCACAATTTGGAAGCCTGCAGTTAAGATTCAATAAATAAAACAAACATATAATTAAAACTATCAGAACACGAAGGCTATCAATGGGCTTAACTTTGGCCCTAACAAGAATGAGAAAGAAAAAACCAACTCTTCATCATCATTTTCTTAACTTTGGTTGCGCCCATTTTTCTTAAAATGAATATTTTATTGCAACATTAAAAAAAATTAAATAAGAAGATACAATCAACAAATAATAATTTCATTAGACAGTGCTCACTTACATGTATGAAAACTCCCTCCATTCCAAAAGAAGCTAAGAGTCAATGAAGAATCTTTTAAAATATCATGTTCTTCCTTATACAATTATTCACAGAGGAAAAACCTCAGACCCACAAAATTCCCTACATTGAAAATCTTGTAGCATCTGAATAAGAAGAATGTTAAAATAAAATTGAAAAAAGAAGAGGAAAAAAACAACATTTGAGATATTGATTTGACATAGATTCAAATCTTATCCACATTTTCTTTTTCTTTTCTCCACCACCTTAAAAAAAAACAAAGAAATCGAAAAAAATTACTCAATTTATTGGAATGTATTAAAACGAAATTTTATTATGTTTAAAATATCAGCATCTACTCAATATAAGAGATGAAGAAAATTATTAGGATCGTGTGTGCCAAGTTTGGTCTGTATCCAAGTTCATTTTGGTATAGTAGGGAGGTATTTAGCAATTTTTCAGAGAATTGAGGGGTCTTTTTTTGTAATTTTAGATTTTTGAGATTATGGTATCGTTGGGTAGATATTTTTAATTCCTAAACTTTAGTCTCCTAGATCATCTTGGTCCGGATCCTTAAAGCCCCTCTAAATCCAAGCCGGGCCCAAAGTCTATTTTAGACAAATTGGAAAATTCCCATTATGTCCCCATCTTTATTAATACATAAAATACATGTACATAATAAATACTATAAGGGTGGGCCCCACAACTTGCATTTTATTGGGCATGTGTGTAGTAAAAAAGTACATCATCTTTCTCTCTTTTTTTTTAGACATTTTATAAGAGTAGGAGTTAGGAAATGCCCATTATGTCCCCATCTTTATTCATATATAAAATACATATACATAATAAATATATATAAGAGTGGGCCCCACAACTTTCATTTTTTTGGCTATGTGTGTAGTGAAAAAGGACATCATCTTTCTCTCTTTTATAAGAGTAGATAGATAGATTACTAACGTGTTCCTGCTTCCATGCAAATAGTATTATGCCACCGCCATGGATTTATGAGATAAATTACTTCCATAGAAGTGAGTGCGTTATCTCCAAGGACAAATGTAAATAGCTATCTCAAATAATCTCCTCGCTACATGTTGTTGTTCCCTTTGATCAACTAGCACCTCAGATGAGATCAAAGGGACATACATGGATTCCACGTGCCCTAACTAAAGTAAGTGCAGGCATGCTTGTTTGTAAGAAGAAGTAATATCAAATAAAATTGAGTATCAAATCAATATTTAAAAAAAAAAAAAGTAGAGGGAGTTGGAGGGAAAAACACCTTTTTGTCATTTTGTTGTTTAAGAGTATCTATTTTGTCATTTTATACTTTTAAATAGTATCTTTTTAGTCATATTGTGCAATTAAAAGTATCATTTTGTCACTTTTTTTTATTTTCCCTCCAATTCTATCCTTTTTTTTTTCTTGTTTTGACACTCAATTTTCCTTTTATCTTAAAACAGACCGGCGCATCCAACTAGCAACGTGAATGGTTCAAGTCGAGTATTGAATAACTTGGGCCCAAGTGAGTTAATGCGGGGGCACAAACACACAATCAAATTGAACAAAATTCACTTAGGGCCTATATGGATAAATGAGGATTAGAGTAAAATGAAGTGAATTTCACATGAGGAGTAAAGTTGAGGAGAAGTATGTTGAAGTTAAAGTAGAGTACTTCACTTCACTACATTTGGATGCTTATTGTGAAGTTAATGTTTGAAGTAGAATCCACTTTTAGTTTAGGAAGTAAAGTATCATGTTTGGATAAATGAAGAATGGAGTAAAATGAAGTAAATTTCACATGTTGAGTGGAGTGGAAGAGAAGTCAATTGAAGTTAAAGTAGAGTGCTTCACTTCACTCCATTTGGATGCTTATTTTGAAGTTAAGGTTTATAGTAGAATCCATTTTTACTCAAGGAAATGGAAGTATTTAGAGTTTAAGTGAAATGGAGTACATGTAGCTTACAACATTACTTCATCTATTGGGCTGGACTCAACCAAATAGGATATAGTTAAAATTTTAGACTGTTAGGGCCCATTTATTTAACCTCACTTTACTCTTCTTTTTTTTGCTTATCCAAACATGCCCGTAGAGTTGAAATGAAATGGAGTACATGTGGCCGACAACATTACTTCATCTATCAGATCAAACTCATCCAAATAAGGTAAAGTTAAAATTCTAAACTGCTAAGGCTCATTTAACTTCACTTTATTCTATTTTTCGCTTATCCAAACAAGCCTTTTTTTTTTTTAGGTTTTAAAATTGATGTTCCTCTAAACCCGAGTCCCCATCTTGATGTGACTGGGGCCATGCTGGTTCATGTGTGCCCTGCCTCTCAAGTTTCACCCCTCTGAAAATCTTTCACCGTGCCGAAGTGTTTGTGCCACCTACAGAGCACAATCAAATTGACTTGGCACCCTTGACAAGGACAGAATAGTCGCAATTACATATCAATACATATACCAACATATTATAGAAAGTTTTTTTAGAACTGCTTCATAACAATCAACCAATTCACAGCCCTAGTATTCTATCGACTCGGGGACTCACTGTATGAATGAATGATTGAGAGGATATACACATCATAGGAACTCATTCTTCATGGCAAAGAAGGTCTATTCCTTTCCAGGTCCATGTCAAGAAGTCTGCTGATAATGACCCCATGACATGAACCAGAGAACACCAAGGACAAGATATTAAATTGTTGATTTAATAGAATGAATTAAATATATAGTTTATATGCAGGTCTTCTCACTTTTTAACATTTTTCTTTTTTTTTTTCTAAATTTATCTGTTATTATATATATACTTTTCCAAAACACTACTTTGAAATGAAACTTTTTGGCTGTTTCTGCATTTTTGTGTTTGATTCCAGAGTTCACCATCATTTCAGTTTGGAGTCAAACCTAACCTAACCGGAAAAAAATTGATAACTATGTGTAGGAGGTACAAGTTTCTTGCTTTCATATGGATATTGCAGTATTATGTTTTCCCCCCATTTTGGGCAGGTCATAGTGATTTCATAAATTAGTAAGATCACATCTACATTGCATTTAACTTCTTGCTAAACCCAGTCAGATGCCCAATGTAAAGTTGTAAGCTGGCTTCTTAATTATGGAGCATGAATAATGTTTACTTCTACCATTAGATGTTTCTGAGATGGTGCTGATATTTTAAACTAATGTCATTTTAAAGAAAAAAAAAAGTTTCATTCGTAACCACCTATCAATGAATGCTTACTTGCGATTTTTTGTAAAGACACAAACTAGAACGATTTCTGCATCTTGTAGAATAGTTGGTGCTGGATTTTTTTTTTTTTTTTTTCTAGAGTCTCTTTAATATCTGTAAGTAAGAATAGAGTGAAAGCAAGCATTCTGACAGAGATTTTTATCTTT
This sequence comes from Umbellularia californica, assembly GCA_028538565.1. Taxonomy (NCBI): domain Eukaryota; kingdom Viridiplantae; phylum Streptophyta; class Magnoliopsida; order Laurales; family Lauraceae; genus Umbellularia; species Umbellularia californica. The sequence continues at coordinate 106,170,595 of JAPQWN010000001.1, forward strand.
GTTATTTTCTCCAGGCCTTCCACTGCAGGCATGGGAAGGTCTATCTCTTCAGTAAGGTGTAAGTTTCTTGATATGTTATTACTCTTTTATATGCTTAGAGGTCTGTAAAATAAATCCTTTGTTCCCTCAATTGCGGTTTCTTTTCCTTGGCAAGAGCTGAACTGTTCTTTCTTGTTGCATTATTGTATGCATGGTTGCTTTGAAAGTAAAAAAGATGAACATCAAGTACTTGCAGCACTGAAAAATGTTACTGTTCTATATCTGATGCATTTGATATATTTACAGAGGAACTCGATCTATTATAGTACAATACATTTTCTGGTGTTATCTTGCTGATGTGGAAATTATCATATTGAAGCCTTATCTCATCATGAGAATGTGGAAATATATGTTATTTATTTGCCATAATTTTTGTTACACCCCGACCCGATTTAGCCCTAATTAGTATTAAGTAATTGTGTTTTAACCGTGTTAATTGAGTTTAGCTGTTAAGTTATGGTGGTTAGTGTTTATTAATCTCTATGGATTGAGCTAGATGAGTTTTACATCTTATATAGGTGAGTTATAGTGGAGTTGACTCACTTGAGTTGAGTCAAGGACTTTCTTTCATAAATATAGGTTTTCGTGTTTTTCATAATTTGATCGTCATTTTGACATCATCGCGTGTATTTTGATGAGTACATCGATTTTCATATTAGGCATTTCTTCATTTGACCAACCGTTGTACCGATGGACCCTCATTTGACTCGAAATGGAAATAAATCGGTTGAATGGACCTTCTTGCAATTTCCATTCTATATAAAGTTTGACCCAACCCTTCTCTCTTTCCTTTTCATTCTCTATCTCTCTCTGCACTTTTCCTTTTCTTCCTTTCTCATCTAGCAAGAAGGAATCGTGCATGTGCATTGGAGGCTTAGGAAGTTTGAGAAGGACTCTTCTACACCTTCATCTTCACTAGTTGGCTAGAGACTATCTCCACCCTCCTTCAACCCGTCCAAATTCGAAATACTTAGAAGAGGGTTTGGTTTCAATTGGGGGTTTTTGGGTTTCTTGACCCTTAGTGGGAAGAGAGCTTGGAGAGCACTCCTTTGAGGCAAGTATAAGCATGATTTGGGTTACATTTTGTGCATTTTCATTTGGTTCAAGTAATCTCTTTCCCTTTCTATTATTTTGGGTTTTTATGTTGATAGATGATAAATGAGTTGGATTTCTTCATGTGGGTTGTTTTGAAATGTATGGAAGTTTTATGTATGTGTTATGGGAGTAAGTAAACTCATTTTGACAAGGATTAAGATAGAAAAGACGAAGGAAATTGAACTTCGTAAGTTCTACCGGAAGTACTACCGGTAGAAGTGGCTCGAAATTTGACAGAGAGTTGTAGAAATTGAGAACCCTTAGTTCTATCGGAAGTACTACCGGTAGAGCTTCTACCGGAAGTACTACCGGTAGACGGACCTGACCCCGTTTCTTAGACTTTTTTTTTGCTCAAATAATGGTGTGTTGACCCTTCTGGGGTATTTCCGCCCTCCTTAATCACTCATTTAGTGGGTTTTGGAGTACACCCTCACTTCCGTAGGAACTTAGGGAATTTTTGAATCTTATGACCATAGAATGGAAACTTTAACCACATAATTGGGCCGATGGATATTCCTAGTCTAAACTATGCCATGAAAATTCGTTGAGAAGTTCAACGTCTCTCTTGTAACTAGTGACACCAAATAAATGTAGTATTTCATTGATTCTCCCAACCTATTTTGAATTGGATGGTAGAGTACTAAAAACATAAAAATCTAGGTTTAAATTGTAAAATAAAAATAGTTTGATTTCTAAGTAATTGCATTTCATATTGGTGTGTGAATTCCCTTCAAATCTCAGAATCCTACTTAATAGATTGATAAATTCTTAGTAATCCCTTATATCTTATCTTTTATATTCAATTGTAATTCCATTTGCATATTTCCAAATTGATGTTTGGTAGAAATGAGGATTGAGTAAGAAATTGAAAAGATGTGATTATCATTTAATTTGATTATGAATAATGCATATGAGTTTACTCAATTCTACTTTTATTTCGAGTATTATTGATTCTATCGAGTCGGCACTACTTAGCTTCGACCCAGTGATACCCGACGGGGCTACACTCGGTTTATAAATTGAAACTACTGCAGTAAGTCATATGGAGCTCCGGAACTCCAGACCGGGTAGCCAGCTAGCCTTTGGCCGGGCCGCTGGTGACATCCCAACTAGATTTGCTCTCTTTGAGAGGATGAGCTTAAGGTAGTAGCCAAGTTGCGCGTTTCCCTTTTCACTTGATCCATCATGCATAAATTATACAATTGAGCACAAAATTTCCAGTTGGTATCTATTGTTGATTTCTATCAATTTAACTGTTTTAAATTCAATTGAAACCTTATGTATTTCCTTATTTTTTTTTTGCATATGCTTGCTTAATCGTCGTATTAATGATACTACATTTGGTGTCACAGTCTCAGGTGCAGTCTCCGGCCCTCCAGAGGCCGAGGAGAGAGAGAAGGCTACCCATGAGGTACCTTCGGGTTTAGTGGAGTGGCCCGAGCCTGAGGCCCATTGAGCTTATCTTCCGGGGAGAGCGTCAACACTTTTTGTGGAGACTCTTTTATGGTGTGGCTAGCCCCTTTTTGTGTGGGCCACACTTAGATTCTAGAAATTCCTTTTGATTATATTTTTGGTATTGATGTTTAGGGTTCTTTAGCTTACCCTCTTTTGTACAACATTGTAATGAATTGTATAATTCTTTTGTAGTAAAACTTGAACTGTTATGTAGACTGAAGGAATTTGATACCTCACACAAATGAAATACAGCTTCCGTTATGTTTAATTGCTTTAATGTGTTTTGTGAGTTTTAACTCATATATATGGATAGTTGGTTTCCTCTCCTTCGTGTGTTGAACTTGGCTCGAGACAGGTACAGCACGCTGGAGTACGTGTGACACACCTCGGGGATTACCTTAGGCCAGGGTGATTCGGGACCGGGATGTGACATACGTAAGTATGGTATCAGAGACCTGCAAGTCCTTCTAAAAGACTTAGAAACCTTATTAGAGACGTTGTGAGGATACGTTAAAATCGTTTACGAGTATAGATTAGACAAGGCTAGTTAGTTCTTATTGTGAGATTGTTCTTAGTTTTGTGTTCTAGCTAGCAAATTGTGATAATAGTTAGGAAATAATCTTGATTCTCAATTGTTTTGCAGGTCAATGGCATCTGGTTCCGGAAACGGCATAATGGTGGAAACAATGAATTTCAGAATGCTGGCTTGTTTGTTGATTTGAACAATGAACCACCTCCTATGGATGATAGGATAATGGTGATGATGGAACAAATGACAAAGACTAATGAATTTCTAGCAGCGCTGATGGCCAGACAAGGTCCAGTGCAGCCAAACCCGGGACCGCCAGTGGTGATTCAACCTAGAGAGAATGACCCAAATGCTCTGTACGATAAATTTAGAAAAAGAGGAGCTACCAAATTCCAAGGAAAGGAAGATGCCATTCAGGTTGACGAATGGTTAGAGCATATCAACGATGTATTTGAGACGGTGATCTGCGATAACAGACAGCGTGTAACTCTCACAACCTCTATGTTTCAAGGAGTTGCTAAAGATTGGTGGAAGAGCGTTCGAGATCCCTACAGAGTCATGCCTAATGCTACCATATGGGAGACTTTCCAAGAGCAATTCCGCCGCAAATTCATACCACCTCATGTACATCGGAAGAAAGAAGAAGAATTCATCACCCTTAAGCAGAACAATATGTCAGTGGTGACCTATGTGCATACCTTCACTCAGTTATCTAGATTTGCCAAAGATCTGGTTGATACAGAAGAGAAAAAAAATGAAGAGATTCGTCGGTGGGCTCCATCCGGCGTATGAAGAGCAAGTGACAATGTACCGAAGACCTGAAACTTTTCAGGAGGCAGTGGACAGAGCTTATGTTGCAGAAGAGATGGCTACGAAGAAGAGAAGTGTTGATCCAAAATGGAGCATGTACCAAGGGAAGAATTTTCAGTCAAAGAAGCAGAAGAGTATGATGAGTGGTGCTAATACACCCAAGTGCAAGACATATGGCAAAGGGCACCCTACCGAGAGATGCTGGAGGAACACCGGTGCTTGCATTTTATGTGGATCTATGGAGCACTGAGCAGCTACTTGTCCCAGGAACCGAGGCAATTATGGAGCACCGCAGTAACCCTTTCAGCAGCCAGCTAGACCAGCACTTCCAGCTCCACCCCAACAGTTGGCACTCCCAACACCACCTCAGAGACCTCAACAACAACAGCAAAGGCAACAGCCAGGGAGGCCTAGGCAGCAACAACAGATCCACCAAGTACCACAGCAGACGGGGAGATTGTTTGCCACGAACCTAGAGCAGGCAGAGGCGTCGGGCAATGTGGTGGAAGGTACTGTTCTAATATGTGCAAGAGATGCTAGGACATTATTTGATTCGGGGTCCACACATTCGTTTGTGGCACCTCATTTTGCCAACGGCTTTCAGCAACCACCTGAGTTGCTTCCGTTTGTATTAGTGGTGTCTACCCCAGTGGGTAAGAGAGTAGTTTGTGATTACTACTACCCCGAGTGCAGCGTGCAGATCGGAGATTTGCTGATGCCAGTAGATTTAATTATCTTGACGATGCAAGACTTCGACGTCATTCTTGGAATGGATTGGCTCGCGAGATATCATGCTTGTGTGGATTGTTTTCACAAGACCATCACGTTTAAGGTGGGGGAGCCTAAGTTGTATGTGATCTTCGAAGGTGTACGGCGAGAGAGGCCTAAGTCCAGATTCGTGTCGGCATTGGACGCTGTCAAGCTTTTAGAGAATGGCTGTGAAGGCTACTTCGCTTTTGTCTCCGAGAAGAAACTGCGTGCAAAACTAGAAGACATCCCAGTGGTGTGCGAGATCCCAGATGTGTTTCCAGACGAAGTTCCAGGACTACCTCTGTCTCGAGCGGTGGACTTCTCCATAGATTTGGTACCGGGCACGGCTCCAATTTCGAAAGCACCGTACAGAATGGCCCCCGCAGAACTTAGAGAATTGAAGGAGCAATTACAAGATTTGCTGGATAAAGGACTCATACGTCCTAGTGTTTCGCCTTGGGGAGCTCCAGTATTGTTCGTGAGGAAGAAAGACGGTTCTCTCCGGATGTGTATCGACTACAGGCAGATCAATCAGGTGACTATCAAGAATAAATATCCGTTGCCTCGCATTGATGAATTGTTCGATCAACTTCAAGGAGCAGCTTACTTCTCAAAGATCGACCTCAGATCCGGATACCATCAGTTAAGAGTTCGAGGACAGGACGTAGAGAAAACAGCTTTCAGGACGAGATATGGCCATTATGAATTTCTCGTGATGCCCTTTGGCTTGACGAACGCACCAGCGGTGTTTATGGCATTGATGAATAGGATCTTCGCCCCTTATCTCGATCAATTTATTGTGGTGTTCATTGATGACATCTTAGTCTACTCGAAGTCGATAGAAGAGCATGCAGACCACCTCGAAACTTCGCTTCAACTTTTGAGAATCCATCAATTATATGCTAAGCTTGAGAAGTGTGCTTTTTGGCTTGGTCAAGTGGCCTTTTTGGGACACATCATTTCGAGAGAAGGTCTAAGAGTAGACCCAGCGAAGGTAGAGGCTGTTATAAATTGGCAGAGTCCAAAATCAGTGGCAGAGATTCGTAGTTTTCTGGGCCTTGCAGGATATTACCGTAGATTTGTTAAAGATTTTGCCAAGATCTCAGCTTCGTTGACAAAGTTGACTAGGAAGAATGTACCGTTCTTGTGGACTGAAGAATGTGAGGCCTGTTTCCAGACCCTAAAAGAGAAATTGACGACCGCCCCCGTTTTGTCGTTACCAGAAGGTTCAGGAGGATTTGTGATATATTCAGATGCATCCAGAGTTGGTTTGGGGGTGTGTCCTTATGCAGAATGGAAAAGTCATAGCCTATGGGCCGCGACAGTTGAAGAACCATGAGAAGAATTATGCCACCCACGATCTAGAGTTGGCCGCCATAGTGTTTGCGCTGAAACTTTGGAGACACTACCTGTATGGAGAACAATTTGAAGTACACTTAGATCATCGTAGTCTGCAGTATCTCTTCTCCCAACAAGATCTTAACATGAGACAAAGACGGTGGCTAGAATTCATAAAGGATTATGATTTTCTGATCAAATACATTCCGGGGAAAGGAAATGTCGTCGCTGACGCTTTGAGTATGAAATCTTCTTTAGTTGCAGTTATGGACACTCAAGAGAACAAGTTTGATGTTTTTGAAGAACTGGACGTTAAGGTCCTACCACTTGGTGACTCAGTGTTGTTAGCAGCGATGTCAGTGTATGAACCAGAATTGATGGATCGGATTAAGAATGAACAATTTGAAGATCCGAATTTAGCTAAAATCAAAGATCATATTGCGGAGAGACCTGATTTCCAGTTGGTGGACGGGGTTTTATATTTTCGGGGTCGACTATGTGTACCGAAGATTGAGCAACTGTTAGATCCAATCCTGACTGAGGCACACCATACCAGATATACGATGCACCCTGGAAGTACGAAGATGTATAGAGACCTTAAAAGACGATTTTGGTGGAACAATATAAAGAGGGAAATCGCAGAATTTGTTTCCAAGTGCTACATCTGTCAGAAAGTGAAGTTTGAACACAGAAAACCTCCAGGCTTGTTACATCCTTTACCGATTCCTCAGTGGAAATGGGAGCACATATCGATGGACTTCGTTTCAGGCCTACCGTTGACTAGACGGAAGAACAACGTGATTTGGGTGATAGTTGATCGATTGACGAAATCCGCTCATTTCCTACCATTCAAGAAAGGCATGAAGTTTAGTGAGATGGCAAGGCTTTTTGTTGACGAGATAGTTCGTTTGCATGGTACCCCAACTTCAATAGTTTCCGACAGAGATACGAGGTTCGTTTCCTCGTTTTGAAAATCCTTTCAGCAGTCCATGGGCACCAAACTCAGTTTCAGCACTGCTTATCACCCATAGACAGATGGGCAGTCCGAGCGCACTATACAAACCTTAGAAGATATGCTTCGAGCTAGTGTTCTTGACTTTGGTGGCGAGTGGGACGAGCATTTGGCTTTGTGCGAATTTGCGTATAATAATAGTTTCCATTCGACTATTGGAATGCCGCCTTTTGAAGCTCTTTACGGACGGAGTTGTAGGACTCCGGTTTGTTGGGAAGAGGTCGGCACAAGGAGTTTTCATGGACCAACTATCATTGCGGAGACAACTGAGAAGGTTCTTCAGGTCAGGGAAAGATTGAAGACGGCGCAATCTCGGCAGAAAAGCTACGCAGATAATAGAAGAAGGAAACTAGAATTCCAAGTTGGAGATTGGGTGTTTTTGAAAACATCCCCAATGAAGGGCACGATTCGGTTTGGACAGAAAGGTAAACTCTCACCAAGGTATGTAGGACCATTTGAGATCAAGAGCCGAATAGGTGATGTGGCCTATAGATTGAAGCTTCCTCCCGAATTCGCAGGAGTACATGACGTGTTCCATGTTTCTATGCTTCGTAAGTACGTCTGAGATCCGTCTCATGTCATTTAATATGAAGAGAAAATATAATTATGATATCCTCCCACCCACAAACACATACACAGCCCAAAGAGAAAAAGAGAGTAAAGAAGTAAAACCATACAAGAGATTCTAAACTTATCAAGAAACTATACAGGCCGGAGATGATCAATTTCTAACGTTTCTTTCCTCATGCGAGATTGCCTCAGCATATCTTCTGAAAAAGGTTTTGTATTGTGGAGTTTGATACATTACTCATAGCATGTGCTTTCAGGCAACAACTTCATTAATGGGTTTGGGACTACACAGACTCTGTGGAGTTGGATTTTTTTTTTTTTTTCAGGCAACTACTTCATTAAGAGTAAGGTGTTCATGAATATGCATTTTTCCAGTCGCTGGGAGATAGGAACTACACAGACGCAGCCCAATCTGTTTGGGATTAGCTAACATTTTCTTTTCTAGCAGCTGCGAATGATAGCTTTCTTTTTTCCTTTTCGATATTATTACAGCGTCAATGTCACCCTTGGCGAGAAGGAAGAGCGCTTGATGCTGACTGGGTACCACACTGTAGCTGACATATTTTGTGTTTCTTGTGGATCTTTTGTGGGATGGAAATATGTAAGGCTCTGTATGACACATGGCTTCTGAACTCTGATCTTTGTGCTTTTACTCGGAAGTGATCTGTGGGTTGATGATTTCCTTTCAGGAGGTTGCTCATGATAAGGGCCAAAAATACAAGGAGGGGAAGTTCATTCTTGAGAGGTAGTAAGAAGTCATTGAGTCAAGTATTTAGATTCCTGTTGATGGTAGCATTAACGCGTGACCGGGATGCTGAGATGGGGTTTTGTTGTCATGCAGGTTTAAGGTTTCAGGGCCTGATGGGTCCAACTATTGGATGAACCATGAAAGTCAGGTCATTGGAAGTGACGCGGACGATGCTTAATTGAGTATGAGCTAGTAAGCTCAATTGCCGTATAACTGTACAGCTTCCTTTGATGTTCTTTTGAATTTGAATTACAAGAATACCTTCATCATATTTGCAGATTGGCAAACTGCTCCAATAATATAGATTGTTGTTCCATTGGCTGCATTTTGAGTTGTTAGTCATGTTGCATGTGATCTCAATGTCTGGAAACTGCTAATTAGGTTCATGTCATACCCTTGCTTTCTTAGCTACATTGTGGGTATATGCCTCATCTAGTCTAGTACTAGTTAATGTTTGATGCTGCTTGACTTCTTTTATTGTTGGGAAGCCCCACATCCCACATCACCCAAGTCCTGAGTTGCACGGGGCTAGCTTCATATACCCGTTTGGGTCTTCCACCTATAAACTTAAGCTTTTGGGTTGTTACATGCTCTCTTACATGTCACAAGACAGTCACCCAAGTCTTGAGTTGGACGGAGCTTCGTGTACCTGTTTGGGTCTTTCACCTATGAGCTTAAGCTTTTGGGTTGTGTAGATTTCGGCTCTGTATTTGAATACATAACTTCTTGGTGCACAGAGTTCCCCCATCAACTTTAGGTCCAAAAACATCTTTTAGCAGGACATTTTTAGGGTACATTTGTTTTAAAAGGAATTGGTAAACCAAAGCTTCTAGTGCAGTGCACGATAAACATGAAAGGAAGTGGCCCTCTGTCAGTCCATGAAAGGGACCCAATTAAGTTCGGATGGTGGTTGTAAGAGAGTTAAATATCACATTTCCTGTGTTGCATATCATTTTTTTTCCCGTTCATAGTACATTTCATAATTATCTTCGTGTAGTTCTTGGTTTCATAGCCTTGGATCTACGTTTGAATTCCAGAGTAGAAATTATAGGGGAAAAGTTTTACGCCTTTCAATTCAAAACCGTGGAAAATAGTTCATGCTCCACTTCCTTGGAAATGCACCAAATTTTGAGTCGTGGACATTCATGGATGACCACCATCATCCTTTTAGAACAAGAAATACCCTGGGGGTATTGAATTCCTAAATTGATTGACCCTTGGGGGCTTAGCTTTAATCCTATAATTTTAGCCCTCATGTGTTAGGTCTTAGGGCCGCAGAGGATCTTTTGTTACTCGTTAGGATCTTTTTCTTTGCAAAAAATCAGCCCCAACCGTGATTTCTATCATCTCCATATGGGCCCAAAAGTTTAATGGTCAATAGTCTATTCAAATCGATACATGGTCGATCCAACAGTCCAGTAAATTAGAATCGAACCGAAAGTTGGTGAACATGTGCAATTTAGATGGGCCATGTGTTTGGTCTATTTGGATGGACCAAAGGTGGGCCCTACAAGCATGAGCTTAGGATTATATATATATATATGGAAGATGCTCCTATGAGAGATGCTCTCACCTTACTATGAGAGATGAGGTGGGGGCCCTCACCTTACTATCCAATGCCAACGACTTAAATGTGAGGACCCCCACTCCTATCTCTCATAGTAAGGTGAGAGATGCACCTCACCTCCCTATATATATATATATATATATATATATATGGACCAGCTCTCTTAAGTTGCAGCTTAGCTTATCTTAAGCTGAAATAGGACTGGCCCCACATAATCAAAGTTGATTATGCTATTTTCTGAATGATGATTATCTAAAAAAATCAAGATAAATCAAATCAGAATTGGATATTTCAGTTCCATTATGCAAAAAACAGATATAATCACCAGCCATATTCCAGCTTAGGATAAGCAAAGCTGCAGCTTAGGAGAGCCCTGCTCATATATTTATATATATATATATATATATATGGGAAGTGCTCTTATGAGAGACACTCTCACCAACTTTATGAGAGATGGGTGGGGGCCCTCACATTTAAGTTGGGGGTCCTTGCATTTAAGTTGGTGAGAGTGGATTGGAAGTGAGGGCCCCCACCCATCTCTCATAAAGTTGATGAAAGTGTCTCTTATAGGAGCATTTCCTTATATATATATATATATATATATATATATATATATATATATATATATATATATATATATACGAGAGGTGTTCTAGTGAGAGACACTCTTACCAAGTTGGTGAGAGATGAGTGGGGGCCCTCATATTTAAGTTGGAGGTCCTTGCATTTAAGTTGGTGAGAGTGAATATGGAAGTGAGGGCCCCCACCCATCTCTCACCAAATTGGTGAGAGTGTCTCTCATAGGAGCACTTCCTTATATATATGAGTGATGATTCTCTCGTGTTGGTCGTTGTGTGGGTTCTAGAAGAAAAACTGAAGAACATAATACTACACATGGCATGTCCCGAAACCCCACCCACCAAGTGGAAGAACTGCGTGTTGATCAAATCGGCTACAATGCAATTCAATCATAATGTCAACCGTTGATCATGTCTAGAATTGTCAAATCGGTGGGAGCCATTTATTATTCAGTCCACCCTGGGAGATTACAGTTTTTAACAGAATTATCTGATTAGAGAATTTTAATGAATCCTAGGCAGCCAGACCCCAATTCTAGTTAAATATCTAGGGCCGCTGATCAAGATTGACTCGGTCAGGTTTATAGTTGGAAGAGTCAATCTGTGATTAAACTCTAGACGCTACAGAAGACCCCATTCTAAACTCTGCATTAAACATCAATGATTGCACATCAAGAGTGATACCATCCAAATTTTGTACCTCCTGCGGTGGTGGCATGTCCACAGTGGATCCGTGCATGCGGCATTTCAGAAATGTTAGTGCTGCAGGATGTGTTCTGAAATGATTTTTTAGAAGGCAGATTGAATATTAAAAATTTGCAGCTGAAAATCTGGCCAAAGAAATGGAAACCCACAAAAAACTGTGCACCGGGGCTGACAAGAATTTATCCCCTGGGAATCGCTAATGCAGGGTTTGGTATAGAATTCTAAATATCAACCCCACCAAAAAGCAACTTTTTAGCACTTTGAATTCTCAGAATTCCAGATGAGGGCATGAGCATTCTAGACGGGGACAGCATCTGGAGAACTCCAAATTCCCCAAGACAAGATATCCCCAAATGCTAGGCCTGGGACTAATACAGATTTCTTAAGAAGATTCGAGACAAAATTGTGTGTTAGGTACACCGTACCCATGTATCTGTGTATGTATACACCGTACCCAGTGGCCTCTCTTCATAGCAGGCCAAGCACCCTGCAGTACAAAATATCCTATACAACTAATTTATCTGATCCGGATAATAAAATGGAGGGCTCTACTGTGGACGAACAATACAGCAAAATTACCCCACTGGACATGCCAAACATGATATTCAGCTCGAGGAAAGGCAAAGGCAGTTCACAATGATTTACTCATCCAGAGATCCTGTCAGATGATTGACCCTATGCCCCCTATCATCAACGAGCCCACCTGTAAAGAAAATGCCTGATCTAAACAACCTGTTGATTTTCATTCATAGCCCAAGCACTGTATCGATCCTATTTGAGTGGTTAGGACCACGGTTCCTCTCTTCTAGAGTTAGAAGTCCTGGTATCGATCCACGGTTCTCCCAAATTAGAAATCAAAGGTTGAGTCCACTAGTGCTACCATCTAGGGCCATAGGGGTTTTACCTGGCTTCTCTCTGGGCCCGAAGGAATTAGTCCAGCCCAAAGGTCGGGAACCCACTATTAGCCAAAAAAAAAAAAAAAAGAGTCCAAGCACTGTATAGTTGCTATGAGAAAGCAAGAAGAAAAAAGAAAAAAGAAAAAAAAATCACTTCCCAAGAGTAAAATTGCATAACGTAATTTTTATCCTTCCACAAAGCAACAATACTTATCTCAGGACTACGGCCTTTTAGGGCTAGCTGAGTGCCTGAGTCCCATCCGTGAACCAGATACAGAACCCTACCATGAGTAATACTGTATACTCCGGAGTAATGCTTCCCTATAAACATAATCTCAAATAGAAAATACACACACATGACGAGAAATCTGAAACAGAATCTGTGTACCTCATTCTGACAAAATCCGGCAAAGCAATTACCACAGTAGATTATTTGGTCAATGGGCTTCTTTTTACTCTTTCATTGCCAGTGATGAAAAGAGAGCAGTTTCGGCAGCAAAAGGCACCAATATAGTTTTCATAAATTGCAGAAGTCACTATAAGGTATATACCATGCGATCAGCCAGTTCTGATCCCACTGCCCTCGCATATTTCTGCAACCGCAGCTCCAGTGAATCTATGAGGCTCTTTTGGCTGGGACGCACCCTTTGTTGCAGATCCTTCAAACAATCAGACTCTATCAGATGAAGGAATGGGACAAGAAAGTAAATTGCTGAAAACAGATCTATTGTTCCAAAAATGGCAGTCATTATGCTGCTAAATCTTCCAGTTTCAGATCACTAATGGAGCTTAATATAGCTCATTCTCTGATCACCGAGTCAGACTCCTCGACGAATTATAGGTCTGAAGCCAGTGAATCACAGGCTTTCCAAAATTATTTGAATAAGTTGCTTAGCTAATTCCATGCTCCTAACTAAAGACAATGTTTCTCCCTTAATCCATAACTTCCCTAACAGCCACCCCATTTTATCAATGGAAGACCTACCTAGCCACCCGACAGAATTCCGGAAAATGAGAATTTGGGATGAGAATGCGGACCGGTTGGTTCGCCTGTATCTGTCTTGGTTTTCCCTCAATATAGGCAGGTGCTAGAGATGTAGACCTATCATCTAGAAGGCTGTATATAGAATGTGCCATAGCTTTACCGATTTGTCAATTCTAACCATCTGAATGGATACATTAGAGGAAAGAAAAATGTATGGTTTGGAGAGAAAAAATTCAAAAGAAGTTCCACTGGGTATCTTTTCCCCCCAAAATCCTCCAGTTATAAGGAAAGTGAATTGTTGTTGTGATCAATTCAATTTCTAGGGACATTTCTCATCCTTCTTAGGACTCTTAATGTGCCCATTGCCAATGGGGGCAAGAATAGACACTTATAATTGGAAAAAGAAGTACATAAATGAAAACTTGGGCTCAACCCTAAATTTAAATCATCCAATTCTGATTTGACTAATGTGTCAACTCAACTTCAATTGAAACTACTGCTAGACTGACCGGCTAAGCTACCTATAAACTTTATGTTGTCCAAGTTCTGCTATAGAATTTAGAACTTGTCTGGGAGAAATTTCAAAACCATAGACTTGGCCTGGATCTTAGATACTTTTGCTACTATGCTACACGACAATGAGAATGAGCTCCGCAGATCTATGCCTCCATGGTCACAAAGATTACCGTCTCAGCATCTTCTCCCACTTTTGAGGGCTACTTCCACTCTAACTTCTGTTCCAGGTCATACCTCAGCCTTGTTCCAGGTCGTCAAGCATAACATTCCAGAGGCAGGCCCCTTCTTTCTGCAATCATTGATCTTGTGGGATCCCATTCATCCACCAGATAATCATAGACATCTAACAATTAGCTTGAAATTAGATGGTTAAAATGTCAACTACAAAAGACCCACCTATCTTGTGCTTGGAAAATTTCAATTGTGGAGAGTTCTATTCTCCACACGCCTCTTAAACAACCAAATTGGGACGTCCAGTTCCATAGGAATATATATATATATATATATATGGAAATGCTCTTGTGAGAGTAATTCTCACACTACTAAGAGAGTAAGGGAATGGGGGGGGGGGGACCCATTGAATCCATATCCAATGCCAGCAGCCTAAATATGAGGGTCTCCACCCCTTACTCTCATAGTACCGTGAAAGTTATTCTCACAGAAGCGTCTATATATGGGGCCAGCTCTCCTAAGCTGAAGCTTAGGATAAGGTAAGCTGAAGTAAGCTCGATTGTGTGTTGGGGCCCACATGGGGATGGGGGTGGGGGGGATTTCAAGGACTCCCTGGGACCTTCCTTCCTGAAAAAAATCAGGGCCCCCACTCATATCTCTCATACAAGGTGAGAGATATCTCTCATAGGAGCATCTCCCTATATATATAGTAAGAGGTGGGGGCCCTCGCATTTAGGCTGTGGCATTGGGTATGGATGCCTTACTCTCATAGTACCGTGAGAGTAACACTCATAGGAGCGCGCGCGCACAGCTCGAACAGCCCTATCCTTGATTTCTATCATCTCCATTTGGGCCAAAAAAGACTAATGATGTATAGTCCATTTGGATGGGTGCCACTCGATCCAACGGTCCGGTTTAATTGGATGGGGCCAAATTTTGGTGGACGTGGGCAATTCAGGGCCCCCCTGTGTGTGGTCCATTTGGATGGACCAAACAGTGGGCCCCACCCTAGGCAGAGGACAGCCCTCTCCCCTCAGCTTGAGCCGAGGAGAGGGCTGGCGCGCGCGCGCACACACACATATATTCCAGTTCTAGCGTGAAAACGTATAATAAAATCATTAATGATGAAGCCATGAGTGCTGTTCAAATAAACTAAGAGACCCCACAAGCATAGATTGGTGGCAGAGACATCCATAGGCAGTACCAGGGTCGGCCCATTGAAAATCAATTGAGCCAGCCACCTTGGCAGCTTACTCAAAATGGAAAAAGGCAGGTGAGTACCTTGAATTTCAGACAAGTTTCATTCAGATCAATCTTTATATTACCGACATCTCCAACTGTCAATTCATCAGCAGATGCCACATGACTGTTTTCTCCTGGGCTTGAGTTCTCGTCAAACCCTGTGTCTGAGCCTTCAAAATCAGGCTCCATTTCCTCATCAGAATCACTGAGAGCTTCATGCTGTTTGTTTTGACTGGACTCGGTGCAATGCTGTTCAAAGGCTTTTTCTGGAATCTGAGATGGAGTGGATACTCCATTTTGTAATGTTGGGAAATCTGATAAAACAACATATGGCTTCTTATCAAGTAAAGGCCTAGCAATATCAAATGGCACCCACCTGCAGGATAATTTTTTTTTAAAACAGAAATAACCATTATCTTCAAGTAAATAGACAACTCTACTAAGCGGTGCAAGCACCAGCCTTTAAGCAGTCCTGCCAGGAAATCCAATCAAGTAGACATAAAAAAGACAAAAAAAAAAAAAAAAAAAAAAAAAAAAAAGAAGAAGAAAGCAATGGAACAATGTACTGGATACCCAGATGCTTCAAAACGGGCAAGTATAAAAGTGGTATTAGGTCTAAATGGAAATGGATCCCACTTACTAAGTACAACAAATTGTGTAAAGGCCCAGGGAAGTAGTACAATTACGTTATTCAAATCTTTGCAAGATATTTCATTTATTCTGAACATATATTTTTGAAGGTTAGAGCAGAAGTGTGGCACCCATTTCGAGATTCAAACTTCCAGGAAACTTCAGACATCATTATATTTTGAGGGTTGTGGATGTGTCAAATGTTTTTTTTTTTTGGTTGGGGTTTTGGGTGTGGTGTGCGTGCGTGTGTGCAAGTGGGTGTGTGTGGGTGGGGGGTGGGGGTTTCTTGATTGCAACGGATGAGCATCCGGTTTTGGGTTGATTGGTTGGGAAAGGGCGCTTTGTCTCTTTCTTTTCCTAGGCTGTTTAGGGTGGTGTCTAACAAAGACTTGTTAGTTAAAGAGGGTTATGTTGGTGAGGGGGGTACGTCCTTTAGAAGGGTTTTGCATCCATCTTAGTCTTAGTCGTTCATTGTTGAGTCTCCTTTCCAACATTTTTATTTGCAAGGAAGAGGTCGACATTCATGTTTGGAAGCCTTGTCCCAGGAGTGTTCTCGACAAAATCTTTTTTTCCTAAGAGATGGAGATGAACACACACCAAACCAAAAGAAAAAAAAGCGGTAGTGTGGCACCCATTCCTAAATTCAAAATCCTATCATAATATTTTAAGGGCTGGGGATGTGTCAAAAGTTTGCAACTCTTAGCAACGGGTGAGTTTTAAAGTGAGGGAAGGAAACAAAGTCTGGTTTTGGGTTGATGAGTCTCCTTTCCAACATTTTTATTTGCAAGGAAGAGGTCGACATTCATGTTTGGAAGCCTTGTCCCAGGGGTGTTCTCGACAAAATCTTTTTTTCCCAAGAGATGGAGGAGATGCCAATCGTAAAGCCCCTAGCATCAACCATCACACACACACACACACAAACCAAAAAAAAAAGCGGAAGTGTGGCACCCATTCCAAAATTCAAAATTCTATCATAATATTTTAAGCGTTGGGGATGTGTCAAATGTTTGCAACTCTTAGCAACAGGTGAGTTTTAAAGTGAGGGAAGGAAACAAAGTCTGGTTTTGGGTTGAAGATTGGTTGGGAAAGGGTGCTTTTTCTCTTTCCTTTTCCTAGGCTGTTTAGGGTGGTGTCATGTCTAACAAAGAGTCGTCGGTTAAAGAGGGTTACGTTGGTGAGGGGGGTTGTGTCTTGAGATACTTCCTTTAGAAGGATTTTGCATCCATCTAAGGTTGGGCTCCCTCTAGGTGAAGGCATTTTGTTGGCTAGCAGGTAACGTGTTGACTGTGGATAATCTCAAAAAGGAGAGGTATTTCATTGGAAGCTATATTCAATGTGTGCTGCTTTTGCGGAAAGCATGGATAAACAAATAGATTACCTTTTTTCTGCATTGTGAGTTCTCTATGGTTTGTGGTTTAGATTCCTTATTCAGTGTGGTATCTTATGGTGGTTTTCAGGTTCTTTGATGGGCTTGGTTGAGGCACGGAAGATGAATCCGTTCTTTGGGTGTTGTGTTCTTTTTTGGAAACTAGTTCCTTTTGCCGTTCATGGTCAGTTTGGAAAGAGAAATTGCAGGATTTTCAGAGGTGCATGGATGTCCATGGATGATCTTATGCTCATTGTAACTTGTAGAATCACTAAATGGGTGTCATCAGAGTGAGTTCGATAGCTTATGCAGGCTTCCTTGTAATTGTGGTCCTTCTAAAATGAAGAAAGTGTTGTCTTTGTTGTTCTCCTGTAGAAGTTCAATGTGCTGAGGGGTAAGCCTAGGCTGATGGATAGAAGGGGTGTGCTCCATAATTAAGCAAGGTATGTTTTGGAAATGTTTTTGAGGAGTGTTAGTATCGTGGAGTCAGATGAGGGAGAAGTTATTGAAATTTTAGAAGCACTTTGGATTAGTCTGCCTCATTTCTTGACAAATTAGTTGAAGAAAGTGATTCGTGAAATGCAATTTCTTGCGTTCCTCCGCAGTTTCTCCTTAAAGATTTCAGTTCTACTTTAACCAAATTAAGTTTTTGTCTTCTTCAACTCAAGCGGAGCTTAATCATGTTGACTGGTCGGTAAATGCTTTGGAGGATTTGTTGGCTAAGTAAGAGGTCAACAGATCTTCTACTATGGTTGTTTCATCTATCTAATGTTGTTTTTCTGTTCCTCTAGCATAACGCTTTTATACCTCCTCAGCCAGTCGCTAGTTTGATTGGCTTCTTTGTGTTTTATTTGTTTCTATAATAGAAATACCTTTTTTTTAATAACCCAGGGTATCTCCCGCCCAGCCCAGCCCAGCCAAGCCCAGGAGCCTTTGGCCCAGAGCCCGAGGGACACTTGATTCTGGAAAGCCGAGAACTAATCCCTAGGGGCACATGTAAACCCTCCTATCCGCAATTCCACATGCACCGGGTAAAACTATGGGAGGTGGCCAATGAAGGTAGGTGTCGAACACAAGATCTCTCCACTTCCTAAGGCGCAGAGTCCTTGGCCAACCGAGCTAATAGAAATACTTTGTTGCCGTCTTAAAAAAGAAGAGAATGAAAACTTACTGAAAACGAAGAGGGCACAGAAGTTCAGATGGATGGTAAGAAGCTTTGTATCTCATTTTGCTGCAGGAGTGAATGTAATAGCCAAGATAATAGTATTGGAGGCGAGGACAATGGACTTGGTTCTCCTTGACCCAATCTATTTCTCGCAATGCTGAATATTTCCCAAGGGATAAGAAAGCAAGGTCTGGGTCCCAAAATAAATATTTGCTTGACAAACATCTTGGAAGAATATCCACCACACCAACTGCAACAAGCTTCCCATCAATCACGTATTGCTGATGGAAAGAGCCATACCCACAAGGTGGAACTGTGTTATCACCAGATGGGGGCACATATATTAAGGGTGTATCCACCAAAAACCTTCTATATGAGTTTTCATTTGGTTGATCATTATGCACTCTCATTTGATATTTTCTGTACAAAGCATATTCTACAGGATCAAAGCTTGATCTTTTCAAATGGATCTCAAGTTGCCGCCTTTTATGTGGAGGAACTGCATGGTTATTAAGAATGCCACCGCGTTTGGCATTTGCTCCAGTGACAGGTGCTTCACCACAAGAATTAACAGTGACAGGTGCTTCGCCAGAAGCAGTTTCAGTGGTAGATAAGTAGAAATTAAGGTGCCCATTGCAAGCTTTAATTGACGGACCAGAAAGTTCTCCCTGCTGATCTAATAAGCATGCTAGCTTCTCTGCAATGCCTTTTGGGGTAAGCTCAAAAAACTGGCCATTTCTGGATACCTCTGATGGAGATAAGTCATTTTCTTCTGATTCTGATCGTCTGAAGATTGCTGCAGTCTGAAATGAAATGCTGCTTGTATACAACAGATCTCCAGATATTTCGGTCAGCTTCTTCTTAGCCTGCGGTGTCACCTTTCTGACAGTAGCTTTGGGGAGTTGAACAGGAGGAAATTCACCTCTTGTAATGCATGCCCTCACACTACTATCAATTTTGGTTGACAAATAATGTATACATTCTTCCAGCTTACTTTGATCATTGCTCTTCTTAGCAGAAGATTCCTGTACAACCGATTTTTCATCCATTTCATTTGAAGACTTATTCTTGACCGAGCTGCCTAAAACATTGGAAGAGTTTAACTCATCCTTAACATGCTCTGACTTTTTAGCATCGAATTGACCATCTAAGTACCTACACATCAACATACAACTGTTGTGAGTCTTCATAATACATTTATCCAGAAAGTCCGTATGACTTTTCTCAAGTGCATGTGAAACTTCTTCCTTTTAATGAATGTGAACTTCTATTAAAATAAGAAGAGAGCTGTACAACAAAACTCCAACAACTTAATGAAGAATTGGTGATGAGAGTAAACAGAAATGGTTTTCTCAAAAGGGGCTTTTATCAAATGGTTGCTATGATCTTAACAAGGAAAAAGAGCTATAGTCAGTTAGAACATGGCATCTTTCTAAAAAGTAGATGATAAATTTTCTTACAAGTCATCTGCACTTCACCCTCAGAAAATTCAAACATACAAGGAAGAAGTTGGGTGGTCATATAGATTTCCACACTTTATCCCCTCTTCTTTTGATGAAATCTCCTTCCTAAGTGATACCACATACAAAAATATAAACCATTTCTACGGTCCCCTAATGTGGTACTCTCTCTCTCTCTCTCTCTCTCTCTCTCTCTCTCTCTCTCTCTCTCTCTCTCAATCTGTGTGTGTGTGTACACACTAAAACAACTTAACATAAATTAAAAGCTCTAAATAATATAAACATAACATAAAATGTACTCTAAAGAGAAGTTGGAGACTTGGAAGATTAGAGATAGTACATAATGTAGTACCCAAAAAAATGAAAAATATCCCAAAAGTAACAATAGTAAGCTCCAAATGCAGATACCAGGATGCACCGCTCACACCTAACTTTACACAAACTAAATAAACATCCCACCAATTTTTTTCAAAAAGAATAAAAGACTAAAAAATCTAGCCATGGAAATCAAGCGCAGCAGATGAAATTATTACATAAGAGTTGCGTAAAATAGCAATACATATTAGTTTACAGCGGACCTTACCAGTCTATATTGTGATTCGGACAATGCATTGACTAGTTTCAACCTAGCAGCAGCCAATATGTAGCGTATTGGATGCTATTTAAAACCTCCAATGCCCTAATAGGGAAGACACAATTTAGGTCCCCATTATCATCCTTTATCGTTTCACTTCCTCCAATCCCGAGAAAGCAAAAAACTCACCTATTCCTAAATTGTATCCCCACCCCCTCCTCCCAAAACCCCCCACCAAAAAACAAACCCTCTCTCAATAAGGGAAAAAAAAACAGAGGAGGAGGAGGCCACATGACTAATGTTTTAAGATTTAAAGGGACTTAAGGTAACTTTTTTAACTTTTAACAATCATAAACACTTGAGAAAGAGGACAAAGAAACAAAGCTTAGATAGAAAGCAGGAATTATCCAAATAATAAAAGAGTCCCAAGCATACCTTTGCATTCGTTTATATACACGAGCTTGCTCCTTGGATGGAACAAAATCTTCAGCTTTAAGACGGATAGTATATGAGGGGCAGCACGTCTTTTCCATCTCAGGTTTGTAAAGAAATGAACCTGATCTCCTCCAGCCCCAGTCAAGAAGATCTGCCATAGAATTTATGCGAGTAACATAAATATTAAGAAAGACAATCTTGTTGCATAGTATTACTCGTGCCAATTAAAAAAAATACCACAACACAGGTGAAAATAAGGGTTTCAAATCAAAGGTTTGCCACAAAACAATTAAGGTCATGAGAATTACAAAACTATAACAGCATATGAGCACCAAAAATTCTAAAGAAACTCAAATGGAAACATAAGCGACAAGATTATGAGCCAAAAAATCAAGGAACTGGTATGTCTGCAAGCTATACCCTTGTAAATCGCTTAAAGGTACATCTAAAGTCAATAGTTCCAGAAATAATTAATGAGTGTGTTTTCACCAATCCAGTCAAGGTAGTCAACTAAACTTGGTGAAAGTCATGAATCACTGAATCATTCAAGGGAATAGAACCGTGCAGACTAATATTCATTTTTCTTTGGGTAAACAGTAACTAATTAAAAAAAGAGAATAGTACAGAAATAGGAAAGCCATACACTGTAAAAGGAGAATCGTCTACGAGCGGACTGAATAAGTAGTCCAGCTCTATGGGGCGGGGCCCACCTTTGATCAGAGCAGCCCCTTTCACATTCTACTTTCTTGTAACTTATCTAGAATCCATCCAAGTGGGCCCCATGAGCTGGACTATTCACAATATGCAGTCTACTTGTAGGAGAATATTGTTCACAAGGGATGCACAATGTAAACAAATAAAGTACAAGAAAGTAGAAACTCCAACCATTTATTTGAAAAACTCACTCTGATGGGAGACATGCACAGAACATCAAATCCCTCACTCTAAGGCGACATTACTCACATCTACTTTGATGTCTGTAACATCCTTATTATTAATTTTTCTTGTTTTATTCACCGTAACTGCAAAAGTATTGAAAAAATAATGCACAAGAATATACAATATTGAACATGCTGATGAAATTTCAGGGCAGCTCCACATAAAACAAGTTTCCAGTCACAACTCCTTGATTGGCCAATAGATCTGGACTTCCTGGGTCGGATGGTGTGGGTCCCATGTGCTCGAGTGAACATCTCCATGTAGGCTAAAGCATTGGCTGCATTTTAGACTTCAATGTCCTGTTCTAATGGTGCCGGCTGATCCACATCAATTGACCTCTTGTAATCTCGCTCCACTTGGGAAAATATAAACTCCCTTGACAAACACAACTTTGGTTTTATTGAATGAGAGCCTACATGGAGACTTCATCTCCCTGCCACACACTCTAGCTAAGAGGAACCTTCCGCAATAAAAGAACCAGCCACCTTTCCTTTGGCTCCTCATAGTCTCCATAATTATTTTTGTTGTTTATTTTTTGATGTTGCTGTAATTTTGTTAGTGCTTTCTTAAACAACCCTTGTTACTCATTCTGTTCTTAATAAAGTTGGTACTTTCTTAAAGAAGAAATACAGCAAAGAAATTCAAGCTTCATCAGTTAGGGAAATGTGGACTTTTTCCTCTTCCATGCAAAAAAATCCCAACCCCAAACCCCAAATCATAAACGCATTTATGCAGAATTGCAAAAAATTTAGCTCTTTTATTGTTTTTTTCCTCATGGAAAAGTGGCTGGCACCAAACATGGAAAATCTGGAAAGGATTTTGGTAAATATGTGAAGCTACGGACCTTGGTAGTCATCAACTGTAAGGCTGTAAGCCAATAAACCTGCAAAACCATACCCAAAAGGAAATGTCAAACAACAAACAAGTATGAATGTAAAATTGTACATGCTAAGTTCCATGAAAAATAAATTACTTATTTGGATAATCTCATTAGTCAAACAAGTCATCAAAACTCAAAATCTCAACTTCAAAAGCAAGCATATTATTTCCAATTTTTGTTAGGGAAAGTCAGTGAGTGAAACACTCGGTTGAGTTGTTATAAAAATGCAGATTAAGGTACACTCCGGTTATCAGAAAACCCAAGCAAACATGACCAGCATCCAAATTGGCCACACACAGTTATCAGAAATTGACATCGCCAAATTAATAACAATGTAAGGCCATATGAGGTGATCCAATCCAATGAACAAAGCAAGACATCAACCGAACCCATAGTCAGTATCTGTCAGATCAGATGGTAATCCTTTCAGCTGTGTACTTAGTTTAGAGCGGAGATCGAGAACCACATAACTCAGCCAAACAGAGTGAATTACCATAATCATTCCACAACAAAGAAATCAAATTCAACATGCATTGCATCCGCAAATAGGCAAATTCCTCATATGAACCTGAATTTTCATAAGATCTAGCCAAAATATTCAAATTGCGAAGCAGTCAATAGGTTAAAGAGCATGAATTGCAATCACCGATCTACAATAAACTCGCCATAGCTTCAATTAAACAACAATTCTCAAATTCCTGCAGAATCGAACCGTGTCGATCATCTTTGAGTGAAGATTAATGAGAATTAGAGAGAGAGGGGAATCTGACTGTGTCTGATACTGGTGGAAGCTTTCGATTTGCAGTATCCGCAAGAACTCTGTCGACGACCATGATCTAAGACGACGCTTTCGCTTCTGCTTCTACTACTGCTTGTCATCTCTGAAATGCAAGGAATCTCCTCGTCCGAGCCTTGGGTTTTGGGGGTTGGATTAGGGTTTTTTACGAAGATTTGGGGGTTTTTCTGCGGGACCCGACCATGCCTAACCTTCTCGAAGAAGAAAGAAAAACATTCGCTTCTTCGCTTGCAGATGCATGGAGCTTATATAAATTGAGCAGAAACTGGACATGGAAATTTTTGTCTTGTTTTTCAACGAGAGCAGAGGAAAGCGACTTGGGGAATGCAGGAGGTGAAGAGATCCACGTACACGTGTGCGAGCTCGTAGACGGGGCCCACTGAAAGGACCGCCGCGGTGGGTGGTGCAGTACATGCATGTGGCCGAACCGCAGTTGCTGATTTCGGTTTGCGTGCAAGATGAAATATTTGGATTATTTTTCTGAAATAATAAAAACTTAAAAATATATGTATATATAATAGAAAAATAAAAATTATACATAATTCTTGTTATGAATATTGAGAAACAAATTTAAAAATGTAAAAATTGTGTTACAGACCCAAATAGATATGAATGTACAAACGATATCAACACCAAAATGTACGATTGAAATGAACCAAAATAGATCGGATTTCAAATCGGAATTTTATTGGACTCATTCTGTTTCGATCAAAACAACTGGAACGAGAAATTCAGGCCATTTTAACTGAAATGAAGTGAAATTGACTACAACGAGTTTATCCATGGAGCTCCACTTGTGGTCCACCTATTGATAATTCTAACCGTTTAAGATCAATATCATTCCCTATATATTCTCATATGTTGATTTATTAGAATGTGGTCCCACTAATAGTTCTCAAGGTCCAGCCCAGCTTGGACCCGAACCAGCCTAGCTCACTTTTGGGCCATTTAAAATATGAATAGAAAGCCCAAAACCCTGACCCGGCCTAATCGAAATAACTACTACATGTGGTTTGTTGATTGGTTTGCAAAAAAAATTTATAAAATGATAAAAAGGCCCAAACAAGTGATAGAAAGAATGGCCTGGCACAACCTGAATGACTAAACGGGTGAGCTACGGCCTAACATGAATAAGGTATGTGGGGCTTTCGCGAGCCTATTTGTTTGCATAATGGAATAAGAAAAAATATAATAGAGTCTCAGATCAAGGAAAAATGATAGCAGAGGAAGTTAGCTGTAAAAGCACAAAAATTTCAAAAAGTTACTTTTAATTGCAATAAATAATAATAATAATAAAAGATGCTCTAAAAGGCATAAAATGACAAAAATTATACATGTAAGAAGCACAAAATGACAAAAAAGAGTGTTTTTACTCGAAACTCCTTCCACTATTTTTTCTTCTTGATTTGACGCTCAATTTTAGGGGGTGTTTGAAAATTAAGTATTTCTATAGATTTTGCTATATTATCTCCTACTTTAGGGGGTGTTTGAAAAGCAAATATTTCTAAAGATTTTACTATATTATCTCCCATTTTAGAATGTAATCTACACAACTAAAAATTAGGTGTTTGAATAACCTAGAAAGTATATCTCAGAAAATCTACACAATATCTCAGTTTCTTATAAAATTCTTTATATTGTAATATTCAAGTATATGATGTATAAAACAATCTTTCATTAAGAAAACTAACCAAAACAAGGTCAAGAGTAAAAATTTATGATAAACTCCTACTATGGTGGCCAACTATATTTTTTTTTTATATTGATGGTTTCTATAGGAATCCTACTATGACTTTCAATCTTATTAGATGGGCCCTTTAGTATTTATAAATTTTATGTGGGTCCCATAGTCCTATAATAATTACATAGTTTCTTTATTGATTACTAACATTAGATGGGTCCTACAAATATTACATTAGGCAATTTCTACCATGATTACCAACATTAATGGTCCCCTAGTGATTACTATAATTAGCTTGGTTAATATGACTGTTAACATCAAATGGGTCCCACGTTGATTTTTCATAAATGGATTCTTCAATGATGTTTAACACTCGATACAAGTCTCTTCTATAATCACCATTGGATGTATTAAATTATAATTATTAATATTTGGTGGACCCACATTGATTAAAATACATTACTTGTGGGCTTTAACATTCAGTCTAATAATTTTCTAATTAGATGGGCCCTACCACGGTTACCGATATTAAATCAATCTAGTATGACTACTAGTTAGTGGGTTCCCATTGGATCAATCATCCAGATTTTTGTATTCATTGCTTATTTCGGTGCATCATCTAGTGAAGATTTTATAAATTTCCAAACACTTTAAGGTATATTGAAATTTGTAGAAATTGCCAAACACCATAAGTGACAATATTATAATATGACACTATTTTATTATATGATAATGAAATCTTACAAATTTTAAATTTGGTGACATTATGTTCTTCTTTTATCCAAACACCCTCTTAGAGTGTAATCTACACACCTAAAAACTAGATAATGTTTAGATAACTTAGAAAGTATCTTACAATATCTCATTTTCTTATAACAACCTTTACATTATAATATTCAAGTATATGTTGTATAAAACAATTTTTCGTTAAGAAAACGAATTAGTGGTCAAGAGTAGAAATTTATGAGAAACTACTACTATGGTAGCCCATTATATATTTTTTTAATATTGATGGTTTCTATAGGAATCCTACTGTGACTCTCAATCGTAGAGGGGTCCTTTAGTGTTTCTAAATTTTATGTGAGTCCCATAGCCCTATCATAATTACATAGTTTCTTTATTGATTACTAATATTAAGTGGGTCCTATAACTATCACATTAGGCAATTTCTACCATGATTATCAACATTAACAGCCCCATAGTGATTACTATAATTAGCTTGGTTAATATGACTATTAACATTGAATGGGTCTCACGTTGATTTTTCATAAATGGATTCTTCAATGATGTTTAATACTCGATAGAGCTTTGCTATAATCACCATTGGATGTATTACATTATGGTTATTAACATTTGATGGACCCACATTGATTACAATACATTGCTAGTGGTTTTTAATATTCAGTCTAATTATTTTCTAATTAGATGGGCCCTACCATGGTTACCAATATTAAATCACTCTAGTATAACTACTAGTTAGTGGGTTCTCATGGGGTCAATCATCCCAATTTCTACATTCATTTCATATTTTGGTGTATGATCTAGTGAAAATTTTATAAATTGCCAAACATTTCAAGGTATATTGAAAATTGTAGAAATTGTCATACACCATAAGTGATACAATATTATAATATCACACTATTTTATCATGTGATAACAAAATCTTACAATATTTAAACTTCGTGATATTATGTTCTTTTTTTATCCAAACATCCCCATTTTACTCTACTCCACTTACAAACAAAAATGAAAGTTGGGCAAGGCTTAGATATAAGCCTCGCCCGATCTGCGAACACCTATTATTAGAGGGCATATGATATGCATGCTTAAAACTCTCATGGGCCTACAGATATAGGATTAGTCCTTAATTGTCCCTGACTGTAGTTGTAGGTTTTAGGGAGTGTCAATGCAGGGGTGCGGGTGTGAATTTGAATTCCCCATGTGTCAGCAAAACAAAGGGATTAGTCCATATTAATTAATAGGCTAAAAAGTAAGCCTGAGTTCAATGCACAATCGGGACAAACAGGGCCAGACCTCATCTTGTAGCCACCGATGGAATCATGTTTCTTCCAATAATGGCTGCTTCCCAGCCCACCTCCTGGTTGTCATCGCTCGATCACACCCTTTTCCATTGGTGAATACTATGGACCTTAGCATGCGATTTGGTTTGGTTCGCTCACGACTTTGGATCTTAGCACCCTACCCATTTGGCATTTTATTAAATAATTAGAAGTCAAGTAAAGCCTCAATTTTTCAGATGAGAGGTCATATCAACAGCAAAATTATATACCAATCAATTAAAAATAAAATACCATCGTAACCCCATTTTATTTTATTTTCCTTAATTTGATGTTTTACTGCACTTTATTTTACATGTAAAATTACCAAACAGGCCCAAAAAGTTTGTTTGGACAAACGATCTAAATATGCACTCCAAGTCTCCCTAGGGTTGGTAAAGTGAAATGGGCCACCCTAGCCCATTGAGTGTTTTGTGGCTTTCATGCTTTAAAGCATAGGTTCTCTCGTGTGTATTTTTTGACTGCATAAGTTTAGGTTCACTCCACCTATATTTCCCGGCCCGTTTCTGATTTGTAGCTGTTGGTGATTGTGTAACTGCTCACAACATGTCTCTTGATTTTATGGAACACTAGTAGAGCCCTGCACGTGCAATGCACATGCACCGAACAAACAATTTTACTAATAAATTTTAAAAAAAAATAAAGTTCTTAAAAAATTCAGTAGAAGCATCAATACGTTTAAAAATAAAATTTCAACAAAAAATGAGTGATTGTAAATTGTAAGGCCTGTGCAATGTCCAAATATAGCTGACACTACTTTTTTCTATACATTTGAAAACAATAAAATCATGATATAGTGAGAAAAATGAGATCTCAAAAGACAATCGATATGAAATTTATATAACTTTTTGAGGATATAAATCACAATGTGTACAAAGAAATTTCAATTTACTTTATTTGACCTGTCAGGTCGACTTATCAGTTTCTTGGTA
This sequence comes from Umbellularia californica, assembly GCA_028538565.1. NCBI lineage: Eukaryota > Viridiplantae > Streptophyta > Magnoliopsida > Laurales > Lauraceae > Umbellularia > Umbellularia californica. Next base: position 106,198,537 of record JAPQWN010000001.1, read on the forward strand.
GACTTAACCTGCTAAAGTTGGAGTCCATTTGAAAGCCTGCATTTTTATAAAAAATAAAAATAAAAATAAAATCTAAGAACCAAATGAGCTTATTGTTCTAACCAATTACCATGAACATTATATGTTCACTACAAAATCAAATTCTATTAAGGAAAAAAATAATTATATCTTACCTAAGGACATCAGAATAACAAAACTAAGATGGTGGTTATAGTCTTAACTTACAAAGAAGAATAACATCTCACACCAACCGTCAAGAATAATGAAGTAATCCGGCTTGTCCTTAAGCGATAGGGATCAACAATGGTGAAACTATGATATGAACTTTGATGGGTAAGATTTGTAAAGCACATGTTGATCCATATTAGTATTTAACATGTGCTTTGTTTTATTTTATAAGACGGACCACTATTAGGTAAATAGAGGCATTACATCTCCAAGAGTCAGCATCTTCTTTTGCTTGATACAAAGTGCTATATTTTATACCTTGTAAGAAAAAGATAATACATAATAATCATAGAAGTTCAGTTAAATGAAAGCTCACAAATTGATATATACATATGGAGAAAAATGCCAAAAAATAAAAAACTACAAATACAAATCTGCCAAAAGAATTGAACCTTTCACTTAAGAAATACTTAAGAATGTAACACAGGTATTCTAAATCAACTCTTTTGCTTTGTTTTATAAAAATGATGGGAGTGCTAATCAAAGTAAGAAAAATTCGAAACGAACAAAGACAAACTGAATTTGTTGCAGCTCAGCATCAACTACTTATTTTAATTGTTTACACTTAAAACGACCACTTCATTCATTTACTCTGAAGTTAGTAATAACACTGGCATAACAAGCAGTTTCTATGAGATTCTCGTTTTCCCTTTAAGGAAAGGCATGACGTTTCATTGAAATATATGAAAAGAAGAAGAACAAGAAGAAGCTTGTAATGATGAAAGAAATAAATGTGTTAGAAAATGATCAACGTTTTTCAATTTAAGCCTCATGAGTAAGAGCAATAATAAATAAATATATCCATGCCCTTGAAATGCCCTTTTATAATAAAAAAATTCACAAAAGTTGTATATTAAGAAACTAAAAATTGTACTGATCGAACAACAATAATTTTACGATAGTAATCTATAAGATCTACCACTAAATTGCATTTATGGAATTATCTTTAGCAATCACTAATATCAGAAGAGAACCATTATTTAGTAGTAGTTATCACATTATCCAACTTGTGATTACTCTTCCAACAGGAGTATAAATCAAGATCAATACAACTATTATGTCAGATTGAAAACTCAATTATTCTAACTAAATAAAATACAAACACATAAAGCAACAGTAAAATAATATTTAAAATTTTTTTAATGGTAACTTTCATTAAAAGAGAGAAAAAAACAGGGAGGACATAAAATGAATTTAAGTTTGTACATTTCACTTTCTAATTTATGATATTTTGTTAATTGCTACTTTTTTCTAAAAGAGAAAAAGAAAAAACTAAACATAAAGCAATAATGCAAACGAAGTACCTGTGTAGATGAAATGTGCTGATAAGTTTTGGAGGTCCCTATACCTTTTTCAAAAGCCATAATAAATAATATCCAACTGAACGAACATCAAATTACAAATATTTAAGGTTAATGTACAAAAGATTAAAGGATTAATATTTAAAAAATAATAACAAAGAGTTACATTCGTACAAAGAAAATAATCTCATATCTTCTAGAAACCTCCCAGAGCCCTTTGATGTTTTTAACTCTCAAATTTCAAATACAAATACCACTCAAGTATCTTTTAGTTCCACCAGAAAATAAAAATAAAAATAAATAAATAAATAGAAAATATTTGTAACACCCGAATCCCGAAGCTCATCAGGACCCGGGGCCTTACTATAAGGAAATTATAATCACCACATAAATCAAGTAATGCCAAGGAATTGAGTAATGCACTTAATTTCAATTAATTTAAAGATCAATTAAACAGAAGTGAAGTAATAACAAGTTCAACATCATTAAAGAGTAACCAGTCACTAAAATTCTAAGTATTATTCTTCTATCACAATTATACGCTCTCCCATCAGCCACGCATATTGAAGTCCAATGGCTGATTCCCATCGTTGTCAAGCTCCCCCAAACATTGCACACCTGAAGTGGGGCAAACCACTCATCAGATAACTGGTGAATAATATTCCAAATACACAAGTCATTATTAATATAATGCATCAACAAAAGCGCAGAAGAATTCACGAGGTGACAGATTTCATATAGAGTTTTCTTATTATTTAAGGAGGTTTCATATTTAGCCCTTAATTTTGGTAAGTTCGGTAATCCCAATTACGAGTTCTTATCATACAATGGAACTCTACCATAAGAGTTTTCAGAGTTTCAAACCCTTCCCAAAAGGAAGACCTTTCTATATAATTCATTCAAACTCTCCAAATGAGATTAATTTCAAAAAAACAGTCTTTCAGTCCCTGTCCAACCTTATTCCTCCTGGCCCTCAAGGGGTTCACTAATAAATCCAATATCCCAAAAGTAGGGATCCTTACTGACATTTCATATGATGTTCATATCAAAATACTCTCATTACAAAGTTGTTTTGTCCTTTATATCCATTATGCATTTAGTAGCACTATAATAGAAGTATACACACTAATTACATTGTTATAAGACTAGTTCCACATATTCGGGTTTACATACGCCCCACTTAAATTCAACATTTGGTACCCATCTCTGTAATACTACTCTTACAACATTAGGTCCCATGGTCTCCCTATAGGTCCCATCATATATATATATATATATATATATATATATATATATATATATATAAGCCTTACACTAAGATTTAAGTCCATAATAAATCAGTAAAGACACTAACTAGTTTATATCTTCTAGCATACTATATGATTCAGGTAACATTTGTGTACCTAATCAATTCAAATGAAGCCTCTGGAAGATCCAAAACATCCAAAAGAAACTGTTCCATATCAACAATGGTCGTCCGTGTAGTTTATAATACAAATAACAATCCATCATCATCTCTAAAACATGGGTCTCACGCCCAATACTTTGAATGACAGGAGATTGTGGGTCCCTAGCGGTTTAAACGACATGGATCCCGACCATCTTGGTCTCCAAACAGGGACCAAGATGATGGCTGGTTCATCATCAGGTTACAGTATACTTATGTAGTATATGTACTTTAAACATATTGGTATAAAATCTAGTGGGTCCCACTAATCTGATCTAAGATCAGACCTAACATATAGGGTCATCTAGGGCTAAGCTGTCATACTAGTGGTTTGGATTCACAGTAAACATCCTTATTGGGTCCCACGGTCTCAATAAAATTCATATATAACGATTATGGTTAACAAAATTGAAGCTTCTGGATAACTGGGCAAATGTGGCCCAGGTCTCATGGGACCACCACCATCCAGATCAACACTGGGCCCTCTTCGAAATGTGGGATCTCAATCTATGATTGGCATAGTTAGTGGGTCCCACGGTAGATGTCGACCAAAACTACCCAGTAACGTCTCTGTTACAATAATTAAATAGATGGGGCCAGATGGGTTCCACTTACAAATGGGTCCCTCTACACTGGGATCGCCCAGGGGTCTGCTATCAGATCCCTGGATCAGATCCCTGATCAAGTGGCCCACTTGATTTCACTGTCCCATCCATCGATGGAACCCAATCACACCAAAATGACGCTATAGTGACAATTTGGACTCAGATGGGGCCTGATGGGGCCCAGTTTTCAAAAAGGGCCAACTACACCTTGGTCGTCCAATGGTAGACTCTCTGATCCCTGGGAGTGATCCCTGATCAGATTGCCCATGTGATCATACAACTCAAATCGACAGATCTGTGTCTGTCGATTTGGGTTGAAACTGGCTTCATATGATTCTTCTTCCACAATTAAGATATATGTATGAAGAAAAGAGATCTAATTATGATACCCAACAGATAAAAATGATTATAATCTAATACTAATTTGATGAGGGGATCACAGATAACCAGATCCGTCGACGATTTTCAAGATCTGATACTATTTCCAAGATCTGTCGACAACAAGATCTTCATTGATCCCCTTTTTGGGTTATGATCACCGGAAACACAGAATCCAAACATTCATAATTATAATTCTCTGTATATTTGAAAGTATCACTCACCTCCTAGTGTAGCAAATCGTGGCGCGGTTGATGTGGGATCTCGAGTACTGCATCCACTGGTCCTTAGGCTTCAGGCTTCTTCCTCCCTGATATCCTTCTCTGCTCCATCTGTACTTTTCCTTCTCCTCTCCTCTTTAATCCAAAATGGAATGGAAAACAATGCAATATGTAACGAGAGTTCTTAAATTGTTTTTTGGGGATAAGATTCAATCTCTACTGCTCCCTGGGTATCAGAACAGAAACCTCCTCTCTAGGAGATATCGTTCAAACAGTCTAACTATAACAAAGGCTTTAATGGGTTGGACCAGGTTAAGAAATCAATTAATATAACTACCAACCCAACCTAGTACCTTATGTGCCAGGCTAATCTGGGCCTAATCTGGCCCAGGTTATCACAATATTTGCACAATTAGCATTGTTTTAGGTAAAAAGAAAAAAAAACAGAGAGAATAATGTTAATTCTCTCGTGTGTTGTCAATTTGGTATTTGAATTATAACACAACCACCAATTGGCCACCAACAACAATAACAAAAGTAGCAATCTAACTAATACCTTTTGTCGCGACTTTTAAAATAATGGCGAAGTATTTAAAGTGCCCACAAAATTGTAAATATTGAACACCAAAAGGTAGTAAGTAAAATACACTTGATTGCTTTTCTTTTGATCCATTATAAGATACACTATTCATTTCTATTTTATTTTCATCCCATCTTAGTTCAAGGTTTATCATTGAAAAAGACACATAGCATTTAAGTTTTTAGAGTTAAAAGGCATACAATGAACCACATAATGGAGTAAATAGTGCATAGTTAAAATCTTTTGTTTTTCCCACATTGTCTTAATTTATTAATCGGGGTGGACAAAATAGTGCCAAGAAAGACCAAAAAAACTTTCTAAATAATAAAATCTAAAATATTTTTCCTTCGAAATGATTCTTTAATTGCACGATGTCTCACAATTAATTTTACAAAAGACAAAAAAAAAAAAGAATAAAAATTTGAAAATTACTGAACAAAATGGTTCAATGAGAACCACACAAATGAATGCTTATTGGTCTTATCCCACTCTTGATGGGTTTGGAGGGTGACGATTGAAGAGATATTGGTCTAAAACGTAAGAATTTAACTAACATAAACTAAAATAGGAAAAATAAACAAAATAAAATGTCGGATTCTTATACAAATATGGATTAAGCTTTTGGTCTTTTGAATATTAACACCTGTACTGCTTAAAAAAAAAGTAGTTCCCCTTCGAATCTATAGAGAACGAAAACAAATTTCATCCCTCATAGCATCATCCTTTTAGTTATTGTCTACTTTGCTTTTCTCAATCAGAACACTTTCTGTTTAAGTTTTCAATTTTCTATCTCACATAACAAAACAATATAAAGTTTACATTTTAAATGCTATGCACAAATTCATATTCCAAACATAGAGTGAGAACTAAATATAAAGTTCTATCGTAAGGAAACATGAAACACGCACAATTTGGAAGCCTGCAGTTAAGATTCAATAAATAAAACAAACATATAATTAAAACTATCAGAACACGAAGGCTATCAATGGGCTTAACTTTGGCCCTAACAAGAATGAGAAAGAAAAAACCAACTCTTCATCATCATTTTCTTAACTTTGGTTGCGCCCATTTTTCTTAAAATGAATATTTTATTGCAACATTAAAAAAAATTAAATAAGAAGATACAATCAACAAATAATAATTTCATTAGACAGTGCTCACTTACATGTATGAAAACTCCCTCCATTCCAAAAGAAGCTAAGAGTCAATGAAGAATCTTTTAAAATATCATGTTCTTCCTTATACAATTATTCACAGAGGAAAAACCTCAGACCCACAAAATTCCCTACATTGAAAATCTTGTAGCATCTGAATAAGAAGAATGTTAAAATAAAATTGAAAAAAGAAGAGGAAAAAAACAACATTTGAGATATTGATTTGACATAGATTCAAATCTTATCCACATTTTCTTTTTCTTTTCTCCACCACCTTAAAAAAAAACAAAGAAATCGAAAAAAATTACTCAATTTATTGGAATGTATTAAAACGAAATTTTATTATGTTTAAAATATCAGCATCTACTCAATATAAGAGATGAAGAAAATTATTAGGATCGTGTGTGCCAAGTTTGGTCTGTATCCAAGTTCATTTTGGTATAGTAGGGAGGTATTTAGCAATTTTTCAGAGAATTGAGGGGTCTTTTTTTGTAATTTTAGATTTTTGAGATTATGGTATCGTTGGGTAGATATTTTTAATTCCTAAACTTTAGTCTCCTAGATCATCTTGGTCCGGATCCTTAAAGCCCCTCTAAATCCAAGCCGGGCCCAAAGTCTATTTTAGACAAATTGGAAAATTCCCATTATGTCCCCATCTTTATTAATACATAAAATACATGTACATAATAAATACTATAAGGGTGGGCCCCACAACTTGCATTTTATTGGGCATGTGTGTAGTAAAAAAGTACATCATCTTTCTCTCTTTTTTTTTAGACATTTTATAAGAGTAGGAGTTAGGAAATGCCCATTATGTCCCCATCTTTATTCATATATAAAATACATATACATAATAAATATATATAAGAGTGGGCCCCACAACTTTCATTTTTTTGGCTATGTGTGTAGTGAAAAAGGACATCATCTTTCTCTCTTTTATAAGAGTAGATAGATAGATTACTAACGTGTTCCTGCTTCCATGCAAATAGTATTATGCCACCGCCATGGATTTATGAGATAAATTACTTCCATAGAAGTGAGTGCGTTATCTCCAAGGACAAATGTAAATAGCTATCTCAAATAATCTCCTCGCTACATGTTGTTGTTCCCTTTGATCAACTAGCACCTCAGATGAGATCAAAGGGACATACATGGATTCCACGTGCCCTAACTAAAGTAAGTGCAGGCATGCTTGTTTGTAAGAAGAAGTAATATCAAATAAAATTGAGTATCAAATCAATATTTAAAAAAAAAAAAAAAGTAGAGGGAGTTGGAGGGAAAAACACCTTTTTGTCATTTTGTTGTTTAAGAGTATCTATTTTGTCATTTTATACTTTTAAATAGTATCTTTTTAGTCATATTGTGCAATTAAAAGTATCATTTTGTCACTTTTTTTTATTTTCCCTCCAATTCTATCCTTTTTTTTTTCTTGTTTTGACACTCAATTTTCCTTTTATCTTAAAACAGACCGGCGCATCCAACTAGCAACGTGAATGGTTCAAGTCGAGTATTGAATAACTTGGGCCCAAGTGAGTTAATGCGGGGGCACAAACACACAATCAAATTGAACAAAATTCACTTAGGGCCTATATGGATAAATGAGGATTAGAGTAAAATGAAGTGAATTTCACATGAGGAGTAAAGTTGAGGAGAAGTATGTTGAAGTTAAAGTAGAGTACTTCACTTCACTACATTTGGATGCTTATTGTGAAGTTAATGTTTGAAGTAGAATCCACTTTTAGTTTAGGAAGTAAAGTATCATGTTTGGATAAATGAAGAATGGAGTAAAATGAAGTAAATTTCACATGTTGAGTGGAGTGGAAGAGAAGTAAATTGAAGTTAAAGTAGAGTGCTTCACTTCACTCCATTTGGATGCTTATTTTGAAGTTAAGGTTTATAGTAGAATCCATTTTTACTCAAGGAAATGGAAGTATTTAGAGTTTAAGTGAAATGGAGTACATGTAGCTTACAACATTACTTCATCTATTGGGCTGGACTCAACCAAATAGGATATAGTTAAAATTTTAGACTGTTAGGGCCCATTTATTTAACCTCACTTTACTCTTCTTTTTTTTGCTTATCCAAACATGCCCGTAGAGTTGAAATGAAATGGAGTACATGTGGCCGACAACATTACTTCATCTATCAGATCAAACTCATCCAAATAAGGTAAAGTTAAAATTCTAAACTGCTAAGGCTCATTTAACTTCACTTTATTCTATTTTTCGCTTATCCAAACAAGCCTTTTTTTTTTTTAGGTTTTAAAATTGATGTTCCTCTAAACCCGAGTCCCCATCTTGATGTGACTGGGGCCATGCTGGTTCATGTGTGCCCTGCCTCTCAAGTTTCACCCCTCTGAAAATCTTTCACCGTGCCGAAGTGTTTGTGCCACCTACAGAGCACAATCAAATTGACTTGGCACCCTTGACAAGGACAGAATAGTCGCAATTACATATCAATACATATACCAACATATTATAGAAAGTTTTTTTAGAACTGCTTCATAACAATCAACCAATTCACAGCCCTAGTATTCTATCGACTCGGGGACTCACTGTATGAATGAATGATTGAGAGGATATACACATCATAGGAACTCATTCTTCATGGCAAAGAAGGTCTATTCCTTTGCAGGTCCATGTCAAGAAGTCTGCTGATAATGACCCCATGACATGAACCAGAGAACACCAAGGACAAGATATTAAATTGTTGATTTAATAGAATGAATTAAATATATAGTTTATATGCAGGTCTTCTCACTTTTTAACATTTTTCTTTTTTTTTTTCTAAATTTATCTGTTATTATATATATACTTTTCCAAAACACTACTTTGAAATGAAACTTTTTGGCTGTTTCTGCATTTTTGTGTTTGATTCCAGAGTTCACCATCATTTCAGTTTGGAGTCAAACCTAACCTAACCGGAAAAAAATTGATAACTATGTGTAGGAGGTACAAGTTTCTTGCTTTCATATGGATATTGCAGTATTATGTTTTCCCCCCATTTTGGGCAGGTCATAGTGATTTCATAAATTAGTAAGATCACATCTACATTGCATTTAACTTCTTGCTAAACCCAGTCAGATGCCCAATGTAAAGTTGTAAGCTGGCTTCTTAATTATGGAGCATGAATAATGTTTACTTCTACCATTAGATGTTTCTGAGATGGTGCTGATATTTTAAACTAATGTCATTTTAAAGAAAAAAAAAAGTTTCATTCGTAACCACCTATCAATGAATGCTTACTTGCGATTTTTTGTAAAGACACAAACTAGAACGATTTCTGCATCTTGTAGAATAGTTGGTGCTGGATTTTTTTTTTTTTTTTTTCTAGAGTCTCTTTAATATCTGTAAGTAAGAATAGAGTGAAAGCAAGCATTCTGACAGAGATTTTTATCTTTGTTATTTTCTCCAGGCCTTCCACTGCAGGCATGGGCAGGTCTATCTCTTCAGTAAGGTGTAAGTTTCTTGATATGTTATTACTCTTTTATATGCTTAGAGGTCTGTAAAATAAATCCTTTGTTCCCTCAATTGCGGTTTCTTTTCCTTGGCAAGAGCTGAACTGTTCTTTCTTGTTGCATTATTGTATGCATGGTTGCTTTGAAAGTAAAAAAGATGAACATCAAGTACTTGCAGCACTGAAAAATGTTACTGTTCTATATCTGATGCATTTGATATATTTACAGAGGAACTCGATCTATTATAGTACAATACATTTTCTGGTGTTATCTTGCTGATGTGGAAATTATCATATTGAAGCCTTATCTCATCATGAGAATGTGGAAATATATGTTATTTATTTGCCATAATTTTTGTTACACCCCGACCCGATTTAGCCCTAATTAGTATTAAGTAATTGTGTTTTAACCGTGTTAATTGCGTTTAGCTGTTAAGTTATGGTGGTTAGTGTTTATTAATCTCTATGGATTGAGCTAGATGAGTTTTACATCTTATATAGGTGAGTTATAGTGGAGTTGACTCACTTGAGTTGAGTCAAGGACTTTCTTTCGTAAATATAGGTTTTCGTGTTTTTCATAATTTGATCGTCATTTTGACATCATCGCGTGTATTTTGATGAGTACATCGATTTTCATATTAGGCATTTCTTCATTTGACCAACCGTTGTACCGATGGACCCTCATTTGACTCGAAATGGAAATAAATCGGTTGAATGGACCTTCTTGCAATTTCCATTCTATATAAAGTTTGACCCAACCCTTCTCTCTTTCCTTTTCATTCTCTATCTCTCTCTGCACTTTTCCTTTTCTTCCTTTCTCATCTAGCAAGAAGGAATCGTGCATGTGCATTGGAGGCTTAGGAAGTTTGAGAAGGACTCTTCTACACCTTCATCTTCACTAGTTGGCTAGAGACTATCTCCACCCTCCTTCAACCCGTCCAAATTCGAAATACTTAGAAGAGGGTTTGGTTTCAATTGGGGGTTTTTGGGTTTCTTGACCCTTAGTGGGAAGAGAGCTTGGAGAGCACTCCTTTGAGGCAAGTATAAGCATGATTTGGGTTACATTTTGTGCATTTTCATTTGGTTCAAGTAATCTCTTTCCCTTTCTATTATTTTGGGTTTTTATGTTGATAGATGATAAATGAGTTGGATTTCTTCATGTGGGTTGTTTTGAAATGTATGGAAGTTTTATGTATGTGTTATGGGAGTAAGTAAACTCATTTTGACAAGGATTAAGATAGAAAAGACGAAGGAAATTGAACTTCGTAAGTTCTACCGGAAGTACTACCGGTAGAAGTGGCTCGAAATTTGACAGAGAGTTGTAGAAATTGAGAACCCTTAGTTCTATCGGAAGTACTACCGGTAGAGCTTCTACCGGAAGTACTACCGGTAGACGGACCTGACCCCGTTTCTTAGACTTTTTTTTTGCTCAAATAATGGTGTGTTGACCCTTCTGGGGTATTTCCGCCCTCCTTAATCACTCATTTAGTGGGTTTTGGAGTACACCCTCACTTCCGTAGGAACTTAGGGAATTTTTGAATCTTATGACCATAGAATGGGAACTTTAACCACATAATTGGGCCGATGGATATTCCTAGTCTAAACTATGCCATGAAAATTCGTTGAGAAGTTCAACGTCTCTCTTGTAACTAGTGACACCAAATAAATGTAGTATTTCATTGATTCTCCCAACCTATTTTGAATTGGATGGTAGAGTACTAAAAACATAAAAATCTAGGTTTAAATTGTAAAATAAAAATAGTTTGATTTCTAAGTAATTGCATTTCATATTGGTGTGTGAATTCCCTTCAAATCTCAGAATCCTACTTAATAGATTGATAAATTCTTAGTAATCCCTTATATCTTATCTTTTATATTCAATTGTAATTCCATTTGCATATTTCCAAATTGATGTTTGGTAGAAATGAGGATTGAGTAAGAAATTGAAAAGATGTGATTATCATTTAATTTGATTATGAATAATGCATATGAGTTTACTCAATTCTACTTTTATTTCGAGTATTATTGATTCTATCGAGTCGGCACTACTTAGCTTCGACCCAGTGATACCCGACGGGGCTACACTCGGTTTATAAATTGAAACTACTGCAGTAAGTCATATGGAGCTCCGGAACTCCAGACCGGGTAGCCAGCTAGCCTTTGGCCGGGCCGCTGGTGACATCCCAACTAGATTTGCTCTCTTTGAGAGGATGAGCTTAAGGTAGTAGCCAAGTTGCGCGTTTCCCTTTTCACTTGATCCATCATGCATAAATTATACAATTGAGCACAAAATTTCCAGTTGGTATCTATTGTTGATTTCTATCAATTTAACTGTTTTAAATTCAATTGAAACCTTATGTATTTCCTTATTTTTTTTTTTGCATATGCTTGCTTAATCGTCGTATTAATGATACTACATTTGGTGTCACAGTCTCAGGTGCAGTCTCCGGCCCTCCAGAGGCCGAGGAGAGAGAGAAGGCTACCCATGAGGTACCTTCGGGTTTAGTGGAGTGGCCCGAGCCTGAGGCCCATTGAGCTTATCTTCCGGGGAGAGCGTCAACACTTTTTGTGGAGACTCTTTTATGGTGTGGCTAGCCCCTTTTTGTGTGGGCCACACTTAGATTCTAGAAATTCCTTTTGATTATATTTTTGGTATTGATGTTTAGGGTTCTTTAGCTTACCCTCTTTTGTACAACATTGTAATGAATTGTATAATTCTTTTGTAGTAAAACTTGAACTGTTATGTAGACTGAAGGAATTTGATACCTCACACAAATGAAATACAGCTTCCGTTATGTTTAATTGCTTTAATGTGTTTTGTGAGTTTTAACTCATATATATGGATAGTTGGTTTCCTCTCCTTCGTGTGTTGAACTTGGCTCGAGACAGGTACAGCACGCTGGAGTACGTGTGACACACCTCGGGGATTACCTTAGGCCAGGGTGATTCGGGACCGGGATGTGACATACGTAAGTATGGTATCAGAGACCTGCAAGTCCTTCTAAAAGACTTAGAAACCTTATTAGAGACGTTGTGAGGATACGTTAAAATCGTTTACGAGTATAGATTAGACAAGGCTAGTTAGTTCTTATTGTGAGATTGTTCTTAGTTTTGTGTTCTAGCTAGCAAATTGTGATAATAGTTAGGAAATAATCTTGATTCTCAATTGTTTTGCAGGTCAATGGCATCTGGTTCCGGAAACGGCATAATGGTGGAAACGATGAATTTCAGAATGCTGGCTTGTTTGTTGATTTGAACAATGAACCACCTCCTATGGATGATAGGATAATGGTGATGATGGAACAAATGACAAAGACTAATGAATTTCTAGCAGCGCTGATGGCCAGACAAGGTCCAGTGCAGCCAAACCCGGGACCGCCAGTGGTGATTCAACCTAGAGAGAATGACCCAAATGCTCTGTACGATAAATTTAGAAAAAGAGGAGCTACCAAATTCCAAGGAAAGGAAGATGCCATTCAGGTTGACGAATGGTTAGAGCATATCAACGATGTATTTGAGACGGTGATCTGCGATAACAGACAGCGTGTAACTCTCACAACCTCTATGTTTCAAGGAGTTGCTAAAGATTGGTGGAAGAGCGTTCGAGATCCCTACAGAGTCATGCCTAATGCTACCATATGGGAGACTTTCCAAGAGCAATTCCGCCGCAAATTCATACCACCTCATGTACATCGGAAGAAAGAAGAAGAATTCATCACCCTTAAGCAGAACAATATGTCAGTGGTGACCTATGTGCATACCTTCACTCAGTTATCTAGATTTGCCAAAGATCTGGTTGATACAGAAGAGAAAAAAAATGAAGAGATTCGTCGGTGGGCTCCATCCGGCGTATGAAGAGCAAGTGACAATGTACCGAAGACCTGAAACTTTTCAGGAGGCAGTGGACAGAGCTTATGTTGCAGAAGAGATGGCTACGAAGAAGAGAAGTGTTGATCCAAAATGGAGCATGTACCAAGGGAAGAATTTTCAGTCAAAGAAGCAGAAGAGTATGATGAGTGGTGCTAATACACCCAAGTGCAAGACATATGGCAAAGGGCACCCTACCGAGAGATGCTGGAGGAACACCGGTGCTTGCATTTTATGTGGATCTATGGAGCACTGAGCAGCTACTTGTCCCAGGAACCGAGGCAATTATGGAGCACCGCAGTAACCCTTTCAGCAGCCAGCTAGACCAGCACTTCCAGCTCCACCCCAACAGTTGGCACTCCCAACACCACCTCAGAGACCTCAACAACAACAGCAAAGGCAACAGCCAGGGAGGCCTAGGCAGCAACAACAGATCCACCAAGTACCACAGCAGACGGGGAGATTGTTTGCCACGAACCTAGAGCAGGCAGAGGCGTCGGGCAATGTGGTGGAAGGTACTGTTCTAATATGTGCAAGAGATGCTAGGACATTATTTGATTCGGGGTCCACACATTCGTTTGTGGCACCTCATTTTGCCAACGGCTTTCAGCAACCACCTGAGTTGCTTCCGTTTGTATTAGTGGTGTCTACCCCAGTGGGTAAGAGAGTAGTTTGTGATTACTACTACCCCGAGTGCAGCGTGCAGATCGGAGATTTGCTGATGCCAGTAGATTTAATTATCTTGACGATGCAAGACTTCGACGTCATTCTTGGAATGGATTGGCTCGCGAGATATCATGCTTGTGTGGATTGTTTTCACAAGACCATCACGTTTAAGGTGGGGGAGCCTAAGTTGTATGTGATCTTCGAAGGTGTACGGCGAGAGAGGCCTAAGTCCAGATTCGTGTCGGCATTGGACGCTGTCAAGCTTTTAGAGAATGGCTGTGAAGGCTACTTCGCTTTTGTCTCCGAGAAGAAACTGCGTGCAAAACTAGAAGACATCCCAGTGGTGTGCGAGATCCCAGATGTGTTTCCAGACGAAGTTCCAGGACTACCTCTGTCTCGAGCGGTGGACTTCTCCATAGATTTGGTACCGGGCACGGCTCCAATTTCGAAAGCACCGTACAGAATGGCCCCCGCAGAACTTAGAGAATTGAAGGAGCAATTACAAGATTTGCTGGATAAAGGACTCATACGTCCTAGTGTTTCGCCTTGGGGAGCTCCAGTATTGTTCGTGAGGAAGAAAGACGGTTCTCTCCGGATGTGTATCGACTACAGGCAGATCAATCAGGTGACTATCAAGAATAAATATCCGTTGCCTCGCATTGATGAATTGTTCGATCAACTTCAAGGAGCAGCTTACTTCTCAAAGATCGACCTCAGATCCGGATACCATCAGTTAAGAGTTCGAGGACAGGACGTAGAGAAAACAGCTTTCAGGACGAGATATGGCCATTATGAATTTCTCGTGATGCCCTTTGGCTTGACGAACGCACCAGCGGTGTTTATGGCATTGATGAATAGGATCTTCGCCCCTTATCTCGATCAATTTATTGTGGTGTTCATTGATGACATCTTAGTCTACTCGAAGTCGATAGAAGAGCATGCAGACCACCTCGAAACTTCGCTTCAACTTTTGAGAATCCATCAATTATATGCTAAGCTTGAGAAGTGTGCTTTTTGGCTTGGTCAAGTGGCCTTTTTGGGACACATCATTTCGAGAGAAGGTCTAAGAGTAGACCCAGCGAAGGTAGAGGCTGTTATAAATTGGCAGAGTCCAAAATCAGTGGCAGAGATTCGTAGTTTTCTGGGCCTTGCAGGATATTACCGTAGATTTGTTAAAGATTTTGCCAAGATCTCAGCTTCGTTGACAAAGTTGACTAGGAAGAATGTACCGTTCTTGTGGACTGAAGAATGTGAGGCCTGTTTCCAGACCCTAAAAGAGAAATTGACGACCGCCCCCGTTTTGTCGTTACCAGAAGGTTCAGGAGGATTTGTGATATATTCAGATGCATCCAGAGTTGGTTTGGGGTGTGTCCTTATGCAGAATGGAAAAGTCATAGCCTATGGGCCGCGACAGTTGAAGAACCATGAGAAGAATTATGCCACCCACGATCTAGAGTTGGCCGCCATAGTGTTTGCGCTGAAACTTTGGAGACACTACCTGTATGGAGAACAATTTGAAGTACACTTAGATCATCGTAGTCTGCAGTATCTCTTCTCCCAACAAGATCTTAACATGAGACAAAGACGGTGGCTAGAATTCATAAAGGATTATGATTTTCTGATCAAATACATTCCGGGGAAAGGAAATGTCGTCGCTGACGCTTTGAGTATGAAATCTTCTTTAGTTGCAGTTATGGACACTCAAGAGAACAAGTTTGATGTTTTTGAAGAACTGGACGTTAAGGTCCTACCACTTGGTGACTCAGTGTTGTTAGCAGCGATGTCAGTGTATGAACCAGAATTGATGGATCGGATTAAGAATGAACAATTTGAAGATCCGAATTTAGCTAAAATCAAAGATCATATTGCGGAGAGACCTGATTTCCAGTTGGTGGACGGGGTTTTATATTTTCGGGGTCGACTATGTGTACCGAAGATTGAGCAACTGTTAGATCCAATCCTGACTGAGGCACACCATACCAGATATACGATGCACCCTGGAAGTACGAAGATGTATAGAGACCTTAAAAGACGATTTTGGTGGAACAATATAAAGAGGGAAATCGCAGAATTTGTTTCCAAGTGCTACATCTGTCAGAAAGTGAAGTTTGAACACAGAAAACCTCCAGGCTTGTTACATCCTTTACCAATTCCTCAGTGGAAATGGGAGCACATATTGATGGACTTCGTTTCAGGCCTACCGTTGACTAGACGGAAGAACAACGTGATTTGGGTGATAGTTGATCGATTGACGAAATCCGCTCATTTCCTACCATTCAAGAAAGGCATGAAGTTTAGTGAGATGGCAAGGCTTTTTGTTGACGAGATAGTTCGTTTGCATGGTACCCCAACTTCAATAGTTTCCGACAGAGATACGAGGTTCGTTTCCTCGTTTTGAAAATCCTTTCAGCAGTCCATGGGCACCAAACTCAGTTTCAGCACTGCTTATCACCCACAGACAGATGGGCAGTCCGAGCGCACTATACAAACCTTAGAAGATATGCTTCGAGCTAGTGTTCTTGACTTTGGTGGCGAGTGGGACGAGCATTTGGCTTTGTGCGAATTTGCGTATAATAATAGTTTCCATTCGACTATTGGAATGCCGCCTTTTGAAGCTCTTTACGGACGGAGTTGTAGGACTCCGGTTTGTTGGGAAGAGGTCGGCACAAGGAGTTTTCATGGACCAACTATCATTGCGGAGACAACTGAGAAGGTTCTTCAGGTCAGGGAAAGATTGAAGACGGCGCAATCTCGGCAGAAAAGCTACGCAGATAATAGAAGAAGGAAACTAGAATTCCAAGTTGGAGATTGGGTGTTTTTGAAAACATCCCCAATGAAGGGCACGATTCGGTTTGGACAGAAAGGTAAACTCTCACCAAGGTATGTAGGACCATTTGAGATCAAGAGCCGAATAGGTGATGTGGCCTATAGATTGAAGCTTCCTCCCGAATTCGCAGGAGTACATGACGTGTTCCATGTTTCTATGCTTCGTAAGTACGTCTGAGATCCGTCTCATGTCATTTAATATGAAGAGAAAATATAATTATGATATCCTCCCACCCACAAACACATACACAGCCCAAAGAGAAAAAGAGAGTAAAGAAGTAAAACCATACAAGAGATTCTAAACTTATCAAGAAACTATACAGGCCGGAGATGATCAATTTCTAACGTTTCTTTCCTCATGCGAGATTGCCTCAGCATATCTTCTGAAAAAGGTTTTGTATTGTGGAGTTTGATACATTACTCATAGCATGTGCTTTCAGGCAACAACTTCATTAATGGGTTTGGGACTACACAGACTCTGTGGAGTTGGATTTTTTTTTTTTTTTTCAGGCAACTACTTCATTAAGAGTAAGGTGTTCATGAATATGCATTTTTCCAGTCGCTGGGAGATAGGAACTACACAGACGCAGCCCAATCTGTTTGGGATTAGCTAACATTTTCTTTTCTAGCAGCTGCGAATGATAGCTTTCTTTTTTCCTTTTCGATATTATTACAGCGTCAATGTCACCCTTGGCGAGAAGGAAGAGCGCTTGATGCTGACTGGGTACCACACTGTAGCTGACATATTTTGTGTTTCTTGTGGATCTTTTGTGGGATGGAAATATGTAAGGCTCTGTATGACACATGGCTTCTGAACTCTGATCTTTGTGCTTTTACTCGGAAGTGATCTGTGGGTTGATGATTTCCTTTCAGGAGGTTGCTCATGATAAGGGCCAAAAATACAAGGAGGGGAAGTTCATTCTTGAGAGGTAGTAAGAAGTCATTGAGTCAAGTATTTAGATTCCTGTTGATGGTAGCATTAACGCGTGACCGGGATGCTGAGATGGGGTTTTGTTGTCATGCAGGTTTAAGGTTTCAGGGCCTGATGGGTCCAACTATTGGATGAACCATGAAAGTCAGGTCATTGGAAGTGACGCGGACGATGCTTAATTGAGTATGAGCTAGTAAGCTCAATTGCCGTATAACTGTACAGCTTCCTTTGATGTTCTTTTGAATTTGAATTACAAGAATACCTTCATCATATTTGCAGATTGGCAAACTGCTCCAATAATATAGATTGTTGTTCCATTGGCTGCATTTTGAGTTGTTAGTCATGTTGCATGTGATCTCAATGTCTGGAAACTGCTAATTAGGTTCATGTCATACCCTTGCTTTCTTAGCTACATTGTGGGTATATGCCTCATCTAGTCTAGTACTAGTTAATGTTTGATGCTGCTTGACTTCTTTTATTGTTGGGAAGCCCCACATCCCACATCACCCAAGTCCTGAGTTGCACGGGGCTAGCTTCATATACCCGTTTGGGTCTTCCACCTATAAACTTAAGCTTTTGGGTTGTTACATGCTCTCTTACATGTCACAAGACAGTCACCCAAGTCTTGAGTTGGACGGAGCTTCGTGTACCTGTTTGGGTCTTTCACCTATGAGCTTAAGCTTTTGGGTTGTGTAGATTTCGGCTCTGTATTTGAATACATAACTTCTTGGTGCACAGAGTTCCCCCATCAACTTTAGGTCCAAAAACATCTTTTAGCAGGACATTTTTAGGGTACATTTGTTTTAAAAGGAATTGGTAAACCAAAGCTTCTAGTGCAGTGCACGATAAACATGAAAGGAAGTGGCCCTCTGTCAGTCCATGAAAGGGACCCAATTAAGTTCGGATGGTGGTTGTAAGAGAGTTAAATATCACATTTCCTGTGTTGCATATCATTTTTTTTCCCGTTCATAGTACATTTCATAATTATCTTCGTGTAGTTCTTGGTTTCATAGCCTTGGATCTACGTTTGAATTCCAGAGTAGAAATTATAGGGGAAAAGTTTTACGCCTTTCAATTCAAAACCGTGGAAAATAGTTCATGCTCCACTTCCTTGGAAATGCACCAAATTTTGAGTCGTGGACATTCATGGATGACCACCATCATCCTTTTAGAACAAGAAATACCCTGGGGGTATTGAATTCCTAAATTGATTGACCCTTGGGGGCTTAGCTTTAATCCTATAATTTTAGCCCTCATGTGTTAGGTCTTAGGGCCGCAGAGGATCTTTTGTTACTCGTTAGGATCTTTTTCTTTGCAAAAAATCAGCCCCAACCGTGATTTCTATCATCTCCATATGGGCCCAAAAGTTTAATGGTCAATAGTCTATTCAAATCGATACATGGTCGATCCAACAGTCCAGTAAATTAGAATCGAACCGAAAGTTGGTGAACATGTGCAATTTAGATGGGCCATGTGTTTGGTCTATTTGGATGGACCAAAGGTGGGCCCTACAAGCATGAGCTTAGGATTATATATATATATATATGGAAGATGCTCCTATGAGAGATGCTCTCACCTTACTATGAGAGATGAGGTGGGGGCCCTCACCTTACTATCCAATGCCAACGACTTAAATGTGAGGACCCCCACTCCTATCTCTCATAGTAAGGTGAGAGATGCACCTCACCTCCCTATATATATATATATATATATATATATATATATGGACCAGCTCTCTTAAGTTGCAGCTTAGCTTATCTTAAGCTGAAATAGGACTGGCCCCACATAATCAAAGTTGATTATGCTATTTTTTGAATGATGATTATCTAAAAAAATCAAGATAAATCAAATCAGAATTGGATATTTCAGTTCCATTATGCAAAAAACAGATATAATCACCAGCCATATTCCAGCTTAGGATAAGCAAAGCTGCAGCTTAGGAGAGCCCTGCTCATATATTTATATATATATATATATATATGGGAAGTGCTCTTATGAGAGACACTCTCACCAACTTTATGAGAGATGGGTGGGGGCCCTCACATTTAAGTTGGGGGTCCTTGCATTTAAGTTGGTGAGAGTGGATTGGAAGTGAGGGCCCCCACCCATCTCTCATAAAGTTGATGAAAGTGTCTCTTATAGGAGCATTTCCTTATATATATATATATATATATATATATATATATATATATATATATATACGAGAGGTGTTCTAGTGAGAGACACTCTTACCAAGTTGGTGAGAGATGAGTGGGGGCCCTCATATTTAAGTTGGAGGTCCTTGCATTTAAGTTGGTGAGAGTGAATATGGAAGTGAGGGCCCCCACCCATCTCTCACCAAATTGGTGAGAGTGTCTCTCATAGGAGCACTTCCTTATATATATGAGTGATGATTCTCTCGTGTTGGTCGTTGTGTGGGTTCTAGAAGAAAAACTGAAGAACATAATACTACACATGGCATGTCCCGAAACCCCACCCACCAAGTGGAAGAACTGCGTGTTGATCAAATCGGCTACAATGCAATTCAATCATAATGTCAACCGTTGATCATGTCTAGAATTGTCAAATCGGTGGGAGCCATTTATTATTCAGTCCACCCTGGGAGATTACAGTTTTTAACAGAATTATCTGATTAGAGAATTTTAATGAATCCTAGGCAGCCAGACCCCAATTCTAGTTAAATATCTAGGGCCGCTGATCAAGATTGACTCGGTCAGGTTTATAGTTGGAAGAGTCAATCTGTGATTAAACTCTAGACGCTACAGAAGACCCCATTCTAAACTCTGCATTAAACATCAATGATTGCACATCAAGAGTGATACCATCCAAATTTTGTACCTCCTGCGGTGGTGGCATGTCCACAGTGGATCCGTGCATGCGGCATTTCAGAAATGTTAGTGCTGCAGGATGTGTTCTGAAATGATTTTTTAGAAGGCAGATTGAATATTAAAAATTTGCAGCTGAAAATCTGGCCAAAGAAATGGAAACCCACAAAAAACTGTGCACCGGGGCTGACAAGAATTTATCCCCTGGGAATCGCTAATGCAGGGTTTGGTATAGAATTCTAAATATCAACCCCACCAAAAAGCAACTTTTTAGCACTTTGAATTCTCAGAATTCCAGATGAGGGCATGAGCATTCTAGACGGGGACAGCATCTGGAGAACTCCAAATTCCCCAAGACAAGATATCCCCAAATGCTAGGCCTGGGACTAAAATACAGATTTCTTAAGAAGATTCGAGACAAAATTGTGTGTTAGGTACACCGTACCCATGTATCTGTGTATGTATACACCGTACCCAGTGGCCTCTCTTCATAGCAGGCCAAGCACCCTGCAGTACAAAATATCCTATACAACTAATTTATCTGATCCGGATAATAAAATGGAGGGCTCTACTGTGGACGAACAATACAGCAAAATTACCCCACTGGACATGCCAAACATGATATTCAGCTCGAGGAAAGGCAAAGGCAGTTCACAATGATTTACTCATCCAGAGATCCTGTCAGATGATTGACCCTATGCCCCCTATCATCAACGAGCCCACCTGTAAAGAAAATGCCTGATCTAAACAACCTGTTGATTTTCATTCATAGCCCAAGCACTGTATCGATTCTATTTGAGTGGTTAGGACCACGGTTCCTCTCTTCTAGAGTTAGAAGTCCTGGTATCGATCCACGGTTCTCCCAAATTAGAAATCAAAGGTTGAGTCCACTAGTGCTACCATCTAGGGCCATAGGGGTTTTACCTGGCTTCTCTCTGGGCCCGAAGGAATTAGTCCAGCCCAAAGGTCGGGAACCCACTATTAGCCAAAAAAAAAAAAAAAGAGTCCAAGCACTGTATAGTTGCTATGAGAAAGCAAGAAGAAAAAAGAAAAAAGAAAAAAAAATCACTTCCCAAGAGTAAAATTGCATAACGTAATTTTTATCCTTCCACAAAGCAACAATACTTATCTCAGGACTACGGCCTTTTAGGGCTAGCTGAGTGCCTGAGTCCCATCCGTGAACCAGATACAGAACCCTACCATGAGTAATACTGTATACTCCGGAGTAATGCTTCCCTATAAACATAATCTCAAATAGAAAATACACACACATGACGAGAAATCTGAAACAGAATCTGTGTACCTCATTCTGACAAAATCCGGCAAAGCAATTACCACAGTAGATTATTTGGTCAATGGGCTTCTTTTTACTCTTTCATTGCCAGTGATGAAAAGAGAGCAGTTTCGGCAGCAAAAGGCACCAATATAGTTTTCATAAATTGCAGAAGTCACTATAAGGTATATACCATGCGATCAGCCAGTTCTGATCCCACTGCCCTCGCATATTTCTGCAACCGCAGCTCCAGTGAATCTATGAGGCTCTTTTGGCTGGGACGCACCCTTTGTTGCAGATCCTTCAAACAATCAGACTCTATCAGATGAAGGAATGGGACAAGAAAGTAAATTGCTGAAAACAGATCTATTGTTCCAAAAATGGCAGTCATTATGCTGCTAAATCTTCCAGTTTCAGATCACTAATGGAGCTTAATATAGCTCATTCTCTGATCACCGAGTCAGACTCCTCGACGAATTATAGGTCTGAAGCCAGTGAATCACAGGCTTTCCAAAATTATTTGAATAAGTTGCTTAGCTAATTCCATGCTCCTAACTAAAGACAATGTTTCTCCCTTAATCCATAACTTCCCTAACAGCCACCCCATTTTATCAATGGAAGACCTACCTAGCCACCCGACAGAATTCCGGAAAATGAGAATTTGGGATGAGAATGCGGACCGGTTGGTTCGCCTGTATCTGTCTTGGTTTTCCCTCAATATAGGCAGGTGCTAGAGATGTAGACCTATCATCTAGAAGGCTGTATATAGAATGTGCCATAGCTTTACCGATTTGTCAATTCTAACCATCTGAATGGATACATTAGAGGAAAGAAAAATGTATGGTTTGGAGAGAAAAAATTCAAAAGAAGTTCCACTGGGTATCTTTTCCCCCCAAAATCCTCCAGTTATAAGGAAAGTGAATTGTTGTTGTGATCAATTCAATTTCTAGGGACATTTCTCATCCTTCTTAGGACTCTTAATGTGCCCATTGCCAATGGGGGCAAGAATAGACACTTATAATTGGAAAAAGAAGTACATAAATGAAAACTTGGGCTCAACCCTAAATTTAAATCATCCAATTCTGATTTGACTAATGTGTCAACTCAACTTCAATTGAAACTACTGCTAGACTGACCGGCTAAGCTACCTATAAACTTTATGTTGTCCAAGTTCTGCTATAGAATTTAGAACTTGTCTGGGAGAAATTTCAAAACCATAGACTTGGCCTGGATCTTAGATACTTTTGCTACTATGCTACACGACAATGAGAATGAGCTCCGCAGATCTATGCCTCCATGGTCACAAAGATTACCGTCTCAGCATCTTCTCCCACTTTTGAGGGCTACTTCCACTCTAACTTCTGTTCCAGGTCATACCTCAGCCTTGTTCCAGGTCGTCAAGCATAACATTCCAGAGGCAGGCCCCTTCTTTCTGCAATCATTGATCTTGTGGGATCCCATTCATCCACCAGATAATCATAGACATCTAACAATTAGCTTGAAATTAGATGGTTAAAATGTCAACTACAAAAGACCCACCTATCTTGTGCTTGGAAAATTTCAATTGTGGAGAGTTCTATTCTCCACACGCCTCTTAAACAACCAAATTGGGACGTCCAGTTCCATAGGAATATATATATATATATATATATATGGAAATGCTCTTGTGAGAGTAATTCTCACACTACTAAGAGAGTAAGGGAATGGGGGGGGGGGGACCCATTGAATCCATATCCAATGCCAGCAGCCTAAATATGAGGGTCTCCACCCCTTACTCTCATAGTACCGTGAAAGTTATTCTCACAGAAGCGTCTATATATGGGGCCAGCTCTCCTAAGCTGAAGCTTAGGATAAGGTAAGCTGAAGTAAGCTCGATTGTGTGTTGGGGCCCACATGGGGATGGGGGTGGGGGGGATTTCAAGGACTCCCTGGGACCTTCCTTCCTGAAAAAAATCAGGGCCCCCACTCATATCTCTCATACAAGGTGAGAGATATCTCTCATAGGAGCATCTCCCTATATATATAGTAAGAGGTGGGGGCCCTCGCATTTAGGCTGTGGCATTGGGTATGGATGCCTTACTCTCATAGTACCGTGAGAGTAACACTCATAGGAGCGCGCGCGCACAGCTCGAACAGCCCTATCCTTGATTTCTATCATCTCCATTTGGGCCAAAAAAGACTAATGATGTATAGTCCATTTGGATGGGTGCCACTCGATCCAACGGTCCGGTTTAATTGGATGGGGCCAAATTTTGGTGGACGTGGGCAATTCAGGGCCCCCCTGTGTGTGGTCCATTTGGATGGACCAAACAGTGGGCCCCACCCTAGGCAGAGGACAGCCCTCTCCCCTCAGCTTGAGCCGAGGAGAGGGCTGGCGCGCGCGCGCACACACACATATATTCCAGTTCTAGCGTGAAAACGTATAATAAAATCATTAATGATGAAGCCATGAGTGCTGTTCAAATAAACTAAGAGACCCCACAAGCATAGATTGGTGGCAGAGACATCCATAGGCAGTACCAGGGTCGGCCCATTGAAAATCAATTGAGCCAGCCACCTTGGCAGCTTACTCAAAATGGAAAAAGGCAGGTGAGTACCTTGAATTTCAGACAAGTTTCATTCAGATCAATCTTTATATTACCGACATCTCCAACTGTCAATTCATCAGCAGATGCCACATGACTGTTTTCTCCTGGGCTTGAGTTCTCGTCAAACCCTGTGTCTGAGCCTTCAAAATCAGGCTCCATTTCCTCATCAGAATCACTGAGAGCTTCATGCTGTTTGTTTTGACTGGACTCGGTGCAATGCTGTTCAAAGGCTTTTTCTGGAATCTGAGATGGAGTGGATACTCCATTTTGTAATGTTGGGAAATCTGATAAAACAACATATGGCTTCTTATCAAGTAAAGGCCTAGCAATATCAAATGGCACCCACCTGCAGGATAATTTTTTTTTAAAACAGAAATAACCATTATCTTCAAGTAAATAGACAACTCTACTAAGCGGTGCAAGCACCAGCCTTTAAGCAGTCCTGCCAGGAAATCCAATCAAGTAGACATAAAAAAAAAAAAAAAAAAAAAAAAAAAAAAATAGAAGAAAGCAATGGAACAATGTACTGGATACCCAGATGCTTCAAAACGGGCAAGTATAAAAGTGGTATTAGGTCTAAATGGAAATGGATCCCACTTACTAAGTACAACAAATTGTGTAAAGGCCCAGGGAAGTAGTACAATTACGTTATTCAAATCTTTGCAAGATATTTCATTTATTCTGAACATATATTTTTGAAGGTTAGAGCAGAAGTGTGGCACCCATTTCGAGATTCAAACTTCCAGGAAACTTCAGACATCATTATATTTTGAGGGTTGTGGATGTGTCAAATGTTTTTTTTTTTGGTTGGGGTTTTGGGTGTGGTGTGCGTGCGTGTGTGCAAGTGGGTGTGTGTGGGTGGGGGGTGGGGGTTTCTTGATTGCAACGGATGAGCATCCGGTTTTGGGTTGATTGGTTGGGAAAGGGCGCTTTGTCTCTTTCTTTTCCTAGGCTGTTTAGGGTGGTGTCTAACAAAGACTTGTTAGTTAAAGAGGGTTATGTTGGTGAGGGGGGTACGTCCTTTAGAAGGGTTTTGCATCCATCTTAGTCTTAGTCGTTCATTGTTGAGTCTCCTTTCCAACATTTTTATTTGCAAGGAAGAGGTCGACATTAATGTTTGGAAGCCTTGTCCCAGGAGTGTTCTCGACAAAATCTTTTTTTCCTAAGAGATGGAGATGAACACACACCAAACCAAAAGAAAAAAAAGCGGTAGTGTGGCACCCATTCCTAAATTCAAAATCCTATCATAATATTTTAAGGGCTGGGGATGTGTCAAAAGTTTGCAACTCTTAGCAACGGGTGAGTTTTAAAGTGAGGGAAGGAAACAAAGTCTGGTTTTGGGTTGATGAGTCTCCTTTCCAACATTTTTATTTGCAAGGAAGAGGTCGACATTCATGTTTGGAAGCCTTGTCCCAGGGGTGTTCTCGACAAAATCTTTTTTTCCCAAGAGATGGAGGAGATGCCAATCGTAAAGCCCCTAGCATCAACCATCACACACACACACACACACAAACCAAAAAAAAAAGCGGAAGTGTGGCACCCATTCCAAAATTCAAAATTCTATCATAATATTTTAAGCGTTGGGGATGTGTCAAATGTTTGCAACTCTTAGCAACAGGTGAGTTTTAAAGTGAGGGAAGGAAACAAAGTCTGGTTTTGGGTTGAAGATTGGTTGGGAAAGGGTGCTTTTTCTCTTTCCTTTTCCTAGGCTGTTTAGGGTGGTGTCATGTCTAACAAAGAGTCGTCGGTTAAAGAGGGTTACGTTGGTGAGGGGGGTTGTGTCTTGAGATACTTCCTTTAGAAGGATTTTGCATCCATCTAAGGTTGGGCTCCCTCTAGGTGAAGGCATTTTGTTGGCTAGCAGGTAACGTGTTGACTGTGGATAATCTCAAAAAGGAGAGGTATTTCATTGGAAGCTATATTCAATGTGTGCTGCTTTTGCGGAAAGCATGGATAAACAAATAGATTACCTTTTTTCTGCATTGTGAGTTCTCTATGGTTTGTGGTTTAGATTCCTTATTCAGTGTGGTATCTTATGGTGGTTTTCAGGTTCTTTGATGGGCTTGGTTGAGGCACGGAAGATGAATCCGTTCTTTGGGTGTTGTGTTCTTTTTTGGAAACTAGTTCCTTTTGCCGTTCATGGTCAGTTTGGAAAGAGAAATTGCAGGATTTTCAGAGGTGCATGGATGTCCATGGATGATCTTATGCTCATTGTAACTTGTAGAATCACTAAATGGGTGTCATCAGAGTGAGTTCGATAGCTTATGCAGGCTTCCTTGTAATTGTGGTCCTTCTAAAATGAAGAAAGTGTTGTCTTTGTTGTTCTCCTGTAGAAGTTCAATGTGCTGAGGGGTAAGCCTAGGCTGATGGATAGAAGGGGTGTGCTCCATAATTAAGCAAGGTATGTTTTGGAAATGTTTTTGAGGAGTGTTAGTATCGTGGAGTCAGATGAGGGAGAAGTTATTGAAATTTTAGAAGCACTTTGGATTAGTCTGCCTCATTTCTTGACAAATTAGTTGAAGAAAGTGATTCGTGAAATGCAATTTCTTGCGTTCCTCCGCAGTTTCTCCTTAAAGATTTCAGTTCTACTTTAACCAAATTAAGTTTTTGTCTTCTTCAACTCAAGCAGAGCTTAATCATGTTGACTGGTCGGTAAATGCTTTGGAGGATTTGTTGGCTAAGTAAGAGGTCAACAGATCTTCTACTATGGTTGTTTCATCTATCTAATGTTGTTTTTCTGTTCCTCTAGCATAACGCTTTTATACCTCCTCAGCCAGTCGCTAGTTTGATTGGCTTCTTTGTGTTTTATTTGTTTCTATAATAGAAATACCTTTTTTTTAATAACCCAGGGTATCTCCCGCCCAGCCCAGCCCAGCCAAGCCCAGGAGCCTTTGGCCCAGAGCCCGAGGGACACTTGATTCTGGAAAGCCGAGAACTAATCCCTAGGGGCACATGTAAACCCTCCTATCCGCAATTCCACATGCACCGGGTAAAACTATGGGAGGTGGCCAATGAAGGTAGGTGTCGAACACAAGATCTCTCCACTTCCTAAGGCGCAGAGTCCTTGGCCAACCGAGCTAATAGAAATACTTTGTTGCCGTCTTAAAAAAGAAGAGAATGAGAACTTACTGAAAACGAAGAGGGCACAGAAGTTCAGATGGATGGTAAGAAGCTTTGTATCTCATTTTGCTGCAGGAGTGAATGTAATAGCCAAGATAATAGTATTGGAGGCGAGGACAATGGACTTGGTTCTCCTTGACCCAATCTATTTCTCGCAATGCTGAATATTTCCCAAGGGATAAGAAAGCAAGGTCTGGGTCCCAAAATAAATATTTGCTTGACAAACATCTTGGAAGAATATCCACCACACCAACTGCAACAAGCTTCCCATCAATCACGTATTGCTGATGGAAAGAGCCATACCCACAAGGTGGAACTGTGTTATCACCAGATGGGGGCACATATATTAAGGGTGTATCCACCAAAAACCTTCTATATGAGTTTTCATTTGGTTGATCATTATGCACTCTCATTTGATATTTTCTGTACAAAGCATATTCTACAGGATCAAAGCTTGATCTTTTCAAATGGATCTCAAGTTGCCGCCTTTTATGTGGAGGAACTGCATGGTTATTAAGAATGCCACCGCGTTTGGCATTTGCTCCAGTGACAGGTGCTTCACCACAAGAATTAACAGTGACAGGTGCTTCGCCAGAAGCAGTTTCAGTGGTAGATAAGTAGAAATTAAGGTGCCCATTGCAAGCTTTAATTGACGGACCAGAAAGTTCTCCCTGCTGATCTAATAAGCATGCTAGCTTCTCTGCAATGCCTTTTGGGGTAAGCTCAAAAAACTGGCCATTTCTGGATACCTCTGATGGAGATAAGTCATTTTCTTCTGATTCTGATCGTCTGAAGATTGCTGCAGTCTGAAATGAAATGCTGCTTGTATACAACAGATCTCCAGATATTTCGGTCAGCTTCTTCTTAGCCTGCGGTGTCACCTTTCTGACAGTAGCTTTGGGGAGTTGAACAGGAGGAAATTCACCTCTTGTAATGCATGCCCTCACACTACTATCAATTTTGGTTGACAAATAATGTATACATTCTTCCAGCTTACTTTGATCATTGCTCTTCTTAGCAGAAGATTCCTGTACAACCGATTTTTCATCCATTTCATTTGAAGACTTATTCTTGACCGAGCTGCCTAAAACATTGGAAGAGTTTAACTCATCCTTAACATGCTCTGACTTTTTAGCATCGAATTGACCATCTAAGTACCTACACATCAACATACAACTGTTGTGAGTCTTCATAATACATTTATCCAGAAAGTCCGTATGACTTTTCTCAAGTGCATGTGAAACTTCTTCCTTTTAATGAATGTGAACTTCTATTAAAATAAGAAGAGAGCTGTACAACAAAACTCCAACAACTTAATGAAGAATTGGTGATGAGAGTAAACAGAAATGGTTTTCTCAAAAGGGGCTTTTATCAAATGGTTGCTATGATCTTAACAAGGAAAAAGAGCTATAGTCAGTTAGAACATGGCATCTTTCTAAAAAGTAGATGATAAATTTTCTTACAAGTCATCTGCACTTCACCCTCAGAAAATTCAAACATACAAGGAAGAAGTTGGGTGGTCATATAGATTTCCACACTTTATCCCCTCTTCTTTTGATGAAATCTCCTTCCTAAGTGATACCACATACAAAAATATAAACCATTTCTACGGTCCCCTAATGTGGTACTCTCTCTCTCTCTCTCTCTCAATCTCTGTGTGTGTGTACACACTAAAACAACTTAACATAAATTAAAAGCTCTAAATAATATAAACATAACATAAAATGTACTCTAAAGAGAAGTTGGAGACTTGGAAGATTAGAGATAGTACATAATGTAGTACCCAAAAAAATGAAAAATATCCCAAAAGTAACAATAGTAAGCTCCAAATGCAGATACCAGGATGCACCGCTCACACCTAACTTTACACAAACTAAATAAACATCCCACCAATTTTTTTCAAAAAGAATAAAAGACTAAAAAATCTAGCCATGGAAATCAAGCGCAGCAGATGAAATTATTACATAAGAGTTGCGTAAAATAGCAATACATATTAGTTTACAGCGGACCTTACCAGTCTATATTGTGATTCGGACAATGCATTGACTAGTTTCAACCTAGCAGCAGCCAATATGTAGCGTATTGGATGCTATTTAAAACCTCCAATGCCCTAATAGGGAAGACACAATTTAGGTCCCCATTATCATCCTTTATCGTTTCACTTCCTCCAATCCCGAGAAAGCAAAAAACTCACCTATTCCTAAATTGTATCCCCACCCCCTCCTCCCAAAACCCCCCACCAAAAAACAAACCCTCTCTCAATAAGGGAAAAAAAAAACAGAGGAGGAGGAGGCCACATGACTAATGTTTTAAGATTTAAAGGGACTTAAGGTAACTTTTTTAACTTTTAACAATCATAAACACTTGAGAAAGAGGACAAAGAAACAAAGCTTAGATAGAAAGCAGGAATTATCCAAATAATAAAAGAGTCCCAAGCATACCTTTGCATTCGTTTATATACACGAGCTTGCTCCTTGGATGGAACAAAATCTTCAGCTTTAAGACGGATAGTATATGAGGGGCAGCACGTCTTTTCCATCTTAGGTTTGTAAAGAAATGAACCTGATCTCCTCCAGCCCCGGTCAAGAAGATCTGCCATAGAATTTATGCGAGTAACATAAATATTAAGAAAGACAATCTTGTTGCATAGTATTACTCATGCCAATTAAAAAAAATACCACAACACAGGTGAAAATAAGGGTTTCAAATCAAAGGTTTGCCACAAAACAATTAAGGTCATGAGAATTACAAAACTATAACAGCATATGAGCACCAAAAATTCTAAAGAAACTCAAATGGAAACATAAGCGACAAGATTATGAGCCAAAAAATCAAGGAACTGGTATGTTTGCAAGCTATACCCTTGTAAATCGCTTAAAGGTACATCTAAAGTCAATAGTTCCAGAAAGAATTCATGAGTGTGTTTTCACCAATCCAGTCAAGGGAGTCAACTAAACTTGGTGAAAGTCATGAATCACTGAATCATTCAAGGGAATAGAACTGTGCAGACTAATATTCATTTTTCTTTGGGTAAACAGTAACTAATTAAAAAAAAGAGAATAGTACAGAAATAGGAAAGCCATACACTGTAAAAGGAGAATCTTCTACGAGCGGACTGAATAAGCAGTCCAACTCTATGGGGCGGGGCCCACCTTTGATCAGAGCAGCCCCTTTCACATTCTACTTTCTTGTAACTTATCTAGAATCCATCCAAGTGGGCCCCACGAGCTGGACTATTCACAATATGCAGTCTACTTGTAGGAGAATATTGTCCACAAGGGATGCACAATGTAAACAAATAAAGTACAAGAAAGTACAAACTCCAACCATTTATTTAAAAAATTCACTCTGATGGGAGACATGCACAGAACATCAAATCCCTCACTCTAAGGCGACATTACTCACATCTACTTTGATGTCTGTAACATCCTTATTATTAATCTTTCTTGTTTTATTCATCGTAACTGCAAAAGTATTGAAAACATAATGTACAAGAATATACAATATTGAACATGCTGATGAAATTTCAGGGCAGCTCCACATAAAATAAGTTTCCAGTCACAACTCCTTGATTGGCCAATAGATCTGGACTTCCTGGGTCGGATGGTGTGGGTCCCATGTGCTCGAGTGAACATCTCCATGTAGGCTAAAGCATTGGCAGCATTTTAGACTTCAGTGTCCTGTTCTAATGGTGCCGGTTGATCCACATCAATTGGTCTCTTGTAGTCTCGTTCCACTTGGGAAAATATAAACTCCCTTGACAAACACAACTTTGATTTCATTGAATGAGAGCCTACATGGAGACTTCATCTCCCTGCCACACACTCTAGCTAAGAGGAACCTTCCGCAATAAAAGAACCAGCCACCTTTCCTCTGGCTCCTCACAGTCTCCATAATTATTTTTGTTGTTTATTTTTTGATGTTGCTGTAATTTTGTTAGTGCTTTCTTAAACAACCCTTGTTACTCATTCTGTTCTTAATAAAGTTGGTACTTTCTTAAAGAAGAAATACAGCAAAGAAATTCAAGCTTCATCAGTTAGGGAAATGTGGACTTTCTCCTCTTCCATGCAAAAAAATTCCAACCCCAAACCCCAAATCAAAAACGCATTTATGCACAATTGCAAAAAATTTAGCTCTTTTATTGTGTTTTTACTCATGGAAAAGTGGCTGGCACCAAACATGGAAAATCTGGAAAGGATTTTGGTAAATATGCGAAGCTACGGACCTTGGTAGTCATCAACTGTAAGGCTGTAAGCCGATAAACCTGCAAAACCA
The DNA here is from genome assembly GCA_028538565.1 of Umbellularia californica. Taxonomy (NCBI): domain Eukaryota; kingdom Viridiplantae; phylum Streptophyta; class Magnoliopsida; order Laurales; family Lauraceae; genus Umbellularia; species Umbellularia californica. The sequence continues at coordinate 106,230,278 of JAPQWN010000001.1, forward strand.
TACCCAAAAGGAAATGTCAAACAACAAACATGTATGAATGTAAAATTGTACATGCTAAGTTCCATGAAAAAAAAATTACTTATTTGGATAATCTCATTAGTCAAACAAGTCATCAAAACTCAAAATCTCAACTTCAAAAGCAAGCATATTATTTCCAATTTTTGTTAGGGAAAGTCAGTGAGTGAAACACTTGTTTGAGTTGTTATAAAAATGCAGATTAAGGTACACTCCGGTTATCAGAAAACCCAAGCAAACATGGCCAGCATCCAAATTGACCACACACGGTTATCAGAAATTGACATCGCCAAATTAATAACAATGTAAGGCCATATGAGGTGATCCAATCAAGACATCAACCGAACCCATAGTCAGTATCTGTCAGATCAGATGGTAATCCTTTCAGCTGTGTACTTAGTTTAGAGCGGAGATCGAGAACCACATAACTCAGCCAAACAGAGTGAATTACCATAATCATTCCACAACAAAGAAATCAAATTCAACATGCATTGCATCCGCAAATAGGCAAATTCCTCATATCAACCTGAATTTTCATAAGATCTAGCCAAAAGATTCAAATTGTGAAGCAGTCAATAGCTTAAAGAGCATGAATTGCAATCACCGATCTACAATACACTCGCCATAGCTTCAATTAAACAACAATTCTCAAATTCCTGCAGAATCGAACCGTGTCGATCATCTTTGAGTGAAGATTAATGAGAATTAGAGAGAAAGAGGGAAATCTGACTGTGTCTGATACTGGTGGAAGCTTTCGATTTGCAGTATCCGCAAGAACTCTGTCGACGACCATGAGCTAAGACGACGCTTTCGCTTCTGCTTCTACTACTGCTTGCCATCTCTGAAATGCAAGGAATCTCCTCGTCCGAGCCTTGGGTTTTGGGGATGGATTAGGGTTTTTTACGAAGATTCGGGGGTTTTTCTTCGTGACCTGACCATGCCTAACCTTCTCGAAGAAGAAAGAAAAACATTCGCTTCTTCGCTTGCAGATGCATGGAGCTATATAAATTGAGCAGAAACTGGACGTGGAAATTTTTGTTTTGTTTTTCAATGACAGCGGAGGAAAGCGACTTGGGGAATGCCGGAGGATGGAGAGATCCACGTACACGAGTGCGAGCTCGTAGACGGGGCCCACTGAAAGGACGCCGCGGTGGGTGGTGCAGTACATGCATGTGGCCGAACCGCAGGTGCTGATTTCGGTCTGCGTGCAAGATGAAATATTCGGATTAATTTTTTGAAATAATTAATTAAAGCTTAAAAATATATATAATATAAAAATAAAAATTAAACATAATTCTTGATATGAATATTGAGAAAAAAATTTAAAAATGCAAAAATTATGCTACATACCGAAATAGATTTGAATGTACAACCGATATTAACACCGAAATGTACGATCAAAATGAACCAAAATAGATCGGAATTCAAACCGTAATTTTATTGGCCTTATTCCGTCTCGATTGAATGACTGGAACGAGAAATTCAGGCTATTTTACTTTATTTTTCCTTAATTTGATGTTTTACTGTGCTTTATTTTACATACAAAATTACCAAATAGGCGCAAAAAGTTTGTTTGTACATGCGATCTAAATATGCACTCCAAGTTTCCCTAGGGTTGGTAAAGTGAAATGTGCCACCCTAGCCCATGGAGTGTTTTGGGGGTTTCATGCTTTAAAGCATAGGTCCTCTCGTGTGTAGTTTTTTACTCCATAAGTTTAGGTTCGCTCCACATATATTTCCTGGCCCATTTCTGATTTGTAGCTGTTGGTGATTGTGTAACTGCTCACGACATTTCTCTTGATTTTATGGAACACTAGTGGAGCCCTCCACGTGCATTGCACGTGCATCGAATAAACAGTTTTACTAATAAAGATTTTTAAAAATAAAGTTCTTAAAAAATTCAGTGGAAGTTTCAATACGTTTAAAAATAATTTTTCATAAAAAAAAATGAGTGATTGTAAATTGCAAGGCCCATGCAATGTCCAAATACAACTGACACTACTTTTTTTCTATACATTTAAAAATAATAAAACCATGATATAGTGAGAAAAATGAGATCTCAAAAGATAATCGATATGAAATTTATATAACTTTTTGAGGATATAAATTATATATTTCTAGGTATTTTATCATGAATGTGTACAAAGAAATTTCAATTTACTTTATTTGACCTGTCAGGTTGACTTATCAGTTTCCTGGTAGACTTGACCTGCTAAAGTTGGAGCCCAGTTGAAAGCATAGTCAAATTGATAGCCTGTAATTTTATAAAAAATAAAAATAAAAACTAAGAACCAGATAAACTTACTGTTCTAACCAATTATCATGAACATTATATGTTCACTACAAAATCAGATTCTATTAAGGAAAAAAATAATTATATCTTACCTAAGAACATCAGAATGGCAAAACTAAGATAGTGGTTATAGTCTTAACTTACAAAGAAGAATAACATCTCACACCAACCGTCAAGAATAATGAAGTAATCCGACTTGTCCTCAAGCGACAGGGATCAACAATGGTAGAACTATGATATGAACTCTGACGGGTAAGATTTGTAGAAGCACATGTTGATCAATATTAGTCTTTAACATGTGCTTTGTTTTATTTTATAAGACGGACCACTATTAGGTAAATAGAGGCAATACCTCTCCAAGAGTCAGCATCTTCTTTTGCTTGATACAAAGTGTTATATTTTATACCCTATAAGAAAAAGATGATACATAGTAATCATAGAAGTTCAGTTAAATGGAAGCTCACAAATTGAGATATCCATAGGGAAAAAAATACCAAAAAATAAAAAACTACAAATACAATGGCCAAAAGAATTGAACCTTCCTCTTAAGAAATACTTAATAATGAATACGGGTATTCTAGATCAACTCTTCTGCTCTGTTCTATAAAAAAGGATGGGAATGCTAATCAAAGTAAGAAAAATTTGAAACGAATAAAGGCAAACTGAATTTGTTGCAACTCAGCATCAAATACTTATTTTAGTTGGTTACACTTAAAACGACCACTTCATTCATTGACTCTGAAGTTAGTAATAACGCTAGTATAACAAGCAGTTTCTATGAGATTCTCATTTTCCCTTTAAGAAAAGGCTTAACGTTTCATTGAAATATATGAAAAGAAGAAGAACAAGAAGAAGCTTGCAATGATGAAAGAAATAAATGTGTTAGAAAATTATCAACGTTTTTCAATTTAAGCCTCATGAGTAAAAGCAATAATAAATAAATATATTCATGCCCTTAAAATGCCCTTTTATAATAATAAAAATTCACAAAAGTTGTATATTAAGAAACTAAAAATTGTACTAATCGAACAACAACAATTTTACGATAGTAATCTATAAGATCTACCACTAAATTGCATTTATGGAATTATCTTTAGCAATCACTGATATCATAAGAGAACCAATATTTAATAGTAGTTATCACATTATCCAACTTGTGATTACTCTTCCAACAGGAATATAAATCAAGATCAAAACAACTATTATGTCAGATTGAAAACTCAATTATTCTAACTAAATAAAATACAAACACATGAAGCAAAAGTGAAAATAATATTCAAATTTTTTTAATGGTAACTTTTATTAAAAGAGAGAAAAAAATAGGGTAGACATGAAATGATTTTAAGTTTGTACATTTCACTTTTTTATTTATGATATTATGTTAATCGCTATTTTTTTCTAAAAGAGAAAAAGAAAAAACTAAACATAAAGCAATAATGCAAACGAAATACCTGTATAGATGGAATGTGCTTATAAGTTTTAGAGGTCCCTATACCTTTTTCAAAGGCCAAAATAAATAATATACAACTGAATGGACATCAAATTACAAATATTTAAAATTGGGAGATATTCAAGTGCATCCATGATCCATCCCTCACTATTTGTGGTGAGGGACACCCCTTTTGGGGAAGTTTCAAGTGCAAAAGAGAAGTGTAGGTGAGGGATGGATGCACTTGAATATTCTCCTTTAAGATTAGTGTACAAAAGATTAAAAGGTTAATATTGAAAAAATAATAACAAAGGGTTACATCCGTACAAAGAAAATAATCTCATATCTTCTGGAAACCTCATGGAGCCATCTGATGTTCTTAACTCCCAAGTTTCAAATACAAATACCACTCAAGTATCTTTTAGTTCCACCAGAAAATAAAAATAAAAATAAATAAATAAATAGAAACTTTTTGTACAATTAGCATTGTTTTAGGTAAAAAAAATAAAAAAAAACACAGAGAATAATGTTTATTCTCTCGTGTGTAGTCAATTTGGTATTTGAATTATAACACAACCACCAATTGGCCACCAGCAACAATAACAAAAGTAGCAAGATAGCTAATACCTTTTGTCGCGACTTTCAAATTGATGGCGAAGTATTTAAAGTGCCCACAAAATTGTAAATATTGAACACCAAAAGGTAGTAAGTAAAATACACTTGATTGCTTTTCTTTTGATCCATTATAAAAATACACTATTCATTTTCTCTTTTATTTTCATCCCATCTTAGTTCAAGGTTTATCATTGAAAAAGGCACATGGCATTTAAGTTTCCAGAGTTAAAAGACAGTATATACACAATGAACCACATAATAGAGTAAATAATGCATAGTTAAAATCTTTTATTTTTCCCACCTTGCCTTAGTTTATTAACCGGGGTGGACAAAATAGTGCCAAGAAAGAATAAAAAAACTTTCTAAATAATAAAATCTGAAATATTTTTCCTTCGAAATGATTCTTTAATTGCACCATGTCTCACAATTAATTTTACAAAAGACAAAAAAAATGAATAAAAATTTAAAAATTAGTGAACAAAATGGTTCAATAAGAACCACGAATGAATGCTTATTGGTCTTATCCCACTCTTGATGGGTTTGGAGGAAGACGATTGAAGAGGCATTGGTCTAGAACGTAAGAATTTAAATAACATAAATTAAAACAAAAAAAAGAAACAAAATAAAATGTCAAATTCTTATACAAATATGGATTAAGTTTTTGGCCTTTTGAATATTATCACCTATGCTGCTTAAAGAAAAGCCCTTCCCCTTTGACTCTATGGAGAACGAAAAAAAATTCCATGTTTCATTGCATCGTCCTTTTAGTTATTATCTACTTTGCTTTTCTCAACGAGGACAATTTCTGTTTGAGTTTTCCATTTTTCTATCTCACATAACAAAATAGTATAAAGTGTACATTTTAAATGCTATGCACAAATTCATATTCCAAACATAGTGAGAATTAAATACAAAGTTCTACCGTAAGGAAACACGAAATACGCACAATTTGGAAGCCTGCAGTTAAGATGCAAGAAATAAAACAGATATATAATTAAAACTATCAGAGCACGAAGGCTATCAATGTGCCTAACTTTGGCCCAAACAGGAATGAGAAAGAAAAAACCAACTCTTCATCATCATTTTCTTAACTCTGGTTGCACCCATTTTTCTTATAATAAAGATTTTATTGCAACATTAAAAAAAACTAAAAGAGAAGACACAATTAAATAATAATCATTTCAGTAGACAGTGCTCACTTACGTGTATAAAAACTCCCTTCATTCCAAAAGAAGTTAAGAGTCAATGAAGAATCTATTAAAATATCATGTTCTTCCTTTCGCAATTATTCACAGAGGAAAAACCCCATACCCACAAAATTCCATACATTGAAAATCTTGTAGTATCTGAATAAGAAGAATGTTAAAAGAAAATTGAAAAAAGAAGAGGGAAAAAAACATTTGAGATATTGATTTGAGATAGATTCCAATCTTATCCACATTTTCCTTTTCTTATCTCCACCACCTTACAAAAAAAAAAAAAAAAAACAAACAAACAAAGAAATCGAAAAAAATTACTCTATTTATTGGAATGTATTAAAATGAAATTTTATTACGTTTAAAATATCAGCATCTACTCAATATAAGAGATTAAAAAAATTATTAGGATCGTGTGTGCCAAGTTTGGTCTGTATCCAAGTTCATTTGGGGTATAGTATGGAGGTATTTAGCAATATTTCAAACAATTGAGGGGACTTTTTTGTAATTTTAGATTTTTGAGATTATGGTACCGTTGGGTAGATATTTTTAATTTCTAAACTTTAGTCTCCTAGATCATCTTGATCCGGATCCTTAAAACCCCTCTAAATCCAAGCATGGCTCAAAGTCTATTTTAGACAAATTGAAAAATTCCATTATGTCCCCATCTTTATCCATACATAAAATACATGTACATAATAAATAAATATAAGGGTGGGCCCCACAACTTGCATTTTATTGGGCATGTGTGAGTAAAAAAGTACATCATCTTTCTCTTCTTTTTTTAGACATTTTATAAGAGTAGAAGTTAGAAAATTCCCATTATGTCCCCATCTTTATCCATATATAAAATACATATACATTTATATATATATATAAGAGTGGGCTCCACAACTTTCATTTTATTGGCTATGTGTGTAGTGAAAAAGGACATCATCTTTCTCTCTTTTATAACAGTAGATAGATAGATTACTACATGTGTGATAACACGTTCCTGCTTCCATGCAAATAGTATTACGCCACCGCCATGGATTTATGAGATAAATTACTTCCATAGAAGTGAGTGCGTTATCTCCAAGGACAAATGTTGCAAATAGTATTACGCCACCGCCATGGATTTATGAGATAAATTACTTCCATAGAAGTGAGTGCGTTATCTCCAAGGACAAATGTAAATAGCTATCTCAAATAATCTCCTCGCTACAAGTTGTTGTTCCCTTTGATCAACTAGCACCTAAGATGAGATCAAAGGGACTTACATGGATTCCACGTGCCCTAACCAAAGTAAGTACAAGCATGCTTGTTTGTAAGAAGTAGTAATATCAAATAAAATTGAGTGTCAAATCAATATTTAGAAAAAAAAAAGTAGAGGGAGTTGGAGGGAAAAACACCTTTTTGTTATTTTATTGTTTAAGAGTATCTATTTTGTCATTTTATACTTTTGAATAGTATCTTTTTAGTCATATTGTGCAATTAAAAGTATCATTTTGTCACTTTTTTTTTTTTAATTTTCCTTCCAATTCTATCCATTTTTTTTTTTTTTTGATTTCACACTCAATTTTCCTTTTATCTTAAAACAGACCGGTGCGTCCAACTAGCAACATAAATGGTTCAAGTCAAGTATTGAATAACTTGGGCCCAAGTGAGTTAAGGCAGGGGCACAAACACACAATCAAATTGAACAAAATTCACTTAGGGCCTATATGGATAAATGAGGATTAGAGTAAAATGAAGTGAATTTCACATGAGGAGTGAAGTTGAGGAGAAGTAGGTTGAAGTTAAAGTAGAGTACTTCACTTCACTATATTTGGATGCTTATTGTGAAGTTAGGGGTTGAAGTCTTGAAGTAGAATCCACTTTTAGTTAAGGAAGTAAAGTATCATGTTTGGATAAATGAGGAGTGGAGTAAAATGAAGTGGATTTCACATGTTGAGTGGAGTGGAAGAGAAGTAAATTGAAGTTAAAGTATAGTGCTTCACTTCACTCTATTTGGATGCTTATTTTGAAGTTAAGGTTTGGAGTAGAATCTACTTTTACTCAAAGAAAAAAAAGTATTTAGAGTTTAAGTGAAATGGAGTACATGTAACTTACAACATTATTTCATCTATCGGGCTAGACTCAATCAAATAGGATAGAGTTAAAATTTTAGACTGTTAGGGCTCATTTAACTTCACTTTACTCTATTTTTTGTCTATCTAAATATGCCCGTAGAGTTGAAGTGAAATAGAGTACATGTGGCTGACAACATTACTTCATCTATCAGATCAGACTCATCCAAACAAGGAAAAGTTAAAATTCTAAATTGCTAAAGCCCATTTAACTTCACTTTATTCTATTTTTTGCTTTTCCAAACGTGTCTTTTTTTTTTTTTTTTTTTTTAAGGTTTTAAAATTGATGTTCCTCTAATCCAAATCCCCATCTTGATGTGACTGGGGCCGTGCTGGTTCATGTTTGCCCTGCCTCTCAAGTTTCACCCCTCTGAAAATCTTTCACTGCACCGAAGTGTTTGTTCCACCTACAGAGCACAATCAAATTGACTTGGCACCCTTGACAAGGACAGAATAGTAGCAATTACATATCAATACATATACCAAAATATTATAGAAAGTTTTTTTTAGAACTGCTTCATAACAATCAACCAATTCACAGCCATAGTATTCTATAGACTCTGGGACTCGCTGTATGAATGAATGATTGAGAGGATATACACATCATGGGAACTCATTCTTTATGGCAAAAAAGGTCTATTCCTTTCCAGGTCCATGTCGAGAAGTCTGCTGATAATGACCCCATGACATGAACCAGACAACACCAAGGGCAAGATATTAAATTGTTCATTTAACAGAATGAATTAAATATATAGTTTATATGCAGGTCTTCTCACTTTTTAACATTTTTCATTATTTTTTCTAAATTTATTTGTTATTATATATATACTTTTCCAAAACACAACTTTGAAATGAAACTTTTTGGCTGTTTCTGCATTTTTGTGTTTGATTCCAGAGTTCCCCATCATTTCAGTTTGGAGTCAAACCTAACCTAACCGGAAAAAAATTGATAACTATGTGTAGGAGGTACAAGTTTCATGCTTTCATATGGATATTGCAGTATTATGTTTTCCCCCCATTTTGGGCAGGTCATAGTGATTTTATAAATTAGTAAGATCACATCTACATTGCATTTAACTTCTTGCTAAACCCAGTCAGATGCCCAATGTAAAGTTGTAATTGAGCTGGCTTCTTAATTATGGAGCATGAATCATGTTTACTTTTACCATTAGATGTTGCTGAGATTTTAAACTAATGTCATTTTAAAGAATTAAAAAAAAAAAATCATTCATAACCACCTATCAATGAATGCTTACTTGTGATTTTTGTAAAAACACAAACTAGAACGATTTCTGCATCTTGTAGGATAGTTGGTGCTGGATTTTTTTTTTCTTCTAGAGTCTCTTTAATATCTGTAAGTAAGAATAGAGTGAAAGCAAGCATTCTGACAGAGATTTTTGTCTTTGTTATTTTCTCCAGGCCTTCCACTGCAGGCATGGGAAGGCCTATCTCTTCTGTAAGACGTAAGTTTCTTGATATTTTATTACTCTTTTATATGCTTAGAGGTCTGTAAAATAAATCCTTTGTTCCCTCGATTGCGGTTTCTTTTCCTTGGCAAGAGCTGGAACTGTTCTTTAATTTCTTGTTGCATTATTGTATGCATGGTTGGAAAGTTGGAAATTGCTAGCATGGAGATTGTCAGGAGCAAGAGAGGGAGACCCAAGAGAAGTTGGAAAGAAACTATTAAACATAACCTTACCTACATGGATCTAACGGAGGACATGGCCCTAAACAGATTTGATTGGCGTCGTCAAATCCATATAGCCGACCCAACCTAGTGGGAAAATGCTTGGTTTGGTTTATTATTGTACGCATGGTTGCTTTGAAAGTAAAAAAGATGAACATCAAGTACTTGCAGCACTGAAAAATGTTACTGTTCTATATCTGATGCATTTGATATATTTACAGAGGAACTCGATCTATTAAAGTACAATACATTTTCTGGTGTTATCTTGCTGATGTGGGAATTATCATATTGAAGCCTTATCTCATCATGAGAATGTGGAAATATATGTTATTTATTTGCCATAATTTTGGAATGGTTCTCGTGTGCTTTTGCTTAGACTCCCCACCTCATATTGGATTGATCTAATTTATGGTGATGTTTCTGTTAGGAATATCATGATTCCAAAGTTTTAGTTGTGTGTTGCTCCACTTGTCATGTCATTTGTGGTAACCATGGTTCAACCTTTGTGCTGTTTCTTTTGCCTTGACATTCAAAAATGTTTGAAAACCACCACACTTTTGAGTGGTGAAAGCCTTTCATATATATACTCATTTACAGATTGTATAACAGCGTAATTGAGGATTTACACATAAATGTTGATTACAAAATAAATGGAAAGAATTAGCTAAACAGGCTCCTATAATTGAGGGTCAATGGATGCACATATGGAAGGCCTTAGATTAAGGCAGAGGATCCTCAACACCCCCCTGCAAGCAGAGCGTCGGATTTGAATAGACGTGAAGCTTGGAGCGAAAAAATTGAAAGAGAGGCCGAGGCACACTTTTGGTGAAGATATCGGCAACCTGTAAGTGAGAGGGCACATACTGGGTGCGAAGTTTGCCAGCAACAACAAGTTCACGAAGAAAGTGGTAGTCTAGCTCAACATGCTTGGCCCGTTTGTGAGAGACATGGTTGGAGCTCAAAAAAATTGCACTTTTGTTGTCACATAGGAGAAGAGGTTGCTGTGGAAGAGAAATTCTAAGGTCACGAAGGAGATGCGTGAGCCAAAGAATTTCAGCGGCAGTGAGAGCAAGAGCACGATACTCAGACTCACAGCTTAAACGAGAAATAGTAGGCTGCTTCTTGGCACTCCAGGAAACCAAGTTGTCGCCAAGGTAAATAGAATAACCAGAGGTAGAGCGACGAGTGTCAGGACATCTTGCCCAGTCGGCATCAGAGTAAGCAACTACAACACCAAGAGCAGCGGATGGATGAAAAGTGAGGCCAAAATGCAGTGTGCCCTTAACATAGCGAAGAATGCGCTTGACAGCAAGGAAGTGGTCTTCAGTCGGAGAGTGCAGAAATTGACTGACAGAGTTTACAGCATAAGCAATATCGGGACGCGTGATAGTCAAATACTGAAGAGCACCAACAAGAGATCGGTAAAGAGTAGGATCCGAAAACAGAGTACCATCAGAAGATAGGTGCTGAGAAACAACCATGGGGGTGTGAACAGGTTTGCTGTCAAGTAACTGAGCTCGCGTGAGGATGTCCCGTGCATATTTTAGCTGACTAATAAAGAGACCATCAGCAGTGGATGTAGCTTCTAGACCAAGAAAGTAACTGAGAGAACCCAAATCCTTAGTAGCGAACTCAGAATTAAGCTTACGAGTAAAGCTGTCAAGAAGAGTTGAGTTGTTGCCGTAATAATGATGTCATCAACATAAAGAAGCAAATAAATAATGTCAGACTGCCTGTGAAAGACAAAGAGTGATGTGTCGGCACGACTACAATAAAAACCAAGTTGAATGAGAAAGGAATTGAATCGCTGAAACCAGGCACGAGGAGCCTGTTTGAGACCATAAAGAGCTTTCTTCAACTGACAGACATGATTAGGGAAGCGGGGGTCAATATACCCAGGAAGCTATTCCATATAGACATGTTCAGTAAGATGACCATTAAGAAATGCATTCTTGACATCAAGTTGGCGGAGAGGCCATTTGTTTGTCACAACAAGAGAGAGGACAACATGGACAGTGGTGGCCTTGATAACAGGGCTAAAGGTGTCAGTGTAGTCGAGACCAGGTACTTGTGTATAGCCTTTGGCAACAAGGCGAGCTTTGAGACTCTCGATAGATCCATCGGGCAAGTATTTGGTCCGAAAAACCCATTTGGAATCCACAATGTTGGTGTTGGCAGGTCAAGGAACCAAAATCCAAGTACGATTAGTTTGCAGGGCTTGAACTTCTTCATCCATAGCGGCGAGCCAAGATGGATTCTTAGCAGCAGATTTGAATCCTTTGGGCTCAGTGGATGCAAGTAGAGCAGAGAGAAGACCAGAGGATCCCAAGAGAGCAAGATTCGCCGGGTGGTGAGGTTTGAAAATACCAGCTTTAGCTCGTGTAAGCATGGGATGAGAAGCCGCAACAGGAGCAGGGGTAGACAGCTCGGTGGTGAGCTCAGGAGTAGCGGGGCTAGGATCCGAGTGTGGCAGAGATGGACCTGCAAGAGAATCATTTGCCTGCAAATGCTCATCTACTGGATCAATACAAATACCACACGGTTTAGATCCGGATTGTATAATATGCTGGGAATGAGGCGCTGGGGAAGATGGTAGCATGTCTGTAGGGGGAAGACTAGGTTCCAGAAAATTTGAAAATTGGAGGGAGGATATGGGTTGAGCCTGGGAGATATCGAGGAAGGGAAAGTTAGTCTCATCAAATTGAGCATGGCGGGTGATATATATCCTAGAGGTGGTAGGGTCAAGACAACGGAACCCTTTGTAAGAGGAGCTGTAACCTAAAAAGATGCAAGGAATGCTACGGGGGGAAAATTTGTTAGGCATATAATCACGTAAACAAGGATAAACACGACAACCAAATGGATGAAAATTTTTATAATTTGAAGAGGAACCATATAGAAGTTCAAAGGGGGACTTACCTCCAAGAAGTGGTGTGGGCAAACGGTTGATGATATAAGCTGCAGTGCTAAAGGCGTCAACCCAGAAGCGAGGGGAAGTGTGAGAATGAAAAAGCAGGGCCAAGCCAGTCTCAGTCACATGACGGTGTTTTCTTTCCGCGCGACATTTTGGGCGGGAGTATATGGACAAGAGAGTTGATGATGAATGCCAGAGGTACGAAGATGAGCTTGAAAGCAGTTGTTAGTAAATTCTGTACCACCGTCACTTTGAAAAATTTTGATACGAGCAGAATATTGATTTTCCACAAATTTTTGAAAATGAATGAAAGTATCATAGAAGTCAAATTTTAATTTCAATGGATAAAGCCAAGTGAAACGGGAATAATCATCAATGAATACAACATAATAGGCAAAACCCAAATTTGATTTCACGGGGGAAGGACCCCAGAGATCGCAATGAATGAGATCCAAAACATTAGACGATCTATGTTCATTTCGAGTATAAGGCAAACGGTGATTCTTTGCAAGTTGACATGCAACACATAATGTAGGAGATGGCAATAAAGAGGTAAGATAAAGCTGTCCTTTTTTATTTAAAAAAGATATAACTGAATGATTTACATGTCCAAGGCGAGAATGCCATAAATCATACGAAGCATGAAGAGATTTATTTTTAAGGACAGAAATAAAAGCGGAATTTCCGCGCTCGAGCACATATAAGCCGCCATCTCTGTTACCGGTTGCCACCACCCTTCCTGTTTGGCGATTCTGAACAGTGAAAAAATTATTAGTAAATGTAACGGCTAATGGAAAATCATGCGTTAATTTACTAATGGACAAAAGATTTTTAGTGAGGTGAGGGACAACCAAAACATCTAACAGATGAAGATCTAGGGAAGGGGAAATTTTACCAGTGTGGGTAATGGGTAGGGACGCACCATTCCCTACAATCACACAATCCTTACCCGTGTAAGTGGTGGACTGGTCCAAAGTGGAGTGGGCTGGAGTCATATGGGCTGAAGCCCTTGTGTCCAAGAACCAATCCGAAGCTTCATGCCCAGACACAGAGCATGAAGCGTTGAAGGCTTCTGCAAGGTGCGCCGAGGGGTCATGCTTGTGCCGATCATAGCGTTGCCTGCACCGATCAGCATAGTGGCCTTCCAAGCGGCAAATCTGGCACCGTGGTGGACGGCGACCTTGAGTGGGTTGAGCACGACTCTGTCCTTGACTGGAGAACCCGTGGCTGGTGCCATTTGTACGGCCACGTCTGGAGCGAGATGAGCCACCCCTGCGTGGAGAAAAGCCACGGGTAGCGGTGAACGCTGCAGCTGAAGGTGCTGGACTCTCAAGAGACTTTTGAAAAAGTTCAAAACTCTCAACCTTGGACACAAGATCCGGGAAGCAGGGGAGAGGTGTTTGTGCCATTTGGGCAGTAGAGAAACTGGAGAAATCGGGTCCTAGGCCACGAAGAAACCAGTGAACTTTGTCGGTTCCATCAACAGGGCGACCGATGGCATGAAGCTGATCACATAAGGCCTTGAAGGCACGGGCGTAGGCAGTGAGTGGACGGGTACCGCGCTTCATCAATTGGAGCTCGTCTTTGAGGCGTATTTCACGGGCTTTGGAGTGGTGGCTGAAAGTATTATCGAGAGCGGTCCAGACCTCACGGGATGTGGAGAGGCCGACGACTTCAGCCATGGCTTCCTCTGTGAGAGAGGAGAGGAGAAGACTTAGTAGGCGTTGATCGGTGGCTTTCCATTCCAGGTGTTTGGTATTTGGTGTCTGAGAGGTGGGAGGATCAAATGGAGGTGGTGGCACAAGGGTACCATCCACATGACCCAGCAGACCTTGGCTCTCGAGAAGTGGAAGAAGTTGGCTCTTCCATAAGAGGTAGTTGGAGGAGGAGAGTTTGATGGTAACCATGTGAATCATGGTGTTGAAGGGAAGGACGGTGGTAGAAAAATCAGAGGCCATAGGGATCGTGGGATGTTAATCCAGGCGAGCTCTGATACCATAAAAATGTTTGAAAACCACCACACTTTTGAGTGGTGAGAGCCTTTCATATATATACTCATTTACAGATTGTATAACAGCGTAATTGAGGATTTACACATAAATGTTGATTACAAAATAAATGAAAAGAATTAGCTAAACAGACTCCTATAATTGAGGGTCAATGGATGCACATATGGAAGGCCTTAGATTAAGGCAGAGGATCCTCAACAACATTTTCTCTATAGGAGTCCTTTTCCCTGCACGACTCAACGATGGTATCTTTTTGAGCAACAAATTTGCATCTATTAGATTGGGTGAAGTCCCAAACTCATGATGTTTCTTGGTTGTGCGATGTTAGTATAGTGTTTTTGCTCGTAAGGTAAGAACTAAGAAGGGAACAAAAAGCGTACCACACTGTAGCTGACTGGGTACCGCACTGTAGCTGACATATTACAGCGTCAATGTCACCCTTGGCGAGAAGGAAGAGAGCTTGATGCTGACTGGGTACCACACTGTAGCTGACATATTTTGTGTTTCTTGTGGATCTATTGTGGGATGGAAATATGTAAGGCTCTGTATGGCACATGGCTTCTGAACTCTGATCTTTGTGCTTTTACTCGGAAGTGATCACTGTGGGTTGATGATTTCCTTTCAGGAGGCTGCTCATGATAAGGGCCAAAAATACAAGGAGGGGAAGTTCATTCTTGAGAGGTAGTAAGAAGTCATTGAGTCAAGTATTTAGATTCCTGTTGATGGTAGCATTAACGCGTGACCGGGATGCTGAGATGGGGTTTTGTTGTCATGCAGGTTTAAGGTTTCAGGGCCTGATGGGTCCAACTATTGGATGAACCATGAAAGTCAGGTCGTTGGAAGTGATGCGGACGATGCTTAATTGAGTATGAGCTTGTAAGCTCAATTGCCGTATAACTGTACAGCTTCCTTTGATGTTCTTTTGAATTTGAATTCCAAGAATACCTTCATCATATTTGCAGATTGGCAAACTGCTCCAATAATATAGATTGTTGTTCCATTGGCTGCATTTTGAGTTGTTAGTCATGTTGCATGTGATCTCAATGTCTGGAAACTGCTAATTAGGTTCATGTCATACCCTTGCTTTCTTATCTACATTGTGGGTATATGCCTCATATAGTCTATAGTACTAGTAAATGTTTGATGCTGCTTGACCTCTTTTATTGTTGGGAAGTCCCACATCCCACATCTCCCAAGCCCTGAGTTGCACAAGGCTGGCTTTATTTACCTGTTTGGGCCTTCCACCTATAAGCTTAAGCTTTTGGGTTATTACATGTTATTTTAAATGTCACGAGACAGTCGCCCAAGTCTTGAGTTGAACAGGGCTTTGTATACCTGTTTAGGCCTTTCACCTATAAGCTTAAGCTTTTGGATTGTGTAGATTTCGGCTCTGTATTTGAATACATAACTTCATGGTGCAGAGAGTTCCCCCATCAACTTTAGGTCCAAAAACATCTTTTAGCAGGACATTTTTAGGGTACATTTGTTTTAAAAGGAATTGGTAAGCCAAAGCTTCTAGTGCAGTGCACGATAAACATGAAAGGAAGTGGCCCTCTGTCGGCCCATGAAACGGACCCAATTAAGTTCGGATGGTGGTTGTAAAAGAGTTAAATATCACATTTCCTGTGTTGCATATCATTTTTTTTTTCCCGTTCATAGTACATTTCATAATTATCTTAATGTAGTTCTTGGTTTCATAGCCTTGGATCTACGTTTGAATTCCAGAGTAGAAATTATAGGGGGAAAGTTTTACGCCCTTCAATTCAAAACCGTGGAAAATAGTTCATGCTCCACTTCCTTGGAAATGCACCAAATTCTGAGTCGTGGACATGCATGGATGACCACCATCATCCTTTTAAAACAAGAAATACCGTGGGGGTATTGAATTCCTAAATTGATTGACCCTCGGGGGCTTAGCTTTAATCCTATAATTTTAGCCCTCATGTGTTAGGTCTTAGGGCTGCAGAGGATCTTTTGTTACTCGTTAGGATCTTTTTCTTTGCAAAAAATCAGCTTCAACCGTGATTTCTAGCATCTCCATGTAGGCCCAAAAGTTTAATAGTTAATAGTCTATTCGAATCGATATATGGTCGATCCAACGGTTAAGTAAATTAAGATCTAACCGAAAGTTGGTGGACATGTGCAATTTAGATGGGTCATGTGTTTGGTCTATTTAGATGGACCAAAGGTAGGCCCTACAAGCATGAGCTTAGGATTATATATATAGGGGGATTATTCAAGTGCATCCATCCCTCACCATTGTGGTGAAAGACACCTCCTTTTTGAAAAGTTTCAACTTCTCTTTTGTACTTGAAACTTTCCAAAAAGGATGTGTAATGATGAGGGATGGATGCACTTGAATAGTCTCCATATATATATATATATATATATATATATATATATATATATAAGTGCTCCTATGAGAGACACTCTCACAAACTTAGTGAGAGATGGGTGGGGGCCCTCATATTTAAGTTGGGGGTCCTTGCATTTAAGTTGGTGAGAGTGGATATGGAAGTGAGGGCCCCCACCCATCTCTCACCAAGTTGGTAAGAATGTCTATATATATATATATATATATATATATATATATATATATATATATATATATATAGGGAGGGCCTCTCCTCAGCTCATGCTGAGGAGAAGGTCCGCTCATCACGTGCGATCTCCAAATCGACAACGCTCAGGAGTGTGTGGAGCCCGCCCAAAATATTTTAATCCCCCGCTCTCCATCTGGGCCAAAATCAAAACATTTCATCAGGTCTCTCCGCTCTCTCCATTCCGCCCTTTTCCATTCGCCTCTCTCTCCTCCCTCTGCAGGCACGATCGAGCGTCTCCGGCGATCTGCGAGGCACGCATACCTTCTGCCAGGCACGCATCCTCCATTCCTTCCCCATTTCTTCTGCGAGGCACGTCTCTGACGATTTGCGACGCATGCATTCCTTCTGCGAGGCCCGCCCTTTTCCATCCCCATTTCAATCGCTGGCTCTCCTCTCTCTCTCCATTCCTTCTACCAGGCACGCATCCTCCCCCAAAGAGAGCGTCTCTCCCTCCCGCGATCGATTCTCTCCGGCGACGTAGTCTCTCTTCGAGGTATGCCTTTTCTTCCTTCTTTCTCTGTTTTTTTTTTTCCCTGTTTTCTTTCTCTCTCCTGCAGTCTGAGTTTGATATGGGGTTTGGATGGCTTGGAATTGGGGATATTTGTATTTTCCGTCGGGTTTCGGAGGGTTAACAAAAAAAAAATTCCCTGCAAAAAATATCACAACGAGAGGTGAAGGCGGCTATGGAGAATGGGGTTTTGACTGTCACGGTCCCCAAGGCGGAAGAGAAGAAGAAGAATTCCAAGTCCGTTGAAATCTCTGGTTAAGTTGAACTAGTTTTTTGCTGGGTCGTCTGTCTGTCTATGCTGCTATTGTAATGTGTGCGTGTATGTCGTTGTTGGATTTCTAATCGATTATGCACTTAAGTAGTACTTAAATCTGTAATTAGGTTTTCCTCTGTTTTAGTGAATCTTAATGCTTTAACTCTCCATACTGTCTCTATTTCATGTCATTTGAAACTCATGTGGTGGCAATTGTCTGAGACCTGGTATCGTCCCCCAAATGCATTATGAAATTATAATTATAATGTCTCACGGCTCCTCCATTTTATTCTGATTCCAATTGTGTTTTGTAACTGATTGGATGATGTGAATTTTTCTGATGGTACTGCCGCTTGATTTCATTTCAATGGTGTTCTCAGATCAGAATTATGTTATTACTTCAATCATTGTGACTGAAATAACAGAGTTTGCAGTTCTGTTATGAAGTGGGTTTCATTGTGATAATATAACTAGGCTTGCATTTCACAATTTATACCAAACTTTTCACGATTTTCAACATTAGATTAGTGTTATCATTGACTTTTTCAAGGATTGTTTGTGTGTGACAATGGCCATGTCAAAACGACAATGGTCACAAGTGGAGATGTGAAAATGAGTTCCACATTTTAATTAAATGATCTATCTAGTTCTAGTTTTCCATATACCAACAATGCTAAGCATTACAAATGGGTATCTGTCCAGCCACAAACAATCCAAGCCGCTTGCAATTTGCAGACACCTAAGGGGAGCCCATTCACAAAACAAAATTCAATTTGTAAACCAATTCAAATCTCCAATTTCTTAAAACCAAAAACATAAAAACAAACAAATAAACTATTTGGCACTATTCCATTTCCCTTACCTTTCAAGGTGTTTACCTGAGAAAGTGAGGGATTTGCCGTGCCAGAGAAGATTCGCACCCTCGTATCATTATTTTGGACTTTACGTTGTCTCAAAGAAAAAAAACCAGGCATTATTTGATCATTAAGGACAGGAATGCCTCTGTTTATTTGGGTCCTCTGTTTCATGAAATGGGAGAGATTTCAATCAAATATTTCACATCTGATGCAGGCAATGGTTCGTTTGAACAAGTTTGCTCATGAAATTCTTAGCACATGACAAGTTTGCACATATTTAAATTGGAGTTTTCCTTTGTATGGTCGTTTGTCTCTTTCTTATTCACAATTCATCAGTTGTTTGCAAACTACATGCACCAGGGAATGCCATCTTAGGCATCTAGCATTGAGTTGTTTGTATATTTTCATTGCTTGCTTATATATTGATTCAAGAATTTGAAGTGGTTATTGATGTCTGGGCTTAAATCAGATTTGTTTGCATGAGAACCCAGAATAGATCTTATTTTCATCTAGACCAACTCTGTTGGACTTGAATTAGACACATCTCTCTTTTGTTTTACATCATAATTACACTTCTACTCTTTCTTTTTTATAATGTTTTTTTTCCTATGTGCATCAGGTAATTATGGCATCCGCTAGTGTTGAAAAAAGGCGTTGCTATTGTTTTAGACTGACTTTTTGTCATTGTGGATGATCACAAACATACAGATTCCATGGAAAGCAACCAGATTGGAGATGTTCAGTTACACTTTGACTCATGACCGCTATATACATTTTGTTGGGTCAATTGTTTCAATCGAGCCTGTGAATTGCATCAGGTGTACTGTACTTAGACATTGTAGTGCAGTTTGGATGAGGTCTTTTTACTATGAATGTGATGGAATTTTTTACCATGAATGTAATGGATTTTTCCATTCTGCTCCTAGGATTTGTTTCTATAGATGTGTTCATCTTGTTTGGGTTTTCATTACTTACTGCTAAATTCCATAAAATAGATCAACAGGCATCAACATGGATAAAATAACTCAACACAGAATATTTAACACATAGGGGTATTATACAAGGCATGAACAAGCTCTGGCCTGTCCTGACAGTATGCATTTCATGCTGTTGTTATTAAACATGCCAGTTGAAATGAAATGATGGCCATTATATGCACTCGAATATTCAGATTAATGTCTTAATACTAAGACTTCACCAGCCTGAGGTGTTAGCTGGGTGCATCTTCTAGAGCATCATAATTCATAAATAATCAAACTACTTGCAGCTATCAACGGCACCATAACCGTGAGACCATTTGTTCTGTCCATAAGTAGAAAATTAGGTTTTGTGAGAGGCTCTGCAATTACCATGATGGCCACTGGCCAGTAAACTGCATAGAAGAATCCACATGAGACTTGTCCAATAGCATAGCCATTCTGAATGCACATGAAGATATTGTTCAAAAGAAAATTGTATGGATGAATTCCCATAAAAAAGGCATATCATTGATGTTAAGCCAGTTATTCATGTGTTAGCACCTAAAAAAGAATCTTTTATCAAGCAAGATCATATTTGACTACATGCTAGTTTTTTCAAACATATGGCCTCCATCAACCAATTATAATCACTTACGTTACAAACAGGGCACAAACTGAAATACAAAAACATGCCATAACCTGAAAGCTCTCCATTGCCCCACAACCGATAACACTAAGATGCTAAGAGTTGCAACTAGAAGGACATTCATTTGCTAGTTTTTAAGTGCCAAACATATTTGAACATAGATTCATGAAATAAAAAGTGTACAATCACAAAAAATTAATTATAATCAGGATTACAAGGGTAATTTACATCAATTCAATTAATGTGGAGCTTTTCCACTCTACAAATACGCTGCAAAAAGTAGAATAATCACAATCAGAATTACAAGGCCATTTTCACGCTTTCTCACAATCAAACTTAAATGGCCATTCCAACCATCATGTTGTCCGCATTCTTAATTTGCATTAAGTATATATCTTGATGGAATTCCATCCATCCAAATGAACTGACCACAGCCTCTTTTTTCTTACATACATTTTCACTGCAAACAGAAGATGAATAACATGAGCGAAAGCAAGACGACAAATAACATGAGAAAAAGTTAATTTACTGCAAGATAAAAGAAAATTGTCACAGAAGGCAAGGAATAAATAAACTAACGAAAATAGATCTAATCATAAAGGTAGGATGGAATGGAAGGTCATGGTTTGAAGGAAAATAAAGATGAATCAGACGTGAAAGGAATTGCTTTTAATCAAAAAGTACGGTATAAAATCCAGAATATCTTAGATTTTCTTCAAAGAACAATTCAGTGGGAATCTTCACCATTAAAGAACAAAATTTAGAGTGGTGATTTTCAGACTATTTCTTATGAACAATAGCTGAAATCCATGTTTGAAAAGGAAAGAAGAAAATGCAGCCTAAAAACATAGTGACCATAATTTGGACCATAAAACCAATTGTCCTATCTAGTAAGAAAAAAAAGTCTGAAATATAGAGATCATAGATTTTGTAATGCATGAAATCATATAACCAGTAACAAGTTCCCACATTCAACATAGTGACCATAATTTGGACCACAAAACCAATTGTCCTATCTAGTAAGAAAAAAAAAATCTGAAAAATAGAGATCATAGATTTTGTAATGGACGAAATCATGTAACTAGTAACAAGTTCCCACATTCATGTTATTTTCATCCACTGGTATCAAATGTGGTTGTTATCACTTTCTACGATGAGGTCTTGCATCAGAAAAATTGGAACTGATTTTTTATGATGACCCACTTTGTGGATGATCCTGTAGCTTAGAAAATGATATTGTGAGGTATAAGTTCTACCAAGTCCAATGCCCAGAACCAGGTATCGAGGGATATGTCTTCACACCTTCACCATATCAATCAAAACTTTATCGATGCGCATCAACCAAAACCCATGCGTTTAAACCCAAACCTAATTTACAAGGAGACCTTTCTTCTTCAACAAAGCTAGCAAGAAGCATGAGTCATTAACAAGGGAGTTGGTCACTAGCTGTTGCAGATCGTCCATGAAGAGGGGATGATCATCCATAAAGAGATGGAAATCATTAAAAAATGGAAGACAACTCACAATTAGACACTAATTGTTGCAGATTGGATCTCACTTGGGCCACTGTCTGTTGCATATCTGATCTCACAATGGCTGTGGTTTTTGAAAAATAGGGCAGTGGTGAGAAAAAGGGTAGGCGGTCAAGCCTAGGGTTCTTCTGGCTGAGACTCAGGAGGGTGTCCACAGATATGTCGTCGCCGGAGAAGAAGGTCGAGCATCTGTTGCTTCATTACTTGTTTCTATTCCTATGGAAAGGGAATCGGTGGATCCAGAGTCGTTTTGCTATCAGTTGAGAGAGAAAAGGCCGACGCGAGATCCAGATTTGTATTGCTATCGATCGAGAGAGAAAAGGCCGACTAGAAAAAAATCCTCATATTGCAATCAATCGAGAGTTTCTCTGTTTTTTCCCCTCATTTCTATAAACAAGACGCGGGATAGAAAAGAAGGTGGGCGGGAGATTCAAGTTTGGGGCTTTGCTTTTAGTCATTTCGTTTTTAACTCAGCAAGTCTTCCCCACGTGTGTGAGCTGAGGATAACCTCAGCATGAGCTGAGAAGAGGCCTTCCCATATATATATATATATATATATATATATATATACACGAGTGATGATTCTCTCGTGTTGGTCGTTGTGTGGGTTCAAGAAGAAAAACTGAAGAACCTAATACTACACATGGCAAGTCCCGAAACCCCACCCACCAAGTGGAAGAACTGCGTGTAGATCAAATCGGCTACAATTCAATTCAATCATAATGTCAACCGTTGATCATGTCTAGAATTGTCAAATCGGTGGGAGCCATTTATAATTCAGTCCACCCTGGGAGATTTCAGTTTTTAACAGAATTATCTTATTAGAGAATTTTAATGAATCCTAGGCAGCCAGACCCCAATTCTAGTTAAATATCTAGGGCCGCTGATCAAGATTGACTCGGTCAGGTTTATAGTTGGAACTTGGAAGAGTCAATCTGTGATTAGATAATTTTGATCAATTCTAGACGCTACAGGAGACCCCATTCTAAACTGTGCATTAAACATCAATGATTGCAGATCAAGAGTGATTCCATCCAAATTTTGTACCTCCTGCGGTGGTGGCATGTCCACAGTGTATCCGTGCATGCGGCATCTCAGAAATGCAGTGCTGCAGGATTTGTTCTGAAATGATTTTTTAGAAGGTAGATTGAATATTAAAAATTTGCAGCTGAAAAACTGGCCAAAGAAATGGAAACCCACAAAAAACTGTGCACCGGGGCTGACAAGAATTTGGGTGGTTTTTAGGGATTTCTATATATACTTGCTGCAGTTTATCCCCTGGGAATTGCTAATGCAGGGTTTGGTATAGAATTCTAAATATCAACCCCACCAAAAATCAACTTTTTAGCACTTTGAATTCTCAGAATTTCAGATGAGGGCATGAGCATTTGGAATTCTACACGGGGACAGCATATGGAGAACTCCAAATTCCCCTAGACAAGATATCCCCAAATGCTAGGCCTGGGTCTAATACAGATTACTTAAGAAGATTCAAGACAAAATTGTGTGTTAGGTACACCGTACACGTATCTGTGTATGTATACACCGTTTCAAGTTTATTTCAGTGTTACCTGTAATGAGTATTTATTATTTAATACTGTTTCCTGAATGTAAAATTTCAAACTTACGAGACAAAATGTGATTTTGCCACCTTTTTTTTCTTCAAAATTAATCAAAATGTTTTTTTGTTTTTTTTTTCCCCACTTCCAAAAGACAAATTGTACGCATATCGTTTTCAAAAATTAACAAATCACTTAAACCTTTTTAAAATGGTGGTCTGGATTTGCTGTAACTGCCAGAGTAGGAGCATGCCCAGTGCTATTGCATGAGGAACTTCCTGTGTATTTCTTCGTTTCAATAGTCCATTTGCAGGCCTGTTATATGATGGTCCCTGGCTGTTGCTCAGCTGGCTAGCAGCGTGTGGTGTGCATGTGTTTTGAGTCCCAGACAAATTAAAAAAAAAAAAAGCCTATTGTGACACGGTAAACTAGGTTGTCCCATAAAATAAAAGAGACTGTTGGCCACAACTTCACCCGCCCTGGACCCCTAGGCTACAAGTGACTAGCACTCCAATCTCCACTTAAGAGTTCAATGGTGAGGCATTTCTCTCTAGCACGGTATAGTGAGTAGAGTATAGCAAAGTGGAAAACAAAAGGAGCACAAAGAAATGATCTTTCTCAGGAAGAGAAAGAAACAAATGGCCAGTGGCCTCTCTTCACAGAGGGCCAAGCCCTGCAGTACAAAATATTCTATACAACTAATTTATCTGATCCGGATAATAAAACGGTAGGCTCTACTATGGACGAACAATACAGCAATATTACCCCACTGGACATGCCAAACATGATATTCAGCTCGAGGAAAGGCAAAGGCAGTTCACAATGATTTACTCATCCAGAGATCCTGCCAGATGATTGGCCCTATGCCCCTATCATCAACGAGCCCACCTGTACAGAATGCCTGATATAAACAACCTGTTGATTTTCATTCATAGCCCAAGCACTAGAGGTCATGGTATCGATCCTCGGTTCCCCCCCTTTAGGAACCAAAGGTTGAGTCCACTAGTGCTACCACCTAAGGCCACAGGGGTTTTACCTAGCTTCTCTCTGGGCCCGGAGAAATTAGTCCCGCCCAAAGGGTTGGGAACCCACTGTTAGCCAAAAATAAAAAAAGTCCAAGCACTGTATGGTTGCTATGAGAAAGCAAGATGAAAAAAGAAAAAAGAAAAAAAAAAAAAATCACTTCCCAAGAGTACAGTTGCATAACGTAATTTTTATCCTTCCACAAAGCAACAATACTTATCTCAGGACTCCTGTGTTTTAACCAGGGCTAGCTGAGTGCCTGAGTCCCATCCGTGAACCAGCTACAGAACCCTACCATGAGTAATACTATATACTCCGGAGTAATGCTTCCCTATAACCATAATCTCAAATAGAAAATTCATACACATGACGAGAAATCTGAAACAGAATCTCTGTACCACAATTCTGACACAATCCGGCAAAGCAATTACCACAGTAGATTATTTGGTCAATGGGCTCCTTTTTACTCTTTCATTGCCAGTGATGAAAAGAGAGCAGTTTCAGCAGCAAAAGGCAACCAATATAGTTTTCATAAATTGCAGAAGTCACTATAAGGTATATACTATGCGATCAGCAAGTTCTGATCCCACTGCCCTTGCATATATCTGCAACCGCTGCTCCAGTGAATCTATGATGCTCTTTTGGCTGCGACGCACCCTTTGTTGGAGATCCTTCAAACAATCAGACTGTATCAGATGAAGGCATGGGACAAGAAAGTAAATCGCTGAAAACAGATCTATTGTTTCAAAAATGGCAGTCATTATACCGCTAAATCTTCCAGTTTCAGATCACTAATGGAGCTTAATATAGCTCATTCTCTGATCAGAGTCAGACTCGTCGATGAATTATAGGTCCGAAGCCAGTGAATTACAGGCTTTTCAAAATTATATGAATAAGTTGCTTAGCTAATTCCATGCTCCTAACTAAAGACAATGTTTCTCCCTTAATCCATAACTTCCCTAACAGCCTCTCCATTCTATCACTGGAAGACCTACCTAGCCACCCGACTGAATTCTGGAAAATGAGAATTCGGGATCAGAATGCGGACCGGTTGGTTCGCCTGTATCTGTCTTGGTTTTCCCTCAGTATAGGCAGGTGCTAGAGATGTAGACCTATCATCTAGAAGGCTGTATATAGAATGTGCCATAGCTTTACCGATTTGTCAATTCTAACCAGATGAATGGATACATTAGAGGAAAGAAAAATGTATGGTTTAGAGAGAAAAATTCCAAAGAAGTTCCACTGGGCATCTTTTCACCCCAAAATCCTCCCGTTACAAGGAATGTGAATTGTTGTTGTGATCAATTCAATATCTAGGGACATTTCTCATCCTTCCTAGGACTCTTAATGTGCCCATTGCCAATGGGGGCAAGAATAGACACTTATAATTGGAAAAAGAAGTAGATAAATGAAAACTTGGGCTCAACCCTAAATGTAAATAATCCAATTCTGATTTGACTAATGTGTCAACTCAACTTCAATTGAAACTACTGCTAGACCGACTGGCTAAGCTACCTATAAACTTTATGTTGTCCAAGTTCTGCTATAGAATTTAGAACTTGTCTGGGAGAAATTTCAAAACCATAGACTTGGCCTGTGTCTTAAATACTTTTGCTACTCATGCTACATGACAATGAGAATGAGCTCTGCAGATCTATGCCTCCATGGTCACAAAGATTACCATCTCAGCATCTTCTCCCACTTTTGAGGGCTACTTCCACTCAGCCTTGTATCCCCGGCCACTAATGCAGCCCCTACCCATCCCGACACCACACCCCATCCAACCGTACCTATCCCAAACACCCAATCACAGATGCAACTTGCATGAAATCCAAACCTATCATCTAGGTCCTATATTGGATAGGCCATAGCACTATCAACTGGGCAATTCTAACCATTTGACTGGAGGACTGCATTGGATAAAGTATGTATAGTTTAGAAGGAAAATACAAAAGCAGCTCCATTGGGCTTTTTTTCCCAAAAAATTCATCCAGTTTAAGGAATGTGAAATTTGTGATTAACATGACTTTTGGCTATTCCCTGTTCATTAGGAGCCCTTATCAATTCAAATCTCATACATGTGCCAACGGCCACACATGCAAGAATAGGTTCGCTACTAACCTAATGAAACAATTTTTTATTTTTTTTTAGACTGCCTAAAGTCAAATTGTTCCCGAGCTCCTGTCAGCAGAGTGAAGGAAAAAAACCCAACTGTCATTACGGGTTCAGCAACTCAGTTACTGGGCCAGATTTTCGATAAATCAAGTATGGACTAAGTAGCCATAGTCTAGACTCAGCCACACCAGGCCAAGTAGGCAGCTCACCGAGTTGATTAGCAAGTCTCTGAGCATTGTCCTTCACAATAGGCAACAGCCAACCTACACCACCAAGAAAGTTGACGCTTTTCACTATATAATGATTAAAAAGCTAAGTGACTAAACTCTTCCCAATCAATAAGTGGTGGAAGGTTACTCACAGCAGTTACTCCCAAATGAATAATGAAGAGGAAAAGCACACAATATATGACACGAGAATATATAGTTCTGCAAGCCACTGTATGCTGGGAAGCTCAATGTCATCCTTTGGATGGGCTGATGTTTCACTTTGTAATATGGTTCAACTGCAGGAAGCTCCTTCCTTTAAGAATGTGAAACAGGCTCTGCAAAGTTCGGGCAGGTTCGTGTCCCTAGTCCTGAATGTTTTATGATGTGTTGGACTTCATGCATGAGTTCTATAATAGAAAGAGGTTGCCAAAAGATTTGGGCACTTCTTTTTTTCTGTTGATTCGTACGGTGGGTCACGTTGAAAATATACAAGATTCTGACTAAGTGTTCACAGGAATGTCTGGTGATGACCATCTCTAATCAGGAGGGTGCTTCCATTGAAGGAAGACATTTTAGATTTTGTTTTAGCAGGGTACTTATATTGAAAAAAGGCAGGTTTTAGATACATCTTTTATTTGAATTGCTCATGAGAGCATTGAGTCTCGGAAAGCTTATAATAGGATTGACTAGGGATTTACAAGCCTATACTGGAAAAGTATGGTGTTAGATGGAGATCTTGGATAGAAGAATGCATATCTTCTGCTTACTTTCCAATGCTGGTAAATGGCCTCTGATATGATTGACTGGAAATTCCTTGATATACTTCTTGCCAAAGGCAAGATGATCCAGTATCTCCTCTTTTTTTTGTAACAGTTAGTGAAATGTTAAGACAAACTGAAATCACAAAACTCCAGTTAGTAGATGACAAGTATCATATGTACTGATGCAAACTGGATTCAGGTGGATAACCTCAAAATAGTGCTTCAGGGTTTCAAGTGATTTCTGGCTTAAAGATAAACTACAAGTGTTAGCTCATTGGCATTTGATTTTTGCCTGTATTCAGATGCAGTAGTTACCTTCAGTATTTACGTGTCATGCAGGAAGTCTACCATCAACTTAGGTAGGTCCTCTATGTATTGACCATCCAACCAAAGCTTTATGGAACCCAATCAATATAAGAATGGAGAAGAAATCATCACCATGGAGTAGGCATTTATCCCTTGGAGGACCGATCGCTCTTCTTAAATCTACTCTTGCTGGTCTTCCTCTACATTTTCCATGATCTATTGCCCCTCTAGTGTTGGTAAAAGAATCAATCAGAATCAGCAAGCTTTCCTAATACAAAATGCGATACAGGTACTATTTAGTAAGCTAGAAGACAGGTTGCAAACCTATGTCAGAAGGAAGTACCAATATTTGGGCTATAAAAAAGGGCGAACTCTCCTTCATTAGGGACAGGTTGGCATTGCGGATGTTACCTATGGAGGAATCACTTATCCAATAGTATAACTTGAGTAATGATAATTAGAGGTTGAATGATAATTGCTCATCTAGCTTTTGGAAGGGATTTTACTTTAGAAAGGGTAAATTTTTCCTAATATTTCTCATACCATACATGAGAGTGCTTATGTTCAGTTTTGGTTAACAAGGGCCTGCGGCAGAATGGAAGGTGCTCAAGTCATGTTATTGATCCCAAAAAAAAAAAAAAAGTTACATTTTCAGGAAGATAGATAGTTGTGTGTCGCCCTCTTGTAGATGCTTATCCTTTGCCATTTTCTATTGCTTCTAGTCCTAGAGAAATCGGTGATTAATTATTTGGAGAGGCTAGGAGGTAAATACTGATTGGAATCCTAAGTTCTGACGTGATCTCCAAGATGATGACATTAATTACCAGGGGGACACTTATGGAAATTAGAGGATGTTCATGTCAAAGCAGGCCTGATTACTGTATTTTGGGAACAAGACGAAAATGGTGAATTTTCTGTGAAGTATTCGTATGAGAAGCAGGCCATTATGGTGAGTCATTTCATTGCTACCTATTTATGGTGGGTTAAAGTCCCTCCAGAAGTCCTTAGGTTTTATTTGTTGACCAACAATGTT
The DNA here is from genome assembly GCA_028538565.1 of Umbellularia californica. NCBI lineage: Eukaryota > Viridiplantae > Streptophyta > Magnoliopsida > Laurales > Lauraceae > Umbellularia > Umbellularia californica. Next base: position 106,258,908 of record JAPQWN010000001.1, read on the forward strand.
GGGAAACGTCCTTAGGTTTTATTTGTTGACCAACAATGTTGGGAAACGTCCTTAGGTTTTATTTGTTGACAAACAATATTGGGAAATATTCTGATAACTCACTCCCTCCTTCCCTCTTTCTCTCCCTGGTGTTCAGTGCATTGTGCCTCAATCAATCAAAGCCCTAACATAATGCTGGAGTTCCGAATACTTTTCATGAAAGGGTCCATATTATGGCATTGTATTGTTGATGATCCATTTGGACAGAAAGGAGCAGGAGGGCGTATGAGGACACAGAAGCATTTTCATATTACATTCCTATAAGCACCCAAGCATCAATGTTCATAGGGATTTATGATTCAAATCTGTTGTGAGGTGTCTGGTATGGTGATGCTAAACTTTCTATTTCCTCTTGAAGTTGGCCCTTTGCGTTTGTTTTTATTATTTTAGTTATTATATTAATCCATTACATCTAAAAATAATAATAAGAATAGAGAGGTATCTATCACATCGTCAAGCATAACATTCCACAGAGGCAGGCCCCTTCTTTCTGCAATCATTGATCTGGTGGGATCCCATTCATCCACCAGATAATCATAGACATCTAACAATTAGGTTGAAAATAGATGGTTAAAATGTCAACTACAAAAGACCCACCACCTATCTTGTGCTTGGAAAATTTCAATTGTGGAGAGTTCTAATCTCCCCACACCTCTTAAACAACCAGATTGGGACGTCCAGTTCCATAGGAATATATATATATATATATATAGAAATGCTCCTGTGAGAGTAATTCTCACACTACTATGAAAGTAAGGGGGGACCCATTGGATCCATATCCAATGCCAGCAGCCTAAATATGAGGGTCCCCACCCCTTACTCTCATAGTACCGTAAGAGTTACTCTCACAGGAGCATCTCCATATATATGGGAGTGCTCCTGTGAGAGATATCTCTCACTTTATATGAGAGATATGGGTGGGGGCCCTCACATTTAAGGTGTTGGCATTGAATATGGATGTGAGGGCCCCCACCCAATCTCTCATTTAAGATGAGAGATATCTCTTATAGGAGCATCTCCCTATATATACATACATATATATATATATATATAGTAAGGGGTGGGGGCCCTCACATTTAGGTTGTGGCATTGGATATGGATGCCTTACTCTCATAGTACCGTGAGAGTAACACTCATAGGAGGGCGCATGCCCACAGCTCGAACAGCCCTATCCTCGATTTCTATCATCTCCATTTGGGCCAAAAAAATTTAACGGCGTATAGTCCATTTGGATGGGTGCCACTCGATCCAACGGTCCGGTTTAATCGGATGGGGTCACATTTTGGTGGACGTGTGCAATTCAGGGGCCCGTGTGTGGTCCATTTGGATGGACCAAACAGTGGGCCCCACCCTAGACAGAGGATAGCACTCTCCCATCAGCTCGAGCTAAGGAGAGGGCTGGCGCGCGCGCGAACACACACACACATATATATATTCCAGTTCTAGCGTGAAAACGTATAATAAAATCAGTAATGATGAAGCCATGAGTGCTGCTCAAATACATGAGTGCTGCTCAAATAAACTAAGTAAATGCAGTGAGACCCCACAAGCATAGAATGGTGGCAGAGACATCCACTCCCATAGGCAGTACCAGGGTCTGCCCATTGGAAATCAATTGAGCCAGCCACCTTGGCAGCTTATTCAAAAAGGAAAAAGGCAGGTGAGTACCTTGAATTTCAGACGAGTTTCATTCAGATCAATCTTGATATTACCGACATCTCCAACTGTCAATTCATCAGCAGACGCCACATGACTGTTTTCTTCTGGGCTTGAGTTCTCGTCAAAACCTGTGTCTGAGCCTTCAAAATCAGGCTCCATTTCCTCATCAGAATCATTGAGAGCTTCATGCTGTTTGTTTTGACTGGACTCGGTGCAATGCTGTTCAAAGGCTATTTCTGGAATCTGAGATGGAGTGGATACTCCATTTTGTAATGTTGGGAAATCTGATAAAACAACATATCGCTTCTTATCAAGTAAAGGCCTAGCAATATCAAATGGCACCCACCTGCAGCATAAATTTTATTTTTTTTAAAACAGAAATAACCATTATCTTCAAGTAAATAGACAACTCTACTATGCGGTGCAAGCACCAGCCTTTAAGCACTCCTGCCAGGAAATACCCAATCAAGTAGACATAAAAAAGAAAGCAATGGAACAATGTACTGGATACCCAGATGCTACGAAACGGGCAAGTATAAAAGTGGTATTAGGTCTAAATGGAAATGGATCCCACTTACTAAGTACTACAAATTGTGTAAAGGCCCAGGGAAGTAGTACAATTACGTTATTCAAATCTTTGCAAGATATTTCATTAATTCTGAACATATATTTTTGAAGGTTAAAGCAGAAGTGTGGCACCCATTTCGAAATTCAAAATTCTAGGTAACTTCAGACATCGTAATATTTTGAGGGTTGTGGATGTGTCAAATGTTTTTTTTTTCTTTTAGGGTGTTGGTTGGGGTTTTGGGTGTGGTGTGCGTGTGTGCGTGCGAGTGGTTGTGTGTGGGTGGGGTGTGGGGGTTTCTTGGTTGCAACGGGTGAGCTTCCGATTTTGGGTTGATGATTGGTCGGGAAAGGGTGCTGTGTCTCTTTCTTTTCCTAGGCTGTTTAGGGTGGTGTCTAACAGAGACTCGTCAGTTAAAGAGGGTTATGTTGGTGAGGGGGGTTGTGCCATGAGATATGTCCTTTAGAAGGGTTTTGCATCCACCTAAGTAGTCTTAGTCATTCATTGTTGAGTCTCCTTTCCAACATTTTTATTTGCAAGGAAGAGGTTGACATTCATGTTTGGAAGCCTTGTCCCAGGGGTGTTCCCGACAAAATCTTTTTTTCCCAAGAGATGGAGGAGAACACACACCAAACCAAAAAAAAGCAGTAGTGTGGCACCCAGCACCCATTCCGAAATTCAAAATTCTACCATAATATTTTAAGGGTTGGGGATGTGTCAAATGTTTGCAACTCTTAGCAACGGGTGAGTTTTAAAGTGAGGGAAGGAAAGTCTGGTTTTGGGTTGATGACTCTCCTTTCCAACATTTTTATTTGCAAGGAAGAGGTCAACATTCATATTTGGAAGCCTTGTCCCAGGGGTGTTCTCGACAAAATCTTCTTTTCCCAAGAGATGGAGGACATGCCAATGGTAAAGCCCCTAGCATCAACTACCACACACACAAACCCAAAAAAAAAAAAAAGCGGAAGTGTGGCACCCATTCTGAAATTCTAAATTCTATCATATTATTTTAAGGGTTGGGGATGTGTCAAATGTTTGCAACTCTTAGCAACGGGTGAGTTTTAAAGTGAGGGAAGGAAACAAAGTCAGGTGAAGGCATTTTGTTGGCTAGCAGGTAACATGTTGACTGTGGATAATCTCAAAAAGGAGAGTTATTTCATTGGAAGCTATATTCAATGTGTGCTGCTTTTGCAGAAAGCATGGATAAACAAATAGATTACCTTTTTCTGCATTGTGAATTCTCTATGGTTTGTGGTTTAGATTCCTTATTCAGTGTGGTATCTTATGGTGGTTTTCAGGTTCTTTGGTGGGCTCGGTTGAGGCACGGAAGATGAATCCATTCTTTGGGTGGTGTTGTTTTTTGGAAACTAGTTCCTTCTGCCATTCATGGTCAGTTTGGAAAGAGAAATTGCAGGATTTTCAGAGGTGCATGGATGTCCATGGATGATCTTATGTTCATTGTAACTAGTAGAATCACTAAATGGGTGTCATCAGAGTGAGTTCGATACCTTATGCAAGCTTCCTTGTAATTGTGGTCCTAAAATGAAGAAAGTGTTGTCTTTGTTGTTCTCCTGTAGAAGAAGTTCAATGTGCTGAGGGGTAAGCGGCTGATGGATAGAAGAGGTGTGCTCCATAATTAAGCAAGGTATGTTTTGGAAATGTTTTTGAGGAGTGTTAGTATAGTGGAGTCAGAGGAGGGAGAAGTTATTGAAATTTTAGAAGCACTTTGGATTAGTGTGCCTCATTTCTTGACAAATTAGTTGAAGAAAGTGATTCGTGAAATGCAATTTCTTCGGTTCCTCTGCAGTTTCTCCTTAAAGATTTCAGTTCTGCTTTAACCAAATAAAGTTTTTGTCTTCTTCGACTCAAGTGGAGCTTAATCATGTTGACCGGTCGGAAAATCCTTTGGAGGATTCCTTGACTAAGTAAGAAGTCAACAGGTCTTCTACTATGGTTGTTTCATCTATCTAATGTTGTTTTTCTGTTCCTCTAGCATAATGCTTTTATACCTCCTCAGCCAGTCGCTAGTTTGATTGGCTTCTTTATGTTTTATTTGTTTCTATAATAGAAATACCATTTTTTTTAATAACCCAGGGTATCTCCCGCCCAACCCAGCCCAGCCAAGCCAAGCCCAGAAGCCTTTGGCCCAGAGCCCGAGGGACACTTGATTCTAGACAGCCGAGAACTATTCCCTAGGGGCACATGAAAACCCTCCTATCCGCAATTCCACATGCACCTGGTACAACTATGGGAGGTGGCCAATGAAGGTAGGTGTCGAACACAAGATCTCTCCACTTCCTAAGGCCCAGAGTCCTTGGCCAACCGAGCTAATAGAAATACTTTGTTGCCGTCTTAAAAAAGAAGAGAATGAGAACTTACTGAAAACGAAGAGGGCATAGAAGTTCAGATGGATGGTAAGAAGCTTTGTATCTCATTTTGCTGCAGGAGTGAATGTAATAGCCAAGATAATAGTATTGGAGGCGAGGACAATGGACTTGGTTCTCCTTGACCCAATCTATTTCTCGCAATGCTGAATATTTCCCAAGGGATAAGAAAGCAAGGTCTGGGTCCCAAAATAAATATTTGCTTGACAAACATCTCGGAAGAATATCCACCACACCAACTGCAACAAGCTTCCCATCAATCACGTATTGCTGATGGAAAGAGCCATACCCACAAGGTGGAACTGTGTTATCACCAGATGGGGGCACATATACTAAGGGTGTATCCACTAAAAACCTTCTATATGAGTTTTCCAGGACTTCATTTGGTTTTTCATTATGCACTCTCATTTGATATTTTCTGTACAAAGCATATTCTACAGGATCAAAGCTTGATCTTTTCAAATGGATCTCAAGTCGCCGCCTTTTATGTGGAGGAACTGCATGGTTATTAAGAATGCCACCACGTTTGGCATTTGCACTAGTGACAGGTGCTTCACCAGAAGAATTAACAGTGACAGGTGCTTCGCCAGAAGCAGTTTCAGGGGTAGATAAGTAGAAATTAAGGTGCCCATTGCAAGCTTTAATTGACAGACCAGAAAGTTCTCCCTGCTGATCTAATAAGCATGCTAGCTTCTCTGCAATGCCTTTTGGGGTAAGCTCAAAAAACTGGCCATTTCTGGATACCTCTGATGGAGATAAGTCATTTTCTTCTGATTGTGATCGTCTGAAGATTGCTGCAATCTGAAATGAAATACTGCTTGTATACAACAGATCTCCAGATATTTCGGTCAGCTTCTTCCTAGCCTGCGGTGTCACCTTTCTGACAGTAGCTTTGGGGAGTTGAACAGGAGGAAATTCGCCTCTTGTAATGCATGCCCTCACGCTAATATCAATTTTGGTTGACAAATAATGTATACATTCTTCCAGCTTACTTTGATCATTGCTATTCTTAGCACAAGATTCCTGTACAACCGATTTTTCATCCATTTCATTTGAAGACTTATTCGTGACCGAGCTGCCTAAAACATTTGAAGAGTTTAACTCATCCTTAACATGCTCTGACTTTTTAGCATCGAATTGACCATCTAAGTACCTACACATCAACATACAACTATTGTGAGTCTTCATAATACATTTATCCAGAAAGTCCGTATGACTTTTCTCAAGTGCACGTGAAACTTCTTCGTTTTAATGAATGTGAACTTCAATTAAAATAAGAAGAGAGCTGTACAACAAAACTCCAACAACTTAATGAAGAATTGGAGATGAGAGTAAACAGAAATGGTGTTCTCAAAAGGGGCTTTATCAAATGGTTGCAACGATCTTAACAAGGAAAAAAGAGCTATAGTCGGTTAGAACATGGCATCTTTCTAAAAAGTGGATGATAAATTTTCTTACAAATCATCTGCACTTCACCGTCAGAAAATTCAAACATACAAGGAAGAAGTTGGGTGGTCATATAGATTTCCACACTTTATCCCCTCTTCTTTTGATGAAATCCCCTTCCTAAATAATACCACATGTCATCGAGGCATATTGTTCCAAAAATATATACCATTTCTACGGTCCCCTAACGTGGTACTCTCTCTCTCTCTCTCTCTCTCTCTCTCTCTCTCTCTCTCTACAATAAAACAACTTAACATAAATTAAAAGCTCTAAATAATATAAACATAACATAAAATGTACTTAACATAAATTAAAAGCTCTAAATAATATAAACATAACATAAAATGTACTCTAAAGATAAGCTGGAGACTTGGAAGATTAGAGATAGTACGTAACGTAATACCCAAAAAAATGAAAAATATCCCAAAAGTAACAATAGTAAGCTCCAAATGCAGATATCAGGATGCACTGCTCACACGTAACTTTACACAAACTAAATAAACATCCCACCAATTTTTTTCAAAAAGAATAAAAGAATAAAAAATCTAGCCATGGAAATCAAGCGCAACAGATGAAATTATTACTTAAGAGTTGCGTAAAATAGCAATACATATTAGTTTACAGCGGACCTTACCAGTCTATATTGTGATTCGGACAATGCATTGGCTAGTTTCAACCTAGCAGCAGCCAATATGTAGCGTATTGGATGCTATTTAAAACCTCCAATGCCCTAATAGGGAAGACACAATTTAGGTCCCCATTATTATCCTTTATCGTTTCTCACTTCCTCCAATCCCGAGAGAGCACAAAAATCACCTATTCATAAATCGTATCCCCACCCCCTCCTCCCAAAACCCCCCACCAAAAAACAAACCCTCTCAATAAGGGGGGGAAAAAAACAGAGGAGGGGGCCACATGACTAATGTTTTAAGATTTAAAGGGACTTAAGGTAACTTTTTTAACTTTTAACAATCATAAACACTTGAGATAGAGGAAAAAGAAACAAAGCTTAGATAGAAAGCAGGAATTATCCAAATAATAAAAGAGTCCCAAGCATACCTTTGCATTCGTTTATATACACGAGCTTGCTCCTTGGATGGAACAAAATCTTCAGCTTTAAGACGGATAGTATATGAGGGGCAGCACGTCTTTTGCATCTCAGGTTTGTAAAGAAATGAACCTGATCTCCTCCAGCCCCGGTCAAGAAGATCTGCCATAGAATTTATGCAAGTAACATAAATATTAAGAAAGACAATCTTGTTGCATAGTATTACTCATGCCAATTAAAAAAAATACCACAACACAGGTGAAAATAAGGGTTTCAAATCAAAGGTTTGCCACAAAACAATTAAGGTCATGCGAATTACAAAACTATAACAGCATATGAGCACCAAAAATTCTAAAGAAACTCAAATGGAAACATAAGCGACAAGATTATGAGCCAAAAAATCAAGGAACTGGTATGTCTGCAAGCTATACCCTTGTAAATCGCTTAAAGGTACATCTAAAGTCAATAGTTCCAGAAAGAATTCATGAGTGTGTTTTCACCAATCCAGTCAAGGTAGTCAACTAAACTTGGTGAAAGTCATGAATCACTGAATCATTCAAGGGAATAGAACCGTGCAGACTAAAATTCATTTTTCTTTGGGTAAACAGTAACTAATTAAAAAAAAAAGAGAATAGTACAGAAATAGGAAAGCCATACACTGTAAAAGGAGAATCTTCTACGAGCGGACTGAATAAGCAGTCCAGCTCTATGGGGCGGGGCCCACCTTTGATCAGAGCAGCCCCTTTCACATTCTACTTTCTTGTAACTTATCTAGAATCCATCCAAGTGGGCCCCACGAGGTGGACTATTCACAATATGCCGTCTACTTGTAGGAGAATATTGTCCACAAGGGATGCACAATGTAAACAAATAAAGTACAAGAAAGTACAAACTCCAACCATTTATTTAAAAAATTCACTCTGATGGGAGACATGCACAGAACATCAAATCCCTCACTCTAAGGCAACATTACTCACATCTACTTTGATGTCTGTAACATCCTTATTATTAATCTTTCTTGTTTTATTCATCGTAACTGCAAAAGTATTGAAAAAATAATGTACAAGAATATACAATATTGAACATGCTGATGAAATTTCAGGGCAGCTCCACATAAAACAAGTTTCCAGTCACAACTCCTTGATTGGCCAATAGATCTGGACTTCCTGGGTCGGATGGTGTGGGTCCCATGCGCTCGAGTGAACATCTCCATGTAGGCTAAAGCATTGGCTTCATTTTAGACTTCAGTGTCCTGTTCTAATGGTGCCGGCTGATCCACATCAATTGGCCTCTTGTAGTCTCGTTCCACTTGGGAAAATATAAACTCCCTTGACAAACACAACTTTGATTTCATTGAATGAGAGCCTACATGGAGACTTCATCTCCCTGCCACACACTCTAGCTAAGAGGAACCTTCAGCAATAAAAGAACCAGCCACCTTTCCTCTGGCTCCTCACAGTCTCCATAATTATTTTTGTTGTTTATTTTTTTATGTTGCTGTAATTTTGTTAGTGCTTTCTTAAACAACCCTTGTTACTCATTCTGTTCTTAATAAAGTTGGTAATTTCTTAAAGAAGAAATACAGCAAAGAAATTCAAGCTTCATCAGTTAGGGAAATGTGGACTTTTTCCTCTTCCATGCAAAAAAATTCCAACCCCAAACCCCAAATCAAAAACGCATTTATGCAGAATTACAAAAAATTTAGCTCGTTTATTGTGTTTTCCCTCATGGAAAAGTGGCTGGCACCAAACATGGAAAATCTGGAAAGGATTTTGGTAAATATGCGAAGCTACAGACCTTGGTAGTCATCAACTGTAAGGCTGTAAGCCGATAAACCTGCAAAACCATACCCAAAAGGAAATGTCAAACAACAAACAAGTATGAATGTAAAATTGTACATGCTAAGTTCCATGAAAAAGAAATTACTTATTTGGATAATCTCATTAGTCAAACAAGTCATCAAAACTCAAAATCTCAACTTCAAAAGCAAGCATATTTTCCAATTTTTGTTAGGGAAAGTCAGTGAAACACTTGGTTGAGTTGTTATAAAAATGCAGATTAGGGTACACTCCGGTTATCAGACAACCCAAGCAAAGATGGCCAGCATCCAAATTGACCACACAGAGTTATCAAAAATTGACATCACCAAATTAATAACAATGTAAGGCCATATGAGGTGATCCATTCCAATAAACAAAGCAAGAAATCAACCTAACCCATAGTCAGTATCTATCAGATCAGATGGTAATCCTTTCAGCTGTGTACTCAGTTTAGAGCGGAGATCAAGAACCACATAACTTAGCCAAACAGAGTGAATTACCATAATCATTCCAAATACTTCATTCCACAACAAAGAAACCAAATTCAACATGCATCACATCCGCAAATAGGCAGATTCCTCATATCAACCTGAATTTTCATAAGATCTAGCCAAAAGATTCAAATTGCGAAGCAATCAAGAGCTTAAAGAGCATGAATTGCAATCACCGATCTACAATACACTCGCCCTAGCTTCAATTAAACAACAATTCTCAAATTCCCGCAGAATCGAACCGTGTCGATCATCTTTGAGTGAAGATTAATGAGAATTAGAGAGAGAGAGAGAGAGGAATCTGACCATGGGTGATACTGGTGGAAGCTTTCGATTTGCAGTAGCCGCAAGAACTCCGTCGACGACCATGATCTAAGACGACGCTTTCGCCTCTGCTTCTACTACTGCTTGCTTCGTTCCGTCCTATCTTCTTTGCCATCTCTGAAATGCAAGGAATCTCCTCGACCAAGCCTTGGGTTTTGGGGATGGATTAGGGTTTTTTACGAAGATTTGGGGGTTTTCTTCGTGACCTGACCATGCCCAACCTTCTCGAAGAAGAAAAAAAAATATTCGCTTCTTCGCTTGCAGATGCCTGGAGCTATTAAAATTGAGCAGGAACGACAGACGTGGAAATTTTTGTTTAGTTTTTCAATGACAGCGGAGGAAAGCGACCGGGGGAATGCCGGAGGATGAAGAGATCCACGTACACGTGTGAGAGATCATAGCTGGGGCCCACGGAAAGGACGCCGCGGTGGGTGGAGCAGTAATGCATGTGGCCGAAACGCAGTTGTCGATTTTCGGCCATCATTTCGGTATGCGTGCAAGCTGAAATATTCAGATTAATTTTTTGCAATAATAAAAACCAGCAAGAATCTCCTAAATTGAAACTTAGGATAAGATAAGTTTAAATATGTTATAGGGTCCACCTACGGACTCATATGGGAATGGATATGAGAGGGATTTTAAGGACTTTCTTAGATCTTCTTCTCCGCAAAAAAATTGGTCTCAACCGTAATTTCTATTATCTCTATATGGGCCCAAAAGTTTAATGGTTGACAGTCCATTTGGATCGATTCATAATCGATTCATTGGTTCAGTAAATTCGAATCTGACCGAAAGTTGGTAGACATGTGCATTTTAGGAGGGTCATGTGTTTGGTCTATTTTGATAGACCAAAAGTGATCCCCACAAGCATAAGCTTACGAGATTTTATCTTAAGTTTGAGCTTAAAAGAGCCTTGCTTGATAAAAAATTAAAAAATATATAATAGAAAATATAAATATATATATATAAATTATACATATTTCATGATAGATTAGAATGTACAATCAAAATGAACACCATGTACAACCCAAATGAACTGAAATAGGCCTGAATTCAAACCGGAATTTTATTGGCCTCATTCCATTTCGGTCAAAGGATTGGGACGAAAAATTCATGCCATTTTGACAAAACAAAACAAAATTGACTACTATAAGCTAAATGAGTTTGTCCATAGAGCTCCATTGTGTGGTTCACCTATTGATAATTCCAATTGTTTAAGATCGATATCATTCCCAATTTCAAATGTTGATTTATTACAATGCGGTCCCACTAACAGTCCTCAAGATCCAGCCCAGCTTGGTCCCGATCCGGCCTAGCTCACTTTTGGGCCATTTAAAATATGAGTAGAAAGCCCAAAACCCTGAACTGACCTAGTAAAAAAACAGAACTGCATGTGCTTTGTTGATGGGTTTGCCAAATATATATATATATGAAGTGATTAAAAGGCCCAAACAAGTGATAGAAAGATTGCCGTGGCACAGCGTGATTGACTAAATGGGTGAGCTACAGCCTAACATGAATAAAGAAGAAGGGATTTTGGTGAGCCTATTTGTTTGCATAATGGAATAAGATAAAATGAAATAGAGTATCAAATCAAAAAAAAAAAAAAAGGATAGTGGAGGAAGTTAGTTGTAAAAGCAAAAAAAAGGCAAAAAAAATACATTTAATTGCAAAAAATAAAAAAATGCTCTAGAAGGCATAAAATGACTAAAGTTAAACATATAAAAAGCACAAAATGACATAAAATAGTGCTTTTACTCCCAACTCCTTTCACTATTTTTTCTTCTTGATTTGACCCTCAATTTTAGGGGGTGTTTGGAAATTAAGTATTTCTAAAGACTTTGCCATATTATTTCGGACTTTAGAATGTAATCTACACACCTAAAAACTAGGTGTTTGGATAACTTATAGAGTATCTTACAATATCTCACTTTCTTATAAAAACCTTCACATTATAATATTCAACTATATGTTGTATACAACAATCTTTCGTTAAGAAAACTAACAAGTAGTCAGGAGTATTTGCAAACAATTGTAGAAATTTATGAGAAACTACTACTATGGTGGCCCACTATAAATTTTTTAATATTGATGGTTTCTATAGGAATCTTACTGTGACTCTCAATCGCAGAGGGGTCCTGTAGTGTTTATAAATTTTATGTGAGTCCCATAGACCTATCATAATTACATAGTCTATTTATTGATTACTAATATCAAGTGGGTCCTATAAATATCACATTAGGCAATTTATACCATGATTATCAACATTAACGGCCCCATAGTTATTACTATAATTAGCGTGGTTAATATGTCTGTTAACATCAAATGGGTGTCACATTGATTTTTCATAAATGGATTCTTCAATGATGTTTAACACTGCTCTGCTATAATCACCATTGGATGCATTACATTATGGTTTTTAACATATGGTGGACCCACATTGATTAAAATACATTGCCAGTGGTTTTTAATATCCAGTCTAATGATTTTCTAATTAGATGGGCCCTACCATGTTTACCAATATTAAATCACTCTAGTATAACTACTAGTTAGTGGGTTCTCATTCGGTCAAGTATCCCAATTTCTATATTCATTTCTTATTTCAGTGCATGATTTAGTGAAAATTTTATAAATTGCCAAACACTTTAAGGTATATTGAAATTTAAAGAAATTGTAAAACACCATAAGTGATACAATATTATGATATCACACAATTTTATTCTGTGATAATGAAATCTTACAACATTTAAACTTGGTGATATTATGTTCTTTTTTTATCCGAACATCCCCTTATTTTACTCTGCTCCACTTACAAACAAACATGAAAGTTGGGCCAGGCTTGGATATATGCCTCGGCCCGACCTGGCTTGGCCCATGAACACCTATTATTAGAGGGCATATGATATGCATGCTTAGATTAATTAGAAATATAGCCCATGTGAGCTAACGATGATTCGTCCCATGAAAAATCTCATGGGCCTACAGATATAGGATTAGTCCTTAATTGTCCCTGACTGTAGTTGTAGGTTTTAGGGAGTGTCAATTCAGGAGTGCGCGTGTGAATTTGAATTCCCCATGTGTTAGCAAAACACAGGGATTAGTCCATGTCAATGAATATGCTAAAAGTAAGCCTGAGTTCAATGCACAATCGGGACAAACAGGGCCAGATCGACCTAATCCTGTAGCCACCGATGGCATCATGTTTCTTCCTATAATGGCTGCTTCCCCAGCCCACCTCCTGGTTGTCATCGCTGGATCACTTCCTTTTCCATTGGTGAATACTATGGACCTTAGCATATGATTTGGTTTAGTTCGCTCTCAACTTCGGATCTAAGCACCCTATCCGCTTGGCACAATACTAAATAAATAAAAGTCAGGTAAAGCCTTCATTTTTTTCAGATAAGGGGTTATATCAATAGCATTTTAATTCAAAGTTTTCTCCATCTTTAAAAAAAATTATAAAAAAACAACATACTTTCTCCACTAAAAAACAAAAAAACTCCACATCTCTATACAAAAGTAAAAAATATTCCATACCAAACAACTAAAAATAAAATATCATCGTAAACCCATTATATTTTATTTTTCCTTAAATTGATGCTTTACTACACTTTATTTTATATATAAAATTACCAAACGGGCCTAAAGTTTGTCTGTACAAACGATCTAAATATGCACTCAAAGTTTCCCTAGGGTTGGTAAAGTGAAATGGGCCACCCTAGCCCATTGAGTGTTTTGGGGGTTTCATGCTTTAAAGCATAGGTTCTCTCGTATTTTTTGACCCAATAAGTTTAGGATCACTCCACCTATATTTGAATATTTACCAGCCCATTTCTGATTTGTAGCGGTTGGTGATTGTGTAGCTGCTCACAACATGTCTCTTGATTTTATGGAACATTACTACATGTGTGATAACGCGTTCCTACTTCCATGGAAATAGTATTACGCCACCGCCATGGATTTATGAGATAAATTACTTCCATAGAAGTGAGTTCGTTACCTCCACAGAATTTGAGTTTTTCATCCATTCAAGTGCACGAGTCGTGGAGATGTCCGATCGATCAGAAGGTCATTGTATCTTGAGGCAGACTTTCGCAAATCCACCCCACAGTGATGGGGGGAGAGATCTGGCTAAAAATCGATAGCATCGTAACATGTTTCAGTTGTTAGTTGTTCGGGTTCTTTCTTTCCTTCCTCTAAAATTATTATTAAATTAATTAATGAATCGACAATTTCCATATAACTTTTTCTAACAATAGGCTCTATTAAAAATGACTTCGCGGAAAATCAGCTGCATCAGATCTTGTTGGCCTTTCACCCTTAGCTGTGAGTCATTCTTGTATTTTGCATGTCAAGCAAGGCCCGGCCATGTAATTAACGAGCCTTTAGACAACCTCAACTTCGTCCAATCTATTTATTTATTTTCAAAGAATACAAATGGTTGTATTAATATTTTAGGTGCATGGTGCCAACAATATATGCATGGAATAGGAAAATAGGGGCTCTTTGCCAGCACATTTGTGGTTCAGTGGTGTTGGCAGCTCGCTATCACACACATGTCTAGAGATCAAGACTTGGGTCTTTCATCTTGCCATTGGGCTAACCTTGGAGAGAGATGACTCCGCAGTCAATCTTATCTATGCCCGTGAATGAAATATACCTAAAAGGAACTATATACCTAAAAGGAACTATACACCTAAAAGGAACGAAGACAGTCTAATCTTTGCCCGTGAATGGAATATACCTAAAAGGAACAAAGAGATGGAAGCAACATGGAGTCCCATAGAAGTGCTACAGATGCATGGAGCCCGGAGCCAAGATAAGGAACAAAAGAAAAGAACCAAAGGATCCTAATCCAGACGGGAATGCAGCCATTTAATCCAGCCTACTTGCGATCCTAATCAAATGTGAGAGGGATGATGGTGATGAGATGCCCTATAATTTAGTAATCATTTACCACAAAGTACCAGTCCAATCAGTGGCGGACCCAAGATTTTCATTTAGGTGGGGCAAATAATGGTCAATTGAAAAGGTCAAAAAAAAAAATTTTTTTTTTTTGCTAGACATATTTCACATGAATAAAAGCATAAGAGAAAATATATTACATAAAAACATGGGAGGCGGTCTTCTAAGGACCGTCCTTACGGTTTATGGAGCGGACCGCCCATTGGGGCCCACTGTAAGACCCTACTGGTCATGGGACAGGGGGATTGAAAGATCCAAGTGGGGTCAACTTATATATCAAATTTGATGTCAATCTAATACGTCTAACCCCTTCATCCATGGCTCACAAGTTTAACAGCTTTATATCAAAGATGAAAAATTGACCCTCAATTAAACGGTATAGTTCATCTGAATTTATGCAAATTCATTGGAGTCAGTGCTTATAAGGGGGTTATGAATGAGTGGTCACTTTGAAAGGGTCATAAGGTAGGCCATAGTGGGCGTTCCGAACGGTACGGACCGTAAGGACGGTCCTTTCACGACTGCCTCCCTTTAAACATATAGACACAAAATACTTAACTACATCTGCTAACGTTGATTTCTCTCGTAAAAAAAATCAACTCAAACTTACATTATCCTGTTTCACTCAACATTTATGTCAAAAGCAATGCCTATAGAAGATCGCTGCAAATTCAAGGTGAATAGGTATGGGAAAAAATTTGGATACAAGAACATTTCTCAAAGCCAACAAGACATTTTCATACGTGGGGCATTTGTTTAAACACATGTGGGCCATGATGTAAGGCCCATTGGACTTTTAGGAACTTTCAAGATCTGACCTGGGGCGGAAAAGGTAGGTTCGTCCCTGAGTCCAACCCCATATACGAGATAAGGATATGATGATTAGGATTGCAAACGGGTATCCGATTCTCCGATTACCCGGAAGTTCCAACTCGTAAAAAATCGGGTGTAGAACCTATTTTAGGTTCCAATTGATCAACGGGCCCGGGTCGATATAGGTTTTGACCCATGGACTCAGCTTTAATATTGCAAATTGTACCTCAAAATCAACTTTTTTTTTTACAATTTTATGTATTATATTAGAGGTAGTAAACTAGATGCACTATTATAAGCCGAATAATATGCTTATTTTAAGAAAAATGAAGAATAAATAAAAATTAGAATCGATTTTAAAACTAGATTCAAGTCCTCTATGTGGACTTGGTTCTGGAATCGGATTCGGGTTTTCTTATCAGAACCGGGTCCGAAACCAACAAAACAGGTTCTGAGTCCAAACCGGACCCATTTTTTAGAAACGGGTCCGGGTATACTATGGTTCCAATCCGGAACCATTTTATTGATGAAAATGTTTGCTAATACTTATTTATCTGATTTTCCGATTGGATCCCGAGCATTGGCTCAGCTAGCAATATGTAGATTAGAGTGAGTAAATGCAAGTCTTTAATGTAAGGAGGGAAAAAAGGGTTTCATCTTAATGTGGCTAATGAAAGGAGGGGAAAGTCAACACCGTTAAAGAAGTGATAGGGACCAAAAAGCAAAGAAATCATCAAGAAGATTTTTACTTAAGTTAAACTATTTTTTTTCCCCACTGCATTCTGGTAATTCCAAAAGATCAAGAGAGACCAAACATGGAATGAAGAAAGGGATTAATAAGGAGTGAACCAAATTTCAAAACTACAAATTACGAAAGCTTTCCACTCAGTAGAATTTAATAAATCAATTTGTTAAAGACCTATTTATTTGCAGGAAATTCTATTTTCAGGTACGATAAGAAATGTATTTTAAAGTGGCTAAAATTTAAAACAGAAGGACAAATGTGAATAGCTATCTCAAATAATCTCCTCACTACATGTTGTTGTTCCCTTTGATCAACTAGCACCTAACATGAGATCAAATGGACTTACATGGATTCCACGTGCCCTAACTAAAGTAAGTGCAGGCAGCTTGTTTGTAAGAAGCGCAGTAATATCAAATAAAATTGAATGTCAAATCAATATTTATAAGAAAAAAATAGAAGGGGTTGGAAGAAAAAACACCTTTTTGTCATTTATTGTTTAAGAGTATCTATTTTGTCATTTTATACTTTTGAATAGTATCTTTTTAGTCATATTGAGCAATTAAAAGTATCATGTTGTCACTTTTTTTTTTATTTTCCCTCCAACTCTATCCCCTTTTTTTTTATTTGACGCTCAATTTTTTTTTATCTTAAAACAGATTGGCGTGTCCAACTAGCAGTGTAAATTGTTCAAGTTGAGTATTGACTAACATGGGCCCAAGTGAGTTAAAGCAGGGGCACAAACACACAATCAAATTGAACAAAATTCACTTAGGGCCTATATGGATAAATGAGGATTATAGTAAAATAAAGTGAATTTCACATAAGGAGTGAAGCCGAGGAGTAGGTTGAAGTTAAAGTAGAGTACTTCACTTCACTATACTTGGATGCTTATTGTGAAGTTAAGGTTTGAAGTATAATCTACTTTTACATAGGGAAGTAAAGTATCGTGTTTTGATAAATGAGGAGTGGAGTAAAATAAAGTGGATTTTACATATTGAGTGGAGTGGAAGAGAAGTAAATTGAAGTTAAAGCATGGTGCTTCACTTCACTCCATTTGGATGCTTATTTTGAAGTTAAGGTTTTGAATATAATCCACTTTTACTCAAGGAAATAGAAGTATTTATAGTTTAAGTGAAATGGAGTACATTAGGCTTACAACATTACTTCATCTATCGGGCTAAACTCAACCAAATAGGGTATAGTTAAAATTTTAGACTGTTTGAGCCCATTTAACTTCACTTTACTCTATTTTTTACCTATCCAAACATGCCCGTAGAGTTGAAATGAAATGGAATATATGTGACCGACAACATTACTTCATCTATCAGGTCACTCCATTTGGATGCTTATTTTGACATTAAGGTTTTGAATATAATCCACTTTTACTCAAGGAAATAGAAGTATTTAGAATTTAAGTGAAATGGAGTACATTAGGCTTACAACATTACTTCATTTATCGAGCTAGACTCAACCAAATAGGGTAGAGTTAAAATTTTAGACTGTTTGGGCCCATTTAACTTCACTTTACTCTATTTTTTACCTATCCAAACATGCCCGTAGAGTTGAAGTGAAATGGAGTATATGTGACCGACAATATTACTTCATCTATCAGGTCAGACTCATCCAAACAAGATAAAGTTAAAATTTTAAACTGCTAGGGTCCATTTAAACATGCCCCTTTTAGGTTTTAAAATTGATGTTCCTCTAATCCAAATCCCCATCTTGATGTGACTGGGGCCGTGCTGGTTCATGTTTGCCCTGCCTCTCAAGTTTCACCCCTCTGATAATCTTTCACTGTGCCGAAGTGTTTGTTCCACCTACAGAGCACAATCAAATTGACTTGGCACCCTTGACAAGGACAGAATAGTAGCAATTACATATCAATACATATACCAAAATATTATAGAAAGTTTTTTTAGAACTGCTTCATAACAATCAACCAATTCACAGCCATAGTATTCTATAGACTCTGGGACTCGCTGTATGAATGAATGATTGAGAGGATATACACATCATGGGAACTCATTCTTTATGGCAAAAAAGGTCTATTCCTTTCCAGGTCCATGTCGAGAAGTCTGCTGATAATGACCCCATGACATGAACCAGACAACACACCAACCTTTCCGCTCTCCCCTTATTAGGGGCCGTTTGACACTTTATTGGTAAAATTAAAGTCATTTTATTCTTTCTTTAAAATCAACTTGACTTGACTTGACTATATTAGTAGAGTTACCAAACTGGCTTGGTATAATTTTATTTTTACCTACAAGATGTAGGACACTAGAGAAAATTATTTTTGTGAAGCCTAGGTAATGCACTAAACAATGAAAAATGATAAGCATGAAAAATCAGAGTCTTGTCACTACTTTGAAGAATTTTTATAATTGCACAATTGTATCCCAAGAGCGTATTTGTTTGCATATAATTGAATCATTATGATGATTTTAAGAAATAATTTCATAAATAAATGTTGCTAAAATTGAAGAAATGGATATGAAAATCTACAAATGACCATCAAATAATCTCCTCTTCACAACCTGTTTGTTGGCATGGAATTGAATTATTTGAACTTTTAAGGCATTTCTAAAAGCTATCAATAGTAGAAAGAATAAAATGTCAAAATTTATAAATGGTCATTAAATAATCTTCTTTTTAACGAAAACAAAATAAGGAAAAAAGAAAAATGAATACCCAACTGCCACTATAGTAAGTCACGTCATAGGAATACATCTTCAGCTTATATTTTTCATCTCCTCGTCTTTTAATATTCTTTCATTGAAACCCATTTTATTGCATTTAAGAAATTCAATTCCAATTAAGCAAAAAAATGGGCCCTAATTATTATTGCTTTTATTTGTTCTGAAGTACTTTCTTCTCATGCAATGTAATTTTCTGTTTTTAGCCCTTAATTCAAGCAATTTATTATGCCTTTTAGTCCAAATGTTCTGTGTTCCTTTGGAGGAATTGAGATTCTAATGATATCCTACTTGATTGCTTACTAGGTAATAACTATGCAGTCAATCTAGGATATTAGATCACACTCAATTAGTAGTAGTATGGAATATTAGGTACACAGGTTCTCTGTAGATTACAAATAATTTCTCGGATGTTGTCGGAGACAACTAAAGATTGCATTCAAAGGATCATATCATGAGATCTCCCTGAATTTGCGACGTGCATTTCACGGATTCCTCAATGCAAAATGATTCTAGAGTGAGAGGGAGAGAACATCAGACCCTACATTCATATGAATGTACTACCTTTTGTAAGGCTGGTGTGTGGGGTCTATCTAATCTACACTGCATGAGTAGGAGAGAGAGAGAGGGGGATAGAGAGAGAATAAATAGTTCTCTCCTGTGATACCTGTCCTTCTCTTTAAGTGATCCAAATTCAAAAAATAAAATACCTTTGTCTGGGGTTGATTAAAGATAGAAAGCAAATATTTCTTACTTCTAGGTGATGGTTAGAGTTTGTTGGGAGAAATTATTATATTCTATCTCATCTTGTGCATCACCCTTTTGCCTCCCTACTCCAGTCTACAAAGGTGTTCACAAGTGTTGGATTTATCATGCATTAGAAACATGATTTGTTTTATTATAGGTGCTCGCATGCTATGAACAGTATAAATTCATCACCTGGCCACTAATCAATTCATCATCCATGTTAAAATGCAATGTCTGCCACTGATTGATATTTGACTGATTGACAACTCACGAGTATGGTTTGTGTTTGTGTGAGTTTAATTGAATATCGATGTTCCTATCATAAAATGGGCACTTGCGTGGAGGAGATTTTGACAACAAATTTCGAAATTCCCAATAGCAGCATCATTTGTGTCCTCCTATTGTTTTAGGCCTTGCTTGGTGTCTCTACTCTCTTTTGGATAGACCCGTCAAAGTAGAACCATTAAAAAAAAGCTATAAAAAAGAAATGCTACAATCAAAAGAAGTATTTGGTAATGCAAATATCTATGTTAAATAAACTTTTTTATATCAATGGTTTAAAGTTTTTCATAAATTTTTCGAAATTTACAAAGTATTAAGCCTTGAACATAGACCTTATGGGCGTGTTTAGCCTTCCAAAGAGATCTAACGGTTTAGATCTTGTGTTTGGTGCCCACATTATTTAGAAAATTACATCAAATGGCTCACTTTTGTGCACATATCTCAAGATTGGTGATGATCAAACGATTGAAATTTGGTGTCATGGCCGTGTTTGATTTTTTTTACGTTGCCAACAGTTTTGATCTTGATTTACACTCTCATAAATAATAAAAAATATAAAAATGTCACTTCTAATGTACAAATCATTTTGTAAATATCCTGAGATTCACAAGGTATCAAGCTTTGGAAATTGATCGCATAATAATTTTCAACCTTCAAGAGAGATCTAACGGTGTAGATTTCGCGTTTAGGGCTTACAGATCTTAAAAATTCACATCAATGGCTCTTTTTTTTTTTCACATGTCTCGAGATTGGCGACGACCCAACAACTGAAATTCTGAGTCATGACCATGGTTAATCTTGTGAAAATTCAAACAGTTTGGGTCTTGATTTACACTCTTAGATTTGAGAATAAATACAAAAGGACTGAGGCGTGAATGGACAAGAACACTAATGATCCGCCTCTTTTTTTTCCCTCCACTTTCTACATACTATATCAATGGTGGGCTGTGGATATAGAGGCATTGCCCCTACTTCTCTGAATAAAAAAAAAAGAGAAAAGAAGCCGTCAATTGCTGCCCAACGTCTCTATTTTAAAAAACTCTACCTGATTTAGAGATTTTGAAAAATAAAGGCAAAATTAGTGATGCAAAAAAAGGGCATTGTGCGAGATAGAGTATAAAAAGAGTTAAAAGGTGTCAATGTAGCATATAGTTTTATTCATGGGTGTGTAAATGAAAAATCATAATAAATTAAATATTGATATGACATAAAGCCTTACCTTCGAATGTCCCAGTGGCTGACATACAGTAGGCACTCTATCCCTTTTCTCAAATTTCTTTTACCTAGCCAAGCTATTATAAAGTGATGTAGAATAAATATTTGGACTTTAGTGGATTTTACCCTTCACCCTCTCAACTTTATTTTCTATTCGTAGGGTCTATTTGGTTAGTGTCATTTCTAGCAAGAAATTTGGCCTTTTGGGGATTTATGCCATGACATGATATCTTGTCACCTATGCATTCTAAGTGCTTTGTCTATTGCAAGAATTAAGAATTACAAACCACATGAGAAGACACTTTTACCCTTGTGAATTTTCTGAATTCCAACCTTTTAAATGCTAGATGGGAGTTTAGCATTTGGAATTTACTTTTAGAGACAATATTTGAAATCAACCCTTCTACTTGGACAAACTTTTTGGCCAGAATTTGGGACAAACTCCCATGTGGCACAATCCTAGAGGTGCTTTTTCCCTCTCTCTCAAAAGTTGCACCTCTAGGATTGTACCACATGGGAGTTTGTCCCAAATTCTGGCCAAAAAGTTTGTCCGTTTAGACTTTTTGATTTGAAATTCTCAAAATTTTACCAAACATGAACTATTGCAATTATTCCAAACAATGTGGCCCTAGCTCCTTTTCCTACTCCTCTTGATGATGCACAAAAGTGGATTTCGTGCACCACCGGTCAATTAATAGGTAATAAATGCAATAATTGAGATGAGAGAGAGATTTATAGTGGTTCAGTCAATATGACCTACGTCCACTGTTGAATGGCTAAGGTCGCCGGTGGTATATTAGTATTCAAGGGTTACAACTTAGGAGAGAGAGAGAGAGAGAGCTTTGCTAGGAAATAATAATTGCTTGCCCCTCAAGTACCGAGGGGCTTTCGTATTTATAAGCGTCCCCTAACAGATGGGGAGCCTTCTCGGCACGGTTCACGAGGAGCGTTCGAGGTGTCCGCCAAACTGATGTGGCAGGTGTCTTCGACTGGCGAGGCAGTTATCCGAACGACCGGGTAAATCTGGGACGTGGACTGACTCTTTCGGAAGAGACGTGGGTTGCTGTGACGTGGCGGTCATTATGGTGGATCCGAACTCAAAACGGATCTTCATTAATTTAAGCCTTGGCTCATCACAGACTGGGCCACTTGGGCCTGACTCATCATTTGTCCCTCAATGCCCTGTTTCCAATGGAACTTGGAGAGGAGGGCATTCGATCGAATTTTCGGCTGAGTTCGCAACTGCAAAAACTTCAGGAGGCCAAAACATCTGTTTCGAGGCCTTTTTTGGACTTTTGACAACATTAGTCACGGCCATAGGCGGTGAGTCTTGTAGTGCTCGCCGAGAGCTTCGATTTGATATATAATAAGCCTCATTCGGAGTTACGGACCAAAACTTACGGTTAAAATAGCAAGCAGGCAGTTTCGGGGCGAACAGGTGGAACTGGGCGAGCATGAGGTGCTAGGCGTCTGAGAGGTGGCGAGGATGTTGGAGGTCTGGGTGCCCATGGGCTGGGCGCCCCTGAGTCTGGGCGCCCATGGAGTCTGGGCTCCCATGTGGCCTGGGCGCCCCTGTGGCCTGGGCGCCCATAGGGCCTGGGCGCCCGAGGGGCCTGGCGCGGCAGTGGTGTCGGCGCCAGGTCATCCTCATCATTTTTTCCATCAGTACCATTTCTTTTTTTTCTTTTTCTGAATATAAAGAATAGGTCTAGAACATACATAGATAATGTATAATAAATCTTCTTTTTGAATAAACACATGTCATATATATATATATATATATATTTCAAGTCCAAGCACTGTGAGGCTGGGCGCCCAGAGGCGTGCGCTTCGCTGCTGAGGGGCTGGCCGATGTCTGCATGGGCGAGCAGCTCGTGTGCTGTCCAGTAAGTTGATTTGGGCGGCCAGGCAGTGGTCACGGTGATGTAATGTAGTCCCTCGGGTTGCAGATGACCTACCTTTTGAGATCGAGCTTTTGGCGACCCGCGAGAGAGCCGATAAGCTGGAGATAGGCTGCCTGCTTGAGAGCAGTGCAGAGGCCAAGCTTTTTGGCGACCCGCGAGAGGGTAGCTAAGCTGGAGATAGGCTGCCTGTTTGAGAACAGTGCAGAGACCAAGCTTTTTGGCGACCCGCGAGAGGGTAGCTAAGCTGGAGATAGGCTGCCTGTTTGAGAACAGTGCAGAGGCAGGTCAAGCTTTTGGCGATCCGTGAGAGGATTCACCTCGCCTGGACCTGTTGATTTCCTCAGCGTTCATATATTTTTGAGCTTTCACCAATAGTTCTGGCATGCTCTTTGGTGGTCGCTTCATTACTGAAAAAAAAAAGTTTGATGACCGGAGGCCTCCTAGGAAGGCGGTCATGCTGACCTTATCATCGGGCTCCTCGACTTAAAGGACCTCCTCGTTAAAACGAGTGAGGTAGCTCCTCAAGCTCTCGTCTCGATCCTATTTTATGTTGAGTAGATGGGTGGCAGGCTTTAGTTGGCGGCGTCCACCAATAAACTGTGCTACAAATGATCTGCTTAGTTCGGCGAAGGAGCCTATGGAGGCCGGGGTAAGACTGGCAAACCATTGTCGTGCGGGACCCTTCAAGGTAGTTGGGAATGCCCTACACATAATTTCGTCGGGGACGTTGTGCAGCTGCATCAAGGTTTTAAAAGTTTCGAGGTGGTCCAGTGGATCCTTCGTACCGTCAAAAGTTTCGACGGATGGCATCTTGAATTTTTGAGGGAGTGGGTAGTTCACCACGTCGGGCTTGAACGGTGTGTCCGTTCGCCTGACTAGGTAATCCACTGTCTCTAGTGCCTGCGCCTTTATGGCATTAAAGACATCACCCAGCTGATTTTGCATTTCCCTAATCTTCTCGTCCCAGCGATTGGGGGCATCCCTGGACGGATCATGAAAATAGCTCTCATCCTCCGCGCTTTGATTTTCACTCTCCCCCTCATTGAAATGAGGGTCCTCCCCATTAGAAGCAGATGGAGGAGGTGGAAGCCCTCCGTGATTAGCTCCCCCCGGAGGTGGGAGTCCTCCAAACTGGGCTCCACCCGGAGGGGGAGGAGGTCCCTGTTGATGGGCACCACCCTGGTGGGCGCCCAGGGGGAACTCATGCCCATGGGCGCCCAGGTGAGCTCCTTGGGCGCCCGGGGGAGGAGCTCCATGGCGTGGAGGTCTTGGATGCCCCGGGAGTGGTGCTCCTTGCGGTACTCCCCCAAACTGTGCTCCTCCTTGCCCCCCTGCCAGCATGAGTTGTAAAATTTGCTGGTTTTGAGTCACCAGCTACCGCATGGTCTCCAACATTTGCTGAGGAGTGGAAGCAGGAGCATGAGGGGTAGGATTCGTCGGTGGAGGATCGTTCTCGCCTTCGCGTGAGGGATTATCCTCGGGTCGTCTTGCAGATCTTGTGGTGATCACCATAATTTTGGAAAAAGAGGATTCTAACGTGAGAATTTTAGTCGTTCCCACAGACGACGCCAAACTGATGATGCACAAAAGTGGATTTCGTGCACCACCGGTCAATTAATAGGTAATAAATGCAATAATTGAGATGAGAGAGAGATTTATAGTGGTTCAGTCAATATGACCTACGTCCACTGTTGAATGGCTAAGGTCGCCGGTGGTATATTAGTATTCAAGGGTTACAACTTAGGAGAGAGAGAGAGAGAGCTTTGCTAGGAAATAATAATTGCTTGCCCCTCAAGTACCGAGGGGCTTTCGTATTTATAAGCGTCCCCTAACAGATGGGGAGCCTTCTCGGCACGGTTCACGAGGAGCGTTCGAGGTGTCCGCCAAACTGATGTGGCAGGTGTCTTCGACTGGCGAGGCAGTTATCCGAACGACCGGGTAAATCTGGGACGTGGACTGACTCTTTCCGAAGAGACGTGGGTTGCTGTGACGTGGCGGTCATTATGGTGGATCCGAACTCAAAACGGATCTTCATTAATTTAAGCCTTGGCTCATCACAGACTGGGCCACTTGGGCCTGACTCATCACCTCTCATGTAAATAAATAGGGGATTAATTTATTCTTGAGATTTCAAGATTTTAGCTTTGAGTATTGTTGCTATTGACTTATTCTCAAATATTACAACTTACAAAATACTGAGAGTAATTTTGAATTTTCACCGCGTCCTTTCAAGAGAAAACAACTCTTCTTCAAATTTCTCGAGCATTGTCAGTTGACCGGCACATGCAAGTGTAATAAATTTGAGCGGGGTATTACCCGGTCATTTCACAGGTTGATGGTTAGAACCGTGGTTCTGTAGTGTTAACAAGGGCATTATCGTAAAGAAAATTGGAAGCGGCACAAGCATTTCAAACATCACGGTTCACGAGGTCAAGGAAATGACCTCAGCCATTTCAAAACTTGTCTAATAAAGACCGTCGGATTACAAGGCAAAGGCCCATTGGTAAATCAATCGGACGGACAGGAAGTCCGGTATGGTAAAATAGCGAAATGATTAAATATTTGGCGGGATGATTCTTTATTCAGCCCGGGCGTCTTGTTGCGCGAAAGTCAAGAACCGAACATGTGCTCATCTATCAGCGACCGAAATTTTATCCCTTCAGGTTGTGGTATATTTACGAAAATAACCCCATCTTCTGTTTCTAACTCATTCGATTTGTGAGGCCCACCCTTCTGAAAATCCACACCGTTCATATCACAACCCCCATATTTGGCCCAGAGTCACTTAGATTCATAATTTCCAACATCAATCCATTTGTATAAATTATTGATAAAGTGAGTGAGATCAAGATCAATCCATTTCAAGTTCAATCCATAGTCCGCCTCCTGAACCCATATGAAAATTATAAGTCGCCCCCAAAACTCACATAAAAATTTCCATTAAATCCAATTGCGTTTTTGGATCTCCCTTGAAATGAAAACCCTAGTCTGCTTTTCCCATTAGTCATGTGTTACGTGAGTGGATTTATCATGTAAGAGTAGAGTGGGCTTCACATAATTTTGTCGGATCTATGGATCTCCTACCTGCTTTCCTTCAATGGGATGTGTGGAAATCCAACATGCCACTACCTATTGATAATCCAAACTATTGAAAATGAACATCATCTTATCTGGTGACATATTCTCAATTATTTCTTCAATAGCGGTTTGTCCCTTATAAGATTGAACATATAATTGATATGTGATTAATGCACGAGATTATGCTAATTATATTATCAGTCATGTTGGCTCATTCTTCTGGTGAAAACAACTCATTGAAAAAGTAATAGTTGATAACGTGTCATTGGAATTGATGGCTAGTTGGCTATTATAAAATATATAGAACCTAAGGGGTTGGTCGAGTGGTTAAGACCACGGCTCTTCCGGAACTAGAGGTCCTCATATCGATCATCGGTTCCCCCCTCCTTAAGAACCGAATGTTGAGTCTACTATTGCTACCACATGAATTTTATCCTACTTCTCTCTCGGTCCGAAGGGATTAGTCCATCCCAGAGAAATGGAAACCCTCCCTTAGGAAAAAAACACACACACACACACACACATATATATATATATATTTATATATAACCCATATTCCACAGATTGCCCAAGTGATGGATTGGGAAATTGCCAACCCATTATCAAGTTACCCGGTGGGGCTCAAAATTGATGTTCAGTTTCGTGTCCTTTTCTTCCTCTTAGATAAATGTCATTTTGATGCATCTTAAGATTTTTGTGAGTTATGTCAAATTGGTTTGTTTTCTTTATAATTTTGTCCCGGACCATTAGGATGACTTGGTCATTTGTTTGTCTAGTTTTGCACTTGGTACTTCTTTCTATAGCGAAAGCTTGTTTGGTGACCAAAGCACCAAATTGAAGAAGAAAAGCAAGCTTTCAA
The DNA here is from genome assembly GCA_028538565.1 of Umbellularia californica. Taxonomy (NCBI): domain Eukaryota; kingdom Viridiplantae; phylum Streptophyta; class Magnoliopsida; order Laurales; family Lauraceae; genus Umbellularia; species Umbellularia californica. Next base: position 106,285,988 of record JAPQWN010000001.1, read on the forward strand.
TATTTGTGCCATCGCTTTTAGTGCCGAGGGAAGTTCAATCATTCAACCAGTGAAAGATCTCTTCAACCTTTATGAAAACATGAAGAACTACAATAATGTGAACCTAATCAACGTACAGTATTTAAAACCACCTTATGATCCGTATGGCTCCTGTGTAACTGTGGATTCTGATAATTAATACCACTGCGAGTGAAGAGTTAATTAATTAGGAGAAATTGAAAGGATTTAGTATTCACCAAACAATAATTATTCGTGTTATTCTTAAATTATTCCTATCAATGTGTTTCAATAAAAATCTGCTAGTCCCATATGGAATCAACATCAGCTCTACTCCATGTGTTTTTGGTTTAGAATGGTCTGCTAATACTAAGATGACATGGGTACTTTTGAAGTCTTTTACCTAATAAGAAGTGATCTAACAAGAATTAATCCACCATGTGGCACCTCGTAAACCCTCATAAATGCATACCAGGAGAATTCGAACAAAAGATACGGAAGCAAATCTATTAAGAATCTTTTCGTGGTATACAAGCTCATCATGCATTAAGTATTTACTTCTAGTGTCTCAAATTTCACTCCATTTGACTTACTACATTTGTTTGATTTCAAAATGCAAAATAAGCAATCATACTTTCTATACATACTCTATTCAGCATCAGTAACTTTTGGGAAATTTTCATTTAAGGCCTTAGGTTTTTGCCTTATTTAAAAAAATGACACAAGCTTCAAAACTTTTCAAATTAGTCTCTAAGTTTTTCAATAAAACTTCAATTAAGGCCATTTGGTCATTTAAAGGTATTTTTTATGGCATTTTGGCTCAGTTTCTTAAAAATACCCAGAGTACCTTCATTTAAAGCGATGACATGGTTCTGACAGATACTACATTTAGCCGATCTTCGTGGAAATGCAAGTTTTTCTCTATCATTATAAGGCTGCCAGTGAAAAAAATGAAGAAAATATAGAGGAAGTGAATGGGGGTTTTATTTCATTGAAGGATAATTTGGATAGTTTAAAAAAATTGAAGAAAAAGTTGCCAAAAAATAGCTTTAAATGGATGAATGTCCTTAATTCAAAACTTCATGAAAAACTTAGAGACTAATTTGAAGAGTTATAAAATTTATGTTCTTTTTTGAAATAAGGCAAATACTCAAGGACTTATTTGAAGTATTTCCTAAAATTTTTAACAACTTATTAATTTTTTGAGCTTGAAGTACTATAAAATAGAGATCTTTAAGAAAAAATATTTTTAAAATTGAATAAAATGACAAAGGAGCCAAATTCTTCAAAATACTGGGAAAGGACCTGTCGCAGGTCACCAAACTTTTAGTCCCTATTTCCAAAAAAAACCACATTTGATGATCTCATGGAATAACACGATAATGGCATGGCCTTATCATGGAACAAGGGTAGAAAAGCAAGAAAAAATAATAATATAAGATTTTTGGCGGGAGGTCCTTTCCTATTTTTCAAAAGTTTGGGTCTTTTGCCGTTTTACTTGATTTTAAGAATACATTTTTATAATCTCGCATGTGTAAATTGTGTTTATTCTCCTCATATCTGTGACTTTCCATCACCTTCTATACGTGAGTTGTGTGTCTGTCTCTTTGCATGTGTGACTTTCCATTATCTTACATGTGTGAGCTGTGTGTCTATTTCCTTGCATGTGTGAGTTTCATCACCTTATATGTGTGCGTTGCCTCTATCCTTGCATGTGTGAGATGCCGTTTGGCGGGGTTGAAAATAAAGAATATATTTTCAAAAAAGGATATAATTTTTTTTTTTTAATAAGACACAATTCACAATCCCTTTAAAAAATATTCCGATATTTTTTGAGGACCACAATTTTACCAGTACAATATTTGTGACACGGACACCGTCCTACCCACCTTCGTGGCGAGCAGTGCGATACGGATCGCGTCAATTCAAAAATACAAACACAAGTCCCTCAACCTCCTCAAGTGGCATTTATCGTAGTTATCCTTGGGACCACGGGCATGTTGTTAGTTATACACTTTCTCAGTTTCTCTCTCAGACTCTCACATTTTCATTTATATATTTTCCCCGAAACGTAGCCTTGACGAGAGGGGCACAAAAGGATTAGAAAGAAAGAGTGCTGTGCCTGCGTTGGACCGTCGCGTCATCGCTCATCATTCAATAAAATCCCAAACGAAGAAAGAAGAGAAGAAAAACAAACCCATCCATCTCACGCATCTCTCCCTCCTATTTTCTCTCCTCTTCTAGTTCTAAACGGAAAGAAACTACCAAAAAAAACCCAAATGTCGCTCCGTTTGATTCCATATTTGCACTTCCTGTTCTAAAATCCCATTCCAGATCTCACCACTGATTCCATCCAACGGTCCCGATCGAATCTCTCGGAGCTCTCGCGTACAATCCAACGGCCGATCTGCGGAGTTGCGGATCTGAGCTAGGTTAAAATCAGAGATCTCTGTTTCATTCATTCTTCTTCTTTTTTCAGCTGCTGATATTGATGTTTTTGATTTGAGAAGCTGAAAATGCAGCTTGATTTCTGCGATTTGCTGAGTTTGAGTTTGTTTTTTTTTTCTTTTGATCTAACAGTGTTTGCGAGTGAAGCGGAAGTGATTTGGAGGAGTAGATGAGAGTGTTAGATTTTAGGTCGGATATCGGAGGGGTTTTTTGGACTTTTGTGGTGTAGAGCTTCGATTTCGTTGTGGTTAGGGGATGAATCGAAGTTTTAGGGCTCCGGAGTCGCAGATGCAGGCGTCTGTGCAGCGGAGGCAAGGGAGGAATCTAGGATCGGTGATGAAGGAGAAGGATGAGGAGCTCGCTTTGTTTCTGGAGATGCGGAAGCGGGAGAAGGAGCGGAACAACCTCCTGCTTCTCCACAGCTCTGACGATTTCGATCCTCCTTTAGGTAAAAATGCACTGATGCGTGCTGTTCTTGGAACGATTGAGATTGATTGATTTGGTCGTTTTGGATTTCTTGAGATCAGATGAGGTTTTTAGGATGCTTGAAATGCTGAAAGATTTCTTTGTTGTTTCGTTTGATCAAGTTATGAAACTTCTTGTCTATTGGAATTGGTGATTTGATATTGATATATTTTGGGATCTTGATTTGTTGACTACTTTGAAATATTTCAAAAAATTTGAATCTCAGACTATGTAATAAATAAGGCTGGCCTGTCAGTCTGCTGGCTCTGTTCTTCCATATTTATTTAAGTTACTGATGTTTTTTTGAAATCTTGAGTTTTCGTGTCAGTATGTTTCCCACCCTGAAAGTGTCTTTTGCTAAACTTCTTGTGCTGGATCGGGCAAAACTTGTATTTTTGTATTGGTAGTGCCAATACTTTCTTCAAATATTGCTGAAGAGTAGGTTTTTGTTATGTTATGTTTTCTCTCACTGTCAATTAACCTGCTGATGTTTCTCTACTGCAGGATCGAAACCCGGTGGTTCTCCCATATTTAAGATAGTGTCATCCACACCGCGCAAGACTGCTACTGATGATTTTCTCAATTCTGACAGTGATAAAAATGATTATGATTGGTAATGTTGACAATTTTCATCTTGTTGCCAAAAAAATAACTGCTGTAGTAGTTGGACAAACCTCATATTGCAATTGTTTTCAATGTTTCAATTTCGCATAGTCATGGGAATGCATAAATTTTGCACCGACTTGGATGATTCTGCACCAGTATGCAATTCAAAATGGAATTCCATAATCCTGATTTTGGAGTTGATTCTGATAGTTACTTGACAGCTGGGTGTTGGGGGATATAGAATTATGTATTATGGATTGTTTGGGTGAGGAGAAAGGAGGAGAAAATGAAGGTTGAGGAAAACTCCAATACAGTTCATTTTCAAAATTTCTCTACCTTCCTATTTTCCCACATGCCAATGACTCCTCTCAAGTAGTCAAGTGGACCTTTCTTTCTGAATAGAGGTTAGTTGTGCACTTAGTTGTCAATTCCATTCAGGGGCCATTATGTTTTAGCCATGATATGGAGCATTCCAGCATTCAAACCATTCGAGCATTTTGGTAAAAAAAAAAAAAAAAGAAAAAAAAAAACCAAAATAAAGAAAAAAATTGAAAGAAAATGAAAATAGCATAATGCTAAGACAAGTGACACTGATTAGAATAATTATTATCCATGGTTAATCATGTAGGACTCGAGTGATCTTCTCAGGGAGTTGTAGAATAATTAGAATCGACCCATGCTTCAATTGCGAGCACTTAACGAAATTCTTTTCGAAACACTGACGGCATTGTAAGCTATGAAAGTTTGTCAAAATCTAGCAATGAGTTGATGTGGGTAAATCTCCATCTTTTGTGGTTTCTTTTCTCATCATATCGAGAAGCCACACATGGATTGTATAACAGCTTTCCAAAGTTTTTCCAGTAGTTTATGCATTGACTGTAAAGAGTTTGGGCTCTGCCATGTTCCAGAGGATTAAATCCATCAACTGTTTCAGGCAAGGCGTCCAATAAAATGTTTCATACTGTGCCACTAATTTCCAGTCAGTTTGCTTTATAATTGGCTTCATTGGCTGTTATAAATTTCACAACACCATCAGGACTTAACAAATGCAACAATATTGAAAATCAGAAACATTAAACAATGCGTTTGCAATTTTTAACAATTCCACTTGCACATACATAATCCTTTGCGAACAATACAGTAGAAAATTAATAAAAGTACTTCGGTTCCCATCTGTCCGTGGGTCAGCCATAATGGAATATCTAGTTGTGCTCCAATAATCCAAGTAAATTGACATAAATGGTTCACTTATGTCATGTTATTGCTCAGGTGGTTTTCCATTGAATAATGACAATTTTGACATTTTAGATTTCCACCCTATTGAATTAATTACATAAACCATTCACTTACAAAATTTGGCGCGAGCCACAATAAAAGGAATATCGTCATACCCCAATAACCTGCTTCCTTATTCCTATATTCTGCATAGATTTTGATCAATTTGTTTTAGAAGTTCCTTTTTGCTAAAATGTTCTAAAATACATCTCATGTGGTGCAAAAGGTTACTTCCTTTTGAGGATGGAAATGTACTTCTCCTTTTATGCCTTTGTCATGCATTCATTCTTGCTTTGCAAGTAGAATCTGTACTTGTTTAGAAACATCTATATTGGCTATTTGTTATGTAAAGCTTTGTGTTCTTGGAATGTCCTCTGCCTGAGTAATATGCAATTGCAACATCATTTGTCTTCACTTGTTTAGAGTTCACCATTTTGTTTAAAGCACTTGTTGATAATTCTTTCCTTTTTCCAGGCTTCTTACACCACCTGGCACTCCTCTTTTTCCTTCTTTGGAATTGGAGTCTAACAAACCTGCCATTGGTCAAATTGGAACTCCGAAAGCTCGACCCACCGCATTGAAGTCGAGGGTGAGCTCTCTTTTGAATCTACTATTTGGATTGTTTTGTATAAATTCTTTCAATGCAATAGCTTTTGTTTTAGGTGGTGTCATTTAAATTTAACATATGCACTTGATGTCATCTCTAATAAGATGCAGTTACTTATCTAATAGCACAAGCTCTTCTGCTTTGTATTTTATCTCTTCTCCTGTGTCATTCGTTAGGTATTTATTTATTAACATACTTTGCAGTAAGATAATACTACATGATTGTGTATTACATAGGATGTTACCAGGTGTCCGGAGGCTTATAGAGGGTTGTTATGATATTCTAATTTCCAGGCACCACTTCTATTTGTTTTTTTAAGTTCAGTATCATTCCAATCATTTTAGCAAAGTAGGAAGACTTTCTTTTACTTGTCTATCATCCACTTGTAAAACATTGTATTATTTTGCACTATGTAGGTGGATGGATGGTTTTGAAGAGTTTGTTTTACTCGTCACTCTCTCTCTCTGAGCCACAGCATATCCCATGAACTTGACCCTAGGACCCTTTCTGTGGTGGGTCGATACCTTGACCTTCCACAGCTCATATGGTTTGCATGGCGGTAAACTACTACTACTACTACTACTACTACTACTACTATTATTATTAATTAGTGGCTTCAAAATTATTTTTGTTAATTTTTATATAATTATGCAAAATTATTTAAAACCTTAGCAGGTAAAAAATAAGCTGGAGAGGAGATTCCCCAATAAACACAGAAGGAAATAAAAATGCCTTCTTAACCATTTTTAGTCCCGTGACAAGTATTTTTAAAAGTTCATAACATTCCTACCAAGAAACCTACAATTATATATATTGGGTTTCTTTCTGCTAAGATTTTACCTCTCACGGCTTGCATGAAATTGCTTGCTTTTATAGCTTTCTTACAACATTCGTACACCAGCAACAACAACAGCAAGAACAGCGGCGGCAATTGAATAATGATGTTCACTGCTACTCTTTGTGTAGTCCTTTTTTCCCCAATATCAGTTGTTTTAGTTGTGGATTGGATGAAGAAATGGTGGATCATGTGCTGATTCATGGGAAACATCTGCAGCTCTTTTATGCATAGTTGTCAATTTTGTTTTTGAGGAAGTTTCAGTTGCCTCTAAAATGGGCCATTTTGGAGAACACAGTGATGGGGAAAATAAAAAACTTAGAACAAAGAAATAATCTTAAGAGAGAACTTGATTGAGGGGGGTTTAATGAATTTTTATCCATTTTCCAAGCTTGGTTTGGAGTCTGTGTCTGTGTGTGTGGGTGTTTGGGGGGTTTAATTGTAGTCAAAATGGAACATGTTTTGTCTGAAATTCTAGCTAAAAAGTTACGAGGTTGTTTCATTTCAGAACTCCAAGTGAAATGTTTCTGCTGAAATGAAATTGACTACAAATTGGTGTGTTTCCCCCCTTATTGGGGGTTTCCTCATTTTTGTTAAGTATTATAATATCCAAATGTAAGGAAATGCTTTTGAATCAATAAATGTGAAGAAAGATTTTAATCTAATATTTGAATGTGGGAAAGAATTGAGGCTCTCAAGTTGAATTTGGCTTGTTGGGCAATTAGAAGGGCAATTTTTTGGCAGGGTTTCGATGGAAGACTTTGTTGGGACATTGAAGAAGATTGGTGGATACTGGATAGTAAAGTATCGAGGAAATGTGTATATTAGCACAGTTGGAAGGTGTTCATTGCTCCAACCATGAGGTTGGCAGGTTGCAGTTTTGAGTCATGTTGCCTTCAATAAAAAGAAGATACTCTTACCATTATAAAAGAAGGAAAAAGGGGGAAAAAAAAAAAAAGAAGACGAAGAAGAAAAGAAAACAAAGAGAAAGGTGAAAACTGGATCCTAAGGTTTTAAAACTAAGTCCCAAGGTTTTGATAGATGCTCAGCGGGGTTGAAGATCCAAGATTTTAAAAACCAAGTGTTGATACATGCTCAACATTGATAGATGCTCAATGGGTAAATCCAGGTGGTTTGGAAGAACCCATGGAGAGTGAGTTATATTTTCGTTGTAATTAGATTTTATGTTCTTTGTGTGTTATGTTCGTTTGTTACAATTGGCCGGGCACAAATGTTATTGTAACCTGTAGGCATGCTAGGAAAACAAGGTCTCATTTGGGTCTATTAATGTTGATTCTAATTGTTGTATATGTAGCAGGGTTTGGTTGAGTGTAAATATCTTTTCTTTTCAAAGGTTAGAGAATACTTTGTTAAAATAAATGAAAGAGGATACAGGGACTCCCGAGGGACAGATCCAACAGGGAAAAGATCCTGCAATGGCCAGGCCAAGCAAAGAAATGCAAACCAAACCCACAATGGCATAGGGATTACATCCTCAGAGCACATAGGTTGATACAAAACTACTCTTTTTGCAAGGACAATGACGAAATAATTGTCACTTGTAAGAGTATGGTTGAAGATAATCTAACGATGCTTAGTGAAGTCCGAAAGCTAAATGAGAATCCTTTCTAACTGCCAGAGGGTCACAGATGCACTGGATGCTAGCACATGGAGAGTGGCCCAGTGGCTAGCATGTGACGTGTATATATCACTATATATGTGTCCTTTATATGCTTTTTTTTTTTAAGAATAAGAGCAAATCTCTTTGCTAATTATGAAAGCTTTGAAGAGATATTCTAACTCATATAGGAAATGTTTGTGTAGTGCTAGGATTCATGCTTTTCTGTAACCCGGAAGCACTGTGTACATGTCAGGTTCAGCATTTGCACCGTAAGTTTTGGGCATGGGTATGGGCAGAAATGTTTAATGTCTGCGAATAGCTCCATACTGTAGAAGGGGTTTTGAGGATAACTAAATGAGAGCCTCATTCTGTTCAGAACTGGAACCATGGAAACTTTGTTGGAAAAGGAATTAGATGCCTCTGTTGCGGATTCTCTTGCTTTCTTCTTTGTGCTTTTCTTTTTACCTTTTAATTTTGTGATGCATTTTCTCCTTTCAAGAGAAAATGAATTATCAAGCAGAAGATCATCAATATATATATATATATATATATATATATATATATGGGAAATGTTCATATGCATCTATCCCTCACCATTTTTGGTGAGGGACACCCCAAAAGGGGAATTTCCAAGTACAAAAGTGAGGAAGTACAAAGGTGTACTTCCTCACTTTTGTACTTGGAAATTCCCCTTTTGGGGTGTCCCTCACCAAAAATGGTGAGGGATGGATGCATATGAAGACCCCCCTATATATATATATATATATGGAAAACTACTGAATTTCTTGAAAATTGATTGCTTAAATTTCTAAATGCATATCTCATGTAGTCAGGCTGCACATATTTCTACGCTTCATTTATTATGCAAGGGATATGTTTTTATTTTATTTATTTGTTTTTCCTTTTTTATTTGCATAATGGTTGAGTTCTTTGCACACTTCTCATGCCTGATGTCTTTTAATCTTAATCGATGAATTTATTTCAATTTCTTTCTATACCCGTAAGAGCAGTGGTGGATCCAGGATTCAAACTCACTGGGGGCACAATTAAGTAGTGGGGGTCCAGGGGCAACGCCCCCGGATTTCTTTTTTTTGGGTTATTTATATGGGACGAATATAATGTAATAGTTTCAAGTAATAAAACAAAGAAATCTTTATTTAACACAATTGTTCCCTATGAGTTTTCATAATCTGATGCCTTAATAGTTGAAGAATGGGCCTAATAATATGTATAAAGAATGGGCCTAATGTTTTTTACTGGGGGTATGGTTACATGTCATTGGGGGCCTGGTTGCATTGGGTCTAACTTATTTTATATATATATATATATATATATATTTTTTCCAAAAATTCACCGGGGGCCCAGCCCCCCCCAGTGAATATACACTGCATCCGCCTCTGTGTATGAGTGGTGTGTGTTTTTTTTATTTTTTATTTTTTTTAAGGTTTCTGTTTCTTTCCTGTGTTATACGAGTGACAGGCGACAAAGTTTATTATGCTTCTTCCTTTACAACCCCTACCTACTCACACACAAAACTGTGCTTTTCAATCGAGATTGTTTTAGTGCCATTTGTCAGTACAAAAGAATCTGAAAGCCAAGTGCACATTCAGTGGTTCTTCACTCACCAAGATTATTTCAAGTCTACTTTAGACCCCTTTTTTTGGAGAGTTCTCCAACCGAGACTGTCTCATGTTCCCAAGTAAAGATTCATTTTATTGAAACAGTTCTGGTATTCACGCAAGTTGAAAGGAGCTATTGGTCCTTTTGATTTTGAATAATGCGCTTGTCAAATTATTATTCTCTTTCATAATACTTGTATGCTCTGCAGTTGGCAAACCCTCAGATGGAGCCTACATCAAGAGGAAGCTTAGCATCCAGGCAGTCTACGATGTCTTCCGGCTTGAACTCCAATGCGGGAGTCCGCAGGCCCTCGTCATCTGGAGGCCTTGGTTCAACTGCATCTCGACCTGCAACACCAACTGGACGCCCCACATTATCTGCCACAAGCAAACCTTCCAGACCTTCAACACCTACATCAAGGACCACCATACCTTCTTCAAGGCCAGCAGCAGTTCCTTCTGTAAGATCATCGACACCTGCCACTAGATCTTCCACACCAACTGCCAGGCCCTCCATAACTGCAACCAAGCCAGCATCAAGGTCGGCGACACCCACCAGACGCCCTTCAACACCATCCAGTGTGCCCAGCAATTCGGCTCCTCCTGGCCGTTCTTCTTCAGTTACCAAGTCAGCACCTGCTGTAGTGTCTAGAAACCCAGCTCCACCACGTGCCAGTTCTCCATCAGTGAAGTCAAGACCCTGGCAGCCTTCAGAGATGCCTGGTTTTTCCCTCGATGCACCCCCCAATTTAAGGACATCAATGCCTGAGAGGCCAGTGTCAGCCTCAAGGGGCAGGCCTGGAGCCCCCAGTGCTCGCTCATCTTCTGTTGAGGCCGGTTCGAATGGTAGAGTGAGGCGGCAGTCGTGCTCTCCTTCAAGAGGAAGGGCTCCGAATGGTAGCATTCATCCTAGTGGAAGTTCTGTTCCAGTAGGGAGCCGATCACATTCAAATGGCGGCGACAGTGTGAGTCCAGTTTTAATTGGGACCAAGATGGTGGAGAGGGTGATTAACATGCGCCGATTGGCTCCGCCTAGACAAGATGACCAGAGGTCTGCCAATGGTAATCTAGCAGGAAAACCATTGTCCTCCCCAGATAGTACAGGCTTTGGAAGGAATCTATCAAAGAAGTCTTTAGATATGGCTTTGAGGCATATGGTACATTCTGATAAACTTCTTTTTCATTTTCAGAAATTCGTTTTTATTTTTAGAATGGTTACTGTACTCGGATTAATTTTGCATACTTGTGGTTTTCTCTATTTTAATTATCAATTTCCTTTCAACCAGGATATTAGGCGAAGCAATCCTGGTAGTTTACGCCCATTGATGGCAAACATCCCAGCGTCCTCTATGTATAGTGTGAGATCTGGGCCTGCCAAAAGCAGGACAGCAAGTGTTTCGGACTCACCTCTAGCTACAAGCAGCAATGCCAGTTCTGAGCAGAGTGTCAATAACAATATTCTCTGTTTGGATGGGATTGAGAATGAGGATGACGATATTGGTAGCGAGAGAGGTCGGTGCTCCCCGGCCAGCCATCGTGTTAGATGATTGTCTTTTGTTTGATTAATGTGCGCCTACCTTGTGAGTGGAGTTGAGCAGCAATTGTTGTAGTTTTGCAGAACTATTTTGGAGAAGAGCTGATGGTATTCCTGCTTGCTTCTAAGATTCATTCTTGATTATAATGGATATGTTGGCTGTGAAGTATATCATCAATGGCATTTTGCTGTACTATCAATACAGGTGATTAGCTACATGCAAACTTCATCATTGTAGTACTATAACTAATTGCTAAGTTTGGCACCCTTCTATACAAACTCAAAAATGTTTTTGCTTGGTCTCGCATCTGTTGAAATTTGGGGGCTTGTATGGTGTTTACTTTGGGAGCTTATTTGAGGTCTAGACGGAGCATAAGCCAAGCTCGTATTAATTAAATGCTGTATGGGTATGGTCATGTTTGTACCCAGATGCACTGGGAAGACTTTTAAGGTAGGGGGGCTGCAATGTGGTTCCTTTCATGCACCATACGCACCCTTCCTGTTTGTTTTGTTTCGGTACAAGTAAGGTAAAGTAAATGTAAAATCATTATATACTCTTTGGGAAAGTAAAGATCCATTTGTTTTCCTGAGGTATACTCTTTGGGAAAGTAAAGATCCATTTGTTTTCCTGAGGTATAGTGAGATGAGATGTCAATAAGCGGCATCTTTTATGAGTGTTTTTTGTTAACAGTATAAGTAAACTTTTTTGCTGGCTGAAACTTTATACTTATTTTGACCAATGAAACACGTTTAAGTTAAGTGAAACTTAAAACAAACCCCCCACACACATAAATAAATAAACCGGGGTAGAAATAGACTTGCATGTGAAGGTTTTCTTGTTAACCCAAGATTGTATGCCCCGTCCGAATCAGTTTGCTTACCTGCAGCAGGTTTCTTGTATCAGAAAGAAATTTGTAGGTGTACATGCTCGTGATTTGCACTACCGTTTTGCCTAGGGTTTCGTTTCATCAATCCTTTAATATTTTTACCATTTGATTCTCGTTCAATGGTTGTTTTTAAACAAGAAGGAAAAGAAAACCTGGGAAAAGAGAGGGAAAGGAGTCAAACGGCTCCCTTGCCTCATGTTCAGGGCTCGTTTTTTTGAAAAGGAATATTTGGAAGTCATGTCTTAGAGAGTTTTTTAAGGTGGATGTCAAAGAATTTGGAATGCTGTTGGAATTTTGTTATTTTTGAATTCCTTGTGTTTCGTGAATGAAGATGCCTCACTGCAATTAAACCTGTGTATGAATTGTGTTCATATGGATTCAAGCGTTAACTCAAACGTAGTATGTAGTTACTGTAGTTCTCATCAATACATAAATGCTATACCAAATGTATATGGGTTCCACTTAATCACTAGATGCAGCACTCATGTGTAACTCACCTTTAAAAATCAAGAAAAAGGAATTATGAAATGTCAATTTCTTAAATAATTATAGAAATCTACTCCCAGCCAATAGGAAGACATCCTGATGTGTTCCCACCTATCAGTAAAATGCAACAGCCACATGTGGGGCCTTTCTCTTAAAACTTTTGTTGATGAAATTCCATCACAAAGCAATCAAGATTTCAGATTTTTGAAAATCTCTGATGCTTGATGAGATTTAAAAAATACTAAATTTGATATTTGGGAATGCTGAAATTTCTGAAATCATGAAGTTCTACTTACAGAAATAAGGAGAATCAGTTTTTTCACAATGTGTATTCATGTTAGATATTCCAGTAAAAAAAAAAAAAAAAAAAAAAAAGAAGCCCTTATTTGGCCTTTTTCTATTTTAAGATGCTCTTTAATGTTCTCACTCTCTTCTTGAGGGTGGAGTGCTGATCTCCAAGTGACTTAGAAAAGTCACTAGTGAAACCCTATTGAAAATTATAGCGTTTCATAATACATGCCTTTCATCTGATGTCCTCAAATTTTACTTCTGCCCACCTATTGAAAATCAAAGCGGTTCAGAATGAATAATTTATATTAGGGCGGGGCCAACTCCTTTTGGAGTAGGATTAACTTTATTTTCATTTTATTTATTGTAAGATTGGTGAGTGGTACCAATGGGGGGGACAAGGATGACATCAGCAGTTGTCTGTTTGCTTGGCTATGGGGGGGTTTGGTCGTCCTTGTAAAGAAGCTTTTTCAGAAGCAGCGCAGTTGTTCAATCTCTTTCCTCTTTCCCAACATTATTATTGGCCCACTTTTTCCATCTCTGATGCCCTTTTATTTTTAACGCCATCTTTAGGCACATGGGTTGATTGATTCTCTTGCATTTGAATTTGAACTCTATCTTATCAATTACCTGCCAACATAGAACCCACTTGAGTTGATGCCAGCTTCTTGAGCAACAGCACTGGGCCCACCTTGGGTATGTACCTATGTGTTGTGTGATGATCTTCTGCAAGTGATTGGACTTTTGGAGCCAGTATTGGCATATCTGGAAAAAAATGGGGTTCACCTCAGGAGAAATTAGCCCACCTCGAGATAGTGAGATCAGGCTTCCTCGGTGATGATTGGAATGGTTGAGGATGTGAATTGAGCGGGTCAGGTCAAGTATTGGGTTAACCCAGGCCCAACCTAAGAAAGGAAGACACATTACATGTGTATATAATACTAGTATTATACAGTATACACATCTATAGATTTGGGTTTGATTGGCAACAAAGCCAAAATCTGACCTGAATTCCATTTTGGTTTCAAAACTCAGGCCCGAGCCCAAACTAGCACAATCCAATTTCATGCAGGTCTTGGATTGACCCAAGTTGCATGCCTGATTTAAGAGACATAGTCAGTTGATCAGATACTGCCCACAAAAAGGCTTTTGATTTTTTTTTTTTAATCTAATATCAGTTTTGAGTTGTGTACGTTCTATTTAGGTTGCCACTTTCTAATGTGCAATTTGTAAGAGCTCCAAGCTAACCATCTTGCAAGTCCTACCTTGGAAGGATCCACTGTCAGGAGACCATACCAATAAGATTACACGGCCCAAATTTGAGCCCACCCAATATGGGCTATGTCAAATTTTGGTTTGATAGGTCTCCATGTCTCTGTTTTAATAAAAATTCAAACTTGGGCCATCATCTTCAGTTTGGGCTTGTGCTTTGAGGACAAGTCTGTTAAGCCTGTACCCAGGCCAAAGTCTGGCCCACAAGGAGTCCAGATCCCAACTCGGGCCCATGTCTAGTCCATTGGATAGTTCATGCTTGATCATCAAACAAGGGTGATAGCCACTATACCTTGAAATGCACTATCATTAGATCAAAACCAAAAGCATAGAAGATGGAAATCCCAAAAGATTATGTAAAAGCTAGTTAAACCGTAGCATATAGGATGGGCTTAGCACCAATGCACCATTCAACCTCTTGTGACAGGCAAAGGCTTCCTAGAGAACCCTACTGCTATTTCTTTACCAGGCTTCCAACAGAAACCACGGAAAATTTGAAACATTTCCTCAGCTTCAGAGTCCTTTGTGTGATAGCAATGTGCCCTAAAATTTACATTTTAAGATGATGTGGGCCAAACTTATGGCAGGCCTCAGCACTTGCTCTATCCATTTGAATCAGAGCCATTGATGGGATAGATCCAGAGTCATTCACATACGGCAAAATACAGTGTCAGAAGATGTAGGGGAATAGTTTACATAGAGGATTCAAAAGTACAAATAAATTTGGTCACAAAAAGGGGAATATTAAAAAAAAAAAAATGGAACAAGAATGTGTTCAGGTATAATAGAAGAACTCAGCACCAAAAATTTAGCACATATTGTGATATGAACTCTTTCAGTGACTAGTACTTAATATGATTTTATAATATAGTTTTTTAGATTTAGATAACTAATTTTTTTCCAATGTGAGGATGCCTTGAAGTTTATTTCATGAAAATATTGTCTTTTAGAGAGCTTTTAAAATCTTGCACATTCAATATGATTTTAGTTTGAGTTTTCTTGAAATTAGGGTTTTTTTTTTTTTTTTCAACATAGCCATACAATACTCATGAATGACTCTTATACACACTGTTATTGTATGGTTTCATTAAAAAATCTGAGAATTGATCCGTATCTTTGAAAATATGCGGCAGATGGGATGTATTTTTGAAAAGTTTTGTACTCATTGCACATATAATACACATACTATACACCATGCCCTTTGATGCTCATTTCCAATTGGCAGTCATGACTATGTAGCACTGAACAGCATCTCTCTCTCTCTCTCTCTCTCTCTCTCTCTCACACACACACACACACACACACACACACAAAAACACAAACACAAGCACAAGCACAAGCACAAGCACAAGCAAATAACTACCTTTTCACATAACAGATTCTGTTTACATCAAATAGAACAACGCAAGTCATCACTCCGTGACTAGTAATTAATTTTACAATATTACATGATTGAACAAATGAAGTGGTGAACACACTTGAACAAACAAACATGCAAATTTCAAGACTTGATTTTCTTAGCGAAAAGGCTACTTTGATCATCCTTGACACATACCTCTAACGAAGCTAGATGCTCCAAAAAGAGCCTATGGCCAACATAGAGACTCTTCATTTTGCTGTGATTGATCACAACAAAAGTCCTTCAAGACTGGATATTGCCATTGTGTATGTGAGGAAGTTGGTGGTTGGTCAGTAGTTCGTAGTATCATCAGATTTTCCTATTCAAAAGAAAGAATACCAGCGCTAAGTACTTCTCGCCAGAAGGGTATTATCGAATTATCATCATATAGCAGTTCATCCGGCAAGGAACAAAGCTTTTTTTATGTTTGAACACGCTGGATATGAATATATCATGTAACAATCAAAAGGCTTGATTTGAACATCCAGCCCCCTAAAGCTGGGAGGCCAACCATTGAGCTATTGATGCACACTTACTCAAGTCTGAACCTAGATTTGTTGATTTGAAGTCCTTTAAGATAAAGATAATAATATACCTTAAAAAAGATCAGCAGCCATCTTAAGTTTGTTCTGTCTCCATTTGGGCAGCTCATAGAAGGCTCTCTTGGTCATCCCAAACTTTTCTTGAAACTCATGATTGGATAGATATGCCTATATGAGATAAGAGATGCATATCATATGTTTATGGTAATTGATGAATTAGGAGAGGAGAAAGGAGCAAACCAAATCGATCGAGCACAAGTGTTTAGGCTCTGTTGCACATGTAATAACTGTCAACCAGCATTGACTTTACATTCCGAAGACTGAACAAAAAGCAATTTAGAAGGGCATGAAAAAGGAATTCCCATAATATATCACTATTTATTTAATCATAAGTACCTCTCTCTTGGTCACATTTATGCCTTTTATTGGATTGTCCGAAGTCACTTTCAGGCGTTCATAAGGGAAGATTTCCAAGTCGCTATCAGCTTCTACTTCACTCTCTGCAACAGTCATGGCTTCAAATTTCCCCAAATTCAAACTCAGCTCATCTGTTGCTTTTGGAGATTCTGGTGATAGGTGAAAAAGGGAAAAAAAAATAAAATAAGGACACCAGAAACCGTCCTTCGAGCCATAAAAACGAGTCACAAGGACACTCCATACTTAAAGAGAATAGCTGCCATGGATGCATGTCAGAGAAGGCAACATGATTCTCAGAACATAACTCCAGATGTATTTTTCAGTCTTTCTTCCACATTTTTGGTTATAGATTATTTAGCATTTACCTACCAGCATCTAGGCATTTCTGAGGTCAGTCTGACATGAAAAGTTGTGTTCAACACCAACATATGGATGTTCCATAGGCTATGATCATAAATTAAAGCAACAGCTGAAAATAAATATCACCAAGAAACATCCGACATTAAGGTACCATTTGATTTTTGAAAATGAGACAGTCGAGCATCATTGGAAGCAAATCTATAGAAGCTTCATTACCAGCATCAAGGTCCGGTGAAGATACAGGAAAGAGTTTTCTAGCCACAGAAGCTGGGCAGGACAGGCGGCGATTCTTTGTCTCGGCAAAGCTTGGAGTAACACTGCGAGATGCAGGAGAACCACTTCTTGGACGTAGCACATCTGAATGGACGGACTTGCTACTAGAGCCATTTGATATAGTTTCTGAGTAGCGTGTGCCATATAATATCCGGGAACCCCTTTTAGGTGTCTGCATTTGATATTCTTCAGTTGGCAAAGGCACCAAGCAGCCAAGGAAAATGTCGTAGAATTTGAAAATTTCATGTTTTCTCCTTTCCATGAGAAAAATGGGTTAATGTTTTAATTTCATTTTTTGCTTTAGCTTTAGCTCATAGGATAAAAACAAAGACTAATATCACCATAGAACGTGTAAGTTTTCACACAACCATTTAGATGCTCTTTCAGAGCAACTTGAGTTTGGGAAAGGGCAAGGATATGAGACTGTATAGTGCTAGTAAGATTGTAATCTATTAGATTAGATATATTTTGGATATATATATGTGGGGGGGGGGGGGGGGGGGGGGGGGGGGTGGGAGGAGAGAGAGATCTGTTCCCATAAGAACTAGTTCTAATTTCGGACAGGGTGGGAGGCAATCAGATCCTTTCCCCACCCTGACCCACCTAACCACACATGATTTCCATGCATCTCGGTGGGCTTCACAGAAGATGGGAATGATGCATACACAGTACACTAAGCAGAGTGCTTAACAGATGGTAGAAAATGCCAAGTCATTTTCCTTAAAAAATTACCATTTTCAGTGGAGTCCACTTGGATGCATGATAATTAAGGGAGGCATGGTTGTGGAAATGTTTGGACATGGATTAGGGAATACAAGATATTAGGGTGGTCAAAGATCCTAATCCTTAGTTTAGATCTTCAAAGTTTAATGGGTATACATCCTATAAATTTATTGAGGTAAAATTCAATGGTGAATAATGTCTGGAACAATATGAAACTAATCTATAGGTACAAATGGAGGAAAAAAACACAAGCATTTAATCTGTCGGCAGAAAATTGATCAACTCTGAGGCCCCTCTTTCAAGGGTCAGAATGATCAGATGGCACATTCTTAGGCATAAATAAAGCTTTCCATCCCCCACACCACATTCCATTATTGGCATACATAAAACTGCCCCCACCTTAACAAACCCATATGTGGGGCATCCCTTAATACAATTTTGAGTACCTCAGTTAACCACAATTACAAACACTATATACAATGGGCAGAAACTCTACTTAGAAAGGCAAGATGCCCTTGAAGTTAAGTTTATTTTCCTGATCTCATGTAAAAATAGGATTATTTAACAATCACTATAAGAGTTTTGCAGACATATAAAAGTTTTGGAAGGAGTTCAAAAGAACCATTTGATATCAAGTCATAAAAGATCTATGGTTTTTTTTTTTTTTTTTTAACATTTGCTCCCAAACTGAACATTTACTGCAAATAAATTTGTAAAGAAACAGTATTTAAATGACATACTTTGAGCTTTGCCGCCAATCCTTTTAAAATAGCAAGCTTCCTCTCAAAAGAGTTCCCGTGCATCTGCAAATAAAAGTTCCATGTATTAAGAATTACTTCTAAAAACTCGGTTAAAAACTCAAGGAAATTTCAGCAGTTTCTTGGCAAGAGGACCCAAATAAGAAAAATAGTTATCATGTGACATGTCAATTAGACACCTGTATCAATAAGTTGTGAAGATTTGGTCATGATTACTAAAAAAGATTGGGCACTCAAACACGTATGTTAAATGAGGAGTGATCCACTCACGAATGCCTTGGAGGAATCCCATTCGAAAAACCGAGTGAAAAAGTATGGTTCATGCCCTTCTGTGATGACATAAATAGCAGTCTCTAAAGACAATCCTTCAAGAAGAATGTCGGACTCAAGGTATTTCTGCGAGTTACAAGAAAAAAAGAAAGGAAGTTAGGAACTGGTAACGTGATTGGAGAGCAGCAAATATACATGGTGCAATGGTAGTCAAGACTGTTAAATTGTAATTTAAAACTATTAAATACATATAAACTATGATGCACGGATACTTCAAAAATGGGCAATGTATCGTGTCTAATCATATTTGATACTTCACTTTTTATGTGTAAAATCTGTGTCCCTTCCGTATCTACGACGTGTCCTTGCTGTATCCATGACGTATCTGTGCATCATAGCATATAAACATATACATACATACACATATAAAGTATTAATTGGAAGGAAAATTCCCATGCTCAAGCAGCAGTAGTCATAATCATTACAAAAAGAAAACCCCTTATGATTGGATGCCAGAGCTGCAATTACCTTGCCTAGAGTGAGGGCCTGCTGTTTAGATGAAACACTTGAATGCTGCCCAACCCAGACATAGATTTCATTGTAGCAGTCTAATATTAATACTTCTTCAGTAGTTAAGTCATCTTGAGTGTAGTTAAAGACCTCTTTAACCTGAAATTCATGTCATTAAAGAAAGCTAAAAACGTAGCACTGGTGTAATGATCTTAGAGGCACACTAGGACCTCACACAAGTTATTAATAGGGCTGATAAGAATAGAAGGGCATTTTACTTTACATTCACTGTTGTATATTATCCTCTTTACTGTTCTTATGCACAAGAGGCACACAGACTTTGTTTGTAATTATTTTACTAATGATTTGTTTGTCTCGCTATAGAGTCAAAAGAGCAAACAATTTTTTCCCCATCCTAATCTCAAAGTACACATTACTACTACACTTCAAGAATTATTAAAATGCCTATGAACCTTGGGAAAATATGACAACAAAATGCCACAATCATGTTGTTAATCACAAGAACTAGAAAGCAATCGGTAAAATTAAAATTACTGATGCTATCCTCTCTGGTCCTGTAATTTCAGAGAGATTTTCTTTACAATTTATGGCTAGGCTTTGGTGAAGGAATGCAAATGAGTTACCCATCAATAATTTTAGATTTGGAGAATATAGAACTGCAGAAAGAAAATGCTAGTGTTTAGATTAAAAAAAAACAAAAAAACTGACTCATCTACTCAGGTTTCCAAGTCAACCCAAAGACTTGACCTACCATTAGTAGGGTTATTTGGCTTAAGCATATATATATAATTACTTCGTCATTAAAAGATTTTCCACACTTGCTGAGTTATAACCAAGTCTGCAACAAGTCTTGGCAGTCAACCGAGTCTTGTCTGACTTGCGACAGCATTGACTTTTGAGTTTTCTCAACAAGTCCTATGCATTTCACATAGTTCTTGAACAGAAGCAAGTTTATAAACGATGAAGGCAACTAAGGAATCGGCAATTAATTTTCCTCAGCTTCAATTTAAGACGAATGACCCCCTGAAAAACCTTATGAAGGTCTTCACCCTGCAGAGTGGGGCCCAAGACTTAACTTTGATAACACAAGGGCCATTGGATAATGGACCACCATGGACGTCCTAGTCTCGTTCAGATAATTCTAACCATGCATTAGAAGAAGATCGTTATTAAAAACGATCTTTGTTTCCTATCAGCATATAGTGGTATATTGACAAAATTGGGTGCATACAAACATAGGATGCATGTTTCACTGTAAGAATCAATGGGGAAAATTGTACTGCATGTGAAAAATACCTTGAAATCACCTGGCAATATAAGGAGCAGACGAAGCACAGGCTGGTGTTAGATATGCTTGCTAGAGCCATCTGTAGCTCAGATGGACAATCAAGGCAGAACCACATTATCATTGAGAGGAAAAGATTACAGACAAGAAATTGCTATCCATACCTTCCATAAAGGTACAAGTAAATAGATGTGGATCCTCTTCGTAATCTTTGATCTCCTTTTCTCTTGGATACTCTGCCTTACCACCAATTGCATCCCAGAAAAAGTCGGGTTCACTACCTTCTCTTACTGATATAGTTTGTTGGGTGGGCTGTTAATAGACAATGTTAGAAAATCAAACTGGGTAACACAGTCATTGAAAGGATAGATTCAAAGACAGTGAATGCTTTCAAAACTAGATGAAAATATATGGTATGCTTATTTTTATTATATTACCAACAGAAATAAGGTTAAACATTAATAAGATTAACCATTCAATGCATGTAACAAAATACTTAAAGAGTTAACGTCCTATTCAAACAAAGTTTAATATCAATTTCTTTGGGGCAAGAGACATCCAGAAAAGGAAGAGAAAAAATAGAACACAGCATTAATATTGTGTGAGACAGCTACATACGTATAGTTGGTCCACCATCCTGTCAAGAAGATCATGGTCTCTTACAGAAGAAAGATTCCCAACCCAAGTGTAGATAGATGCTCCAGCTTGTAGGATATAACAATATGATGAATTGAGTGAACCAGAAACCTGGAACTTCGTCTAGTTAGTCACAAATCATAATAATTGATGCTGCAAATGCAATCAACAAATGCCAGCAATGTCACAAGTGAACAAAATTTCATAAAGTCATTTGTCATGAATTCAATCACCTGTCCAGGTTCAGCAAAAGACCAAGTATGGAAGCAAACTTTTTGGTTGTGGCCTTGTGTGGAACAAGAGGTTGCTTAAGTGATGGGTGTTTGTTATTTTTCTAGCACAATTAATTTATAGGAAACTATAAAGATCCATTTCAAAAATAAAAATACAAAGTCAGGTGGCCTACTTAGAAGAACATAAAAGAGAAGCATTAAGGTTCAACAAATTCAGAACAATTTAGAACAGGGAATGTCAGACACTGCAAAATAAGGTTATATAATAGTTTCTGGCAAATGCAGGTTAACATAGAAGACAGCTCTCTGTGTCTTCTGGATATTTGGGATGGTGAACATTTGATATTCGGGCTAGTAAAAATCCACGGGATACCGAACAACAGGTCTTAAACCTGACAATCGCCCGAGAACTGTCGGAAAAAGTGAAATTTCCACAGAACTATATTCGTACACAAAAGGACAGTGTGAAAGTGGCGATTTTACCCTTAATTGTGCGATATCCTATGGTTGTAGGATATCTCACATTGCGATATCCTAGGGATGTAGGATATCGCATTATGTGATATCCTATGACCGTAGGTTATCGCAAGATTACCTCTTCCGGTGCAAACGCAAAGCACATTTTCGGTTTTTTGTGGGCTGTTGTGGGATGTTACATAAGTTTACATTAATATTGCTCTTGTTACATAAGTTTAAATTAATAATAATCCTCTCCACTTCAGTGTTTTGATTACAATATCCGGCATTTCATGATATCAATCCTCTGTTATCTGACCAGTCTACAATTACAACGGGTGATGAAGTTGTCCCATTGTCTGATTCCCACCTCTCCAAAGCCTTAACAACACTGCCTGTGTGTTCGGGCAATGGGAGGTTCTTAGGCATATCTTAAATCCAGAGATTTAAACTCAGGTGCAAGATGTGATATCCTATGACTGTAGGATATCGCAACGAGCGATATCGTACGGTCACGAATAAGGGTAAAATCATCACTTCCACCGTATCCTTTCGAGTACGAACAGCTCTGCTCTGCGGGCATTTCATTTTTTACAACAGTTCTGGGGCGATTTCTGTATTTAAGGCCTGTTGTACGGTCATTATCCCAAAATCCATGGATGATAATCATGGTTAAAACGTTTCTGTACTCATATTAGGACTGATGACCAGTTCTATAATTTCCAAGTTTTTCAAATCCTGAAGTGTACAGCCTAGAAGGATAAATGCAACAACTTTTTTTTTTTAATGGAATGCAACAACTTAAAGACTGTTAATTGGCCTCAGCCTCTGGATAATGATTTTACTTAATGGCTAGGGAAAAGAATTATGCGGAAAAGGAAGCCGATTGAAGAGATGTAGTGCAAACTTTCCTTGTTGGAAAAATAGCCATCCATGTGAAGAAAAATGAAGAAAAGGAGGTAAAGAGAAACACCTAAATCAATGATCGGCATATAAGTCAAGCTTGCTGCGCATCAGGCCAACCACATATGTACATTGAAATATTGCAAATGAACAGTTGGCCACTTTATTTTTCCCAAACTGTACGTCTGCTATACAAGCGTGGCAAACCTGATGAATAGACCTTATATTTTAGACCAGGACACATTCATGGTGGGCAGAGCTCACACACATGCACCCAGTGACAGAGATGTTGCAGAGAACCTCTTCAACATTTGTTCAGCAAATAGCATTTCATTTTTCTAGTTTTCTATCATATTCTCATGCTTTCACTCACATCTCTGCAGCATTTCCCATGTTTAGAATTTCAAATATGGGTTCCACTCTTCGGTGAATCAACCTAAGTAAAGAGAAATTTGTCCAGAGATACTTGTATCTAATTCATACCCCACTTTCTGTATCTCCATCTCTAATATGGAAGGTAAGTTTGTGGTTCAAGCAGCAGGGTCATTGGTCTATTCTCCATGATCAGTACTATTAGTATCTAATATTTAATAGTTTAGAAGGAAGACACATAATTTCACAGTTAAAGAAGAAATGACTGATCAAGCTTAAACAATTCCCAGTTGGCCACATGAAGTCAGTTCAAAATTTCTATTTAATACATCCATTAGACTATTAAATGCATGCCAATAAGGTCATTTTTTTAATAAGTATCATGACTTGAAACCAGACATTGCAACAATTAGCACCTTCCATCTGTGCTATAGGTTATTGTCAATATTACCAATCTCATAATTCGGTAAGGTGTTATACAGACAAGAGATCCTTATTAATGTCACTTGAAAAGGTATCAATAATCAACTTACTAGATCAACTTGGATGGCTTGCATATTTTCAGGACCTGATCCTTGAACTCTAAACAAAGCTGTCTTATCTCCATCATATGTTTCATCCACACTTCCATTTTCACAGATGAATCTCTTATACCCAGAACTCATCCCACCCTACATGAAAAAGGAAAATTCCAAACCACATCCAATTCATGATTTGTCTTATTAGACAATGGGTTCTATATTACATAATAAACAAAAATAATCTATATGAAATCTGAATGTGGGGAATGAATGGGACTTGAACATGCACCTTGAAAACTATCAATTTTTGAAAAATTGAAGGAAACTGAATTGGCTCC
Source organism: Umbellularia californica (assembly GCA_028538565.1). NCBI lineage: Eukaryota > Viridiplantae > Streptophyta > Magnoliopsida > Laurales > Lauraceae > Umbellularia > Umbellularia californica. The sequence continues at coordinate 106,309,945 of JAPQWN010000001.1, forward strand.
TTGCCCTCGAAAATTTGAGCCTAAAGCAGAATGAAAGTGTTATGACTAACCACAATAGTAGCATCAATGCCGCAGGTGGAACAATGATGGAAAATTACAAAAGGAAAATTAAGACAAGCAGTTGTTATAGGGATAGCAATCATGAAAGGGAAATTTGTGACACTTTCACACTTAACAGACTCCATAATTTTCTACAAAAAAAGAAAGCTATTTTACTTATGTAAAAAGTATCAACATGATAACTCTGTACTGGGTATGCATTTCAATTGTCACTGCTCTAAGGATTATTCGATCAACTTAAATGTGTCTATAGACAGAATAATTTCTGGCAATTCTCATATGAAGAGTCCCAGGAGTTACATAGGCATGCTTTGTGAAGAAGATTCCGGTTAGATGCAAGCCTAAGTGATGAAGATGGCATGATTGAGAATGAAAATTACATAATTGAGCAGCCATTTGCATACCTAGGGGGCATTTGTTTGACCACATAGGGTCCTAACCCATGCGTCAAAAGCCCTATCTAATTAGAGAAGCCAAAACAGTCCAAGTTTTTATGTTTTTCATCATCTGGGGGCTATTTTAATATTAATATCATAGTAGAAGGGTATTTTATAAATTCTGACAAGTTCATCCATGTAAACAAACAGAAACAGGGGACTATCGAACCTGAATTTGGGGCTGGGATTAGTGGGCCAAAATGGCCCCAGACCCATAAAGGGCCAGCACCCCCTTGGTTGCCCAGGGGTGGTCTTCCACTTGGTGGGGTCCACCCACTCCAGACCAGTTTTTTTTTTTTTTTTTTTTTGTGTGTGTGTGTGTGTGTGTTGTCATTCCCACAATTGCAAGATATAGAGAACGAGAGTTTGGAAAATTACTTTGTATTGTCGTGTGTCCTCTTGGAGAACCAACCACCAATATATAGAATTATACATGCCACAATTAAGGGCCTTACAAGGAAACTATGAAATTACAGCAATCACTAATCTAGTTTTAGGAAAGCAATCAATTTCTAAATATGTACAGCTATCTTAATATTTGACCAAATCAATCCACATAAGATGAAGCTTTGCTGGGCTGGACTGACTGATGGGCCTTGGACTCCTTCATGGGTCATGGGCCAAACTTAACATGTGTGTGTGTGTGGGGGGGTGGGGGGGTGGGGGGGGGGGGGGGGGGGGGGGGGGGGTGGTGTACATATTTGTTTGCCTTAAATTCTGTTTTCCCAATTTCATGACCCAAATTTAGAAGCTCTCGTCAACATTATTTTTTTAATTTTTTTTGCACCATATCCCATGATATCATGGGATCTATCTATTTCTGTATCATATATTTTTTGCAACCAGTAAATAAATTATTTTTTTTATAGAAAACGATAACTGACATTTTGTGAAAAGTAAATACACAACCGAACACCATTTCTCAAGTTTTATCATTTGGAAAAAAAGATTTCTCTAAGATGCTGCATAAAAGCCATGATTTCATAGGATTTATCAATCTTTGTGACATACACTGTTCTCATGATATCATGGGATTCAGAGCAAAAAAGTTTTAAAAAATGTTGACCAGAGTCAAGCTACTCTGGCGACATTACCTGAATTTTGGTCATGAAATTGGAACATATGAGTTTAAGGGGGACTAATATATCAAAAACCCTAGGTTTTTTTTTTTTTTTTTTTTTAAGAAACTCCATTAAAAGCTCTGGTTTCTTTCTAATTAGATTTGGTTTTCATTCCTCTAGGACATCATGAGTCGGTAAATAATGATTATTGTCAGAAATTGTGGGTTGGATTGATTATTATTAGAAATCGTGGGATTGGAATAACAGTGGGTTAATTTGGTTTATAAATCTCTGTTCTACACAGCTATTCCATACTTCTCTAGGTATGCATGTGTTTATGTCTTGAGATCTGCTATTGTTGAGACTGGATCAACCGTTTCCTTGCTTTTTTTGTGAAACAATTGTTGCACCCACTGAGTTACTGTTGTATAGTAATAGTAAGACAGTTGGGTACTGTCTTGGACCTGTCACTGCATCATTAAGCATAGGAATACCTTCTGCAACTCTACAGTATTCTTTAAATTCATGAATCTCTAGAAATCACAAGCCAGTCTTCAGCTAGAAACTAAATTGGTAGAATGTTCTGAACCTGTAAACATCCAGGCCTTTCATATTTTTTAACTGGGTTTTCCACAATTCCACGGAAAATAAATTCCTATGGGGGAGGTCGGAATTTAGTTTCCGCAGAACACAGAAAACTTTGTTGAGGCACCGGTTTTCCGCCGCATGTACACCAACGTACAAATTCCTAAACTACTCCTTTCTTAGCATTTGTAGAGTTTTCTCATTAAGAGGTAATGATCAAGGCCCATCAGCTATAAGCATAAATTATGAGAAACTTCAAAAGCAAGGAAGCATCCACAAACCACAACGGGATGGCTTTTGATTGAATCAACCATTGAACACATAAGAGAGGTCCCATCAGTTCTGTCTTCCTGCGAAATAAAACTAAAAAATTAAGGAAATGGTGACGCAAATTTGCAAATTCAAAAGCAAGATATCATAAAAGTTTCAAGAGCATCAGCTGAAAATGAGAGGATACAGGTTGTTGCTACCAATCCAAATGGAAAGAAACATTCTGCATCCAAAAATGAAACATTTTCTATCTGATGCAGTGCTTTATTAAAAAAGAAAGAAAGAAAAGAAAATATATAACATTAGACAGAGTGTTATTAGATAATACAAATAGAATCAGCACTGGATGGGAAAGGTGATTCAAGCTAGTGGAGTGGTGTATGACCGTTCAGTGCCACTTCAGTTGAATGGGCATTTCTCAGCAGTAGGAATGCAACTCAGTTGGGCCAACCCAGAACCCATATGGCCCGACCAGATCAAATGTGAAATCTAGGTTGGGGTTGTTTGGGTTTGGCTCAAGCTGAGGCCTTAATTCTAAAATCCGCATGAGGTTTGGGTCTGGTTCAATTTTGTGCTTCACATACCTGAACTTAACCAAAGTACATGACTATAAACACATGTATTGAATAATACATGTACATTACATATTACACTATACTATATACAAAGTATGTACATTTTCTAGATCTTATTGATGGCATGCTGATATGGAAGACGGAAATGCATAAACAAGTCCTATCACATTTTGTGGTGGACTTCTCTTAATCCTCTATCTATTTACAGCAATAGATACGGCACATTGAGGACTATATAATATAATTTTCTAAAGTTAATATGATAGTCCATGGAAGCAGGATCTTCAGTGAACTTTTCTATCTCTACACTACCCCTCAACTTGATGCGAAGATTGACGAAGCATCAGCTTGTTAGTAAGAAAGTTGTAGCGAGACTTTAGGATGGCTTTGGTGAAGAGATCAGCCCACCGGTAGTGGGAGGATATGTGCAATATTGAACAAGTCAAATATTCTTGCTCTATGCACTATAGGCATCTCGTCAAGATGAATGTCATGTGAAGTAGGCATGTACTGATTTTCATCGGAACAAAGGAAGCATTTTTATAATGTATGATACCAGAACTAGTGGTTTTTTTTTTTTTCGCTGTTTGCTCTAACTAGGTTAAACAAGGCAAGAAATGCTCTCTACAAAAGATGGAAACCTAGGTACAGATATTTCCATATAGCCAGTTTCATTTCCATAAAGAAAGGGCCCCAACTCCAGTGTCTCAGGAAGCCTTAGATTTCCTGATCCCAGTATATGTATACACGGTCCGTCATCAATCAATTGTCCAGTTGAAAATGGCAATCCCAATTTTGAACAAGAAACCGATAAAAATCTCTTGGATTGGATGATAATAATGGTCATCCTAATATTAGATAAAGAAGGATAAATGGAGGTCATTGATGTTCTAGTCTCCATTTTTTGTGGATCCCCAATATATAGTTTGGCTTGTTACTGAAATACGGGCCTGCATAGGACCCACATGATAAGAGGCCGTCCTAATCATGATGAGTGTGAAGTACACAGCTCAGAGACCTGCATATTCCTGCAGTTCAGGAGCCTATTATCTCTCTTGACCAATGACAGCATAGATCTTCCCTGCAAAGCAGCTGTCTTACCATAATGCTGTGACGTCCCATCCACACATAAAATAGATACTCATCTCTTTCATCACCAGGATATATATACTGCACAATATAGCAGTCCCCACTGAAAAGCTTGCCCTGTTCCGCGACTGGAACAAGATAGATGTTATGACAATCAACTCGCCAAACCTAAAACAATTTGAGAATTCAAATCAAGAAATGCTCAAAGTGTGGTTTTTATATTAAATTTATATTAAGAGCTGTAGACATAAATAAGTTACTTTTAGAACGCCACTGCAATCGATAAAAGGTTGTGAGACATGGTCTTCATCAGGAAGTTCCTTCACATCAAAACCCTGCTGCTTGAATATTGCTGTGAAGAAAGGAAACAATACATTGCAAATGCATCACAAATAGGGAGTAGAAGTATACAACCACTTCAGCTCTCGAAAACTTTCGAGGCAAGAGATGAACCTGCTACTTTCCCTCGACCCTCCTCATATAAATTTGTGACTGTAGTTTGAGGCCAATCATCAAAATATAATCTAAATGTGGCAGTTTCAGATCCTTCAGTCAAGAAAGTTATGTGAGTGCTTGATGACCTGCCTTGAGAAGCTACAGTATCCTGTAATGCAGTAAGGCAGGTAAGTCAGTGTCATGCATCTGAGAACAGTCCTAAATCGTTAATATGGGAAGGCATCAGATGAACTTCTCAGTCCTAAGGCATTACTACGAGATAATACGGATAAACTTAAGAGTGTGCATCTGGATCCATATGCACCAGTAGGCATAAAGATGGAAAATGCATAAATATAAACTGCTGCAATCACAAAATGTATGACAGAAGCAAATGTTCATCATCCACAAAGCAGTCACCAACACATAATCATACAGAAGTAAAAGACACATGTCAATGGAAACTTCATATAAAACATAGGGAATGTGCCCACACAATATCTGCGCATGAACCAGAGAAAATAAATGAATGCACGCATGTTGCATGCACACCAACTGATGACACACAAACAGGCACGCACACACCCAAGCATGCATACACTTTGGACAACACAAATATGTACACGTAACATATAGAAGCATATATATCTTCTTACTTCTGTAACTGAAATAGACATTTTCCGCTCAGCTAGTGACGTATTTCTTCCCATCCAGATGAAAATCTCAGTACCACAATCTAACATGTAACACTTCTCCGTACTCAGCATTTCTTTCTTTAATGGAGCAGGCCCAACTAGGAACATTTTTCTCTGATTTATCCTACAGTAGAAAGAATCATCAATTCAAGGTAAGGTGGTATGAACATAAGTTACAAAATAACACCTAAATTAAATGCATAAGTCACTCTGGAAAGCATAATCAAAATCTACTCATGCAGCGCAGTTGTAGCTCACCAAAATAGCTTCTCTGATAAATTTGTAGGATCCTTCTGAATTGCAGAAGGAGAATCTCGGCTAATGGGAGCATAACCACCAAATAAGCTCCAAAACTCCCCAACATCAGAATCACCAACGAACTTGCCATCCTCTATACTAACAAAACAGTCAGAAATTGCCATACATTTCCATTAGAACAATATAATGATCCTACCTATAGTTGCCACTTCACACCTCCCACTGTGCTTGTTGTCTTTTATATATTGAATGACCTCCAAAGCTTTTGCTCTTTCCTGCATGGTGGAATTGCATCCACTAAAGAGAAAGATTTTTGACTTTGTGTCAAGTATAAATACATCCTTGTGATCCAGGGAGGACCGAGAAAATGGTACCTGGTTAATATGCAATCAATAGTCAATAGTAATCCATTTGACTGTACATCACATGAACTGATTGTGAAACAACACAACAAATCATGACATTCATATGATACAATTTACATATATGATGGTGTAAAAACAACATTCCTGCAACATATAGACAGGACGCTTTGATGTCGTTCACTAATAGCTCGAGCTTTTCGTGTTTCGAGTTATTAACAAGTTATCAGAGCTGGGGATCATATGTTCAAATTACTGGGGATGTGTTTCTATCCATGTTGGTCATTCGGCGTGTTTCTGTCCACATGCGGACCCCACACATTAAGGGGCTGTCAGGACCCTTTGATATACATTGTTTTTGAGAAAGTATATGAATGATAACATTATAAAGTAATGGCAGAAAGGAGGAAAAACGAAATGGGTGTGTTAAAAACTGTATTTGACAAGAAACAAAAAGAGTTGAAATAAATATATGTTTGGCAAAAAGGAAAAGAAAAGCATGAAGAATACCATAATGGAGGTGAAGTGTACCTCATGGTGTACGTAGGATTGCTGGACCAGCTTGGGAACAGCTGAAGTCCAGCCTGGTTTGTGTGCATTCAAGCTGAGTTTTCAGGTCCATGAACTGAATTAGGGCCTAAAAATTTGGCCAAGTAATGGGCTGGGCCTGGGCTGATGTTTGCCAAACACTAGATAATTTGGCTGGGCCAGACTCACATCTAGCAGTGGGCCTCATCAATGATGAGAAGGATGACTCTCAGAACATCAGCTTGAATTCGGACCAAAAACATTTGCCCCAGTAAATGTTGACAGTCATAGACATATTGAAAAGAATACTGAAACGAGAGAGAGAGAGATAGAGAGAGAGAGAGTTCTGTGAAAATACTCACATTCGATGATTGTCATCTTGGATTTCTCTTCTTTAAATAGACTTTACAATGCCTAAGATTAGGCTATAAATCAAGGAATTAAAACCTAATTAGATCTCTAAGAATGGAAAGACAATTAATCTATTGCTGTACACCTTTTGACTAGATCTCCTATTTTACACTTGGGCTGGGCCTAATATCATACAAGTTTACACTTTAACACCCCCCCTCAAATTGATGCGGGGAATCAACCAGCAACAATTTGCGAACCAGGAATTCATACCGTGGTCGTGGAAGGCCCTTGGTGAAGATATCAGCAAGCTGGAACTCAGTGGAAATATGGGGAAGAGTAATGACTTTGCGATCATACTCGTCCCTAATGAAGTGACAATCCACTTCAATATGCTTGGTCCTCTCATGAAACACAGGATTTTCAGTAATTCTAATGGCACTTGTGTTGTCAGCATGAAGAGGAGTCGGTTGAGTCTGGGAGAATCCAAGCTCGGAGAGCAACCCACGTAACCATAGAATCTCAGAACAAGCGGAAGACATGGCTCGGTATTCAGATTCCGTGGAAGATCTTGAGACTCTATCTTGCTTTTTACATTTCCAGGAAACCAAGGCGTCTCCCAAGTAAACACACCATCCTGTGGTAGAGCGACGGGTGTCCGGACAACCAGCCCAATCCGCATCAGAATAAGCAGTGAGTGTAAGTGGTGTGCCAACTGGAAAGAATAAGCCGCGGGTAGAGGTACCAAGGATATATCGAATAATCCTTTTTACTGCCGCCAAATGATGATGCCGTGGGGTCGTCATAAACTGACTGACTAGATGAACAGCATAAGAGAGATTTGGTCGAGTGATGGTTAGATAGACGAGGCTACCAACCAAACGACGATAGAAGGTAGGATCAGAAAGAAGATCGCCGTCTTGTTGATGAAGCTTGACATTTACTTCCAACGGAGTGTCGACTGGGCTAGAATCACCGAGATCGGTGAGATCCACGAAGTCAGTAGCATATTTATGCTGATGAAGAAACAAGCCTTTCTTTGATTGATGAACTTCCAAACCCAAGAAATAATTCAAAGGTCCCAAATCCTTCATATGAAACTTATCTTGCAGAGAGGCCTGTATCTGTCGGATCATATCACTGTGAGGGCCAGTAATAATGATATCATCGACATATACAAGGAGAATGGTGGATCCTCTGGATGAATGAAGTGTGAACATCGAAGGATCATACGGACTCTGTATGAAAGAAAGCTGAAGGAGAGTGGTTCGGAACTTGTCGAACCAGGCTCTGGGTGCCTGTTTAAGGCCATATAATGAGCGTCGTAATCGAGCAACATCGGTCTTGGAAGAAGAAGGAATTCCTTGAGGGAGACGCATGTAGACTTCCTCTTTAAGATCCCCATGAAGAAAAGCATTCTTCACATCCATCTGATATAAAGGCCATGACTGAGAGGCGGCTATCGCAAGAACTGTACGTACTGTTGTCATTTTGGCCACTGGAGCAAAAGTCTCCTCGTAGTCAATTCCATACTCCTGCCTGTTTCCAAGTGCAACTAGCCGAGCTTTGTAGCGATCCAAGGATCCATCAGACTTTAATTTCACCGAGTATACCCACTTGCATCCAATGGGTTTGACAGATGAAGGGCATGTAACAATGTCCCAAGTATGATTTGTTTGAAGAGCAGTAAGTTCTTCCTGCATAGCCTGTTTCCAACAATCATGCTGCACTGCCTGAGAGTACGAGTTAGGGATAGAAATAGAAGACAAAGTGGTTAATAATGAAGCATGAGTAAAGCCATATCGATCAGGTGGTTTGATGTGGCGAATGGACCGGCGAAGAGCAAGAGGATCTGGAGGCGGTGGATGAGGTGCAGGATCAGGAGGCTCCGTCGGTGGATCAGGTGCTGTATCAGGAGTAGTCGGGGTAGGCGTAGCGAGAGACCCAGAGGCAGGATCACCTTTAACATTCCGTCTTTTATACACAAAATTCGGCTTAAAACGAGTAACAGGTGGAGGCATAGTATCTGAAAAAGATGGTAAGAAAGAGAACGAGACAGAGTCATTCGAATCACCATGTCGTGGAAAGAAATATTGATTTTCAAAAAACACGACATTGCGAGACACTCGAATTCTTTTGGCTTTAGAATCATAACATAGATAGCCTTTTTGATGTAGAGCATAACCAAGAAAGGCACAGATGGAAGATTGTGCTGTTAACTTAGTGCGCTCAGGGGGAGGAAGAAGAACAAAACAAACACACCCAAAAGGACGAAGATGATCATAGAGTGGATTTTTTTGAAAAAGTCTAAAAAACGGTGTTTGGTTGTCTAATCTAGATGAAGGGAGGCGATTTATGACATGCACAGCGGTTGAGACGGCTTCGGGCCAAAACCTAGTTGGAACAGAAGATGCTAACAAAAATGAACGAGCAATATCCAAGAGATGTCGGTTTTTCCGTTCAGACACACCATTTTGTTGGGGGGTATAAGGACAAGATCGCTGGGAGATAATGCCTTTGGATTGCAAAAATGTTTGAAATTCCTTAGAAACATACTCCCCCCCTGAATCAGACCTAAGAATTTTAATGGTAGTGGAAAATTGATTCTCGACATAAGACAAGAAAACTTTAAAAGCCGAAAAAACATCAGACTTAGCATGCAAAAAATAAATCCAAGTAAAACGACTATAATCATCAATGAATGTAACAAAGTATTTATAATGAGAATGAGAGATAACAGGTGTAATACCCCATACATCACTATGAACAATATCAAAACATTGCAATGCTAAAGAATCATGAAGAGGAAAAGGAAGGGTTTTCCCTTTCCCCATCTTGCAGCTATCACAATTAAAAGAAACATCCTTAAACGAAACTTTATTATCATTAATTAAACCAGAATTTAATAAAAACATCAAAGTTTTGGAATTAGGATGTCCTAAACGATTATGCCACAATTGGCATTTATTATGACTAAAATGGGAAAACAAAGCAGACTCCGAAGGAAGCTGTTCTTTGGACGAAATCTGGAGGGGAAACAGACGTCCCTGCTTAGGGCCCTTCGCTAGCACCTTCCCCGATACTTGATCCTGCACAACACAACCAGAGCGAGAAAACAAGATGGAGCAATTACTATCAACAAGTTGACCAACTGATAACAAATTTGTGGTTAAGCGAGGGGAAAGAAAAACATTCTGCAAGGGTAAGGAGTGAGGAACCTGTCCAACAGCAGAAATGGGAATACTGCCACCATCAGCAGTATTGATGCAGAGGTCTCCATCATACTTCCTAATATGAGTCATATTGGCAGGAGAGTGTGTCATGTGATTGGAGGCCCCTGAATCAATATACCAGGTGGATACGGAAGATTTTGGTTTACCTGATAGGCCAAGTGCAGAGAAAGCATTTATGATCATTTACTGGACCATTTCGGGAGTGAGGGTAGAAGAAGAAGTGGCAGCAGGTGGTGCAAGCATGACTGAGGAAGAAGCTTCAGGAAGATGTGCAGAGTAGGCTTTCTGCTGCTGTGCCCGATTCTGAGGCCGCGTCCGGCATTCCGGAAGAACATGACCTTTGGTTTTGCAGTAGGAACAAAACTTCTGGTCGCACTGAGTGGAAACGTGTCCGAGTTTGTGGCAGCAAAAACATTTGACCTTGCTCATGTCCCGGGCTTGAGGCTTTCCCCTGGCAGCATAAGCAACATCAATAGGAGCAGTCTGAGTCACCAAGCGCTGTTCCTCTCTAAGGAGTTCGCCCAAACACGATTCGAGTGAAGGAGATGGCACCCTGCTCATTAAATTGGACCGGACAGTTTCAAATTGTGGCCGTAACTTCATTAGAAATTGATCCCGCTGACTCGTCTGATGGATCTCTTGAATAGAGGCTAAGGAGGCAGTAGGGAGGTCAGCATAAATAAGCTCAGCGTAATCAGTCCACAGACTTGTGAACTGAGAGTAGTAATCCTGTATCGACAAGGTTCCTTGAACAAACTGCGAGATTGCATGTTCTAGATGAAACCTGCGAGCAGAATTTTCCTGCAAATATATCTTCTTTAAATAAAGCCACATTTCTTTGGCAGTCTTGTATGGGCGAAGGTTCAGGATAAACTGTGCATCGACGGTCCCCAATATCCAGGTCATGATCTGCCAATCTTTAACCTCCCATTGAGCTAGGAGCTTGCCATCAGTAGGTTTAGGATCGGAATCATCAATATGTCCCCAGAGTTCTTTACCCTTAAGGTAAATTTGAAATTGAAAAGCCCAAGTAGTATAGTTTGTACCATTAAACTTGATCAAAAAAATATCTCTTTTCTCCATGATATTAATGCAGAGATATGGGCTACAAACAAATAACAGCAAGCCTACTACAGCAGAGAACAATCAACTTGAAGCACACAAAACAGCCACCAAAGAGTGCAGAAAAGTAACGAAAGGAACCAAAGTAGTGTAGCAAAAACAATCACAGAGGATCAGAATTACTGAGCTGGACGTACTAACCCAGCATGAAGAAAAGGAGCAAAAAATTCCCTAAAACAGGGAAAAAATTGAGCCAGACGACCTTGAAAGCTGGTGCAGGAGAGATTCGTGGGCCCCACAGCGTGGTCCAATCACAGATCAGAAGACATCATCCTGGAGGAGATCAAACAATGTGTCTTCTAGTCCAAGTTTGATTGGATTTGGATAAGTATCCACAAAGTTGTACGGCTAAGATGAAAACTTATTGAGTAAAAATCGCCAAAACCGTCAGAAGAAGAAGTGAGTAGATAACACCTGATCCGATGAAGAAAAAATCCATAAAAATCTTCAAAAATTCTTTGAAGAGTAGTCGATCATCACCATGTAGATTGCTGGCTACAAGAGATTTGATCAAAGGTGGGCCACCTTGATCAGAGATATCCCAGGTAGATAGAAGAGAAGAAACGAAGCTTTAGAAATCTCTCACAATGAAGAAGGAAGAAGATCTCCTAGAACTCAAGCTCTGATACCATGACAGTCATAGACATATTGAAAAGAATACTGAAACGAGAGAGAGAGATAGAGAGAGAGAGAGAGTTCTGTGAAAATACTCACATTCGATGATTGTCATCTTGGATTTCTCTTCTTTAAATAGACTTTACAATGCCTAAGATTAGGCTATGAATCAAGGAATTAAAACCTAATTAGATCAATTAGATCTCTAAGAATGGAAAGACAATTAATCTATTGCTGTACACCTTTTGACTAGATCTCCTATTTTACACTTGGGCTGGGCCTAGTATCATACACGTGGGTTGGGCCCAATATCATACAAGTTTACACTTTAACAAATGTAGCCGGACTTTGACACACTTTGGACTGGCATGACTAAGCCCGTCTAAATCCTAGGTTTTATCCTTCAAAACAGCCTTTTGTTTTCCAAAATTTTCGATTTTCCTATTCAGAGACATTTTACTTTAATAAAGGTTAATCACTCCATAAAAACTAGGGCACATTAAGGTGGGTTTACTTTTGAAATCTCCCTATTCCACCAAAAAAAAAAAAAAAAAAAAGCCTAAGGTTTTTTACTTTTTTCAGAAGTCATGTTCAAGGTATGATTGATACATGAGGACAGTAGCGTGCTAAAGAAGAGTGAAGGAAAATGTATTCTCGTAGACCATTGGAACACTAGAATTAAGAATATACAACAGACACTCCTGCAGACACTAAACTTGTACCATATCCTGTATATTCTGTAGAAGCCTGTAGATGATAGTTAACCCCTAAATAGGGGCTGATTTGCTGCTGATTTAATGACGATTATACTGAAACATTCTAAAAAAGAATCTATGTATTGGTGTGAATTCTCGCATTGAGAACCACACATCCTTACCATTCTCATCTTCTCTTGTCCTTTTGGATCCTTTTTCCATTAAAGAATTCTATTTGTGATTGATCTTGATATATAACATGTTTTTGTCCAAGTTCACATCCTTGTTACATGATCAAGAGTTCAAAGAGCAGGGGAAAAACTGGCATTTTTTGGCACCAAGAACTACATTTACACACATATTTCAAGAAATCATCATCATCATCGTTGTTGTTGTCACCGTCATCTTAGTCTTAACCCATCAATCTAGGATCAGCTTTTATGGGAAATATGACAAATAAGACTGGTATCTCAAAATGTATTGTCAAAGAATGCTTACTTCATTAACATGGACAACATGATCCCCCTTGCATGCTAACAAGGAAATTTTATATGTTTCATTGTCTGAATGCCCCTGTTCTGAAGAAAACACTCCTTCAATAGGTATGATACAAGGCTTAAAATATGACAAGAACTTCTCTGTCTCATTTCCTTGAACTTCTCTATATTGCACAGCATGGGACCCCAAGGATGAGTCAAGCTCAACTGCTTTATCTGATGCAAAGGCTGAATCAACCTGCCAAAAAAAAGGAAATAGAGAAAAGACAACAAAAACTTCTATGTGCAGAGCTTTACCATATTTTTATATGTTATATTTCTTCTCTTCTTATGGAAGGGTGGGCTGTACTGTTAGTGAGAGATATTAGGAGAGGGGAAATTGATGTCAGGTTAGAGATAGTAGGGACCAGTTTAAATTTTAAATTCCTAACACGTCCACTTCTTGTGTATAAATTGAGACTTCTTCTCATAATAAAGCATGACTGATTTTAATGAAATGCAGTTTCCTTTAGAATTCTTCATGGACCACATTGTATGGTCAAGGAAGGTCAAATCAAACGTATACATGTCAGTTTCACCTTTGAAAGATCTAAAACTTCAAGTTATGGCCCTGCCCGTTCACCTATAGAATGCTCCAGCTCTTCCCTCAAGGAAGGGATATAACCCATTGGATTGGACACGATATGATTAAAGCACTAATTTAGAATGATTTATCATATGTTTATTTTTTGCGCACCATGAGGCCCATCCCTTGATAATGCAGTCCGCAGGGCCGGCTTGAGACAATTTGAGGCCTAAAGCAACAATCCTAAATGAGGCATTTTCTATTTTTTAATACTATTGTAACTATTTTATTTAAAATCTATTTTTCTCGATTTAATTATTTTAACTCTTTGATCTTTTTTTAATAGAGAAAAAAATTATAATGAATCCTGATATGTTTGTTTTGAAATTATCAATCTAATGGTTAGCAACAGTAAGATGAGTGTCAAATTGGAGTAAGTGCCAACTCATGGAAGGTGGAACTGATGGAACAATGGTGGGCCAGGTGGCCCAAAAATGGGGTGGTTCACTTTATCCTTATGCACAATCATTGATCATAATAGTATTTTTGTGAATATATAATTATATATACATCAATGTTATATCAGTCCCACAACCTAATCCTCTTTCTCTCAATGAGGAAGCAGTTGATGAATCATAGGATGGTCAGAAATAGGGTGGTGCAAGTGCAACCATCCTTAAGTGCAGCTTGTCCTCGTGATAACTTGAAATATATAATAATGGGATTTTGATAGTACAAGGGCCCTTAAACTTTGGTTTAACTGGGCAGGTGTTCACTATAACAATTTTACCAAAAATGTGATCGTGCATGAAAGAAGGGTTAGCAAAAGACTGAAATTCTCTTTTTTGCGATATCGCACAGATTTCCCCTTCTTTACCAAGGCTGAATCTAGGGTAAAGGGTCTAGGATTTTCTTTTCTTTATGATTTGGAGAGAACCCTACAGGAAGCTCCAAATGCCCAATTTTTCCCATCATTTTCCTTTCTTCTTAATCATAGAAAGGAAAGGAAAAACAAAAACTGCCTCAACTTTCAGAGCTCTAAATCCTCCTCATCCCAACACTTAAAAAGCTTCTCTTTTGCATTTGTTTTTTAACCAAATCCATCTCTCTTTTTTTTTCCCCTTTTTTGTTAGTTTTTTCTCAGCAATTCTAGAAAAAGTAAACTGAAATTTCAAAATCTAACCTTTGCTCTACCCATTCTAAGATGCACTCAGTTTGTTTGTTGTTCACCGCATATGAGCACTAAGTTTGTTGGATCGTCTGATGAATATAGATTGTCTGTTCACTATATAAGAACCCAACTCCACATAAGAAGTATATTACGAGTACATGTCTTTTTCAGTGTATGCAGTCTGTAGAGGGTTTTAGATAGTTTTGAAATCTTGTATATGAACATCAAAGCATTGCCTGGTTTATGACTTAGTTGAATATTTTGGGGCAGAGTTTCTTGGTTATTTTTATTTATGGCAATGCCTTCTGAATTACCCAGGACAACGCCAATGCCTCTAAAGATTTTCAAAAGAAGAGATTGGAACATAAGAGATGTGATTGAGAACCTCAAGTAAGGTTCATGCCCAACTCACTCGAGCTCTCAAAAAATCAGTCAACCTGTGATACTAGACAAAAGGCAGTGGTCTTTGCAACATTGCAATCGGCGGCTGCAAGAACTACAAATGCAAAAGCAAGATTTTTAGACTCCATGTCTACATCCCTCTTACATTGAGTGAATAGGAGGAGAAAGAAAAAATATTTCAGGTGGTGTCAAGTTTTCTTAGATACAAAAAGAGGATGCAGAGAAAGGGAGAATAGGCCTTTGTAAAGAAGGGAAAATCAAAGTGATATCACACAAAATGGCATTTCAGTCTTTTGCCCACCATCCTTTCCCATACGAACACGTCTTCGGCAGAAATTTATAGTTAATATCTTCCCAATTAAATTAGAGTTAAGGGCTCTTACTGTCAAAATACCTATATACATCTAAGTTGCATCGGTCGCACACTCTATCGTTAGTGTAGACCTTCTAACATCGTTCAATTCATTTTTTTTAAGAATCGTTCAATTGTATAAGTCTCATAATCAGTCATCTGGTGAGTCACACAGGAATGTGACTATTTAACAGACACCAGCATGCCATACAGTCAAACCCATAAGTGGAAATTACCTATATGATTACATACATTTGGATTTAAGGAGCTATTTTAGTGATTTTTCAGAAAATTTGGGAGAGATTTAATCGAGTTTGAGCCTTTTTACAGACTGTTTTGGGCAGTTTTCCGGAGTTTTAAGACTCATACGAGTCTCCTGTGGTGGTGAGTTGCGGTTTTGACTGACCACGTGAGCCCCGTTCAAAATCCTTTTGGTTATTGTTAAAACGGTAAATCACTACATTATGCTAAGATAGAACAAGAAATGGTGAAAAGGAGAAAGACCTCTTTTGCATCCTTTCCCAACCAATAATGTATATCATGTTGAGGAAGTCCACTTTTAAGCAAGACTGTCTGTTTCAAAGAAACACAAGAAAGAATAAAATTCCAGACTAAACCAATACAAGAAACTAAGGCCCAAAGAAACATATTGAATTGCAGTCTCTACAATTCAAAGTACACTGGCTTCAACAGGACAAAAAATAACGGTTGGCCAGGGTTAAGGAAGCAGTGCACGTGGAAGATTTAATCTGTCAAATGCTCTGCTGTAAAGGCACTGAACTTACTGATGACTTACATTCAAGATTACATATGAACTTCCAGAAAAGAATTTCCCATATGATGACTTTGGGACTGGAGTCAACTGAAGGTTCTCGACACACCAGATTTCCAGTCCTCTAAAATCTGGGGTTAAGGATACAAACTGAAACAATCACACTCAATAAATCCAGCATATTTGAGCATCTCAAATACAGGAACTACAAGCGGCAATAATTAAAGAAAAATATCAACTGTCATCTCTTGTTGCTAATAAATAAATCATACAGTTTTTTTTTATCAGTGACAGTCAACCATTAACACAACAATGGTTAAAGGAATTCCTTTCTCTGTTGAACCCCATCCACAACGAGCTTCAACCACCAGTTTGCTTCCCCTGGTTTCAGAGGAAGATATATGATAGTTAGCTCTATTCTTTCCCTTAACATGACAAGAAAGGCCCACAGTTTATGATGTTCTTCAAGCTCCCTCAATGACGAGAGACCGGCAAAGAAGTTGGAGAAAATCCTCAAGCAACTCCCTTCCACTCTTCTCCCCAAGCCAAAGGCCTGTCCTTGGTTCCATAGGCATCCATCTCCCCCACTCCCAATGGGCATATGGATAAGCCGTGATCATCTCCTTCTCCTGGTCGACTCATATTTTCATTTGATATATCATCAAAACTAAGCTTAAGCATTCCCATCAGTTGTGGTCTCAATTATGTTCCAGTTCATCTTCATTAATTGACAATCCAGAACATCGTCCCCAGCTTAACACTGCTGAGTTTTTCTAACAAAAGCGAGTGAGACAAACCTAATAGGCTTGTTTGCTTGGGGATTAGCATTGAGCAGTGAAGCTCCAATGCAACATATTGGCTGCTCTGCTGTTTGGTGTTGGATTAAGTTAAGGGTACGCCAAAAATGCCAATCCAAGTTGTTCAGGAAACCAGCTGAAACACACATTTCTTGAAAAGGTACTGTAATTGTGCATTACACATTCAAAATAAAGGCAGTATTCCACAAACCCCATATGCCAAGAAAGACATTAAGATCTCCTACCATCATAGTTAAAGGACAATCCAAAATCAAAGACTCAAAATTTTCTTCTTTCCAAAAGGTGCCTAATTTTTACAACATTAACAAAGGATTTATTGAAGAAGGCGGCGTCACCTAAAATTACAAAGGCAATCGTTATTCAAGAGTTGACTCCTGCTTTTAAGACACTCTGACTCTGTTCACCCAAATATCATCTCGAAGTTTGCTTTTAACACCAATTTTATCCCAACTAGCCGCAGTTTCTTTAAATAGTCATGGCTGTTTTACATTGGGAAAACAAGTGGAGCACAAAGTTCTCTCCTTTGCACATCAAACATATGATTGGGAGGTTAAATTTCTCACTCCAAAGGTGATCATGTTAATCACATCACTATGTCAGCAATAAGCATCCAAAAAATCATTCATTTGTTATTCGGGAATTGGGAACAACTCCTCCGAACCTTGATATCAAAACACATTGAAATTTCCAATTGAACAAGAAGATTCTCACAAGTCCCCACTAGTATTTCCTCAAATTCACCCTCATGCCCTCTCAGCAATTTAAAAAATGAGATAAAAAGAAGCTTCATAGTTCATCCTCTAAAGATAACTGCTACTGTAGAGTCAATTACCAACTCTTAGGCTAAATTAGGAATAGTACTAAATACCCTTTCTAATTCCAAACAAGGAAAAGCAAGGAACTCATTTGCTTGTAGTTAACACTTAGGTACCGTTTGGGAAGGGGGAAAAATGAGGGGAGGAAAAAAAAGGGGGGGAAATAGAGGGAAAATGAAAAATGAGGGTGTTTGGGAAGGGGGAGTGAAAGTGGGAGAGGAGAAAATGGAAGGAAAAAGAGTGTGGGGCCCACTCAAAAATTCCCCCCCCCCCCCCCCCCCCCACAAGAGGAAAATGAGGGCAAAAGAGGGGAATTTGTGGAAAATTACTAAACTGCCTTTTTGTCCAATTGAAACTTTATGAGAAACAAGGGTAAAATGGTCTTTGTCTCTCTCCCTCACAAACAAACAAAATTATACTTTTTCACTTTTATTCCCCGCTTTACTTTTTGAATTTCCAAAACAAAAGGAGGAAAAATCCTCCCCTCCCCTCCCCTCCCCTCAAATTTTGAGGACAATTACCACTTTCTCTGCACTCTGCAGCATTGGACCTCAAATTTAATATAAAAAAAAAAAGGGTGCTCCTGGAATAACCTTCAATAATATCACCATTTGAAAAGGGGAAACAAGCAACAAGGAAAGGAAGAAATGACAAATAATTCGAGCAGCACTGCAATACATAGATACAGGCAGCTAAGGAAGAAGCACAACACTGCATAAACATTCTGAAATAGCGAGAGGATACGGCTTAGCTCCTGCACCTTGGAAAGTTGCATCCACATCCTTTCTAAATGGTGGCATTTCCTCCCCCAAGGATCTGCGAGTCCAGGTTCTATTACCCAGGTCACCAGGCACCCTTTTTACCTTATCTGCAGTTCAGCAACATGTACTCAGTACTTGCATGCGACAATGATCATGTTCCTTGTTGATACCAAAAGCGGTACCAGAAACAGCACAGATGTTGGTGAAAAGTCATTTGGTATGAGGGTTTTCTAAACTTTGACCAACTTTCTCATGCATGAGAGCATCTAGTCATGGTCTCATGGCCCCGCATCATCTGAAGGTTAGAAACACTCGATGGCTTCATCTTTTGGCATATGCCTACTCAGATGATACATAACTCGCACTTATATGCATGCAAAATGGGAGATGAAACATGTGGAAGAATCATTAAATCGCACATTCATCAAAAGCGATCGAGAAGTAGAAGAAGAAGAAGACGACTACAACGTACCTTATCTGGTGAGATTCTTTGGATTCAAATGGAGAGAAAGAAGGCGTTGAGAGCGAGCGAGGAATGAGGAGATTTGAATGAAAGAGATGCGAAAAGGGAAAGAAGCCCTAGCGAAAAGAGCTGATGTGCGAGACAAGTAAAGGAGAAGATAAAAGACAAGGTGGGGACGGCTGAAGAGGAGAAGCGGCAGTGCTCAGCAACCAACAGCATGCTTGCCTTTTTCCATCTTTTTCTATCACTCTTTCAATTTCCACCTTTCAGGTGGGGCCAGATCTTGAAAAGGTTGATTTCCCATTCATAAGTGTTGATGAGAAAGAGAGAGATGGGAAATCGTAGCTCTGCCTTTCTGGCAGTCGTGCCTCCCCATCAGCTCTTTTGGAGAGGGTAGTGGGAGCTGCATCTGTTCCCGCGCTCAGACTTGACGTCACCCACCATCGAAATCCATAGGGGTGGCCACCAATTATATCTAAACCGCTCAAAGTGTCTTTTGCGTTAGAAGTCGGACAAAATTCAATCGAATCTACCTCAACTTTAACTCAACTTGAGATACAAGGTAAAAAAAAAGTTTTACTTAACTTGGAATTGGTGCAAGAGATTTTTACCTGCTCATACCACGAGCTACAAGGTAGCAAATGAATTATTAATCAATAGCAAGTGATATTATATTATTATTATTATTATTATTATTATTTTTGATAACGTAGGGTTCCTAGTCCTTTGGAGCAGAATAATTCCTAAGGGCCCAGGAGAGAAAGCCGGATAAAATTCCCCTGTAGCCAAATGATATTATATTAAACCAATGGGTTTCGCATTCAATTTTGACGGCATTCCTTTCAATTTTTACTATTGTTATTGGGTCTTGATGAAAAGCTAAAATATATAGCTTGTTAAATTCGAATTCACAACTTTTTTTTTTTTTTTGAGATATCTAATTTAACCACCACACCACACCACATAATACATATATGTAATTATTTATCAAAAAAATGTAAAACGTAGTTAGATGGAGTGGGGATCCTAGCCACATGGACATGGTCATCATGCATGTGCACCATAAAAATCTAATTATAGCAAGAAAGCAAAAGATAGAAATCCCCACTATGCAGAGGCCATTGATTTCATTACCTTGAATTTGATAGCTAGTGGTGCCCAAAGGATCCCTTTTTTTTTTATGTTTCTTTTCAGTTGGCTACAAAAAAACTAATGGCATATGCAGGGATTCTCACTCCATACCAGGAAGAGTACTCATGGTCAGATGAACAAGAGACAGCCATTATATGAATCAGACGAAAAGAAAGTGGTAAATTGGTTGTGCAGGATATCCCTATCAGGGCTTTTACATGATTCTATATCCAGGTTGGCCTCCCAAAATCAGCCTTTTTTTCAAATGACAATTCAATACTGGGGCAATTTTCACCCAAAGAGCACAGTACAACTATAGTGCTGTGTGGG
The DNA here is from genome assembly GCA_028538565.1 of Umbellularia californica. Classification (NCBI taxonomy): domain Eukaryota; kingdom Viridiplantae; phylum Streptophyta; class Magnoliopsida; order Laurales; family Lauraceae; genus Umbellularia; species Umbellularia californica. The sequence goes on from JAPQWN010000001.1 coordinate 106,330,393, forward strand.
AATTTTAACCCACGCCTCTAATTCATCGACATAGGGTCCTACATTTGTGGATGGTATGGATCAAATATCCCACCCTATTCACGTGCAAAAGTCCTGCGGGTGCGAAAGCTCCTAATCATTGAATGTCACAGGGTTCGCCAAGTTTTGCTGTTGTATACCCAGAGTGTGAGAGCTATACGGTGACGCAGCATAGCCAAGGTCTCCTTTTTAGGGCAAAAAATGGGCTGGGCACGACTGTCCTTAAGAGGACTCAACCAAGTCTGAGGTCTGCATCGGGTCTGAATTAAAAATCGACTGTCCTTAGAGAGTCTTCAGGTTGTGTAAGTTTAACTTGGTATTCTTTCTTTATCAATCAAACAAATTTGATTTGCTGACCCAGTTATCTATTAGAACTACGGCTTGCATGAACAGTAGGCCCATTGGATTTAGCCCAGGTTTGAAATTTAGCGCCAACTGTTTCAAAGTTCATATCAGTCCTGCCATGTTTGGGTTGGAAGTCTTTGCTCCACCTAGCCTGCTTAGTCGAATCAGTTGGGAGTGTCTTCTGGGTCTAAGGGATGGTGCTTCTGGTGTACCCTCTGCATGCAACATTTGCAACCTCACAGGCTCAACAATTAGTAATTAGGGCTTGGCCGAGTGGTCTAGACCACAGCTCCTCCCTCTTCTAAAGTTAGAGGTCTTGGTATAAACCCTCAGTTCCCCCCTCTTCAGGAACCGAAGGTTGAGTCCACTTATGCTACCACCTAGGGGCTACAGGGGTTTTACCCAACTTCTCTCTGGTCCCGGAGGGAATAGTCCAACTGTTGCCTAGTGCAGTGCAATCAATAACCAAGTGCTAGATGGGTTCTTACAAATGGTTGTTGCAAGATTTCTTCTTTCAACCCAGAATCTTCAATTTAAATTTTTTCTTTGCAAAGTTTTTGCATGAATCAACAATCCGAACAACAGGTTCTCACAATTTTTTTAAAAATCTCCAACAAAAATACACATAGAACGGGCTTGGATTAAGTAATAGAAAGTGAAACCTGACCTGGCCAAACCAACTAAAAAAGCAAATGGGTGGGTTGGGCCATATGTGTTTCCTCTTGGCCCAGTCACTTAAGGCATGTATTGGGCTTGGGTTGGATACAGTCCTGTGTTTCTAAAGTTGGTCGGGGCTTGGAATTTCTGGACCATAAACACCCCTACAGTCTCCCTTCTCCTTCAATACCATGTAACTTTTATTTTTTTTATATCATATCAGTTTGTTAAGTAGAAGATCTAAATACAATATATGTTGGGAGGGACAAGTTAAAAAAGGCAACAGAGGATGATTTTATCCTTCAGTCAATTTCTCTCACCTTCTTCTACATATGCTGTTGCAATTGCTGTTGAGAATTAAGTATAACGTATACGCAGAAAACCCATGAAATTGGGTTTGTATATGTTTGTGTGGAGCTTACTTTTCTGTTGAAAATGAAAATAGATTTTGAGAGAACTACATTTTTTTTAGTTCCGTTTTAATATTTCTATGGTTATTTGCTTTTGCTTTTGGAGGTAAATGCACTTTTCGAAACTTTTGTGGAGGCATACTTAAACCAAAGAGGTGAATGTTTCTCTAGTCTTACAAGAGTTGGGAAGAGTATTTCATCAGGCAAATTGTTTTTCCTCGCAAATAGTGGAAATTGAAATAATAGAAAATGAAAGTCTTTTAAGGTTTACACTTTTGAGAACCGGGAGCGTACAGGCGTGCCTGTACAAGCCGGTGGTTCCGATCGGACCCGTCAAACTGCGATGCGCTTCTAAAACCTATATGTAAATTCTGGTCCATTTCGAAAAATCCAATAAAAATAATAGGTCAACCCTCAAGATCCTCATGAAAACCCTCGTTTTTACCTCCAAAACCAAACTACCTATTAAGATCCGCACACCTCAAACAACCATCCTAAGTCCGCCACTGCTGAGAACAATGGCTGCGGACAAAATTGGATTAGGAATTACCAGAATTTGGAGTTGATGTACAATCTAATAGTAGATATTTATAAAACCATGGTGCGGCCAAAGCACAACGGTACCATTGGCTAAGAAGAGGTCACTTGGGAGTACTTGAGTGTGACTGGTCCATGGATTAAATGCATCTCTGAAGTATATGGTGCCATTTCCCGCTCATCTTAGACCATATTCTTTAACAACCATTTTCCGTTTTCAGTGGGATGTGAACAACATTGTGGTACATGCTCTCGTACAAGATACTCAAGGCCCGTTTGTCTCTAGGAATCTTAACAGTTAGATTTTTAAAAGTGGTCAGAGACGAAGAAACAAAGGTAAGTATCATAAGCCGGCACACTCATGATTAAGTGATGTAACATCTTAACATCACGAACATGCCGGTAGATCAATCTTAGTTACTCAAGCTAAAGTTATCACTGATCACTCTCCGATCAGGAGCTGAACCTAGAAAAAGGTGAATATCATAAAATGATGAATCAAGAGGAAATGTGAAAAGAATGCTCGGTCATCATCCTCGTAATTCAAATCTCAAGAAAGCAAAGGTCCAGTCTATGTCTACCCTCCCTCCGGCAATTAGTGGCCAGTACGTGCACTTAACTATTAACTCTGCACGACATTGGAGGACCTTTCTCTGGTATCTTTCCTTCCCAATTTTGATCAAGCTATTCAATCTAGGGCATTAAGGACCGATTTGAGGACCATACCCATGGACCCGACCAAAACCTAAAAGATTTGAAGTAGCAGGTTTACCGTTGGTTGTATTAGCGGTAAATTTGAAATTGTAGGCTTTCTCGCTGGTACAAGCAGCGGTAAAGTTGTATCCGAATATCGGACCCACAAGATTTGTGAAGCATGAAAATTAAGGGAAACATATATACCGCCCCTTATAGACCCCAACTTTGCAAAGTCCTTTCCTACTTGGGATGCAAACTCCTTTCTTAATTGAGATTTAATTAACATCCCAAATAGCCCCTCGTGTAGGGTGCTCATGAGCTGAGCTGAACTGTGCCCAACCTAAATTAAAATTTGGGTTGGGCTTAGATATTTTATTTGGGCTCATTTAATAGATGGGTTGGGGATGGATTCTGTTGTAGAGAGCCCATAGCCCAGTCCAGCTAGAATGTAAAAAGAATAACAGGTAAATATTGAGCAGGGGTTTGAACGTGGGTACTCACACATAAGAGTGTACATGGATCAGATTGGTGCGAATTAGGCCAAATCCGTTACCAATCCGTTACCTACGGATTGATGGATTTGAAATCTGTCACCAAGGACCGGATTGGATCGGTTTAATCCGTTGAATCTAATGTTAAAAAAAGAGATCAAACATGTTGTAAAGAGTTTCAACATATAAGTTGGATCAGTTTAAGCCGTTGAATCTAATGTTAAAGGAAGAGATCAAACATGTTGTAAAGAGTTTCAACATATAAGCTAACATTCTACAAAAAAAATACAAATTACAAATATATTTTTTTGTCCCAAAAGCTACCCAATTGATCAATACAAAGAGCTGTTTTTATCTACATTACAACCAAAAGAGATCTAATCAATAAATAAAGCCAAACATGTTGTTAAATTCATAAAAAAAAAACACACTCCATCTATTAAAACTTATATTTTCTTCTTTTATATTTAGACCTCTTAACTTATATTTAGATCCCTTTAGTTTTTTTTTATTTTATTTAATGCAATGGATCGGATTGGATTGAATCCGTGAATTGAGGGTGAAATCCATCACCTATTTGTTGCTAACGGATTACAAAATTTTTAATCCATCACCAATCCGTTTACCTTCGGTTCGGTTAAAAATCCGCAGATCGGATTGGTTTTACGGATTTTTTGTGCAACTCTACTAGTCACACATAGGGTTTTAAATGGAACGGTTCCAGATCGGAACCATACTGGACCTGAACCCTTTTCTAAATAACAGTTCTGGTTTTGACTCGGAACCTATTTTGTTGGTTCCAAACCTGGATCCGGGTCCACTTAAAGGATTGAAATCTAGTTCAAAAGCCATTTCTAATTTTCCTTTATTTTTTTTATTTTCTTCTTAAACTAAGAATATCATTTAACTTATAGCAGTGCATCAAGTCTATTACTTCCAATATTATACATATAAATGTCAAAAGGATAAGTCTATTCCTTGGCGGGGGGGGGGGGGGGTGTAGATGATATAATTTACGCATTTGGAGTACCAGACATATATGGTGGATGCGTTTTAAATCCCTGGGCCCGTTTGGTAATTTTACATGTAAACGATAAAGTGTAATAAAGTATCAAATCAAGAGAGAATAATATATAATGGGATTATGATGGTATTTTATTTTTAGTTGTTTTGTATGCAATCTTTTTGACTTTTTGTATGAAAAGTGGAGCTTTTTGCTTTTTAGTGGAGAAATGATGTTGCTTTTTTAACTTTTTTTTTTTTTTAAATTGGGGAAGTTTTGAATTAAAGTGCTATTGATATTTCCCCTTATCTGAGGCTTTACTTGACTTTTATTAATCTACTAAAGTGCCAAACGGATTTGAATTGCATTCATATACTAAGGAATTCATAGTGGAATGAACACTACCAAAGGATAAGGATATAAGTTCCAGATATAGATATTCATAAGTATTGAATTGGATTATTAGGGTGATACCTAGCTAGTTATTCATTTTCCAAACAAAAAGGGTATAATTCAATGCTCATTTTTCAAAATTTACCTTTGATGTTCAATTTTCAGTTTGTTTGGAGAGTCTAATAAAAAAACAAGTAGTTGCAGCACACCACAGATGGAGGTGAGGACTGGAGATGAAGACATTTTCATGGCCAAACAAGCTCCTTCCACGTGGCAAACATCAAGTCATGCATCGTTAAACTGAAATCAAGATGAATTAATTACTTGTCAGGTTGGTCTTTGGCTTTGTCATATATGATCTAGAAGATCAATCTTTCAGCCAAATACGTGGTCGAGAATCCATAATGCGACCCTTGACTGGGCCACCCATGCAGCCCATGCAGATCTTGAATAAGAACCCATAACGTCTGAGATACGATCAGGCATTATTCGGGTCTGACCATTTGGGATTAGAAAACGGTTCGGGTAGGACACGAACCAGTTGAAGTTAACATGTGAACGACCTTTAGTCCGGTCGAGTCGCAATTCATGCTTTATCACTCCTTTAAATCGATGCTGACCCGATATCTCCGTCCCGTGTAACACAAGGTTTATGTCTAAACTATCAAAACCCATTCAAAAGGAGATGAAACTGAAGTCTCCATCAAATTCTTAAATTGAAAATGGATTCTGTCTAAATATCATATAGAATTTTTTAAGGATACGTTTGTGCAGCGCTGCAGGAAAATCCTAATTATTTGAAAAACTAAGTTTCTACAAGTACAACCGCTCTTTTTTTAAATCGGTATTTTGTATAACCACGAAAAATTCAATTTATTTTCTTAATTTTTCTCGTGAAAAGATATCTGCACTAAGCAAAGATTTTACTATAGCATGGAGAAGCATTTTCTGCTTTTCACTTTTTCTTTTTTTATAGAAAAGTGCATACACAAATGTGTCTTAGGTATATTCATGTTTATAAGTCCAACTAAGTTTTACATTCAAAATCATTATTTTATTTTATTTTCAATAACTTAGGATTTTTAACAAAGTTAGACCTATTGATTAATGACACATTTGTATAGCATTCGTAGAATCAGCTCTTCAAAAATCTCACTTTCTTGTACCCACGTACAGGAAACGTTTTTCAAGGTTATTACAAAAAATTGATTTCTGTTTTTCGCACTTTTTCTTACCAAAAAGACTATTGCATTAAATGAAAAAAATAATTATATATATATTTTTAAAAAACATAACTACACAAACTTGGCCTAGATATAAAACACTTGATATCTAGAAATCTAAATTCTCATTAAATAGTGGAAAATTTACACAATATAAATGAGCAATGTATTCACTATGGTAGAATAGAACCTTCGAAAATTCCTTGAATTGCAAATGAGCCTACCATTCTGGTGGAAAGGATGGATATTGTTTGATTTAAGTAACACATACGGTCAAGAGAAGAAAAATAAAATAAAAAGGCATATTACATATGATTGGGAAGTCTTGTCATACTCCGACTTTCAAAGATGTCGGCATCATTTTCGTCTAACATTGTAAGCCACGACGTGTGGCTGTGAGCATTGCCTTTATGTTTTTTTTTCAACATTTCAACATGGCGATATGGAGTTCTGGAATGGAAATAATGAAGAAACAGAAAGGGGCTTGTTACAGATGGCCTCCGCTGACAATTTAAACCTATGTGGGCCATCTTTGCCTCATCAAACTGTTTATGTGAATGTGTATGAATTCAACCCAACAGGAGGTTGGACTAGTGGTCAGGATCACGGTTCCTTCATTTTCTAGAGTTAGAGGTCTTGGTATCAACTCTCGATTCCTCCCTCTTCAGGAACTGGAGGTTGAGTCCATTTGTGCTACCGCCTAGGAGCCACAGGGATTTTATCCGGCTTCTCTCTGAGCGTGGAGGGAATAGTCCAGTGCAAAGGGTTGGGAACCCTCCGTCAGTAAAAAAAAAAAAAAAACCTGTATGAATGGGTAATTAGCCAAATTACACTTCAATCAAAGTAATAGACAATGTTTGATTGAAGTCACAATTGATGCACTGCAAAAATGAACCCACGTGGAGAAGAATGTAAGAGGAGATTGACAATAGTTTTGGATATTCCAAGACAATAGCCATAGAGTTTAGCTTTGTTTTTCTCAAAATTTCAGTTAAGGAAAGAGACCCTTCCAAAGGGCCGCTTAAGAAATTTTGTCTAGAAAAATTCTAAATTTTCTGAATTCCCGAATTCTCTTTGAGCCCAAGCATTCAAAAATCTTAGCAAAAATCACAAGGACACCCTTAAAGGCTGAGTCATCTCAGTCTATGATCGCCAAGATGAGGCCCATAGGGATCCACCAACACGACGCGAACGCATTAATCAATCCAATGATCTATCTCAAACACATGCATACATGTATTAGTATCTCTGCTACTTTTCATTTCTTTTTCCCCACTTTTTTTTTTTGTAAGATAGTTAGTCTCTACAAGTCGTGCCTGAGTTGGGTCGAGTCATTGGAGAGCTTACCCATGGTTTAGATTCCTTTAGACTGAACCTGATTTATCTAATTTGACTCGGCTAGATGGTTAACCAATTAGGTGAGTCAATGACCCTATAACCAACTCGCCCGCGTTACTCAGCTCATCAGTCATCCAAAACAAGTCAACTTTCCAAGTTGTTAAAAAGAGCCTCAACTTGACCCAAATGCTATATATTCTATAACTGAGTGGGGCGTTGGGGCTCCTAATTTCAAAGGTGATAGAAATGGCCGACAAAATTGAAAGGCTCCTACATCTCTCCAAAAGGGCCAAGTCTTATGGTCTTCATCCATGTTTGATCATTTTCTGAGCTTTGATGTTGACCCTCAAATGACTGGTAATAAGCGTGTGCCATTTATTTGTGTGATTTGGACCCATTCAAGATCAGTTGGTTGCGGCATGAATGTGTGTCATTTGGGACCATTCCTCAGGTAGTTGTGGTTGAATGATAGCACTGCTTGCCTGTGATCCTCACTGCTCGCATCTAAAGTTCCGCACATTTTTTTTCCTGCAAGTGGACCACTGGTAATTCTCATTATGGATAAAGGTTAGGCGAATGATTAGCTCCACCAATCCTAACCTTTAATTTAGCAGATGAGATTTATAATCTGGGATAGAATGATCAAAGGTGGGCCCAAGTGGACGCCATAATGCGGACCGCATATGAACATTTAACAGTCCGCTTTTCGGTGAAAATTCCTTCCAAACTATATATACATTATACAGACTTGATGATAAACAAAGAGCACTGGATGGAAGTTCTTACAGGAGGAGGCCCAGATAACCCAAGATTTGGCCTGCCCAAGCCCATGGAGCAAAAGTATCACATCTGTGAAAAGTTTTAGGAGTTGTGGCCCATCAGGGATTTATGTTTACCAACATAACAGTCAACATTATCCTATCTCTGTAATTGTTAAGGTTGTGACTTATTAGAAGATTGTGATCACCAGATTAATTGTTAATCATGTAATCTAATTATGTTACTATAGCATGCCAATGTGGGATTGCGAAATCGTCAAACTGAACAAATTCGTGTATGTTGGAAATCCAAACAACAACAATTTAATTGAAAAAAAAAATTTTCTAAAGGAAAACCAATTAAGTCCCCATCACACCCAAATCACACCCACAACAACAATTTAATGATTTCTTTTTTGCTAAAAGAATTTTTTATGAAAAGTTGAAAATCAATCAAGTCACAATCACATACAAATCAGACCCACTAGGAGACAACTTTTTTCTTCTATGAAAATAATGGCAAAGTTTTTGTTGTCATAAGAAAAGGATCACTTGCTTTTTGGTACTATTCACTAACAAAATCCTGTGACAAGGAACCCAATTCCTTCTTTTTCAGTATTTTGGATTGCCCTTTTCCCTTATTCCTGCTTTCCAATGTAAATAATGAGAGTTTGGATGCTCTTATGTGCCTGACCCGGGAAAATAGTGGAATTCCATGATGAGGCCCACCTATTGAAAATTGGAGCCATTTAAAATCAATGTCATATCTACGTATGGGATGTCCTACAATTTTACTCTAATAGGAGTAGGTAGCACTTCAAGATTGAGCCTACCAGTTAACACAATCTCATCCATTCTTAATAACATTCATTAATCACGTTATGAACTATTTGTTCAATCTTAACCGAAGTGAAATCTAAGGACTCCCGTGCATAGTAGGTAGGTCATTTATATGCGCATTTGAGTTTTCTATGGGTGAGTCCTACTGTGGAGTTCCACTCCTTCTACTCACATAATGCCTGAGTTAGAGAATCTGCACTCAAAGAATGAATGATATGAAAAGGTGGCTCTTATTCTTGGCGGTTTTCTATTTTTTACCTCTCATAGAAACTATCCACCAAAATGACTTCTAACTGTGACAACACATTTGCCTGTGAGAGGACTGACTCTATGATAAATAGGAAAACTTTTCCATTTTTCCATACAACACACTCTTTCATTGTTTGGTGCAACACTTTTAGGTGAATTTATTTCTTTTAATAAGGAGGAGTATAGAGTAATATTTGATCAATTTGGTCTAGTTCAGTTCAATAAGAGGGGCCATTAAGCACAATTAGGGTAGAGATTAATTTGACACTTGGTTTTTTTTCTTTAAACCCACTATAAGGGGCCAGACCCCGCCCTTGAGTGAGAGTAGTAGACTTCGGGTAAGGTGATGGAGCCCTCGGGTGATGGAAAGTGCATGGCATGACCAACTTTCGAACAATAACTAGTGAGGTGAGTGCCGATGCCGTCCTCAATTTTAGACCTAATTGAAAATAAAATATATGCTTTTTTTCAAATTGTTGAAAATGAAATATTTGCAAATTGTAAACACACGAAATGAGTTTGCATGATTTCCCAAAGCAAAAAATAGTGCTCAGCCGGGTAAAAGATGAAAGGTACCTATGAAAAACAAAACCCACAAAAGCTTCAAAATGTAAGAATGGTATTCTGTCTGAAATTCTTGTCCAAAAAATGTTTTAAATGGGCAATTTAGTAATTTGAAGAGTGACAAACGCCTGCTCATTAAAATTTAAAAGTCTACACCTGCTCAGTAAACTCAGTGTCTAAGCCTCTAAGTGTTTCGGAAGGGAGGAGGGGAGGGGAGGGGAGGGAGGGAAAATTTGAGGGGGAAGGAAAATGAAAGGGAGGAGAGGAAAAATTAATTTTTCCTCCTCTTGTTTGGGAAGTCAAAAAATAGGGGGAAGGAAAAGTGAAAAAGTAGGGAGACAAAGACTATTTTACCATTCATTTTAAAAAAATTTCAAAAGGACAAAAAGGGCATGTTGGTACTTTCCCCCTCATTCCCCTCTTTCCCTTTCATTTTCTTTCTTTTTTTGGGGAGAAAATTTTTGCCACAAGAAGACAAAAACTTTCCCCTCACTAATTTCCCCCCACTTTCCCTTCCTTTTTTTTCCTTCCCCCCTCTATCCCCGTTCCCAAACCTACTGTTCTCTGCTTTATATATGGCACACATTATATCATATCAGTCAATACTAGGTCCAAGGAAACGGGGTTCCATTAATTGGGTCTTATACGGTTATACCTCGTACATCATGATAAATGCTATCAAGAGCCAAGCAACTAACAGTCAAAAGCCTTGGGTCTGAAAGCAAATACACTGGGACCTCACAGGTGATTTCCAACGTAAGACCCGATCGCATGTCTCGTATCAGCACGGGATCTTTAAATGAACGGGACAGACTGTAATTGATCCATTCATATTTGTCGTGAGTGAAAAGCATTAGAGGATCTCGAATCCTTATAATCATTTTACTTTAGAGTGATTCTAAACGCACCCTCATTATGTGCTGTACACACACATATCCCCTTATGTGAATAGTAAAAAATCACTGTTCATATAAGGAGATGTAGGTGTGCACAGCAGTATGGAAGGGTGCATATAGAATCACCCTTTACTTTATTATTTATGTGTGATAATTTTGTAGTGTCTCACTGGTTCACATCTACTGCACTTTTCTTTTTGTATGTATTTTTTTTCTTATTGAAGACTCCTTTTCCGCCATTTAAAATTGATATCGTTATTTGTTCCTTTTATTTATCTTAGTATTGAAGATAATCTTTTTCATTAAGACAAATGGAAGTTGCTTTTGCCAAATTATTATTACGTTTTTGGCTAAATCACTTTTACTAAGTTTAATTGCTTCTAAATCTTAAAAAAAAAAAAAAAAAAAACCCATTAAGGAGGAGATGTCATCTTCAACCCTTTTTTCATATTTGACCATTTCTGGATTGGTTGGGTTATTCTTTAAGTGTGGGTTTTCATTGTTTAAGACAGTGGAGGATGCCATCTTGAAGAAATATTCGTTTTAGCCTCCACGTACATGTCAAGTTTGACCAGTAAGCTTATTTATCTTAAACAAATCAACAACTGCTACCATATGATCACATTTATCTTTAGAAAAGAAGGCTAAGAAATGAGTGATTGACTATACTAAGGGTTTGAAATGCATTTAGAGCTAATGAAGTGGAGATCCTTTCCTTCTTTCAACATCAAAGGATGCCAGTTATTTCCGTGTTGTAGTTCTATTGTTGGCTTGTTAATTTAGATTAGATTAGATCATGCACCAAACATAAAATTAAATAGTAGGTGAGCTATATTATATAACGTAGATGAAAGACCATTTTGGTCCTAGTTTTGTCTTTTAGTAATTGTAAAGTGGGCCCATCAAATGGAAGTGTGAGGCTGAGAAAAGGAGAGAAATAATCCAGGCCATTGCTTTTGAGGATGATGATTGGATGGGACCTGGCTTTTGACTTAAACCCACGTGTTTAATTGCACAGACTATTTTGTGGTGAAACTTGGAAGCCTCGTGTGAGGATGACAGGGAGCCATACAAAATGTACCGTTACATGCAGGGTGTTTCGCTGTAGACCCGTTTAAGATAGGCAAAGGGGTGGTCATCATCAATCTATTCACTCTATACGTTTTTACCTTCTTTTATTAATGAAATAGTTCTCTTTTTGTACGAATTAGATATCCCGCATTTCTCAAAATGGTTTATTCATTTGATGAGATTTGGTATGATCCGGATGAGATTCAAATTTTAAGGACAATAATGAAATTTACGGTAAGAGAAAAGAGACGTTCTATTGGCACGTAATTTTTCTTCCTTCCGGTACACACATTATTTTAAAAAAAAACTGTGAAAGTATCTTTTTGCCCATCCTCTCATTTTCTCTCTCCCCACCTCCCCCTCAGCTCAGGCCTGGATCGGCGCAGGCTGGTCCCTCTCCTCTCCTCCCTCTCGCTTTCCCCCTGCCAATGTTTTTTCTCCCCCTTCTCCCTCTCTCTCTCTCTCTCTCTCTCTCTTCCTTTCCCGGGCAGGCGTAGCTAGGGCAGCTCGGTAAGGGGAGAGTCTGGGAGAAGGGGAGAAGAGGGATTGGCCGAAGCTGGTCAAGGCTAGAGCCGAAGGTGAAGGGGAAGGAAAATAGTGGGAGGGAGGGAGGGAGGGAGGGAGTGAGAACATAGCCGGTTCTAGCCGGAGCCGGAGGTGAAAAGGAAACGGAAATGGAAAGGGTGGGCAAAAAGGTAATTTCACGGGGAGGACATTTTTTTTTTTAAATATATGTGTGGAAAGAGAGAAAGGAGCATCTCCCAAGAGAAAAATTATTGTGAGGGTTCAAGTCCCTCTACCTAACTTTTAAATTTCATCATTTAACTCTGAGGGATAGCTCAGTTGACCTATGACCACGGTTTGCATCCGGAAATTGAGGGTTCGAAACTATACTACCACACGGGGCCACAAGGGATTTATCCGGCTCCCCTAGAGCCATAGGTATTATTCTAATACAAAGGACTGGGACACCCTCCATTATAATAAAAAATAAAAAAACCTCTTTATTTCATCATCTGTTTCAAATTAGTTGTGGTTTTTTTTATTCACAGTACTCTTTCACAAGTGGATATGAATAGAATGCTCTCTCTTACTACAATTCTATATAAATATATATAATATGCTTATAAATGAACAAGCTATACAAAAATTTGTGAAAATATCTCCTTTCAATTAACAACTATCAAACAAATCAAAAAATGTTATGAGATTTATATTAACCGCATTCAGTATAAGTTCATGACACGCAAGTGCGCTAACTATGTTTCAGCTTGTGATCAATCCATAAATACCAATAGAAAATAAATAGGTCCTCAAAGTGGGGTCAATGACATAAATTAATGGAGTCTGGAGCCCTACTTGCGGTTGATTCATGATTTCCCTAAGTAGATGAATTCGGCTTCACCATGTTTGTGGCAATGCTACATCAGCACCCACTCACTAGAAGTTCGGATTCCCTGTTGCAATTATTACATGGGAATGTGTAACACATGCCATGAACTCCATCATCGGCCCCGCAAAATTATAATTCAGGCCATTCAAGATGAATCCCATTCCTTCCAAGGATGTATCCTCAAACTTCGGTTCAATATGAGCAGGTCCCACCTCCAATTGAACACATGATAGAATTGTGATTAACTCCACATTAGTAAAGATGCCATGTTACCGCTCAATCACATTTTTAATTGTGTGGTCAATTTTACGGTAGGGCATATTTCTATCAAAGTGAAATGTAAGAATATTTCATTAGAGAGGATGCGACTCATCTTAAACAGTCTGGATTTTCGCCATGGGGGCCCCATGATGGCGCCCTTGTGTTACAAGGTTCCTTTATAATCTGTTGGTCTAGGACCACGGTATGCACTTGAAAGTTGTATATTTGAAACTGCACTTCCACACTGGGGCTACAAGGGAGTTTACCTGGCTTCCATTTGGGCCCGGAGGGATTACTCCAGCCCAAAGGGTTGGGAACCCTCCCATAGCAAAAAAAATCGTTGCGGCAGGAGATCCAGGCTCAAATTAATGGATGTGTGCCTAATTTTAAGTCAATTTTGCTGGATATAGATGGAGACATGGTCTGAAGACGAGGTTACTACATGATAGTCTTGCCTGCTACATACCAGCTGTCACACCCTGAGCCTGAGATTAAGCTCATCTCGAAGTATGACGTACGCCCGCGTGGAAATTCAAATCAACATGAATTCCACGAACGGGATTTCCCATAGGATATGGCGTGTGAGATAAAAAAATTCCTTGTATAGTTCAATCATAACATATCGATATATATAAACATCCATCAAATATGTAACCATGATAAAAAAGCATAATCTAGTCCACGAGCATAGTTAAGAGTTTAAGTTTCCAAGTTAGAAAGTAAGAAAGAAATACTAAAGTACAATGGAAGCAAGTATTAATTAAGTTTATAATCCCAAATAAAAGTCTAAATCAAGTCTAAGTATATGGCAATCTATACCATGGTCAAGGAAAATGGTAATGCATGTACACTCAACACATAGGTGTCTAAAAGACATCCTCTGGAACCTACTCTGCTAGCTGTTAAGAAGTCTCCTCCCCAACCTCCGTGATCTCTTGGGTAATGGCGTCGACGTGATCCTCCCCTGTAACGTCAAGTATAGCACCATTAGACTACGCTAAATAAAGTAAATAAGAATAAAATATAACATGCATATCAAATGAGTACGATTGACAAGAGAGATCATATGAGGTCAAGTAAGGAAATCCAGGCACAAATGATACATGAGTAAGCATGATACGTAAGTAATTAAAGATGACAAGTGCATATACATACATATCATAACTAGCTGGCAAAACCACATGGGCTATATTCTCCTACATAAACATGTAAACATAGTCACATGAGTGCATGGCATAACATAACATAAACATGAAGTACCACTAGGAAGCACAGGACTCGGATACTCCATCGTGAACCTGAGGTACCGGTCAACCTCCCATACAAATACCATATGCAGAGGTCTATAAAAATTAACTAAACCTGCACCCAATCGGATCTAACCAGGCTAAGGTCAAAGCTAAGTGGTGCCGACTCAAGGGATAGAGTGTACATCAAATATCATGGTATGACATAGCGTGAGCATAAACATATACAAATGTAAACATGGACAAGTACATTATGATAATTATAAAGCGCGTAACATGACATATCATATGAACATACATAGATACATAATGCACAACACCCTCTAACATTAGAAATTCATTGGGCTTAAATTAAGGTTCAAGGATCCAATACTAAGGTCCAAAACTAGGTTCATAACTACCTAAAAATCCTATTAAGTTGATTCCAACATAACCATACTTGGTTCACCTAGGTAGCATGAGTTATTGGGCTAAATTCATTGGTTTAAATATCTCCTAACTTTCCTAACCTCTGGTCACAAAATTGTATGGTCCAATGAATTTAACATTCCAAGAGCTTTCCAGCGATATGTAGATTTTCAAAATTGGACATACGGATCAAAAGTTATGGCATTTCGAAAATTTGTAAATTCAGTGAAGAATCTGCCCAAATTTGGTTGACCGAATTTTTGACTGAATTTATGACCTGAAATTTGGCATAAACCATGAATTCAATGCCCGAAACTCTATCTTTAGAGTGGGCTCCTTCCCCAACCTCTTACAACCTTTCAAAGCCATTCCATATGCATGAAAGGAGTTTCTAATACTCACTCCAAACCATCAAACACATTCCCAATCAAAATAAAACCCAAAAGAAATAACAAGTTATTACTACACCCATTTACAAATTTAAATCAAATTAGAACAATGGACAACATGAGTTGAAGTTAAGTAATCTAACATGAGATCTATTACAAAAATCATAAATAGAGAAAAAAAACATGTACATTTTATAAATGTTTACTTGCCTTAGGTGCTTGCAACACAAATTTATGGAAATCCAAGCTATACCCACTTAATACCAAGCTCTAAGCAAAAACCCCAAAATGGAACCTTAACCAAGCTCCTACGATGGTGAAAATTGAAGAAAGAACTATAAAATCAACAAGTATTCACTACTAAAAACCTTTAATCATTGCTTTGAACAATAACGAGTGATGAGTGATTTGGGAAAAATTTTGCTTACTAATGGAGTGGAATGGAAGAAGAAGAATAAATAAGAGTTTGAAGAAGATGAAACTTGTAGAAAATGGGTTCTTGTTTGAGGAAGATGAAGGAAAACACTCTCAAACCTCTCTATTTGGTGTTTGGTAGCAAGAAAAATAATGAACAATGGGTAGGACATGGAACCCTATGTGCCTCTTGCTAATGGAGATGGAATGAAATGAAAGAGATAGGGTTTAGGGTTTTATCTAGTCTTTTATACCATGAAGTTCTAGTGTGTGAAGAAAAGTCCAAAAATATAATAAAGATTTATGATATAGAGTTTTTGGCTTCTAAATGGGTCTAAATGAGCTCAAATTAGTTGGGTCAAAATATAAAAATTGAAAAATGACTCATGAACTCTGAGATGCACCCAAAATCTTTGGAAAAATAGAAAACATACATGCGGGACCCAATAAACCCAAAATACCCAATATTCATAATGCTACCTAGTCAATGGTCAAACCACATTCTAATATACCTAATCAAGCCCAAATACATTCAAAATATACATTAGACATCCAATTAAGATTAATTAGACGCTAAACACGATTAAAGTAGAATCTTAGATATTACAGCAGCATTTCGTCATATCGAGTTTATCGTGAAACACCATTGAAATCTCATTTTTACTTTCTTACATGATTTAACTTTAAACATTCATTTCTGCACCATTGAAAATCTCATTTTTACTTGAGGATTTTACCGGTAAAATCAAGAAATACACCCATATATCCCAATGGGTCATCGCCACATTTGCAGCACCAATGGGGTCTTGTAGTACTAATTTGGTTTTTTTTTTTTTGAGTAACTGCCTCCAGTGACGCTAGCGTCACTGTTCGCAAACACATATATCCGCCCAAGCCTCGTCATTTTGACCATTTTACTGTCTGTAACTTCTCCTTCTTCTGTTGAGCGATGACGCCGCTTCAACAACCTTCTTCATTCTCTACAATCCATTAACCTTCTTCCGATATTGCACGTCAACACCGAGGGACGGCACATTAGCATCGTTTTTTCACATTTTTTTCGGAGCATTACGTCTGTTTGGAGTTCTTGATCTTGTGTTGGGTGTGAAATGTGTAGAACTTCATTTCGCAGTATTATGTATGTTTGCAGTGTGTGTTCTTCAATTTATTTGCTTTTGTATTGAATCATGTTCATTGTATTCGAGCTTTTAATCGTTTCCACAATGTTTGCACTCACGCACGCCAGTTGTTTGATGAAATATCACATTGGATGTCCTCCTTTTCATTAGTGAAGGAATACATTGATTGATGCAGTTGGAAGATAATTGAGAGATGTTTCCTATTTATTTTTCTTCTTATTCTTTGCTTGTGATGCTCCAAAAGGCTGTTGTGTTCTCATATGAATACAACCTAGAGATAAACAAGGTGCATCTCATATAGCAATATGGGAACTACTTCTCATGTGAATAAAACTATATATGTGCACCTATGCCTTGGTTCTTCTTTTATATTAAAATAAGCTGTTCTTGCCTCAAGATGTAACATTGTTATAATAGACACATTATGACTGTTAACTTTGGATTCCTGTGCATACAGAGAACGAACATTATATGGCAGAGACTGTTTAAATATTGATGAGGAAGGCGCCTTTAGTTTAGACAACTCATCTGTAATCTTGTTTCCATCCATTCTTATAGACTACATTTTTCAGCTAAAACCTGATTGTAATAATTTCTTAATTTTCTTATATACACCAAGTCCCATGTGACATGTTTTCTTTTCCTCTTAAGTTCTTCAATGATAATGAAGGCATCACCTTCAATAATATGTTGCATGTAATTCTTCGTACCTTTTTGAGCTTGTTCCTTAGTTTTTTTATTTTTTCCTTCATGTGCTTCAAATCTTCTTGATATTTCACATCTTGCCTTTCAAATTCTTTAAAATGTTTTTTTTCCCTTTCTATTGGAAACATGTTTCAAACCCATAACGTTGTGTACTGTGGGCTGTCATTAACGGGGAAGGTGGGATTGGAAGCTCTTAACACAAACGAAAGGTTGGCCAAATATCCGTGTAATCTGATGACTATAACCGAAGCCTCGAAACTTAATGGTTATATTTGCATTTGTGAAACATTTAAGACTTTGGATCTTGATCATAGGCGGAACCAGAGGGGGGCTGGTAGGGGCCATGGCTAGGGATGTCAAACGGGCTAGGCCGGCGCTGGCAGGGGCCATGGCTAGGATGTCAAACGGGCCGGGCCGGGACGGCCCGCCAGGGAAAAACCCTGGCCCAGCACGGCCAGCCACGGGCCGGGCTGGAGTGGGCCGGGCATGCCGGGCCAGCGGGCCTGTTTTTTTTTTTTTTTTAAATCTAATGGTCTAATAATATATCACTCCAAATTATGGATGAGCCCAATTAAATCTAATGGTCTAATAATATATCACTCCAAGTTGAGATCATACTCTCATGTCCCATTACGAGAGCTCTATTTGTATATATATGGGTTGGTTGGGACTTAATATCTGATTGGGCACATTCCAAAGAGATACCTGTGAGTCCAAGACTAAATCCATGGTCTGAGGCACAAGTGAAGAGACCAAACTATACTTGGAGCTGATTATGTTTTAATGGGATAATATATTCATAATAAAAGTAAAAGTAACATTATTTATATTTTTTGGATTACTATTATTATATATGAAAGAGACTGATTTCAATTCAAATCAGCCTCAATTGATTTTGACCATTTCATCCAATGCTAACCACATTGATTTCAATTGAAATCAGCCTCAAAATTGCTTTGGCCTTTGAGTTACATGGTTTGATGAAGCTTTTCAAATGAAATTAAATGAGAGAAGGTAAGTTTCTCCTCTCACTTATCACAACTCTCGTTAATAAATCCTACAATATCTCTCTTTAATCAATGGACAGGGGCTTACATAGGACAATTCTTATCATTTGGTAGGGACTTAGATTGGGACATTCTTATCATCTGAGATTTCTAATAATTCATTTTATTAATGAAATAAAATCTCTTTGATATAGAAAGTTGAAAATAAGGATAAACACTCTAGAAATCTAATTTTTAGTGAAACATGAAAGTTTTTTATTTTTAAAGTCTATTTAACATAACATTGAATTTAAGAAGAATAATGCATGTCTTAACTGGCAGGTATGAGGGACCTACATGGAATAATTCTTATCATTTGAAATTTCGAACAAATTTTTCTTCTTTAGAAAGTTAAGAATAAGAAAACAAATTATAAACTTTAGTGAAAAGAAAAAGTTTTCTATTTTTAAAGTCTATTTAACCAAAACTGAATTCAAGAAGAATGCTGCATGTCTTAATCGGCAGGGTCTTATAATTACATTGGACAATTCATATCATTTGAGATTTCTAACAAATTCTTCTTTGATTATCATGCATATTAAATCAAATGTGTTTGATAAAGATAGTTAAAAAAGAAAATAATCAACAATTATTATTTTTAGTGAAGTTTTTTTATTCATGAATAAGGCTTTTTTATTTTTAAAGTATAATTCTTTCTAAAATGTGATCTTATAACTTAATATAGTACCCTTTATCTTTTATAATTACAACCACATTTTCTTTTTCGCTTGATCCTTTTTAGATTTTATTATATTTAGCATTTTAATTTTTCTCATTATTGGATTCTTTTAATCTGTAATGCAAAGTGGATGATACATTAGTAAATTCGTTGAATTATAAGTAATGGAAGTTCTTGCCAACATCTCAAAACTTGTATTAAAAGTTAGGCCCAATTTCCATAATGATTTTTGTCACAATGGGCCTACAGTGTTATATAATGATTGACATCCTTTGTATATATATTTGTTTTGGTAAATAACACTTTGATTAAAAGAAAAAGAATAGCAGGGTTAGAGTATTTATAGACTTTATAAAATTGAAAAAGGACACAAAATACCCCTTACATGACTGTTTTATGGCTGTTGGGAGGTTAAAATGAATAATTTTGTAAAAAAAAAAAAAGTCATTTTTGGGCGGGCCGTGCCTGGCGGGCCAGGCCGGCCGATCCCGACGGGCCTGGCGCCCATGTGCCTGGCGGGCCCAGCCACCTAGGCCCAGCCCAGCCCATGTGCGGGCCGGGCCTTTGCGGGCCGGCCGTTGACCATGTCGGGCCTAGCCGCGGGCCGTTGACTGGCGGGCCAGCCCATTTGACATCCCTAGCCATGGCCCCCCCCAAGTGAGAGAGACTCATTATTGAGACTCAACAACATAAATTATGTATCATTCACTGATGAAAATTTCTAGTCCAAAGATGACTACAGTTACAATCTTCTTCAATGTTTAGAAATTAAAATTAAATGTGCGTAAGCCACACCAAGGCAGATCACCCTCAAATACTGAGATTTCTTACGTTTAGGTTTGATGGCTAAATGTGCGTAAGCCACACCAAGAAAATATTCTCTCCCTTGAACATACATTATTGGGATTTATTTTACAGAACCAGATTCTGAAATAAAAGCAATCTCCAGGCTCTTCTGTACATACGTATTTTTACACTGATATTCAAGTATCATCATCAAAACCGCCATCGCCACCACCGCCACCACCATCTGAGTATCACCAAAATTATCTGAGAAAGCTTTTAGTATTTAATTGACAAACCCCAGCATGTGTAAACGATAACATTGCGCAAGGAGAACTCAAGTTTATGTCATGAATAGCTTTCAGCAAAAACCAATGGAATACATTCCTAGGAGCTATATAATAGATAGCTCATACATATTTTATGTGGCAAAGGTTTTATTTAAATCTTGAAAACCCTAAAGGCATAAAAGTTTCAGATATCCATGCATTATTTAATTCTTGAGAGCATCATTGTGATATCCATGCTCTCGTTGGTGAACTAATATTTGTGTATGCTGACTATTACATGGTTTTTGATTTGATAGATGGCGAAAGACACTTGTTCTGATGATGAGGGAGAGTTACTATACGACCAAAATTCACATGTTTCATCTGCCATACTAAAAGGAACAGAACCTGGAAGTTACCGATGCATAAATACGAACCCTGACAAGAAGATATGGATATTGACCGAAAAACAGAAAGAGTATGTCAGGGATGTTGGTCTATCACACTTGTCAGAGATAGATTATATGAGGATAGACCATGCACTAATATCTGGGCTGGTGGAAAGGTGGAGGTTCGAAACCAATACTTTTCACCTTCCAACGGGGGAAGCAAAGATCACGTTGGAGGACGTTGCTTACATTTATGGACTCCCTATTGAGGGTGAACCAGTAACGGGAAGAACCTTCCCTCGCGCCCTCGTCCCGGAAGTTTGTCAAGAATTGCTAGGCATTGGCCCACGTCCCGGAAAAGACACCATTGGACTTACCATAAAGTTCAAATGGTTGGAGGATAATTTCAAGCCATCCAAGAATAGGAGTGAAATATACAAGACTAGAGCATACCTATTTTTCTTGGTATCTGGCCAGATCTTTGCAAACTCTTTTGGTGCAAGGGGCCAGCTTGGCAGCTAGAACTCTTTCGGGAGTTCAAGACTTATGCATGGGGCCCAGCTTGCCTGGCAAGCTTATACATGATGTTGTCAAGGGCTACAAAACTTTTAAGAAGTGGAGAGGAGGGTGAAGAGGAAGGGGAGGAGGTTGAGGAGAAAAAAGTGACTGGAAAAATTACAGTCCTGAAGACTCTAACAGGCCCTCTTCAGCTGATATAGGTGATTATATTTTAAATCAGTCAATATACTTATTTGCTTATTAGCTGAAGCAACTTTACATGTCGCATTAACAAACTCTATTGTTTCATGTTTGTAGATTTGGGCCTATTCTAGGATGGCTATTGGGAGGTGCCCTAAGCCCGATCCTAGTTGGCAGAATGATCTTCAATTCCCATTGTTTAAGACATGGGAGAAAAGACTGGAAGGCTCAATGAAGCTAACAAACATGAAAGAGATCCGCACTCACATAAATGGCCTAAAAGAAGATGGGGTATTTTTTTACTTCAATGGATATTTGACCATTTTTTTTAAATGCATTCAGTTTAATTATGGATGCTTACAATGGTTTTATTTTCTGTGTAGTTCTTATGGCAACCATACAAGAAGATGCCGAAGAAACTTACAAAATTAGTGCCAAAAGGTGACAAGGCTTTGTTCAGGTCATGCACTGCCCTTATCCATTATTGGATCTTCGAGAGGCACAATGCAAACAGCGTATGTAAGCAATTCGGCATTCAACAGTCAGTCCCCCCTCCCTTCTCCCCGCCATTCAAGCGGAACGAGCGCATAGAACGATGTGTTATTGACTACAGTCAAAAGCATCTAGATGTTTTCAGATTATGAGAGTCAAGGAGGACTTCTGTGTTCTCTGGGAAGAAAGACACTTCCAAGAAACATAGTGGCTCGTATTTAATGTGGTATGGCTTGAACACCATTATGGAGATAGTTTGTAGTGCGGGTGTTGAAGACAGGCATTCGCCCATTAGAGATGAAAGAGCAACAGAGATTAAATTCGGACCAGAAGTTACAAAGGAGAGGGTGGCTAAAAAGAAAGACAAAGGCATCAAGAGTTCGGACCATTCAGATGATACTTCTACTTCCAAGCATGTGAGTATCCGTCAATTACATACATATTTCAATTGATGATATACACTGTTTATTTACATGTTTCCTCGCTGTTTTTTGTCAGGTTGTTGATTTTTTGGACCACGTGGAGCAGTCTTCCTTTCGTGCAGATCGCAAGAATATCAAGTTGGGAGATTTTACAAAAAGATTGCGGAAGAAGATAAAAAGCTTCAGAGACGCCTTCGCAATTGCTTTCGAAGGCTTTAATGCAGATTCTTGTTCTACCTCACAGTCAGATGAGGAAAAAAAGGAGGTAATTATTTATTGACACATCTTCTCCAATGCTATAGCTGATATTCAATTTTTATTTGAGTTTCTTACAAAACTTCAATAATGCATGTAGGGTTCGTCTTCATTATCAAAGAAAAGGGCAGTCCCCAAGGCGAGGGACCGGATGAAACCATCACTGACGGCAAGGAAACTTCATTATTCAGAGGGGCAGACTGCAGTGAATGAACCAATATTCGTGGACTCGCCCACAGTGTCACCTCCTCCAGAGGCTACATTCGCATTGCCAATCGTGCCACAAATGGATGATGTGTTCAGCACTCCGATTAATGCGCCTCCCACACTTCAAATAGTGCTAGAGACACCGAAGTCTGACATCAACACATTGATTTGGCGGATCAAAAGATTGCATCGTGAGAGGAAAATCCCTCGTTATTTCGATGATTATGACCACCAGCTGGTGCGATCTGCTTACGCTCTAACGGAGGAAGAGTTGACACTACTATAAGGCTTCCTTGGATTCTATAAAGAAAAGTATCCCCATCTAACCTCATTGTCTTCCACAAATTCATACTGGCCAGTTGACATATAAATAACAAACAAGTTATTTATTCGTGTTTTTATGATATTTGAAGGCGTGATGAGCTGGAATATATTGCACGATGGTTTCAGCTTGTGCACTGAAAAAGGCCCTCGATGTTGGTACTTGGTTCAACACAAATATCATGTACTAGTGGTTTGAAGTTTTAAAAGACCGGTACCCGGATGTGCATTTCTATGATCCTAGTATTTGTGTAAGTTCCTATTGTAGGACTCCATCAAGAGTTTCTTACATCTTATATTCACATATTATGCTTCTTTGAATATATACTATTGAGTTTATCTAAAAAGTTTTCAATAATTAAAATGTTCTGATTGTAACAGAGTTTGTTGCAGTCTCGTAACACAAAGGCATTACAAGATAACTGTTGGGGCAGGGATGGGGCGAAGGTTTGGGAAACAAAGGAAAAGCGACTGTTGGTTTTCATACTTTGGCACGAACATCACTTCAGTCTGCTTGTTGGATATAATGAAGAAAGAAGATGAGAATTTTACAATAGTTTGAAGTCTGATAGGACCACTGTTAATGTGGCTAAAGAATTTGTAAGCAATGTCTCTCATTTGTAATTGGAAATATTAATTTGCCAGGCTTTTACTAATCCATCGCTTATGAACAGATTGACTTCATAGGCAATCAATATTCCAACTATGGATGGTACGACACTGGTGTGTGGTCGCTACTTGTGAAGACGAAGATACCGTACCAAGATAATGGAAATGATTGCGGGGTCTTCGCACTTGCATATGCGCAACATCTTGCCGCCCGTCTTCCAATTGACTTCACAGCTGCTGACATACCATAGATTCGAAGCAAGATCGTTGTAGATATCTATGGTAGAAGCTGAGAATTGAACAACAATCGTCTCCCAATTGATCCACTGACTCAATGATCCATTTACAATTTTTTGTTCTTGAGTTTGGAGATATCTGTACAGCTGAGCCGTTAAAGCATGTACTTTAGAAATTGGTTAGAGTTCTAACTTGTGAAATTGGAATTGGAATGCTATTCCTTTGGAGAAAATGGAATGTGATTTTATTCTGATGGAGCAAATGGAATGTGATGTTATTCAATTTGGGAAATTGTAATGTGATGTCTATATTTTGTACAGCATACTTTGGAGTAATTGGAATGAGATGTTGAGTTTTTGTGGGAATGTCTTTGTGTTCTTGTAATGTTATGTGTGAATGAGATGTATTATATATGGATGTATTGCAGGGCATTTAAAGTGTATTAGGTATTGGTCGCGTAGAATTCAGAATATTGCATGTTCTGAAAACTGTTAACAGTGACGTTAGCGTCACTTAAAGTCTGACACCAGTGACGCTAGCGTCACTGAAATTAGCCTATGTTTGGAGATTTCAGACTGATATCTGTGACGCTAGCGTCACTGAATTTAGCCTCAGTTTGGAGCTATCAGCCTGATATCTGTGATGCTAGCGTCACTGAATTTAGCTTCTGTTTGGCTTCAGAAACCTGATATCTGTGACGCTAGCGTCACTGAATTTAGCTTCTGTCTGGCTTCAGAACATGCAAAATCTGTGACGCTAGCGTCACTCCAGTTAGTGTTATTCATAGACTGATGTGATTCCTGTGAACTGATGCAACATCAAGACCTAGTTAAAAAATGTGGCAGTTTGCAAACATTTTTGTCAAGCAAGACATCCTTACATTCATAATTCACTGAAGCTCTTCGAAATTACTCAACATAATTTCTTACAAAATCAAAATAGTAACACTTAGTTTGATATATTCAGAGAAGTTTCCAAAAAGTGGCTTCACAAAATATTTACCCAAAAAAACATTACCAAAATGTATTCCCATTTGACAACATTTTTACAAAAAATTCCCAGCTAAGTGTTCAGCTTTGAGTTGGGGGATTCCGACAAGTCTGGCGATTGTGTGATCTCTCATTGCAATTTGAGCAAGTGAACACCCTACGCGACCTGTATTGATCCTCAGTTCTTGTTCTATTCTTCTTTGGTCTCCCAGGCTGTCTAGATGCGAGAGGAGGTAGTACTCTTTTATTTGAAATATGCTCTCACTGTTTGCAATCACAAGTGGCGTGAATCACCTCACTGTACGTGGTTTGTAGCATACTCGTTAGCTATCAATTGTCACAAAAATCATATGGATTATATTTCCTCACTCTCATTGAAGCGATTGCATGTGAACATGGTATTTCAAGTACTTCCCATTTGTGGCACGTGCAAGTCCGACGATCGAGATGAACAATGTCCACATAGTTTGCCGATTGAACTTAAAACTCGACTAGACCGGTTACGCGTACGTGCAACCTCCGGGCTTCTTCTGATTCATGTCCGAGCATCTTCTCAGCGTATGGAGTCAACCGACTATTGATATTGAGGTTTTCTACATGTCGTTTGTGGAAGAACTCTATCAATCTAGCTCTTATCTCCTCCACTTGCTTAACTATCGGTAAAGCTCGAGTGTCTTTCAACATGTTGTTGGTGCACTCAGCGGCATTACTTGTAAGCATGTCATATCGCCGGCCCTCAACATATGCATTTGCCCAATGCTGCCGACCAAATCTATTTATATAATTAAATGCATCTTGATTGACAGCCCTAATGTTTTCCATAAATGCCTCATACTCACATGTCCTATATGCCTTTGCAGTACACCAGAATTTCATCACAACAGCTGGATCTTTAAAGGTTGATTTAATGTTTTCCGTGAGATGGCGACAACAGTAACAATGGCTTGCACTTGGGATAGTGTTTGCCAAAGTAGGAACAAGACCCTTCTGGCGATCGGAGACAATTGTCAAATTCGTCGGTTCTCCCAGACATAATGAAAGATTGGCGAGAAACCACTCCCAGCTGTCACGCCTTTCTGCCTCCGCAAACGCAAAGGCTATTGGAAATAGCTTGTGGTTTGCATCGAGGGTCATAGATACCATTAAAATTCCTGGGTACTTGCCACGGAGATGTGTTCCATCAACCGCAATCACTGGCCTAAGCGATGATGTGAATGACCGAATGCAAGCACCAAAAGACCAAAAAAATCTCTTGAACTTGTCATCGTCTGACGTTTGAATATTGGTGACAGTACCCGGGTTCATCATTTTCAGCTCCTCACAATACAGAGGGAGGGTCTTAAAAGAATCTTCATATGAGCTTCTAACTATGCATAAAGCAATGTCCCTTGCTATATGTGCTTTCCTGTAAGAAATTGTCACACCAAACTCCATTTGATAGTCATTCATTATTTCCTTTGGCCTAATGTTGTGATTTAACTATACTTTATCCAAAATATACTCTGCAATAAGTTCTGATGATGCCTGGCGATGTGCAGTGCCCATCATTGGCTTTAAAATTTATGGGTTGGATTGTAGGTCCGAACCTTGAACCGTGGTCCATTCTCAATCATGGAAGCATGAATGCGCCATGGACAGTCTGCTTCCTTGCATCGTGCAGTGACTTTGAACTATTGTGTCTTTAGGTGTTGAAGAGTGAAGTTGTTGTATATTGCAGATTTTGCTAAAGTCCTCTTAAATTCATCACGATTTGGGATTTCGCGTCCTAGCCACATCTCTCGAGATGAATTATGTTCCAACTCTGTATCAAATTCATCTGGGATCATGTCATCTTCGAATATAACTTTCCGCTTATGCGAGCTGTGTTCTCCGACATTCAATATTGGAACCATTTTGCCTCTTATACTTGAACTCCCTGCAAGATCATTTCCCGTTTTTCCATATTCAATTTGAATTGCAACATACTCGCCATTGTCAGGCATGTTAGCTATATTGACACGATCAACGGCAGCGCAATAACTTTCTTTTGCCAATTCATCGCTACCAATGTTCTGCCCTTTTGAGAAATGAATGTCGTTGTCTTCACTTAGATTGACTGTAGGAATTTCATGAAATTGAACGTGATGCACTTTGCACTTCACATTATGATTGCTCCCTGAAAAATCAATTTGTTTTTCTCGTGAAGAGCGGAAGTCCATCCCAAATGACCTTCAAGAAAGACAAATGGAAACAACTACATTAGACGTTAACTAGCAAGAAATAGTATTATGTATTATTTAATATACCTTATAAGTAGTAACTTATGTACCTTGTGTGTTCTCCGATATATTTGGCGGAACCAACCGCTCTTCTATGGATGTATAAATAAATCCCATTTGTCTTGTGGTTTGCCAGTGTTAACATGCACTTGATGTCACTATCATCCTCTATGGCAGCCAATGAAAATACGTGACCATTGTGATAGAGATAATGTATACTTAGGTTCTCGCAAGTTTCCTCTCATTGTGAACTTTCAAGAGCTATTTTCACTAATTCGGGAAATGTTATGTCACTTTGAATGGACCTCATCTTCTGTTTTCCGCCTTCGTATACCGGGTGAATCATGTCAAATTTAAATTCCCCGTCGTAGTGGAATATCACAATCAATTCACCACCCGACATCCTAATTAAAAAACAGAAAATTGTTATTTTCGCATTAACACTGTACAAACATATACTAAAAAATGCCAAGAACACAACATTAACCAAAGAAGTGTAAGGTAGCAAGGGGATAAAGAGGAATAATAGTTGCTCAAGTTTAGGTAGGTCTTATATGGTACAGGGATAGGATTTTTATTTTTAATTGTAGGAATTTCATCAAACAACAGTCTGAAACGACATACAACACCCATTTTAACAAACTTTATATACCAATGAACAAAACAAATGTCTGTGGGCTTGTCTAACTTCTTCTCTAACTAATTTTATACCAAAGTAAAAGGAAAAGCATAAAAAATGAGACGGAATGCTGATTTCTTTCATGTAGGTCTGTAAAAGTATGCATAAATGCACAGACCTCTTGAATGGAGATCAACAACCAATAAAATGAAATGAAAAGAAACAATAAAGTGGGTATACAAGGCCAGAGAAAGTACCTACCTTTGGATGGAGACAGAGTTCAACTTTTGGGAAAGCTTGGATAGAAAAGGAATGGAAACCAGGGTACGATGGGTGGTTATAAAGGGCGCGCATGGTAACGATAGCGTCACTCGAAATAAAAAATGAAAAAAAAAAATAAAAAACTGGGAGGAATACCACATTGGTGCTGTAAATGTGGCGAGGACCCATTGGGATATATGAATGTATTTCGAGATTTTACCAGTAAAATCCTATTTTTGCTTTCTTACATTCAACTTTAACCATTCATTTCCAGTAAAATCCTCTTTTTACTTTCTTACATTCAACTTTAACCATTCGTTTCTGCCTAAAAAGTTAAAACACCCCAGAAGTCATTCACTGCGAGAAGTTTGGCGAAGATAAGGCTGTTATGTGGTTGATGCTTTGCAGTGCCATTATATCGGGTTTCATTGACTGTCAACCAGCAGGACACACTAATTAAGTCAACCGCCATGTAGCTGGTCAGCTGTAATTATGATGAGTTACGTTCATTTCAATCACATCGCCGGGTAAAGCACAGTTTAGAGACATAATTACACTTTGTGCCTTCAACATGATAAATAGGTAGGAACACAATTTATACGGCATGCGGAATACAGCCAATGTGATTCACAAGTATAAGTCTTATATGATTTGAATAATTAAAATATACAAGAATTGAATGAATGATAAAACCCATTACCAAGCATGTGAACTTTTTATTCGGAATCACTTCATATCAAGAAATGGCACCAAAATCAGATCATCTTAGATCCAAATTTGTGTTTTACAATGGAATACATAAATCCTATTCTCTGTACAAAATTGAAGAATCAAAAGCCTCTATACTCACTATTGTAACCATATTTCCCATTCAAATCAACAAATCCATGAGCAACTCAAGACTTCAAAGCTGAAAAATAGTCCCATGTAAGATGAGTATAAGACTACCATGACAGTATGACACTGTAGTGATAACATCACAATATTCTCAAAAACATTTTTATTTTGTTTTTTTTAGAAAAATCTTTAGCATTTTATACTGGGAACATAATTTATAGCTTGTGAGGCAAATTTTTAGGGAAAACTGTTCAACTCAAATATGTTGGGGCCTGCTTGGTTATAAGTATTTCTACTAGGCTTTTATTTGTCTAGAATCTCTGATAAAAGTGTAGTGTTGTCACGAGTGAAACTAGAGGGGGAACCCCCCTTTATTTAGGGTCCATTTGTGCGGAAAAGGGTGCCGACAGCCGGTTTTTCCGGCACCTCTTCCCTCTTGTTTGGTGCAGCGAAGAGAAACGGGCATTTTCCTGCCATATATGTTGCGTTTCCTTGGGCGTGTGACGTGTGTCTCCCTATAATTCAATACCTCTTGTTTGATTGAGAAGAACTCTTCAAAATGGATTTCAAATGACAATTGTGCCATAGAGAATTCTTAGATATCTACTATTTATACAATACTAATGAGCTCAGGAAATCCCAAAATCTCACTTGAAATGACAACATTTGGAGTTCTTTTTATGCTTAAAGACAGAAGTAGGAAAAAAAATAGAATACTAGTAACAAAACAGGCCTCGCAATTTTTTTTTCTAAACATGTGGTTACGCTGACTGTTCCTTCCTTGTAAATTAGAATTCACTTTAATTCAATACTCATAAAGTTCTATATGTATCGTACAAAATTGGACAATCAAATAACTTCTTTAGGCCCATTTGCCACTTTACTAATACAATTAAAGTCAAGTAAAGCCTCCATTTTCAAATAAGATGTCACATCAAATGCACTTTATTCAAAACTCCCTCCATCTTGTTCATACAAAAAGTCAAAAAACAACTATATTTATCCATTAAAATACAAAAATACTCCACTTTTCCATACAAAAAGTCAAAAAGATTTCATAACAAACAACTAAAAATAAAATACCATCATAATCCACTTATATTTCATTCTTTCTACAAAATTAATTTTACTTGCCTTGATTATATTAGTAGAGTTACCAAACTGGCCCGAGGCTAGGAGTAGTACAACTTTAAAAGCACCGAGAAAAAGTTAATTGTCACGTTGAGAAGCTATCTACATAGAAATTAACCCTGTGTTTGGGAAGGGAGGAGGGGAGGGGAGGGGATGGAAAATTTGAGGGAAAGGAAAATGAAGGGGAGGGGAGGGGAGGGAAAATTAATTTTTCCTCCTCTTGTTTGTTTATAGTAGAAAAGTTTGGGGGGAAGGAAAATCCCCTCTTTGCCTCCCTCTTTCCCCCATTTTTAAAGGAAAATCTTGGGGGTAAAATTTTGAAAAATTTATCCCCAAATTCCCCTCCCCCACTTTCCCTCCTCCATTTCCAAACACCCTTTATTTTAACTTTCCCTCCATTTTTTCCTCTTTTTTTTTTCCTTCCCCTCATTTTACGTCATTCCCAAACATAGTGTAAATACCAAAGGATGTTCCAACTACTTATTTCATGAGTCATGTCAGACGTATATCCAAATAGTGGACCTAGGAGGACTAGGAGTCTACCTGTTTCTTCAAAACAAACTTCCCATACTTACAATATTTTTTAACAGAAAAAGTATTTTTTAACATATGTTTACCAAATAATTTATTTTAATTATTTTATTTTTTGTAACATTTTGGTATTTTGACGGTAGGATTATCCTAAGATCAAACGTCTGCCCAACAGTAGTTGAAGTTTATTTGTTCCTCTAACAAAAGAAGGTTTAAAAATCACGTACAAAAGAAAAAATTATGCGCTAGTGCTATCTTATTGTTGTAGGATATGGCATAAATTACCCTATCTTTATTGCTTTGTGGGAGCTTTTTAAACTTCAACTCTTGACGGACAAATATCGTGTATTAACAGCCATATGGTAAAATCTTATTATTTTATGTGATAAATTACCCTTTTTAATCCATTTTAATCTTTTGTCGTTTTAACCTGGGATTGTTTGGGAAATTCACTAGTAGAGTGGAGTGAAGTAAAAGCTTCCAATGTTTTAAAATCAAAAGTACACATTTTCAAGATTCTCACATTTTTTTTAAGTAAAAAAACAACCCCCTTCCTACACTTAAAAAGGAAAAAAATAAAAAAAAACCCACTTTTTAAACAAAAAGCCAAAGAGATTCCCACCAAACAAATAAAGACAAAATATCATAATAAACCACTTATATTTTATTCTTTCACTATTTAAGGCTTTACTTCACTTTGTTATAAGGTAAAGTTCCAAAAAAATAAATCAGGAGTGGAATAACATAAAGTGGACTTCACATTAAAGGTGGAGTGCACAAAAAGTAAGTTGAAGCTAAAGTAGAGTGCTTCACTTAATTCCATTTGAATGCCTAATGTGAAATTAAAGATTGAAATAAAATCCACTTTTACATAAAATAAAATAAAATAAAAATATTTATAATTGAAGTAAAATGAAATACATGTTCCTGAGAATAAGTAACTTTACCTTGCCCATTATTTGCCTATCCAATTATCTGGTAGGCCTAATAAATGTTGTGGTAGTGACAAAGGTGGGCCAGGACTTACTGACGTCAACAATACGTTTATATTTGACAGGTGTGAACAAGTCTTCCCTCTGTACACTGGAAAACATTCAAATGCTGTCAAAATCAGATACAACCTTTCCTCCACTCCTGCGTTTTCTCACCACCTCTTGACTTTCCGTCCATCAGCAGCAAAAACAAAAATCCATAGAAACTACAAAATCTACGAAATCATTACCCGAGAAAATAAGAAACCGTGGAATCTCATTTCCACTGTCGCTGCCACATTTCCACCTTCTTCGTCGTCTTCTTCTTCTATTTGGAATATTGAAAATTGCCGAAGACTTCCACCCCACATACCGTTTCCTCCTTACTCGTTTTCTACTTTCTAGGGTTTCCGATTTCAACTGTTTTATCTTATATATCGAAATGGTCTTTGGTTCTCCGTCTCCTACCATTTTCTATAGATTCCGGTAGAAAGAGATTCGCCGACTTTTGTTGTCATAAATGCTAGTGGATCCACGGCTTAGGGTTTCGGATAAGTTTTGAAGGTCCATGGTAAGAATTGAAGTATGAATGTTTCATCGATCTGCTTTTGAGGTTTGATTTTTTTTTTTTTTTTTTTTTTGAAGTTTTTGTTTTTGTTGTTTGATCGATGTCGATTTTGATTTTGGAGCTTGTTATTGTTGTTGTTTCTACTGAGAATTTGTGAAAGATGCTTCTCTTTTGTAAAATTTCTCAGTAGAATTCTTGGTGGGTTGTTTTTGATTTTTTGGGTTTTTAATCTGGATGTTGAGCTGAAATTAAGTAAAATGTTAGTATGTGTTGTAGCGATTTTAAAGAATTTTTTGTGTTCTTCGCGATTGGCTAATTTTAGGTGGATTTTGTTTGGTATGATTGGGAGAGATGTGGTCTTTATTGGAGATTTGTGATTTTTTTTTTTTTTTTTGGGCAGATTGGATGCTGAGGATTGGAGGAAAAAGAAGACAGTGTTGGAATTTAGAAATAGGGGAAGGGGGAGATAGGAGAGAGCAATGAAAATTTGCTGCTTTGGAATAAGGAAGAGTAATCATGCTGTGGATGAGTCAGGAGGTAATGATTTGGTTTTTAACCTTCATTCATTCTTTTACTGTTTCTCTACTCCTTTGGTCAATATAATTTAAGAAAAGTTTTGAGAATGGGCTCTAAATACACTCTCCAATTGTAAAGGATGCTGTCCCTGAAAATCTCAAATTACAATTCATCTTGGTTTTCAGTGGAAACATGCATTAAGGGCGCTGTATCTGCAGCCCAACATCACAGAATCTGGAATCTAGACTCTGGCTGCATGGACCTAGCATTTTCTAAACATGTAGCTTATGGACTCAAAAGGGCCTGTGTGGCAAAGGTACAGATTGTTTTGGAATTAGGACCTCCTGTAGGCTGTTTTTCTATGGGGGAACAGTCAAGTGATTTCTAACCTTACATTTGGATGAATGAGAAACAAAATAACTGTTGCACTGATTTTGAGGAACAGAATTACTCCTTTACAAAAAACAGCCTATCTTTTGTGGTCACATCTTAAAGTTCTGGAACTAATTAATTTTTCATCAGGAAATGTGACCATTAGAAAGCCCTGATTCCTGTTTAGTCTACACTTGCAGAAAACATGCAACACAAGTATCTAAGAGAACACCTGCAATGAGGCATTTGTCTATCTCTGATTAACTATGTAAAGAATGCAAAATCAATACTCAAATAGTATAAACCTTGGACCTTTCTTAAGTTGAAATTGGCTATCTCCTCATCAGTTTCTTTCTCGTCTTTTAAGGTTCTTTCTTGATATGTTCCATGATACTCTAATATGATTTATAATGAAAACATCATCCACATCTACTGACCTAAATCTCCAAAGGGTCATCTCATACAAACCTCCTGCCTAGTTAGATATATTTTCAGGAAACCCACTTCATATGAAATGATTTAAAAGATTTAATCCATTCTATAGATGATCCACCATTCCACCTCACGTGCTTTGCATATTGGACACTTAGTTTGAATCTTTCGCTGTGTATGTTGGAGATATTCTCCACAATTCTTGCTTAGCTTTTGGCCCTAACTTAAATCTAAATATTGAAACTTTGGTGTTGTAGCAGCCACATTGCTGATGCATTCTGAAGTTGGTATCTATGTACGGTGATATGCCACAGTGCATCATGACCATGTGTTTAGTTCTTGCTATTACCTTCTACGCAGCATAAATCTTAGGCCAGGGTGCACAATTTTTTTTTAGTAGCTTGGGTTCTTTCACAAATAATAGAAGGATTAATGCTCCATTGGTCCATGTAATTTCTGAAAAATGAAGTATTTGGTGATTAGCATGTGTTTTTCAGGCTGACTGCTCATCTTATTTATTCCTTCCTTTCATTTCAACCTCATATGTTAATAGTTGACGCATATATCTGTGCTGTTTAGAAATCTCTGCTGCCCACAATGTGAGGCTGTTTTCCTATAATGAGTTGAGGTCTGCAACAAGAAGTTTTCATCCAACGAACAAAATAGGTGGAGGCGGCTTTGGAGTAGTCTATAAAGTAAGAACTACCAAGTGATTTTTTTTTTCTTCTACTATTATCTTTTTAACTTTGTGTTAGACCATCTCTCAAAAACATTAGATCATATAAATACATGTATATATGCTCTAAGTTGTCTGACTAATTGGAGGATACGTTCAAAAGTTTATGATGAAAATCCATCAAGTCATCAATGCAGTTGGATCTGATTCAGACTAAACTTTTTTTTTTTTTTTTCCTCCTCTAAACATCTTTGCTTCCTATGATGGCAGGGAATATTAAGGGATGAAACTCAAGTTGCCATAAAGTCGCTCTCCGCCGAATCTAGTCAAGGAGTGCGTGAGTTTTTGACTGAGATTCAAATGATATCAACTATTAGACATCCAAACCTCGTCCAGTTGATCGGGTGCTGTATTGAAGGAAACAATCGGATGTTGGTCTATGAATATCTGGAGAACAACAGTCTTGCAAGTGCATTGCTCGGTAATGATTTAATTAGAAACTTCAGATATCTCCAGTTTCTTAACAAAATTTGCTATTAACTTGTTGTCCCTTTTTGCTGATGAGCTGAATCAAGTAAGATGCTTAAAAGGCAAATTCTCCATATAACCATTTTTTTGGTGCCCCTTTTTGGATTTTCATACAGGGGGCCACTTTTGATCAACCCATCCCTTCACACTTTTACCTTCCTTTAAATTAGCACTGAGCCTAACTTCTCACTGTCTTGGATGTTATTCACCATTAGATTTTATCACAATAAATCTGCACGGGGTATAGCCATTCAACTCTGATGACCAAAAACCAAGGTCTAGGAGTTGTTTGATTGGCCTGATACTTTATATTCCTCTAATCCATGTCCAAATCTTCCATTACTGTAGTCCTTTAGTTTTTTTATGCATCAAAATGGCCCCCACAATAGGTTGGCATTTTTCATAAAGAAAAACATGTGAGCGCTGGGGGAGCATTGCTTATACTTAAATACATGCCAATGGGAATAGCTGCCATGTCTGTTTGGAATGCTAAGGTCTCTTGCATTTGAGTGGTGAGTTCTAATCAGGAGAATTCTAGGGCAGGGGTGTTGATGGGCTGGGTTTGGGCCTGACCTATTTGAGCACAACAAGGATTGAAGAATCCGAGTCTGGTCTGGATCCGACATGGACCCTATATCCTAGGTCAGAGTCTTGATAAGAAGTCTATGATGCTCGTCTCCACTGACATGGACCCATTAAACATTTGAGTCTAATTTACACCTGAGTCCAAACAAGACCTGAGCCCATTGGAGGCCCATTTTCCCGTCGAAGAGTTCTATTTATAGTTTGTACCAATTCAGTTTTTGGGGGTAAAATCTATACTATTGAATTAAATTCCTAAAAAAGGCATATTATATATGTTTTTACTGATTCAGGCTGGGACTGGTTTTATTGACAGCCCTGTCCTAACCCTTTAATTGTGCTGTAGAAATAGATGCTTAAGAAAAATAAGGCAATCATCTATATTTAATAAAAAAAATGCCAAAGATTGGACGTCTAGGTTCTTATAATCTTGTTCTCTTTTTGTGTGAGCGTGTAATATTGTCTATGCACCTATCCAATTCCTAGAGCTGATCAAACATTGGAAAAAATCATTTCATCTTTACCCCAGCGAGTTGTATCATTATGCATGCCGAACTACAAATCTATAGTCCACTGATCTAGGTAACCCTTGTGGCCATCTCCAGTTCTGGTCATTGGGGTGATGACTTGGTTCACTGGTGGTTAGTGAATGGCTAAATATTTTCTAACATTTGCATTTGATCTGACAACATTACTTTGTGGTTTTAGGTTCAAAGAGTAGGCGAATTGCCCTTAATTGGCCTCAAAGGGCTGCTATCTGTATGGGTACAGCTCATGGTCTAGCATTCCTTCATGAAGAAGCAGAGCCCCATATTGTTCACCGAGATATTAAGGCTAGCAATGTTCTTCTTGACAGCGACCTTACACCTAAAATTGGGGATTTTGGGCTAGCGAAACTCTTTCCCGACAATGTCACTCACATCAGTACACGAGTGGCAGGAACGATGTAAGCATACCCTTTATCATGCAAATTTGTTATTTAGTTAGCTACATGCATTATCTTTATAAAATCTTGCATTAATTGTGAGTTTTTGCTTACTGTGTTGCATTTATTTTTGTGTGTTTCATTCCTCTGTTTAGTTTCATTGAAATTTGGTCATAGGTTTCTTGGGGCCTATTTCTCAAATTTCTTCTAGGTCTTCCTAGGACTTATAGGAAAGTGCATATTGTCAGAAGGAGGTGATAGTGAAGGCCAGAGTGGAGAAGGAACAATCAGTCCCCTTGATTTAGTTTCAAAGGGTGAAGGGCGTCGTCATTTCCTTTCAGGGGGGGATATCTCGATGGTATCATGTCGATCTCCGCATTACTTCTACTTATAGTCCTTTCCATGCAAACCCATTTGATAGTAAATCGTAAGTTTTTGTAGGATTAAGGGAAACTTGGCTCATGGGTTTTGAATCTCATCCATGTGGGGAGAAAGTCGATTTTCATGACTTACTAGCAAATTACTGAAACTCTAGGAAAACATCATTAATGGAAATGCATTCACTCTGGCTTGACTAATTTATTGTAGTCTAGGTATATGTCAGTACAAGTTTAGTCCATTATTCCCCAAGACAAAAAGGGCAAAAAAAAGGGAAAAAAAGAAAAAAAAGAAAAAAAAAACACTCCAAGTTTTACTGGTTACAATATTAGGAGGATCAAGTAACGAGAAACATTTTTTTAAATAATTAATGCTGCATGCATATTAAATTGGGTAACTATGTTTCAGAAAATTGCCAAATTGGATAATTTGCTGTTAGAGTTCCCCCACCCCACCCCTCCGCACCCCTTCTTTGATCTCTGTTATTTGTGTTGTATCTATATAGTTTTGATATACTTATTTTTTAGATAGAATCTATATTCATAATTGTGTTTTCTTACACTGATGTAACAATAATATATCTTAGATGTCAATTGCATGAACTGGTTATTGAGTTGGGTTTTCTGTGTTGTGTTGGACACCAAATTGTATGACCAAGTGTGACTGCATTACCATAAATCAGCTACTCGATGCAGTAGGAAAGTATGATGCAACTTGGACAAGAGATCTAGAGTTTCTTTGTTGAGTTAGCAATACAAAACAATACTAAAATATGGTACAAGTTTTGGAGTGCGGGGGGGGGGGGGGGGAGTTGTACATGTAAAATACACCATGATAAAGGTTGCATGGCACGCCTGAAATGGATACACACATGTATGCTCCTTGGATTTTTCTCAAAACATAAATAAACACTATGAAAAGCTATGGTCTTCAGCTTTTTCATTGCTTATATATGTTCTTGCATCAAAAGAAGCCCTAAGCACAATCTTAATCAACTAAAACAATATTTGATGTTTTAACTTGATCTTTCAGGGATAAAATTCCCCTAAACTGACCATCACACTGCATATAAAAAAAGGGCCATGATGTTCTTGATACTGTTGATGAGCCTGTAGCCCAGTTCAAAAGTGTCCATTGGTTGCAGGTACGAGTCTTCTTAAAAACATAAAATTCTTAGGATTAAGTCAAGCGTAAAAACGGGGGCTTCTTTCAAATGTAATTGAATAAACCATCCAATAGATCTTGTTTTATGTCATTCAGGCATCCTTCATCCTTGACACTTAAAATATGATCATTATTCAAATCTCAAAAATAAATGGCACCACAACGCATACGGATGTGGACACCACAACGCATACGGATGTGGACAGTCCATATCTGCATTGCCGTTAGAAGTTCAGATTTGCCGTGTGCAATGACTTTATCCATGTGAACGCTATTTCTAGTGTGAAGGAAATTGTTTCCATTTCAATACTTTGTAATCCTTTTCCATTATGGATTAGGCCAAAGTTATTGTTGAGAAAATAACCTGGAGGAACTAAAAATTTGTGCTTGATTTATTACATAACAGGTTGTCATCTATTTTATGATTGCAACACCAGCATGGTCTTGAGTCAATAGCTGATTGAATATATTAACTAATGAATTTACACTTCCAATCTAAAACCAGCACAATAGCAGTATTTTTCCATCCTAGCAATATGAGATGTTGCATCTGCATACAGAACTTTCAAATGTTTTGAATTGCAAGTGTGCAAAGGTGCAGGATTCTGCATCTCTTGCTGATCTTTGTTTTGGTTCACTTTCATGTGCAGGGGTTACTTGGCACCAGAGTATGCTTTGTTAGGACAATTAACCAAGAAGGCTGATATTTACAGTTTTGGGGTTCTTACACTTGAAATTATCAGTGGCAGAAGTAGCACTAAGGCAGCATGGGGAGAAGATCTGATGATACTTCTTGAATGGGTAATGCTTTTTCTTGGCTAAAGTATCAATCTTTCATATTTAATTGAAAATAAGCAAATGGTACAGTTGAAAAAAAAAGAGCATTTCCTGTGCTTCATTTTTAAGCTTTTTTATTAGAGCCACATCCAAAACAATTTGTATTGCTTTGTTGAGAAAATGCCAGTGATGATAACAAGAGTGTTTGTCAAGGGGTAAAAAACTGCTAATGAGTTGAGTTTACAGTTTTTCTTGTAGAAAGGAAGTTTTCTGACAGGAATGGATGAATTGACGTGGTTTTGCTGCTTAATTTTACATGTGGTATATACAGACATGGAAATTGCGAGAAGAAGACAGGCTCTTAGAAATCGTGGACCCAGAACTGGTCGAATACCCAGGGGAGGAAGTGTTGCGCTTCATTAAGGTGGCACTGTTTTGCACTCAAGCAGCATCACAGCAACGGCCTTCTATGACGCAAGTGGTAGAAATGCTCTCCAATGGGATAACCCTTGATGAGAATACACTAACTCC
Organism: Umbellularia californica; assembly: GCA_028538565.1. NCBI lineage: Eukaryota > Viridiplantae > Streptophyta > Magnoliopsida > Laurales > Lauraceae > Umbellularia > Umbellularia californica. The sequence goes on from JAPQWN010000001.1 coordinate 106,369,292, forward strand.
ACCAGGCATACATAAGAACCCAATTCGCACTTCCAAATTTTCAGCTGAGAGTTCGAAAAGCTCCCTGGGACGTAAAGATAAACAGCCGATGAGCACAGACACATTTATTACTTCAACAAATGTAAACAGTACTCCTCCTAGCATGACAGAGCTGCACCCGAGGTGAGACCTGCATCCTTTATTAGGAAGACTGCTGGAGACTTGGAGAGCCCAAATGAGTCAATACCCCACATGTTTGTTTAAGCTTGAATTCATTATTAGGATTAGCAAAAAGGAAAGAAAACCATGAGGAATTGTATAGCATGGTCATAATTTTAAATACTCGAGACGCATTCTTTTGCTTGGAACGGAAGCAGTTTTAGAGGTTCATCTCAAACCCTTGAAAATATTTTCTGTATGAGTATCCATACCTTTTGGCTTGTTAATCTAAATTGCATGGAACATGGGAGATTTTTTTTTTTTTTTGGCAGCCTGGAATATGGAAGGTTGTGTACTTATTGTTTCCACTTTAACTTGCCTGATTTTGTTGCGTTACTCTGCACCAGATGTGTAAATCCTGTTTCCATGCGGATCTTCATTTAAACCAATCAAAAGTATTAGTGTCCATGAGATATTCTGTTGGCATCTGCTGGTGTCATGGTGCTGGAATGATCCACAATTTGGGACGGACCCAGCAAATTCAATCCTTGAGTTCCAACGTTGAGTTGGACGAACTGCTGAAGCTGTAAAATCACGTTTGGTGGGAAGATCCCCTCTCAATTACAAGTGCGAATTGAACTGACTGCTACAGCGTTACCGGTAGATTCTCACCTACGAGTGGGCTACATATGCACCATATGCGGTCTGGCTTGTGTTTGTGTAGCCCACTTGGAGGCTTTTCTATCATTGAGGATAGGATGGATGGATAGATCTATTTATGGATAAGAGTCCTGTAAAAATTCAGCCCCATCAAATCATCCTAACCCTTGATTTAACGGCTTTCAAATTTAACAAGCACAAGAACCCTTGCTGAGCACGAGTCTATCCATACGATGCAAACCAAATGTTCATACAATTGGAAAATAATTATTTACTTTGAGTGGCGGCCCAAATACATTGTACAACAGTAAGTTTTTTGATAGAAAAAAAAACATATATTACTGTACCTATTTTCGTAATTGAGAGCAGGTAGAGTAAAAGGCAAATCGGAGAAGTGAGGTGAAAAAATGGGAAAATATATAGAATTGGGATGAAGAGATGTGGCACTTTTGCGGAAACGAAAAAGAAAAAATGGAGAAGTTACGAGAGACATGGGTAGCAAACATAGCTAGTTACATGAGATGAGATAGGTATTGTATGGGATAAGAAGTGAGCAGTAATAAGAAATAAGAGAGGAGGGGACAACTAACGGTCAAAATCACGATAGAAAGTCCAAATTAGATTGAAAAGGCTTAGCTTTAATATAGTGCAATGGTCTTTTAGCCTTGGATTTTTTTTCTTTTTTTTTTTTTTTTTTGAAATTCAATCTAACAGTGTGAGAGGGCTTGATCAGCATAATATTGGGCATGGGGCCAGATCATTTTGGGGCGTGTGAGTCTTCGGTCCTTTTGTCTTTTAGTGCATGGGAAATGAAAGTGGGATTTGCATGTGTAAAATTTGTATATATGAATTTAACATACAAAAACACTTTCACACAAAAACACTTTCACATGCATAAACGTTGAACAGTTCAAATGACATTTGTAAAATCTTGATATATTTCAAAATCTATAAATGTTAAAAATAAATAAACTCTATTTGGGCCTAATGGTTCAATAAAGAACTTGAATGGTTCATATAAAAATTTTGGGCTCTACAAGAGTGACAAAAAATAAGAAACATGGAAGGGAATTGAGTACCGGTGCCTAAACCAAATAGGTGAAGATTTTATGCGCCATTTTTGCTCTTATGTAAATGAAGCAATGAACGCAAATAAATACGATCATCTATTCCGCATGTGCAACATTTACATATGCTAACAAGTGCATATTAACTCAACATGTTTTTTAGAAGAAAACTTAATCTCTATAGATGATATCCAATCCTGGACATCTCGAAGCAACAAAAGTGCCACGAACCTAGTGGACCTAATCTCGTCATCCTTCTATCTATCTTATCTAGTCTCATTCAATGTCATTGTATCATCAAATCCTTCATCATCCATCTTGTATGATCTATCTCATTCTTACCTCTCTATCTTATTCTTTTCTTTTATTTATTAGAAGACTTACAAGAACAATAATAAAATAGGACGTTTCGGTTGCCTCCAACAATCCAAATGTTTATTTATTTTTTTTGAATTATTATTTGGAAGTAAGATTCTTGAAAAAAAAAAAAAAAAAAGTGCATCAATCCAAACAGTTGAAATTGTTGTGGAAAGGAATCCAGGATTGTCTGCCAACAAGCACAGTGATAGTAGAGGAGTATTCACTTTTCACCATCTACTTTGAGGTTGGATCTGTTCATACCTACCAGCCTACCTTGCAGTCATGAGCCAACACAGTAGCAGTTATTGATCTCTCGGGAGGAGGGAGGAGGAGCAGGAGCAGCAGGAGGGTAAATGAATCAGATGCAGACAGCGCCTGACTTGGGTCAGGTGTCAGTTTAATTTATCCCCAGCACAGCATAAAGATGTGTGGTAACTTATGTTTGGAGAGACACTCCACATTATTAATGTAGTCCGCCTTACGAGAAGGTTGATTTTTTTTTTTTTTTTTTTTTTAATGCATGTCTAATGCCTCCTCCTCTCTATCTTGACCATCTTGTTTGGTCAGAGATTTCTCCCATTATTTTCTCCATTCTTGTTTTCTTTACGTCCAAACCTACTTGCGTGGAGCGGGAGCGTCGAAACGCTAAATTTTAAAATAATTATATGTCCGAAACGTCTATACAACATAGTACTCATGGATTTATAAACAATTAACTAATTGACATAAATATATCTTATCCATATATTTAAGTATAAAAACATAGAGAAAAAAATTAACTTGCAATTTAATCACATAAAATATACAATAATTAATAAGTCATAAAAAGTTTCTTCATATAAAAGATAAATGTCAAACTTACAGAAAAAGAAAATATATATAAACTAAAGATTATGCACAGTTCGCTTCATATTCAGTTGATCTGCGCTCCAAGCATCTTGGAACCATGCTCCAAGGACGAATCCACTCCAAAAACACTGATCCGCATTTTCGGAGCGGGGTCGAGGAGGGGGAGGAGAGGTTCCGGTTACTAAGTTCCAAACAACGGCTCAGCTATGTTCGATTTAGTGTTATAGAAGCTTTTGATTGCCTAGGGATGGCAATGGGGTGAGTCGGATTCATGTTTAGATATGACCCGAATTAGTACTTCTACTGTACCATACCTGGGTGCATGTGTAAAGGGAGATTTAAAGTCATGACCTCTAGAAAAATCTCCGTTCTACACTGCAGAATTCTTAAATGAAATAAAATGCACTCAGTAATATATGAAGTAAAGATATATGAGACGGGTCGGGATAATGTATCCGAAAATTCAAATCCGCCGCAAACCGACTAAGGTCAATGCATGAAAAACCGTACTTGATCCGGAAACCACCCCTAATAAATGAAAACTTAGGCAAGCTTCGGAAAAGTTAGGCCCTTAAATGAAAACTTGTGATTCTTGTCATCTTGTGTCCTTTCTTGAAATAAGCTTAAAGCTTAGGGCATATTTTGAAATCCTCCCTCTATTTATTTATAGTTTGCCTTTCTTGCACCAATCTTTCTTTTCTCAAATTTGGGATGATCCATGTTAAAATTTTGTGGCCCTTTTTAATGGCATTTTTAATGGCCCATTTGGGTTTAGGTCATGAAGCCAATCCGCTTGGTCCACCCCACCTGCCACATGGACCCACTAACATGTTTTTGTTTTGCAGTTGCTGGTGTAACACCTTTTGTTATTTTCTTCTTCTTTGTTGGCTGTAGTCAGTTACAAATAGATGGTGTGATTAACTTGGAGAATTATTAGGATTTTATTAGTTCCCATTTTCAATACTATTTAAAGCTTGCAAGGACAACAGTAAGTAGGTATGTTTTTACATGATATTTTCCAAATTCCAAAAGACCCATCGAGGTTCGTATTAGTCTTCTCCATCGGATTGAATCATTAAGCTATTTCTTCCCCGATTGAAGACTACCTCAGCAATTTCAGTAGCCTACTTAGGATTGGGAAGTACTTCGTTGTTATTTTACTTATTCCCTTTATGATTTAAGTGACTGCTGATTAGGGTCATTAATCAATCGATTTCAGCAATTGTTGGCTGCGTTGCCAACTTTCTTCAATGCTATGATTAGTGCACTAAATCTTCAGACCATCAATGTGGAATACAAATAAATAAAATTCATCATAACCCTCAAAACTTTCTCGTAGAAAATCAATGTATAAACCAAGAGAATTGCATATCTAAGCAAGAAAAGAAGTCAAGCACATGTTTTAGACCCCAGACATTCTACACAAAGAAAGAGATGATCTGCTGATTCAACATAGCTAGTGTGGGGCCCTCCAGTCATCCTGGCCAGACACGCAAAGATGAAAGCGTATTATAAGCATTGGACTTTTAATCAGATGAGAGGGTCTTCTGACATCATTGACCATCTTTCTAACAAAAAAAAAAAAAAAAAAATCATTGAGCATCTAGAAAGGAAATCAAAACTCATCATCCTTATAAGACAAAATAAAGAAAAAATAACCCATGAAAAACAAGTTCACTGATTCTGGAGGTGCCTTTCAAATTCAAAAGCCTAATAGAACAGAAATCTCTGAACGATGACATAAAGTGCTTGATTTCTAAACAGAGAAATAGGAAATCAATAGAAAAAGCGATTCAAATTCAGATGGAATAAATTATTAAAAGAAACGACAAATCCATAACCATGCTTGCAAACTTCAATCCTTCTAAGCCACTGTGCAAAAGAAAGTAACCGCAGCCATTCCCACCCATATTAAAATTTCCATTCAACCAGCATCATCAACGCGACTCCATTCTCTCAGATTAAAGGGTAAACAGAGCTACAAAATAATTTTAGGAAGAGCAAAAGGTTTCGGACTTCATATTAACAAGACACCCCCATACAATTCAAATATTAACAAAAATTAAATACCAGACATGCCAATATATCAACTCCAAAACAAAAGGCAAACAAATTCAATGAGCTTCCCATCTGATGAGCATCATGAATGCAACTTCATACCCTAGATTAAAGGTTAAACAAAGCTATCAAATCATTGCAAAATGTCCAGGAGGTTTCAGACTTCATATTACTAGGAGGGTCCATACAATTCAATATTAACAAGAATAAAATACCAAGCACATAGATATATCAACTCTCCAAAAAGTCACAAACAAAAAGCATATGAGCTCAACTGTTCTAACAGCCTCAACCACACTATTAAGACAATACAGAAGCAGAACCAGAAGACCAAGATGTGTGCGTCATGCAGCAGCAACAGCCTCAGGAGCAACTGCCGCTACTGCAGGCTTGGGGGCCGCCGCAGGAGCATTCTTACCATCTTTGGCAGGCTGGGCAGTGTTTTTACCATCTTTGGCAGGCTGGGCAGGAACTGCTGGAGGTGGAGGCTTCATGTGGGGCGGTGGAGAGTGCTTAAGCTTTAAGAGAATCTGACGCATTCTTGAAAGGTCAGTTGGCTTGCCTGGTTTTGGTCCTTGGATTACAACAATCGACGGCTTCTTATCCTGGTCCTTCTTTCCCCTTTTCTTCTCTATGGTTGGTACTTCATTTGGGATGAGCTCTGCTATTGCCTTCCAGTAATGCTTGTCCACTTCAGCATGAAACTTTTCCTGGTTGGCCAGGAAAAGCTGATACACAAGGAAAAGCAGAGAGGGAAGAGTCAGCAAAGCAATTGCGCCTACAAGTTACAGGAAGAAAAATTTTATGGCCTGGACAGACCCGACCTGGAGTTGAAGCTTAGGGTATCCAACCGTCATCCGATAGAACCCGGGGCAAGTCATAAATTTTGTGTTCAAAATAATACAATAATGTTATATATATATATATATATATATCTCAATATAGCATATAAATATAATATATAAAAACTAAGATAAAAATATTTTTATTATTGCCAACAGACTCATGGTTGAGTGGTGTCGGCACCTGAGTATCACATGCATGCCCAGGGCTCAATCCCTGGGTCTTCCAGCTGAAAGTATCACTCCTGACCAGTGGCCCTTTTTGAAGTGTGTTTGATATCTGGATAGGGTTTTTAACTGCTATAGTCTGAGATCTGTTAAGCAACAATTTTTTTTTATAACATGTTTTTTAAGAGCTTCAACATTGTCATTTCAGATGGGTGCTCCATCAAACCCTTTTCTTGCTGGGTTCTCATGTACTTTGGTCCCAAGAGCATGGGTAGTTAATGCCCCAAAACAGGCGATGCTTTAGTACCATTGCACAAGTGCAGGTTTGGCCATTGAATATTTTATTTGATGGTGGAACCTTATTTACAGAATTTCATAAATGCACTCTTGAATAGAAGATAAAATTACAAAATCACTGGGGGCTTCAAATCATGTGCTCAGACCTTCATGGGCAAACATGGCTTTCCCTGTTCATTATTAGGCGGACAAGGATCCAGGGCCTGTGTCAGATCCAAACCAACACTGAGTCCAAACCCAAACCCAAACCCAAATTGATCTGTCCAGAATCTGGCCTCCTGACTGCTATACGTGCAAACTAAGATGTTCAGAATATAATAATGATAAGAGCAGCTAAAACCTCTGCCGGTACCTTCCGGACTCACTTGACATAAAAGATGTATGATGGCTGATGAGGCAACATAGGACAGAGTCACAAGTTACTAATTGATAAAACCATGTATACAACAACTGTATTCCAAAGTCAAGATCAAATGATCCAGACCAAAGATATCGAAGATCATTCTGACGTTTAGGGGGAAAAGGGATTGCTCAATGGATCAAACTGAATGATCAAAGAAATTTCTGAAAATCGATTTCAACATAAAATCATAAGAGGGCCTAAATTTTAAATCATAAAATTGTATGATTCTAAATTTGTTCAGAAAATGTAGCAAAGGTTTGTAATACTACACAAAAAGTATATAACAAAATAACATGGGCAAACGTGGTTCCCTTTTCCTATATTAAGTCAATGGATGTAGAGCGCAAAACATAAATCTGAAGGCTCTAAAGTGCAAACAAAACTGCATTATCGTCATTGTTCATCATTTCCCAATACCCAAGGCAGTTGCATGTGGTTAGAGCACTAACTCTGAATAATAGACCCAATTTTGGTTCTGCAAAGCTTTTATGGCTGCTGCTAGCCCGATGCTTTGTTACTGAACGATTAAAACGGGCCAAAATACAAGGCAATAAGGCATCACAGAATGCTTGTACGGTGTTTGCTTGGAAAGGGACCATCGATATGGTTAACTGAGAGAATGACTATCTTTAAGATCATCAAGTGAATGGATAGACATTGATTTGTGTGTCAAAAAGAAAAAGAAAAAGAAGAAAAAGGGGAAAAACCCTAACCATGTAAACAATTAGCATAAAAGTGCATTGTCAAATTCAACTTTAATTTCTCGTTCTCAATATAAAATCCAATACTAACCATGTAAACAATTAGCATAAAAGTACATTGTCAAATTCAACTCTAATTTCTCATTCTCAATATAAAATTCAATACTCCGAAAGTCAAACCTATAGTGTGATCTCAAGCTTGGATCTCCTATACGATGCAGGCTAGACCCAAGGTCTGCCAGCCCATTGGGCCCAAGTCCACTAATTGCCCATAAAGAGAAGATCTTCACATCGTGCAAGACTTTGCATATTTTTTAGTAGGAGCTAAATTTTAGGGATAAACTCGAAAATATTTAGAAAGTATTATGGTAAAGAATCTTGTTTGCTTTAGACTTTTATTTTAAGTATAAATGTTTTTAAATTAGGATTAGGAAGTCTAGACTCTATAAATTATAAAGGATTGTAATCTCTTTCATTCAACAAGTTGATTGATTAATAAAAATTTTTCATTGAAGAGTTTCTCTAGATTATTTGTCTGTGGTGTGAGACCAAGACATTTTGGATCCCATGGATCCCTATCCCTAAGCTTTTCGCTTGGAAAATAACCCGTTGGTTATTCTTCCCCACAGGCACTGCATCACTATATGAAGAGATTCCTAACCAGCACACTACACAAACAGTTGGCTCACATCTAACTTTTTCCTTAGTTTGCAACCCAGAAAATTAAACTTTTTCTCGACTGCTCATTACAAGTCCCAGGAGGCATTGTTTGGCTTTAAAGTGCCTTAAACCAAATTTAAAAACAGAAATAGAAAAAGGGAAAAAGAACAATGCCATTGTTATGATTTTGTGGAAAATAGTGACACTTGTTTATAGCGCATTGCAAAATTTTATTAAAAGACTCATAAGGTTTACCAACCAATCATAAGATTTCTTAGAGAAAGGGATTCAAGTAAAATATCAAATTGATTTCCATTAAATTTGGTTTGGATCCAAGATTCAAATAATATAATGCAGGATTTTGATGATGCTGGCTCAAATACCTGAAGCCAAGAATCTTACTGGCCTGATTCTGTAACATGGTCATGTGGTGAGACCTGCGTAATGAGTGGCTTAGTTGCCACACACGTTTATTTTGCAAGTAAAGGATAAGTGTAGGGACTTATGAACAGCTTGGCAAAACTCTATAGGATAGTACTAAAAATATAGTCCATGCAATAATGAATCTACAATCCTTGATAGAATAATTTCAACTAGGCACATCTTGAGTACTGTACTGTTGAAATTTAGGAAGTTTTTCAGTGATGAGGATGTAGCTCATAGATGAAAAGGTAAAGAATCTAGCTCAAGGAGTGTTTTTTTTATTTTTTTTCTTGACAAACAATTAGGGTTTTACTGAAGAAACGTGATGGACTCTCACCTTCTCCTTTTCTCTATTAGTTGCTTTGTTTGTCTCGCAATTGATCTTTCTCCTGCTGTAGAAATCAACTTTGTATTCATCTGCTTCATCGATTACCTGTTCCAACAACTCTTTCTCCCTCTTCTGCTTTTCTTCCAGCCGTATAGCATTTAGCCTGTGACATGGGAAGATAAAAAGGCAAATGAGTTATTCAAGGGAAATCATTGGATTAAATCATGTCAAGCAGGAAATATTTACAATCATAGTTGATATAATGAAAAAGTACATGCAACACCCCATTTGACTGTATTTCAAATGAGTTGATATTAACATAGCAAATGAGTTGTTGCAGGAAATTCATTGGATAAAATCATGTCAAGAAGGAAATATTAACAATAATAGTTGATATAATAGAGAGTACGGGCATCAACCTCATAATCAATTGCATTTCAAATGAGTTGATATTTCTCTTCGAACCTACCCATTTCCCATTCCTAGGTGGGTTCTTTGAATGAAAATGACCTCTTGTAACCTGCCCATTCCCCACTCCAATGTGGGTCATTTCAATAAGAAAGCGCTACAGAAGATCCCGACAAGGAAGAATATGGAGAATGGGGGATTTGGATCTTCTCTCTTTTGCCCACATTTGTTTCTGTAAAACTTCCAACGTCTACCTCTCGATCTCCTTTATATAGATACTCAAAGCCCTCATGCTAGTCACCATCTCCTCCCTCTATTAGTTGCAGTAGCGTTCAAGGTGGCCCTCCTCTTACTCATCCAGATTATCCTCAAATTGCATCATCTTCTTCCTTCATTTTCATCTACTCCTCAAAAACCTTGTTGGTCATATGGGTCAGGTTGGGTTGATCCGCATCAGGTAGGGATGTTCATGGGCCAAGCCGGGCTAAACCATATCCAGGCCCGGCCTGAGCCTGACACGGGCCGTAAAAGTCAGGCCTGAGCCCGCCCATTTAATCAATCAGGCCGGGCCGAACCGGGCTTTTAGCAATTTTGTGGACAATCAAGCAGTGATTAAATTAAATTACATGCATTCATTACATGGGCCGGACTAGGCCGGGCTTTGGGCTTTCTATCACTTGATCCAAGCTCAGATCGATTATTAAACGGGCCCTAATTACATATCCAAGCCCCACGCAAAGCGGGCTGGGCCCGGATAAGGCTCGGGCTGGGCTGGCCTGTCCCATGAGCACCCCTATCATCAAGTACAGCCATGGAATTAAATATCGGCCGATACCGAGTCATATCGGCCGAGACCGAGCCGATATCTCAGTGAGATATCGGTCTCGGTCATATATCCCCTGAAAATGGCGATATATCGGCCGAGATGATATCATCTCGGCCCTAACCGATATCTCGGCCGATATTTTGAAAATATCGGCCGAGATGATATATAATGAAGAAAGCCCTAATTTTTTTCTACTTTTTCCCCATCTTCCTCTTCCTCTCTTCTCTTCTCCAAGCATAGCAGCAGCCAGCAGCCCAAGTGCCCAACCACTACCTCTTCAACATTTCAAAATCCCACATTAATTTTTTGAAGAAAATATTATTTACGGTATGAGAAAATCAACCCAAAGCATTTTATCATGTGGTTTTTTTTTTTTTAATTTTTTAGATGAAGTATAGAAATCATTAGGTTTGTGATTTATTTATGTTCTTCATTTAGAAGTTAGATCTACATACTTTCATGCTAGATCTACTCATACACATGATTTTGAACTTTTTTTTCCAATTTTTTTTTATTTTCGGATTTTTTGATATTTGAATTATTATATATCATTTTTTGGGGATTTCATCATAACTATGTTCTTTTAATGATTCATGATCATTGTATGGTGTATAAATGATTGATTTACAAACTTTTATGCTAGATCTATGTATTTTGAATTTTGAAAATGATTTTATTAAAAAAAAAAAATTCTTAAAAATAATTGTTGTTACTTGTAACTTGTTAGAATATTTGTGATACCAAAGGCTTATTAATAGTGTGTAGATGATAAATCTACATCTACTCATAGTCATAGACTCATAAACATGATTTAGATTTTTATTTTAATTATTTTATTTTCGGATTTTTTAATATTTGAATTATAATATATCATTTTTTGGGGATTTCATCATAAATATGTTTCTTTAATGATTCATGATCATTGTATGGTGTTTAAATGATTAATCTACATAGTTTTATGCTAGATCTATTTATTTAGGATTTTAAAAATTATTTTATTATTTTTTTTCCTAAAAATAATTATTGTTACTTGTTAGTTGTTACCTCATATCAAAGGCTTATTAATAGTGTGTAGAATGTAGATGATAAATCTATATCTACTCATAGTCATAAACATGATTTAGATTTTTATTTTAATTATTTTATTTTCGGATTTTTTAATATTTGAATTATAATATATCATTTTTTGGGGATTTCATCATAAATATGTTCTTTTAATGATTCATGATCATTGTATGGTGTGTAAATGATTAATCTACATACTTTCATGCTAGATCTATATATTTAGGATTTTGAAAATGATTTTATTAAATTTTTTTTCTAAAAATAATTATTGTTAGAGTATTACTATTACATGAATTTCTTATTTTATAGGAACAAGATGGTGCGTAACATAGATGCGGGATGGAGCCATGGTGAAGCAGTCGGAAGTAAAAGTAAAGTAAAATGTAATTATTGTGGACGAGTGCTCAATGACGGGATTACTCAATTGAAACAACATTTGGCACATGTATCAGGACAGGTGCAAAAATGTAATAAAGTGCCACCAAATGTGAGAGCTGAAATGCAGGAGCTCCTTAATGCATCTGCACAAAAAAAAGTTGTAAAAGAAAGAAGAAGAACTGAGGAATTTGATGCATGCAGAGAAGAAATATTTGGTTCCTCAGATGATGACGATGAAGACCAGGAAATGAGGAGGGCTAGGAGAGAAAGTGTGAGGTCCCTTCAGGAGGAGGAAGAGAGGAGAAGAATGCAATATGAAGCAGCTACTAGAGGTAGCCAATATGAGCAGGGTGGGTCATCCGGACTTGGGGGAGCGAGTTTGCGACGGGCATTTAGTCAAAAACAACCGCGTCAAGATCCAGACATTGAGGAGATTGAAAAACTTCCTACACATGCACCTCGTAGGCCGGATGTGGTGGGGCCAACTGACCCATTTGCTTATAGAAAACCAACATCAAAGCAGCCCAGCATTATGAAAGCATTAAAGGGCAAGTTTAGTAAAGCAAGAGAAAATCTAGTGAGAGCCACTGGGAAGTTTTTTTTGGATGGAGGCATTCCACCCAACAAGGCATCTTCTCCTTATTTCACTACCATGTTAGATGCAGCTGCAGAACATGGTCCAGGTATAAAGGCACCCACCCCTTATGAGATTGGGCATGTCTGTGTTGAGAAAGAGTATGAAGAGTTGCAAGCTTGGGTGCAAACTTTCAAATGGGCATGGAAGGAAAGAGGTTGCACAATAATGTGCGATGGGTGGACGACCATCACACATCGTCATCTCTTGAATTTTCTAGTCTACTCGTCTATGGGCACGGTGTTTATCAAATCAGTTGATGCAACTGATTACGTCCAAGATGCAAAATATATTAATAAGTTATTGAATGAGGTGATTGAAGAAGTTGGGACAGATTCTGTAATTCAGGTTGTTACTGACAATGCTGCAAACATGAAGGCTGCAGGAATGATGCTTATGAAACAAAGGCCAAGGATTTTCTGGTCTCCATGTGCAGCACATTGCCTGGATTTAATGCTTGAAGATATTGCAAAAGGAAAAGTCATGCAGCAAGTGATTGGTAAGATAAAGAAGATTACCAATTTTTTTTATCAATCATATAGACTCATTTCCATGATGAAAACATATACAGACAACCATGAATTACTACGGCCTGGCATCACTAGATTTGCCACCCACTTCATTGCTATCGAAAGTGTTTACAAGTATAGAGAAGGACTTCTCCAATTGATAAAATCACATGAGTTCCTGAATTCAAAATGGGGAAAGAGGCCAAGTCCCATTACTCTTGAAGTATGTAAAATAATTGAATCCAACAAATTTTGGCCTCATGTGAAGGGTGTTTTAAATGTTTTTGATCCCCTAATAAAGGTTCTTCGATTGGTTGATGGTGATGATAAGCCAACAATGGGCTTCTTACATGAGGCCATGGAGAGATCAAAGCTAGCTATCCAAGCAGATTGTAGATATTACAAAAAGTATTGGAAGATCATCGACGATCGATGGGGACGACAATTGAAACATGATTTACACACTGCTGGTAAGTGAAGGTTATTTCCTTTAATACTTGAATTGTTGTATTCAACTCTCTAGTCTCTCCTCACTATATTAATTTATCAATGACTAAGATTCATTGGTTTTACAGGATACTTCTTTAATCCCCAATTTACGGATGGACACATATCAGATGAAATCCGTGTGGGACTAAAAAATGTAATTGAAAGACTGGCAGAGAGTACAGATGAAGCAATTTGGGCTACTAATCGGTAGGATTGTAGGAAGTAGGATAATTAAGGAAAAAAGCATATAACATTGTAATTTCTCTAATTTATTTTTTCACATTAATGTCTTCAGATTGACATATACAACGTACGTGCGGGAAGCTTTGGAACGACGACTACGCGGAGAGCTATCACACAGACCTATCCTGGTATTGATTGTAATGTCATCTCTATATTATTCAAGGACTTACTATTATTTTATTAACTCTAATATCATTTCTATTTTTTTTTAGCTGAATGGTGGTTAAATTATGGAGAGAGTGCTCCTGCACTAAGGATGATTGCTATTAAAGTCCTTAGTCAAACTACATCGTCTTCCAATTGTGAAAGAAACTGGAGCACCTTCTCATTTATCCACACTAGACCAAGAAATAGATTGACAATGCAGAAGCTAAATAAATTGGTCTACATCCACTACAACCTCAAGCTCCGGAGTAGAAATAGAAGGAGAAGACGGTTTGAGGATCATCGAGATTATTTCTGTCCAATTAATTTGGACTATATCTTTTCAGATGAGGATACCGTGTTAGGTCAATGGCTGGAGGAACAAGAAGAACCGTTGTTAGACCAAGACCCGGAGTTTGAGGAGTTGATGCAAGATTTGACTGGGGATAGGCCTGAGCCAGTGAGAGCTGCAGAAAGGATAGAAGAAATAAACTTGACAATGCAGCAGGGGCGCGCACCTAATACAAGTGAGCCAAGGGGAAAGGAGGTGGACGAGGAGAGTGAGTCAAGTATTTCTACTTCTTCATCATCAGCAGGAATTCCACCCGACTCTCCTGGGGATGAGGGTCATTATAGAGATGATGAGCCTGTCACTTATGAGACAGTTGAGCATTTTCCTGATGCTACTGAGTTAGATCCTCGCCGTGGCTATGTTAGACATGTTGGACAGACTGAGGCAGGGGGTAGTAGTAGCGCTGGTACTCATGGTCATCATGGGAGTTATGTTGGCCAAGGTGCCATGTATGGACAGCATGGGGGTTATGTTGGCCAACAAGGTGCCATGTATGGACAGCATGAGGGTTATTCATATGACCCTAATTGGGTACCCCCTTCTCCAACACCCATTATTTCTATTGAACAGATGTTAATTGAGCAAGGGAGGCTTAACCCACCAGTTAGCCAACGACCTTTATATGCCCCTCATGCCTATTTCATGCCATTTGACTACAACCAGTCATCTCAATCCACAGGAGATCAGGATAGTTCATCATCTTATCAAGACCAATATGAATATGGTCATGGCTATGGTAGTGCTGCGCAACAGTATGGAGCATATCTTTTTAGCCAATACCGAAGAAATGATGATGATGATGATATCGAGCCAGGACGACATTCCACTTGGAATTAGGTTGTCAATCTGTCATTCACTCATACTCATCAATCTCTCCCTAGTACTAGTCCCCTCTAATTTCAGGTGAACCATGAACCTTTTGATGCCCAAGTGCTTTATGATTTATTTATCTCACTATTATGTTTCTGATTTTAATGTGTCATCTTCAAGGTCTTGAATTTCACAACTTATTTGATGATTGAGTTAGCACTTAGCATTAAATGATGATTGATATGTTATCTTTATTTTCTTATATTTTACACTAATAAATTGATCATGAGCATTAATAATGGTTGCATTATATGAAATACTAAAAAAGATAGCGAACTGCGACACAGACAGGACTCATAACTTAAGGTGACCGAGATTTTGATTTATTGTTATTACTAATGGAAAAAAGTATTGTATTCCAGCATTTTCTAATATTTTGGATTTTTTGGATATTTTTGCAAATTTTTTTGGATTAAAAAAAAAATTCACACCGCGACGACCGCGACGGACCGATATCCGCGACCGATACCGATATCATATCGGTTTTTCGGCCCGGCCGATACCGCGACCGAGACCGAGATTTTCAACCATGAGTACAGCTCTAAGTTGGCTATCCCGTTTTAGAAATGGCGGGTTGTGCTTCAACCTGTTGCCATTTGTAGCTGACCCGACCCGTTTGCTAGCTAGTAGCTACATCTAATCCCAAATAAGGCTGTAAACGAGCCAAGCTGGATTGCAAGCTACTCAGCACTCAAGCTAAGCCCTGCTCAGCTTGTTAAGGCCAAGGGGCTCTGTATGGTACTATATATACACACACACACACCTTTTGCTTACTTCTAGTAATAGTAATGGATTATTTAACTAAAATATATCTAATACATAATACATCAAATTTAAGTATATTTAGAAATTAAAAACTCAATGTGCTACTTCAACACGAGAAACGAACGTTTTTTCCAAAGAAAAAATCATACAAAATTGCTGATCACCCAATCTTGACATGTGGGCCCACTTTCGAAATTCAGCCATCCATCTCACATGCTCGTCTTTGTTCGAGCATCCATACTGGGCATAAACCGAACTAAGTCTACTTCCATATGGAGGTAGCATTCGGCATTAACCCGCATGCCAAAAATTGGTTAAAGCAGATGATGACATTACCACATGTAAAACCAATGAGCAAAATAAGAAAAGCAAAACTCTGAAATTAAAACCAAGTCCTAAAAAATAATAAAGCTTAAAAAGGTTGAAGAGCCAGATCTAGTTCTTTGAATACCATTCATCTAGTGAAACCGAACCAATCTCAGCCTCTTAAGTTGGCAACCACATCAATCACTCTGTCTGGCCAACTGATGAAGTGCTTAATGGATGGAGTTCTCTAAACATATAATCCCTACAACCATTTTTATGGACGTTTGCTTTTGGACCTCCCTTCCATCCATCATCCAAAAGCAGATTACAATCCAATAGCTTAAATAAATTCAAACGTTAATGATTATCTGGCTATGAATCATCCAAAAGGAGGTCCTTTTGTTCACCGATCTAGATCCAAATCATCAGATCCACATCCAGAGCATCAAAACATGGATATGCAATGTAGATCTTCCAAAGGGGACTTGTGGAATCGATCAAAACATGGGTTTTTTTATTATTATTATTATCTTTCACTTTGGACATACAATTTTTCTAGTTCCAGGTAGAGAGATCTAGACCTTTTTCAAAGAGATTTCATAAAACCCATGGATCCATAAAAGAACAGCAGAAAACAATGCTAAAACCCTAACAATGAAAACAACTCCAATCAACTAATACAGAAAGAAATTCATGAAGATTCACCAGATCTAAAAGAAAATGTAATTGAATAACAGATCGACATCAAAACTGAAAAGTCAGAACTCACCGTCTCCACTCGCGAAGAGCAAACCCTTCCTCCGGCTGCATATCCGCCGGAGGCGGGAGGATCGGCCCGTCCGTCTCGGCCGAGAAGACGCCGTCAAAAGGCGACGCCTTCCCGTTCGATTCCGGCGAGAACGTCGAGAATCCGTTCGGATCCGGCGAGTATCCTGCTCCGCTGCCGTAGATCGGCGGCGGAGATGGGGTTTCCGGCACCACCGAAGAGGGAAATCCGTCGTCGGCGTCCTTGTTGGAGTCGTCTTGGTCGGCGGAGAAGGTGGAGAAGGCGTCGAAGCGCTGGGAGGGGAGGCGCGGGTCGTAGCCTAGGTATCCGTCGTCAAAGGGGCGGGTCGACGCGGCGGGGTCCGAGCCGAACGAGTCGCCGAAACCAGACATCTCAGGTCGTCTCTTCTTCTTCTCTTTCTCAAACCCGAGTCGATCGCTCTCTGCGATGGGATCAGACTCGGGATACCCGGGCGTTGCTTGTATTCTATCAAGCGGTTCGGGCATCAGTGCCTCCTTTTATAGCTAGCCGGAAGAAATGAGTAGACTTTAGTGTCCGGTTATTGTCATGCGGAATAGGTGGGCCACGAGATTATGTGTAATCTCAACCGTTGGAGGTTGCATCCCACCATAGAAATCACATCTGGATTCCATTGATCAAGGGAAAAATAATAAAATGAAGACAATTGTAATCCAAACCGTTCATTTTGTATATCAAACTAATAACTCTCAAGATTTTTTAACTAATTATTTAAAGTTCTTTATAGATTTTGAGTAATTTAAAAAAATATCTCAAAATCGATAATGTGATTTATGTTAATAATAAGTATCAAGGTTCTTGGGTTCATATCTTAACTTTTCATGCATTTTGAGATATTTGTGTGCACTTATGAGGACCTCCAATTCAAAATCCAAACCGTACAATATTATTGAATTAATGGTATGCATCAAGAAATTCAGTTTTATATCTTAAGTCTTCATATAATTTGAAAAGAAATAATTTAAAAGCCTGAATATATCTAAAACCGTTGGATGTCCTAATGCATTTTACATATGTAGTTGCATGTTAAGAAAGTTACATATTTAAAACCCTTTTTAGAACGGGCCTTGTGCTAAACCCATCATAAAAGGAAAAATTTTGAATTGCTGGTATAAGAAATCTCAGATATGAGTACAATGAAATCAATCAGTTAATTTTGACATTTTACCTTGTTCCACTCCACGTAGTTCAGGGTCAATAAAAGTCTACGATGAGATGTTTCTGTTCCAATAATGCAGGGCCAAGATGAATCTATGATCGAATGAATGATTTGTAATTTGAAAAGAAGATAGATGACAGGTTGTGCTGATAAAAAAGAATTTAAAATGCTCGGGGATGAAAATTCGGTTAAGAGCCGACCAGAAAAATGTAATATTGAAAACCATTGATTTGGACCACCTAGATGCATGTAAGCTGTGGAAAGGTTTGGACCAGAAAAATGTAATATTGAAAATCATTAATTTGGACCACCTAGATGCATGTAAGGTGTGGAAAGGTTTGGAAAGTCACAGTGTAAATTAGAGGTAGGACAAGTATCATTATAATCTAACTAGCTTAAGAAGCCCGCACCCAACACGGACTAAAGATAGTAAAAAAAAAGACATATATTTCAATATACAAGAAATATCTATGCATATAAAAAAATATAAAGAAAAAGTTAAAATATCAAAAAGATTTTATTTTTTATTTTATTATTATTATTATTTTTTTCTTGCAGAGGAAGCAAGACGAGGGAAAGAGTAAGGGAAAGATAAAGATTTGAATTGATTAGATGGGCCTTTACCAATATAGTGCTTTAACCCAAACTATAATAATAATAATAATAATAATAATAATAATAATAATAATAACAATAATTGTGCTCATGTCTATATGCCTAATTTAATGACTGGGTATGGTCAATAGTCAAATGTGTGGGGTCCTCACCTCATATATGTGTCATGTATAGATCATAGTTGATTATTATATTTTCTAATTTTTTAATTTATTTTAGCCGCCCCACCAATCTAGGGTTGGTTGTATAGGATTGTGTCATCCATTGTCATATCACCTATCATATTTATTAACTATTTCAATTTAATGATTCACTTGATTTACTGATTAAGTTTTATTATTATATTAACTGAAATTTTCATAGAGCATGGTTTATATCTTTTGCATGGTATTGTTTTAAGTCTCTATTACACTGTTCCTCTCTTATTGACCGCTTGTTCCTCTCTTTAGGAATTGAAGGTTGAGTCTACTTGTTCTTCATAGGTTGAGTCCACTTGTGTTACCACCAAGAGGCTAAGGGTTTTACCCAGCTTCTCACTGGGCCCCGAGGGAATAGGGTTGGGAACCCTAAAAAACAATAAAATTGTAAGGACCCACTCTGGATTACTTAGGTAACATTTCCATGTATTATTGTGAAAACTATCATTTTGATAAGAATAAGCTACTATCATCAAAATTATCAAAAAATGAATAATTAGCCTGCACACAATGTGATAATGAACAAAATATTAAAGTAAATACTTAAAATGGTGTACATAGACAAATAACAATTTTGGATGAAAAACATAGTACGTGCTTACATATAAATAGGTCCATACAAAATTTGAATAATAAAATAATTAAATTTAATTAGGATAAGTAATCATGAAGATGTATTTAACTTATGCCACGTGTATGGCTTAGAGTAATTAATTGAAGAGGGTTGTTAACATAAATACATTGGGGGCAATTAAGGGTAAATAAGATTATAAAAATTAAAATCAATTGTGAGACCCATGGGCCCCACATAATGTTGTACGGCCTAGATAAGTAAGCATATGTTAGAATCCTAAGCCAAGTAGGAGAGTTTATAGGGCAAGCTAACATGAGACTCTAGCACAAGGGAGAGGAGGAAAGGTGATTACCTCATAGAAAAGAAATCTCTAGGGATAAAAATTAAAAAGAATTAAATTTGATTTTCCTAAATATGAGGAAATAATCCTTGTCATTTGAATTTGAATGGATTTTCTTGAGAATGTGTATGAGTAATGCCATGTGGCATGACCACAAGAAAGGAAATAATCGTTGTGTGTCCACCCTCACATAGATGAGTCCGGATCCTCTGAGGATTTTCCCCACGGCGACCGTGATTGGACCAATCAAGGTCTGCCACATCACCATGGGCAGCCTGCTATACACGTGGGCAGCTTGGCATACATCCGGGCAGGGGCTCCTACGGTGACGTGGCGGACCATAATTCATCCACGCACAGTCACCGTGGGGGAAATCCTTAAATGATCCCGATTCCACATTATAGAGGGCTACTGCCATTATATATATATATATATATAATTATTATTATTATTGCCACAAGCATCCCTGCACTTGCTATCTTAAACTCAAATTACAATAGTTGCACATTCACTTGAGAAACTGTAAGAGTAAGAATACCTAAAAACTGGATAGCTTCTACCGTTAAATCACAGTGATCACCATCGATCCACATGCATCCAGGTGGACCCACATAAATGGTTCGCCCAATACATTTCATAGATGGATCAAATCACAGTGGTAATTTTGACAAAAACTAAAAATTTAGCAAGTCTGTCACCTACAGTGAATGGAGAGGAGATTGTTTTAATATAAGTTTGAGGAAGAATTCCTCTATTTTGTACACACCTGAAGTCGACCTGAGCTGTCGTTATCAGCAGCCACCTAAATGGGGAATGGGAAAACATTGAAGGAAGATTTTTGTTCAATTCTCTCTGCATAGAAGGGCCCTTCCTGTGATCCTTTGCTTTTTGGTTTTTGTGTTTTGGAGTTTTACTGGGTGGTTTTGTTGTTTATAGTTGGTTGATGTTGGTTTCTGATGTGGGGTTTGCTGTTGTGTTTTCTGGGGGTACTCTGTTGTTCCTGTTTTGTCTTATATGAATGAATCCCTGGCCAAAAACAAAAAAAGAGGGGCCCTTTCCACCAGAGAATACGTAGTCGGCCCATTCCACCAGAAAATATGAAATGAGATACCAATGTTCGGAGACTACATGCACACACCTGTTAATTATAAGAAACAACAAACTATAGCAATTTGGATCTTCAAATAAAGAATCTGCTACTTTTTGGATTGAGGAGGGCTGGGACACCTTTCATATTATAGCACTTCTAACTGTCCATCGACTAGCTCTTCTAAAATCCAAGATTGCTCAAAAACAAAGTGATAAGATCATACCTTTAAAATCCCACTGATGGGGGCAAAGACAAGCCTTTGATGGGCAGAGCCTAAAAGTATTCCACAGCAAGAGAGAGATCAAATTAATTATAATAAAAATAAATTCATGGATGGTGAGCCTATACAGTTAATAGATATCAATCACACATGCCATGGGTACAGAATGAAAGCCAAGATAGAATGATCATCCATCCTACCAAAATACTAAAATCCTACAATTGGGATAAATATAAATGAACTCGCATCCCTATGCCTAGTTGTGAGAGCATTCTGATTCCCCATTGTTAACGATAGCTTAAATACAGGCAGAAGGCATAAAACAAACCAGATTTTGTATGGTACAAAAATAACTAAACCCCACAAAGTTCCTTCATTTTACACCAAATCCCATAAATGCAGGCATACTATTTCAGTTCAATCTTCTTGAGTTCCAAAGAAGAGTCTTCATGTTGACTCTCTCACCTGGGACGTTTTGCAGCCAAGGGAAAAGATACCCTTTGCGGAGGCTGTTGCTGCTGGTCCATCTTTTGCTCTTGGGAAGTGTTTGGATTTGCCCCCTCTTCATCTTCTTCTGTTTCTTCAACTGCTTGTGCAGACCGCTTCCTTGGGATTACAAGTTGGTAGTTAGGGCTGATCAATGCATCCTGTTCCGGGGGGAGTGGGATTCCAGGCCCTGCAATAGATTTTGGCAGTGGAATCTTGTTCCTGCTCCGAGCCAGCTCAAGTAAGACCTGAATTGGGCCACATTTACATGACCTTGTTACTAATTATGCAAGTATTTTCAGTGTATAGAGACACGAAAGAAATGATCAGGAAAAATAGAATATTATGACAACTTGAGGCCTCATATAGCACGAGTCAACAACATGGTAATATTGTGAAGTCCATTCAAACCACAGTTAAAATCTCGGGGTAGGAAGGGAACGCTTGTCATGGATGAGGTTTCATGATGGTGGCGATCAATTTAAAGGCCCCAAAATTTTAAAAATTAGAACTTAGAATTATACAAATCAATGGTGAATACAGGTTTTGGTGAATGCCATTACACATTTACATGTTTGTGTTTTTCCTGTGTGGGTGGGAAGTTGCAGGGGTTGTTCAATGTTCAGTATCTTTTGTTTTACCCTCATATGCTTAAAATTCATTAGTGAATCTGATCAAGTGAATTATATCCATCAGTCAACTTTGGCGCAATGTATAATCCTTTTTTTCAAGTACTCTACAACCATTGTAAAGAAGGGAAAGAAGACGAGCCAGACCCAAGGAGATTATATTTTTCCACCATCCATGCAGATTTCTTAAAATCATCAACATCATCAAAGCCTTGTCCCAGTTATGTTCGGGTCGGCTACATGAATTAAGTTTCTCTATTCTAATCTAACTCCTGGAATGTTTTCTCAAAATTCATGTTTGGGTTCCGACAAAAGTTCTATGCTCCCTGTCAACCCACCTAACGAAACCCTCCTCCTCTATCCAAACTTGGGGCCAGCAATTAAAACTAGCAAAGTTTATTTCATTGACTATAAAAAATTCCTCGTCAATCTCTCCAGCTCATTATAGCATTGCAAGAGGCTAACAAAGCCAACAAACTGTGCATTAGGATGATCGCTCATACACACTGGATAAGAACCACATGGCCTGAAAACAATAAAAGTCTGCCCTTACTAACCACAATTACCCTCTTTCAGACTAAATCTAACAAAACTATCTTGAATTAAATAAAATTATGAAAAATATAAAACAATTACGAAATCTGTTAAATGATCTAAACACCCCTAAAGTTATGGATTGTACCAAAAATATGAGAAAGTCCAAAGATCATAAAACTCACATCATATATCCAGGGAAAAAAACAAAAAACCAAAAAATTCAGACAAAAGCGCCAACTGCCAGTCATAGAAATAATAGGTGAACTTTTAACTTCTTATTTACTTATAGTTTTCAGTTCTTTCAACAGTTCTTGTGTTACACCTCTCCATTTCCATTTCTTTTCCTTGAGAGAACTTAGAATCTCACGGGAAAAAAACTGCTGCAACAATGAGGCTTTATAGCCACTTCCAATTTCTCTGCACATGCTTCTCTAATTCGTTACAATTGGTTATCATAGAGTGGAGGATACCAAGATCACCATATATTTGCTTCATAAGCAAGAGTATAACAGAGTCTACCACTAACTTCTGAAGCTTAAGTTTAATAAAAATGTTCAACAGAAAAATATTCGGGTCGGCTACATTTATTAAGTTTCTCTATTCTGATCTATCTCCTGGAATGTTTTCTCAAAATTCATGTTTGGGTTCCGACAAAAGTTCTATGCTCCCTGTCAACCCACCTAACAAAACCCTCCTCCTCTATCCAAACTTGGGGCCAGCAATTAAAACTAGCAAAGTTTATTTCATTGACTATAAAAAATTCCTTGTCAATCTCTCCAGCTCATTATAGCATTGCAAGAGGCTAACAAAGCCAACAAACTGTGCATTAGGATGATCGCTCATACACACTGGATAAGAACCACATGGCCTGAAAACAATAAAAGTCTGCACTTACTAACCACAATTACCCTCTTTCAGACTAAATCTAACAAAACTATCTTGAGTTAAATAAAATTATGAAAAATATAAAACAATTATGAAATCTGTTAAATGATCTAAACACCCCTAAAGTTATGGATTGATCCAAAAATATGAGAAAGTCCAAAGATCATAAAACTCACATCATATATCCAGGGAAAAAAAAACAAAAAAATTCAGACAAAAGCGCCAACTGCCAGTCATAGAAATAATAGATGAACTTTTAACTTCTTATTTACTTATAGTTTTCAGTTCTTTCAACAGTTCTTGTGTTACACCTCTCCATTTCCATTTCCTTTCCTTGAGAGAACTTAGAATCTCACGGAAAAAAAACTGCTGCAACAATGAGGCTTTATAGCCACTTCCAATTTCTCTGCACATGCTTCTCTAATTCGTTACAATTGGTTATCATAGAGTGGAGGATACCAAGATCACCATATATTTGCTTCATAAGCAAGAGTATAACAGAGTCTACCACTAACTTCTGAAGCTTAAGTTTAATAAAAACGTTCAACAGAAAAATGTTCGGGTCGGCTACATGAATTAAGTTTCTCTATTCTGATCTATCTCCTGGAATGTTTTCTCAAAATTCATGTTTGGGTTCCGACAAAAGTTCTATGCTCCGACAAAAGTTCTATGCTCCCTGTCAACCCACCTAACGAAACCCTCCTCCTCTATCCAAACTTGGGGCCAGCAATTAAAACTAGCAAAGTTTATTTCATTGACTATAAAAAATTCCTTGTCAATCTCTCCAGCTCATTATAGCCTTGCAAGAGGCTAACAAAGCCAACAAACTGTGCATTAGGATGATCTCTCATACACACTGGATAAGAACCACATGGCCTGAAAACAATAAAAGTCTGCCCTTACTAACCACAATTACCCTCTTTCAGACTAAATCTAACAAAACTATCTTGAGTTAAATAAAATTATGAAAAATATAAAACAATTATGAAATCTGTTAAATGATCTAAACATCCCTAAAGTTATGGATTGATCCAAAAATATGAGAAAGTCCAAAGATCATAAAACTCACATCATATATCCAGGGAAAAAAAAACAAAAAAATTCAGACAAAAGCGCCAACCGCCAGTAATAGAAATAATAGATGAACTTTTAACTTCTTATTTACTTATAGTTTTCAGTTCTTTCAACAGTTCTTGTGTTACACCTCTCCATTTCCATTTCCTTTCCTTGAGAGAACTTCGAATCTCACGGAAAAAAAAACTGCTGCAACCATGGTTTAAAATCTCGGTCTCGGTCGCGGTATCGGCCGGGCTGAAAAACCGATATGATATCGGTATCGGTCGCGGATATCGGTCCGTCGCGGTGTGAATTTTTATTTTAATCCAAAAAAATTTACAAGAATATCCAAAAAATCCAGAATATTAGAAAATGCTGGAATACAATATTTTTTTCCATTAGTAACAACAATAAATCAAAATCTCGGTCATCTTAAGTTATAAGTCCTGTCTGTGTCGCAGTTCGCTGTCTTCTTTAGTATTTCATATAATGCAACCATTATTTATGCTTATGATCAATTTATTAGTGTAAAATATAAGAAAATAAAGATAACATATCAATCATTATTTAATACTAACTCAATCATCAAATAAGTTGTGAAATTCAAGACCCTGAAGATGACACATTAAAATAAAAAACATATTAGTTAGATAAATAAATCATAAAGCACTTGGGCATCAAAAGGTTCATGGTTCACCTGAAATTAGAGGGGACTAGTAGAGAATAGAGATTAGAGAGAGATTGATGAGTATGGGTGTATGACAGATTGACTGCTTAATTCCAAGTGGAGTGTCGCCCTGACTCGATATCATCATCATCATCATTTCTTCGAAATTGGCTAAAAAGATATGCTCCATAAAAGTACGTAGATTAATCATTTACACACCATACAATGATTATGAATCATTAAAAGAACATATTTATGATGAAAGCCCCAAAAAAATGATATATTATAATTCAAATATTAAAAAATCCGAAAATAAAATAATTAAAATAAAAATCTAAATCATGTTTATGATTATAAGTAGATGTAGATCTATCATCTACACACTATTAATAAGCATTTGGTATCACAAATATTCTAACAAGTAACAACAATTATTTTTAAGAAATTTTTTTTTAATAAAATCATTTTCAAAATCCTAAATATATAGATCTAGCATAAAAATATGTAGATCAATCATTTATACACCATACAATGTTCATGAATCATTAAAAGAACATAGTTATGATGAAATCCCCAAAAAATGATATATAATCATTCAAATATTAAAAAATCCAAAAATAAAAAAAATTGGAAAAAAAAGTTCAAAATCATGTGTACGAGTAGATCTAGCATGAAATGATGAAAGTACGTAGATCTAACTTCTAAATGAAGAACACAACACAAATGACAAATCTAATGATTTCTATACTTCATCTAAAAAATAAAAATAAAAAACACATAATAAAATGCTTTAGGTTGATTTTCTCTTACTTAGATAATATTTTATTCAAAAAATTAATGTGGGATTTGAAAATATGCAAGAGGGAGTAGGGCTGCTGCTATGGGTAGTAAGGAAATGAGAAGAAAGGAAAAAAAGATGAAGATGGGGAAAAAGTTGCAAAAATTAGGATTTTTATCCTTTTTATATCATCTCGGCCGATATTTTGAAAATATCGGCCGAGATATCGGTTCACAGGGATATCATCTCATCTCGGCCGAGATATCGGGTTTTTTTGGGGATATTTAACCGAATCCGATATCTCAGTGAGATATCGGTTCGGTATCAGCCGATACCGAGTCATATCGGCCAATATGACTCGGTATCGGCCGATATTTAATTCCATGGCTGCAACAATGAGGCTTTATAGCCACTTCCAATTTCTCTGCACATGCTTCTCTAATTCGTTACAATTGGTTATCATAGAGTGGAGGATACCAAGATCACCATATATTTGCTTCATAAGCAAGAGTATAACAGAGTCTACCACTAACTTCTAAAGCTTAAGTTTAATAAAAACATTCAACAGAAAAATGTTCGGGTCGGCTACATGAATTAAGTTTCTCTATTCTGATCTATCTCCTGGAATGTTTTCTCAAAATTCATGTTTGGGTTCCGACAAAAGTTCTATGCTCCCTGTCAACCTACCTAACGAAACCCTCCTCCTCTATCCAAACTTGGGGCCAGCAATTAAAACTAGCAAAGTTTATTTCATTGACTATAAAAAATTCCTTGTCAATCTCTCCAGCTCATTATAGCATTGCAAGAGGCTAACAAAGCCAACAAACTGTGCATTAGGATGATCGCTCATACACACTGGATAAGAACCACATGGCCTGAAAACAATAAAAGTCTGCCCTTACTAACCACAATTACCCTCTAACAAAACTATCTTTAGTTAAATAAAATTATGAAAAATATAAAACAATTATGAAATCTGTTAAATGATCTAAACATCCCTAAAGTTATGGATTGATCCAAAAATATGAGAAAGTCCAAAGACCATAAAACTCACATCATATATCCAGGGAAAAAAAAACAAAAAAATTCAGACAAAAGCGCCAACTGCCAGTCATAGAAATAATAGACGAACTTTTAACTTCTTATTTACTTATAGTTTTCAGTTCTTTCAACAGTTCTTGTGTTACACCTCTCCATTTCCATTTCCTTTCCTTGAGAGAACTTAGAATCTCACGGAAAAAAAAACTGCTGCAACAATGAGGCTTTATAGCCACTTCCAATTTCACTGCACATGCTTCTGTAATTCGTTACAATTGGTTATCATAGAGTGGAGGATACCAAGATCACCATATATTTGCTTCATAAGCAAGAGTATAACAGACTCTACCACTAACTTCTGAAGCTTAAGGTTAATAAAAACGTTCAATAGAAAAATGTATGGACAAGCACAGATTTGAATATCACATTTAAATACAACAGTATGAATTTTGAATATCACATTTAAATACAACAGTAAAAAGCTTGGAACCAATTTATTGCAAAACAGGAGTAGACATTTTTCATAAAAAATGGAAATAAATCACTCTTTAATAAAAAATAAAAAAAAAGCTGACAGCAGGAGCTCCAAACATCATAAAATCAGAGAAAAACCATAACACCAAGAACTACATAAAAAAAGGAATGACAAAATTAATAGCATGCCACTCTTTCCAACTATGCCAAAGATCAGAAGTTTGTCAGCTCTTGAAATTTTTTTCATGGGAATAGCCAAAATATAATCGTAGCCTGAGACTTGTACACCATCCCAATGGTCAAATCCAGTCTATGGTTGAATGTGCGATTGTTCTGCAGGCCATAAAGATCATAGAACAGCCACACAATTGAATTTCTGCAGAAAGTGTCTCATATATCCTGAAGCCAATAGCAGCCAATACAGGCATCACCCTTGGATACCAAAGAGATCACGAAAATACGACCAAATAGCTTAAACAAACCTCACCGTAGAAGAAGGTGATTAACATCCTCCTCTGCAGCAAGCAAGTACATGATCCGACCATTTACCAAAAATAATCCTACCCACACTACCTTCAGCCGGACAACCTTCCATAACTACCAAATGATACCAAGATTCACTCATGGACGACACCAGTTCCAAGTTCCAACCTCAGTCAGATGTTATACAGGGAGAAGCCCCTTACTTCTGAATCACCTGCCTCATTGGACTATGATTTAGGATAAAAATGGTTGATCCCCGACCAAGCAGAACCACAAACAAATGACTCCTCCACTACATTCTCCGCACTATGAACTATGAAGCATTTTGGCTACTAGCAACTTGAAGCTTTTTTCTCTCGGTGTTTATATGGGATCACTTGTTATATTTTCTAATATAACAAGTAGAGATTACACAGACCAAAATAATCATCTTCTCTTTTTTTTCATCAGTCTGAGAGCATAGCTTCTAATAGGGTTGAAGGGACGGCCGAAACTCATAAAGGCAACCCTCAGTAAAAAGGGTCCTGCTGAATCTTTCTAAAAGAATGGACAGGCCAGCCTATTGCTCCAGAGACACACATGTGCTTGCATGCACACGGCCTGTTTAGAATTTTAGAGTAGAACTCTTTTGGCCATACCACATCTGGGATAAGGCTCTGATTTTGATGATGATGAGACTGAGAGAACTAGATGCAAACCACCCAAACCCACTAATAAAATAACAGTAACAACAGTAATTACTACTTTACAAGGCATCCACAGAAAGCGGTATAATTAACATGTAAAGAAAGCATTCATATAATCAAAATTTGTGATTGGAGCTGTTAAAGAAAAAAGCTTGAAAAAACCTTACACAAGATCACCCCCACTTTCCCCTCTTCTCAAGTGTTTATAAACCAAATGGATTCTCATGGAAACTACTCTGTCATTGCTTGACAAATGGCAACCCGTTACTTAACTAATCACTAATGTAAATTCTTTTGTAGCGATGAACTACCTACCTAGCATGAGTGACACTTCCACTAATGACAACAAAAGAATTTGTTCGCCTACATGGGTGCTAGCTCATTTTTCAAACAAATCAATTAACAGCCCTCTATTCTAAAACATCAATCTACTCTTGCAGGTTCCTTTGAGATTGTCTATAAAAATTTAAAAAAAAAAAAAAAAAAAAAATCAATCTTTCCCTGCCTTCTTTATTAGGGGTAGACAAAAATTTATCCTACATAGGGCTTTCCCTATTTGAGTCCATCCGGCCTTGGCCCAGGTTACTCAAACCGAGTCCATTCAGTTAATGGCCTCAAATTCATTGCCGAGGCAGACCCTGGACCTAAGTTCCTCCCATAATATCAATAAGTGGGCACCAATTCTGATTTGTTCCAGGCCTCAATTGAAACCAATATAGAAAATCTAATATTCCATAGCCACTCAAGGACTAAGTTCCATAATATTTCATAGCCAGTCAAGATCATCGGTCCTAAAAGCCACTCAAGGACTAAGTTCCATAATATTCCATAGCCAGTCAAGAGCATCGGTCCCAAAAGCCCAAGCCTGATACACAGGCAGGTTCTAGACTGAAACCAGACCCGGTTATATGTAACCGGAGCTGGGATTGGTTAAGGGTTTTACATTAGAACAGTAATAGTGATATAAAATGTACTGCAATCATATACTTCCATTACAGAAATAGTAATAATAATCAGGTCTACCATCAGTCAGATCTTCACATTTTGACCCAGACCCAGTATTTTTCTGACTAGGTATTGCTTGAATTTGTGCCTAGCACAATGCATTTACAGCCCTAACCGCAATAAAAAAGTAAGGTTGTGGGTAATTAGCAACACCAACCTCATCATAATACTAAAAAAAAGTGGATCATGGTCCACTTGCAAACATGGATGTGGACCCACCTGGATCCAAAGTGTTCCATTATTTTGACCCCTGGATCCTCAAAGTTTAATGGTAACGAATACATCAGACCAATAATCCCTGGGGATGGAACTTTGAAATTTGAATACTCGGGCGGAATCTAAAATATTTTCTCAGTGTTGTGAAGTAAACCCGTAAAAAGCAGTTTATTTAGATTGAGAGGAAAGAAGAGAAGATCTAGCCATGAGGAAAGAAGATTGCTCTCGCATAAAGAAGAACACAGTAATCAAATCCTGGGTAATTAGGTGCACGTGCGAGAGTTTGGAGTCCTAAATATAGCCCAAAAATGATGGTTTAGTTATCTTCTCTCTCTTTTATACTAAATAGGGCTACCAAAGTCTCTCCTCAACATAACCAGAGATTGATCTCTAGTTATTTTTAGCGGAGAGAGCTACCACAGAATTTTCTCGTGGTCGCTTATCTGGAGTACAAACTGTGTTTTCATAGCAATGCTGCAGCCGCGATGTTACGGTTCTTGCAGGAGGATGATATGTGAACTTAATTTCTTCTTCTTTTGGTGTAGTATGATCTCATAGAAAATATATCAAGTAGAAATCTTGCATCTCATCTGCGCATTTGATTGATTGATTGCATATGTTATGAACCAATCTCTAATATATGAATCAAAACCAATTGAATAGAAGTTCTAAAGATAGAATTAAATCAAACACCAGAGTCCCATGAAATCAAAACGAATTGAGAGATTAGGGTTTTTTTTTTTTTTGACCTCGCGGGGTGGGGGCTGGGAGAAGGAGAAGTTGACTTTGGTCTGGATGGCGAGCTTGACGTCGTCGCAGTCGATGGAGGGTTTTCCGGCGTGTTCGGAGTAGGTCTGGGCGTCGGAAAGTACGTCGACGACGTAGCGGTACCAGAGCTCGAGGAACTGGTGGACCACGCGAGGTTCGTACTCCCTCACCCCCATCGAACGAAGCAGAGTTTTCACAATCTTCGCATCTCGAGGGACATCCTCTCCATCTCCTTCTCCCTCTTCTACTACTGTTTCTTCCTTTACTGTCACCGCTCCTCCAGACTCTCCCATCTTCGATTCGACGACGAGATCTAATTCAGACGGGTCGTTTGTTTGTCTGGAAAGCACAGCTCTGCCGCTGCGGCTTGTTCGCGGCTTTGTGCCAAGGAGCCCGCGGGGGGCTCGGACGATATTGAAACCGATCTGATTAGGGCATGAATCGTGTGAATCGAATGGTTCGAGTAGTGTGGTGACCGGGGGTGAGACTTTGGGCGTGGATGGGCCGGGACGAGGAATGTCCAGGCCCAGCCTGACTTCTAAACTATCATAGTTGGCCTGAATGGCCCAGACCCAGCCTGTCTGAATAAGATTCACCCCAAGCAGCCCGAGTTTGCTTTATAGAAAGAAGAAAAAATAATGAAAGATTGGTTGTTATTGTTGGGAAGTCCCATATCTCATATCACTCAAGTAATATGTCTTTTTGTATGGGCCTTCCACCTATCAGCTTAAGCTTTTGGATATCATGTTGTTCTTGTATAACTCACGTGAGGTGGAGTATTGGAAAGTCCCACATCCCATATTGCCTAAGTAATAAATTTGATATATCTTAATATTTCCACACTTAAGCTTTTTGATTGGTATATAGCTTATTATAGTTGTATTATTCTCTTTCCTAAAAAAATTAAGCTCCTATGTATTTTTCAAACCTAAAATGCATTGATTTGATCCGTTAACAACCCGAACATATTAAGAGTCAACCCAAACCCGTTAATATCGTATGGGTTCGTGTCGTGTTAATGGGTCATGTGGCATTTTGACAGCCCTAAATAATGTCTTATGAGATAAATCCTCTCTAATTTTTTCTCAATTTAAAAAAAAAAATCCACATTAGAAGTAAGAGAAAAAAGTGAGTCCATCAAAATTTTGTAAATCCACAAGATACATAGACACCTAAATTAAAAGGGGCGACTCTCCTGCGTATTTTTCAAACCTGAAATGCAGTGATTTCCGCCCTCAGAAATCCTCACTATATTTGGTGCCCTAAAATTTTATCTTAGCTGTATAAAATCCCACAATGCACTTAACCCAAACAAAGCAAATAAAACCTTTCTTTTCCCAACATAACTTAAAAATCCAGCTCCTCAAAAGTCTCAACCCAACACGTTCCTCGTACCGTTACCCACACCGTGTCATATTACCCGCTTTGCAACTTCCAACCAATACCACCACGCCACGTGCACAACCGTCAAACAGCTAACGCCGTCAGCTCTCCCACCCACCACAGGAAAGAAAACCTCTTCTCTAGTTCGTTTCCTTGGACAGCTGACAACAAAATGCAACGGCCTCTTCATGGTCATTATATAAATCCTGATTGTTTGCTTAATCTTCACTACCCCCATTAAGATAGAGAGAGAGAGAGAGAGAGAGAGAGAGAGAGAGAGAGAGAGAGAATCAACTAACTCTGAAGGCTTAACAGTCAGGAAAACTTAAACTCCACTATTCAATTGTCAATTGCTCCTATTGAAAATTAAGGCCTTTCTCTTTCTCTTTAATCCATTGAATTTCATTTTCTCTCTTTGGTCCATCAAATCAAGTCCCCTTCTCTTTAGTCCATTAGATAGCCCCTTTTTTTTTTCATTCTCTACAGTCCATTGCATTTTCTTGGTCGCTCTCAGGGATGGTTTATATACAATTTGCTTAATCTCTGCTTCATCAGAGAATTAGCCTCTTCTCTCTCCTTCTCTCTATAGTCCATTATTATTACTTTTTCTTTCTCCATTACATTTTTTTTTCTTGCCTTCATTTGAGCCAATGGGATATTCTAAGAATGTGCCAAGTGCAACTATCTTGACTTGGTTTGCTCTCTCCGCCGGATTGTTGTTCACGGCTGTAAATGGAAATTTTAATTACAAGGAAGCATTGACAAAGTCAATTATATTTTTAGAGGCGCAGCGATCAGGAAAGCTGACGAACTCGAGGCTCTCTTGGAGGGGAGACTCGGCGCTTGATGATGGCAGGCTTGCAAATGTTGGTTTTCTTAATTACAGTATTTTTATGATACATTTGTTTTCTTTTTTCTTTTGTCTCTTAATGTGAAATGCTTGCATTAGCTTCTATTGTTCTTTGTTTGGATTTTTCATTCCAACTATGTTAAAAAAAGAGTCATCCCATAATCCCATTCATGGTTTCAAAATGCATAATGCCTATGTTTTTTCCCCGCTCTAAAAATCGGGTTTATTTTGTCAAGGATTTTGTTTTTCCCATTTAGCCATTGCATAAAATCATATATGTTAAATATGGTGGTTGTGCCAATTAGCTGCTGCTTTTAGTTCACATAAATTTCTGAACTTTAAAATTAATGTTTTTCGTCTCTTATTGGGCATGTTACATATTTTTTTCTTCTACTAAGTTGACTTCATAATTTGTATAAATGAAGCATTGGTTAGTTTGCAAAAACATTGAAGATTGGGTGAAATTCATATACAAGTAGTTGCTTTTTTGTGCCTTTTTCTACCCTGCTGTTCAGTTATCTCTCTAATAAAATACTTGTTTTTTTATTCATGGTACTTCCTTTCTTCGTTTTCTGATTTTTAACTTTATATATTGTGAGCCTCATTAACTAAGTGTGTTTATCTGACTTCAGAATTAGTTTTAGATAGTACATTATCGCCATATTACAGTACTATCTAAAAGTGGCCTGCAAGAAAAATCTTAAGCCCCTGTTGCTGTAGCCTGTAAGTAATTTGATTGATAGAACCAAACTGCTCATTTTTTCATATTGTTCTTTTGACTGATTGCTTCTGGTCTGGAAATCTTTAAAAAGGGTTATAAACTGTTGATCCCCTCCCCCCACCCTGCGCGTGCTCTCTCTCTCTCTCACCTAATGAAAATTTGCAAATTCTAAGACAGTGACTTTTCATTGAGTAAGCCATATTTTTTTTTAAAGATACAATGAGATTGATTTTAATTTGTGTGTTTTTGTAGAATATGTAAATGGATTGTGGTAAAATTGCTACTCAGAATTTTTTTTTTCTTTTGAAAGAAAATAGCATTTCCTGCGCTCACTCAAATGAGGTCATGGTTACAGGTGGACCTTGTTGGAGGATATTACGATGCTGGAGACAATGTGAAATTTGGACTCCCAATGGCTTTCACTATTACAACTCTTGCCTGGGGTGCACTCTCCTACAGAACAGAGTTACGTGCTGCTGGGGAATTGCACAATGTGCACTCAGCTATCAAATGGGGGACTGATTATTTTCTGAAGGCCAGCGCCAAACGCAATCGTTTGTGGGTGCAGGTAAGGTTTGATTTCTTAAAATTTAAGCAAAAACAAAACATGTATCAATGTGAAAGAAAAGGTCTTGCAAGTTCAGAAATTCTTATATCATATCACATGCCTAATTGTACCTTCATTGGTCATGGGACCATTTCTGTTCTTGTCCAAGTTGATTCAGCATAACTAACAAAGTAAGGGCCAATTGTAGTTTACTTGATCTTGAGATTTTATCATATAGAAGCTAAGTTTGTCAAAATTTATTGTTAAGGTGGGAGATCCAGTTGCTGATCACCAGTGTTGGGTACGACCTGAAAACATGGAAAGCCCGAGAACACTTTATAGAATTGATGAGAACACGCCAGGAACAGAGATTGCAGCTGAAACGGCTGCTGCAATGGCTGCTTCATCGATCGTGTTTAGAAGCCAGAATCGCACTTATGCTCGTAGGCTTCTCAACAAAGCTAAATTGGTCAGTGAGCTACTGTTCAATTAAACTAGTCCCTGTTTTCTTAAGGTACTAGAAGCAATCATTAATAGAGCCATATGTTTTTCTGTTCAAACAGCTCTTTAATTTTGCAAAATCGCACAAAGGAACTTATGATGGAGAATGCCCCTTCTATTGCTCCTATTCAGGTTACAATGTAAGCTCTCTCTATCTCTCTCTATATCTATCTATCCATTCATCTATATATGCATGTATTTATATCTATTGCTCTCTCTCTCTCTCTCTCTCTCTCTCTCTCTCTCCCTCTCTCTGTTTGTGTGTATATATATTATATTTATCTATTTATCAATCTATGATGAATGGTTATAAATTCATAAGAGTGGTGCATAGGTGCCCAAAAGATGAATGACCATGAACACCTGGTAGAACACGTGTTTTGTGGCTCCAAGAAAGTCTTAGTTTCATGTTTTTGTATGCATATATGTAGGCTAACTAGTGGGTGCACACACATGCAGGATGAGCTCCTGTGGGCAGCTTCTTGGCTATATATTGCCACACTTAGAAGTACTTACCTGAAATACATTACAGAAGAAGCTATTAGTAATAGCGTTGACGAGTTCAATTGGGATCTCAAGTATGCTGGAGTTCAAATCCTTTTAACCAAGGTAAAACTTCCATTTTGCTCCTCTCTCTCTCTAACACACACGTGTGAGTACATATAAAAATACATGTATATATGCACATTTCTTACAGAAAACATATTAAAGAGGCATTTGAAGAACAAACTTGAACAATTAACTATATTTAATTCGTGCATATTGGTGTAACATTCAAATACAAGCTAATCTTAAGAAATAGGGTTGATTTTTGGGCATTACAATTTAAGAGCCCTGATGTCGTTCGAGAGGACACCCCTCAATGGAAGCTCCTCTTTGTGAGGCACACATGTTTTAATAGTATAAACTTTGATTCAATTCAATGACATGAAATTGAGCTAGTGCCAGTATACAGAGTGCAGGCATTTGATTCTGCATGGGTAGACCCTGCAAAAAAGATTGTGCGCGATTAGCTCTTACTGTATAACCTTCTTGCAATTTAGTATTGCATTGCAATGTTGGGCCTTCTATGGCCTAAGCTGTGTGAGAAAGGAATCAGATGTTAGACCAATATATCGAAGTAATCAAATCCTCCATCCACACCTAAACATTTTTCTTGGGAGCTTGCACCATATTAGGCAAAACTGCCTAGTAATTGTTCTCTTGAATGGTTTTAATACCTTTTTCCAACATAAAACATGGTGATTAGGTTACAGCATAGATGTAAGATATACTTATTATATTCTACCTTATATGGAGTAGAAATTGATAGAATGTATACATACTTCTGTACAGTTGTATTTGGCCGGTGAGAAGAGTCTCCAGAAGTTCAAGTCACAAGCTGACAGTTACATATGCTCAGTGCTTCCAGACAGTCCTTACAACCAAGTATACATCTCTCCAGGTCTGATTCCAATTCCCATCCCCCATGTACATAGAACTCACA
The DNA here is from genome assembly GCA_028538565.1 of Umbellularia californica. Taxonomy (NCBI): domain Eukaryota; kingdom Viridiplantae; phylum Streptophyta; class Magnoliopsida; order Laurales; family Lauraceae; genus Umbellularia; species Umbellularia californica. The sequence goes on from JAPQWN010000001.1 coordinate 106,405,431, forward strand.
TGCATAGACATTGCATGCTAATGAGTTCTTTCCCATGCAACACTTTCAGGAGGGTTGATTCACCTGCGAGATGGGGCGAACACACAGTACGTCACTGGAGCAGCACTTTTGTTTAGTGTGTATAGCGACTTGCTCGATAAACACAGTACAACTGTCACATGTGGTGCCCAGCAGTTTGGCTCCTCGCACCTCATGAAGTTTGCCAAGCAACAGGTACTCTAACCCACCAAAATGCGGATGTTTGCAAAGCACAAGTATGAGCCATCATGCTCAGGGTCCATTTGATAGCAAGAATTTGAGGAATTCACTAATGACCAATTTCAGATGTTGTTGATTGAATGAAACCTCCAACAATTTGAGCTGAAAATTTGAGATTGTCATTCCAATTCCCGTATCTGAGGCCTTCATATACTTGTCAAAGATTTTACTGAATTGCTTCTTCTTTCTCGATACTCACAGTTCAATTGTTACAAGAAATTCTTGCTATCAAATGGGCTTTTGAACATTCTTTGTCTCTAAGTTTGTTTGCATTCTATTTTTTTATTTAACAATGATGGGATAAGACTTTAATGATCATGAATTTCCCATGTTCAATGTTCAGATGGACTACTTGCTAGGCAACAACCCATTGGGAAGGTCATACATGGTTGGGTTTGGTAACGAATCACCAACACAGGCTCACCACCGCGGCGCATCAGTACCCCACTTGGCACCGGGCTCGAAAGTGAATTGTGCCACAAGCTTTGCCAATTGGTTCAACAAGGATGCACCAAATCCAAATGAACTAACCGGTGCCATCGTCGGTGGCCCTGACCGCTATGATAATTTTGAGGACAAGCGCTGGGACTCATCCAAGCTCGAACCGACGACCTACGTCAACTCCCTATCTATCGGTGTCCTCGCCAAGCTTGCTGGGCGCAATATGTGACCTATTACTTGTGTTAGATGACTGTGATGAAGGTTGGGTAGATCTTTGATCATAGTAATCTAGTGGTAGGAGGTAGGATTGATTGTCACCTTGCACTACCAAAAGGGGTTCACACATGGAACATAGAAAGTATGTACTTGTACCAAACTCATCACTTCTTATTTGAGATAGTAAAATGATAGTTTTGAATCTTCTTAATCCTATCATAATCAACAAAATCCCACTTGTTGAATTCATTTTCCATCATCTAAGCGCTTTCCCATGTGTATATAAGGTCAACTTATGAAGTTACTATTTCCATCTCCCCCACAATTTAATGTCACTTCTTTAAGATCTTTTGTAACCACCATAAAATTGACCATTTTCCATTATTTGTTAGGTGGTCTCTTAAAAGAAAATATTTACAGTACATGATCAGAAATGGAGAAATCAAGTAACCATTTTGCTCAACTCAAGTCATCTTATCCTAATGATTAGATAATTGTTTTATGTATCAGTGGACTCTGCTGTGGTAGGCAGAAACCTCATATCTACATGAGAGTTGTAATAGCCAATCTACAGTGGGGGCTCACTAAAAGACCACTTCTGATCATGCACACTTGCCATCTCTGATCAGTGGGAATCCCGATTCTCAGGAATCAATCAGAGGATTCTCTTTCGTCGAACCCCATAAATTCATCAGACTCTGAAGCCCATGCTGATAGAAATCACTGCCCCACCATGTATTGCCGTTGGACACAGACCCCCACCCAAACCCATACCAAACGCCTAACCAAAACAGGCCTTAGTGAGTCCTGATCGGGTTCCACTCCAAAGAAATTCATGAGGTTCTATAATAATGGGACCCACTTATAAGTGTTAAGTTGCTTATTAGTGCTCATTTGCAATCCACCTCGTGAGGCCCACGCAGATATGCATGTCCATCAGTGAAATGAGGGTAGAGGGCAGATGGAAAGGAAGGTATCTGTAAGTGCACAAAAAATCACAGACCCGGGGGGGTGATTTTGCGGCCCACTGGAAGAAGACGGAGGCTGGAGCTCCTTGTAGATGATAGAAAAACCGATGCCTCGAGCCTGAAATGAGAGGAAGAAGAAGGTCAGAGGACCCTGGCTTGGGCAGCGCAGGGCTCTCCGATGCCTTTGTTAGTTGCAAGTGCAGGACTAAACAAAGGTAGGAGATGAAGTGTGGGAGGAGATGGCGTACCAGCAGCATGTGGATAGCCCCCCTGTTACCTGTTGAAGGCTTCTGTATTTATAGAAAAGGAGAGTGGACTTTGGGGTAAGCACTTGAGAGGCTGTCCCATCGTAGCTCACTCTGTCCCATCGGGCCATACCCTGATGGATGGGCGGTGCAGCTGTGTCAGGGATTTTGGGCGGTGCCCTTATCCTGTTGCCGTGGCATGACAACTGTCCATGGTCATCTTGATCAGCAGTCTGACCGAAACCGAGATGGAGCATGGCCGAGGCTGAACTCCTGGCCTCATGCTTGTACCGAGGCCGAAGCCAAGGGGCATGTTACCGAAATGGAGCGCCTAGCCGAGGGCTGAGGTCGGTATTCATGCTTTTGTCGAGGCCGGGACCTGAGGTCGGTCGCCTTGGGGAATACCCCCACACAAAGCCCCCAGCTTTTAACTTTCTAGAGTGCACGCTCCTCTAGGAAGTTGAAAGCTAAATAGCCTGACAGTCTATCAAAGCTGGTGCAGGTACCGAGCTTGATTATTCTGAACTGGCTGGTACTCTTACCGGGGCCAGTGTAAGCTTTCAAGCAGCGACCTGGTACAGGACCGAGATGCTGTATGCTTAATTCGGGACTCGACTGGATGGTACTTATACCGGAGCCAGTGTAAGCTGTCGGGCAGCGATCTGGTGCAGGACCGAGATGCTGAATGCCGAGATTGGGACTTTGGGACTTAACTGGCTGGTACTCTTACCGGGGCCAGTGTAAGCTTTTTCTCGAGGCTGGTGGCATCACCGAGCCTGTTTTTTCGAAGCTGGTGCCATCACCGAGCTTGATTTTTTCGAAGCTGGTGCCATCACCGAGCTTGATTTTTTCCGAAATCGGGACGTAACTGGCTGGTACTTTTACCGGGGCCAGTGTAATTTTGTTTCTCGAGGCTGGTGGCATCACCGAGCCTGCTTTTTTCGATTTCATCTGAAAGGGCGAATGTTACTGCTGCCGAGCAGGAGAAGGCACTGCTGCCGAGCTGGAGAGGACCGAGTCATGCTCGCCCAGCTGGTACTATTACCGAAGCTGGTGGCCTCGATGCACTGCTGCCGAACTGGAGAGTTACTTCTGCCGAACTGGAGAGTAGCATTGCAACTGAGGTTGATGATGAAGTATCCCGGCGGCAAAGGATAATGCCATCAAAGCTGATAGTAGAGGACCGTGCCGCCAATGGCGGTAGGTCGAGCTAGAGGAGGCACTGCAGCCGAGGGCGTCGCGCGCCGAGATGGGCGTCGCCGACATGGGCGTCGCGCGGCGAGATGGGCGTCGCGGACATCGGGCGTCGCCGACATAGGCGTCGCGCGCCGAGATGGGCGTCGCGGACATCGGGCGTCGCCGACATAGGCGTCGCGCGCCGAGATGGGCGTCGCGGACTTCGGGCGTCGCGCGGCGAGATGGGCGTCGCCGACATGGGCATCGCGCGGCGAGATGGGCGTCGCGGACTTCGGGCGTCGCCGACATAGGCGTCGCGCGCCGAGATGGGCGTCGCGGACATCGGGCGTCGCCGACATAGGCGTCGCGCGCCGAGATGGGCGTCGCGGACTTCGGGCGTCGCCGACATAGGCGTCGCGCGCCGAGATGGGCGTCGCGGCCGTCGGCCGTCGCCGATATGGGCGTCGCCGAGCCCGGGAGGGCGTCGCCGAGCTTGGAGGGCATCGGACGCCGCGCGTTGGGCGTCGCGCATCGGGCGTCGCCGAGAGATGGGCGTCGCCGAGCCCGGGAGGGCGTCGCCGAGCTTGGAGGGCATCGGGCGCCGCGCGTTGGGCGTCGCGCATCGGGCATCGCCGAGAGATGGGCGTCGCCGAGCCCGGGAGGGCGTCGCCGAGCTTGGAGGGCATCGGGCGCCGCGCATCGGGCGTCGCCGAGAGATGGGCGTCGCCGAGCCCGGGAGGGCGTCGCCGAGCTTGGAGGGCATCGGGCGCCGCGCATGGGGCGTCGCGCATCGGGCGTCGCCGAGCCTGAGAGGGCGTCGCGAGATGGGCGCCACAAGGCTAGGAGGGCGTCGGGCGTCGCCGACATGGGCGTTGCCGAGCCCGGGAGGGCGTCGCCGAGCTTGGAGGGCATCGGGCGCCGCGCCTGGGAGGGTGTCGGGCGTCGCCGAGATGGGCGCCACCGTTCTTCATCTGCTTCGCCATGAGACGCTTGATCAGGGTCTCCAGGGCGTCGACAACCTTCCACTCGTTGTGGAAGACGATGCCGAGCTGGGGTTGATGAAGCTACTGCAGAAATCGTCCCTCTCTGGCTCTTCGAGGCATGGTGTTTGGAAAGATGGCTTTTTGATCGATCCCCACAGACGGCGCCAATTGTAAGTGCACAAAAAATCACAGACCCGGGGGGGTGATTTTGCGGCCCACTGGAAGAAGACGGAGGCTGGAGCTCCTTGTAGATGATAGAAAAACCGATGCCTCGAGCCTGAAATGAGAGGAAGAAGAAGGTCAGAGGACCCTGGCTTGGGCAGCGCAGGGCTCTCCGATGCCTTTGTTAGTTGCAAGTGCAGGACTAAACAAAGGTAGGAGATGAAGTGTGGGAGGAGATGGCGTACCAGCAGCATGTGGATAGCCCCCCTGTTACCTGTTGAAGGCTTCTGTATTTATAGAAAAGGAGAGTGGACTTTGGGGTAAGCACTTGAGAGGCTGTCCCATCGTAGCTCACTCTGTCCCATCGGGCCATACCCTGATGGATGGGCGGTGCAGCTGTGTCAGGGATTTTGGGCGGTGCCCTTATCCTGTTGCCGTGGCATGACAACTGTCCATGGTCATCTTGATCAGCAGTCTGACCGAAACCGAGATGGAGCATGGCCGAGGCTGAACTCCTGGCCTCATGCTTGTACCGAGGCCGAAGCCAAGGGGCATGTTACCGAAATGGAGCGCCTAGCCGAGGGCTGAGGTCGGTATTCATGCTTTTGTCGAGGCCGGGACCTGAGGTCGGTCGCCTTGGGGAATACCCCCACACAAAGCCCCCAGCTTTTAACTTTCTAGAGTGCACGCTCCTCTAGGAAGTTGAAAGCTAAATAGCCTGACAGTCTATCAAAGCTGGTGCAGGTACCGAGCTTGATTATTCTGAACTGGCTGGTACTCTTACCGGGGCCAGTGTAAGCTTTCAAGCAGCGATCTGGTACAGGACCGAGATGCTGTATGCTTAATTCGGGACTCGACTGGATGGTACTTATACCGGAGCCAGTGTAAGCTGTCGGGCAGCGATCTGGTGCAGGACCGAGATGCTGAATGCCGAGATTGGGACTTTGGGACTTAACTGGCTGGTACTCTTACCGGGGCCAGTGTAAGCTTTTTCTCGAGGCTGGTGGCATCACCGAGCCTGTTTTTTCGAAGCTGGTGCCATCACCGAGCTTGATTTTTTCGAAGCTGGTGCCATCACCGAGCTTGATTTTTTCCGAAATCGGGACGTAACTGGCTGGTACTTTTACCGGGGCCAGTGTAATTTTGTTTCTCGAGGCTGGTGGCATCACCGAGCCTGCTTTTTTCGATTTCATCTGAAAGGGCGAATGTTACTGCTGCCGAGCAGGAGAAGGCACTGCTGCCGAGCTGGAGAGGACCGAGTCATGCTCGCCCAGCTGGTACTATTACCGAAGCTGGTGGCCTCGATGCACTGCTGCCGAACTGGAGAGTTACTTCTGCCGAACTGGAGAGTAGCATTGCAACTGAGGTTGATGATGAAGTATCCCGGCGGCAAAGGATAATGCCATCAAAGCTGATAGTAGAGGACCGTGCCGCCAATGGCGGTAGGTCGAGCTAGAGGAGGCACTGCAGCCGAGGGCGTCGCCGACATGGGCGTCGCGCGGCGAGATGGGCGTCGCGGACATCGGGCGTCGCCGACATAGGCGTCGCGCGCCGAGATGGGCGTCGCGGACATCGGGCGTCGCCGACATAGGCGTCGCGCGCCGAGATGGGCGTCGCGGACTTCGGGCGTCGCCGACATGGGCGTCGCGCGGCGAGATGGGCGTCGCCGACATGGGCATCGCGCGGCGAGATGGGCGTCGCGGACTTCGGGCGTCGCCGACATAGGCGTCGCGCGCCGAGATGGGCGTCGCGGACATCGGGCGTCGCCGACATAGGCGTCGCGCGCCGAGATGGGCGTCGCGGACTTCGGGCGTCGCCGACATAGGCGTCGCGCGCCGAGATGGGCGTCGCGGCCGTCGGCCGTCGCCGATATGGGCGTCGCCGAGCCCGGGAGGGCGTCGCCGAGCTTGGAGGGCATTGGACGCCGCGCGTTGGGCGTCGCGCATCGGGCGTCGCCGAGAGATGGGCGTCGCCGAGCCCGGGAGGGCGTCGCCGAGCTTGGAGGGCATCGGGCGCCGCGCGTTGGGCGTCGCGCATCGGGCATCGCCGAGAGATGGGCGTCGCCGAGCCCGGGAGGGCGTCGCCGAGCTTGGAGGGCATCGGGCGCCGCGCATCGGGCGTCGCCGAGAGATGGGCGTCGCCGAGCCCGGGAGGGCGTCGCCGAGCTTGGAGGGCATCGGGCGCCGCGCATGGGGCGTCGCGCATCGGGCGTCGCCGAGCCTGAGAGGGCGTCGCGAGATGGGCGCCACAAGGCTAGGAGGGCGTCGGGCGTCGCCGACATGGGCGTTGCCGAGCCCGGGAGGGCGTCGCCGAGCTTGGAGGGCATCGGGCGCCGCGCCTGGGAGGGTGTCGAGCGTCGCCGAGATGGGCGCCACCGTTCTTCATCTGCTTCGCCATGAGACGCTTGATCAGGGTCTCCAGGGCGTCGACAACCTTCCACTCGTTGTGGAAGACGATGCCGAGCTGGGGTTGATGAAGCTACTGCAGAAATCGTCCCTCTCTGGCTCTTCGAGGCATGGTGTTTGGAAAGATGGCTTTTTGATCGATCCCCACAGACGGCGCCAATTGTAAGTGCACAAAAAATCACAGACCCGGGGGGGTGATTTTGCGGCCCACTGGAAGAAGACGGAGGCTGGAGCTCCTTGTAGATGATAGCAAAACCGATGCCTCGAGCCTGAAATGAGAGGAAGAAGAAGGTCAGAGGACCCTGGCTTGGGCAGCGCAGGGCTCTCCGATGCCTTTGTTAGTTGCAAGTGCAGGACTAAACAAAGGTAGGAGATGAAGTGTGGGAGGAGATGGCGTACCAGCAGCATGTGGATAGCCCCCCTGTTACCTGTTGAAGGCTTCTGTATTTATAGAAAAGGAGAGTGGACTTTGGGGTAAGCACTTGAGAGGCTGTCCCATCGTAGCTCACTCTGTCCCATCGGGCCATACCCTGATGGATGGGCGGTGCAGCTGTGTCAGGGATTTTGGGCGGTGCCCTTATCCTGTTGCCGTGGCATGACAACTGTCCATGGTCATCTTGATCAGCAGTCTGACCGAAACCGAGATGGAGCATGGCCGAGGCTGAACTCCTGGCCTCATGCTTGTACCGAGGCCGAAGCCAAGGGGCATGTTACCGAAATGGAGCGCCTAGCCGAGGGCTGAGGTCGGTATTCATGCTTTTGTCGAGGTCGGGACCTGAGGTCGGTCGCCTTGGGGAATACCCCCACACAGTATCCTTGTAAATAAGGGTGAGCCAAAAAGTCATCCTCGTTGGATTATCCTAGTTCCCAGTCTTTGATTTATAACAATTTTATAACTTAGTGGCATTTTAACTAGAGATCTTTTTGAAATTCAATCCAATGGTTAGTGATGGTTGATGAATATAAAATCGGATAGCATTTCAAGTCATTGGATGAAAAATGTAGGAGAGGGGTTGTAGTGATAAAAAGGTGAGTCTAAGTAGTGTGGAGGAGACATTTTTACTTTGGAGCTTGTTTTTTTGCATTAAAATAATATTGAATACTAAAAAATGAAGATCAAATGTGAATATTTCAAAAAGGAAGAAAAACATCAGATGACATTTTCTTTAGAGAAAAATAATGCATACCAAGGCCATATCACCCTATAAATTTAAGGGATATTATACGTACAGCCGTCCTTAAATATGATATTTGTCCCAAAAATGAAGTTTAAACATTTATGATAGAATTGTTCGTATAAATATTGTGTGATATCGCACGGCCCTAGAATATTGTACAGGGCGATATGTGTAATATCGCACTGCCATAGGATATTGCATGGTTCGATGTATGCAATATTGCATGTCCCTTGGATATCATTCAAACAATTCTATAAAAAAAAAAATACTTAAAATTTTACTGTTCACATTTGAATGTCAAGTCTAAGAACTACTGTATAGGCAATATCCCAAAATCCAATATAGGAAAGTGAAATTTCTCATCTACATCTCCACATTATATCTTTCATTCCTCACCTCTTTTATATTCCGTTGTACGAGTTTTTTTCACCATAAATTCTTCTTTATACAAATCATATGCATTTTAATGCGAACAAACAAGTTTGCAAATTTTACTCCAATATAATATCGGCTCATGCATATTTGAATTTCCCAAAATACTTTAGACAGGCATTTTAGAGGGGCCAGGCCCATCGTCTATTGGAGTGAAATATGAGAAAGAACTCATCGATAAGAATCGATTCTAATTGAACCGTTTGGATTTTCAGTTAATTAGGCCCCACCTAGGAACCTCACGAATTTCCTGTACAAGCTCCACAGCAGAAGTCTCAATCCTCACTCGATAGAAACTGGATAAGAAACAGAATTCCCATTTCCGCGGCTAGCGTTATGTCATGCATTCTCGCCGCCATGGCTGCTACATCCGCCACAGCGCACGTTAGCGCCCTTCGCAATCGTATCCCACCGCCCCCCGTCGACGCGAGGCAGAGTCGGCCACCTTGCGCCGCCTCGTTTCCCAAAAGCCAAAGCAGACGCTCCGCCTCTATCTCTCTCCTCCTCCTCTTCTGGTGCTCCTCCAACCCTAAACGTGCGCACCCTTCTCTTCTTCTTTCATCATCATCATTATATGGAATATGCAAGTAAAGTAAACAACCATGTAAAGAGAATCTGAAGTAGTAGTAGTAGTAGTAGTAGTAAATGATATATTTCTTGTGTATGTTGTTTGGAGAAAGGCTTGGAAGTCAGATGGGTTGAAAATTGGAAGATCAAAGATTGAAGATAGGGATTTGAGAGGAAGGAAGATGAGTTGGCATAAATTGCAAATAATTAAGTGTCATGGCGTTATAGATTTCAATACTGAGAGCAACTATTGAGCAGAACAGAGGGGTTCCAGTTGAAAATAGAAAGTGAGATAAATGACTTGAAGGGTAAAGTGGAGACAAGCAAATGGATTATTATGTATTTGACATGTGCCACTTTGATTAAGGGGGAAACTTTGCAAGGTGATAGTTATTAACTGTGGAGCTGAATGTGGGGCAATGGAGAAAGGACAAGTGAAGGTAAATGTTCTGGAAATGTGTCTGCTAAGATGGATAAGTTGAGTTGCAAAAGAGGATGGGAATAGGAATAGCTTATAAGAGAATACTTAGGATAGCTTGAATTTAAGAGAAATTTGAGCAATGTTAAATTATATGGTTATGGATGCAGATCCTTCTCTCCAATTACTTTACATTTGAGGATTATTATTGGTGTGATAGTTCCATCTTGTAGGTTGGAGAAGATTATAATCCCTCAATACATGATAAAACTAGGAATTATAAAATTAGAAATTAGCGCTTTTGAGTGCATTTAGGTGTAGCAACAATATGGGATAAAATTAGAGAAACTTGTTTGAGATGGTTTGGGCATGTCCAACGGCAATGACACTGATGAGGAAGAGTTTAGCTATGAAAGTTGATTGCCCGCCAAGGGGAAGTGGTAGGCCAAAGAGGACATGGATGGAGATAGTAAAAATAGATTTGAATAAGTGTAAGTTATCTGAGGATTTGGCTCAAGATAGATCAGAATGGAGAAATAGAACTCGTATGGCCGACCCCAACATAGTTTGGACAAGGCTTTGATGATGGTGATGATGATGATCTGCTGCTGGCTGTACATACCATTAAGAGGACACAACAATGGCCCAAGAGAGGAACAAATAGGGGATGCCAAGGATTATAATCCAATCTACTCATGTTTTGGGCATCTCCATCATTTCTACCATTTGGTTCATCAGTCATGGGCCTCACATGTAGGTATTGAAAGTTTAGGATCTACAATTCTTCCCATTTAAAATATGGGCGTGTATACTGCTTATATTTGAGCTATAGAGTTGAGCTCTTGTACTTATATTCAAGCTATACAGTAGAACTCATGAAGCTGACCTCAAATAGTTTGGTTAAGGCTATGATGACGACGACATTATTATTAGATTGTGTTGAACATGATTATTTGGTGTATGCACTTCACACCAGATCATATACTGTTGAAAATATATTAAGAATGTTAGATTTAGAATTTGATTTTATTTGTTAAATTGCTTATGCGAAAAATGTGTCCAGGTTTGTAGATTTATTTGCACCAACCTAGATAGGTGGGACATGGGATAAGACTTTCATGATGATGATGATGGATTTTTATATGTTTTTCAATCTAGCCATTGCTCTTCTGCTTGATGCTGTTATCAATAAACTTATGTATACTTTCTAATGACTAAACTACTAAAGACTACAAAAGTCTGAAAATATGTATGGTTTTTTTTCCAGATGCTTATGCGGATGGCATTTTCGACAAATATGTGAAGAGGTGAGACCAATTCTTGATGCTTTGTATTCATTAACTACAACTGTAAATGTGAAAAATGTGTTTCTTTTTTTTTTTTTTTTTTTTTTAAATTAATCTTTTAGAAACATGTGGGATCTTTTCGCTTTACCTACATAATTTTGATTTTTAAAAAATCCTGCCACTATTGCTACTTATTGATCATTAAGTGATTAGCGTCCGGAGATTCATATGAAATTGTAAAATCATTAATTGCTTTTGTCTTGACAAGAGTCTGCAGCATGGTTAATGGTAAAAAATGAAAAAAGAAAAAAGAGAGTCTGCATCATGGTTGGAAGGTGCTCATTCTCCTAACCATGAGGTTCAGGGTTAAAGTCGTGTTCCCAATCAGAAAAAGAAAGTTATTATCCTTGTAGAATATTGCTAATCGTCATCATTAACCCTCCAGTCCTATTGTTGATGTTGGGACAAGACTGTCGTATCTACATCATTAGGCGCCACTATTTGATTTTGATGTAATGGAATGAATGTCAACTGTTATCATCCTATATGCAGGCATCAAAGCACCAATATTGCATTTTGATGTGATTGAACAAATGTTAACTGTTATCAGCCAACTGCAGGTTGGGTTCCAAAGGACTGTTCCCTCACATCTTGAGGTTATCCCAAGGTTAAATTTAATTCAGTCTACATGAATTTCATGGTGATGTAATATTGAACTACATATAGTATCTAGATAGCAGCCATATAAAATTGGCAGGAATACCCATGAACTCATCAACAGCATTATTTTATAGCAGCTCATGACATGTCATGGATGGACATTGTATAACATGTGATGAAAATGCCTTCCTGCCGAACATCTTTCATCTTGCCTTAGTGTCAAATAAGTGTTTTTCCCTTTCATTTTTTTTCTTTTGGGTGAAAGTATCACTTCTTTTTTATTGTGTATGTATGGACAAAACTTGAGCTATTGTCAATTTTATTATAAACAAGGAAAGAGGCATCGAACTTTTTGCTGGTCAGGAGATCTTATCTAGTTTGTTTGAGCTGGAACTCTTTTTTTATTCTTATTGTGCATCTAGTCTTCCAGAAATAAACACATTTTTTTATTCTTATTGTGCATCTAGTCTTCCAGAAATATTTTCCTATTTGAACCTCTATTTCAACAATTAGTTGGTATTATTGTTGAACCATTAAACTATAGTCATATTTATTGGTAGACCATTAGAATGGAATTGAGAATGAGAATTCATGTAGCTGACCCCAATATAGTTTGGACAAGGCTTTGATGATGATGATCACTATTATACCATGAAGTTGTGCATTTTGATCATTGCATGTAATATAGTTTCATTTAGTGTGCTTTAGGCATATGCTTTGTTGTATTATGACCTTTGATTGCGCATATATTTTTCATATCAGGAAAAAGCTTGATCCGTTAGAGGCATATGTGCCGGCTGTTCTCTTGACACAATCACAATTTGAGGAACTAGGTGGTGTTCTTTCATTTACTTGTGTGATTTTTTCTCCATTCGTTTATTAAATTAATTAAATCTCCAAAAGCAGACTTTCTCATTGGCCACTGTCATATTTTTATAATGTAAATATTGTGGAGAAGAAACACTTGCATTTATTTTCAGAATTCCTCAGCAGTACTTTATTCTAGCATTTATATATGTTTCTTTCTTTTTTCTTTTTCCCTTTTCCCTTGTACTTAACTCGAGGATGCCTTTTGAATTGATAAAAAAAGTCAAGGTGTTTTATGTAGTTAGACTACAATATAGGGATCCCTTCTATATGGTTTTCCCTGTTTCCTTGGGAGGGTCTTCAAGATTAGATCAGTGTGTTCATTTATTGTTCTTTGCCTTGTTTTGTTCCTTTGATCTCTACTTGTGGGTGTTGACTAGCTTGCATATTTGTCATAGCCCATTTGTTTGTTGAGTTTCCAAAGTGATTAACATAAGGGGAAGTTCCGCATGTCCCAAAACGATCACCCTGATTCGTAGCATGCTGATTGCAAAGCTAGTGCCCTTTTTTAGTATAAAATAGGCTTTGAAAATCTTTTCTGATTTCAAGATTTATTTTCATGCAGAGAAGACTTTGGAAGACGATCAGCCAAAATATTCTAACAGTAGATCTTTATTACGTTCTGGTCCAGCAGCATCTCTGCGTGTAAATATTCGAGCTGTAAGTTTCCAAGGTGCCTCTTGAAGAAAACGTTACAATTAAAACCATAATAACCATTAAAGACGATAGACTCATTTTTTGGAGTTGAATAAAATAATATTGATATAATAAGAAAGCTGGATAGAGTTCACCCATCATGTACCATACAAAATGAAATCTTGGTACAGTATGGCAACATTCAGAGTCATAATTTCTTACCTTTGAGTTTGACACTGGATTCGGTGAATTCGTCTGCTTCATTACTCTTCATCAGGATACTGCAGAAGTTAGCGGATAGCTCTTGATAGGCTTCTTTTAGAAGAACTGTCTTTGCGAAATATGAAGGCAGAGCAAACTGCACATTGCAAAGCAGCACCCTATGGGTTTCTCTCATTTGTGATTATTTGTATGGTTGAACTACTAATTCCAGTAATTTAAATACACACTATTCAAAGGTCATTCAGACACAAACGGCTAGTAATCAGACATTTTGGCAGAAAAGATTACCGTCGAATGGACAATAAAGTATAACAGCATGCTGGTATCCCTTCTAAAAGAAGTTGAATAACGTTCTACAAGTCACAAGATCTGAAGGACCCCCAAAGTTTTTGTTTCAGTTGTACATTGAAGAATTGCTCTTATTGGTCTAACTGATGAGACAAGACTTCAATTTCTGACATGCTTCCATTGGGTTTAAGGGTTGTAGTCCTGATGATGTTAAAATCTGGATTTGGAAAACATAAAAGGGATTTCCTCATTAATGCATCTACTCATCCTAGAATTGTTATGTGTCAATTGATGTGTTTGTGTCTGTAGGTGACTAGGTTCTATTCTCTGGGTTGGTTTGTTATTGTTGTTGCTGTGTATCCCTTATGCTGCATCGACTGTAGTATCTCTGATTGCAGCATATAAAATGCTAGCCTCACTCATGTTCATAATGTACATGAGTTCCTTCCAGCTTTAAAAATTCTCTTGGGATTTACAGGTGGCACAATATGCATCAGACAATGGTGGAGGAAAAGCTGCTTTTGACGCTGTTGACCGCTGCCTTGGGTACATATCATCCCCAACATGATTCTTCATCAGAAGAACTATAGGGTGCATGTGTATATTTTCAGAGCGGGCCGTCTGTACATGTGATTTCATGGTTCTGTGCCCCCTCATTGATTGGGGATGCTTCAAATTTTTTTCCAGATTGGGATTTCCCAACCCATACTGCTCTGAAATACAACAATGGTCCATAAATGGGCCAGGGTCCAAAGTGTTGGGATCTTCATACCTGGCAGAGTTTTGAGACATCTGTTTGGCCATTTGATTAATGGTTTGACTTACTTAAAACAAAGGCCCTACACGTACTGAATTGTGGTGCAGGGCCCTATGCCAGCGAAACTTTACTAAGTGGAGTGACATCTATTGTTTGCATGTCACAAAGAGATTTTGGTAATCCGCACATGAATGTCGATAACTACTTTCTGCTCCTTCAGGGCTTTGGAGGATCTAGATTCACTTCTGCTGCATGCATCAAGAAATGATCCAACAGCCACTGTTGGATCTATGAAGAAAAAAATGGACATTGCTCTGGGTGCACTGAATAGGTAAAGAAATGACTGCTTTAATAAATTTACTTAAATATGATCTGTGTCCATTGTCAGATTTTTTATTTTTATTTTTACTGTCGTTGATGATGAGCATGTGGTCTATTTGTGGTGGGGCCTGCCCATCAAATCAGAAGTCCATCAGTCCAACCTATACAAATTTAGTACCCAAGGATGGCGTGAATATTTTCTGGGCGATCATATAATTCCTGAAAAAAGTTGCAGTTTGGAATTTGGATGACTGGGTATTACGTGATTAGATTTGTTATCCTCCATGCTATAGATCCTTTTGAAAAAGGCCACTGTTATTCCATTACCATATCGACTTTCTACGATCAGAATTACAACATATCTGAGATCAAATAATTGAAATACTCTGTGATAAAAACAACCTTTTCTTTTTCCCTTGCAGCCTCCTGCAAACTGTACCTTCCACAGTTCTTGATAAAGGCAAGGCCATTGCAGATGCATATATGACCCCAAGTGACCCAGAAGATGGTAAGTTGGAGGACTTGGACCCTGATTTGAAGCAACTGGAAAAACTTCTCTAAATTCTCAGATGGTTGTGCTGCGGTTTCTTCTATTTCTATTAATTGAAATTTAGAATTATGCTCTTTGGGATGATTAGTTATTGATTTATAGCATCGTACTGCTGAAAGCACAATCCACAGAGGAACAGGTAACAGAGTAAAATGAGATAAGAATAATGATGCATACATGATATTGAGTGATAATAGGTGGTTTGGGACCCATTAAATCGGGCAGCATCCACATCAGATAGAATATGATGGTATGTCCAGTATTACTGCAATATTGACCTATATTCGTAGTTGGTCCAATTCAGTATTTAACTGTATGGAATGCCATCAGAGAATTTTGTGTTACTTTTTTTTATTGGGGCTATCCGAGGGTTCCCAACCCTTTGGGCTGGACTAGTCCCTCCGGACCCAGAAGGAAGCCGGATAAACTCCCTTGTAGCCCCAGTGTGGTAGTGCAGTTTTGAACCAACAACCTCCGGATGCAAACTGTGGTCCTAGGCCAACTTCACTCTTAGTTTACATCTTGAGAAGACTTGAATGTTCAGGTCTTAAAGCCCTTAAAAACTAGGGTGTTAATGGGCGTGGCTGCAACTCGTCCTCGCCTGGCCCATTTAATTAGTGGCCTTTATAAACAGGCCCATATCCATCCCTTAAGCCAGCAAGTTAGGCTTAGTCCAGCTTATTTGCAAAATCTGTGTATGTCTTTATGCTAAATATGGTGGCTCAATTTGGGCTTTAAACATAGATCAGCCCTGTTTAAAGGTTTTGTCAGAAAATTATGCCTGAATCTAGCCCGTTGGCATCAAAACACATTCCATATTAATCCAGCCCAGGAGGACTTTGCTTGGGTTGGGCTTGGTCTGGCCTGGCCCATGGGGACCCCATTAGAAACTGTACATTATCTGATTTGCAGTATCCTACACTGTGCATGTAAGACACAGGCTGGACAATATATAATATAAAGTGAAAATTCATTCAACAATAGCCCCAAAAGGGTAGGAATGATGTTTTTATTTTTCTTGTAGAGTGATGTATTTTATTTATATTTCAATCTGATCACAATTTTGGGCATCTTGTTGGGCTCATCATTTAATCCATTGGATCTTTGAAATTGGATCCAAATGCTCCCAAATTCAGGGCTGAGGGGAGGGCCACATTCCTCTTTTGTTTATGCATATATGTAACAAAAAAAGTCTACTACAGTGATTTGCCACAACAGTTTGAAGACCTTCGTATGGCAGATGGGCCATCATCACTTGGTCACTTTAAACCGTCCATGGATAGGCTTGTACAAGAACAGCTGGGCCTCGACAGTATCAACCATTTGACGACAACAAGGCCATTATTGGTGGGGTTCAGGTCTACACCTTGACCATATACTTGATTGGGTTTAATTGAAAGGTACAAGGCGTCTACATTGGAGAATAAATTTTTGGCAAATGATGTAAATACAAGGCTCAAGCTCAGGATAAGGTAAGCTCAAGTGTATGGTGGGGCCCACCAGGGGACCCACATGGGGATGGGGGGGATTTCAAGGACTCTCTGGGATCTTCCTCTCTGCAAAAAATCAGCCACGATCGTAATTTCTATCATCTACATATGGGCCGAAAAGTTTAATGGTCACTAGTCCATTTGGATCGATACATAGTCGATCCAACAGTCCATTAAATTTGGATCTGATCAAAAGTTGGTGGACATGTGCAATTTAGGAGGGTCATGTGTTGCATGGACCAAAGGTGGGCCCCACAAGCATGATCTTGCGAAATTTTATCTTAAGCTTGAGATTAGGAGATCCTTGCATATATATATATATATATATATATATATATATAATAAGATGCTAATTTCAATTAGAAAATTGACTCTTAATTTTGATTTTAACTTTGACGTCAATTAATTTTGACTTTACACGGACCCCCAAAAAGTACCTATAGGTAGAATCTATTATTTGAAAAGCAAGGCTCTTCTAAGCTCAAGCTTAGGATAAGATAAGTTCAAGTGTGTGGTGGGACCCACTTGGGGATGGGCGTGGGGATTTTAAGGACTTACAAGGATATTCCTCTTTGTAAAAAAATCAACCTCAACCGTGATTTCTATTATCTCCATTCGGATCGATACATAGTTGATTCCAACAGTTTAGTAAATTCGAATATGACTGAAAGTTATTGGACATGTGCAATTTAACGGCGTCATGTGTTTGGTCCATTTGGATGGACCTAAGGTTGGCCCTTCAAGCATGAGCTTACGAGATTTTATGTTAAGTTTGAGCTTAGGAGAGCATTGCTTTTATGTGAATTATTTTATTCGACTATTAATATAAGTTTTTATGCGGGACCTACCAGATACACAACCTGCAAATCTATTTACCTAAATGGGATCCACAGTAACCAACTCACTTACCAAGCATGCGTTTGTGCATCCACGTGAAACCCATCACCACCAACATGCCCATCTACATATGAACCCTAAAGACCATCCATCTACCTATGTGGGGACTCATTATATGAAGTGCAGTGCTAGACAGGCGCCCAGGCATATTTTATAAAATAAAAAAAAAAATGCCTCATCCAATTGAGCCTATTGGGATGCATGATCCTAATTGAGCCCACTGGAATGCATGATGATTGTGCACGTTCATTTGATGGAAAGATCTATATGAGACCTACCAATGTGTATAAAACTTTGAATGCATAAGATCATCCCGACCCTTTGATCAATGACCCTAAAATTTAATGGTTTTAGATGCATAATTTTCTTATGAAATGAATTAAAAGCAATGAAAAGTTGAATGAGTGTCAAAATTGTACTCGCAACTAATGGGGTGGTGTGCATGAGAAGATTAGTTTAACTCAAGGTGGGGCCCATGACAAGAAAAGAGCCCTAAAATTGGGCCTTTTTAAAGTGAGAATTATCCTTATATGAATTGTTATAACCACCCACCCAATACATGAAGATAATCCCTACCTCCTTAAATTGTGAATAACCATGGGTAAAATAGAAAAAAAAAAAAAAAAAAAAAAACTCTAACCAGTGAAATTACTTTCCCACAATTTTCACTCTACCTACTAGGCCTTGGGTCTAGGCCTTGGGAAAGCCAAACGTGGCACCTGGGCTAGCCATCTGGCCGCACCCACTTCTAAAGTTGTTCTGGGGATCACTTACACGATCCGATGGAAGAATATCAAAAGCTACACACGATCACAGCCCCTAAAAACATATAGGGCATCATCTCCCAAACAACAACAGAGCGCGGCAACAGCTCCATAAACTCGAAAGCATAGAAGAAGGAAACGCAGACACAAACACAGACACAGCTTTTAGGTATGCAGACTTCTTCATCTTCCACACAACAAACACTCTCTTTTCCCATTCTTCATTGGACTGGCAAATGCCTCCCAATCCCTAAGTAGACAGAACATTTTTTTATTTCCTATGACAATGCATCAAACAGCACTTCTCATGATTCTTGAAAGTTCAATACTTCAAAGATGATAATGCTTATGCATTGTTTGTTTCAGGTTATATATATTGTTTTCATAGTTTCAATAGCAACAACTTCAGAGAATGTCTGATGTAGTAGGTTCAAGAAACAAGCTCAAGAATCATAAGCTCAAACTTTTAGTGGGAAGAGCAAAGTCTGCAAAAGATGAAGCTAAATCTGTAAATATAAGGAAGCAGGAAGGTAGAGGAAATGTGAAAGAGAAAGGCAGAAGATACAAGACTGATGATTCTGATCCCAGTCATGACCCTCACAAGAGAGAGACCAGAGGGAAGAGGAGTTACAGCCTGGGTGTTAAAAAATTTGCTTCAGATCAGGAGGGTCCTAGGAAGGAAGTCAATGGAAAGAGTCATTTTGGATCAACATATTCTAGCCAGAAAAGAAAGAGGAGTTATAGTGAGCATGACATGGAGGATGGAAGAAACTATAGCTCTGATCATTCATTTGGAGAAAAAAACACCAAGGGAGCATCAAGAAGGGTGAAAACAGTTCATGCTGGCAAATCTCAGGATATGAAGCTACCCATCAGAAAATCATCCTCCTTGAAGAGAAGTAAGGATCAGAAAGATGATTTTAGAAGTAAGGATCAGAAAGATGATTTTATTACAGGCAATGTGAGAGTGCTTCGCACCGCAAGAGTTTATGGTGGAGGAAATTACAAACATACTGATAGAGTTGATGATAGGACAAAAGGTGCTGGTTTCTCTGATGGAAAAGCGAGATCAAAAGCAAAGGCAACAACTGAGAATCGCAAATTGGGTGGTAATGATGGTACATTGGAGAAACATGCGAAACACAAATTGAATCTAAAAAAGTTTCCAGATGAGAGGACCGATAGGCGTCAATATGGATATCCTGATGATTCTAGCAAAAAGAAAGCAAGCCGCAAAAATGGTTCAGACAATGCTTCTGTGGTAACAGATGATCTACCAAGGAAAAGGAAGAAAGTCATCCGAATTGATCCACATGATATCTCAAATAAAAGATTAGACGATGGTATCTCGATGAATGGTTTGTGTTTTTGTCTTCCATTTAGACTCCTTGGTGTAGAATTTGTGTGATGTCTTTTTCTCTGGCTTCATCTTTTTTGTGTTATTTGATTGTTCATCTTTTTGTTAGAGAAGTTCTTGTAAGCTTTGTAGTAGAGATACATGATTATTATCTTCATTTGTGGTGGGGAACATAATTATTCTCCATCTGTATTCTGTACCCAATATTTGGCGTTCACATTCGACTATATCTAGGGCATTATTTTAAGATACGAGAGCAAAACAATGTTACTTGAATTAGTGTATTCTGTTAATTTTGAACATGATAAGCTCCCATTAGATAGTTTATGGTTGCGCCTCACTTGTAAATCACTAATTATTTGTAAACTAAAGAGACATTCGTGCAACGTGGAGGATTCCTCAGTAGCACGGAAGAGCCTCCAATTTTCCATGCTTTCCATTTTCTTCTTGTTTGACGAAGTTTTTTTTTTTTTGGAAAAAAAGGAAAGAAATTGAACTATTTTTTTTCATGGAGATCACCAGAGTACAAGTTGGTGAAGTGGCCAACGCCTGTGTTGCAACTTTTGTAAGAGATCAGCAATCTAATCAAACCACCATGAAGGATTACATGTTGAGGAAGTGGCCAGCCCTTGTGTTTCAACTTTTATAACAGATAAAGATTCTAACTTAATTTAAAATGGCCACTAGTGGTAACATCTCATGAGAATATAAGCTGTATGTTCACATGTATCCTTTAGCAACAAGGAAAGATTCGTACCTGTCTTTAAAACCTTCAAGTGTGTTTGACAAATCATTGGAAAGCTCTCGAAGAGAGGATTTACCTTGATCTTGCCCCTTTGAAGTTCAAATCTCATTTTACTTGGCTACATTTTCACTTCACAACACATCTTTGATGGTCTAAACACCAAGTTCAACAATGATAACTTCGGGCTGAACTTCTTATGCATTGCGTTTGTCCTCAATGGTTTCGGATATGACTCAATTATGAACTTTAGGTTATCAGGTCAGGTGTCTACTTAAGTTACAATTGGAGACTTATCAATAGAACTGATCATTGGACAAGTAATTGTAGCAGGACTAGTCTCATCATTTTCTGTAGTACTCTCCACCTAAAGTGAGAAGCCATCCTCAATGGAACAAAAAATAGGGAATCAATTTGAAAAAAGAAAGTACTGTTCATAGAGTTAGATGTGGTCTTGGAGACTGGATCAAGGCACTTGTGTCCATTTTCATTGGATGGACATCCAATAAATATACATTTTTATTGCCTTACGTCCTAATTTATCCTTGTTTGGACCAAGAACATGCTCAAAGCACACATGAACACCTAGGAGAACCATTAAAACTGTCTTTCCAATTTTGGAACCGAGGGAGAACTTAAGTAGGAGTTTTTCCTAAAGAACCTGAGAAAGTAAACAGTTAACTAGCTATGAATAAGTTATCATAGTTTCATACCAAACCATTTTGGGAATCTACATAGTGAACAGGACCATTGCAATTCCTAAGTTCTGCCTTTTTACAACCGCATTGTGTTTTTCTCCCCTTTTAGTATAAAGACAGGATTTTGAAAATTAATATCTTTCATCTTTAGATGACTCCTCAGCAAATAGGGTAGTTGCTTCTCTGTTGGCGTGCTGATCTCTAATTATTTATTACCTTTTATTTTGATTGTTCTGATTTTCATGCTTAGTTGTTTACATGGAATCTATAGGTTTGTTAAGTGTTGCTTATGCTCTTTTACTTATGTAAGTAGGTTTTCTTCCCCTAATTGTAATTATTTCCCATCTCATGCTCAATTTGTTTTTTTTTTTTTTCATGTGCTAATACAGAGGCCTCTACAGAGACAAAAGTAGAAAAAAGTATTGAAGTTTCAAGGAATGCACAGTTTCGTGCAATACAACCAACCCCCGCAATCCTTTCATTTGTTGAAGATAATGTACTTATTATCTTAGTTTCGTTTTTTGAGATGAACTTTTCTTCTTCTTCTCCACAACTTTTTGCCCCTACATCTCGAAAAGTTTGATGTGGAAACCCCTAAAAATTTTTCTGTTTGGACTATCACCCTAGATATTACTTTAGTGCGAGTCTTGATAGCTATCATTGAATATTTGGCTGTTCCTCTCTAGCCAAACAGACCAATAAACTGATGCCATGGAACAATTCTCTGTCTTAATGTCTTAGTTTTAGCCTTTCTTTCTTTGTTCTAAATCATAATCAGAATTGTTGATGCTATTGGCAGTTATTAGGCCGTAGACGTTTGATTGAATTGCGGAGGTCAGGCTACAATATCGAGCTCTCCTCGCCGCTAGACAATATCCCCTTCTCCACTAGTTCTGAAAGAGAAAAACTTGAAGAAAATGTAAGATTTGATCTATTTGTTGGACATCCTAGTTCCTTTACTCATCCATTTTGTCCATTTAGGTTGAAGCTATATTCTAATTGTAATTGTATAAATTAGCATATTGTAACCTTTGTTTTCAGCCTCATCATGTGTTGTGTTAGCTGCCGATCTTTATTGTTATTGTTATGATTTTGAATGAACTGATTTTTTTTTTTTTTTATGTTATTGTATTCTCAGATTTCTCATCTATATTCTGTACAATTTCATTTCTGGTTGATTTGTCCACTATGTTTAAATTCAGCAGAACTCACCATTATCCTCATTTTAGCGTTTTCCCTATCATCTGGGATTCTGCTTATGATTGCTATGTATACAATTGAAAGCATGCGAGTCAAGATTTGATCTGCATCTTCTGGGCTAAACTTGTGGCTGCAGTGCTGATGTATGTATGTATATACACACACACACACATATACATATATATGTATGTATATGTATACACACATACATACATATATATATATATATATATATATATATAGGGGGATATTCAAGTGCATCCATCCCTCACCATTTGTGGTGAGGGACACCCCTTTTGGGGAAGTTTCGAGATGCACTTGAATATTGTCCTATATATATATGTACATACATATATATATGTATGTTGTATATACACACACATACATATATATGTATGTATATGTATACATACACATATACAGGGTAGAAATCATGGTGATATCGTTACAAACATCATCAATCTTCATTGCTGATCCATTGATATAAAAAGAGAGCGAAACATCAGCGAAGATTCCTTTTGTTGTGGGCACTATTGGACACATCCCATAAGTTCATAACCCACATTACTTCAAGTTGAAGATTTTCATCAAGGGAAAAGGGTTGTGAATGGGAAAACAATTCGTGTGTACAAGACCAAAAGCAGTTGTCTCCTAAAATTTTTTGTATTAAAGTCAGTTTGGCCTTCATACATCCATATAGCACACAGCTCAACAACTAAAAAAGTTGAAAACTCATATAGTCAACTAGAAATTTATTTAGTAATAGTATTAGTTTGATTGAGTAATGTTTTGAAAACTCATCAAATCAACTTGGCTTAGCCTTTGAGTTGTGATTTTTTTTTGGTTGAGTTTTGCTAGAAACTGGTAACTGGTAAGACATGATTTACAAGTTTTTGGATTGTGTTATATTTGAGGGATCATTTGTTTCTTTTATTATATGTCTAGTATAATTACCAAGGTTTTAAAACTTGAACTTGGAGGCGACTTAGTCACCCTCAAGTCGATTTGACTCTGCAGCTCACCCTAGAGTCCCAAAGTCTAAAAGTTGTGAAATGATAATAGAAAAATACAAAATGATGTCCTATGAAGCCACATGTGCTTCGACTATTTAGAATTAGTTTAAGTAATAACAGGTGGTCGCATTTGATTTGCATTTAGCTGGATGAACATGACTTTCTATCTTTGAATGCTTTGATCTTCCATAAATGTGGTTTTGTTCTTCTAAATCAGTGAAAATGGACAAAACAAGTCTCTTAACATCTTCTAACAGAAAGAAAGTGGGGAAATAATTAATTTGACTTTTTCCTCATAGGACTAAGCCAGAGGAGATTCAGGGGTGAATAGGCTCTGTAGGTACCAAGCCTGTGTTAGGTTGACTTATCTTTACAACTACGAGAACTAAAACTGTTGTATAAACTTGTTGGTCTAGTTTTTTCTTTGGAACTAGGAGTGAATGTTTAAATGAATCTTTTCCTTTCAAAGGGGTACATATCTCCTCTCATTCTGTTTCAGTTGAAATCTTTTTCCATTGATCTTTCAGAGTGCAAACTACAAAGTACAGACTATTTTTTTTTCTTCTTTTTTATTGGTACCATGACTTGGACCCACAACTTCATGGTTGTGACAATGATCACCTTCCAACTATGCTAGAGGCTTTTGTTATAGTTCAAACCTTTAATTTTTTAATGTTTTGTAGGTTTTTAAGAATAAATTGACATTTTTTGCTGCTGCTAAGATTTCCTCATCGTTTCCAGCCCCAGACCTTCCAGAGATAGCCTTTGCAGGTGCATATTTCCTGTACATTATTTTGCATGTCATGCATGGTTCTGAATCTAATGATTTCTATTTTCTTGTTCCTGTTTATTTTATTTGTTCCTTTATGTTGCATTCCTTAATTATCACAAAACATTTTTATATCATGAAGATATTATTCATCTCTTAACTCAAAATTTCTTTATGCATTGATGCAATAGTACAACGGCTTTGGTTCGGGTTGAATTTTGTTCTATAATTGGCTTAAGAGCTGAAAACAAGAGGACTGTCCTACTTGAGGAGGAAATGTACCATGTTCAATTGAACCATTTTCTTATTCTCTCAAACTGTTTATGGTGGTCTTTTTTTTTTGGTGATCCAAAATATTTGTTTGAACGACCCTTTCTATGATAAAAGATGCATTAAAAGATTTCTGTTGATTGTGCATCTGCCTAGTGTTTGTGAAACATACATGTCTATATGATGGGTTTTCTATTTTACTACTGAAATTATCCTCCTTTCAAAAAAAAGAAAAAAAGGAAAGAACTGAAAGCAAACAGTTCCACCGAGTCCTTAGGTACATCTATGATGAAGGCAAACATTTTATGAATCCATTTCAGAATTCCTCACATCTACACAAGCCCTTAAGTATTTTGCATCAGAGTATTGCAGCTTCTGCACCACCACCACAAACCTCAAGTGCCTTATACCTTGGTTTCGTTCATTGCAGGTTCCTTAATTTTGTATTGTTGCAGTAATATTAGGTGGAAACTAGAACTTTCCAATTGATGAATTCCACTGTCTATTCATCTTATGAAGTTTATTGCTTGTTTCTAGCATAGTGGAATCCACCTGTTGCGCATGGCTGGAATTGAGCATGTGTTACACAATCTCTCCTGACCACATGCGGAACTGTGTCACCTTTTACATCCTGTGATACACGCACACACATATGAAACGATGAAAAAGATTAGTGTTCAAATGATTTTGATGGTCTTTTAGGAAGATCAAATGTTGGGAAGTCATCCTTATTAAATTCTCTTACAAGACAGTGGGGTGTGGTACGGACATCGGATAAGCCGGGACTTACTCAGGTAGGCATGACTTCCAAATTTCAAACCATGCAGATTCCAGGATCTGTGGGATCCAGTTGGTGATTATGAACATTCTTTTGTAGACAATTAATTTCTTCAACCTTGGATCAAAGCTCTGCTTGGTCGATTTACCTGGATATGGTTTTGCATATGCAAAAGAAGAAGTTAAGGATGCTTGGGAAGAACTTGTGAGTATGCATGGAAAATTTGTATACATCTAAGTTTTGCTATACTGCTGATGTCTTTCCAGTCAGAATTTATCCTCTTGATGTTTATATAACCCCTTATTTTGCACAAGTGACTGTTTTATTTGTATCATGTCCCTGTAACTCATTTGCTGTATAATGTTCTTTCTTTCAAATTGATTTTTTAAATTCAGACCACTACGTTTTTGTACAGTATTTGATTTTTTTTAATACATCAATTTTTTTGTTTCTTTTCCTTTTTTTTTTTTATCGGTTGGTTCTGTATATTATTGGCAAAAAGAAAATGGAAAGGACCTTAAGTTGAACATAACTGAGGGAGGGCTGTACTTCTTCTCTCACACACCCCACACACTCATGCTACCCACCGAAGTTTCCATCCAACAGGCTGAGGGATCAATACCTGGTTGCATCTGTGGATAAGGAGATGTCACACCACTAGGCTACCAGCAGATTGGCAGCTGTACTTGTATTATTTCAATCGAGTTAATTTTCAGTTAATAAAGGAGTCACAGGGTCTTGCTTCAGCAAATATTTAGTTTACTAGAATGCTCAGTTCTA
This sequence comes from Umbellularia californica, assembly GCA_028538565.1. Classification (NCBI taxonomy): domain Eukaryota; kingdom Viridiplantae; phylum Streptophyta; class Magnoliopsida; order Laurales; family Lauraceae; genus Umbellularia; species Umbellularia californica. The sequence continues at coordinate 106,431,225 of JAPQWN010000001.1, forward strand.
TATGTGGGCAATCCATTCCAGACTGTTAATCCGTTGTGCCCCTATGGTTGAAGGTGCTCTAAAAGTCTCACAGTCAGAAGGACTGAACCTCTGATTAATGGTCCTTTTTCTGGAATCTTTTACAGCTGTCTATTTGGTTCAACCAATTGAAAAGTTAGGATCCCAAATCTGGCAGATATTTTGGACATCCCTGGCATGTTTAAAGTTGATCTGTTCAGTGGTTTGGATCACCATTCACCAATGCTTGGCGCCTCTTACTAAATTTGGTGGCCGGTAACCCTTTCAATTAATGCTGGTTGTTGATACCAGATGGAGACTGACCATTTCTGTATGCTAATATATCATAAAAATATTTATACACTTCAGCTAATTTTGAATATAGCAGAGATATGTGATTAAAGAATGATAAAAGAGATGCTGTGGTTCCATTCTGCATTCAGCTGATGGTGCCAATGCCAAACCACCACCCATATATTTTTTTGAACGGTACCACCACCCAATATGATAGAGAATAGATGACGAAGTCAAATCACAATCACAAGAATGAGCAGCTATGCTACAGTATATTTGAACTGGTTCAGGGTTTGTTATCTTTCCAGCAGGAATTATGTAATTCATCTACCATAATTGATATCTATATATGATTTTTGAGGGATGATGGTTTGGCCATAAAGAATGTTTATCTATGTGGGCTCCACAGTGAAAAGTTCAATTGTCAAATATATCCAAGATTGGAAATACATCCAATATTTGAACTTTTTTGCATGTTGATGGTAACAAAGGAAGCACATAATTTATTTAGGATTTAGAATGTCCAATTGGTTCCACAGTGGATAGATCAATCCTTAGACATAATCGATAGTGAAAATCCCTCCTAATTTAGTACTTTGTAAAATGTTGTACTTGAATTATGGTTTTCACCAAGGTTGGTAAACTCATGACTCGGACTTTGACTCATCCAACACACAAAAAAATTGACTCGGCGAGAGTCAACGTGGTGACTCGAGAGAGTTATTTTTTAAAAATACTTAAAAATAGATCAAATAATTATAAAAAATGTTTATATATATATACACACACATTCATTTACTTGCATTCATGACAATCAATTCAAATTAGCATATGCAAGAAAAATAGCATATTACATAATTTTTAGTCCAAATGTTGAATGTAAAAGATCAAATATAAATTTTAAAATTACGTTTCATTTTATCATTTTTAAATTGCTACCTCCAAACCTCAAGTGTAATTAATTAAAAATAAACTTCAATTGTTCAAAATCAAATCTGCCTATCAAATGATTCATAATGCAAACTACTTATCAAAACAAGGTGACTAGGCTGAGTCCTCCCTATATATTTGATTCAGTCCATCAACAAAATGAGGTGACTTGGGAGTCAACATTGAGTTTTCCTACCTTTATTTTCTCTTCAGTCTATTTGCAGGCCATCCACAATTGGTTTGTGTTTCCCCAGAAGAAAATTTTTTGATACATAATTTACCCATAGTGGAATCCATCCCAACAGATGGGTTCAATGATGATGAATTTATCTGTATCCTTCAGATCAATCTGGACCACAAAGCCATTGGCCCCAATGTCTGTGCACATACTCAAGACCTGAGGACAGTATTGCATGTTCTTGGGCTAGGGATCAAATAATTCCTCTTTCCATAATCATTGTATAGCATAATTGCAGGCCTCTGTCCTTTACTCCTTTAACTAAAGAGCTATATCAGGTTTTTTTTCCCCTTTTCCTCTTTGAATTGTGAGTTAGGCCAGATCTATCGGATGGTTCCTAGTAGCTTGAGATTTCTTTTTTGAAGAAATAAATAAACTGTTTCTGCTGAAACATGAAAATGTGTCAAAAGATATGTTTTCGTAAGATTGGTGTCTTTGGCTTCTTACTAAGCTTGGAAGTCTGTCTCCAGACATCAATAGCTTATAGTTAGTTGCTTCATACTTATGATTGAAGGTAATATCATCAGTTTTTATACTGTATATTAATAACCATTGTCCTGTAGTCTGTATGTAAACTTCTTTGCCCTCTTTGATGCTGATTTGACAGACCAGATTCTTCATATTTTGTGAAAGTTGAAATGTAGATTGTAGTGATAGGATCATAAATCAGGGATTTAGATGAGAGAGAAGATGTGGGTTTCTAGAGAGAGAAGTGGTATGTTGGTCATTGTGACTAGTATAACCTTCTTGTTAACATTACAATAATAATAGTGTATAGAGAGTGTCCACATGGCTATGGAAAAAGAATATCAATGAAATCAAAATGCCCATTGCATTTCTACAGTGAACATGTTTTTGCCTTTTCTTATTTCAACATTAATATCTAACAGGTCCTCGAATACTTCTGGGGACATTTCATAAATGATTGCATCCCATGCTCTATATATTGATGAATATATTATTATTATTATGGAAAAAGAATAAACCAAACCAAACCAAACCAAGCCTTTTCCCACTAGGTGGGGTCGGCTATATGGATATGACGACGCCAATCAAGTCTGTTTAGGGCCATGTCCGCCTATGTTGGGGTATCCTTGACATAGCCGGTCCCAAGCCCGGACAAAGGAGGAGGGTTGTGCGTTAGGTAGCCGACAGCCAGCACAATACTCAGTCGGATTTCTTTATGGATTTGAGACCTAATTATGGAAAAAGAATATCAATAAAAAATCAAAATGCCCATTGCATATCTACAGTGAACATGTTTTTGCCTTTTCTTATTTCAACATTAATATCTAAAAGGTCCTCGAATACTTCTGGGACATTTCATAGATGATTACATCCCATGCTCTATATATTGATGAATATATTATTATTATTATTATACCTTTTGTCCTGGAGGAATATTCACCTCATCAGATGCTCTTTAACATGCAAAACTTAATGATAAGCCTAGTTCTTTAGGGTGCAGTCTGTACCCCAATTCACAATTGGTTTGTATCTTTCGCAGAATCACCATTAAAAAAAGAAAAGAAAAGAAAATCTTTTGGCAGAATTGACACTATTTGTACTATGCTTTTGGGGTGCAGTGCCAAATACCAACCATTCGCTGTGCCAAATACTTGAAGTGGAATGAGTAACCATCCATATCATGTCAAAATATTCAAATAACTGGTCACTCAGGGCAAGCTCAGATGCTGCTTCAATTTTACTGACTGAAAAAGGATGCACCCACAGTTCTTATTTTTGACTGTATGGCATCTATTCCATAATCATATGATCTAGGATTCTAGTTTAAACTTTAACAATTTTTCAATGCCATAGGTAAAGGAATATGTGTCCACACGAGTTGGTTTGAAAAGAGTCTGCCTTCTTATTGACACCAAATGGGGTATGAAGCCAAGAGATCTTGAACTCATCGACTTGATGGAAAGGTAGATTGACATCCATGGTTTATGTGCTAGCTGCACCCTTTACATGTCAATTGATTTTTCAAGTATTACTCTGCTAGCTGCTAGCTGCTAGTTTAGTAGCCAACACTATAGAAGATGTAATATACAATGCTTGGCCGCAATGGACTCTGCTTACTTGTTTGGCCAATGAACAGTACAGCTGTGCTTCCAGTGGGCCTCGTCAGAAATTTATCATGTTTCTATCTCATCTATGAGATGTTCCTAGCCATCTGAATGTGTATTTCCTCAATGAAGGACATGCTAATGGTATTTCCGGGGAGACATGTGATCTACGTGTCACATATTTGCTAACTTCATGAAGCCTCTTTTTTCTTGGCTCTGACTTTTGGGCTTGTGCAGGCTCGTTTAATGTCACTTTGATAGATGGAATCGCTGGAGTTAACCACTATAGCTATGTGATTCTAACAACATTCCCATATTCCATGCTATTTCAGATCTCAAACAAAATACCAAATTGTATTGACCAAGACTGATACAGTTTTTCCTATAGATGTGGCACGCCGTGCTATGCAAATTCAAGAGGTGAATATTGTGCATATTGGTTGTTGATTTCCATTGAATTTAGTTTTATTTTATTGCCTATTCCTTCAAGAGCTTGACTTGGGAATGATCACACTCATTTCACACTTCACAGAGCCTCAAGACAAATAAGTCAGTAGTCAACCCCATGGTATGTTTATCTTTTTGTTTCTAATTTCATATATTGAAATTTTCATTTGTACAGTGATTTAATAACCGGTGATTTTTAACTATGGTGCACTGATACTTCGAAATGGGCAACGTATCGTGTCGTATCGTATCCGATACTCAACTTTTTATGTGTAAAATCCGTGTCCCTTCTGCGTCTACAACGTGTCCTTGCCGTATCCATGCTATATCTGTGCATCATAGTTTTTAAGTGCCATATATTTGATGGTATCAACCCTAAAAGCCACTAATTGGCCTATTTTTTGTGGTGGACCTGGACTTTGCAATTAGTAGACCATCAAAGCCACAATTCTCAAACCCACCATGTACCTGGCACTTTTGATCTGCTGCCTGCTTTAGATTGTAACAATTTTTGTTTTGTTTTGTTTTGTTTTGTTTTTTCTTTTTAAAGTATACATCTCTTAAACCATATTATTTCTTTGAACTCTTCCCTCGATGATCATATGAAAATAGAGAGGAAAGTTTAGAGCAAACGTCCAGGATAAATTTATCATGAGAAAAAAAAGAACAAAGTTGCAGGGTAAGTCAGCTTGTTGCTGCAACTTTTTACCTTGTGATGTGCTGTTAATTCTTGGTCTAGAATCCAGATTGATTGCACAGCCACCAGTCACATGTTTTAGGATTGATACCATTACGTTGATACTGCACTCTGGACCTGCCTCTTGTAAGAAGAACCTAACGAGAAAATCTCTCATTTATGGTCCTAGATGATGGTAAGCTCCAAGTCTGGTGCTGGCATTCGTTGCCTAAGATCTGTGCTTTCCAAGATTGTACGTTTTGCAAAGTAGAAGGTAAGAGCTACATTTTTTTCTTTTATTTCGAATGTCATTACTGGTTCATATTTTTTAATAAGTAACACCATTTTTTTTATTATTTATGCTTAGCTGAACCCACCCATTATATTAACAGGTGTTACATGGAAATGACTAGTTTTCAGCCCTCTGGCGAGGCTTCTTGTTTGTATCTACAGCCATTTTTCTATGTTGGACAAACGATGTGGTAAATTCCTGCTCATTACGTGCTTAGTGTTGTCCCAAGCGTACCGTGTTTCTCTTTTTATCTCTGGTACATGGGCGATGATTTTTTGAGGATGATTTTCTAGGATCATAAATGGGCTAGTTTGGGCTGCACTTTTGGATGATGGTTTACTAGGTTTGAATATCAGTGGGCAGGCATTGGCTGTACTAATTTTGCTAGAAGCCTACAGTCTGGCCTAGGCCTTCTGTGTAGAGTGAGCTCGCTTGGCAGGGTTGGATCCTTATCTGGGCTGAGTAAAATCCCAGATGGTTTTTGTAACTGACCAAGAATCATATTGACAATTTTATTCTACTTTTGAGGTTGTACCATTGATCCCACCACTGAGAATATCTTCTACTGCATGTTAGAGTTGATCAATTAAGACCTTTTATTTACCTTTTTTTTTTTTTTTATTAATAGGCAATGTGGCTTAAACCTCACATTGGGTTATGAAAATGACAAGTATTAAGGTCTCTCATCATCCTTATAGAGCCTTTTCAATCCAAAGTAATCAATAATCCAAAGTAATCCAAAGTGATCTCTGGGAAGTTGTAGGTATAACCAGGGGGTGGTGATTCCTTTTATATATGTATTTATTTTCCTTCTTTTTGAAAGAAGTTTAATGAAAGCAACCCAAGGAATGTCAACAACTGTACTTTGCCTTGTTATGATTCTCATAAGACAAAAGAAATTCCCAAGACATCTCTGTGAGAACTCAATTACTGGTAAAGAATATCTTACTTTTTTTTAGTGTTCACGAACATTAATGGCCATTTGTCTAGTTCATATTGAACTCCTAGGAATCGATGTGAAGAGGCTTCAACGCGGGTGAATGATCTGCTGCTGAGATTTTCACGGGCCGTCAATGTCATGCGATTTAATTTACTGGTGTAAAGGGTGGTCTGTCATTGATGTGCTTCCGGATAAGAGCACAAGCAGACCATTACATGCATAAAAAGAGAAGATTCATATAGTCATCTCCGGACAACCATTCTTGTTTTGTAGGGTGGAGTAGAGGTGCCTGACCACTTGCCATTCTGCTGGAGGGGGTGCGGACGAAATGTTCCACTCATTGGCCATTTTTTTTTTCTCTCTTCCTGATCCGCACAAAGTGTGAAAGCTCCACCTCTTCTAGGTTTGCACAAGAGGGCATAAAATGCAATGATTTCTGGGGCGGGGCAAGCCGAGAATCATCATATGGTTCTATGTTTTCCACTAAGCTATTGTGAAGTTGTGAGCTGGTACGCTGCTTCTATTCTATTGGCGCATTTAACATATAGATATCATTTACATAAAAAAAAAAAAAAAAAAAAACATATACATATGGAGGACATGTTCTTGTGTCATGGGCCTGCTCATGTGGAGTGGATAACGGAGAACATTTGAAGGAGAGAGTAATAGAACGATGACGTTGTTGAATCATGAAGAGGACGGTCAATTTTCTTGGAGAATAACTGATTCTCCAAATTGCATCACCTTGTGGCTCTTCCACCTTTATATCAAACAAATTCATGCCTCACTGTAGAAAGCAGGCAGGAAAAGGACGCGTAGATAATAGATCAACCCATTCAACGGTTGGTGCTACCTCAAACATACAAGTGTGATCCCTTCTATTTAGAACTGGCATTGAAAGTTTTCTTTACCCAAACCCTTTAGAAACTATATTTCTTGATCCAAGAAACCACGCTGAGACAACCGTGAAATGGGTGTACAACTGAACTGAGGGAAAGACAGCGAGCGCCCTTGAACTAATGCGACTCATGTCTCATTTGGTACTAAGAGTGATAAATGAGATCTATTTTTCCTTTTATTGTCTATGCATTTTAGGCACGATCAGCATTTTTTCTTTTCACGAGAAAATAAGATGGCTGAGATGATCCTGGAGGGCGAAAAAGATAAGGGTAATGCTTGGTGGTGTCATAGAAGCGATAGTAAAATTTCTTGAGGGCCATCAACCATCTCCCTTGAAAAATAAAGATACGGGAAAATCAATCTCCAACCCTCACTCTTTAAAGTTGGTTAATTTCATCTTGAAAACCAGTAAAAAGAAACGCATCATTATTTTCCGAGTTGTATGTCAAATAAATAAATAAATAAATAAACGAAAATTTATCCACACTCTTTGAAGTGGTTCAAGTGTCAGGGCTCTTTTCACCAAGAAAAAAAAGTTGTCATGAGCATATATTTTCCAACTGTCAAGAATTATTGAGACAGATATATACATTGCAAGTTGATTGACATGAGGGTGCGGAAGATGATTTGGTAATTTCCTTTGCATTAGAGACGGTGCTGAGACAACTTTGTGATTGGGATGATGGATGGGCGCCACATTGTCATGTTTTTTCTATTATTTTTTTATAAACAGGACTTGTGGTCATAGTTTTTTTATTTTTTATTTTTTATTTTTTATAACGCAGGATTCCCAGTCCTTTAGGCCAGAATAATCCTTACGGGCCTAGGAGAGAAAGCTGGGTAAAATTCTCAAGTAGCCCCAATGTGATAGTGCAGTTTCGAACCCACAACCTCCGGGTGAAAACCGTGGTCTCCTCGGGGTTTACTTGTGGTCATAGTTAGCTAGACTGAATGGAATGAAGTTCCTTATGATCTGGTCACAACTGAAAACTATTAAGTGAACATTGTAATCGATTTTGATATTTCAAGCTGCATGCTCATACTTGAATATTCTTGATCCTTCCTTTTCCAATCTTATGTAACGGACCCCACATTCAATACCATAAATCATAAAAAATAAATAACATCAATGTGAAAAGCCTAAACCATATACTGATGTTCCGCAAATTGGATGACTAAAAAAAATGGTATTACAGTAACAGACTAAATTGTAAATAAAGGCCCCCAGATTTTCCTAGCTGAGCAATATCTGGGGCATCATGCTATCTTTATTGGGGGCAACAAAACCAACGGTGTGGATTACATGTTACAAAATAAAGGTCCAACGATCCCATGTACAGTCGTCAAAAGGAAGAGTATTATGAGAGAATGAGTTAATAACGATGTCAGCATTTCTGCTCCTAAATTCAGTGGTTCCAGCAGAGTGTCTCCCCTAACATTTGAACCTACCTTTTAGTGCCTTCCAGGAGGGTAGGAATATTAGTTTCTGCTGTGCCATTAACAATAACTGCGTGTTCTCTTGCGTGTACTTGTGTGTGTGCATTCACTTGATTTCGTCAAGCCTTACAGTCGGTTATAGCACAGGTTAATAAATGTTAGTCCTGTTTTTATTTCTTCTCAACGCAATTTACAATGGTCTGTTCTTTGTTCCTCCCAAACATGTACCAAAATTGAATTTTATGCGGAAGCAGACTCATACATTTTGAAAATGAATGAACGTACATAAAGTCCTGATTAAACATTGAAGTCAAGTCCCATGACAAATGGAGATATCCCCAATTGTAAGCGACCATCAAAACATAAAATGGTAATATGATATTACACATTCTCATGTCAAGACTAATGTATTAGGAAAGTGGTGCTACTGAAAGTGGTACTACTGATTGTGTATGTAATTCAGTTAAGTTGATTATTATGAAAACCCACACTCAAGAAAAGAAACCAAGACTAAAGAAAAACTTCTGCAGTGTTTTCTGACCCCAATGGATGTCATTTTTCAAGACAGTAATTGCAGGTTCTTTTGAGTTCTCTTCCCTTCCATCAGTCACAGTTTCGCCAGGCGCATCATCACACAGTTTCTCTTCAGGCACATCATTGCAAGTCATAATGGTTTTCTCTTCCAGCGGGCTATTCTCATTGGAAGGCTCAGGTTCTTGCTTCTCACATAACTGAATTTTTAATTACGTGACACATGGAAAAAAAAAGAAGAAAATGTCAATGTCACAATTTTGCCCCTTCCATGGAAAATGCATGTTGTCATGACTGGCTTGTTTCTGTAGAATTTCTAGTGCACAAACCCAAAACCCAGCCTCATCGATTTGTAAAAAGTGCTTTGTTAGTTGCCGTTTTAATTATGATTGATTGAGGAGAAATAGTGAAGTTTGTGCTCAGTATGAGTGTCAAATCTACATTGATGATGCTTCAGCTTCTAATCTTATAACCAAGTTCATTCAAGGTTCGTACACTAATGTTTAAATGACACTGAACTTCACAGATGCGGCCAATCATAAACAATCAGAAAGGAGAAAAACAGAAGATGGCAATATTGCAATTATACCAAAGTAGATTACTACAAATGCTGGATCCAATGCTTTGTTCTGTGTTGGGGTAATTGATACTACGGGCTGTATCTAGGCAAATTCAACCATTTCCACATTCAGGCATCGTAGATTTTGATGACAACAAGAACTCCCAGGCAATGGCCACAAAACATGTCTTATTATGGAAAATTGGAAACATAAGCAGCTATGCAACTCTAAATCAGTAAGGGTAAAGGAGACTCAATGGAAGTCAATCACTTGTTAAGGATGAAATGAAAAAAGGAAAACCATGTCCCACTAGACAGTTACCTCAGATTTGTGGAAGTCACTAGCTTCATCAGTGGAGTCATCGGTGACCATGCCATTTGAGACAAAGTCACTAGCTTCATCAGTGGAGTCATCGGTGACCATGCCATTTGAGACTTCTTTAGCAAACTCTTCTTCCATTCCCAACTCTGGTGAAGGAGCCAAGCCAGGAACCAGAACAGGAACTCCTTCCATGCCATTTGAGACTTCTTTAGCAAACTCTTCTTCCATTCCCAACTCTGGTGAAGGAGCCAAGCCAGGAACCAGAACAGAAACTCCTTCGTTGACTATGAGGATCTCTTCATCTTTCACGCCTGTTGGACTGTCATTTATTATCGCTCTGCCGTTGCTTTCTATAATGCTCTCTGCAAAGTTTGATTCCATTGTCGGATTAGCCACCATTTCATCTGATGGCACTAGCATAGGTTCCACAGCCTGAAAAATTGGTTTCTCTGTCAGATTATCCGTAACTTCCTCTTCCTCCTCTTCCTCCTCTGTAAGTTTCTGAAGTTCTACATTAACTTCCTCTTCCTCCTCTGTAATTTGCTGAAGTTCTGCATTAACTTCCTCTTCCTCCTCCGTAATTTGCTGAAGTTCTGCATTTCCCCAGTCATCCAGAACAACAATTGTTTTACTGGTTTCCCAAGTATTTAGGATTCGGTCTGGGTCAGGCTGCCATTCAATCTCTCCAGTAATTCCTTTGAGTATGAATTTGAATTGAATTGTTTTCCCAACAGGTATATCCTGCACAGAACGGAAAAAGAAGATATCAGAAATTGAAGTTCTATACAGCTTCTACTCTTTATCTGACTTCTTACCAGCTCAACTGACCAGACATGGCCATCAGACCAATCCAAAGGTACTGCATTCTCTGGGTCCCACAGACCAAACATGGGATCTTCTCCAGTGAGGAGAAACTGCTGACCAAATTGGCACTCTTTCTGTAACTGGAATTTTACGTGAACAGTTTTTGTTTGATCTGAAAAACAGAAGAGTTCTATATTAGGATCAGATAGCCAAGGAAGTAAAAAGGGACAAATAACTTTGCTGGATATATCGTAAACCAAAGAACTTACTTGTTACTTGGACCAGATTGTCCTCTGTGTCTATGGGCTCCACATCTGCCTGCATTCATGAATTTTATAAGATCAAAACTGAAATCAAATCAGCTAACTTTTGGAAGTCACCCAATCAATTTGGAAAAAAAAAAAGAAAAAAGAACACAGTTAATTATTGAAGTACATTTCAGAAGAGAACCAAATGCTTCACATTGACAGGTAAACAGAGGGAATTGCAGTAATGTTAAGTAAAAACTTCAATGTCACTTTACATTTCTCAATCACCATTTAAAGTTAATATCAGTTACCTGATTACCTCTGATGTTTGTATACACCTAAAGATCTTTCACAACATGCTTTCAAGTGACATTATCATATATATCATTCATTAAGGCATCCCCTGATGCTTTTTACCTAAATCAAAATTGGCTATATACCGGAAGAATGGGCTACATTGCACCTTAGACACAGGCCAATATCTATTTTGGGGGCACAAATGGATTAAAAACATCATCACCACAGAATGCCCTTTTCTATTTTCTGCATCATCTCAAAACCACAGCAGAATAGACATTTGACAACCATTTTTTCTGCTAAGACATCAAGCGTTGGTTGCAGTTTGGGTACATCCAAGCACTTAGCTACCAGTCAAATCCATCTTCAAAATTGAATCACATTCCATCTTATTTCTGATCAGAATCTGAATTTGATCGTTTTACCTTTTTTAAATCTCCTAAGTCAAAGAAACAAGAAAAGCACAATCAAACCCTAATCTAATTGAGGAAAGACAAATGGGGCTCCCAGAAGTACTAATATAAATGATTAAATGTAGTTTTCATAGGTAGAGTAATATAAATGATTCAAAAAGTGAGGTAGAGTAATGCAAGAATCTACACCGGCTACAATTCATGGTGAGTGGTTTTGAACCAATGGTCGACAAAGTAAGATGTGGGCCCCAAATCAGATATGCTCCATACTAACTTTGTCCCATCATATATCCGGAAACAATGTCATCATCTCAATCACCGAAAAATGACAAACACCCTTCAATTACTTTATTAACAAATGCACCTCAAAAGAGCAAGACAACACAATAAGAGCAATGAAACCCTAAAACAGCTAATCCAGAGCCTGAGAAGAGAACCAAAAATCGAAACTAGAAAGAAAATAACCAAATGAGGAGCATGACGAACGATCAAGTTAACGACAAAGCGTTAATCAGATTCGATGCGTGTGGATGTCTTGCCCGTTTTATAAATTTCATGGTAAAGGAACTTTTGCAGATGCTATAAAAAAGTAAAAAGCCGATCCGCGCAACACAGTGAGTGAAAATTTAGCTCCACGAAAGAAGCAGGCCTAAAGAAACATAATCAACACACTTGCAATTTGGTTACATCTGAACACAACCTGACATCAAACAAAATGGAGATAACTACGAAACTTGGCAATGCAAAGATGAAAAAAAAAAAAAAAAAATCAGCAGCCGAATCCAAGATAATCTAAAGAAATTAAAAGACAGAAGATTACAAAAAAGCATATCACAGGAACTCATTGGAATTACTTATAACAACCAGAAATTACAGAACAAACATCAGATTTAGATGATTAAAGAGCCTCCGTATTTATCGGAAGAGCAAAAAATAACTAGGAAACTGGCAGTGCCACTGTGCCAATAGAAAAAAAAATCAGCAATCGAACAGATCAAGAACTAAAGAAATTGACAAACTTCTAAAAACCAGCAATCGAACAGATCAAGAACTAAATAAATTGAAAAACCTCAAATTACAAGAACTAAAGAAATTAACAAACTTCAAAAAACCAGCAATCGAACGGATCAAGAACTAAAGAAATTGAAAAACTTCAAATTACAAGAACAAGATCACAGGATCGCAATAAGATGACTTAAAATAACCGGAGATGAACTGAAAAATCCGATTAAACTTACTGAAGAAACGAATAACAGTGGAAAACAACACAGAGAGTAGGAGATCGGATCGAGAGAAATATCAGAGAATCGAATCCGAAACTATGCAACATACAATGCAAAACTAAGAGAATCGAATCATGAAATCAAAACAACTTATAAATCGCAAAAAGAAGAGGAAGATGAGAACAACAAACCTCCAATTCGGCCGAAATAGGAGACGATTTTGTCACAGACCGAATCAGCTTCTGCTGCAGAAGGATCGACCTCGCAGCAACTGAGAGACCGGAATCAAGCTTAGGAGATGAAGCGAATCGGGTTGACACGTTGAAAAATGCTCTCGAATCGGGACTCCTGAAGGAGCGATCAGAGAAAATCGTCTTCAAAGTCGATGAAGAGCTCTTTAGGGCATCCATCAATGCCTACACGAGTTCGTCTTTCTTCTCTCTCACACAGTCTCGCTTCTTCCTCTCCCTTTCTGTTCTACTACTGCTCTGCTTTTGGTGTTGCAGAACCTCTCACTCTCTCTCTATCAATGTTTTTCGTCTCTCCTTGTTGCATCGGTTTTCAGTGGCTGTGATGGATTTATATAAGAGTGGGGACGCAGAGGGCGCGTGGACGGACAGATTGAAGGGAGCCTAGCCAAATGGAAGGTGGAGATGGAGCTTGAAATGTTGTGGATTGGCGGGAGCATTAAATGGGGCTTTGTGAAGTGGAGAGTTGAGCAGTCGACACGTGTAGTTTCAGTTATGGTCGAGCTGTTCCTCGGCTTCTGTTCTACGCTGGCCCGCGGTAGCAGCAACGGGTGAATCGAGAAATCAGGAACCGTACGAACCGTCCGCGAGTCCAGATCCCTCTGACTCACTCACGCTTTCCGTTCCCCAGTCATAAGAGGCGAGAAGAATCTATGGGGCCCACCACCAATTGAGAAATCTAAACCGCATAAAATGCATGCCCTGCTATTTTATGGGATGTATCCAAATACGGTTGGTCTTAATAAATTAGAGGAACACTGTAATAAGGTTTTAATAAATCCTCAATTGAGCTTACGATTAATGACCGTGATGGGGTGTTGGAAAGTTTACCCTGCATCTCTTTGGATTTAGAGGGTTTAGTCTAGCCCAAGTGGGTTAAGAACCCTCCAATAGCGCAAAAAAAAAAAAAAAAAGGGATCAAAAGAAGTTGAGGTGGGCCGTTGCCTCATCCAATTGGGTCCCACAATTGTAAACAGTCCTAATCTAATGGTGGCCGTTTACTCTGATGAAGATTGAAGACTGCTGTCACAAATCATATGTACTTTCTCAATGAGAACAATATATTTTTCAAATATGTAGTCAGAAAAAGAAAATATTGATAGAAAACAACAAAAAATTGAAATGAAGATGGAGATTGAAGACTGCTGTCACAAATCATATGTACTTTCTCAATGAGAACAATATATTTTTCAAATATGTAGTCAGAAAAAGAAAATATTGATAGAAAACAACAAAAAATTGAAATGAAGATGGAGAAATTAGAAAAAAAATACATAAATATGCTTTGGAAGGAATTTCTTTGTTGGTTTTATATTTATTGTTTTAGTTATTTGGAAATTAATCTATTTTCAGCGCTTTTTTAGTATATGAGACCTCAAATTCGAAAATAATCAGACATGTTGTATAGATTTAAATTTCTTTAAACATGGGCACTAAATGGATTAAGATGCAGAGTGTTTGTGCTAAAATCAAGTTAGCACCTTTTGTAGTTGGTAGAAAGGGCCCAAAATTACAAAATCCAAACTGGCCAAGTCCATTCCTCCTTTAGTTTAGGTTTTTTTTTTTTTTTTTTTTGTGGGGGCGGGGCGGGGCGGGGGGGGGGGCGGGGGGGGGGGGGGTGCATTATAGGATCCCTTTTATTTCCAACAGAGTGGGATTTACAATCATGTCTTTTGGATGCAATTACTCTCATTGGATTCTAAAATATATTAGATTAATCATGTGTTGATCCAACAGTGGGCCACACCTTTATTAGAGTAAATTGAGGTTAGCATCAATATAAAAAGGGTTGTGATTTGGACTGACTGTATTTAGTAATGGGGTGTGGTATGATGCTTGCTGTTACTATAAAATTGTGCCTTGATATGTTGCATAAATGTGTCATTAATGCAGCAATGGGGATTTGGATCCCATTCCCAATCTTAGCATGAAATAATATGAAAGTTAGAGAGGAATCTTTTAATTGGAAGGAAGCAGAGAATTTGAGATCTCGGAAATGTAGTATGTTTGTTTGACCATGAGATAACTAATTATTTACGAAATCAAAATGAAGTAACTGAAGCCTTCATTAACAAAAGACGAGGGATTGGGTCCACTAGCAGCAGCAGAAGATTTTATAACGAAGTACATATAGTTTTGGCTGTAACCTTATCCGTCAGGTAGTGGGTTGGGATGGCTGGCAGCTCGCTGAATGGGTAGTATGGACCCAACCTGACCTCAACCTGATTCTCAAAAGTCTCTCAGAGTTTATATAAGAGGAGGATTTTGGGGGGGAGAGATTTTCTCTTCCCACAGTTGCGCGGGTTCCACCCCTTTCGGCCTGATGATGACTTGGGTCTGATGGGCTGAAGCCCGTTGCATGTTTATGCTCAGAACAGGGTTGTAAACGGGTCGGTTCCGGTCCTGGTCCATGGTGGACTCGGACTCGGAACCGTTAAGGAGAAGGTAGAACCGGATCCGGACCCGGAACCGTTTCGGAATTGGTTCCTAGGCTCCAGAATCGGAACAAGAACCATATATGGGATGGGTTTGGATCCGGGTCCGCGTTTAGGTAGAGAATGATAATAAAAAAAACATGTTTTTTGATGGGTCAGGCCCGCCCAAGTGGCCCATTTTGTCATAAGCCGAGCCTAAGTTAGTGGAGATCCGTTGAGTCCATTGAGGCCTGGCCACGTCAAGGCAACCTACGTCGCTTCAGAAGCAGTCAGGCCACGTCCCGCTTTTACCAAGTCCTGCGGAGAATATCCCAACTGCCTCGCCAGTCGAGGACACCTCGAAGGCTCCTCGTAAACGGCGCTGTAAAGTCCTCCCCATCTGTTAGGGGAAGACTATAAATTAAAGAGCCTCTCGATACTTGAGGGGCAAGCAAGAATCTTTCTTCTACACTCTCTCCAAAGCTTGTAATCCCTGAAATACCTGGAATTAATACATCCGGCGATCTCAGCCTTTCCGAGAGTGGACGTAGGTCACACTGACCGAACCACTATAAATCTCTCTCTCATCTCAATTATTGCATTTATTATCTATTGATTGACCGGTGGTGCACGAAGTCATTTTTAGCATCATCAGTTTGGCGCCGTCTGTGGGAAACGACTAAAATTCTCACGTTAGAATCTTCTTTTTCCAAAATTATGGTGATCACCACCAGATCTGCAAGACGCCCAGAGGATAATCCCTCTCGAGAAGGCGAGAATGATCCTCCACCGACTAATCCTGCCCCAGATGCCCCTGCTCCCACTCCACAACAGATGTTAGAAACTATGCGACAACTGGTGACCCAAAACCAGCAGATCCTACAGTTCATGCTCACAGCAGGAACGGGAGGAACACACTTTGGAGAAGCACACCATGGAGTTCCACGCCCGGGGCATGCAAGGGCTCCACGCCGGGGTGCTCCTCCCCCGGGCGCCCATCCCCCTGGCGCCAATCCCCTGGGCGCCCATCCCTTGGGCGTCCAAGGGTTTCCCCTGGCCCCTCCTTTTGGGGTTACGCTGGGGGCTGGGAGAATAAATCAGGAAGGACCTCCCCCTCCCGGTGGAGTACAGTTCGAAGGATTCCCACCTCCAGGAGGAGCAGGTCACGGAGGACTTCCACCTCCGGGGGGAGCACATCATGAAGGACCCCCACCTACTCCCTCTGCATCTAATGGGGATGATCCTAGTTTCCAAGAAGGGGAAAGTGAAAACATGGAGGAGAGCAACTTCCATGATCACTCCCGTGAAGCTCCCAATCGCTGGGAGGAGAAGATCAAGGAAATGCAGAACCAACTGGGTGATGTCTACAACGCCATGAAGGCGCAGGCCCCACAAACAGTGGATTACTTAGTCGGGCGGACGGATACACCGTTCAAGCCCGACGTGGTAAACTACCCTCTTCCTCCAAGGTTCAAAATGCCGTCCATAGAAACCTTCGATGGGACGAAGGATCCATTGGACCACCTGGAGACATATAAAACTATAATACAGCTGCATAATATCCCTGACGAGGTTATGTGCAGGGCATTCCCAACTACCCTAAAGGGTTCCGCTCGGCAGTGGTTTGCCAATATAGCTCCAGCCTCCATCGCCACCTTTGGGGAGTTAAGCAAATCATTTGTGTCCCACTTCATCGGAGGGCGCCGCCATCAGAAGCCCGCCACACACCTGCTCAGCGTGAAGCAGGACAAAAATGAGAGCATCAGGAGCTACCTCACTCGTTTTAACGAGGAGGTACTTCAGGTTGAAGATCCCGATGATAAAGTGACAATGACAGCCTTCTTGGGAGGCCTTCGCTCGTCGAGTTTCCTATTCTCAGTGATGAAGCGCCAGCCAAAAAGCATGACTGAGCTACTAGCAAAGGCCCAAAAATATATAAATGCTGAAGACATCACCAGGGCCAGGCGAGGTGAGTCCTCCAGATCAGGGGACAAGGGGAAAGAGCGGGACAGAGACGAAAAGAAGGAGATAAGCAACAAGCGAAGCAGGACAGAGAGGTTACCTGTCAGAGACCGACTCGGTCCTGCTCCACAGAGAGACCGACTCGTCCCTGCTCCGCAGAGAGACCGACAAGCATTCACCCCCCTCAATGCCGCTGTTGAGCACATTTTGCTCCAGATACAAGATGACCCAGCCGTAAAATGGCCTGGAAAGATGAAGTCTCCTCCAAACCGCAGAAACCCGGACAAATATTGTCGCTTCCATCGCGACCACGGTCACGACACCGACGATTGCTATGACCTCAAGAGGCAGATTGAGGATCTTATTCAACGTGGTCACCTGCGCCAGTATGTTGCTGGTAGAGTGCAAGCACCACCACCCCACAATCGGGAGGACCAGCAGCCCATCGGGGAGATCCGAACTATCTCGGGCGGACTAGCAGAGTCGCTCTCTGCCGTGAAGGCCCATGCTAGGAGGGCAAGGCATCCTGATGAAGCACGCCCATCTAAGGCGCCCAGGCACGGCTTCAGCGAAACCACCATATCCTTCTCAGATAAGGATCTGGAAGGGATCCAGCAGCCCCATGACGACCCTCTGGTGCTCACTATGACCGTCGCCAATTTCCAGGTGCATAGGATCTTGGTGGATAGTGGCAGCTCTGCGGATATCCTATACGCAGAGGCTTATGATAAGCTAAAGCTGGGCCGGGAATGACTGCAGCCTATTAAAACCCCCCTCATTGGGTTCTCAGGGGAGAAAGTGTATCCCCTCGGGACAATCACACTGCCAATTACAGCCGGAGCAGCACCCCGAAGTTCCACTACTCTGGTTAATTTCTTGGTGATAGAACGCCCGTCAGCCTACAACATCATATTGGGGCGACCTGCTCTTAACGCATTAAGAGCCGTCCATTCCACCTATCATCTCATCCTCCGCTTTCCAACCCCGAATGGAGTCGGGGAGGTCAGAGGGGATCAGGTCGCAGCAAGAGAATGCTATTTCTCCTCAATGAAGGCCAAGAAGACACAGGAGGCGTTGCAAGTCGACATCTTGGACCCGAGAGACGACGCCACCACAGAAAAAGGGGAACCAGTTGAAAAACTTACCCCTGTGGCATTAAATGAAGAACATCCTGACAGGAGAGTGTACATCGGCTCTTCTCTTTCGGAAGATCTGGTCTGCAATTTAACAGATTTTCTGAGAGTGAATGAGGACATTTTCGCATGGTCCCATGCGAATCTTGAAGGAATCAATCCTGAAGTTGCCACCCATCGCCTCAATGTCGACCCTCGCCACAAACCTGTTCGACAAAAGCTAAGGGGCGCCTCCACTGAAAGGGCCCAAGCAATGGATAAAGAAGTCGGGAAGTTGATAGAAAATGGAGCGGTCAGAGAGGTAGCGTATCCCGAATGGCTATCAAATGTAGTGATGGTGACAAAGGCCAATGGGAAGTGGCGCCTCTGCGTTGACTTCACTGAGCTCAACAAAGCGTGCCCGAAGGACAGCTATCCACTGCCTCGGATTGACCTCCTCATCGACGCCACAACAGGACATGAACTCCTCTTCTTCCTGGATGCCTATTCTGGATACAACCAGATCAGCATGCATCCCCCAGATCAAGAAAGGACGTCGTTCATCACTCCAAAGGGGACCTACTGCTACAGGGTCATGTCCTTCGGGCTGAAAAACGCAGGTGCAACCTACCAGCGCCTGGTGAACAAAATGTTCCAGTCCCAGATTGGGCGAACAATGGAGGTTTATGTCGACGATATGCTGGTGAAGAGCTTGGCTGCAGCAGATCACATCGACCATCTTCAAGAGACTTTCAATGTTCTTAGAGCCTACCACATGAAGCTGAACCCTGAGAAATGCGCCTTCGGCGTAGGATCGGGAAAATTCTTGGGCTTCATGGTCAACCAGAGAGGAATTGAGGCGAACGCAGATAAAATCAAAGCTATACTCGACATGAAGTCGCCCACTTCAACCAAGGAGGTGCAGCGCCTCAACGGAAGAATTGCAGCACTCAATAGATTCGTCTCCCAATCTGCAGATAAGTGTCTGCCTTTCTTCAAAATTCTCAGAAAGGCTTTCGAATGGGGACCTGAGGCTGAGGAGGCCTTCCAGAAGCTTAAAGCATACTTGGCCACACCTCCTCTCCTTTCACATGCTGTACCCGGTGAGGTATTATATCTGTACCTGTCTGCTTCCTCCTCATCAGTCAGCTCTGTTCTGATCAGAAATCACGATGGTGTGCAAAGGCCCATCTATTATGTCAGTAGAGCATACCGAGGCGCCGAGATCAGATACTCGGGGTTAGAAAAACTTTCCCTTGCCCTCATTTCTACTGCCAGGCGACTACGGCACTATTTTCAGAGCCATACTATCGTGGTCGTCACCAATCAGCCTTTGAAAAGAGTCCTTGCGAAGTCGGATGTATCCGGGAGACTCCTCAAGTGGGCAGTAGAATTAGGCGAGTTTGACATCCAGTATCAACCAAGGGTATCCATCAAGGCACAAGCACTGGCAGATTTTGTAGCTGAATTTACGTACTCCAAATGTGAACCCACCATGTTCGCTGCCGTCTAGCACAGAGCAAGTCGAATTGCCACCCGACGAGGACACCCGGGCGGACGCACAGATACCCGCCCCGACACCAGCAGTGGGCCCCCAGGCCACCCCGGGCGCCCAGACATCAGTGGGCGCCCAGGCCACCCTGGGCGCCCCGACATCCATGGGCGCCGAAGCCACCCCAGGCGCCCAGACATCCATGGGCGCCCAGGCCACCCCGGGCGCCCACACCCCTCCTGGCGGCCTGACATCCCCAACGAGCGTCCAGATACCTCTCTGTGCTCAGGCACCTCCAGAAGATTTTTCTTCACTGCCACTTTGGAACCTGTATGTTGATGGCTCCGCAACCAGAGAGGGAGGTGGAGCGGGACTCATCTTGATCAGCCCTGATGGTACACCCATCAAATATGCAGTGAAGCTACACTTTGTTGCCACAAACAATGAAGCAGAATATGAAGCCCTCCTCTCTGGCCTGAGATTGGCAGCAGAAATGGGCACCCAGTCCCTCACCGCCTTTAGTGATTCACAGTTGATAGTCAATCAAGTGAATGGCGAATTCGAAGCAAAAGAAACAAAAATGCAGGAATATCTTGGCTTGACGAAGAAGCTGGTCAAGCAGTTTCAACATTTCCGAATCTGTCACATCCCAAAAGGTGATAACATGGCTGCAGATGCTCTCGCCAGGCTCGCCTCATCCCTGGAGGCCTCATTTGAAGAACCAACTCTCATCGGGCACCAGTTCGAGCCAAGTAAGTTGGATGCAGACGCCACAAACGTCAACTGTACAACGGCAGAATCGAATTGGATGACCCCAATAAGGGAGTACCTCCAAGAAGAAAAAACACCAAATGATCCTTTTGAGGCCAAGAGGCTTAGGATGAGAGCTTCCAAGTTCACCCTCCTACAAAATGTACTCTACAAAAAGGGTTACTGCTTACCATTGCTGCGTTGCCTTTCGCCAGAAGAAGCTGACTACGCCCTCAGAGAAATTCAGGAAGGAATTTGTGGGAATCACTCTGGAGGACGCTCCCTCGCCCACAAAGCACTTCGCCAAGGGTATTTTTGGCCGAGCATGGTAAAAGACGCCAAAGAGTTCTCCAAAAAATGTGACAAATGCCAGCGGTTCGCCACTGTGCCAAGGCAGCCACCAGAGGAGCTAACGACCATTGTGAGCCCGTGGCCTTTTTCCAAATGGGGCATTGACATCCTGGGCCCCCTTCCTTTGAGCAAAGGCCAGTGCAAGTTTGTGGTCGTCGCCATAGACTATTTCACAAAATGGGCGGAGGCAGAACCCCTAGCGAAAATAACAGACTCAAAGGTAAAGGACTTTGTCTGGAAAAACCTAGTCTACCGCTTCGGGATACCTCACGCCATTGTCAGTGACATTGCCAAGCAGTTTGATAATAAGCTCTTTAATTCTTTCTGCTCCGACCCTCAAATCAAGCAGCCTCACTCCAGCCCGGCACACCCACAAGCCAATGGGCAGGTGATGGAACGCGCTCCGAGGCGCCGTTGGGGCGGCTACCGGGGTCGGCGGAACGTGGGAGTCCGTCGGGTCCGGCCCTTTCGCGCCCTGGCGGGCCCTAAAGCGTGCATCAACATTTCTTTTATGTGGGTGTGCCAGATTTTCTATTTTACTTGGAATTGCAAGTGGTAATCCGGAGATCAACCTTCGCAAGTAAAAAGGAAATCAACTTCTTTCAAGTTTTCCATTGCACAAATATTTAAGAAAAGAGACATTTTCTTAGTTTGCCGTGAAAGGCGATTTTGTTTGGCATTTATAGCCGATTTTGGCGTTTATAGCCGATTTACAATTCTCATCAATAATGAAAAAGACAAGAGTTGTGATTTTTGTCTCTTTTAGAAAAATACAAACTACAATGAAAAGCAAGAAAAGGAAGATCTAACTTTTCAGGAGATTGTGGGGGACTCGTTCAGATTGACGGTCGCAAGCCATGTGTGGGCTTCGCCATCATCCATGCAGATGAGAACAGAAGATGCTCTTGATTCGCTTGGCTTGGCTATAACCTCAGGTTTTTAGAGGACAAAGACCAAGAGAAGGTCCTATGTCCAATAAAAAGCTAAGTAGACGGGCTGAAAAGCCACGTCTAAGCCATTGGAGGCAGCAGGAGAAGGCAAGGACCTTGGGGGGGGGGGTGCCCCCCAAGGGACTTTTGTCACCTTGTAGTGGTGGCCGGCGCAGAACTTCAGCAGAGTTTTTCTCTCTTTTTCTTTCTCTCAGATCTCTTTCTGATCTTTTTTTCTGATCCTCTGATTTTCTCCTCTTTTTTCTGATCTTTTTTCGATCTCCATTTCAATGGAATGCTCTCCTATTTATAGGCCTTTGGTAGCCATTTAGGAGGGTTTATGAGCCTTAATGGCTTTAATGGGAGGAGTTACAAGATTTATTTCTTGATTTTGTAACTCCTTTTTCCTTGAATCTGATTGGCCGATGGAGATTAAGGGCTTTTAATCACCTTAATTACCATAATGGGAGGAGTTTCATGGTTTAAATGCCATGAATCAATTGACTTGTAACTCCCAAATGCTTGCTTCTGATTGGGCCGTCCAAAGAAATGAATTAATGACTGCAATAAAGCTAGTCAATTAACCACATTAATTGGTCGCCGAGCAGTCGAAGAGTCGCGGGCCATGCCGTGTCTTCTGGAATTCTTCTGGCGATGATCATCGATGGATCTACATGCTGATCGACATCGAATGAACATGTAACTTCAGACATTGATAGCTAAGAGTGGGCCGGTGACATCTGTCTTGTCGATTTCACGATCGGTCGGACAGAAAGTGCACTTTCTTGGTCGACCGGTTGGCGATCTTGGAGCGATCAATGATGATTTTATGCTTTTGACGGCGGATCCGAGATGTCGTCGGATATGAGTCAATTTAGAGCACTAAAAATCACATTTTCAGGAAACCACAGGGCCCAAAGTGCGCGAAACGCGAAAAAAGACGGAAAAACGGGTCACCGGCGGAAAATCCGGTGACCCGGACCTCCATGGTCGCCGGCGACCATGGGCCATGGTGGCCGGCGACCATGGACCGGCGACCATGGGCCATGGTCGCAGGGGCCTGCGACCATGGGCCATGGTCGCAGGGGTCTGCGACCCTGGGGGATTTTTCCCCTTTGGAGCCCGTTTTGCGGTCGTTTTGAGGTCTTTTTCGTCGCCATTTTCTTCTGTATTTTTCTTGAAATTTCTTCTCATTTATTGGCTTGATTTCCCTGTAGAAAACTTGATGAGAATCCTTGCATTTTTAGAGTGCAAAGTTTCCAATTTTCCGGGAAAGCCGAAGACTTTGTCGCGTAAAGCTGCTGATTTTCCGCCAGAAGCTGAAACTTGGTCAAACGATGTCGGAATGACCTGAAATTTGAGGTGAAGCCTCCTGAGCAATAAATAAGACCAACCATAGGCTTTTGTTTGAGTTTTGAAGCCGTTTGGGGTCCCGTCGATGCTTCACTTGATTTTGCTGCGGGGAAAATGCCGAGCTTTGATATGTGGCCAAACGATGTCCGATTGACCTGAAATTTGACGGGGAGCCTATTGGAGTCATTTTGAGACGTTCCATGGGCTCCGTTTTGGATGTCATGGTCCCGGGTTGCTCCGCCCCCGGTAGGCTTGATTTTCTCTCGGAGCATCGAAACCTGGTCAAACGTTGTCGGAATGACCTGAAATTCGACGTGCAGCCTTTTGGAAGCATGTTGAAGCCACTCATGCACTTGGTTTGATGAACGAAGGCTTCGGTGGTTCCCGCCGCCGGGAGGCTTGATTTTGCTGCTCGAGCATTGATGGAGGGTCAAACGTTGTCGGTTTGACTTGAAATTTGGCATAGAGCCCTTTTGAGACATGCTGGAGTCATCTGTAGGCTCTGATCGAAGTTTTGACGTCTCCGATGATGTCGCCGCCGAGAGCTCCCGTTTAGCTGTCGGAGAAGTGAAGTTAGGCCAAATGTTGTCGAAATGGCCCGAAACTTCATGTGTACTGTTCTCTTGGCTATCTTGAAGGATCTTGCAGTTTTTGTTTGTTTCTGACAAGATTTGATTTTTCGGAGAAGTTGCATTGCCTATTTATGGCAGGTTGCGACTTCATGCAGCTTTCTTGATGTTGAAGAGGCAAAGTGACATTTTTGGTGTCAACAAATGCCCCCTCGAGGTACAGCGACGAGTTGCTTGACTTTTGTAGTCGATGTGCCTCGAAGAGATTTTTGAAGGAGAGCTTGTGTCTTGACCAAGAGTCTTTGAGCAATCTTTCCTTTGGTAGAGTAGCCTTTGAGCTTCCAGGGGAATTTTATGGTAGTGAAAGGAATCAAATACCATCTCGAGGCAAAGTTTTGAAGATGACATCAGGGATGTGGATTTGGGCTTTTTTTTTTTTTTTTTAACCTTGTGACCTAACAAGCTGTATGTGGCAGGTTAGGGGGTCGGGTTTTGGTTTTGACCTTGTGACCCAACAAGCTGTATGTGGCAAGTTGGGGGATCATGATTTGGTTTTTGGTTTTGGTCTTGTGACCTAACAAGCTGTATGTGGCAAGTTAGGGGACCAGGATTTGGTTTTTGGTTTTGGTCTTGTGACCCAACAAGCTGTATGTGGCAAGTTAGGGGACCAGGATTTGGTTTTTGGTCACTCTTTGGGACTGTGTGGGTCCATTGGAGTGGTTTGGATTTTTGTGGAATGTCAATTTCAAGATTTTGGCTCAATTTGGTATATGAGGCTGGATGGTTTGATTTTTGGGAGCTCATGGGGCTTGGAATTTTTTGTATGGTTCAATCAACTCAAAAGAGGCATGGAACCATTTTTGTATGCTCTTGGTAAGAGGGATTTTTTCCGACTAAAAGCCCATTTTTTTTTCTTTTTTTTTTTTTCAGTGCCTAGGTGGTCAAACCTGGCTCATATGGGCTAGCCCATGGGACCTTAAGCTTTTTAGGATGGCTTAAATCTCGTGTGGGGTCATTTTTGTAAAGAATATCTAAAGATATCTCATTTGGATAGAGAATATCTAAAAATATCTTTATGGGAGAGAATCTCTCATATTCCCTTAATTTGGGAGAGAATATCTCAAGGTATCTTTCTTTTTGGGAAGAAATCTCCAATATCCTTTTTTGTTGGAGAGAATCTCTCATTTGATTGATTTTGGGAGGAAATCTCTTAAAGACATCTTTCTTTTTGGGAAAGAATCTTTCTAATTCCTTCTCTTTTGGTAAGGTTACTAATTAGTAACACTTACCTTTCTTCTTTGTTTCCTTCTTTGATTTGCTCTCTCCTATAAAAGCAAAGGAAGGTAGGATCTCTTGCTCTTATTGCTTTCTTTTGCAACAATCTCAAGAGAGCTCCAAGACCAAGAGTTTTTCTTCTTCAAGGATCTTCAAGCTTTTTCCTTCTTCTTCTCCATCAATGGCTTCAAGTAAGTTTTCTCTCTTTTTCTTTCAAGAAAACTCCATGTAGAGAATAGGATGGTAAAAAAGAAAGTTTCTCTTCTTTTTTTTTTCTTTTTCTTTTCTTTCTATTCTTCTTCTCTTTTTTTTTTTCTTTTCTTTTCCACGTGATTTCTTTTTTTTTCACGTTTTTTTTTTCTTTTTTTTTTGTGGGCCGTACGAACAGATCCGTACGGATCTGGTCCGTACGGCCACGTGGCCTATTTTTTATTTTTTTTTCTTTTCTCTTTGTTTTTTTGAGAAAGTTTCTTTTTTTTTTCTTTTCTTTCTCCCTCTTTTTTTTTTTGAGAAAGTTTCTTCTTTTTTTTTTTTTTTTTTTTGCTCATCATGATAATGCGTTTTTATGCAAATCTAGATGTTCATGCATGTACTTTTTGTAAATTGAATTGAGTAGCATGATGTGATAGCATACCTGAAAATCTTTGCAAATTTGGGAATTTGGAGCTCGCAGCGATGTTGAGCCCTTCTTGATTTTGCGGAGATTTTGAGGTTTCGAAAGTTTGGAGTTTCGGAGCCCTCAGCAATGTTGAGCCCATCTTCAAACTTTCTATTTC
Organism: Umbellularia californica; assembly: GCA_028538565.1. NCBI lineage: Eukaryota > Viridiplantae > Streptophyta > Magnoliopsida > Laurales > Lauraceae > Umbellularia > Umbellularia californica. Next base: position 106,457,076 of record JAPQWN010000001.1, read on the forward strand.
CGTCGGGGTATTTCCTTTTTCTTTGGAATTGCCCGGAGTCATGCCAAAATTTCGCCAGATTTTCGGTGGGACAAAGTGACCCTTTTTTTTTTTAGCGAAATCCTGTCATTTTGATGACGATCTTTTTCTTTTCCAACCTTTGCAGGTGGTTCCTCCAGAGCGAACAAGGGTAAAGAGCCTGCTACAAGCGTATCTCGTCGATCTGCTAGATCTTCCAATGTGGCCGTTCAGCAAGCCTGGGAGAAGGTATGATTCTTCCTTTTTCTTTTTCTACTTCTTTCATGGGGCTTTCCATGTTCTGATTTGTTTTCTCACCCTGCTGCTGCTCTTTTTTTTTTTTTTGTTTTAGCAGAGGATGAAGATTTGGCGATGCCTAAGGTTCCGACCGATGAGGCGGTGATGGAGCCGGTTATGGCATCTGAAGAAGAACCGAGGGACTCTGGAATGACTCCGGAATCTCCAATTGGTATAACTTCTTTCGCTTTCTCTTTTTTTTTTTTTTGCCTGCGACTTGATTTGCTAACATTTTTTCTTGTCAGCTGACTTGCCACAGGATTCCGATGACTTTGAACCATCAACGGACGCAAATGTCGATGATGCTTCTGATGAGTTCATGGAGGAAGAGAGTGTTCCGCCAGTCGTCGAAGAAGGTACTTTGTAGTGATGACCCTGATGATTTTTTTTTTTTTTGAACAGGATCATATTCATACCTTTTTGTGTTTCATTTGCAGGTTTTGAAGTGACAGAAGAGAGTCCATCGCTTTCTTCAGAACCAGAGCAAGGGATGCCAGAGGTCGATCCGGAGGTAGAGACCAGTTCAGACATGATTGAGGAGATGCCTCGTGTTGAGATTCCCTCTCCAGTGGCTCCAAGTGAAAAGAATTCTTTTGTTACTCTTCCAATGGGACATGACATGAGCAGCCGATCAGCGGAGAAGGGTGAATCTTCATCCAGTTCGTCTCTTCAATTTGCGAAGAAGGTGCTGGCTCGGGTTTTGAGTTCTTGGGTCAAGACTCTCCTTTCTGGACACTTGGAGGCAGGATTTGGCATGATCCCACATGTACAGGAGATTCTGACCGACACCGAAGAGGTTGGTCTGGATGTCACAGGTGCCAGGGCGATCGTTGATAGGATCATTGCACTGGGTGACAAGTGGTTTGAGACCATGGGTTTCCCTGACGACCAATTCTTCAAGGAGATGTTCTTGGACCCTGCTGATAAGGCTAAGTCTGACCTGAATGAGGCTACACAAAGCAAGAAGCAGCTAGTTCGGGAGAAGAACAAGGAAGAGCTAGCCATCATCGGATTGAGGCATGACCTTAACGTCCTTGATAGGGAAGTTGAGGAGGCCAGGAAACGTCTTGAGCATTTGAAGGCACAAGTCGATGCGAAGTGGGCTGCTATAACAGAGGCTCGTGACAGGGAGAGTACTCTGATTCGCAGGGTTGCAGATGCCGGTCAAGTTCTCGAGAGAAGGACTCTAGAAAACGAACGATGGCAAACTGCTGGGGAAGAGCTTCCCGGTGTGAAAGAAGGGTTACGGCATTCGCCAGCATCTCATGGCAAGTTCCTGAAGAAGCGTGCCTTGGAAACTTTGACGGCTGATTCCAAAAGTTTGCTTGAGGAGCTGAAGCTTTGGCTGGAGACCATTTTTGGCTGAGCTCCTGATTTTTTATAGCAGAAACCATTCTTCTTTTTTTTGGTACCACATGTATTTTTTTGGTACTCTTTTTTTGTAGTGCTTGTGGACACTTTCTTTTTTTTTTTTGGTACCACATGTATTTTTTTTTGGTACTTTTCTCTTTTTTTTTGTAGTGCTTGTGAACACTTTCTATTTTTTTTTTTTTTGCTTTGGTACCACATGTATTTTTTTGGTACCCTTTTTTTTGTTTTCCCTACGCTCACTCAAATCTTTTTGTGATGAAAGCAATTGCTAAATGGGATCTGATCAAAAGCTTTGTCATTTTGTGAAAATCTTTTGTCAAATAATTGTTTTGGCATGGGAGCCTGATTTTGGTTGTGGCGTGAAAACCAATTTTTTGTGGCATTGATAGCCGGTTTGTGGCATTTATAGCCGGTTTGACATGAGAGTCAGGTTTTTTTTTGTGTGGCATTTATAGCCGAGTTTTTTGAAAACCGAGTTTTGTTTTATTGGCATGAAAGCCGATTTTGGCGTTTATAGCCGGAAATTTTTGTTTTGGCATTTATAGCCGGATTTTGGCATTTATAGCCGAGTTTTGGTTTTCAAAATGCAGGTATCGACTAAATGTCGCCTCCCCGCTGAATGGTCTTGCAAGTATCGATGGAATGTCGCTTCCTTGCTCATTCGGTTTTGCGAGTATTGATGGAATGTCACTTCCTCGCGGGTTAGGTTTTGCAAGTATCGATGGAATGTCGCTTCCTCGCGAATTGGGGTGCAAATATCGACTAAGCGTCGCTTCCCTGCTTTTCCCAAGACTTTTGGTTTTACGGGTACTGACTTGATGTCGTTTCTCCGCGATTTTTGAAATTTGAGGTTTTCTCGAACCATTTGTAATTTTGGGTTGTGGATAGCAACTGGTATGTTGTATCTCCACGATTTTTGAAATTGGGTTGTGGATATCAACTGGTTTGTTGCTTCTCCACGATTTTAGGTTTTCTCGAACCTTTGAAATTTGGGTTGTGGATATCAACTGGTTTGTTGCTTCTCCACGATTTTTGAAATTGGGTTGTGGATATCAACTGGTTTGTTGCTTCTCCACGGTTTTTGGATTTTGCAAGTATCGACGAAATGTCGCTTCCCTGCGATTTTGGGTGCAAGTATCGATGGAATGTCGCATCCTTGCTTTTTTTTTTTCAAAATTTTTGTTTTGCGGGTACTGACTTTGATGTCGTTTCCCCACGATTTTTGAAAAACCATTTTTTTTTGTTTAAAGACACGAGGGTCGTAAATTTTGACCTAGAACCATTTGGCGGTAAAAGGTAAGGTGGACTAGGGTGGAAATCCCTGAATCCGGATTTTTGTTTCAAACCATGAATTTTGGTTCAAGGATCGAAAGTTTTGGTCAAGTCAGGGAGAGGCTCCTAAACTTGGAATTTTTTTTTTTGTTTTTGAACAATGAAACGATGAAAGTAAGCATTGTTTTTGAATCTCTAGAAATTTTGACATTTGATATGAAAATTCTAAAGAGAGTGGGTTTGACGAGCGAGTACCTGAGAACAGGTTTTGGCCATACAGGCATTGCTCTTACCCAGTTGGGTAAGTCTTCAAGGGTAGTACCGCTTCAAGAACTTGCGGTTGATAGGCAGCATACATCTGTCGCCTTCCATGTTTAGGAGGGCATATGCGCCGTTGGAGAAGACCTTGTCGATGACATAGGGTCCCTCCCATTTTGGTTCAAATTTGCCTTTGGATTTGTGTGCGAAGACCATTGGTCTTTTTACCGCAAGAACCAAGTCACTCTTTTTGTAGGCGCGTTGCCGGACCCTTTTGTCAAAAGATCCTGCCATGCGTGCTTGGTAAAGTTCAATGCTTTGCCGAGCTTCGAGCCGTCTCTCGTCGAGATTGTCCAGCTCATGGAGTCGCAATTTGACATTGCTTTCTTGAGTCATGTCATTTTGTAGAGATACCCTCAGAGAAGGAATTTGTACCTCTAGGGGCATGACAGCTTCGCATCCATAGACCAGCGAGAATGGTGTGCTATGGGTTGGTCCTCGAACGGTGGTTCGATAGGCCCACAAAGCTTCAGACAGTTTATCGCTCCAGTCTCTTTTGTGACTAGAGACCATTTTCTTGAGGATTTTGCAGAGTGTCTTGTTGAAGGCTTCTGCTAATCCGTTTGCTGCCGGATTGTATGGAGTCGAAGGACAGCTTTCGATTTTGTATTTGTCGCAAAACCTGTAGAATCGATGATCCCGGAATTGTGGTCCGTTATCATGGACGAATCTCTTGGGTATGCCGAAACGACAAATGATGTTGGTGCGCAGGAACTGAAGAACTGATGAGGTCTTCATTTCGTTGAACGCAAATGCTTCTGACCACTTGGAGAAATAATCCGTTGCGGCGAAGATGAAGCGATGACCTTTGCTTGAAGGGGGAGAGATAGGACCAATGATGTCCATGCCCCATGCTTCAAAAGGCCATGAGATTGCTGTAGGATGCAGCCATTCCGGAGGTATGTGAATGTAATCTCCGTGAACTTGGCATAGCTGGCAACGTTTGGCAAATTGCATTGCATCAGCAACCATGGTAGGCCAATAGTAACCTAACCTTTTTATCTGATCATAGAGCTTAGGACCTGCCTGATGGGCTCCACAAAGACCAGCATGAACTTCTTTAAGTGTTTCTTCGGCCTCTTGTTGTGACAAGCAGCGTAGAAGTACTCCGTTGAAGGATTTCCTGTAGAGGATTTTTGAAGGAATATCCAAATGAAAGTTTGGGGCTCGCCTTTGTATGCTTACCCGTTCTTTTGGATCTTCAGGTAGGATTCCGAACATAGTGTAATCAATGAACGGATCCCTCCAGTCGACGATTGAAGGTTGAAGGATAGAGATCCGACTTCCAACCACTCGGTGGCATTCGGCAACTGCTTGGTGTGTGTTAAGAGGAGGGAGGATCCTTCTCTCGCACACTGTAATTTGCATGTTTTCCCCTTCCTGGATCGCCATTGATGCGGCAAGTCCAGCCAGGGCATCTGCACGGATATTTTCACCTCTACGAATGTGGGTGATGTTGCAGATGTCAAACTTTTGCAGAAGCGATTGTGCCTTATTGTAATAAGGCAGCATATCGGGCTTCCTGACTTCATATTTCTGATTCATCTGGTTGACGATCAGTTGAGAGTCTCCAAAGACTTCCAGCATAGTGATACCGGATTCGATGGAGAGTTCCAATCCTAGGATCAGAGCTTGGTATTCAGCTGCATTGTTTGTGCATGGTTCCAGTAGCGAGAAAGCGTGTGGAATCATGCATTTGTCGGGGCTAACAAAGAGGATGCCAACTCCCGAGATCAGCTTTCTGTTTTCATTTGTCCTGGTTGCACCGTCAAAGTACATGTCCCAGGAGGCATTTGGTGAGGAAGTCTCCACGTTGTAGACAGGTTCGTCTGGGAGATCATCTCTGAGTGGTGAATCTTTAGGCAATGGATGCTCTGCGAGGAAATCTGCTAGAGCTTGGCCTTTGATTGCTTTTTGTGGCACATACCTAATATCAAATTGTGACAAGAGGATGGACCATTTTGCCAGTCGGGCATTAAGAGAACCTGCCTTTGTGACAAGGACATTCAAGAGGTTGATCCTTGAGACGAGGTAGACTGTGTTGGAAAGCAAGTAGTGACGTAGCTTTTGTACGGCAAACATCACTGCAAGGCATTCTTTTTCGACTGGAGAGTAGCGATGCTTTGCACCTACTAGCATGCGGTTGAGGTAGTACAGAGCAGCTTCTTTTCCCTCACCATTCTCTTGTGCAAGCAGAGCGCCTACAGAATGATCAAGAGCTCTTGTGTACAAGATGAATGGTTTTCCAGTGGCAGGGGCAGCTAACACTGGAGGTTTGGTCAGGTATGACTTGATATCTTGAAATGCGGCTTCGCAGTCGGTATCCCAGACAAAGTCTACACCTTTTTTCATCAATCGAGAGAATGGACGGCATTTCCCCGAAAGATTGGAGATGAACCGTCTGATGTAGGCCAATCTCCCTTGGAGCCCTTTTAGTTCTCTCAAGGTTCTTGGAGAGGGCATTTCTAGAATAGCCTTGACTTTTATGGGGTCAAGTTCTATTCCAGCTTTCCGAACAAGGAATCCGAGAAACTTACCCGACGAGACGCCGAAGAAGCATTTTAGAGGATTCATCCGCAGTTTGTGTTTGCGAAGTCGGAGGAAGACTTCCCGAAGATCTTTGAGATGGTCTTCTTTTCTTCTGCTTTTGACGGCGAGGTCATCAACGTAACATTCGACCGTCTTGTGCTGCATATCTTGGAATATTTTCATCATAGCCCTCTGATATGTGGCACCAGCATTTTTCAGACCAAATGGCATGACAGTGTAGCAATACACGCCAAATGGAGTCCGAAATGAAGTGTGTTTTTCATCCTCGGGATGCATCTTTATCTGATTGTAACCAGAGAAGCCATCCATGAATGTCATTCGCTCGAATCCGCAGGTATTGTCAATCATCACCTCCGGTATGGGGAGCGGGAATTCATCTTTAGGGCAAGCGCCATTCAGGTCTCTATAGTCAATACAGACTCTGATCTGCCCATTTTTCTTTGTCACGGGGACAATGTTGGCCAACCATTCTGGATGTTGTTCCTCACGGATGAAGCCGACGCTTTTGAGCTTTTGAACTTCTTGTTCAATTTTATCCATCACATCTGGACGGAATCTTCTTTGGCCTTGTTTGACAGGCTTGATTTCTTCTTGAAGATTGAGTTTGTGGACTGCTACTTTGGGGTCTAAACCAGGCATTTCAGCATAGGACCATGCAAAGCAATCAACGAACTCACGAAGAAAAGCGATATACTCGGGTAACTCATCATCCTTTATATTCTTGCTTATGAATACAGGACGTGGGTTATCAGGTGTTCCCAAGTTTATCTTTTGAACAGGATCTTCTGTCGGAAGGTTCGAAGGTGGTTCCTCCACAATATTTTCGGAGGCTTCCAACTCAACGAAACCTTCTGGAGTTTCAACTGCATTACCAGACCAAGGCTCTGTTCCTTTCCATGGATTTTCTTGATTGGTGATCTCCTCAAGGCTTGCTATGAGATAGTCCCAATCGCCTGTTGAGTCTGGTATTTCTTTTGGAGACGAGGGTTCTTCTGGGTCAGGATGCCACAAGTCTGTATTATCGGACGATTCCTCTTTATCATCAGAGAAATCATACCAATTGGATGAGCTTCCTGGATTTTTGTCAGGTAACTCTTTAAAGAGATATCCAGGGAGATCGATGTCTTCATGGACTTGAGATGTTGAGGCTTGGTCGGTAAAACGACTTTTAAGCTTTTGTGTCAACTGTCTCAGAGGAGTGTCGGGATCATACCCTAACCCATATGAAGACTTTTCTACATGACCGTAGAGTCTCCAATCTTCCAGCTGGCTTTTGGTCAAGGCGGGCTCCAATGGCGTGAGAATACCGCGTCTTTCTCCCAAACCGACTGGGTTTTGAGCGTCATAGCCCATTTTCTTCATAATTGCTTGTGCCACAGGACTATATAGAGATAGCTGAGGCATACCTTCATTTTGGAAAGGTTCCAGCATGGAATTTGATGAAGAAGCGTCCGATCTATGGAAGAAGATCGGCCTTTGCTTTGGTGATGTTGCCGGAACAACAAAGGTAGCAGACGTAGGATCTTCTACATCAGCAGGTGTCTCCATCGGAGTGAGAGCAGGCTGAATTTGCTGAGTGTCAGCTTGGCTTGACGATGCATCGTCTTCTGGCTCTGAGTCCGAGTCTGTGTCTTGCATGATAGACACGAGAGAGACAACAAATTTGCCCCCAGGCTTTTGTTTCGCCTTCTTCACTTTAGTCATGATGACCAAAGGTTTTGAATTCTTGAGGGAGATAACGAAGGGAGATTGACTACTCTCTTCTAATTTGCCGGAGGGTTTGTTTTCTTCCGGTGATTTTTGAGGAGCCTTGCCTTTATCTTTCTGGAGATTTTCAGCAGGGGGTGCTATTTCCTCTTCTTCTTTTTCTCCTTCATACATTTGGGAGTCTGCGAAGTGGACTTCTTTACCTTTGAAGGGTTTCCTGTCCGTAAAGACTCGATGTACCATGCCGTCGTCGCCGACAAACTTGATGCATTGATGTAGAGTTGAAGGAACAACACCATTCTCGTGTATCCAAGGACGTCCGAGAAGGATGTAGCATGAGGGGGTTTTTATTGCATACACAGTGACCTCAGAGATAAGATCACCGATTTGCAATTTGAACCTGATTTTGCCGATAGGCCTTTGAGTGCTCCCATCGTATCCAAAGATAGATACAGATGTGTGGCTTAGCTTGCTGGGTGGGATGCCCAACTCTTCAAGAGCCGATGTGGAGATAAGGTTGAGTGCAGAACCTGGGTCGATCTGAACTCTATGTATCGGCATTTCTTTGATGTACCCTGTGAAGTACAGGGGTCGGTTGTGCCTTGCTTCGCCAAGTAGGAGGTCTTCCTTAGTGAAGGCGATGGTTGCACTGGCTGCCTTTTGAACCGAGAGGCATTGGATGCATGATCCCTCGCTTTTCTCTTTTTCTTCTTTTAAGGAGGTTTCTGAGTTTTTGACCCGGTAGTCCATTTCAATTTGGAGGACTTGTGGGGCATGTTTGTCGACATCCTCATTCAGTTTTTGTAATTCTGATATGAGATTATCACGAGTGCGTGGAGACATTCGCAATAAGTCTAGGATGTGAAGACGTGCAGGTATGTGTTTGAAGTGCTCAACCAAGTCATACTTGAAAGCCTCCTTAGGGCCTGCATGTTCATCATTGTTGCCACTGGGGGCGCTTACAACATCTTTTCCCGAAGGATTTACATAAGTAAAGGAAGATTGGTTGTAATTTTTGTGGTAGTCCCGGCCCGAACGGGTGCCTCTACCAACTTCGAGAGCTTCTTGAGAAGGATCTTCGTTTGGAAGATTGTCTTCAGGATCAAGAGGCTGTCGTTTTTCATCTACTGGGGATGTATCTGCAGCAGAGTTGCCATCCTCAGTGATTGTGTTGCACGGAGCATTTTCCGGGAGCAAGTCCTGAACAGCATCCAGCAGCTTTTCTTCTTCGTTGACCCATCCATCACCCCAAGTTGGGTTTTCTTCATGATGATGAGTCGGGAAGAATGTGTATCCTGAAGTCACAGTCTCAGGAGAAGAAACCTGAGAGGGTGTCATCTCTGTGAAAGTCACGTGAGACGAGGTAGCTCCAGAGGATACATTGCTAGGCGTCGTCGGAGTGTAGGTAATCTCATCAGACGACGCTTCAGAAGAGCTATAATCCTGATATATTACATTACAGGAAGCTCTGATAGAAGATGTTGCCTGCTCGGAGTCAGACTCATCCTCGGATGTAAGAGGATCGTCAATCCAGCAATGTTCTCCATTTTCAGGAGTTGAGGGAGGAGGTACCTGATGGGCTTCAGGGACTTCCGGCTCTGGATTGTGAGGAATCTCGTTGACGCGGTCTTGCTCTTGTTCTAGAGCGAGACGCTGCAAGATCCTTGCATATTCTTCAAGATCAGGCATGGGAGCCAGATCCTCTTCTTCGTCTTCTCCGTGTGGCTCAACATAGTTGATTTCCACTGGAGCAATGACAGGTGCTGGGTTAACAGCATCTTCTTGTGCAGCCTCTTGGTCTTCTTCATCATCAGACCAGGATCCTTGTGGTTGCAAGGGGTTATACCAGATTACTGGCATAAGGTGAGTTTCAGGAACCCATTCTTCATCGGAGAGATATTCTCCTGTTTCAAGAGATTCCTCCCACTCATCGGTGTAGTTGGGCTCGAATCCATCGTCGGTGTCGTTGGACTCGTATCCATCAATGGAGAATCCAACTACCGAGTTGCAAGAGTATGATGCCCCCTGCATGGCTTCTTTTTTGAATTGAGGTGGCATGAAATCACTAAGAGTGAAGTTTCTTACCGCCTTTGAAGTCTCTGGAGGGGACGTTTCTGTTGCCCCGAGTGAAGTGGTAGAGGAGGCCTCTGCCTTTTCATGAACTTCTTGTTTTGGCTGGGTCTTCTCTTGCCGTTTGAGCCTGAGGAGATGTTTCTTGGCTTGCATTCGCTGCTGAGCGGTCGGCTTTGTTTTGACGATCTCCCAATTTTCATCTTCCAGGAGATCGGGATGTACCCATATGGGTTGTCCGTCTGGTGTCGGGCAAGGAACCAACACTTCGGACGTTTGAATTCTATTTATCACCTTGAAGGAAGTAGTGATCTTCTTCTTCGGTGACTTTGGTGTTTGTCCATATGACACCATGTTGACGGAGGCAGTCCCATAGTTTTTGTCAAAGGTGATGACTCCGTTTTTCCACATCTCGTTTATCTTCTCTCTCACAACAAAGCATTGATTGAGAGGATGCGAGACCATCTGGTGGTATGGACAGTACCGAGGATCATTGGTTTTGCCAACGTCTCCAGGTCTTTTGGGCTCTGGCAAAATGAGTTTGCCATTTGCTAGGAGAGCCTCAAAGATTTCTTCGACGTCTTCATCGAACGGATATTTCTTTTCTACTCGCTCTTTGAAGGCATCAGAGAGTTCAGGTCTCTTACCTGCAGCTCTATTTTCAGCTTTCTTTGGTTGCTGAGGAGCTGACTTAGTCTGCACATTGAGAACCTCCTTCTTCTTTGGTTTAGAGGTTGCAACAGCAGTCGGCTCTTTCTTTGATGATTTCTGACTGTTGAGGTCTTTGATCACCGTTTCAGCTTCCATGGAAGCTTCCAGGAGTTCCCCCAGGTTCTTTGATTTATTGCCGATGATCATGGAGCGGATTTTAGCTCTCATGTTGTTTCGGCAGATGTCGACTAGCGATGCTTGTGGCAGTACATCTGAGCATTTGTACGCCATTGCTTTCCACTTGTGAATGAAGTCATAAGTTGACTCATTCTCTCCCTGTTTTAGGCTGCAGAGCTGAGCCATAGTAACAGGATGATCCTCACCTTGGAAGTGGGTCAGGAAGCGTGTCTCCAGCATAGCCCAGTTCTGAATGGAGTTCTCCGGCAGAGTGGAGTACCAATCGAAGGCCGTACCTTTTAGGGTACTTGCAAAGAGGCGGATCTTGAGTGCATCTTGATCCGCGATAGCTCCCGTCAAGATCTTAAAGTGGATGACGTGCTGTCTGGCTGATCCTTTCCCCGTATATGTTTGGAGAGTAGGATGCTTGAATTTTGTGGGGAACGGGACCGAGTCCATCCATAAAGGATATGGTGGCTTGATCCCATGCTCTTTGAGTATATCCTCTTCTTTAGCTTTGGCGAGGATACTGTCTACGTCCTTTTTGGTGAGGGCGCGTGACTCATTTTCTTCTCCATTTCCCTCGTTATTGCTATGATTCGGAGGAGGCTCATTGTTCACCTGATTTTGGACAACGAGGAGAAGGTTTTCCATCAGAGTTTCAATCCTCTGCTGGCCTTGTTCCAACTGCTGGATGCGTGTGAGCGCATCATCTCGAGGTGGATTCTGAGGTGGCGGCTCAGAACTTGTAGCCAATACGTTCATCCCTCGGGATTCGAACGAAGAAATCGTCCTGGTGACCGAGCTGGGGCTCATTCTTTTTGATGAAGAGCTTGATGAAGGATTACTCTCCCGTCCTTGGCTGGAAGGGGCAGGAGATTCTTCGGGATGTCTTTGTGTCCTGGTGACGCTACGGGTCACCGGACGTCGGACATGGATTTTTGATGCTGACCTTTGGCGTCCTCTGGTTTTTCCAACCATATGGACGGCAGCAACTTGGTCGGGTCTTTCTTTTTCGACCCATTTGTGGGAGACTTGAAGTGTAGGAGGCTGGGTCCTTTGCTTCTCTAGTCTCTTTTGTCGATATGACGCACGGCGGCGTGCTCGACGAGCGATTTGAGCTTTGGTCAGCTCCGGCTGGGCTCTGACGATGAAGGATGTGCTCCCTCGGGCGCAGCAGCCGAGCTTGTCTTCTTTGTGGTTGGGCAAGGACAGGATGCGGACCCGGTCCTTTGCCTGTTGCAGCGAAGCTTTAAACCTTTCGAGTTCGGCCCCTGTAGAGATGAAGGGTCGAACTGAAGGAGTGTAGGCCTTGGCAGGTGCTTGTAGAGGCCTGGTGATGCATGATCTAATTTTGGGCCTGTAGGAACAAGCCGGCTCATGCTGGGTTGACTTGGGAGTCAAGTTGGAGATGGGTCTCTCCTCTTTCATGTAGGCAAGAGGGTAGAACTGGTTTTCTTTGAGTGGGGCCAGGTATGCTGGCTTGGTGGAAATTTGAGACCTTCTTTGTTTTGGGGAAGGTCTTGGAGACCAAGTCTTGGGATAGACCTGGTTGTTTGTGGGTCGAGGCTTCGCGGGGGTGCCGCGGGCTTCAGGCTTTTGGGCGCTCGCCTTTGGTGTCACGGGAGTGACACGTTGAGAGGCGATCTTCTGCCTTTTGGCAGGCGCAGTTTGTTCTTCGGGAAGTGGGAATGGTCCCAGTGTCCCAAAGACGATGGTCCGGGGAGTCGAGGTCGACCCGGAGTTCAGAGAGTTGCCGAGGGAGTTGACGCTTCGGCAGCTGGCGGGGCGCTTGTAAGTGCGCTCGGTTTGCTTCTGTTGAAGCATGAGTTGGTGCTTGTTCTCATCGAAGATAATGGTTAAGGCTGCCATTGTTAGTTTCGAAAAAGTTCTGAAACAAGACCACATCCATTAGTAATCACAAGAATGTAATGATCATAAATGGGAATTTCTATGGTTGTCTTTTCAAATCGCTCAAGGGATATGACCCAAGCGACATGAAGAAGGCAAAAAGCCATAGATGGTACAATTGTTCTGACAGCAAGTATGGTGAGCCCAGAATGAGCGTTCTAGTGACTGCTAGAAGCAATTGTAAACCTAAATTCGACTTATCGAGAAGCAGGGCTTGCTCGAGATAAGAAGAATATAAGGTAGGAGTTACAAATGTGCCGGTCACAGATACAGTAGACCCTGAAAGGGCGTACCAGTATTGCTATGCACAAATGTTGGAGATCGCATCCATGAGATGGGATTCTTTGTTTTGAAATGTCAGAAATGGATTCGTCAAAGAGAGCAGGTGACATTCCGATTCAAATACGGGCTCAACGATTTCCGCGAGCGCCAGTACTCAGAAGGGAAGAGACCACAATTTCTCGAATCTGAATCCAAAAAGTGACGAGTTTTTGGAGATTTTTTTTTGAAATGATTTTTTATTATTTTATTATTATTTTATTTTATTTTTATTTTTTATTTTTTTTAAAATATTTTTTTATTTATTTTTTTATTTTATTTTTTTTTTTGTTTTTTTTTTTTTTAAGATTTTTTTTTTTGAAAATCTTTTTTTTTTTTTTTTTTTTTTAATTTTTTAAGATTTAAAGACGAGAGAGTACACATAGGCCTCCTAACCCGGTCTTATGAAACCTCAATTGATAGAATTGCCCCCAGGTAAGGGTAGGATTACTTAATGAACCCGTTTGGAGGACCCTTGCCTAGAACAGTCAAGCCGTCTCCACACTCTGGACAAGGCTTTTCTTGAATCAATCGTGATCAAAGAACGCAATTGGTTTAACCTTAGTGGTCTATGTCCCCTTTTTTTTTATAAAAATCCCAAATAGACTCATCGAAGAGAAACGATGGCCCAAAACCTTAGTCGAACGGGCTCAACATTTCTGCAAGCACCAAAGAACGATAGGATAGGAACAAAGTTTCTCAATTTTGAATCCAAACTAAGGAAATTTTTTTTTATTTTATTTTTTTTTTCATATTTTTTTTTTGAAATCTCTAATGAACTCATCGAAGAGAAACGATGGTCCAAAACCTTAGTCGAACGGGCTCAACATTTCTGCAAGCACCAAAGAACGATAGGATAGGATCAAAGTTTCTCAATTTTGAATTCAAACTAAGAAAACTGATTATTTTTTATTTTTTTTATTTTTTTTTTTGAAATCTCTAATGAACTCATCGAAGAGAAACGATGGCCCAAAACCTTAGTCGAACGGGCTCAACATTTCTGCAAGCACCAAAGAACGATAGGATAGGATCAAAGTTTCTCAATTTTGAATTCAAACTAAGAAAATTGATTTTTTTTTTATTTTTTTTATTTTTTTTTTGAAATCTCTAATGAACTCATCGAAGAGAAACGATGGCCCAAAACCTTAGTCGAACGGGCTCAACATTTCTGCAAGCACCAAAGAACGATAGGATAGGATCAAAGTTTCTCAATTTTGAATTCAAACTAAGAAAACTGATTATTTTTTTATTTTTTTTTTGAAATCTCTAATGAACTCATCGAAGAGAAACGATGGTCCAAAACCTTAGTCGAACGGGCTCAACATTTCTGCAAGCACCAAAGAACGATAGGATAGGATCAAAGTTTCTCAATTTTGAATTCAAACTAAGAAAACTGATTTTTTTTTTTTGAAAAGAGAAAGAATGGAAACAAACTCAAAGAAATAGAAATTTCCAAAAAATCCCATCTCATGTTTTCTTTTAGGATGCAAAATCCAACATAGGCTACCAGCTAGAAAGTAGCCAAGGAATCCGGAAAAGAAGTATAAGCATAGAGCAAAAAGTATGATATGCAAATATTTCATTTCCAAGCACCGTGTTCTCAAATGAACGAGTCCCACCGGGTGTGCCAGCTTGATGGAACGTGCTCCGAGGCTCCGTTGGGGCGGCTACCGGGGTCGGCGGAACGTGGGAGTCCGTCGGGTCCGGCCCTTTACGCCCTGGCGGGCCCTGAAGCGTGCATCAACATTTCTTTTATGTGGGTGTGCCAGATTTTCTATTTTACTTGGAATTGCAAGTGGTAATCCGGAGATCAACCTTCGCAAGTAAAAAGGAAATCAACTTCTTTCAAGTTTTCCATTGCACAAATATTTAAGAAAAGAGACATTTTCTTAGTTTGCTGTGAAAGGCGATTTTGTTTGGCATTTATAGCCGATTTTGGCGTTTATAGCCGATTTTGGCGTTTATAGCCGATTTACAATTCTCATCAATAATGAAAAAGACAAGAGTTGTGATTTTTGTCTCTTTTAGAAAAATACAAACTACAATGAAAAGCAAGAAAAGGAAGATCTAACTTTTCAGGAGATTGTGGGGGACTCGTTCAAATTCACGGTCGCAAGCCATGTGTGGGCTTCGCCATCATCCATGCAGATGAGAACAGAAGATGCTATTGATTCGCTTGGCTTGGCTATAACCTCAGGTTTTTAGAGGATAAAGACCAAGAGAAGGTCCTATGTCCAATAAAAAGCTAAGTAGACGGGCTGAAAAGCCACGTCTAAGCCATTGGAGGCAGCAGGAGAAGGCAAGGACCTTGGGGGGGGTGCCCCCCAAGGGACTTTTGTCACCTTGTAGTGGTGGCCGGCGCAGAACTTCAGCAGAGTTTTTCTCTCTTTTTCTTTCTCTCAGATCTCTTTCTGATCTTTTTTTCTGATCCTCTGATTTTCTCCTCTTTTTTCTGATCTTTTTTCGATCTCCATTTCAATGGAATGCTCTCCTATTTATAGGCCTTTGGTAGCCATTTAGGAGGGTTTATGAGCCTTAATGGCTTTAATGGGAGGAGTTACAAGATTTATTTCTTGATTTTGTAACTCCTTTTTCCTTGAATCTGATTGGCCGATGGAGATTAAGGGCTTTTAATCACCTTAATTACCATAATGGGAGGAGTTTCATGGTTTAAATGCCATGAATCAATTGACTTGTAACTCCCAAATGCTTGCTTCTGATTGGGCCGTCCAAAGAAATGAATTAATGACTGCAATAAAGCTAGTCAATTAACCACATTAATTGGTCGCCGAGCAGTCGAAGAGTCGCGGGCCATGCCGTGTCTTCTGGAATTCTTCTGGCGATGATCATCGATGGATCTACATGCTGATCGACATCGGATGAACATGTAACTTCAGACATTGATAGCTAAGAGTGGGCCGGTGACATCTGTCTTGTCGATTTCACGATCGGTCGGACAGAAAGTGCACTTTCTTGGTCGACCGGTTGGCGATCTTGGAGCGATCAATGATGATTTTATGCTTTTGACGGCGGATCCGAGATGTCGTCGGATATGAGTCAATTTAGAGCACTAAAAATCACATTTTCAGGAAACCACAGGGGCCAAAGTGCGCGAAACGCGAAAAAAGACGGAAAAAACGGGTCACCGGCGGAAAATCCGGTGACCCGGACCTCCATGGTCGCAGGGGTCTGCGACCCTGGGGGATTTTTCCCCTTCGGAGCCCGTTTTGCGGTCGTTTTGAGGTCTTTTTCGTCGCCGTTTTCTTCTGTATTTTTCTTGAAATTTCTTCTCATTTATTGGCTTGATTTCCCTGTAGAAAACTTGATGAGAATCCTTGCATTTTTAGAGTGCAAAGTTTCCAATTTTCCGGGAATGCCGAAGACTTTGTCGCGTAAAGCTGCTGATTTTCCGCCAGAAGCTGAAACTTGGTCAAACGGTGTCGGAATGACCTGAAATTTGAGGTGAAGCCTCCTGAGCAATAAATAAGACCAACCATAGGCTTTTGTTTGAGTTTTGAAGCCGTTTGGGGTCCCGTCGATGCTTCACTTGATTTTGCTGCGGGGAAAATGCCGAGCTTTGATATGTGGCCAAACGATGTCTGATTGACCTGAAATTTGACGGGGAGCCTATTGGAGTCATTTTGAGACGTTCCATGGGCTTCGTTTTGGATGTCATGGTCCCGGGTTGCTCCGCCGCCGGTAGGCTTGATTTTCTCTCGGAGCATCGAAACCTGGTCAAACGTTGTCGGAATGACCTGAAATTCGACGTGCAGCCTTTTGGAAGCATGTTGAAGCCACTCATGCACTTGGTTTGATGAGCGAAGGCTTCGGTGGTTCCCGCCGCCGGGAGGCTTGATTTTGCTGCTCGAGCATTGATGGAGGGTCAAACGTTGTTGGTTTGACTTGAAATTTGGCATAGAGCCCTTTTGAGACATGCTGGAGTCATCTGTAGGCTCTGATCGAAGTTTTGACGTCTCCGATGATGTCGCCGCCGAGAGCTCCCGTTTAGCTGTCGGAGAAGTGAAGTTAGGCCAAATGCTGTCGAAATGGCCCGAAACTTCATGTGTACTCTTCTCTTGGCTATCTTGAAGGATCTTGCAGTTTTTGTTTGTTTCTGACAAGATTTGATTTTTCGGAGAAGTTGCATTGCCTATTTATGGCAGGTTGCGACTTCATGCAGCTTTCTTGATGTTGAAGAGGCAAAGTGACATTTTTGGTGTCAACAGCAGGCAGAAGTTATGGTGAGAACAGTCTTACGGAACTTGAAGACAAGGCTCGAAAGAGCGAAGGGTCTTTGGGTTGACGAACTCCCAGGAGTGTTATGGGCCTATCGAACCACTCCAAGAACTCCTACCGGGGAGACTCCATTTTCTCTCTCTTATGGGACTGAGGTAGTCATCCCCGTCGAAATAGGAGTCCATTCCCTAAGGGTCCACCGCCACGACCCCGTCACCAACGAGGAAGGACTTCGCATCAATCTCGACTTGGTGGAGGAAGCAAGGGACATGGCTGTGGTCCGCAACGCGGAGTACAAGCGACGCATGGCGAAGTACTACAACTCGAGGGTAAAACCTCGTTCCTTCCAATCGGGGGACTTGGTGCTTAAAAAGGTGATCCTCGCCACGAAAGACTCCCGTGAAGGAAAGTTGGGACCAAACTGGGAAGGACCCTATCTCGTCACAGAGGTAGTGAGACCGGGCACCTATAGGATCCAGAATTCTGAGGGAAAGGTCTTACCTCATTCGTGGAACGCGGAACATTTGAAGAAATACTACCAGTAACATTTTAAGAGGATTAGAATAGTGAGTGTGTGGGGCTTGATTTGATTTTTTACTACTCTGTCACTGTTGTTCAAGCAATGAATAAATAAAACATTCTATGTTTGTATTATGACAAAAAGTTGCATGTTCCAAAAGATAGGCTTACATACAAAAGCCAGGCTACCTGCCTTTACAAAAAAAAAACAGCAAAAGTTCCCCCTATCCTCTAGTCACTCTCATCTCCCTCCTCATCGTCCTCCTCGTCCTCCTCCTCATCATCCTCGGCATCATCAGAGCTGCCACTGCCATCATCGTCAGGTGCCTCAGTCGGCAAGAAGCCGGAAAGGTCAAGATCTGGGAAAGCAGCAGAAATCTTCCCTCGAAGCTCATCATAGCCGTCGATAAAGGCGTTAGCGAGGTCATTTTCAAGGTCCCTCTCAACAAGGGCAATCTTCTCCTCAGCTTGAGAAGCCCTCTCCTCAGCCCGAGAAGCCCTCTCATGTGTAGCCTTCATTTCTGTCTTCACCGCAACCTCTCTGAGCAGCCCCTTCTCAAGGGTCTCTGCAAGCTCAGTCTCACTGAGCGAAGCCCTCTCACGGGCCTTTACAAGCTCAGCCTCCACCTTGGCCGCCCTCTCGCGGGCTGCTGAGAGCTCAATATCGACCTTGGCCGCCCTCTCGCGGGCTGCTGAGAGCTCAATATCGACCTTGGCCGCCCTCTCGCGGGCTGCTGAGAGCTCAGTATCAAGCTTGGTCGCCCTCTCGCGGGTCACCATAAGGTCAACCTCGGAAGCCTTACTAGCAGCTTCCATAGCGGTAATCTTCCCTTCAGCGGCGGATAGCTCCTTCTTGACAATCTCATTCTCCCGTTTCACCTGTATGTAAGATTGGGCCCTCGACAACAGACAGACAGATGCAGTGGAGGCCTGGAAAGACAACAGACAAAGGAAATGAGACGGTACATAAGACAAAAAAGAGGACGAAAGTCTGGAGAAAAAGGAAATAGTAAACATTTACCTGAGCCAGACCCTCCAGAAATGTGTTGATGACCCCCTCAGTGCCCAAGGCATTAACCTGATAGACCTCGGGGGGCAACACAAATCTCCCTAGTCTTTCCCGGATCGCTCGCGGGTTGCCTAGCATGGGGTCAGCCCCAGTCGGTACCCCTGTAGGAGTGCCCGCGCGCGGAGGACACAACTGAGGGGCAACTGAAGAGGAAGACTGCGGAGCAGCAGTCTTTGCTGAAGAGGTCACCTGAGGAAGGCGCACCCGAGGCCCCGCCGAGTCAATGGTGGAGAAGCCACCCGAGGGAGGCGCACCCGAGGCCCCGTACGAGTCACTGGTGGAGAGGTCCCGGGTGAGGAGTCATATGTCCTCGCCACCTTGGAGGGAGGAGTACTCCTACCAGACAAGCAGGCCTCAATCGCTTTTCTGCTTACAGCTAAAAAAATAAAAAAAAAATGTCATTGGGGTACGGCATATCAGGTAAACACGCAAAACATTACTAAAGTTGAAATAACTTACCTTTTCTCTTAGCAGTCGATCCTGGAAGGAGTCCGCCGTTTCTACCCAAAGACGAAGAGTCAGCAGGAGGTCCACTGGTCTTGCCTCTCTCCTTGGGAAGAAGGACTCCCAAGTCCTTGACAGGGTGATCTCTCACCGCTTGGAGCTTGCGCTCCTGCTCAGTGGAGAGTACGGGAGGATCTGCAAAGGGATATGACAGTGAGCACATGCATAAAAAAAAAAAAAAAAAGAAGAAAGCAATCAGAAAACGTACCGAGTCTCTTGGCGTCAATCCATCGTGTGGGTACCAAAGGTCGATCTGACTCAGCAACCCACTCTCCACCGATGAAGAAGAATCGAGACTTCCAATCGTGGCAGTTTGAACGCAATCCCGTGAGCAGCTTGCCGCCCCTAGGGGTAAAATAGTACCATCCCCTGTTGGGGGCTGGGGACTCAATCAAACTGTAGGCAGCATGAAACTCGAGTGGAGAAGCGTCCTCTTGATGTACTCTCCTCCACAGTGTAAGGAAGCCGAGCATAACTCTCCACCCGTTGGGTGCTAATCGCCCCGGAGTTAAGGAGAAATAGTGAAGAATACGGCAAACAGGAGAGGATATTGGAAACCTTAACCCTGCCTCGATCATCTCCTCATAAATGACAACGTCACCTGAGTAATCATCACAAGCTGGCTCGTCCGCTTCAGCCCGGCGGCACAGCACAGTAGGAGGGATGCAAACACTAATCTTCAAAAGATCACCGTCAGTTTTGAGTACACTGAAAATACTGCTTACCTTGGATCCGGCATCCTCAACAGCGACTTCCCTTGATACTTTTTGCGACGACGCAAAATTCTACTAGACACATTGCTAGGAACTGCGCCTGCACCCGCACGGACTTCCACACCCACATGGGCTGCCTCGCCCTCGCCCGAGCCTGCCGCAGTCGTCACACGCCCGGCGCACGTGGGCCTCGCAGCACCTGCAACGCCAGCCGCCGCCCGGGACGCCTCGCCCGGGACAGAGGCCGTTGCCGTGCCACCCACGCTTGCGCCCGACGCCATCCGAGAAGTTGCCCCGGCGCCCGCGGCGCTCAACACCTCGACGCCCAATGCCCCGGCGCCTGTCGCCCCGGACGGCTCGACGCCCGAACTCCCAGCGCCCGTCATCCCTGACGCCCCGGCGCCCGTCGCCCCGGACGTCTCGGCGCCCGATCTCCCAGCGCTCGTCGACACCCCGGCCCCCATCGCGCTCACCGCGCCAGCATCTGTCGTCCCTGCGCACGCAGCGCCTGCCCCGCCAGCGCACGTCCCGCCCGAGGCCCGTGGAGCTGTCGCCCGTGGCGAGACGTCCAGGCCGTGCGCCGCCTGCACGTCGCCGGCGCCCGACGCCGTCCGGGAAGCTGCCACGCCCGCCATGTCGACGTTCAACGCCCCAGTGCCTGTCCCGCCTGACGCCCCGGCGCCCGATGTCCCAGCACCCGTCGCGCCCGACGCCCCGGCGACCATCATCCCTGCGCACGTGGCGCCTGCACCAGCACCTGGACCGTCGACCGCCTGCGCTGCAACCGCCCAGCCTGTCGGACGCAGCAGCCCATGGCCTGGGCCGCCCGGGCGAGCACGGGGAGCCTGGCCGTCCATTCTGTGTTGCTGATCAGCGTCTGAGGTGCTCCTGGAGGTCGATTGCCGGCTGAGCACTATATTCTTCTTCCCATGAACAGAAGTTTCCTCACCTAATGGATCCATGTTCTCTTGGTAATGGGCAAAAGTGAAGAGGGTTTTCACAGTAAGAAACAAGGATGAAATAGAAGAAGATGGAGGGGCAAAAGTGAAAAGAGATTTTTCTTTTCTACTTGCAGTGAAGAAAAAGGATGAAGAAGAAGATGGGTGCCTCCCTCTTCAAATCTCAAAATCAAGACAATGGGTATGGAATGGAAGAAGTAGCCCTATTTGTAGCCTAGGGTTTCAAAGCAAAATAAGCCTTGAGCTAATATGACTCTTCCATAGACTAACCAAGTGCAGGAAGGCGGAAAAAATTATTTGAATGATAGTGAAGCCCGGATATTAAAAATGCCCCCCTTTCAAAAGCTCATTTGGCGCGGGGCATTGAGGGGCAAATGATGGGTCAGGCCCGCCCAAGTGGCCCATTTTGTCATAAGCCGAGCCTAAGTTAGTGGAGATCCGTTGAGTCCATTGAGGCCTGGCCACGTCAAGGCAACCCACGTCGCTTCAGAAGCAGTCAGGCCACGTCCCGCTTTTACCAAGTCCTGCGGAGAATATCCCAACTGCCTCGCCAGTCGAGGACACCTCGAAGGCTCCTCGTAAACGGCGCTGTAAAGTCCTCCCCATCTGTTAGGGGAAGACTATAAATTAAAGAGCCTCTCGATACTTGAGGGACAAGCAAGAATCTTTCTTCTACACTCTCTCCAAAGCTTGTAATCCCTGAAATACCTGGAATTAATACATCCGGCGATCTCAGCCTTTCCGAGAGTGGACGTAGGTCACACTGACCGAACCACTATAAATCTCTCTCTCATCTCAATTATTGCATTTATTATCTATTGATTGACCGGTGGTGCACGAAGTCATTTTTAGCATCATCATTTTTTAAGAAAGATTTTTGAAAATTGAGGTACTATATCAGGTCTCGGGTCCATGGGTCCGAACCAAGGTGGAATTGGACCCGGACAGATTTACTTATTGGGGCTAAATAAGGACCCAGAAAAAACGGGTCGGAAGGTCCGGATAATCGGAGAATCGGGTACTCATTTACATCCCTACTCAGAACCCCACAATGGATTGGATTTGGGCTAAGGATACTAATCCTATTATTTTGCCCATTTATGTTTTATATGTATATGTTGAATGTGAATGTATATAATATACGTACCAAAAGGAAATTATATTAACATATAACTGGGATGAAAACTAATTGAGTTCGGATGGTAATTATATTGTTTTTGGGCCTGAATTAGGTGCACGTTATAGGACCTATACTTGTTCCTAAATTCATATTAACGACCCAAACCCAGATCCAGACCCAGACTTGAATTAAGTGCCCAGTCTAGATCCAATGATGGCCCAATTAGTTATGTACAAGTATCATACAATATATATACTTTTTTTTTTGGTAAACTACATACATATACTTATAATGTAGTAAGATAAATCAAGTAAACTTGTAAAAATATGATTATGGCATCGGGGATTTGGGTCATCAGATATGAAATCCATGGACCCAATTTTATTCAGGTCTTGGCAGTGGATATACCGAGTCCTGAATAATGGGACCACATACTGGATCCATGCCCAAAGTGTGTAGATCCATGCGGTACTTGGAGTCTTGGACCCAAACCTAAAAATATCAATATGGACTAGGATTTGAAGAAGGAACCGGACTACAATCAAGGGCTTGTACTTTGGGCAATTCCCTTTTTACCATTATTATATACTAACCCCAAGCGGTAGCTCAGTTGGCCTAAGACCACGGTTTAACCCGGAGGTTATAGGTTCGAAACTGCACCATCGAGTTTACCCGGCTTCCCTCTGGGCCCGTAGGGATTACACATGTCAAATGATCCGTTGTGCACCGTTCTCATTGAACTTGGGTGCATCCCTAAATCAACTTGGGGTGCAAACTTGAGCTTAGGGTCCACGTAATGCAAGACAATCTTGGCAAGGGACTGACCGGAATGATCCATGTAACATGCTGCGCAAAAGATTAATCACTGTAAATCTTTCTAACCTATTGGACATTGGTCGTCTAGTTTCTTAACTTTTAACATTCACCATAAAGACATCCATAGTTTGAGTCTTTTTTATCAAACAATGAGTAGCAATAAAATAAGTGTCAAATTATGGTGAGTTTTTATGCGTGAATCACCTTGGAAGTCTAGATCACCTATTGCCGGTCTCATTTGTGAGTGAACAAATTATGGTGAGCCATGTCATCCAAAACCCATGTTAAAATAAGCTGGTTTTTTTATGATGTGGCTCATTGTGATTGGTTCACTCACGGTGAGCCTGCTTCAAGTGTGATAGGTGATCCAAACTCTGGGAGAAAATAAAGAACTGAACAGCAAGTAGGAGAGAACATTGTATGCTCCATCAAAATTATACAAATATTAATATAACTAATGTCCATATGCTTGCATGAAGGCCTGTTCAGATACAAATAAATTAAGTGTTTGTTTCTTAAGAAATTTACCTAAAAAAAGGACCTTAGATGGCCACTAACCAGAAAAGGTACCAATAGTATATATGGCACGGAAGTGGTATTCCCATCAGATTTTTTTATTTTTTTTGCCTTTTTTCAACAAGCGACGACGTCGTTGTATAGTCACACATTTTTTTTCCACTAGCTTCTGTTAAGCAATGACGTCATTGTACAGTCACACATAATTTTTTGCACTGGCTTCTGTGAAGTAACGACGTTGTCACTGACTATTGCAATCGAAAAAATTTGATGTTTGGATTATTATAATGTGCGAACGCACTTCAAGATTCAAAAAAATTACAAGCTTCTATCTTGCCATAAATTTCCATAACATATGAAGGGAAGAAGGCCATAGGACAAAAAGAAGAAAAAATACAATGGCTTTGGATATAAAAAAGCAAGCCCAACAATGGCAAAAAAAAGCTAAACTGCTCGCAAGACTTTGACTAGAAAGAGAGCGCTGCAAAACAAAACTTCACAAACTAAAAGGAACAAAGAACTGGAGCAGCTACACAACCAACTGACATTTTTAAGAAAAAACTCCACAACACCTGTCATCCAGAAAAACCTGTAGCAGTGGAACTAAGAGAGCACCAACAGCGACGAGAAAGGCAAAGCAAGGCCTTTCAACCACAAAACTACACAAGACAAAAAGGGAAGAATAAGGAGCAACAGGGTCGCCGCTCAAAGAGCCACTACGGGAGCAGAAATAGCGAATTAATCACCCCAACCAAAGGCTCTCAATATAGGGCAAAATATATACTTTACAATCGCCTGATAAACAGCTGGAAAGCTTGATGCTACAATCCAAAATGTTGGAAAACGACCTTTGGGACCACCTTGACTACCTTTTAAGGAAGGTAGAGACGAATCCGCAAGGGGAAAAGGAAAAAGCAATGGAGGAAGAAGGGGGAAATGGGGAAGTGGGGTTTAAACCGCTGGAAAGCTTGATGCTGCAATCCAATAGGTTGGAAAACGACCTTTGGGACCACCTTAACTGTCTTTTAAGGAATGAGGAGACGAAACAGCCAAGGGAAAGGAGAAAGCGATTGAGGTAGAAGGGGAAAATGGGGAAGTGAGGTTTCAGGAGAGTTTTATGGGTTGAATGTGTGACGACGTCGTTGCACGTTTCAGTCATTAATAAAAAAAAAACAGAAGTGGTCCCCTGGGACCACTTTCGTGCCATATATACTATTGGTACATTTTCTGGTTAGTGGCCATGTAGCGTCCTTTTTTAGGTAAAATTCTCTTGTTTCTTTATTGGTATTTATTGAATTTCTGAATTCTCAAATATAGTGTTGTTCCTAAATCTTCCTTTATACTTGACCACCAAAAAGATACTTGACCACCAAAAAGCAACGGGGTTGGGATTCTATGAATTCCAAAGGTCATTTGAGACATTTTAGATGACTGAAAATTTGAAATTTTGGTAAAGAAACATAGCGTTTGTAAATGCCCAGGACAAGCCATCATGTCGCATCATTTTATGAATTCCTCAACACATCAAATTCTTGTAAGAAATTATAGTAAAGAAATAAATCCTAAGTGCGAGCATGAGAAACATTTGTTATAGAAAATTTCATTTTGCCATTGCTTGATTAGTATGAAAAAGCTGAAACCATTTCATGGATTTTTCTTTTTATAATAAAGCAAAAACACCACCTAGTTATTGTAACGTATAAAATTTTCATTTTGAACGTTGGACCCTATACCTCTAATTCTCCACCAGAACACCAAATGTTTGTTTCTTTGAATGCAATTGAATTCTTAATACAATTGAAAAAACTAAGGTGAAGATCTATGAATGGCTATTAAATAGACGTCTCTTCAATAAAAATAAATTAAGAGAGAATAGAAAATAAGTAACCAACCCTCATCCTAGTAAAATAAAACGTACTACCCCATCTTTATTCTTCCTGGTTCAATTCTTTAATAATTTTTCATTAAAACCAATCTTACCATATTCCTTACAATTCTAATCCATTCAACCCGTGCTCGAACCAAGATTCATACCTTGAGAGGGGCACTTTGGGTGGGGGTAACATGAAAGAAATCCTAAAATGTTCAATACATTAATAGCGATGTGGTACAACTCCAGCTGACCAGTATTTCATTATCTTGGGTAAAGCTTCGGTACAGCGACGCTGCAGCATACCCTCAAAGTCCAATGGGTACGTTCCACCTGTACATGGAAGTGGAAACAGCACTCCCTCTTTCCAAAACCTTTCCGGACTTAATTGAATGGATTTTTTTCCCATTTTGCCCTTTCAACTAAAGAATCCTTACCGTCTCTCTTACCTTCTGTTACAAAAAAAATAAAGGCTAAAACATCTTTCAACTAAAGAATCGATGTTACACAACATGGATGATTTGGCAAAGGTAGGTGGTGATATTAAGGAATTGGCCCGGACTGTGGGGCTCTCAAGGATGATAGCTCATATGTAAATAAATCTATCTTAGGTTTTTTTTTTTTTTGGAAAATTACAAAATAGGGTCTAAGTTTACGTCTAGATTAGAATCACATTTCAAAATGGGCTTTAAACTTTTTAGAATAGATTTTGGTTCAGGGCATCCTAAGATTTATTAGCTTAGATGTGAAAAAATGGCCACAGAATGGTGAAAAAATGGTGAGAACTTTCTGTTTTGATTGTCATTCACCTCTAAGCTAATAAAATAACATTTCACTTCTTGATAGATAGATAATTCTATAAATAAAGCGATAACCTCAATAAAAGAAATCTCTTCTTAACAAGATCATCTTCTAAACAACAGTGAGCTTGGCTAAAAAAAAAAAGATCAAAACAAACTGATAAATTACTAATATCAGCTCAAAAAAAAATTGTCAATATAGTGTTCAAAACAACTTCCTCATTTCCTATTGCGATTGCTCATTTGATATAAGATCAATTATATTCTAGTCTCTTGTTCTCTTCTAATAATGTAGATTCCTGCACATCATAAAAAATAATAAAAATCCATAAGCTTTTAAATTATAAAAATAAAGAAGACTAGTTTTTTCTTATGCAATATTAACTTTACCTGTGTTAGCAAGAAATGCATTGGAATACGATTTTCAATGAAAGAATTCTGATTGTAGAAATTACTTTCCTCGTTGCATCTGATTCAAAAAATAAATATACATAATAATTATTGAATAGAACTAGACTGACCACTATTGTATACAAATTTAATTTAAAACCTCACTTACGATGGTTCATAAGAAAAGTCTTTTTGTTGCACGCCTAAATTATAATGGACACTTGGATCTTTTCCTCCTACAATAAACAGAGTTTACAAGATTAAAAAAAATATTTTTATATCAATTGTAAATGAAAAGGTAAGATTTACTAACCGGTAAAAGTTCCATCAATTGGTTGATCATTTGCACAATATCTTGTGATAGCATTGACAATATTGTCCCATAATTGAGTATCATGAGATTGTGAAAAACATCTATAAAAAGAAATGTAATTTACAATCATAATAAATATGGAAATATAAATCATGATAAGCACATGCTCGCACACACACACAAAAAAA
Source organism: Umbellularia californica (assembly GCA_028538565.1). NCBI lineage: Eukaryota > Viridiplantae > Streptophyta > Magnoliopsida > Laurales > Lauraceae > Umbellularia > Umbellularia californica. The sequence continues at coordinate 106,483,728 of JAPQWN010000001.1, forward strand.
AAAAAAAAAAAAAAAAAAACAAATTAGAGCAAAAATTACGAAAATCCATTAAACAACTCTTGTTGTTGAGCTCCATGAATCCTCACATGTCCACTAACATTACATTCATTTGATGCCCCTATTTAACAAAAAAACACAATAATTATAAAAAATTGTAATTACTATTAAAATTAAATTTATATTCACAAATACATCAAAATGCATTAAATTTATTACCTGCACCATTGGCTATAGAATTAGGACAATTACGAGTGTTGTGGCCACATTTTCTACATCGGCTACATCTCTTTTTCTTCTTTTGGTTAATCTCCAACCCACACTTGTATCTAGCAGATGACTGCCCTTTTGTTTTACTACCTTTAGGATCATATAAAGTCTCTTCTTCTAAATGATCTACTTCAACATTAGAGTACCGATTAATCATTGTACCATTCTCCTCTGTATCTTGTGCGTCCAAAGCATCCAATTCTTTGATGGTTCGTTTCTATCCATTTAAAGCAATAACACAAGATCTATCAGATTTTGATTCTTTTTTTAGCAGCTCTTGGGCTTCATAATAAAGAATATTTTGTTGTACCGTTTTAGTTTGCTGCCCCTCGACCTCCATTGTAGTCCATTCTTCATTAAAAATAACATTAGTCTTCGCATGTCTTGTCCATCTCTTCAATATGTAGCACGATGGGAGCATTAAGATGTTCTTTTTTCTAAAGACACTTATCATGTGTCTACATGGGATGCCTTGAAATTCAAACATGTGACAACTACAGTTCGCACTTATTTCAGAAGAGTTGTAAGTAACAATATATGCCCTGGGTTCTGATTTTTTTCTTTCGCTTGGTCCTGTGATGAACCTTTTCAACTCGTACTCTGTAATAAAGCCCACTTTTTCAATTTTATTTATAACAAACTCGCTGCATTGTACTTCATTTTGAAACTTCTCAAACATTATTCTTGTATATTCTTTAGATGCTTGCTTTTCATAGGAAGAATTTGTCTTTAAAACTGGTTCACTGTGATTTGTTCTATAATCTTCTTCATTTTCTATTTCACGTCGACTGATGAGTGCCCTTTCATATTGTTTAACAAACTCATTTAGAGTTGTCTTCGAATTTACATAGCCATCAAAAAATGAATTTATACTTTCACTACGTTGTGTTGTTTGCATATTTGCAAAGAATGTATTTCTCAAGTACACCGGCACCCATTTTTTACGCTTGTCATACATGGAATTGAGCCAAACATTATCTTTCAACTCATATCTTTCGAGTAAAGACTCCCACTTCATTTCAAATTCATCCACTGTCCCTTTTAGAAAGATGTACTTAGAGAATTCTGCTGCAAAATCACTTCTTTCCTTGAACACATGTGTTAAATTCTTTGCTGCATTCTTATATATGTGCCATAAACAAAAACGGTGTCGAGTATTTGGAAATATTTTTGCAATTGCTCCTGTAATAGCCCCATCTTGATCTGTAATTATTGATGTCGGATGACGTCCACCCATTGCATTCAACCATGTTTCAAATAGCCATATGAATGATTTTTCAGTCTCATCTTCTAACAATGCACAACCCAATAAAATTATTTGACCATGATGATTAACTCCCACAAAAGGTGCAAATGGCATTGAATATTTATTTGTTTTATATGTAGTGTCAAAACTGATAACATCGCCAAAATATGCATAATCCATCCTTGACTTAGCATCAGCCCAAAAAATATTTGTTAATCGACTTTCACTATCAACTTGCATAGAATAAAAGAAATGGGAGTCTTGCATTTGCATTTTTGTGAAATAATTGTACACAGATTGAGCATCACCGAGTTTAATTTCAGCATGTCGAATATGTGCCACATGATTTTGAACATCTTTTCTAGTGCAATAAAGGTTAGACGAACCTCCAGCTTCTTCACTTAATATTTTTCTAATGACTGATGGTTTTGCACCTGCCTTAGCCATATTAGCAATTTTTTTCCTATATAGATCACCAACTCTTCTATGTGATTTCAAATATTGTACCTTTGACGGGCTTACTAATTCATGGTTATGATGATCTTTGAATTTAGCTACAACCCACTTTTCGTAATCCTGTTTCTTCAATTCAATCAATGCTTTACATCCAGTTCTAGTCAATGCCCGTTCTTTCTTTTTCCTATTCTCAATTTCACTGTATTTTTTATGACGAAAGCCTTCTTTCCAACATACATAAGTAACCCTTTGTACTGTTCCATCCCGTTTAGATTTGCGCACTTGTCCTTTTCGTACACTAAACCCTCTCACCATGGCAAATGCATTATACATTTCTAGTGCTTCATTAGTAGATTCAAATAGCATACCGGCATATGGCTTTTCTTCAGATGACTTGGGGCTCCCCAGTATTACTTCTTTCGTTGTCCCCTCAATTTCATCACAATTTTCACCAACTATATCTTCATTGAGATCAAATTTATATGGTATATTTTGAGAGCTTGTACCTTCCATTTTCTTGTTTCTTTCTAAAAAAAGAACAAATTATAAGAGATACAAAATAAGTTCTAAAATAACAAGTTTAATAAATATCATTTCAAAAAGAAAGAAAAACGCAAACAAATTAAATAACTATCCTAGAGAAAAAAAAAAGCTATTAAAGAACTTAAATTATCATTCATAAATATCAAGTCTAGGGAGAAATGGCCATGCACAAAACTCTAATCTAATGAAGTTATGGTCTTCGAATCAAAGTTAAATTTGGGCCACGCATGATCAACATTAATGGAACATTTCTATCCAACATTAACCATAAACATATAGTTAATTTCTTTTTTTTTTTTTTAATGTTTGCACTTCAAGAGAGATTTTATGTTTGTTGCCAAAAAAAAAAAAAATCTTAATAAGAAAATATCAAATATATCATTGGACAATCAATGGAGAATATTTGACTTTAGAGCGTACCACCTTGTAGTGTTGAAACTAATTGCATCATAAATGACATAAGATTTTTTTAAGTATTTCCAGTTTTGTTAAACACATGCAGAGGGTTTGATAAGATTTTTCAACTAAGGTGCCATATTTATTTATATATTTTTGTTTGGTTTGCTTGCACTATTGGATGTACTGATGGTATAGTCTTTTTTATTTGAATATCTAGTATTTAAGGTTTCTAAATCTCAAGACAACAAAAAAAATGTTGTAAAGGAAAAGAAAATTAACAATAGCAAAAGAGAGATTCTACTGGGTAACATCTAATTTGTAGGGAGTATTTGTACCTGTCTCACAATAACAAAAGGGATGAACGAGAGGATAGCTGGCAACAGATAAGTTGAGTAGAGAGAGATAAGGGTGAGAAAGATGTTTTAGCCTTCTCCTTTTGGTAACAGAAGGTAAGAGAGATGATAAGAATTCTTTAGTTGAAAGGGCAAAATGGGAAATAAAATCCATTCAATTAACTTGGGAAAGGTTCTAGAAAGAGGAAGTGCCGTTTTCAATTCCACATACACGTGGAATGTACCCATTGGACTTGCGGGACGCTACAGCATATTGCTACAGCCTCTGCCCCATTATCTTCTCCCATCTAGTGGCACTTAATTAATGAAAATGGTAGTTGATGGGATCGTCTTTTGGTTGATGGCCTGCTTTTTGATGAGTTCCAACACTCATTTTCTTGACTTCTGGTTGTAGCATTGTTATAGTTCAGTATATCTGTGTTGGTTCCGACTTTGTACCTGTGAGTCCAAAAAAAGAAAGTAGCAATTGACACCTTAAAATTGGGACGTTTGGATATGGCCTATGAAACCAAGGTCAAGCTTGGTGATGCCATTAGGCATTATTAGCCTAGTTGAGAACCGCCTAGATCTCGGCTCCATCTGGCCATGAGCCTAGCACCAGTCATAGCCCAACTGAACCTAGTTGAGACCAAAGATCCAACTTGAATTCTGAAAGCCTCTCATCTTTTGACGCGCTGTTCGCTGTTCTCTCACTGCATTACTACTGCTTGAAAAAGTAGGTTGATAGTCGATTTCTCCACCAAAAAGAGGTGACATTAATTTCCAGTGCACTTGCTGCTGGCAACTTTTTGCCAAGTTAGGTGGTCCGTTTTAAAAGGGCATTCACTGCTGCCCGAGTAGTTATAGCTAGCATCCTGTGATAAGGAAAACCACCAGAGCCGGTTTTAATGAGTCTGGGTCCTCTGCTGCAGTTATTAGGCCTTTTAACGGTCAGGATCATCTCAATCCGGGACAGAGAGGATCCGGACTCGGTTTTAATGTCATGTAACTTACAGGCCATATAAAAGCTCTCCAAACGTTTTCGATGCTTTACAGCAGTCCCAACTTCTTTATAACGTCTCCATGAACGTGAACATTCAATGCTAGTGCGGTGCATCTCCTGCTACCTTCTCTCTTCAGCGTCACCGACTAAAATCAACCACTTCATTCAACTGCCATCTACCCATCCAACGGTTTAAATCCTCTGGGACACACCATCACCATCACAATCACAGGCACCTACACTCTTCCCCCCTCCAGAAAGAGAGAATATAAGACGAATATCTTCTGCAGCTTCACAGATGGAGCTTCTTCTACAACCATCATGGCTTGCTGGGCATTTTGGTCATTTTCCTTCCTCGCCATCCTCCTCATCTCCCTCTCCGAAACCGCCACCACGACTCCTCTGTTACGAAACGAGACGGACCGGCTCGCACTGCTTGCCTTCAAAGCCGAGATAACGGACGATCCGTTACAAGTACTGAGTTCATGGAAGAACGACTCGCTCCATTTCTGCGAGTGGCGGGGCGTTACGTGCGGTAGGAAGCACCAACGAGTCCGCATCTTGAACCTCACGTCTCTCTCTTTGAAAGGACCCCTCTCTCCCCACATAGCGAACCTCTCCTTCCTCTCAAGCATCGACCTCTCCACCAACCGATTCCATGGCCAAGTCCCGCACGAGCTCGGCCATCTGTTTCGGCTTCGGCGACTCGACCTGTCCTTTAACTCTTTCCAAGGAGAAATCCCAGCCGCTATAAGCAACTGCTCCAAGCTCTTTCGATTAGACATTTCATCGAACAGCCTTGTGGGGGAAATCCCACCGGAGCTCGGTTCCTTGCCTAATCTCAAAAGCTTATCTCTTTACAACAATGGTCTTACTGGAAGCATCCCGCCTTCACTTGGGAATCTCTCGTCGCTCGTCCTAATATCTCTAGCAGGAAATGAGTTGGATGGGAGCATTCCAGACGATCTAGGCCGGATTGCGAACTTGCGCTTCTTTCAAATCTCTCGGAACAAGCTGTCTGGTACGATACCTTCTTCCATTTACAATCTTTCTGATATTTATATGTTTTCGGTAACGGATAATCAGTTACATGGAACACTTCCTTGGAACCTTGGACTCACTCTTCCTAATCTCGAGCTGTTTTATGTGTCGAGAAACCTGTTTACGGGTTCGATTCCAGTCTCGTTGTCCAATGCCTCGTTGCTTAAAGAGCTTTATTTTACTAATAACCATTTCACTGGAGGGGTACCTATGGATCTTGGAAATCTGCGACTTCTACGTATACTGACTGTTGGGGGTAATCGAATGGGGACTGGGAAAGCAGAGGACTTGAAATTTGTTGATTCATTGACGAATTGTAGCTATTTGCAGAGATTTGGGTTTCAGGAAAATCATTTTTCAGGGCCTTTTCCCAATTCCATTGCTAATTTCTCCACCCAACTGGATTGGTTAGCTATTGGGCAGAATCAGTTATCTGGAAGCATTCCTGCAGGAATTGAGAATCTGGTGAACTTGCGCTCACTTTATTTGAACAATAACCATCTCACAGGCGAAATTCCAGTTGCTTTTGGGAAGCTTCGGAATCTTCAAGAATTGGCATTGTCTGGAAATGGGTTTTCAGGGGAAATTCCGTCCTCTATTGGCAACATGACTGAACTGATCCATCTCCACTTGGATGAGAACAACCTAGAGGGAAGCATACCTCCTAGTCTTGGGAATTGTCTGAAACTTAATCTGTTGAACATTTCTCAAAACAGATTGAGTGGCACAATACCAAAACAGGTGGTTAGCATCTCTTCTATGTCAATCTCGCTCAACTTAGGGCGAAATTTGTTGACAGGGTTCTTACCATTAGAAGTGGGTAGCTTGAAAAACCTTCGAGAAATAGATGTTTCGGAGAATAAATTAACCGGTGAAATTCCACAAGAACTTGGTGAATGTAAGAGCTTAGTCCTCTTACGCCTTCAAAGCAACTTCTTCAATGGAACCATTCCTTCATCTTTGAGTAATTTGAGAGGTGTTGAAGTATTGGATCTTTCACGCAATAATTTGACCGGGCCAGTTCCAGAATTTCTCGGGAGTTTGCCTTTTCTTAAGAACCTGAATTTGTCGCTCAATAATTTTTATGGTGAATTACCAGACACAGGGGTGTTTGGAAATGCAAGCGCGGTTTCAGTCACGGGAAATAGTAAGCTTTGTGGTGGTATCCTGGAGCTCCAATTGCCTGAATGCGTTATTCCGGCACCTAAAAGACAAAAGAAGTCCTTTTCTCTCGCGGTATTTATACCAGCAATTGCCATTGCAGTGTGCTTAGTTTTTTCACCCTGTCTCTGTGCTGTGCTTTATGGAAGAAGAAATTCAAGAATGAAGCTCTCATCGACATCTTCCATGGAAGGTCAGTACACAAGTCTTTCTTACTCAGATCTTCGCAAAGCGACTGATGAGTTTTCTTCAAGCAATTTGATCGGTGTGGGAAGTTACGGTTCCGTCTATAGAGGATCTTTCGCTTTGGACAGCACCACTGTTGCAGTTAAGGTGCTCAACCTTCAACGACAAGGAGCCTCCAAGAGCTTCATTGCCGAATGCGAGGCCTTGAGATATGTTCGACACCGGAATCTTGTTAAAGTCTTAGCTTCTTGCTCAAGCATTGATTTCAAAGGCAATGACTTCAAAGCTCTGGTTTATGAGTTCATGCCCAATGGAAGTTTAGAGGAGTGGTTACATGCAAAGGAAGAAGAGGGCCATCGATTGAAGAACTTGAGCCTTAATCAAAGGCTAAACATTGCCATTGATGTGGCTAATGCTTTAGATTATCTTCACAATCATCATGGAACTCCAATTGTTCATTGTGATATAAAGCCTACTAATGTTCTTCTTGATGATGACATGGTTGCTCATGTTGGCGATTTTGGCATAGCAAAGATCCTCTCTGAAGCTAGCAATAAATTTTCAACAACTGATATTAGCTCCATTGCAATAAAAGGATCCATTGGCTATGTTGCTCCAGGTAACAGTTTTACCCTCGTACTTTTCATTCTTGTTTTATGTTATTTAATTCAATAAATTGCTCCATTGGTTGCATTGATCTAGGTGACAGTTTCATCTTAGGCTTTTCTTCTTGTTTTAATTTGTTTAAATCATGAAATTTCTTGTACCATGATCAAAGCTAATTAGCAATATCAAATTGTATGACCAATACAAATATCTAAGATTCCATATTAGCAAAATCACCATAGAATTCTCTTGATAAAGGGGATGTTAAATGCTGGGATGTAAACCAATTAGCACAATGGTATATAGTTTTGGGGACATTCTTCTTAGATTTCTCCTTTTACTTTCAATTAATTCTCTTGCGTGTGGCAATTGAAGTAGCTGGCCCATCCATTTGATGAATGTTACTAACATTTCTTTTACTAGTTGCATGTGCACTATTACACTTTTTTTAAGTCTTATTTGTCCACATCAAAGCCCGCATTCTCCCTGATCCCATGGCCCCCTTATGCAACAATTTATTTTACTGACATCATTTTTTTCTTTCACATGCTTAGATTTTCAAGAAATGAACTCTCTCTCTCTCTCTCTCTCTCTCTCTCTCTCTCTCTCTCTCATACTATTAGAAAAAAAAAAAATCCTTGTTCTCACTTTGAAAATGAAATTTGTGTTTTGTTGCTCTATAATATATCTTAGAATATTTACTTGCTTATGATTGTAAAATCCAATGAAATGCAGAGTACGGTATGGGTGGTGAGGTGTCAACCCTTGGGGATGTGTATGGTTATGGGATCCTTCTATTAGAGTTATTTATGGGAAGGAGACCGACGGAAGACACATTTAAGAATGGTCTAAGTCTTCATGAGTTTGCAAAGATGGCTTTCCCTGATCGAGTGAGGGAGATAGTTGATCCACTGCTCATAGAAGAAAATGATCTAGTGCTAGAATGCTTTGCTTCAGTTGTTAGAGTTGGAATTGCATGCTCTATGCAAACACCAAGAGATAGAATGCAAATGAAAGAGGTTGTCTCGGAACTGCTTGTGATAAGGGATAAATTCCTGGGGGCTGGAATCTACAAATAGAGATGAAAAATGTTGAGCATGCCTTCTTTTGTAATCAGAGTACTGACCTCTTATTGCTTACAGTAAATAGATTGTTTGAAGTGATCTATCATGATTGGTTGTCTATTGGTGATTTCATATTACATAAATTTTTTTTTTTGGGTCATTGGTGGGCTTTTGATTCTACATTTTGTTACATTGTAGCCTTGTTACTTCGTAGATATACGTGTATAATGTTATATATGAAGTCTATTAGTTTATTCTTAACAAAGGTTCCATGTAAGTTGATTGGTATTTAATACATAGCTTGCCTGGACCTCTAGTTGACTTGTTAGCTTGGCCAAGTTGACTCCACTCGAGATCTCGAGATTAGAAGTCGTGTGTCGACTCCTGGATACCAATTACATAGCTCAGTCATGCTTCTGACTCGGCTGTCTTAGCCGACTTGGCTGACAACTCAGACATGATTCTGGCTGAGTAATGCTCATTTTTTTTCTGCTAATTTCATCAATGGTTCTGTTGTTTGTAATTGAATAGGTAGGAATTCGTGGTCAGATGAGGATCATCAAAGGATTATTGGAGAGTTGAGGGGGGTGAAGAATGTAGATTAGCGATGTAGATGGACTTTGACTATCCTAGGATTCGAGTATAAAGTGGCTGATATAGATGGGACCTTGCGCATTCCCCCAACACGAACTTTATAGCTATAAATACCACTTGGCCAGACTAAAGAAGGGACTGATCCTGGGAAAGAATAGAAAAGCCTAAGCTTTCCTTACCGCTCCTCTTTGTAGGGTTTAACCGTTTTAGAGAGTTATCAAGGTGTGTGTTAAGGGACTCATCGAGTTCCCTTGAATTGGACCTTGCTTAACTGCTATTTATTCTCGTCTGTCTAGCTGCTGTTTGTTGTAAAAGGAACACCAATGGTAATAATCGACTGAAAGTTTAGTGGCTTCCCAGAACTCTAAATTGTAATAAGTAACATCATATTAGATCATAGAATTGCCTTATCCACCCAAAGTATCAATAGTATCCCTTAAAATCTACTTTCACAGGGGTAGTTTGTTCTCCGGGTATACTGATCAAAGGAGAACCCAAGTGGAACCTGGTGGAACTAATCTGGCTTGCTCTCAGGAAAGTGCAAGGCCGAACAAAGAGAATTTTGTTTCGAACAGAAAAGATAAACTTGGATTTGGTGGGACGAGAGACATCTGCTGATGTTTATTCATTCGAGTTGACACAAACTACTGTTTTGTTCGAAAATAAGATAAAATAGCCAATCCATATCAATGACACTAGTAATTTGTATCAGTTTTAGGCCCATCATTCTTGGGGTCCAATGCAGAAACATGGATCCATGGCTGGACTGGTGCCCCATCGATCTGTTTGACCCAAGGGCGGGGGAGGAAGTTTTCCTTGGGGAGCCATTTTGTGAAATTTTTACTGAAGGGATGTGCGTGTGGTCAATTTAGGTGAGAATTGTCAGCCGTGTATACCACAAATCCAAATCTGATACTCGGCCAAATGTTATTCATTTCTAATAATAATGTTTTCTAAAACTATTGAACTTGAGTTCTAAACATTAAGGGTTGCTTTAGGATGACCAAATGAGGTTAGTATTTTAACACTTCTTGGTCTCATCTAGGCTTTCCCCAATGACTATTGGCAATAAACACGCAAACACAGAAATATTTATACGAGAACCAAGTGCACAATTCTTATGTGCAGTCAGCGCTATTTTCTGCACCACCTAGCCCATATATGGTCATGTTAACCCACATTGCCACCACAAGCCCCCACTAAAATGCCTCAACTCCAAATTGGTACTCATCCAACCGGCACATACTTTGACATTAATGATTAAAAACCAAAAACAAAAAAGCCCCTTTACAAACCACTATGCTTGAGGATCATTGATCAAGAGGATATGATGATCTAATGGAGTGGATACTTACTACACCCATAGATTTCATTAATATCTTCCCTACCCTATCTTTTTGTCATTGGCTTGGTCCTAAGCGTGCCCCGAAAGTAAGTTCACATGGTCTTACATGTTAATAGTTCTCATCAAATGAGATGAGTTGAGCTGAGCCGAGCAAGACCCAGGCTAAATTTGTCTTTCAAAACAATGAGTCAAAGAAGCAACTTGACTGGCCTTATTCCAAGTTAAGCTTATCATTTTTGTTTAGGCTAGGATTTAGCCTAATTACATATCTAGCCATACACTCATTTGGATGTACAGTAAAATACATGTGTACCAAGTTGTACCTGAATCTAACCTGATTACAAGATGGCGTCTAACTATAGAAAAGAAAGTAGAATTGATTTTGAAGCTAAAAAACAATTAGGGTCCTTGCTCATTTTATTTTCTAGCTTGGATTGTACTGTACATTTGGATTTCAAAATGTTGGAGACTAGTCAACTTTTATATAATGGAAAACTGCTAATACAAAATTGCAATTTAGGCCCACATAATGGGCACATCAACATATCTTTTGATAGCATTTGTACTGCAGTGTTCCGAGATAAAAGTATGGTGAAGTGAAACATCAAATCAAGACAGAATAAAATATAAGGTGTTATAATGGTGTTTTATTTTTAGTTGTTTGGTATGTAATCTTTTTGACTTTTTGTATAGAAAAGTGTAGTTTTTTTTTGTTTTTTAGTGGAGAAAGGAGGTTGATTTTTTGACTTTTTTTGAAAAAGATGGAGGGAATTTTGAAATTGTGTACTTTTGATATAACCCATTGTCTTTTCTTATCTGGAGAATGGAGGCTTTACCTCACCTCACCTCACTTCACCACACATCTAAACACGCCTGTGAACTCCTTGCGCAAAAAAAAAAAAAAAAAAAAAAAACCTAGCTATTCCACATGGAGTCGTGCATCTGTTTGTTTTACTTGCCAAAAGTCAAAATAAATTTTTAAGCATATGATAGAAATTGTATGCCTTCATAAAGAAAATTGAAGAGTATGATGCAATGTTTACAAGGATTTCAACCCAACAAACATGTCCTTAATCACTTGCAATCTTTTGACAACATCTATCATCTCCTTTTGTTTTCTTTGTGACTCTACTCTAATTATAGAAACCAAGCACTTAAGAATTCATGCTCTCCTATTATAGTTATTATTGACATTATTTAAATATAAATTCCCTTCTCCCAAAAGTAGTTGCGGATCAACAATCTCTAACACTTGAGTGCTTAGAGCCATCTTAGCAAATTCATGCAGACTTAAACTATCCTTGAACGTATCATCTATGGCCTTTTCCTAGTGAATATCTCCAACAAGAGCATCCCAAAACTATATACACCCCCCTTTGTGGACATTTGACCTTCCAATCCATATTCTACAATACAGACATGTCCAATTTTCATTAGAACTACAAAAAAATATAAAAAAAACAAATAAAAATTAAGAGTGTTTATAATATAAATAAAATGTTAAAAAAGACCGCTTTATTGAATTAAAAAATCCATATAAGAAATAAAAGAAATATAAGGAGAGAGCAGTATTTGGAGGAACATATTCAATAGACCCCTTTATTGCACTTGAGTGACTTTCATCGTGAAAAAAAAAATCATTTAGCTTGTATGATAAAAAACAAAAAACTGATTTGATTTCATACGTGTAGACTATTTGAAATGCTTTTTTTTATTAGATTGTGAATTCTATTTGGGTTGGGCCCGACTTCACTCTCTACCACCAAATCCAAACTCGGCCCGTATCTTAAACATACATAAATTTAGGTCTGAATTTGGCCCGTGTACCAAAACCTGAAGCTAAAGTCCGTCCGGTCCAAAGCAGCTGGTCCCTGGTTGGGCTTGGGTTAGCTCAGTCCATGAGCACTCCTCTTTGGATCAATCACTACACGTGCTTAGCATGGTCAATAGAATCCATACAAAAAAATATCATTTAGTTTTATAATAAAAATAAAAATTTGATTTGATTTCATATATGTAGACTATTCGAGATCTAAAATACAACATTAATTTTTTAAAAAAGAACTCCATAAACTTAAAAATAGTTACCAATAGGGAGGATGCTATCGCCATGTGCAACAATCACAAAATAGAGTTTCTATTAATTTTTGATAGAAAATAGATTTAAAGATGTACTATATTTATCATTCTTAAAAATAAATTATTAAATCAAAATCAATAAAAAAAATTTAATTCTTTTTATCATATTTTTTATTTTTCATTATTTTTTAGATAGAAAAAAGATTAGAAAATGTGCTAAATTATATCATTCTTAAAATGAATCCAACATTGCCAATTGACAGACCCTATTCTCAATCATAGAAATCACTAACCACAAATTTGAAATCTCTAATCTGAGTTTTAGAAATCTCTAACCCCGAAAATAAAATATTTTCAATTCTAGAAATCCCTAATAAAAAAAATCTAGAAATCCCTACCCCCAAAATAAAAATATTTCAAATTCTAAAAACTTCTAACTCTAAATTGAAATCTCTAATTAGAAATTCAGAAACCCCTAACCCTAAATTCGAGACTCCTATTAAAAAATATATAAAACTTCATGAAATTTAAATTAAAAATCATATCCCCAATAAAAACCCTAGTCCTAATTAAAAAAAAAAACTTTAAAAAAAATTTAAAACTTTAAATCATACAATAATAAAATAAATAGTAAAACAGAGACTTACTAAACAAAGTTAAACAATGAAAAAAGATACGAAGAACGATGCCAATTACCGAATGGTTTTGGAGGCTCGTTAATGTGATGATAATAAAAATTATATTGAATTTCAGCAAAAAGAAAAGAAAAGAAAAATAAAAGAAGTAAAACAACATTATATATATAATAAGAAGGGAAAAAGAATCTATTATAATGAGACTTGGTAGTCAAAATTGAAGGGTTGATAATAGGGGTGTCCATGGCATGGGTTAGGGAGGGCTGTGCAATATCCTAGCCTGACCCATTTTTTAGACTGTTGACCTACGCCTGGCCCTAGCCCAACTCGGAAATAAGTGCTTGGCCGAATCCGACCTGCCTGAAAAAGGTTAAGCTCAAGTCCGGGTGGATCATGTTTTTGTTAAAAAAGAAATGTCTAATGCTTATTACCTAAAGTTGTAGCTTAGATGGTTGGGTTTTGTGTTTGTGTGTGAAAGGGTATGTGTTCGAGTCACCTTTAGTCAAAAAAAAAAAAAAAATTGTATATCTTACTTGGGTCGGGCCAGGATTGGACTCTCTACTACTAAATCCAAGCACAACCCGTAAGCCAATAACTAAGGCTCAAGCTCGACCCAAAGTGGACTGGTCCAGGTCAGACTCATGCTGGTTTGGTCAATGATCACCCGTTCTTGATATGGAATCCAAATCGTATGATTGGGAGCTCAATTGAGCAATTAATTACAAAATTTTACCCGAAAATCATATATATAAATTGCAAGCCCCACCAAACTGCATCACATATTTTACTTCAAAAAAAAAAAAAAAAAAAAAAACCCACCAGAAAGCTCCAAAAGGTGTTTAGTTTATGGGTTTTTGGGGTCTAATTGCCTGTTGTTGGCCTTTAAATATAACAACATACGAAAAATAAGGTCCATTAGCTGTTGTCACGCTTGTGATAGGCTTGTGCTCATGTTATATAATATTTACCAAATTAGCCAAGGTCGACCTCCAGCGATGCCCTTAATCTAGTTGAGCTCAAGTTGAGAAATCCCTTGATCTTTGGTCAATTTGCTAATGGGCTGACACTAGCCCTTGCCCAACCGAGCCAAGTTGAGACCCATCTTTGGATGATGTTCTTTCACAGCATTTACTGCTGCATGAAAAGATTTTTTCTTTTTTGGTAAAAAAAAAAGATGTTACTTCACCAACAAGGGTGTCCTTTTGTTTCTCCTTCACCAAAAAGAGTTCAAATCAATCTATGATGTTTTTCCACGGCCCACCCGCATTGGCAGGCTCCCGTGGTGATGTGGCGGAGCCTGATTGGCCTCCTCAGGAAGGAAAACCTGATTCCGACCATTTGCTGATATTTGCCGAGTTAGGTGTGTCCATTTCACTACTGCTTAAGAAGTTATAGCTGCGACTAACCCCAGCACTATCTCTTGAAAGATGAAAAGCACCTTAAAAAAGATGAAAAGCACCTTCAACTAAATGATAGAGAAAGCCATCAGATACTGGTTCAATGCCATAAATTGGTGATACAGAAAGCTATCACGATCAGGTCCAAAGCCATAACTCGGTATGTACAAAAGAAAGAACATGTATGCATCTTTCTAAGATATTTCTGAGCAAAAATTTATCGCTTTGATGCAAGCAGGGGGTGTATGTATGATTCATCCATTCAACATGCCTCACTGATGTTAACCTTTTCCACAATTTCAACTCATATTGATTCATTACTAGTTGTTTTCACTGGTGTTAACCTTTTCCACACTGTCACCCTCACTGACTAAAATCGCCCACTTCATTCAACCACCACCATCTGCCCATCCAACGATTTAAAGTCTCTCGGAGACACCATCACCATCACAAGCATCAACCCTATTCCCGTACCGAGACGGTGATTATAAAGATAGTAGCTTGCTGCATCTAGACAACGGAGCTTCTTCACATATGGCTTATTGGGCATTTTGGTCATTTTCCATCCACTCCATCCTCCTCATCTCCCTCTCCGAAACCGCCACCACAACACCGCTACGAAACGAGACAGACCGGCTTACGCTGCTCGCCTTCAAAAACAAGATAACGGGCGATCCGCTTCAAGCATTGAGTTCATGGAACGACTCGCTCCATTTCTGCGAGTGGCGGGGCGTTACGTGTGGTAGCAAGCACCAACGAGTTCGCATCTTGAACCTCACGTCTCTCTCTTTGGAAGGACCCCTCTCTCCCCACATAGCGAACCTCTCCTTCCTCTCAAGCATCGACCTCTCCAACAACGGATTCCATGGCCGAGTCCCGAACGAACTTGGCCATCTGTTTCGGCTTCGGCAACTCGACCTGTCCTTTAACTCTTTCCAAGGAGAAATCCCAGCTGCTATAAGCAACTGCTCCAAGCTCTTTCGCTTAAACATTTCGTCGAACAACCTTGTGGGGAAAATCCCTCCGGAGCTCGGTTCCTTACCTGATCTCAAGGTCTTGTATCTTTACATAAATGGTCTTACTGGAAACATCCCACCTTCACTTGGGAATCTCTCGTCACTCTCTATCTCTAAGAAGAAATCAGTTGGATGGTAGCATTCCTGATGATCTAGGTCGAATTTCAAATATGCACTTCTTCCAAATCGCTGAAAATAATCTGTCTGGTACAGTACCTTCTTCCATTTACAATCTATCCGATATTTTCATGTTTTCGGTAGCGGCTAATCAGTTACAGGGAACCCTTCCTTGGAACCTAGGCCTCGCTTTTCCTAATCTCAAGCTGTTTTATGTGTCGATAAACCGATTTACGGGTTCCATTCCGGTTTCGTTATCCAATGCCTCATTGCTTCAAGAGCTTGGTTTTACCTACAATGATTTCACTGGAGGGGTCCCGATGGATCTTGGAGATCTGCAGTTCTTAAATTTTTTTTCTATTGGGAATAATCGAATGGGGACAAGGAAAGCAGAGGAGTTGAAATTTGTGGATTCATTGACCAACTGTAGCAATTTAGAGCAATTTACTTTCCATGTAAATCGTTTTGCTGGGCCTTTTCCCAATTCCATTGCTAATCTCTCCACCCAACTGAATTTGTTGGGTATTGGGGAAAATCGGTTATTTGGAAGCATTCCAGAGGGGATTGTGAATCTCGTCAAGTTGAGCACATTGTATATGCCCAATAACCTCCTCACGGGCGAAATTCCAGTTGCTTTTGGCAAGCTTCGAAATCTTCAGATATTGGAGTTGTCGGGAAATAAGTTTTCCGGGAAAATCCCGCCGTCTATCGGAAATATGACCGAACTGCTTGAACTTTACTTGCAGGAGAATAACCTAGAGGGAAGCATACCTTCGAGTCTTGGGAATTGTCGGAAACTTAACCTCTTGAACATTTCTCAAAACAATTTGAGTGGCACAATACCAAAAGGGCTGATGAACATCTCTTCTTTGTCAATCTCCCTCAACTTAGCTCAAAACTCGTTGACTGGGTTCTTACCAGTTGAAGTGGGTAGCTTGAAAAATCTTCGAGAAATAGATGTTTCGGGGAACAGACTAATGGGTGAAATTCCTCAGTCGCTTGGCAATTGTGAGAACTTAATCCTCTTACGCCTGCAAAGCAATTTCTTCAATGGAACCATTCCTTCGTCTTTGAGAGATTTGAGAGGCATTGACGTGTTGGATCTTTCACGCAATAACTTGACTGGGCAAATCCCAGAATTTCTAGGGAGTCTCTCTTTTCTTAAGAACCTGAATTTGTCATTCAATGATTTTGATGGTAAATTACCAGACAAAGGAGTGTTTGGAAATGCAAGCGCGGTTTCAGTCATGGGAAACAGTAAGCTCTGTGGGGGCATCCGACAGCTGCAATTGCCTAAATGCGTTACTCCGGCACCTAAAAGACGAAAAAAGTCTTTTTATCTTGCGGTATTTATACCGACAATTTTTCTTGCAGTGTGCTTAATTTTTTCATCATGTCTTTGTGCGGTGCTTTATGGAAGAAGAAAATCTAGGTCAGTGGAAGGTCGCACACGAGTATTTCTTACTCAGATCTTTGCAAAGCAACTGATGACTTTTCTTCAAGTAATTTGATTGGTGTGGGAAGCTATGGTTCTGTTTATAGAGGAACTTTTGCTTCGGATAACACCACTGTTGCAGTTAAGGTGCTCAACCTTCAACGGCGAGGAGCCTCCAAGAGCTACATTGCCGAATGTGAGGCCTTGAGAAATGTTCGACACCGAAATCTTGTTAAAGTCTTAACTTCTTGCTCAAGCATTGACTTCAAAGGAAATGACTTCAAAGCTCTGATCTATGAGTTCATGCCCAATGGAAGTCTAGAGGACTGGTTGCATCCGAAAGAAGAAGAGGGCCATCAGTTGAGGAACTTGAGCCTTAGTCAGAGGCTAAACATTGCCATTGATGTGGCTAATGCTTTAGATTATCTTCATTACCATCATGGAACTCCAATTGTTCATTGTGATATAAAGCCTACTAATGTTCTTCTTGATGGCGACATGGTTGCTCATGTTGGTGATTTTGGCTTAGCAAAGATCCTCTTGGAAAGTAGCAATAATTTTTCTTCGACTGATATTAGCTCGATTGCAATAAAGGGATCCATTGGATATGTTGCTCCAGGTAATACTTTCATTCTTGCACTTTTTATTCATGTCTTCTTATGTTTACTACATTTAAGTGAACCACTGGGTGAGTTGATCCAGTTAACAATTTCATCCTTAATTTATTTTCTTCTTGTCGTGTCTTGCTTAATTCATGTACTTTCATTGTAGATATGTGACATGATCAACAACTAATTAGCAACATGAAATTGTATGATACATAAATATCTATGCTTCCATCATATCATAATCTCCTTAGAACTCTTTTTTTCTTTTTTTGAAATGCTCCTTAGAACGCTTGATAGTGGGAAGCTAAATGATGGGATGTTTCCCAATTGGCAGACAATGAAACATAGTTTTATTGGCATTATTCTTAGATATCTCTTATTACTTTTTTATTAAGTCACTTGAATGCGATAGTTGAAGAAGCTGGCCTACCCATCTGATGAAATTAACAATGCTAAAATTTGTTTTACTAGTTGCATAAGATATCCATTGTCACACTCTTTATCTTATTTTTCGGCCTCAAACCTGCATTCTTCTTGATCCCATGGCCCGTTGATGCTACAATCTACTTTACTGACATTTGCATATTTTTAAAGCATGCCTAGGTTCTTAAGAATTGAATCCCCCTTCTCATACTTATAGGAGAAATATCCTTGCTTTTAAAATCAAATTTGTGTTCTGTTGCTCTAGATCTAAAGGAATATTGATTGACTTGTGATTGTAACCAAAAAGAAAAATGAATTGCAGAGTATGGTATGGGCGGTGATGTGTCAACCTTTGGGGATGTTTATAGTTATGGGATCCTTCTGTTGGAATTATTTACCGGAAGAAGACCAACTGAAGAAATGTTTAAGAATGGTCTAACCCTTCATGAGTTCTCAAAGATGGCTTTCTCTGATCGAGTGATGGAGATAGCAGATCCACTACTTGTAGATGAAAATGATCAAGACGATGCTTGCAACAACGTTGAAAGTACCAAAGGCAAAGGGCAGAGGGTGGTGGAATGCTTTTCTTCAGTTGTTAGAATCGGAATTGCATGCTCTATGGAAACACCAAGGGACCGAATGCAAATGAATGAGGTCGTCTCGGAAATGCTTGTGATAAGGGAAAAATTTCTGAGGATTGGAATCTACAAAGAGGGATGAAAAGTGTCGAGCATGCCGCATGCTTTCTTTTGATTATATTATCTGAGTACTTACCTTTGTCTTGATCATCAGCTCAGATTAAACAGATTGCTGGAGGTGTTTGGTCACGATTGGTGACATCATATTACATAATTCCACTTTGTTTTTGGTGGGCCTTTGTGCTACATTGTAACTATGTTTATATACTTGTATCATGTCATATATGGAGTCCTATTAGTTTATTCTGAAGGAAGATTACATGTAAGCGGAGTGGTGTTTGGTACATAGCTTGCCTGTACCTCGAGTTGCTTGTTGGCTTGGCCAAGTTGACTCCACCCGAGATTAGAAGTTGTGCATGGACTACTGGATACCAATTACTTAGCCTAGTCATTGGATTGACTTTGCTGAATTCACTGACAACTGTGGACATGATTCTGGCCGAGTAATGCTCATTTTTGTTCTGCTAATTTCATTAGTAAGGATCAGTTTGTTTGTTTAGAATACATTGTAATTGAATAGGTAGGAATTCATGGTCAAATGAGGACCATGAATAGATTATTGAAGAGGTGGGGTGTGTAGAATCTAAAGTAGCTATATCGACGAGACCTTAACTTTCGTAAGATTTGAATATAAAGCGGCTGGTATGGATGGGACCTTGCGCAAATCATCCTTCCGTGCCACTTGGCCAAACTAAAGAAGGGTCCGATCCTGGGAATGAATTGAAAAGCCTTAGCTTTCCTTAAACTCTAATTTTTATTAAGTAACATCATAATAGATCATAGAACTGCCTTGTCCAGCCAAAGCGTCACTAGTATTGCTTAAAATCTGCATTCATAGGGGTAGTTTGTTGTCGGGCGTACTAATCAGAGGAGGATTGGAACTAATCTGCTCTGCTCTCTGAAAGTGCGACGCAGAATAGTAAAGCTGAACTTGGATTGAGTTGGAAGAGATTGACATCTGCTGAAGTTCATTTGTTCAAGCTGACACAAACTAGTATTTTGTTCGAAGATAAAGATCAAAAGGCCAAACGCTAACAATGACGCTAGTTTTGCCCCAAAAAAAAAAAAAACAAATACCAATGACGCCAGTAATGCGTTTCACTTTTAGGGCCATCATACTTGGGGCCCAATGGGGACACAGAGATCCATGGATGGACTTGTGCCGCATGGATCTACTGGACCAAAGGGCAGGGGAGAAAATTTTCTGAAGGGTCCGTTATTTAAGTAAAACTGAAGATTCAGTTTTTTTTTGGCCTGAAGGGGGGCCATTATGTAACTTAAACATAAGATTTCTATAATTTTTTCCTAATAGTTACATGTCAGGCTTTAGCTTGTAAATCAGGCTCCATAAATAGTGAGTTATCGAGTAGATGTGCATGCTGGACAAAGAGATTTTTTTTTTCAAAATAAAGAAAAATACAAAGAGAAATTGTAAGGGGTTCCCTTGAATTATTAGGGTTCTTGGTTCTAATTGATGAATTTCGGCCCCTAATAGATGAATTAGGGCAATTAGAATTAATTACTAGGGTTCGTGGTTCTAATTTGAAGTTATGTTAATAGGTCACCTCAACTAATAATTATGTTCAATTTGGTCTCAACTGTGATTTTACAACTTGATAAAAACAAAATAATATTGGAATATGGTAAATTGGGTCAAATAGTGATTATTAATCATTGGCCAGACTAAAGAAGGGACCGATCTTGGGAATGAATTGAAAACCCTTAGCTTTACGTCGTAATAGATCATTAGCACAATAACCAGTGCTTAGCACAGTATCTCAAGGCATTGCAAAAAAAATAATCATATTTTAAAAAGTTTATGAAAATGCCACTTTTCACATAGCAAGTTGCATAAATGGAAATATGAAAGTTAGAGCACAAAGGGAGTGAGTAGAATAGAAGAGAGTTTTTAATGTAAGATATTACTAAAACTTAAAAAAGTAAAGAGTAAAGGTGAGTGGTTTGATTAAAAAAGATATGAGTGGGTAGTTGCATGAATGAGTAAAGTAGAGCAAATGTGGAACATTTGAACAAAAAAAGCACACCCTGGGAGTCAAAATTAGAATTGCTAGTCAAAATTAAAGCCAAAATCCTAGATTTTAATAGAACTGTCTTATCCACTCAAAGAATCACTAATATCTCTTAAAATCTGCATTCGTAGGGGTAGTTTGTTATCGGGTATACTGATCAAAGGAGGACCAAGTGAGACCATTGGACTCTGGGGAAAGTACAATGCAAAACAGAAAAGCTGAACTTGGATTGGGTTGGAAGACATTGGCATGTTCATTTGTTCAAGCTGATACAAACTAGTATTCTGTTCGAAGATAAGATCAAAAGCCAAACATTAACAATGACGTTAGTAACGCGTATCACTTTTAGGGCCATCATACTTGGGGTACAATGGGGGAACACATGGATCCATGGAGGGACTTGTGCGGAATGGATCTACTGGACCCAAGGGCAGGGGAGAAAATCTTCTGAAGGGTCCATTATGTAACTTATACAGAAGATTTTCAGTTTTTTTTTTTCTTGAAGGGGGCCATTATGTAACTTAAACATAAGGTTTTTATAATTTTTTTTTCAAAATAAAGAAAAATACAATGAAAAATTGTAAGGACCCCAACCCAGATTACATTAATTATTAGGGTTCCCTTGAATTTTGGCCCGTAATAGATGGATTAGGGCTATTAGAATTAATTACTAGGGTTCCTGGTTCTAATTTGAAATTAGGTTAATAGGTCACCTCAACTGGTAATTATGTTCAATTTGGTCTCAACTGTAATTTTACAACTTGATAAAAATAAAATAATGTTGGAATATGGTAAATTGGGTCAAATATTGATTATTAATAATTAATTAATTAAGATAGTTAATAGTATATTGCTAGATTTTTTTTTGCTGAATGGGTTAAATTAGATTAAAAGAAGAAAAGAGAAATACAAAGGGCTCCAGAGACACCGAAAGAAAAAAAGTGCAAGAGTAGAGAAAAAACAGAGAAGAAGAAAAAAAAAACGCAAGGGGAGATACAGCTGGGACCAAAGGAGAAAGACAGCATCAAGAGGGGCGAGCGATCCGCATGAAGGCAAAGAGGGCACTGAGTTGGTTGCTGACAAAAGGTTTGTTGATCTGCTTCAGGGAGAAAGAGATGGCTTCATAGAGATGAATTTTGATCGAGAGAGAGGAGGGTCTGCTGTCTTCAAAGGTAGCTTCATTTCTGGCCTTCCACATGTAGTCGAGGATGGTGATGAAGATTGATGCCATGAATTTGAGGCCATAGATGTCATTGCCTTTAGAGAGAAGTGGCTAGATTGCAGTAGCAGAGCGAGTTGAAGGGATCTGTACCCCAACTGCATGCAGAAACCAATTCCAAATAGATATAGCTATATCGCAGGAGAGGAAGAGGTGGCCCACTGAATCTTTTGCTGAGTGGCATATGCTGCATCTAGAGGCAAGAGAGAAGCCAAGGCGCTTGAGCCTCAATTCAGAAGGCGTTTTGTTGTGCATCAGATGCCAGCCAAAGCAGCTAATTTTGTGGGGAGAGATGTTGTTCCAAATTAGCTTCGGCCATGGGAGAGGAGAAGGTCTGTGCCTGACTATCTGTCATGCTGAGTGCAAGGAGAGGTTGCCATCAGGAGATTTTCTCCAGGTTAGGGTATCCGAGACAGCAGGGCTGGGATTGAGGTCTGAGAGAAGAGAATGCAGGTGCTAGTGGATAATTGAAGGCAGGGAATCAGGAATAACCCAAGATCTCGATTGGAACAGGGATGAAAGGCGCTGGTCCCTGGGGAAATGCTGAAGAGGGAAGTGAGTAGAAAGGGGGTCATCTGCTGTCCAGGAGTCGTGCCAAGTGTTGATGCTCTTACCGTTACTGAATATCCAGGAGCTGCCTTGATGAATTAGGGGAGCTAAGCGGCGGATTTTTCTCCAGATGCAGGAACCATGGAATGAGTTCACTGAGTCCCAAATTGGTCTAAATTTGAAGTAGCAGTACCTGAACCACTTGGACCACAGGGAGTTTGAAGTGGAAGCTTGCCAGCCTAGTTTGATGAAGAAGGCAGAGTTGACATCTGAGATTTTCCTGATGCCTAGACCACCTTCTGACTTAAGGAGAGTAGCAGTGTTCCAGCTGACATAATGAATTTTTTTTGTGGGGAGCATTGCCAGAACAGAGGAAGAGCCTCATCTTGCTTTCTATCTCTTTACAGATTGATGTAGGAATTGGAATAATAGCAGTAAGGTGGATTATCATACTAGAGATGATATAAACCAAACCAAACCAAGCCTTTTCCCACTGGTGGGGTCGGCTACATGTTTGATCAAAATTAAACGGCCAACGAAAGAAAGAGTTCTAGCTTTCCAAGCAGAGAGCTTTGAATTAACTGCATCCAGGAGGGGAAGAAAATGGCGCTTTTTAGGAGTCCCAAGGCATATCGGAATGCCCAGGTATTTTAACTGCTATCTGGATGCCTAAGATAGAACTAATTCTTCTCTTCCTTCTAGAGCTGCATTTACCAATGTGCAATTGACTCTTCTGGAGATTGAAAAATTGACCAGTTGCTAGCTGATAAGTCTCCAGATTAAAATTAAATTAAACCTATATAACGTTGCACATACTTATGGGGGGCGCATGTGGGATTCACTAGGGCCACACCCCCGTTAAAGGGCTGGTTATGCTTGGCAGCTTCGGCGACCAAGGAATTCATGTCTTCACATGAGTTAGTGTTAAGAAAGGAGCACAAAGGAATTGTATTAGGATACAAAGAAAGGAAAGTATAGTTCAAGATATTTAGTCCACATGGAATTGTTCAGTTGTTTGTTTGACTTGACAAAAGCCAAAATAATTTTTTGAGCATCTAATAGAAATGATGCATCTTCATTAAGAAAATTGAAGGGATGTGTGTGTGGGGTCAATTTAGGTGAGAATTGTCAGCCGTGTATACCACATATCCAAATCTGATCACACTCGGCCAGCTGCTATTCATTTCTAATAATAATGTCTTCTAAACTTGAGTTCTAAACATTAAGGGTTACTTTAGGATGACCAAATGAGGTTAGTATTTTAACACTTCTTGGTCTCATCTAGGCTTTCCATCCCCCACCCCAATGACGATTGGCAATAAACACGCAAACATAGAATTATTTATACGAGAACCTAGCGCACAATTCTTATGTGCAGTCTGTGCTAATTTCTACACCACCTAGCCCATATATGGTCATGTTAATCCCCACTAAGCTTGAGGATCATTGATCAAGAGGATATGATGATCTAATGGAGTGGATACTTACTACACCCATAGATTTCATTAATAACTTCCCTACCATATCTTTCTGTCATTGGCATGGCCTCAAGGGCATGTTTGTGTAACACTTTTTCACAGAAAACCCATTTTTCAGGCGTTTGGTGCGGAACAAATCCATGGAAAAGCTTTATTGCTTTGTTAGCATTTTCTTTGATAATGGTGAAAATGGGTTTCCTTTTTTTTTTTTTTTTTTTTTTGGGTTTTTTGGGGGGGTGGCGGGGGTGGGTTTCCTTGGAAAACTTCTCCCGCTTTTCCTCACTCTTGACTATTTCAACCCAAAACCCTACAACTCTTTCATTTTTTATTTCTTTAAATAAATTATTATTTGATGTTGAATAAATGATATACATGTTATGTTATTTTTCTTTAAAAAATTGTTTCACCAAATACGAAAATTTGATTTTCTATAAGGAATCTATAGTCGCACCAAACAACATTAGCACCAATTCAACGAGGAGATTTTTTTTAGGTTCCCATTTCTATGAAATTTGCTGACGTGGCAATTTCCCCTTTTTGCGGAAAGGGTGTGTATACACAAACGTGCCCTAAGTGTGCCCAAAAATAAGTTCACATGGTCTTACATGTTGATAGTTCTCACCAAATGAGATGGGTTCAGCCGAGAAGAGCAAGACCCGGTCTAAATTTCCCTTTCAAAACAATGAGTCAAGGAAGCAACTTGACTACCTTATTCCAACTTTAGCTTATCAATTTCTTTAGGCTAGGATTTAGAATAATTACATATAGAGCCATACACTCATTTGGATATAAAGTAAACTACATGTGTACCAAGTCGTACCGGGTAAACTCCCTTATAGCCCCAGTGTGGTAGTGCAGTTTCGAACCCACAACCTCTGGGTGCAAATCGTGGTCCTAGGCCAACTGAGTACCCCTTGGGGTTACCAAGTTGTACCTGAATCTAACCTGCTTACAAGATTGCATCTTACTATAGAGCAGAAAGTAGAACTGATTTTGAAGCTAAAAAACAACAATAAGTCTATGGAGCCTGAATGAGTTGCTCGAATTCCAGCCTGATCTGAGCTGGATGTCTAGCTAGACCTAAAAGCCCGCTAAGTCTATGGAGCCTGAATGGGTTGCCCGAATTCCAGCCCGAGCCAAGCTGGATGTTCAGCTGGACCTAAAGGCTCAGGTATGTGGGCCCCACTTACCTTCTTCTCCTTCCATTTCTTTCATTTTTTTTTTTAACTTTTTGAGGCGCAGTTATGAAATGAGGGGGTTTGGGGCACGGTTTTGGCTAAGGGCAGCCATTGAGATGGTGAGGAGTGGAAGAGTGAACTTACCTTAGCTAGGGAATGGAAATCCCAGCCCTTGATTTCATTGTGGTTGGCTGCATAGTGGGATTCTGAGCCTACACAGTCGGGGGGAAATCCTCTGTTGAGATTTATTGAAACAACTGGGGGAAAATCCTCTGTTGAGATTTATTGATTGTTGATAGATGGGAAATTCCTCTGCTGGGAGCAAACGAGGTTTTTTCAAAATCTGTACTTTTTTTTTTGCTGCTCTATTTTATGTGTGTGTATGCTTTTCATTATGTTATTCAACTTTCTTCAAAAATCAAGCTTGGATTATGAGCCTACACATTTGAACATATTCTCTGCACATACAGTCCATTGCCGAGAAGCATTGAAAATTGCTCGGCAAGCATGGCATTTGGTCCATGGCTAGTAACTTTCTTTGGCTAGAAGCATTGAAAATTGCTCGGCAAGCATGGCATTTGGGCCATGGCTATTAACTTTCTTTGGCTAATGGTTCATCTATCAACAATCAATTTGGCTAACAATTATTTATTGAATTTGTGTGAACTAGTTGAGATTAGTTTGTCATGGAGGATTTATTGTTTGCTGGTAGTTGCAGCTTGACTTTGTTGTTGAATTGGTTATGTCTGCAGGTTAGCTTTCCTGGACAATTCATTTTCCTAGGAAATTATGTCTGCATGAAAACAATAAATCAGATGTGCTGCAAGGGACGCCTCATGTGGGATAGAATTGTGTTGTTTTTCATTATATTTAAATACATAATTATTACAAGTTAAGATAGGTTGAGGTCAAATTGTATATGTAGTTATGTTGGAGGAAATGCTTTCTTACAAAAAAAAAAAAAAGAAAAAAAATGGAAACACTCTGCATGCTTCTTTGCATCATATTTTTTTTTTTTTTCTTTGAACGGAAACAAAAGATTTCATTCAAAGAAAGGAAGGTACAAAGTACAAAAACCAAAGAAAAAGAGGAAGAGAAAGTGCAGGAGAAATGCACCACCTCCAACCCAACTAACAAAAAACACACCCACTCAAGGAAGCAACCTATCAACCAATTATAAAATCACACCCAAGGAAACAACCTATCAACCAATTACATAATCACACCCACCCAAGGAAGCAACCTATCAACCCCTTGCTTGGCTAACACATCTGCCATGGAGGTAGCCGATTTAATCTTATGACGGAAGGAAACATTGATTCCAACAGATAATTCTCTAATTTCATTTAGGTGAAAATGTAACTTCCAAGGATTAGTCTTCTGCTTAGACACCCATGCGATCGCATTAGAAGAATCACTTTCCATAATAAGCGTACTGTCATATCTACTAGAAAACAAACGAAGACCTTCAAGAATGGCTAGCACCTCCGCTTCATTGGAATCGCACACACCCACATACTTGGAAAACATAATTAACACCTCTCCCTTACAATTGCGAAGCACCCCTCCAATCCCAGCCGGACTTGGCTTACCCCTTGAAGCACCATATTAGTAGGCATTGACAGAAGTACTTGACATACATTTGGACTGTGCTTTTCCAACGTATGATTCTGCAACTTTTTATTTATAGATTGATATTTTAGTTTTGGACCCCCCCGGGAATAACTGCTGCTACCTGCAGGATTCCGAAAGAAACATCCAGAGTTTTTGATACTATAGCAGAAAAATATACTATAGCAAACAAAGATCATTTTGACATTTAGTATAAGAAAAGTAAACTGTATGCACTAATAGTATTCTATCACAGAAAAGTTGCATTTTCATCTTAGCGATCAATGGTGTTCGATGGTGTTTTAGGTAATAGAGTGTCTCTCATGAACTTCTTCCATTAAAGCTTGTTAAAGATTAAGTCCTTTGGCATATCCTTATACGGGTCACGTGCCTTCGTTAGTTTTCAAGATAGTCTTTTCAAATATTTTTAGGTCTTTAGAGTCATTCGAGTTACAACGTAAAGTTTTTCAGTTAATGAAGCATTGTAGACATTCTTTACAACCTTTTTTTTTTGTTTAAAGGGTAAGTTTATTGAGAAAAAGGGAAGGAGAACATAAACAAGCCCTAATTGGGCAAAAAGAAAACAGAGAAACAGAAAGAGAGGAAAGAAAGAGAGAGCAAGGAAGAAGAAAAAGCCACAGAGAAGCTGCGAAATGAAACTACAAGAGGAGAACAACCGCTGGCCGGGCTTCACAACAAGAAAACCAGCGATCTGCTGGACCTTCCACGAAGAGAGAGGAGATAGCTGCAAAGAGGAAACCCAAACAAAGACGATGCAATGAGGAAAACCAGGCAGAGAAGAGTGCTTCCGGAAACTGGCTATCACCGAGAGGATGAGCATCTGCGCGAGAACACCAACTGAAAAAGAAGATCGCAAACCGATCAGCTGGACCTTCCACGAAGAGAGAGAAGATGGACGAAACCCAAACAGAGACGCTGCAAAGAGGAAACCCAGGCAGAGGAGATCGTTTCCGGAAATTGACTATCACTGAGAGGATGAGCAACTGCGCGAGAACACCAACTAAGAGGGAAGATCGCATAGGCCAAAGAGGAAGATCGCATCGGCTAGATCTGGAAGGCTAATCGGTTGGGGCGGCTGCAGGCCTGTGCTGGTGGGAGCAGAGGTCGACGAGAGCAGATCGGAGGTGCTGGGAACGGAGATCGGAGATCGCCTGAGGCAGCTGGGACAATTGAAGACTTTGATCGCCTGGGACTTGAGCAGGGCAGAGATGAAGACTCCGATCGCCTGGGATGTTTGCAGGCCAGAGATCGCCTTGGACGTTAGTGTTTGGGAGATCGTCTGGGGCAGCAGTAGAGCATAGATGCTGGGAGCGATCTACAGGCCTTTGCTGCTGGGAATCAATGCAAGTTGCTGGGTGATCATCAAGATGTAGCAGAAAAATGATCGAGCTGATCTGAGGGCTTACGAAAGGCCTGGAGATCTTCTTCAGGGAGAAGCAGAGCTCTTCAAGGAGGTGAGCAGTTATCTGATTGAAGGTGAGAGGGTGATTTTCAAAGATTGCAGAATTCCTTGCTTTCCAAATAGAGTAGATCACAGAGAGGAAGATAGCTGCCATGAACTTCTGGCTTTTCTTGTCATTCCCTGAAGACAGAGAGATCCAAAGAGAAGCAGCAGAGAAGGTGAAGGGCTGCTGTGCATTAGATGCTTGGAGAATCCAATTCCAGATGGAGCGGGCAAAGGGGCAGGAAAAGAAGAGGTGGTTGGTAGTGTCTTCTCCTTCTTTGCAAAGACTGCATCTAGAAGCCAGGGAGAACCCAATTCGCTGGAGATAAGACTCTGTAGGAGTGCGGTTAAGCATAAGACGCCATCCAAAGCAGCTAATTCTAGGGAGGGAAATACCGTTCCAGATCAAAGGAGGCCAAAGAAGGGAGGTGCCCCTTGGTCTGATGGAGTTCCATACACTGGACATGGAGATTTGGCCAGAAGGAGTCTCC
Organism: Umbellularia californica; assembly: GCA_028538565.1. NCBI lineage: Eukaryota > Viridiplantae > Streptophyta > Magnoliopsida > Laurales > Lauraceae > Umbellularia > Umbellularia californica. Next base: position 106,512,400 of record JAPQWN010000001.1, read on the forward strand.
TTCCAAATTAACTGATCACTGATGGATGGGTTAGGAATAAGCAGAGAAGAAGCTGATGAAATGTAGGCTTGCACTGCAGGAGGCTGAGAAGAAGGAAAGTGCCAGGAGCCAGAGTGGAAGAGGGAGGCCAGTCTCTGGTTCGAAGGGAAAAGGATGTTGGGGAAGGCAGCAGATATAGGTCTATCTCCACACCAGGTATCATGCCAAATGTCTATGAGGTTGCCATTACCAAAAATCCAGGAACTGCCATGATGGATGTGGTGAGCTAGCCTCCGGATTCTCCTCCAGATGCAAGAACCATAACTGGAGGTGGCTGTGCTCCAAATGATGTCATTTTTGAAGTACCTGTTTTGGAACGAGGAAGACCAAATGGTTGTTGTGGTACAAGCCTACCAACCCAATTTGATCATTGAAGCATCGTTCAAATCCGAGATCCTCCTAATGCCGAGGTCCCCTTCTAGTTTAGGAAGGCAAACTTGAGACCAATTGACGTAGTGAATCTTGGGAGAAGAGGGGTTGCCTGACCAAAGAAAATTCCTCATAAGGCGCTCTAAGTCTTTACAAATGGAGATTGGGATGGGAAGGATGGAGGCTGTGTATGTAGGGATGCAAGAAAGAACATGCTTGATGAGAATCAATCGACCTGCAAAAGAGAGAAACTTTGCTTTCCAAGCAGTTAGTCTAGAATTAATAGAGTCCAATAGAGGTAGGAAGTGTAGTTTCTTTGGGGTTCCGAAGACGATAGGGAAGCCTAGGTATTTGAGATTGTCCTGGCATTCTTGCATGCCAAAGATAGAGCAGATCCTAGCTTTTCTTCTGCTACCACATTTGCCAATGAAGAGCTGGCTCTTTAGAAGGTTGATGTGCTAGCCAGAAGAAGATTGGTAAAGGTCTAGGAGGTCTCGGACAGCTAGAACTCCATGGGTATTGACTTTCATGAGAATGATGATGTCATCAGCATATAGGAGGTGGCAGGGGGTGTTAGGAACAGTGGACAGGGGAAGGATGATTCTTTGGGATTGAAGATTGTGAAGGTGGAGGCTAAGTATTTCTTCTGCAATAACGAACAGGTAAGGGGAGAGGGGATCTCCTTGTCTTAACCCACAAGAAGGATTGAAGAAGCCTTGGGGGGATTTGTTAATTAAAACAGAACAAGTAGAGGAGCAAACACACTACTGGATAATGGATATCCAGGCTTCAGAGAAGTTGAAGAATTTGAGAGCTGAAAAGAGGAAGGGCCAGCTGAGTTTATCAAAGGCTTTGGAGATGTCTAGCTTAAGACAGAGAGAGCCCTTGCTGAGCTTAGAATTGAGCTTTTGAAAAAGTTCAAGAGTCAAAGCTGAGTGGTGGTGGATTGGCCTTCCAGAAATGAAAGCTGCCTGGTTGGAGGTGATCAAATTAGGAAGGAGGGAGGAAAGTTTGGAGGAGAGGATTTTGGAGATGATTTTGTAGGAGAAGTTCAAAAGACTTATAGGCCTGAAGTCTGCAAAGGTGGTGGGGGAGTTTGTTTTAGGAATGAGGGTAAGGAAGAAAGCATTGGAGGCTTTAAGGAGTTTCCTAGAGAAGAAAAAGTGTTGCACAACTTTGGTAACCGTAAGACCAATGATGTCCCAGGTTGAGGTGAAGAAAGCACCATTGAAGCCATCAGGGCCAGGAGAGCTATTCTTCTTGAGGGCAAAGACTACAGATTTGATTTCAGAAGCTGTGGGGGTTGAAACTAGGAAGGAGTTTTCAGAGTCAGAGATCTTAGGGCTGTTGGTCTGGAAGAGGGTGTGGTGAAGCTGGTCAGAGTGGGGTTGTTACAAGATTTGTCTTCTCCCAAAAGTAGTTATTATTGGGATTATTTAAATATAAATTCCCTTCTCCCAAAAGTAGTTGCGGATCAACAATCTATAACACTTGAGTGCTTAGAGCCATCTTAGCAAATTCATGCAGACTTAAACCATCCTTGAACATATCATCTATGGCCTTTTCCTAGTGAATATCTCCAACAAGAGCATCCCAAAACTATATACATCCCCCTTTGTGGACATTTGACCTCCCAATCCATATTCTACAATACAGACAAGTCCAATTTTCATTAGAACTAAAATATAATAAAAATAAGAGTTTTTATAATAGAAAGAAAATGACAAAGAGAAATTGTAAGGTTTCCCTTGAATTATTAGGGTTCTTGGACACCCCCCCCCGCGCAGGGGAATAACTGCTGCTACCTGCAGGATTCCGAAAGAGACATCCAGAGTTTTTGATACTATAGCAGAAAAATATACTATAGCAAACAAAGATAATTTTGACATATAGTATAAGAAAAGTAAACTGTATGCACTAATGGTATTCTCTCACAGAAAAGTTGCGTTTTGATCTTAGGGATCAATGGTGTGCGATGGTGTTTTAGGTAATAGAGTGTCTCTCATGAACTTCTTCCATTAAAGCTTGTTAAAGATTAAGTCCTTTGGCATATCCTTATACGGGTCACGTGCCTTTGTTAGTTTTCAAGATAGTCTTTTCAGATATCTTTAGGTCTTTAGAGTCATTTGAGTTAGAATGTAAAGTTTTTCAGTTAATGAAGCATTGTAGACATTCTTTACAACCTAATGACAATAAAAGCGATGTTCTTTTTTCAGTTATATTTTCTGGCGTGTGGGGGTCTGCTTTTGAAAAATCTTTGTTTCGGTATGAATGATTTGTGGTGCACTAGAATGACCAGCATATTTCTTATGAAACCAGGCGATGAAGTTCCAGATATGTTCAAATTGTTTCATAATATTGTTAGAATCTATAGAATGCAATGTACTTGGGCCTTTTTCTTATTTTCAATTTTTTTTTTGTTTTTGCATATGGACAAATATGTACCAACTAACGACATATATATATTTTCCATTATTTGCAAGAGGAAAAAACACGAATGCAACAACTTCATTGGTTGGTGTGATGAATATGTGAGATTGATGGTTAATCACCCATACCATTGCCAGAGTACTCCGCACTATGCCCCCCCTCCCCCGAAGCTGAGAGCGGTGTGGCAAATGTTGTTACAAGATTGGAGAAGCTTGAACAAATTTGTCGAGTCTTCACGGTTGTTCTGATTGTTTACGGTGTCCTACTTGTGGTATTATTGTGTCGAATGTAGGATCAAAGCTACTATTATATAAGGGGTTGGTTGATAAGGGATATGTGAAATGATAGACTGATTTTTTTTTTTTTTTTTACTTTGATTAATGGAAGCTATTGTATGAACCAACTGTATTTAGGGTGAATGAATGAATCACTTTTTTGCAATCTGTGGGTTACTGTATATTTCATTTTGTGGTCTCATCTTTTGAGCACCTGAAAGAGTATGCTTTATTTGGCATATTGAATCTTTTGAGATTTTGTCTAAAGACACCCAAAGGCAGGTATTCTCCTTGATTCCATTTGAAGAGAAAACTAAAAATAGAAAGAGTAGAAAGTGATTGAGAAATATTGGGTCATTGGAAACAATGTAGTTCTGTTGATTGGGGGCAAGGTTCTCAAAGGTTGTTTGATCCTAATTAATACACAATTCAATCTTACATGCTTGTAGCAGCCCGGACCCACTGAACCAATGCTTGTGCAATACAAATTAAAGACTTAACAGTCGGGTCAAATCTGAGTAGCCCTGTTTGGGGCACTAGTTAAACCACTTCCAGGGGGATTTTTTAGCTGAAAATCGGGGCTTTCAAAGTCCATGTTATGAACTTAAATCTGCTAATTTTCAACTTGATAAATCAAGGTTGCAATATTTTCAACTCGCGCACTTTTCCAACACATTCACAGCAAACTTGCTGCGACCTTGTTGAGTTCCCCTGTTTGAGGGCACTGGTTAACCCGGTGCCTGAGGGATTTTTTCGTTGAAAATTGGGGCTTTCAAAGTCTATATTATGAAATTAAAATCCATTATTTTTCAACATGATACAATCACGTTTGCGATGTTTTCAAATCACGCATTTTTCTAACACAGTCATAGCAAACTTGCTGCGACTTTGCTGAGTACCCCTGTTTGGGGCACTGGTTAACTTTGTGTCCGAAGAATTTTTTGGCTGAAAATAGGGGCTTTCAAAGTCCATATTATGAACTTAAAATATGCTATTTTTCAACTTGATAAAATCACGTTTGCGATGTTTTCAACTCGCGTACTTTTCCAACACATTTACAGCAAACCTGCTGCGACAATTACCCCTGTTTGGGGCACTGGTTAACACTATGCCCAAGGGATTTTTTGGCTGAAAATTGGGGCTTTGAAAGTCCATATTATGAACTTAAAATATGCTATTTTTCAACTTGATACAATCACGTTTGCGATGTTTTCAACTCGCGCACTTTTCCAACACATTCACAGCAAACTTGCTGCGCAAGTACCCCTATTTGGGGCACTGGTTAACTCTGTGCCCGAGGGATTTTTTGGCTGAAAATTGGGGCTTTCAAAGTCCATATTATAAACTTAAAATATGCTATTTTTTAACTTGATACAATCACGTTTGCGATGTTTTCAACTCTTGCACTTTTCCAACATAGTCACAGCGAACCTGCTGCGACCTTGCTGAGTACTCCTGTTTAGGGCACTGGTTAACCCACTTCTCGACTGATTTTTTTCACTGGAAATTAGTGCTTTCAAAGTCCATATTATGAACTTAAAATCTACTATTTTTCAACTTGATACAATCACGTTTGCGATGTTTTCAACTCGCGCACTTTTCCAACATAGTCACAACAAACCTGCTGAGACCTTGCTGAGTACCCCTGTTTGGGGCACCGGTTAACCCACTTCTTGAGTGAGTTTTTAACTGAATCTTGGGGTTTCAAAGTCCATATTATGAACTTAAAATAAGCTATTTTTCAACTTGATATAATCACGTTTGCGATGTTTTCAACTCTTGCACTTTTCCAATACAGTCATAGCAAAACCTGCTGCAACCTTGCTGAGTACTCCTGTTTGGGGCACTGGTTAACCTACTTCTAGAATGATTTTTTTTGCTGAAAATTGGGGCTTTCAAAGTCCATATTATGAACTTAAAATCTGATATTTTTCAACTTGATACAATCACGTTTGCGATGTTTTGAACTCACGCACTTTTCCAACACAGTCACAATAAACCGGTTATGACCTTGCTGAGTACCCCTGTTTGGGGTACTGGATAACCCACTTCCCGAGGGATTTTTTCGCTGAATTTTAGGGCTTTCAAAGTCCAATTATGAACTTAGAATCTGCTATTTTTCAATTTGATACAATCACGTTTGCGATGTTTTCAAATCGCGCACTTTTCCAACAAAGTCACAACAAATCTACTGCGACCTTGCTGAGTACCCCTCTTTAGGATACTGGTTAATCCACTTCCCGAGGGATTTTTTCGCTGAATTTTCGGGCTTTCAAAGTCCATATCATGAATTAAACTATGCTATTTTTAAACTTGATACAATCACGTTTGCAATGTTTTCAACTCTCGCACTTTTCCAACACAGTCACAGTAGACTATTCACCATCCTCAAGAGAATAAAAACTCTGTGAATAAAAATCAATATCAAAATGTTCACCCATGTTAACATCCAAATTCAACCACCAAACAGGTGTAAGCCTTGTCAAAATAAGGAAACTCCTTGAATTTTAGAACACCCAACATGACAATGTTAACTAACCATATATGGGAAATGGTAATTTCGATTACATCACAACAATCATAAATCAGATTTCACCTTCACATCAACCAACTTATATCATAAACAAACTTTGCCGAATTCAATTGTCATACATGAAAGAAAATTTCAAATGTCCATTTTTCTTGCCCAATCAAGATATGAATTCCATCGAAAAAATAAAAATACAAGGTGATTTATGAATGAGAAACAAGAGTCTCGAAGGAGTGCAGCCCATCAAATTCAGGTGCAAAACACAATGGGCTCTGTTTCATCTTCCTAATTTGCACCTGGGGTGACTTTTCGCTCTCTTTCTTTGCAATCTTTCTTCTCTGCCTTATTCAGTGAGAAATTGGCCACAGCTTGAAGCAAAAAAGATAGAAACCCACAAGCCCAATCAGATTAAAGAACCAAAATAATAATAAAAAAAACAATTAGAGCCCTTGCTCAATTTATTTTCTAGCTTGGATTGTCTGGATGGTCCTAGAAATTGTGATCTATTTTCATTTGTAACGATAATGCAATGGTCAACTTGTACTGTACATTTGGGTTTCAAAATGTTTGAGACTAGTCAACTTTTATATAATGGAAAACTTCTAATACAAAGTTTCATTTTAGGCCCACCTAATGGACACAGCAACATGATCTTTTGACACATAGGAACATTCGTGCAGTGTTCCGATGTAAAAGTTTAGGTGAACTCCTTGCGAAAAAACATACCTAGTTACACATGGAGTCCTGCATCTGTTTGCTTTACTTGCCAAAAGTCAATAATTTTTTAAGCATCTGATGGAAATTGTATGCCTAAGTTAAGAAAATTGAAGAGTATGATGCAATGTTTACAATGGATTCAACCCAACAAACATGTCCTTAATCACTTGCAATCTTTTGACAACATCTATATCTCCATTTGTTCGGTGACTCCACTCTAACTATTGAAACCAAGAACTCAAGAAATTCTTGCTTTCCTATTATAGTTATCAGTGACATTATTTAAATATGAATTTCCTTCTCCCAAAAGAAGCCTCGGATCAACAATCTTTAACACTTGTGTGCTTAGAGCCATCTTAGCAACTTCATTCAGACTTAAACCATCCTTGAACATATCATCTGTTGGTCTTTTCCTAGTGCATATTTCCTACAATAGCATCCCAAAACTATATACATCCCCCTTTGTGGACATTTGACATCCCAATCCATATTCTACAATACAGACAAGTCCAATTTTCATTAGAACTAAAATATAATAAAAATAAGAATGTTTATAATAGAAAGAAAATGACAAAAGACCCCTTTATTGGATTAAAAAATCCATATGCTAAAGAAAAGAAATATAAGGAGAGAGCAGTACATGGAGGAACATATCCAATAGACCCCTTTAGTGCACTTGAGCTACTTTGATCGTGAAAAAAAAAAAAAATCAGATGTGTATTGATTGCTATAATTTCTATTAGATGTGTGTAAGAAAGTGCATGTGTTTTAGCCTTCATCCCACTAATAATATATTTTAATTAAATTGTGTATTTATTTGGGTCAGGACGGGCGTCGGGCTCTCTACCACTGAATCCAAGAAAAGCACGTATCTTAAACCTACATAGAATTTAGGTCCAAGTTTGATCAGTGTATCAAAACCTAAGGCTAAAACTAAGGCCCAAATCAGGCTGGTTTTTGGTTGGGCTCAAGTTGACCTAGTCCAGAAGCACTCCATTTGGATCAATCAATACTTGAAATTGAAGTATGAATGGTTGATGATAGGGGTGTTCATGGCCTGGGTTGGGGTGGGCTTTGCAATATCATTGCCCGACTCATTTTTTACACCATTGACCTATGCCCGGCCCTAGCCCGACTTAGGAGTAAGTGCTTGGCCGAAGCCCGATCTGCCTGCAAAATGTTAAGCTCAAGCCCTGGTGGATCAATGTTTTTGTTAAACAAAATGTCTAATACTTATTACCCAAACTTATAGTCTAGCTGATTGGGTTTTGTGTTCGTGTGTGATAGGGTATGTGTTCAAGTGACCACTAGTGAAATAGAAAATAAGAGAAAATTTTATATCTTATTCGGCGAGGGCTAGGGCTGCCAATTGAAGATTTAGAGTTCAATTGAGCAATCAGAGCCGGCACAGGGTTGCCAAAATTGATTGAAGATTGAGAATTCAGTTAAGCAATTAATTACCAAATTGAACTTCACTCTCCAAATCAAATCGCTTGAAAATCATATAAACAAATTGCAAGCCCCACAAACTGCATCATATGTTTTATTTTTTTTTAAAAAAAGTACTAGATGGATTCTTGCTCCAACAACTTTCACAATAGAAAGCTTGAATAAGTGGTTTAGCTTTTGGGGTCTATTGTCCTATATATTGTTGGCCTTTAGATATTTTAAAAATTATTTTAAAATATAATTATTTTTTATCCTAATGCAGGTCTCTTGCACTAGTCTCTTGAAAAAAAAAAAAAAAAAAAAAAAACCTAAAATGATAGAGGTGTCAAACACGCGTCTACGCGCTCAACAACAACAACAACAACAGCAAAAAAAAAAAAATGAAGACTAAATGATACGAGAAAGCCATCAGATACTGGTTGGTTCAATGCCTTGGTGATACAGAAAGCTATCACGAACGGTCCAAAGCCATAATTCGGTATGTACAAAAGAAAGAACATGTATTGTATGCATCTTTCTAAGATATTTCTAAACAAATATCTACCGCTTGAATCCGGATTCCCTGTTTGGACCAAACAGGGGATCCGGACTCCTATCGCTTTGATGCAAGCAGGGGGTGTATGCATGACTCATCCATTCAACCAGCCTCACTGGTGAACACCTTTTCCACAATTTCAACTCATATTGATTCATTGCTAGTTGTTTTCACTGGTGTTAACGTTTTCCATTGCATTCAACCACCACCATTTGCCCATATAACGATTTAAAGTTTCTCGGAGACACCATGACCATCACAAGGATCAGCCCTATTCTCATACCAAGACGGAGATTATAAAGATTGTAGCTTGCTGCATCTAGACAATGGAGCTTCTTCACACATGGCTTATTGGACATTTTGATCATTTTGGTCATTTTCTATGAGTGCTGCTATTGGCACACCAATTTTTACTTTTCAAACATAGCCAATTTATTATTTTTTTATTACATTATTACCCCTTCATGAAATGACAATAATATTCAAAATTCCATAAAACTCAAAACCCATTCTCCTTTCACACACAAGCTCTTTTTCTTCCTCTCTCACCCATTTCATTCTCCACTTCCTCCATCTTTCTTGGGCAACTCATCTTCACTCACAGATCAGCATTTTCTTCTCCTGGGCAACTCATCTCACTCTACACTTCTCACTCTCTACTTCCTCCATCCTCTTGGGCATTTGCTTCCATTAATTAGTGTTTAAGAGTTGAAGATTCACGCACCAGAAGCAACCCCCATCCGCTTGGCATGAATGCGAGGAGGCATACTACAATATCTTTAGCCGTCATGTGAGGGAGCACTATCAACATGATCAGAATGGACATGAATGTGAGGAAAATAAGGCCCTTGATTAGTTGGAACACAAGCTGATAGTCTGCACTGAACTTCCTCCTTCCCACTGACACAGTCTGCAGAAACCAAGAAGCCATTAAAATAATAACATTTTTTATCACAATAAACAATTAAAAACAAGGAACATTGGAAGAACATGGACAGCAGATGTTATCATTATCGATTTGTTCGGACCTGAAAGTTTGAACAAATCGCTTTTGTTCGGACTTTCAGGTCCAAACAAAAGAAGTGTGTTTGGTCATTCAGTGACCAAACAGATCGCGTCCAAAAGATATGGGGAAGAAGAATAAATGGTAATGTGTTTTAGGGATGCATTTATCTTTGAAAGAGGAGATGGTGGAGATGATGGGTAACACCGGAGAAACCGAGTCGCCGGTGATGTGGAGAGTCCGGTGATTTGTGTGTGAGAAGAAAGGGATGAGGATGTGTGTGAGAAGAAAAAGGGAAATGAAGGGATGGGCAGTTTAGGAAGTTTTAGTGTGTGAAAAAAAATAATATAATTTTTAAAATTTTAAAATTTGTGTAGAGTGAAATTACGTGGGAAAAGTGAAGATCTGTGTGTAAGTAGAGTTTCCCTTTTTCTATCCACTCCATCCTCCTCATCTCCCTCTCCGAAACTGCCACCATGACTCCTCCGTTACGAAACGAGACGGACCGGCTCGCACTGCTTGCCTTCAAAGCCGAGATAACGGACGATCCGTTACAAGCACTGAGTTCATGGAAGAACGACTCGCTCCATTTCTGCGAGTGGCGGGGCGTTACGTGCGGTAGGAAGCACCAACGAGTCCGCATCTTGAGCCTCACGTCTCTCTCTTTGAAAGGACCCCTCTCTCCCCACATAGCGAACCTCTCCTTCCTCTCAAGCATCGACCTCTCCACCAACTGATTCCATGGCCGAGTCCCACACGAGCTCGGCCATCTGTTTCGGCTTCGGCGACTCAACCTGTCCTTTAACTCTTTCCAAGGAGAAATCCCAGCCGCTATAAGCAACTGCTCCAAGCTCTTTCGCTTAGACATTTCATCGAACAGCCTTGTGGGGGAAATCCCTCCGGAGCTCGGTTCCTTACCTGATCTCAAGGTCTTGTATCTTTACAACAATGGTCTTACTGGAAGCATCCCGCCTTCGCTTGGGAATCTCTCGTCGCTCGTCCTAATATCTCTAGCAGGAAATGAGTTGGATGGGAGCATTCCAGACGATCTAGGCCGGATTGCGAACTTGCGTTTCTTTCAAATCTCTCAGAACAAGCTGTCTGGTACGATACCTTCTTCCATTTACAATCTTTCTGATATTTATATGTTTTCGGTAACGGATAATCAGTTACATGGAGCACTTCCTTGGAACCTTGGACTCACTCTTCCTAATCTCGAGCTGTTTTATGTGTCGAGAAACCTGTTTACGAGTTCGATTCCCGTCTCGTTGTCCAATGGCTCGTTGCTTAAAGAGCTTTATTTTACTAATAACCATTTCACTGGAGGGGTACCTATGGATCTTGGAAATCTGCGACTTCTACGTATATTGACTGTTGGGGGTAATCGAATGGGGACTGGGAAAGCAGAGGACTTGAAATTTGTTGATTCATTGACGAATTGTAGCTATTTGCAGCGATTTGGGTTTCAGGAAAATCATTTTTCAGGGCCTTTTCCCAATTCCATTGCTAATCTCTCCACGCAACTGGATTGGTTAGCTATTGGGCAGAATCAGTTATCTGGAAGCATTCCTGCAGGGATTGAGAATCTGGTGAACTTGCGCTCACTTTATTTGAACAATAACCATCTCACAGGCAAAATTCCAGTTGCTTTTGGGAAGCTTAGGAATCTTCAAGAATTGGCATTGTCTGGAAATGGGTTTTCAGGGGAAATTCCGTCCTCTATTGGCAACATGACTGAACTGATCCATCTCCACTTGGATGAGAACTACCTAGAGGGAAGCATACCTCCTAGTCTTGGGAATTGTCTGAAACTTAATCTGTTGAACATTTCTCAAAACAGATTGAGTGGCACAATACCAAAACAGGTGGTTAGCATCTCTTCTATGTCAATCTCGCTCAACTTAGCGCGAAATTTGTTGACAGGGTTCTTACCATTAGAAGTGGGTAGCTTGAAAAACCTTCGAGAAATAGATGTTTCGGAGAATAAATTAACCGGTGAAATTCCACAAGAACTTGGTGAATGTAAGAGCTTAGTCCTCTTACGCCTGCAAAGCAACTTCTTCAATGGAACCATTCCTTTATCTTTGAGTAATTTGAGAGGTGTTGAAGTATTGGATCTTTCACGCAATAATTTGACCGGGCCAATTCCAGAATTTCTAGGGAGTTTGCCTTTTCTTAAGAACCTGAATTTGTCGCTCAATAATTTTGATGGTGAATTACCAGCCACAGGGGTGTTTGGAAATGCAAGCGTGGTTTCAGTCACGGGAAACAGGAAGCTTTGTGGTGGTATCCTGGAGCTCCAATTGCCTGAATGCGTTATTCCCGCACCTAAAAGACAAAAGAAGTCCTTTTCTCTCGCGGTATTTATACCAGCAATTGCCATTGCAGTGTGCTTAGTTTTCTCACCCTGTCTCTGTGCTGTGCTTTATGGAAGAAGAAATTCAAGAATGAAGCTCTCATCGACATCGTCCATGGAAGGTCAGTACACAAGTCTTTCTTACTCAGATCTTCGCAAAGCGACTGATGAGTTTTCTTCAAGCAATTTGATCGGTGTGGGAAGTTACGGTTCCGTCTATAGAGGAACTTTCGCTTTGGACAACACCACTGTTGCAGTTAAGGTGCTCAACCTTCAACGACAAGGAGCCTCCAAGAGCTTCATTGCCGAATGCGAGGCCTTGAGATATGTTCGACACCGGAATCTTGTTAAAGTCTTAGCTTCTTGCTCAAGCATTGATTTCAAAGGCAATGACTTCAAAGCTCTGGTTTATGAGTTCATGCCCAACGGAAGTTTAGAGGAGTGGTTGCATGAAAAGGAAGAAGAGGGCCATCGATTGAAGAACTTGAGCCTTAATCAAAGGCTAAACATTGCTATCGATGTGGCTAATGCTTTAGATTATCTTCACAATCATCATGGAACTCCAATTGTTCATTGTGATATAAAGCCTACTAATGTTCTTCTTGATGACGAAATGGTTGCTCATGTTGGCGATTTTGGCTTAGCAAAGATCCTCCTTGAAGCTAGCAATAAATTTTCAACAACTGATATTAGCTCCATTGCAATAAAAGGATCCATTGGCTATGTTGCTCCAGGTAACAGTTTTACCCTCGGTACTTTTCATTCTTGTTTTATGTTATTTAATTCAATAAATTGCTCCATTGGTTGCATTGATCTAGGTGACAGTTTCATCTTAGGCTTTTCTTCTTGTTTTAATTTGTTTAAATCATGAAATTTCTTGTACCATGATCAAAGCTAATTAGCAATATCAAATTGTATGACCAATACAAATAACTAAGAATCCATATTAGCAAAAGCACCATTGAATTCTCTTGATAAAAGGGATGTTAAATGCTGGGATGTAAACCAATTAGCACAATGGTATATAGTTTTGGGGTCATTCTTCTTAGATATCTCCTTTTACTTCCAATTAATTCTCTTGCGTGTGGCAATTGAAGAAGCTGGCCCATCCATTTGATGAATGTTGCTAAAATTTCTTTTACTAGTTTCATATGCACTATTACACTTTTTTTAAGTCTTATTTGTCCACATCAAATCCCGCATTCTCCCTGATCCCATGGCCCCCATATGCAACAATTTATTTTACTGACATCATTTTTTTCTTTCACATGCTTAGATTTTCAAGAAATGAACTCTCTCTCTCTCTCTCTCATACTATTAGAAAAAAAATCCTTGTTCTCACTTTGAAAATGAAATTTGTGTTTTGTTGCTCTATAATATATCTTAGAATATTTACTTGCTTATGATTGTAAAATCCAATGAAATGCAGAGTACGGTATGGGTGGTGATGTGTCAACCGTTGGGGATGTGTATAGTTATGGGATCCTTCTATTAGAGTTATTTATGGGAAGGAGACCGACGGAAGACACATTTAAGAATGGTCTAAGTCTTCATGAGTTTGCAAAGATGGCTTTCCCTGATCGAGTGATGGAGATAGTTGATCCACTGCTCATAGAAGAAAATGATCTAGTGCTAGAATGCTTTGCTTCAGTTGTTAGAGTTGGAATTGCATGCTCGATGCAAACACCAAGAGATAGAATGCAAATGAAAGAGGTTGTCTTGGAACTGCTTGTGATAAAGGATAAATTCCTGGGGGCTGGAATCTACAAATAGAGATGAAAAATGTTGAGCATGCCTTCTTTTGTAATCAGAGTACTGACCTCTTATTGCTTAGAGTAAATAGATTGTTTGAAGTGATCTATCATGATTGGTTGTCTATTGGTGATTTCATATTACATAAATTTTTTTTTTTGGTCATTGGTGGGCTTTTGATTGTACATTGTAGCCTTGTTACTTTGTAGATATACGTGTATAATGTTATATATGAAGTCTATTAGTTTATTCTTAACAAAGGTTACATGTAAGTTGACTGGTATTTAATACATAGCTTGCCTGCACCTCTAGTTGACTTGTTAGCTTGGCCAGGTTGACTCCACTCGAGATCTCGAGATTAGAAGTCAAGTTGTGTGTCGACTCCCGGATACCAATTACATATCTCAGTCATGCTTCTGACTTGGCTGTCTTAGTCGACTTCGCTGACAACTCAGACATGATTCTGGCTGAGTAATGCTCATTTTTGTTCTGCTAATTTCATTAATGGGTCTGTTGTTTGTAATTGAATAGGTAGGAATTCATGGTCAGTGAGGATCATCAAAGGATTATTGGAGAGTTGTTGTTGTTGTTGTTGTTTTTTTTTTGGGGGGGGGGGGGGGGGGGGGGGGGTGGAATATAGATTAGCGATGTAGATGGACCTTGACTATCCTAGGATTCGAGTATAAAGTTTGGGGTGGGTTGTTGAAGAATATAGATTAGCGATGTAGATGGCCCTTGACTATCATAGGACTTGAGTATAAAATGGCTGATATAGGTGGGACCTTGCGCATTCCACCACCACCACGAATATAGATTAGCGATGTAGATGGACTTTGACTATCCTAGGATTTGAGTATAAAGTTTGGGGTGGGGGGGGGGGTGATATAGATTAGCGATGTAGATGGACCTTGACTATCCTAGGATTCGAGTATAAAGTGGCTGATATATGTGGGACCTTGCGCATTCCACCACCACGAACTTGTAAGGCTATAAATACCACTTGGCCAGACTAAAGAAGGGACTGATCCTGGGAAAGAATAGAAAAACCTAAGCTTTCCTTAGCTCTCCTCTTTGTAGGGCTTAACCGTTTAAGAGAGAGTTATCAAGGTGTGTGTTAAGGGACTCATCGAGTTCCCTTGAATTGAACCTTGCTTAACTGCTATTTATTCTCGTCTGTCTAGCTGCTGTTTGTTGTAAAAGGAACACCAATGGTAATAATTGGCTGAAAGTTTAGTGGCTTCCCAGACCTCTAAATTGTAATAAGTAACATCATATTAGATCAAAGAATTGCCTTATCCACCCAAAGTATCAATAGTATCCCTCAAAATCTGCTTTCACAGGGGGTAGTTTGTTCTCCGGGTATACTGATCAAAGGAGAACCCAGGTGGAACCTAGTGGAACTAATTTGGGTTGCTCTCAGGAAAGTGTGGGGCCGAACAAAGAGAATTTTGGTTCGAACAGAAAAGCTAAACTTGGTTTTGGTGGGAAGAGAGAGACATCTGCTGATGTTTACTGATTCGAGCTGACACAAACTACTATTTTGTTCGAAAATAAGATTAAATGCCAATCCATATCAATGACACTAGTAATTTGTATCAGTTTTAGGCTCATCGTTCTTGGGGTCCAATGCAGATACATAGATCCATGGATGGACTTGTGCCCCATCGATCTGTTTGACCCAAGGGCAGGGGAGGAAGTTTTGAAATTTTTGCTGAAGGGATGTGTGTGTGTGGTCAATTTAGGTGAGAATTGTCAGCCGTGTATTCCACAAATCCATATCTGACGCTCGGCCAACTGCTATTCATTTCTAATAATAATGTCTTATAAAATTATTATACTAAACATTAAGGGTTACTTTAGGATGACCAAATGAGGTTAGTATTTTAACACTTCTTGGTCTCATCTAGGCTTTCCATCCCCCACCCCAATGACTATTGACAATAAACACGCAAACACATAAATATTTATATGAGAACTGAGCGCACAATTCTTACGTGCAGTCCGGGCTATTTTCTACACCACCTAGCCCATGTATGGTCATGTTAACCCCATTGCTAGCATAAACCCCCACTAAATTGCCACAACTCCAAATTGGTACTCATCCTTCCGGCACGTACTTTGACATTAATGATTGAAACCCAAAAAAAAAAAGGGTGCTTTACAAAAGCACTAAGCGAGGATACGATGATCTAATGGAGTGGATACTTACTATACCCATAGATTTCATTAATATCTTCCCTGCCCTTTATTTCTGTCATTGGCACGGCCCTAAGTGTGCCCCAAAAGTAAGTTCACATGGTCTTACATGTTGATAGTTCTCACCTAATGAGATGAGTTGAACCGAGCCGAGCAAGATCCAGTCTAAGCAACCTGACTACCTTATTCCAAGTTTAGCTTATCATTTTTGTTTAGGCTAGGATTTAGCCTAATTACATATCTAGCCATACACTCATTTGGATATAAAGTAAAATACATGTGCACCAAGTTGTACCTGAATCTAACCTGATCACAAGATGGCGTCTAACTATAGAAAAGAAAGTAGAACTGATTTTGAAGCTAAAAAACAATTAGAGCCCTTGCTCAATTTATTTTCTAGCTTGGATTGTCTGGATGGTCCAAGAAATTGTGATATATTTTCATTTGTAACACTAATGCAATGGTCAACTTGTGCTGTACATTTGGATTTCAAAATGTTGGAGACTAGTCAACTTTTATATAATGGAAAACTGCTCATACAAAATTGCATTTTAGGCCCACCTAATGGGCACAGCAACATGATCTTTTGATAGCATTTGTACTGCAGTGTTCTGATATAGAAGTTTAGGTGAACTCCTTGCGAAAAAACATACCTAGCTATTCCACATGGAGTCGTGCATCTGTTTGTACTTACTTGCCAAAAATCAAAATAATTTTTAAGCGTATGATAGAAATTGTATGCCTTCATTAAGACAATTGAAGAGTATGATGAAATGTTTACAATGGATTCAACCCAACAAACATGTCCTTAATCACTTGCAATCTTTTGACAACATCTATCATCTCCATTTGTTTTCTTTGTGACTCTATTCTAACTATAGAAACCAAGCACTTAGGAATTCTTGCTCTCCTATTATAGTTATTATTGACATTATTTAAATATAATTTCCCTTCTCCCAAAAGTAGTTGCGGATCAACAATCTATAACACTTGAGTGCTTAGAGCCATCTTAGCAAATTCATGCAGACTTAAACCATCCTTGAACATATCATCTATGGCCTTTTCCTAGTGAACATTTGACCTCCCAATCCATATTCTACAATACAGACAAGTCCAATTTTCATTAGAACTACCAAAAAAAATAAAAATTAGGAGTGTTTATAATATAAATAAAATGACAAAAAGACCACTTTATTGAATTAAAAAATCCATATAAGAAATAAAAGAAATATAAGGAGAGAGCAGTATTTGGAGAAACATATCCAATAGACTCCTTTATTGCACTTGAGTGACTTTCATGATGAAAAAAAAAAAAAAATCATTTGGCTTGTATGATAAAAACAAAAAACTGATTTGATTTCATACGTGTGGACTATTTGAAATGCTTTTTTCTATTACTAGTGGAGCCCTGCACGTGCAATGCACGTGCAAGGAACATACTCTTTCAGTATGATAATCTGAAAAAATAAAGTCATTGAAAAACTCAATATTAACTATCCCAATGGAGAATGACCATGTAACAAATTAAGTAATTTACAATCATTCATTATTCTTATGAAATTTAACAAAAGCTTCTATAGAAAAAAGTAAGAAGAAGATTGAATAACAATATATATGGAAAGAAACTGATTTAAAAAAAAAGTTGAAAACTAACATTTTCTGGCCATACATGATTATGCAAAACACTCACTAATTTCAATATAGATCGATAGTCCGGCCTATTTCCCATTAGAATTTGTCTAAAACTTAGCACCAAATACATACCAAATTCAATGAAACAAAATACTAACCAACCAAAATAATACCCAACTCATAGCTTTAAACGAATCAATAACAAATCACAAGGATTCCAATCAATCTTTGGCATTCTCATCCCTTCCTCTGACAAGCAAATCGTGTCTTTACAGGCATTGGGATTGAAGTTGAAATTTTTTATACATGAAAATCTCAACTGAAATTTCTCATTTGAGCTCTTACATTTTATACATATATATAATATAATAATACGAAGTGGGGCCCACATATGTGTAGTTCTCTTGTATTTTATATATATAATATGATAATACTAAGTGGGTCCATAGATGTCTAAATGTAGAGAAAAAGCATGACAAATTCTTCCACTAAGTGGGGCCCACAGACGTGTAGTTCTCTTTTATTATATATATATATATAATATAATAATACTAAGTGAGGTCCACAGATGTGTCGAGAAAAAGTATGGCAAGTTCTTCTCTTTTATTGGGGCCCATATATGTGTAGTTCTCTTTTATTTTATATATATAATATCATAATACTAAGTGGGGCCCACAGATGTGTAGAGAAAAGCATAACACTTTTTTCTGTTTTATAATAAGGGCATAGATATTATATGATTATTATTATGATATAATAAGAATATATTATTATATTATATTATATTATAATATTTGGGAGGGGCCACAGGGGTGTAGTGAAAAAGTATATAACTTCTCTTCTCTTTTATAATAAGAGTATAGATATAGATTTTATATTATTATATAATAATAATAATATATTATTATTATATTATATTTTAAGATTTGGGGGTGGCCCCACAAAGGTGTAGTGAAAAAGTTTGTAATTTCTCCTCTTTTATAATACTATAGATATAGATATAAGATAAGATAAGATAAGATAAAATTGTAGATAGATTATAATATTTGAGGGTGGGCCCCATAAAGGTATAGTGGAAAAGTTTGTAATTTTTCATAATAATATATTATTATATTACACTATTTGGGGGTGGGCTCCATAATGGTGTAGTGAAAAAGTTTGCATTATAATATTTGGGGTTGGGCCCCACAAAGGTATAGTGAAAAAGTTTGCAATTTCTCATAATAATATATTATTATATTTCGGGGTAGGCCCCACAAAGGTATAGTGAAAAAGTTTGCAATTTCTCAAAATAATATATTATTATATTATATTATAATATATGGGGGTGGGCCCCACAATGGTGTAGTGAAAAAGTTTGCAATTTCTCATAATAACATATTATTATATTATATGATACTATTTGGGGGTGGGCCCCACAATGGTGTAGTGAAAAAGTTTGCATTATAATATTTAGGGTTGGCCCCAACAAAGGTGTGGTGAAAAAGTTTGCAATTTCTCATTATAATATGTTATTATATTATATTATTATATTTGACGGTGGGCCCCACAATGGTGTAGTGAAAAAATTTACATTATAATATTTTAGGGTGGGCCCCACAAAGGTGTAGTGAAAAAGTTTACAATTTCTCAAAATAATATATTGTTATATTATATTATAATATATGGGGGTGGGCCCTACAATGGAGTAGTGAAAAAGTTTGCAATTTCTCATAATAATATATTATTATATTATATGATACTATTTGGGGGTGGGCCCCCACAATAGTGTAGTAAAAAAGTTTGCATTATAATATTTGGGGTTGGCCCCAGCAAAGGTGTGGTGAAAAAGTTTGTAATTTCTCATAATAATATATTATGATATTACATTATAATATTTGGGGGTGGGCCCCACAATGGTGTAGTGAAAAAAGTATGCAACTTTCCTTCTTTTATAATAGTAGTAGATAGTAGATAGCAAATATTTGGAGGTGGGCCCCACAATGGTGTAGTGAAAAAGTTTGCATTATAATATCTTGGGGTGGGCCCCACAAAGGTGTAGTGAAAAGATTTTGTAATTTCTCAAAATAATATATTTTTATATTATATTATAATATTCGGGGGTGGGCCCCACAATGGTGTAGTGAAAAAGTTTGTATGACAGATAGATAATAAGGGTATAGATATTATATTATTATTATTATTATTATTATTATAAAATATATGATTATATTTTATTATAATATTTTGGGTGGGCCCCACAATAGTGTGGCGAAAGAACCATGCAACATAGCCTCTTTTATAATAGTAGATAGATAGATAGATATAATATTTCGGGTGGGCCCCACAATGGTTGGGTGAAAAAGATATTATATTATTATTATTATTATGATATAATAATAGTATAGTATTGTAATATTTGGGGGTGGGCCCCACACTGGTGTAGTGAAAAAGTTTGCAATTGCTCATAATAATATATTATTATATTATATGATATTATTTGGAGGTGGGCCCCACAATGGTGTAGTGAAAAAATTTGCATTATAATATTTGGGGTTGGCTCCAACAAAGGTGTGGTGAAAAAGTTTGTAATTTCTCATAATAATATATTATGATATTACATTATAATATTTGGAGGTGGGCCCCACAATGGTGTACTGAAAAAAGTATGCAACTTTCCCTCTTTCATAATAGTAGTAGATAGTAGACAGTAGATAGTAGATAACAGATATTTGGAGGTGGGCCCCACAATGGTGTAGTGAAAAAGTTTGTATGAGATAGATAGATATAATATTTTTGGTGGGTCCCACAATCGTTGGGTGAAAAAGATATATAATAATAATATATTATTATATTTTATTATAATATTTTGGGTGGGCCCCACAATGGTTGGGTGAGAAAGATATTTTACTATTATTATGATATAATAATATATTATTATATTTTATTATAATATTTTGGGTGGGCCCCACAATGGTTGGGTGAAAAAGATATTATATTATTATTATTATATATAATAATAATATATTATTATATTTTATTATAATACTTTGGGTGGGCCCCACAATGGTTGGGTGAAAAAACTTGGCAATTTTGCCTCTTTTATAAGGGTAGATAGAGATTGTGAATTCTATTTGGGTTGGGCCCGACTTCACTCTCTACCACCAAATCCAAACTCGGCCCGTATCTTAAACATACATAAATTTAGGTTTGAATTTGGCCCGTGTACCAAAACCTGAAGTTAAAGTCCGTCCAGTCCAAAGCATCTGATCCCTGGTTGGGCTTGGGTTAGCTCAGTCCATAAGCACCCCTATTTGGATCAATCAATTACACGTGCTTAGCATGGTCAATAGAATCCATACAAAAAAATATCATTTAGTTTTATAATAAAAATAAAAAAATTGATTTGATTTCATATATGTGGACTATCTGAGATCTAAAATACAACATTAATTTTTTTAAAAAGAACTCTATAAACTTAAAAATAGTTATCGGTAGGGAGGATGCTATCGCCATGTGCAATAATTACAAAATAGAGTTTCTCTTAATTTTTGATAAAAAAATAGATTTAAAGATGTACTGGATTTTATCATTCTTAAAATAAATTATTAAATCAAAATCAATAAAAAAAATTTAATTCTTTTTATCATATCTTTTACTTTTCATTATTTTTTAGATAGAAAAGAGATTAGAAAATGTGCTAAATTATATCATTCTTAAAATAAACCCAACTTTGCCAATTGACAGACCCTATTCTCAATCATAGAAATCACTGACCACAATTTTGAAATCTCTAATCTGAGTTTTAGAAATCTCTAACCCCGAAAATAAAATATTTTCAATTCTAGAAATCCCTAATAAAAAATCCAGAAATCCCTACCCCCAAAATCAAAATATTTCAAATTCTAAAAACTTCTAACTCTAAATTGAAATCTCTAATCAGAAATTAAGAAACCCCTAACCCTAAATTCGAGACTCCTATTAAAAAATATATAAAACTTCATGAAATTTAAATAAAAAACCATATCCCCAATAAAAACCCTAATCCTAATTAAAAAAAAAACTTTAAAAAAAATCTAAAACTTTAAATCATACAATAATAAAATAAATAGTAAAACAGAGACTTACTAAACAAAGTTAAACAATGAAAAAAGATAAAAGAATGATGCCAATTACCAAATGGGTTTGGAGGCTCGTTAATGTGATGATAATAAAAATTATATTGAATTTCAGCAAAAAGAAAAGAAAACTAAAAGAAGTAAAACAACATTATATATAATAAGAAGGGGAAAAGAATTTATTATAATGAGACTTGGTAGTTAAAATTGAAGGGTTGATAATAGGGGTGTCCATGGCATGGGTTAGGGAGGGCTGTGCAATATCCTAGACCGGCCCATTTTTTAGACTGTTGACTTACGCCCGGTCCGGCCCTAGCCCAACTTGGAAATAAGTACTTGGCCGAATCTGACCTGCCTGAAAAAGGTTAAGCTCGAGTCTGGGTGGATCATGTTTTTGTTAAAAAAGAAATGTCTACCGCTTAATACCTAAAGTTGTAGCTCAAGTTGAGAAATCCCTTGATCTTTGGTCAATTTGCTAATGGGCTGACACTAGCCCTTGCCCAACCGAGCCAAGGTGAGACCCATCTTTAGATGAAGTTCTTTCTCAGCATACACTGCTGCATGAAATTATTTTATTTTATTTTTTTGGTAAAAAAAAAAAATGTTACTTCACCATCAAGTGTGTCCTTTGGTTTCTCCCTCGCCAAAAGGAGTTGAAATCAAATGTTTTACCCCGTGTTGACGGTGGGAACCTCACTTAACAGCTGGCACCACGGCCCACGCGCATTGGCAGGCTCCTGTGGTGACGTGGCGGCGCCTGATTGGCGTCCTCAGGGAGGAAAACCCGATTCGGACCATTTGCTGATATTTGCCGAGTTAGGTGTGTCCATTTCACTACCTC
Source organism: Umbellularia californica (assembly GCA_028538565.1). Taxonomy (NCBI): domain Eukaryota; kingdom Viridiplantae; phylum Streptophyta; class Magnoliopsida; order Laurales; family Lauraceae; genus Umbellularia; species Umbellularia californica. The sequence continues at coordinate 106,534,621 of JAPQWN010000001.1, forward strand.
TTAAGAAGTTAGAGCTGCGACGAGCCCCAGTACTATCTCTTGAAAGATGAAAAGCACATTCAACCAAATGATAGAGAAAGCCATCAGATACTGGTTCAGTGCCATAAATTGGCGATACAGAAAGCTAGCACGACCAGGTCCAAAGCCATAACTCGGTATGTACAAAAGAGAGAACATGTATGCATCTTTCTAAGATATTTCTGAGCAAATATTTATCGCTTTGATGCAAGCAGGGGGTGTATGTATGATTCATCCATTCAACATGCCTCACTGATGTTAACCTTTTCCACAATTTCAACTCATATTGATTCACTGCTAGTTGTTTTCACTGGTGTTAACCTTTTCCACACAGTAACCCTCACCGACTAAAATCGCCCACTTCATTCAACCACCACCATCTGCCCATCCAACGATTTAAAGTCTCTCGGAGACACCATCACCATCACAAGCATCAACCCTATTCCCGTACCAAGACGGAGATTATAAAGATAGTAGCTTGCTGCATCTAGACAATGGAGCTTCTTCACACATGGCTTGTTGGGCATTTTGGTCATTTTCCATCCACTCCATCCTCCTCATCTCCCTCTCCCAAACCGCCACCACCACCACACCGCTACGAAACGAGACGGACCGGCTCGCGCTGCTCGCCTTCAAAAACAAGATAATGGGTGATCCGCTTCAAGCATTGAGTTCATGGAACGACTCGCTCCATTTCTGCGAGTGGCGGGGCGTTACGTGCGGTAGCAAGCACCAACGAGTCCGCATCTTGAACCTCACGTCTCTCTCTTTGGAAGGACCCCTCTCTCCCCACATAGCGAACCTCTCCTTCCTCTCAAGCATCGACCTCTCCAACAACGGATTCCATGGCCGAGTCCCGAACGAACTCGGCCATCTGTTTCGGCTTCGGCGACTCGACCTGCACTTGAACTCTTTCCAAGGAGAAATCCCAGCCGCTATAAGCAACTGCTCCAAGCTCTTTCGCTTAGACATTTCATCGAACAGCCTTGTGGGGGAAATCCCACCGGAGCTCGGTTCCTTGCCTAATCTCAAAAGCTTAACTCTTTACAAAAATGGTCTTACTGGAAGCATCCCGCCTTCACTTGGGAATCTCTCGTCGCTCGTCCAAATATCTCTAAGAAGAAATGAGTTGGATGGGAGCATTCCAGACGATCTAGGACGGATTTCCAAACTGCAAATCTTGCAGATCACCGAAAATAAACTGTCTGGTACGATACCTTCTTCCATTTACAATCTATCCGATATTTTCTTATTCTCGGTAACGGATAATCAATTACATGGAACCATTCCTTCGAATCTATGCCTCGCTCTTCCTAAGCTCCAGCTGTTTTATGTGGCAAAAAACCGGTTTTCGGGTTCGATTCCGGTTTCGTTATCCAATGCCTCGTTGCTTCAAGAGGTTTATTTTACCCACAATGATTTCACTGGAGGGGTCCCGATGGATCTTGGAGATCTGCAGTTCTTAAGTATATTTTCTATTGGGGGTAATCGAATGGGGACAGGGAAAGCAGAGGAGTTGAAATTTGTGGATTCATTGACCAACTGTAGCAGTTTAGAGCATTTTACTTTCCAGGAAAATCGTTTTGCTGGGCCTTTTCCCAGTTCCATCGCTAATCTCTCCACCCAACTGAATGTGTTGGGTATTGGGGAAAATCGGTTATCTGGAAGCATTCCGGAGGGGATTGTAAATCTCGTCAAGTTGGGCAAATTGTATATGAACAATAACCTTCTCACGGGTGAAATTCCAGTTGCTTTTGGCAAGCTTTGGAATCTTCAGGAGTTGGAGTTGTCGGGTAATAAGTTTTCAGGGAAAATCCCACCGTCTATCGGAAATATGACTGAACTGAGTCAACTTTACTTGCAAGAGAATAACTTAGAGGGAAGCATACCTTCGAGTCTTGGGAATTGTTTGAGGCTTATTCTCTTGAACATTTCTCAAAACAATTTGAGTGGTGCAATACCAAGACAGGTGATGAGCATCTCTTCTTTGTCAATCTCCCTCAACTTAGCGCAAAATTCATTGATAGGGCGGTTACCATTAGAAGTGGGTAGCTTGAAGATTCTTCGAGAAATAGATGTTTCGGGGAACAGACTAACGGGTGAAATTCCTCAGTCGCTTGGCAATTGTGAGAGCTTAGTCCTCTTACGTCTGCAAAGCAACTTCTTCAATGGAACCATTCCTTCGACTTTGAGAGATCGCAGAGCAATTGAAGTGTTGGATTTTTCATGCAATAACTTGACTGGGCAAATTCCAGAATTTCTAGGGAGTTTCTCTTTTCTTAGGAACCTGAATTTGTCATTCAATGATTTTGATGGTAAATTACCAGACAAAGGAGTGTTTGGAAATGCAAGCGTGGTTTCAGTCATGGGAAATGGTAAGCTCTGTGGGGGCATCCCACAACTGCAATTGCCTAAATGCGTTAGTCCAACACCTAAAAGACGAAAAAAGTCTTTTTATCTTGCAGTATTTATGCCGACAATTTTTCTTGCAGTGTGCTTAATTTTTTCATCATGTCTTTGTGCGGTGCTTTATGGAAGAAGAAAATCTAGGTCAGTGGAAGGTCTGCACACGAGTATTTCTTACTCAGATCTTTGCAAAGCAACTGATGACTTTTCATCAAGTAATTTGATTGGTGTGGGAAGCTATGGTTCTGTCTATAGAGGAACTTTTGCTTCGGATAACACCACTGTTGCGGTTAAGGTGCTCAACCTTCAACGACAAGGAGCCTCCAGGAGCTTCATTGCCGAATGTGAGGCCTTGAGAAATGTTCGACACAGAAATCTTGTTAAAGTCTTAACTTCTTGCTCAAGCATTGACTTCAAAGGAAATGACTTCAAAGCTCTGATCTATGAGTTCATGCCCAGTGGAAGTTTAGAGGACTGGTTGCATCCGAAAGAGGAAGAGGGCCATCAGTTGAGGAACTTGAGCCTTAGTCAGAGGCTAAACATTGCCATTGATGTGGCTAATGCTTTAGATTATCTTCATTACCATCATGGAACTCCAATTGTTCATTGTGATATAAAGCCTACTAATGTTCTTCTTGATGGTGACATGGTTGCTCATGTTGGCGATTTTGGCTTAGCAAAGATCCTCTTGGAAAGTAGCAATAATTTTTCTTCGACTGATATTAACTCAATTGCAATAAAGGGATCCATTGGATATGTTGCTCCAGGTAATACTTTCATTCTTGCACTTTTTATTCATGTCTTCTTATGTTTACTACATTTAAGTGAACCACTGGGTGTGTTGAACCGGTTAACAATTTCATCCTTAATTTATTTTCTTCTTGTCGTGTCTTGGTTAATTCATGTACTTTCATTGTAGATATGTGACATGATCAACAACTAATTAGCAATATGAAATTGTATGATACATAAATATCTATGTTTCCATCGTATCATAATCTCCTTAGAACTCTTTTTTTTTTTTTTGAAATGCTCCTTAGAACTCTTGATAGTGGGAAGCTAAATGATGGGATGTTTCCCAATTGGCAAACAATGAAACATTGTTTTAGTGGCATTATTCTTAGATATCTCTTATTACTTTTTTATTAATTCACTTGAATGCTATAGTTGAAGAAGCTGGCCTACCCATCTGATGAAATTAACAATGCTAAAATTTGTTTTACTAGTTGCATAAGATATCCACTGTCACACTCTTTATCTTATTTTTCAGCCTCAAACCTGCATTCTTCTTGATCCCATGGCCCGTTGATGCAACACTTTACTGACATTTGCATTTTTTTGAAGCATGCCTAGGTTATTAAGAATTGAATCCCCCTTCTCATAGTTATAGGAGAAATATCCTTGTTTTTAAAATCAAATTTTGTGTTCTGTTGCTCTAGATCTAAAGGAATATTGACTTGTGATTGTAACCAAAAAGAAAAATGAATTGCAGAGTATGGTATGGGTGGTGTTGTGTCAACCTTTGGGGATGTTTATAGTTATGGGATCCTTCTGTTAGAACTATTTACCGGAAGAAGACCAACTGAAGAAATGTTTAAGAATGGTCTAACCCTTCACGAGTTCTCAAAGATGGCTTTCTCGGATCGAGTAATGGAGATAGCAGATCCACTACTTGTAGAAGAAAATGACCAAGACGATGCTTGCAACAACGTTGAAAGTACCAGAGGCAAAGGGCAGAGGGTGGTGGAATGCTTTGCTTCAGTTGTTAGAATCGGAATTGCATGCTCTATGGAAACACCAAGGGACCGAATGCAAATGAAAGAGGTTGTCTCGGAAATGCTTGTGATAAGGGATAAATTCCTGAGGATTGGAATCTACAAAGAGGGATGAAAAATGTCGAGCATGCTGCATGCTTTCTTTTGATTATATTATCTGAGTACCTAGTTACCTTTGTCTTGATCATCAGCTCAGAGTAAACAGATTGCTGGAGGTGTTTGATCACGATTGGTCGTCAACTGGTGTCATCATATGACATAATTCCACTTTGTTTTTGGTGGGCCTTTGTGCTACATTTTAACCATGTAACTATGTTTATATACTTTTATCATGTCATATATGGAGTCCTATTAGTTTATTCTGAAGGAACATTACATGTAAGCGGAGTGGTGTTTGATACATAGCTTGCCTGTACCTCAAGTTGACTTGTTGGCTTGGCCAAGTTGACTCCACCCGAGATTAGAAGTTGTGCATGGACTACTGGATACCAATTACTTAGCCTAGTCATTGGGTTGACTTTGCTGAATTCACGGACGTCTGTGGACATGATTCTGGCCGAGTAATGCTCATTTTTGTTCTGCTAATTGTATTAGTGAGGTTCAGTTTGTTTGCTTAGAATACATAGGAATTGAATAGGTAGGAATTCATGGTCAAATGAGGACCATGAAAGGATTATTGAAGAGGTGGGGTGTGTAGAATCTAAAGTAGCAATATCGATGTGACCTTAACTTTCGTAAGATTTGAATATAAAGCGGCTGGTATGGATGGAACCTTGCGCAGTTTATCCTTCCGTGCCACTTGGCCAGACTAAAGAAGGGTCCGATCCTGGGAATGAATTGAAAAGCCTTAGCTTTCCTTAAACTCTAATTTTTATTAAGTAACATCATAATAGATCATAGAACTGCCTTGTCCAGCCAAAGCATCACTAGTATTGCTTAAAATCTGCATTCATAGCGGTAGTTTGTTGTCGGGCGTACTAATCAAAGGAGGACCAAGTGAGACCATTGGAACTAATCTGCTCTGCTCTCGGGAAAGTGCGACGCAAAACAGTAAAGCTGAACTTGGATTGAGTTGGAAGAGATTGACGTCTGCTGAAGTTCATTTGTTCAAGCTGACACAAACTTGTATTTTGTTCGAAGACAAAGATCTAAAGGCCAAACACTAACAATGACGCTAGTTTTACCCAAAAAAAAAAAAAAAAACCCAATGACGCTAGTAATGCGTTTCACTTTTAGGGCCATCATGCTTGGGGCCCAACGTGGACACAGAGATCCACGGATGGACTTGTGCCGCATGGATCTACTGGACCAAAGGGCAGGGGAGAAAATTTTCTGAAGGGTCCATTATTTAAGTAAAACAGAAGATTCATTTTTTTTTTTTTTTTTTTGCCTGAAGGGGCCATTATGTAACTTAAACATAAGATTTCTATAATTTTTTCCTAATAGTTACATGTCTGGCTTTAGCTTGTAAATCAGGCTCCATAAATAGTGAGTTCTCGAGTAGATTTGCATGCTGGACAAAGAGATTTTTTTTTCAAAATAAAGAAAAATACAAAGAGAAATTGTAAGGGGTTCCCTTGAATTATTAGGGTTCTTGGTTCTAATTGATGAATTTCGGCCCCTAATAGATGAATTAGGGCAATTAGAATTAATTACTAGGGTTCTTGGTTCTAATTTGAAGTTATGTTAATAGGTCACCTCAACTAATAATTATGTTCAATTTGGTCTCAACTGTGATTTTACAACTTGATAAAAACAAAATAATATTGGAATATGGTAAATTGGGTCAAATAGTGATTTTTAATCATTGGCCAGACTAAAGAAGGGACCGGTCTTGGGAATGAATTGAAAACCCTTAGCTTTACGTTGTAATAGATCACAAGCACAATAATCCGTGCTTAGCACAGTATCTCAAGGCATTGCAAAATAAATAATCATATTTTAAAAAGTTTATGAAAATACCACTTTTCACATAGCAAGTTGCATAAATGGAAATATGAAAGTTAGAGCACAAAGGGAGTGAGCAGAATAGAAGAGATGAGATAGAAGAGAGTTTTTAATGTAAGATATTACTAAAACTTAAAAAAGTAAAGAGTAAAGGTGAGTGGTTTGTTTAAAAAAGATATGAGTGGGTAGTTGCATGAATGAGTAAAGTAGAGTAAATGTGGAACATTTGAACAAAAAAAGCACAACTTGGGAGTCAAAATTAGAATTGCTAGTCAAAATTAAAGCCAAAACCCTAGATTTTAATATATTTTAATAGAACTGTCTTATCCACTCAAAGAATCACTAATATCTCTTAAAATCTGCATTCGTAGGGGTAGTTTGTTATGGGGTATACTGATCAAAGGAGGACCAAGTGAGACCATTGGACTCTGGGGAAAGTACAATGCAAAACAGAAAAGCTGAACTTGGATTGGGTTGGAAGACATTGGCATGTTCATTTGTTCAAGCTGACACAAACTAGTATTCTGTTCGAAGATAAGATCAAAAGCCAAACATTAACAATGACGTTAGTAATGCGTATCACTTTTAGGGCCATCATACTTGGGGTACAATGGGGGAACACATGGATCCATGGAGGGACTTGTGCCGAATGGATCTACTGGTCCCAAGGGCAGGGGAGAACATCTTCTGAGGGGTCCATTATGTAACTGACACGACCCGAGCCCGAGATTATAATTAATCCTAGTTAACCCCGAGTCACGTCGCATACTTACTCCCGAGAACTTCAATCATATAAAGTCACAAGGGATATCAAATAACACATTATGCGGAATATAAACAAATATACATTGCTCCTATATAAAACAAAAATTCATTTACAATATTGACAACATTCACTTGCATATTTAAGTACAATGCAAGGAATGAAAAGTGTGAAACGTTCCAACAATTCCTACAAAGTTCTCATTTCCACTATACTAATCCTCCTGGAAGTACCAGAGTGGTCTCCTCTTTTGGCGCTGTGGTCTCAGAAGGACCGGCATGGGCAGCTCTGCCTGTAATGCTATCAATAACATTATGAATTCAACAATTCAGCAATGTATAAATAATTATATGATTGAATATGCTAATTACACATTTAATCCGTCTAACTCCTTGTTAGACTAGTACAAATATAATTCAAAATCAATATGAGTTTTTGTTATTTGGCAAACTACAATAACATTTCATTTCAATTTCCATCTTCCTAAAAAGGAAGGATTGCCATCTTCCATACGGAAGGATTCATATAGTGTGAGATTTATCAGTGTCCGGGCCAGGGACATCTGATATCACCACGGAGTTCCGGAACACTCCCAAATAATCTGCTGTAGCAGTCATAGCTTCAATGAGCTTATAGAAATCACTATGTAATGCCAAACTCAATCAACAATACAATTAACAATTAATTATGTTCAATGACGAATTAATGGATATAATTCAATAAACAATCCATTTAGGATTCAATTCACAATTTCAATTAAACAATACCAACCAATCGGGTGAAATCCTCAGTTGTTTAATGTACGTGTTATTCTCGATGAGCATCATAATTTATGTAAATTTGTACATTAAAGTTCCCTTAAATAACACCCATGGAGGTATACACAATAACAACAGCCTTGATATGATCAATAGGCTCTTTTCCTTAGCTCAGAAATAATTCTGAAATCTTATTAATTTCGGTTAACTAATCGATTTAATCGGCTATTTTTAGAAACTAATTTTCATCATCAATTACCATGATTCAGCTTGGTTAACCTTTTGGTTAACTCCCAATTCATCTTGGATCTAAATCCAAGAACATTACTTTACGGAAAGATTAATTGATTAAAATCTCTTATTTATATTATAATTAGTCATTAGACATTTAATTAAATTTTGAATCATAGATGTCATCAAAGTTAGGGCCTGTTTTAATTATCCCTATATCAACTTCATTTCTCAATCTATGATCACTAGGAGGTGTGTACCATTGATTTCTACATTTTAAGAGCTTTTCAACGATATATGGAACTCAAAAATCGGACATATGGGTCAAAAGTTATGGCCATTCAAAGTTGGCATTGTTGGCCCAATGGGCCGACCCACTCGAGCAGGCCCAATCCGGCTGGCCCAATTTTGGGCAAAATTTCATCAAAACAACCTGTTTATGCACTGTTTTTCCACCCCCTTCTTCCCAATGCTTTCTACTCCAGCACAAATCCATTCATAACCTGCAATACAAACATAGGAGCTCCTGTCCTCTCCTCAATCCCATTCATTCATCAAAATAACACTTTTATTTCATCATAGAATCTATTTCCATGTCAATATACTAATACAAATCAATATTTCATTCCATACAAAACAGAATTGAATCATAATCACCATTAAAACACACATGCAATCTAGAAAATCAACATCTAATCATTTTGAGATGTTTATACTTGCCTCTAGTTGCAATTTGACAAAAAACCCCTTTCTTTTGAGCTCTAATTGAGACAAATTCTTCCCCAATTCAAAACCCTAGTAACAAGAACAAACCCAAAACGAATTTCTCTTGAATTGTTTGTAATATAATCACTATAAACCAATTAATCACAACCTAAGAGGTTTCTAAAAAGCTACTTAACCCTTACCTCAAAGACTAACACAGCAAGAACTGAAGTTCCTTCTAACTCTAGCACCAAACAGTGCAAGAAGACAACAATAAGAATGAAGAAGATGAAACTCTTTTTCTAATCTCACTCATACACCCTCTAATCCGAATAATTGACGAAGAAATGAGAAAAAGGAGAGAAGAACTTGGCTTCCAGCAGCTCTAGAACTCAATGACCGACTGAATATGGGTTTGAGTTCATCTCAAACCTTTTTAAACTAAACTTTTGCAACTAAACCCCCCACCTTTTACTTCTTTTCAATTTAAGTCAAATGAAAGCCCATTTGACTCACTTGAGGTCAAATTAACATGAGTATATTATGAAAAGTGTTATACTCATCGATATACACATGTTGACATCAAGTTTTACCGTATCCGACGAACTACGTATAAATCCAATTTTATGAAAAGCCCTTAATTCTACTAATTTGGTTATAAACTCAACTCTACTAAGCTAATCTCCTTTAATCTTAGTCCAAAATGCTTAATTCAATCAAGTGTGACTAATTTAACCTTTCTTGTTCATTAATCACATTTATCTCAATAATCACACTTAATCCACACTAATCTCGATTAATTAGAGTTAATCATAATTAACTCTGGATAAAATGTAACAGTAACTTAAATAGAAGATTTTCAGTTTTTTTTTTCTTGAAGGGGGCCATTATGTAACTTAAACATAAGGTTTTTATAATTTTTTTTTTCAAAATAAAGAAAAATACAATGAAAAATTGTAAGGACGCCAACCCAGATTACATTAATTATTAGGGTTCCCTTGAATTTTGGCCTGTAATAGATGAATTAGGGCTATTAGAATTAATTACTAGGGTTCCTGGTTCTAATTTGAAGTTAGGTTAATAGGTCACCTCAACTGGTAATTATGTTCAATTTGGTCTCAACTGTAATTTTACAACTTGATAAAACTAAAATAATGTTGGAAGATGGTAAATTGGGTCAAATATTGATTTTTAACAATTAATTAATTAAAATAGTTAATAGTATACAGCTAGATTTTTCTGTTTGCTGAATGGGTTAAATTAGATTAAAAGAAGAAAAGAGAAATACAAAGGGCTCAAGAGACCCCGAAAGAAAAAAAGAGCAAGAGCAGAGAAAAAACAGAGAAGAAGAAAAAAAGACGCAGGGGGAGATACAGCCGGGACCAAAGGAGAAAGACAGCATCAAGAGGGGTGAGCAATCCGCATGAAGGCAAAGAGGGCGTTGAGTTGGTTGCTGACAAAAGGTTTGTTGATCTGCTTCAGGGAGAAAGAGAAGGCTTCATGGAGATGAATTTTGATGGAGAGAGAGGAGGGTCTACAGTCTTCAAAGGTAGCTTCATTTCTGGCCTTCCACATGTAGTAGAGGACGGTGATGAAGATTGATGCCATGAATTTGAGGCCATAGATATCATTGCATTTAGAGAGAAGTGGCTAGATTGTAGTATCAAAGAGAGTTGAAGGGATCTGTACCCCAACTGCATGCATAAACCAATTCCAAATAGATATAGCTAGATCGCAGGAGAAGAAGAGGTGGCCCACTAAATCTTCTGCTGAGTGGCATATGCTGCATCTGAAGGCGAGAGAGAAGCCAAGGCGCTTGAACCTTAATTCAGAAGGCGTTTTGTTGTGCATCAGACGCCAGCCAAAGCAACTAATTTTGTGGGGAGAGATGTTGTTCCAAATTAGCTTCGGCCATGAGAGAGGAGCAGCTCTGTGCCTGACTATCTGCCACGCTGAGTGCAAGGCGAGGTTGCCATCAAGAGATTCTCTCCAGGTTAGGGTATCCGAGACAGCAAGGTTGGGATTGAGGTATGAGAGAAGAGAATGCATGTGCTGGTGGATAATTGAAGGCAGGGATGGAAGCCGCTGGTCCCTGGGGAAATGCTGAAGAGGGAAGTGAGTAGAAAGGGGGTCATCTGTTGTCCAGGAGTCGTGCCAAGCGTTGATGCTCTGACCGTTACCGAATATCCAAGAGCTGCCTTGATGAATTAGAGGAGCTAAGCGGCATATTTTTCTCCAGATGCAGGAACCATGGATTGAGTTCACTGAGTCCCAAATTGGTCTAAATTTGAAGTAGCGGTACCTGAACCACTTGCACCACAGGGAGTTTGAAGTGGAAGCTTGCCATCCTAGTTTGATGAAGAAGGCAGAGTTGACGTTTGAGATTTTCCTGATGCCTAGACCATCTTCTGACTTAAGGAGAGTAACAGTGTTCCAGCTGACATAATGAATTTTTTTGTGGGGAGCATCACCAGACTAGAGGAAGAGCCTCATCTTGTTTTCTATCTCTTTACAGATTGATGCAGGAATTGGAATAATAGCAGTAAGGTGGATTATCATATTAAAGATGACATGTTTGATCAAAATTAAATGGCCAGCGAAAGAAAGATCAGTTCTAGCTTTCCAAGCAGAGAGCTTTGAATTAATTGCATCCAGGAGGGGAAGAAAATGGTGCTTTTTAGGTTTCCCAAGGCATATCGGAATGCCCAGATATTTCAACTGGGTTGAAGCTATCTGGATGCCTAAGATAGAACTAATTCTTCTCTTCCCTCTAGAGCTGCATTTACCAATGTGCAATTGACTCTTCTGGAGATTGAAAAATTGACCAACTGCTAGCTGATAAGTCTCCAGATTAAAATTAAATTAAACCTATATAACGTTGCACATATTTATGTGGGGCGCATGTGGGATTCACTAGGGCCACACCCCATTTAAAGGGCTGGTTATGCTTGGCAGCTTCGGCGACCAAGGAATTCATGTCTTCACATGAGTTAGTGTTAAGAAAGGGGCACAAAGGAATTGTATTAGGATACAAAGAAAGGAAAGTATAGTTCAAGATATTTAGTCCACCTGGAATTGTTCAGTTGTTTGTTTGACTTGACAAAAGCCAAAATAATTTTTTGAGCATCTAATAGAAATGATGCATCTTCATTAAGAAAATTGAAGGGATGTGTGTGTGTGGGGTCAATTTAGGTGAGAATTTTCAGCCGTGTATACCACATATCCAAATCTGATCACACTCGGCCAGCTGCTATTCATTTTTAATAATGATGTCTTCTAAAACTATTAAACTTGAGTTCTAAACATTAAGGGTTACTTTAGGATGACCAAATGAGGTTAGTATTTTAACACTTCTTGGTCTCATCTAGGCTTTCCATTCCCCACCCCAATGACTATTGGCAAAAAACACGCAAACACAGAATTATTTATATGAGAACCGAGAGCACAATTCTTATGTGCAGTCTGCGCTAATTTCTACACGACCTAGCACATATATGGTTATGTTAACCCCATTGCTAGCACAAACCCCACTAAATTGCCAGAATTCCAAATTGGTACTCATCCAACCAGCACATACTTTGACATTAATGATTGAAACCCAATATATATATATATATAAAAAAGAAACCCACCAAGCTTGAGGATCATTGATCAAGAGGATATGATGATCTGATGGAGTGGATACTTACTACACCCATAGATTTCATTAATATCTTCCCTGCCATATCTTTCTGTCATTGGCATGGCCTTAAGGGCATGTTTTTGTAACACTTTTTCACGGAAAACCCATTTTTCAGGCGTTTGGTGCGGAACAAATCCATGGAAAAGCTTTACTGCTTTATTTGCATTTTCCTTAATAATGGTGAAACTGGGTTTCCTATTGGGGGGGTTATGGGAAATGTGTTTCTTTGGAAAACTTCTCCCTCTTTTCCTCACTCTTGTCTATTTCAACCCAAAACCCTACAATTTTTTCATTTTTTATTTCTTTAAATAAATTATTATTTGATGTTGAATAAATGATATACATGTTATATTATTTTTCTTCAAAGAATTGTTTCACCAAATAAGAAAATTTGATTTTCTATAAGGAATCCACAGTCGCACTAAACAATATTAGCACCAATTCAACGAGGAAATTTTTTTGCACTAAACATGAATTTCTAAATTCTAAGAAAATCCTTTTTCGAGGTTCCCATTTCTATGAAATTTGCTGACGTGGCAATTTTCCCTTTCCGTGTGTGTACACAAACGTGCCCTAAGTGTGCCCAAAAATAAGTTCACATGGTCTTACATGTTGATAGTTTTCACCAAATGAGATGGGATCAGCCGAGAATCTAAGTTTCCCTTTCAAAATAATGAGTCAAGGAAGCAACTTGACTACCTTATTCCAACTTTAGCTTATCAATTTCTTTAGGCTAGGATTTAGCATAATTACATATAGAGCCATACACTCATTTGGATATAAAGTAAACTACAAGTGTAACAAGTCGTACTTTTTTTTTCCTCGTAGGGTTCCCGACTCTTTGGGCTAGATTAATCCCTCCGGGTCCAGAGGGAAGCCGGGTTAACTCCCCTGTAGCCCCAGTGTGGTAGTGCAGTTTCGAACCCACAACCTTTGGGTACAAACCTTGGTCCTAGGCCAACTGAGTACCTCTTGGGGTTACCAAGTTGTACCTGAATCTAACCTGCTTACAAGATTGCGTCTAACTATAGAGCAGAAAGTAGAACTGATTTTGAAGCTAAAAAACAACAATAAGTCTATGGAGCCTGAATGAGTTGCCCGAATTCCAACCTGATCTGAGTTGGATGTCCAGCTGGACCTAAAAGCCCGCTAAGTCTATGGAGCCCGAACGGGTTGCCCGAATTCCAGCCCAAGCCGAGCTGGATGTCCAGCTGGACCTAAAGGCCCAGGTATGTGGGCCCCACTTACCTTCTTCTCCTTCCATTTCTTTCATTTTTTTTTTTTTTAACTTTTTGAGGCGCAGTTATGAAATGAGGGGGTTTGGGGTACGGTTTTGGCTAAAAGGCCAGCCATTGAGATGGTGAGGAGTGGGAGAGTGAGCTTACCTTAGATAGGGAATGGAAATCCCTGCCCTTGATTTCATTGTGGGTGGCTGCATGGTGGGATTATGAGCCTACACAGTTGGGGGGAAATCCTCTGTTGAGATTAATTGAAATAATTGGGGGAAAATCCTCTGTTGAGATTTATTGATTGTTGATAGATGAGAAATTCCTCTGCTGGGAGTAGACGAGGTTTTTTCAAAATCTGTACTTTTTTTTTTTGCTGCTCTAGTGTATGTGTGTGTATGCTTTTCATTATATTATTCAACTTTCTTCGAAGATCAAGCTTGGATTATGAGCCTACACAGTTGAACATATTCTCTGCACATACAGTCCATTGCCGAGAAGCATTGAAAATTGCTCGGCAAGCATGGCATTTGGGCAATGGCTATTAACTTTCTTTGGCTAATGGTTCATCTATCAACAATCAATTTGGCTAACAATTATTTATAGAATTTGTGTGAACTAGTTGAGATTAGTTTGTCATGGAGGATTTATTGTTTGCTGGTAGTTACAGCTTGACTTTGTTGTTGAATTGGTTATGTCTGCAGGTTAGCTTTCCTGGACAATTCATTTTCCTAGGAAATTATGTCTGCATGAAAACAATAAATCAGATGGGCTGCAAGGGACGCCTCATATGATATAGAATTGTGTTGTTTTTCATTATGTTTAAATACATAATTATTACAAGTTAAAATAGGTTGAGGTCAAATTGTATATGTAGTTATGTTGGAGAAAAATGCTTTCTTACAAAAAAAGGGAAACACTCTGCATGCTTCTTTGCATCATATTAGTAGGCATTGACAGAAGTACTTGACATACATTCGGAATGTGCTTTTCCAACATATGAATCTGCAACTCTTTACTTATAGATTGATGTTTTAGCTTTGGACCCCCCCTAGAATAACTGCTGCTACCTGCAGGATTCCGAAAGAAACATCCAGAGTTTTTGATACTGTGTGGAGTGGTTGTGTAATACCGAGGTAATCTTCTACCTTGACACTGAAATACCAATTAGGGGCTGGCACCGAGTTGGAGTTGGATTCGGTCAGTATACCGACGTCGTTCATTACGGGCTCTGCCCCGAGAGCCTCGGTACCAATGCCTGACCTCGAGCGCCCCTGATCTCGGTAATTTCCATCTCGGTCTATTTGACCGAGATGGGCCTTGTCCTTCTAAATCTCGATTATGAGATAGGACAGAGGGCGACCGCCAGATGCTGATAAGGGACCTTCCCTATCACGTCCACATTTATGTGAGGGATTTGAGGGGACGTCCGATGGGACAAGTATCCTCACATACCAAGGGTCCTAGGAGTGGGCTGATGGGACAAGTATCCTCACCTACCTCCACTATGGAACCTTCCACTCTCTCCTACATATACCTGCATGGTAGTCCCATAAGAGGTATGCAATAACAGTTTACATCTTCTTGTTTTTGCTCACATCTTCTTCCTCACTTCACCCTAGTTCAGTGACTGCACTAACTCAGGCGTCGGAGTGCCTTTGGCTGACAGCAGCCTCGGGCCCTGACCTTTGTTTTCTCTTCCCTTTCAGATTTCGGATCATCAGAGACGTTCTCGTTCAGCTAAACAGCTTCTCTGTAAACCCTTACCATCATTTAAACCAAGTCCGTAATTTTTAGGCACACACAATTTGGCGCCGTCTGTGGGGATTGGTCTGAAAATTCCATATTTTCATCCTAACAGCCATGCCTCCTAAGGCTAAGAAGGGAAAGAGCGTTGCTGGACTGTTAGACCCCGACCCAGACCAACTCGATTAGTGCTAATTAAGTGAGCGATTAGTCTTAAGTGAGTCTTAGTACTAGTTGGATTAGAATGTGATTAGACTTAGTCTGGATTATAGCTTTGGGGATTTTGAGGACGTTTAGTATGAGTCAGACACGCTCAGGGGCGCCTTGAGTACACGTGTAAGAGTGGGTTTCGTTCTAGATACCTTGTTTGATCGTGATTTTTATTCCTCTTGAATGGTTTTATTAATTGTGACAACTTTCGTTTTTAAGCTGCATGCATTTGAGGCCCAGAAACCCAAGTTTTGGCCCAATAAGGGTAAATCTGACTATTCATGCTAAATCTGGGCACACTTTTCGAAGTCATGAAACCATGTCAAAAGTATACTTTTCCGAAACTAGATTTTTCGACGATCGTTTTGTTCTTCTTCGTCGACTCCATCCGGGGTCCACAAGACCCTGTTCTAAGCGTTTCAAGTTCCTCTGCATTTGGGACCCACTTCCAGACACTATAAAAGCCCTCTTCTTCTTCTTTCCCCATTTCCATTTTCCTACAACGATTTTTGCCCTAGACTGGAGTAGTGAAGATAGCTCTCTTCTTGATCTCTTTCCCTTGAAATCATCTAGCAAGAGGGCTCCATTCTCCGATTCGATTCCGCCATTCTCTTCCTCCCTTCTCAAGCTCCGTTTGGGACGTTTTTGGGAGCCAACCTTTCCACTATTCATCATCTTCAAGCTCTATCTTCCTTGTTCAGCTAGCT
Source organism: Umbellularia californica (assembly GCA_028538565.1). Taxonomy (NCBI): domain Eukaryota; kingdom Viridiplantae; phylum Streptophyta; class Magnoliopsida; order Laurales; family Lauraceae; genus Umbellularia; species Umbellularia californica. Next base: position 106,550,795 of record JAPQWN010000001.1, read on the forward strand.
CTTGGTTAGTATTCCTTCATTCTTTTCATTTGATGTTCTTTAGCTCACCTAGAGCTTGTTTTTCATGGTTTTCAAACCCATTTTCGAAATGGGGATTTGTGATGGCCAAAATATTGATTTTTGTATGCTCCATTTTGGGGGTTTTGTGTAGATCTCGTGGAGCACCCCTTTCTAGTTGGATTTTGTGAAGCTTTCCTTGACTTTGGTTAGAGGCAAGTAAACCTTATAGGTTTTTCATGTACATTGCATTGTGGTTTCATTTCTTCCATTAAGACATGATTTTTATGCTTAAATCCATGAATGTATGTTATGTGTATGTTTTCTTACATTATTGGGTTGAGTCCCTCTACTTGTGTTATTATTGATGACTTTTCCAAGTTCTTAGAATCAAGTTGGTTTTGTAAGTTTTTATGAATTTGTATTTGGAAATGCCTTGATGTTTCTCTTTGGAATAAATGGACAAATTGTGGATGGAATGCTCTTTAATGTGTGGAATGAATCCCTTGGAAAGCATGGAGGCTTGGGGAGTGCAGGTGGTAAAAATGTGGAAGTGAAGGAGGGAGAGAAAGTTGTGAAAATTCTGAACAAAATGCACTGCCCGTGCCTGTCGGTCAGCTGTCGGTCCAACTTCGGTCGACTGACAGGTCGACCGACACCAACCGAAATTTGTCGGTTCGAATTCCAGAGAGCAACATTTTTGTCAGGTCATCCGTCGGTTCGCCTTCGGTCGACCGACAGCCAACCGAGGATCTGTCGGTTCGAATTCCAGAGAGCAGAAATTCTGGGCTGGGATCTGTCGGTCAAGCCTTCGGTCGACCGACAGATCGACCTCGGTTAACCGACGGTTAACCGAGCGTTGACCGACAGTTACAAAAAGAACTGTGTTTGAAGAAGTTTTGCGGGAATGAAAACTAGACTATGCCTTAGACCTTCATTTGACATTGTGCACTTGAAATTCCTAAATGCATCTTACCTTCGGGGACACCAAGTTATATAGAGTTTCGACGTTTGGGTTTTCAAGTCCACAAGGGTCAAAGATTTGGTCTTGGCCTATGCTTGATAGATTTATGTTTGGACTCTTGTTTTGATGCTTCATGCATCCTCATGTTCTTGTGTGATTTTTCAAATATAAGCTTGTATTTAAGACGTGTTTCAAGAATCGAAAAGGGAATCATTTCTTAAGTTTGCTAAGCATTAATATTATGCTATCTTGCTAGTCTCGTCGTGTTGTGTTTTTTAAATGATCTCCCTCTTGTTTTTGTCGTGTTCTCGAACGTGTATTGCCGTGTTTTGTGCATTCATGATAGAAGTGAATACCACTGAGCTTGGACTGCCCTTTTAGCTTGATCCACTACCTGGGGGTCCTTAAACTTGTGGACTGTCTGCAGACTAGTCGTGTATTATATTACACATCGTGCGTGTTCGTGGTCCGGTTCCGCGGCCGGATACCCCGTCTACCTTGAGTGGCGTGGATTCGTGTTTTCGTGTCGTGCGTGCTTGCTCTTGTCATCAAGTATGACAGAGAAAGGATGAGCTCAATGTGGATTTATCTTTTCATGATATTATAAGTATTCATGCTAGTTTCGTAAACGTGAAACGTGTATTCAATCTTGAACTGTTTTAGCATTATTTCAATTATTCATGCCTAAATTGTTTATTTGCCAAACCGTCGTGTTTGATGCTTGTATTTTGGTGTCCAGGTGCCGGCGGTTTCGCGCGTGACGAGGAGTGCCCGGAGGAGGCTGTTGAGCCACCCCCAGCACTCGAGTGGTAGCCCAACGACGTCATCTAGACGCCGGTCGGGATCGTGATTCTCGTTTCACCTAGCTTGGGTTATGTTCGGTTGTTCCTTTGGGGTTCCATTGGTTGTATTGGCCTTTGTTGGCTTCTTTGGGTTTTGTAACTTGAATTAAAATACTTTTGTTAAACATTGAAATGTTAATCATGATAGGAATGCTTTGATGACATTCCTTTTTGATACCAAGTCTCGTTAGTATATAATTCTCTTGTATCTTATCGTTTAAGATTGTATGAATTGTTTTGCTACACGCTTCCGCATATCCTTTCGTGTGAGCTCGACCCGTGTCTCGGGATCCTCACCGCGGAAACCTGTGGGAAAATCTAATAGGCGGTGTGTTTTATGTTAATTAATCATACCGCCGCGGTCGCGGGCCCGGGTCTCGGTCCGGGGTCGCGACAGGACTGGTATCAGAGCGGGACATGTTTCAGGCACTTAAAAGAAACTAAAAAGTCTTAGGAACGTGGCGAGGATTTGTGAGTTCGATAGGATGTTTGCTTAGACAACATGACCAACCCGAATATGTATATATATGTGCTAACAAATTGTCTTGCAGCATCATGCCTCCACGAAAAGCTCCCAACCATCATGCTTCGGGCAGTAATCAGAATGAAACAGAACCGTCTGAAAATCCTACTGCTACTCAGTTCCAACAACTCATGCAGGCCATGTTAGAGCAACAGAGACAGGCCAATGAAACGCAAGCAAAATTTCGAGAGCAAATGGCTAAGAAAGATGAAGAGATGGCTCAAGTACAGAGGCAACTTCTAGAAGTCCTCCAAAACAGGCCTCAACTACAAGCTGCACAAAATGTGGTGTACCAGAATAGGGCTGATGACCCTAATACTCTCTTCGAGAGATTCAGGAAGAGGGGACCCAAGGAGTTCTCGGGCCAAGAGGACCCTTTGACAGCTGATGATTGGCTCGCGAACACGGCTAAGATTTTTGACGTTTTTGTTTGCACGGGCAAGGAGAGGGTGAACCTCACAGCTTCTCTATTTTATGGGCTTGCAGACGATTGGTGGCAGACGGTCAAAGAGCCATACCAGGTCATGGCGGATGAGGTTGCTTGGACAACCTTCAAAACACATTTCACAGACAAGTACATCCCCTCCCATGTTAAGAGACAGAAAGCAATTGAATTCCAACAGTTGAAGCAAGGAAGTATGTCCGTTTTGGAGTATGTCACGAAGTTTGAGAGGCTTGCCAGATATTCTACCGAGCTTATTGACACTGAACAGAAAAAGATCGTCAAATTTTTGGAAGGGCTAAATCCCATTCTCAAGAGGGATGTCTCGAGAGTGATTCCACCGGTTACCTTTGATGAGGCAGTTACTCGGGCATATAAGTTTGAAGAATTTAACAATGAGATAATCCAGGATAGGAAGCAGCACTACCAGCAACAGAACCAAAGGCAGCAAAGTGGCAAGAAGCCAAGGCAAGAACAAAATCAAGTTAGACAGTCTGGTTGTAATCATTGCGGCAAGAACCACCCTTCCCACGAATACCGCAAGGCAACGGGTGCTTGCTTCAAGTGTGGAGGAATGGACCATGCAATCAAGGATTGCCCACACCTCCAGAGTCAAGTCAACCGATATCAGCAGCCAAGGCAGATGGCACCACAGAATCAAGCAGTCCCAGTTCAGAACCAAATGAGACCACCACAGCAACAACAGCAACAAGGCAGGCAAGTACAGAACCAGAATGCTCGTCCACCGCAGAATAGAAACAACCAGGGCAGACAGATTCAGCAACAGAACAGGCCACACCAGCAGGGACGTGCATACAATATCAACCGTGCTGACGCTGAAGCAGCGGGTGACGTCATAGAAGGTAAACTTCTTGTTTGTGGAGTAGAAGCACAGATCTTATTTGATCCAGGATCCACACACTCTTTTCTATCCCCTTTCTTTGCAAGGAAGATTGATGCACAGCATGCAGAATTGGATTATAGTTTGACTGTCACTACACCCGTAGGTAGACATGTTGTTTGTACCACCTTTTACCCTAGTTGTCAGATTTTGTTAGGAGATATTAGTTTACCGGCCAACCTCATAATTTTAGACATGCATGATTTTGACATTATCTTAGGCATGGATTGGTTAGAGACCTACCATGCTACCATGGACTGTTTTGGTAAGACCATTACATTCAGATTGCAAGGGCCACAAACAGAGTTGATGTTTCAGGGTGATAGGAAGAAGTCTTCCAGTGGTTTCATTTCAGCTTTGAAAGCTAATAGATTGGTGAGCAGTGGTTGTGAGGCATTTATAGCGTTTATCACGGAGGATAAACAGTCCCAAGGGGTGGAGGATATCCCCGTAGTGTGTGAATTTCCGGATGTTTTTCCAGATGAAATCCCGGGTTTACCACCAGTTAGAGAAGTTGAGTTTACTATTGAACTCCTTCCAGGGACTGCACCGATCTCAATTGCACCTTATAGGATGGCTCCTGCAGAGTTAGGTGAATTGAAACTTCAGTTGCAAGAAATGTTGAGCAAAGGTTTTATTAGGCCAAGTGTTTCACCGTGGGGAGCGCCAGTTCTTTTTGTGAAGAAGAAGGATGGAAGTCTTAGAATGTGCATCGACTACAGAAGGTTGAATCATGTGACCGTCAAGAACAAATACCCCTTGCCAAGAATAGATGAGTTATTTGATCAATTACAAGGAGCATCACACTTTTCCAAGATAGACTTGAGGTCAGGGTATCATCAGTTGCGGGTTAGAGAGTCTGATGTAGCGAAGACAGCTTTCCGAACGAGATATGGGCATTATGAGTTCTTAGTGATGCCCTTTGGCTTGACAAATGCGCCCGCAGTCTTCATGGCTCTCATGAACAAGGTCTTTGCAGAGTTCCTAGATCACTCTACCTTAGTGTTCATTGATGATGTTCTCGTGTATTCTAAGAGTAAGGAGGAGCACGAAGAGCACTTGAGGACGTCATTGCAGCTTTTGAGAGACCACCATCTCTATGCGAAGTTGAATAAATGTGAATTCTGGCTAGAGCAAGTTTCCTTTTTGGGTCACATCATTTCGAGAGAAGGATTAGCAGTTGATCCAGCCAAGATAGAAGCGGTTATCGAATGGAAGAGGCCTAGCAGTGTGACAGAAATCAGAAGCTTTTTGGGGTTAGCAGGATATTATCGGAGATTTGTCCAAGGCTTTTCATCCATTGCAGCTCCTTTGACGAAGTTGACTCGGAAGAATGTACCTTTTGTTTGGACCGATCAGTGTGAAGGCAGTTTTCAGGAGTTGAAGAAAAGGTTAACCACAGCCCCAATCCTCACATTACCATCGGGCAGCGGTGGATTTGTTGTTTTTACGGATGCGTCCAACGTGGGATTAGGTTGTGTATTGATGCAAGATGGCAAAGTGATTGCCTATGGCTCGAGACAGTTGAAGAATCATGAGGTTAATTATGCAACTCATGACTTGGAGTTAGCAGCAGTGGTTTTTGCTTTGAAGATGTGGAGGCACTACCTCTATGGGGAGAAGTTCGAAGTTCATTCCGACCACCGAAGTTTGCAGTATTTGTTTTCACAGAAGGAGTTGAATATGAGGCAGAGACGGTGGATGGAATATATTAAAGATTATGACTTCCCAATCAAGTATCATCCGGGCAAAGTGAATGTGGTAGCAGATGCATAAAGCAGAAAGTCAGCAGTGATGGCTAGTTTGAGAGGGGTTAGTGTTTTCCAACAGTTGGAAGAACTTGGGGTGGAGGTACAACACTTGAGGAGAGGTGTTTTGTTGGCAAATATGACCGTGTCTGAACCTACCTTCATCCAGAGAATCAAAGATAGTCAGTTACAAGACCCGGAATTGGCCAAGATTGTAGATCAGATTGCAGAATGTCCAGATTTCAGGATTTCTGATGGAGTGTTGTATTTTCGTGACCGGTTGTGTGTACCAAATGTTGATGATTTGAAGAATGAAATTATGATTGAAGCCCACCATACTAAATACTCTATACATCCGGGTAGCACGAAGATGTACCATAACTTGAAGAACAGATTTTGGTGGAATAATATGAAGAGAGAGATAGCAGCTTTTGTGTCTCGTTGCTTGACTTGTCAGATGATCAAGGCAGAACATTAGAAGCCTCCTGGTTTGTTACAGCCTTTGGAGATTCCGGAGTGGAAGTGGGAGCACATCACTATGGATTTTGTCTCCGGTTTGCCTAATACCAAGAGAGGGAACAATGCAATTTGGGTTATAGTTGATCGTCTTACGAAGTCTGCGTACTTCCTTCCGATGAAGACTGGGAACATGATGCATATGGCACCACTTGCAAGACTATTCATTGACGAGATTGTTAGTAAGCATGGCCAGCCCGTCTCCATCACCTCCGACAGAGATAGCAGATTCGTTTCGAGATTTTGGAAATCTCTTCTTGAATCCATGGGTTCCAAACTTCAGTTCAGCACAGCGTATCATCCTCAGACAGATGGTCAGTCAGAGCGGACGATACAGACTCTTGAAGATATGCTGCGTGCTTGTGTGTTGGATTTCAAGGTTCAGTGGGATGAGAACCTACCTCTTTGTGAGTTCGCGTACAACAATAGTTACCATTCTAGCATTGGAATGTCACCTTTCGAGGCACTCTATGGTAGGAGATGCAGAACTCCAGTTTGTTGGGAAGAAGTCGGTGTGCGTAGTTTTCATGGACCGACTATAATTGGAGAGACAAGCGACAAGGTTAAGCAAATTCAGGACAGATTGAAGATCGCTCGAAGCAGACAGAAGAGTTATGCTGACACTCGCCGGAGAGAATTACAGTTTGAAGTGGGTGACAAGGTATTTTTGAAAGTCTCACCGGTCAGAGGCACTTTAAGATTTGGGAAGAAAGGAAAATTGTCCAGCAGATACATTGGCCCATATGAGATTTTGAGCAAGATTGGAAATGTTGCATACAGGCTTGCACTACCGCCGGAACTCTCCGGGGTACATAATGTTTTTCATGTTTCCATGCTCAAGAAATATGTTCACAGTCCTTCTCACATTATTCCACACGAGCCTTTAGAAATTCGAGAAGATGCGTCATATGTGGAGAAACCGGTTAGAATCATCGATACCCGAGAGCATGAATTGAGGAATCGGACTGTCCATTGGGTCAAGGTACTTTGGGAGAACCACGAGCCAGAAGAAGAAACATGGGAATTGAGAGATCAAGTCCAGAAGAAGTATCCATACCTGTTACCAGAGGTAAGATTATTTATATTTGGTGGACCAAATATCCTAAGGGGTGGAGGATGTTAGACCCCGACCCAGACCAACTCGATTAGTGCTAATTAAGTGAGCGATTAGTCTTAAGTGAGTCTTAGTACTAGTTGGATTAGAATGTGATTAGACTTAGTCTGGATTATAGCTTTGGGGATTTTGAGGACGTTTAGTATGAGTCAGACACGCTCAGGGGCGCCTTGAGTACACGTGTAAGAGTGGGTTTCGTTCTAGATACCTTGTTTGATCGTGATTTTTATTCCTCTTGAATGGTTTTATTAATTGTGACAACTTTCGTTTTTAAGCTGCATGCATTTGAGGCCCAGAAACCCAAGTTTTGGCCCAATAAGGGTAAATCTGACTATTCATGCTAAATCTGGGCACACTTTTCGAAGTCATGAAACCATGTCAAAAGTATACTTTTCCGAAACTAGATTTTTCGACGATCGTTTTGTTCTTCTTCGTCGACTCCATCCGGGGTCCACAAGACCCTGTTCTAAGCGTTTCAAGTTCCTCTGCATTTGGGACCCACTTCCAGACACTATAAAAGCCCTCTTCTTCTTCTTTCCCCATTTCCATTTTCCTACAACGATTTTTGCCCTAGACTGGAGTAGTGAAGATAGCTCTCTTCTTGATCTCTTTCCCTTGAAATCATCTAGCAAGAGGGCTCCATTCTCCGATTCGATTCCGCCATTCTCTTCCTCCCTTCTCAAGCTCCGTTTGGGACGTTTTTGGGAGCCAACCTTTCCACTATTCATCATCTTCAAGCTCTATCTTCCTTGTTCAGCTAGCTCTTGGTTAGTATTCCTTCATTCTTTTCATTTGATGTTCTTTAGCTCACCTAGAGCTTGTTTTTCATGGTTTTCAAACCCATTTTCGAAATGGGGATTTGTGATGGCCAAAATATTGATTTTTGTATGCTCCATTTTGGGGGTTTTGTGTAGATCTCGTGGAGCACCCCTTTCTAGTTGGATTTTGTGAAGCTTTCCTTGACTTTGGTTAGAGGCAAGTAAACCTTATAGGTTTTTCATGTACATTGCATTGTGGTTTCATTTCTTCCATTAAGACATGATTTTTATGCTTAAATCCATGAATGTATGTTATGTGTATGTTTTCTTACATTATTGGGTTGAGTCCCTCTACTTGTGTTATTATTGATGACTTTTCCAAGTTCTTAGAATCAAGTTGGTTTTGTAAGTTTTTATGAATTTGTATTTGGAAATGCCTTGATGTTTCTCTTTGGAATAAATGGACAAATTGTGGATGGAATGCTCTTTAATGTGTGGAATGAATCCCTTGGAAAGCATGGAGGCTTGGGGAGTGCAGGTGGTAAAAATGTGGAAGTGAAGGAGGGAGAGAAAGTTGTGAAAATTCTGAACAAAATGCACTGCCCGTGCCTGTCGGTCAGCTGTCGGTCCAACTTCGGTCGACTGACAGGTCGACCGACACCAACCGAAATTTGTCGGTTCGAATTCCAGAGAGCAACATTTTTGTCAGGTCATCCGTCGGTTCGCCTTCGGTCGACCGACAGCCAACCGAGGATCTGTCGGTTCGAATTCCAGAGAGCAGAAATTCTGGGCTGGGATCTGTCGGTCAAGCCTTCGGTCGACCGACAGATCGACCTCGGTTAACCGACGGTTAACCGAGCGTTGACCGACAGTTACAAAAAGAACTGTGTTTGAAGAAGTTTTGCGGGAATGAAAACTAGACTATGCCTTAGACCTTCATTTGACATTGTGCACTTGAAATTCCTAAATGCATCTTACCTTCGGGGACACCAAGTTATATAGAGTTTCGACGTTTGGGTTTTCAAGTCCACAAGGGTCAAAGATTTGGTCTTGGCCTATGCTTGATAGATTTATGTTTGGACTCTTGTTTTGATGCTTCATGCATCCTCATGTTCTTGTGTGATTTTTCAAATATAAGCTTGTATTTAAGACGTGTTTCAAGAATCGAAAAGGGAATCATTTCTTAAGTTTGCTAAGCATTAATATTATGCTATCTTGCTAGTCTCGTCGTGTTGTGTTTTTTAAATGATCTCCCTCTTGTTTTTGTCGTGTTCTCGAACGTGTATTGCCGTGTTTTGTGCATTCATGATAGAAGTGAATACCACTGAGCTTGGACTGCCCTTTTAGCTTGATCCACTACCTGGGGGTCCTTAAACTTGTGGACTGTCTGCAGACTAGTCGTGTATTATATTACACATCGTGCGTGTTCGTGGTCCGGTTCCGCGGCCGGATACCCCGTCTACCTTGAGTGGCGTGGATTCGTGTTTTCGTGTCGTGCGTGCTTGCTCTTGTCATCAAGTATGACAGAGAAAGGATGAGCTCAATGTGGATTTATCTTTTCATGATATTATAAGTATTCATGCTAGTTTCGTAAACGTGAAACGTGTATTCAATCTTGAACTGTTTTAGCATTATTTCAATTATTCATGCCTAAATTGTTTATTTGCCAAACCGTCGTGTTTGATGCTTGTATTTTGGTGTCCAGGTGCCGGCGGTTTCGCGCGTGACGAGGAGTGCCCGGAGGAGGCTGTTGAGCCACCCCCAGCACTCGAGTGGCAGCCCAACGACGTCATCTAGACGCCGGTCGGGATCGTGATTCTCGTTTCACCTAGCTTGGGTTATGTTCGGTTGTTCCTTTGGGGTTCCATTGGTTGTATTGGCCTTTGTTGGCCTCTTTGGGTTTTGTAACTTGAATTAAAATACTTTTGTTAAACATTGAAATGTTAATTATGATAGGAATTCTTTGATGACATTCCTTTTTGATACCAAGTCTCGTTAGTATATAATTCTCTTGTATCTTATCGTTTAAGATTGTATGAATTGTTTTGCTACACGCTTCCGCATATCCTTTCGTGTGAGCTCGACCCGTGTCTCGGGATCCTCACCGCGGAAACCTGTGGGAAAATCTAATAGGCGGTGTGTTTTATGTTAATTAATCATACCGCCGCGGTCGCGGGCCCGGGTCTCGGTCCGGGGTCGCGACATGGACCGTCCAGGTCCAAGTAGCCAGAGACATTCCTGCCTCTCATGCCGCCTCCACTGGTAACGAACCAGGCAGGGGCATTGGTAACAAGCCAGCAAAGAGAGGCCAGGCAAACTCCGCCCAACCCTCAGTCGAGAAGAGCGGGTGGAGAGCCTGGTATTCGAAGTGTAGGATCACCCGTCACGGTGACACACTCATCGTCAAGAGATGCAGCGGCGTCTCCTCGGTACGGTCATATAACAGAGCGGGCCCGGGCAACAACCTCTCAGGCAGAGCGTCCACGTCTGGAGGTTGTTTTCACCGAGCCACCTCGTAAGGACTTTCCTCCTCAGAAGCAGTCCCAACGAGGTAGGGCTCCTGTGCGGTCTCATCCTCATCAGTCTCAAAACGAGGACCACATGGAAGAGGACCACGTCCACCTCGGTGATGAGGGTGACGATGACATGGCCCTAGAGGAAGATGACGATGTTGAGGCCCAAGCTGAAGCCATCAAGGCTCAAAACCTCGTCATTGAAGAACAAAAGGAGCAGATCCTCCAGCTTCTGCGACAGCTTGCGACGAAGGACGGAACCCTGCCCGAAGCCTCTCACACGCCTCCACCTCGGCAGCAGGCTCGCCGAGGTCCCGGGGGTCAGCCAGATCTAAGGCATCAAATAAACGAAAGGCGTGCCCGAGCTCGGGAAGAGGGCTCGAGTAACACCCATGCCAGCGCCGACCAGCAGCCGCGCCGGAGACAAAGGCGGGAGCCCGGGGCTGACACCGACATGGCTGCCTATATTGATCAGCAAATTAAGCTGGCCGTGCAGCAGAACCTGGAGCACGTCGGCCTCGCTCGAGGTCAGTTGGCTACCAGGCATAGTGACATCCACGGCACATCTCCATTTACTCGGGAAATTAGAGATCATCCTCTCCCTGATAAATTTAACATCTCGCGCTTCAATCTCTATGACGGGACGTCAGACCCCGAGGCTCATCTCCGACACTTCACCCAGAAGATGTCGGTATTCAGCGGCGACGGCAACCTTGATTGTAAGGTTTTCTCCTCCAGCCTGGGTGACCTCCCGCTTCGGTGGTTCTGTGCACTCTCCGAGGGATCGATTTCGAGCTGGCAACAGCTCCGAAACTCCTTCGTCGAGAAGTTTCAAGCACACCGGGTCATCCCGTAGACTGATGCGGACCTGATCTCGATCAAGATGAGGCTTACCGAGAATATCACTCGATTCGCCAAAAGGTTCTGGACCATCTACAGCGTAATCGAGAATTCCAACGACGAGGTAACCGTCACGGCCTTCCAACAAGCTTTGCTCCCAGGCAATGAGCTTCGGAAGAAATTGGTGCGTCACCCCGCAGTTTCGGTGAAGGCACTCATGGCCCGGGTAAACCAGTACGTTGAGCAAGAGGAGGACGAAATCCGAGCTCGGGAGAGCCATAATGTTTGGCAGGAGGGCCGTCAGGAGGGCCGTCCTTCGAGAAAAGAAAGGAGGCTTGCTAAGAAAGAGGCGGATCGAAATAGAGAACCATCCAGCTCGGCAGCACGTTCTGTCCCCACCTCGGGAGGCAGCGCGAAGCTGAAATCAAGTGGCGCTTCTTACAGAACCGTCAACACTATCTTCAAGGAGCCTATCTACAAGCTCCTCGGCAAGATCCAAGCCCAGCCCTTCTTCAAATGTCCCTAGCCTATGAAAAGTGACGCCGCCTCTCGAGATCAGAGCAAGTTCTGTGCCTACCATAAAGATAGAGGACACAGAACCGAGGATTGCCATGCCTTCAAGGCGCACCTCGAAAGGCTCGTAAAAGACGGGCATCTCAGAGACCACGTCAAAGAGGAAAGCAGAGTGAACAATGCTCAGCAACGCCACCCGGACGACCGGGATAGCGATGAGCCTGTAGGGACCATCGACGTCATTCACCTGGCCCCAGCCCCTAAAGGCAGTGACCGGGACCGCGCTGAGGCCAGGAGGGCCCAGCACGGCAAACAAGTGATGGCTGCTGAGCTTGGTCCCTCGGCAAAGAAAGCACGTGTAGAGAGGCCAAAAATTTGGTTCTCTGACAAAGACTTGGCCGGGGTCCAGCTACCCCACAATGATCCTCTTCTTCTGACTATGAGGTTACAGAACTTTAATATCAAGAGGGTCCTAGTGGACCCCGGGAGCTCCTCAGAAATCCTCTATTTTGACTGCTTCAAAAGAATGGGTCTGAAAGAGGAGGACCTGCTGGAAGCTCGTACCCCTTTGGTGGGATTCAGCTCCAAGGCAGTGTATCCCAAAGGGAAGATCTCCCTCAAGGTCGAGGTAGGAGGGGCCCCCATGACAGCGGACTTCCTGGTGGTAAACGCTCAATCTCCATACAATGCCATCCTGGGAAGAACCTGGCTTCATAACATGGAGGCTGTCCCCTCCACCCATCACCAGAAGCTCAAGTTCCCGTTACAGAACGAAGACGGGGGCTTCGAAGTTATCATAGTCCGCGGTGACCAACAAATGGCCAAGGATTGTCTCATGGCCGTGGTACCCGGAGGTACAGAGCTACAGCGAGTCCACATGACCGAGCTTGAGGCCGAGCTCGACGCTGTTGGCCGAACTCCCGAGCAGAAGAGCGTTGAAGACCTTACCGAAGTAAGGATCGATCCCAACGATCCAGAAAAGTTCTTCGTGCTCGGTAGTCAGCTTGCTGACGAGGAAAGGGCCGAGATGCTTGACTTCCTGTTAAAAAATAGAGAGGTCTTCGCTTGGACCCCGTATGAAATGCCTGGCATCGACCCCGAGGTCATGAGCCACAAGCTCAATGTAGACCCCAAGCATAAACCCGTTGTCCAAAAGACACGCAGGGCGGGCACCCAACAAGCAGAGGCTGTGACCGAGGAAGTCAAAAAATTGTTACAAGCTGGAGCTATCAGAGAAGCCCATTACCCTGTGTGGTTAGCCAACACGGTTGTGGTAAAAAAGAAGAATGGGAGCTGGAGGGTCTGCGTAGACTTCACCGACCTCAACAAAGCCTGTCCCAAAGACAGCTTTCCCCTTCCAAAGATAGACCAGCTGATCGACGCCGCTGCCGGGCATGATAGGATGAGTTTCCTCGATGCCTACCGAGGTTACCATCAAATTCCGATGCATGACCCTGATCAAGAAAAAACGGCGTTCATAACACCCAGAGGTACCTACTGTTACAAAGTAATGCCTTTCGGGTTAAAGAACGCCGGTGCAACTTACTAGAGGCTGGTGACCAAGATGTTTCAGGACCAGCTCGGCAGGACGGTCGAGGTCTATATCGATGACATGGTCGTTAAGTCTAAAAAGTCACAGGACCACTTGACTGACTTACATCAAACCTTCTCCGTCCTCAAACAATACAAGCTCAACCTGAACGCCTCCAAGTGTGCATTTGGCGTCGGCTCGGGCAAATTCCTGGGCAGCCTGGTTACTAGGCGAGGAATAGAGGTCAATCCCGATCAGATTTCGGCAATCAGGGCCCTACAGAGTCCGACCTCGGCAAAACAGGTTCAAAGACTTACCGGGATGGCAGCAGCGCTGAACCGCTTCATCAGCCGAGCCTCCGATAAATGTCGTCCCTTCTTCCAGCTCTTGAAGAAGAGCACAGGGTTCAAATGGACCCCGGAGTGCGAAAATGCCCTCCAGGAACTCAAAGTATACCTCTCCTCACCTCCCCTACTTTCCACCCTGGCACAGGGCGAGGTCTTATACCTGTCTCTAGCAGTTTCGGAGCATGCAGTAAGCTCTGTACTCGTAAGAGAAGATGACAGGCAGCAAAGGCCCATTTATTACACAAGCAAAATCCTGCTGGATGCCGAAACGAGATACCTGCCATTAGAGAAGCTCGCATTTGCACTCGTCAGTGCGTCCCGCAAGCTCTCCCACTACTTCCTGACATACTCCATAGTGGTTGTGACAGAACACCCACTCAAGTCCCTCTTCAGGAGAGCAGACTTCTCAGGTAGAGTGTCAAAGTGGGCTGTTGAACTCCGGCAATATGATATCCACTATCAGCCCAGGACGGCCATCAAAGCCCAAGTACTGGCAGATTTCATCGTGGAGTTCACCTCTCCTAGTTCAGCACCGAGCCACCTCGATACCGAACTGGGGGGCAAGGAGGCAACCACTTCTGCCGAGACCGAACAGGAGCGGTCCTGGAAACAGTTCCTCGACTCATCTTGGAAAGTCTTCGTCGATGGGTCCTCAACCTCCAAAAGGGCTGGCGCTGGCATAGTCCTTCAATCTCCGAAGGGCCTCGTCATTGAGCAAGCCCTGACTCTTGACTTCAAAGCATCGAACAATGAAGCTGAGTACGAAGCACTAATTGCAGGGCTGGGCAGCGCAAAAATCCTGGGGGCACAACAACTGGCGATCTTCAGCGATTCACAGCTGGTCACAAGCCAGCTCAATGGAGATTACCAGGCCCGTGACGACAGGATGACAGCCTATCTAGCCCACACCAAGCAACTGCTATCCCAGTTCCAAAAGGCTGAAGTCAGGCAGATCGGCAGAGATTCCAACTCTCACGCCGACGCACTTGCAAACCTGGCCTCTGCTATTGAGGCAGGAAGAAAAAGAACTGTCGAAGTCTAAGCACTAGACAGACCGAGTATAGAACTCCACCCACCTCGGCAGATCATGTGTATTGATCTCGGCCCGAGCTGGATGGATGAGCTCATCTCCTATCTCAAAAATGACCAGCTTCCCGAAGACAGGAACCAGGCCTACAAAATCAGGCTAAAGGCAGCCCGATTCTGGCTCTCTCCGGATGACAAGCTCTACAAGAAGTCCTACAATGGCCCTTACCTCCAGTACGTTCACCCAAGCAAAGTAGAGGACTTCCTTTATGAAATCCATGAAGGGATCTGCGGCAGCCACATTGGAGGTCGGTCACTGGCTTACCGAGCTATCAGCCAGGGGTACTGGTGGCCCTATATGCAGAAGGACGCAGAGGTCTATGCCAGGAAATGTGAAAAGTGCCAGAAGTTCTCTCACTCTCTCCATCAGCCAGCACATGACCTAAGTCCTCTTTCCAGCCCCTGGCCCTTCGCCCAGTGGGGACTGGACCTGGTGGGACCTCTCCACCGAGCTCCAGGGAATAAAAGATGGTTAATAGTAGCTACTGACTATTTTACCAAATGGATAGAATCTGAAGCATTGTCTTCCATTACCGAGAAGGATACCAAAAACTTCGTATGGAGGAACATCGTAACAAGGTTTGGAGTGCCTCGAGCCTTGGTCACGGATAACGGGACCCAGTTCGACTCCAACTTCTTCAAAAACTTCTGTCAAGAATTTGGCATCAGAAACTACTTTTCTACCCCGGCATACCCCCAGAGCAACGGACAGGCCGAAATCTCTAACAAAGTAGTGCTTGACGGACTCAAGAAGAGACTGGATCGAGCCAAAGGAAGATGGGTCGACGAACTTCCAAGTGTCCTCTGGGCGTACAGGACTACCCCAAGACGCTCGACCTCGGCTACGCCTTTCTCCCTAGCCTACGGGATGGAAGCCGTGATTCCACTTGAGATCCGCCTACCGACCCTCAGGTTGGAGCTATTTGATCAAGGCCGAAACGATATGAACCTCGCCACAGAGCTCGACTTGGCTGAAGAGCGGAGGGAATCAGCAGCCATTCGCCTCGCCTCTTATCAGCAACAGTTGGCCAGGGGTTACAATCTGAAGGTCAAAGAAAGAAAGTTCTCCCCTGGAGAACTGGTCTTAAAAAAGACACTTCCAGCAGACAAAAATTCCAGCGAAGGAAAATTTGCGCCGAACTGGCATGGACCATTCAAAGTGACTTCGGTAACTGGACAGTCTGCATACAGACTAGAGGACATGGAAGGTAGAGAGCTGCCACGTCCATGTAATGCTATGCACCTTAAGAAATTCTATTTTTGAGATGTAATCAGGTTTCGGAAGTGAATAAACTGATTCTTTTTATAGAATATGTTTACTTTCTAAAAACTATCTCCTACCCGCGAGTATGGTCAAGTTATGGAACTCGTCACTTGCTCACAGCTCGGTCACAGGATCGGCACCTCGGGCTTCAAACTTGATACGTTAAGCCCGACTAGAGGGCCGAGCTCGCTTACTTGTCTTACTTTTTCTTGCGTCTTGTTATTTATTTTGATTATGGAACCAAACGCATAAAAAGAGCAGGAAAAGTGGAAAGGAAAGGACATTCACCACACTGTACAAAGATAAGAGCAAAATAAGAGTTCCATTCAGTCAAAAATTTTGTACAATGAAGGTGTCATTTTTACCAAGAAGAATTACATATATCTCCCCAAACGGGCACAAGAAAAGAAGAGAGAAAAAGATCATGGCAGCTGATCTATCTCAATGATAGACACATCTTCGCCATCACCAGTCGGAGCGGGAGGGGCTTCCGTGACATCGGGCCCAAGATCGGCAGTGGTGGTCTCGGTAGTCGGAACTTGGAGAGTCTCCGAAGCTTGTGGCTCGTCAGCAGGATGGCCAGGAGGGGCCTCGGAGAACGAAGGAGCCGGCGACTCGGGCTCGGCGCGAGGGAGCTTGGGCAGGTCTTGACAAATGGGGTGATCCTCGGGAACCCCCATTTCTTTCAGCACCGCAAGACATCCCATTTCGAAAAGCTCCTCCCCCAGCGGGACGAGTTGCTCTTCATAATCCTTGGTCGCCTGCGCCACACCGTTCCGGAAGGAGACCTCGATCTCTGCTTGCCGGGAAGCCTCGAGCTCAGCCCTCAGTTTGACTGAGGCTTCCTGCTCGGCTTTAAGCAGAGCTTCGATCTCGGTTTTTCCCTTCCTCAGGGCCTCCATTTCGGTCTCCATCTCCTTGGCCCTCTTCTCCATCTTGTACGCGCCAGGCTGGAGCCCATAGTTCTCGGCACTTTTCTTGGTGATCTCTTCCATGGCAGCCTCGTTTTCTGTGTTCAACTTGGCACACTCTTCCTGAGACCTCCTCAGCTCCTCCGAGCTCCCTTCCAGAGCTGCTGCGAGCTTCTGTTTTTCTGCCTGCAGGGAATGGATCGCAGTACGGCTCTGGCGGGATTTCTCCAAAGCCACTACAGATCTCTGCACAACCTGGACAGTAGGAACAAAGGTTAGCATCACACAGCATGACCCCAAATCTATATAAACCAAGCATTGCTTACCAGCAGGGCCAATGAAAGGTTGGCTTGATGAAGCGCACCCTCCTCCATTCTCCTGAAACG
Source organism: Umbellularia californica (assembly GCA_028538565.1). Taxonomy (NCBI): domain Eukaryota; kingdom Viridiplantae; phylum Streptophyta; class Magnoliopsida; order Laurales; family Lauraceae; genus Umbellularia; species Umbellularia californica. The sequence continues at coordinate 106,567,991 of JAPQWN010000001.1, forward strand.
TTCGACATCTGCAGGGAGCGCACATGCCTCAGCCAGCACGGACGCCACTGCCGGGCAACCTTGTAAATGGTGTCCTGAGGTCAGCGGCGTCCCTGGCGCCAGAAGGAAAGGTGGCCGCCAAGGCTCCACCACGGGGGCATGAGGCACCAAGGGCTGGACAGCATTATACCAGGATGAGCCCTCTCCTCTGGGCATCACCGGCTCCCTCTCCTCCCGCATTTCTCGGCGAACCAGAGGTTGCTCCTCTACCCTCGGCTCCTCCTCCACCTCCTGTCGCTGACGCGACTCCCTCCTCTCCTCCGATGGAGTCAGATTTGACCGAGTAGCCCTCTCCTTCCGGGGCTTTGCTTGGCGCGGCTCTTCGCCCCTCGCCTTCTTCGTCTACCTCTCCTCCCTCGCCGCAGTCGAGTCATCTCGGGAGGAGGCGGATGGGGGAGCCTTATGGGCATCCCTGGAAGAGGAATCAGCAGACCTCGAAGACGAAGAGGCCAGCTTACCCAGGAGCTTCTCCCGGAGGTTGGTGGTAGGAAGATCTTGACCCCTCTCCATCTCGGCACCTGTCTGGTACTCGGATGCCTCCTTCGGGTCGGTAACAGGTGAGATCGGTCGCTCCTGCCCAACCGCCTCCGGTGTGTAACTAGGCCCGACCTCAATGTTCTCCTCCCCTCGCCTTTTGGTGTAATGTTTGTACCTCGGCAGGTACCCTATGAGACACCAGGCAGCCTTGCCCTTATGCCCCTGGTAGCGTTGGACTTTGTCAAACCAACCTTCGTTCTTCTTCCAGCCGTCACGAATCGCTGCCTGTCTCCTCTCACTAAGGCCTGCACAAAACAGATCAACATATGTCAGTTCGGCAGGCAGATAACAGGATGAAAAGTCAATCTATTTGAGCTCGGTGTTTTACTTGGGAGGCGCCCAAAGTGATGAGGTACCCGGTACCTCCTCTCTGCCTCGGTTTCTTGCGCACCGAACTCCCAGTTACCGGTAACAAACAACCTGTCGGTCCCGGAGTGGCGCATTGAATCCTCCAGAGCAGTAACGAAGGAGACCATCTTCGGTTTACTCCGGAGGTAATAACAGTCGTCGACCTCCCCGGTGGACTTGCTAATGTCATACGCTTCCTCGATGTCATGGACACCAAGGTGGATGCCTAGAAGCCCATTCAACGCTACTGTCCCCATTATGATTTTATAGTTATTCGGCATTAATTGACAGGGGGCAAGATGCCACGTCGCCAGACATCGCCTGAGCAATGGATGGACGGGAAACCTCACTCCCCCTTCGATTACCGAGACCAATGGGAAGGGCATCGCCCCATCTCGGTAGACGTAACCGTCCCAGAAATCATCTGGGTCGTCCAGCCTGATCCGGACGTCGTCCGGGATGCTGTATGTCTCCCTAAACCTAAATATGGCCCCGGGGGTATCGGCTAGACAACAGTAAACCCCTTTTCCCATGTTTTGAGGACTGTAAGATGGGTGACGAAAGAAAAGCCCTAACTCAGGGAAGAAACTGGAAGAGAGGTGCTCAAAGGGAAAGATAGGGAAAAAGAAGACTTACAGAAAACTAGACGCAGAAGGACAGAAAGGTAGGGAAGATATAGAGACGGTCTGAAAAATCGCACGAACAGAGTCTCCCCCAGAATCAGAATGGCAAAGTGATGAAGGAGGAAGAGGAATGCTGCTTTTATAAGGCAGCAGGACGACTCCTCGGAAACCGAAGGCACGCCCTCATCACACCTCCTCGAACGGCGAGCACGTCGCTTCGGTATTCCGTACTGAGAGCCAGATGACGCCACGTGTCAAGATCATGGCGGTTTCCGCAGTAAAAGCCGTCAGAGTAATTAATTGTCTCGGGTAGGCGCAACGATTTTGGCGCTTCCTGGCAGACAGGCTGGCGACGGATGGATGGAACTCTTAAATGAAGTCATGATGAAAACCGCAACACCAGCGGCTGATTACAGAAAAGTGTACTAGCTCGATACTCATATGAGCTTCCACGTCTCAGCTCCCGACCTTACAGCCCGAGCTGATGAGTTCGACAGCTGGGGGGCAATTGTGTGGAGTGGTTGTGTAATACCGAGGTAATCTTCTACCTTGATACTGAAATACCAATTAGGGGCTGGCACCGAGTTGGAGTTGGATTCGGTCAGTATACCGACGTCGTTTATTACGGGCTCTGCCCCGAGAGCCTCGGTACCAATGCCTGACCTCGAGCGCCCCTGATCTCGGTAATTTCCATCTCGGTCTATTTGACCGAGATGGGCATTGTCCTTCTAAATCTCCATTATGAGATAGGAAAGAGGGCGACCGCCAAATGCTGATAAGGGACCTTCCCTATCACGTCCACATTTATGTGAAGGATTTGGGGGGACGTCCGATGGGACAAGTATCCTCACCTACCAAGGGTCCTAGGAGTGGGCTGATGGGACAAGTATCCTCACCTACCTCCACTATGGAACCTTCCACTCTCTTCTACATATACCTGCATGGTAGTCCCATAAGAGGTATGCAATAACAGTTTACATCTTCTTGTTTTTGCTCACATCTTCTTCCTCACTTCACCCTAGTTCAGTGACTGCACTAACTCAGGCATCAGAGTGCCTTTGGCTGACAGCAGCCTCGGGCCCTGACCTTTGTTTTCTCTTCCCTTTCAGATTTCGGATCATCAGAGACGTTCCCGTTCAGCTAAACAGCTTCTCTGTAAACCCTTACCATCATCTAAACCAAGTCCGTAATTTTTAGGCACGCACAGATACTATAGCAGAAAAATATACTATAGCAAACAAAGATCATTTTGACATTTAGTATAAGAAAAGTAAACTGTATGCACTAATAGTATTCTATCACAGAAAAGTTGCATTTTGATCTTAGGGATCAATGGTGTTCGATGGTGTTTTAGGTAATAGAGTCTCTCATGAACTTCTTCCATTAAAGCTTGTTAAAGATTAAGTCCTTTGGCATATCCTCACTCGGGTCACGTGCCTTTGTTAGTTTTCAAGATAGTCTTTTCAGATATTTTTAGGTCTTTAGAGTCATTCGAGTTACAATGTAAAGTGTTTCAGTTAATGAAGCATTGTAGACATTCCTTACAACCTAATGACAATAAAAGCGATGTTCTTTTTTCAGTTATATTTTTTGATGTGTGGGGGTCTGCTTCTGAAAAATCTTTGTTTCGGTATGAATGATTTGTGACTTTGGTGCACTAGAATGACCAGCATATATCTTATGAAACCAAGCGATGAAGTTCCATATATGTTCAAATTGTTTCATAATATTCTTAGAATCTATAAAATGCAATATACTCTGGAATTTTTCTTATTTTTGATTTATTATTATTATTTTTGCATCTAGACAAATATGTACCAATCAACGACATATATTTGCCATTATTTGCAAGAGGATAAAAAGGAATGCAACAACTTCATTGGTTGGCGTGAAGAATATGTGAGATCGATGGTCAATCACCCATACCCTTGCCAGAGTATTCCGCACTATGCCTCCCTCCCCAGAAATTGAGAGTCGTAAGGCAAATGTTGTTACAAGATTGGAGAAGCTTGGACAAATTTATTGAGTCTTCATGGTGTTTTTGATTGTTTACGGTGTCCTGCTTGTGGTATTGTTATGTCGAATGTAGCATCCATCATGTACTTTCCCTGATTGGAAGCTACTATTATATAAGGGGTTGGTTGATAAGAGATAGGTGAAATAATAGACTGATTCTTTTTTTTTTTTACTTCGATTAATGGGAGCTGCTGTTGTATGAACTAAATGTATCTATGGTGAATGAATGAATCACTTTTTTGCAATCTGTGGGTTACTGTATATTTCTTTTTGTCGTCTCATCTTTTGAGCATCTGAAAGAGTATGCTTTATTTGGCATATTGAATCTTGTGAGATTTTGTCTAAAGAGGCCCAAAGGCAGATATTCTCGTTGATTCCATTTGAAGAGAAAACTAAAAATAGATAAAGTAGAAAGTGATTGAAACTTCCGGAATGGTGTATGTATATTGAGAAATATTGGGCCACTAGAAACAATGCAGTTCTGGTGATTGGGGGCAAGGTTCTCAAAGGTTGTTTGATCCTAATTAATACACAATTCAATCTTACATGCTTGTAGCAGCCAGGACCCACTGAACCAATCATTGAGAATACAAATAAGACTTAACAGTCGGGTCAAATATGAGTATCAAAACCATGTTATGAAAATTGGGTATTTCAAAGTCCATGTTATGAATTTAAAATCTGCTATTTTTCAACTTGATACAATCACGTTTGCGATGTTTTCACTGCACGCACTTTTCCAACACAGTCACAGCGAACCTGTTGTGACCTTGTTGAGTACCCTTGTTTTGGAGCACTGTTAACCCACTTCCTGAGGGATATTTTTGCTGAATTTTGGGGCTTTCAAAGTCCATATTATGAACTTAAAATGTGGTATTTTTCAACTTGATACAATCACGTTTCTGATGTTTTCAACTCGCGCACTTTTCCAACACAGTAACATCATACTATTCACCATCCACAAGAGAATAAAAACTCTGTGAATAATAGCAAAATGTTCGCCCATGTTAACATCCAAATTCAACCGCCAAACAGGTGTAAGCCTTGTGAAAATATGGAAAATCCTTGAATTTTAGAGCACCCAACATGACAATGTTAACGAATCATATGTGGGAATATTAATTTCGATAACATCACAACAATCGTAAATCAGATTTCACTTTCAGATCAACCAGCTTTTATCAAAAACAAACTTTGCTGAATTCAATTGTCATACATGAAAGAAAATTTCAAATGTACATTCTTCTTGCCCAATCAAGATATAAATTCAATAAAAAATTTTGAAAATTCAAGGTGATTTGTGATTGAGAAATAAGAATCTCGAAGGAGTGCAACCCATCAAATTCAGGTGCAAAACACAATGGGCTATGTCTCATCTTCCTAATTTGCACCTTGGGTGGCTTTTCGCTCTCTTTCTTTGCAATCTTAATTTCTTCTCTACCTTTTTCAGTGAGAAATTGGCCAAAGCCTGAAGCAAAAATGATAGAAATCCACAAACCCAATAAGATTAAAGAACCAAAATAAATAAATAAAAAAAAACAATTAGAGCCCTTGCTCAATTTATTTTCTAGCTTGGATTGTCTGGACGGTCCTAGAAATTGTGATCTATTTTCATTTGTAACGATAATACAATGTTCAACTTGTACTGTACATTTGGGTTTCCAAATGTTTGAGACTAGTCAACTTTTATATAATGGAAAACTTCTAATACAAAGTTGCATTTTGGGCCCACCTAATGGGCACAGCAACATGATATTTTGACACATAGGAACATTCGTGCAGTGTTCCGATGTAAAAGTTTAGGTGAACTGCTTGCGAAAAAACATACCTAGTTCACATGGAGTCCTACATCTGTTTGTTTTACTTGCCAAAAGTCAAGATTTTTTAAGCATCTGATGGAAATTGTATGCCTAAGTTAAGAAAATTGAAGAGTATGATGCAATGTTTACATTGGCCCAACAAACATGTCCTTAATCACTTGCAATCTTTTGACAACATCTATATCTCCATTTGTTAGGTGACTCCACTCTAACGATTGAAACCAAGCACACAAGAATTCTTGCTTTCCTATTATAGTTATCAATGACATTATTTAAATATGATTTTCCTTCTCCCAAAAGAAGTCTCGGATCAACAATCTTTAACACTTGAGTGCTTAGAGCCATCTCAGCAACTTCATGTAGACTTAAACCATCCTTAAACATATCATCTGTTGGCCTTTTCCTAGTGCATATTTCCAACAAGAGCATCCCAAAACTATATCCATCCCCCTTTGTGGACATTTGACATCCCAGTCCATATTCTACAATACAGACAAGTCCAATTTTCATTAGAACTAAAATAGAATAAAAATAAGAAGAGAAATTTACCTGAAAAAGGACCATAAAGGCCCACTAACCATAGAAGGTACCAATAGTTTGTATGGCACGGAAGTGGTCCCTTGGGACCACTTCCGCTTTTTTTTATTAATGACTGGAAGTTGCAACGACGTCGTCGTGCAGTCAACCCCATAAATTCCCATGAAACCCAACTTCCCCATTTTCCCCTCCTTCCTCGATCGCTTTCCACTGCTCTACCCTGGCGGTTTCTTCCCTTCCCTCGTCCAAAGATAGTTCTTGGTGGTCCCAACAGCAGTTATCCAACCTATTGGACGCTTGCGTCAAGGTTTCCAGCGGTTTAAACCCACTACCCCATTTCCCCTTCTTCCTGCGTCGCTTTCTCCTTTTCCGCTGGTGGATTCGTCTGCACCTACCTCAAAAGGTAGTGAAGGTGGTCCCAAAGGACCTTTTCCAACCTTTTTTATTATCACATCAAGCTTCCAGCGGTTTATCAGGAGGAGGTATTTTTCTTGTATGACCTAGCTTTTTCTGTGTTAGAAAATGATGATTTACTGGGGTTTTGTTCATCTTCTTTCCATTTGCTTCATATTCTAAAATGGTTTATTTTCATGCACTATACATGATTTTATGAATCAACTGGATACATCTCAGTCCTTCCGTTTTCCCCCCTCTCGACTGTGTAGTCAGTCCTAGTGGACATCTCAGTCCTGTGTAGTCATAATGTGAAATTTGAAGAGTAGTGATAAGGAAGAACCATAGGGCACTTGAAAACCTTGTGTTGCAGATGGACCAAACACAAGGTTGTATTACAATCCTGTGTTGCAGATGGATCAAACCTTGTATTGCAAAGTTGTATTACAACGATGTCGTTGCTTCTGTTAAGCAACGACGTCGTTGTATAGTTATCCTTTTTGATTCTGAGTTGTTCCTTTGTGAGTATCACCTTGAGCAGTACATGTCTCTTTGACTGTATTTTGTTTTTGTCTTACCTTATAGTTTAATAAAGTTTATCATTGTGGGGAGGACAAACATGCTTATGGAGAAAAGTTAGAGTGAGTGGTTGGGAGCGAAAGACAAGTAGAAGGTCTAGTTGGTAATGTTTATATGAAGAGTAGTGATAAGAAAGAAGAACTACAGATTAATGGAAAACCTTGTGTTGCATATGGACCAAACAGTTTGTATTGCAGAGTTGAATTACAACGACGTTGTTGCTTCTGTTAAGCAACGACGTCGTCGTACAGTTATCCTTTTCGAAGGTGAGGAAATTACTTATTTGTCTGGAGGTTAATATTCGAAAGAAACTAAGATGAGCTAATAGAGCTGCATATTATCCTGCCAAGGATGGGTTGGACAAGGATTCCATTTTAATGCCCAAAAACCTATACTCACTCTCTCTCAAAAACTGTACACACACATGCATAGAGTTTTTCCTTTGTTTTTTAAACCTTTGTTTGTTACAACTTTGTTTGTTACACCTCTGTCGGTTACACCTTTGAGCAGTACTCTACACACATATTGCAGAGTTGAATTACAACGACGTCGTTGCTTCTGTTAAGTAGCGTTGTCGTCGTACAGTTTTCCATTTCGAAGCTGAGGAAATTACTTATTTGTCTGGAGGTTAATATTCGAAAGAAGCTAAGATGAGCTAATGGAGCTGCATATTATCCTGCCAAGGATGGGTTGGACAATGATTCCATTTTAATGTCCAAATACCGATACTCTCTCTCTCTCTCCCTACATGGGATGCATATAGTCTGTCATTTGTTTGTTACACCTTTGTTTGTTACACCTTTGTCTGTTACACCTTTGAGCATAACTCTACACACATATTATAGAGTTGAATTACAACGACGTCGTTGCTTCTGGTAAGCAACGACGTCGTTGTACTGTTACACAATATTTTATGCAATGAATTCTGTGAAGCAACGACGTCGTCACTGACCATCGTAAAAAAAAAAAGTTCTGTCTGGGCCAATGAGGGGGTGACACATGGGATTAGGATGTCAAATCTGCTGACACTCATCTCCTCCAATGATATTAAAATAAAGAATAAGGCATCAAAGTGGCGTGTAAAAACTACCTCATTGGCCCTGGATGTCAAATTTCCATATGGTTTATATTTACATCTCAAGCTTGTTATGTTTACATCTAACTCTATTTTTTTTTTCAGATGGATGCAAATAAGGACAGAGCAGATAGGCTTCTTTACGATCAGTCGAATCATATTTCAGAAGCGATAAACCATGGAAAAGTATATTCATAGCCACCCTTGACATCTATACTTATATTATTGATTTAAAGCTTTTATTAACTGTATTCACTTGTTAATGTTTGTCAGGAATTTGGCACCTTTAGATGCATACCAATGAACCCGGACAAAGATGTCTGGTTGTTAAATGAAAACCAAAAGGAATACGTGAGGCAATCGGGGCTGCATCATTTGGCGGAAATGGAACATATAAGGATCGATCATGCCCTCATTACGGCATTAGTAGAAAGATGGCGTCCCGAAACAAACACCTTCCACTTCCCATCAGGTGAGGCAACTGTCACTCTCGAAGACGTTGCCTATATATATGGCCTACCAATCGATGGCCCAATTGTCACCGGGAGAACTTTCCCGTTTTCATTGGTTAGTGAAATATGTCTTGAACTACTTGGGGAGGCCCCCATTCAAGGTGTTGATGTGGACGGAATAAATATTAAATTCACATGGTTGGAATCCAATTTCGCAGCAAATCCAACAAAGGATGTGAAGAAGAAGAAGAAGAAGAAGAAGAAGAAGAAACTTTCTAAAGCCGAAGAAATCTACAACACTAGGGCATACCTTCTCTTCTTAGTATCCAGTCAAATTATGTCTAACACATCAGGTGGAAGGGGGCCGGCATATCTTCTCGAGTTGTTCAGGGAATTTAAGCCATATGCATGGGCTCCCGCCTGTCTTGCAAATCTTTAGTGGATATTAGCAAATGCGGTGAAAGTTATGAAGGATAAGGGGGAAGATGTTGATGAAGAGGGAGATGAAATCAAATCTTCAAACACTGAAGGTTCGAGGAAGTTTAGAACCTTGAGTGGACCTTTACAACTTCTCCAGGTAACGCAGTTTATTTGATGATATTTATACTTTTTATACAACTCTTTGAATTGCGTATTTTGTATTGATTGCTGTTTTTCGCAGATATGGGCGTACACACGAATGCAAATTGCACGTTGTCCACCGCCAAATGCTACCTGGAAAACAGACATTCAGTTTCCACTGATGAAGACCTGGACAGCTAGATTGAATTCATTCAAAGCTGTAACCACTTTGACAAAGACCAGGCAACAATTGAACAAACTAACGCAGGACGGTGTAAGTTCATCATGTTTGGATTGTATATAGTTGAATGGATGCAATTCTAATTTCGTGTTGCTAATATTTTTGTAAACACATTTTATGTAGTTCAAATGGCAACCCTACAAGCAGTTTGGAAAGAAATTCCGTCATTCAGTTTCTAAAGCCGACCGTGAACTATTCTCTTCCTCAACAATCCTAGCTTTTTATTGGGTTGTGGAGTGACATAATACTGGTCGTGTTATGAAACAGTTTGGTCTTCTACAAGATGTTCCTCCACCTTTCGTTATGCCTTTTGCAAGGGTCGAGCGGGTAGAAAAGATTGTGTATGACTACAGTGCAGATGGACGGGTCCCTAATTACAAACTTTGGGACAATAGATGCAATGGCATTCTGAAAGGAAAGAAATCATCTTTGAAAGCGCATACTGACGAGTATATGCAATGGTATCAGGCCAACACGATCATGTGTATCGGTCGGGGCAAGTCCCATGAGGCGATTGATACAACAAAGACCAAACGTGATTTGCTGTGATGAGAACCGAGTAAGAGATGAATTCCTCTTTCTTGACTTTTAGTATTTTTCCCATCCAAATGTACAAATGGCTATTTGACAAAATTCATGCCCGTAGGTAAATGAGCTTTTACTACGTATGGAGAGGTCAGTTGACCGGGCTGTGAGGAAGAAAACCTCAATTGAGCATTTCCGAGAGTCCTGGATCAGGAAGATCTTCATATTCAGATCTGGTTTGAATACAAATTTTGCCAAATTTGCAGACGATCACTTATACAGCTCAGCTTCAGAAGATGTAAGCCACAAAGCATCATCCATCTTTAATTATTCAATTTTGATTTGTCTTTAACAGTTATCGGCAATTAAAAATTGACAGGATCAAGAGTCTGTAGAGAGGAGGAGGGTCAAAAAGGCTGCGGCGAAAAGTCCTGTAAAACATAAAGGAAAGAAGCAAAAGAGTGTGAAGATGACAACAAATGTGAAGGAGATCTTACCTCGGGTGCACAGCCCCGATATGGAGGCCCCTGATGCGGCCACAAGTGATTTTTGTATGGAACCAGTGCATGTAGAGAGACACACTTCTACACCTGTCGAGAAGTCCAATGAGCCACCATTGGTTGATATATTCTCCACCCCTCGAGGGGCAACAACCTCACAAGTAATTATAATATCACTAATTAGGGCTTCCATTGATTCACTAGTTTGGAGGTTAAAACGATTGCCCTGAATAAGAAAGATTCCAGAAAAGTATGACGACTATTTACACTCAATGGGTGGATCGGAGTATGTTCTCTCCAAAAGGGACAGGTTTCTACTGAAGGGGTTCAAACGATATTTCAATGAGAGGTTCGTCTTTTTTTTTACACCTTCCTATTGGTTTCATTACATAAATTGTCTTATGGTTAGTGTATTTTTCAGGAAGGAAGTGCTGGACATTGTATGCACATTGGTATCCAGTGAAGTCCTGAATGCTGCTCTGGAAGGGGGAATTTGGTTAGACACCAATATCTTGTATTATTGGTTTGATGTGTTGAGAGAGAAGTGTCTTACGGCCTTTTTGGCAGACCCGAGCATTTCTGTAAGTATATACTTAATATCAGCAATTTCATGTATGATCCATAAATGTTGACATCTGCCACTAAAAATGATTGCAGAGCTGGTGGCAGTCTGGGCTGCCAACCGCAGAAGAAGCAGCAATTGGTCTTGGGGGTTCTCGTGTGATAGAGGCTAGAGAATGTAAAACACTCGTCTTCGTTCTCCACTCAGTTAATCATTTCACATTACTTGTTAGATATACGAATGAGAGGAAGTGGGAATTCTACAACAGTTCAGGCAGTGATCGTCACGCTTTAACGGCTTGTAAACAATTCGTGAGTATATACTGTCTATTTCCAAATTGAAGAAACTGTTTTATATCTGCTTTAACAACGTGTGCTGTTCCTGCAGGTTGAATGACGGACTGCGAAGTACAGCGATTATGGGTGGCCAGACCCATACATATGGACCATCAATGTAAAAACAAACATCCCACTATAGAAGAACGGCTACGACTGTGGTGTCTTCGTGGCTGCATTCGCAGAGCACTGTATATTTCGGCGGGAGATTAATTTTACGCAAGCTGATATGAAGTACTATCGGGAACGAATAGTCCTTGAAATCTTTAAGCGCAGCTGGGAGTTGAATGCGCATCGGTTGAGTCTTAATGAGATTCCAATTGATTCAATTAAGCCTGATGAGTGATGCAAATTTAGTGACATCCTTGACAGTTCTATCCTATTGTAAATATTCAAACATGAAGCTGGTGACGAGCTGAATGTGGTCCATACAACTTTTAGGTTGAATGTTACAAATTTTTTTTTTGTTTTGACAACATTTTTTGGAATGGAAATTGAAGATGTGTGCCCTAGTTGGGTTCTCAGCTGCTTATATCCTTGTTCTGGTTTACATTTCCTATGGCAATGTGTGACACTATGGCAATGTTGTGATTGATATAGATCTTGTAGTGCGTTCGCACATCAAATTAGTACAGACAGTGTATTGAATATTTTGTCTGTTAAGCGAGGACGTCGTCGTTTCACAGAACCTATTCTTTACAAATATGTGAAATTCACAACGATGTCGTCGTTTCACAGAACCTAATACAATCGATTTGATAAGAAATGCATGTTATTTTACAACGACGTCGTCGCTACACAGAACCTAGTGGAAGATACAGTTTCTAACTTTACAACGACGTCGTAGCTTCACAGAACCTAATAAAATGGAACTTGAAGAAATTTGCATGTAATTTTACAACAACGTCGTCGCTATACAGAACCTACTCTTCTCAAATTAGTTATATTTACAACGACGTCGTCGCTTCACAGAACCTAATAGAACCAATTTGATAAGAAATGCATTTGATTTTACTACGACGTCGTCGCTTCACAGAACCTACTCTTTTCAGTGCAAATTATATTTACAACGACGTCGTCGCTTCACAGAACCTATTTTTACAAAATTCTGTGCCAATGTACAAATACGTCATTTCCAAACATGGAACAAATGGAACAAATTCTACACCTGGTGACTCAATTGACAAATTTTTAATTCTCAAATTTGCTGTAGCTTTCATATATATGAGGTTGTATTACAAAAGTATCATCCATATGGTTCAATACAAGGTTGATTACAATACAAAAGTATGATCCACATCCTAAAATGTGAAAGTTGAAAGTACAAACTTGTTGTCACTGGAGTAGAAGGCTACCTATACAAAAGTATGATCCACATCCTAAAATGTGAAATTTGAAAGTACAAAATGGTTGTCACTGCAGTAGGAGGCTACCTATACAAAAGTATGATCCACATCCACAAAATGTGAAGGTTGAGAGTACAAAATGGTTGTCACTGTAGTAGAAGGATACCTATACAAAAGTATGATCCACATCAAAAAATGCTATGCAAGTTGGAAGTTTACAAAAATATGATCCACATCCAGTTTGATTTATGCAACATGATCAGTTGGTGGGTTGCGACAACTCTTTGGGTTGTGTCCCCTATTTTTGCAAATAGAGCAGGTAAGAACCCTGCGCTGTTGATTTCTGTCTTCAATACGAATTCTGTTTTTCTTTGGACGCCCTGGTTGTTTCGTCACACGTGGAGGCAACACAATTTCATTTGATGTATGTTCCCATTATCTGCTATCACGAGTGGCATGTATGACCTCACTGTACGACCACGATAAGTACTTGTTAAGTAACAGTCTTCAACATAGTCATACGGATTCAAGTGCCTAACCTTCATTGTCGCTAGTGCATGGCAACATGGAATCCCCATTTTCCCATTTACGACAACTACACTTCTTTTGTTCAAGATCTACAATATCAATGAATTCTGCTGATTGGACCTGGAACTCAACGAGCCCGGCAACACGTACATGTACCCGGCGTGAGTCTTCAGCCTCTTGGTTCATTAGTTTCTCTGCATAGGGCGTTAACTGTGACGTAATATTGAGTGTCTCAAGATGTCTTCTCTGGAAGAACTCCATCAACTTGGCACGGATTTCTTCAACTTGCATTGTAATGGGAAGCACTCTAATGTCCTTTAAAAGCGCGTTCATACACTCAGCTGCGTTGCTGGTTATCATGTCATAGCGCCGACCATCAACATATGCATTCGACGAACGTTGTTTTCCAATGGCATTGATATAAGTGTGCGCCCCTTGGTCTACAGCAAGGATGTCGTTCATATAGGCCTCATACTCACATGGTCTAAAAGCCTTGGCAGCCCGCCAAAATTTCAATACAATGGCACGATCACAGAAGGCTGATTTAATATTTTCTGCAATGTGATGACAACAATAGCAGTGCCTCGCACTTGGAATGATGTTGGACAATGCCGGAACAAGGCCCTTTTGTCGATCAGACACAATAGTTAGGTTCGTTGGACTTCCCAATGCAAGAGCGAGATTGGCAATGAACCACTCCCAACTGTCACGACGTTCGGCCTCAGCGAAGGCGAAAGGTATGGGAAATAGCTTATGATTACCATCGTAGGTGACAGCCACTAGCAGCACACCGGGATACTTGCCCCGAAGATGTGACCCATCAATAGCGATCATGGGCCTCATTGATGAACGGAACGATCGGATGCAAGGACCGAAAGCCCAGAAGAATCTTCTAAACCTGTCTTCAACTGTCGTGTCGATATTACTCACAGTGCCTGGATTGGTCATGTGTAATTCTCTACAATAAAGAGGTAGAATCTTAAAGGATTCTTCATATGATCCCCGAACTACATGCAATGCCATCTCTTTTGCAATGTGTGCTTTTCTGTAAGTGATATGGGTACCAAACTCCTTTTGGTATTCATTCATAATCTCTTTCGGCTTCAAGTGGTTATTGCATTGGACTCTATCCTCAATGAACTCTTCAATCAGTTTCGATGATGCTTGGGGATGTGTCATTCCCATCATTGGTTTTGAGCAACAATGCCGTGGGTTATAAGTCCGCACCTTAAACTCCGGACCAGAATCAACAATGGAAGCATGTATACACCAAGGACAACAATCATCTTTGCAACATGCTGTGACTTTTTTCATCTTGGTCGACACATGTCGTAGAGTAAAATTGTTATAAATTGTAAATTTCGCAAGAGATCTTCTGAAGCATTCACGATCAGGAAACTGACGCCCTATCCACATTTCTCGTGCTGAGTCCGTACCGGTTTCGGCTATAACATCTTCAGGGGCCATTGTGTCAACAAAGTTGACATCTTCTAATACAAGTGAATGATTCACAGCATCATTGGTTGCAGCTCCTTGTTCATTGCCCACAAAATTGAGATCTTCCATAGCAAGTGAATGATTCACAGCATCAATGGTTTCAGCTCCTTGTTCATTACCAACAAAATTGACATCTTCCATAGCAAGTGATTCATGCACAGCAACAATGGTTTCAGCTCCTTGTTCATTACCAACGAAATTTACATCTTCCATAGCAAATGAATGATTCACGGCATGAATGGTTTCAACGCCTTGTTCATTACCAGCCATCATCCAAGAGGGAGTTTCACGAACCATTGATACATTGACAGTACCACAGAGAGCATCATTTGCATCAACACCCTCATGATATATTCCATCCACATGAAAACCCGCTCTTGTAGAACAATCTTTTGTATCAGAATCCCGTGCGGAATAGAAATGCATATCAACATCTTCATGAATATCCACGGTGGGATACACTGCGCCAGGCGTGGGATTCATAATCTCGCAAATCCCTTTGCGTATTTTCTTCCGGGCACAAGAACCGCCAAACATAACCCTTTCAATAAAAGACATGGGCAAGAATTTAAGTTAAGCGCGACAAATGCATTCGACCAATATAAATATTAAAGAGTATAAACATAGATACGTACTGAGAGCCTTCGCGTTTCTTATTTACAGCGTGAAGTTTCCTGTTAACATACACATGTACCCCATCTTGCTCACTTCCAGACGCCTTCAACATTCCCATAATATCTTTCTCATCTTCCAAACTAATCAACGAAAAAACAAGTCCATTGTGATGAAGGTATTTTATGCTTACATCCTCGATATTTGCATCCCAATTAGACAAAGCAATGGCTTCATTCAACAACGTGCCATATGTTATGGTGTTAGGTAGAGACCTCATCTTCTGTCTTCCACCTTTGTAGACCGGACGTATAATGTCAAAGACAAACTCTCCATCATAGTGAAATATGATGGAAATCCCATCCTCAGTCATGCCGCCGACATAAATAAACCATATATCAATTTGTTGGTATTAGCAAATGTAGTGAATAAGTCACATGTTGAATAATGCTAACAAAGAGATGATTTTATGCGTTCTGCTGTCCATTTCTATTTCTGTTTAAAAGGAAAAATTTCACAAGAGATGTTAACTCCACTGACACTGTTTTCCCTCTAGGGTTACAGACAAAGAAGGAGTAAAACCGAAATCATTTCTTGTGTGTTTGCTCCAACCTTTATATAACAACCCTACCATGTAAAACTGGTATTCACCATTCTTTTGTGGACGTATTTCAGTTCCCGTCTTTGTATTACCCCAAAGGGGTAAACCCTAATATGCAAATACGCGTATTCACCATATTTATATGCTCTCAATTAGGGGTTGTGACAATAAACAACCTTAGAACAGCCAAAGTTGTTACTTTGATGATTTAGCCACCCAACAATAATGTGTAATCAAGATAATGTCATGAAAAAACTGTATATCAAAAGCCCTAATGAACTTTTCTTGAAAAGGTAACTATGAAACTCAAAATCTATGGTAGCTAATGCATGAAACAACTCTGAAAATGTGCTGTGCCTACCTCTTAATGGAGATCAACAACCGCCGGTTGGGGGGGAGCGTTTTGGTTTTCTCAGTATTCAATCGCAGATGAAAAGGAAAGGAGAAAACGCAGCTGTGTCGGGGCGCACGGACACATATATATAGAAGATTAGCGACGACGTCGTCACTTACTCTCGATATTGAGTAACGACGTCGTCGCTTGTTGAAACAAGGCAAAAAAAATAAAAAAAATGGGCGGGAATACCCGTTCCGTGCTATAAAAACTATTTGCACCTCCTATGGTTAGTGGGCCTCTTTGGTCCTTTTTTAGGTAAATTTCTCAAATAAGAATGTTTATAATAGAAAGCAAATGACAAAAGACCCCTTTATTGGATTAAAAAGAAATATAAGGAGAGAGCAGTGCCTGGAGGAACATATCCAATAGACCCCTTCAGTGCACTTGAGCTACTATGATTGTGAAAAAAAATCAGATGTGTATTGATTGATACAATTTCTATTAGATGCGTGTGAGAAAGTGCATGTGTTTTAGACTTCATCCCATTAATAATATATTTTAATTAAATCGTGTATTTATTTGGGTCAAGACGGGTGTCGGGCTCTCTACCACTGAATCCAAGAAAAGCACGTTTCTTAAACCTACATAGAATTTAGGTCCAAGTTTGATCCGTGTATCAAAACCTAAGGCTAAAACTAAGGCCCAAATCAGGCTGGTTTTTGGTTGGGCTCATGTTGACCTAGTCCAGAAGCACTCCATTTGGATAAATCAATACTTGAAATTGAAGTATGAATGGTTGATGATAGGGGTGTCCATGGCATGGGTTGGGGTGGGCTTTGCAATATCATAGCCCGACTCATTTTTTAGACCATTGACCTACGCTCGGCCCTAGCCCGATTTAGGAATAAATGCTTGGCTGAAGCCCGATCTGCCTGAAAAATGTTAAGCTCAAGCCCCGGTGGATCATGTTTTTGTTAAACAAAATGTTTAATACTTATTACCCAAACTTATAGTCTAGCTGATTGGGTTTCGTGTTCATGTGTGATAGGGTATGTGTTCAAGTGACCACTAGTGAAATAGAAAATAAGAGAAAATTTAATATCTTATTCGGCGAGGGCTAGGGTTGCCAATTGAAGATTTAGAGTTCAATTGAGTAATCGGAGCCGGCACAGGGTTGCCAAAATTGATTGAAGATTGAGAGTTCAGTTAAGCAATTAATTACCAAATTGAACTTCACTCTCCAAATCAAATCGCTTGAAAATCATATAAACAAATTGCAAGGCCCACAAACTGCATCACATGTTTTATTTAAAAAAAAAAAGGCACTAGATGGCTTCTTGCTCCTACAACTTTCACAATAGAAAGCTTGAATAGGTGGTTTAGTTTTTGGGGTCTATTGGCCTATATATTGTTGGCCTTTAGATATTTTAAAAATTATTTTAAAATATAAATATTTTTTACCCTAACGCAGGTCTTTTGCACTAGTCTCTTTAAAAAAAAAATAAAAAACCCTAAAATGATAGAGGTGTCAAACACGCGTCTATGCGCTCCCAAAAAAAAAACTAAATGATACGAGAAAGCCATCAGATACTGGTTGGTTCAATGCCTTGGCGATACAGAAAGGTATGACGAACTGGTCCAAAGCCATAATTCGGCATGTACAAAAGGAGGAACATGTATTGTATGCATCTTTCTAAGATATTTCTAAACAAATATCTACCACTTGAATCCGGATTCCCTGTTTGGACCAAACAGGGGATCCGGACTCCTATCGCTTTGATGCAAGCAGGGGGTGTATGCATGACTCATCCATTCAGTCCAAACAGGGGATCCGGACTCCTATCGCTTTGATGCAAGCAGGGGGTGTATGCATGACTCATCCATTCAACCAGCCTCACTGGTGAACACCTTTTCCACAATTTCAACTCATATTGATTCATTGCTAGTTGTTTTCATTGGTGTTAACGTTTTCCACAGAGTCACCCTCACTAACTAAAATCGCCCACTTCATTCAACCACCACCATCTGCCCATTCAACGATTTAAAGTCTCTCGGAGACACCATGACCATCACAAGGATCAGCCCTATTCTCATACCAGGACGGAGATTATAGAGATAGTAGCTTGCTAGACAATGGAGCTTCTTCACACATGGCTTATTGGGCATTTTGGTCATTTTGGTCATTTTCTATGAGTGTTGCTATTGGCACACCAATTTTTACTTTTCAAACACAGCCAATTTATCATTTTTTTTATTACATTATTACCCCTTCATGAAATGACCAAAATATCCAAAATTCCACACAAGCTCTTCTTCTTCGTCTCTCACCCATTTCATTCTCCACTTCTCACTCTCCACTTCCTCCATCTTTTTTGGGCAACTCATCTTCACTCACAGATCAGCATTTTCTTCTCCTGGGCAACTTATCTCACTCTCCACTTCTCACTCTCTACTTCCTCCATCCTCTTGGGCATTTGCTTCCATTAATTAGTATTTAGGAGTTGGAGATTCACGCACCAGAAGCAACCCCCATCCGCTTGGCATGAATGCGAGGAGGCATACTACAATATCTTGAGCCGTCATGTGAGGGAGCACTATCAAAATGATCAGAATGTACATGAATGTGAGAAAAATAAGGCCCTTGATTAGTCAGAACACAAGCTGATAGTCTTCGCTGAACTTCCTCCTTCCCACTGACACAGTCTGCAGAAACCAAGAAGCCATTAAAATAATAACATTTTTTTTATCGCAATAACTAATTAAAAACAAGGAACATTGGAAGAACATGGACAGCAGAGAACTGCCAACTGATTTAAATGTTATCATTATCGATTTGTTCGGACCAGAAAGTCCAAACAAAATGGATTTGTTCAAACCTGAAAGTCCGAACAAATCGCTTTTGTTCGGACTTTCAGGTACGAACAAAGGAAGTGTGTTTGGTCATTCAGTGACCGAACAGATCGCATCCAAAAGAGATGGGGAAGAAGAGTAAATGATAATGTGTTTTAGGGATGCATTTATCTTTGAAAGAGGAGATGGTGGAGACGACGGGCAACACCGAAGAAACCGAGTCGCCATTGATGTGGAGAGTCCGATGATTTGTGTGTGAGAAGAAAGGGATGGAGATGTGTGTGAGAAGAAAGAGGGAAATGAAGGGATGGGTAGTTTAGGAAGTTTTAGTGTGTGAAAAAAAATAATGTAATTTTTAAAATTTTAAAATATGTGTAGAGTGAAATTGCGTGGGAATAGTGAAAATTTGTGTGCCAGTATAATTTCCCTTTTCTATCCACTCCATCCTCCTCATCTCCCTCTCCGAAACTGCCACCATGACTCCTCCGTTACGAAACGAGACGGACCGGCTCGCACTGCTTGCCTTCAAAGCCGGGATAACGGACGATCCGTTACAAGCACTGAGTTCATGGAAGAACGACTCGCTCCATTTCTGCGAGTGGCAGGGCGTTACATGCGGTAGCAAGCACCAACGAGTCTGCATCTTGAACCTCACGTCTCTCTTTGGAAGGACCCCTCTCTCCCCACATAGCGAACCTCTCCTTCCTCTCAAGCATCGACCTCTCCACCAACTGATTCCATGGCCGAGTCCCACACGAGCTCGGCCATCTGTTTCGGCTTCGGCGACTCGACCCTTTAACTCTTTCCAGGGAGAAATCCCAGCCGCTGTAAGCAACTGCTCCAAGCTCTTTCGCTTAGACATTTCGTCGAACAGCCTTGTGGGGGAAATCCCACCGGAGCTCGGTTCCTTGCCTAATCTCAAAAGCTTAACTCTTTAAAACAATGGTCTTACTGGAAGCATCCCGCCTTCACTTGGGAATCTCTCGTTGCTCGTCCAAATATCTCTAGCAGGAAATGAGTTGGATGGGAGCATTCCAAACGATCTAGGCCGGATTGCGAACTTGCGTTTCTTTCAAATCTCTCAGAACAAGCTGTCTGGTACGATACCTTCTTCCATTTACAATCTTTCTGATATTTATATGTTTTCGGTAACGGATAATCAGTTACATGGAACACTTCCTTGGAACCTTGGACTCACTCTTCCTAATCTCAAGCTGTTTTATGTGTCGAGAAACCTGTTTACGAGTTCGATTCCCGTCTCGTTGTCCAATGGCTCGTTGCTTAAAGAGCTTTATTTTACTAATAACCATTTCACTGGAGGGGTACCTATGGATCTTGGAAATCTGCGACTTCTACGTATATTGACTGTTGGGGGTAATCGAATGGGGACTGGGAAAGCAGAGGACTTGAAATTTGTTGATTCATTGACGAATTGTAGCTATTTGCAGCGATTTGGGTTTCAGGAAAATCATTTTTCAGGGCCTTTTCCCAATTCCATTGCTAATCTCTCCACGCAACTGGATTGGTTAGCTATTGGGCAGAATCAGTTATCTGGAAGCATTCCTGCAGGGATTGAGAATCTGGTGAACTTGCGCTCACTTTATTTGAACAATAACCATCTCACAGGCAAAATTCCAGTTGCTTTTGGGAAGCTTAGGAATCTTCAACAATTGGCATTGTCTGGAAATGGGTTTTCAGGGGAAATTCCGTCCTCTATTGGCAACATGACTGAACTGATCCATCTCCACTTGGATGAGAACTACCTAGAGGGAAGCATACCTCCTAGTCTTGGGAATTGTCTGAAACTTAATCTGTTGAACATTTCTCAAAACAGATTGAGTGGCACAATACCAAAACAGGTGGTTAGCATCTCTTCTATGTCAATCTCGCTCAACTTAGCGCGAAATTTGTTGACAGGGTTCTTACCATTAGAAGTGGGTAGCTTGAAAAACCTTCGAGAAATAGATGTTTCGGAGAATAAATTAACCGGTGAAATTCCACAAGAACTTGGTGAATGTAAGAGCTTAGTCCTCTTACGCCTGCAAAGCAACTTCTTCAATGGAACCATTCCTTTATCTTTGAGTAATTTGAGAGGTGTTGAAGTATTGGATCTTTCACGCAATAATTTGACCGGGCCAATTCCAGAATTTCTAGGGAGTTTGCCTTTTCTTAAGAACCTGAATTTGTCGCTCAATAATTTTGATGGTGAATTACCAGCCACAGGGGTGTTTGGAAATGCAAGCGTGGTTTCAGTCACGGGAAACAGGAAGCTTTGTGGTGGTATCCTGGAGCTCCAATTGCCTGAATGCGTTATTCCCGCACCTAAAAGACAAAAGAAGTCCTTTTCTCTCGCGGTATTTATACCAGCAATTGCCATTGCAGTGTGCTTAGTTTTCTCACCCTGTCTCTGTGCTGTGCTTTATGGAAGAAGAAATTCAAGAATGAAGCTCTCATCGACATCGTCCATGGAAGGTCAGTACACAAGTCTTTCTTACTCAGATCTTCGCAAAGCGACTGATGAGTTTTCTTCAAGCAATTTGATCGGTGTGGGAAGTTACGGTTCCGTCTATAGAGGAACTTTCGCTTTGGACAACACCACTGTTGCAGTTAAGGTGCTCAACCTTCAACGACAAGGAGCCTCCAAGAGCTTCATTGCCGAATGCGAGGCCTTGAGATATGTTCGACACCGGAATCTTGTTAAAGTCTTAGCTTCTTGCTCAAGCATTGATTTCAAAGGCAATGACTTCAAAGCTCTGGTTTATGAGTTCATGCCCAACGGAAGTTTAGAGGAGTGGTTGCATGAAAAGGAAGAAGAGGGCCATCGATTGAAGAACTTGAGCCTTAATCAAAGGCTAAACATTGCTATCGATGTGGCTAATGCTTTAGATTATCTTCACAATCATCATGGAACTCCAATTGTTCATTGTGATATAAAGCCTACTAATGTTCTTCTTGATGACGAAATGGTTGCTCATGTTGGCGATTTTGGCTTAGCAAAGATCCTCCTTGAAGCTAGCAATAAATTTTCAACAACTGATATTAGCTCCATTGCAATAAAAGGATCCATTGGCTATGTTGCTCCAGGTAACAGTTTTACCCTCGGTACTTTTCATTCTTGTTTTATGTTATTTAATTCAATAAATTGCTCCATTGGTTGCATTGATCTAGGTGACAGTTTCATCTTAGGCTTTTCTTCTTGTTTTAATTTGTTTAAATCATGAAATTTCTTGTACCATGATCAAAGCTAATTAGCAATATCAAATTGTATGACCAATACAAATAACTAAGAATCCATATTAGCAAAATCACCATTGAATTCTCTTGATAAAAGGGATGTTAAATGCTGGGATGTAAACCAATTAGCACAATGGTATATAGTTTTGGGGTCATTCTTCTTAGATATCTCCTTTTACTTCCAATTAATTCTCTTGCGTGTGGCAATTGAAGAAGCTGGCCCATCCATTTGATGAATGTTGCTAAAATTTCTTTTACTAGTTTCATATGCACTATTACACTTTTTTTAAGTCTTATTTGTCCACATCAAATCCCGCATTCTCCCTGATCCCATGGCCCCCATATGCAACAATTTATTTTACTGACATCATTTTTTTCTTTCACATGCTTAGATTTTCAAGAAATGAACTCTCTCTCTCTCTCTCTCTCTCTCTCTCTCTCTCTCATACTATTAGAAAAAAAAATCCTTGTTCTCACTTTGAAAATGAAATTTGTGTTTTGTTGCTCTATAATATATCTTTGAATATTTACTTGCTTATGATTGTAAAATCCAATGAAATGCAGAGTACGGTATGGGTGGTGATGTGTCAGCCCTTGGGGATGTGTATAGTTATGGGATCCTTCTATTAGAGTTATTTATGGGAAGGAGACCGACGGAAGACACATTTAAGAATGGTCTAAGTCTTCATGAGTTTGCAAAGATGGCTTTCCCTGATCGAGTGATGGAGATAGTTGATCCACTGCTCATAGAAGAAAATGATCTAGTGCTAGAATGCTTTGCTTCAGTTGTTAGAGTTGGAATTGCATGCTCGATGCAAACACCAAGAGATAGAATGCAAATGAAAGAGGTTGTCTTGGAACTGCTTGTGATAAGGGATAAATTCCTGGGGGCTGGAATCTACAAATAGAGATGAAAAATGTTGAGCATGCCTTCTTTTGTAATCAGAGTACTGACCTCTTATTGCTTAGAGTAAATAGATTGTTTGAAGTGATTTATCATGATTGGTTGTCTATTGGTGATTTCATATTACATAAATTTTTTTTTTTTTGGTCATTGGTGGGCTTTTGATTCTACATTGTAGCCTTGTTACTTTGTAGATATACGTGTATAATGTTATATATGAAGTCTATTAGTTTATTCTTAACAAAGGTTACATGTAAGTTGACTGGTATTTAATACATAGCTTGCCTGCACCTCTAGTTGACTTGTTAGCTTGGCCAGGTTGACTCCACTCGAGATCTCGAGATTAGAAGTCAAGTTGTGTGTCGACTCCCGGATACCAATTACATATCTCAGTCATGCTTCTGACTTGGCTGTCTTAGTCGACTTCGCTGACAACTCAGACATGATTCTGGCTGAGTAATGCTCATTTTTGTTCTGCTAATTTCATTAATGGGTCTGTTGTTTGTAATTGAATAGGTAGGAATTCATGGTCAGTGAGGATCATCAAAGGATTATTGGAGAGTTGTTGTTGTTGTTGTTGGGGGGTGGGGGTGGGTGTTTGGGGGGGGGGGGGGGGGGGGGGTGGTGGTGTTGGGGGGGTGGGGGGCGGGGTTGTGGAATATAGATTAGCGATGTAGATGGACCTTGACTATCCTAGGATTCGAGTATAAAGTTTGGGGTGGGTTGTTGAAGAATATAGATTAGCGATGTAGATGGACCTTGACTATCATAGGACTTGAGTATAAAATGGCTGATATAGGTGGGACCTTGCGCATTCCACCACCACCACCAATATAGATTAGCGATGTAGATGGACCTTGACTATCCTAGGATTTGAGTATAAAGTTTGGGGTGGGGGGGTGATATAGATTAGCGATGTAGATGGACCTTGACTATCCTAGGATTCGAGTATAAAGTGGCTGATATATGTGGGACCTTGCGCATTCCACCACCACGAACTTGTAAGGCTATAAATACCACTTGGCCAGACTAAAGAAGGGACTGATCCTGGGAAAGAATAGAAAAACCTAAGCTTTCCTTAGCTCTCCTCTTTGTAGGGCTTAACCGTTTAAGAGAGAGTTATCAAGGTGTGTGTTAAGGGACTCATCGAGTTCCCTTGAATTGAACCTTGCTTAACTGCTATTTATTCTCGTCTGTCTAGCTGCTGTTTGTTGTAAAAGGAACACCAATGGTAATAATTGGCTGAAAGTTTAGTGGCTTCCCAGACCTCTAAATTGTAATAAGTAACATCATATTAGATCAAAGAATTGCCTTATCCACCCAAAGTATCAATAGTATCCCTCAAAATCTGCTTTCACAGGGGGTAGTTTGTTCTCCGGGTATACTGATCAAAGGAGAACCCAGGTGGAACCTAGTGGAACTAATTTGGGTTGCTCTCAGGAAAGTGTGGGGCCGAACAAAGAGAATTTTGGTTCGAACAGAAAAGCTAAACTTGGTTTTGGTGGGAAGAGAGAGACATCTGCTGATGTTTACTGATTCGAGCTGACACAAACTACTATTTTGTTCGAAAATAAGATTAAATGCCAATCCATATCAATGACACTAGTAATTTGTATCAGTTTTAGGCTCATCGTTCTTGGGGTCCAATGCAGATACATAGATCCATGGATGGACTTGTGCCCCATCGATCTGTTTGACCCAAGGGCAGGGGAGGAAGTTTTGAAATTTTTGCTGAAGGGATGTGTGTGTGTGGTCAATTTAGGTGAGAATTGTCAGCCGTGTATTCCACAAATCCATATCTGACGCTCGGCCAACTGCTATTCATTTCTAATAATAATGTCTTATAAAATTATTATACTAAACATTAAGGGTTACTTTAGGATGACCAAATGAGGTTAGTATTTTAACACTTCTTGGTCTCATCTAGGCTTTCCATCCCCCACCCCAATGACTATTGACAATAAACACGCAAACACATAAATATTTATATGAGAACTGAGCGCACAATTCTTACGTGCAGTCCGGGCTATTTTCTACACCACCTAGCCCATGTATGGTCATGTTAACCCCATTGCTAGCATAAACCCCCACTAAATTGCCACAACTCCAAATTGGTACTCATCCTTCCGGCACGTACTTTGACATTAATGATTGAAACCCAAAAAAAAAAAGGGTGCTTTACAAAAGCACTAAGCGAGGATACGATGATCTAATGGAGTGGATACTTACTATACCCATAGATTTCATTAATATCTTCCCTGCCCTTTATTTCTGTCATTGGCACGGCCCTAAGTGTGCCCCAAAAGTAAGTTCACATGGTCTTACATGTTGATAGTTCTCACCTAATGAGATGAGTTGAACCGAGCCGAGCAAGATCCAGTCTAAGCAACCTGACTACCTTATTCCAAGTTTAGCTTATCATTTTTGTTTAGGCTAGGATTTAGCCTAATTACATATCTAGCCATACACTCATTTGGATATAAAGTAAAATACATGTGCACCAAGTTGTACCTGAATCTAACCTGATCACAAGATGGCGTCTAACTATAGAAAAGAAAGTAGAACTGATTTTGAAGCTAAAAAACAATTAGAGCCCTTGCTCAATTTATTTTCTAGCTTGGATTGTCTGGATGGTCCAAGAAATTGTGATATATTTTCATTTGTAACACTAATGCAATGGTCAACTTGTGCTGTACATTTGGATTTCAAAATGTTGGAGACTAGTCAACTTTTATATAATGGAAAACTGCTCATACAAAATTGCATTTTAGGCCCACCTAATGGGCACAGCAACATGATCTTTTGATAGCATTTGTACTGCAGTGTTCTGATATAGAAGTTTAGGTGAACTCCTTGCGAAAAAACATACCTAGCTATTCCACATGGAGTCGTGCATCTGTTTGTACTTACTTGCCAAAAATCAAAATAATTTTTAAGCGTATGATAGAAATTGTATGCCTTCATTAAGACAATTGAAGAGTATGATGAAATGTTTACAATGGATTCAACCCAACAAACATGTCCTTAATCACTTGCAATCTTTTGACAACATCTATCATCTCCATTTGTTTTCTTTGTGACTCTATTCTAACTATAGAAACCAAGCACTTAGGAGTTCTTGCTCTCCTATTATAGTTATTATTGACATTATTTAAATATAATTTCCCTTCTCCCAAAAGTAGTTGCGGATCAACAATCTATAACACTTGAGTGCTTAGAGCCATCTTAGCAAATTCATGCAGACTTAAACCATCCTTGAACATATCATCTATGGCCTTTTCCTAGTGAACATTTGACCTCCCAATCCATATTCTACAATACAGACAAGTCCAATTTTCATTAGAACTACCAAAAAAAATAAAAATTAGGAGTGTTTATAATATAAATAAAATGACAAAAAGACCCCTTTATTGAATTAAAAAATCCATATAAGAAATAAAAGAAATATAAGGAGAGAGCAGTATTTGGAGAAACATATCCAATAGACTCCTTTATTGCACTTGAGTGACTTTCATGATGAAAAAAAAAAAAAAAAATCATTTGGCTTGTATGATAAAAACAAAAAACTGATTTGATTTCATACGTGTGGACTATTTGAAATGCTTTTTTCTATTACTAGTGGAGCCCTGCACGTGCAATGCACGTGCAAGGAACATACTCTTTCAGTATGATAATCTGAAAAAATAAAGTCATTGAAAAACTCAATATTAACTATCCCAATGGAGAATGACCATGTAACAAATTAAGTAATTTACAATCATTCATTATTCTTATGAAATTTAACAAAAGCTTCTATAGAAAAAAGTAAGAAGAAGATTGAATAACAATATATATGGAAAGAAACTGATTTAAAAAAAAAGTTGAAAACTAACATTTTCTGGCCATACATGATTATGCAAAACACTCACTAATTTCAATATAGATCGATAGTCCGGCCTATTTCCCATTAGAATTTGTCTAAAACTTAGCACCAAATACATACCAAATTCAATGAAACAAAATACTAACCAACCAAAATAATACCCAACTCATAGCTTTAAACGAATCAATAACAAATCACAAGGATTCCAATCAATCTTTGGCATTCTCATCCCTTCCTCTGACAAGCAAATCGTGTCTTTACAGGCATTGGGATTGAAGTTGAAATTTTTTATACATGAAAATCTCAACTGAAATTTCTCATTTGAGCTCTTACATTTTATACATATATATAATATAATAATACGAAGTGGGGCCCACATATGTGTAGTTCTCTTGTATTTTATATATATAATATGATAATACTAAGTGGGTCCATAGATGTCTAAATGTAGAGAAAAAGCATGACAAATTCTTCCACTAAGTGGGGCCCACAGACGTGTAGTTCTCTTTTATTATATATATATATATAATATAATAATACTAAGTGAGGTCCACAGATGTGTCGAGAAAAAGTATGGCAAGTTCTTCTCTTTTATTGGGGCCCATATATGTGTAGTTCTCTTTTATTTTATATATATAATATCATAATACTAAGTGGGGCCCACAGATGTGTAGAGAAAAGCATAACACTTTTTTCTGTTTTATAATAAGGGCATAGATATTATATGATTATTATTATGATATAATAAGAATATATTATTATATTATATTATATTATAATATTTGGGAGGGGCCACAGGGGTGTAGTGAAAAAGTATATAACTTCTCTTCTCTTTTATAATAAGAGTATAGATATAGATTTTATATTATTATATAATAATAATAATATATTATTATTATATTATATTTTAAGATTTGGGGGTGGCCCCACAAAGGTGTAGTGAAAAAGTTTGTAATTTCTCCTCTTTTATAATACTATAGATATAGATATAAGATAAGATAAGATAAGATAAAATTGTAGATAGATTATAATATTTGAGGGTGGGCCCCATAAAGGTATAGTGGAAAAGTTTGTAATTTTTCATAATAATATATTATTATATTACACTATTTGGGGGTGGGCTCCATAATGGTGTAGTGAAAAAGTTTGCATTATAATATTTGGGGTTGGGCCCCACAAAGGTATAGTGAAAAAGTTTGCAATTTCTCATAATAATATATTATTATATTTCGGGGTAGGCCCCACAAAGGTGTAGTGAAAAAGTTTGCAATTTCTCAAAATAATATATTATTATATTATATTATAATATATGGGGGTGGGCCCCACAATGGTGTAGTGAAAAAGTTTGCAATTTCTCATAATAACATATTATTATATTATATGATACTATTTGGGGGTGGGCCCCACAATGGTGTAGTGAAAAAGTTTGCATTATAATATTTAGGGTTGGCCCCAACAAAGGTGTGGTGAAAAAGTTTGCAATTTCTCATTATAATATGTTATTATATTATATTATTATATTTGACGGTGGGCCCCACAATGGTGTAGTGAAAAATTTTGCATTATAATATTTTAGGGTGGGCCCCACAAAGGTGTAGTGAAAAAGTTTACAATTTCTCAAAATAATATATTGTTATATTATATTATAATATATGGGGGTGGGCCCTACAATGGAGTAGTGAAAAAGTTTGCAATTTCTCATAATAATATATTATTATATTATATGATACTATTTGGGGGTGGGCCCCCACAATAGTGTAGTAAAAAAGTTTGTATTATAATATTTGGGGTTGGCCCCAGCAAAGGTGTGGTGAAAAAGTTTGTAATTTCTCATAATAATATATTATGATATTACATTATAATATTTGGGGGTGGGCCCCACAATGGTGTAGTGAAAAAAGTATGCAACTTTCCTTCTTTTAT
Organism: Umbellularia californica; assembly: GCA_028538565.1. Classification (NCBI taxonomy): domain Eukaryota; kingdom Viridiplantae; phylum Streptophyta; class Magnoliopsida; order Laurales; family Lauraceae; genus Umbellularia; species Umbellularia californica. The sequence continues at coordinate 106,596,828 of JAPQWN010000001.1, forward strand.
AATAGTAGTAGATAGTAGATAGCAGATATTTGGAGGTGGGCCCCACAATGGTGTAGTGAAAAAGTTTGCATTATAATATCTTGGGGTGGGCCCCACAAAGGTGTAGTGAAAAGATTTTGTAATTTCTCAAAATAATATATTTTTATATTATATTATAATATTCGGGGGTGGGCCCCACAATGGTGTAGTGAAAAAGTTTGTATGACAGATAGATAATAAGGGTATAGATATTATATTATTATTATTATTATTATTATTATAAAATATATGATTATATTTTATTATAATATTTTGGGTGGGCCCCACAATAGTGTGGCGAAAGAACCATGCAACATAGCCTCTTTTATAATAGTAGATAGATAGATAGATATAATATTTCGGGTGGGCCCCACAATGGTTGGGTGAAAAAGATATTATATTATTATTATTATTATGATATAATAATAGTATAGTATTGTAATATTTGGGGGTGGGCCCCACACTGGTGTAGTGAAAAAGTTTGCAATTGCTCATAATAATATATTATTATATTATATGATATTATTTGGAGGTGGGCCCCACAATGGTGTAGTGAAAAAATTTGCATTATAATATTTGGGGTTGGCTCCAACAAAGGTGTGGTGAAAAAGTTTGTAATTTCTCATAATAATATATTATGATATTACATTATAATATTTGGAGGTGGGCCCCACAATGGTGTACTGAAAAAAGTATGCAACTTTCCCTCTTTCATAATAGTAGTAGATAGTAGACAGTAGATAGTAGATAACAGATATTTGGAGGTGGGCCCCACAATGGTGTAGTGAAAAAGTTTGTATGAGATAGATAGATATAATATTTTTGGTGGGTCCCACAATCGTTGGGTGAAAAAGATATATAATAATAATATATTATTATATTTTATTATAATATTTTGGGTGGGCCCCACAATGGTTGGGTGAGAAAGATATTTTACTATTATTATGATATAATAATATATTATTATATTTTATTATAATATTTTGGGTGGGCCCCACAATGGTTGGGTGAAAAAGATATTATATTATTATTATTATATATAATAATAATATATTATTATATTTTATTATAATACTTTGGGTGGGCCCCACAATGGTTGGGTGAAAAAACTTGGCAATTTTGCCTCTTTTATAAGGGTAGATAGAGATTGTGAATTCTATTTGGGTTGGGCCCGACTTCACTCTCTACCACCAAATCCAAACTCGGCCCGTATCTTAAACATACATAAATTTAGGTTTGAATTTGGCCCGTGTACCAAAACCTGAAGTTAAAGTCCGTCCAGTCCAAAGCATCTGATCCCTGGTTGGGCTTGGGTTAGCTCAGTCCATAAGCACCCCTATTTGGATCAATCAATTACACGTGCTTAGCATGGTCAATAGAATCCATACAAAAAAATATCATTTAGTTTTATAATAAAAATAAAAAAATTGATTTGATTTCATATATGTGGACTATCTGAGATCTAAAATACAACATTAATTTTTTTAAAAAGAACTCTATAAACTTAAAAATAGTTATCGGTAGGGAGGATGCTATCGCCATGTGCAATAATTACAAAATAGAGTTTCTCTTAATTTTTGATAAAAAAATAGATTTAAAGATGTACTGGATTTTATCATTCTTAAAATAAATTATTAAATCAAAATCAATAAAAAAAATTTAATTCTTTTTATCATATCTTTTACTTTTCATTATTTTTTAGATAGAAAAGAGATTAGAAAATGTGCTAAATTATATCATTCTTAAAATAAACCCAACTTTGCCAATTGACAGACCCTATTCTCAATCATAGAAATCACTGACCACAATTTTGAAATCTCTAATCTGAGTTTTAGAAATCTCTAACCCCGAAAATAAAATATTTTCAATTCTAGAAATCCCTAATAAAAAATCCAGAAATCCCTACCCCCAAAATCAAAATATTTCAAATTCTAAAAACTTCTAACTCTAAATTGAAATCTCTAATCAGAAATTAAGAAACCCCTAACCCTAAATTCGAGACTCCTATTAAAAAATATATAAAACTTCATGAAATTTAAATAAAAAACCATATCCCCAATAAAAACCCTAATCCTAATTAAAAAAAAAACTTTAAAAAAAATCTAAAACTTTAAATCATACAATAATAAAATAAATAGTAAAACAGAGACTTACTAAACAAAGTTAAACAATGAAAAAAGATAAAAGAATGATGCCAATTACCAAATGGGTTTGGAGGCTCGTTAATGTGATGATAATAAAAATTATATTGAATTTCAGCAAAAAGAAAAGAAAACTAAAAGAAGTAAAACAACATTATATATAATAAGAAGGGGAAAAGAATTTATTATAATGAGACTTGGTAGTTAAAATTGAAGGGTTGATAATAGGGGTGTCCATGGCATGGGTTAGGGAGGGCTGTGCAATATCCTAGACCGGCCCATTTTTTAGACTGTTGACTTACGCCCGGTCCGGCCCTAGCCCAACTTGGAAATAAGTACTTGGCCGAATCTGACCTGCCTGAAAAAGGTTAAGCTCGAGTCTGGGTGGATCATGTTTTTGTTAAAAAAGAAATGTCTACCGCTTAATACCTAAAGTTGTAGCTCAAGTTGAGAAATCCCTTGATCTTTGGTCAATTTGCTAATGGGCTGACACTAGCCCTTGCCCAACCGAGCCAAGGTGAGACCCATCTTTAGATGAAGTTCTTTCTCAGCATACACTGCTGCATGAAATTATTTTATTTTATTTTTTTGGTAAAAAAAAAAAATGTTACTTCACCATCAAGTGTGTCCTTTGGTTTCTCCCTCGCCAAAAGGAGTTGAAATCAAATGTTTTACCCCGTGTTGACGGTGGGAACCTCACTTAACAGCTGGCACCACGGCCCACGCGCATTGGCAGGCTCCTGTGGTGACGTGGCGGCGCCTGATTGGCGTCCTCAGGGAGGAAAACCCGATTCGGACCATTTGCTGATATTTGCCGAGTTAGGTGTGTCCATTTCACTACCTCTTAAGAAGTTAGAGCTGCGACGAGCCCCAGTACTATCTCTTGAAAGATGAAAAGCACATTCAACCAAATGATAGAGAAAGCCATCAGATACTGGTTCAGTGCCATAAATTGGCGATACAGAAAGCTAGCACGACCAGGTCCAAAGCCATAACTCGGTATGTACAAAAGAGAGAACATGTATGCATCTTTCTAAGATATTTCTGAGCAAATATTTATCGCTTTGATGCAAGCAGGGGGTGTATGTATGATTCATCCATTCAACATGCCTCACTGATGTTAACCTTTTCCACAATTTCAACTCATATTGATTCACTGCTAGTTGTTTTCACTGGTGTTAACCTTTTCCACACAGTAACCCTCACCGACTAAAATCGCCCACTTCATTCAACCACCACCATCTGCCCATCCAACGATTTAAAGTCTCTCGGAGACACCATCACCATCACAAGCATCAACCCTATTCCCGTACCAAGACGGAGATTATAAAGATAGTAGCTTGCTGCATCTAGACAATGGAGCTTCTTCACACATGGCTTGTTGGGCATTTTGGTCATTTTCCATCCACTCCATCCTCCTCATCTCCCTCTCCCAAACCGCCACCACCACCACACCGCTACGAAACGAGACGGACCGGCTCGCGCTGCTCGCCTTCAAAAACAAGATAATGGGTGATCCGCTTCAAGCATTGAGTTCATGGAACGACTCACTCCATTTCTGCGAGTGGCGGGGCGTTACGTGCGGTAGCAAGCACCAACGAGTCCGCATCTTGAACCTCACGTCTCTCTCTTTGGAAGGACCCCTCTCTCCCCACATAGCGAACCTCTCCTTCCTCTCAAGCATCGACCTCTCCAACAACGGATTCCATGGCCGAGTCCCGAACGAACTCGGCCATCTGTTTCGGCTTCGGCGACTCGACCTGCACTTGAACTCTTTCCAAGGAGAAATCCCAGCCGCTATAAGCAACTGCTCCAAGCTCTTTCGCTTAGACATTTCATCGAACAGCCTTGTGGGGGAAATCCCACCGGAGCTCGGTTCCTTGCCTAATCTCAAAAGCTTAACTCTTTACAAAAATGGTCTTACTGGAAGCATCCCGCCTTCACTTGGGAATCTCTCGTCGCTCGTCCAAATATCTCTAAGAAGAAATGAGTTGGATGGGAGCATTCCAGACGATCTAGGACGGATTTCCAAACTGCAAATCTTGCAGATCACCGAAAATAAACTGTCTGGTACGATACCTTCTTCCATTTACAATCTATCCGATATTTTCTTATTCTCGGTAACGGATAATCAATTACATGGAACCATTCCTTCGAATCTATGCCTCGCTCTTCCTAAGCTCCAGCTGTTTTATGTGGCAAAAAACCGGTTTTCGGGTTCGATTCCGGTTTCGTTATCCAATGCTTCGTTGCTTCAAGAGGTTTATTTTACCCACAATGATTTCACTGGAGGGGTCCCGATGGATCTTGGAGATCTGCAGTTCTTAAGTATATTTTCTATTGGGGGTAATCGAATGGGGACAGGGAAAGCAGAGGAGTTGAAATTTGTGGATTCATTGACCAACTGTAGCAGTTTAGAGCATTTTACTTTCCAGGAATATCGTTTTGCTGGGCCTTTTCCCAGTTCCATCGCTAATCTCTCCACCCAACTGAATTTGTTGGGTATTGGGGAAAATCGGTTATCTGGAAGCATTCCGGAGGGGATTGAAAATCTCGTCAAGTTGGGCAAATTGTATATGAACAATAACCTTCTCACGGGTGAAATTCCAGTTGCTTTTGGCAAGCTTCGGAATCTTCAGGAGTTGGAGTTGTCGGGTAATAAGTGTTCAGGGAAAATCCCACCGTCTATCGGAAATATGACTGAACTGAGTCAACTTTACTTGCAAGAGAATAACCTAGAGGGAAGCATACCTTCGAGTCTTGGGAATTGTTTGAGGCTTATTCTCTTGAACATTTCTCAAAACAATTTGAGTGGTGCAATACCAAGACAGGTGATGAGCATCTCTTCTTTGTCAATCTCCCTCAACTTAGCGCAAAATTCATTGACAGGGTTCTTACCATTCGAAGTGGGTAGCTTGAAGATTCTTCGAGAAATAGATGTTTCGGGGAACAGACTAACGGGTGAAATTCCTCAGTCGCTTGGCAATTGTGAGAGCTTAGTCCTCTTACGTCTGCAAAGCAACTTCTTCAATGGAACCATTCCTTCGACTTTGAGAGATCGCAGAGCAATTAAAGTGTTGGATCTTTCACGCAATAACTTGACTGGGCAAATTCCAGAATTTCTAGGGAGTTTCTCTTTTCTTAGGAACCTGAATTTGTCATTCAATGATTTTGATGGTAAATTACCAGACAAAGGAGTGTACCTCTTGGTTGGTACATATTTGTCTATATGAAAAATAATTTAAAAAAAATTGAAAATAAGAAAAAGGCCCGAGTATATTGCATTCTATAGATCCTGAAAATATTATGAAACAATTTGAACATATATGGAACTTCGTCGCTTGGTTTCATAAGATATATGCTGGTCATTCTAGTGCACCAAAGTCACAAATCATTCATACCGAAACAAAGATTTTTCAGAAGCAGACCCCCACACATCATAAAATATAACTGAAAAAAGAACGTCGCTTTTATTGTCATTAAGTTGTGAAGAATGTCTACAATGCTTCATTAACCGAAAAAACTTTACATTGTAACTCGAATGACTCTAAAGACCTAAAAATATCTGAAAAGACTATCTTGAAAACTAACGAAGGCACGTGACCCGTATAAGGATATGCCAAAGGACTTAATCTTTAACAAGCTTTAATGGAAGAAGTTCATGAGAGACACTCCATTACCTAAAACACCATCGAACACCATTGATCCCTAAGATCAAAATGCAACTTTTCTGTGATAGAAAACTATTAGTGCATACAGTTTACTTTTCTTATACTAAATGTCAAAATGATCGTCCTCAGCATAGAATTAATTCCATTGAAACCGAGTCGCCGGTGATGTGGAGAGTTCGGTGATTTGTGTGTGAGAAGAAAGGGATGGGGATGTGTGTGAGAAGAAAGAGGGAAATGAAGGGATGGGTAGTTTAGGAAGTTTTAGTGTGCGAAAAGAAATAATATAATTTTTAAAATTTTAAAATGTGTGTAGAGTGAAATTGTGTGAGAATAGTGAAAATCTGTGTGCCAGTATAATTTTCCTTATCTATCCACTCCATCCTCCTCATCTCCCTCTCCGAAACTGCCACCATGACTCCTCCGTTACGAAACGAGATGGACCGGCTCGCACTGCTTCCCTTCAAAGCCGAGATAACGGACGATCCGTTACAAGCACTGAGTTCATGGAAGAACGACTCGCTCCATTTCTGCGAGTGACAGGGCGTTACATGCGGTAGCAAGCACCAACGAGTCCGCATCTTGAACCTCACGTCTCTCTCTTTGGAAGGACCCCTCTCTCCCCACATAGCGAACCTCTCCTTCCTCTCAAGCATCGACCTCTCCACCCACTGATTCCATGGCCGAGTCCCGCACGAGCTCGGCCATCTGTTTCGGCTTCGGCGACTCGACCTGTCCTTTAACTCTTTCCAGGGAGAAATCCCAGCCGCTGTAAGCAACTGCTCCAAGCTCTTTTGCTTGGACATTTCGTCGAACAGCCTTGTGGGGGAAATCCCACCGGAGCTCGGTTCCTTGCCTAATCTCAAAAGCTTAACTCTTTACAACAATGGTCTTACTGGAAGCATCCCGCCTTCACTTGGGATTCTCTCGTGCTCGTCCTAATATCTCTAGCAGGAAATGAGTTGGATGGGAGCATTCCAAACGATCTAGGCCGGATTGCGAACTTGCACTTCTTTCAAATCTCTCAGAACAAGCTGTCTGGTACGATACCTTCTTCCATTTACAATCTTTCTGATATTTATATGTTTTCGGTAACAGATAATCAGTTACATGGAACACTTCCTTGGAACCTTGGACTCACTCTTCCTAATCTCGAGCTGTTTTATGTGTCGAGAAACCTGTTAACGAGTTCGATTCCCGTCTCGTTGTCCAATGGCTCGTTGCTTAAAGAGCTTTATTTTACTAATAACCATTTCACTGGAGGGGTACCTATGGATCTTAGAAATCTGCGACTTCTACGTATATTGACTGTTGGGGGTAATCGAATGGGGACTGGGAAAGCAGAGGACTTGAAATTTGTTGATTCATTGACGAATTGTAGCTATTTGCAGAGATTTGGGTTTCAGGAAAATCATTTTTCAGGGCCTTTTCCCAATTCCATTGCTAATTTCTCCACCCAACTCGATTGGTTAGCTATTGGGCAGAATCAGTTATCTGGAAGCATTCCTGCAGGGATTGAGAATCTGGTGAACTTGCGCTCACTTTATTTGAACAATAACCATCTCACAGGCAAAATTCCAGTTGCTTTTGGGAAGCTTAGGAATCTTCAAGAATTGGCATTGTCTGGAAATGGGTTTTCAGGGGAAATTCCGTCCTCTATTGGCAACATGACTGAACTGATCCATCTCCACTTGGATGAGAACTACCTAGAGGGAAGCATACCTCCTAGTCTTGGGAATTGTCTGAAACTTAATCTGTTGAACATTTCTCAAAACAGATTGGGTGGCACAATACCAAAACAGGTGGTTAGCATCTCTTCTATGTCAATCTCGCTCAACTTAGCGCGAAATTTGTTGACAGGGTTCTTACCATTAGAAGTGGGTAGCTTGAAAAACCTTCTAGAAATAGATGTTTTGGAGAATAAATTAACCGGTGAAATTCCACAAGAACTTGGTGAATGTAAGAGCTTAGTCCTCTTACGCCTTCTAAGTAACTTCTTCAATGGAACCATTCCTTCATCTTTGAGTAATTTGAGAGGTGTTGAAGTATTGGATCTTTCACGCAATAATTTGACCGGGCCAATTCCAGAATTTCTAGGGAGTTTGCCTTTTCTTAAGAACCTGAATTTGTCGCTCAATAATTTTGATGGTGAATTACCAGACACAGGGGTGTTTGGAAATGGAAGCGCGGTTTCAGTCATGGGAAACAGGAAGCTTTGTGGTGGTATCCTGGAGCTCCAATTGCCTGAATGCGTTATTCCGGGACCTAAAAGACAAAAGAAGTCCTTTTCTCTCGCGGTATTTATACCAGCAATTGCCAATGCAGTGTGCTTAGTTTTTTCACCCTGTCTCTGTGCTGTGCTTTATGGAAGAAGAAATCTTGAAGCTCTCATCGACATCTTCCATGGAAGGTCAGTACACAAGTCTTTCTTACTCAGATCTTCGCAAAGCGACTGATGAGTTTTCTTCAAGCAATTTGATTGGTCTGGGAAGTTACGGTTCCGTCTATAGAGGAACTTTTGCTTTGGACAACACCACTGTTGCAGTTAAGGTGCTCAACCTTCACTGACAAGGAGCCTCCAAGAGCTTCATTGCCGAATGCGAGGCCTTGAGATATGTTCGACACCGGAATCTTGTTAAAGTCTTAGCTTCTTGCTCAAGCATTGATTTCAAAGGCAATGACTTCAAAGCTCTCGTTTATGAGTTCATGCCCAATGGAAGTTTAGAGGAGTGGTTGCATGCAAAGGAAGAAGAGGGCCATCGATTGAAGAACTTGAGCCTTAATCAAAGGCTAAACATTGCCATTGATGTGGCTAATGCTTTAGATTATCTTCACAATCGTCATGGAACTCCAATTGTTCATTGTGATATAAAGCCTACTAATGTTCTTCTTGATGACGAAATGGTTGCTCATGTTGGCGATTTTGGCTTAGCAAAGATCCTCGAAGCTTGCAATAAATTTTCAACAACTGATATTAGCTCCATTGCAATAAAAGGATCCATTGGCTATGTTGCTCCAGGTAACAGTTTTACCCTCGTACTTTTCATTCTTGTTTTATGTTATTTAATTCAATAAATTGCTCCCTTGGTTGCATTGATCTAGGTGACAGTTTCATCTTATGATTTTCTTCTTGTTTTAATTTGTTTAAATCATGAAATTTCTTGTACCATGATCAAAGCTAATTAGCAATATCAAATTGTATGACCAATACAAATATCTAAGAATCCATATTAGCAAAATCACCATAGAATTCTCTTGATTAAGGGGATGTTAAATGCTGGGATGTAAACCAATTAGCACAATGGTATATAGTTTTGGGGACATTCTTCTTAGATATCTCCTTTTACTTTCAATTAATCCTCTTGCATGTGGCAAGTGAAGAAGCTGGCCCATCCATTTGATGAATGTAACTAAAATTTCTTTTACTAGTTGCATATGCACTATTACACTTTTTTTAGGTCTTATTTGTCCACATCAAATCCTGCACTCTCCCTGATCCCATGGCCCCCTTATGCAACAATTTATTTTACTGACATCATTTCTTTCTTTCACATGCTTAGATTCTCAAGAAATGAACTCTCTCTCTCTCTCTCTCTCTCTCTCTCTCTCTCTCTCTCTCATACTATTAGAAAAAATATCCTTGTTCTCACTTTGAAAATGAAATTTGTGTTTTGTTGCTCTATAATACATCTTAGAATATTTACTTGCTTATGATTGTAAAATCCAATGAAATGCAGAGTACGGTATGGGTGGTGATGTGTCAACCCTTGGGGATGTGTATAGTTATGGAATCCTTCTATTAGAGTTATTTATGGGAAGAAGACCGACGGAAGACACATTTAAGAATGGTCTAAGTCTTCATGAGTTTGCAAAGAGGGCTTCCCTGCTGATCGAGTGATGGAGATAGTTGATCCACTGCTCATACAAGAAAATGATCTAGTACTAGAATGCTTTGCTTCTGTTGTTAGAGTTGGAATTGCATGCTCTATGCAAACACCAAGAGATAGAATGCAAATGAAAGAGGTTGTCTCGGAACTGCTTGTGATAAGGGATAAATTCCTGGGGGCTGGAATCTACAAATAGAGATGAAAAATGTTGAGCATGCCTTCATTTGTAATCAGAGTACTGACCTCTTATTGCTTAGAGTAAATAGATTGTTTGAAGTGATCTATCATGATTGGTTGTCTATTGGTGATTTCATATTACATAATTTTTTTTTTTTTGGGTCAGTGGTGGGCTTTTGATTCTACATTTTGTTACATTGTAGCCTTGTTACTTTGTAGATATACGTGTATAATGTTATATATGAAGTCTATTAGTTTATTCTTAACAAAGGTTACGTGTAAGTTGACTGGTATTTAATACATATATAGCTTGCCTGCACCTCTACCAATTACGTAGCTCAGTCATGCTTCTGACTTGGCTGTCTTAGCCGACTTGGCTGACAACTCAGACATGATTCTGGCTGAGTAATGCTCATTTTTGTTCTGCTAATTTCTTCAATGGGTCTGTTGTTTGTAATTGAATAGGTAGGAATTCATGGTCACATGAGGATCATCAAAGGATTATTGGAGAGTTGGGGTGGGGTGGGGGGTGGAGAATATAGATTAGCGATGTAGATGGACCTTGACTATTCTAGGATTCGAGTGTAAAGTGGCTGATATAGATGGGAACTTGAGCATTCCACCACCACGAACTTTACAAAGTAAGGCCATAAATACCACTTGGCCAGATTAAAGAAGGGACTGATCTTGAAAAAAGAAAAGAAAAGCCTAAGCTTTCCTTAGCTCTCTTCTCTTTGTAGGGTTTAACCATTTAAGAGAGAGTTATCAAGGTGTGTGTTACGGGACTCATCGAGTTCCCTTGAATTGGACCTTGCTTAACTGCTATTTATTCTCGTCTGTCTAGCTGCTGTTTGTTGTAAAAGGAACACCAATGGTAATAATCGACTGAAAGTTTAGTGGCTTCCCAGAACTCTAAATTGTAATAAGTAGCATCATATTAGATCAAAGAATTGCCTTATCCACCCAAAGTATCAATAGTGTCCCTTAAAATCTGCTTTCACAGGGTAGTTTGTTCTCCGGGTATACTGATCAAAGGAGAACCCAAGTGGAACATAGTGGAACTAATCTGGGTTGCTCTCAGGAAAGTGCGAGGCCGAACAAAGAGAATTTTGGTTCGAACAGAAAAGCTAAACTTGGATTTGGTGGGAAGAGAGAGACTTCTGCTGATGTTTATTGATTCGAGCTGACACAAACTACTATTTTGCTCGAAAATAAGATAAAAAAGCCAATCTATATCAATGACACTAGTAATTTGTATCGGTTTTAGGCCCATCATTCTTGGGGTCCAATGCAGATACATGGATCCATGGATGGACTTGTGCCCCATCCATCTGTTTGACCCAAGGGCAGGGGAGGAAGTTTTCCTTGGGGAGCCATTCTGTGAAATTTTTACTGAAGGGATGTGTGTGTGTATGGTCAATTTTGGTGAGAATTGTCAGCCGTGTATACCTCAAATCCAAATCTGACACTCGGCCAACTACTACTCATTTCTAATAATAGTGTCTTCTAAAACTATTAAACTTGAGTTCTAAACATTAAGGGTTACTTTAGGATGACCAAATGAGGTTACTTTTGGTCTCATCTAGGCTTTCCATCCCCCATCCCCAATGACTATTGGCAATAAACACACAAACACAGAAACATTTATATGAGAACCGAGCAAACAATTCTCATGTGCAGTCCGCGCTATTTTCTACACCACCTAGCCCATATATGGTCATGTTAACCCCATTGCTAGCACAAACCCCCAACTAAATTGCCACAACTCCAAATTGGTACTCATCCAACTGGCGCATACTATGACATTAATGATTGACACCTCTTGCATCTGGTACTCCCTTTTTCTAAAGTGTTGTAGAGAAGAAGAGTCCATCTTCTTCATAATTCATAAGGTTGAAATTTATGTCCGCCTCAACTCTCCTGAACTTGATTACAGGCCCTAAAAGTCATAAATCTATGTTATCAAACTCTATGAAAATAGAATATGAATAGCAATGACAATTAAAGTTGAATAGGCAAAAAGACATAGTAGTGGAAGTGTACTTTGACAAAAGAAAGACACGAAACTATGAGCATGAGGAAATCAAACAAATGTCAATTACTTGCTCCTTGGCAATGAAAATTAATAAAAAAATCAAATCACTCTAGCCAAGTAAATTGTGGTAAAGTGTATACAAAGACTGCAATTCTTAAAAATGAACTACATTTAACTTGATGAAACCCCAGTCAAGGACTTTAAAGTCATGAAATAAAGACTATGACTGGGATCAAGTACCATCAGAATGCTTGAAATCATAAATAACCCAACTCTGAAAAATGCTATTGATAGCGCGCCTTTCCATGTATTTATTAAAGAAGGCATAATAATGGAAAATATAAACACTCAACTTGGAACTTTGGTATAGGTCTAGATATTAGCAAATTAGTTTTTCTTATACATATCAATTGTTATAGAGATAGGGAACAACAATTACCTCCCTAGAGAGAATCGTTTTAATTTCAAGCTTCAATCATGCATCATCAATCTCTGCAGTATGCTTCTTTTGGTAGGACATGTATAGACCCCTAAAAATATATGTTTCTATTTGATTGACCAGCTTGAAACTAAATGGAATAAGAAATCAAATTTGTGATTTTGAAAGATAATCATTTCTCTACTAAAATTAAGGGTCATGGTATCACCAGATCTTGAACTGACCAGTGGAACTACCTTTCTAGGCATATAAACAACCCAATTTATCAAGCGCAACAAAGCCCTAATTAAAGCATCTTAACACAAGGAAAGGGAAAAACACATGATTACACCATAAATCCCCAATTATGAAGAGAAAAATCACTGATTAGAACCTGTTTTAGAAAATCATACAGGAAATATGAAGAATATGAAGAAATTTGACGAAAGAAGCAAAACAAGCACTATAAACCGCAAAAGATGAAAGATGTTGGTGGACGATAGGAGAGAACATAACAATTAAAGAAGAAATAGAAGAGATCGATAGAGAGAGATAATGGAAAGAGGATCGTACCTTTGTTTTGAGGGCAGGCGTTTCACCGAGAGGGAGCGCAAGAGGAAGAGGTGAGGTTCTCATTTCAGTATGGGCTGCTGTGTCCATTTTGGCCGGAGATTGTAGTGTTTTAGATGCATTTGGCTTTCACCACGAGGGAGAGCAAGAGAAAGAGGAAGATGAGAAGGTCTCACTTTTCTATTTTAAGGCGGTGCATGAGAAGAAGAAGAACCGAAGAAGAATCAAGAGATTTGTTCATGGAAGCAGGAGGATCCAAGCAGGAGAATACATGAGGAGTGCCATTTTTTATTCTGTATTAGTTCCTATAGATGACGATGTCATTCGCACAGATGGAAGGGTAAAATTGTCCAAAATACTTGTACGAACCACAATATGGATGTTTTTATGTCTTCATGATCAAATATGTTCTAATTAATATTTAGGAACAATTATTTGGTAAAAATCCCTAGATTTTATCATTCTTAAGTTATGCAATCAAAATCAATATGTACTAGATTTTATCATTCTTAAATCGAAATCAATAATAAAAAATTAATTCTTTTTATCATATTTTTTACTTTTCATTATTTTTTAGCTAGAAAAGAGATTAAAAAATGTGCTAAATTATATCATTCTTAAAATATTAATAAATCCAACATTGCCAATTGAAAGACCCTATTCTCAATCGTAGAAATCACTAACCACAAATTTGAAATCTCTAATCCGAGTTTTAGAAATTTCTAACCCCAAAAATAAAATATTTCCAATTCTAGAAATCCCTAATAAAAAATCCAGAAATCCCTACCCCCAAAATCAAAATATTTCAAATTCTCAAAATCTTCTAACTCTAAATTGAAATCTCTAATCAGAAATTCAATTCAGAAACCCCTAACCCTAAATTCGAGACTCATATTAAAAAATATATATAAAACTTCATGAAATTTAAATAAAAAATCATATCCCCAATAAAAACCCTAATCCTAATTAAAAAAAAAACTTTAAAAAAATCTAAAACTTTAAATCATACAATAATAAAATAAATAGTAAAACAGAGACTTACTAAACAAAGTTAAACAATGAAAAAAGATGCGAAGAACGATGCCAATTACCAAATGGGTTTGGAGGCTCGTTAATGTGATGATAATAAAAATTATATCGAATTTCAGAAAAGAAAAGAAAAGAAAACTAAAAGAAGTAAAACAACATTATATATAATAAGAAGGGAAAAAGAATCTATTATAATGAACTTGTAGTCAAAATTAAAGGATTGATAATAGGGGTGTTCATGGCATGGGTTAGGGAGGGCTGTGAAATATCCTAGCCTGACCCAATTTTTAGACCATTGACCTATGCCTGGCCCTAGCCCAGCTACGAAATAAGTGCTTGGCCGAATTTGACCTGCCTGAAAAAGGTTAAGCTCGAGTCCGGGTGGATCATGTTTTTGTTAAAAAAGAAATGTCTAATGATTATTACCTAAAGTTGTAGCTTAATTAGATGGTTGGGTTTTGTGTTCGTGTGTGAAAGGATGTGTGTTCAAATCACTTCTAGTTAAAAAAAAATTGTATATCTTACTCCAGTCGGGCTAGGATTGGACTCTCCACTACTAAATCCAAGCACAACCCGTGAGCCAATATCAAAGGCTCAAGCTGGACCAAAAGTGGACTAGCCTAGGTCAAACTCATGCCGGTTTGGTCAATGATCACCCCTTCTTGATATGGAATCCAAATCATATGAGTGGGAGTTCAAGTGAACAATTAATGACCAAATTTTACCCGAAAATCATATGTATAAATTGCAAGCCCCACCAAACTGCATCACATATTCTACTTTAAAAAAAAGCACTAGAAAGCTCCAATAGGTGTTTAGTTTTTGGGGTTTTGGGGTCTACTTGCCTATTGTTGCCCTTTAAATATAGCAACATATGAAAAATAAGGTCCATTAGATGTTGTCATGCTTGTGGCTTGTGCTCATGTATAATATTTACCAAATTAGACAAGGTCGACCTCCAGCGATGCCCTTAATCTAGGTGAGAATTCCCTTGATCTTTGGTCAAGTTACTAATGGGCTGACACTAGCCCATCTTTGGATGATGTTCTTTCACAGCATTTACTGCTGCATGAAAAGATTTTTTTCCTCTTTGGTGAAAAAAATGTTACTTCACCAACGAGTGTCTCCTTTTGTTTCTCTTTGACAGAAAAGAGTTCAAATCAATCTCTGATGTTTTTCCCACGGCCCATGCGCATTGGCAGGCTCATGTGTGACGTGGTGGAGCCTGATTGGCCTCTTCAGGGAGGAAAAACTGATTCGGATCATTTGCTGATATTTGCCGAGTTAGGTGTGTCCATTTGACTACTGCTTAAGAAGTTATAGACTTATAGCTGCTACTAAACCCAGTACTATCTCTTGAAAGATGAAAAGCACCTTCAACCAAATGATAGAGAAAGCCATTTTCAATGCGATAAATTGGCGATACAGAAAGCTATCACGACCAGGTCCAAAGCCATAACTCGGTATGTACTAACCCCAGTACTATCTCTTGAAAGAGGAAAAGCACCTTCAAAATGATAGAGAAAGCCATCCGATACTGGTTCAACGCCATAAATTGGCGATACCGAAAGCTATCACGACCAGGTCCAAAGCCATTACTCGGTATGTACAAAAGAAAGAACCTGTATGCATCTTTCTAAGATGAGCAAGTCTCTCCTGAGCTCAAATTTAAAATCAAATTTCATAAGCCCATATTTGTGTGGCTCATCTTTGGTCCATCCAAATGGACCAAACACATGACCCTCCTAAATTGCATATATCCACCAACTTTCAGTCAGATCTGAGTTTACTGGATTGTTGGATTGACTATGTATCGATCCGAATAAATTATTGATATTTAACTTTTGAGCCCATATGGAGATGATAAAAATCATGGTTGGAGCCATTTTTTT
Organism: Umbellularia californica; assembly: GCA_028538565.1. Classification (NCBI taxonomy): domain Eukaryota; kingdom Viridiplantae; phylum Streptophyta; class Magnoliopsida; order Laurales; family Lauraceae; genus Umbellularia; species Umbellularia californica. The sequence goes on from JAPQWN010000001.1 coordinate 106,612,663, forward strand.
TTGCAGAGAAGAGGATTAGAGAGAGTTCTTGAAATTCCTCTCATCTCCATCCCCATGGGGGTCTCCAAGTGGACCCCACCACACACTTGAACTTATCTTATCTTAAGCTTGAGCTTAAGAGAGCCGGCCCTTCTAATATATTTCCGAGCAAATATTTATCGCTTTGATGCAGGGGGTGTATGTATGATTCATCCATTCAACGTGCCTCACTGATGTTAACCTTTTCCGCAATTCAACTCATATTGATTCATTGCTAGTTGTTTTCACTGGTGTTTCCCTTTTCCACGTAGTCACCCTCACTGACTAAAATCGCCCACTTTATTCAACCACCACCATCTGCCCATCCAACGATTTAAAGTCTCTCGGAGACACCATCACCATCACAAGCATCAACCCTATTCTCGTACCAAGACGGAGATTATAAAGATAGTAGCTTGCTGCATCTAGACAATGGAGCTTCTTCAAACATGGCTTATTGGGCATTTTGGTCATTTTCCATCCACTCCATCCTCCTCATCTCCCTCTCCGAAACCGCCACCACGACTCCTCTGTTACGAAACGAGACGGACCGGCTCGCACTGCTTGCCTTCAAAGCCGAGATAACGGACGATCCGTTACAAGCACTGAGTTCATGGAAGAACGACTCACTCCATTTCTGTGAGTGGCGGGGCGTTACGTGCGGTAGCAAGCACCAACGAGTCCGCATCTTGAACCTCACGTCTCTCTCTTTGGAAGGACCCCTCTCTCCCCACATAGCGAACCTCTCCTTCCTCACAACCATCGACCTCTCCAACAACGGATTCCATGGCCGAGTCCCGAACGAACTCGGCCATCTGTTTCGGCTTCGGCAACTCAACCTGTCCTTTAACTTTTTCCAAGGAGAAATCCCAGCCGCTATAAGCAACTGCTCCAACCTCTTTGGCTTAGGCATTTCGTCGAACAACCTTGTGGGGAAAATCCCTTTCGAGCTCTGCTCCTTATCCCATCTCGAGCGCTTGGATCTTTACATAAATGGTCTTACTGGAAACATCCCACCTTCACTTGGGAATCTCTCGTCACTCCTTCGTATATCTCTAGCACGAAATGAGTTGGATGGAAGCATTCCAGACAATCTAGGCCGGATTGCAAACTTGCGCTTCTTTCAAATCTCTCAGAATAAGCTGTCTGGTACGATACCTTCTTCCATTTACAATCTATCCGATATTTACATGTTTTCAGTAACGGATAATCAGTTACATGGAGCCATTCCTTCGAATCTAGGCCTCACTCTTCCTAATCTCCAGCGGTTTTATGTGTCAAAAAACCAGTTTTCGGGTTCGATTCCGGTTTCGTTATCCAATGCCTCGTTGCTTCAAGAGCTTTATTTTACCCACAATGATTTCACTGGAGGGGTCCCGATGGATCTTGGAGATCTGCAGTTTTTAAGGATATTTCAAATTGGGGGTAATCGAATGGGGACAGGGAAAGCAGAGGAGTTGAAATTTGTGGATTCATTGACCAACTGTAGCAATTTAGAGTATTTTACTTTCCAAGAAAATCATTTTGCTGGGCCTTTTCCCAATTTCATTGCTAATCTCTCCACCAAACTGAATGCGTTGGGTATTGGGGAAAATCGGTTATCTGGAAGCATTCCAGAGGGGATTGAAAATCTCGTCAAGTTGGGCAAATTGTATATGAACAATAACCTTCTCACGGGTGAAATTCCAGTTGCTTTTGGCAAGCTTCGGAATCTTCAGGAGTTGGAGTTGTCGGGTAATAAGTTTTCAGGGAAAATCCCACCGTCTATCGGAAATATGACTGAATTGAGTCAACTTTACTTGCAAGAGAATAACCTAGAGGGAAGCATACCTTCGAGTCTTGGGAATTGTTTGAGACTTAATCTCTTGAACATTTCTCAAAACAATTTGAGTGGTGCAATACCAAGACAGGTGATGAGCATCTCTTCTCTGTCAATCTCCCTCAACTTAGCGCAAAATTCATTGACAGGGCCGTTACCATTAGAAGTGGGTAGCTTGAAGATTCTTCGAGAAATAGATGTTTCGGGGAACAGACTAACGGGTGAAATTCCTCAGTCGCTTGGCAATTGTGAGAGCTTAGTCCTCTTGCGCCTGCAAAGCAACTTCTTCAATGGAACCATTCCTTCAACTTTGAGAGATCTCAGAGCAATTGAAGTGTTGGATCTTTCACGCAATAACTTGACCGGGCAAATTCCAGAATTTCTAGGGAGTTTCTCTTTTCTTATGAACCTGAATTTGTCATTCAATGATTTTGATGGTAAATTATCAGATAAAGGAGTGTTTGGAAATGCAAGCGCGGTTTCAATCATGGGAAACAGTAAGCTCTGTGGGGGCACCCCACAGCTGCAATTGCCTGAATGCGTTAGTTCGGCACCTAAAAGACGAAAAAAGTCTTTTTATCTTGCGGTATTTATACCGACAATTTTTCTTACAGTGTGCTTAATTTTTTTCATCATGTCTTTGTGCGGTGCTTTATGGAAGAAGAAAGTCTAGGTCAGTGGAAGGTCTGCACACGAGTATTTCTTACTCAGATCTTTGCAGAGCAACTGATGACTTTTCTTCAAGTAATTTGATTGGTGTGGGAAGCTATGGTTCTGTCTATAGAGGAACTTTTGCTTCGGATAACACCATTGTTGCAGTTAAGGTGCTCAACCTTCAACGACAAGGAGCCTCCAAGAGCTTCATTGCCGAATGCGAGGCCTTGAGAAATGTTCGACACCGAAATCTTGTTAAAGTCTTAACTTCTTGCTCAAGCATTGATTTCAAAGGGAATGACTTCAAAGCTCTGATCTATGAGTTCATGCCCAATGGGAACTTAGAGGAGTGGTTGCATCCGAAAGAAGAAGAGGGCCATCAGTTGAGGAACTTGAGCCTTAGTCAGAGGCTAAACATTGCCATTGATGTGGCTAATGCTTTAGATTATCTTCATTACCATCATGGAACTCCAATTGTTCATTGTGATATAAAGCCTACTAATGTTCTTCTTGATGGCGACATGGTTGCTCATGTTGGCGATTTTGGCTTAGCAAAGATCCTCTTGGAAACTAGCAATAATTTTTCTTCAACTGATTTTAGCTCGATTGCAATAAAGGGATCCATTGGATATATTGCTCCAGGTAATACTTTCATTCTTGAACTTTTCATTCATGTCTTCTTATGTTTAATACATTTAAGTGAACCACTGGGTGTGTTGATCCAGTTAACAATTTCATCCTTAATTTATTTTCTTCTTGTCATGTCTTGCTTAATTCATGTACTTTCATTGTAGATATGTGACATGATCAACAACTGCTTAGTGGTTTTATGGTGTGTCCTAAGCGGAGGACAGAATTTATCGCTGTGTAGCACTTCACTCATGAAGATGTCGAATCCACAAAGAACGAGCTAGAGGTTCAGCTCTAGAGAACTTCTTTTGGTCGAGAGTGACCAACTTTTTTTTCAAAGGATGGAATTAATTCTATGCTGAGGACTGATTAAAACTGCTGAGAACTGAATGAAAATATTATACTAAAGAGATGGTTCAACCTTTGGGTTCAATTTTCTCCTGGATTTACATGGTTTCATCTTCCTTTTCCTTACACAGGTAAGATTTGGATCAATCCAATCTTACCTGGAAAATTTCTTTGTGGAAATCAAATAACAATCTAATTTAATAATTTCCAAAGAGATTCTTAGACATTCTATTTAATAATCTGAGAGTCATCGACCTAAGTACTATTTGTATCATCATAAATGAATACAATTAGTCAAAGGATTAACATCTCAATTATGATTTCTGAAAATAGAAAATCCATGGAAACTATCATTCATCATTAAAGCATTAATCAAGAAAGACAATTCATGTAAATCCTAAGGTGAATTCCCCTTAGGTTAAACCATCTATAATTCTACCCCTCCATTAATGGAGAAGTCATCAAGCAGATTCTATGAACACAAAAGAACAAAAAGAACATAATTGAAAGATTACCTCTATTAAAACTTGAAATAATATGAAGGATTCAATCTCAATACAAGAATTGCCAAAATTGAACAATAATCTTCAATTAAAACTAACTATGCACTCATCTATGGAAGAAAGAGAGAAAAGGGGGTTGAGAAACTAAGACAATTCTCAGATAACCCTAATTTTCGAGTTAGTGGGCTTTATATAGGTCCCCATATTTCTAATTACAAAAATGCCCCAAAAAGCAAAATTCTCTTCAAATCCGAGTGTTCTACCGGTAGAACTTCCGGTTTAAGTAGTTCTACTGATAGAAATTCCGGTTTGACAGGTGCAGGTCTCCTCTCCAAGCTCTCTACCAGAATTTTAGCCATTTCTACCGGTAGAAATTGCGGTTGAAACGTTTCTACCGGTAGAACTTCCGGTTAGACTGGTAGAACTCCATTTCTTCAGCTCTCTGCCCAGGTTTTGGTCATTTCTACCGGTAGAACTTCCGGTTGGACTTATGAAGTTTAATTTTCTTCTTTTTGTTGTCCCAAACTTCAATTTCACTTGCTCCTTCAATCTGTACTTGATCTATTCATCATCCAAAAGCTTCATTCTTCACTAATTTCCTGCAAATGACCAAAAAACAATACTCGTGCAAAAATTATATGAAATTAAAGGAATCAAATACGAATAATGGTGATAGGAAAGTAATTAAGTCCCCAATTGCATAACAATTTTGTACTTATCAACAACTAATTAGCAATATGAAATTGTATGATACATAAATATCTATGCTTCCATCATATCATAATCTCCTTAGAACTCTTGATAGTGGGAAGCTAAATGATGGGATGTTTCCGAATTGGCACACAATGAAACATAGTTTTAGTGGCATTATTCTTAGATATCTCTTATTACTTTTTTATTAATTCACTTGAATGCAATAGTTGAAGAAGCGCTGGCCTACCCCTCTGATGAAATTAACAATGCTAAAATTTCTTTTACTAGTTGCATAAGATATACACGGTCACACTCTTTATCTTATTTCTCAACCTCAAACCTGCATTCTTCTTGATCCCATGGCCCAATATTGATGCAACAATCTACTTTACTGGCATTTGCCTTTTTTTTAAAGCATGCCTAGGTACTTAAGAATAGAATCCCCCTTCTAATACTCATAGAAGAAATATCCTTGTTTTTAAAATCAAATTTGTGTTCTGTTGCTCTAGATCTAAAGGAATATTGACTTGTGATTGTAACGAAAAAGAAAAATGAATTGCAGAGTATGGTATGGGCGGTGATGTGTCAACCTTTGGGGATGTTTATAGTTATGGGATCCTTCTGTTGGAATTATTTACCGGAAGAAGACCAACTGAAGAAATGTTTAAGAATGGTCTAACCCTTCACGAGTTCTCAAAGATGGCTTTCTCTGATCGACTGATGGAGGTAGCAGATCCACTACTTGTAGTAGAAAATGATCAAGACGATGCTTGCAACAACGTTGAAAGTACCAGAGGCAAAGGGCAGAGGGTGGTGGAATGCTTTGCTTCAGTTGTTAGAATCGGAATTGCATGCTCTATGGAAACACCAAGGGACCGAATGCAAATGAAAGAGGTCGTCTCGGAAATGCTTGTGATAAGGGATAAATTTCTGAGGATTGGAATCTACAAAGAGGGATGAAAAATGTCGAGCATGCCGCATGCTTTCTTTTGATTATATTATCTGAGTACTTACCTTTGTCTTGATCATCAGCTCAGAGTAAACAGATTGCTGGAGGTGTTTGGTCACGATTGGAGACATCATCACATAATTCCACTTTGTTTTGGTGGGCCTTTGTGCTACATTGTAACTATGTTTATATACTTGTATCATGTCATATATGGAGTCCTATTAGTTTATTCTGAAGGAAGATAACATGTAAGCGGAGTGGTGTTTGATACATCTTGCCTGTACCTTGAGTTGACTTGTTGGCTTGGCCAAGTTGACTCCACCCGAGATTAGAAGTTGTGAATGGACTACTGGATACCAATTACTTAGCCTAGTCATTGGGTTGACTTTGCTGAATTCACTGACAACTGTGGACATGATTCTGGCCGAGTAATGCTCATTTTTGTTCTGCTAATTTCATTAGTAAGGATCAGTTTGTTTGCTTAGAATACATTGGAATTGAATAGGTAGGAATTCATTGTCAAATGAGGACCATGAAAGGATTATTGAAGAGGTGGCGTGTGTAGAATCTAAAGTAGCAATATCGATGAGACATTAACTTTCGTAAGATTTGAATATAAAGCGGCTGGTATGGATGGGACTTTGCGCAGATCATCCTTCCGTGCCACTTGGTCAGACTAAAGAAGGGTCTGATCCTGGGAATGAATTGAAAAGCCTTAGCTTTCCTTAAACTCTAATTTTTATTAAGTAACATCATAATAGATCGTAGAACTGCCTTGTCCAGCCAAAGCATCACTAGTATTGCTTATAATCTGCATTCATAGGGGTAGTTTGTTGTCGGGCGTACTAATCAAAGGAGGACCAAGTGAGACCATTGGAACTAATCTGCTCTGCTCTCGGGAAAGTGCGACGCAGAATAGTAAAGCTGAACTTGGATTGAGTTGGAAGAGATTGACATCTGCTGAAGTTCATTTGTTCAAGCTGACACAAACTAGTATTTTGTTCGAAGACAAGATCAAAAGGCCAAACACTAACAATGACGCTAGTTTTACCCCAAAAAAAAAAAAAAAAAAAAAAAACAATGCCGCTAGTAGTGCGTATCACTTTTAGGGCCATCATACTTGGGGACACAAAGATCCATGGATGGACTTGTGCCGCATGGTTCTACTGGACCCAAGGGTAGGGAAGAAATTTTTTTGAAGGATCCATTATTTAAGTAAAACAGAAGATTCAGTTTTTTTTTTCTTGTGAAGGGGCCATTCTGTAATTTAAAAATAAGATTTCTATAATCTTTTCCTAGGATTCGAGTATAAAGTGGCTGATATAGATGGGACCTTGCCGCATTCCACCCCTTAAACTTTACAAAGTAAGGCTATAAATATCACTTGGCCAGACTAAAGAAGGGACTGATCCTGGGAAAAGAATAGAAAAGCCTCAGCTTTCCTTATCTCTCTTCTCTTTGTAGGGTTTAACTGTTTAAGAGAGAGTTATCAAGGTGTGTGTTAAGGGACTCATTTAGTTTCCTTGAATTGGACCTTGCTTAACTGCTATTTATTCTCATCTGTCTAGCTGCTGTTTGTTGTAATTGAAACACCAATGGAACACCTGTGATTGCCCTTTAGCACGTAAAGCCTGTCTAACGAGATTGAAATCCTTACCACGTCCTAACTATTTTTATCCAGTTTTAAATTCCAAGAAACGTGCTAACTCTGATGCCAACTAATAAAGTGCAAAAATATAATTTTAACACATTGAAACCATGAATATGATTTAATATTAATTTGCAACTAATAATAATCCAAGTTTATAATTTTAGAAAACCTAAGGATTCCACCTATAACATTTTCTAAATACAATTCTTTATAAAATGGGCCTAAGGATCTAATTTGGATTCATTAAAAACTATAGGGCCTTTTTCTAATTTATAAAACTAATGAGGCAAGGTATCAAAGGTTGTAAGTTGTGTTACGTGACAACATAGCCCATCTCATCCACCACCTCATCATTCTTAACTCTCTCTCTCCTATCCCCACACATCACCATTCTCTCCTCTCAGACGTGACCTTGATCCCCCTTTCTCACTTAACCACACACGTCACCCACAGCGCCCTTTCTCACTATTCCACAGGCGTCATCACCATCTCCCTTCATTCCTTTCCAATACAAGTACAGGTCTAGACTTCTCCCCTCTCTCAAGTCTCAACACTAAACAGAATAGGGTTTTGTAATGAAGCTCATGCCAACCAGACTGGGACACTCGGATAGTGGGTCCCACTGATCAAGAGTCAAGATCAGTTCCCACCAACATGGTCGCCCAAGCCTCCTCTTCAAGATGTAGGGACCTCATCTGAAATCAATGGCCCACATAGCCCCACAGTCCCAAAAACAAAAATCCCTATTTTCTTTCTCAAAGCCGTCAGCCCTCCTTCGGGTCGCTGGATGGAGGACCAAACGTCGTTCACTCCATGTGGGACCTACATCAATGGAGTCGCGCAGGGGTTTACTATCAGATCTACAATCCTGATCAAACATCAGTGGGGTTCACTTGGGTCCCACAGTCAATGCACAGTAATAAGGTCTCATGTGACAGGTCCGGTCCTCTTCGGTTTCAATGGGTAATCCATCTACCTTCAGGTAAAAATCTTCACAATCATATAAGGGAATGCCATTGATTTTCTGTGAAATTACGAAACCTGCCATTATCTTTTCCCAGAGGATATGGGAGTGTCCTTGGTTTTCTGTGAAATTACGAAACGTGCCATTATCTTTTCAAAACTTCCTTGCAAGTAAAGATATGATTAAATACACAGCTATGATTGCAATTGAGTGATTGAACGGTGTGGAATTTGGGCCCACAACTTACCAGTTTGTCCCTTCACATATATATGCTGTTTTTCACGGATTGTGGAATCTGGGCTAACTTGGATTGTTTTGGTAGCAGATGCAAATGTGGCTTGCATGCAATTAAACTAGACTGCTTATAGTAGTGGGCCACTTCTGGTATTCAATGGTGGTTAAACAAGGGTCCAATTGGCTGGAATGTTTTACCTAAAAAAATAAAATCTGGCTGGGCTTGATTTGAAGCTGATTGATCCAATGGGCCACATAGAAAATTTGAGTTAAATTTGTTAAATTATGGGCGGTGTTAGTTGTTAGGTGGTCAAAAGAAGAGTAATTAGATTTAGTTATGCTCAGAGCATGGTGCGCTGTGCCTTCAGGCACGGGCAATGACTAGTGAATCAATAAGGAACACTAGCATTAAATCTACAAATTATGGTTAGGTACTTGCCTGAGGTCCGCGGTTGAGGACGACGATCTAGAATTTCTATTGCCAAAGCCAATGTGCTATCCCAGAGAAAAGTTGGAAGAGAGATCCCAGAGAAAAGTTGGAAGAGAGAGACTTGTGTGTGAAAATAAAAGAGTGTGGTGGTGGTGTATAAATAAGGAATAAGAATAAGAGTTGTAATCTAACTTAAATTAAAAAAAAAAGAGAGTTTGGGTTCTAAATAGATAGGAGTTTGATTAGAGAAGAATTAGAGTTTTGGTTAGAGAAGAATTATACTCACTAAACTGGGCCCAAGTTAACTATGGGTCAAGAGCCATATCCAATTAGACTAACTCACCAAACTTAAGTCTAACGTGGTCTCCACTTAGACTAATCGCGTATTTAATTAAAATACAATCAATTATATAATTATAATAAAATAAATAATATTATTTATATAATCAAAACGTCACAGTAATGCCGAATTTCTATTCTGCTAATTTCATTAGTAAGGATCAGTTTGTTTTCTTAAAATACATTGAAAATGAATAGGTAGGAATTCATGGTCAAATGAGGACCATGAAAGGATTATTGAAGAGGTGGGGCATGTAGAATGCAAAGTAGCAATATAGATGAAACCTTTACTTTCGTAAGATTTGAATATTAAGCGGCCGGTATAGATGGGACCTTGCACAGATCATCCTTACGTGCCACTTGGCCAGACTAAAAAAGGGACCGATCCTTGGAAAGAATTGAAAAGCCCTAGCTTTTCTTTAAATCTTATTTTTAATAAGTAACGTCGTAATAGATCACTAGCACAATAACCCGTGCCTCAAGGTTATTGCAAAATAAATAATCATATTTTAAAAAGTTTATCAAAATACCTCATTTCACATAGCAAGTTGCATAAATGGAAATATGAAAGTTAGAGCACAAAGGGAGACAGAAGAGATTTTTTTAAGTAAGATATTACTAAAACTTAAAAAAGTAAAGAGTAAAGGTGAGTGTTTTGATTAAAAAAGATATGAGTGGGTAGTTGCATGAGTAAAGTAATGGAGAGCAAATGTAGAACATTTGAATAAAAAGATATAATTGTCAGTCAAAATTAGAATTGCCCGTCAAAATTTAAAGGCAAAACCCTTGGCTTTAATATATTATAATAGAATAACTGTCTTATCAACCCAAAGTATCAGTAATATCTCTTAAAATCTGCATTCATAGGGGTAGTTTGTTATCGGATATACTGATCAAAGGTGGACAAAGTGAGACCATTGGAACTAATCTACTCTGCTCTCGGGAAAGTGCAATGCAAAACAGAAAAGCTGACCTTGGATTGGGTTGGAAGACATTGGCATGTTCATTTGTTCAAGCTGACACAAACTAGTATTTTGTTCGAAGATAAGATCAAAAGCCAAACAATAACAATGACAAGAGTAATGCGTATCACTTTTAGGGCCATGATACTTGGGGTCCAATGGGGGAACACATGGATCCATGGATGGCCTTGTGCCGCATGGATCTACTGGAACCAAGGGCAGGGGAGAAAATCTTCTGAAGGTTCCATTATGTAACTTAAACGGAAGATTTTCAGTTTTTTTTTTTCCTGAAGGGGGCCATTATGTAACTTAAACATAAGATTTATATATATATATTTTTTTTCTGATAGTCACATGTCAGGCTTTAGCTTGTAATTCAGGCTCCATAAAGTGAGTTATCGAGTAGATGTACAATGCTGGACAAAGAGATTTTCTTTTCAAAATAAAGAAAAATACAAAGAGAAATTGTAAGGACCCCAACCCAGATTACATTAATTATTAGAGTTTCCTTGAATTTCGGCCCCTAATAGATGAATTAGGGCGATTAGAATTAATTACTAGGGTTCTTGGTTCTAATTTGAAGTTAGGTTAATAGGTCACGTCAACTGGTAATTATGTTCAATTTGGTCTCAACTGTAATTTTACAGCTTGATAAAAATAAAATAATGTTGGAATATGGTAAATTGGGTCAAATAGTGATTATTAATAATTACTTAATTTAAATAGTTAATAGTATACAGCTAGATTAAAATTAAATTAAACCTATATAACGTTGCACATACTTATGTGGGGCGCATGTGGGACTCACCAGGGCCACACCCCAGTTAAAGGGCTGGTTATGCTTGGCTGCTTGGGCGACCAAGGAATTCATGTCTTCACATGAGTTAGTGTTAAGAAAGGGGCACAAATGACGTGTATTAGGATACAAAGAAAGGAAAGTATGGTTCAAGATATTTCAGTTGTTTGTTTGACTTGACAAAAGCCAAAATAATTTTTTGAGCATCTAATAGAAATGATGCATCTTCATTAAGAAAATTGAAGGGATGTGTGTGTTTGGGGTCAATTTAGGTGAGAATTGTCAGCCGTGTATACCACATATTCAAATTTGACACTCGGCCAACTGTTATTCATTTCTAATAATAATGTTTTCTAAAACTATTAAACTTGAGTTCTAAACATTAAGGGTTACTTTAGGATGACCAAATGAGGTTAGTAATTTAACACTTCTTGGTCTCGTCTAGGCTTTCCATCCCCCACCCCAATGACTATTGGCAATAAACACGCAAACACAGAATTATTTATACGAGAACCGAGCGCAAAATTCTTATGTGCAGTCCGTGCTAATTTCTACACCACCTAGCCCATGTATGGTCATGTTAACCCCATTGCTAGCACAAACCCCCACTAATTTGCCACAACTCCAAATTAGTACTCATCCAACGGGCACATACTTTGACATTAATGATTGAAACCCAAAAAAAAAAAAAAAAAGAAGCTTTACAAAACCACTAAGCTTGAGGATCATTGATCAAGAGGATATGATGACCTAATGGAGTGGATACTTACTACACCCATAGATTTCATTAATATCTTCCCTACCCTATCTTTTTGTCATTGGCATGGCTTTAAGGGCATGTTTGTGTAACACTTTTCCACGAAAAACCCATTTTTCAGGCGTTTGGTGTGGAATAATTCCACGGAAACGCTTTCCTGTTTCGTCAGCATTTTTCTTGATAATGGTGGAAATGAGTTTCCTATGGGCGGTATGGGAAATGAGTTTCCTCGGAAAACTTCTTTCTCTTTTCCTCACTTTCGTCCATTTCAACGCAAAACCCTACAACTCTTTCATTTTTTATTTCTTTAAATAAATTATTATTTGATGTTGAATAAATGATATATATGTTATCTTATTTTTCTTCAAAATATTGTTTCAACAAATACGAAAATTTGATTTTCTCTAAGGAATTCACAGCTGCACCAGACAACATTAGCACCAATTCAATGAGGAGTTTCTTTTGCACTAAACTTGAATTTCTAAATTCTACGAAAATCCTTTTTTCGAGTTTCCCATTTCTATGAAATTTGCTGACATGGCAAATTCCCCTTTCTGCGGAAAGGGTGTGCACACAAATGTGCCCTAAGTGTGCCCAAAAATAAGTTCACATGTTCTTACATGTTGATAGTTCTCACAAAATGAGATGTGTTCAGCCGAGACGAGCAAGACCCGGTCTAAATTTGCCTTTGAAAACAATGAGTCAAAGAAGCAACTTGACTACCTTATTCCAAGTTTAGCTTATCAATTTCTTTAGGCTAGGATTTAGCATAATTACATATAGAGCCATACACTCAATTGGATATAAAGTAAACTACATGTGTACCAAGTTGTACTCTTATTTTTTTTTTTAACTCCTTGGACCGGACTAATCCCTCTGGGCTCAGAGAGAAGCCGGGTAAATTCCCCTGTAGCCCCAGTGTGGTAGTGCAGTTTCGAACCCACAGCCTCCGAAAGCAAACTGTGGTCCTAGGCCAACTGAGTACCCCTTGAGGTTACCAAGTTGTACCTGAATCTAACCTGATTACAAGGTTGCTTCTAACTATAGAGCAGAAGGTAGAGCTGATTTTGAAGCTAAAAAACAACAATAAGTCTATGGAGCCTGAATGGGTTGCCCGAATTCCAGCCCGATCCGAGCTGGATGTCTAGTTGGACTTAAAAGCCCGCCGGAATTTTTCAAGTATGCTTAATCCTTTTGAAGGTTTTCGTTCTCTTTTTGAGAAGAGCAAAATATGCCCTGGACACCTACCAGCTCTCTCTCTCTCTCTCTCTCTCTCTCTCTCTCTCTCCCACGGCTCAAAATCCACGCAGCAGCATCTCTCTCTCCCTCTTACCATCGCAGCGCCTCCGTCCCTCCCTCATCGCAGCGCCTTCCTCGCTCGGATTGCTGCTGCGTTTTTTATTTCTGGTGAGGTGCGAGTGGGAAAACGGAGGGGGGAAAGAGGAGGAAGATCATAGTAGCGCGCGGGTCCTTCGACGCCCAGGTATGTGGGCCCCACTTACCTTCTTCTCCTTCCATTCCTTCCATTTCTTTCTTTCTTTCTTTTTTTTTAGACGTAGTTATGAAATGAGGGGGTTTGGGGCACGGTTCTGGCTAAGGGCAGCCAGTGAGATGGTGAGGAGTGGAAGAGTGAGCTTACCTTAGCCAGGGAATGGAAATCATAGCCCTTGATTTCATTGTGGGTGGCTGCACAGTGGGATTCTGAGCCTACATAGTTGGGGGAAAATCCTCTGTTGGGATTTATTGAAACAATTGGGGGAAAATCCTGTGTTGAGATTTATTGATTGTTGATAGATGGGAAAATCCTCTGCTGGAAGCAGACGAGGTTTTTTCAAAATCCGTACATTTTTTTTTTGCTGCTCTAGTGTGTGTGTGTATGCTTTTCATTATTTTATTCAACTTTCTTCAAAAATCAAGATTGGATTATGAGCCTACACAGTTGAACATATTCTCTGTTCATACAGTCCATTGTCGAGAAGCATTGAAAATTGCTCGGCAAGCATGGCATTTGGGCCATAGCTATTAACTTTCTTTGGCTAATGGTTCATCTATCAACAATCAATATGGCTAACAATTATTTATAGAATTTGTGTGCACTAGTTGAGATTAGTTTGTCATTGATATGGAGGATTTATTGTTTGCTGGTAGTTGTAGCTTGACTTTGTTGTTGAATTGGTTATGTCTGCATGAAAACAATAAATCAGATGGGCTGCAAGGGACGCCTCATGTGGGATAGAATTGTGTTGTTTTTCATTATGTTTAAATACATAATTATTACAAGTTAAGATAGGTTGAGGTCAAATTGTATATGTAGTTCTGTTGGAGAAAATGCTTTCTTACGAAAAAAAGGAAACACACTGCATGCTTCTTTGCATCATATTAGTAGGCATTGACAGAAGTACTTGACATACATTCGGAATGTGCTTTTCCAACATATGAATCTGCAACTCTTTATTTATAGATTGATATTTTAGCTTTGGACCCCCCCTAGAATAACTGCTGCTACCTGCAGGATTCCGAAAGAAACATCCAGAGTTTTTGATACTATAGTAGAAAAATATACTATAGCAAACAAAGATCATTTTGACATTTAGTATAAGAAAAGTAAACTGTATGCACTAATAGTATTCTATCACAGAAAAGTTGCATTTTGATCTTAGGGATCAATGGTGTTCGATGGTGTTTTAGGTAACAGAGTGTCTCTCATGAACTTCTTCCATTAAAGCTTGTTAAAGATTAAGTCCTTTGGCATATCCTTATACGGGCACGTCCCTTTGTTAGTTTTCAAGATAGTCTTTTCAGATATTTTTAGGTCTTTAGAGTCATTCTAGTTACAATGTACAGTTTTTCAGTTAAAGAAGCATTGTAGACATTCTTTACAACCTAATGACAATAAAAGCGATGTTCTTTTTTCGGTTATCTTTTTTGATGTGTGGGGTGTGCTTCTGAAAAATCTTTGTTTTGGTATGAACGATTTGTGACTTTGGTGCACTAGAATGACCAGCATATATCTTATGAACCCAAGCGACGAAGTTCCATATATGTTCAGATTGTTTCATAATATTCTCAGAATCTATAGAATGCAATATACTCGGGCCTTTTTCTTATTTTCAACTTTATTTATTATTTTTGCATATAGACAAATATGTACCAACCAACGACATATATTTGCCATTATTTGCAAGAGGAAAAATAGGAATGCAACAACTTCATTGATTGGTGTGAAGAATATGTGAGATCGATGGTCAATCACCCATACCCTTGCCAGAGTATTCCGCACTATACCTGCCTCCCCGGCCCAGAAGTTGAGATCCGTATGGCAAATGTTGGTACAAGATTGGAGAAGCTTGGACAAATTTGTTGAGTCTTCAAGGTGGTTCTAATTGTTTATGGTCTCTTGCTTGTGATATTATTGTGTCGAATGTAGCATCCATCATGTAATCCTGATTGGAAGCTACTATTATATAAGGGGTTGGTTGATAAGAGATGGGTGAAATGATAGATTGATTTTTTTTTTTTTCTACTTCGATTAATGGGAGCTGCTGTTGTATGAACCAATTGTATCTATGGTGAATGAATGAATCACTTTTTTGCAATCTGTGTGTTACTGTATATTTTATTTTGTCGTCTCATCTTTTGAGCATCTGAAAGAGTATGCTTTATTTGGCATATTGAATCTTGTGAGATTTTGTCTAAAGAGGCCCAAAGGCAGATATTCTCGTTGATTGCATTTGAGAGAAAACTAAAAATAGATAGTGTAGAAAGTGATTGAAACTCCTGGAATGGTGTATGTATATTGAGAACTATTGGGCCACTAGAAACAATGCAGTTCCGGTGATTGGGGGCAAGGTTCTCAAAGGTTATTTGATCCTAATTAATACACAATTCAATCTTACATGCTTGTAGCAGCCAGGACCTACTGAACCATTCCTTGTGCAATGCAAATAAGACTTAAGAGTCGGGTCAACTCTGAGTGCCCATGTTTGGGGCATTGGTTAACCCACTTTCCGAGTGATTTTTTCACTGAAAATCGACACTTTCAAAGTCCATATTATGAACTTAAAATATGCTATTTTTCAACTTGAAACAATCACGTTTACGATGTTTTCAACTTGCTCACTTTTCCAACACAGTCACAACAATCATGCTCGACCTTCCTGAGTACCCCTGTTTGGGGCACTGGTTAAACCACTTCCCGATTGATTTTTTTGCTGAAAATTGGGGCTTTTAAAGTCCATATTATGAACTTAAAATCTACAATTTTTCAACTTGATACAATCACGTTTGCTATGTTTTCAACTCGCATACTTTTCTAACACAGTCACAGCAAACCTACTGCGACCTTGCTGAGTACCAATGTTTGGTGCATTGGTTAACCAACTTCCCGAGGAATTTTGTCACTGAAAATTGGGACTTTCAAAGTCCATATTATGAACTTAAAATCTGCTATTTTTCAACTTGATACAATCACGTTTGCGATGTTTTCAACTCGCCCACTTTTCAAACACAGTTACAACAAACTTGCTGCGACCTTACTGAGTACCCTGTTTGGGGCATTGGTTTACCCACTTCCCGAGGGATATTTTTGCTAAAAATTGGGGATTTCAAAGTCCATATTATGAACTTAAAATATTCTATTTTTCAACTTGATACAATCACGTTTGCGATGTTTTCAGCTTGCGCACTTCTCCAACACAGTCACAGCAAACCTGCTGCAACCTTGCTGACTACCACTGTTTGGGGCACTGGTTAGCCAACTTCTCGAGGGATTTTCTCGCTGAAAATTGGGACTTTCAAAGTTCATATTATGAACTTAAAATCTGTTATTTCTCAACTTGATACAATCACGTTTGCAATGTTTGCAACTCGCTCACTTTTCCAACACAGTCACAACAAACCTGCTGCGACCTTGCTGAGTACCCCTGTTTGGGGCACTGATTAGCCCACTTTTCGAGGGATTTTTTCGCTCAAAATTGGGGCTTTCAAAGTCCATATTATCAACTTAAAAGATATTATTTTTCAACTTGATACAATCACGTTTGCAATGTTTTCAACTAGCGCACTTTTCCAACACAGTCACAGCAGACCTGCTGCGACCTTGCTGAGTACCCCTGTTTGGGGCACTGGTTAACCCACTTTCTGATGGATTTCCTCGCTGAATTTTGAGTCTTTGAAAGTTCATATTATGAACTTAAAATATGCTATTTTCAACTTGATACAATCACATTTGCAATGTTTTCAACTAGCGCACTTTTCCAAAATAGTCACAACAAACCTCCTGCGACCTTGCTGAGTACTCCTGTTTGGGGCATTGGTTAACCCACTTCCCAAGGGATTTTTTTACTGAATGTTGGGGCTTTCAAAGTCCATATTATGAACTTAAAATATGTTTGCAATGTTTTCAACTCACGCACTTTTCCAACGGTCATCGCAAACCTACTGCGACCTTGCTGTGTACCACTGTTTGGGGTACTAGTTAACCCACTTCCCGAGTGATTTTTTCGCTGAAAATTGGGGCCTTCAAAGTCCATATTATGAATTTAAAATATGCTATTTTTCAACATGATACAATCACCTTTGCAATGTTTTCAACTTGTTCACTTTTTTAACACAGTCACAGCAAACCTGCAGTGACCTTGCTGAGTACCCCTGTTTGGGGCACTGGTTAACCAATTTTTTGATGGATTTTTTTGCTGAATTTTTGGACTTTCAAAGTCCATAATATGAACTTAAAATCTGTTATTTTTTAACTTGACACAATCACGTTTACGATGTTTTCAACTAGCGCACTTTTCCAACACAGTCACAGCAAACCTGCTGTGATCTTGCTGAGTACCCCTGTTTGGGGCACTGGTTAACCCACTTCCCGAGGGAATTTTTTGCTAAAAGTTGGGGCTTTCAAAGTCCATATTATGAACTTAAAATCTATTTGCAATGTTATCAACTAATGCAGTTTTCTAACATAGTCCCAGCAAACCTGCTCGACCTTGCCGAGTTCCCATGTTTGGGGCACTGGTTAACCCACTTCCCGAGTGATTTTTTTGCTGAAAATTAGTCCTTTTAAAAGTCCATATTATGAACTTAAAACCTGCTATTTTTCAACATGATACAATCACGTTTGTAATGTTTTAAACTTGTGCACTTTTCCAACACAGTCACAGTAAACCTGCTGCGACCTTGCTGAGTACCCCTGTTTGGGGCACTGGTAAACCCACTTCCCGAGTGATTTTTTCGCTGAGATTTGGGGATTTCAAATTCCATAGTATGAACTTAAAATATGCTGTTTTTCAACTTGATACAATCACGTTTGCGATGTTTTCAACTCGCACACTTTTCCCACACAATTACAGCAGACCTACAACGACCTTGCTGAGTATCCCTGTTTGGGGCACTGGTTAACCTACTTCCCTAGTGATTTTTTCACTAAAAAATGGGGCTTTCAAAGTCCATATTAGGAACTTGAATTTCCTATTTTTAACTTGATAAATCACGTTTGCAATGTTTTCAACTCGCGCACTTTTCCAACACAGTCATAGCAAACTTGCTGCGAATTTGCTGAGTACCCCTATTTAGGGCATTGGTTAACCCACTTCTCGAGGGATTTTTTCGCTGAAACTTTGGGCTTTGAAAGTCCATTTTATGAACTTAAAATCTGCTATTTTTCAACTTGATACAATCACGTTTGCGATGTTTTTAACTCACGTACTTTTCCAACACAGTCACAACAAACCTGCTGCAACCTTGTTGACTACCCCTGTTTGGGGCACTGGTTAACCTACTTCCCGAGGGATTTTTTCGTTGAAAATTAGGGCTTTCAAAGTCCATATTATCAACTTAAAATATGTTATTTTTCAACTTGATAACCGAGGGATTTTTTTTGCTGAAAAATGGGGATTTCAAAGTCCATGTTATGAATTTAAATTCTGCTATTTTTCAACTTGATACAATCACGTTTACGATGTTTTCAATGCGCACACTTTTCCAACACAATCACAGCTAACCTGCTGCGACCTTGTTGAGTACCCCTGTTTTGGGGCACTGGTTAACCCACTTCCTGGGAGATATTTTTGCTGAATTTTGGGGCTTTCGAATTCCATATTATGAACTTAAAAATATGCTATTTTTCAACTTGATACAATCACGTTTCCGATGTTTTTAACTCGCGCACTTTTCCAACACAGTCATAGCAGACTATTCACCATCCACAAGAGAATAAAAACTCTGTGAATAATAGCAAAATGTTCACCCATGTTAACATCCAAATTCAACAGCCAAACAGGTGTAAGCCTTGTCAAAATAAGGAAACTCTTTGAATTTTAGAACACCCAATATGACAATGTTAACGAACCATATGTGGGAAATGTTAATTTCGATTACATCACAACAATCATAAATTAGATTTCACTTTCACATTAACCACCTTATATCAGAAACAAACTTTGCCGAATTCAATTGTCATACATGAAAGAAAATTTCAAATGTACATTCTTCTTGCCCAATTAAGATCTGAATTCAATAAAAAAATTTGAAAATACAAGGTGATTTGTGAATGAGAAACAAGAAGCTTGAAGGAGTGCAGCCCATCAAATTCAGGTTCAAAACACAATGCGCTCTGTCTCATCTTCCTAATCTACACCTTGGGTGGCTTTTCGCTCTCTTTCTTTGCAATCTTTTTTCTCTGCCTTTTTCAGTGAGAAATTGGACAAAGCCTGAAGCAAAAAAGATAGAACCCACAAACCCAATCAGATTAAAGAACCAAAATAAATCTAAAAGGAACAATTAGAGCCCTTGCTCAATTTATTTTCTAGCTTGGATTGTGTGGATGGTCCTAGAAATTGTGATCTATTTTCATTTGTAACGATAATGCAATGGTCAACTTGTACTGTACATTTGGGTTTCAAAATGTTTGAGACTAGTCAACTTTTATATAATGGAAAACTTCTAATACAAAGTTGCATTTTGGGCCCACCTAATGGGCACAGCAACATGATCTTTTGACACATAGGAACATTCGTGCAGTGTTCCGATGTAAAAGTTTAGGTGAACTGCTTGACAAAAAACATACCTAGTTCACATGGAGTCCTGCATCTGTTTGGTTTACTTGCCAAAAGTCAATAATTTTTAAAGCATCTGATGGAAATTGTATGCCTAAGTTAAGAAAATTGAAGAGTATGATGCAATGTTTACAATGGCCCAACAAACATGTCCTTAATCACTTGCAATCTTTTGACAACTATTGAAACCAAGCACTCAAGAATTCTTGCTTTCCTATTATAGTTATCAATGACATTATTTAAATATGAATTTCCTTCTCCCAAAAGAAACCTCGGGTCAACAATCTTTAACACTTGAGTGCTTAGAGCCATCTTAGCAACTTCATGTAGACTTAAACCATCCTTGAACATATCATCTGTTGGCCTTTTCCTAGTGCATAGTTCCAACAAGAGCATCCCAAAACTATATCCATCCCCCTTTGTGGACATTTGACATCCCAATCCATATTCTACAATACAGACAAGTCCAATTTTCATTAGAACTAAAATAGAATAAAAATAAGAATGTTTATAATAGAAAGAAAATGGCAAAAGACCCCTTTATTGGATTAAAATGAAATATAAGCAGAGAGCAGTGCCTGGAAGAACATATCCAATTGACCCCTTT
The DNA here is from genome assembly GCA_028538565.1 of Umbellularia californica. NCBI lineage: Eukaryota > Viridiplantae > Streptophyta > Magnoliopsida > Laurales > Lauraceae > Umbellularia > Umbellularia californica. The sequence continues at coordinate 106,633,071 of JAPQWN010000001.1, forward strand.
AGTGCACTCGAGCTACTATGATCGTGAAAAAAGATCAGATGTGTATTGATTGATACAATTTCAATTAGATGCGTGTGAGAAAGTGCATCTGTTTTAGCCTTCATCCCATTAATAATATATTTTAATTAAATTGTGTATTTATTTGGGTCAGGATGGGTGTCGGGCTCTCTACCGTACCATTGAATCCAAGAAAAGCACGTATCTTAAACCTACATAGAATTTAGGTCCAAGTTTGATCCGTGTATCAAAACCTAAGGCTAAAACTAAGGGACGAATCAGGCTGGTTTTTGGTTGGGCTCAAGTTGACCTAGCCCAGAAGCACTCCATTTGGATCAATCAATACTTGAAATTGAAGTATGAAATATGGTTGATGATAGGGGTGTTCATGGCATGGGTTGGGGTGGGCTTTGCAATATCATAGCCCAACTCATTTTTTAGACCGTTGACCTATGCCCGGCCCTAGCCCTATTTAGGAATAAATGCTTGGCCGAAGCCCGATCTGCTTGAAAAATGTTAAGCTCAAGCCCCGGTGGATCATGTTTTTGTTAAACAAAATGTCTAATACTTATTAGCCAAACTTATAGTCTAGCTGATTGGGTTTTGTGTTCGTGTGTGATAAGATATGTGTTCAAGTGACCACTAGTGAGATAGAAAATAAGAGAAAATTTTATATCTTATTCGGCGAGGGCTAGGGTTGCCAATTAAAGATTTAGAGATCAATTGAGCAATCAGAGCCGGCACAGGGTTGCCAAAATTAATTGAAGATTGAGAGTTCAATTAAGCAGTTAATTACCCAATTGAACTTCACTCTCCAAATCAAATCGCTTGAAAATCATATAAACAAATTGCAAGCCCCACAAACTGCATCACATGTTTTATTTAAAAAAAAAAAGCACTAGATGGCTTCTTGCTCCTACAACTTTCACAATAGAAGGCTTGAATAGGTGGTTTAGTTTCTGGGGTCTATTGGCCTATATATTGTTGGCCTTTCGATATATTAAAAAATATTTTAAAATATAATTATTTTTTATCCTAACGCAGGTCTTTTGCACTAGTCTTTTGAAAAAAAAAAAAAACACCCACTAAAATGATAGAGGCGTCACGTCTACGTGCTCCCCATCAACAACAACAACCAAAAAAAAAAAGATACGAGAAAGCCATTAGATACTGGTTGGTTCAATGCCTTGGCGATACAGAAAGCTGTCACGAACAGGTCCAAAGCCATAATTCGGTATGTACAAAAGAAAGAACATGTATTGTATGCATCTTTCTATGATATTTCCAAACAAATATCTACCGCTTGAATCCGGATTCCCTGTTTGGAGCAAACAGGGGATCCGGACTCCTATAGCTTTGATGCAAGCAGGGGGTCTATGCATGACTCATCCATTCAACCTGCCTCACTGGTTAACTGAACACTTTTTCCACAATTTCAACTCATATTGATTCATTGCTAGTTGTTTTCACTGGTGTTAACGTTTTCCACACATTGTCACCCTCACCGACTAAAATCACCCACCACCATCACAAGCATCAGCCCTATTCTCATACCAAGACGGAGATTATAAAGATAGTAGCTTGCTGCATCTAGACAATGGAGCTTCTTTACACATGGCTTATTGGGCATTTTGGTCATTTTCCATCCACTCCATCCTCCTCATCTCCCTCTCCGAAACCGCCACCACGACTCCTCGGTTACGAAACGAGACGGACCGGCTCGCACTGCTTGCCTTCAATGCCGAGATAACGGACGATCCGTTACAAGCACTGAGTTCATGGAAGAACGACTCGCTCCATTTCTGCGAGTGGCGGGGCGTTACGTGCGGTAGCAAGCACCAACGAGTCCGCATCTTGAACCTCACGTCTCTCTCTTTGGAAGGACCCCTCTCTCCCCACATAGCGAACCTCTCCTTCCTCTCAAGCATCGACCTCTCCAACAACAGATTCCATGGCCGAGTCCCGAACGAACTCGGCCATCTATTTCGGCTTCGGCGACTCGACCTGTACTTGAACTCTTTCCAAGGAGAAATCCCAGCCGCTATAAGCAACTGCTCCAAGCTCCTTCTCTTAGACATTTCATCGAACAGCCTTATGGGGAAAATCCCACCGGAGCTCGGCTCCTTGCCTAATCTCAAAACCTTATCTCTTTACAAAAATGGTCTTACTGGAAGCATCCCGCCTTCACTTGGGAATCTCTCGTCGCTCGTCCAAATATCTCTAAGAAGAAATGAGTTGGATGGGAGCATTCCAGACGATCTAGGACGGATTTCCAAACTGCAAATCTTTTTGATCGCCGAAAATAAACTGTCTGGTACGATAACTTCTTCCATTTACAATCTATCTGATATTTTCTTTTTCTCGGTAACGGATAATCAATTACATGGAACCATTCCTTCGAATCTATGCCTCGCTCTTCCTAAGCTCCAGCTGTTTTATGTGGCAAAAAACCGGTTTTCGGGTTCGATTCCGGTTTCGCTATCCAATGCCTCGTTGCTTGAAGAGGTTTATTTTACCCACAATGATTTCACTGGAGGGGTCCCGATGGATCTTGGAGTTCTGCAGTTCTTAAGTATATTTTCTATTGGGGGTAATCGAATGGGGAGAGGGAAAGTAGAGGAGTTGAAATTTGTGGATTCATTGACCAACTGTAGCAATTTAGAGCAATTTACTTTCCAGGAAAATCGTTTTGCTGGGCCTTTTCCCAGTTCCATCGCTAATCTCTCCACCCAACTGAATTTGTTGGGTATTGGGGAAAATCGGTTATCTGGAAGCATTCCGGAGGGGATTGAAAATCTCGTCAAGTTGGGCAAATTGTATATGAACAATAACCTTCTCACGGGTGAAATTCCAGTTGCTTTTGGCAAGCTTTGGAATCTTCAGGAGTTGGAGTTGTCGGGTAATAAGTTTTCAGGGAAAATCCCACCGTCTATCGGAAATATGACTGAACTGAGTCAACTTTACTTGCAAGAGAATAACTTAGAGGGAAGCATACCTTCGAGTCTTGGGAATTGTTTGAGGCTTATTCTCTTGAACATTTCTCAAAACAATTTGAGTGGTGCAATACCAAGACAGGTGATGAGCATCTCTTCTTTGTCAATCTCCCTCAACTTAGCGCAAAATTCATTGATAGGGCGGTTACCATTAGAAGTGGGTAGCTTGAAGATTCTTCGAGAAATAGATGTTTCGGGGAACAGACTAACGGGTGAAATTCCTCAGTCGCTTGGCAATTGTGAGAGCTTAGTCCTCTTACGTCTGCAAAGCAACTTCTTCAATGGAACCATTCCTTCGACTTTGAGAGATCGCAGAGCAATTGAAGTGTTGGATCTTTCACGCAATAACTTGACTGGGCAAATTCCAGAATTTCTAGGGAGTTTCTCTTTTCTTAGGAACCTGAATTTGTCATTCAATGATTTTGATGGTAAATTACCAGACAAAGGAGTGTTTGGAAATGCAAGCGTGGTTTCAGTCATGGGAAATGGTAAGCTCTGTGGGGGCATCCCACAACTGCAATTGCCTAAATGCGTTAGTCCAACACCTAAAAGACGAAAAAAGTCTTTTTATCTTGCAGTATTTATACCGACAATTTTTCTTGCAGTGTGCTTAATTTTTTCATCATGTCTTTGTGCGGTGCTTTATGGAAGAAGAAAATCTAGGTCAGTGGAAGGTCTGCACACGAGTATTTCTTACTCAGATCTTTGCAAAGCAACTGATGACTTTTCATCAAGTAATTTGATTGGTGTGGGAAGCTATGGTTCTGTCTATAGAGGAACTTTTGCTTCGGATAACACCACTGTTGCAGTTAAGGTGCTCAACCTTCAACGACAAGGAGCCTCCAGGAGCTTCATTGCCGAATGTGAGGCCTTGAGAAATGTTCGACACAGAAATCTTGTTAAAGTCTTAACTTCTTGCTCAAGCATTGACTTCAAAGGAAATGACTTCAAAGCTCTGATCTATGAGTTCATGCCCAGTGGAAGTTTAGAGGACTGGTTGCATCCGAAAGAGGAAGAGGGCCATCAGTTGAGGAACTTGAGCCTTAGTCAGAGGCTAAACATTGCCATTGATGTGGCTAATGCTTTAGATTATCTTCATTACCATCATGGAACTCCAATTGTTCATTGTGATATAAAGCCTACTAATGTTCTTCTTGATGGCGACATGGTTGCTCATGTTGGCGATTTTGGCTTAGCAAAGATCCTCTTGGAAAGTAGCAATAATTTTTCTTCGACTGATATTAACTCAATTGCAATAAAGGGATCCATTGGATATGTTGCTCCAGGTAATACTTTCATTCTTGCACTTTTTATTCATGTCTTCTTATGTTTACTACATTTAAGTGAACCACTGGGTGTGTTGAACCAGTTAACAATTTCATCCTTAATTTATTTTCTTCTTGTCGTGTCTTGGTTAATTCATGTACTTTCATTGTAGATATGTGACATGATCAACAACTAATTAGCAATATGAAATTGTATGATACATAAATATCTATGTTTCCATCGTATCATAATCTCCTTAGAACTCTTTTTTTTTTTTTTGAAATGCTCCTTAGAACTCTTGATAGTGGGAAGCTAAATGATGGGATGTTTCCCAATTGGCAAACAATGAAACATTGTTTTAGTGGCATTATTCTTAGATATCTCTTATTACTTTTTTATTAATTCACTTGAATGCGATAGTTGAAGAAGCTGGCCTACCCATCTGATGAAATTAACAATGCTAAAATTTGTTTTACTAGTTGCATGAGATATCCACTGTCACACTCTTTATCTTATTTTTCAGCCTCAAACCTGCATTCTTCTTGATCCCATGGCCCGTTGATGCAACACTTTACTGACATTTGCATTTGTTTAAAGCATGCCTAGGTTATTAAGAATTGAATTCCCCTTCTCATAGTTATAGGAGAAATATCCTTGTTTTTAAAATCAAATTTTGTGTTCTGTTGCTCTAGATCTAAAGGAATATTGACTTGTGATTGTAACTAAAAAGAAAAATGAATTGCAGAGTATGGTATGGGTGGTGTTGTGTCAACCTTTGGGGATGTTTATAGTTATGGGATCCTTCTGTTGGAACTATTTACCGGAAGAAGACCAACTGAAGAAATGTTTAAGAATGGTCTAACCCTTCACGAGTTCTCAAAGATGGCTTTCTCGGATCGAGTAATGGAGATAGCAGATCCACTACTTGTAGAAGAAAATGACCAAGACGATGCTTGCAACAACGTTGAAAGTACCAGAGGCAAAGGGCAGGGGGTGGTGGAATGCTTTGCTTCAGTTGTTAGAATCGGAATTGCATGCTCTATGGAAACACCAAGGGACCGAATGCAAATGAAAGAGGTTGTCTCGGAAATGCTTGTGATAAGGGATAAATTCCTGAGGATTGGAATCTACAAAGAGGGATGAAAAATGTCGAGCATGCTGCATGCTTTCTTTTGATTATATTATCTGAGTACCTAGTTACCTTTGTCTTGATCATCAGCTCAGAGTAAACAGATTGCTGGAGGTGTTTGATCACGATTGGTCGTCAACTGGTGTCATCGTATGACATAATTCCACTTTGTTTTTGGTGGGCCTTTGTGCTACATTTTAACCATGTAACTATGTTTATATACTTTTATCATGTCATATATGGAGTCCTATTAGTTTATTCTGAAGGAAGATTACATGTAAGCGGAGTGGTGTTTGATACATAGCTTGCCTGTACCTCGAGTTGACTTGTTGGCTTGGCCAAGTTGACTCCACCCGAGATTAGAAGTTGTGAATGGACTACTGGATACCAATTACTTAGCCTAGTCATGTGGTTGACTTTGCGGACTTCACTGACTATTGTGGACATGATTCTGGCTGAGTAATGCTCATTTTTGTTCCGCTAATTTCATTAGTAAGGATCATCAAAGGATTATGGAAGAGGTGGGGGTGTGTAGAGTCTAAAGTATTGATATAGATAGGACCTTGACTTTCCTAAGATTTGATTATGAAGTGGTTGATATAGATGGAACCTTTCACAGATCATCCTTGGTCTGTGCCACTTAGCTATACTAAAGAGGGACTGATCCTGGGCAAGAATAGAAAAGCCTTAGGTTTCCTTAGATTTCTTTTCTCTTTGTAGGGTTTACCGTTTAAGAGAATGCTATCAGGTCGTCGAGTTCCCTTAATTGGAGTATTGGACCTTGCTGAGCTTCCAATTGTTCTTGTCTAGCTGCTGTACGTTTGTAAAAGAAACACCAACTACTATCTTCGACTCAAAGTTTAGTGCCTTCCCAAAACTCTAATTTTTAGTAAGTAACATCATAATAGATCATAGAAATGCCTTATCCACCCAAAGCAACACTAGTAACGCTTAAAATCTGCATTCATAGGGGTAGTTTGTTGTCGGGTGTACTGATTAAAGTAGGACCAAGTGAGACCATTGGGACTAATCCGCTCTGCTCTCGGGAAAGTGCAACGCAAAACAGTAAAGCTGAACTTGGATTGAGTTGGAAGAGATTGACATCTGCCGAAGTTCATTTGTTCTAGCTGACACAAACTAGTATTTTGTTCGAAGATAAGATCAAAAGGCCAAATACTAACAATGACGCTAGTAATGCGTATCACTTTTAGGGCCATCATACGTGGGGACACAGAGATCCATGGATGGACTTGTGCCGCATGGTTCTACTGGACCCAAGGGTAGGGAAGAAAATTTTCTGAAGGGTCCATTATTTAAGTAAAACAGACGATTTAGTTTTTTTTTCGTGAAGGAGCCATTATGTAACTTAAAACTAAGATTTCTATAATTTTTTCCTAGGATTCGGGTATAATGTGGCTTTTATAGATGGGACCTTGCGCATTCCACCACCACGAACTTTACCAAGTAAGGCTATAAATACCACTTGGCCAGACTAAAGAAGGGACTGATCCTGGGAAAGAATAGAAAAGCCTAAGCTTTCCTTAGCTCTCCTCTTTGTAGGGTTTAACCGTTTAAGAGAGAGTTATCAAGGTGTGTGTTAAGGGACTCATTGAGTTCCCTTGAATTGGACCTTGCTTAACTGCTATTTATTCTCGTCTGTCTAGTTGCTGTTTGTTGTAATTGGAATACCAATGGTAATAATCGACTGAAAGTTTAGTGGCTTCCCAGAACTCTAAATTGTAATAAGTAACATCATATTAGATCAAAGAATTGCCTTATCCACCCAAAGTATCAATAGTATCCCTTAAACTCTGCTTTCACAGGGGGAGTTTGTCCTCCGGGTATACTGATCAAAGGAGAACCCAAGTGGAACCTAGTGGAACTAATCTGGCTTGCCCTCAGGAAAGTGCAAGGCCGAACGAAGAGAATTTTGGTTTGAACCGAAAAGATAAAGTTTGATTTGGTGGGAAGAGAGATACATCTGCGGTTGTTTATTGATTCGAGCTGACACAAACTACTATTTTGTTCGAAAATAAGATAAAAGAGCCAATCCATATCAATGACACTAGTAATTTGTATCAGTTTTAGGCCCATCATTCTTGGGGTCCAATGCAGATACATGGATCCATGGATGGACTTGTGCCCCATTGATTTGTTTGACCCAAGGGCCGGGGTGGAAGTTTTCCTTGGGGAACCATTCTGTGAAATTTTTACTAAAGGGATGTGCGTGTAGTCAATTTAGGTGAGAATTGTCAGCCGTGTATTCCACGAATCCAAATCTGACACTTGGCCAACTGCTATTCATTTCTAGTAATAATGTTTTCTAAAACGATTAAACTTGAGTTCTAAACATTAAGGGTTACTTTAGGATGACCAAATGAAGTTAGTATTTTAACACTTCTTGGTCTCATCTAGGCTTTCCACCCCCCACCCCCAAGTGGGTTTTCTCGAAAAACTTCTCCCTCTTTTCCTCACTCTTGTCCATTTCAACCAAAAACCCTATAACTCTTTCATTTTTTATTCCTTTAAATAAATTATTATTAGATGTTGAATAAATGATATACGTGTTATGTTATTTTTCTTCAAAAAATTGTTTTCACCAAACATGAAAATTTGGTTTTCTATAAGGAATCCATAGGCCAAACAACATTAGAACCAATTCAACGAGGAAATTTTTTTGCAGTAAATATGAATTTCTAAATTCTACAAAAATCCTTTTCTGAGGTTCCAATTTTTATGAAATTTGCTGACGTGGCAATTTCCCCTTTCCACGCAAAGAGTGTGTACACAAACGTGCACTAAGGGGTCGTTTGTCTACACCAATTTACATATGTAAATAGAGAATATGTATAATATTTACACATCTGTCATGTTTGTTTACAAGTATTTACGCATTTCGTGTATAAATAAGTTGTGTAAATGATGTGAAAATAGGCTCATTTTCATACTAAAATTTAAACACCGGTTGAGATGAGGAAATAAAGAATACCAAAATGCGTGAGATTTCAAATAACACACATTGGAAGCGGACCATCAAATGCGTTTTGGGTTTGAAACACCCTAAACGCCCGAAAAAAGGTCCTCATTGAGCGGATAAAACCCAACAACGAAAACCTACCCTGCGTCTCTTCTCATCGCCGTCGCTCCCTCTTTGAACAAACCCACAGTAGGCTGCTTATTTGTCTGAAATCTCTTTTTGGCTTCTTCTACGGAATTTGAGTCTCCACATGCAGAGCAAGGAACACATGTCATCTCTGAGATTGAAATAGAAAATGGAATGATAGAAATTACAAAAAAAGAAAAAAAACCCACACCGTGAATACACAAATCATTAGAAAGCCAGCTCCCTTTCAATATTTTATACAAGATTTCAACAACAAAATAAAAAAGTTAGGAAAGAAGGGTAAATAGGTCGTAGTTATTAAGATGTAGAGCATCAATCTAGATTCTCCCTCTGTGACAAATAATACGACCCACAAACTGTATTAATCATATATACATCCAAGAACAAACAAAAAGCCTTTTTTTTTTTTCTTTTTTTTCTTTTTTTCTTTTTTTTCTTTTTATTTTTAAACACAATTCTTTAGTTTTGATATAACCACAAACCCACTCTCCCCAAGATCACAGAAGATGTAAGAAGAAAAAATAGCTGAAAAAAGTTTAAGTTTCTTATGACTGTGTTTCTAATCAGTGCTAATTTCTTATAAGCATTTCTGAGTTCCGTTGCCGAGCACTCTTCCAAACCCAAGAAGACATCGGAATCGGTGCTCTTATCATTTCCGGAAGCCATTGCAAAACCAAATGAAGAAAAAAAGATGTACAAAACCGATCCTACAAACACTTTGAAATGTTGAATAATTATGCGGGCTGAATTGAAATCATCAGATGATGAAGAAAAGAAGCTCACGGGGAACAAGGGAAAACAGGGGAGAGAAATAGTAGTAGTGTATTGATGGTACTAATGTGTAGGCATGTCAAACGGGGCCGAGGTTGGGGTGAACCCTGGCATGGCACGGCCCGCCAAGAGCCGGGCTCGAGTGCGCCGGGCCATGCTGGGCCTCCGTGCCAGGCGGGCCTCCTTCATCATTTTTTTTACGATTTTTCATCTTATCAGTATTAAAAATAAAAATTAAAACACAATCACGGAGAATGATAAAGATATTTAAGCGGTTCATTCAAACTCGACCTACTAATGTTAAAATAATTAATATTAATTCAACAAAAAATCCTTTTAAAAGGCCTTATTCTCTCACCTATATTTATATTTATTATGGCTAGGGTTGTATATATATGGGTTAGTTGGGACCTAATATCTGATTGGAAAAATTTCAAAGAGACACTTGTGAGTCCAAGACGAGATCCATGGTTTGGGGCACAAGTGAAGAGACTAAACTATACTTAAAGTTGATTATATTTTAATGGGATAATATAATCATAATAAACGTAAAAGTAACATTATATATATTTTTGGATTACTATTATAAGTTTATAACTATTGACCGGGCCAGAGAAGAATATTAGAAAGAAATGTAATTTGGGTCAATAAATTTAGGTTTGGTTTCAATTAGACCCAAGTTCTCAACCTATTTTCCAAGCTTACCTAGCCAAACAAAGCCATCTAGTGATGTTTGATAGGTGCCAAAATAAAAAATGCACAGAAGATGTTTATGCTCTATTTGGGCCCAATTTCCACAGTGATTTTGTTACAATGGGCCCACCTGTTATATAATGATTAACATCCTTCGTTTTTTTTTTTTATTTTGGGAAATAAAACTTTGATTAAAAGAAAAAATGTATTATAGACTTTGTAAAATTGAAAATGACACAAAATACCCCTTATATGATCGTTTTATGACTGTTTGAGGTGGGGGGGGGGGGGGGGGGGGGGGGGAGGGGGTTGTAAATGGACAATTTTTTAGAAAACAACCATTTTTGGGCGAGCTAGGCCTGTCGTGCCTGGCGGGCCGCTGAGGGTAGCCCACGTGCCAGGCGTACCTGGCTGGCAAGGCCAATGGGCCCAGGCTCTTCAGCCCAGGTCACGGGTGTGCCGTTGACCAGGCTGTGCCTGACCACGGCTTGTTGGCCAGCCCATTTGACATGCCTACCTACCAATGTGTATAAAAGAGGGCTGAATTGAAATGATGTTTCAGTAGTACACACAACACCACACAATTGAAATGATGTTTTGGTAGTACACACAGCACTCTTCCAAAGCGTGTTTATTGTTTATTATTATTTTTTAATGGTAACTTTTGTGTTTATTTATTTGATCGGTTAATCTAGTGTAAGATTTTGTTCATATGATCATGAGCGGCAAAGAGTAACTATACGGGCAATTACAAATTCATGAAAGTCAAGCTCTATAAAGTTATATCTTTTTCTTTAGCGAAAAAAAAATTATATCTTTTTCTTAACAAACTTGTTACTTTTTAAAAATAGATAATGAAATAGTTGAAAACCATGTTCAATCCATCCAAGTTGAGGCATCAACCAGAAGAGAAAAGAGGAATATCTCTCATGAACGGACTACTCTATTGATTAGAGCAAGTAAGGCTTGGGAGAAACGAAGAAGGTGGGTATAGGGTGGAAAGAGATTAAGCGAAAAGTGATGGAAAAGTTTGAAAATGACTATGATAAAGGTAAAATTAGAAATCGCCTTAGAACATTAAAAACCAATTACAAACGTATCAAGACTTTGATTGGACTAAGTGGATTTGGATGGGATAACAAAGAGAAAAATATTACCGCAGAAGACCAAATCTGGGATGATTATTATCACAATAAAATTGAATTCAATGATTAATAAGTATTAGTTACAAGATCATCTAATACATTTACACATATCATTGAAACAAACATGGTATAATAAATCACATGTGTAAATGATGTGAAAATGGTGTTATTCGACAAACGTTGTAAAGAGAAATGCATGTGTAAACCTTACAGGCTTAAAACTTGAATATTCATTATTTACATGTGTAAATTATATTTACGTATCCCATGCATAAAAGGCAAACGACCCCTAAGTTTACCCAAAAATAAGTTCACATGGTCTTGCATGTTGATAGTTCTCAGCAAATGAGATGAGTTCCGCCGAGATGAGCAAGACCCAGTCTAAATTTGCCTTTCAAAACAATTAGTCAAAGAAGCAACTTGACTACCTTATTCCAAGTTTAGCTTATAAATTTCTTAAGGCTAGGATTTAGCATAATTACACACAGAGCCATACACTCATTTGAAAATAAAGTAAACTGCATGTGTACCAAGTTGTAATTTTTTTTCTTCTTTCCTTGGAGGGTTCCTAACTCTTTGGGCTGGACTAATCTTTCTGGCCCATAGGGAAGCTGCTGGACTAATCTTTCTGGCCCATAGGGAAGCTGGGTAAACTCCCCTGAAGCCCCAGTTTGGAAGTGAAGTTTCGAATCCACAATTTCTGGGTGCAAACCGTGGTCCTAGGCCAACTGAGTACCCCTTGGGGTAACCCCAAATTGTACCTGAATATACCTAATTACAAGATTGTGTCTAACTATAGAGCAAAAAGTAGAATTGATTTTGAAGCTGACAAACAACAATAAGTCTATGGAGCCTGAATGGGTTGGATGCCCAGCGCGCTAGACCTAAAAGCCTGCCAGAATTTTTTAAGCTGAATCCTTTTGAAGGTTTTCGTTCTCTTCTTGAGAAGAACAAAATATGGCCAAGACACCGTCCAAATCTCTCTCTCTCTCTCTCCCTCTCTCTCTCTCTCTCGCCAAGACACCGTCCAAATATATCTCTCTCTCTCTCTCTCACCATCGCAGCGCTTCCCTCCCTCCCTCATTGCAGTGCATTCCTCGCTTGTTGTTGCTTCTGGTGAGGTGTGAGCGGGAAAACGGAAGGGGGAAAGAGGACGAGAAAGGACGGGAGAGGAGGAAGATCATAGTAGCGCGCGGGTCCTTCGACGCCCAGGTATGTGGGCTCCACTTACGTTGGCTCCACTTACGTTCTTCTCCTTCCATTTCTTTCATATTTTTTTTCTTTTTGAGGCGCAGTTTTGAAATGAGGGGGTTTGGGGCACGGTTCTGGCTAAGGGCAGCCATTGAGATAGTGAGGAGTGGAACAGTGAGCTTACCTTAGCTAGGTAATGGAAATCTCAGCCCTTGATTTAATTGTGGGTGGCTGCACAGTGGGATTCTGAGCCTACACAGTTGGGGGAAAATCCTTGTTGCGATTTATTGAAACAATTGGGGGAAAATCCTTTGTTGAGATTCATTGATTGTTGATAGATGGGAAAAATCCTCTGTTGGGAGCAGACGAGGTTTTTTCAAAATCTGTACATTTTTTTTACTGCTCTAGTGTATGTGTGTGTATGCTTTTCATTATTTTATTCAACTTTCTTCAAAAATCAAGCTTGGATTATGAGCCTACAAAGTTGAACATATTCTCTGGTCATACAGTCCATTGCCGAGAAGCATTGAAAATTGCTCGGCAAGCATGGCATTTGGGCCATAGCTATTAACTTTCTTTGGCTAATGGTTCATCTATCAACAATCAATTTGGCTAACAATTTTTTATAGAATTTGTGTGCACTAGTTGAGATTAGTTTGTCATTGATATGGAGGATTTATTGTTGGCTGGTAGTTGCAGCTTTACTTTGTTGTTGAATTGGTTATTTCTGCAGGTTAGCTTTCCTGGACAATTCAATTTCCTAGGAAATTATGTCTGCATGAAAACAATAAATCAGATGGGCTGCAAGGGACGCCTCATGTGGGATAGAATTGTGTTGTTTTTCATTATGTTTAAATACATAATTATTACAAGTTAAGATAGGTTGAGGTCAAATTGTATATGTAGTTCTGTTGGAGAAAATGCTTTCTTACGAAAAAAAGGAAACACACTGCATGCTTCTTTGCATCATATTAGTAGGCATTGACAGAAGTACTTGACATACATTCGGAATGTGCTTTTCCAACATATGAATCTGCAACTCTTTATTTATAGATTGATATTTTAGCTTTGGACCCCCCCTAGAATAACTGCTGCTACCTGCAGGATTCCGAAAGAAACATCCAGAGTTTTTGATACTATAGTAGAAAAATATACTATAGCAAACAAAGATCATTTTGACATTTAGTATAAGAAAAGTAAACTGTATGCACTAATAGTATTCTATCACAGAAAAGTTGCATTTTGATCTTAGGGATCAATGGTGTTCGATGGTGTTTTAGGTAACAGAGTGTCTCTCATGAACTTCTTCCATTAAAGCTTGTTAAAGATTAAGTCCTTTGGCATATCCTTATACGGGTCACGTCCCTTTGTTAGTTTTCAAGATAGTCTTTTCAGATATTTTTAGGTCTTTAGAGTCATTCTAGTTACAATGTACAGTTTTTCAGTTAATGAAGCATTGTAGACATTCTTTACAACCTAATGACAATAAAAGCGATGTTCTTTTTTCGGTTATCTTTTTTGATGTGTGGGGGTGTGCTTCTGAAAAATCTTTGTTTTGGTATGAATGATTTGTGACTTTGGTGCACTAGAATGACCAGCATATATCTTATGAACCCAAGTGACGAAGTTCCATAAATGTTCAGATTGTTTCATAATATTCTCAGAATCTATAGAATGCAATATACTCGGGCCTTTTTCTTATTTTCAACTTTATTTATTATTTTTGCATATAGACAAATATGTACCAACCAACGACATATATTTGCCATTATTTGCAAGAGGAAAAATAGGAATGCAACAACTTCATTGATTGGTGTGAAGAATATGTGAGATCGATGGTCAATCACCCATTCCCTTGCCAGAGTATTCCGCACTATACCTGCCTCCCCAGAAGTTGAGATCCGTATGGCAAATGTTGGTACAAGATTGGAGAAGCTTGGACAAATTTGTTGAGTCTTCAAGGTGGTTCTGATTGTTTATGGTCTCCTGCTTGTGATATTATTGTGTCGAATGTAGCATCCATCATGTAATCCTGATTGGAAACTACTATTATATAAGGGGTTGGTTGATAAGAGATGGGTGAAATGATAGACTGATTTTTTTTTTTTACTTCGATTAATGGGAGCTGTTGTTGTATGAACCAATTGTATCTATGGTGAATGAATGAATCACTTTTTTGCAATCTGTGTGTTACTGTATATTTTATTTTGTCGTCTCATCTTTTGAGCATCTGAAAGAGTATGCTTTATTTGGCATATTGAATCTTGTGAGATTTTGTCTAAAGAGGCCCAAAGGCAGATATTCTCGTTGATTGCATTTGAGAGAAAACTAAAAATAGATAGTGTAGAAAGTGATTGAAACTCCTGGAATGGTGTATGTATATTGAGAACTATTGGGCCACTAGAAACAATGCAGTTCCGGTGATTAGGGGCAAGGTTCTCAAAGGTTGTTTGATCCTAATTAATACACAATTCAATCTTACATGCTTGTAGCAGCCAGGACCCACTGAACCATTCCTTGTGCAATGCAAATAAGACTTAACAGTCGGGTCAACTCTGAGTGCCCATGTTTGGGGCATTGGTTAACCCACTTTCTGAGTGATTTTTTCACTGAAAATCGACATTTTCAAAGTCCATATTATGAACTTAAAATATGCTATTTTTCAACTTGAAACAATCACGTTTACGATGTTTTCAGCTTGCTCACTTTTCCAATACAGTCACAACAATCATGCTCGACCTTCCTGAGTACCCCTGTTTGGGGCACTGGTTAAACCACTTCCCGAGTGATTTTTTTTGCTGAAAATTGGGGCTTTCAAAGCTCAAAATCTGCAATTCTTCAACTTGATACAATCACGTTTGCTATGTTTTCAACTCGCGTACTTTTCCAACACAGTCACAGCAAACCTACTGCGACCTTGCTGAGTATCAATGTTTGGTGCACTGGTTAACCAACTTCTCCAGGAATTTTGTCACTGAAAATTGGGACTTTCAAATTCCATATTATGAACTTAAAATCTGCTATTTTTCAACTTGATACAATCACGTTTGCGATGTTTTCAACTCGCCCACTTTTCCAACACAATTACAGCAAACCTGCTGCGACCTTACTGAGTACCCTGTTTGGGGCATTGGTTAACCCACTTTCCGAGGGATATTTTTGCTAAAAATTGGGGATTTCAAAGTTCATATTATGAACTTAAAATATCCTATTTTTCAACTTGATACAATCACGTTTGTGATGTTTTCAACTTGCGCACTTCTCCAACACAGTCACAGCAAACCTGCTGCAACCATGCTGACTACCACTGTTTGGGGCACTGGTTAGCCAACTTCCCGAGGGATTTTCTCGTTGAAAATTGAGACTTTCAAAGTCCATATTATGAACTTAAAATCTGTTATTTTTTAACTTGATACAATCACATTTGCAATGTTTGCAACTCGCGCACTTTTCCAACACAGTCACAGCAAACCTGCCACGACCTTGCTGAGTACCCCTGTTTGGGGCACTGATTAGCCCACTTTTCGAGGGATTTTTTCGCTCAAAATCGGGGCTTTCAAAGTCCATATTATCAACTTAAAATATACTATTTTTCAACTTGATACAATCACGTTTGCAATGTTTTCAACTAGCGCACTTTTCCAACACAGTCACAGCAAACCTGTTGCGACCTAGCTGAGTACCCTTGTTTGGGGCACTGGTTAACCCACTTTCTGATGGATTTCTTCGCTGAATTTTGAGTCTTTGAAAGTCCATATTATGAACTTAAAATATGCTATTTTTCAACTTGATACAATCACGTTTGCGATGTTTTCAACTAGCGCACTTTTCCAAAACAGTCACAGCAAACCTGCTGCGACCTTGCTGAGTACTCCTATTTGGGGCATTGGTTAACCCACTTCCCAAGGGATTTTTTTGCTGAAAGTTGGGGCTTTCAAAGTCCATATTATGAACTTAAAATATGTTTGCAATGTTTTCAACTCACGCACTTTTCCAACAGTCACCGCAAACCTGCTGCAACCTTGCTGAGTACCCCTGTTTGGGGCACTAGTTAACCCACTTCCCGAGTGATTTTTTTGCTGGAAATCGGGGCCTTCAAAGTCCATATTATGAATTTAAAATATGTTATTTTTCAACATGATACAATCACCTTTGCAATGTTTTCAACTTGTGCACTTTTTTAACACAGTCACAGCAAACCTGCAGTGACCTTGCTGAGTACGCCTGTTTAGGGCACTGGTTAACCTACTTTTTGATGGATTTTTTCGCTGAATTTTGGGACTTTCAAAGTCCATAATATGAACTTAAAATCTGGTATTTTTTAAGTTGACACAATCACGTTTACGATGTTTTCAACTGGCGCACTTTTCCAACATAGTCACAGCAAACTTGCTGAGTACCCCTGTTTGGGGCACTGGTTAACCCACTTTCCGAATGATTTTTTCGCTGAAAATTGGGGCATTCAAAGTCCATATTATGAACTTAAAATTAACCAGCTATTTTTCAACGTGATACAATCACATTTGTGATGTTTTCAACTCGCGTAATTTTCCAAAACAATCACAACAAACCTGCAGCGACCTTGCTGAGTACCCCTGTTTGGGGCACTGGTTAACCTACTTCCCGAGGGATTTTTTTGCTGAAAGTTGGGGCTTTCAAAGTCCATATTATGAACTTAAAATATGTTTGCAATGTTTTCAACTCACGCAGTTTTCTAACATAGTCCCAGCAAACCTGCTGCGACCTTGCCGAGTTCCCATGTTTGGGGCACTGGTTAACCCACTTCCCGAATGATTTTTTTGCTAAAAACTTGTCCTTTTAAAAGTCCATATTATGAACTTAAAACCTGTTATTTTTCAACATGATACAATCACGTTTGTAATGTTTTCAACTTGTGCACTTTTCCAACACAGTCACAGTAAACCTGCTACGACCTTGCTGAGTACCCCTGTTTGGGGCACTGGTAAACCCACTTCCCGAGTGATTTTTTCGCTGAGATTTGGGGATTTCAAATTCCATAGTATGAACTTAAAATATGCTGTTTTTCAACTTGATACAATCACGTTTGCGATGTTTTCAACTCGCGCACTTTTCCAACACAGTTACAGCAGACCTACAACGACCTTGCTGAGTATCCCTGTTTGGGGCACTGGTTAACCTACTTCCCTAGTGATGTTTTCACTAAAAAATGGGGCTTTCAAAGTCCATATTAGGAACTTGAAATTCCTATTTTTAACTTGATAAATCACGTTTGCAATGTTTTCAACTCGCGCACTTTTCCAACACAGTCATAGCAAACCTGCTGCGAATTTACTGAGTACCCCCATTTAGGGCACTGGTTAACCCACTTCTCGAGGGATTTTTTCGCTGAAAGTTTGGGCTTTGAAAGTCCATTTTATGAACTTAAATCTGCTAGTTTTCAACTTGATACAATCACGTTTGCGATGTTTTTAACTCACATACTTTTCCAACAGTCACAGCAAACCTGTTGCAACCTTGTTGACTACCCTTGTTTGGGGCACTGGTTAACCTACTTCCCGAGGGATTTTTTCGTTGAAAATTAGGGCTTTCAAAGGCCATATTATCAACTTAAAATATGTTATTTTTCAACTTGATAACCGAGGGATTTTTTTTGCTGAAAAATGGGGATTTCAAAGTCCATGTTATGAATTTAAATTCTGCTATTTTTCAACTTGATACAATCACGTTTACGATGTTTTCAATGCGTACACTTTTCCAACACAATCACAGCTAACCTGCTGCGACCTTGTTGAGTACCCCTGTTTTGGGGCATTGGTTAACCCACTTCCCGGGTGTTATTTTTGCTGAATTTTGGGGCTTTCAAAGTCCATTTTATGAACTTAAAACTATGCTATTTTTCAACTTGATACAATCACGTTTTCGATGTTTTTAACTCGCGTACTTTTCCAACACAGTCATAGCAGACTATTCACCATCTACAAGAGAATAAAAACTCTGTGAATAATAGCAAAATGTTCACTCATGTTAACATCCAAATTCAACCGCCAAACAGGTGTAAGCCTTGTCAAAATAAGGAAACTCCTTGAATTTTAGAACACCCAACATGACAATGTTAACGAACCATATGTGGGAAATGTTAATTGCGATTACATCACAACAATCATAAATTAGATTTCACTTTCACATTAACCAGCTTATATCAGAAACAAACTTTGCCGAATTCAATTGTCATACATGAAAGAAAATTTCAAATGTACATTCTTCTTGCCCAATCAAGATATGAATTCAATAAAAAAAATTTGAAAATACAAGGTGATTTGTGAATGAGAAACAAGAAGCTTGAAGGAGTGCAGCCCATCAAATTCAGGTGCAAAACACAATGCGCTCTGTCTCATCTTCCTAATCTGCACCTTGGGTGGCTTTTTGCTCTGTTTCTTTGCAATCTTTCTTCTCTGCCTTTTTCAGTGAGAAATTGGACAAAGCCTGAAGCAAAAAAGATAGAACCCACAAACCCAATCAGATTAAAGAACCAAAATAAATCTAAAAAGAACAATTGGAGCCCTTGCTCAATTTATTTTCTAGCTTGGACTGTCTGGATGGTCCTAGAAATTGTGATCTATTTTCATTTGTAACGATAATGCAATGGTCAACTTGTACTGTACATTTGGGTTTCAAAATGTTTGAGACTAGTCAACTTTTATATAATGGAAAACTTCTAATACAAAGTTGCATTTTGGGCCCACCTAATGGGCACAGCAACATGATCTTTTGACACATAGGAACATTCGTGCAGTGTTCTGATGTAAAAGTTTAGGTGAACTGCTTGACAAAAAACATACCTAGTTCACATGGAGTCCTGCATCTGTTTGGTTTACTTGCCAAAAGTCAATAATTTTTAAAGCATCTGATGGAAATTGTATGCCTAAGTTAAGAAAATTGAAGAGTATGATGCAATGTTTACAATGGCCCAACAAACATGTCCTTAATCACTTGCAATCTTTTGACAACTATTGAAACCAAGCACTCAAGAATTCTTGCTTTCCTATTATAGTTATCAATGACATTATTTAAATATGAATTTCCTTCTCCCAAAAGAAACCTCGGGTCAACAATCTTTAACACTTGAGTGCTTAGAGCCATCTTAGCAACTTCATGTAGACTTAAACCATCCTTGAACAGATCTTCTGTTGGCCTTTTCCTAGTGCATATTTCCAACAAGAGCATCCCAAAACTATATCCATCCCCCTTTGTGGACATTTGACATCCCAATCCATATTCTACAATACAGACAAGTCCAATTTTCATTAGAACTAAAATAGAATAAAAATAAGAATGTTAATAATAGAAAGAAAATGTTAAAAGACCCCTTTATTGGATTAAAAAGAAATATAAGGAGAGAGCAGTGCCTGGAGGAACATATCCAATAGACCCCTTTAGTGCACTTGAGCTACTATGACCGTGAAAAAAAATCAGATGTGTATTGATTGATACAATTTCTATTAGATGCGTGTGAGAAAGTGCATGTGTTTTAGCCTTCGTCCCATTAATAATATATTTTAATTAAATTGTGTATTTAATTGAGTCAGGACGGGTGTCGCGCTCTCTACCACTAAATCCAAGAAAAGCACGTATCTTAAACCTACATAGAATTTAGGTCCAAGTTGGATCCGTGTATCAAAACCTAAGGCTAAAACTAAGGCACCTAAGGCTAAAACTAAGGCCCAAATCAGGCTGGTTTTTGGTTGGGCTCAAGTTGACCTAGTCCAGAAGCACTCCATTTGGATCAGTCAATACTTGAAATTGAAGTATGAATGATTGATGATATGGGTGTTCATGGCATGGGTTGGGGTGGGCTTTGCAATATCATGGCCCGACTCATTTTTTAGACGATTGACCTACGCCTGGCCCTAGCCCGATTTAGGAATAAATGCTTGGCCGAAGCCCAATTTGCCTGAAAAATGTTAAGCTCAAGCCCCGGTGGATCATGTTTTTGTTAAACAAAATGTCTAATACTTATTACCCAAACTTATATTCTAGCTGATTGGGTTTTGTGTTCGTATGTGATAGGGTATGTGTTCAAGTGACCACTACTAGTGAAATAGAAAATAAGAGAAAATTTTATATCTTATTCGTTGAGGTCTAGGGTTGCCAATTGAAGATTTAGAGTTCAATTGAGCAATCAGAGCCGGCACAGGGTTGCCAAAATTGATTGAAGATCGAGAGTTCAGTTAAGCAATTAATTATCAAATTGAACTTGACTCTCCAAATCAAATCGCTTGAAAATCATATAAACAAATTGCAAGCCCCACAAACTGCATCACATGTTTTATTTAAAAAAAAAAAAGCACTAAATGGCTTCTTGCTCCTACAACTTTCACAATAGAAAGCTTGAATAGGTGGTTTTTGAGGAAAAAAAAAAAAAAACCTAAATGATACGAGAAAAGCCATCAGATACTGGTTGGTTCAATACCTTGGCGATACAGAAAGCTATAACGAACCGGTGCAAAGCCATAATTCGGTATGTACAATAGAAAGAACATGTACGCAGGGGCGGACCTACATGGAGGCCTAGGGGGGCCATTGCCCCCCTAAGTTTTCCAAATTTTTTTTTTACTACTAAATTTTTTGTAATTTTTTACTTTTACCCCAAATTGTTAAGATTTTTTTTTAATAATTTTAATTTGGCCCCCCCTAATTCCATTTTCTGGGTCCGCCCCAGATTGTATGCATCTTTCTAAGATATTTCTAAACAAATATCTACCGCTTGAATCCGGATTCCCTGTTTGGATCCGGACTCCTATCGCTTTGATGGAAGCAGGGGGTGTATGCATGACTCATCCGTTCAACCTGCCTCACTCGTTAACACCTTTTCCACAATTTCAACTCATATGGATTCATTGCTCGTTGTTTTCACTGGTGTCAACGTTTTCCGCGCAGTCACCCTCACCGACTAAAATCGCCCACTTCATTCAACCATCCGCCCATTCAACGATTTAAAGTCTCTCGGAGACACCATCACCAACATCACAAGCATCAGCCGTATTTTCATACCAAGACGGAGATTATAAAGATAGTAGCTTGCTGCATCTAGACAATGGAGCTTCTTCACACATGGCTTATTGGGCATTTTGGTCATTTTCCATCCACTCCATCCTCCTCATCTCCCTCTCCGAAACCGCCACCACGACTCCTCTGTTACGAAACGAGACGGACCGGCTAGCACTGCTTGCCTTCAAAGCCGAGATAACGGACGATCCGTTACAAGCACTGAGTTCATGGAAGAACGACTCGCTCCATTTCTGCGAGTGGCAGGGCGTTACGTGCGGTAGCAAGCACCAACGAGTCCGCATCTTGAACCTCACGTCTCTCTCTTTGGAAGGACCCCTCTCTCCCCACATAGCGAACCTCTCCTTCCTCTCAAGCATCGACCTCTCCAACAACGGATTCCATGGCCGAGTCCCGAACGAGCTCGGCCATCTGTTTCGGCTTCGGCGACTCAACCTGTCCTCTAACTCTTTCCAAGGAGAAATCCCAACCGCTATAAGCAACTGCTCCAAGCTCTTGGTCATAGACATTTCCTCGAACAGCCTTGTGGGGAAAATCCCTCCGGAGCTCGGTTCCTTACCTGATCTCAAGGTCTTGTATCTTTACTTAAATGGTCTTACTGGAAACATCCCACCTTCACTTGGGAATCTCTCGTCACTCCTTGGTATATCTCTAGCACGAAATGAGTTGGATGGAAGCATTCCAGACGATCTAGGTCGGATTGCGAACTTGCTCATATGTCAAATCTCTCAAAATAAGTTGTCTGGTACGATACCTTCTTCCATGTACAATCTATCCGATATTTTTAGGTTTTCGGTAACGGGTAATCAGTTACATGGAACCATTCCTTCGAATCTAGGCCTCACTCTTCCTAATCTCCGGGAGTTTTATGTGGCAGAAAACCGGTTTTCTGGTTCGATTCCGGTTTCGTTATCCAATGCCTCGTTGCTTCAAGTGCTTTCTTTTACGTACAATGATTTCACTGGAGGGGTCCCGATGGATCTTGGAAATCTGCAGTTCTTAAGTTATTTTTCTATTGGGAATAATCGAATGGGGACTAGGAAAGCAGAGGAGTTGAAATTTGTGGATTCATTGACCAACTGTAGCAATTTAGAGGCATTTACTTTCCATGTAAATAATTTTGCTGGGCCTTTTCCCAATTCCATCGCTAACCTCTCCACCCAACTGAATTTGTTGGGTCTTGGGGAAAATCGGTTATATGGAAGTATTCCGGAGGGGATTGTGAATCTCGTCAAGTTGAGCACATTGTATATGCCCAATAACCTCCTCACGGGCGAAATTCCAGTTGCTTTTGGCAAGCTTCGAAATCTTCAGATATTGGAGTTGTCGGGAAATAAGTTTTCCGGGAAAATCCCGCCGTCTATTGGAAATATGACCGAACTGCTTGAACTTTACTTGCAAGAGAATAACCTAGAGGGAAGCATACCTTCGAGTCTTGGGAATTGTCGGAAACTTAACCTCTTGAACATTTCTCAAAACAATTTGAGTGGCGCAATACCAAAACAGGTGATGAGCGTCTCTTCTTTGTCAATCTCCCTCAGCTTAGCTCAAAACTCGTTGACAGGGCCTTTACCACTCGAAGTGGGTAGCTTCAAAAATCTTCGAGAAATAGATGTTTCGGGGAACAGACTAACGGGTGAAATTCCTCAGTCGCTTGGCAATTGTGAGAGCTTAGTCCTCTTACGCCTGCAAAGCAACTTCTTCAATGGAACCATTCCTTCGTCTTTGAGAGATCTCAGAGCAATTGAAGTGTTGGATCTTTCACGCAATAACTTGACCGGGCAAATTCCAGAATTTCTTGGGAGTTTCTCTTTTCTTATGAACCTGAATTTGTCAGTCAATGATTTTGATGGTAAATTACCAGACAAAGGAGTGTTTGGAAATGCAAGCGCGGTTTCAGTCATGGGAAACAGTAAGCTCTGTGGGGGCATCCGACAGCTGCAATTGCCTGAATGCGTTACTCCGGCACCTAAAAGACGAAAAAGGTCTTTTTATCTTGCGGTATTTATACCGACAATTTTTCTTGCAGTGTGCTTAATTTTTTCACCATGTCTTTGTGCGGTGCTTTGTGGAAGAAGAAAGTCTAGGTCAATGGAAGGTCTGCAGACGAGTATTTCTTACTCAGATCTTTGCAAAGCAACTGGTGACTTTTCTTCAAGTAATTTGATTGGTGTGGGAAGCTACGGTTCTGTCTATAGAGGAACTTTTGCTTCGGATAACACCACTGTTGCAGTTAAGGTGCTCAACCTTCAACGACAAGGAGCCTCCAAGAGCTTCATTGCCGAATGCGAGGCCTTGAGATATGTTCGACACCGTAATCTTGTTAAAGTCTTAGCTTCTTGCTCAAGCATTGATTTCAAAGGCAATGACTTCAAAGCTCTGGTTTATGAGTTCATGCCCAATGGAAGTTTAGAGGAGTGGTTGCATGCAAAGGAAGAAGAGGGCCATCGATTGAAGAACTTGAGCCTTAATCAAAGGCTAAACATTGCCATTGATGTGGCTAATGCTTTAGATTATCTTCACAATCATCATGGAACTCCAATTGTTCATTGTGACATAAAGCCTACTAATGTTCTTCTTGATGATGACATGGTTGCTCATGTTGGCGATTTTGGCTTAGCAAAGATCCTCTTGGAAACTAGCAATAATTTTTCTTCAACTGATATTAGCTCGATTGCAATAAAGGGATCCATTGGATATGTTGCTCCAGGTAATACTTTCATTCTTGCACTTTTCGTTCATGTCTTCTTATATATGTTTAATACATTTAAGTGAACCACTGGGTGTGTTGATCCGGTTAACAATTTCATCCTTAATTTATTTTCTTCTTGTCGTGTCTTGCTTAATTCATGTACTTTCATTGTAGATATGTGACATGATCAACAACTAATTAGCAATATGAAATTGTATGATACATAAATATCTATGCTTCCATCATATCATAATCTCCTTAGAACTCTTTTTTTTTTTTTTTTGAAATGCTCCTTAGAACTCTTTATAGTGGGAAGGTAAATGATGGGATGTTTCCCAATTGGCAAACATTGAAACATTGTTTTAGTGGCATTATTCTTAGATATCTCTTATTACTTTTTTTATTAATTCACTTGAATGCGATAGTTGAAGAAGCTGGCCCACCCATCTGATGAAATTAACAATGCTAAAATTTGTTTTACTAGTTGCATAAGATATCCACTGTCACAGTCTTTATCTTATTTTTCAGCCTCAAACCTGCATTCTTCTTGATCCCATGGCCCGTTGATGCAACAATCTACTTTACTGACGTTTGCATTTTTTCAAAGCATGCCTAGGTTCTTAAGAATTGAATCCCCCTTCTCATACTTATAGATGAAATATCCTTGTTTTTAAAATCAAGTTTGTGTTCTGTTGCTCTAGATCTAGAGGAATATTGACTTGTGATTGTAACCAAAAAGAAAAATGAATTGCAGAGTATGGTATGGGCGGTGATGTGTCAACCTTTGGGGATGTTTATAGTTATGGGATCCTTCTGTTGGAATTATTTACCGGAAGAAGACCAACTGAAGAAATGTTTAAGAATGGTCTAACCCTTCACGAGTTCTCAAAGATGGCTTTCTCTGATCGAGTGATGGAGATAGCAGATCCACTACTTGTAGAGGAAAATGATCAAGACGATGCTTGCAACAATGTTGAATGTACCAAAGGCAAAGAGCAGAGGGTGGTGGAATGCTTTGCTTCAGTTAGAATCGGAATTGCATGCTCTATGGAAACACCAAGGGACCGAATGCAAATGAAAGAGGTTCTCTCGGAAATGCTTGTGATAAGGGATAAATTCCTGAGAATTGGAATCTACAAAGAGGGATGAAAAATGTCGAGCATGCTGCATGCTTTCTTTTGATTATATTAACTGAGTACTTACCTTTTTATTGATCATCAGCTCAGAGTAAACAGATTGCTGGAGGTGTTTGATCACGATTGGTGACATCATATTACATAATTCCACTTTGTTTTTGGTGGGCCTTTGTGCTACATTTTAACCATGTAACTATGTTTATATACTTTTATCATGTCATATATGGAGTCCTATTAGTTTATTCTGAAGGAAGATTACATGTAAGCGCAGTGGTGTTTGATACATAGCTTGCCTGTACCTCGAGTTGACTTGTTGGCTTGGCCAAGTTGACTCCACCCGAGATTAGAAGTTGTGAATGGACTACTGGATACCAATTACTTAGCCTAGTCATGTGGTTGACTTTGCGGACTTCACTGACTATTGTGGACATGATTCTGGCTGAGTAATGCTCATTTTTGTTCTGCTAATTTCATTAGTAAGGATCATCAAAGGATTATTGAAGAGGTGGGGGTGTGTAGAGTCTAAAGTATCGATATAGATAGGACCTTGACTTTCCTAAGATTTGATTATAAAGCGACTGCTATAGATGGAACATTTCACAGATCATCCTTGGTCCGTGCCACTTAGCTAGGCTAGAGAGGGACTGATCCTGGGCAAGAATAGAAAAGCCTTAGCTTTCCTTAGATTTCTTTTCTCTCAAGTCAACCCCCATCTTTTCTGTACTCCTTCCTCCCCAGTAGAGCTCTTCCCTCTTAAATCAGCCTACCTCTTGTCTTTCTAGTTGTCATAACTGCCCTCTTTAATTCCCAAAGTCTCCCAAGAATGAGATTTCCAGTCACTGTGTCTCAGGTCGTTTTCATTCTCTCCCTCTTCAGTTCAAACTCAGCTTCAGCCCAATGCCTTGACAACCAGAAATCTTCTTTGCTGACCCTGTTTGGCTCTGCCTCGACCCCTTCTTGGACACCCAGAACCGACTGCTGCTCTTGGAAGGGCATCACGTGTGACGGCTCTGGTCACGTGACGGGCTTAGACCTCACCAACTCTTCAATCAAAGCCTCAATCAACTCCACCTCCTTAACCGCTTTGTCCAGTCTCAGAAACCTCAATCTCTCTCTCAATTTATTCGACTCTTCCATCCCAGTTTCTCTTAGTCGTCTCTCAAAGCCGACCCACCTCAATCTGTCCAATTCAGGCTTCAAAGGCCATGTCCCGGTCGAGATTTCGCTCATCAAGAGTCTGGAGTCGCTTGATCTTTCCTCCTCTAACCTCGGAAGTTACAACTCTCTTCGTTTCAGCAATCCTGCTTTTGGATATGTGGCCGGGAACCTTTCTTTGTTGAGGGAACTCTATCTGGATAACGTGGATATCTCTTCATCCGTGCCTGAATCATTAGTGGGTTTAGCCCATCTCACGTCCCTCCACCTCAGTTTTTGCAATTTGACTGGACAATTCCCTTGGAAGATCTTTCAGCTGCAGAATCTAGAGACTCTTGATCTGTCGTTCAATCTGCTCCTCTCAGGTACTTTGCCTGAATTTCCTTTAAACAGCAAGTTGCGAATCTTGTCACTCTTAAACACGAATTTGCATGGGGAATTGCCGGGTTCTTTTGGTAATCTCGGATACCTGCAAAGATTGCAGCTCCAAGGGTGTAATTTCTCAGGGAGGATTCCATTGTCATTCGGCTTGATCACCCAACTTGTTCATTTGGGCATTTCAGGGAACAACTTGAGTGGTGAAATTTCTTCACTTGGAAACCTTACGCAACTTGTGTACTTGGATATTTCCTTCAACAGTTTTGATGGTGAGATTCAGCCACTTGAGAACCTTACAAAACTTGTATACTTGGACCTTTCAGGAAACATGTTCAGTGGTTCAATTCCATCCCTTGAGAAGCTTACGCAATTGTTACACTTGGATGTTTCATCAAATTGTTTTTCTGGAAGGATTTCGTTCCTCAGTTCGCTGAAGAATGTTGAGGAAATAGCCCTTTCAAATAACAATTTATCAAGTGGAATAGATTCATCATATGTAGAGGGCCTTTTAAATCTGAGAAAGCTTAATTTGTACAACAATTCACTCAATGGAAAGGTCCCATCATCTTTGTTTAGGCTTCCATCACTGCAGTACTTGGAACTCAGCCAAAACCAATTTTACGCTCTACCTAATGAATTCAGTGAAGTTTCTTCATCATTGAATTCACTTGATTTGAGCAACAATCAGCTGCAAGGGCCGATTCCAAGGTCAGTCTTTCAACTCATAGGCCTAAAAAATCTCATTCTTTCTTCCAACAATTTCTCTGGCACTGTAGACCTGTCCATGCTCCAAAATCTCAAGAACCTCTCTAGTCTTGATCTTTCAAATAATAGATTGTCAATCAATACTAGTGGTACTAACGCCTCCTTTCCTCAAATTGGTCAACTGAAATTGTCTTCTTGTAACCTAAGGGAATTTCCTAATTTTCTTAGAAACCAGTCAGTATTGGGTGCTCTAGACCTTTCCAACAATAAAATGATGGTGAAATACCCAGGTGGATATGGAAGGTCGGAAATTGGTCTTTGTATTATCTGAACATTTCTCACAACATGCTATCTGGTCTTGAGCTACCTACTGTTGATCTTTCCTTGAGCAGGATAAATACGCTTGACCTTCATTCCAACAAGCTTCAAGGGTCAATGCCAATTCCACCAGCCAACATTGTCATTCTAGATTACTCACACAACTACTTCACAGGTGTAATCCCAGCAAACATCTCTCTATACCTAAGTTATGGCTTTTTTTTCTCACTCGCCGGAAATAATATTAGAGGAGAAATCCCTTCATCAATTTGTAATGCCGGCAATTTGGGAGTCCTTGATCTATCAAACAATAACTTGAGGGGCTCCATTCCTCATTGTTTGGGTGAGTTGAACAGTCTTCAAGTATTGAATCTTGGGAAGAACGACTTGCATGGTGTCATTCCTCAGAGTTTTGGATATGGATGTAGTTTAAAGACACTCAACCTCAATCGAAATCAGTTAGAAGGATCATTGCCTGAATCATTAGCTAATTGTAAGCAGTTAGAGGTTCTAAACATTGGAAACAATTGGATTAATGATTCCTTCCCACTATGGCTGGGGACTCTACAGCAGTTGCGAGTTATGATATTGTGATCAAACATGTTTCATGGTCCCATTCAGCAATCAGGAGATCAAAATGCTTTCTCACAGTTGCATATAATTTTTCTCTCTTCTAATAGTTTCACTGGCAATTTGTCCTCCAAGTGGTTTCAAAGTTTGAAAGGAATGAAGGCCGATAAAGATGAACACGGGCAAAATCTATATGAAGTCATGGAACCATCTCCGATATACCATCAGGAGAGTGCAACGTTTACACTCAAAGGATTACAAATGGAGTTTCTTAAAATCCTAACCATCTTCACATCTGTTGATCTCTCCAACAATAGATTCCAAGGAAGCATTCCAGAAGAGATTGGGAATCTCAAATCTCTGGAGAGATCATTTGGAAATTTACGGCAACTTGAATCATTAGATTTATCAATGAACCGGCTCTCTGGAGAGATCTCTATAGAGCTGGCAGCTCTAACATTTCTCTCAGTTTTAAACCTCTCTCAAAACCACTTCATGGGACGAATACCACAGGCCCGACAATTCCTTACCTTTGCAAACGATTCCTTTCAAGGGAATCCTGGATTATGTGGGCCCCCATTGTCTAGGCAATGTGAGGCACCATGGCAGCCTGGAAGTGCAAATTTTCCATCTCGAAACAGTTTTGATTGGCAATTCCTATCGGCAGGGTTGGGATTTGGCGTTGGTAATTGGATGGTTATGGGGCCACTTATATTTTCGACGAGAGTGAGAAGGTGGTTTTTCAAACATGTGGACATGATCTTATTTGTGCTCATGGTGTGGTGGGACATGTACGTCATGCATTTGGTTACTCCAAATCAGAGAGAATCTGGATGAATGCAATGCACCTCCTGAGATGATGAATGATAAACTGTTCATTTGCATGTGGTGAAAAAATAAATAAGGTGCAGTGAACTGAAAGGCCTTGCAATGTGTAAAAGGAGAATATCCCTTTCTCTTATTCCTTTTTGTTGTTATTGTTGTATTTTTCCCTTCTACTTCTTCCAGAAAAGTTTCCTTCTTGGTTGGTATCTTTAATTGGAGTATTGGACCTTGCTGAGCTCCCAGTTGTTCTTGTCTAGCTGCTGTATGTTTGTAAAAGAAACACCAACTACTATCATCGACTCAAAGTGTAGTGCCTTCCCAAAACTCTAGTTTTTAGTAAGTAACATGATAATAGATCATAGAACTGCCTTATCCACCCAAAGCATCACTAGTATTGCTTAAAATCTGCATTCATAGGGTTAGTTTGTTGTCGGGTGTACTGATCAAAGGAGGACCAAGTGAGACCATTGGAACTAATCTGCTCTGCTCTCGGGAAAGTGCAACGCAAAACAGTAAAGCTGAACTTGGATTGAGTTGGAAGAGATTGACATCTGCTGAAGTTCATTTGTTCAAGCTGACACAAACTAGTATTTTGTTCGAAGATAAGATCAAAAGGCCAAACACTAACAATGACGCTAGTTTTACCGAAAAAAAAAATACCAATGACGCTAGTAATGCAAATCACTTTTAGGGCCATCATACTTGGGGATACAGAGATCCATGGATGGACTTGTGCCGCATGGTTCTACTGGACCCAAGGGTAGGGGAGAAAATTTTCTGAAGGGTCCATTACTTAAGTAAAACAGAAGATTCAGTTTTTTTTTTTTTTTTTCGTGAAGGGGCCATTATGTAACTTAAAAATAATATTTCTATAATTTTTTCCTAGGATTCGAGTATAAAGTGGCTGATATAGATGGGACCTTGCGCGTTCCACCACCACAAACTTTACAAAGTAAGGCTATAAATACCACTTGGCCAGACTAAAGAAGGGACTGATCCTGGGAAAGAATCGAAAAGCCTAAGCTTCCCTTATCTCTCCTCTTTGTAGGGTTTAACCGTTTAAGACAGTTATCAAGGTGTGTGTTAAGGGACTCATCGAGTTCCCTTGAATTGGACCTTGCTTAACTGCTATTTATTCTCATCTATCTAGCTGCTGTTTGTTGTAAAAGGAACACCAATGGTAATAATCGACTGATAGTTTAGTGGCTTCCCAGAACTCTAAATTGTAATAAGTAACATCATATTAGATCATAGAGTTGCCTTATCCACCCAAAGTATCAATAGTTTTTCTTAAAATCTGCTTTCACAGGGGTAGTTTGTTCTCTGGGAATACTGATCAAAGGAGAACCCAAGTGGAACCTAGTGGAACTAATCTGGGTTGCTCTCATGGAAGTGCAAGGCCGAACAAAGAGAATTTTGGTTCGCACAGAAAAGCTAAACTTGGATTTGGTGGGAAGAGAGAGACATCTGCTGATGTTTA
The DNA here is from genome assembly GCA_028538565.1 of Umbellularia californica. Taxonomy (NCBI): domain Eukaryota; kingdom Viridiplantae; phylum Streptophyta; class Magnoliopsida; order Laurales; family Lauraceae; genus Umbellularia; species Umbellularia californica. The sequence goes on from JAPQWN010000001.1 coordinate 106,663,687, forward strand.
TTGATTCGAGCTGACACAAACTACTATTTTGTTCGAAAATAAGATATAAAAGCCAATCCATATCAATGGCACTAGTAATATGTATCAGTTTTAGGCCCATCATTCTTGGGGTCCAATGCAGATACATGGATCCATGGATGGACTTGTGCCCCATCCATCTGTTTGACCCAAGGGCAGGGGAGGAAGTTTTCCTTGGGGAGCCATTTTGTGAAATTTTTACTGAAGGGATGTGCATGTGTGGTCAATTTAGGTGAGAATTGTCAGCCGTGTATACCACATATCCAAATCTGACACTCTGCCAAATGCTATTCATTTCTAATAATAATGTCTTCTAAAACTATTAAACTTGAGTCCTAAACATTAAGGGTTACTTTAGGATGACCAAATGAGGTTAGTATTTTAACACTTCTTGGTCTCATCTAGGCTTTCCATCCCCCACCCCAATGAGTCAATGACTATTGGCAATAAACACGCAAACACAGAAATATTTAAACGAGAACTGAGTGCACAATTCTTATGTGCAGGCTGCGCTATTTTCTACACCACCTAGCCCATATATGGTCATGTTAAACCCCATTGCTAGCACAAAGCTTTGAAATCATTGCCTTTGAAATCCAAACTCGAGCAAGCAGTTAAGATCTTAATGAGATTTCGATGTCGCACATTTCTCAGGGCTTTGCATTATATGACAAAGCTCTTTGAGGCTCCTCTTTTTTCAAGGTTAAGAACCTTTACAGCTACAATTTCTTTGTTTCCATCCAGAAACCCTTTATAAACAGAACCATAACTTCCTACACCAATTAAATTCTCTGAAGAAAATCCAGTAGTCGCTGCATGCAGTTCTCGGTAGGATACCTTCATATACTGATCTTGGATGGAAGAGGTAGAAGATGATTTCTTTTTCGAATATCTTTTCCAATAACAAGCAAGGACCGTTAGAATTACAGTGGAACAAAAAAAACACACTACTTGTTGGGACCATTACTTTGAGATGAAGAAGCCTTTCCCTTCTTTGGAGGCATTCAAAGGGCAATTTGGCAGTTGTATAAATTCTCAGATACCGCCGCAAAGCTTTTTATTCCTAAGGACTGAAGTGGCACTTGCATTTTCAAAGACCCCTTCTTTTGGAACTCACCCTCAAGATCATTAAAAGAAAGATTCAGATATTGTAGCAAAGGGAAATTATTGAAGTATTTTGGAAACGGTCCAGACAATTCATTTCTTGAAAGATCAAGTTTCTTAATGCTTCTCAATGTACTCAAAGATGAAAGGGATGGTTCCTTGAAAGCTGTTGTCATTCATATAAAGGTATTCCAACATTATACAGTTGCCGAGTGTGCTAGGAATTTCACCAGATAATTGATTTTTTGATATGTCCAGTGTTCCAAGGTTAGTGAGGGGTTAGTGAGGGGTTCGTGATAGGGAAGAGAGGCCAAGAACCTGTTTGGGTATGGTCCCATTCAGTTTGTTCTGAGAAAGGTCCAATACACTAAGATGTCAGCATTCACCAAGACTTTCAGGGATTCTTCCCCATAGGCTGTTAGTATGTAAACAGAGTGTGCAAAGTTGAGTAATGTAGCAGATCGAAGTCGGAATCTCTCCTATTAATTTATTACTATGCAAATACAATACTTCCAACTTTGAAAGCTTCCCAATACTAAAAGGAATCATACCTGTGAGAGAATTACTTTCCAAGCCTAGTGCAGTTAAGCTGGCAAGATTTCCAGCCTCAGAAGGGATGCTTCCTGTCAGTTGGTTCCCTCCCAATGCAAGAAATTTAAGTTTAGTTGTGAGATTGACTATAAAACTATGGAATGTGCCTCCAAAGATATTGTGATCAAGATTTAATACTGTTAAACTGCTCTTGTTACTTAAAGAAGTTAGAAAACTCAAGCCATTGGCTGCGCTTATTCCAAGCTGATTTTGGCCTAGTTGTAGCCGTGTTAAACTTTCTAGGTCTCTCAAACTAATAAGAACTGGTCCCATAAAATTATTTAAACCGACATCAAAATCATCTAGTTTGGAAGCGATCGACAATGTAATAGGTATGGGTCCTATAAACTTGTTATTCCCGGCCCAAAACCAAATCAAATTAGGAAGTGTGATACCCATATTCCAAGGTAGGGTTCCATGCAGCTGATTATAGCCAACAATAAAATAGTTGATGGAAGAGATGTTGAAAAGCGAGTGAGGAACTTCACTTGACAGGTTATTTCCTGATACTTGCAAAAGTTTTAGGTTTGAGAGTCGCCCTAGATCATTCAGAATGCTTCCCTGAAGACTATTACCTGCTAAAGATAGAGCAATATTAAGTGATGAAAGATTCCCAAGTGAAGGTGGGACGCTTCCTGTGAAATTATTTGTGTTAAGCCATAGGTATGTGAGCTTTGAAAGAGAAACAAGGTTAAGTGGAATGTTCCCCACAAATTTGTTATTCTCAATATTAATGACTCTAAGGTCTAAGCAGCTAATGAGATTTATCAAGATTTTGTTGGGAAAATGGCTAAGAGCACCACTATTTTTGTCAACTTTGAGCCAAAATCTAAGTGGAACCCACTTATCATTTTAGGTAGGATACATGGGAATGTAATCTACCTCATGAGTAGATTAAGAACATGTATTGGGTTGCTCTAATCCATTAAGGAGTGAATGAAAAATTGCCTCCTAAACACCACTACTTGCCCTGCATTGAACCGAACCGGGCTTGGGCTTGGACTTCACGCGAGTTGGGCCTGGCTCGGTCCACTACCCATTTATATATATATTTGGAGAAATTTCTTTTTCCCAAATGGGGTGTATCCATTCACTTATGAAAGGGTGTGTCCAAAGTGATGTGTCCATTCACATATGAAAGGGTGTTCAAAGTGATATGTCCATTCGCATATGAAAGGCTGTGTCCATACACATATGAAAGGGTGTGTCCAACCCAAGAGGTGTGTCCAAAGAGAAGCATCTGTTCACTGAACAGATGCAACCCCTTGAATGGACATGAAGCAGGCTATAAATATCATCTTGTCCATGCATTTTTGCTCATTCCATTCACTGCAACTGCATTGCATTTGGGTCATCTGTCTGAGTCAAGAGAGAGTTCTACTGCATGATTGGTTCGCCTGTCACGTAATTTGTAGTGCTGTTACTGTGTGGATTGATCATTGTATCCTGAGAGACAAACGCTATTGAAGCCCGTTAGCACCGTTGTGGGGGCGAAATTTGTCTTAAGGACATAGTGTTAAACACTAGCCTTAATCAAACTTCTTCTGTGAGTTTCTGGACTTCATAACTTCAACAACAATATTATGTTTTCTGCCTTCAAACAATGAGTGAATTTTTCATTTCTAGATTACAATCTGTAACCATGCTTAGCTGTTGTTTTGTTTAACTGTTGTGAGGAACTGTTTCCTAAATACTGAACTATTACTGTGTGTACTCAGAACAACAAATTTCACCTTGGAAGGAATTGAATTTCAGATTGAGTTCTTGTAGGTGGAACAAGCTGCTAATATCTCGCGGGACCTCTCCACAGAAATTGTTCTTCCGGAAGCTGATTCTTCTTAGGAAGGAGAGGTTTCCTATGTAAGGAGACAAGGAACCTTCCAAGTCCAGTGATGATTAGTCCAAGGTGACAACCCTTTGACGGCGGTGGCTGCATGTGACTCCTGGCCATATGCAGAAATGAAGAGAATCATTCCACGAACTTGAGGCACCGAGAGAATCCAAAGTTATCCGATTCTTGATGGCAAGCAATGCCAGTCGATCGGTCTCATTTCCCAAATGAAGAGGCACATTCGACTGCATGCAAGTTCCTGTGCAGTAGAAGAATAATAAAGCAGAGCAAATATGAAGAGGAAGCCATTAAGCAAAATATTATGTGAATGGAAGCTAATTCATGTATGAAACAAGGGGAGGTACCCATTTGTGTGGGAGTAATTATTTAGTACCGAGGTGATCCCCGACCTGGACAATAATACCAATTAGGGGTTACACCGACCTCATTCACCCAGCTCGGCAACATGCCAGCTGGTACCGAGTTAGAGTTGGACCCGGTAAGTGTACCGGCCACGCTCTCTGGACTCTGCCTTGGGCGTCTCGGTAACAGTACCCGACATCAAGCAAGCCTGACCTCGGTAACATCCACTTCGGTCCACTTGACCGAGATGGACATTGGGCGTCTAATCTCTATTATGAGATGGGACGGCTACATTACAGGGAGCCCCTGACAGATAGGGTGGCCGCCGGTCATCGATAAGAGCTCCTTCCTATCAGCAGATCACATCCACATTTATGTAAGGGATTTGACCGATGGGACAGTTCCCTCACCTACTCCCACTAAGGGTCCAAGGTATGGGCTGATGGGACAAGTCTCCCCACCTGCCTCCACTATGGAACCTTCCATTCCCTTCTATATATGTTTGCATGGTAAGCCATGAACAGGTACGCAAGATACTATACACGCTGTTATTTTGCTCAGACCTTCTTCCCCACTTCACCTTAGTTCAGTGACTGCACTAACTCAGGCGTCGGAGTGCCTTCGGCTGACAGCAGTCCAGGGCTCTGACTTCTGTTTTCTTCTCCCTTTCAGGATTCAGGCCATCAGCGACGTTCCCGATCAGCTAAATAGCACCTCCATAAACCCCCATTACCATCTAAATCAAGTCCGTAATTTTTAGGCACGTATACCATTATTTATAAGTTTGAAGGATTATGATATTATTGCAATGATGACTTGTTTATTAGCAGTTGACTGACACGACTAAGTTAAATGGATATCAGGATATGTATAAGCATCTACTCCAAGCTCTGGGTTGTAGACATTGCGTCGCACGGCCTTGTGGGGAGAATCCCTTTGAGCTAGGCTCCTTGTCCCATCTCAAGTACTTGTTTCTTTACATAAATGGTCTTACTGGAAACATCCCGCCTTCACTTGGGAATCTCTCATCGCTTCTCTCAATATCTATAAAAAGAAACATGCTAAATGGAAGCATTCCAAACGATGTAGGCTGGATTTCAAAACTACAATTCTTGCAGATCTCCGAAAATAAGATGTTTGGTACAATACCTTCTTCCGTTTACAATCTTTCCGATATTTATCTGTTTTCGGCATTGGATAACCAGTTACATGGAACCCTTCCTTGGAACCTAGGCCTCGCTCTTCCTAATCTCCAGCTGTTTTATGTGGCACTAAACCAGTTTACGGGTTTGATTCCAGTTTCGTTATCTAATGCCTGATTGCTTCAAGATCTTTCGTTTTCCTTTAACGATTTCACTAGAGGGGTACCGATGGATCTTGGAAATCTTCAATTTTTAAGGTCACTTTCTGTTGCGGCTAATGGATTAGGGACTGGAAAAGCAGAGGACTTAAAATTCGTGGATTCATTGACGAATTGTAGCTCTTTACAGCAACTTAATTTCGCTAGAAATCGTTTTGTGGGACCTTTTCCTAGTTCCATTGCTAATCTCTCCACCCAATTGTTTGAGCTAGGAATTGGACAAAATGAGTTAACTGGAAGCATTTTTTCTGGGATTGAGAATCTCGTCAACTTGCGCATATTGTCTATGAATGATAGCCTTCTCAGTGGAGAAATTCCGGTTGCTTTAGGTAAGCTTCGGAATCTTCAAGAGTTCACATTGTCGACAAATAGACTTTCAGGAGAAATTCCTCCATCTATTGGAAATATGACTAAACTGCTCGAACTCTACTTACATGAGAACAACTTAGTGGGAAGCACCCCACCGAGTCTTGGGAATTGCCTGAAACTTATTATCTTGATCATTGCTCAAAATAATTTGAGTGGTGCAATCCCAAAACAGGTAATGAGCATCTCTTCTCTATCAATCTCCCTCAACTTAGCTCAAAATTCGTTGACTGAGCTTTTACCATTAGAAGTGGGTAGCTTGAAAAATCTTGGGGAAATAGATGTTTCGGAGAATAAATTAACTGGTGAAATCCCACATACGCTTATACGCCTGCAAAACAACTTCTTCAATGGAACCATTCCTTCTTCTTTGAGTGATTTGAGAGCCATTGAAGTGTTGGATCTTTCAAGCAACAACTTGACAGGGTAGATTCCAGAAGTTCTAGGGAGCTTCCTTTTTCTTATGAACCTGAATTTATCATTCAATGATTTTGATGGTAAATTACCAGACAAAGGGGTGTTTGGAAATGCAAGTGCGGTTTCAGTCATGGGAAACAGTAAGGTCTGTGGGGGCATTCCAATGCTTCAATACTCAGGCTCCTAAAAGATGAAAAAAGTTCCGTTATCTTGTTGTATTCATACCAACAATTGCTATTGCAGTGTGCTTAAATTTTTGCAGCTGTGCTTTATGGAAGAAGAAAGTCAAGAATAGAGCCCTCATCGACAAATTCCATGAAAGGCAAGTACACAAGTATTTCTTACTCAGATCTTCGGAAAGCAACGGATGAGTTTTTGTAAGATCCCAGCCCCACTATGATATTTTATTATATTTTTAATTAGATTATTATTATTATTTTAATTAAATGTATTCTAGTTATTTAAATGGGTAGGATTAATTGGGCCACACGATAGATTGGATTGCTTGGATCGGTGAGTTGGGTTAATGGGTAGAGGACCTGACCCGTATTTTGACCCAATAACTTAAGCCCATAAGAGATCCCCTTTTTAACCTAATTCCTATTTTAAAGAACTGTAAGTTCTTATCTTCCCTCTTTCGTCTGCAACTTCTCCCGGTCTTCTTCCTCTTTCAGCTTCCCAAACCATTCCAGCTTTAGGATCCAGCCATCAGAACCAAGATCAGATGACACCACAGTTATTGTCTCGACTTTCTCATCTCAGGTAACCTTCTCCTCAAATCATTAGGTATAGATCTATATTCTTGGGTTTTATCTTCTTTTTCTTCTAATGGTAGATCTGGTTGAGAGAACCCTACATCTGATCACATGGGTATTTCTTTCCCATCTCTTATGTCAGATTGGTGTTGGGATTTTGTTCGAGCGCCGTGGTAATCTCAGATTGGGTATTTGTTAGGATCTGTCGCTTTCTTTTTCAACCCCGGTAAAAGGCAAGTACCTAATCATGATTTATAAATTTAATATTTGTTTCTCCTTGATTGGTGTGTCAAATGCATATAGAAACCCTTGATGCCCTTTTGATGATGTTAATTATTTTTGTGATGAGATTGGAGTGTGTATTGATCATAGGTTATTGATCGGTGGGCCACTTTCGAGAGTACCCTACTGCTCTCGACGTGAAACTGCCCATTACAGAGTTGGGTTCTGACTTGTGTCATGTGGGTGTAGAGGAGAAGGTGGTGATTGCCTGATGAGTACTGATGACTTGTAGGATGGCCCTTGCTAGCCCCTCCCTAGCCTAGTGTGAAAAAGCTCATTAAAATTCATGTATGTGTTTTTTTATTTATAACAAAGTGAAAATATCACCTAGTTATTGGAAAGTATAAAATTATTTCCTTTCGAAATTGGATCAAATGGCTCTTAAACTGAATACAAAAGTACTCATTTATTTGCATGGAATTGAGGAAACTATAAGCTGAAGCTCTATGCATGCGGAGATCAAATAATCTCCTCTTGAATGAAGAGTTAATCGAGGAAAGGTGAAAAATAACTACTCAGTCATCACACTAGCTAGTAAAACAAATCCTAAAAATGTATAGGTCCCATCTACATTTTTTACTTGTATTCTTTGCACCTGATCACTTCTTTAACAATTCTCTGCTAGAATAATTCCTAGGTATTTAGTTTGATGAAAACAAATGGACCCTAAACAAAAGTAAAAATTGAAGTTTGTTTCTCACTTGCAGTTCCCCACTTTCACTGCCACGCGTCCCACCTGATAGGCTTAAGGCTTTAGTATTTGATGGTGTATAAATACCTAGATTAGAAGTCAACTTGTGTGTTGACTCCTGGATACCAATTACATAGCTCAGCCATGCTTCTGACTTGGCTGTCTTAGCTGACTTCGCTGACAGCTCAGACATGATTCTGGCTGAGTAATGCTCATTTTTGTTCTGCTAATTTCATTAATGGGTCTATTGTTTGTAATTGAATAGGTAGGAATTCATGGTCAGATGAGGATCATCAAAGGATTATTAATAGGTAGGAATTCATGGTCAGATGAGGATCATCAAAGGATTATTAGAGAGTTAAGGGGGGCGAAGAGCATCGATTAGCCATGTAGATGGACCTTGACTATCATAGGATTAGAGTATAAAATGGCTGATTTAGATGGGACCTGCATTCCACCACCACGAACTTTACAAAGTAAGGCTATAAATACCACTTGGCCAGACTAAAGAAGGGACTGATCCTGGGAAAGAATAGAAAAGCCTAAGCTTTCCTTAGCTCTCTTCTCTTTGTACGGTTTAACCGTATAAGAGAGAGTTATCAAGGTGTTTTTCAAGGGACTCATCGAGTTCCCTTGAATTGGACCTTGCTTAACTGCTATTTATTCTCGTCTGTCTAGCTGATGTTTGTTGCAAAAGGAACACCAATGGTAATAATCGAGTGAAAGATTAGTGGCTTTCCAGAACTCTAAATTGTAATAAGTAACATCATATTAGATCATAGAATTGCCTTATCCACCCAAAGTATCAATAGTATCCCTTAAAATCTGCTTTCACAGGGGTAGTTTGCTCTCCGGGTATATTGATCAAATGAGAACCCAAGTGGAACTAATCTGGGTTGCTCTCAGGTAAGTGCAAGGCCGAACAAAGAGAATTTTGGTTTGAACAGAAAAGCTAAACTTGGATTTGGTGGGAAGAGAGAGACATCTGCTGATGCCTATCGATTCGAGCTGACACAAACTACTATTTTGTTCGGAAATAAGATAAAAAAAAAAAAAAAAAGCCAATCCATATCAATGACACTAGTAATTTGTATCAGTTTTAGGCCCATCATTCTTGGGGTCCAATGCAGATACATGGATCCATGGATGTATCAGTTTTAGGCCCATCATTCTTGGGGTCCAATGCAGATACATGGATCCATGGATGGACTTGTGCCCCATCTATCTGTTTGACCCAAGGGCAGGGGAGGAAGTTTTCCTTGGGGAGCCATTCTGTGAAATTTTTACTGAAGGGATGTGTGTGGGGGGTCAATTTAGGTGAGAATTGTCAGCCGTGTATACCACAAATCCAAATCTGACACTCGGCCAATTGCTATTCATTTCTAATAATAATTGTCTTCTAAAACTATTAAACTAGAGTTCTAAACATTAAGGGTTACTTTAAGATGGCCAAATGAGGTTAGTATTTTAACACTTCTTGGTCTGATATAGGCTTTCCGTCCCCCACCCCCAATGACTATTGGCAATAAACACGCATACACAGAAATATTTATACGAGAACCGAGTGCACAATTCTTATGTGTAGTACGTGCTATTTTCTACACCACCTAGCCCATATATGGTCATGTTAACCCCATTGCTAGCACAAACCCCCACTTTGCCACAACTCCAAATTGGTACTCATCCAACCGGCACGTACTTTGACATTAATGGTTGAAACCCCCCCCCAAAAAAAAAAAAAGAGCTTTACAAAACCACTAAGCGAGGATATGATGATCTAATGGAGTGGATACTTACTACACCCATAGATTTCATTAATATCTTCCCTACCCTTTCTTTCTGTCATTGGAATGGCCCTTTGTGTGCCCCAAAAGTAAGTTCACATGGTCTTACATGTTGATAGTTCTCACCAAACGAGATGAGTTGAGCCGAGCCGAGCAAGATCCAGTCTAAATTTGTCTTTCAAAACAATGAGTCAAAGAAGCAACTTGACTACCTTATTCCAAGTTTTGCTTATCATTTTTGTTTAGGCTAGGATTTAGCCTAATTACATAAATAGCCAGATTACAAGATGGCGTCTAACCATAGAAAGGAAAGTAGAACTGATTTTGAAGCTAAAAAACAATTAGAGACCTTGGTCAATTTATTTTCTATCTTGGATTGTCTGGAGGGTCCAAGAAATTGTGATCTAGTTTCATTTGTAACGATAATGCAATGGTCAACTTGTACTGTACATTTGGATTTGAAAATGTTGGAGACTAATCAACTTTTATATAATGGAAAACTGCTAATACAAAATTGCCCACATAATGGCACATCAACATGATCTTTTGATAGCATTTGTACTGCAGTGTTCCGATATAAAAGTTTAGGTGAACTCCTTTTGCCAAAAAAAAAAATAAAAAAATAAATCTAGCTATTCCACATGTAGTCATGCATCTGTTTGTTTTACTTGCCAAAAGTCAAAATAAAATTTTAAGCATATGATAGAAATTGTATGCCTTCATTAAGAAAATTGAAGAGTATGATGCAATGTTTACAATGGATTCAAGCCAACAAACATGTTCTTAATCACTTGCAATCTTTTGACAACATCTATCATCTCCTTTCGTTTTCTTTGTGACTCTACTCTAATTATAGAAACCAAGCACTTAAGAATTCTTGCTCTCCTATTATAGTTATTATTGACATTATTTAAATATAAATTCCCTTCTCCCAATAGTAGTTGCGGATCAACAATCTCTAACACTTGGTGCTTAGAGCCATCTTAGCAAATTCATGCAGACTTAATCCATCGTTGCACATATCATCTATTGGCCTTTTCCTGGGCCTGCAGATCTTGCAAATGTTCTGACCCTGGGCCTCATTTTTAGGCCTGGCCCGCCTGGGGACTGGATCTGGACCAAAATATTATCCAGATAACTGAAAGGGCAGTGAAAGGAAGAAGAATCAATGTTCTTTGAGGGTTCATGAGTAGGGGTGTACATGGATCGGATTGGATCGGAATCCGTCACCAATCTGTTACCTGTGGATTGACGGATTTGAAATCCGTCACCAATCCATAGCTATTAAAATCCGATCCGATCCGATCCTTGGATGACCAGATCGGATCGGATTAATTCGATCGATCCGTCCCTGTACATTACATGGAAAAAAAGAAAGGGGTAATTCAAGTCTGGTTCAATCCGTTCAATCCGTTAATCCGTCCCTGTACCAGACTAAATAAAATATTAAAAAAATAGAGATCTAGACAAGATTACCACAATAATAAGGTGGATCAAAACCAAGAATACAATTGCATTGATTTCTAACACAGCAGCATCAGTAACTCATAATATCACTAGTAAAGAAAACATAAAAAACTATTATTTCCATCTATAATTATATCCAATACATACCACCATTATACCCAATTTATATCAAAATAGATGGACATGCAGGAACAGATTTTGAATTTTCAGCATGTAGACGCTGACACCCATGTAAAAAGAATAGACATTGAACGGATTCTTATAAGGGGTTAAAAACCAGGATTACTGCTACACAGAACATGCAGGAAAATACCATCTAGACCCCTTATTTTTATTTTTTATATATATTTAATATCAATGGATCGGATCAGATTAAATCCACGGATTGAGGATGAAATCCGCCACCGATCCGTTGCTAACGGATTACAGGATTTTCAATCAGTCACCAATCCGTTGACCTTCGGATAGGATTAAAATCCGCGGATCGGATCGGATCGGATCGTATCGAATTGACGGATTTTTTGTACACTCCTAGTCATGAGATTCTCAACTCTCAAGTGAAAAAGGAAAGTTTCCGGACCTAATCTTCTTCCACATGCCGGTCTTCGCCTTCTTTTCCCACTTTATCATTGATGATGGTTTTAGTGGGTCCCAACTACCAATCCCATCAAGTTAATAACCAAAAAAAAAATAAAAGCCTGATTGCAATGGCCAATGGAGAATCTTTTTTCCATAGTGGGGCCCACTGGGAGCTCGACGATGGTATGCAAAATCCCCGAGTCAGCAGTCAAGAGGCAGCCTAGTCTTGTCTTTGGCCGTGATACACAAGTCTGGAGTAAAATCCCCGAGTCAGCAGTCAAGTAGCAGCCTAGTCTTGTCTTTGGCCGTGATGCACAAGTATGGAGTCAGTACCCTCTCACCTATATATATATATATATATATATATATATATATAGGGGGTCTTCATATGCATCTATCCCTCACCATTTTTGGTGAGGGACATCCTTTTTGGAGGTGTTTCAAGTACAAAAGGAAAGTACAAAGTACCCCTCTTATACTCCTTTTGTACTTGAAACACCCTCAAAATGGGTGTCTCTCACCAAAAATGGTGAGGGATAGATGCATATGAATATCCCCCATATATATATATATATATATATATATATATATATGGGAAGTGCTCCTATGAGAGACACTCTCACCAACTTGGTGAGAGATGGGTGGGGGCCCTCACATTTAAGTTGGGGGTCCTTGCATTTAAGTTGGTGAGAGTGGATATGGAAGTGAGGGCCCCCACCCATCTCTCATAAAGTTGGTGAGAGTGTCTCTCATAGGAGCACTTCCATATATATGGTGAGGGATAGATGCACTTGAATATTCTCATATATAGGGGATCTTCATATGCATCTATCCGTCACCAAAAATGGTGAGGGACACCCATTTTGGGGTTGTTTCAGGTACAAGAGGGAGGTACAAAGTACCCCTCTTGTACCACGCTTGTACTTGAAACTTTCCCAAAACAGGTGTCCCTCACCATTGGTGAGGGATAGATGCACATGAATGTTCTCATATATATATATATATATATATATATGGAGAATATTCAAGTACATTCATCCCTCACCACAAATGGTGAGGGATGGATGCACTTGAATATCCCCCTATATATATATATGCTTATTAGAATTTCTTTTTTGTTTATAACTGCTTAAAATAAATGAAAATATTTCTTTATATTACATAATATATTAGCTTTTGGGGCCCATTTGGGGCGTTACAAATCATGAAATGATGGATCTAGATATTAAAAATGAAGTTAATTTCACACATCTAACACCTAATGCCTCTCTATCAACAAAAAAACCAACCCCCGATCCAGTGATTCCATGTGTGTGAATGATTCAATGGGTGCTAAGGTCGGCCAGCTGGAAGTTTTCTCTATTATACACTGAGCGCTGAATGCAAAGGAACATTTGGGAGAATAAAAGTCTTTTGGGGATCATTAAATCTTGATAAAAAAAGGAGTTTGTTCAATCATAAAAATTATCATTTGATTAAAAAAACATGATCAATGAATTGACAAAAAATTTTAACAGTCCAGATTTAATTAAATAGTGAATCTTTAAGTGGACCAAGTCATGTTGCAGCAAATTCTGAATTCAAGTTCCACCATCTTTTGGGGCCCTCTCTCTCTCTCTCTCTCTTTTCCTTTTTCTTTCGGTGCATACCACGCCAAAACACGTTTTCATCTTTCTGTTCTTCTTTACCATTGTTGGATTTTATCTTCTTTCCACTTGTGATTGACGCCCACTAATGATACTTTTATAACTTTCTATGCAATCTCGATTAGTTTTGGGGCCCATCTGATCGACCACGGTCTCAGTCATCGATTAATGGTAATGTCATTATCAGAAAATAGGTGACACAACCAGTAGATGTCAGAATGGCCCACTCTGTGGTTTTAGCAGGAATATAACCTGATTGGGTCCAACGGGACACTGAATCCGAATCATGGGTTTCGGTGCAAACGGGTTTGGTCGGGTCGTTGGTTATAAGCTAGAATGCATTTATCTAAGATCATTATGGAACTATATTTATATAATATCAGTACTCGCAATAAAGGCTTGTGCTAAGCCTGGGCCAAGAAAATCAAGATATATTTAATATTAATTATTTTTTTATAATATTAGAGGATTTTACCGAAAAATTCATCGTAGGTGGCCGTTGCACGAAAAAGGAAATAGTAGTTTGGGCAACACGAAAAAGGTACTTCAACCCATTTTCGGTTTGTTTTGAACTTTAAGAGCAGCGATGCTAGCATCGCTCGTCGTTCCATGTCTATTGCAGAGTCCATTGCACTACTCATTTGTCTCAGCCAGAAGACTGATGGAGTGGCATGGTCTTGGGAGCCATGTCACATGTGGGGGGGTGTCCGATAAGTTCATGTAGAAGATGACATTGTTTGTGATGCCAGTTCTGCAAGGAGGGTGTTAGACCATTGACCTACGCCTGGCCCTAACCTAACTTGGACATAAGTGCTTGGCCAAAGCCCGACCTACTTGAAAAAAGTTGTATTTTAGATGGTTGGGTTTTATGCTAGTGTGTGAAAGGGTATATGCTCGAGTCACCTCTAGGTTTTTAAAAAAATGTATATCTTATTCGGGTCGGGCCAGGGTTGGATTCTCTACAACTAAACCGAAGCACAACTCGTGAGCCAATATCTAAGGCTCAAGCTCAACCCAAAGTGGATTAGCCCAAGTCAGACTCATATCGGTTTGGTCAATGACCACCCTTTCTTGATATGGAATCCAAATCATATGATTGTGATTTCAATTGAGCAATTAATTACCAAATTTTACCCGAAAATCATATATATAAATTGCAAGCCCCACTAAACTGCATCACATATTTTACTTGAAAAAAAAAAAAAAAAAAAAAACACTAGAAAGCTACAATAGGTGTTTAGTTTTTGGGTTTTTGGGGTCTACTTGCCCATTGTTGGCCTTTACATATAACAACATATGAAAAATAAGATCCATTAGCTGTTGTCGCGCTTGTGATAGGCTTGTGCTTATATATAATATTTACCAAATTAGCCAAGGTCGACCTCCTGCGATGCCCTTAATCTAGTTGAGCTCAAGTTGAGAAATCCCTTGATCTTTGGTCAATTTGCTAATGGGCTGACACTAGCCCTTGCCCAACGAGCCAAGTTGAGAGCCATCTTGAGATGAGGTTCTTTCTCAGCATATACTGCAGCATGAAAAGTTGTTCTTTTTTTTTTTTTTCTGGTAAAAAAAAAAAAAATTGTTACTTCACCAACAAGTGTGTCCTTTTGTTTTTACTCCACCAAAAAGAGATCAAATTAATCTCTGATGTTTCCCCCTACGGTGACTGTGGGAGCCTCACCTAATGGCTGGACCCATGGCCCACGTGCATTGGCAGGCTCCGTAGTGACGTGGCGGAGCCTGATTGGCCACCTCATGGAGGAAAACCTCATAGGATTCGGACCATTTTCTGATATTTGCCAAGTTACGAGTTCGGATGCACAAGAAAATACAAAAAATTAATATTTTATAGAATATAATATTTTATTTTTTAAAGAAAAAAATCTTGTGCGATTAGTAACTCAAGAAAACATCGAATAAAAGAACATGTATGCATCTTTCTAAGATATTTCTAAACAAATATCAATCGCTTTGATGCAAGCAGGGGGGGCGTATGCATGACTCATCTAGTCATCTATTCAACATGCCTCACTGATGTTAACCTTTTCCACAATTTAAACTCATATTGATTCATTGCTAGTTGTTTTCAACTTACCTGCGACTGCTATCTAGTTTACCACACAGTCACCCTCAACGACTAAATCGCCCACTTCATTCAACCACCACCATCTGCCCATCCAACGATTTAAAGTCTCTCGGAGACACCATCACCATCACAAGCATCAACCCTATTCCCGTACCGAGACGGTGATTATAAAGATAGTAGCTTGCTGCATCTAGACAACGGAGCTTCTTCACATATGGCTTATTGGGCATTTTGGTCATTTTCCATCCACTCCATCCTCCTCATCACCCTCTCCGAAACCGCCACCACCACTCCTCTGTTACGAAATGAGACGGACCGGCTCGCACTGCTTGCCTTCAAAGCCAAGATAACGGACAATCCGTTACAAGCACTAAGTTCATGGAACGACTCGTTCCATTTTTGCGAGTGGCAGGGCATTACGTGCGGTAGCAAGCACCAACGAGTCCGCATCTTGAACCTCACGTCTCTTTCTTTGGAAGGACCCATCTCTCCCCACATAGCGAACCTCTCCTTCCTCACAACCGTTAACCTCTCCAACAACGGATTCGATGGCCAAGTCCCGAAAGAACTCGGCCATCTGTTTCGGCTTCGGCAACTTGACCTGTCCTTGAACTCTTTCCAAGGAGAAATCCCAGCCGCTATAAGCAACTGCTCCAAGCTCTTTCGCTTAGACATTTCGTCGAACAACCTTGTGGGGAAAATCCCTTTCGAGCTCGGCTCCTTGTCCCATCTTGAGCGCTTGGATCTTTACATAAATGGTCTTAATGGAAACATCCCACCTTCACTTGGGAATCTCTCGTCACTCCTTGGTATATCTCTAGCACGAAATGAGTTGGATGGAAGCATTCCAGACGATCTAGGCCGGATTGCGAACTTGCGCACCTTTCAAATCTCTCAGAATAAGCTGTCTGGTACGATACCTTCTTCCATTTACAATCTTTCCGATATTTATCTGTTTTCGGTAACAGTCAATGAGTTGCATGGAACCATTCCTTCGAATCTATGCCTCACTCTTCCTCATCTCAAGGGGTTTTATGTGGCAAAAAACTGGTTTTCGGGTTCGATTCCGGTTTCGCTATCCAATGCCTCATTGCTTCAGGAGCTTTATTTTACCTACAATGATTTCACAGGAGGGGTCCCGAAGGATCTTGGAAATCTTCAGTTTTTAAGGTCACTTTCTATTGGGGGCAATCAAATGGGGAGAGGGAAAGCAGAGGAGTTGAAATTTGTGGATTCATTGACCAACTGTAGCAATTTAGAGCAATTTACTTTCCAAGAAAATCGTTTTGCTGGGCCTTTTCCCAATTCCATCGCTAATCTCTCCACCCAACTGAATGTGTTGGGTATTGGGGAAAATCGGTTATCTGGAAGCATTCCGGAGGGGATTGAAAATCTTGTCAAGTTGGGCAAATTGTATATGAACAATAACCTTCTTACAGGTGAAATTCCATATGCTTTTGGCAAGCTTTGGAATCTTCAGGAGTTGGAGATGTCGGGTAATAAGTTTTCAGGGAAAATCCCGCCGTCCATCGGGAATATGACTCAACTGAGTCTACTTTACTTGGAAGAGAATAACCTAGAGGGAAGCATACCTTCGAGTCTTGGGAATTGTTTGAAACTTGATGTCTTGGACATTTCTCAAAACAATTTGAGCGGTGCAATACCAAGACAGGTGATGAGCATCTCTTCTTTGTCAATCTCCCTCAACTTAGCGCAAAATTCATTGACAGGGTTCTTACCATTCGAAGTGGGCAGCTTGAAGATTCTTCGAGAAATAGATGTTTCGGAGAACAGACTAACGGGTGAAATTCCTCAGTCGCTTGGCAATTGTGAGAGCTTAGTCCTGTTACGCCTGCAAAGCAACTTGTTCAATGGAACCATTCCTTCGTCTTTGAGAGATCTCAGAGCAATTGAAGTGTTGGATCTTTCACGCAATAACTTGACTGGGCAAATTCCAGAATTTCTTGGGAGTTTCTCTTTTCTGATGAACCTGAATTTGTCAGTCAATGATTTTGATGGTAAATTACCAGACAAAGGAGTGTTTGGAAATGCAAGCACGGTTTCAGTCATGGGAAACAGTAAGCTCTGTGGGGGCATCCCACAGCTGCAATTGCCTGAATGCGTTAGTCCGACACCTAAAAGACGAAAAAAGTCTTTTTATCTTGCTGTGTTTATACCGACAATTTTTCTTGCAGTGTGCTTAATTTTCTCACCATGTCTTTGTGCGATGCTTTATGGAAGAAGAAAGTCTAGGTCTGCGGAAGCTCTGCACACGAGTATTTCTTACTCGGATCTTTGCAAAGCAACCGATGACTTTTCTTCAAGTAATCTGATTGGTGTGGGAAGCTACGGTTTTGTCTATAGAGGAACTTTTGCTTTGGATAACACCACTGTTACAGTTAAGGTGCTCAACCTTCAACGACAAGGAGCCTCCAAGAGCTTCATTGCCGAATGCGAGGCCTTGAGAAATGTTCGACACCGAAATCTTGTTAAAGTCTTAACTTCTTGCTCGAGCATTGATTTCAAAGGAAATGACTTCAAAGCTCTGATCTATGAGTTCATGCCCAATGGAAGTCTAGAGGACTGGTTGCATCCGAAAGGAGAAGAGGGCCATCAGTTGAGGAACTTGAGCCTTAGTCAGAGGCTAAACATTGCCATTGATGTGGCTAATGCTTTAGATTATCTTCATTACCATCATGGAACTCCAATTGTTCATTGTGATATAAAGCCTACTAATGTTCTTCTTGATGGCGACATGGTTGCTCATGTTGGTGATTTTGGCTTAGCAAAGATCCTCTTGGAAACTAGCAATAATTTTTCTTCAACTGATATTAGCTCAATTGCAATAAAGGGATCCA
The DNA here is from genome assembly GCA_028538565.1 of Umbellularia californica. NCBI lineage: Eukaryota > Viridiplantae > Streptophyta > Magnoliopsida > Laurales > Lauraceae > Umbellularia > Umbellularia californica. The sequence continues at coordinate 106,681,885 of JAPQWN010000001.1, forward strand.
TTGGATATGTTGCTCCAGGTAATACTTTCATTCTTGCACTTTTCATTCATGTCTTCTCATGTTTACTACATTTAAGTGAACCACTGGGTGTGTTGATCCAGTTAACAGTTTCATCCTTAACTTATTTTCTTCTTGTCGTGTCTTACTTAATTCATGTACTTTCATTGTAGATATGTGACATGATCAACAACTAATTAGCAATATGAAATTGTATGATACAAAAATATCTATGCTTCCATCATATCATAATCTCCTTGGAACTCTTGATAGTGGGAAGCTAAATGATGGGATGTTTCCCAATTGGCACACAATGAAACATAGTTTTAGTGGCATTATTCTTAGATATCTCTTATTACTTTTTTATTAATTCACTTGAATGCAATAGTTGAAGAAGTGCTGGCCTACCCATCTGATGAAATTAACAATGCTAAAATTTCTTTTACTAGTTGCATAAGATATACACCGTCACACTCTTTATCTTATTTTTCAACCTCAAACCTCCATTCTTCTTGATCCCATGACCCGTTGATGCAACAATCTACTTTACTGACATTTGCATTTTTTTAAAGCATGCCTAGGTTCTTAAGAATTGAATCCCCCTTCTCATACTTATAGAAGAAATATCCTTGTTTTTAAAATCAAATTTGTGTTCTGTTGCTCTAGATCGAAAGGAATATTGATTGACTTGTGATTGTAACCAAAAAGAAAAATGAATTGCAGAGTATGGTACGGGCGGTGATGTGTCAACCTTTGGGGATGTTTATAGTTATGGGATCCTTCTGTTGGAATTATTTACCGGAAGAAGACCAACTGAAGAAATGTTTAAGAACGGTCTAACACTTCACGAGTTCTCAAAGATGGCTTTCTCTGATCGAGTGATGGAGATAGCAGATCCACTACTTGTAGAAGAAAATGATCAAGACGATGCTTGCAACAACGTTGAAAGTACCAGAGGCAAAGGGCAGAGGGTGGTGGAATGCTTTGCTTCAGTTGTTAGAATCGGAATTGCATGCTCTGTGGAAACACCAAGGGACCGAATGCAAATGAAAGAGGTCGTCTCGGAAATGCTTGTGATAAGGGATAAATTTCTGAGGATTGGAATCTACAAAGAGGGATGAAAAATGTCGAGCATGCCGCATGCTTTCTTTTGATTATATTATCTGAGTACTTACCTTTGTCTTGATCATCAGCTCAGAGTAAACAGATTGCTGGAGGTGTTTGGTCACGATTGGTGACATCATATCACATAATTCCACTTTGTTTTGGTTGGCCTTTGTGCTACATTGTAACTATTTTTATATACTTGTATCATGTCGTATATGGAGTCCTAGCTATTCGTTTATTCTGAAGGAAGATAACATGTAAGCGGAGTGGTGTTTGATACATAGCTTGCCTGTACCTCGAGTTGACTTGTTGGCTTGGCCAAGTTGACTCCACCCGAGATTAGAAGTTGTGCATGGACTACTGGTGTCATCATATTACATAATTCCCTTTTGTTTTTGTGGGCCTCTGTGCTACATTTTATATACTTGTTTCATGTCATATATGGAGTTCTATTAGTTTATTCTGAAGGAAGATTACATGTAATTAAGCGGAGTGGTGTTTGATACATAGCTTGCCTACACATCGAGTTGACTTGTTGGCTTGGCCAAGTTGACTCCACCCAAGATTAGAAGTTGTGCACGGATACCAAGAACTTAGCCGAGTCATGTGGCTGACTTTGCTGAGTTCACTGACAACTCGGACATGATTCTGGTTGAGTAATGCTGATTTTTTTTCTGCTAATTTCATTAGTAAGGATCAGTTTGTTTTCTTAGAATACATTGGAAATGAGTAGGTAGGAATTCATGGTCAAATGAGGACCCTCAAAGGATTATTGAAAAGGTGGGGCGTGTAGAATGTAAAGTAGCAGTATAGATAGGACCTTTACTTTTATAAGATTTGAATATATATAAAGCGGCCAGTATAGATGGGACCTTGCGCAGATCATCCTTACGTGCCACTCGGCCAGACTAAAGAAGGGACCCAGCCTGGGAAATAATTGAAAAGCCTTGGCTTTTCTTAAACTCTTATTTTTAATAAGAAACGTCGTAATAGAACACTAACACAATAACCCCTGTTTAGCACAGTATCTCAAGAATATTGAAAAATAAATAATCATATTTTAAAAAGTTTATCGAAATACCTCTTTTCACATAGCAAGTTGCATAAATGGAAATACGAAAGTAAGAGCCAAAGGGAGATAGAAGAGTGTTTCTTAAGTAATATATTACTAAAACTTAAAAAAGTAAAGAGTAAAGAGTAAAGGTGAGTGGTTTGACTAAAAAAGATATGAGTGGGTAGTTGCATGAGCAAAGTAATGGAGAGCAAATGTAGAACATTTGAACAAAAAGACATAACTGTCAGTCTAAATTAGAATTGCCAGTCAAAATTTAAAGCCAAAATCCTTGGCTTTAATATATTATAATAGAATTGTCTTATCCACCCAAAGCATCACTAATATCTCTTAAAATCTGCATTCATAGGGGTAGTTTGTTATTGAGTATACTGATCAAAGGAGGATCAAGTGAGACCATTGGAACTAATCTGCTCTTGTTACACCCCGACCCAATTTAACCTTCATTAATGCTAATGGATGGTGGTTTAGCTAAATTGATTGTGCTTAGTTGCTCATTGTAGTGCTTAGTGTTTATTAGCCTCTATAGACTGAGTTAGTTGAGTCTTGAGCCTTGGACATGTGAGTTAGAACCGAATTGACTCGGTGGAGTAGAGTCAAAGGCTTTTTTGTAATTATAGATTTTTGCATTTTGCATCATTTGCACGTCATCTTGGCGTCATCTCGCGTATTTTGACGAGTACGTGGATCTTCGTATTAGACGCTACTTCATTCGAACTATCGTTGAGTATTTGGACCCCCATTTGACTTAAAATGAAAATATGCTATTTTGGTGGACTTTCTTGCAAAAATGGCATCTTTATCACTTTATAAACAACCTTATTATCTTCTTTCATTCCTTTATCTATACTCTTCTTCTTCTTCACTTCCCCTCTTCTCCTTTCCAATCAATCATCAATAGAGCTTGTGCATGTACCTTTGGAGCTAGGGTTGGGCTTAACTTCATCTTCTTCAACCTCTTCTACTCCTTGTGGGCAAGAAACCAACTCCACCATCTCCTATTCTCTTCAAATTCGAAATCCTTGCTAAGAGGTAAGAGTTAAACCCTATTGTTTGATATTTTGAGATGCATTAGAGTCAAGAGACTCATAGTTATGCATACATGAATGTTCACTCCATTTTCCTTGTGTATTTGGCATTAGGGTTTGGTTATTTGGGGTTTTTTTTTATTCTTGTGAGCTAGAGTGTGTAAAGAAGCTTTGGAAAGCACCAGGCAAGTATAAGCATAAATTTGGATTTATATTTTGTTTAAATTAGACTAATGATGGTTAATGACCCAACTCAATGAGATTAGTCTCAAATGAACTCAATGAAGTGATAATGAAGAGATTAAGTGAATTGAATGAGTTTTAAGTTTAAACTAAGAGAACAAGACCTTTTTCGTAAATACGGATTTATACGTATTTTCTCAAATACGGAAACTCGTGATACCAACGTGCGTATCTCAACGAGTACGTTAACTTTCATAATAGGCTCGAAGTCATTTGACAAGGAGTTGGTCAAATGACCCTCCATTTGACTTGATTTGAAAAGAGAAAAGAAAGAGAGGGTTAATTAGTTGCAAAAATGGGAAATATAAAAAAGAATGAACTTCATTGAGTCCATTCTATTTCATTCCATTGCAATAGAAACCCTAGGCACCTTCTCTTCTTTCCTCTTCATTTCTCCTCCCATTCCTTCCCATCTAGAGTGAAGATTGAAGGCTTGTCAAGTGGTTGGAAGGAGGCTTCATCTTCTTCATCTTCTTCCTTAGTTTGTTTTCCATTGTGGAGTGTTTGGAACTTGAAGAAGAGCTCAAGACCTCTTGAGCTTGGATCTACAAGTAAGTAGATAACCTTGTCTTAGGATTTCCAAGTATATTGAGTAGTTGAAGTGGCATTTAGCACCAATAGCTTATAGGATTGTGTTTTCATGTTTTTATGGAGATAGGGTTTGAAATTGGGGGTTTTTGTCTCAAGTCAAGCCAAGTAAAGAAGGTTTCTTGCTAACAAATCCCAAGAGGCAAGTATAAATGATTCCTTATGCTTGAGCATGCTAATTTCCAAGTTTATTGAGTTGTAGGGGATGGGTTCTCAAACCTCCCTTCTTTCTTATAGAAATGGAGATTAGATTGAATGTGTTTAGTATGGATCTCATGATGCTTTAATGATGAAATAGAAGTGTTGTTTTTTGTTTAAATGATGAATGAGGAGAGGACAGGAGGTCCTTGTATGTGTTTATAGATTGTGGCTTGAAATGGAGAAGAAAAAGAGTGAACTGTTCAGAACTCGGAGTCTAGGTTCTGGACACTTCGCTCGAGCGAACTGGGGGTTCGCTCGAGCGACCTAGGTTCTGTCTGATGCAAAATGGCATCTGTAAACGTCCGCTCGAGCGAACATTGTGTGAGCTCGAGCGATGAAGGTTCTGTCTGACACGAACGTCGTCTGTAAATGTCCGCTCGAGCGAACTGGAAGTCCGTTCGAGCGAACTGGGTTCTGCTTGGGTCCGCTCGAGCGAACCTGATACTGGCCAAACATGAATTGTAAGCAAAATTTTGGCCAATCGATCGGACCGATAGGTCCGATCGATCCCCCGGACTCAGTTTGAGTCCAGTGAATTTTGATATCATGGGTGGAAAATTTTGGGGACTAAATGCACATATTAAATGTAAATGTGATGTCCATCGAAAATAACACGTGCATTTAGTAACTAATGATTACACCTAAAAATTATCTAGATTTGAGATAAAGACAAGTAGGACCGTAAATGACCAATGATTCCTCTAACTCAATTGGAGTTATAATGAATAATCACAATGAACCATTGAATAATGAATAGATATACTGAACCATTGAATAATGAATCAATGCAATGAATTAATGAATAATCCTGCTGCAGCAGATGATTGGGGTGTTCCGGAGCTCCGTGGTGATGCGAGTGATCCCTGATCAAGACACTGGTAGATCTCACATATAGACTGAAAAGTCAATGAAAAGCCATGTAATGAAATACGTATTGAATGAAAAATGATATTGGACCAAAGGGTCCCATAAGCCATCTAATAAATGCTCAATGTAATCCGAATGACATGAAATGAATGAAATGAACTGAATAATACCTCCCTTGGGGAGATACTTAACTGAATGATGACAATATTATTGTACTTGTAATTTAGTCATTGATTATCAATTAACTACACTGTTCAGAATATTGTATTAACCTATATTTCATTGTCTAGAGTTATTATCTTGACAAATGGTTAGACTTAGCATAAATTAACATAGAATTGTTTATACATTGCTGAACCGTCGTGTTCATAGTGTTATTGATGGCATTACAGGCCCAGTTGCCCCTCCCGGCCTTGCAACGGCCGCGCCGTATGTGGAGGAAGCCAATCCGATTCCTCCAGGAGGATTGATCGAATGGGCATAGTTCGGAGGGCGTTGATTTTGAATGTTTTGAGATTGTTTTGGAAATTATCTTGATAGATACTTTTGTAAATCATTTTAAGATGTAATTAGTTGTCCCCTGCATTGTATTTTTGTATATGCAGTAGTGGACTTCATTGGACTGTATTTTGTATATGTGAACTTTACTTGTAAGGTAAAGTCAATCAATGTCAATGTATGTGTATATTTCCGCAGAAGTGTACATTTGACAGGCACGTATGATAGTTCCCTTGTGAGTCTTGTCTTAACTTCGGTTAATTCATGATTTACGGGAGTAAGTATGTGGATTCGCGTTCCGGGTTAGGCCCCGATTAGTCCGCCCTCGGGCCTGGGTCGTGACACAAGATTTCCATCCTTAGAAGGGATGCTTCCTGTCAGTTGGTTCCCTCCCAATGCAAGAAATTTAAGATTAGTCGTGAGATTGACTATAAAACTAGGGAATGTGCCTCCAAAGATATTGTAATCAAGATTTAATACTATTAAACTGCTCTTGTTGCTTAGAGAAGTTAGAAAACTCAAGCCATAGGCTGCTTGTTCCAAGCTGATTTTGGCCTAGATGTAGCCATGTTAGACTTTCTACTCTCAAACTAATAAGAACTGGTCCAATAAAATTATTTAAACCGACATCAAAATCTTCTAGTTTGGAAGCGTTCGACAATGTGACAACCCTATGAAGACGGTGGCTGTATGTGACTCCTGGCCGTATGCATAAATGAAGAGAATCATTCCACAAACTCAAGGCACCGAGAGGATCCAAAGTTATTCGATTCTTGATGGCAAGCAATGCCACTCGATCGGTCTCATTTCCCAATGAAGAGGCACATTCGACTGCTTGCAAGTTCATTTGCAGTAGAAGAACAATAAAGCAGAGCAAATATGAAGAGGAAGCCATTAAGCAAAATATTATCTGAATGGGAGCTAATTCATGTGTGAAACAAGGGGAGGTACCCATCATTTATAAGTTTGAAGGATCATGATATTATTGCAATGATGACTTGTTTGTTAGCAGTTGACTGACACGACTAAGTTAAATGGATATATCAGGATATGTATAGGTACTTAGAATGATCTAATTTATATCGAGAGTCTATTTCAACTTTCAATCCATGGTGTCACGGGCCGTGACTTGCGGGCCGTACCATTGACCGCCCGTTGACTGGCGGGCTGCGCTGGGCCGAACCGGGCCGGCCCGGCCCATTTGACATCCCTAATGGTAGCTGACGAAGTCATCCAATCAAGTGGTTGCTCATTGAAAATAGCCGGGTGGGTGATGTGTTACAGCCGGCTGCAACGAACCTCTTTTTTTTTTTTCTTTGAACATGCACCGTATGTTAGAGTCTACTAAGCGCAGGCCAAGGGCATTTGAAAACTATATGCGGCTTCAGTTAGTTGGAAATGCAGGCCATTTGGAAAATATTCCCATCAAAGGTTAACGAATCATTTGTTTTCTCTTCAATGAAGAACATGGTGTCTACATTATACTAAATTTATGTTAATTGTCTATTATGCATGGGGCCGGCTGAAGTGTTGGACTCTATAATTATAGTCTTGTTAGATTCACACACTGTCGTTTCTATCCCAACATGCCAATTGGCAGTGTCCCAAGTGTTTCAGACAAATAAATAAATACACAGTGAAGCACTTCGTGCCAATTAATGTACACAGTGAAACACTGTCATTTTTATTCCAACATGCCAATTGGCAATGTCCTAAAGTTCAAGTCACTCTGTTGCTTATGAATCTGAGAAACAATCGTATGTAAAATGTAAAAATATAAAATGTAGATATTATTAAAATAGGGCCCACTTAATATATCTTGTACATGCTCTACGACTACGTTTGTTCAACTTTTGATAAATGATTGATCATGTTGTCCATTTTATATTGGGACCCAGGTGGATTCATGGACTGGATGGACAACATAAAGAGAACAACTAACGCAATGAAAAAAAGGCACAATTCGATCAGTACATGTTGATATGGGCCGTTGCCTCATCCAACTAGGTCCCACAAATTGTTAAACAGTCCTGATTAAAATGGTGGCCACAGCCCAGAAATATCAGCAATGTGCTGTACATCATGATAATATATACCTTGAAATGTTGTGTGACACCTACCTTTCTTGGCCATCTCTCGTAGTTTTACCTATTGTATGTGCATAGAAGGATTTGCATGTGCACTTTGAAATTAGTTCTCGGCTGTTTAAAATAGAGTGTCACCTTATGCTCATGGTCAAGGACTCTTGGGCTAGGCTGGGCAAGAGATACCCTGGGTTATAAAAAAAATTTGGAAAGTTATTTTCTCAACGATATTGTGATGTTTTCCAAAAATATTGCAAAAATAAAAGTATTTGGACAAAAATATTATCAGAAAATCACAAGTACCATGAAAATACTAGAAAAAGAATATAGAAATGTTTGGGAAGTTTTTTTATTTTTTATTTATTATTTTAATTATTTAAAAATTAATCTATTTCCACTGCATTTTTCCAATGAACATGTGCTATAGACATATATGTCCAAAAACGTGGGCATAAAAGGGATAAAGTATGCAGAGTGCAGGTTCTAATTTTTGGTAAATAACCCGATATTCTTTAAATGAATATATTTCAAAGCGTGCTGTATATGAATAGATAGGAAGTTCCACAAACTCTATCACATGTTCTATTTCAAAAAACACTAGAGGGCTTCTTGCTCCTACCGCTTTCACAATATAGATCTTGAATAAGTAGTTTAGTTTGTTGGGGCCTATTGGTCTATTGTTTTCTTTTCGATACAGCAGTCCATAAAACACCTGGCCTCATTAGATGCTATCTAGCTTGTGATGGGGTATGGTCCTATACAGAATCAATGCATTTGAAAACTATATGCTGCTTCATTTAGTTGGAAATGCAGGCCATTTAAAAACTATTTTTCTCATTAATAGGGCATTTGTTTTAACTGCTCAGTTACGAATGTGAAGTCTAAATTTTAGTGCGTGCATATATATTGATGGTCTTTAGCATGGGCCGGCTAAATTATAGTGTAATTAGATTCACAGACATGGTCATCTTTAGCTTAACATGCCAATTGGCAATGTGCAAAGTGTTTAAGACAAATAAATAAATACACAGTGAAGCATTTGGTGCCAATTGGCTGTGCCTGTGTGCTAGTAAGTCATTTTGTGGCTAATTTAATATAGTGATTGTCAACCGTTACTGAAAGCACCGATTTCATCCAAACGATTACACCATCACCAAGTGTGTAACCTTTTACACTTCCAATCAAGAGACTACATAAGAAAGGAGCTCCATGCAGGGAACCATATACACATACAGCAGAAGAGCATCTTCTTAACACATGCATGGCTTGTTGGGCATTTTGGTCATTTTCTATGCACGCCATCCTCCTCATCTCCCTCTCCGGAACCGCCGCAACGACTCCTACGTTACGAAATGAGACGGACCGGCTAGCGCTTCTCGCATTCAAAACCGAGATAAGGGACGATCCGTTACAAGCACTAAGTTCATGGAACAACTCGCTCCATTTTTGCGAGTGGCGAGGCATTACATGCGGCCGCAGGCACCAACGAGTCCGCGCCTTGAACTTAAGATCTCTATCTTTGGAAGGACCTCTCTCTCCTCATATAGCAAATCTCTCCTTTCTCACTACCATCAACATCTCCGAGAACCGATTCCATGGCCGAGTCCCTTACGAACTCGGCCATCTATCTCGACTTCAACAACTTGACCTGTCCTTTAACTCTTTCCAAGGAGAAATCCCGGCAGCTATAAGCAACTGCTCGAAGCTCTGGGTCGTAGCCATTGCGTCGAACCGCCTTGTGGGGAGAACCCCTTCCGAGCTCTGCTCCTTGTCCCATCTCAAGCACTTGTTTCTTTACGAAAATGGTCTTACTGGAAACATCCCTCCTTCACTTGGGAATCTCTCATCGCTTCTCTCAATATCTCTAAAAAATAAACATGCTAGATGGAAGCATTCCAGACGATCTAGGCCGGATTCAAAACTACAATTCTTGCAGATCTCCGAAAATAAGCTGTCTGGTACGATACCTTCTTCCATTTACAATCTTTCCGATATTTATCTATTTTCGGTAGCGGATAACCAGTTACATGGAACCCTTCCTTGGAACCTAGGCCTCACTCTTCCTAATCTCCAGTTGTTTTATATGGCAATAAACCGGTTTACGGGTTTGATTCCAGTTTCGTTATCTAATGCCTCGTTGCTTCAAGATCGTTCGTTTTCCTTTAACGATTTCACTGGAGGGGTACCGATGGATCTTGGAAATCTTCAATTTTTAAGGTCACTTTCTGTTGCGGCTAATCGAATAGGGACTGGAAAAGCAGAGGACTTAAAATTCGTGGATTCATTGACGAATTGTAGCTCTTTGCAGCAACTTAGTTTCTCTAGAAATCGATTTGTGGGGCCTTTTCCTAGTTCCGTTGCTAATCTCTCCACCCAATTGTTTGCATTAGGAATTGGGCAAAATGAGTTAACTGGAAGCATTTGTTCAGGGATTGAGAATCTCGTCAACTTGCGCATATTGTCTATGAATGATAACCTTCTCAGTGGAGAAATTCCGGTTGCTTTAGGTAAGCTTCGGAATCTTCAAGAGTTGGCGTTGTCGACAACTAGACTTTCAGGAGAAATTCCGCCATCTATCGGAAATGTGTGGGGATATTTTCTTCTCCCTTATCCACCCTTTCCAGGTGCATGGCTCACAATGGCCTGATGGGACTGGGCCCAGAGGTCAGGCCCGATGGGACTGCAGGGTGGGCTATGATGAGATCAGACTCTGATAGAGTCTCTCTCTTGTCCCCTCTCTTCCTCTATATGAGCATAGCAACGGCTCCAGAAGCTGAATGGCCAACAAACACCACTCACTGGTATGCCATTTCTTCTCCCACTACATCTCCTACCTCTGTTCTAGTCCTGCACCTGCAGCTAACAAAGGCATCGGAGAGCCCTGCGCTGCCTAAGCCAGGGTCCTCTGACCTTCTCCTTTTTCCCATTTCAGGCTCGAGGCATCGGTTTTTCTATCATCTATAAGGAGCTCCAGCCTCCGTCCTCTTCCAGTGGGCCGCAAAATCACCACCCCACCCCCGGGTCTGTGATTTTTTGTGCACTTACAATTGGCGCCGTCTGTGGGAATCGGGATAACAAGCCATCTTCCAAAACACCATGCCTCGAGGAGCCTGAGAGGAACGAGTTGGTTTGAACTTGGGTTTCCTGTTAAGGTGCTGGGTGATGTGTATGTGTATAGCTATTCTCCGCCATCGCTTCTGTCAAACCTTTTGGTGAGGGAGCTCACAGAATTAGAGCAGCAGCAGCATCTCGGCAAACACTCCAGCTGGCCGATCTCTCCAGCTTAGCAGACTTCCAGCTCGGCAAGTCTCCCAGTTCAGGAGCATTTCAGTTCGACAGATGTCACAGCTCCCAGCTAGGCAGACATGCCATTTCGGCAGAGGTCACCAGCTCGGCACGCCCCAGCTCGGTTTCAGACACTGCAGACTCCCAGATCGGCAGGGCCTTCTCCAGCCAGACCACCTCGACAGAGTTCCATTGCAGCTCGGAAATCTCCCTGCTCGGTCGGTGACCTCGGTGATCCCAGCTCGGCAGAAGGAGTTCGGCGACATCCCATTTCGGCCAGAAGCCCCCATTCTCGTCTCAGCTCGAACAACGTCCATTTCAGCTCGGCAGGGGGCTGCGTCAGGTCCCAGATCGGTTTCGGCAGAGAGCACCAATTCATCGTGTCCATCTTGGCAGGCCCTTCTCAGCAGGACAAGCTTGACAGATGTTCCCGTCTCGGCAGACCTCCCTCCCAGCGCCGGCGTGACGATCTTGGCAGGCTTCCCCATTTCGGTACATTTCCAGATCGGTCGCCCACCTCGGTAGCCTTCCATCCCAGCAGAGCTGTCCCGGTTCAGCCTCTAACTGGGCAGAATCCAGCTCGGCACTTCCAACTTGGCCGGGACTGCCTCTCAGCTCGGCAGATGACGCATCACGCTTCCCATCTCGGTAGACTCCATCTAGGGATGCCCGAAGTCGCTGAGCTGCAGACTCCTCCCAGTCCGGTTCGGTAGAGACGACTGCAGAAGCAGCCCAGTTCGGCCCTGCGTCCCAGTTCGGTAGAAACGACTGCAGGCAGACGCCTCCCCTGCGTCCCAGCTCGGTAGCGCTGACTGCAGGCCACTGCCATTTCGGCAGAGGTCACCAGCTCGGCACGCCCCAGCTCGCTGACATCTCCGGTCCCAGCGCAGAAGTCTCCCAACTCAGAAGACCCCCATCTCGGCAGCACACAAGCTCGGCAGCTCCAACCAGTTCGGTGGACATCCGAACTCCTAGTTCGGCAGTTTGGCAGCCCAGTCGCCGCCTGCACAAAGCCATGGAGTTCGTGGAATCCGGCCTGGTCCTTGGCATCGGAACCGGCTCCACCGCTGCAGGCGTCTCGAAAATCTCACACTTCCTCTTCCGCGATCTCCTGATACGTCACGAACTCTCTGCAAATCATCCACGCGATGTACTCGAGTCCCGGATCGCCATTCTTGACGGTGTAGTAGGGCGTACGACGTTCCGTGAGTGCACGTGCACAGGAAGGGGACCCAGACCGTTGATCCGGCCGCGATGGACCGGTTCGTGTCGTGGGTGGGCCACCAGTTGGCAGCGAGGAGCGAGTAGATGGATTCAAGCACGACGAATGTCGCCACGTTTGTCGTTGGAGTTGCTTAGTGGTTTGTGAAATGTGTAAAGTGGTATGAAAAATGCTGTGGGCTGTGACTGTGGTTTTCTTTTTAAACTTTAGTCTCTGATTGTGTGGCGGATAGTGCTTCAACCACGTGGCAGGGATTCAACAATGGGATTGCTTCATTTGACCTGAGTGTGTATTAAATTACAGAGGGTCTTTCAAAGCCATCACCTCATAGGTTTGGTGATCCTAGTGACCACCACAATTGGTGCTCTTATTATCCACTCCCCTGATATCATTCATGGGTTTGGTGATCCTAGTGACCACCCCAATTGGTGATCTTTATCCACTCCCCTGAGTTCCAATGTTTTACTACACTTGTAACACATGCACCTAAAAAAGTCCACATGGGCCACCACCTTATACCACACGTACATGTAACGTGTCATGGGTATATGAAAGATGTCATGCACATATATCGAAATAAATCAGGCTCGGTGATGCCACCAGCCTCGATAAAAATATGACACTGGCCTCGGTAAAAGTACCAGCCAGTTGCGTCCCAGTTTCGGAAAATCAGGCTCGGTAATGCCACCAGCCTCGATAAAAATATTACACTGGCCCCGGTAAAAGTACCAGCCAGTAACGTCCCGATTCGAAAAAAGCAAGCTCGGTGGTGGCACCAGCTTTCGGAAAAATCACGCTCGGTGATGGCACCAGCGTCGAAAAAATCAAGCTCGGTGGTGGCACCAGCTTTCGGAAAAATCACGCTCGGTGATGGCACCAGCGTCGAAAAAATCAAGCTCGGTGGTGGCACCAGCTTTCGGAAAAATCACGCTCGGTGATTGCACCAGCGTAGAAAAAATCAAGCTCGGTGGTGGCACCAGCTTTCGGAAAAATCACGCTCGGTGATGGCACCAGCGTCGAAAAAATCAAGCTCGGTGGTGGCACCAGCTTTCGAAAAAATCACGCTCGGTGATGGCACCAGCGTCAAAAAACTTCAAGCTCGGTGATGGCACCAGCTTCGAAAACATCACACTGGCTCCGGTAACAGTACCAGCCAGTTACGTCCCTCATCTCGGCTACGCGCCAGTTTCCGCCTACACGGCGAAGGACTGCACCTCTAATGACGAGCCAGCAGGCCGTGTTGCTCAAACTCGGATACACCATCAGGCTATTTAGCTTTCAAACTTCTAACGGGTTGAACCACCCTAAAGAAGTTAAAAGCTGGGGGGCTTTGTGTGGGGATATTTTCTTCTCCCTTATCCACCCTTTCCAAGTGCATGGCTCACAATGGCCTGATGGGACTGGGCCCAGAGATCAGGCCCGATGGGACTGCAGGGTGGGCTATGATGGGATCAGACTCTGATAGAGTCTCCCTCTTGTCCCCTCTCTTCCTCTATATGAGCACAGCAACGGCTACAGAAGCTGAATGGCCAACAAACACCACTCACTGGTATGCCATTTCTTCTCCCACTACATCTCCTACCTCTGTTCTAGTCCTGCACCTGCAGCTAACAAAGGCATCGGAGAGCCCTGCGCTGCCCAAGCCAGGGTCCTCTGACCTTCTCCTTTTTCCCATTTCAGGCTCGAGGCATCGGTTTTTCTATCATCTACAAGGAGCTCCAGCCTCCGTCCTCTTCCAGTGGGCCGCAAAATCACCCCCCCCCCCCCCCCGGGTCTGTGATTTTTTGTGCACTTACAGGAAATATGACTGAACTGCTCGAACTCTACTTAGATGAGAACAACTTACAGGGAAGCATCCCTCCGAGTCTTGGGAATTGTCCGAAACTTAATCTCTTGATCATTGCTCAAAATAATTTGAGTGTGCAATACCAAAACAGTTGATGAGCATCTCTTCTCTGTCAATCTCCCTCAACTTAGCTCAAAATTCGTTGACAGGGCTGTTACCTTTAGAAGTCGGTAGCTTGAAGAATCTTCAAGAAATAGATGTTTCGGAGAACAGATTAATCGGTGGAATTCCTCAGTCTCTTGGCAATTGTGAGAGCTTAGTAGTCTTACGTACGCCTGCAAAGCAACTTCTTCAATGGAACCATTCCTTCTTCTTTGAGTAATCTGAGAGCCATTGATGTGTTGGATCTTTCACGCAATAACTTGACTGGGCAAATTCCAGAATTTCTAGGGAGTTTCACTTTTCTTAACGACCTAAATTTGTCATTCAATGATTTTGATGGTAAATTACCAGACAAAGGGGTGTTTGGAAATGCAAGCGCGGTTTCAGTCATGGGAAACAGTAAGCTCTGTGGAGGCATTCCAATGCTTCAATTGCCTGAATGTGTTATTCAGGCTCCTGAAAGACAAAAAAAGTTCTGTCATCTTGCTATATTTATACCAACAATTGCTATTGCAATGTGCTTAATTTTTGCAGTTGTGCTTTACAGAAGAAGAAAGTCAAAAATAGAGCTTTCATTGACAAATTCCATAAAAGGCCAGTACACAAGTATTTCTTACTCAGATCTTTGGAAAGCAACGGATGAGTTTTCGTCAAGAAATTTGATTGGTGTGGGAAGTTATGGTTCCGTCTATAGAGGAATGTTTGCTTTGGACAACACCATTGTTGCAGTTAAGTTGCTCAACCTTCAAAGACAAGGAGCCTCCAAGAGCTCCATTGCCGAATGTGAGGCATTGAGAAATGTTCGACACCGGAATCTTGTTAGAGTCTTAGCTTCTTGCTCAAGCATTGATTTCAAAGGCAATGATTTTAAAGCTCTGGTTTATGAGTTCATGCCTAATGGAAGTTTAGAAGAGTGGTTGCATCCGAAAGAAGAACATGGCCATCATTTCAGGAACTTGAGCCTTAATCAAAGGTTAAGCTTTGCCATAGACGTGGCTTATGCTTTAGATTATCTTCATAATCATCAGGGAACTCCAATTGCTCATTGTGATCTAAAGCCTACTAATATTCTTCTTGACATTGACATGGTTGCTCATGTTGGCGATTTTGGCTTAGCAAAGATCCTCTTTGAAACTAACAGTAATTCTTCAATAATTGATATTAACTCCATCACAATAAAGGGATCCATTGGCTATGTCGCTCCAGGTAACAGTCTTATCCTTGAACTTTTCATTCTTGACATGTTTTGTTTAATTCAATAATGGAATCCATTGGATGCGTCCATCCAGATAACACAGTTTCATCTTAATGCTTTTCTTCCTTTTTTTTGTTTTTTAATTCATTAGATTTCATTGTAATCATTTACCATGATCAACTACTATTTAGTGAAACTCAATTATACAACTGACAAATATCTATGCATCCATATTTGCAAAATCACCATGTGTCCCTCTTGATAATGGGGCAGTTAAATGCTGGTAAGTTCCCCAATTAGCTCAATGAGACATAGTTTTTGCAACATTACTGTCAGAGATCTCTTATTATTTCCATTTAATTCACTCCCGAGCCAACGTCAACGAAGCTGGTTCATCCATCTGTTGAATGTTTCTCATCAAATGTTCATTAACTACTTAGCTTTTTTTAGCTTGTCATTTTAATATGCCCTAGTCCTGAAGAAATGGATCCTCCCTCTCTTGTACTTTTAGAAGAATTATCCTTATTCTAACCTTAAAATCTAATCCATGGTTTGTTACTTTTTACCTTATTTTGAGTTAACCATAGTGATTATGAAATGCAGAGTATGGTATGGGCCATCGTGTGTCAATTCTTGGGGATGTGTATAGTTATGGGATCCTTCTATTGGAGTTATTTACGGGAAGAAGACGAACAAAAGACATGTTTAAGAATGGTTTAAACCTTCATGAGTTTGCAAAGATGGCTTTCCCTGCTCGAATGATGGAGATAGCAGATCCATTGATACTAGAAGAAAATAGTTGAGGAGACGTTACCAACAATGTCGAAAGTGAAAGGCAGAGGCTGCTAGAATGCTTTGCTTCAGTTGTTGGAGTCGGAATTGCATGTTCTAAGGAAACACCAAGAGATAGAATGCTAATGAAAGAGGTCGTGGAAGAAATGTTGGTGATAAGGGATAAATTTCTTGGGGTTGGGATCTATAAAGAGAGTTGAAAAATGATTCTTTACTTTAATGCCAAACAGCTCAAAGTAAACAAATTGCTGATGTTTGATCACAATTGGTCATCGATTGTTGAGGTCATATTATATGTTTTTTTTGGTCAATGTTGTTGATTTTACCTTTTATTATACATTTTAGTCTGCTAAATTGTACATGTACTTTGAAAGTTTTAGGGTCTGCGATTTCTAAATTGGTCTACTCAAACAATCAACCTAAAAGTGTGCAGAAATAAACAATATGTAGCGGAAAATAAATCAACAAGCACACACCATAAGGACACCAAATTTAAGGTAGAAAACCCTAACCGGGTGAAAAACCACTGATCCGAGCTGGATCAAATTAAACACTATGAATCTCGCAATTACAAGAAACTCATATTTCTTCCCCAGATATCCCCTACTTAAGGACTGAAGTTACCTTGTGTCGCTTCACGCTTCAACGATTTCACACCGCTGATTGCAACAGATTCAATCCAGCGCTTGACTCCTCAAGTATTCTCGTAAGAAGATAATCTTCTACAAATGATGCAAAAGAACTGACTCTAGAGAACTTGGCAGCACAACTTCATAAAAATCTTTAAAGAAAAATTCTCTCAATAATAATCTCTAACTCAGAACTTCGAGAGGTGATGGTCTTATCTTTGAAATAGCCCTTGAGTCCTTTAAATAGCCCTTAGGACGTGCTTAAAGTTGCGTAAGATTAGGACTAAAACAAATAGTTTGAGCATAATTAGAAAAGCAGTTTCTAATTTTCTTGGGACTGTGCCGCCTTGTCCGCTCGAGCGGATAAGGTTCTATTTCAGCGCTGGGCCATTCTGACTCTGTCCGCTCGAGCGGATGAAGTGGTCGCTCGAGTGGACCCCAATTCTAGTTGATTCGGAAATTCAGCACATTTTCTCCAATTTTCTTCTTCCAATCCTTTCATACTTTCTCTTTCTGAGTTCTTCCAATCTTCAATCTTCAGAGTCCTATTCTAAAATAAGATACAACTAAAAAGACCCAAAGTTTTGTCCAACCCATGAATTCAGCCAACACTAAAAAACCTAATAATCTCCCCCTCTGGCAATTCATGAACAAAACTCCCTATGACAAAACAATTTGATCTACCCAAAAAGAAACCCAAAATGCCTTAAATTTAAAAACATGGCAATAAGCACAAAAAAAATAGGCAGGCAATCAGCAACAAAGTAGATCTACATTGTCTCTGACTCAATCTGAACTTTTTATTCTCCCCTTGATCTGTTCACCTTTCTCCCCCTTTTTGTCCATAATTTGACAAAGTTAAAAATAAGAACATGCAACTTTCTTGTCAAGTTGGATCAATAGCTCCCCCTCAATAACAACTCCCCCTAAATGTATCTTCGTAGCAGCGCTGGGGTGGGAGCTTGAACTCATTGATCAAGGCCTTTTACATGTAGCTACCCACACTTGTGTAGTTTGATCTTTCAGCAGAGTGTGAGTAAACTTCTTAGGCAAATCAGACCTTTTAACCTAAATTAGAGTTGTCTTAGGTGGAGCAAAATTCTGCCGACATTGCTTGCTCATAGGTAGATTTTGCAACTTTTTTGCAATGGGGACGAATGTGTCCTTTTAATCCACAATGATAACAAGTGGATGTGCGTACAGCGCGTCACACATTTTTTTTCTTAAAACTACTCAACACATTATTCGAAAGTGTAGTATGTGGAGTAGCATGTACAGCACTTGAAAAAAAAAAACTGTTTACCTTTAGCATTTGAAGTGGATGCACCATGATCATAACGAAGACCGCTTCTATCAAAAGGAGACTTCTAACTATACAAGATGTTTGTAAGAGTCTTCGAGCCAGTGTTCATCTTGTTTAGAGAGGTCTGTTTGACTTCTAGCTCAAACAGATTAATCTTCAGTTTTCCTTGTAGGTCTTGATTTTCAGCTTTCAATATCACTATCTCTTCCTTCAGATTCACTACTTCTTTTCCAGCCTTCTCAAGTTTTTGACCATCAGTAGTCAAATTTTCAGCCAAACAGTTTTTCTGACTTTTCAAGAGATGAACATGTTTAAGCGCTTGCTCTAATTTGATCTTTAGTGCAGAATTTTCTTCTTGAGCAGCCTTGTACTTGATAGTGATCTTGTTACCATACTTGGTCATCTTAACACAATCAGCACAGGTAGCATGGTACATCTCTTCCCAATCTTTCTTTTGGTCTGACGGCTCATCTTCATTATCTTCATCAGTATCAATGTCAAACACAGACAGAGCCATGAATGCCACAAACTTGCCATTCACATTATTAGAAGGATCATAATCGGGATCTTTTGCATTTTCTTTTTCTTCTTCAGAAAATTCTTCATCCCAAGTTATGTTTAGAGCCTTTTGCTTTGTAGCATTTTTCTTGTTGGCACATTCATTAGCATAGTGACCATAGCCTTGGCACTCAAAACACTTTGTCCCTTTTGCAGGATCCTTCTTCTCAAATTTGGAATTCTTTTTATTGGCTCGTTTTGTCTTCATGTAGTTTTTGAAACATTTCATGAACTCAATTATATCATCTTCAGCCTCAAATTCAGAATCAGACTCAATTTTCCTTGCAGGCTTCTTTTTTGATTCTGAGATGGCTTTCAAAGCAATATCTTTCTCTTTTGATTTTCCTTTATTCAAACGATTTGCTTCAAACGTCTGAAGATTTTCAGCCAGTTCATTTAACTTGAGGGTGTCCAGATTCTTATTGTCTTCAATAACATCAACTTTAGAATCGAACGTTGAATGTAGAGACCTCAAAATTTTCTTGACAATCTTGGTTCTGATATTTCTTCCCCCAGAATAAAAACAGAATTGACAATATCATTCAGCTTTGCATTAAATTGATCAAAGGTCTCATCTTCTTCCATCACTATGGTTTCAAATTATTTATTCAGCCTTTGCAATTTGGCTTACTTCATCGTATCTGTACCCTCATAAACTGTCTGTAAGACTTCCCATGTTTCTTTTGCAGTTTTGCAAGTGGAAATCCTTCGAAACCCATCAGCAGACACTCCATCGTATATATAATTCACAACCTTGTTGTTACAATCGGATCTATACTTCTCATCCTTAGTCCATTAGGCTTTAGGTTTAGGAATGGTTTGTCCACTAACCACAATTGTAGGTATGGAATAGCCCTCTTCAACAATTCCCAAACATCATCATCAATGGACTTAAGGAACCCAATCATCATTTGCTTCCAATATGCATAATTAGAAGTATCAAACAAAGTAGGCTTAGAAGTTGATGCCCTTTTTCTATTGAGCACCACTCTAGAAATCTTGCAGGATCAAACACAACAAGATAGGGCAACTTGGGTCTGATACCAATTGAAAGTTTTAGGGTCTACGATTTCTAAATTGTTCTACTCAAACAATCAATCCAAAAGTATGTAGAAATAAACAAAATGCAGTGGAAAATAAATCAACAAGCACACACCACAAGGACACCAAATTTAAGGTGGAAAACCCTAACCGGGTGAAAAAACACCGATCCGAACTGGATCAAATCAAACACTATGAATATCACAATTACAAGAAACTCAAATCTCTTCCCCAGATATCCCCTACCCAAGGACTGAAGTTACCTTGTGTCGCTTCACGCTTCAACGACTTCACGCCGTTGATTGCAACAGATTCAATCCAGCGCTTGACTCCTCAAGTCTTCTCGTAAGAAGATAATCTTCTACAAATGACGCAGAAGAACTGACTCTAGAGAACTTGGCAGCACAACTTCATAAAAATCTTTAAAGAAAAATTCTCTCAATAATAATCTCTAACTCAGAACTTCGAGAGGTGAGGGTTTTATCTTTGAAATAGCCCTTGAGTCCTTTAAATAGCCCTTAGGACGTGCTTAAAGTTGCGTAAGATTAAGACTAAAACAAGTAGTTTGAGCACAATTAAAAAAGCAATTTCTAATTTTCCTGGGACTGTGCCGCCTTGTCCGCTCGAGCGAACCCACCATCCGCTCGAGCAGATGAGGTTCTGTTTCAACACTAGGCCATTCTGACTCTGTCCGTTCGAGCGAATGAAGTGGTCGCTCGAGTGGACCCCATTCTAGTTGATCCGGAAATTAAGCACATTTTCTCCAATTTTCTTCTTCCAATACTTTCATACTTTCTTCTTTAGAGTCCTTCCACTCTTCTATCTTCAGAGTCCTATTTTAAAATAAGATACAACTCAAAAGACCCAGAGTTTTGTCCAACCCATGAATTTAGCCAACACTCAAAAACCTAACTTACTTGTATCATGTCATATACAGTCCTCGACTTGACTTCTTGTCTTCGCCAAGTGGACACCATTCAAGCGTCTGTGGACTCCTGGATACCAATTGCTTTGCTGGGTCATGTAGCTAACTTGGTGGACTTAGCTTGACGTTGGTGACTCCTTAACCCTCATACATTGTGATTCAGGCCGATTAATAATCATTTTCATTCCACTAATTTTATCAACTGCTGTTTGTTTGGTTAAAAAAAGCGCACACGTGCACACATATATCAATTGAATGCATAAAAATTCATGTTCGAATGAGCTCCATCAGAGGATTATTGAGGTAAGGGTTGAATAAAAAGTAGCAATATAGATGGGACCTTGGACTTTTTATTATTTGAAATATTAGGGTGATGATAAGTTGTTCTTTTGAAAATCAAAACTTCTTAGGAAGGAGAGGCTCCTATTTAAGGGGAAAGGGAACCTATAATCTCAAGTGAGGATAAGTCCAAGATTAGAACCCTTTGTTGACGGGAACTGCATGTGACTCGTAGCCATATGCAAAAATGAAGAGAAATGTTCTACGAGCTTAAGGCGCACTAGAGGATCCCATCTTATCTGATCCTTGATGGCGAGCAATGCCATTCTATCATTCTCGTTCCCTGAGGAAGATGCACATTGGAATTCTTACAAATTCATGTATTAGAGAAGAATACCAACACACATCAAATATGAAGAGGAAGCCATTGAGCAAAATAGCATTTGAATGACAGCTAATGCTTATAGGAAACAAGAAGAGGCACCCATCATTTATAAGTTTGGAGGATTATGATATTATTGCAATGATGACTAGTTTATTGGCAGTCGACACAACTAACTTAAATGCATATGACTGTATGGCCCACTAGGTACTTTTAATGCTCTAATTTATTTTAACAATCTTTTTCAAGAATCGTTGTTAATTCCGTTTCGGTCATCTTACATCTTTTAAGATGAAATATTTTGGTAATTCGGAATTTCGATGAATATTTTTGAAGTAACTTTTCAAAATAATAAAAATTAAAAAACTGAGAACAGCTAACGCATTAAAAATAAAAGCCCAACGATTAGAAGGTGTTGAGGTGGATCATTGCCTCGTCCATCTAGGTCCCACAATTGTGAACAGTCTTGATGAAAATGGCAGACATAATTATCAACAACGTTGAAGCAGCGCAGGGAGAATGAGGTAACCAACAGGTTATTTCTCAAACCAGAAGGCTTATGGTATGTTGTCTAGGTCTCGCACCAAAGATAGAGAGAATCACAAGTTTGAGAAAGCTCGATTTCATTCAAAGTTCTGTATATCCCAATAGAAGGGATTACATCCTATATATAATAGAGTCTCAGTCATAATTTTAGTAATCAATCTCTACTAAGAAACTTTTAATTCTAAAAATCTTCTAACTTAGAAACTACCTAATCAAAGCAATTAAAGAAATCTACTAATTCTAGAACTCTATTAAAATAGGAAACTGCCGATAGAAATCTTTCAATTTCTTTACTTATGGGCTTGGACTTTGGGCCTTTTGGAATAAACTTTTAAACGGAGCCCATTGGTTTGACCTGCATCAGACGTTCTATACATCATGAAAATATATGCTTTTCCTCCTATTTTGTTTGTTTAATTCATGAAACTTCATTGTAATCATTTACCATGATCAACTACTAATTAGTGAAATCAAATTATATAACTGATAAATATATATTCATCCATATTTGCAAAATCACCGTATATCTTCTCTCGATAGCGCGGAAGTTAAATTCTGGCAAGTTCCCCAATTAGCTCAATGAGACAGTTTTTGCATCATTCCTATCAGAGATCTCTTATTATGTTCATTTAATTAATTAACTCCCGGGCCAATGTTGACGAAGTTGTCTCATCCTTCAGATGAATGTTACTCATCAATAGTTCTATAACTAGTTAGCTTTGTTCGATTTGAAACCATGCATTCTTCCTGATCCTATGGTGACACGACCCGAGCCCGAGATTATGATTAATCTGAGTTAACCCCGAGTCGCGATGCATACTTACTCCTGTAAACTTCAATCACAAAAAATTCACAAGGGATATCAAATAGCACATTATGTGGAATATAAACAAATATACAATTGTTCCTGTATAAAAAAAAAAAAAAAAAAAAAAACTCATATACAATATGAACAACATTCACTTGCACATTTAAATACAATGCAAGGAATGAAAAGTGTGAAACGTTTCCAAACCTATTTCCATAACAAAAGTTTTCTTTTCAATTTTCGTTTCAATATCATAATCATATAGGGTTGTAAATGGGTCCCCGATTCTCCGCTTACCCGAAGGTTCCAACCCGTTAGGTTCCGGGTCTGGGTCCTTATTTTGGTCCTGATAAACAAATGGTTTCGGTTCCGAATCCTTTTTTTGGAACCGATACCTAAAAGGTTCCGGTTCCGAATCCACAGTGGCTCAGACCCGTGGACCCGAAACCCGACCCAATATACACTAACATAAGGTAACTTTAGTATGTGGAAACAGAATCCTTTTTACGTTTCTACTTTTCTACATTTCATTGCCGCCATCTCCAACTCCAGCCCGTTTCCGTCTCCAGCTCTCATTCTCGCTCCGGCTCCAGCCCTCCCTCCCTCTACCGCTCTGGCTCTGTCCATATCTCACTCTCCGGCTTTCTCTGTGAGGTATAAGAAATCCCTCTCATTTTTCCCCCAATCTTTGTGAGGTACAAGATGAATCAAATCATCTTCTCATTTGGCCATTTGTTTTGCAATGGATTGATTGATTGCCTTTGTGGGGGATACCGAATACAGTATAAATTAGAATTAGTTGCCTTTGTGTGACACTAAGGGCTAGTTGGCATCAGTCCTGCTCCAGGACCGAGCTTAAAAAAACTTGTTTGGAAACATTTGCTCAGCATTGTTCTAAAAGCAGGATTATAGTAGATGATTTGCAATTCATTTTTTTTTTTCATTTCTTCTATTTAAATATCCATGAGTGATTGTAATATAATTGGAGCCCGTCCCTAATATGGATTACTACTGTGCTGGTGGACTATTAAAATTTGGCTGGACTGGTTACTCGTAAGTACTGCAAATCTGCAATTGGTTTTATCACTCACTGACTTCAACATTGAAATGCCCCCACTTCTGACGACCTGAGTGGTGGTTTAATTCAAAGTCATTGTTGGTCCCATTTAGGTTAGTCCAAACCCGGAACCAGAACCAGACCTGCCTCACAAATGGTTCCGGTTCTGGTTCTGGTTCCCATTAATATTATCTGTTCCGGTTCTGGAACCAGTTTTCTGGTTCCACCGGTTCCCCCTCTTAAAAAACGGTTCCGGTTCCACCGTGGACCCGGACCGGAACCGACCCGTTTACAACCCTATAATCATATGATATTGCTTCACTTCCACTCAACTAGTCCTCCTGGAGGGACCGGGTCGGTCGTGTCCTTTGGCGTTGTGGCCTCAGAAGGACCGACATGGGCAGCTGTGCCTGTAATGCCATCAATAACACTATGAATTTGACAATTCAGCAATGTATAAATAATTACATGATTGAACATGCTAATTATACATTTAATCCGTCGAACTCATTGTTAGACCAATACAAATTCAATTCATAATCAATAAGAGTCTTATTATTTGGCAAACTATAATAGCATTTCATTTCAAATCACATCTTCCTAAAAAGGAAGGATTTCTATCTTCCATACAGAAGGATTCATATATGGTGGAATTTATCAATGCCCCGGCAAAGGACAACTAACATCACCACAGAGCTCCGGAACACTCCCAAATAATCTTCTACAGCAATAACAGCTCTAATGAGCTAACAGAAATCACTATGCTGTGCCAAACTCAAGGAACAATACAGTTTAACATTTAATTTCGTCCGATTACAACTTAACAAATACAATTCTATGCACAAATTCAGTTAAATAACATACCAACCATTTAGGTGTAACTCTCAGTTGTTTAATGTACGTGTTATTATCGATGAACACACACTTTATGTGTATTTTGTACCTTAAAGTCCCCTTAATTAACACCCACCCATGGAGGTAAAACAATGTTAACAACCTTGATTAAATCAGTAGGCTCTTTTCCAAAAACTCAGAAATTAATCCTGTAACTTTATTAATTTCGGTTAATTAATCAATAGCTTATCTGTTAGCTTTAGAAGCTAATACTTTATTGAAAATCCCATTATTCAAATTAGGTCAACCCTCGGTTAACACTTGATCCATCTTAACTTCAAATTTAGGAATATTATTTCCTAAAAATCTTGTATCATACTTTAAACATTTTCCATTGACCATTTGGTCAACCAAACCTCATCACTTAGCTAATTGAATATAAGTTCAATTATATACTATAAATCTTGAAATATCTTAAGCTAAATCACCCTTTATTGGGTTGGAAATACCTTAAGCATCAGCTTCAGGTTCGCTCGAGCGGACTTCATCCAGAGAGTTGGTCGCGTGATGATAGACGGTATCAGGTTCGCTCGAGCGGATGTATACAAAAGGTGGTTCGCTCGGGTGGAGTTTTGTTCGCTCGAGCGAATGTTTCAAAATTTCAATTCGGAATTCCGAATCATTCCCCTTTTCACTCCAAATCCATTCACAACCTGCAAATAACATAAATGGACGTCATGTCCTCTCCTCAATAATCATTTACACACATCAACAACACTTTTATTCCAATCAAATAACATCCAACCCATCTCTTCTCCAATCGATCAATCATATACACACAAATTAATCATATGTATGACTGAAATCATATTTCACAATATAATCAAGAGGAAAACCATAGTAACTAGCATTTAATCACAATAATTGTTTATACTTGCCTTAAATTCAAATTCAAGACAAAAACCCCATTGCTATCTTGAGTTTTGAGATCAAAACCTCTTCAAATGTAACCCTTTCCAATCCTAATCATCAAGAGAATCCCAAAACAAATTTCCCATAAGCTATTAATCTAATACTACTACAAATTTCTTTAATTGAACTCTCAAAAATTCTATAAATCTGAAAGTTCACTTACTTGTAATCTTGAAGAAGGAAAATCTGAGCTTTATTTTAAACTCCAACAAATTGAAAGAGATGACAAGGAAGATGAAGAACACGAATTCCCTTTCTCTAATTACTTGTAAACTTCACTTTCCAATCACTTGACAGGAAGAAAATGGAAGAAGAAATGAAGGAAGAAGAAGAAAACTGAATTCAGGTCATTTGAGCTCTCTGGAATGATCGAGTGACTGAAAATGGGTTCTTTAAGAACCTTATAAAAGGCACTTTTGCATTTAACCCCACTCATCAAGTTTATTTTCAGTTTGAGTCAAATCAAGGCTCATTTGACTCATTTCAAGTCAAATGAATATGAGTATATTATGAAAGTTGTTGCACTCGTCGAGATACACATATTGGTATCAAACTTCACACATTCGATGAAATACGCATAAATCCGTATTTACGGAAAAGTCCTTAATTCACTAATTTGGGTCTAAAATCAACTCAATTAAGCCAATCTCTTTCAAACTTGTGCATTATGCTTAATTCATTCTCTTATGACTAATTTGATCCATTCTAGGCATTAACCACCATTAAGTTGATTAATCAGGCTTAAATCACGTTAATCTCAATTAACTAAAGTTAATCTTGATTAACTTAGGATGGGGTGTAACACATGGCCACTTCGTGCAACACTCTATTTCACTAACATCATTTTAATATGCCTTGGTCCTGAAAATTTGAATCCTCCTTCTTTTATACTTTTAGAAGAAATATCCTTATTATAATCTTATCTATGGTTTGTTTCTCTGTACCTTCTTTTGATTTAACCAAAGAGATTATAAAATGCAGAGTATGGTATGGGTCGTGGCGTGTCAACTCTGGGGGATGTGTATAGTTTTGGAATCCTTCTATTGGAGTTATTTACGGGAAGAAGTGTTGGCATTTGTGATGGAGTCCACTTGTGTTTACATGTGGGTGGACCCACTCACAAAGATACACCCCTCACAATTTGAATCTCATGGTGATATGGATAAGAATAGTTTGAGTTTTATCTAAACTCTCTATCTTTATCATATCTCCATTTAAAATTCTAATTGAGAGAGTTTGATCCAACCTATTATCCTTATCATCTTTCATTTTGAATTTGAATGGAGATTTTATCACCCATGAACCAAAGGGCTATATATATACATGAGAATAATAGTTGGGACCAACTTTTCAACAAAACATCTTCCACTAGACCTACTATTCTTCATCATCATCTTCTACACTCAGGGTGTCCATCCTTGCCCTTGGATCTTGAAGAGTGAATCATATGTGACTGATCTCTAGCTTGTAGACAGTCATAGCTCTCCACAACTAGTGCATGATTCAAGCCGATGCAATCCTGATCGCGTTTGTAGCAGCCAGCTTATTTTGATCCGTGCTTCCGCTACATCTACGCACTTCAAGAAGACCAACAGAAGACGTGTTTAAGAATGGTCTACGCCTTCATGAGTTTGCAAAGATGACTTTCCCTGATCGAATGATGGAGATAGCAGATCCAATCACACTTGAAGAAATAGTCGAGGAGACGTTACCAACAATGTCGAAAGTGAAAGGCAAAGGCTGCTCGAATGCTTTGCTTCAGTTGTTGGAGTCGGAATTGCATGTTCCAGAGAAACACCAAGGGATAGAATGCAAATGAAAGAGGTCGTCGCAAGAATGCTTGTGATAAGGAATAAATTTCTGGGGGCTGGAATCTACAAAAAGCGACGAAAAATTACTCTTCACCTTAATGTTAAACAGCTCAAAAGTAAACAGATTGATGGTAATGTTTGATCTAATCACAGTATACAGCTCAATGTCGATTGGTGAGGTCATATTACATATTTTTTTCTGGACGTCAGTGCTGTTGATTTTACCTTTTATTACATTTTAGCCTGCAAATTTGTACATATACTAGTATCATGTCATATAGGGTCCTCGACATGACTTGCTGTCTTGGCCAAGTGGACATCACTCAAAAGTCTGTGGACTCCTGGAGACCAATTGCTTCACTGGGTCGTGTAGCTGACTTGGTGGACATGGCTAAGTGACCTTTTCCATGATTTAATTTTTATTAATGGGAGGTTAATTTGTTGATCATTTTAGGATAATCATCTAAAATTCAAAGCTTTCATATAATTATCCTTACATGTCGTTTGTAATCTCTGTAAATACGTTTTTGAGTTAAAAAAAATGCGATTGTTAGATTTTGTTTCACTTTATTTTTATTCTATTCTATGGCAAGCAAACAGGCTAAAGGTTTTTCCATGTATCCTCAGTATCTTACACACTATTTCAATCTTATGGTTTTTATGTTCTAACTCCTATCGAGTGCTTTGTAAGGTTGCAAATTGGCTGATTATCAAAATATCCGAAGTCTCCAGGCCTGAATAAAACAAGTATAAAAGCAATATTTTGATCTAAGGAGAAACTTGGATCCAAACTCTGATCCAAGCATACAATATCCACGGACATTTGGATCCAAATTTGAATCCTATACATTTTACTATCTTGGTACAAGACAATTACATCCACATAATAAAAATATGTTTTAAGTTCTAAGGGCTATGCTTTAGTAATATTGATATTTGAGAATTTGATTTGCTTTAATCACTGATCATTTAATAACGACACTTATATACTTAAAAGTTTATTTTGAAGCCCTTTTATTCAATTATATTAATGCATTATACATCTTATTTTGTGTCTGGATCTGGTATTTTGAGTTGATGTCAAACTTGAATACAACATATAGATTCTCTATCGTATCCTGATCTATGAAATGGATTGAAGGTCTGAATCAATCATGATTCTACACCGGATCTAACCCATTTGCATCCTTAGTACTAGATCTAACCCATTTGCATCCTTAGTGCTATGTGATTGTGTGACATTGTAAAAATTGAAAACTTGAAAATCCCTTGCTCAATTAGTGTCAATACGAGACACTCATAATTGACACCGCATAATAGTACTTGTTGTGGTATCTCCAGTCTGGACCCTCTTAAGACCCTGCTTCAGTGGTACCGCACTAGGTGATGACCTTTCTTAATAATTGTTGCAGTAAATATGTGAGATCAAGATTTCATAAGAAAGCCCCATGGTTGGTTCAGTGCAGTGTTCATCAGTGGGACCTGTGTAAGTGATCCAAGCTCCTCAAGATTTTTATCCCCTAACTCTCTTATACACCTATAAAAATTGAGATTCCTTTGTTTCAATTAATCTATCTGCAGGCGCCAAATAAGAAATCCAAGCAGCTCAAATTCACTTTACCCTGATAAAAACTTTAGAGATTTTTAATCTATATTTATATGTGTTAGAGGATTTTACTAAAAATATCCCTTTGACTTAGTGAAGATATAAAAGGACCTTAATTTTCAATATCGACTCAAAAGACCTTGAGTGGGGCATTGCCGGTCTTTATTTCTTCTCCTTCTTCTTCGTTTTGTAGAGCGGTGATATCACTCCTCAGCAAATAATAATAAGAAATGAGCGGTGATATCTCTGCTCAAAACCTTTTTGGTCGACATTAAAACTTGAATGCCTTTTCGTCATCATTAAGTCTATTGTGTTTTTTGTTTTCCCCAGTAAAATCCCCCAAGATACTAACCCCTCATACACTTTTCCGGTATTAGGCTACAACATTTTGTGAAGGGACTATAAATAAACAATAAAGTACAATTCTGGCCCACCTCAATCAAAGCTATGCGACTTTTCTGAAGAAAAAATTATTTAGAACTCTTTCTTAAGATGATGAGTATCTCACGAATTTAAAGAAAGAAAATGAAATTTGTGATTATCAATTATGTGTTCAATTTTAATGGTTTGGCTCATTGGTAGGTGGGCCCAACAGTGAGTTCTACACACCCGGAAGTGTATAGCGGGCCAGTGAAGGGGATTGATCAGACTATGTATTAATGTTCATTTTTATAAGAAAAAGTGTTATTTGATGTTCGTTTTTAAATTTTACTTTTAACCAATTTATGCATTCAGTTTTCTATATATATTCTAATGCAAACAAACAAACAAGAAGTATTGATGTTATGCATTTGGACTGTGCTATCAACCTATACCCTTACTTGTATTATGCAAAAAATAATCGAACAGAACTTATTCTTTACTTAGTTTTTCACTGCTCTATATCACCTTGGTTACCCTAGGACCACTCTATCTCAATTCAAGAACATAATATTGCCCGTTTAGTAATTTTACATGTAAAATAAAGTCAATTAAAACCTCCATTTTTCAGACATGGGGTCACATCAACACCATTTTAATTCAAAACTCCCTCCATATTTTTTAAAAACAATAAAATTCAACCTCCCTTTTCCACTAAAAGACGAAAAAAACTCTACTATTCTATATAAAAAAGTCAAATATATTTCATACCAAACGACTAAAAATAAAATACCATCATAATCCCATTATATTTTTTTTCTCTTGATTTGTGGCTTTACTACACTTTATTTTACGTGTAAAATTACCAAACTAGCGCTCTAGAGCTCTTTGCTAACAACGGATTCGGATCCACATGAACTTGAATCAGGCACTTAATCATGCACTTGAATGCGTCCGATTGACATCTTTTTCAGTGGCTAGATTTTAGAGCCTATTATATGATAAAATGGTAAGACGGGCACCAGAGAGCTCTTTGCTAACAATGGATTAGGACCGACATGATCTTAAATCAGGCACTTAATGCACCGACTGACTTCATTTTTTAGATGGCTAGATTCTAGAGACTCTTAAATGCGATTAGACAATGGGCCTCCACAACTTCTCCTCACCTCCTGAGTGAAAACAGAGGACAAAGAGATACTTTCTTACTTTTGGGAACCCGTTTACCAGTCCAGTAAAGTGTGTACTGTCTACCATCTTACTCCACAATTACAATGTCCATCATGGCCCTTGGATCATGCAGATTAAAACAAAAGTGATCTATCCCTTATAAATGATCTCATGACTCCAAATAGCATATCAAATATTCGAACCCGATCCACTGTTTTGTCCGAACACATGACTTCAAATAGCATATTAAAGATTCGGAGCCGAATCCCCCCTTCCTGTTTGGACGAAACATGGGATTCAGATCCCAGAGATTCTACTTTGTCTGCTGCTTACGGCAAGAATGTTCTCTGTTTGGACGAAACTGGGGATCCAGATCCCAGAGATTCTGCTTTGTCTGCTAGTTACAGCTGCCTGCCAGGGCCAGGGGCATTGAATGTTGCAAGCTGCTAGGTTGAAAAAGTGGAGGGGTCTCCGGGATTTCTAGATTGGTCTACTCAGACAAACAATCCAACATTGTGCAGAAATAAACAATATGCAGCGGAAAATAAATCAACAAGCACACATCACAAGGACACCAAATTTAAGGTGGAAAACCCTAACCGGGTGAAAAACCACCGATCCGAACTGGATCAAATCAAGCACTATGAATCTCGCAATTACAAGAAACTTAGATCTCCTCCCTAGATATCCCCTACCTAAGGACTGAAGTTACCTTGTTTCGCTTCACGCTTCAACGACTTCACACTGTTGATTGCAACAGATCCAAACCAGCACTTGATGCCTCAAATCTTCTTGCAGGAAGATAATCTTCTACAAAGGATGCAGAAGAAGTGACTCTAGAGAACTTGGCAGCACAACTTCATAAAAACTCTAGAGAAGAAAATCTCTTAAT
Organism: Umbellularia californica; assembly: GCA_028538565.1. Classification (NCBI taxonomy): domain Eukaryota; kingdom Viridiplantae; phylum Streptophyta; class Magnoliopsida; order Laurales; family Lauraceae; genus Umbellularia; species Umbellularia californica. Next base: position 106,713,185 of record JAPQWN010000001.1, read on the forward strand.
GATAATTTCTAACTCAGCACTATGAGAGGTGAGGTCTGTCTTTGCAATAGCCTTTGAACCCTTTAAAAAGCCCTTGGTTCGTGCTTAAAGTTTCCTAACTTGATTAGGATGGAAATCAACAGTTTGAACACAATCAGAATATCAAGTTTCCAATTTTATCTCACTGTCCGCGCCAGGTTCACTCGAGCGATCTCCAGGTTCGCTCGAGCGAACTACCCTCTATTTCAGAACTGGGCTAGACAGAACATTGTTCGCTCGAGCCAATGGAATGGTCGCTCGAGCGAACTCCCCTCTGGACTTGATCCGGAAATTCAGCTCTCTTTCACCAGGAGACTTCTTCTAAGTCCTTCAGGCTTTCTTCATATGAGTCCTTTCAATCTTCTAACTTCAAAGTCCTTAACAAATAAAACATTACAACTCAAAGACCCAGAGTTTTGTCCAACCCATGAATTTAGCCAACACTCAAAATCCTAACAATCTCCCCCTTTGGCAATTCATGGACAAAACTCCCTATGACAATACAATTGATCTACCCAAAATGAAACCAAAATACATAAAATAAATCAGCACACAAAAAAAAATAGCAAACAGCAAATGTAGATTTGTATTGTCTCTGACTTAGTTTGATCTTCTTGTTCTCCCCCTTGATCTGTCACCTTTCTCCCCCTTTTTGTCCATAAGTTGACAAAGCTAAAGAATACGAACAGGCAGCTTCCTTGTCAATTAGGATCTATAGCTCCCCCTCAATGGCAATTCCCCCTGAATGTATCTTCGAAGCAGCGCTGGGGATGGGAGCTTGTTCACCTTGATCAGGGCTTTTTACATGTAGCCACCCACACTTGTGTAGTTTAATCTTTCAGCAGAGTATGAGCAAACTTCTTAGGCAAGTCTGATTTTCTAACCCAAATTGGAGTTGTCTTGGGTGGAGAAAAACTCTTCCGCCATTTCTTGGTCTTAGGTAGACGTTGCAACTTTTTACAATGGGGACGAATGTGTCCTTTTAAACCACAATGATGACAAGTGGATGTGTATGCAGCGAGTGACACATTCTTTTTCTTAATACTACTCAACACATTATTTGAAAGTGTAGTATGTGGAGTAGCATGTGCAACACTTGAAACAAAAATTGTTTTACCTTTAACATTTAAAGAGGATGCACCATGATCATAACCAAGACCGCTTCTGTCAAAAGGAGGCTTCTGACTACACAAGATGTTTGTAAGAATCTTCGAACCAGTGTTCATCTTGTTTAGAGAGGCTTGCTTGACTTCAAGCTCAGACAGAGTGATATTCAGTCTCCCTTGCAAGTCTTGATTTTCAGCTTTCATCATCACTATCTCTTCCTTCAGATTCACTATTTCTTTTTCAGCCTTCTCAAATTTTTGACTATCAGTAGTTAATTTTTCAGCCCGACTGTTTTTCTGGCTTTCCAAGAGATTAACCTGTTTCAGCGCTTGCTCTAATTCAATTTTCAAAGCAGAATTTTCTTCTTGAGCTGCCTTGAAATTGATAGTGATTTTGTTACCATATTTGGTCATCTTGACACAATTAGATAGGTAGCATGGTACAACTCTTCCCAATCTTTCTTTTGATCTGACAACTCATCTTCATTATCTTCATCAGTATCATTGTCAGACACAGATTTAGCCATGAATGCAACAAACTTGCCATTCACATTATTAGAAGGATCATCATCAGGATTTTCTTTTTCATCTTCAGAAGATTCTTCATCCCAAGTTGTGTTTAGAGCCTTTTGCTTTGTAGCCTTTTTCTTGTTGGCACACTCATTAGCATAGTGACCATAGCCTTGGCATTCAAAACACTTTGTTCCTTTCGCAAAATCCTTCTTCTCCAATTTGTAATTCTTTTTATTGGCTCTCTTTGTCTTCATGTATTTTTTATAACACTTCAAAAACTCAGTCATATCATCTTCAGCTTCAGTTTCAGAATCAGACTCAATTTTCTTTACAGGCTTCTTTCTTGATTCTGATATGGCTTTCAAGGCAATGCCCTTTTTCTTTTGATTTGCCTTTATTTAACCGATTTGCTTCGAATGTCTGAAGGTTTCCAACCAGTTCATTCACCTTGAGGGTATCCAGATTCTTATTTTCTTCAATAGCATCAACTTTAGAATCGAATCTGGAAGGTAGAGACCTCAAAATTTTCTTGACAATCTTGTGTTCTGGTATTTCTTCTCCCAGAATGAACACAGAATTGACAATTTCATTCAACTTGGCATAAAATTGATCAAATGTCTCATCCTCTTCTATCACGATGATTTCAAAATCTCTATTCAGCATTTGCAATTTAGATTGCTTCACCGTGTCTGTACCCTCATAGACTGTCTGTAAGACGTTCCATGCTTCTTTTGCAGATTTGCAAGTAGAAATCCTTCTAAACTCATCAGCAGAGACTCCATTGTATATGTAATTCTCAGCCTTGTTATTGCAATTAGATCTATATTTCTCATCCTTAGACCATTCGGTTTTAGGTTTAGGAACAGTTTGTCCATTAACCACAGAAGTTGGTCTAGAAAATCCATCTTCAACAATATCCCAGACATCATCATCAATGGATTTAAGGAAACCAATCATTATTTGCTTCCAATAGGCATAATTAGAACAATCAAATAAAGGAGGCTTGGAAGTTGATGTCCCTTCTCTATTGAGCACCATACTAGAAATCTTGTAGGATCAGACACAACAAAATAGTGCAACCCGCTCTGTTACCAATTGAAAAAGTAGAGGGGTCTCCGGGATTTCTAGATTGGTCTACTCAGACAAACAATCCAACATTGTGCAGAAATAAACAATATGCAGCGGAAAATAAATCAACAAGCACACATCACAAGGACACCAAATTTAAGGTGGAAAACCCTAACCGGGTGAAAAACCACCAATCCGAACTGGATCAAATCAAGCACTATGAATCTCGCAATTACAAGAAACTTAGATCTCCTCCCTAGATATCCCCTACCCAAGGACTGAAGTTACCTTGTTTCGCTTCACGCTTCAACGACTTCACACTGTTGATTGCAACAGATCCAAACCAGCACTTGACGCCTCAAATCTTCTTGCAGGAAGATAATCTTCTACAAAGGATGCAGAAAAAGTGACTCTAGAGAACTTGGCAGCACAACTTCATAAAAACTCTAGAGAAAAAAATCTCTTAATGATAATCTCTAACTCAGCACTATGAGAGGTGAGGTCTGTCTTTGCAATAGCCTTTGAACCCTTTAAAAAGCCCTTGGTTCGTGCTTAAAGTTTCCTAACTTGATTAGGATGGAAATCAACAGTTTGAACACAATCAGAATATCAAGTTTCCAATTTTATCTTACTGTCTGCGCCAGGTTCACTCGAGCGATCTCCAGGTTCGCTCGAGCGAACTACCCTCTATTTCAGAACTGGGATAGACAGAACATTGTTCGCTCGAGCCAATGGAATGGTCGCTCGAGCGAACTCCCCTCTGGACTTGATCCGGAAATTCAGCTCTCTTTCACCAGCAAACTTCTTCTAATTCCTTCAGGCTTTCTTCATCTGAGTCCTTTCAATCTTCTAACTTCAAAGTCCTTAACAAATAAAACATTACAACTCAAAGACCCAGAGTTTTGTCCAACCCATGAATTTAGCCAACACTCAAAATCCTAACATAGGTCTAACTGTTTTTTTTTTTTTTTTAAAGAAACCCAACAAGATATCTTCCTCACTTTGCCCAGCTCTACCTTGATTTTAAAGGAGCCAAGCTCAAGCGTTGGGCTTAAACTTACACATTTTATGTATCAGACGAGCATGGGCTTAAACTTACGGACTCATATGTAATGTTAATCAAAGATTCAAATGTAGCCAGCGTCAACCTCTCGAGTGATGCCCTTAAATAGTTGTGCTCAAGTAGAGAATCCCCTAGATCTCGGCTCGATTTGCACATGACCCGAGCTCTAGCCCAACTGAAACGAGTTGAGACCCAACTTAGATCCTTAGAGCCCCATCTTTGACGCAGTTCCCTCACTGTCAGTCTGTCACCGCACCGCATTTACTTCTCTGCTTGAAAACGTTGGTTGAAACTTTTTTCTTTTCCTTCTTCTTCTGGAATAAGAAGCAGCAGTCAAGTACGGACCTAGGAAAGACATAGATACAGCTGAGAAAACAAAGATAGAGTAACAAAAGAAAGTCGTACCAAGTACCAACTAACTGCAGTTAAGGGTAGATAACCTACACATACTAACCCACGTATTTACATATCCACACCAGCATCTATTGAAAAATGAAAAGCAACCTCGACAGTCCAAGTCCCTTTGACTCGTGCGACTAAAATCATCCACTTCATTTAACCACCTTCCACACAATCACCATCACACGCAACGTCCTTGTCACTCATTCCAAGAGAGAATATAAGACAGGATCGGAGCTCCATGAAACCATGCAATGAAGCTTCTTTCACCAATGGCTTGTTGGGTATTTTGGTCATTTTTCATCCATGCCATCCTCCTCATCTCCTTCTCTGAAACCGCCACCAAGTCTCCGTCACGAAACGAGACGGACCGGCTCGCGCTGCTCGCTTTCAAAGCCGAGATAGCGGACGATCCAATCCAAACACTAAGTTCATGGAACGACTCGCTCCATTTTTGCAAGTGGCGAGGCGTTACGTGCAATCGCAAGCACCAACGAGTCAGCGTCTTGAACCTCACATCTCTCTCAATCGCAGGCACTCTCTCCCCACACATAGCAAAACTCTCCTTCCTCACAACCATCGACCTCTCCAACAACCGATTCCATGGCCAAGTCCCTCACGAACTCGGCCATCTCTTTCGCCTTCGGCGACTTCATCTGTCCTCGAACTCTTTCCGAGGAGAAATCCCAGCCGCCATAAGCAACTGCTCCAAGCTCTTTATCTTAGACATTTCGTCCAACAACCTTGTGGGAGAAATCCCTTTCGAGCTCGGCTCCTTGTCCAATCTCGAGCGCTTGTATCTTTACAAAAACGATCTTACTGGGAACATCCCACCTTCACTTGGGAATCTCTCCTCACTCACCAGATTATCTCTAAGAAGAAATATGTTGGATGGTCGCATTCCAGATGATCTAGGCCGGATTTCAAAACTGCGCTTCTTGCAAATCGCCGAAAATAATCTGTCTGGTACAATGCCTTCTTCCATTTACAATCTATCCGATATTTTCTTCTTCTCAGTAACGGATAATCAATTACGAGGAACCCTTCCTTCGAACCTAGGCCTCACTCTTTCTAATCTAAAATCGTTTTATGTGTCACAAAACCGGTTTACGGGTTCGATTCCGATTTCGTTGTCCAATGCCTCGTTTCTTGAAGTGTTGTGTTTTACCAATAATGATTTCACTGGAGGGGTGCCGATGGATCTTGGGAATCTGCAGTCATTAAATATACTGACTGTTGGGGGTAATCAAATGGGGACTGGCAAAGCAGAGGACTTGAAGTTTGTTGATTCATTGACGAACTGTAGCTATTTAGAGGAATTTGGGTTTCAAGAAAATCATTTTGCGGGGCCTTTTCCTAACTCCATTGCTAATCTCTCCACCCAATTGCATTGGTTAGCTATTGGAGAGAATCAGTTATCTGGAAGCATTCCTGAAGGGATTGAGAATCTCGTCCATTTGAGAACATTGTATATGAACAATAACCAACTCACTGGAGAAATTCCAGTTGGTATAGGTAAGCTTGGGAATCTCAGAAGATTGGGGCTGTGGGGAAATGGATTTTCAGGGAAAATTCCATCCTCCATTGGCAACATGACTGAACTGGGTGAGCTCTACTTGCAAGAGAATAACCTAGAGGGAAGCATACCCCCGAGTCTTGGGAATTGTCTGAAACTTTATGTCTTGAACATTTCTCAGAACAATTTGAGTGGCATAATACCTAAACAGTTGATGGCCACCTCTTCTCTGTCAATCTCCCTAAACTTGGCTCAAAATTCGCTGACAGGGTTCTTACCATCAGAAGTGGGTAGCTTGAAAAATCTTGGAGAAATAGATGTTTCGGAGAATAAATTAACAGGTGAAATTCCGCATACGCTTGGTGATTGTAAGAGCTTAGTCATCTTACGCCTGCAAGGCAACTTCTTCAATGGGACCATTCCTTCTTCTTTGAGTGATTTGAGAGGCGTTGAAGTACTGGATCTTTCACACAATAACTTGTCGGGGCAAATTCCAGAATTTCTAGGAAGTTTCCATGTTCTTAAGAACCTAAATTTGTCATTCAATGACTTTGATGGTAAATTACCAGACAAAGGGGTGTTTGGAAATGCAACCAGGGTTTCAGTCATGGGAAACCATAAGCTTTGTGGAGGCATCCCGCAACTGCATTTGCTTGAATGTGTTATTCAAGCATCTAAAAGACGAAAAATGCTCTTCTCTCTCATGGTATTTATACCAACAATTGCCATTGCAGTGTGCTTAATTTTCTCACCCTGCCTTTGTGCTGTTCTTTATGGAAGACAAACGTCGAGAACGAAGCTCTCGTCTACGTCCTTCATGGGAGGGCAGTGCACAAGTATTTCTTGCATTTCTTACTCAGATCTTCACAAAGCAACCAATGAGTTTTCTCCAAGCAATTTGATTGGTGTGGGAAGTTTCGGTTCTGTCTATATAGGAACTTTTGCTTCGAATAACACCACTGTTGCAGTTAAGGTGCTCAACCTTCAAAGACAAGGAGCCTCCAAGAGCTTCATTGCCGAATGTGAGGCCTTGAGAAATGTTCGACACAGAAATCTTGTTAAAGTCATAACTTCTTGCTCAACCATTGATTTTAAAGGCAATGACTTCAAAGCACTGGTTTATGAGTTCATGCCTAATGGAAGTTTAGAGGAGTGGTTGCATCCAAAAGAAGAAGAGGGCCATCATTTGAGGAACTTGAGCCTTAATCAAAGGCTAAACATTGCCATAGATGTGGCCTATGCTTTGGATTATCTTCATAATCATCAGGGGACTCCAATTGCTCATTGTGATCTAAAGCCTACTAATATTCTTCTTGACAATGACATGGTTGCTCATGTTGGTGAGTTTGGCTTAGCAAAGATCCTCTTTGAAACTACCAATAATTCTTCAAGAACTGATATTAGCTCCATCGCAATAAAGGGATCCATTGGCCATGTTGCTCCAGGTAACAGTTACATCCTTGGACTTTACATTTGTGACTTGTTTTGTTTAATTCTATGAAGGAATCCATTGGGTACTGCGTTGATCCAGGTAACAGTTTCATACTAATGCTTTTCTTCTTGTCTTGTTTTATTCATGAAATTTCATTGTAGTCGTGTGCCATGATCAAAAACTAATTATAGCGATATCAATTGTATGACCAATAAATATATCTATGCATCCATATGTGCAAAATTAACATAGAACTCATTGATAATGGGGATGTTAAATGGGGGGACGTTACCCAATTGGTACAATGATATATATTTTTTGCAACATTCTCCTCTGATATCTTTTTTTAGTTACAATTAATTCACTTGCGTGTGGGATCTGCAGAAACTGGCCCATCCATTTAATGAATGTTGCAAAAGTTTTTTTTTTCTAGTTGCATATGCACTTTCACACTTTTTATACCTTGCATTCATCCTAATCCCATGGCCCCTTTATGCAACAATCTATTTTACCGACATAGCATATTTGTTTTTTGTTCTTGACATGCCTAGATTCTCAAGCAATGAATCCTCCTTCCCTCCCTCCCTCCCTCTTGTGTACTTAGAGATGAAAATCCATGTTCTCACTTTAAAATCAAATCTGAGTTTTGTTGCTCTATATCTGAAACTGGAAGAATATTTACTTGCTTATGATTGTAACCAAAGAGAAAAATGAATTGCAGAGTACGGCATGGGAGGTGATGTGTCAACCGTTGGGGATGTGTATAGTTATGGGATCCTTCTATTGGAGTTATTTACAGGTAGAAGACCAACAGAAGACATGTTTAAGAATGGTCTAAGCCTTCGTGAGTTCGCAGAGATGGCTTTCCCTGATCGAGTGATCGAGATAGCAGATCCAATCATACTAGAAGAAAATAGTCGAGGCGACGTTTCCAACAATGTCGAAGGTGATAGGCAGAGGCTACTAGAATGCTTTGCTTCAGTTGTTAGAGTTGGAATTGAATGTTCCAAGGAAACACCAAAAGAGAGAATGCAAATGAAAGAGGTCGTGGCAGAAATGCTTGTGATACGGGACAAATTTCTAGGGGTTGGAATCTATTAAGGGAGATGAAAAATGATTTTTCACTTGAATGCCAAACAGCTCAAAGTAAACATATAGCTGGTAATGTTTAATCACAATTGGTCGTCGATTGGTGAGGTCATACAGTGACTCCTCATACATGATTCAGGCCGAGTAATGTTCATTTTCATTTCTCTAATTTCATGTAGTTGACTCTGCTTGTTTGCTTAAAATACTTAAAGAAGTGAATATATAAGAATTCATGATCAAATGAACTCCCTCAAAAAGATATATTAAAAAGGTGAGAGTGAAGAATAAAAAGTAGTCATATAAATGGAACCTTGACTTTCCTAAGATTTAAATTATGAGGTGATGACTGTGTATTTAGTTTCCCCATCCCTTGATTAAATCTTCCTTGAGGGTTGGTTTCTTGATGATCATTTTTGGATAATCATCCTTGATTCTTCATTTTTAACCATTTTAAGAAATAATTTTTTTTTAATATTACTAGAAATTCAATTACATGGAGCAAACATGCTCTTAAGGTATTTCCATGTAAGAATCTGCTTCTAAGGATCTAACATACTATTTCAATCTTAAGAGTTATTATGTTCAACTCCTATAAGTGTAATGTGCTATGTAGGGCTACAAATGGGTCAATCATTGGTGTAACCGAACTATCAAAAGTCACTAGTTTTGAATAAAGCAGGTATAGAAACTATTTGGATTTGGGAGGAATTTTGATCTGAATCCACATTCAAGTATATGGGATTTGGGGCATTCGAATTCTGAACCAAGACGATTACATCCATATAATGAAGATATAAATGGTTTCAAGGGCTAAGCTTGAATGCTTTTATATTTGAGGATCTAACTAGCTTTAATCATTTATCATTTAATAGCCACACTTATATACTAACAAAATTATTTTGAATCCCTTTTATCCACATCCAATTATACTAATGCATTCTACAGCTTATTTCTAGTCAGGATCTGTTTTTGATTTGATTTCAAATCCGGATACAACAGATAAGTTCCATGTCAAATATAGATCTATGAAACCAAGGGTGGATCCATGTTGATCTGACCTGGGGCGGTTGCCCTAGATCGAAACTACCAAAAAGCTGAACGGACTCTTGAGGCCTTGACCCATGACCAAGTAAGTTAAAATGATCACCCCACCTAGTTGATCATTTTCTTCTCTTCACTGCTGGAAAGGAAAAAAAAAAAAAAGAAACCTTACCCTTTTCCTTTGATCTCTATGGGAGAGTAAGACCACGTAGTTCGTCTCCATGCTATGACTGAAGGGGGAAGATGAAGACTCTTGTTTGCTTTTTCTCCACCATTATGTGATCTTGACCTTGCTTTCTTAGATGATGTTTCTCTTTTTATTGGTTTTATCATTTGGGTCGACTCCAAATCTGCCATTGTAGAAATTGTTGAGAGAAAATATGATAGAGCTTGGAGTAGGCGACGACATGGGAGAAGGGGTTGAAAGAACAACTATGCATGGTTTGTCTCTCTTGCCTTGTCTTGTATGAGTGATGGATGTCTTCATAGAGATGAGAAAGACAGCAACGTTGAACCTTCATTTGCATGAGACAAAGGCAAGGAAAAGAGGCATCTAGTAAGGCTCTAAATTTCTCTCCAAAGAACCCTAATGGAACCCTAGCTTAGGATCAATGGAATTTGATAAATTAGGGCTAAATCCTAACTCTTAATCTCTAAATCCAAATTCCAAACCTAAATCCCCAAATCAAAATTGAAACCCTAAGCCATAAACCACCAAATTCTAAATGCAAACCCTAAGCCCTAATTCCCTAAATTTTCGATTTTTTGGAGTTTTTCCTTGGACTATAATATGATTATTTTTAATTATGTTCATTTATAAATATTCCATGGTCTCATATAATAGAGGAGGTTAAGGAACGGATAAAGATTAAAAAGATACTAATTTTCACAATATAATGATTGTTACTTTTTTGGGGTCTTTAGAAATTCTCTAGTATTGTTGTAGTGTGTTTGCTAATTGATGCGCTAATTTTTTGAGGAATTGAAATGGCTTATTTATTAATTTGGTGTTTGTAGTAGGATTCCTTATGAAAAGATGTTGAAAATCATGTCTTTAACCTGAAAATTATTGGTAGTTGACAATGATTTTGACTCAATTGAATTTATTTTTAAATTAGATATGAAGATACCAAAAATAATCAACAACTAATCTATTTATATGCAATACTTTTTCTCCTTTTCTATTGTTAATGTGAAAAAAGGTCTAGCAAAAGATGATTGACCTTTCAATGGACCATTGTCCACCCCACCCAAACGAAATTCCTGAGTCTGCCACTATATTAAATGGATTCAAATCCACATGGAGCCAATCTCCACACCCATTCGATGTATTGTTTGTCGTTAAACTTGTAGGGCCCGGATGGAGATGATAGGGTAAGGGATGTGGCTGATATTTTGCATAGATGAAGGGCCATGGGAGATCTTTCGATCTCCTTGGTCCCAGCCCTAGGTGGGGCCCCATGCGGGCCCCACGTTGAGGTGCGCGACTATGAGGGCCCTCACCCTTATTCTCGTAGGAACATCCTCTTATATATATAAATAACCTTTTCATAAAAAAAAAAATACAAATTGAGATTCCCTTTCTTTAATTAATTTATCATTCCAAGACACTCATAATTAAACAAACCCCCCAAGCGATCCAAGCTGCTCAAACCGTCAAGACCACGGTTTGGCTGAGTGGTCAGGACTACGGTTTCTCTTTCTTTCGGAGATAGAGGTCCTGGTATCGATCCCTGATTCCCCCTCTTCAAGAACCAAAAGTTGAGTCCACTAGTACAGCCACCTGGGGCCACAGGGGTTTTACCCAGTTTTTCTCTGGTCCGGAGAAATTAGTCCGACCCAAAAGGGTTATAACCCTCCGTTGGTGAATTTAAAAAAAAAAACTCAAACCGTCAAACGTAATATCCCTCTCTCCTACCGTCATACTCGTACCTTCCTCGCTAAGAATTGTTTTTTCAGCTAATCTATCGTTGAGACCAAATAAGGAATCCAAGCCGCTCAAATTCAGTGCAACCCGTATAAAAAAAGTTTATTAGAGATTTTTTCATATATTATCAAATTCTTGATATTGCCACATCTCTAACCATACATTTGGGTTTCTAAATGCAGGAAACTAGTCAAACACAACATCTGGTCCAGTGAAAAATTGCTAATGATAAATTTCATTTCAGGCCCATATAATGAGGACAGCAACATGATCTTTTGAAAGGGGCACTCGTAAAGTGTTCCAATATGAAAATTGGCGTTGAAGAGTATGATACAATGTTTACAAGGGATTTAACCCGATAAACTTTTCCTTAACCACTTGCAATTTTTTGACGGCATCTACTATCTTCATTGTTCTCGGGGTGACTCTAAAGAGCAAGTAACTCCCACTTCGACTATAGAAACCAAGCACTCAAGAATTTGGATGTCCTGTCATAGTTGCTATTGGCATTGATTAAAATCTGAATTCACTTCTACCAAAAGTAGTTGCGGATCATGAACAATCTCTCCCAATTGGGTGCCCAAAGCCATCTTCGCAAATTCATGTAAATTTAAACCATCTTTGAACAAATCATCTGTTGGCCTTCTCCCAGTGAACATCTCCAACAAGAGAATTCCATAACTATATACATCTCCCTGTATAGATATTTGACCTCCCAATCCATATTCTAGAATACAAAAAGTCCAATTTCCACAAAAGGTCCAATTTCCATTGCAATAAAGAAAAAATAGGAGAGTATCAGGAATGGAAAGAAAATGGCAAAAAGATAGTTGCAAAATGAAAGGAATACATTTACATTAGATAAAAAAATATGTACGCTAAAGAAAACAAATGTAAAGAGAGAGAAATACCTGGAGGAACATATCCAGTAGACCCCTTCATTGCAATTGAGTTACTTTGATCATGAGATAAACTATAGCCAGTTTCACTGAGTAACTTTGCCAATCCAAAGTCACCAACATGGGCAATCATCTCAATGTCAAGGAGAATATTACTTGACTTTAGATCACAATGAACAATTGGCATTTGACAATGGTGGTGACGGTATTCCAAAGCGGAAGCTACCTCTATGGCTATGTTTAACCTCTGCGTAAAGCTTAAGTTTTGCAAATGATTTTGTCCATCCTCTTCTAAATGCAGCCGTTTGTCAAGATTCCCCTTAGGCATGTACTCAAAAACTAAAGCTTTGAAATCATTGCCTTTAAAGTCCAAACTTGAACAGACAGTGAAGACCTTGATGAGATTTGGATGCCGTACATTTCTCTCAGTCTTGCACTCCACCACAAAACTCTTTTGAGGCTCCTCTTTTTTCCAAGTTTAGAACCTTCACGGCAACAAGATTTTCACCCTTATCCATAATTCCTTTATACACAGAACCATAGCTTCCTATACCAATCAAATTATCTGAGGAAAATCCTTTGGTTGCTTCATGCACTTCTCTGTAGGATACCTTCATGTACTGATTTGCATTAAAGAGATAGAAGATGGTTTCTCAATATGTGAATTTGTTTTCCAATAACAAACAATGACGGTTAGAATTATAGTTGAACAAAAGGCCACACTAACTGTTGGAACCATTACTTTGACGAAAAAGGAGTCAACCCCTTCTTCTGAGGTATTCAAAGGGCAAGTTGGTAGTTGTAATTCTGAGATACCTCCGAAAAGCTTTTTATTTCCAAGGAATCAAATGACACTTGCATTATTGAAGACCCCTTCTTTTGTAACTTCACCCTCAAGATCATTGAAAGAAAGATTTAGATATTGTAGAAAAGGGAAGTTGCTGAAGTATTTAGGAACCTGCCCAGACGATTCATTGCTTGAAAAATCAAGTTGTTGAATGCTTTTCAAAGTACTCAAAGATGAGGGAATGGCTCCTCTAAAGTTGTTGTCCTTCATGTGGAGGTATTCCAATAGCACGCAAGCACCAAGCGTGCCAGGAATCTCACCAGATAACTTATTCCCTGATACATCCAATTCTCCGAGGTTGATTAGGCTACCCACTTCTCATGGTAGGGGCCCTGTCAGAAAATTATGAGCTAAAATGAGAGTTTGTGACAGGGAAGAGATGCCAAGAACTTGTTTGGGTATGGTCCCATTTATGTTATTCCAAGAGAGGTCCAATGCACTAAGATGCCGACATTTGCCAAGACTTTCAGGGATTCTTCCCCATAAGCTTTTATTGCTTAGGTGGAGTTCATTCAGTAGAGTAATGTTGCCAATCAATGTTGGAATTTTTCCTACTAATCTGTTATTATTCAAATTCAGTGCTTGCAACTTTGATCGTTCGCCAATATTGAAAGGAATCGTGCCAGTGAGAAAATTACTTTCCATGGCCAGTAAAATTAGAGAGCGGCTACGTGTCCCGACATCGGGCCGGATGTCGGGACGAATACACTTTTTCGTAAAATTAAGTTGGCAAGATTTTCAGCTCCAGAAGGAACGCTTCCTGTCAGCTGGTTCCTCCCCATGTAAAGATATCTTAGATTAGGTGTGAGGTTGAATATACAATTAGGGAATGTGCCTCCGAAACTATTTTCATGTAGACTTAATCCTTCCAAATGGCTGGAGTTACTAAGAGAAGTTAAAAAGCTCAAGTCATCGTCTGACCCCATTCCAAGTTGATTTTGGCCTAAGCTTTGCCATTTTAGACTTTTAAGGTCTTTCAAACTTAAAAGAACTGGTCCCACGATATTATTGAAACTGACATCAAATTTTTCTAGTTCGGAAGCATTTGAGAATGTAATGGGCATTGGTCCTGTAAAATGGTTGGCCCCCAACAAAAAGTTTTTCAAGTTAGGAAGATTGGTACCCAAGGCAGGCTTCCATGAAGTTCGTTAAGGAAAACACTGAAATTAGTGAGGGAAGTAATGTTATAAATGGAGTGGGGAACTTCACCTGACAGTTTATTTACAGACACTTGAAATACTTGTAGGCTTGAGAGTTGGCCTAGATTGTTCGGAATGCTTCCCTGAAGATTGTTAGATAATAAAGAGAGTGCAATAAGCGATGACAAATTCCCAAGTGAAGGTGGAATGAATCCCGTGAAATTGTTTTTGTCAAACCACAATGATTTGAGCTTTGGAAAGAGAATCAAGGTTGACAGGAATATTCCCCATGAATTTGTTATTTTCCAAATGAATGACTCTAAGGTCTGAGCAAGTTGTAAGGTTTGTTAGGATTTCACCTTGGAAGGAATTGAACCCAAGATTGAGATATTGTAGGTGGAACAAGCTGCCGATTTCTCAAGGGATCTCTCCATGGAAGCTGTTCTCTTGAAACTCGATTCTTCTTAGGAAGGAGAGGTTCCCCATATAAGGTGAAAGGGAACCTTCCAAGTCCAGTGATGATAAGTCCAAGATCATGACCCTTTGATCACCGGAACTGCATACAACTCCTGGCCACATGCAGAAATGAAGAGAATCATTCCATGAGCTCAAGGCACCGTGCGGATCCAATGTTATCTGTTCCTTGATGGCGAGCAATGCCATTCGATCGGTCGCATTTCCTAAAGCAGAGGCACATTCGACTGCTTGAAGGTTCATATGAAGAGAAGAAGACCAACACAGAGCAGATATGAAGAGGAGGCCATTGAGCAAAATAGCATGTGAATAAGAGCTAATACATAAAGAAACTAGAAGCACCCATCATTTATAAGACTAGTTCATTAGCAGTTAATGAGACCAACTTAACATTTTATGATTATGAGTGGCCCGCTGCCTACTTAGAATGCTCGTTTGTTATCAAGCCTTAGTCCAAACGCTCTAATTTACATCAAGAGTCTCGTGTCCAAGAAGAATGGCCAGGCGATGGGCCAATGGAGCCGGCTGCACCCAAGTTTGTCCAAGTCGGCTAAATGCGGGCCAAGTGTATTTGAAAACTATATGCTGCTTCAGTTGGTTGGAAATGCAGGGCTTGTCTAGGACTAAGAGGGTGTTTGTTTTTCTAGCCGGCTGCCCTAAAGATGACATTTATTTTCTCTGTTCAAGGAAGGAACTGGAGTCCAAATTGCACTTCATATATGTCGGATTCACAAACATGATTATTCCCAACTCAACATGCCTACTGGCAATGTGGATAGAGTTTCAAATCAATAAATAAATATACAGTCCATACTTGGTGCCAATTAGCTATGTCCCAGGAGTTTCTGACAAATGAATAGATAAACAGTCAGGACTTTGTTATCACATAATAACACTAGTCTAATACAATCCAAATCTAATCTAATCCTGAACTCATCCTTTTATATCCACTGTTTAGAATATTCTCTATTACACCCTGAATCTTACAAACCATACATAAGGTGAGTACCCCACCCCCCGACACCACCCCCCACTCCGCCCAAAAAAAACCCCACCCACCCCCAATTTATATCATCTTATTGCAGGCAAGGTGTGATCCCAGGGCCCATGTCATGTATTTCCACGGGCCAAACTTGATACTCATCCAACTGCTTAGCCTAGTCGAGGCTAGTATTTTACATGTCCCTGGTCTCATTGAGGTGTTTCCATCCCCTCCTCTTGATCAGCATTAATGAATGATCTAGTAGAGTAATGGAACTTGTTGAAAATGAAATGAGGAAGAGAGGAATAAAAAAATGAAAAAAGGAAAGTAATACTCAATTAGTACAAGTTTTTTTTTTTTTTTAATGTTCTGTTCTACTTGAGGTTCTGACGTTTCTTTGGAAAAGAGGAATACTCAAGCTAAGATTGAAATAGTATGTTGATCTTTAAAAATGAGATTTTATATTACAAAACCTTTGGGCCTGTTTGTTTACATTAAAATACATAGGAATTGAATGCGAAGGAATTTATGGTGAAATGAACTTATACCAAATGATTAATAAAAAGGTGAGGGAAGAAGAATATGAGGTGTGGGTGGGCGGCTGCCTGTGTGTGTGTTTGTTAAGCGGGGATATGCATGAAACAACACTCCACTTGCATGTAAGCTTTGTCAAGAGCCAACTAATAGGACTACATATGACATGATACAGGTATATGTATGAAGTAGCAGGCCAAAAATATCTCAGTGCTTACAGGCAAAAGAATCAAAATGTAGAATCAGAGGCCCATTAAAGAGAAGAAAAATGTAATATGACATAACCAATCGATGCCGAATTGTGATCAAAATTCAAGCAATCTGTGTCCTCTTGGTAGATCACCAAGAAAGAGATCAAACTCTAATTATATAATCAAAAGAAGCATGCTGACATTAGTGTAAGGAGTCAAATTTCATATCTGCTTGTAGATTCCAGCCCCCTGAAATTTATCCCTTATCACAAGCATTACCGCGGTGACTTCTTTCATTTGCATTCGATCTATTGGTGCTGTCATGGAGCATGCAATTCCGACTCTAAACACTGAAGCAAAACATTCTAGCACCCTCTGGCTTTCACCTTCAACATTGTTGGAAATTGGATCTGCTATCTCCATCACTCGATCAGGGAAAGCCATCTTCACGAAATCATGAAGGCTTAGACCATTCTTAAACATGTCTTCTGTGGGTCTTCTTCCCGTAAATAACTCCAATAGAAGGATCCCATAACTATACACATCCCCAAGGGTTGACACATCACCACCCATACCATACTCTGCATTTCATAATGTCTGGTTAAAATAATTAGCAAGTATATTTTTCTTTAGATATAGAGCAACAAACCATAAATTAGATTTTAAAGTGAAACTAAGGATATTTATTTTAGAAGTACAAGAGAGAGGGAGCATTCATTTCTTCAGGACCCTAGACATATTAAAAAGAAATGCTATGTTAGTAAAATAGAGTGTTGCATGAAGTAGCCATGAGAATAGGAAAAATGTAATATTTTAAGTTGAAAAATAAGCTAAAGACTGTAGCAATGCATATGCCACCAGTCAGAGCTTTTAATGAGTAACATTCATTTGATGGATGCGCCAACTTCTTCAACTTCCGCCCAGGAGTGAATTAATTGAGAGTAATAAGAGATCTCTGATAGGAATGTTGCAAAACCTATGTCTCATTGTGCTAGTTGGGGAACTTCCAATCATTTAACTTCCCCATATAGGGAGAGTTATAAGGTGATTTTGCAAATATGGATGCACAGATATTTATTGGTTGTGTAATTTGATTCTGCTAATTAGTAGTTGATCATGGTACATGATTACAATGAAATTTCAAGAATTAAAAAAAAAAAACCGGGAGAAAAGAAAAAGGATGAAACTGTTGCCTGGATCAATACACCCAATGGATCTCTTTATTGAATTAAACAAAACAGGACATGAATGAAAATTGCAAGGATGAAACTGTTACCTGGAGCAACATAGCCAATGGATCCCTTTATTGCGATTGAGCTAATATCAGTTGTTTTAAAATTATTGCTAGTTTCAAAGAGGAACTTCGCTAAGCCAAAATCGCCAACATGAGCAACCATGTCATCATCAAGAAGAACATTATTAGGCTTTAGATCACAATGAGCAATTGGAGTTCCCTGCTGGTTATGAAGATAATCCAAGGCATTAGCCACATCAATGGCAATGTTTAGCCTTTGATTAAGGCTCAAATTCCTCAATTTATGGCCCTGTTCTTCTTTTGGATGCAGCCACTCCTCTAAACTTCCATTGGGCATGAACTCATAAACTAGAGCCTTGAAGTCATTGCCTTTGAAATCAATGCTTGAGCAAGAACCTAAGATTTTAACAAGATTTCGGTGTCGAACATTTCTCAGGGCCTCACATTCAGCAATGAAGCTCTTGGAGGCTCCTTGTCGTTGAAGGTTGAGTACCTTAACTGCAACAATGGTTTTGTCTGAAGCAAAAGATCCTCTATAGACCGAAGCGTAACTTCCCACACCAATCAAATTGCTTGAAGAAAACTCATCTGTTGCATTGTGAAGATCTAAATAAGAGATACTTGTGTACTGTCGTCCCATGGAGTAAGTCGACGAGAGCTTCATTCTTGACTTTCTTCTTCTATAAAGCATAGCACAGAGACATAGTGTAAAAATTAAGCACAGTGCAATGGCAATTACTGGTATAAATACCTTGAGATCAAAGGATTTTTTTCGTCTTTTAGGTGCCTCAATAACGCATTCAGGCAATTGCAGTTGTGGGATGCCCCCACAGAGGTCACTGTTTCCCATGACTGAAACCACACTTGCATCTCCAAACGCCCCTTTGCCTGGTAATTTACCATAAAAATCATTGAGTGACAAATTCAGGTTATTAAGGAAAGGGAAACTCCCTAGAAATTCCGGAATTTTCCCGTTCAAGTTATTGCGTGAAAGATCCAACACTTCAATGCCTCTCAGATTACTCAAAGACGAAGGAATGGTTCCACTGAAGAAGTTGCTCTGCAGGCGTAAGAGCACTAAGCTTGTACAATCACCAAGCGCCGGAGGAATTTCACCGGTTAATCTGTTCTCCGAAACATCTATTTCTCGAAGATTTTTCAAGCCACCCACTTCTAATGGTAAGAACCCTGCCAAAGAATTGTGAGCTAAGTTGAGCGAGATTGACAGAGAAGAGATGCCCATCAGCTCTTTTGGTATTGCACCACTCAAATTGTTTTGAGAAATGTTCAAGAGGTTAAGTTTCCGACAATTCCCAAGACTCGAAGGTATGCTTCCCTCTAGGTTATTCTCTTGCAAGTGAAGTTCAAGCAGTTCGGTCAAATTTTCAATAGACGGCGGAATTTTCCCTGAAAACTTATTTCCGAACAAATCCAATTTTTTAAGATTCCAAAGCTTGCCAAAGGCAGCTGGAATTTCGCCCATGAGAAGGTTATTGTTCATATACAATGTGCTCAACTTGACGAGATTCTCAATCCCCTCCGGAATGCTTCCAGATAACTGATTTTCTCCAATAGCTAACGAATGCAATTGGGAAGAGAGATTAGCAATGGATTTAGGAAAAGGCCCTGCAAAATGATTTTTTTGAAACTCAAATTCCTGTAAATTGCTACAGTTGGTCAATGAATCCACAAATCTCAAGTCCTCTGCTTTTCCAGTCCCCATTCGATTACCCCAAACAGAAAATATCCTTAAAAACCGAAGATTTCCAAGATCCATCGGTACCCCTCCAGTGAAGTCGTTATTGGGAAAATAAACCTCTTGAAGCAATGAGGCATTGGATAACGAAACCGGAATCGAACCCCTAAATCGGTTTCTCGACACATAAAACAGCTCGAGATTAGGAAAAGCGAAGCCTAGGTTCCAAGGAAGGGTTCCTTGTAACTGATTAGCCGCTACCGAAAACATGAAAATATCGGATAGATTGTAAATGGAAGAAGGTACTGTACCAGACAGGTTATTTTCGGCGATCTGCAAGAAACCCAGTTTTGAAATCCGGCCTAGATCGTCTGGAATGCTACCATCCAACATGTTCCTTCTTAGAGACAATCTGTTGAGTGAGGAGAGATTCCCAAGCGAAGGTGGGATGTTTCCAGAAAGACCATTTATATAAAGAGACAAGCGCGTGAGATGGGACAAGGAGCCGAGCACGGAAGGGATTTTCCCCACGAGGCTGTTCGACGAAATGTCTACGACCAAGAGCTTGGAGCAGTTGCTTATAGCTGCTGGGATTTCTCCTTGGAAAGAGTTAAAGGACAGGTCAAGTTGCTGAAGCCGAAACAGATGGCCGAGTTCGTAAGGGACTCGTCCATGGAGTCGGTTCTTGGAGACGTTGATGGCTGTGAGGAAGGAGAGGTTCGCTATGTGAGGAGAGAGAGATCCTTCCAAAGATAGAGATGTTAAGTTCAAGGCGCTGACTCGTTGGTGCGTGCGACCGCACGTAACGCCTCGCCACTCGCAGAGATGGAGCGAGTCGTTCCATGAACTCAATGCTTGTAATGGATCGTCCGTTATCTCTGCTTTGAAGGCAAGCAGTGCGAGCCGGTCTGTCTCGTTTTGAAACGGAGTCGTCGTTGCGGCTGCGGAGAGGGAGATGAGGAGGATGGCGTGGAGGGTAAATGACCAAAATGCCCAAGAAGCCATGGGTGAAGAAGTGAAGATTCTGCCTTGTATATAGTTGCAGGAAGGGGGAAGCTCTTGTGTTGCATTTTAGCCTGGATGGAGGCGGCTGAGACCAATGATTGAAGAGAGGATTCATTAGATGATGATAAGGTCATCTGATGTATACGTTGAAGAAAATGCAATGCGAGGGAGAAGTCGACTTTGGATAAGGATGGGATCATCTCGGCTGTATGGTTTTTTTTTTTTTTTTTTTGGTAAAACTCGGCTGTATGTTAGGTGAAGCCGAAGAGAATTCAATGCGAGGAAGAACATGAGGGGTATTTGTTGGTTGACGGGGACAGCGGAGGAATGGGCCGGGCCGGGCCGGGTTCCCCCCAGCTCGGTACATATTTTCCAGGACACCAATACACAGAATATTGAATTTAGGAGGCAAACGGGTCGGGTCGGGTCGGGTCGGGTCGGGACAACAGATGAAGCCCACTTCGAAGGTCTAAGCTAACCCGCCGCCTTTTATTTTGAAATGGGTCATAATGTTGCAACCCAGAACCGTGGCAGGTCAACTTGACCCATCTAAACCCGCACTTCGAAAGAGGCCGAATACGGGTCAACCCGATCGACCACTGTAACTGTAACCAAAGAAGAGGAGGAGGAGGAGGGCTAATCATTTAGCAAGAGAATTCCATAACTATATACATTTCCCGCGTACACATTTGACTTCCCAATCCATATTCTGAAATACAAGAAGTCCATAACTATATACATCTCCCGTGTGCACATTTGACTTCCCAATCCATATAGAAGTTAAATTTGACTTTTGATGATAATTGGGTCATCTCGCCTGTCTGCTAGTGGAAGAAAATTAAATGGGAGGCAGAAGATAAGGTATTTGTTGTTGTTCACGGACTTGACATATTTCCGAATACATCGATTAGAATATTGAAATAATACATGCCATGCAAATTTAAAGGTGGCAAATGAGTCGGGTCGAGAAAACAGGAGAAGCGCACTGTAATTGTCTAGCCCATGACGAAAGTTTTTTAAACGGGTCACAATGTTGCAACCCACAACTGTAGCAGGCCGACCCAACCCATCTAAACCTGCAGTTTGAAAGAGGACGAATACTCGTCAACCCAAACTGACCTGTGTAACCAGAGAGCCAGGGGGTTCAGGAAGAAGCTTGTGAACTCAAGATTTAAAAAAAGAGGAGGAAGAGTTGTGAGAAGCACCAGGATTTTGAAGGAGGGAGAGAAAGAAGCATTGTTGGGAGAACAATGAAAAAATTGCCAATGGAAACGAAGAAGTCATCGTAAAGAAGACACCTTAATCTGCACCATCCATAGCCTGAAAGGAAAAAAATTGCGTAAACATGACTCCCCTCCCTCTCTTCCCGTATACGTACATTAGTTCTTCGAGCCGGCATTCGGCCATAAATGGTTGAAGTTTAAGTATTTCCCACAAAATATTGATGTGATATCTTAGGGGCATTCGAACATCACTCCAACACAGGTGCACACAAGGGTTCACCGGTACTAGCCGAAAAGAGACTCGCACCCTTAACCTTACCTGCCTCGAATACCACTTGTGGGATCTCAAACCTCATTGAGCTACCACTTATCATAAAATTTATTGGTGATAGGAAACGACACAACAATGATTTTATTGTCGGTTGGTTGTATTAGGATGACATTCAAGCATCACTCCACCATGGGTGCATACAAGTGCATGTCATGTGATGTAAGTTAGCTTCTAGTAAAAGTAGATGGTTATAGCCATCAATCTCCGATGGTTCTGGTTTTGGAGCATCCCACCTCATCCATGCATGGGCCTCTATATCAATTCTTCGTGGGCCTCGATAGATGGCACTCTTGAGGCAGATTTTTGTCATACGAACATGGCCTCTATATGAACTGGGCATGTTTCTGTGGACTGTGGTGTGTTTTTCATGGAATGAAAATGGTTTATAAGAAAGCATGGTTTGTTAATTTTCTTTGTTAACATTTCTTCTAGTTTTTATTTTAAGGAGAATATTTTTTTTCGATTTTGAAGAAAGAATATTTAAACTCAATAGGAGAAGAACCACTGTAAAAGTACATTTTACTGTGGAAAATATGTTTTTTTTTTTTTTTTTTGCAAAGATTTTTTTTTTTGTAGAAATCAAGCTTTCAATTTTTATGTGTCATAAAAATACAAAATCACGGTGGAAATAAAATGATATTATCCTATCAAAGCTTATTTGCATAGACTGAATCTTAAATAAAGAGCTTTTTTACATTAAGAAAATCCAGTACGCTTAGCAAACAATTCTAATCTTCCATGCGTCTTTTCTTTTTTTTTTCCTAGGCAAACAAAATCTACCGGCTCGTAAAAGACATTTTTCAAATTCAGTCTCATTAAATGTGTCTAGCCATCTCATATAAGTTCAGAAAAAACGGTTCATGGGTGGATTAAGGGAAATTTATTAGTTCCATCCATCGGAGTCTTTCGCGTGCTTCATACATTAGCGGATATGGTATCAAGGGTGCTGGTTATGCACTGCTGGAGTATTGGTTATAAGTTATAATGGGTTTTTTATTATTATTATTATTTTTTTAAATTGATTATAATGGCTTAGGTCAGGAGTAACAATGTTTGTGACTATATTCCTATCCCAAGCCAATTGGTTAGGAGTATAATGGTGCATGTCACCAGTTCTATATAACGACGGTCAACATGATGGCATTATTTAGATTTAGGTGAGCCCCTCACGGTGTTCAATTCTCACAGTTTCATGCATGGTTTTTCATTTTATCACATAGAATTGATCTCACAATGCCATCATGATGATCGTCAATAAAACTTAATATATCCATCCGGGGCTCACCTAAATCTAAATTAGATCACATGCACACCCAATTATGAAACCCGCCGAAATTTGACTACAATCAGAATCAATTGTATGAATCCGGGATTGATCGTGTGTTTAACTTACCTTATTTTCTACACATGATGTAGATATGGTTTTAACAATACAACCACACATGATTTCACCATACTAGTTCTATTCATAGTTCATTAGATACTAGCAAAATGCCCCCGTGCTTAGCACGGGCGTGCATTAGAATTCATACAAAAAATATCATTTAATTTCATAACATAAATAAAAATTTTAATTTTGATTTCATATTTTTATATTTTATAAAATATGAAATAGAAGTATCTCTGGCACATAAAAAATTTATTGACTTTCTTTAAAAAATCATACAATTGAGATTTTAAATAAATAATATATATATATGTATATGTATAATTTAGAATGTTTAGTAGAAACATGAAATATGAAATATTGAGATGAAAAAAATTAAAATATGAGATTTTCCAATTAGAGGCAGGTTTAGCAGTGAGTTGGTTGAGTTCAGGGTAGGTATAGAAGTTTTTATACTTTAACGAGAGCCTTGTTGGGCTAAATTTTGGTTTGTTTGACTTGCCTTCCTATTGATAAAATTATTGTTACTTACCTTTGTCTAAAACCCATATCATAACAACAAAGAAAGGATAAAAAAAAGTAACAAGGGAGACCAAGCTTGGATGAGGACCGAATAAAGAGAGATAGAGAGGTGTTCCTAGACGAGGGCAAATGGGGGAGAGAGAGAGAGAGAGAGAGAGAGAGATTTGAATGGCATTAAAAAGGACAGTGTCATTTGGAAAGAGGGAGAGGTGTTTCTATGTCGCACTATCAAAATTATATACTCTAATTAGAGCAAATATAACTATAGATTGATGTTTGGAAAGTAAATGTTAAATAAGAATGATAGCTTGAAATTTAGAACTATGGCACACATTGAGAACCCGATATGAGTAATTTGGATGAAACACATCTTTTAGCACAAAGATTAGGTATGATGATGGCTGTTATCAAATACTGTAATATATACGGAAGACATATTCCTAAAAACTCAATACTATATTTTCATAAAAATCCAACATGTTTATATATGAGAAAGTTAGGCCCCGAGTGTGTCAAAAACATGATATACTATTTGGAAATGATAAAACTTCATATACATGTGCTACTAAGCAGTGGAATTAGGTTATGTAAGCTCATTAATTTTCAGCATTGCATGCATCACAATCATAGAGGTGGGAAGATGAAAAGGTACGAATGTTCCTCACCTTTAGATTAGATGATCTACAGCACAAGTTGAACGTGTATATATATAAGGGAGATGCTCCTATAAGAGATATCTCTCATCTTATATGAGAGGTAGGAATAGGGGTCTTCACATTTAAGTTGAGATAGGAGTGGGGTCCTCATATTTAAGTTGTTGGCATTAGATATAGATGTGAGGTCATCCACCTTAGCTCTCATAGTAAGGTGAGAGCATCTCTCATATGAGCATCTCCCTGTATATATTATGGGAGGTGCTCTTGTGAGAGACACTCTCACCTTACTATAAGAGATAAGGTGAGAGCCCTCACATCCATATCCAATGTCAACAACTTAAATATGAGGGGGCCCACCTTTATCTCTCATAGTAAGGTGAAAGTATCTCATACAAGAGCACCTCCCATTATATATATATATATATATGTTTTCTATGTAGTCCAAAAATAAGTCAAGTATTCCCACATAATTCAGCCACGCAACAATTTTAAAATGATAAAAAGGAGAAAAGAAATGTATGGAAGAGTGGAGTTGTACACAAACTCGTAAATACGTAGATAAAAGCAAAGCTTCGACCCCTCCAAGTGACTGACAGTTGGAGAGATCAATGTATTGATATCGAGATAGTAGGTAAAACAGGCGTACTAAGTGAACCAACACAAATGTTACAACCCTCATTGATGCTGCTCCCATCAATAAAATCTAGCAGCATCCATACGTCTATCTTTCTTTTGTGGGGAAGAGGAAATGAAACTTGAGAAAGAAAGAGAGATTTTTAGAGTTGAGGTAATGGAAAATTATTGGCTTTGTGCAAAAAAATTATTGGATTTGTGCACTATGTGATTTTGAGTAGTGAAGAGAAGAATTGAGAGGCGTTGAGCATGGATGGTGGAAATTTAATTTATTGTATTAAATAAGATCTAATTGGATTACTGGATTTATGCATCGTGCAATGTTTCGTGGTTTTGAGTTATGAAAAAGCATTTCCAGGTTTGTAAGGGATTGAGAGATGTTGAAGGATGGATCAAAGAAGAATTTAATTATTATATTCAACAACACATAAGATTTTCTGAGCTTAAAAGTTAAAAAGCTATCTTGAAGGAGTCAAAATCAATTGATCCATAGTCAAAATCAATTGAATTGATTTCTCAATTGAATCCACTCACTCTCATATATAATATAATATAATAATGCTCATTTTGGGCTCCATGGGTCTGAAATGGCTAAGCCGAACAGACTTGGTTTAGCTTGAGCTTTGCTCGAACTTTAAACAAGCTAGTCAATCAGAAGCCAAGTTGAAATTAGCTTAATTTTTGCTTCTCTTGAATAATTACATGTCTATTTCTACATGCATCACAATCTTGAGTTTATATTTTGGAAGAGTAAAAACACATGGACATGCACGGGCAACGTAAAGGTCAAGCACGAGCCGTATCCTTAACATGCGGAGATTGAGCAAGCTGAAGCGAGCAAGGCCAAGTCTATACTTGACATGTGACTTATGAGACAGTCAAGCAAAACTAGCTTGTGAGCCAACTTGACCACCCTAATCTTTCTGTAGCATTTCTTTTTAAGCCGCAGTACATGTATAACTACAAATGGAGAAGTAGTTAACTAGGTACAGATCAAAGTACCTAAATCCCTGGGGACTAAAGAATTAGAGCTGATGCTTAACTTTTCCACGTCAAATTATATGAGTAGTGTAGGAAATGGTGATCGATTACCATATCTAAACAACCATATATATCCATACATTTAAATGCAAAAATGGGAGATTGTTCAACGTTCATCTTTAGACCTTACAACATTTGATCAAGTGACTGATAGTAAGGAGCATTCATGATAAGGCAGTGCCTGTTATGTTGATGGAATCTAAAAGATATTCTATAAACAACCCGGGCCCGAGATCCGGGCTAACCCGGATCGCGATGTCTTCATACTTACTCCCATAAATCCTGAATTAACCGAAATTAAGACAAGACTCACAAGGGATCTAACATGCATACCTGTCAAATGTACATTTTTGCGGAAATACATATATACATTGACAATATTTGACTTTGAAAAAGTAAAGGGGTTTCCGGGATTTCTAGATTGGTCTACTCAAACAATCAGCCAATGTGTGCAGAAATAAACAATATGCAACGGAAAATAAATCAACAAGCACACACCACAAGGACACCAATTTTTAGGTGGAAAACCCTAACCGGGTGAAAAACCACCGATCCAAATTGGATCAAATCAAGCACTATGAATCTCGCAATTACAAGAAACTCAGATCTCCTCCCTAGATATCCCCTACCCAAGGACTGAAATTACATTGTGTCGCTTCACGCTTCAACGACTTCACACCGTTGATTGCAACAGATCCAAACCAGCACTTGATTCCTCAAATCTTCTCGCAGGAAGATAATCTTCTACAAAGGATGCAGAAGAAGTGACTCTAGAGAACTTGGCAGCACAACAACATAAAAACTCTAGAGAAGAATACTCTCAATAAAAAATCTCTAACTCAGAACTTTGAGAGGTGAGGTCACTCTTTGCAATAGCCTTTGAACCCTTTAAATAGTCCTTGGTTAGTGCTTAAAGCTTCCTAAGATGTTTATGACTAAAACAAGCAGTTTGAGCACAATCAGAACAGCAGTTTCTAATTTTCGTAGGACACTCTGCGCCAGGTTCGCTCGAGCGATCTCCAGGTTCGCTCGAGCAAACTACCCTCTGTTTCAGAACTGGGCAAGATAGAACACTGTTCACTCGAGCCAATGGAATGGTCGCTCGAGCGAACTCCCTTCTGTACTTGATCCGGAAAATCAGCTCTCTTTCTCCAGCAAACTTCTTCTAATTCCTTCAGGCTTTCTTCTTCTGAGTCCTTCCAATCTTCTAACTACAAGGGCCTTTTCTAAATAAGAATTACAACTCAAAGACCCAGAGTTTTGTCCAACCCATGAATTTAGCCAACACTCAAAATCCTAACAGACTTTATATTACAAGTAAAGTTCACATATGCAAAATTATAGTCCAACAAAGACCACCACTGCACATTCAAAATACAATGCAGGTGGTGACTAATTACATTTCAAAATTAATTATTACAAAAGTTGTTGGGATTGGTGTATGCCCTAAAGCCCACTAGCTGCTTTTTTCTCTCTGTTACTGGATATTTATTGGTTATATATATTGGAATGATTCTTTCTCTTTAAACATGTGTCTATGTATGGTTGTGTGTAAGGCCCATTGTTTTCTAATAATTGAATCAGGTGTGAAGTGGCTTCACACAGATAGGTCTGATTCATGGATATTGGAAACAACAGATTTGTTCATAACTGAAAGATGGAGTTGGGCACTTCATCTTGGTATAAGTTATAATGAGATACTCTCCTATATAGGGTGACATACCTAAGTCACGGGAGGGCTTTCCCGGATCTATCTCATTAGTGCATGTGTCATGCATTGAACAGGACCATTGTAGGTGTGATCTCTATAATAGTACTAT
This sequence comes from Umbellularia californica, assembly GCA_028538565.1. Taxonomy (NCBI): domain Eukaryota; kingdom Viridiplantae; phylum Streptophyta; class Magnoliopsida; order Laurales; family Lauraceae; genus Umbellularia; species Umbellularia californica. Next base: position 106,740,992 of record JAPQWN010000001.1, read on the forward strand.
CACAGAGAGAGATCAAATCACCTCATGCTACTAAGTGACCGGTGCTCTTAATCTTGAGCATTTGTGGATGAACTGACGAAGTCAAGTTCTTGTGCTTTAATTCACTATGGGTGAGATTCTTTTCATGGGTCAACAGCTCTGTGAGTTAGGTACTCGGGCTCGATCAGTTGGGACATGCAAATGCAATATAAAATCTATGCCATCTACTGATGGATTGATCGTCCCCTTAGAATTATCCGATTGATCATCAAAATCTAAGATCTTAGTATATGGATGTTCCATATTGATATTGAACTTGTGGGTCGCTCCCGGGATCAAGAGAATAATATCAGGATGATGATTAAGTCAAGGATATGAAGTTCTAAGGTTTGAGATTTAATCGAGAAGGTTGATAGTACATCGGATAACCTGACTCGATTGAGGATGTTACATAGAGGGGCATTTAGATCATTGCACTTGGTAGGTCGGAGACAACAGTCATTTTATGACAAGCTTATTTCATACTTAATATTTGTCCCTGGAGTGCAACCATAACTCTCTAGTGGAATGAGTTAAGGTTAAAATGGTCTTAATGTTGCTATGGGTTTAGCATGGACATTTTGGTCATTTTGGGAGCCAAGGGCAAATATGTCTTTTGGTCCCTTCTCTAGTCACTTTCCTATATTGGCATGGTTTCCTAATTTAATTAGGAGATGAGGTTGAATTATTTTATGGAAAAATAATTTTGAATTTAAATTCAAATAGGCCTTAATGGCATACATGAATTTAATTCTAGACAAATTATGGACATGTGGGCCACAGTGTGGGCCATAGCATGTGGGACGTCCAAGATGGGAATGTCCTAGTGTGGGGTCTTCAACTTTGAGTAGGTCTCTCTACTTGGAAGGTTGGATTCCTCCTTGGATAAGTATTCCTATAATAAAGTTTCCTTTTTATTAGAAACTTGAGATTAGTAAGTGTTGTACAACTAGGATTACTAATTGCTAAGTTTAAGGGATGCTCATAGTTAGTTTCCTTTTCTAATTTGGAATGGATCTAGAAAGGAGTTTAATCTTAAGGGTTACTATTTCTTTTTAGTAATTCCAAGAGAATTAGAAAAGAGACTACTTAGTGAGCAAGGAAACTTAGTTGCAAATCTATAAAAGGGGAGACATACCTTGGGCGTGAATCACCTTGAAACATATAGAAGTCCCACACGCCCAGCATCTTTGGAAATTAAGGAGAGCTTTATGTGCTAATTGTTTTCCATAGAATTCCATTCTAGAATCTCATCTCAAAACCTAGATTAAGGTTCCACCACCTTAGCCAATCAGATTAGGATCTTGAGATAGAGGAGAAGATTAGAAGAAGAATAATTCCTGCAGAAATTCCAGCAGCATAGTAGCTGATTGCAGACCTGATCTTGTCCCTTTTGCATCAGATTTTCAGAGGTTTAAAGCTTGCAAATCTTTGAGGTAATAGTCTTCTATAATCTCCTTTTAATTAGACACATGTTGATTATGATTTCATGGAGTTTCTACGCGATTCTTTATGGCTGATTTCCGCTGCATAGTGCAGAAATCAGATTTTTTAAAATCTGTCATGCTTTGTATCAGCCATAGTTGTCTCTATATGAGAAGTTTCAGATCTGAATCGCGGTTTTCTTCAAAAGTATTTATCAAAATAATTCGAGTTCAATCGGCCTCCGAACTATGTCCATTCCACTAATCCTCCTAGAGGTATCGGATGGGCCTCCTCCGCAGGCGGCGCGGCCTCTGTAAGGCCGGGACGGGCAACTGGGCCTGTAATGCCATCAATAACACTATGAACACAACGGTTCAGCAATGTATAAACAAATTTATGATAACTCACGCTAAGCCTGTCCATTTACCAGTGTAACAACTTTAGACAATTAAATCTAAATCAGTGCAATATCTTGTACAGTGTAGCCAATTGATAATCGATGACTAAATTACAAATACAAGAGTATTATCATCATTCAGTTCAACTTCTTCCCAAGGGAAGTGTTAGTCAGTTCATTTCATTAATTTCGTTCATTTCGTTTATTTCATTCATTTCGTTCATTAGATGGCTTACGGGACTATTCAGTCCGATATTATTAGGTGGCTTATCAATTCAGTGACTTTTCAGTCTATATGTGGGATCTACTAGTGTCTTGATCAGAGATCACTGGCATCACCACGAAGCTCCGGAACACCCCAATCATCTGCTGCAACAGGATTAATCATTGCATTGTTACATTTAGTAAATTTCATTGTATCATTAATCATTACATTATTACCTTTAGTAACTGTTCATTAATTCATTGTGTCATTAATCATTACATTGTATTTAATCAATGTTGTTCCATACGAGTTAGAAATTCCCTATTCATTTCCGTTTCTATTCAACTTCTGTCACATCTAAACAACTAATTAGGTGGAAACGTTGGTTACCAAACGCACGTGTTATTTTCGATGGACATCACATTTATATATTTAATGTGTGCATTTAGTTCCCAAAATTTTCACCCTCAATTTCAAAATCCACTTACTCACAATAAATATTTGGGCCAACATTCAAGTTCACTGGCGGTTAGCCGGAACTTGGTTGGCGGCTAGCCGAAATCTCGTCGGCGGCTAGCCGGAATGTAGCTGGCGGCTAGCCGAAATCTCAATTTCGGTTAACCACCAATTCGCGGTTAGTTCGCGGTCAACTTTCCAAAAGCTGGCATTTTTTACAAAAATTCTGACTCGATTTCGGTTACCTCACGGTTACCTTGCGGCTAGCTTTCCAGAAGCTCGCCCATTTTACAGATTTTGACAGTTGGCTCCACAGTTATCCTCGCGGCTAGCCGAAATTCACCCAGAACTACATTTTCGAGCTTCAGAACTTCTGAAGCAAATCTTTGAATATGAGTTCATGGAACTCAAATCTCTCCAATAGTCTATAGCATCCAAGAAAATCATACATTGGAATAGTCATTGACCCATTTCCATTCAATCCATGACAATCTCATTCTACAACAAAGAATGGGTTGAGAACCCATTTCCTACAATTTAAGAAAACTTGTAATCTAGCATTTCAATCATAAATGTGCATTACACTTGCCTCTATTTGGAGATTGATGAGGAAAACCCCCTTCTTTAACTTAGGTTGAGTGGAAACTTCTCAACTTGAATGCCTCTCTCCAAGAAAGTCCAAGAAGAAGGTGGAGAAGGTGGAGAAGATGAAGTTCTCCTCACTTGAATCACTTCAAAATCCCGCTTTTGTGCTTGGTGGAGTTGAAACGGAAGAAGGAAGAAGAAAAAGGAAGAAGGAGATGAGCCTAGGGTTTAGAATGAGCTGAAGATGAGTTGAATGAACTCATTTCACTCTTTTAAGCCCATTTTTGCACTAAAGCCCCTAATTTCTCTCTCATTTACAATTCAAGTCAAATGAAGGCTCACTTGGCCAATTCATTGTTAAATGACATCGAGCCTATTACGAAAGTCAATGTATTCGTCGAGATACACGTGTTGGTATCACGAGTTTCCGTATCCGACAAAATACGTGTAAATCCGTATTTACGAAAAAGTCTTTGTTTCCTTTGTTTGAGTCTAATTCTCATTCAATTTGTTTAATCTCTTCATTATCATTTCATTAAGTTCATTTGGGACTAATCTCATTGAGTTTAATCACTAACTATCATTAGTTTAGTTAAACATGATTAATTAGCATTAATTTCAATTAATTAGAGTTAATCTTGATTAACTCGGGGCAGGGCCTTACAGACACTTTGAGAAAAAAAGATATTTTGCCAACATTTAATCTATTGTGCACGTGTGTATAGAAGCGTGAATAATTAGGATTTAGATCAACCACACATGAAGAGAAAGTCAAGACATTTGCGTGATTCGGCGATGTGCTTACGTCAACGACCAAAGAAATAACTCTTTACCATTACATTCTTAGTCTCATATTGTCACAGATTGCATATACCCTTGACCCAAAACCTGGTCTCTACTTAACCAAATGGACAAATTCGGTTAACCCGGAATTCAAGACACATAAACCCAACAAAATCAATCAATCATTTTTCAAACTAGCCGAAAGCCCAGATAATTCTCCACCAATAGATAAACTGTGCAACTTCATTGAGAAAAATGAAGAACCTTCGATGCCAACTTAAGGATTCAACCCAACAACGGGTCCCTTAGTGCTACCAATCCTTTCACAACATCCACCATCTGCATACGTTCTCCTGGTGACTCTAAAGAGCATGCAATTCCAATTCCAACTATCGATACCAAGCACTCATGAACTCTGTCTCTCCGGTCATACCGGCCATTGACATTGTTTGAATCAGCATTTCCTTCTAGAAGTAGCAGTGGATCAACAATCTCTATCACTTGAGTTGGCATAGCTCTCTTGGAAAATTCATGTAGACTTAAGCCACCTTCGAACATATCATCTGTCGGTCTTTTACCTGTGAACATCTCTAACAACATAATCCCATAACTGTATACATCTCCCTCAGTAGATGCCCCACCTCCCATTCCATATTCTACAATACAAACAAGTTAGGAATGTGTAACAATAGAAAGACAAATGACAAAAAGAGATACGTAGAAAGTAAGGAAATCATTATTACTGAAGAGAAAAATCATATGTTAAGAAGATAATGAAAGTAAAGAGAAAGCAATACCTGGTGGAACATATCCAAGTGACCCCTTTATTGCAATTGAGCTGGTATGATTATGAGAGAAACTATTGGCAGTTTTGCAAAGCAACTTTGCCAATCCAAAATCCCCTACGTGGGCACTCATGTCATTGTCAAGGAGAATGTTGCCCGGCTTGAGATCACAATGGGCAATTGGTATTTGGCAATGGTGATGAAGGTATTCCAAAGCCAAAGCTACCTCTATGGCTATGCTCAACCTCTGCATAAAGCTCAAATATTGAAAATGGTTTTCCCCGTCCTCTTTTGAATGCAACCATTTGTCAAGATTCCCATTAGGCATGTACTCAAAAACTAAAGCATGAAAATCATTGCCTTTAAAATCCACACTTGAGCACACAGTCAAGACCTTAATGAGATTTCGATGCCGCACGTTCCTCAAGATTTGACATTCAGACGCAAAGCTCTTCGAGGCTCCTCTCTTTTCAAGTTTAAGTACCTTCACTGCAAAAATCTTTTCATCAATGTCAAAAGTTCCTTTATAAACCATACCATAACTTCCTGACCCAATTAAACTATCGGAGGAAAACCCATTGGTTGCTTTATGCAGTTCTCGGTAGGAAATCTTCCTGTGCAGATTTCCCATGGACGAGCTGAAAGAAGATTTCTCTTTTGATTTTCTTTTCCAACAAATAACAAGGATGCTGAGCATTATAATTGAAAACAAAATCGCACTGATGGTCAGAACTATTGCTTTAAGTAAGGAGCCTCTGCCTCTCCTTTCCTTAAAAGCATTCAAAGTGCAATTTGGCAGTAGTAATTCTGGGATACCGCCACAAAGCTTCTTATTCCCAACAACTGAAATGTCACTTGCATTTTTGAAGACCCCTTCTTTTGGAACTTCGCCATTAAGATCATTGAAAGAAAGATTTAGACGTCGTATATAAGTAAAATTGCCAAAGTATTCTGGAACCTGCCCAGACAATTCGTTACGCGAAAGGTCAAGTTCTTGAATTCCTCTTAAATGACTCAAAGATGAAGGGATGTTCCCCTTGAAGTTATTATCATTCATATAGAGGTATTCCAACAATAAGCAATTTCCGAGTCCACTAGGAATTACACCCGATAGTTTATTCCGTGATATGTCTAATGCTCCAAGGTTGATTAGGCTGCCCACTTCGAATGGTAGGGACCCTATCAAAAAATTATTTGATAAATTGAGGATCTTTGATAGGGAAGAGAGGCCAACAACCTGTTTGGGTATGATCCCGCTTAGGTTATTCGAAGCAAGTTCCAATGCAAACAGATGCCGACAATTACCAAGACTTTCGGGGATTCTTCCCCACAATCCATTATGTGCCAGAGAGAGTATGGCCAGTCGAGTAATGTTACCAACAGAAGAAGGAATTTCTCCTTGCAATCTGTTGTGATTCAAAACCAACTTTTGTAACTTTGAAAGCTTCCCAATACTGAAAGGAATAGTGCCTGTGAGAAAATTACCTTCCAAGCCTAGTGCATTTAAATTGACTAGGTTCTCAATGCCAGAAGGGATGCATCCTGTTAGATGGTTCCTCCCCATTGCAAGAATTATAAGATTGCTCGAGAAATTGACAACAGAATTAGGCAATGTACCTCCAAAGGTATTAGTTTCTAGACTTAGTATTTCCAGACGGCTGGAGTTGCTTAGAGAAGATAGAAAACTCAAGTCATTAGTTGCCCCTGTTCCAAGTTGATTTCCTCCTAAATTTAGCCTTAAGAGATTTTGTAGGTCTCTGAAATTAACACCAACTGGCCCCACAAAATTATTGTCAGCGACATCAAATGACTCTAGTTTGGAAGCATTGGACAGTGTAATGGGTAATGGTCCTGTAAATTGGTTAATTCCAGCCCAAAAATAATGCAAATTGGGAAGAGTGACACCCATATCCCAAGGTAGACTTCCATGCAGTTGGTCGTCGGCAACACTGAAAACATTGATGGAAGAAATGTTGAAAAGGGAGCGAGGAACTTCACTTGACAGATTATTTGCCGACACTTGAAAAACTTGTAGGTTTGTGAGTCGGCCTAGATTGTTCGGAATGCTTCCCTGAAGGCTATTAGCTACTAAAGAGAGAATGATAAGTGACGACAAATTCCCAAGTGAAGGTGGGATGGTTCCTGTGAAATTGTTTCTGTTAAGCCACAGGATTCTGAGCTTTGAAAGAGAATCAAGGTTAACAGGAATGTTCCCTACGAATTTGTTATAATTCAAATTAAGGACTCTGAGGTCTAAGCAGCTCGTGAGGTTTGTCAAGACTTCACCTTGGAAAGAATTGAAGCTGAGATTAAGATGTTGTAGGCGGAACAAGCGACCGATTTCTTTGGGGATCTCTCCATGGAAGTTGTTCTCTTGGAAGCTTATTCTTCTTACGAAGGAGAGGTTCCCTACAAAGGGAGATAAGGAACCCACTAAGTTTTGTGATGACAAGTCCAAGATCACAACTCTTTGATGACGGGGACTGCAGCTGACTCCATGCCACATACAGAAAGGAAGAGTAACGTTCCATGAACTCAAGGCACCAAGAGGATCCGATTTTATATGATCCTTGATGGCAAGCAATGCCACTCGATCCGTCTCGTTGCCTAAGGAAGAGGTACATTCGACTGCTCGTAAGTTCATGTACAAGAGAAGAATAGCAACACAAACCAGATATGAAGCGGAAGCCATTGAGCAAAATAGGATGTGAATGAAAGCTAATGCATGTATGAAATAAGAGGAGGCACCCATCATTTATAAGTTCGAAGGATTATCATATTATTGCAATGATGACTAGTTTATTAGCAGTTGGTAAGACTGACTTAAATGCATATGACAATATTGTATGGCCCAATATCTACCTAGAATGCTCGTTCATTATCAACTCGGATCTATTTGACAATCCTTTGTCTATCAGCAGTCTCTTTCAAGCCATGGTGTGTCTCACCAAATCATCCAATCGGGTGTTTGTTCAAGAAGAATGGCCGGCTGATTGGTCAGAGCCGGCTGCACTGAAGCTTGTCCAAGTCTACTAAACGCAGGCCAAGCACCCGTGGAAGCTATATGCTGCTTCAATTAGGTGGGAGTGCAGGGTTTGACCTGCCCAATCCATTTTTCCAATTAACCATCATTGTCATCATCTTAAACTTTTAGTACCAAAGGTTAAGTGGGAATTTGTTTTTTCTGTTCAATGAAGGAATTGGGGTCCAAATTATATTTCATATATGTCGGACTCACATACATGATTATTCCCAACTCCACACGCCAATTGGCAATGTGGGTTACAATTTGAGACAAATAAGTTAATGAATATAGGTCATGACTTCGTGCCAATTGGCTATGCTCCAAGAGTTTCTGACTGATAAATGGATAATTAAACAGCTACAGTTAGGAGTACACGCCTATTGGCTATATGGAAAGAGTCCGGAGCTGGTGAGGCTTTAACCCACAGTGACTGTGAGTGGACATATCACGGTCCATCACATCATCGCGGGCAGCCTGCCCCTTCCAAGGCAGGGGTTACACGTTGATGTGGCAGACTGTAATTTGTCTACTCATGGTCACCGTGTGTAAATCCCTTAGACGATTCCCATACATATGGAAACGGTTTTTCTTTTCTTTCTTTCTTTTTTTTTGGGATCGGTAAGAAACTTTCATTAAGAGAATGAGAGAATATAAGAAGACAAACAACAATGAGGCAAGAACAGAGAAAAAGAAAGAGAAAAGAAAATCAAACCAAAGGATACAAGAGCATTGTACCCGTCCCACCCTACCCCAATTACATAATAAAATCCTCAGCTCCCACTCTCCACCCCTTGCTTGGCTAAAGCATCAGCTATACTATTGGCTGTTCTAAGCTCGTGATGGAATACGACATTAATAGTTGTAGTGAAAAATCGAATTTCGTTAAAGAAAAATTGAGATTTCCAAGGAAAAGGCTTCTTATTAGACACTTAAGCAATCACATTAGAGGAATCACTCTCCACCATAAGATCACCTTGGAAGAATCTTGAAAAGCATCGGAGAGCTTCCAAAATAGCCAAAACCTCCGCTTCATTAGCCAAAACCTCCGCTTCATTAGAATCGCAAGCACCACATGCTTTGAAAACATAAACAAGACATCCCCTTTGCTATTCCGAAGAATACCTCCAATTCCCACCAATCCCGGTTTACCTTTTGCAGCACCATCCACATTAAGCCTGAACACGCCAGGAGAGGGTGGAGACCAAAGAACAAATCTCGTCACTTTACTTGGACTGCAACCCATGCACGCTTCCCAATTTAGAAGGATATCATTAAGAACATTAAGACTAAAATTGGAGCAATCTTTTCTAATCAATGTCAACTTAGCGATTATCATAGTTATTCTATCGATCAACACCGGAAGGAAAGAAAAGTCACCCAAGAAAAGTCACCCTCCATATGGACCATAAAATAACAAAGGAAAGCATCTCCAAAGAGTACAAGCACTATGAAACGGGTTTCTAACTAATGAATATGTAAACAGGACTATGTCAGAAAACGGTGATGTTAGACCAATTGCCAATTTGTCGGCCCACTGCCTTAGTCCAGAAAACAGACTATTAGAGGCTTATCATATTTGTTATATCAGCAACGGCCTTGGTCAAATATCAGATGTTATTCAAACTTGATATTCCTTAGTTTTAGGAATTAGTTTCAACCTGCCTTGTATTGTAGGATCTCAAACAATGATTTGTTATCTCGTTTTTGTATTTAAACATTGTAAATGTTAATGAAAAATATACTTCTGAGCACTTGTTCATATGGTATCAGAGCTAGGTTCTCGACTAGTTCAAGTGTGGGTCTCTTGCCGTGGTTTGGTGCAAGTGGGCAGGTCTCCATGTGGGCGGGCCAAGAGGGCTGGCAGGCTACAGGGATTGAAGTCCCACATCGACTATAAAGGGGAAAGTAAATGGGGTTATATGTAGAGCTTACACTCTTACCTTGCATGAGGCCTTTTGATGTGTTGAGGCCCATCAGAAGCAAAACTGTCCATAAAGAAAATGAATCTTAACACCCAGCTTGCAAAATCCAATGAAGTGGAACCAACATCAGTAACCAAAGCACTCACTGATCCTCAATGGCGTAAGGCCATGTCTGATGAGTGCGACGCCTTAGTCCGAAATGGCACTTGGGACCTTGTACCACCTGCTTCACACCAGAACAAAGTGGGATGTAAATGGATTTTTCGTATTAAACATAACTCTGATGGCTCTATTGACAGGTTCAAGGCGCGATTGGTAGCAAAGGGCTTTCATCAACGCCCAGGAGTTGATTATCTAGATACTTCCAGTCCCGTTGTAAAGCCAACAACAGTGCGGGCTGTTCTAAGCCTTGCTATCTCTCGGGGTTGGACATTACGACAACTTGATGTAAATAATGCATTTCTTCAAGGACACCTCTCAGAAACTGTTTTCATGCAACAACCACCTGGTTTTGTTGATCAAGATCATCCATCCTATGTCTGCAAACTTCGCAAGGCAATCTATGGTCTCAAACAAGCACCTCGGGCCTGGTATCATGAACTTCGCACTTTTCTTCTTCAGTCCGGATTCAAAAATTCACATGCTGACACTTCCCTTTTTGTTCTCACTACTTCTGGTCATCTAATCTACATCCTTGTATATGTGGATGACTGAATCATCACTGGTGACAATAATCAGCTGGTTGATTCTTTTGTTAGTGCTCTTGCTCAGCGATTTTCACTCAAAGATCTTGGTTCGTTATCCTATATTTTCTTGGGTGTGGAAGTAGTGCCTAATCAACATGGCATCTTGCTTTCTCAACGGAGATACATCTTGGATATATTAGCTCGAACTAAGATGACTGAACCCAAACCTGTACTCACACCAATTCCAACAAGCCCACCTCTGATGTTAAAGTCAGGTACTCCTTTAACTAATCCCACAGAGTACCGAACCGTTGTTGGCAGCCTCCAATACTTTCTGATTACACAGCCTGATCTTGCCTTTGCTGTAAACAAACTCTCTCAGTATATGCACACTCCAACAACTGACCACTGGATTTTTGTTAAACGTCTCCTAAGGTATCTCTGTGGTACAGTCAATGAAGGCCTACAGCTATACCGTGATTCACCATTGCAACTTCATGCCTTTTCTGACCATATTCATAGTGACATCCCGATGCACTTACAAGCATTTTCTGATGCTGATTGGGCAGGCGACAAGGACGATTTCTCTTCCACTAGTGCCTATGTCGTCTATCTTGGTCGCAATCCTGTCTCCTGGAGCTCCAAGAAACAAAAAACAGTTGCAAGATCGTCCACTGAAGCTGAATACAGAGCGGTAGCCAATACAGCAGCAGAACTCAACTGGCTCTGCTATCTTCTTACTGATCTCGATATCCAGCTCCCTAGTTGTCCAGTTATATACTGTGACAATGTAGGTGCAACTCAGCTCTGCTCCAATCCTGTGTTTCACTCAAGAATGAAACATGTTGCAATTGACTTTCACTTCATTCGGGATCAAGTTCAAAGTGGTGTCCTCCGTGTTGCTCATGTGTCTTCTGCAGACCAACTTGCTGATGCACTCACCAAGCCTCTACCACGTGCTCGTTTTCTTGATCTCAAATCCAAGATTGGACTTCTCTCTCGAGCTCCATCTTGAGGGGGAATATTAGAGGCTTATCATATTTGTTATATCAGCAACTGCCTTGGTCAAATATCAGATGTTATTCAAACTTGATATTCCTTAGTTTTAGGAATTAGTTTCAACCTGCCCTGTATTGTAGGATCTCAAACAATGATTTGTTATCTCGTTTTTGTATTTAAACATTGTAAATGTTAATGAAAAATATACTTCTGAGCACTTGTTCATACAGACCACTCCGGAAGGAACTCATATAGTTTTAGATACCCGTTCATCAACAAAACTATTCAAAATATCATATCGATATTCAATTCATATATGTATCATTACACACCAGGGCTAATGTAGGCTGATATAGATCGATATTGCCATGTGTATACTATCATTCCAATTTACAGTCTCAATATAAAATCATTCCTATTTCACTAATGCCCCAATCTATACACTGGCAAAGAATATGTATTAAAAGTTTCACCTGGCAGATAAAATCCTATACTACTACGTACTTGAAAAAAACCACTCCTCTCGTCGCACAAACTCATCCTGTTAATAAATCAGTCTTGCTTTTTACCAAAAAAAGAAGGTCGGTCTTGCTACTGAACATAAGAAACAGGTCTGGACTCTGGTGCCTGGTGGGAACTTGCACATGACTCTGTGTCTCTGTACAAAATATAATCGAGAATCTCAATCGTTTCATGGTATTTCATTCTCAATTCTATTATAAAGATATAATCTCACAACGCCGTCAGTGCGACGGGAGTTAAAGCTAGAATTTCTCATGTCTAAGTGTCACCTTAGAATTGATTAAATCCGAATGTGGACACACACGAAATGAAACCAGCACAAATTTCACTACAATCCGAATAATATGAATCATCGGATTTATTTAATGGGAAAGTTGGTTTATTTTCTGCAGATAGTGTAGATATGGATTTACTGCATCGTTGTACATTTTGCACATATTTTCAGTGAAGTTATCATGTAGGTCTATGATTGGTCCCAATCATTGGGCTCAATAGTCATACATGTCCAAAATACGACCGTGTATATGATTTCACCAGCTCAGGTTCTGTTTGCAGTTCATTAGATGTGGTCCTTTTCCGTTCCATGGGTGTTAGACAGGTGGGTTGAGCTTGGGCTTTGCTTAAACAAGCCAATTTTTTCCAGCAGCAAGCCGACCTTTTTTGTTCTTTTTAACCCAACCAAGGGGACTAGACCCAAGAGAGAGCCTGCATGTACACGGAAAGGTAGAGTGGGGAGGAGGCCCGCACAGGCAGAAAGAGGTGACGAGCTCAAAGTTCGAACACCGGACAGCAAGAGCTGTTCTTAACAGGGATTCAACCTTATCTTAGTTTTCTGCTTTTATTTTTATTTTTCCTCTTTCATTCTTTTTCATTACTTGGTTTATTTGGGCGGGACCCACATCTAATGTTTTCCCTTAATCTTAGAATATTTGAGTGGGTCCCATGGGGCATTATGAGCCTTTAATCTGTGGCCATGGGACGTCTCCAACGGATTGCTTCATTGAAAGCTGTTGACTATACTCGCTCTCTGCTGGTTGGTTCACCCAAGCTGCCCAAATTTTACCTCAATAAGACTTGGTCTCCCATAAGACTGACCAGTTATTTAAAAAATATATGAGCAATGCATATTGTGGGACCAACCCATATTAAAGTAAAATTAGGATATCTCCATACACTAAGTGACAAATTTATTTCATACAGTTTGAGTTCTCAGTAGGGGCAACCCACTGTGGAGTTCTACGTTTTAAACGAACGATTTTTGTAAGCCAGCCTCATAGGAACTTAGGCCACAATGGTCTCACAATTGGATGGCACCGTGAATCCAAAGGAGGCATTGGATCCAATTTTTCTATCCAAGGTTTTTTTTTTATTTAATCCTAAATGGACCCTCACACGACACTCGTACAAGATTTCCAAGCTTACCTTTCAAGCAAGAGGGTCCCTGTCTCTGCAAAGGGCCAATAACGGTTACGTTCGAAACGAGCCGGGCTCGGCCTGCGGAGTCGGATACTCTATTCAACACAAAGCGGGGATTCCACGTTCCACATGAAACCTGCAGCACCTGCTCGTATTCATTATACCAGAGAAAGGAAGAGTCTCCACTTGGGCATCCACAAAATTCCGGCCATCGAATGGCCTGTTAAATAACCTTCCATCTGGCCCAACATGTGTAACACTAATTTTCCTTGCTAATTAGTGAAGGACTGGAGAATCTGATATTGGACAATTGGTTGGCAACCTCGGATCTCACCCAGTTGCCGAGTGATTGATCCCCGGGGCATGTCATTCTCTTCCCACATGTGCGTTGCTTTCTTCTCACGTGTGCAGCACCGTTGCCACATGTGTGGCCTATCTTACCACATTTGTTGGCTCTCTTTACACGTGTGAGCTCTCTCATGGGTCCAAGCCCCCTTGGCTGGGGTACCCAAAAAATGGAAAAGGAATAGGCACAGAACACACTTACTCCCACGGTCTAGAAAATGGCCCAATTATTTTTAGGGGTGCTCAGGGGCCAGGCTTGGTTTAAGTGATGGGAAGCCCATACCCTGACCCGGCCAGGCTTGTGTAAGAAATGCATATAATTTAGGACCTGTTTGGCATCGGTTTTTTCGTTGTTCTCAATCCTGTGCTGGGTCTGGGTTGTACAGAGATAGAGTTGTAGCTGAAAGTTGGCTGAATGGAACTTGTTTGGCAATATAAATTACATCAAATTTGTTCTTCTTAGAATGTATTTTGCAGAACATTTTTTTTTTTTTATAACGCTGGGTTCCCAACCCTTTAGATCAGAATAATCCCTACGGGCCCAGGAGAGAAAGCCGGGTAAAATTCCCCTGTAGCCCAGTAAAAATCAGAACTTTATATAATACATCATGAGGCTCTTGTATAAAATACGAACCATCCTCTAGAGATCGTAGTCGTCGTCGTCATCAACTCACCATTAAAACGAACACACACTGAAATCCTTAAGATCGTTTTAGTTTCGTTAAAGTCGAAGACAGAGAGTGAAATTGGGTTTTCGTCATTTATTCAAAAAAAAAGACTCATTTTGCATCATATAAGAAAATAAGGGACTCTTTGCAGAGGTAGAAAGGGAATGAGGCAGCATCACTATCGCTCTCTTCAGCCATCTACCATCCTCGATTTAGATATAGGAAACTTGTGGAGATTCTTAGAGCTCTTTGTCAACAATTTAATCCCTTTTTAGATACCCATTAAAACTTAAGATAGGCACCTGTTTTCACTTAAAAATCAACCATATCCATCCAACGCCCAACCTGCAAATCAACCCCATCAGGCACCCCACCTGCAAATCAACCCAACACATCCATAATTCATCTATTTTTTCATCATCTGCATCCCACCAGTAGAACTCATCATGGACAAAACCTGCAGATCCGCCCAACCCATTACGCACCCACACATTCCCTCGCCTCATCACAAAGCTGTGCAAAGAGAGGCAGGGCAAGGATCTGGCCTTGGAAGATGGCGAAACGAAGAGGGAGGGAGTGATATCATTTGGTAAGGAATAAAGAGAGAATTTGAGGGGAGATTTGCTGAGTGAGGGAGAGAAGAAGCATAAACTTCGAGCATTTGTTGCATGATGGTTTCGGTAAAGAGGGATGAAGAAACTTTTTAGAGATGGATTTGTGCCCGCGGGTCTGTTCCGTAAAAAACAGAACGAAATTTAATCGTTTTCAGCTTCTTTATCCCACGAGTCACGTTTTTTTTAAATTGGACAAGTGAAAACGTCTGTGGGGAATGGCAATATCGGTTCCCAAACATATTCCGAATGGTAGAGAATGCCCCGTTGGCACAATGGTTCCCAAACATCTGCCAAGTATTCGAACGTTCGAGTGCAGTACGTTTCAAGTCAAAAAACCAGCAAGGCTAGGGCCCGTTTCTTTATCAGAATTCCAAGAATTCATGTCTGGGAGAATTTCAAATTCTCCAAAAGTTGTCCCCTTAGATGGAATTCCAAATTCCTTTTTTTTATGGAGGATTTGAAATTCCAACAAATGGTATAGAGAGTGGAATTCCAAGAATTTCAAAAGGTCTTTTGGGTGGTTGGAATTCGAAATTCTAATGAAAGAAACACAGCATTTCAAATGCAAGGGGACAAGATGTCACATCATGTCATATTATGTCCAAAAAACCCCAACCTCCCAAATTCTAGTCATAAATTCTGGTAAAGAAACAGGCCCTAAGAGTTCGAACGTTCGAGTGCAGATTTCTAAAAAAAGAGCCTGTACAGTTTTATTTGGCGCTGAACCTTTTCCCACCTTTCCTACTCATCTTTAGGTCTTTCCAAAGACCATTTAAACATGATTTGAGTCTCTAATGCTCCATAAACAATTCATTCATCATATTATAATCCAATGAAATTTGTTTACAAAACCAAATTAATGAACAATTACAAGCATATATACATAGGAATTAATTATACTTGCAATAAAATTCTGGAACCTCCTGTTCCCTTCCTCAAACATCATTCATACACAAAATAACATTTCTATTCCATTTTAACATCATTCAATCAACTCCATTCATTCAAACCAATTCCATTTCTATCATGAAATAGGTCTAAACCATAACTATAATAAAATCACAAGAAATCTACACAAATTAGCATTCTAATCATAATAACCGTTTACACTTGCCTTTACTTGAAGTTTAACACAAAAACCCCTTTCTTTTTCCAAGCTTCACTTTCCACAAAATCACTCAATTCAAACCTTAATTCCATGAAACAACCATAAACAAAATTTCTTGAGTTGTCTGTTCTAAAAACTATTCCAATTCACCTACAGAACTTGGAAGTTCTGTAAAAATCACTATACTCTCACCTTGAAACTTGATGGAGAGAAATTCAAAGCTTTCCGCAGGCTTTAACTTCAAGAAGATTGAAGAATATGATGATGAGAGATGAAGAAGACAAATGCCTCTCCAAAATTACCCGTAATTCCTTGCTCAAACTCTTGATGAAAGAAAATGGAAGAAGAAATCTGAGTCTAAAGCTCTTGAGTTCTCTAGAACCATGGAGTGAATGAAAAACTTGGGTTCCTTTCAACCTTATAATAGACACTTTTACATTTTAACCCTCTCCATCATGCTTAATTCCATTTTGAGTCAAATGAAGACCCATTTGATTTATTTCAGGTCAAATGAATACGAGTGTAATACGAAAGTTGATGTACTCGTCAAAATACACACGATGGTACCAAATTCAACTGTATTTGACAAAATACAAGAAAATCCATATTTATGAAAAAGTTCTTACTTTCATTAAATTGAGTTTAAAGCCAACTCAATCAAGTCAATCTCTTCCAAATCCATTCCATTAAGCTCAAATTAATCATTTGATACAGATTTCACTCAACTTGATCATTAACCTCAATTAAATCAATTAAATACACTTAATTAGCACTAAATCTCGATTAACTAGAGTTAATCTTGATTAACTCGGGACGAAGTGTAACATAGTTACAACATTTGATTAAGTGACTAATAGTCAAATGTAAACTACGTCTAAAGCCCACCTAATGAACTTAAAATTATGACCCTTATGAAGGAGCATTCATGATGAGGCACTGCCTGTTATGTTGATGGAATATACAACATATTCTTTAACTGAAAATTCAAAAATAGACACCAAAAAGGATATTTTGCCAAAATGAAATTTATTATGCACGTGTGTACGGAAGCGTGAACACTTAAGATCTAGATCAAGCTACACACGAAAAGAGACTCAAGATATTTACGTGGTTCGGTGATATACCTACATCCACGACGAAAGAGATAACATTTTACCATTACATACTTACGTTCAAGATTACAAATTACATCATATATATAATCTAAACCTTTCTAAGCCCTGAGAAGCACAACACAATTACCAAAATACCATTGGCCCAGAACTTGGTCTCTACTTAACCCCACGAACCAATCCAGTTAGCCTGGAATACAAAACATAAACGCAACAAAATCACTCAATCATTTTTCAAACTAGCTGAAAGTCAAGATAGTTCTCCACCAAATCGCCAATAGATAAACTATGCAACTTCATTAATAACAAGGAAGATCCATCGATGCCTATTTAAGGATTCAACCCAACAAGGGGTTGCAATCTTTTGACAACATCCATCATCTGCATACGTTCTCCTGGTGACTCTAAAGAGCATGCAATTCCAATTCCAACTATCGAAACCAAGCACTCATGAACTCTGTCTCTCCGGTCATACCGGCCATTAACATTGTTTGAATCAGCATTTCCTTCTAGAAGTAGCAGTGGATCAACAATCTCTATCACTTGAGTTGGCATAGCTTTCTTGGCAAATTCATGTAGACTTAAACCACCTTCAAACATATCATCTGTCGGTCTTTTACCTGTGAACATCTCTAACAACATAATCCCATAACTGTATACATCTCCCTCTGTAGATGCCTCACCTCCCATTCCATATTCTACAATACAAACAAGTTAGGAATGTGTAACAATAGAAAGACAAATGACAAAAAGAGATACGTAGAAAGTAAGGAAATCATTATTACTGAAGAGAAAAATCATATGTTAAAAAGATAATGAAAGTAAAGAGAAAGCAATACCTGGTGGAACATATCCAAGTGACCCCTTTATTGCAATTGAGCTGGTATGATTATGAGAGAAACTATTGGCAGTTTTGCAAAGCAACTTTGCCAATCCAAAATCCCCTACGTGGGCACTCATGTCATTGTCAAGGAAAATGTTGCCTGGCTTGAGATCACAATGGGCAATTGGTATTTGGCAATGATGATGAAGGTATTCCAAAGCCAAAGCTACCTCTATGGCTATGCTCAACCTCTGCATAAAGCTCAAATATTGAAAATGGTTTTCCCCGTCCTCTTTTGAATGCAACCATTTGTCAAGATTCCCATTGGGCATGTACTCAAAAACTAAAGCATGAAAATCATTGCCTTTAAAATCCACACTTGAGCACACGGTCAAGACCTTAATGAGATTTCGATGCCTCACGTTCCTCAAGATTTGACATTCAGATGCAAAGCTCTTCGAGGCTCCTCTCTTTTCAAGTTTAAGTACCTTCACTGCAAAAATCTTTTCATCAATGTCAAAAGTTCCTTTATAAACCATACCATAACTTCCTGACCCAATTAAACTATCGGAGGAAAACCCATTGGTTGCTTTATGCAGTTCTCGGTAGGAAATCTTCCTGTGCAGATTTCCCATGGACGAGCTGAAAGAAGATTTCTCTTTTGATTTTCTTTTCCAACAAATAACAAGGACGCTGAGCATTATAATTGAAAACAAAATCGCACTCATGGTCAGAACTATTGCTTTAAGTAAGGAGCCTCTGCCTCTCCTTTCCTTAAAAGCATTCAAAGTGCAATTTGGCAATAGTAATTCTGGGATACCGCCACAAAGCTTCTTATTCCCAACAACTGAAATGTCACTTGCATTTTTGAAGACCCCTTCTTTTGGAACTTCGCCATTAAGATCATTGAAAGAAAGATTTAGACGTCGTAGATAAGTAAAATTGCCAAAGTATTCTGGAACCTGCCCAGACAATTCATTACGCGAAAGGTCAAGTTCTTGAATTCCTCTTAAATGACTCAAAGATGAAGGGATGTTCCCCTTGAAGTTATTATCATTCATATAAAGGTATTCCAACAATAAGCAATTTCCGAGTCCACTAGGAATTACACCCGATAGTTTATTCCGTGATATGTCTAATGTTCCAAGGTTGATTAGGCTGCCCACTTCGAATGGTAGGGACCCTATCAAAAAATTATTTGATAAATTGAGGATCTTTGATAGGGAAGAGAGGCCAACAACCTGTTTGGGTATGATCCCGCTTAGGTTATTCGTAGCAAGTTCCAATGCAAACAGATGCCGACAATTACCAAGACTTTCGGGGATTCTTCCCCACAGTCCATTATGTGCCAGAGAGAGTATGGCCAGTCGAGTAATGTTACCAACAGAAGAAGGAATTTCTCCTTGCAATCTGTTGTGATTCAAAACCAACTTTTGTAACTTTGAAAGCTTCCCAATCCTGAAAGGAATAGTGCCTGTGAGAAAATTACCTTCCAAGCCTAGTGCATTTAAATTGACTAGGTTCTCAATGCCAGAAGGGATGCATCCTGTTAGATGGTTCCTCCCCATTGCAAGAATTATAAGATTGCTCGAGAGATTGACAATAGAACTAGGCAATGTACCTCCGAACGTATTGGTGTCTAGACCTAGCATTTTGAGACGGCTGGAGTTGCTTAGAGAAGATAGAAAGCTCAAGTCATCGGCTGCCCCTCTTCCAAGTTGATTTCTGCCTAAATTTAGCCATGAGAGATTTTGTAGGTCTCTGAAATTAACACCAACTGGCCCCACAAAATTATTGTCAAAGACACCAAATGACTCTAGTTTGGAAGCATTCGACAATGTAATGGGTAATGGTCCTGTAAATTGGTTCAATGCGCCCAAAAAAATTTGCAAATTGGGAAGAGTGACACCCATATCCCAAGGTAGACTTCCATGCAGTTGGTTAAAGGTAACACCAATAGAATAGATGGAAGAAATGTTGTAAAGGAAGTGAGGAATTTCACTTGACAGATTATTTGCTGACACTCGAAAAAGTTGTAGGTTTGTGAGTCGGCCTAGATTGTTCGGAATGCTTCCCTGAAGACTATTAGCTACTAAAGAGAGAGTGATAAGTGAGGACAAATTCCCAAGTGAAGGTGGGATGGTTCCTGTGAAATTGTTTCTGTTAAGCCACAGGATTCTGAGCTTTGAAAGAGAATCAAGGTTAACAGGAATTTTCCCTACGAATTTGTTATAATTCAAATTAAGGACTCTGAGGTCTAAGCAGCTCGTGAGGTTTGTCAAGACTTCACCTTGGAAAGAATTGAAGCTGAGATTAAGATGTTGTAGGCGGAACAAGCGATCGATTTCTTTGGGGATCTCTCCATGGAAGTTGTTCTCTTGGAAGCTTATTCTTCTTAGGAAGGAGAGGTTCCCTACAAAGGGAGATAAGGAACCTACTAAGTTTTGTGATGACAAGTCCAAGATCACAACTCTTTGATGACGAGGGCTGCATCTGACTCCTACCCACATACAGAAAGGAAGAGTATTGTTCCATGAACTCAGGGCACTAAGAGGATCGAAGCTTATGTGGTGCTTGATGGCAAGCAATGCCACTCGATCCGTCTCGTTGCCTAAGGAAGCGGCACATTCGACTGCTTGTAAGTTCATGTACAAGAGAAGAATAGCAACAGAAACCAGATATGAAGCGGAAGCCATAGAGCAAAATAGGATGTGAATGAAAGCTAATGCATGTATGAAACAAGAGGCGGCACCCATCATTTATAAGTTTGAAGGATTATCATATTATTGCAATGACGACTAGTTTATTAGCAGTTGGTAAGACTTATAACTTAAATGCATTTGACAATGTATGGCCCACTATCTACTTAGAATGCTCGTCCATTATCGACTCGGATCTATTTGACAATCCCTTCTCTATCAACAGTCTCTTTCAAGCCATGGTGTGTCTCACCAAGTCTTCCAATCAGGTGGTTGTTCAAGAAGAATGGCCGGCCGATGGGTCAGAGCCGGCTGCAGGCCAAGCACATGTGGAAACAATATATTGCTTCAGTTGGTTGGGAAATGCAGGGTTCGGCTGCCCAATCCTTTTTTCCAATTAACGATCATTGTCATCATCTTAAACTTATAGTACCAAAGGTTTAGTGGGCATTTGTCTTTTTATGTTACAATGAAGGAATTGGAGTCCAAATTATACTTCATATATCTCAGATTTGCAAACATGATTATTCCAAACTGTACACACCAATTTAGTCCCAAGAAGCGTTGCAAATGTACGGTTTCGGGTCGGAACTATAATGGACCCTAACCCAAACCCATTTTTTAATATTGGTTCCAGTTGCAGGTCCAGTTCTGACTCAGAAAGATCGACCTAGAAGACCAAAATTTAATTCCAAAACCAATTCTAATTTCTTTTCTTTTTAAATGTTTTCCTAAAATAAGCATAACATTTAACTTATAACATTGTATCAAGTCTTCTACCTCTACGATTATACATAAAAATGTCAAAAAAAAAAAAAAAGTAGATTTGGAGCTATAGTTTGCAACATCAAAGACTCGTCGGAACCTATATGGACCCATTACTAGACCCGTTTATCAATCGAAACCTAAATTAGGTTCCAAACCCAGGTCCGTTTATAAATTACAACCTAAAATAGATTTCAAACCCCTTTTATTGAAGCTTCAGGTTAATCGGAAAATTGAATACCCATTTGCAACCCTAGTCTAGAGTACAAACCACTCTTTTACGGAACTCGTATAGTTTTAGATACCGGTTCGTCAACAAAACGATTCAAAATATCATATGATATTCAATTCTTACGCACAACATTACACACCTGATACTTGTATCTGATGGGGTGGGTGTGAGCCGGGGGCCATGTATGAGCTATTATTCTAATTTACTGTCTCAATATAAAATCACTCCTATTTCACTAATGCGCCAATCTATACACTGGTACATAATATGCGTTAAGGGCATGTTTCTTTACTTGAAATTCTAGAAATTCCTGTCTAAGAAATTTTTGAATTTACAGACAAGGTAGAATTCTTGGATGCTCCTTTAGACTTGATTATCCATAAATTTTATCAAAATGCGAAAATTGTGGAATTCATGAATTCTCAAAGGCCAATTGGGATTTTCATATGATGGAATTCAGAAATTCTTAACAAGAAACAAGGGATTTGGAAATTCCAAAAACCTCGACCACTAAAATTTTTGTCAAGGTTTCCAGTAAAGAAACAAACCCTAAAATTCCACCTGGCACATAAAATCCTAATTCTCTACTTGGCCCACCCTAAGAATAAGTCACACTCTTGCCTCTGGACATAAGAAAAAGGTCTGTTGCCTGGTGGAAACTTGAACAGGACGCAGTACAAATTATTATCGTGAATCTAAACCGTTTTAATGTTTTTCATTTTTAATTATATTGTAAAGATATAATCTCACAATGCCATCAGCAGGACTGTAGGACGGCAGTTGGAGTGTAGGACTGGACTAATCCCAATATTATAAAGCTAAAATCTATCATGTGTACTGAATCCAAGGTGCTCAAATGTCATCCTAATATACCCCCAAACTTTACCTCAATAAGACTTGGTCTAATGTTGTTTTTATTTTTTATTTTATTTTTTTGGCCATCGGAGGGTTCCTAATCCTTTGGGCTGGACTAATCCCTCCGGGCCCAAAGGGATTTGGTCTACCGTTGGAGTGTAGGACTGACCATTTGTAAAAAAAAAAAAAAAAAATGCGACCAATGCATATTGTCAGATCAACCCATATTAGAGTGAAATTATTTATTTTAAACAGGTTGAATTTTCAATACATTCACCCCACTGTGGAGTTCTACTTTTTAAATGGAGGATTTTTTTTATTCTTTTTTTGGTTAGACGGCCTCAAAAGGAAGGACCTGTTTCTAGTGGTTGGGATTTTTGGGACATTATGTGCCCGGTGTTTCTAAATTTCTTACTTTTGTTTAAGAATTTTTAAATTCCAGCACATTAAAAGTCCCCATTAGTCTTTGAAAATCCAGAAATTCTACCCTCTACATTCCGGTGGAATTCCTGGATGCTCAAAGCATTCAGGAATTCCACCTTGTCTAGTCCTGAATTCCTTCGATGCCCGTAAATGAACAGGCCAATTGGGACCCTCCTGACACGACACCTATGTCGTGTAGGATTTCCGAACCGGCCTTTCAAGCACTTTCACTGTACTACCACACTGGGGCTATAGGGGAATTTTATCCGGCTTTCTCTCCAGGACCCATAGGAATTATTATGGCCCAAAGAGCTAGAAACCCTATGTTATAAAAAAAAAAAAAAACACTTTCACTGCAAAGGGTAAATAACGGTTACGTTCAAAACGAGACGGGCTCGGCTTGCGAAGTCGGATCCACTATTCAACACAAAGCAGGGATTCCACTCTCCACGCGAAACCTGCAGCACCTACTCGTATTTATACCAAAGAAAGGAAAAGTCTCTACTTTGGCGTCTAACAAAACTCTGGCCATCCAAAGGCCTGTTAAATAGCCTTGACATCTACTTACCAAAAAAAAAAATTAATAATAATAATAACAATAATAACCTTTCCTTCTAGCCCAACATATGTGACACTAATTTTTCTTGTTAATTAATAAAGAAAGCTTAGTTGGTTCACCCCGTTGTCAAAAGGATTGATCACCTTGGCATGTTATACTTTTTCCACTGTGTTGCTTTCTTCCTACATGTGCAGATTCCTCTCCTACATGTGTGGCCTATCTAACTGCATTTGTGGGCTCTCCTCCCACATGTATGGACTCTCTCCTGGGTCTTAACCACCTTGACTGGGGTACTCAAAAAATTTTGAAAGGGAGTAAGCATAGGACACACCTACTTCCACAGTCTAGAAACTGGCCCAACTATTTTAACCCAAATGTGAATGGGCTGATTGGACAAGGCCAGTATGCCAAGGTCCAGCCTATCAGCAACCCTAGGTTAAAAAAGAAGGTGGCAGAGCCTTATAGCTAGAATTTCAGACCTGATAACTAAACAGGCCAGTCCGATAGTCCACTCAAATCAGGCCCTTCCTAGCCCATTGGAACTCCTCATCCAAAGTCATGCACAAGATGTGATTTGATACAACGTGCTTACACCATAAACTCCTCTTTTAATACGACGCGCTATTCTTCTCCTTCATCCCTACCTGTCCAGTGCCTCGGTGTAAAACTATTGCGAATTCTTGTTTTCCATGTGTATCACATCACATGTGATAAATAACATACTAATGATCCAAAGCACAAACCAAGTTCAAGGAAAAATGGAAAACCCAAACGTCAAATTCTCTAGAAAACATCTTCTTCTACATGAGGAAATGTCATTTCCAGAGGTAAAAGAAAGGCCTAACCCCTCTCACAAGTGTCCTAAATATTGAGGCTTCTTAGGTCAATCTATCTAGTTTTCAATCTTTTGTGGGTGACCCTATCGAATATATTTCACCGACATGGCATATAAATATACGTACCTGTTTTCCACCCAACTGACACGGTCCATTACCCATACCTGAAGTACAAAGTGAGCATCACATGGTTTCATCATTTTAATTGGCGGTCTTAAAGACAATGATCTATGGTCCACATTGAGAATGTTGAAAAGTCTATTGATTAAATCGTCACGATCATCCATTGATGAAATTTCAACTGGGCCTAGAGAATGCAACTAGTACTTTATAATATCATCCATTGATGTGATTATTGAATTAAAAACCATTACTTAGAAAGTCCCACAAATCATCAACCCCCCCCCCCCCCCCCCCCCAAACTATAATGGGAGGTCACATTTGGCAACCAATTATTTTATTCTTACCTGGTTTTACTTGAGGATTTGAAGATCTCATGTTTGGTGACTGTAAATCCTTGAGGACCTGGGCAGTGAAAATCTTCATTTGTGAGAATTTTCAAATCTAGCAACCCCCACAGAATTTAGAAATCCTCACTTTCACGGAAATCTACTAATGTGATGAATTCTCAATTCTACAAATTCTTCACTTAATAGTAGCTTTCATGGAATTTTAGTCATGAAGTAAGCCACTACAGTTATACTTGTCATGTATTACTCTTAGATGACATATCAATCAAAATAACTTTTGAAAATGCACCTCTGTGTCCAAAATGTTTTAGAAAAATCTTTTGAGATAGAGAAACAAAACACATTACCTGAGTACACAAAATATAATTTAAAAGGATGGCTAAACTTAAAACATATTTTATATTACTTTTTTTTGGAAGAAATATTTGATATTACTTATATGTTTCGTGGCTCAATTTATGATCACTTCTCAAATGTAAATGATTGCGTTTCATGTCGTTTTTCATTTCCCATCTCAAATCACCTAAAACCCTAGAGAATTTTACCCGAAAAAGCACCTTAGAGGTCCACTAACCAAAAAGAGGTACCCATAGTTTTGATACAACAGAACCGGTATTTCCACCAGAATATTCATTTTTTTGTATTTTTTTCAACAAGCGATGACGTCGTCGCTAATTTGTCAAATATGCCTCTTCTTCAACTTTTTTTATATGTGATTGCTTGTTTTCTATACCAAAATGAACCAGAACTCTATGTTACTGTTTTTATACACAAATATATGAGTGTGGGTCACGAATATGGAAGAGCAAAAGAGAGGCTCAAGAGGCAGCTAAGAAAGAGTTCATCGATTGCTTGAAACGGAGAGCTCGAAGACAAGCCATTTTACGGTGGCAAGAGCTTTGGGTGTGTGGATGTGGTGCTTGTTCCATTCGCCTGCTGGTTCTACACGTATGAGACTAATGGTAATTTCAACATAGAGAATGAGTGCCCTAAACTAATTGCTTGGGTGAAGGGATGCATGGAGAAGGAGACTGTCTCCAAGGTCTTTCCAGACCCTCACAAGGTCTATGACTTTGTTGGCATTTTGAATAAGAAGTAATGAGCAGAGATCTAGTAAATGGGGTTTATGAGGGAAAACAATGGGAGAAGGAATGGGAAAATGGGGCTTTAGGCGAATTGTATGGGTTTGAATGCGACGACGTCGTCACACGTTTAAATCTTTACTAAAAATAAAAAAAGGAAAGTGGTCATAGGGAACCACCTTCATGCCATATTGACTAGTGGCGTGTTTTTCAGTTAGTGGCCATATATGGTCATTTTTTTTTAGTTTTCTCAAAACCCAATTTCACTTATATATATATATATATATATATATATATAGGGATATTCCTGTGCATCCTTTCCTCACCATATGGTGAGGGACAAACTTAATAGGGCCCACCTAGGGACCCACTAATCATGGAATTTGTGGGGGATGGTAAGAGACACCTTGGATGAGACCATATATCAAATTTAGGGTCAATCCCATGCCTACCCCTTCATCCGTGGCCCACAAATTTAATGACTTTATATTAAAGGAAAAAATTTGACCCTCAATCCAACGGTCCAATCCATTTGGATAGGTGAAAATTCATTGAGTCTAGTGTACTTAAGGGGGAGGGGGTTCCATATGTGTGGATGGATCGGATGTGTTAAAAGTCCACCCTACTGTGTTGTCCCTCATCATAACATGGTAATGGATGGATGCACATGAATATTTCTTATATATATATATATATATATATAGAGCGAGAGAGAGAGAGAGAGAGAGAGCAAGGCTCTCCTAAGCTCAAGCTTATGAAAAAAATTCGTAAGCCCATGCTTGTGGGGCCCACAAATGGACCAAACACATGACCCTCCTAAATTGCACGTGTCCACCAACTTTCAGTCAAATCTGAATTTACTAGACCGTTGGATCGATAATATATCGATCCAAAGGGACTGTTGACCATTAAACTTTTGAGCCCATATGGAGATGATAGAAATTACGGTTGGGATTGATTTTTTGCATAGAAGAAGATCTCAGGGAGTCCTTAAATCCCCCCATCCCCATCTCCATGTGGGTCCCCAGGTGGGCCCCACCACACAATTGAGCTTACCTTATTCTAAGCTTGAGCTTAGGAGGGCCTTGCTTTTATATATATATATATATAGAGAGAGAGAGAGAGGGGGGGTATATATATACCTCCTTTTCACTATTGAGTAGGCCATATAATACTGTAGTTTCAATGCACTCAGCTCCCACCTACACACTACATTTGGGCCTCACCTTTTGACCCCCTTAATGGTCAACCATCAGAGTTTACCTAATTTCCCTCATTTTCCCTGCACCCACCAACGCTGATTGCTTGTTGGATTACTTAATTCTTTTGCTTCTTTTTTTTCATTAATCACGTATTACTCCATAGTTTAAGGATCAGAAACAATTTATGAGAAAACAAACATTGGGTTGAACCACTTTTTTAGCAATTCATCGGTCTCATTAATTCCAATCTCCACCTTCAACTTGATTGCCTTTCATTGACAAAAGAAAAAAAAAATTGATTGTCAATTTCTTAGGTTAGGGCCGTTAGGCAATCAAAACCGTAAAATTTTAATGGCCCATATATGCACCGGTAATAATGAATGTTCCCAAACAGTAAAAATTCAATGCACTTTAAGGGTCCAACGGAAATTTATTGGTAAGGAAACATGCCTCGTGTGCTACACTCTGCAGCCCATGTTCACAAATCAATAAGCTCGAATATGTGTTAAGTAATGTTCCTATTTTTAGGCTATTGATAAAACGGTTAAGATCTTCCAATTTAGTAGACTTTATAGCATTTCCTTCCTAACTCATGGCCCATTAAATACTTGGCATGTTTCATCAAACCAAGAGCCCCACTACAAAAGATGAGGACATCAAATACTATATAGAGGCTTATACATTAGAATTTAGAATCCAATAATACCACTTCACCTCCGTATAGGGAGCATTGATTATTAGTAAAGGGGCCTGTTTGATAAATGTGCGTGGACCTGGATATGGTGTGCTTCACCTAAGGTAAAAGAAAGTATCACCACCTAAAGAGGCGTCAACACTACCAACATTTTCCATGTAATCAATTGCACATGAAAATGTGAGATACTTCTACTTCTAGGAAAAGTGGTGGGATGGAAGGTTTTGGAGCATCCCACCATATCTATGTGGGGCCACTACGGCCTAGATGGCACTCCTGTGGCACATTTTTTTTTTTAGCCATCTACGGCACATTATATTAAAAAAAAAAAAAAAAAAAAAAGGGCATACAACACACCATCAATATCAGGTATAAGAGACCTATATACCCAGAAGGAAAGAAAAAAAAAATAAAGAGTCAAACAGTTACATGATATAAGCAGGGAAAGGCCCTATTTACCCCTTATTTCGCTACAGATTCTGTCATGGCATTCACAGACCTTCTAACATGGTAAAACTCGACATAGCCTTGTAAAGATAAGGATTTGACTTCTGCAAACAAAACAGGAAGTGAAACCTCCAAGGACCCTCATTACTTGAGACCCAAGAGATAGCATTTGAAAAATCACTCTCCATCGAAAATTTATCACGAAATGAAAAAATAAATGAAGAGCCCGACATCTAAGTCTCATTTGGTTCGTTGATTGATGCCCATGACACAACTGAGTCAGACAAACATTGCCTCTATAGACATGTTTGTGCGGAGCATTTCCCATGGAATGAAAATGATTTTTAAGCACGAGAGGTTCCTTAATTTTTTCTAAGGACAAGTGGTTGGATCAAAATAGAGAAATAGAATTCTTATAACGAACCCTACACGATTGTTAGGGACAAGACTTTGAGAATGAGGCACAAGATGCTTGTGATGGTATAAATTAAATAAAATAACAATATGAAACATAAAAATAATATTTTATGCAATTTAAATTTCAAAACACTATATAAACAAATCAATATCGCCCAAGTTTTGAAACGATGGTATGTCCGTCACAATGACAAGATTGTCACGGCCTGATGTACGGTCATTAACATTTCGCAGTTCGAGAAGATCAACGGTCTTGATAGCAGCATGACGCCGGTCATAAGAAAATGATGTTTAAGGGAATCAGTCATGGACGTTAACTACCAGACGCATGAAATTAAGAAATAAAAAACCCAAATCCAAAATTGGTATCTATCATGACTCATGACATTGACATTTTTTTTGTATTTTTTTCCTTTCTACATAAAGAATGGACGTTGACACCATTTACAGCCCCTTTACTTTTCGACTTACTTTCCCTCTCTTTCATTTTTATTTCTAGGCTGATGAGAAAGGGGGAAATGGAATGGATTAAAGTCATCACGCAGAAACTCAAAAACATGGGGAAAAAGAAATCACAAGTGTCTCAATACTGCTTGACACATGCACAAAAGGGAGCGAAAAGGACTTTTTGGTGCTTACCAATACCAAGGCTGGCAATGGGGCCACAAAGCCACACCATGTGGAGCTAGGCTTGAACAGGTTTTTAAAACCTTTGATTGGTCAGGTTAGGGCTGGGTGCCTTTTTTCTTTAAACGAACTATGAAATATTATAATATACTTATTTTTAATAACCATATAATTATATTATTATATTAGATTTGGCTAAAAATAGATAGAAATGGAAAAACAAAATTTACGTAGGCTGAAAAAGGCTTTGATGATGATGATGATAATTATACTATCACATTATAGATAAATTAAATATAGTTAACTATTTTTAATTAATAACTAAACATCTTCTAATTCATAATGATTTATAACTAATTAGGTATGAGGTTTTAAAATGATTAAAGATGCCGTTGATTTTTCGCTTTCCTTTTTGTCTACATTTAGGATTTGAAATTACTCACGCGCTCTACTTATACACTTATGTCTCTAAGCAGTTGAGCTAGAGCTATAGTTGAAGAATACTGGAATAATGTTCTTCTTGCTGTGTGCTCCAAATAAAAATGAGCTCAAAGTTGTAAGTAGACTTTGAAATGGGTAACTCAAACTTAGCAGTTAAAATTAGGAAATGGTGCTCCAGAATTAATAGACGTAGATTCTAGCTCCATTTAAGGGGTGGCAAAACCTAATCCAATCTAGACCCATCTTACAGAATATTCAAATTGCGCTCTTAGTTACATTTTAAAGATAAAGATTTTTTCAGTGATTTCATAAATTGAACCATTACCTTAAAATCTCTTACATATTATATGATTAATTTGTTTATTGGACATGACTTTATCAACATCTATTAGACATAATTCTTCATACAAATAGATGTATCCTAAAGTTCCCCAGCATTTGGTGGGGAACTAGTGAGCCCTTACAAATTCTACCACAAAAGGAAGGCTTTCCCAACCTAGCCATTAATTGGACCCGAATTGAACCAGAAATTTATGGTTTGGATTGAACCCTTCTTAGTTTTGGAAACATGTTGAATAAATGGGCCAAGTCTGGGTTGAACCCATTTTTACATTTGACCTAGCAACTTAACCTCATATCAACCCTACCTGACCAATTCTTATATAACCCTCCAAATCAACTCCAAACCAATCCATTAATTAAGGGTTCAACCTCCTTTAGATGAGTCCGGATCCCCTTAAATTCTTGTTGATTTTGGGGTTGAAAATTTCAAGCTGACTAATAAAAATGGGCCCCCACCAAAAAAATAATAATAATAAAAATAGGTGAGTGTTTTTTTAATGTTAGAAGGAATAAATGGGCGAGTGGATTTGAGTCAATTAAAAGGAGGAGAAGAAAAAAAAAACGCCTAAACCCATTGCCATCACAGAACAAATCATTCAATTTCCAAAGCAGCAGAGGCTGCGAATATTCCGGATGCAGTTATGAAATGAGAATCGGGCTCTAGGATACTAATTCAACGATACAAGCACAAAGATGTTTTCAAAGGTAGATCTAAGGCTCATTAAGCGGACGTTATGGTTTGGTTCACGCGTACAAGGAAAATTAGGATAGTAATAGCAAATCCACCCTTTCATGGGCTCACTTGGAGCAACCCAATTATAATATATTAAATTAGGAGGTTTTTTGTTTAATTTTGACTGGACAGTTTTAATTTTGACCAGCAGTTATGTAACTACTCATGTAATTACCCACTTATTTTTTCATCAAACCACTCATATTTCAGTTATTCATCTGTAACTATACTCTTTTTTCTCAAATTTCTCTAATATTATTTTATCCAACTTGTCCTGATTTTTTAATATGTAATTATTGATTTTGCAGTGCAGGGAGATATCGTGCTCAACACGGATTATTGGGCTAGTCAAGGTTTTAAGAAGGAAAACTTATTCATACACGCATACTAAGATTCTGAGATTAGATATGCATATAAAATCAGCACAAGCTAACGATCTAAATCATATATCTTACCGAATCAAGGTTGCAAAATCAAATGATAATGCTTATGATGAGACTGATATCTAACCCACATCTAATCTATCCCTCCTCAGAGTCCAGACGCGTTAATGGAATCAGTCAAAAGTGGGCAGTTGCACATTTGAAGCTTTCTAGAGTCAACTAACAAAACAACCAAGTTCTGTTGTGTGTAAGACTAACATCATATCCGCACGAGGGAAAACATGAGAAAGCTAAAAAATTACCGCGCAAGGGGATCTCTCCACAGTCCAGATACATAAAACGAACGGACGAGATTAGCCCCCGGCAATTCCCACGTGGCTCGCGGGAAATCAAAATCATCTTTCCATATTTAATTCAAAAACCCACCTTTCTCAATTTTGTCTTTCTCCTTTTACTTTTCTCTTGCTCTCTACCGCTTTCTTCTTCCTTTCCCTTTCTCCGCTCTTTCATCTTCACTTCGTATAAAAATCTCACAAATTGCGTAGCGAATGCTACATGTTGTTCCCAGTCCGCCCTTTGAAAATTCCTCTCGTTTGGGAAGACGAAAAAGTCCTCTGTTTTCCCCGCCATATATCTTCTCTTCTTGCTCCATCCGCCATGGAATCTCTCTTTCTTGTTTCAGTTCCATCAACCCTTTATAATTCAGTTCAAATCCCTTCTCTTTCTCTCATCTGATGAAGAGTCTGCAATTTTAACATGAACATGAACTCCTCTCTCTTCTCCACCATTTCTCTAGCCACTGTCCTCTCTCTTATCCTCCTCGCCTCCAGCATCTTCTCCAATCTATCTCTCCATTCCGTCGCATTCGAATCGAAGAAACACCCCCCAGGATTCCCACCCAGAAACACCCACAAGCAAATCAGGTCGACTTCTTCGCCAAAATTGCTTCTTTCCTTGAAAGAAGAGATCCAAGAGCCGTATGTCCGAGACCCAGATCCCTTACTACCTCCCATCAATGTGACAGCGGAAGAAAGGATTGTTTGGTTCAAGGAGAATCTGCCCGAGTTCAAGATAATTCATTCCAATGGATTGACCCGGAAATTCGCTTCGAGGGCGCAGGAGTTCTTTAATGGAGGCTGCGAAGTTCGGTTCTTCATGACTTGGATTTCGCCTGTGAGAGCTTTTGGGTATCGAGAATTGCTCGCTCTGGAGAGTGTCTTCAAGGCGCATGCTTTTGGGTGTGTGATGATTCTTTCGGCGAGTATGGATTCAAGGCAGGGGAGCCAGCTCTTGAAGCCACTGGTTGACAGTGGTTATCGAGTGGCCGCGGTTTCGCCGGACTTATCCTTTCTATTCAAGGACACACCGGCGGAGCCATGGTTTAATGAACTGAAGAAGGGAAATGTCGATCCGGGTGAGATTCCATTAGCTCAGAATCTATCCAATTTGCTAAGGCTTGCAGTTTTATACAAATATGGTGGTGTTTACTTAGACACAGATGTTATAGTCCTAAAGAAATTCTCAGCTCTTAGGAAC
Organism: Umbellularia californica; assembly: GCA_028538565.1. Classification (NCBI taxonomy): domain Eukaryota; kingdom Viridiplantae; phylum Streptophyta; class Magnoliopsida; order Laurales; family Lauraceae; genus Umbellularia; species Umbellularia californica. The sequence continues at coordinate 106,773,629 of JAPQWN010000001.1, forward strand.
ACAATTGGCGCGCAGGCGGCCGATGAGAATGGGAATTGGAACCGCCTGAACAATGCGGTCCTGGTTTTCGATGAGAAACACCCCCTAATTTACAAATTCATCCAAGAGTTCGCCCTTACTTTTGATGGCAACAAATGGGGCCATAATGGACCTTATTTGGTCTCTAGAGTGGTCTCAAGGATTGAGAAAATGCCTAATTATAACTTCACTGTCTTGCCGCCAATTGCCTTCTATCCGGTTGATTGGATTAGGATAAGTGGGTTTTTCCGACGTCCAGAGAATCCGGCTGCATCGAAGTGGGTGGCAGCGAAGCTGCGTCAGCTCAGTGGTGAGACTTTTGCAATTCATCTATGGAACAGACAGAGTAGCAGTTCGAAAATTGAAGAAGGGAGTGTCTTAGGGAGACTCATATCTTATCGGTGTCTCTTCTGTAAGCAGTCATATAGCTCTTAATAAGTTCCAGTTTATGCTTCTATTCCATGATTATTTTTTCCTGTATGTAGAAAGGGTCATTTTGATATAAACATATCGATCTAGATGAGGAACTGTAATGTTTTGAGCAAATGTAAATACAAGTTTGATTGTATGCAAGGTAGAGAAGTTGAAATTATTGATTTTTTTCCCTGCTTTCTACATAGCTTAAGAAAGTTGTGTTAGAATTGTATCAACCTGAATCAGAAGCCTTTGCATCTACATATCACAAATCCAAGAAATGTTCTAAATGATCAATCTTGCTAACAGAGGATTGCTTATTGTTCTTGTATTTCCAAAACCTGCCTCTCTATTTAGAGAGGTTTTTTTTTTTTTTTTTTTATCGGTAACAGTAACTTATATTAAAAGAGAATAGAATACAAATAAAGAGTACAAGAAGAAAAGAAAAAAGGGAGCAAAAAACACAGAGGTAAAACACGGAAGTACAAGAGTAATGTACCCCTCACACCACAACTACATAATAAAATCCTCCCAAGGGGAAACTCTCTCAACACCTTGCTTGGCTAAAGTGTCCGCCATCATGTTTGATGATCTACTCTTAGGCAAAAAGTTAACATTAATGGTCGTGGATAATACCTGGATTTCATTAACATTAATGGTCGTGGATAATACCCGGATTTCATTGAACAGGAACTGAAACTTCCATGGATAAGCCTTCTGGTTCGAAACCCAACTCGCTGCATTAGAAGAATCACCCTCTCTATCTACAGTGTTGCTATCTAATTCAAACTCATTATGGTCGTCAAATCCAGAACCACCCTCTGTTGATCGAAATATCTTTATGTTCTTTGTCCATTGTAATGTACCTTGTAGGCCTTGATCCTCGTAAGGACCCCACAGTTTTGAAAGCTTCATAAATGTATATAGTGAATGTGTGAAAAAGTGAGTATGCCATGTCAAAAAATTATTTGCAAAGCTGTGCTTTCTCCTTTCATTAGATCTAGCAAATTGCTTCCTTAATTTCGGGAGGGTAAGCCATGAGAACGATGAACATCAAGCGACTGACACAGGACAAATATGAGACTAGAAATACAAAGATTACTGGTTTTAAATGATCCATTTGATATGTCCTTATGAATCCGTGGGTCAATGCCATTTTTTTTCCCAATGAAGAAGAGGGTGTCTAGCAATCTCCGACACCCTATTACCTCTTTTGGACGCTTCTAAAGATCATGCAACCATAAGAGAGTGAAGGAAGATTTGTCACAAAGGGCCCTTTCATTTGTCTTAACTGATTTTTAAAGGGTTATCAACTTCCCTCTTCATGGTCATTATTGGCCCACTAGAACTCTTTTCTAAGCCATGCAAAACACCAGCATGGCATATGCAGTTCAATTAGAGAAAGCGTAGGTGACAAAATACGTCGAAGGAACAGAAACAAGATGCAAGGGAAGATGATGGAAAATACCCAACTCTACCAATAATATGAGACACAGGAAAATAAAATTGTTAAAGCCAGCAATGAGGAATTTTCGAGGCATATATCTAGTTCTATGTTAACAGATAATCGGAACAAAAAGAAAACACAAAACAGGCTCCTATGTCTTTGAAATTTGGATAGAAAATACATGATTCTGATAAGATAGATCATTGGAATAAAATAGTAATAGTCAAGTGGTTGGTTTATTCTCTGGGGACCTTAATCACAGAAAGCCTTAAACACTAATTGCTCCAAAATATTGATCCATTAACAAACCATAAACAAGCGAGATAAGGGTGGATCAATAGTGATATAATCCACCATGTGGGTCTCAGATGTGGATGGACCATGGTATCAGAATAACTATACCAGTGACAGAAACCTAAACATCACTTTCCCCCACCTTCCCTGCTGGACAGAAGTATTAAAGGAGTCCCTATTAAAACAATTAATGTCGACCAGAACTGAGAGAATCGAATGTGGTCCATTCAGGACTAGGCCAACCTGGTCGAGTCCAGAAATGGATTTCCATCCCATGGTTCATAATTGACCAGTTAAATGAGTCCCCACTTTTAGCCAAAAAAAAAAGAGTCCCCACTTACCCAATTACCTTGAAGGGCTAGGCCTTAGGTAATTGAGCATAGTCCATCCTGGACTCAGACCAATTACGAAATATGGGATGGCAATCCATTTCCGTTTACCCCATTACCTGAACAAATTGAACCTAAAAAATAATAATAATAATAATAATAATAATAATAAATGAATGAATGAAATAACCCGAAGGACCGGGTGGGGACCATACTGGATGCAGACTGATCTAACCCTTATCAGATTACATCCCTAATACTGGATGTCAACCATTACCAATGATTCAGTTATCTCATTACAGCACATAAACTTGTATTCTACTCAATTGACTAAAAATGGATGATTATATCAAATTTAGTATCTACCACAAAAAGGACCAAAATGTGAATTTCCTATACTTGCACAAGGGAGCAGTCTTTTTAATTAGATTACCTAAAGATTCTATAATGTGGCCGCTAATGATGCCATCTCCCGCTCACTACCCCCACAAACATGACCATGTTCATAGAATTTAGAATATGCATAGTAACTCCAAATAGAAAAGAGTTTTTAGTGTGGACTCAATGAGGACTTCCTTAATTCATTTATCTTGACAAATCACTGCCCAAGTCCTCCACAGTCTGCCAATCCCCTTTCATCCCACAATCAGTTCTGGAACCACCACCAGTCAATGTCATGTTACTTCTAAAACCCTTTTTCTAAACGGACATACTTAAAGGCTCTAAACCCATCCCACTTAAACTTGCAACAAGCAAGCCTTTGTCATTCTTCCCAATATGAAGAGAATAACAGCTTAATGTGAACCATCTCTGGTTGAGAAAATAACACCTCACATTGGGTTATATTGAAATTGAGGTCAGATACTGGGTTGGGCTTAAGTGGGCCCAAAACACAACCCAACTGGATTGTACCCCTACTGCAGACCAGGCATCAGTCAAAAATAAAAATAGAAATGAAAAACAAAAACTGAGCAACTTGTTCCAAAATCTGCACACTGAGTTCCCAACAACATCAAACAACTTTCATGTTATCAATATAAATATATATCCCAGAAATATGCCCGTAATGCAAGGGTGGGATCAGCAAATCGCAAACTACGTCAAACAAATTCCATCGAACAATTGTGATGAGTTGTGCTGGAAGGACTCCCAAGGATGGAAACTGCAAAGTCCGCAGTGCTTACATTTAGATCACATCGTTTTCAGAAAATCCGAATCAAAGACAGTATACCTTTTGGACCATCCCTCTCTCTTCAGAGATTATTGTTTGTTTTTTTTTTATTCTGTGACCAGGGAGTCTCAAGATGCTTCTACTATAAGGAGTTGCTTCTTGGAACATATACCGGTCAAGTCCACTACAATTGAATGTAGTTGTATACTCTTCCTTCCATCTCTACATATGAATGTAGAGTTCAGCTTGCATTTGTTACATTCCCTCCCTAAACTACCACTCAAACTATTGCGCATAACTAAGATCAAGTAGCATTACTGTAAAACTTAAGATCAAGCTTAATGCAGTTCATTTCTTCCTTATTCATTTCATTGCACACTGCTCTAGGTTTAAATGATTACGTTTTCATAGTTTGAACTCTTCATGGAATACTATTTGAATACTCTATAGAAATAGGCTCCAGTGGGAGTCTCAAAAGCTTCATTTCCCGAGTTCTGTGAATATGAATTGCCAAACCTTCATGTCAAATATTCTAAAAAAAATCTCGTTGCATCATTTGCCACTATCACTATTGGCCCCACATTATATCTGCATTGAGACTTGAAAATTCAAATTAAGACATGAAAAATGAAAACCAGCCTGACTATTTTTCAATGAGCACCTTCCAAGTTCCAACTGTGTTACGGACTTTCTTCAATGGGATGACTCAACTCCAACTCCTCAACTCTCGTCAGCATTTCTCATAGGAAATAATATTTCCCTATTCAATGGTCGGTCCAACCCTGATGCAAGCCCTAGGGTTAGGGCTTGCAAGGGTGTCAAAGCACGTGTCTGCATACACTTCAAACTAATCTCTATATGGACTTTAGCACGAGGATTCCAATAATCAAACTCTAAGATTTCCATCTCTTACATTGCATATAAATAAGTAAAGCATTTTATGTGCTAAGAAAACCTATTCAAACTAGGAAACTAAGCACTTTTTAGAAACTTATCCTAATTACAACTCCTAAACAAATTAGAAACCTACTAACAAATAACTAGGAAAATATATATATAAAAAAAAAAAAAAAGAAGTATTCCTTCCTGATGTTAATCATCCTTACGAATCTGGTCTTTTAAAATTTTCAAATTCAAAGTCCTCATCTATACCCACAGTTGTTACATAACAATATCCCTCTTGATACAAGAAAATATATATGTATGTGTGTACAAAATACATATATATCCAGTTCTGTGTTTTATATCCAAGTGATTCTCATGAAGATGAAGAAGATCGATGAAAATGATTTTTATCTTAATTTTCCTTCCTTACACTGATAGGATAGATGCTAATTCATCACAATACCAGAAGAGCCACTGCCTATTTCTTATAGAGTTTTTACAACAATTTTGACCAACCGAAGTCTTAATCTTTAGAAATGTGTTCTAAGACATCCAACAGTTGTGATTTCAATTCCACAAACAATCAAACTTCTAGAAATGGCTATGAAAATTACTGAATTTTTATCAAGTAACAAAATATCTTCATGCTTAAACGAAATAAAGCGAGAAATCCATTCCATGATCCATCCACCACAAATGGAAGAGAAGAATTTATAAAAGGAGGGATAACTAACACAAGCAAAGCCACACAATCCAACCAATTCATGATACAATTAAATCACAGTTCTCCCAACAAACACATTGTCAGAGAAGAGTTTCAAATCAGCAATCTAGTAATGATTCATAGATTCAAACGGCACGACAAAGAAATCCACCAAGTTTTAGAGAATTGCATAAACAAAGGAGAAGACAATTAAAAACGAAACCAAACTGACAACTCCTTAACAAGTAAACAGAGACTCACCCATTTCGATCTTGACAATTTTCTCCATCACCCACGTCGTCATTCATTCTTCCGTGGCAACAGCGGGAGGGGGCCTCTTCTCTTCTTGTTTCAAGGCCTCGCCTAACCATATAGAAAACGAGGAATTCAAATCAAAAGATTCATCATAAGAGCACCCCAAGAAATGTATACACCTAGTCTTGGAGAAATTCCAGCCTCTAGAGCAGAGACACAGGAACTTACGTTCCCGAAGAATTGTTGAAACGACTTCCTCCGGCTTTCTTCTTGGCAAAGGGAAGAAACTACCTTGCCTACCAACCGTTCGACCACAAGCCTAAGAGAGGAAGGACGAGCGAGACGTTGAGGGAGGATGAGCGAGACGTTGAAGGGAGACAGAGGAAAGGCGGGAATGGGATGGCCCTATGCCCGCAACGAGGCAGGGAAAATATGGCTCGTATCTTTGCGCTAGCGCTGGGTCCTTGTGCGGACCCACATACAATCATTTGGGGGGCGGGCGCCCCCATCAGATCTGGGTCCACTTCTAAAACTCCATATAAAAAATTTTGGCTCTGGTCTCAAAATCCACATGAAAATCCTAGGTCGGTCCTCAAACCGCACGTAAATATCCTGGGTTTGCCATAAAAACCCAACTGTTTGGGTTGGCTCTCCTTGAACCAAAATCCTAAATCTGCCACTGGCTAGGTCAACCCTGGTCCAAGAAGAGTCTGGCCGGGTCAGGGTCAGACCTGGTCCAAGAATATCTTGGATGCTCCGAGTTTGAGGGTGAACCGTCCATCTATATAAATCCATCAGTGGGGCTAATCACGGTCTCTCTTTGTTCTATTATTTAGGAAAGTTTCTCTTAAAGCAAAATATAACTGGTGTTGAACATATGACTAAAAATGATGGGCATGAAATTTTAATTGAAGTGAATTTTATCTTTAACGTAAGAACAAGTTGGAACTGTGATTTTGGAGTAATCTGACCCCTAACGTGATTCGGAGTAGTATATCTTAATTAGTCCTGTTCTGAAACTCGGGTCAATATGGGCAACAAATGGGTCGGTTGAACCAGCTTCCCACTGCGTCTAAGGAAGGAGTCTACATGTTGGGTCCAAAACAAAACCAATGTCCCAATGGACTTAAATGCAATAATATTTTTTTTATCGTAATTAAACTTTTGACAATATTAATGAAAATATCATGATATCATTAACAATACATTTTTAAATAGATATCTCATTACTTTCAAACTATAAATATCATGATATCATTTACAATACAATTTTAAAATAAAATATCTCATTATTTTCGAACTACGACTGATACTTGTTACAGAGGGCGGGCCTTGGCGCAACCATAAGGTTACTCCATTGCGTTCAGGGCATCACAGGTTTGAAACACAGCAACAGCCTTTCCACTAACGAGTATAAGGCTGCGTACATCTGACCCTCTCCAGACCTCACAGTGACTCCTGCCACTGGACTGTCCTTTTCTATCACTGACATTTGTGACAGTGCTTCTAGAGATACTGCTGACTTGCATTCTGACCCACTAGGGGAAATGCTGGGGCAATAGCATATATTAGCTGTTCTAGTTTAAAATTTATTTATTTATCACTTATATATGGTAGCAAGATATTAATGTACACAGATGTATTGAATCCCTTCCACAAACCTACGTGTAGGGTGGTATATAGCGCCTAATGTTTGTAGAGAAGAACCCACAACTCCAATGCAGGAAATGATGCACTCCATTATTGTGTACATTTAATCAAAGGAGCATGTGGATGAAAAATGTGGTTCATATGGATCAAAGGCTAGGGCAAACTTTCCTAACCTTTGCTTTTAAAGCATAGAAGTTCAAATTATAATGTTAATTACCTGATTTTCTTTAAAGAAGTACATAGATGGATGGTACACATTGTTGCAACCACAAGGCTGTGGTTGAAGTCATATTACCATTCAAAAAACAATGATGATAGAAAAATAAAAATGAAAAGAGCCAGCCACATAGGTTGAGCCACTCTACCCTAGAGTCTACACAGTTTATTCTTCTAAGGTTTGGTAAATTCTCCTCAAATGTCCTTTTGCTGTTGCTCAGCCCTGCATGAGTTTAATTCCCTCATAAAACAGAAAAAAATAAAAAATAAAAAATTCTATTACTAATTATTATACCCTTGTATTGGCTCACAACAAAAATAACTTGCATACAATCAATTATGAAGTGGTGGTTATTATTAGGTTATAGGCAGAATTGTACCCAATTTATCCTGCGACGAAATTCAAGAGCGGAACATGGTTTATTTATAATTCAAAAGCGCACACAAACTCAAACCCCAAAATGTATAAGATAAGGCTATGCTGACCCCGACAATGATACTGATTGCTCCCTGCAAGCAAGCCGATGGTATAAAAGGTATTGATATATTTTACAATGATTGAAACACTTCACAAGCTTCGCAAAACTGGTTGTGAAATCTATGTTGCCTCTTGTGATCATAACATGCTGTCGGCTAAATTGGTATAAGATGCCCCTAGGCACTGGGCATTGCAAAATGGGATGAATTAAAAGCAATGTATGGAAGGATAGTAGTTATACGTGATGTAGGTTTCAGTAGTAGCCTCTGTCTGAGCAGTAAATAATTGCATGCCAGATTGTAATTAGAGCACATCAAAAGAAATACCATTTCATTTCTCAATGAGACAACATTCAATAGCCTTTTATTTTTGTTGGACTGGTTTGCTGCATTCCATTTTCTGTTTCTTTAATATAAGCTTTCATTGTTACCGGTAAGGGTACAAAAAGCTAGGATTTCTAGCTACTCTAAGGGTATACTAGAAATGAGAACAAAATTTCAAGAATTTGAAAAATTATTGCTAACTGATTTCCCCTTACCTTCCCCTTCCCAAGCAAGTCAATGAGAATTTCCTCTTATTTATTATAATAACTGGCCTTCTTGAGGGACAAAGGCATCACGATTTCTCCACAAATGTTGACTCTGCAAGATCAATTGCACGCGCAAGACCTGCAGCCTTATTCTCACATTCTCTCTGCTCATCATCAGGAACACTATCGGCCACAATACCAGCTCCAGCTTGAATGTGTGCAACCCATTCCCTGCGGCTGTTTGCATCCTTGTAAGAGTACATAGTGTCATTACGTGCACTTGTGGAAAAAACAATGGTCCGGAGGGCTAGCGCTATATCCATGTCGCCAGTAAATGACACGCCTCCAAACCCTCCACTGTACGGTCCTCGTCTTGTGACTTCCAACTGATCTATTAACTCCATTGCTTTCACCTGCTTTGCACAAATGATTATAAGGGGAGCAGTTAAAAATTGAGATAGAATTTATCAACTTGGGAATATAACAAAACCATGAGAAATGTCAGTCACAGACAAAGACCTTGTGGCACACATGGCACGACATCTAAGCCACACAACAGGCAGCCTTGCCACGATGTACCATCATTCGAAAATCAGGCCACAGGAACAATTATAGTTGCTGAGTCAAGCATGTTAATGTGGTTAATTTTATGGAAAAGTCATTCTTATGCCTAAAATCCAGTGGTTAGAGTTGTCCAAACAACATCTATTTTGGACAGCCTCCTCAAGCTCAGTGTGGCGGCAGTTGCATACCCTCCCCACTAGCAAGGTAAGGGGATCCACCTGCCGAGCTCAACTGCACCACAACTAATGATCTGCCTAGCCCAAAAGAAATAACTTGATAAACTTGGGGATCCTGGCTTGGCATATTTGCATGTCCACCTCGGTCACACAAATATCACGAATAAATTTAAATGCATATAACAAAGTATTTCTTAGAACACCATTAGAGTGGAGTAGGTGAAATGATATATGAAGATCGTATATAAGCACATTTCCAATCATTACTATTAACTAGCAACAACAAAAAAACATCAATAAGATTTGAGATTGAATCATTCATGGATCTCTTAGTATTCCTTCAAAATGTACATCTCTAGATGTGGGCAATGAATTACCTGCCTCTCTTTTTTATTATTACTGGGAAGATGATGACTACCAGAGATTTCTCTTGTTTGCTTTTCTTATGGTCAGATAAAGCAGCTCAAAAAAAAAATAGCATTTTTCTGGACCGAAGCTTCAAGAAAAATACTTTTCCCCAAATTGTAGTATTGGCAAATATATGATGCAGGCCAGACTACTGGGCCATTGAAAGTATACTTCAGAAGGCCCAAGGCCCACAAGGCCCAGCAGTAAAGAAGAATTGAATCGACAATTTCCAATTAGTAGAATTCTAGAATTAGTAGAACTCTTTAATTGTTTTGAATAGGAATTTTCTAATTCAAAGATTATTAGAATTAGAAGTTCTTAGTAGAGATTGATTACTAAAATTGTGATTATCACTCTATTATATATAGGATGTAATCCCTTCTATTGGGATATACAGAAATTTAATGAAATCCAGAGTTCCCTCAAACGTGAGTTTCTCTTCTTGTCTTTGGTGTGAGACCTAGACACCCTATCCTAAGCCGTTTGGCTTGGAGAATAGCCCGTTGGCTACCTCCTTCGTTCCCTGCGCTGCTTCAATATACCTTGATGATTGATAACCTATGCAATGCAATAAAAAGTTGCAGATTGTGAATGGATGCATTTTATGCTGGGGGATGGGAAAAGACGTTTCATATTTGCTTTTATCCTGCTCTTTCACAAGAGATATATGGTATCATTCTTCCATTTGTTTAATGTTCACTGGGTTATGCCCCACTTAGTAGAAGCTCTTTCGAGAAGCTGGAGATATGGTCACCCTTCTAAGGGAATCTATCTTCTGGAGTCTGATAGTTGTTGGTGTTCTTTGGTCTTCACGTCTTGAGAGAAATCAGGGGACTCCGCAAAACCTGTTGCATCTGCTTCGGAAGTTGATTTGAAGGCTAAATCTCTCATTATCTCTTTGCGTTTGACGACTAAAGATTTTGTAGGGGTTTCTATATCTAATCTTTGGCAATGTGCCTGGTATGTTGATGCAAACTATTCTAATTTTTGCTGATTTCTTATTTTCCTGGCTCTTTAGTTAATACAATTTCAGCTACCTCCTCAAAAAATAAAAAATAAATAAACATTAATGAAGAGAGGTGGAAAAGGGAAAGTTAACCTTTGGTGCTCCGCTCACTGTTCCAACAGGCAAAGCAGCTCGTAGAGCATCCCAGCTAGTCAGATGATCAAGTAATTCTCCTGTAACCTGCAAATAGAGCATTTACGATCATTTAGCTGATATTTATGCATGAAAATCCACATTCAGCATAAAAGGCTGAGGTGAAACCCTATATCGAGAGCTAATGGAAGAGGCATCAATAAAAGACAGCTTGCAGAAGTACAGGTCAAGTTCAACTACCTTTGCAAAAAGCCCAAGTCCGTGCAATTCTGATGACTACTATAGTTACAGCCTATTTTCTGATTGGATACACTAGCCATTGGTACACAAGTCATCAGGCATTGTTAATTAATCCATCAGTAACTGTCGCTTTTAGTTATTATTCATTGTCTTCATCATGTTGAGTTTTTTCAATATTCTAATAACAGTCCAAGTTGTCACTAAGTAAGAGTCTGGTCATGCAAGAGCGTTATCAGTCATATAGTGTTAACTAGCTGACACTGGGGAATAATGCACAATTAAACTTTCATATGAAGTATCAGCTCTTTTTCTGTGTTGTTGACATGGTGCTTGACAAGTTGACTCTTTTTGGTAATGACTCCCACAAAATTACTATTTGATGATAGCATATGTAGGAACTGGCCACAAAACTAGTAATTGTAGGAAACAGAATTAGTGCATCTATTGTAAGAAATCAGGCCAAAATCATCAGTGGGAGCAACCAGCATCTCCAATGGAAGTCTCCATCTGGACCAGAATCTCCCCAACCACAGTTCCAACCACTATCAAATGATAGTATGCCCCCAAAAAAAGATTTCTACTGCAGTCAATATTACTCCAAAGCAAATAAAGGATATGATCCAAGCCTCAGTTGCTACTTATGTTTCATCATCCCTTACTGCCATGGGTATTTCTGGTAAATTCTTCTTTGTTTTGCTGCATGCTCCTCCCGGAGTGCCCAACCATACGACCGTTGTTGAACTAGGTCGTGATAATCCTCAACCTTATAGTGGAGGTCAGCAAATTGTCGACTATGGAGGTCAGAACCTGTCAATCTCTGGGACAGGGTCTATCACCTTTCCAATTGAGGACAGTCGAAACTTGTATAAGTGAGTTTGAAAAAAATTTAAGATCCAATTGGGAATATTACAATTAATACAGGTATGGTACATACATATCAGTATGGTCTTGAATGCAGGGTAAACAAGATGGTGTTCCCTTTTCATAAGGTGAGAGTCTCAATGTGCATGCATTCTGGAGTTCAGTACAATATACTGACCAAAACAAGGCCATAATGTCATCCTTATTCAAGTTTGAAACATCATTATGAAAGCAAAACAACATTGTCAATCAAAATGAAAATGACAACAGATGAAGTCATGAATGCAGTGACACGAAGGAATCTGAATTCAATATATCACACAAAGTTGATGAACTTCAGAATGATCCAAAACAATGGAAAATCCTACGATCACGAGGAAGACAGATACCGGATGGTAGATGTATACCTATTCCTTCTAAAAACAATATCATAGATGAAATAGCAGTCTGATGAGAACAATTGAAGTTCTCTATTCAGGAACAAATGAGAAATTGCAACCAATATATCTAATATGAGGCAAACCACATGCACAAAAGTACTGATTCCATGAACGCATTATCAAAGGAAAGAATAAAAAATTACATAAATTCATTAACCAAATTTAAGCTACAACTAGAATTAATCCAAATAGTAAATCTAAGGAGGCTCAAATTATCAATATTAACACACATTTAGAAATCCAAGGAAGAATCTCACCGTGGAGCTGATGTGCATCACATGGGAATATCTTTCAATATTCATAAGCTTCTCCACCTTTACAGAACCAGGCTTTGAAACCTGCAAAAAAATTAATAATAATAAATCCTGTTTAAATTCCCTCAAACACGGGACTAAATTCCCACAGTGAGTACTGTAGAGATATATGAGCCCATAGATCTCCACAAAAACAGTCTACACTAGTGAGTGGAGTGTGGGGCTTTGGGCCAGTGCCAATTTATGGGAAGGTTGATCATCTGGTTTAGAATCACTAGAAGTTGTGCATTCTTTCTGTTTCAACTCAACATTAGATACTACTTTGATCTGAGAGGAAATTGGGTCTATTATGCCAATTCATTTTAGAGGGGGTGGGGTGGTTGTTCATGGTCATTAAAGATGGGCCTCATCATATGAATGCATTCAAGACTACCACATCCATGGTAGTGCCGGCACTTGGTATATACCAGGATGCAAACATAGTTTGGGCAGGCATTCAAACACAGAAGACCAAAATACGGTGCTTCCAGTAGCGCATAGTATTTGTTTGCAGCAATTAAGAAGGAACACCTTTCCAACATCATTCCTTCCCAAATCGACTAGCATAATATGTTCAGCACATTGCTTCTCATCACTCAGTAGCTGTCTTTCTAACATCTTATCCTCCTCCTCTGTCTTTCCTCTTCTAACAGTCCCAGCAAGAGGTCGGTTGATAATCCTCCCCTGTAAATAAAAGTAAATTTTGTTAACAGTATATTTTAAATACTCAAAGATCATAGGATAAAGCCACTGTATGTTTCCATTGGCAAAAAGAGGTTCAAATGTTTCAAATCCGAGAGAAGAAATACAGCATACACATGCCAAAAGGCTTATAAAAAAGCACAAGAAGATTTTTTTTTTAAATGGACGCTGATAATCTTATAGTACACATGCTACTGCAAAGTAAAAACTTGTGTATATAGCATATTTAATCATTTAACCAATAATAGAACTCTAGTTAATCTGATCACTTATTTTGTAGAATAACAGATCATTAAGGAAGAAGGAAGCTCCATTTCCTAAAAGCTTCCTTTGTCCAACTTCTATGTTGGTGTTGGACACAAGGAAACATGCCATCTGTTCTATAGGAAAACATACTTTTTTTATTGATAATAAAACTTGAACCCACAACCTCAAAGTTTCAATAGCGAGCACCTTCCAATATACTGCAGGCTCTTGTCAAAAAAAAAAAAAAAAATTTTAAAAAGTCCTTAATAGATCCTTTACTCATATACTTAGTATCATCCACTTCAGTCATTAAGTGCTGCGTGATCACCAATCACATCAATTAAAGGGAAATGTTTCCAAGACATCAGTTAGAACTACTTTGTTATATGGAGCTTAATATTAGGGAAAGAACAAATGATAAGAAGCTCAAGTACGTGCTGTTAAGATGTGTAGACTAAAATGGATGAGTGAAATTACAAGAAAGGGAAGAACTGAGAACGAGTACAAAGGATAAAATATACGGGTGGCCCCAATCGAACAGAAAATGAAAGAATGACTTTTCGACAGTCTGGGCACATATGCAGAAGATCAAGAATAGCGAGTGGTCAAATAAGGTTAGAAGTTCAAGGAACTAGAAGAAGATACGAATGGAGGCTTGAAACAAAGTAGTGAGAAAGACATAGTAGATTGTGGAGCTATAGAAACGTGGCTTTGAATAGGGTTCAGTATGAACCTGGAACTCACCAAACTGATCTTAGATAGATGGAAATGGGATAAGTCCAACGATCATAATCATATTGATAACTATTACATGTCCAGCACATCCGTGTCGAACCACTGTGAGTCTATGACACATATTGATGATCAATATGCACCAATACTTCTGTGAAACAAGTTAGCATGTCCTACATACCAAGTCCATTATTTCATATAGTTATTTTAGTTTTATTACTTTTGCAACATAAAAGATGTTAGGAATGTAAACAATGATAATTTCATTAGTCTAGAAATGTTTTTCATAAACAAGCAAAAATAATAATAATAATAATAATAATAATAATAAGCAACGGTGGCAACTGACATCATTTATAACATTTCATAATAAATAAATAAATAATTAATTACAAAATATGCAGGATTCAAATCCCACTCAGTTAAACTAAAACCCTTTACACAGAAAGAAATGCGAGTAAAAAAAACAACAAGAAACTATGAGAAAGATGAAGAATTTTCTCAATTTTCTCAGTTGAACAAGAACAATCACGTGACAATCCTCAAAGCCCTCTACTGATCATCAGAATTAAGGTGATAAGTATACCTTCTTTGTGCGAGTTAGAATTTCAGGGCTGGAAGCAACCAGAATGCATCCTCTAGCCTGATATTGAGGGAAGCATAAACATAACTCAGAAAAGCTGCAGCAGTGAAAAAAAAAAAAGACACCATTGCTAAAAGGGAATACAATCTATTTACAGTTGTCATAAAGTAAACCTGCAATAGCAAATATTGAAGAGAGAATCATAAGTTAAATTTATACAAAGCTCAAGATAGTAGCCAGACCTGTAAATAAGTCATATATGGACTAGGATTCACAACCCTTAATGCTCTATATACTTCAAAAGGGTCTGCGAATGTCCGGCGCTCAAAACGTTGACTCAATACAATCTGAAAAATATCTCCTGCCAGGATATGTTCTTTTGCTTGTAGAACAGCCTCCTTGTATGCATCACTTGTCATGGATGACCTCTTCAATGAAGAACCAAAAAGGCGAGTATATAATTTCACAGAACCAGCAGCTAGTCTCGGGCTAACAGTAAAAATTTATGATTCAAAAAAATAAATAAATAAATAAATAACATGATAGTCAAAACAAAACCAACAAGAACAATGTAAATTAGAAGATATATATATATATATATATAGAGAGAGAGAGAGAGAGAGAGAGAGAGAACTCACGGGTCAATATTCTGAACCCTGGACAATAAAATCTGCAGCCGGTTCATTCCATCATTATAGGCCTCCTCAACTGAAGAGTACTTGTCTACCCGCACCCAATGAATTACATAAGCTTTCTGACAGCATATAACACAGCCAATAGTCTTTTAGGTTGAAAAAAAAATGAAGAAATTAAGATCCTATTATCAAGACGATGAGTCCATGACCAAGCACAGTACTGGGAGAAGCAACTGCACTACATGCATAAAATCCTAAAGGACAGGAAAGGATTAATGGCGAAGCTACACTTGTCCACTTCCAGATGCAAGGGCATCTACTCATAATCTTGCTAGCCTACTTCTTACAGGACAACTTTCAACCCACAAGCCCAACTCATAATTGGCCAATGATATAAGAAAAATATCCAGTGATTTTAATGATGTTATAGTCTAGATCCATCCACTTTGTCAGCTGGGGCTAAGTTTCTAGACTCGCTTAAATGGTTAAGTGTCTAGGTTTGTTCACTCAGTAGTTGACTAACTAGGTTTAATAATTTAGTGGATAAGTATTTTTGTTAATGTCGGAGATGATGCTACTAAACAGCCATTACCTAGCAGTTAAGTTACATATAGTTTACTTTGATGGTTTGATTATAATCTGTTCCTTTTATCGTCTCTTGTTCAGTTTTATGAGGCATGGAGTATGCCATTGGGATCCTCAAGTAGGAGGGTTACGTGGAGATCTTCCTCTTTGGTGACCATTTTGATAATTTGGAAAGAGAGGAATCATGGATGTTTCGAAGGCAAATTGTCTAGCATGGAGGCTTTAATTGATGGGATGAGATTCTTCATTGCCTCATGGGTTAGCAGCTATTCTTTTCCACTTTTGAGGTATCTCTGTTGATCTAATCTTGTTTAGTTGGAAAGTGGTGGCTTTTTCATAATGTGGTGTTTGTTGTTTAATTGTTGGATCATGGGTGGATCATTTAGCAGGGAATTTTCACGGTGGATCATTTAGCACAATCTCGTCAATTTGCATAAGTCAGGAGCATCTTTGAGTGGAGTTAAAACTAGGACGATCCTTCCACAAAGATTGGAAGATTCTTGGTTTAGAAGATTGGCTAGATATTTTTCCAGCTACTACTCAACAGGCACTCCCTTGACCAACTTTGGATTGCAGCACTATTGTTCTTGCTATTTCCATGGGATCTTGTGGCCCACCGCCGTTTCGGTTTGAACTAATGTGGCTGAGGAAGATGGCTTTGCTCATATGGTTAGTAGTTGGTAGAAGGGGTTTCGTGATGACGGGTAAAGGGTCTTTTCTTATGCTAAAGATCAAATAAAAGGAGTGGAAGTACTAACACTTTAAGCCATATTGAGGATGCTATGTGACACAACCAATTAAGTGTGTAGAAGGATACAACCAATCATAAGCACCTCCAAGCCAAGCTTAGAACAACTACTTCTACATTTCCATCCCAAAGGTGGGGGTCTTTTTTTGTAAGGGTCACTCCAATACAAATATCATAGTCTAGATTAGTGTTGGGAGGAGATGTCAATACTTGAATTTAGATCAATTTGAATACTGCATAAACACTTATACATATTCACACAGTTCAAAGACGACGAGATACCTTCTCCACATGATCAAACACTATGACATCATCATAGAGTCCTAGATGAACATCTGGAAGGTTCCTATCATCGTCAGGAGCATTTGCGAACAGTAGCTTTTTCTTCTCTACATATCTCACAGTATCATATGAAAAATAGCCCACCCATCCACCTGATCAAAGAAAAAGAAGACAAATCACTACATACCATTTTAGAGATTCTCCATGGACTCCTTTACTTATATCTTTATAATAACAAAACTCTTCATTCAAAAAGTAAACAAACCAGTTGAAGCATTTCAGATAAACAATAAGAATGTTTTAAGGGCCCGTTTGGATGTACGGTGAATTGAAGTATGGTGAGGTGAAGCATCAAATCAAGAGAGAATAAAATATAAGGTGTTATGATGATGTTTTGTTTTTAGTTGTTTGGTATGAAATCTTTTTGACTTTTTTGTATAAAAAAGTGGAGCTTTTTTGTCTTTTAGTGGAGAAAGGATGGTGCTTTTTTGACTTTTTTTTAAAAAGATAGAGGGAGTTTTGAGATTGTGTAATTTTGATATGGCCCATTGTCTTTTCTTGTCTGGAGAATGGAGGTTTTACCTCACCTCACCTCACCTCGCCGCATATCCAAACGTGCCCTAAAAGGGAAATCTAAAGTACATTAGGTTCCAAATCTGCTTACCACAAAATGCATCTGGAAGCTCATCAATAAGCTGAGGAGTCCAATCTTCCATAATCCTCCTTGGCACCGCCATAGGATCCTCGGCGATCTCCTCCGTCCTCTTCCCCTCTTCATGATCCATGATCACGACCGTATTCTCCTTCGCAACGACCTCCATGGATGGTTGAGCTCCCACCACACTGTAGCGCCCCTGATAGAATCAACAAAAACTAAATCAATCAAACCAAATCCAACTTTGGAAAAAAAAACACCCTAAAGACAAGATTTTTATGCACGAGACTCACCACATTGGATCCCCGGATGCCCTGCTCGACGGATTCAAAGAGAAAGCTCGGCGCCTCTCCGTCGTCTTCTCTGACTAGACACCGGTAAGCGAGCACCGGCGTCAGTTGGTCGGAGAATATGCAGCGGTAGAGCGGCACAAGGTTCCCGCTCTTCGACGCCTCTGCGAATCGCACTGCCTCGTCGGAAGCTTGAAATCCACAGAAAACCAAATCCGAAGAATTAGAAGTGAGAAAGAGTACAAGATTTCTCTAGGGTTTCCACAAAAGATGTTTGGTTGGAAAGAGAAAAGCTTACTTGTTGGAAGGGAAGTGACTGCGGAGCATTTGAATGAAGGATAGGACATGCGGGAGCAGGAGAGGTTTACGGCGATCCTCTTAACGGAGCCGACGGAGAAGGAGGATGGAGATAGGCGGCGAGTGGACGGAGATAAACGGCGAGTGGACGGAGAGTAGGAGGGTGAGACGGCGAGGGCTTGCATCTTGTTCGTTTCTTCTTCTTCCTCCTCCACTGTGCACTTGGGGCTTTACTTTTCCGCAGTGTGATGTGATTCCGCCCGTCTTTCGAAGGTTTAAATTAAGGAATCTTGGGGTGCAAGTGGCCCCCTGGCGGCCCTGACTGGCCAAACTTGGCCTGCTAAAAAAGTCTGTCTTTTACGCAAATGGTGTGTGGAGACTCGAAATAGGAAACGGTCGCGAAGCAGGGAATCCAGAGGGGGAATGATGGGTAGTGATCGACAGATGTGCAAAAGATTTTAGGGTCATTCAAAATACATCCACCCTGTTCAATAAATACACCCATCTTATGCCTATCACCTCTGACCATTTGCTTGAGCTGATTGTGACCGCATGAGAATAATATTTTGACTGTTCGGATGTGAGATATATCAAGTAAAGGGAGAGAGAAGGAAATAAAACTAAAACCACACTAGGCGGCAACTTGCAAGGGAGCTTTCTAATGGCAAAGATCCTATCTGTCTAATCTTCTAGCCTCGGTGTCATTTGTCGATTGCAAGTGATTCTAGCCTTTGTGCACACACCCCACATAAAAAAACAATGAACACTCCAATAGATTAGAGATTGCAAAAAGAAGAAATATATTATTAAATCCAGCTCATCTCTCTTGCAAACGGTGGGCCCCACTTACATGCGAGTGAAATCCATTCACCGTGAGTTGACTTGTCCAGAGGGGGTTCAAAATCATTAATGGGCCCCGCTGGTGGATTGAAAAGAGGCTGGCCTCTCATTCACAATATAAAGGATAATGGTGTATGGTCCACTGACTCACCAAATTCTAGTGATAGTATAGAATTTCTTTTTTAATAAAGAAAAAGATAAAAGGTCTGCAAGGTGTTTATCTCCGAAAATTCATCATCCATCCTACTAGATTTAGGTACAATATTAACTTTTATTGGGGATTAGTTTCTTTCTATGGTAATTCGAATTCATAAAAAAGGATTGTTAGAGAAGATTTATATGCAAGGATGTTAAAACGGTGGGGGCGAACCCAGAAAATTTTCTTTTGGGGTGTAAGAAAAAAATTATTGGAAATGGGACAAATGTTAAAAAAAAAAAAAAAAAAAAAAAAACATATTAAAAAAACATACCCTATATAGCTATGATCTGACCTAACCATTTGGTTGATGTGATTATGGCCACCTATATCTACCTTATCTATCTCTCTCTTGACTACTTTATCTTTTACTACTTACAATCACACTCCATAAAATCATGTGGAATACAACCCAATTGGCCATGCAACGTCCCATCCCCCAAGCCTGATGTGGTCTGCTGACCAATTATGGTGGGATTTTTACTTTTATCTTTGCATGTCGATCCAATACAATATTGAAAACCCCACCATAAGTAAAAATATTGAACAAAGATAACAACCCCACAAAGATAAAAACCCCACCATAAAAAAAATTTAAAACAAATTTATTCAAACATATTAACACATGTTACATTCATAATCTTCCAACACAATGGTTTTAGAAAAAAACCTAGAACGCATATACATGAACGCATTAATTCGCTCCGCATACGGGATAGCCCATGCAGCCGCACAATCATGCCTGAAGTGAACTCATTGAGGCATAATGGGAGGCATTGGGTAACCATCTGTCAATACAACCTGGACGTAGTGATTATTATTTACGTACCCGACAGCGATTGCAACATGTTGATACGACGGTGGTGGAGTAGATCGAAGTGGCAAATACGTAAAGCTCTGTGCAGCACTTAAAACGTGTAATACAACATTGAATTTCGAAGTAATTAAGAGACCCATGTCTGACATGTTAAAAGTCTGTGTAGCACTTAAAACATGTAATTCATTTATCAATGACAGTTATCTGGCTACAAAGCCTTGTGAAAAGACTTTGGCGTGTTAAAAGTCGTTTTTCAATTATGACAGTGAATATGGGGCTGGTTGTATTCTTCTAGTTTGGCTCCTTCTCAGGCTACTGCTCTGCCCCTTGCTTCTTTTTGCATTTCCCTGAGTTGTTGTTGGTTTTTGTTGTGGGCTGGTTTGCCTCTCTGTGTTCTTTTGTTTTTTTTTTGTTTTCCTAGTTTTCTTTCTCTTGGGCTTGTATTCTTCTGGTTTGGTTTCTCCCTCTGTATTTTGGGGGGCTTTGGCTTTTCCCTCTTTCTCAATTCAATTTGCCATTTAGTAAAAAAAAAAAAAAAAAAAAAAAACAATGAATATGGGGCATGTGACCTTTCTACTAGTTTTTGAAAAATTAGAAAGAATCAAATTATATTGGAAGTCAAGGAGAATCAATTAAACCTGTACGAATTTAAAAAATTTTAAGCATGCGGATAAGATTAATCTGATGTGGAAGTCAGGGATAATCAAATTATGTATCTTTTGAAATCATAGATTCAACGGTTATGATTAAATAGGCATAGCCTAGGGTGGGTGCATATAGTAACACCCGTTGAGAAACCAGTTGCGTGGCAGTATACCAAGGATAATCTCCCAACCAGCAATTCTCCGGATTCCACAAACAAATGACCCTGTAAACAATATTATATCACATGTAATATATAAATATTGAATGGCTCGTTTTTGTATAGTGTATAGTACATCCTTCCCCCCACTGCCTTTTTGGTGTCACCGTCGATATCCGATAAGGAAACTGTTCCATCCAATGTGACATCTTATCAGGAGAAAAAAAAAACGCGAAGATGACTAGATAGGTCAGGATATCCTGACCAACTAGACTACAACAGAACCACTATCAGAGTTGTCTTGGGTCTAGTTGCCAGCATGGACCTTGAACTTGAGCAGATGGATGTGAAGACTGCAGTTCTTCACGGTGATCTGAAAGAAGAGATCTACATGACTCAGCCAGAGGGGTTTGAGGTAGAAGGAAAATAACAGTTGGTTTGCAGGCTAAAGAAGAGTCTCTACGGGCTGAAACAAGCACCGAGACAGTGGTACAAGAAGTTTGATTCATTTATGGTGAGTCATGGGTACCGGAGGACAGCTGCAAATCACTATATTTATATTCGTAAATTTGGTAACGGCAAATTTATCATCCTTCTTTTATATGTAGATGATATGTTGATAGTTAGACATGATATTAAGATGATTGACAGGTTGAAAATGGACATGTCAAAAACTTTTGACATGAAAGACTTGGGTCCCGCACGACAGATTTTGGGAATGCAAATACGTCGTGACAGGAATGCCAAGAAACTGTGGTTGTCACATGAGAAATATGTTGAACGGGTGCTAGTAAAGTTCTACATGAAAGATGCTAAGCCAGTTAGCATGCCTTTAGCCAGTCACTTCAAGCTCAGTAAGAGATTATGTCCTACTACAGATGAAGAAAAGGAACGGATGACATCTGTTCCATACTCCTCAGCAGTTGGGAGTCTTATGTATGTCACGGTGTGTACACGGCCAGACATTGCTCATGTAGTGGGTTTAGTGAGTAGATTTCTTTCTAACCATGGGAAAGAGCATTGGGAAGCAGTGAAGTGGATCTTCAGATACTTGAGAGGTACATCAGATTTTTGCTTGTGTTTCGGAGGCTCGAAACCAGTACTTGAAGGCTTTACAGATGCTGATTTTGTAGGCGATCTTGATCGTCGGTTGTCTACTTCTGGATACTTATTTACTTTTGCAGGGGGAGTTATTTCCTGGCAGTCTAAGTTGCAGAAGTGTACAACATTGTCTACAACCGAAGCAGAATACATAGCTACTAATGAAGCAGGGAAGGAGATGATTTGGTTGAAGAAATTTTTTCGAGAACTTGGTTTGAAGCAAGAAGAGTATGTAGTCTACCGTGATAGTCAGAGTGCTATGGATTTTAGCAAGAACGCTACATACCATGTCTGCACGAAGCATGTTGATGTGAGATACCATTGGATTCGTGAGGTCATCGAAAAGAATCTCATGAAGCTGGAGAAGATTCATACTGACAAGAAGCCCTCGGATATGATGACTAAGGTCGTGTCTAAGGGAAAGCTGGAGTTGTGTTCAGAGTTGGCAGGATTGGACTCCTAGTTAGGGGGTTCAAAGGCGTCTTCCCCATAGTCTGGAGGGGGAGATTGTTGGCCTAGTGGGTCCAGACCAATAGGGTTCAGGGTCATGGGTATTATGGTAATTGTACAAGGACTTTCTTATTGACTAGGATAGGGTTTCTTGGGGGATGAGAAAGAGAGCATTATATATTCATGTAATGTGTAACCCATGAGATAGATTTGTACTGCATATCATATAGAGAGTGAATCCAAAAGGAGAGTCGAGTTTCTTTCCCGTGGACGTAGGCAAGTTTGCCGAACCACGTGATTCTCTTGTTCTTATGTGTGGTTGATTGTTTGTTCGATCGCGTATTCACGTTTCCACATACACGCACACAACATGGTACATACAGTAACACTCAAGATTTTAAGGTTGCGTATCGACTCTTTTTATGGTATCTTTGTGTGAGGAGAATATTCCGGAGAATAAAATTATCCTGATTTGTTATGATTTGTTATGCAGATTTTTTTTCACTCCTTTTTTTTCTATATTTGTTTGGTGTGTTAGTGGGGCAATTTGAGTAGCATATTAATGTCATAAAGTTGTGATCTTGTACCTAAGCATCTTTTGATTTCACCTCTTTGCATATATTTTCTTCTTAATTGTTTATCTCCTTCACTTCACTGCATAAGTAAATTACTAAATCGGACCGAAAATGAAAGATACCGAAGAAAGGTACGTTTGATGTAATTAATTCCCATCCTCCAACAATGTCCTACTTCCCAATCAATGTGGTGCTTTCATTATCTTGTCGAGATCTTTTAAGATCTTCTATCTTTATTTTTTTATTATTACTTGTAAAACTACATGCAAGTATGTTCAGCATGTTGTAATTGCTTGGTGATGGGACATCACATACCAGCACTTGGCCAATGTAATGATTATTATTATTATTAAAAAAAAAAAAATTTATGTTGTTGCTGTTGGTGGTGGTGTTGTTGTTGTTTGGACGAGAAGTGTTTAGGTGGTGAATGTGCAAAAGATTCAAGGGTGTCTTTTGCCTTGTTTTATGGTGAGTTTGTGGGATGAGAGAAATCTGTGGGATAAAGTTATACTATTTGTTCGTGACAGTTCTTTTTTCACTCCTTTCTAGATTGTTTGGTGTGATATTGGGCAAGTGGTAGCTTATTTTTCACTTTTTTTGAAAAAATGAGAAGTTTTTTTTGTCATTTAAGTGGGATAAGAAAATTATTTCTTTTACTCTTCTGATAGAAAAAAGAAGTGGTTTTTGAAATTTAACAGTTTTTTATTTGATTCTTCTTCTCTATTCTTTTTTAAATTTATCCATCTCTCCACTTCACTAAACATGTAAATAACCCCCTAGGAAGCCTACGGATACAAATACTCAGACATTTTACAATTGATAGATCTGAGGATGTTATATTTGATGATGTGCCTAACTCCCATCTCCCTACAATCGGTGTCCTAATCCTTGTATCGCTTTCATTATCTTCTCAACATCATTTATATTGATCATCTTACTGTCAAAGATCAAAATAGGGGTTGCAGCAGGCGTAACGGTCAGTGATCAAAAACGCTATGTAGCAGGTGATACGTATGTAGCAGTTGCGGTGACAGCTAGCGATGTGAATTTTTTAAGTGGTAAAAAAAATCTAATATTTCATAACGGGCAATCTTATGTTTCTTTAGTGATTTGAAACTATATAAGAGTATAAACAACTTTAGTTAATGCTACTTAGGAGAAGAAATAAGAAAATTAAAATTTAAAATTAAAACTGTTTGACTCTACTAGGTCTTAGACCGTTACGCTGCTATTTTTAAAATAGCGTAATGGCCTCGACCGCTACTACGATAATACGGCCATTACGTGCTATTTTAAATCATGTTTACTGTTACTTGTTAGTACTACATGCACTTTTGCACATTGTAATTGCTTACTTACAGCCCACATCACATACCAGCATTTAGCCTTAAATGATTTTTTTTATATTGTTTGGCAAGAAGTGTCGTTTAGATGGCCAACCTTTTCTTTATCTATCTATTAATATTGAAGAAAAGGGTATAAGAAAGAACTTTTAACATACTTTTAAGATTTTGGCTGACAATTAAAAACTCCATCTCGACTCATTGCAATTTCATCTTTAGGTCTTATGCAACTTTCATATCATAAATTATCTAATATTACAGATCCCATCTACTAAACTTTTTAACATGCAACTACCTACGTCATCTCTTTTTTCTATTACTCTCTCTTATATAGCAGTCTTTTATTTATCCATATTCTCATATATGTCTTTATACCCTAATCCACTTTTTGATACACGTTCCACTTCCGATGGTTTGTAGGAAGAGATGGTTTCATAATATTTTCTTCTTGATCTTTTCTATCAAAAATAATTTCCAAGCATTTGTTGGATGGAATGACAAATTGTTAAATTATGGAATTTTCATTTTTTTTTTTTTTTGTACTTTAGTGATCATCAATAATGAATGTATAAATTTTAAGTGTATGGATGTTCAATTTAAAATAGAAAAATTTTCAAAAAAGTCCTTAACTTTTAGGTGATTTTCAAAAAAGGGTCAACAGAATCCAATATTTTAAAAACGTATGAAAGTTTGCAAGACTTTTTTCACTCAAATCCAATCAGGCAATCCATACCCACTGCTATAATTTTGTATAAACAAAAACTCAAGAGGACAAAAGTGCCCTCAGTAAGTAGTAAGTAGGTAAAAAGGAAATTTCCAAAACAATCCTAAACTTTTTAGGTGGGCACTCTAATTATTAACCTAGTCAATAGTTAATTTCAGTTTTCACGTCACGATCAATCCAATATTTGGGCACTCTAATTATTAAGGTAAATTTCACTGCAATCAATGCATTGTGTTAAGTAACTTGGAACAAGCAAAAGTGATCTTATAGTTAGTCCAACATTTTGGAGAAGGAATTCAATCAAATGGTTTTTTTTCATTTTGAAATTAAAAAAAAAAAAAAACTGCTAACAGTTGATAGAAATCTCCAAACAAGACCTAATTGAAAGAAGTCTTGAAAACTTTCATACCTTTTTAAAATATCAAATTCCTTGGTCCTTTTTTGAAAACCACCTAAAAAGTTTAGGTCTGTTTTGAAATTTTCGTTTTTACCTACTTACTACTCACGAGTGGCACTTTTGTCCTTTTGAGTTTTTGTTTATACAAAGTTGCCGGCGGTTGGTATATATTGCCGGATTGGACATAATTGAAATAAATATTGAAAATCCTCATACGTTTTTGAAATATTGAATTCTTTTGACCCTCTTTTTGAAAATCACCCAAATGTTAAGGACTTTTTTGAAAAATTCCCTTTAAAATATTATGGAAATATCCGTGCTAAGAACGAGTTGTTGTGCCAGCCGATACTTTAACTTTTTAAAGAATCCATAATTTCATAATGTAAAGCTATAATTTACCTAGGGGCGGCATTACTTGGTTCATAGTGGGGTCAATTGACCCCACTGAGATATGAAACAATATTAATATTTTTTTATTCCACTCAACTTAAAAGTTTAACCCCACTATAGCACTTGGTTAATCTTGGAAAAAAAATTCATTTTTAGATGATAAGTGTGTTACAATCAATACCCCAAAATAAGTTATTCCCACATATAAAACCCTAATTACTCCTAATCTTTTATTTCAGCCATTTAGCCCTTGGAAAGAAGAAAAGAAGAAAAAGCAGAAGAGGAAGAAGATTCCTATTACTGAACCATACTGGATGAATGACTGTTTGGTCATATATATTGAAAATGATGTATTTGCTAGTGTTGATAATGAACATATTATGTAACGATTTCAACACATGAAAATCCGTCGAGAGCAGCTGTAGGAGTTTACGTATTTGAATTTTTTTTTTTTGATTAAGAACTATTAGTAATCATGTATTAAAATTTATATTTATTTTTGTATAAGAATTCAATATTATCTTTGTTGGATTCTCGAAATTTGATTGTTTGAGAATTTTATATTATGTTTTTCGAATTATCGAAAGTAGATGACAATGTCGATAAAAGAGAAAATAAATTTATTTGATTTACGGAAGATATGTCTTTTGTTGACCCTACTGACACAAATTCCTAAAACCGCCCTGAATTTACCTAGCATCTGTAAATGGCCTGGAAGTTGATCACTCTCAATCACATACAGATGAATCCTGCTAATAATTTGCCTAGTCACGAAAAACACCACTTGTCTGCGTTTTTTGGGACTTTAGATGATTCTACCCCTTCAATGATTGGTTTAAAATATATTGTAGGAAATAAAATAATAAAGACATAAATGAGAAAAAAAAAGGGAAAATATCATAAACCAATCGTTGAATAAGAACAGACATTAGTTTGTATATATTCATTGGAGACATGTGTTGAGCAATATAGCTGAAAATCATTGAATGAATGCAAAACGTTTTGGAATGCTTGCGCCGAAAATTCATCGAACAGTCTTGTCCATGTTCCACGAGAGAAAAAGTCATGCATGTAGATGTTCTCTCTTCTCAACGCACATGGGGGCCACTTCTTGTTTGGGAAGAAGCTTATATTGGGACGTACATGTACTCTTTTTCCAATCATATCCCCCCACCCAATTTACCCACGTGGAAGTAGAGTGGAAAAGAATAAATGATGCATGTACTGTGTTCTCTCTCTTCTCTCTCTTGGATGCATGTCATGTTTAGTCGACTTGAGAGAACTGCACAATTTGTTTCAGCACTAGTGGAAGATACATGCGTTGCACGTAATTATTAGTGAGAGACTGGCTATCATGAAAAAAAATTCTTTCCTAACATATAAATCTGGCTATTTGCTCAAGATAAGAATCCATTTTGATGGAAAAACTCCACTTTAATAAACCACCTTTTATACAAGTTATAAAATGAAGGATTAGGATAGGAAAATTCGTTGAGTCGATAGTAGGTGGCCTTTTTTATACAGTGTGTAGCAATCATTGGTGAAAGTGCCAGAAAAACATTCAGGTAATTCCATGAACATGCACATGACTACTGAAGCAGCTGTTAGGACACTTGCAATAGTTTAATCCATTGGAATTGCAAGTACACATAAGAATACAAGTACGAGCAAGAGCTTACAACAAAGATTGAAGTTTCTCATCATCGCAAAGACAACAAAGATTGAAGTTTCTCATCATCGCAAACTTCATGACAAGCTTGATGATAAAAATAATTATGTGCTAAACAAATCCGAAGGTAATGTAGGGTCCTTAAGTCTATTTTTCTTGCAAAGTTATTTGGCAATAACAATCACCCGACACACTTAGAACAGAACAACTTTTATGGTAACTTAGACCATCTCATGAACCATCATTTATGTGTAAATTGTGTTACCTGCATCCATTCACGAAGGACAAAATGGGCCTTAAGGGTTTTATCTTTTTTTAAACAAGTGAGAACGCAAGTGGAGCTTATCTTTTTGGGCAAAGGGAATCATTATAGTGTATATCAAGGCTGATGATGAAGAATAGAAACGCTTGGAAAATAGCATCCTTTCATCCTTTTGCAGATAATCCATATCAAATGGGAAAAAGATTCCAGCTAATGTGTATTAGAGATTTTCAGTTGGGAAGGATTTAGTACATATGATGTGTGATGATGAGTCCACTTTTCTACTGCATGGTGGTTTGCATTTTTAAGCTTAACTAAGCAATTGGGTGTCAAAGCTCAACACAACACTACTCTTTTTATAGTAAAGACTCGCCGAAGATCATGCCATTAAAATTCCAACCTGTCCACTCATGTTGGCCGATATGAATGTCAGTTGTTCGCCAACATGAACGTAAATTGAATGAGAGTTGTTGGAGCTTTCTTTATTTGTTCATTGTTTACACATTGCATGTGATGTGGATTTTGTTTCTTAACAACCAGCAAACAGGTTGAATTCCCGTTTGGTAATTATTTTATCATAAAGGAAAAGTTAAGTAAAGCCTCCATTTCCTAGACAAGAGGTCACATAAAAAACACTTTAATTCAAACTTTCCTCCATCTTAAAATAAAAAAAAAACAATCACTTTTATCAACTAAAAGACAAAAAAAACTTCACTTCTCTATACAAAAAGTAAAAAAAGATTCCATATCAAGTAACTAAAAATAAAATACCATCTTAACCCACTTATATTTTATTCCCTCTTGATTTGATGCTTTACTGCACGTCATTTCACTTGATTTTAAAAATAATATTACCAAACAGGCTTGGGTTCTAGTCAGAAATTGAGGCATAGGATCTCAGCTACAATGGTGGCCCCATTTGCTAGATACATTCTCTTCTATTTGAAATTGAAGCCACCAAACTCCCACAACCACTGACTGGGGTCTTCTATAAAAGCTTGTTTTCAATGATAAAATTCTTGCTTATCTCACTGTTTCTTATAATTTCTTTTCAAAGGCTGGTCAGGACTGTAGTAAACTTCTTTGTCATATTGTTTAATCCTTATATTTGAGTAGAAAGATGTGTGTGTGAGTGCATCAAACTATAATTCTTACATATGAAGAGGTAATGAGACTCACATAAGTTCTGTAGCATAGTCATGCAGAAGATATAGATAAAACTGCAATTTTTTAGATTAGAAAGTTCAACTCTTCTTTTAAGAAGCTACTTGCTCTACCGATATTTATTAATGCTCTCACTTTACCAATTTAATAAGTCGAAAAGAAAGTGAAATTCTTGCAAAGAACCAAATAACCTAAATAATAAATACACGACTTAAAACCAAAACAAGAGAACAAATTCATTGTACTGGGCATACCAGAAAGCTAATCTCCCGTTGCCCGCTGTATTAGCATTATACCACTTTCATTGTATCTTAAAAACAATTGCATTATAACATCCAAGCAACTCATCATAATGGGAGATAATACCTGCAGATAAATTCTATGGTCAACTTCTAATTGTACCATTAAAAAAAAAAAGCTTCTAATTGAGACATCTCTGCATCAAATGTATTGACCATCTCTAACACTTCTAGTGTGCTAACAACCAAACAAACCTAAAAAAAAAAAAAGAAATATTGATTTGAAGGTTTTGAAAATTAAGTTAAATGTGCGTCCAAAAGCAGAGTTAACTGCATTTTATAGCAAATCCTTACAGAACTTGTAACAGCAAAAAAAGCTTAATTAGAGCACTAAAAACTAAAAACCGCGGCAACAAGAAAAATCCATCCATAATTAGTGGGACGCCAAGATGAAATTTCTTTTCCTTTTTTTGGAGGCAACATATGGCTTCAATAGCAGATTCGGATAAAAGAAAGTGTGATGGAAATGCAGGACCAACCTTTGAAGAGTTCCTTTGGTGAACCATTTGTCTGCATCCTTCCTTTTCTCGACTTCTAACTTAATTGAATGGGGACCGATCGAGCGAACTGTTCTTCTGCAACCTTTAAATGGGACACAAATGACTTCACTAACCCGGAAGGAAGTTTCTCAGTTTTTCCTTCTCCCGACATGAATAACTCACATACGAGAAAGAGATACAAAATAAAAACAAAAAACAACTGGCGAAGGCTGTTATAAACTCACCGGGAACACTTTGGTGATAGTTAGAATATGGAATAACCAAGAGTCGTATCAAACTTCAACTTTATATAATGGACACTACCAAGCTCCTATCTTTAACTCAGGAATGGTAAAAATCTGCAGAAAGCCAATAATTCAAATTCTCAATAGAGAGAGAGATGTAAGACCCTGCCCCGAGTTAATCAAGATTAACTCTAATTAATCGAAATCAATGCTAATTAATTAGGATTTATGCTAATTAAGCACGGATAATTGGGTCAATGAAGTTTAATGACCAAAGAGAGACAAATTAGTCTCAAGTGATGCATTAAGCATAATGGAATGAATTTAAATGGATTTGAGTTGGTTAAAATGAATTTAGACTTAGATAAAGTGGGCTAAGGACTTTCTCGTAAATACGAGTCTTCACGTAGTTCGTCGAATACGGAAATTCTTGATACCAACGTGTGTATCTCGAATAGTACGTTAACTTTCGTAATAGGCGCGATCCCATTTGACCTCAAATGGGCCAAGTGAGGGTTCATTTGACTCAAAATGAAATAAGAATAAACCAAAGGGGGTTTTAGTGTGAGAGCACCCTTATATTAGAATGAAATGAGCTCATTCCTTCATTTCTCTTTAAGACAAACCCTAGGTTCATTTTCTTCCTTTCTATTCCATTCTTCTTCATCAAGTGTGAGGCTTGGAGTGATTCAAAGAGGGGTTTTGAAGAGTTGACATTCCACTTCATCTTCTTCCCCAAGTTGCTTCCTCCATTGTTGAGGTGAAGAGCTTGAGAAAGTCTCAAAATCCATTCCTTTGAACCTCAAGTAAGTAGATAAGTGTTTTAGTGTAACTTTCAAGTTCCATTGGTTGGTTAGCAATGGTTTCTAGCACAAATGGCTCAATGGTTGTGTATTTGCATGTTTTATGGATTTAGGGTTTGAAATTTGGGGGTTTTCTTCTCCAAAAGCAAGCTAAACAAAGAGGACTTTGGTAGCTTATTTTCAAGAGAGGCAAGTATAAGCATTTGGTTGTAGTTATTGTTAATCAATGTAGAAATACTTATAGTTTCCATGGATTTAGATTTTTATACATTGTTATTGAGCTTTGAGTTGTTTATGGAATGATTAATAGATGATTAAATGTGTGTTTTTATTGATGGATTGTGGATGAGGAGGGGAATAGGAGATTTCCAATTGGTTGTAAGCTTTGAATGTATTAGAAGTAGAGAAAGATGAAGAAGAATCAAATTTCGGACTGATTTTTGGAAGGGTTTCGTCCCAGGTCCGATCGATCGGACCAGCAGGCCGATCGATCGGACAAGTCATTAACTGGACATGTTTTCAGTCCGATCGATCGGACCTGCAGGCAGATCGATCGGACAAGTCACTAACTGGACGTGGTTTCAGTCGATCGATCGGACCTGCAGGTCCGATCGATCGGAGGGCTCATTTTGAGTCCGGTTGAGATCGGCGATTAATTGTGCCGGTACCTTATTTATAATTAAGAATGGACTATGAATGAGTCCTAGAACTAAGTGTACCCTAATTAAGGACTATTAAGTATAGAAAATCGAGGGAAAGAATGTTAGTAAAAAAAATTTTGGATTTTTACGAAAGTTTATAGCACTCCTTGTGAGTATAATGCTCCCTAAATTAGTTCGAAGACTAATCGTGGAGTAAAGTGAAATGATTGAGAATTAAGGATAATGCAGGAAGGACTTCATGGTTAATAAGTTGTGGTCTAAACTCCATGGATGTTAACCACGGGGACTATAATGCACACACTAAATATAAATGTGATGTTCATCAAGAATAACATGTGCATTTAGTACCGTTGGCTATATCTAAATGGTGGTTTAGATTTAAGAAAGAATTAAATAGAATCATAATTGTCCAGCAATTCCTATTGTAACAATGTATCCCAATCTAATGTGATTGGTATTATTATCCGTCTCTTCTCTTACTATGAAGAGAATCATTGAATTGAATTGAATCGAATCTAGGATTGGATCGTTCACTGAGAAATGTTGACCTTAGAGTCTGGCACTACCTAACAATTGTACTAGAACTCTAAATGAGTTCATTAAATGAATAAATGAGACAAATGTCTAATCCTACTGCAGTAGATGGTATTTGGGGGCGTTCCGGAGCTCCGTGGTGATGCTAGTTGTCCCTGGCCCGGACGCTAGTAAGTCCCACTAATCCCGATCATATCTATGGTATTGATCGATGCCTTCCATTTGGAAGATGAATCCTTCCTTTGAGGGAAGATGGCAATGATGAATCCTTCCTTTGAGGGAAGATGGTATATGAAATGAAAATGAATGCTATGGTAGTGTCCACCCAATGCATGACCACAAGTTTAGCTTTTATGTACACACATCCCATTGTAGGGACTTTCCAGACTTATCTGGTATTGGAACTGTTATTAATAGATGGAATGAGTTTAATTTATGGGTTAACATGCTATTGCAATATCTGTTTATACATTGTTGAACCGTCGTGTTCATTAGTGTTATTGATGACATTACAGGCCCGGTTGCCCTTACCGGTGCAGCAGCGCCCCCGGCGGGAGCGGAGGAGACCGTTCCGGTTCCTCCAGGAGGTTTGATCGAATGGAATGGCCGGGATATCGTTTGACATGGGTATCCGAGTGCGAGAAAGAATATTACATTTTGAAAATATTTTGTGAAGTCATTCTTTTGTATAATCATTTTGGTTTGTAATTAATGGTCATTGATGTAATTAATGGTCGTTGCACAGTATTTTGGACATGCACTATTTGATGGGCAAATGATGGATAGTACACATGTATAAGGAACATTATTTTGTATACATGTACATCTTAATTGATATTGTCAAGTGAAATTGTTTCCGCAGGTTTGTGTAATTAACAGGTTTATTGAGATTGTTATCCCTTATGGATTTCGTTTTAACCTCGGTTAATTCGGGATTTACGGGAGTAAGTATGGGATCACGGCTCGGGGTTACTGGATCTCGGGCCCGGGTCGTGACACAGAGAGAGAGAGAGAGAGAGAGAGAGAGGAAAACATATACAATTCTATTGGCTTGAGTGACCCACAAAATCTCCTACTTCAAAACAAAATTTATGAGCAATCATTTTTTGGTAAATAACCTCAAAATAAGCTATGAACAAGCAAGTCATACTGAAAAAAAAAAAAAATTGTAAGCAGGTCTTGACATAGGCAGTCAAGTACTTGGAATGAGTTAAGAGGGGACCAAGAATTTTACGTGGGCAATGGGCTGTGACCGAGTGAGTTGTGAGTTGGCTTTTTAGGATGCTCAAACATTAATTTCTAATGCTTCTATTTAAAAATATATTTTTTATTTTAATCACAATTGATCTTCATTATTAATTGTACCATTTGCTGCTCTTAAATAAATCATGGCAGATATTGACAAGTTGCTGTAGACACACTTTAAATAAAAGTAACTTCAATGATTATTCTTGGGATTTTAAGCTGTTTTTCTAAACCATCTATTTGTAGGCCACCAATTAAAAGGTTGCAGATTTCCAATTTAAGTGGTAAAGGATTTGATCATATCATCATAGCATGGATCACAAGTAATAAATATTACTAATACAAAAATGAGACATGATACTTCTAGTCGTAATTCATTCATCAAAACCTTAAATGACTTCTAGGGCCAAGCTTCTTATGAAGAGAAACAAGATCCAAGTGTCTACAACAACAAAAATGAACCAAAAAAAAAGAGAGAAAGAAACAACAACAATGAACCAAAAAACACATCAATGATGAATGAACAAATCAAATAACTATCATATTTCAAAATTCTTCAATGCAATCATGAAAAGGGAAGGAGGAGGTTTGGGAGAAATCCTACATGTCAACACTGCAAACATCAAATCATATTCAGTGATCATCCTACTACAAAGCATGTGCATCATTTCCTTTTGAAGATAATATGAGAAACCATCCATTCTTCTCCATCATTATATGCACCAAGCTCACTTGCTTGGATCAAAAGGACCCACCATAAGTTAATCAACTTCATTGCTGCTTCTTTGCTTCCTGTGAATGATTCTGTCATCTCTTTCTCGGCATCAACATTTGTATCCAACTTGTTCAAAAAAATTTCCTTGGAAGAAATAAAACTGAAATTACTTCATCATATAATAACATAGTTCAGTAGAATGAAATCTCAAAGTCCCAACTCATGATTCTTGTGAGTTTAGTTGATCAAAGGACTTGATCAGATTATATAGAGGAATGAACAAGTGCAACCAGTTGTACAACATTTGACACATGAACAATCTAATACTTAATTCAGGTCACTTACTTTGAAGTAGACTGGGATATATAAGCAAGAATTTTTAGTTATGTATCAACAATTGAAATTTATAAATCTAGACATACTTTCTTTCATTCTTTTACTTCAAGAAAGATGACAACCATCATCATCATCATCATCATCAAAGGCTTTCCCAACTATGTTCGGATGAGCTACATAATTTTTGTTTCTCCATTCCAATCTATCCAAAGCCAAGTCTTGGATAGGCCACACTTATTCATATTTATCATCACTACTCTCATTCATGCTCTCTTCGGCCTACCTCCTTTTTCTCGAGGGGCCATTAGCCTACATAGAAAACTTTTTCTTCACCTGCACCAATGATGTCCTACATTGTACATGTGCAAACCATCTGAAGTGAGATCCCTTAATTTATCACATATTGATGTTACCCTTAACTACTTTATGATTTTTTCGTATATTTACCAAACATTCATCTCAACATTCTTGTCTTTGCTATACCCATTTCTTTGCATGTATTTTTTTTTCTTGATTTGCTAATTGTCTGTCACACTCATTTATTTCCTAGTTTTACCTTGAGAAAGATTATAGAATCTCAAATTCTTAGTCATGTTCAGTTGAGTTTCTTACCATGTGATTATAAAACTACAATACAAAGATCAAGTCAGGTAAATAAGTAAATTATTGCTTCTTCCATACATGGTATGTGCAAAATGTTTCCCACCGAGATGACTGATACATCATCCTGTAAACATATAGGTGAGATAGAATAATGTTAGATACATATCTACAACACTGTTTCATTTACTAACAAGAAGATTTAAAATGTATTATACAAACATTAGTGACTAATGTGGAACTATGAGCCATAGAGGTTTCTCATCCTCAGAAGGCACAAAAACTGATGTCAACATGCAGGTGTAACCTTATAGGGAACAAAACAATATTGGAAGCTATTCACGAAAGAGAGAGAAAAAATGAATACTTTTGTTTGGTTTTCAGCTTTTGAAAGGACTTACGGTTGAAAAAAAACTCGCATACTAATTAGCTAGGGATGAAATTCGACATCACCTGAAAATAAAAGAATAATGAAGCTGGTGGCATCATATATGTCCCAACAAGAAATGAATATACCATGTACCAATCCTCTTCATCAATAGGCTGCATCAATATGCATTTCAGTCACCACAATAAACACACTGCAATAAAGCAATTATCAATGATGAGAAATATGTTGATTGAAAAGATTTAGTTAAGGAGTTGGAGAGGGACAGGTGAATCCACATTGTATTGCAAACTTAAACCATATGTAGCTGATAAAATGCTAATCTAAAGGAGTACTTCAGAAACAATTTATTCATCAATGTCAGCATCTTTAGGCCTAGTTTTTATAGAAGGTCGATGAAAATGAAATTAGCTAGTGTTTTAATCCATCCATATTGGAGGTTAATGAGCTTCTGCTAGAACAATTTTTTCCTCGCAGCTTGAGTTGGCTTATATTTCCCCTCATTAAAGAACAATTATGAATAATCTGATGTCTTATCAATATGAAAGATTCTTGAGATGGAACATTTATGTTTGTTGCAAAACCTTCCCTAAGAGTCCTTTGGTGGAGTTTTTTTAAGCTATTGGTACGTTTTCCTCTCTAAATAATGAACAGTAGTATTATTATGTTGTCTTTGTCTTGGCAATTTTTATGATAAAAAATAGTTAAAATGGCAACTCTTCCTTTATTGAAGAATATTGAAATGAATAAAAAAGGAAAACTGTACATCATACAACAGAGCATCTCAATTACTTCCATCTCTGGCTAATTTATTTGCATTCTCAGTGGCTTCTCTGTAAACATGAGAAGAAGTGAAATGCAACTTGTTTATTGAAGCTTAGGTTTCTTCCATCAAATCTGTGGTCCTCCGCGCGGGGGAAATAAGGCAATCTCTAGCCAATCATTTGTATATACTTCTACACCCATAAGCTTATTACTGATGGAAAAACTTCACAAATGGAATGGAAAACATTTAGAATATCTCCCTTCCATGGCTACCATCAGTGCATGCTAAGAAAAGAACCCTTGTACTTCAAAACTCAAATATGAAGCATTAAATGACGTACTATGTGTCTCCAAATGAGTCCAAATGAGCAACCGCAAAGAATGGAGTTAAAAACCACCACACTCTGATTTTTCATGGAAAGAGAACCAAATAGGGGAAAACCCATCAGATACCCAACATATATACGAAAAGTAATAATAATAAATCCAGACGCAAACATTGAAACAGTTAAAAAGGTGAGAAATGTTACATGTAAACAATCCCCAGCATCCACCTCATCAGCGGTAAGACTGTTTAGTCCCATTATTTTCAGTTTGATGAATTTAAAAAAAATCAAGCATAAAAAAGGGCTAGGACAAAAAAAAAAAAAAAAAAAAAAAAAAAAAAAAAAAAAAAATCATTCCAGATCATAAATCCTTTGTAAACTAATTAACACAAAAAAAAAAAGTTGCAGAAATATTCAATACAATATCTAATCTAACATAATTATATCAGAAAAATCAACAACAATGCAAAGTACTTGAGAGTGAAAACAACGGCAGCTCTGGTTCGTGCTTTGGGTCATGCATGGTTGGTGTTTTGGTTTGCCTGTTTCGTTATTTGGTTGAAAGAGGGAATTAGGGAAGATGAACATGGAGATCCGGTTTTGAAGCTCAAAGATGATGTAGACGTTGTGGGATTGTAGGTTTTCTGATTCCTTAACGAAGAAAAGGAGATGTGTAGTAGTGGAAGGGGTTGTCGGAAGTCGAAATCTAGGATTTTGATTGCCATTGGATTGGGTCACGGGAGAGATGGAGATCTTCTCGTTTTCCCTTTTTCTTCTCACCGATTAGAGGAAAGCAGAGGAAACAAGGAGAGGAACAGTCGAGAAAGGGAAAGGAAGAGTGAGTTCTTGCATATAGGTGGGCCCACATGTGATGTCTCTTGTTGTGCCCTCCATTTGGAAAATTGGCCCCATCGTGGGAAGGGCAGATGTGTAGAGAATTTTCCCGAAGCAAGAAGAAGCACAAAAGTTTATTGCATGAATCTCCATTTGCCACGTGCATGGGGTATATGGGGTATGGCACGTATATGGTGGCAGGTGTATGGACTCAAAGTTGACCAAAACTGTGGCTTTTATATATGGGATAGATATAAAGGAAATCTGAGAAAATAGGTTACCTCAATTTATTTTGGATTTTTTATAGGTCCTAGAAAGGATAGGGTCTCACCTACATTTTCATCTTATTTCATTTCATCCTTATCTCCTTTCTAAAAATCTTTCGCGAGAAATGATTTGAACATGAATTCCTGTGAATTCGTATGTAATCTGATGCAAACAAAAATTATATAAATAATGATGGTCGTGCTTCTTGTGCTCCAAATTAAATCCAAAAGTTCGAATCCAACACTTCCTGGCAGAGGGAGGCCTGATCTCCAGTCTCACCTGTCTCCTCCCTTCCAACGATTATCACACCAAAAACTTCACTCAAGTAGAGTAACGTATAGTTTTGGTTTGATAAGACCCGCTTTTCACATTGAGAATGTCTATTTGTCCCGGATGAAATCCCGGGACAAATCCTGATTTCCACATGGGAGGGGCAAAAAGGTCATTTGCTAGTGCCCCTCCCATGTGGAATCGGGACTTGTCCCGGGATTTCATCCGGGACAAGTAGCACGGCTCTTTCACATTATCGCACTCTGTCCAATATTGTCGTGAACTCATAATGATAGTGACATTTTGGATAATGACCTATTCATTGAAGACAAAGTTGTGAGTCACATGTTTTTAGATTATTTGCTCTAAAAGTAGAATCATTTCTCTTTTAATTGATGGGATTTGTTAGACCACATGCAATAAGCACAGCAAACTGAAGAGAAGAAGAAGCATTACAATTTACAACAACACGAATAGCATGAACTTTTTAGAGGTGTAGTTACTAAACAAAAATAAAAGTTTCACCATGTTTCGAGCATGGAATCGTTTCCTAATTCTTAGTTTCATGAGATGTATAAGGCCCTTAAGCACTAATGCATGTGATTTGTACAGGATAATCCCCAACATAAAATCTTCAAGATTAGAAGATTATGAATGGTTTGATCAACGTATAAACAAGTCAAACATAGTTAGAAGGATACATTTATAGTGTATATAAGGAATTATAAATATAAATTATATAAGTGGATAAGTGTGGGCGTGTTTGGATGTGCGGTGAAGTGAAGTGAGGTGAGGTAAAGCCTCCATTATCCAGACAAGAAAAGACAATTGGTCATATCAAAAGTACACAATTTCAAAATTCCCTCCATCTTTTTCAAAAAAAGTCAAAAAGCATCCTCATTTATCCACTAAAAGATAAAAAGGCTCAACTTTTTTATACAAAAAGTCAAAAAGATTCAATACCAAACAACTAAAAACAAAACACCATTATAACCCCTTATATTTTATTATCTTTTGATTTGATGTTTCACCTCACTTCACCTCACTTCACCACACATCCAAACAGGCCCTGGGGTAATCTTGAGGTCTATCTTCATCAAATCGTGTGATAGAAAGATAAAAAGAATGATGGCGTCTATACTGCAGGCCATGTTTGATAATCAACATTTTCATATACTTCACTCCGAGAAGACACTAGAGCATGATATGTTGGGAAGTCCCACATCCCACATCGCCTATAAGTAATAGGCTTGACATATTTTAATATACGCCTTCCACCTATAAGTTTAAGCTTTTAGGTCGGTATATGGTTTATCATATGTTATCATTCTCCTGTTTTTCTATTCTTGCTTGCTTGGTAATGGCTAAGGGGGCTACCCAAAATCGCCCAGAGATCAATCCCTTGGGGTCAGTGAGGGACATCCCTATATTCTGTCACTGTTTGTCTTTATTAATTTGATGCTTATTTTCAATAAATTAAGCTGGTTCATTATCCATTCAAAAGACACGTACTCTATTTTACTCATTTATTCCACAAACATAGTCCTATTTGTATCTTTTGATTTTTTCTAACGAAACTACTTTATTAATATTTCATCCACTACTTTTTTTTTTTCACATCAGTTAGGCCCACTTCGATACATGACAATTAAGAGAGGCATGACACTCTCAGCAAGAGAGGAAAATATAATTCCACAAAAGAAAAAAAAAAAGGGAAAATACAAGATACAAGACCAGCCAAATAAACCTAGCCTTTGGAGTGTGGTTCAAGGTAGTCCCCTGGAGTGTGGTTCAAGGTAGTCCCCTTGCCACTAGGCCAAGCAAGCTATGTGTATTGTTTTCCGTCTCAGTGACATTCCCACTTTTATTACTTTCCATATTAACAGATCGAAACTTTAATGCCTGGTCAGGTGTGCGCTTGGCTGCACAGAGCATGTGTAGGTTGTGGGCCCACCTGTGATCTCCACCTAGGGTTGGGATAGGGGGGTTTGGCCTTAGTCTCTACACAAAATTTGCTTTATTTGATCATCTTAAACCTATGTAGTGCACACAAATTCAGTCAATTCGGATGGGTGTATAGTTGATCCAAGAATTCATTCCATTCTAATGGATTTAAACTTAGAGGACACGTGAAATTCAAAGGGGAGAGGGGGTATGTGTCTATGGTCTAGTCGGATGGACTATTGGGTGGGCCCCATCATGGGCGCACACTTTGCACTCCATGTGCATGGAATAATGTATGAACCTTTATTTTTAAGTAGTTAAAGTTGAAATATATGCATCATGCAAATTTGTTGTGATAAAATCCAGGTGAATACTTCTAGAAAATGTGAAATTGGGATTAGTGCTAATTTAAGGGAGGTCAGTATAAGTGAAGATATAGATGACTGAACGTGAGTTTACGTATGAAACAAAAAAAAGGGAGCTATCTATGGAATTCCCTACTATTTGAATTGCATCTTTTTAAATGCAATTTTAAAAGATACATTTTATTTTATTTTTTTTGCTGTGTGTTGCTCAGTGGCCAAGTTGAAGAGGATTAAAGCCTCTCTCAATCCTTAGTGGGAGGGATGGGAGTAGGAGCCGTTACCACTAGGCGATTCCCGCATTCCCCTTAAAAGATACATTTTACCTGTATATCTAGGTAGCCAAATAAAATCGGAAGTGTAATGACTAACCCAATGTAAGGCCCCATCCCGAGTTAATTGAGATTAACTCTAATTGATTAACAATTAAGGCTAATTAACTGTGCTTAATTAAGTTAATGATGGTTTATAGCCAAATAGAATTAAATTAGCCTAAAAAGAATGATTTAGGCTTAATGAAATGATAATCAAGGGTTTTAAATGAATTGAATGGATTTTAGACTTAAATTAACAAAACAAGGACTTTTTCGTAAATATGAATTTTTGAGTATTCGGTCGAATACGAAAGCTCTTGATACCAACATGCGTATTTCGACGAGTACGTTAACTTTCATAAGAGTCTCGAAGTCATTCGACAAGAAACGGATCAAATGATCCTTCATTTGACTCGAATTGTGATTAATTGGAAGTTGAGAGCCTAAACTCAAATTGAGCTTATATAAGCTCAAGATGAGCTTCAATGAGTTCGTTCAACTCATTTCCAAACCTTAGACACCTTTCATTTTCCCTTTTTCTTCTTCTTTCTTCCATTTTTCTCTTCCAAGCATCAAGATTGAAACTTTGGCTGTGATTTCGTCGAGGACTTCATCTTCTCCATCTTCTTCATCTTTTCTTGGAGTTTTTCTTAGAGATAGAGCTTCAAGTTGAGAAGTTTCCACCTTAATCCAAGCTAAGCAATGGGGTTTTGGTGATTTAGTCTTCAAACAAGGCAAGTGTATGCATTTCTATGATTTTTATAGGTTATTGAAGTGATTTGAGTTCAAGGAACTTAATTTCCAAAATTTGCTTCAGAAGTTCTGAAGCTTTGGAATTTCGTTATAGGTGCAGTTCGGCTGGCCGAGCTGCTAACCACCAGCTGATCGACCCATCTGGGTTGAATTTCACAAAAAATGTCAGCCTCTGGAAAGTTGACCGTGAGCTGACTGCCATATTTCGGTTAGCCAAAATTGAGAATTCGGCTAGCCGAGTGGTAACCGCAAGCTGACCGAATTTGAATGAGAAATACCTGTCATAAAATTAGCTTATGGAAAGCTAACCGCAGGGTAGCCGTAGTGAGTTCAGCTAACCGAATTTGAGAATTCGGTTGGCCGAGGGGTGACCGACGAGGTTACCAAAGTGTCTGAGTGCATCAGAACTTGCAAGGTTCTGAAAAGCCGACCGAATATAGTTCGGCTAGCCGCCAACCAAAATTTGGCTTACAGCCAAAGTAACCGACATTGAGAAAAAAAATTGCATATTGAATTCTGATTCTTCTGAGTTGAAAGCTTAATCATTAGGGTTAGTGTTAGTGATGTCTAAACCTACCTAAGAGCTAACTATGGTTATCATAATGTACACGTTTGATTAAAGTAATGTCATCTACAGTAACACATACATTGATAACGGTTGTTACAATCAATTGTTCGGTTTAGATAAATGTCTAGAAATGGATTAGGTGTCTGAATAGGACGATTGACTTAGTTTGATTATGAGTCTGACACTACATAGTGGTTTCTTAAGCTCGTACTGAGCTACACTGAATTGACACTGAATTGAATAATGAACAATTATTAAATGTAACATTGAATAAAGAACAGTACAGAACGTCACATTTAATTAATGAACAATCCTACTGTAGTAGATGGAATTGGGGGTGTTCCAGAGCTCCGTGGTGATACCAGTTATTTCTGATCCAGACACTCGCAGATCCCACACTATTTGGACCGAAATGTCATAAACTGAAAAGTCACAGAATTGATAAGCCACACTAATAAGCCACACATTGGACTGAAGAGTCCCACTGATAAGCCATCTAATAAATGCTTAATGTAATTAATGAATTGAAATGAATACTGATATGAATGAAGATGAACTGACTGACTACTTTCTTCCGGAATAACTGAATTGAAATGAAACCAATGCTATGTTAGTTGCCAACTTAGTCATTGTTATTACCTGTATTTACTGTACATAATACTGTTATAGAATTGATAGATCAATGAATTGATAGAAATAACATATAATGTTATAGATTTGTATATGCATTGTTGAACCGTCGTGTTCACAGTGTTACTGATGATATTACAGGCCTAGTTGCCTGTGCCGATCCCGTAGAGGCCGAGCCGCCAGCGGAGAATGCCCATCCGATACCCCCATGAGGCTTAATCGAATGGACATGAATCGGAGTGCCAAGGAATTAGAATGTTTGGGAAAATGTTTTGATAAATACTTTGTATATTCGTTTTGGATAGTAAGTAGACGTCACCTGCATTATATTTGAAT
The DNA here is from genome assembly GCA_028538565.1 of Umbellularia californica. NCBI lineage: Eukaryota > Viridiplantae > Streptophyta > Magnoliopsida > Laurales > Lauraceae > Umbellularia > Umbellularia californica. The sequence goes on from JAPQWN010000001.1 coordinate 106,816,259, forward strand.
ATGCAGTTATTGACTTGCTGAGATAGTGGATTGTACATATTGACTTTACTTTTATGTAAAGGACTTATTCGTTTTTTTTTTTTTTTTTAATAGTTCGTCAATGTATGTGTATGTATATGTTACACAAAATGTACATTGACAGGTTTGTATGATAGATCCCTTGTGAATCTCGTCTTAACTTCGGTTAATTCGGGGTTTACAGGAGTAAATGTGATGATTCGCGACCCGGGATTAGTCCTGAATAATCCGATCTCGGGCTAGGATCGTGACACCCAACCAGTCATTTCAACTTGAGGAGAGTTTCCAACTTGTTAGGATGGCAGGTCCACACTTAATAGAATATTGGCACCTCTTATTCAGTTAGCAATTGGCATGGATGGAGCAACAAGACTTGTATTAGACAATTGTTTTTTCTTTTCTTTTTTTGGTAAAAGACAATTGCATGTTATTATAGATAATCATAGTAGAATATTCTCCAATAAGTAATTGCATATAATGTCCAACTCATGGGGCCTATACAAATGCATGTCTATCCATGGGAGGAGGGTAGATGGAAATGTTTTCATATGGACAGGGACAACCAAAAAATCAGCACCAACGGATTATGTTAGCCTTTAATTTAATAACATTAAAGTTTAATTGGATTTTAACTGTTGATCTTTTTTTTTTTTATATATTCAATTCAACCATGAGTGAAGGTTCAATGCTTGTAAAATTGATCATGCACCCAAATTATGGGATGACCAAAGTATGAAAGGAGCTGCATTGATTAAAGTGGGGCACTTTGCGTTATATATGTAGTGTGCTTGTAGGAGAATATATTTGTATAATCACACACTAGCACAATAACCCGTGCTAAGCACGGACATGTTTACCAATAAAATTAGCAGCAACATACACAAAAATCAATTAAAAAGAAATTCAGATATCATGGAATCAGCTTCAAATATTTAATAACAGAACAACAGAAAAGAGAATTATTGACAATACCTCCTTTTTTTTTTCCCTCAATCCAAGAGTTTGTGGTGTAGAAATAAAGTAAGAAAAATGGAGTGAAAAGGAAATAGGAGCATACATACATACATAAGAGCATGCGAGATTTGGGATAGAAATGAGGTCGACGAAAGGAGTGAAACATTTAAAGAAGTTAAAAGTGGTTGAGGTCTAGAGAAATAGGTATATCTCCGTGTCAAAATCAATAGTTATGGCCAGAATTGGCTTAAAAACCCTGATTTTAATATAGTATAATAGTTAGCACCGTAAAATAAAAAATTTGTAAATGGGGCCCCTCCACAGCTTTAACACTGAGAAATCCCAAATGAAAGAAAAGAAGTAAAATTATACAGTGGGCTCACTTATTGAAAACCGAACGGTTAATAAAAGAACACCCTCAATCTATAGGGAGCACACTCAAATCTTACATTAATCCGAGTTTGTTCCAACATTGGATTAAATGTTTAATATGAAAAAAGTGATTAGCACAATCTTATCCCTACACTTATCACATTTTTCATCACACAGAATCCAACGGTGGATCCGGATTCTAAATTCCCACCACGGGCGTACCACCGTCAACGTGTAACCCCATCCGTCCTCTTCTTCTCATGCTTCTTCGCTTCTCATGCTTCTTCGACTTCCACTCAGCCCCAAACCTCTCTCTATAAAAAACAAAAAGTCCACACCCGGTCTTCTTCCACCTTTCCGATCCAACACCAGTTCTTCTTCACTCATCCTCCACCGTCCGATCGATCAATCATCATGATCACGATCCCTTATCTGACCGCTCTCACTACTCTCTTCAGCTACGGCCTGCTATTTGCCTTTGGCCAGATCAGAGATCTATTCCGGAAGTTCCTCGATTGGTCCACTTCCAAAAATCTCCAGGTTCGTCTTTCTAGATCTCCTCCAAATCCTCGTACTTCCTCTTATCATTCGATTCGAGTGTGAATTTCTTTCGATTTCTTCTTTTGGAGCAGGGATATGCACCGATCTGTCTAGGGCTTGAGGATTTCTACACTCGGCGTCTTTATCTCCGTATTCAGGTAATGATCTGTTGTTTTGTTCTAATCATAGATTTGTTTTTATGATTCTGAACTGTTTGATGTTTCTAGATCTGTTCTTTGAATGACTTTCGATGGGGTTTTGAATTTTTTTTTCTCTAAATCGGTATTCGAATCCATACATTTGTTTCGCGGTTGAATAGATTTGTGTTATTTGATAATGCATGGTGAGAAATTGAGGCTGGGCAGTAAGAGAGTGGAAATCTATTGATTCTTTCATTAAAAGGTCATGATTTTGATCTTACTCTAAATGAGCTGAAGTTGTTGTACTAATGTTTGATTAGTACTGGTGATTAGATAATCCAGCTTGGTGTTGTATCCAATACGGTCTGACATTGTTATGCTGCTTATTTTGAAGAATCTTGCAACTATGGCCAAGCTAGTCCCTTTTTCGTATTCCGGTTTATGTGCCTTTCTTTATTTAGATTGTCAAATTCAATCCGTGTAAAGTACATGGAATGGGTCTTAATATAACGCATAATTTGCGACTTTATCCACTATGTGGTGCCTGTCTCAGCTTTGGCCTTTGGAGTCGTTCCTAGAGTGCTTTCCATTCGCTTTCCATACGCAGAATGAATGGAGCTGATTTAAACTCTTTCGCATGTTGAATAAGCAAATTTGGAAGTGAATGTTGCATTAAAATACATAAGAATTGAATACAATGGATTTGTTATGAGTAGTTAAAAATGAAGGTGATAGGTCAATTGCCAGAAATTAGCATAGAATCAAAAGAAAATGGAAAATGAATATCCAGCCATCACCTTTAGTTATTCATTTCCTATTTTCCTTCGATTCTATTACCATAATTGGAAAGATTATTTCATGCTTATTTTTGAAAGTTCACCTTTGGTTGGCCTAAGAGTGTGGAAGTTTGGTTTTCTTATGGAGAGTTCTGCAGAGGGGAGGGGTGGGGAGATTCCAAGTGGAATTTCTTTTCTCTATGATCTCAGTAGACTTTACATTTATATCTATGATATGTAGCTGACTGTTGTTGAATTGCTGATGCAAGTCACGCTGGTCCTAAGTTCAAACCAACCTCAGATTAAGAAGGATTGGCTTGACACTATCTGACCCAAACCAAGCATCTTCCTGAAATTTATTTTGGCACTTCAGAATTTTGGATGCCAAACTTGAGGCAAAATAAAGGAACCGAAGCAATCCTTGAAGGAAACTGTTCAACCTTAAAATGCTCGCCAAAATAAGCTTAGGATAAAGAAAAGGTAGATTCCTCATCCCAAATCAAGAATCCTGCCCGCATGATGCACTGGACGGTTATCCGATCCATGGTCAGGTCCAACACTATGCAGGGCCAACCCTATCTTAAAATGAAGGCAGCTATAGTTATCGATAAATACAGTCCTGTGAAGCAGTTTTGGTTTCATTGCTATGGTTATCAATATGCCTATAGGTTGTGCTATCAGAGAGGATCTTTCATATAGCCAACAATCACTGAAGCATCCCCCAGTTGCGTGAATGGGGCCTCTAAGTAGGTGATCAAACAATAACATAGAGCTTGTGAACTGTTGGTAAAGAAGACCAGGTTCGGTCCTAAAACCAGTGAAAGCAAAGGGTTAATTCTAGCGGTAGCCCTCCACTATAACCTGGAAGCATTTGAACGCTTTTTCAAATCCAAGGTTCAAGGTTCCCAAACAGCTGCAAGAACCAAATAGATGATTTGGTTTGATGTAAAACATGCATGCAAATCTGAAATCAGATTATCGGATGGAATCTGCAGTGTGCCGGTTGCAGGCCTAGCATGACAGGCCTAGCATGAAAGCTTGTGTCGACTGGAATCTTCTTCGTGTTTTTTTACCATGCACAACACAAAATCTTCTTCGAATTAATTGAATAATGCTGGGTGAATAGCCATATTAAGTGCATGTTTGGCAAATCTATTTTTATCCTCTATATGTCTAAACGTCTACAGCGGACAGAGTATGGAAAATTAAGAGCGTTTGGGACACCATTTTACCCTCTATGTAATTTAGAGAAATAGAGGCTCATCCTCTTAAAACGACATGCTCCCATTTTGGTCCTGTGAAAAATAGAGGCATAGGTCTGGGAAAAGTAGAGGCGGAAGCTACTTTTGTGGATGAAAATACCCATAGATGGTGATTTATTGACACCGAAAATCCTCTCAACAAAACCCACTTTCTTTGAACGCCCAAAGCGAGAGATGAACACGAGAGGGAAAGACAAAGAGCAAAGGGAAAGAGAAGAAGATCTAAACACAAAATAGGAAGAGGATCGAGCCTTTGTTTCAAGAAAGGTCTGAGATTTTTAGGGAAAAAACCCCATCAGCCAAAGAGATCGAAAAAGATCTGAAATTCTAGGGCAAAAGCATAAGGCGATGGGTAGTTGATCGCCTCGCTTGTGGTACTCGATCGCCATCGCCATTTGCAACACCACGTTGACGCAAACCGGCTAGGACCCTAGCATGGAGATAGTTGGTGAGAGTCCATGTGATGATGAATATCCAGTGTAATGCTTGCGAGATGGGGAGGCTGGCATCATGTGCTCGTGGACGAGGCAACACTGTGCGGCCAACATGCTAGGGAGGCTTCCGCTTCCGATTTCCCCATCCCACATGCCAACTTTGATTTCTGCGATGTATTTTTTTTTTTTTGAAATTTGGTTTGCATTTTTTTATTACATTTTATTTTCTTGGATTCCTGAATGTGAGTTTAATGGGTTTGTGAAATGAATTGTTTTTATCTTTCTTTTTTGTTTAATCTGATATGGTGATTTTTCTCATGTTTCTTGTCTGCATCTTTTCTTGATCTTCATTTGTTTGATTTTTTTCATGTATGTCATATGGGTTTAGGGTTTTGGTGTTTGAATTTGTGGATATGATATGTATAGGGATATCTGATGAGTAGAAGCAATTTTTTATTTTTTTAGGCTTTAGTCTAAAGAGATTTGTTTGCTTTATCGTTATTTTTTTTTTTGGATCTGGGTTTGAAAAGGATGAAGAATGGGAAAGCGGTTGGGCCAGATGGTATCCCTATTGAGGTCTGGAGGTGCTTGGGGGAGAATGACATAAGTTGGTTGACAAAACTTTTTAATGTAGTGCTAAAGAGCAAGAAGATGCCTGATGCATGGAGGAAAAGTATTTTTATACCCATATACAAGAACAAAGGAGATATTCAGAACTGTGCGAACTACCGCGGGATTAAATTGATGAGCCATACGATGAAATTATGGGAGAGAGTTATTGAGAGAAGAATAAGAAGAACAACAAACGTTTCAGAGAATCAATTTGGTTTCATGTCTGGGAGATCAACCATGGAGGCTATCTTTCTCCTGAGGAGGTTAATCGAACAGTATAGAGAAGGCCAAAGAGATTTACATATGGTGTTCATTGACTTGGAGAAGGCCTATGACCGGGTTCCTAGGGAGATTCTATGGGGAGTACTGGAAAAGAAAAGAGTGTGTGTCGCTTATATTGAGGCAATAAAGGATATGTATGATAGAGCCGTGACATCTATAAGGACGACTGGCGGAGAGACTAAGGAGTTTCCTATCACGATTGGTCTACACCAAGGCTCAGTGTTAAGCCCGTACTTGTTTGCCCTAGTTATCGATGAGATTACAAGACATATTCAGGATGAGGTGCCGTGGTGTATGCTATTTGCAGATGACATTGTTTTAGTAGATGAGACGAGAGAAGGAGTGAATGCTAAGCTAGAAGTATGGCGGAAAACGTTAGAGACAAAAGGGTTTAGGCTAAGTCGATGCAAGACGGAATATATGGAGTGCAAGTTTAGCCAAATTAGGACACTTGGTAACATAGAAGTAAGTTTAGGCACATAAAAGATTGTAGAGAAAGAAAACTTTAGGTACCTTGGATCGATGGTGCAACATGATGCAGGGATTGATACTGATGTAAGTCACAGGATTCAGGCCGGGTGGACCAAATGGAGGAGTGCTTCGGGGGTCTTGTGTGATCGGAAAGTCCCCCTCAGGGTTAAAGGAAAGTATTATAAGGTGGCAGTAAGACCAGCATTGTTATATGGATCAAAGTGTTGGGCAGTAAAGCATAATCATGTTAAGAAGATGGAAGTTGCGGAGATGAGAATGCTAAGATGGATGTGCGGGATCACAAGGAGAGATAGGATTAGGAATGAGGAGATTAGGGGCAAAGTTGGAATAGCACCGATTGGAGATAAAATGAGAGAATCGACTAAGATGGTTTGGCCATGTTAAAAGGCGTCCAATGGAAGCACCTGTTAAAAGGTGTGAAGGCATAGAGATTGCCAGGAGTAGGAGAGGGAGAGGGAGACCCAAGAGAAGTTGGAAAGAAACTATTAAACATGACCTTGCCTACATGGATCTAACGGAGGACATGGCCCTAAACAGACTTGATTGGCGTCGTCAAATCCATATAGCCGACCCTACCTAGTGGGAAAAGGCTTGGTTTGGTTTGGTTTGGGTTTTTTTATTCATTGCTATACAATGAAGTTAAATGCAACCTGGCCTTTTTTGGTATGGGTTCTCTTCAGTATGGGATGTCAAATGTTGTAAGTTTCTTTCTTTTACTTTATGACATAAACTACCCCTCTAAATAACAGGCATTAGAGGGTATACCAAACAATCTATTTAAAACGGATATGTGTAGTACCAAACATGTTTTTGCTTTCAGCCTCTATTTTTTATGGCTCTATTTTGGATGCCTCTATTTCATATGGCTCTATCAAAATAAGAGTAGACATACCAAACAAGGCCTAAGTCTACGGAGTTCCAAAATATTTTCAAAATCTTACCTTGTACCTGAGCCACTCATAGATATAATAAGATAGAAATCTGACCATCACACTTCCTACTGAGAGAATTCAAATACTTGCTAAACTAGGACTGAACAACTTCACAAAATCTAATTAGTAACAAATTCTGATATGAATTAAGTGTGAATTTAGTGGTTGGCAGGAACTACCATACTGCTTACTCCTTTTTTTCCATGGGTTTGGTCAACTCATGGTGGGCCCATGTGGGCTATGGGTCAATGTGGACTTTGGGCTAACTCCAGCCAGGAGATGTCCAGTAGTTACTTAACACTCGTCATTTCTACTAGCAATTGTATGTTCTTTTGCAAGTGAAGGTCATAGGGCATTGTGGCCATTTCCTTGAAGGCATGAACCTATTTAAGCAAGGCTTCCTTTTGGCTAGCCAAATTTCATTTTTCTCTTTTTTCATTAACAGGTGAGTTCAGGGTCATTACAAATCATAGATGCAGTGAAAGTCTACATCCTCTGTTACCGTCTTTATTTCTAGAGATTATTTTGAGGACAAGCATCAAATTCTTCTCTCTCTTGGCAGGATTGTTTTGGCCGACCTATAGCAGGGCCACCCGATGGTTGGATTGATGTGGTTGAACGTTACTCCACTGACAATAACAAGACACTGTTGTGAGTTTTTTGGTCTCTTTTATTTAGAATTTTTTTTTTTTTTGTTTTATTAATGGCCATGCAAGAATACTTGAACCTGAACTCCGAATAAAAAGGAGTAAGAATTGTTTGACTGTCCAATTCTGTTCTGTTTTCTTTTAGATCGTCTGAATAAAGTACTCAGCTAGATCAGTTTTAAAGTGAGGATATGTAATCCAGTGGGTTGCTTTTAATGCAGACGAACCACGAAAACGAGTAAATGCCTTAACTTGGGATCATACAATTACCTTGGATTTGCAGCTGCAGATGAATATTGCACACCCCGTGTAATTGAATCGTTGAAGAGATTTTCACCAAGCACCTGTGGTACTCGTGTAGATGGAGGTGAGTGCATTTTAATACAACATATACAATTTTGGATCAACTTGAATTTAAGCTAACGTAGCTATGACGTCAGGAACTACTGTATTGCATACTGAATTGGAGAATTTGGTTGCGAAATTTGTTGGAAAGCCTGCTGCAGTAGTTTTGGGTATGGGCTACGTGACAAATTCTGCCATCATTCCAGCCCTTGTTGGGAAGGTTTGCAATGTTTCTGAAAAATGTGGATTCATCTGCAATTCTGCATTATAGAATAGTTATTGTAGTCTTGTAGTGCTTGTATTAGTTCCTTCATCTTGATCACTCTTTTCCTTCCTATGGTTATACACAGGGAAGCTTAATAATTAGTGATTCTTTGAACCATAACTCAATTGTCAATGGTGCTAGAGGATCAGGAGCGACAGTTCGGGTTTTCCAACATAATAGTAAGGATACAGTTATTTTCAACTTAGGCAAACAATATGCAACCACCTAACAATACTTATCTTACATATTCTAATGTTTCTCCTATACTTACCATCCTTCTCTTAGCACCATCGCACTTAGAAGAAGTGCTGAGAGAACTAATTGCTGATGGACAGCCCCGAACACACAGGCCATGGAAAAAGATAATCGTTGTCATTGAGGGAATCTACAGCATGGAAGGAGAGCTGTGCAAGCTTCCTGAGATCATAGCAGTCTGTAAGAAGTATAAGGTAAATTAGTTACTATACATTTTTTGTCCCTTAATAAGATAAAGCATGATTTGGGGCCCATGGCTTGTCATGATAGACCATTGAATCAAAAGTCAAAACCACAATGTCTTGGCTGAATAGGTTGTCTTCTTCATAATATAAAATTTGGACATTACCAAGTGGCAAAGATCACTTCTATGTAAGGGTGAATAGCGTTAACTCAAATTTGATTGATAATTGGGCTGATGGAAAATCACGGGGACCTGTTTTCTTCCAAGTGGACTGCCCTGACAAGTGGGGGTCAATTTGTTTCTATTTCATCTGATAATTCAATACAATGGTTTTACATCCTTACTAAAAATTATGAAAGTGAGATTTTGCTCTTATATTCCGGCTCGAACTTTGTCAGTACTATTAAAGGTGAATGGTGAACCCTCTTAATGCTATAAATTTGTTATTGGAGAATGTTGTTAGTGGGAAATTATAGTACTTGCTGAAGCTTGTATTGATTTCTACTGTCAACTACCATAATAAAAATGTCAAAAGAAATTAACTACTATTTTCTAAGGCATATAGATTGCGGAGCTATATGGAATTTATGCATCTGTATTGAGTGCACATAAAATGGTTGCATTTCTTTCTTTCTTTGTTTCTTTCTTGAATTGTATACACAATGGTTGTGTTTATAAAAGTGCTGGAAATTATTCATGAGTATTAAGCACTGCAGTCCCGTTTGTTCTGCCCTGACTCAAGTTTTTTGAAACGATTTGGTGATTGCTGAGTAGGCTGCTTCATGAATCCCATCAGAGATTTGTGTTTGGATCGATTGACTAATGAATGTACGAGTCATTACTAGGGATTGCAATGAATCTGGTTTGGTACTCGTTGGGGTAAACCCATACCTGCCCTAAGAACACCTGCCTGCCCTGTACCTAACTCGGCCATGATGGTTTTGGAATATGTATTATCAAAACTGTCCTGTGACGGTACAGGTTGGTTCAAGTTTGCTGAGTATTATCCGATACTAAATATTGAGTATTTTGAGAAGAATTTTATCTATATATACTATTTCATTAATATATATTTAAATAGGTCATAAGTGGTACAGATTGCGTTGGGGCAGTCAAAACTTGAACCTGGTTCGAACCTGACCTAGGTCAAAATCGATTAACCCATACCTTACCAACTTGTAAGGACCACTATTAAATCTGCTTGTTGGTGTGGCTCAGGCTGTGTCACTTATTTGACCTAACCCTTTGCCATCCCCAGGTATGTCTTTGTTGCAATAAGTCTGTTAAATTAGCTGGCACAATGGGATCTGAACAGGGAACATGATCCTAAGCATCTCTGACCCTACAATACTGGATAAATCTTGTATTGGTTTCTGTTGGTGTGAGCTACAATGAAAAAAATGTTGAAAAAAAAGTTAAATATTATGATCCAAGGCATAAGGGGCTAGACAGAATGATTGCATGGGCTAGACAGAATGATTGCATCTGTATTTTTTTAACCACCAAATGGTTACGTTATAGCAATAAAATGGTTGGAGATTATTTAAACGTGTAAACGCTCTGCTGTCTCTATCGTTACGTTCTAACTAGGTTTACTTGAACAGCTAGACTTTTCTTTTATTCTTTTTAATAGTTTTTACCAATACATGCATGCAATCCTAAAAAGTTCAATTTTTTAGTTGTTCTAACCGGTTAGGATTTCTATGGTCTCTGGTGATGTAACGAGACCTACTAAGCCATAGCATTTAACAGTGATGTTTATACTGTCGTAGTGAGCTTTGATGTGGCAAGCTTTTTTGTTTTGGTTGATTTTTGAAGTTGAAATAGTTCTTCCCCGACAATTTGCGCCCTTTTGTCTTTCTGCTGTTATTTTTTTATTTTTATTTTTTATGGCGGTGGTTGATGCTTGCGCTCCCAGTTCTGCTTTGTTTACCACCCAACTCATCTTTAGTGGGTTTGTTTTGGGTTGCCAAGTGGAATGGAATACTGTGTTTTAGAATCTTTGGTGTTCCATTTTGACAAGGTGCAAAAAAGTTGTGTTTTAGAAACAATGAGTTCTAGCGTGTGTGTGTGAGTGTGAGCAGTACTCCTGTAGAAGCTTCCCTTACCGTCTTACGGTACAAGCCACCTCATGGGGCCCACTTGGGACCTCACAAATCATGGAACCGGGGGTGGGGGTGAAAGATCCAAGTGTGGCCAACCTAGATATGAAATTTGAAGTCAAGCTAATACCTCTAACTCATTCATCCGTGGTCCACAAGTTTATCATCTTTATATAAAATAATAAAACTGACCCTCGATTCTATGGTTCACTCCATTCGGATCTATCAAAATCTGGTGGGACCCGTGTAAATAGGAGGGTATAGATATAAAGTAAGAAATACTTTCATTTTCCTGGCATATCCAAACAAGAATTTCCGGTTGATTCTGGATGAATCATGGATGCTTCAATTGTTTCAGTCTGGACACAATAAAACACTAAAATGCAACAGCAGGGTGCATTATGGTTAGAATATTTGGTCTATTCATGTGTTTTGGTTTAGTTAGATGAAATGGAATAAAATTGACAACAACAATTGCTATCTCTTTAAAATTTAGATTGTTATGATTTCAGTTATGTTCTACTTTCAATGTGTGACATGGTGACTGTTAGGTTCTTGCTCTTTCTTATTCTTCTTTATGTTTGGAATAGGCGTACACGTATTTAGACGAGGCCCACAGCATTGGAGCAGTTGGGAAAACAGGAAGAGGCGTTTGTGAGCTCCTAGGAGTGGACCCTGCTGATGTAGATATTCTGATGGGGACTTTTACAAAATCATTTGGATCATGTGGTGGCTATATTGCAGGATCCAAGGTCAGGCATATGTTCATGCATTTAAAAGTTATATGTTCCTGGAAGCAAATAGCATATTGGCATTGGTCCATGCCATTGCACCTATGATGCACATATATGGATACCTGTATGGAGACAGGATATGGGTATTAGGGATACGATGCCCCATTTCTCAAAAATCTATGACACTGATTTTTTTATATATGGGAATCATGTTTTTAACATACTACATTTACGTTTAGCGCCTGTTTGGCTATGTAATTTAATTCATTGGGATTCTAAGACTTCTATTTCTAAAAGTGGTTATAATTGAATAAATCAAGGTAAATATCCAAAAATGACCATCAAATAATTTCCCTCTTAATGGAAAGTGAAACAAGAGGAGATGGGAAACAAATACCCGACCATCACCTTAGTAAATCAGATCTTGGGAAAATCAGGGTGTCATCTACATCTCCTCCACCTTATATCCTTCACCCCTCGCCTCTTTAATGATCCTCTATTGGAGCCCAATTGACCATGAATTCCTATGTATTAAATTCCACGCAAACAAATGGGCCCTTAGCTTTTAGGTGGATACAGGGATGATGGGCCACCCTTGATTTGGGTTGCTTTATATGATATCCAAGCTGCTTTTTTTTTTTTTTTTAAATTCCCTGAAAACTGATGGTGTGATCACTTCGGTCTTTTACCTGAAATTAATCAACTATCAGTTGTGGGCAGAAAAGAAAACTGCCCATTTGTGCCCCCTCAAGCCACCAAAAGTGAATATAAATGAAGGCTACCCATGACACCTAAATGTATTTTAATGGGAACTAGGAACCCAGGTTGTGCATCCACTGTGATTAACGGCTTGTCATTATCAGGAGCTTATTCAGTATTTGAAGTACACCTGTCCAGCCCATCTTTATGCAACATCCATGTCACCTCCTGCTGTACAACAAGTTATATCTGCCATAAAAGTTATTCTTGGAGAGGATGGTTCTAATAGAGGTATGCAAAGACATTGCTACCTCAAGATTTTTTCCATCTTGATGGCATTCTGATTGCAGGCTATATTATTGTTATTTTGATTATGACTATATACATTTAGTTCAATACAGGTGCTCAGAAACTTGCACGAATCCGTGAGAACAGCAATTTTTTCCGATCGGAGCTGCAGAAGATGGGCTTTGAAGTTCTTGGAGACAACGATTCTCCAGTAATGCCAATAATGCTTTACAATCCAGCTAAGATCCCCGCATTTTCTCGAGAGTGTCTTAGACAGAATGTGAGTATGTCAAGTCTTTCAGCCTAGCATAATTCTTTCAGAATAGTTAAGGAACACACATACATTACACTGCCGTATATGCAAAAGGATAAACCACACATAATCATTATTGCAACAAACATTATGCTTGATTTTGTCACCAAATATTTGGTTTATTACAGGTAAGTTGGAATATGTATCACATCTTGGTACATTATTGAGGCACTGACAGCCATGCAGAACCCCACGTGCATTTATCCAATGTTTGGGAGGACGGTAGAAGTCTATTTAAATATTGAAATGCTGGTTCTCATGGTATGCCAAATGAAAATTAGTCAACATAACATAGTTGCCTGTACATCAAGCTTGCTTTATAAGCTAGCTTTGCACACAAACACAGTGGTGAAAAAGAAGACAAATTTAACTCAGGCTACTGATGAGCTGAATGATGCAGCCTATGAGCAAAAGTATACAAGAGGAGGTCCAAGGAGCTGAAAGGAGCCCATATTGATTTATTTTGATCGGCTCAGTGATGAGTGATCCCTTTGATTTAGTTATAATTTATGATCTGCTGCTACACATATTCTGTATTTAATAGTTCTTTAGAAAACATTCTGCATCCATCAATTATTGATTTATTTTTTCTTTCATTACATATGGCTCAAAATACAAGTACAAAGGATAATTTGAAGACTTCTTCATTTTTACTGAAAGGTGATAAATTAATGCCTTTCCTGGTTACTTGTATGCTTCCAGTACACTACGGCAATGGAGATCCTCAACACCTTCATTGTTTTTTTAGTTAATGGAATTACTGTGTATGATCAGTGGCAAAATGCTTACTTTCTGGCAAACACCCTTGTTTCAGCCATCCATTTACATTTTATGCAATGGCAATTATCTGTCAGAATGTCTGTTTCAGCATCACCTTTGATTTAACATCACTGATCTGTGTCATAGTGTCCAGTGAGTGTGGCTGTCCAGTGGCCCCCCACCCCCGCTCTATTTAGGACATTTCTTTCTTTCTTTCTTTTTTTGGAGTTTTTTTTTTTTTTTTTTAAAGAAATATGGACCCTCCTTTCAATGGATGGCCCCTCCAATATTATCAAGTTAATTATTAGTAATATAATCTGTGTTTCCAAAAAAAAGGAACTAAATAATAGCTGATATTATGGGGAGAATCGGAAGAAAGAAGAAAGGGAAGGAATAGAAGGAAATAAGAAAGAAAATAAAATAAAAGAACGGATTAGGGATAGATTAGAAACTATTTATCCAAATCTAGAGTCGCCGTCACCGCTCACATACCTTGATTTGAGATCGTGATGGTTTGATCGGAGAGAAGTGGAGAGGTTGGATTGTTGGGGCTTGGAGATGTTAAAAGGGTTTGGAGTTGTAGTTGCTTCATCACAGGTATGGAGAAGAATGGTTGAAGAAAGCAACCCTTCATTTTCTTAGGTTGAAAATTTTGATATTGAAACAATAATTGATGATTTCAACTCAATGAAAGTACGCATAGTACAACTTCAATAATTTTTATTGTGTATTTTATTATTAAAACTTATAATTTCTTTAGATGTTTTTTTTTACTTTGGCCCCCCTAATGAAAAATCCCTGGTTCTCAGAATATTTGTTATAGAATAAGCTTTCATGAACATCAGTGACCTGGTTTCATGTTCTATAGGTTGCTGTTGTGACCGTTGCATTCCCTGCGACTCCACTATTATTGGCCAGGGCACGCATCTGCATATCTGCTTCTCATACCAGGGAAGATCTGATAAAAGGTTTGGAGGTAATTTCCAGCTCAGAATAATGTATGCTTTGTGTTTTTGCCTAAAATTTCCTTCAATATGCACCACTTCATCGTTTTTATTTCCATAATCAATAAGAATCTGTGTTATATACATGATACTCTAGTGCACTAAAGAGAATCTTGTACCTCAGCACATACTGGCCAAATAGGAGGTCACACCATACATGAGTAATTACCTACTGACCACATTCATTGTGCAATCTTAGGGTGCATTTTTGCATGTTGAATTTGGTTCATCTCCAAACTAATTTCCGATACATGTGGAATTTATGCCTTAATTATTTCACTGTGCACTTGGAACTCAAATCCATATTGACCCAATTGGTGGTTCCACCACCATGCATGAGATTTTCTTGTTACCTGCATTGATTAGGTATTTTTAGCATCCGGTCAGTATGCATTTTTGCATGTTGGATTTGGACCACTTGGTCACTGACCATACCAGATGGATAGGATTTTGGATTGGAGTTTACCAAAAATTAATCTCATTGGTATTTCTAGCCTCAAGGCAGTTATATTTGATTCAAAGCAATTATGTGGCCAGTTAGTGATCTTATTTGACTGTTTTCATCACCTTAGTTTAGACGGATAGGAATGTTTAATGAATGGAACTGATTTTTGTTAAACTCCTAATCTACCATATGCATCTTGGCAGGGCAATCCACCAAGATGCCAATTTTAGCTGAAGCTGCCTTCCAAATGTTATGTAATTTTTTTCTGCAAATGGTGGCTGGTAATTTCCATGTAGGGATGGTACTACTGCATGAGGTTAAACAGGTGACCTGTCCTCCCCTATTTCCATTGGGGCAGGTTTTGACTGGTTGCATTTTCACATGTGGGAACGTCTGCATGAAGAAGTTCCAATGACTGTCAAAAAGGCGTGGGGCCTAGGGACACCCGCCAATGCCTATCATGGGGCAATTTGTTGTCTCATATCCTTGACTTGTCATGTGGTGTGAGATGGGCTGGGTATGAATTTACCCCGACATCTACCATTCTTTATTTACCTAACCTTTTGTCATGCCGTGGACTGGCCCACTGCCAGCTCAAATGTTTGACATGTATGAAATAGAGGCACGGCAAAGTGCTTATTTTCTGTAGGCCTATTTACACATAAATGTAGGCTCCTGCATTTGGATGACCTAAGTGATCTAGAAGTCACAGTTGTTTTTTTCCTTACCATAACCCATAACTAGTGTGGGGCAATTTGGTTCTAGGATCAAAACCTGTCATTTGCAATTCCATAATTCCTACTAAATCTTTTTTTTTACTGGAAAATTCCTAAGTTTTTTTTTTGCTCAACAATTCCGAAATTTATTTATGTGCATGCACTGCACATATGGTTTATTGCATACATGTGATCGATCTGCTTCTCTCTCTCTCTCTCTCTCTCTCTCTGCTGATGCTTCTGAATGCAATTCACTTGCTAGGTCATCAGCCGAGTTGGCGACCTTATTGGCATAAAGTACTTCCCAGCTGAACCTCAAAAGCATCATGATGGACGCAGGGAGAAGCTGGAGTAGAGTTTGGGTTGGGAAGATGACTATGAAAGTACTTTAGATTCAGCCACTGCAAAATCCCTTCCGGGTGTTTCGAGTGTTGTTGAAAACAGTTGATTATGTAATCTGTATTTCTTTATTTTTGGCTAACTGATTTTGTTTTTTGTTTTTTTCAAGTCTCTGATCTTGTTAATGTATAATGTATAGTTGCTGCAGTAATTTATCCTGACGCTTTTGTTTCCAGTGACGCATTGTTTTATCTCTCTGCAGTTTCTCATCTGCCTAAATTTATCAGTCACTGTAATCTATTGTTGAAAGGAAACATGATCACAAAAATAGACAACAAAAAGAAAAAAGAAAAAAAGAGAGGACATGGATGCAAGTGGAGACTCAAGTCACAGGGTGCAATGCCTTGTTAACATGTCCAAGGGTGGGTCGTCGTTTAGGTTTAGGATTGCATCCGGGATCAATTAATCTATTGATCGAACCCCAATCCAATTGATAGACGAAATAAAATAGGTTTTTTTTTTTAATAAAATAGTTAAACGGGTCACCTATTTTTGTATTTACTTTGGTCTACAATTGAAAATCAAACTACCTTTATAAACTGGTTGGCATCAAAGTAACTGAAAAAAAGCCTATCCTTGTTAATAGGAGTACAAACTCTTTTGCACTAACAAAAATATATGAAAATAATATTTAAAAAAATCTAAATAAGAAATAATAAAACTAAAAGAATGAAATAAAAAGCAACCTGCAACACTTATTGCCTAAAATTAATCATAATACATGGCTTTAATAATTAAATAAAGAAGAAACGAACCAAGTATATATGTATTGATTTTTAGGGCATTTTGTAATGGATATAAGGCTGTGGAATTACCTTATATCCGCATTTTATTACTGTTAAGCGACTACTATGAGGAAAATTTAGTACATATTTATATATAAATATATATTATATAAAATAAAGAAAACTAGGAGAGCCTGGCTAGTACTGTCCGAGCCCGGCCCCAAAATTTTAAGGGCCAGGCCCCATTTTCACACGTCAAAATTGACGGGCCTAATTGGAGTGGTGAGGAGCAGCTGAAGGGAGTGGTTGTGGTTGTGGTTGAGTTGCATGGAGAAATTTTCCATGGCCCTGCCCGCTCACTTTTCTCATTGGCCAAATTGAGAGGCGTAATTGGAGAGGAGGAACAGAAGGAGGGAGTAGTTGAGTACTTGAGTTGCATTGCATGGAGACATTTTCCATATTCATGAAAAACCCCCTAAAGCATATATTTATTTCATGCACAACCCTCAGTTTGTTATAATAATGGGTCCTGACCTCCTGGGCGCTGCTGTGGCAGTGCTGCTGACATGGCAATGCGTCATTCTAATGGTGTGGGTCACACTCACATCACTGCTCGTAACTAGGCTTCCATTAATATCCACCCATCTGAGACTCCCACTTTGCTGGACAGAAGTGGGAGTCCTTCCATTGCATTAAAGACTCTCACCAAGTGCGGGAATCCTGTAGGAGGACCCGGCGGTTATTACTTTCTTTGACTCAGCGAGGAATCTGGCTTCCAGATTTGGTTGTGTCATTAACTCCTTTGCTGCTTGAAAGCCCCGTGCATTTATTTAGCGTGATGATGTTATTGGCACATAAATTTTTACCTTTCAAATATAAAGAATTTATCTTTTTTCATTATATTTTTACCTCTTCATGGAATGATCAAAATATCCATTATTCCACAAAAACTCAAAATCCATTCTCTTTTCACACACAAGCTTATCCTCTTCTTCTCTCACCCATCTCACTCCACTTTCTCTATCTTCCTTAGGGCAACTCACCTTCACATACATTTCTCCATTTTTTTCTCCTGCGCAACTCATCTCACTCTCAACTTCCTCCATCCTCTTAGGCAACTTATTTTCACTCACATTCCTTGATTTTCTTGTGCAATGCATGAAGAAAATTACAATCAAATGGTGCCTTTAAATCAAAGCAATAGTGCATTGGTTCCCTTTTTTTTCATATTTATGCCACTTTTTTTAAATTTTTTTCTCGCCTGGAACGAGTTGCAGGTTCCCGATATGTACGTTCTTTCATGTCCGAACAGATGGTATATGTTTGGACCTATATTTCCGAATATATTCCATCTGTTCGGATGTTTCAGACCGAACAGTGATATTTGATTTAAAGGTAGTGTAAAGTACTGGAAACGCCGGAGGAACGCGAGAGAGACCAAGTCGCCGGAGATGTGAAAAGTTCCGGTTGTAATTTGTGCGTGAGAAGAAAGGGATGATGATGTGTGTGGGAAGGAGGGAAATGGAGGGATGGGTAGTTTAGGAAATTTCGGTGCGTGTGGAAAGAACTAATGTAATTTTTAAATTATAGTAATGTGTGTATAGAGAATTTGTATGAAAAAGGTAAAAATCTGTGTGGGAGTAAAAACTACAAGTTTTCCACGTAAGGGCATGTTGATGTTTGTGTACCAGACACCTGCCTTTTGTTTAGCAAGGAAAAAAAAAAGGCCTTTCTTACTCCCAAGGCCCCAACCCCTTTCTCCTTCCCATAGAAGCGCTTCTCTGTAAAAGAAAATCAGTTGCTTTCTTTTTTAATGATTTTTTTTTTCGAGGAAATCATGCCACATTAAACCACAGAAAAGGGATGACTGCAAATAAACAAGGAAACAGTTTTACAAAAATATCCCCTAAATGATCTTGCTCCTAACTTAAAATTCATATTCAAGTCACAAACTTGCAGTGCAGGGGAATAACAGATAACTTGGGAAAATCCTGGCCAAAAACATTTTGTGATGCATCAATGCATGCCCACATCAGTGTGACACTTTTAGAAAAAATCACCAGTTCAAGGTGGATTTTTATGAGCAGCTCCAAAGCAGAGGGAATTTTAGAATCCTTTAAATCAGGGCTTACAATTCATGCCAGTTTTCAGGAAAACCCCTTTATTAAATGAATGATTCTATGCTAACGTCCACAGGGGGGCTTCCATCTGGACTAATTGCACGCGACACATGTGGGCCCCACCTTGGTCCGAGCCGTTTACATCACTCGCCTTCCAATACGTAGAAGTGGCTATTTCACCACAATTGTTGTAATATAAATTGTGAGATTAAACATTATGTGAAGAATTGGGTTAACTATTAGATCTTGCTTTCCACAGTTCCCTTTTCACATATTTGATAATCCAAGGGTATGTAACATGAAAGAACTGGATTATGCAAAAAAATTGGACCTACATGGAAGCTTCCATTTGGGTACTAGCACATGATCATTTTTCTTTCTAAATAGGCCTTATTTTCAAACCAAATGCCATGATATGACCCATTTTCTGCAGCCAGCTCGTGGGCAACGGCAACCCAACCCATTAAATAGTCAGGTTCAGTCTATTGAGAAAGCGTACCTGTATGTTGTTGAATCACAGCAGTGTGAAACACTTTGTAGTCATCAAGGTTTCTGACCAAATGAGCATCAGGTGATGAGAACATAATGTGCAGTGGTCACATCTAACAATGCTACAAGAGAGCAGGCTATGAAGACTTCACTGTTGGTGTATGTATAATCTCCTTGGAAATATGAAGAGGGATTTCTGTAACCATGTCATGCAGCGATCACAAATATTGACTGATTGGTCTTTCTATGCCTATGTTGCCCATAAAATATGTAATACAGAATGAATAGTTGTCTATGTAAAATTAATTTATACTCAATCCTCAAATTTTATTCCATGAAATCAGCAGAACACAAAATTTTTGCAATGCCTCTACTTCCTCTGCAACAAGAATAAATAACCCTCATCCTTCACCCTGGAAAACCGACCACCGGACCATGGTCATTCATCCTCTGCTACAGACATGTTCAATCACCAGCCTATCAAATTCAAAATCCTTTCGACACCAGCAAGGAAATGGAGATAGAGAACAAGGGCTTGCCCAGTTGGTTGGGTACCTTATTTCTCACCTAATTTCTCAGGGTTTGATCATTGGGTTCCTCTTCCTGCAAGAGGAGGCTTCTTTCCCAATGGCTGGGTTCTCTCATGGGTACCAACCCCCTTGGTGGGATACCAAAAAAAAAGAAAAGAAAAGGAAATGGAGGTAGAAATGCTCCCACCCACTACAGAGTCTACCAAAGCAGTAGTGGAACAACTGCACTGATAGTGTCAGGTATCTGGTATATCACACAGCCAATACCCGATGACCATCCTGGTCATCATCTTCAATGTGAGACTAACTAGAGCAAATCCAGACTCTCAAAAAGCTCTTGCTAATCAGAAAAATCAGGAGGGAGCCATTCCCAGTAGGAATCCTCACCTGTATTGCCATAATTTTGGAGACACGGAGGCCTTGATATCTTATAACTCCCTCACCAATTCTTACTCTGACTTCATATTCAGGCTAAATATGGCTTAGGGCTCATATAAGCTCACTGCGGACAATGACTGGCCAACAACTAGCAGTAACAAAGTGGATCCTCAACTCTGATCTAATCACAGCCTACATCGGTTTCTCTCCCATATGGACACACCTTCCGGATGGGAAGAAGACCACATTCAGCGGGCAGCGGAACCACTTGGATAGTGCCTTAAGCCTTAAGGGCATGTTTGTGCTGTCTGTGGAAATGGAAGTCTGTACTTTTGCTTTTCCATAGAATGCTCCACCTTTCCTATACCCTTTATATCGGAAAGGGTGGATTCAAGAAATATCAAGTGAAAAAGTAGCTTTTCCTGGCGCAAAACTGCCTGTACAATGGAAAATGAAGTCCTTGGAAAACTCTAATGCTAGAAGGCCTCACAAAGGAGTTAACCTTTGCCAAGCAGCAGGGATTCCTAGCTTGGGAACTGAAGGAGACAGTACAATCTTAACTGACAATCTACAATAGAACGGAAGCCTCTTAAGATTTAAGGTTGATTGGAAGAAACTGTTAAAAGTTCTCACCTCTCTGTAACAGTGGAAAGATTCTGCTGAAGCAAGCAACAATGGCCTTCCACCGCCAATGTGGAGTTTTTTACCAGAAATAGATACCTAAAGATATGATCAATCTCCAGGACACAAATCAAGCACCTCAAGAAACTTCTTTTCAGGACAGCAGCATCATGATGGATATCCAGCAACAGCCTACCGCAAGGAAGCATCATAGATCACACCACAGGCCATGCTACTCTAGTGATCCAGTTTCTCTAGCCTGTTTGTAAATTGTTATATAGTCCTCTGTAGCTTTTGTTTTGTCCAAAGATAGCTATGCAATTTGTCTAGCAGTAGCAAGCCTGTAGTCATAATGCCTGGTCTTAATTAGGTTGGTATTCTTGTCTAGTAGTGATAGTTCATTCTATGGTGTCTGTTAAGCAGTCAAGTTAGTTGTAGTAGTCAGTTGTCAGTATGTATTGTACTTTAGCTAGTTCTCTTCTGGTTTCTTAAATCTGTCAGTTGGTACCCTAGTTTCTATTGTTTTCTTTTAATTATACTAATCCAACTTCTAGAAAAAGGAAATAATCCCAGCAAATAGAATAAATGGCCACTTTATATAATTTATTGAATAGTTCGACAATTTATACAGAACGTCCAGAAGCTACTTCGTTATTGTGTTCTCAGTATAGATTAGTGTGAAAAGAACAGCATATGTATATGAACTGTCCCTAGAAACTCATTTCTTCAGCTACAAAAGGAAAGGGATATGGTAGACAAACCAACAGTCCCAAAAGCAAAACTGCAATGCCAAAAGCAATGTATTTATTCTCTGGATCAGTGATCTCCTCAGAAAGTGGAGCAATAGGACCTCTCTGCAAGAAGAAAATCAGTACTACCCAATAGAATGCTACGTCATTGAACAATGAGGATAGTCCAAGCAAGGCAATGGAGGCACCAGTGATGCGAGTTGAAGCCTGCAAAACATACAAGCAATTACACATGGATGCCCAAGGGAACAGACCCCCTCAACTTACATCTGTTGAGGCTCAGGCACAGGTCAAACCAACAATAGGAATAAAAAAAATATTAGACCAAGCTTGGACTACATATATAAACCCAGTTAAAGCCGCATCTAGATTCTTTCAAATTACAAATGTGGTGAGCCTCCTGGCTTCACAATAGTCCAAATAGGCTCAGCCCATAACTCCACAGTAGTCATAATTCCTTTATTGAAAGAGCAGTTCCACCTTAAGCACCATTGTCTGGATAACCCAACTAGAAAATGAAACTCAGCCCTGACTGTCACCTCTCAAAACCTTTTAACTGTGGTGCTACATGAAGAAAATAAAAATTCCGGAAGGAGATGAAGGTTTGTGTGCCATGTAATGAAAGAGATATTGTTCAGTGGAATAGCTAGTGGGGATTGAAGTTGGTAGAAAAGAAAGAAGAGGGTTATGCTGATCAAAAGTGAATAGTGAAAGCAATGGACAGCAAATTGAGTTATCCAAAATACCACAATAAGAAGGATGAGATTATGTTGATATTTCGATAAATGGTAGATAAAAAAGTGATCTCTTCTATAAGTTACTCAAGGAAATATACTCTTTATTTGGTAGATATCAATAAAGAGCATGCATTAACAATTGTTTAATTACTAAACTTACATTTTACCACAATATTGAACACAACAGAAAACGTTGACATGCTTATGCATGTTAGACATGTTAACTGTGATGCATATGACCATGATAATAGTAATATTACTCCATTGCAGATTTGTACGAATGAAATACCTTTCTTCCCCAAAGGGAAAAAGAAATGCGTCCTCCATCAAGCTCTCCTGCAGGGATGCTATTGATAGCATTGATAAGAAGTCCAGCCCATGCCCATAAAACAAGTGGGTTCACAGACAAGGGAGTGCCTTCTTTCAGAACATCTCCTAGAAGAAGTTTTGCTACCAAAAAGAAAGAAAAAAAAAATTAAAAAAAATCACAGATTCAATTAACTTATATGCCTTCAGATGTATTTTCAACAAAATATGGTAACCTATTTATAGTGTAATTTTCTTGTATAGGTTATGATACTTCCAGAATATTAAAAAATGGAACTGCTGTCTTTGGATAAAATCATGCAATCCTAATCAGAATGCCAAGAGAAAGATTCAGTTCCCAACTGTGTTTTTTCCTGGTTGAAGGTGGATTGAGCTCATGGGACCCGAGAATATAAAGATTCAATTCCAAACTGTGTTTTTCCCTGGTTGAAGGTGGCTTGAGCTCATGAGACTTGAGAATATAAAAGAAATCAAAGAACTCTATCATGTCACATGGATTTTATAACAGTACTGCCTTAGCAATAACATAAATGGAAAACACTGTCCAATCCATTTATTGCTTGGTAAATGAGATGATACAAAGTCCGTGCCAGTTGTAAACGTGAAAGTGCACAGAGAAACAACATAAAATATTAAAGATTTGCTACAATTATAAATTAAGATGATAAGATAAGCAAATCTGCAGCTTTGCACCAAAATTAATGAGACTCAAGTGGTTTTTGCTGTTGGATTAAAGTGGCCTAGTCTTCCTTGCACCAAAGTAGAACGTGATACCATATGAAGAATACTTCAATCCAATGGTTAATATCAGCCAGATCTGAGTAACCTTCAGCCAGTAACAATTTACAGGGAAAGTTTTTATCCATCAGTCTATCTTAACAAAATAAGTGGCCTTCACAGTGCAGATTTTGCTATAGTTATTACATCTTATAAACTGACAGCCATATTTCTCATAATGATGAACAGTCATTAGTAACTCAGATTAACAATCACTCACCAATACCCCCGACAAGAAATGATTCATGGAATATGCCTGCATTAACTACAATACCAATGCCATCACTGGGTGGTAAAATGAACCCTAAGAGTAGAAGAACAATTCCCACTGCGAATCCAGCCAAGGGTCCTGCAGCTGCAACTTTCAGAAGATCCTCACGGTTGGGCACGATATTTACTATCCTTGTAATGGCACCAAAAGAGCCTATCTGCAGCCAAAGTCAGTCATCAGCTATCCATGTAAAAACAATAAATCTTCAGCACCAACCACCCCCCCCACCCCCACCCCCTGCAAAAAAAAAAAAGAAAGAAAAGGCACTAAAACAAGAATAATTTTATTAAGCCTTCCATATAATATGGCATGACTTCGGTGAGAACCAGTCATGATCATTGTTAAAGACTTATCCCATCAATATGTTGAGTAATGGCAAGCCCATAAATTATCTTCCTTTCCACTTTGTAATATTAATCAGCATAGAGAATAAACACTGAGCTAAACAAATGTTCGATAAAAGATGAGAAAGGAATAGATCAACAGAGCTTGCAGTGATGCAAGTTAACACTTTCTTTCTTCCTTTAAATTGACCCTTATGTCAGAACATCAAATGAATCTACTGTTACACGGTTCCATTTTTTTTTTTTTTCTTTTATCAACAATAACTTTTATTGAAAAAGAAGAGATTACAAAGAGAGAATACAAGAAGAGAAGAAGAAAGGGTGAAGGACACAAAGGTACAAGAGTAACGTACCCCCTCACACCACAACTATATAATAAAACCCTCCCAAGGGGATACTCTCTCAACACCCTGCTTGGCTAAAGCAACCGCCATCATGTTTGCTGACCTACTCTTATGTTGAAAACTAACATTAATGGTAGTGGATAATACCCGGATTTCATTGAAGAGGAACTGAAACTTCCAAGGATAAGCCTTCCGGTTCGCACTACATTAGAAGAATCACTCTCCACAATAAGACCGCCATGGTAGTACCTCGAAAAACATCGAAGAGATTCCGGAATAGCTAAAACCTTTGCTTCAATAGAGTCACAAGGTTGCAATAAGATAGCTTTAACGTAATTTCGGAATGTTTGAATAATTTGGTGGGTAGAAAAGGAAGTTTGTCTGACATGGTTGTGGTGGTAAAAGCATCTATCCAATAGTGAGTGAAAGTCACTCATTCGTAGCAAGCATAGAGAGTAACAGGTGTATTTGGGGAGATTTACCATGTACACTGCAGTAAATGACTTTGCGTGTGTGTTTGTCTATATATATAATTGATTGTGAAGCTAGACTTAACTTGCATGGAGTGTCAGTGAAAGAACATACAAGAGAGGCAGCAAAACTCAGTTCTTGAAAATCGAGATTCAAGGAGGAGCAGGAACGAAGCAACTATATAAAATAATTAAAGCTTTAATATCATGAAATTTCATTAATAGACTATATGACCGCAGATAGATCAGAAAAGGTTTTGATGATGATGGTGATGATATAATTATGAAAAAAGAAAATTGGTTAGATACTAAAAACATAGATTCAGAAGGAGGGAGGAGTGGGGGACGAAGAAACACAGAAAGAACAACACACACCCACACTTTAAAGGATTTGACTTAATATAACAATGGTATGCAGCAGAGGGATTGAAATGCTAAAATGGCAGTAGTCCTGTTACTAAGAACTGGAAGAACTGGAGCTCCCACTCATACCCCCATGTATGAGGATATATAGGCAACTAATGCCCACATAATTACAGTTTCAACTTACTCTTCACAAAATCAGGAAAAAACCACTTCCAACCGAACTACTTCCCTAATTTATATAAAGGAGCAAACATGCAGAATCCTTTTGATGTAATCATAAGCTATAGATATCCAATATCAGGGCCTTAAATGTAGAAATTTTTAGAATAAAATCAAAACATTAAACAAACTGCTACAATATTAAAGCAAGATAATCATACCACACCTGCCAACTTGGAACAAAATATGGCACTCCAAGCTTAACCCCAATGCTTTCTGCCACTAAAAAGTGGCTTACTTCATGCACCCCTAAGACCAATGCAGTTACAAGTGCTCCATTTAGGCCATCTTTCAACAGTGCAAGATTGTCAAAGGTCGATCTGACACATCAAAATTAGTGAACTAAAAATAAATCATACAACAAACATCACTTTCTTGAGATAAACTCCAAGCAAATATTTCATATTGGTAAACATGTGTAACAAGAATTGTCCAGACCGTTGCAAGGATCAGTAGAGAAGCACAGAATATGTCATGTTACATGGTTAGAATTGAAAACTAGAGTCTACATTCTACAAATATTGTTCTCACACATCTTAAAAGAGGCTACTTTTAAGGATGGTATCCTTCTCACTTGAGAAAGGCTATCTATCTAGACCTTAACTGGATTGAGACCAGATCCTGTTGATACAATCCTCCTTGGATTGATCTTCATTTAGTCAAAAAATTTAATCATACCCTCAACACTGCAAAGCCTGGCAGAAACTAGTGTCATCACAAGAACAGATCAAACAACAATGCCAATAGTTGGTGATGCAGATCAGGCCCTTAGAAGATGGCCCATCTAAGCTAGGCTCTAGGACCAGATGAATCCATAACAAGCCCAACCAAGTCAAATGTCAGGTTCAATCAAGCCCAGACCAAGGAGAAAAACTGATCCATGTAAATCCAGGTTCAAGATCAGCATTTTTGGTCCACGTTCCACAATGACTAATGAGATGACCAGTACGAACATTATTCATGCGAAACCTGCTTCTTAGTATATCCTTTGTTCTCAGTATTTGGAGGAATGAAAATGGAACCTAGCCTAGGAGTCATAGAGGAATAGAGGGTCATTACTTTTGGATGAACGATGCTGCCCGGGGCCATATTAACCATGGACAACCTGTGATGTCGTCAGCTTGTGGTCATTACTCATTAACACTTGCAAATGTGTTTAGCTGATGTAGAATCAGCAGACCATGTCCTTCTTCAGAGTCAGTTTGCTCAAGGTTTAAGGACACTGCTATCTTGGTTTGGATACAGTTGGCCCCTCCCAAAGTCCCTTGCCGAGCTCTTTGAGGTATGGAAAGTTGGCTTAATAGGCGAAGGGGGTTAAGGTTTTAAGGCAAGCCATATATGGCAATTATGTGGGCTTATATGGAAAAAAAGGAACAACAGATGCTAAGAAGGCAAGCTAAAGGAAAGGGTCATTGTGGAGGATTTATTAAGTTTTACGTGGCATAATGGACCTCAACTGGAGAGGCTTAAGGGAATTCAGATCTCAACCATCCAACGGCGGGAAGGTGACCACCTTTTCATCTTGTAGAATACAGATACCCCATCCTCTATGGCATCCTCTCCCAGAAGACCTCTGTATGCTAAACTCTGATGGTACCGCCTAGGCAAATTTGGGACTGATAGGGGTTAAGGGGCTTATCCGAGATAACTCAGGTGAAATAATTTGGAGATTCTTCAGCCAGTAGGGGTTACAAACAGTCAATGCAGCAGAGCTCATGAACATTAGGGTGGGCCTTCTCGAAGCAAGGAGTACTAGATGGGGACTCTAGAGTCTAGATTTGCCATTTGGGTGGTAACACCCAGTGGAAATCTGTGCAGTATGGTTGAGGAGATCTGAGACTTAGACAGCGGGGGCCATTCTATTTTCAGGCATGTTAGTGCCACAAAGTGGTAGACCTCCTTGGCAAAACAATGGTCTTTGGCAATGATGATGCCAGTTTGATTTCCCTTTCCCTACCCTCCGTTTGAATGTAATCATTTTCTACAATTTGTGTGGCTCAAGTGGGGTTGATTTTAAGCCTCTTACGTCGGCTTCTATTACAATGCTTCTCTTATGCCGCGAATCTTGCAATTATTAATATAATCGGTATCTATAAAAAAATCTTTTTCCGGGCCCCAAAATTCAATGCCTATACACGTGCATGCTTTGACTGACCCCAGAATCTACACTAAGAGCTCCCAATCCCACCCTACCATGTGATTGGCATGCATTCAGGTGGGTCCAATAAAATGGTTTTGAAATTTGTAACTCAAGGCCTTTGTATTTAAACATGTATCATGTCATGGTCCCAATTCTAAATCGATCATATTCATAAAATAATGATAGTATGATAGTAAACAACAGTTGGATTTTTTGCTTGATGGAACAAAAAATTAAAGAAATAAATAAAGCAAAGGAGAGAGGTTCCATACGGCAAATTCGACTGCAGTGCAGGTACATTCCTTAGAAGTAAAGTAAAAATGGTTACTAATCCAAATGCACCAGCTGCAAACCATTCTGGTACCGCTGCACACAGAAATCCAATGCAAGAACAGAATTGTAGTTTTCAATTGTGAGATAATAATTTCTTTCATATAAAAGTCTCTTCAATATCATATAGGAAAACAAGCTTTATCAACACAATTCTTTCTGACAACTGTTTGTAATGTTCAAAGGAAGTTTGCCTGGGATATAGTAATTACCAGTAGCCTCTGGCTGTAAAGTTTTCCGTGGAACCACTACTGCCACTGGTTTGTCATCCTCTGGATTGATGAGAAGGAAAAGCTTATATTGATCTTCAAACCTATCCTGTGAATAAAGTGTGTTGGAGCTTATACAAAATTAAGCCTAAATAGTGAAGATGCTTGATTAGACAAATGAAGAATCCAAAATCAGAATCACCTGGATCCTCTTTGTTATCTTTTCATAGCTTTTGGCTGCCTTTCCTCGCAAATTCCCTTTGAACAATATTCCACCCTGGTGAAAGAATTAGGAAATTATCATCGTTGAATCTTATACGGAACTAACATTGAGCTGCTGACTAAGCTCTTCAGACACACTGCGTTTGCACAAGAGTTCTTATACAGAGACCAATAATTGAAATCTTCCAGACCACAAGAATATATATATATATATATATAAACGATGAACCCATAGATATGAATCAATCCATTAAGTGTGATATAAACAAATAAAGACAATATTTCCTAATGAATCAAACTTCTATACATTCACAACATGCAGAAAGTTAATCATAGGGATGACAGCTATGAAAACAAATTATACATTCAGTGTGAAGTACAAACCGCAGCAACAGTAGAAAGCACAGTCTTCCATTTCCCAAGTTAGAAGGCACTATGCAATTTTATGACCTAGATCTTCATCATGGCATTTTTTGTGCACTTCTAGAACATAATTAAATAACTATCTTCCAAGAACCAAAGCTCTTGCAAAAACATCCTATTCACATATAGGAGATGCATAATATGGTAATACTAAAGGCATGGTAATAGGGAATTGCAAGGGGAAAAAAGAAAAGAATCAACCTCATACAGATTGAAACTACAGAGATTAAACATGGTGACTCACCTCATATGGCTCCTATTTACTCATAGGAGGATGCATAGAATGGCATTTATGAAGGTCTAATGGTGGGGAATTGCAAGTACAACAAAAAGGAATCAATCTATTGCAGATCAAAATGAAAGCAAGCAGACATGCGACTCACCTCATAGGGCTCCTGACTTGTCACAAAGAAAGTGTCGAAGCCAAAAATTTGGTCTTTAAAAATGTCAATAGTTTCTTTAGGGATCTTGATAGGTTCTCCAAATTGCTGTGGTAATGTGTCAACATTTGAAGGAAAAAATATATATGGTGATTAAAACAACAGAAGAGATAAAACTGAACAACTTCCAATTGAAAATTTTAGCTCCCATGATAGTCACCTTCACACCTGGCAGAGGAGAACCACTTGTGACTTCTAAGCTATCACCACTCTCCTACGTCAGACAATTCAGTGACTACAATAAGTTAAAATCACAAATCTTAATAATCATTAGTTATTCAAGAGACTAAACCATTTCAAGAATAGCATGCCAAGTAAAACCAGTCATAATTTATTAATCAAGATCATAAGGATACCTGTGCTACACCCTGAGCCTGAGGAGCCCCATTAGTTTCCTCAACTGAGTCCTTCAAATCTAGTTTTTCCATGCCAACAGATTGGTCCATATCCTTAGAAAGATGACAAGTATATAATAGTTAGTCACGCTATATGACCACATCACTATCTCCCATCAAGCTCTCAAAAGGATGTGAGTCTGTGACCACTCAAAACCAATTTTAGATGTGTGAAGGCTTTGGCACAAGGAGATATTTTCATTCAAATGCGGGGAAAGGATGATTAAAAGCTAGGGTCTAGGGCTACACCCTTAGTATACCAAAATAAAGCAAGCGACTACTACAAAAGATATAATTAGGACCATTCAGTAATCTATATAATAAGGGAGAGCAGTATTTGAATCCCTGGACATTTTGGACCCTTGGATTTATGTACATAAATCCTAAGGCTGAGAAGGGATTCAAGAGCTTGGTAATTTTGTAATTATTTGAAAACAAAGGGGTAGTAACTTTTTAATAAGGACAAGAGGATACAGGAGTGCCATTGATTTTCTGTGAAATTACGAAACCTGCCGTTATCTTTTCCCAGAGGATATGGGAGTGTCCTTGGTTTTCTGTGAAATTACGAAACGTGCTATTATCTTTTCAAAACTTCTTTGCAAGTAAAGATATGATTAAATACACGGCTATGATTGCAATTGAGTGATTGAACGGTGTGGAATTTGCGCCCACAACTTACCAGTTTGCCCCCTCACATATATATGTTGTTTTTCACGGATTGTGGAATCTGGGCTAACTTGGATTGTTTTGGTAACAGATGCAAACGTGGCTTGCATGCAATTAAACTAGACTGCTTATAGTAGTGGGCCACTTCTGGTATTCAATGGTGGTTAAACAAGGGTCCAATTGGCTGGACTGTTTTACATAAAAAAATAAAAGCCGGCTGGACTTGATTTGAAGTTGATTGATCCAATGAGCCACATAGAAAATTTGAGTTAAATTTGTTAAATTATGGGCGGTGTTAGTTGTTAGGTGATCAAAAGAAGAGTAATTAGATTTAGTTGTGCTTAGAGCGTGGTGCGCTGTGCCTTCAGGCACGGGCAATGACTAGTAAGATAATATTGGGGGAATAATTTTGTATCTTTTAGAAAATTATGTATCTTAAGGAGACTGAATTAACCATTAAGGATGTGATTAGATAACCATCTATATTCAAAGATATGTTAATGCTTAGAATCTATGATACTAGATTCCTAAAAGTAGCAACATATCATGATGTATCATATCCGATACTTCATTTTCCATGTAGAAAGTATGTGTCCCACTGTCCCTATCATATCCATGGTGTGTCCCTGTCATGTCCATCCCGTATCTTGGCATCATAGTTTAGAACCTTCAATTTAAAAAGAAAAAAAGAAAAATTCTAATGCAGTTGTATATAGAGAAATAGACTCTGGCGAAAATATATGAATTTCAGCCTCCAACATCTTTTACTTTGAAAAGCATCTTCCTTCTCTCTTTAATCACAGATTTTTTTTTCAAGTTCTTTTCCAAGTATTCCGATGGCATCAAAGACAAGTTTGTCGAGAAGGGAGTCGAAGATATCATTTTACTATTTCTGTTTGTTTAACAGATCACTATTAGTGCCCCGGCCACAGTATGATCAAAGGGTGGTTACAGAAGCATGACTGGGGGATCATTTCAATGTGAGGATTCCTGGCATAGATTCCTGAAATTCATGGATTCTGGAATCCAAGTCAGGTATCTCATGCTTGGATAGAGAAGGATTTGCCTCTTTGTAGAATCTATGGATTTGTGAAACAACAGAAAGTGAGGATTTGGAGGCAAAAAAAAAAATATCCCACCTCAACGATGTTATTTTGGATAACATGGCTTAGAACTTTCCTCCCACATAAAAGATCATCATTCCCCATACTAAGGTGAATGTAAATGTACCAAAGTGCATAATTTATAATACATAATAATATGGTATATAATATTTATAACAAATGTAAATTAAATGTGGGAGTTAATGAAACCCTGCCAATACCTAGTCATGCAAAGGATCCAAGTCGGGAAAAATCTGAAGTATGGATACCTTTTAGGTCCAGTTGATGATTAGATCCCGGTCAGCATTAAAAGTTTATTTCCCCTGCCTGAATACCCATTTGTCTAAATGTTTAATCTGGATAATATTAAAAATAATATCATAGATTATATGTAATACATAACATATTAGATAATGATAGTAATTATATATTACCTGGATTATTAAGTTGGGCCCAGACTCCAGAGTTGACTAGGTACGGGTTCGGAAGCAGAAACCTTAATTGACCAGGGTTCAGGTCATCACAAAATCCGACCCAAACTTGACCAATTTAAATTCCTATTATTAGTTCAACTTAAGTCATATTTGTAATAAACATGTACTAAATCCATATTATTTTATATGATAGTATACGAGATATTTAAGGTTTGAGCGGGCCTAGTGGCGGCTTCCAGGTATGGGTCCAAGACTCCAGGTACAGAACCTTAATTAGGTATGGTTCTACCCTGAAAAAGAATACAACTACACTTGAGGCTTGAGTTGGAGCTGAGTCCAATTGGGGCCACAAGAGATAGGGCCATAACCAATACATAAGAGCTATGTCAAGTTTGAGTTTAGTCACTTTAGAGTGGTAGTATTCAATACAGGTCTGGAGAGAATGCATGTTAAGTCCTATATGATTAAGTGACAGTAATTCCACATTTTGCAACGAGTGAAACACACGTATAAAAATAATCATAGAAGCTTCAACAGATACTCAAACGAAATATTCAGGGACACTAGATTTTGAGAATCCTCTAGACAAAAAATCAGGAAATATCCTAACATAATTTTTCATCACCAAAATTAGAGAATATGACTAGTTAATATGAATTTGGGAATCTGAATATCTGATCATTTTACAAATCCTAGGATTCCAAAATCCCATCAAATCCTTAGATTCAAACGAGCCCCGGTGGCTCTGCTTTTACGATAACTAGACACTTTTTTGGTATTTTTGGCACGATCAAGTCAGTAGAAGGCCTTCTGATTTTTCTTCCAAAAAATCTTATTCAGTAGATTTTGATTTGTACTAATTAATAATCATCGCCTTGATTTTTTTGTATTATAGACCTGAAACCTAGTTGAAAACACATGAATCTCAGCCTCCAAAACCTCTTCATTTGAGTAGCATCTTCTTTCTCTCTCTAATGACTAATCTCCACTCACTGCTGCTCAATGATTTCAAGTTGTCTTCTGAGATTTATCAATGTACTATAGGGAAATTTGAAAAGGATGCAAATTGTTGAAAAGTTCGTATGAACAATGAACAGTAAGTAGTTTTCATAAAAGCAACCAGAACACTTGCAGTAATTATTAAGAGACACAAACTGATAAGGCACTTCACTATTGGCATATTCCTTCAAAAAAGAAGAAAAAAAGAAAAATGGAAAATACTTTATCGGCAGTTGCTTGAGAATTGATGGACACATTGTTTTGCTCAAGATTGTCAGCTGAAGCTGATGATTGTCCATCATCAATTAACTCTTTCTCCTGGAAAAAAAAAAGAAAGAAGAGAATGAAATAGAAAAAAAGGACTTTAAAAATGAATAGGAAAAGGTATACCCTATTTCAACAGTCATTCGTGAATTGAAGTGAGTTTCAGATTATAAGATGCAAACTTGATAAAATGTTTGGCACCATCAACATTACAGCCTTATCCATGGGGTCTGCAAAAATGTTTTGCTTGGTCAATAAAAAGAGGAAAGGTTGTTGATAAGTGCAACACAAACACAGTTCAATACATGGGAAATGAATAAATGCTTACATTTAGCAATAATATGTTTGAACTTCTATTTCATAGTTGGGTGTACACCAAATACCAAGCTGTTTGCACATTTTGGCAAACAGATGGTTATCAATTCTGGTATGTGTCAGGCACAGCACAAGATTGGAAACCACATCAATTGGAATGCAGTTCTTTTGCCTCTCCACCCTTATTGATTGTAATTAATAACCGTCAAATGCCAATGTTGATAATTGGTGTTATGTTCCAACAAGTATTCTGCCTATATACAGTTTAAGTGATTTTCCCATGTTGTCTTTTGTCTCACATTGGTTGTTTAATAAACTAAGAAAGGGATCTGTAAGGGCTCTCCTCCTCTTATACCTTCTAGCTTATAGCATAAAGTGGAGACTATTGAGACCAAAATTCGGAAACCACTATGCAAAATCAGCTACCAGCCGACTGGGCAGTGCAACTGTGCAAGTGATTTTACACATTGTAGTCAGGCTCATCGGGTCCTAGATCAGTTCAAGTATGATCGATAGTACTGGAGAGGTAACAATATTAGTAGGCACTGTATCAGAACTAGCAAATCTGGGAAGATTATCGCGATGATATATAGTCAGGTCTACAGCAGATTGAAGTGAGATTCACAATCAGCAAACATCAATGACATTTACCCTATCATTATTGCTCTCTGGCTCTGTCTCTGTATCCGAAGACGACGTCGCTTGAAACACAATCCATCGCCTCTTTGAGTAGACTGACCTAATAAACACAAAACCAAATCGAATTCTAAAAACACAGTCCAAATGCTCTCAAATTCTCCAAAAAGAAGGAAAGACAATCAGAAAAAGAGACCGCGAAATGGAATTCGACCGCGGCCGAAGACACCGGAGATGGCGATTCCTTCGCAAAACAATGGAAGAAGCAAAGGCCGGGTAGAGGCGAAGATTGCAGCAAGAACTGCACTGCAAGATGGTCGGGAAGCTCATATCTGCCGTCTGGATTGAGCTTTAGTCCTCTGAGAATCTAGCTCCCATGGCCGTTTTGGGCGATTCTTGTAGAATTAGGGTTTCGATAGAGAAAGAAAAGGAGGAGATGTTTGTTATCTTCGGAGAGGAAAGACAGAGTAAGAAATGAGAGTTATCTACCTTCGTTTTGTTCCCTTGCTCAGCGCGGGTGATATTCTTATACTTCTTCCCTCTCATCTAATCGAGAGGCGAACCGATGGCAGCCAATGCGAGGGCGCCACGTGAAGATTGGCATTGCTATGTATTTCTGAAACAACTGACTTAACCGCTTTGTTGCTATAAAAATGTTCTTGGGCGCGGGCTAGTGGGCCTCGACTTTGATCTGCGACTTATAGAGACTGGGGAAATCCAGCGTACATGGGGGACAACAATGTTACAGGGCTTTTGATCCCAGCCGTCGGTTTAAAGATCAACTCGGGTGGTTCTAAAATCCATGAGCTGATTCTACTTAAAAGAAACCGACTTGACTGGCTTCCATGTTTTAAAACTCCTGATATCCTCCTAACCATCTGACCAAGTTCTGAGAGTTAGGAACCATTGGGTTGGATAAGGCTCTATTTTTAAGCCCAAGGGCTCTGACTGGGCCTACTGTCTGGTCTGGTTGTTAAATGGGTTAGTCCTGGGTCCTGGGTCAATATATGCTCAAATACCTGGCCTAGCCTGACTGATATAATTAACACAATGGGTTAGGGCCCGGGTTGGATCTAGGCCTGGATTTTGGGCGCAATTAATAAACAGGCCGGGCTTGGACAAGGTCTAGCCCACACAAACGCAGCCCACGAACACACAAAACCTTACCCCAGTCAAGTTACAACATGATCAGGCTACATTACTCATTGGATCAGTGTTAGAAGCACATGAAAAAGAACAAAAAAGAAGCCAATGTTGCTAGTGTGCGCATTGGTCAGGCATTTTACATGGTGACCATATACTGGTATTGAATCCATGAAGACCCTGCTGGTTTCTGTCTAATGGTCAAAATAACAGTAATACCAAAGAATGAGCGTCAGCACAGTACTAAACCTTGCTTTTACCATAAAAAAAACAGTGTTAAACCGTGAGCAACATTTACAATGACTAAATTGTAAGGATCTGGGCTTTATTTCATCCATGTATATCTGATGACCAAGGCTCCTTTTCAAATATGAATATGATCTATAGAACAGAATATGGACAATGTGAATTGCCCCAGTAACAAATATCAAGGGCAGAAGGACATCATACATCTCACCCAAAGCTACAAAACTAGGATTCACAAAAACTATTTAATGCCAGTATAATATGAGCGTTCCAGAGGACACAGATTTTTACTGAGCCAATATATACAGATATGTAGAATCAAGGGCCACTTAACATGACAAGGATTGCATACACCCCAAAAAAAAAAAAATTACATATCCTCCAGCTTCACATATCCTCCGGCTTCACATCCCAACGAGCTTTCCGCTTTCCACCCTTACCTAAATCAAACATGTCCATGCACTGCTTAGTTCCAGCTTTCTCACGAACCACCAATGCAGTTTTAGTATCTTCCTCTTCATCCTCGTCATCATCACTGATCCACCCATAGCAGGGTTTACGCCTCCGGATGACAGGAGTAGCAAGTGGTTGCACGTGACTTGGTACAGTCTCACTGTCTCTCCTAACTTGTGTGGATTCACGTGTAGCAGTAGGTCTGATCCTATCGATCTGTTCCAGCCTCAATCCATGTCCTGCAGAGTCGGCATCTCTAGTGCTGATATCTTCCTGTAAACCTGAAAGAAACTTTTTTTTAGGCTTTAGCACATGGTGGTCGATCCGTTCCAGCCTCAATCCATGTCCTGCAGAGTCGGCATCTCTAGTGCTGATATCTTCCTGTAAACCTGGAAGAAATTTTTTTTTAGGCTTTAGCACATGGTGGTCGATCTGTTCCAGCCTCAATACATGTCCTGCAGAATCGGCATCTCTAGTGCTGATATCTTCCTGTAAACCTGAAAGAAATTATTTTTTTTAGGTTTTAGCACATGGTGGTTAACCTTGATTCTTATCTGGGGAAGTATGACCATAGCCAATGGTTCCCACCTAACCAACCCATATACCTATGAGTACAGATGTGAGCATAAATATGAAAGCAGGTATATGACTCCAGGTTTTCCCACTATACAGTAGACAGTCAAGGTATCCAATTCATAATAAGATGTCATTCATATTTAATATTATGATTTTCACGACAAAAGTACACCATACTAGAAAATTTTGTTTTTTCATAAAAATGATTTATTGTCTGGATAAATTTCTTTTTTTTTTTATCAGTAACATAATATTTTTTAAGTAAAGAAAAAGAATCGCTAGACTGTTAGCTACATTCTGAAACAGAAGAAAGAAAAACCTTAGAGGAACACAAAAACAACAGTCTAAGCTACCCAACATATTACAAAGGCACTGATCACATCTGTACTCCCGATTTTGCTAGAGCGTCCATTGAAGTGTTGGCTCCTCTGTTGATATGAGAAACTGAACCACATCCTTAATTTCAATAGCAAAATAAGCTAGCCTTCTTAGTGTGGATAATCATGACTTCACCCAACTATCAAGAGTCTTTCATTTCAATTTACACATCTTCATGATTCTCTCACTCCCTAAGACAATCAAGGCTTCAGTTCTTCTACAATGAAATCAAACAGCTCTTCTATCATCTTCATGTAGTGTTTCATCATGAGAGTTGATCCAAGCTAAACAGGTGGTAGACAGATTGTTTCTTGGGCTGCTTCCATTATGTAGGTGTTT
Organism: Umbellularia californica; assembly: GCA_028538565.1. Lineage (NCBI taxonomy): Eukaryota > Viridiplantae > Streptophyta > Magnoliopsida > Laurales > Lauraceae > Umbellularia > Umbellularia californica. Next base: position 106,853,406 of record JAPQWN010000001.1, read on the forward strand.
TGGTTTGGGTGTATCTATCTTATGCTCTTTTGGTGTGGCTGTATTCTGTGATATTGACTTGTTTCTCCACTATTAAAATTTTACCTGTTCCCAAATAGAAAACAACTAGAAGACCTCAAGTAATAACTAAATAAATAACCTCTTACACAAGGTTGTGGCTCCCATGAACCTGCTACCAGCTTTTAACAGACACAAAGCCCAGATGCATTTAGATCATGATCTTTTCTTAAACTCGATGAAGAACCTCATTTCACAAAAAGACAAAAACAAAGTGGACACCCTTTGTCAAGAATTAAGCCACTCAGACTATCATCTTCACGATCAAAAGTTTGAGTCGACTAGAGATTTTAAGACCATGCTTGAACTTTAGACCTCAAAACAAAAAAGGGAAAAAAGAAAAGAAAAAAAAAAGACTTGAATATGTACATACTCCATAGTAGCAGAAGGAAAGTATGTATATTGTTAACGAAGGAAAGCCTTCACCTGTTTCGGTCATCAGCCCCATCACTCCACAAGCTGTGCTTGTTTCTCCAACTCCAGTAACTTCTTTTGTGTGTTCTGCAGCAAATGGCTCAGTGATTTTCTGTTCTTCACTTTCAATAGCACATGTTTCATCTTTCTGAAATGGAAATAGCACCAATGATGAGCTAAATAAATATCATGTATGATGAGGTTGCCTTCTCACTAAAATTGAGTATCTCATTGCCAGCTATGAATTTGATGCTAAGATATGCCATACAGACAAAGATACAGAGGATGGGGACACAGCTCTGCATATTTACCTTGCACATTTCTACAATTAAAGTACAAGTAATATTCAGATTCTTTTCTATTGTTCATATTTGACAAGGAAAATCAACAGAACATTAAGAAATAATGAATTTAGTGTTGTAGAATACCAAAACATGGCATCCCACAAGAATCCAAGAGGTATCAGTACCAGTTTGGTACATGCATCCTGGGATATCGGTATTCTAGTGATTCGAAAAAGAAAGAAGCAGCCATCACTTAAAAACTCTATGATCAATGTTAAGAGATAAGTTAAGCATCATGAATAATATTCAAGATCTGAAATGATACACAACCCTATGTGGATATTCAAGATTATTAGCTGGGCAAGGTGCTATACAGTCCTAGCAGAATCATGAATAATATTTCCTTGCATTGCCTCCCTGAAAATAAAGCGATTTGGTGCAAGTAAGCATATTTATGCCCGCGAAACTATAAAGTACAACAAGACATTAATGATCAGCTCTTAAAGGAAGGCTCTAGTTGTATTACGAAAGTGAAAATAATTTCTCCTTATAACAAATGTTACAAAGGATGATAATTCATGAGCAAGCCTAATGACTTGAACACATAGACTTGTGGTTGTCACAGTGAGCAGCTTCCAACTGTGTAGTGGGCTCTTGTCAGCAATAGCCATCTCTTGATCAATCATGGCGACTAATGTGAAAAAATTACTTGCATTGTAATAACAAGCTCAATATCAGATAATGCATTAATGCCAGGAGCAATTATTGAGATAGAAGGCAAGAGGAATTATTTAATCATTGCTCCAGGTTATCCACAGTAAACTCGATCCTTAAGTTTGCAGACAAGAGACAACTTGTTTAATCAACTAGATCTGCAATCTATGACATGGATATTCCATCCTTCAAAATTCTCACCGATAATAAAATCATCAATAAAAAGTCTTACAGTTTCATCCAAATTAAATTTTAAAAGGGTCAAACATTGATCTCAAAACCTGGGTTCAGGGCATTTTCAATCCAAGGAGGGGGCTTATTAGGTTAATGGTTTAGATCACAAGGAAATTATCTCCAAATGTGCAAACACAGCAATTGAGGTTACTGCACACAGCCTCATGTTAAGGATCACATCAAAGAAGAAAACAGTAATGGTGAATTCTCTCTATCAACTTATAAAACATCCATCATCATTGGATGCTTATGCTATGAGACACCTACTTCGATGATCAAAGTGGAATTACAGAGAACTCATCTGTATTTTGGGAATTCTCATGCATTTAACAAGAACCCATGGAAAAAAAAAACCTAAAACAACATTTCAAAAATGCTATTAACTGATCCATACGAAGTACAAAAGGAAAAACACATCTGGGTTTTGAACTTCTTAGACGTTCAACAAAACCCAATATGGAAAAAACAATCTCAACCCCATCTATAAATGAAAGAAGAAAGATCGATAGACAGAGTAGCTAGCAAAGATAGCTCACCACGGTTATTCCTCCTGTCTTTTCTTGCTCTTCCAAAATAGTCTCAATGAGAAGCTTATAAGAAGCCTCTTCAATGAAAACCCAATTTCCATCATAAACCTGCAAAACAAAAACCCCATCATTCCAACAAAACGTAGAGAGAAATAGAAAACTGCAAAAAGGGAGAGGAGATGACCTTCAAAAGCTCATTGACCGTTTTGTGGACAATGTCTTTTGAGAACCCTAGCGGGCGCAGTGCATCTACAGCAGCGTCTATTCTCTTCAGTCCCACCTGCATCGATTTGGAAGACGACAAAAAAAAAAACAGAGAGAGAGAAGAGGATTAGAAAGATGAAGAACCCCAAATGCAGAGAGAAGGAAAGGAAAAAGGGAGTTTGGAGATTTCTTGCAAACCTTTTTGGGTCTTCCTCTTGGGGCCATGGCTATTGGAAATTGGAATTCCAGAGAAGAATCTCTCTCTCCAGTGTCGGACAACAACTAACATAAATTCGTAAAATACTCACTAACAATGAATAGGTTCAAATAGTTGGGATTAGATGATGTTTGAGATGATAGAAAAAACAGAGAAGGTGGAGGGGAGAAGATTAGAAAATCTGCTCCATTGTAAGCACCGATTACTCCTCTGTTGGCAAAATCCGCTCCAATATTGTAATCATTCTCATCCCCTTTTCTTCTCTTCCTTTTCCCAAATCAGAAACAGTTCGCTGTCTGTCGCTTTCCATTAAATTGACAAGCTCAAAACTAACCAATTCCTAAGCCAGCAGAGGAGTAATCGGTGATGCCGCCATTGGAGACGATGGAGTCGATGAGAGATTTCATCACTTTCCACTTCTGGAGGAAGTATTTGAGAAGGACCTGTTCTTTGTGGTCGTGCTCGTCCTCTTCCTGCGTCTCCACTAGGGTTCCTCTTCCGCCATTAGAGACCGATGCACAGGAAATGCAGGTAACTGATTTTCAGTAGAGTAGAATCGAGAGAGAGAGTGGAGAACGAAAAGGGTTTTGGAAGGGGCTGGGACGCTCTCTCTCTCGTTTTGAGCTTCTTCCTTTTTTGGCGCGCAAGAAAGTTCCTAGAATAGCTGGCCAAACGCGTTGGTAACGAAAATGCAAAGGAGAAGTTAAAAGTGAACGAAGAAAGGGTGACTGTAGATTATTCCCTAACATTAAATGACTGTAGATAATTCAAGTGAGATAGTTAATTAGTGTTAATGTTTAAATTAATTAATATTTTAGAACAAAGGGATATAAATTCTTTAATTAATTTTCGATAAAAATGAGAAAGCTTTCTGCGATGTAAGGTTAAATCCCGCAAAAATTGATTTATAAGTTAAAACGAATATCTAAAATACAACTAATTAATAAAAAAGTTAAGGCATGCCTAAAACTAGTGTTGCGAGATTGTGCCAGGTCAAATACTAATTTTATTCAAGAATCCAAAAGGCACGTACCCAATTAAATTACTAAAACTATTAACTTGTACCTGCATCCACTATAATTAAAAAAGAGGTTAAACTTTCAATTTTAATAAAGACTCTATTCTAGTTTTATGGCTATGTCATAAGTCCCAGGCACCAAACTAATCAATACCATAATGTCATAATAATAAAGGAGCATATACACGAAATTAACCAAAAAACCAAATGAGAAAGTTCGATTTGATTTTTTTTTATCTTTTACAACACTTTAAAGAGAATTTAGAAATTTGAAATTGCCCTTAAAATCAAAATAAAAATAAATGAGAAGAAAATGCTTTTAAACAATGTGCTTCTAAAAATGATGTAGTTCTGCTAATTTTGAATACTATAAAAAAAAAACATGAAAACCACCTTAATTTATAGAGTTAGAAAGCATCCCTCAAAATTGGGTCACATCCACACAATTGGGCCCAAGAGACATGTCTTATTAAAAAGACACATGTGTCTTCTGAAAAATATAAAAATTTAAAATATATGAAAAGATACATTCAAATTTTGAATACCATTTGAGACGCATTCACAAGTGGGCTCAAAAAAGCTGATGTGGCTTCTCCTTAAGCCAAAATTAAGTTTTTTTTTTTCTTAACCCACACCAAAACTCAGCTTTTAAAGAGAAAGAATAGTAAAGTGTCGTTGTTAAAGTTTGAGGCCGCAATGACAGACAAGTGCCACGAATTGACTAAAACTGAAGAGCTTCGTATTTTGGTTGATTTGTTCGGGTAGGATTGCTCGTGGGGCTCGACTGCTCAAGTCAAAGATAGGGAAGAGAATATGGAAAGTTTCCTTCAAATTTTGAACGGAATTATTTCCTTATATCATTAGGAAATAATGCAAAAATTAAATTAATATTCAAGCAGTATATAAAAAAATTATAATAACAATGACTCAGAACCATGACTCAAGAATCAAAGATTGTTGTCTCGAACTTGTGCTCTCTCCTTGGGGACATTTGTCTATGTAAAAGCCTGACTTATTCAGTGTATGGAGAAGCTAGGGGACTAGTAAATTTTGGAAAAGGTCAGGCACCCTCTCATAAGCAAAAAACAAATTTTATACAACCGTAATCATTTGAACTACCCTCTTGTTTCCATGGTAGTGTTTGCAATCTTATAATGAGTTGATCCTTTACTAAGAAAGAGGGAGCAATATCTTTAAGAATTTTCAAAATGTTTTGTTCTCGATTTCCTTGTTGTTTACTTGTAATTGAAGACAGGAAAATCAGTCATACTAAATCTTAGCCATAATTTAGATCCTAATGAAACTTTACAAAAAATAAACTTCAATTTAGAAAACGAGAAACTAAAGGAAAAGTGTACTCAGAGATGGCAAAGGGTTGGATTTAAGTAGGACCCACATCATCCCGCTCCTATTGGATTTGAATTCGATAATGGATTGGTTAGGTTTTTTTTTGGGTACCCCAACCAAGTGGGTTGTGACTCAAGTGAGAGCCCACATACACATAGAAAGGTAGCCTACTTAAGTTGGAATGAGGTTCGTACAAGCGGGAAGAAAGCCCATATAAGTAAGAAAGGAACCCGCACAAATGGAAAGAGGTGACATACCCGGGGTTCAAACCCGAGCAGCTAGATAAGAGGGTTGGTCAGGATTGAGGTGGGTGTTGGTTTGGGATTATGATTAGTGTTGGATTAAGGAAGATTTGGGTTTTTGTAGCACACCATTTTTTTATTATTATTAAATCTCACAAGGGCAAGTGTCAATGACCAATTGCTTGCTACTAAAAGTGATGGATTGAAGTTTTAAGAATTGCAAATTTTCTTTTTTCTTTTTTAAAATAAATTGAACTAATTAGTAAGAAAGACGGCCTAACACATCTTTTTCACATGAGTTCAATTATCACAAGCCCTAAACCTGTCATGAATCGAGGCTGACATAAAGTAGGTCATGTGTCCGCCGAGTAGGATGAGAGCTGGCCTAAACCCTACCCAATGTAACTACCGCAATTGGTTTTTTTTCCTTTCTTTCTTTGCTTATGGAGACACAGGATAATTCACGTAAGTGGGAATTTGCAGGGGCAGAATAGCCACACAAGTAGAAAGAGGAGGATTAATCCTCGAGCAACAGAGTGCATGTGGGGCTTTCAACCGGCTAAACAAGCCTTTATTGCCTATTGTTGTAATTGCCAAGTGTACTAAAAGATTGAAATCGAAAACAAAAAAAAGGCATTAGAATCTATCTATCAGAGAGTATAAATACAAGAGAAACGCAAGATACCCCAAAAATGGGTATAGTGTTCACTTAATTCCTTCCTCGTATAGCGTATTTACTATTTAAACATGTTTCAATCCCATGCCACCCAAAAAAAAAAAAAAAATGGGAGAGTTTCCTTTGAACAGACAATTAGTCATATAGATATGCTGAATCAAAGTTTGAATGTATTTTTTAGTAGAAGTAAGACCCCATGTACCCTACAATGTAAGAAAATGAGATTAGCCGACCTGATAGTGGGTCTCATTTTGTTTTATTGTAAATTAGAACTTAAAAATCAGATCTTCTATTTTATATCTCAATCTAGCTAGCTCTTGCTGATTAAATTAGCATTTCCAAATGGCCACTTAATCTCCGAAATGCCTAATACATAATTGGACACGTACCATGCATTGTTTCCCCCTTCAAATAAGCTTCCGCTTGTTGCTTTCCAAATAAGTTGATGACTCATCCAATTGCCCAAGGGCGTAACCATAATTTTAATTTGGGTCGTGCGGACAATAATCCAGTAAAAAAGTTAAATAATAATATAAAACCTTAACTTAATATATTATTCAAAGAGTTTCTTGAATCCCGCATGCGGACACTTGGGTCTGCCACTGCTAATGCCTATCACTTCAAGATGTTACCAAAATAATATTTTGATTTGAAAATCATAGGGTTGTCGCTGAGGATAACACGCCCGCTCCTTATGTGGGCAGGTCTCTTGGCTAGCAAATCTTTTATGATTTGGTCAGTGGCGGCTCTAGAAATTCAAGTCAGTGGGGTCAACGAAAGACTTATTTTCCGCAAATCAAATAAATTTATTTTCCTTTTTATCAACATTTGTCATCTATTTTCGATAATTCAACAAATATAATATAAAATTCTTAAATAATCTATTTCCAATAATCCGACAAAGATAATATTGAATTCTAAAAAAATAAAATAAAAAACTATAAATTTTAATACATTGTTACCAATAGTTTTTAATCCAAAATGAAAATCCAAATACATAAACTCCTATAGCTGCCCTCAATAGGTTTTCATGTGTTGAAATTGTTGTATAATAATTTTATTATCAACACTAGCAACTAACATCATTTTCAATATATGTAACCAAATAGTCAGTCATTCATTGATCTCTCATTCCGTTACTCTATTATTTACGTATTTCATTGCTGAAATAACTATTTCTATTGTCGCAGTCGCTACTGGTAAAATCAACTCCAATTATAGAAGCGAATAAACCAATTGGCATACAATGTCCTTTTTTGTCTCCTCTAATTTTCTAGCAATGTCACAAATTCCTTTAAGTTCTAAAAACTCTTTTTTAGAGCGCATATTAGAAATGTGGGCTCATTAATTTTTTTGTGTTTTGGTAGACAGTTGGCCCATTAACTTAGGTGGTCAATATTTTATGGTGACTTTTATTCACTACCACAGCAACAAAGAAAATATGTAAATTTAGCAAATGTGGGGGTGAAATTCTTAAATTGAGTGGGGTCAAACTCAAAAGTTTATGTGGAGTCAAATTCAAAATTTCAATTCATGAGAAAAAAGTTTTTTTTTTAGATATTTTTTCAAATCTCAGTGGGGTCAATTGACCCCACTGAGATCAGTGTGCCGCCGCCCATGGATTTGGTGCAAAACTTTTTCTACATTGGAAACGGAAAATTAAATTGTCCTCAATACTCTGGAAAACCCTTCTCTAATTTTTTTTTGAAAGAGCATAGAATCCGAGCATTACACAAACAAACCTTTGTTCATAGTACAAGTCAAGAGCTATAACTGATACTTGGGTACTTTTCAATGCTGGGCTTAAGCTTGACAAAGCTCAGCACATTAAAGGGTCCGGGCCAAGCTCTGGTAAATAAATCAGTCTGTTCTAGGTCTGGGAACAATCTTGGACTGGTCTTATGCCAAATGAGCCTAAGCATGGCTGAGCACTAGCCACATTGGGCTGGATTTGGGCTGTATTTTAAATGATAGCTCATATTCTAGTTTTTGGAATCATAACCCATATTTGACCCAAATTATAAACATGGTTGGAAGGGCGGGGTGTACTCCAATTGTTATATATATATATATATATATATATATATGGATTTTTACCAAATAATTAAGCTTATATTGTAAATCATCGATTTTATAAAGAATAATAACAAAATTACCATTTAGTTGTTCGTACCTCTTTTTTTTGACGAAATTGCCCTAGTTGACGATATCGCCATATATAAGAATCAACGCATTTTCTTCTTCTTTTTTGTGAAACAGTCTTCTCTCTTGCTCCTATTCATCCGTTTTCTGTTACTAATTTGTCGTTTTCTGATTTTTATTTGTAAAATTGAATAATCAGAGTCTAACCTTAATTATTTCGTAAAAACTCATTTTATTTTTCATCTTCTTTTGTTCATCTTAGTTGAGCAAGATGGAGAGAAAATGTAAAATGGGGTAAATGGTACTCAACGTGTTCGATGAAATGTTTGAACGAACCTTGAGCCATGGAAAGAGTTCAAGTGAAGACATTGATGCCATAGTGTGAAATGGGCATGTATGTGATTCGTTTGGTGAGCAAGGCAATGAAATCAAACTATTTTTTTTTCCTTTTATCCTGCCCCACGACCCCTTTTGACAGAATTAAAGATATTGTTATTTCTTCTAATCAATGAAACAGCCAAGTCCTTGTTGTGGAAGGGTACACCAGCCAGAAAGGTTTTAAGAGCATGTCCAAATCTTGCAAGCTTCAAAATGTCACTGTGCTGTAAACACATGATGCTTGCACATTGGGATTGGTTTCATAACATGAATTGGTCGGGTTTAATCACTGTCATGTAACAATTTAACAAAAGAAGCATGTGCAATTAGGATATGATTAGTTCTCGCAAATGAAAACGAAAAAAATTCTCCTCTGACCATCTTCTTTGTGAGATCAGTAAAGCTATGATGGAGAATGGGAAAGACCTTAAACAAGGTATCACACTATCGAACACAACATGCAAGAATAACACCAGCAGATCCGCCGTCCCTGAAATAAAGAGATAGCAACAAAACAGAACCGATGAGAGAGAGACTCTGTCCCTACATGTATCCTTTATTACAGATGAAAAAACATCATTTGTCAACAAGACCCAAGTGTACTGGACAACACAACCCATAGAAACCAGCACCACATGGAGAACCCATAAAACGGATGAATGTGAGTAAGAGAGAAGACTGTTTCATAAAAAAGAAGAAGAAAATGCGTTGAATCTTATACAGGAAGTTGACGATATCGCTAACTCAGTTGGCGATATCGTCAACTAGGGCAACTTCGTCAAAAAAAAGGTACAAACAACTAAATGGTGATTTTGTTATTATTCTTCATAAAATCGATGATTTATAATATAAGCTTAATTATTTGGTAAAAATCCCATATATATATATATATATATATAACAAGTTGGTGAGAGTGTCTCTCATAAGACCCCTCACTTCCATATCCACTCTCACCAACTTAAATAAATGCAAGGACCCCCAACTTTTTTTTCTTTCTTTCTTTCTTTGCTTATGGAGACACAGGATAATTCACGTAAGTGGGAATTTGCAGGGGCAGAAATAGAATAGCCACACAAGTAGAAAGAGAAGGATTAATCCTCGAGCAACAGAGTGGCATGTGGGGCTTTCAACCGGCTAAACAGGCCTTTATTGCGGATTGTTGTAATTGCCAAGTGTACTAAAAGATTGAAATCGAAAAAAAAAAAAAAAGGCATTAGAATCTATCTATCAGAGAGTATAAATACAAGAGAAACGCAAGATACCCCAAAAATGGGTATAGTGTTCACTTAATTCCTTCCTCGTATAGCGTATTTACTATTTAAACATGTTTCAATCCCATGCCACCAAAAAAAAAAAAAAAAAATGGGAGAGTTTCCTTTGAACAGACAATTAGTCATATAGATATGCTGAATCAAAGTTTGAATGTATTTTTTAGTAGAAGTAACACTCCATGTACCCTACAATGTAAGAAAATGAGATTAGCTGACCTGATAGTGGGTCTCATTTTGTTTTATTGTAAATTAGAACTTCTATTTTATATCTCAATCTAGCTAGCTCTTGCTGATTAAATTAGCATTTCCAAATGGCCACTTAATATCCAAAATGCCTAATACATAATTGGACACATACCATGCATTGTTTCCCCCTACAAATAAGCTTCCGCTTGTTGCTTTCCAAATAAGTTGATGACTCATCCAATTGCCCAAGGGCGTAACCATAATTTTAATTTGGGTCGTGCGGACAATAATCCAGTAAAAAAGTTAAATAATAATATAAAACCTTAACTTAATATATTATTCAAAGAGTTTCTTGAATCCCGCATGCGGACACTTGGGTCTGCCACTGCTAATGCCTATCACTTCAAGATGTTACCAAAATAATATTTTGATTTGAAAATCATAGGGTTGTCGCTGAGGATAACACGCCCGCTCCTTATGTGGGCAGGTCTCTTGGCTAGCAAATCTTTTATGATTTGGTCAGTGGCGGCTCTAGAAATTCAAGTCAGTGGGGTCAACGAAAGACTTATTTTCCGCAAATCAAATAAATTTATTTTCCTTTTTATCAACATTTGTCATCTATTTTCGATAATTCAACAAATATAATATAAAATTCTTAAATAATCTATTTCCAATAATCCGACAAAGATAATATTGAATTCTAAAAAAATAAAAAAAAAACTATAAATTTTAATACATTGTTACCAATAGTTTTTAATCCAAAATGAAAATCCAAATACATAAACTCCTATAGCTGCCCTCAACAGGTTTTCATGTGTTGAAATCGTTGTATAATAATTTCATTATCAACACTAGCAACTAACATCATTTTCAATATATGTAACCAAATAGTCAGTCATTCATTGATCTCTCATTCCGTTACTCTATTATTTACGTATTTCATTGCTGAAAAAACCATTTCTAATGTCGCAGTCGCTACTGGTAAAATCAACTCCAATTATAGAAGCGAATAAACCAATTGGCATACAATGTCCTTTTTTGTCTCCTCTAATTTTCTAGCAATGTCACAAATTCCTTTAAATTCTAAAAACTCTTTTTTAGAGCGCATATTAGAAATGTGGGCTCATTAATTTTTTTGTGTTTTGGTAGACAGTTGGCCCATTAACTTAGGTGGTCAGTATTTTATGGTGACTTTTATTCACTACCACAGCAACAAAGAAAATATGTAAATTTAGCAAATGTGGGGGTGAAATTCTTAAATTGAGTGGGGTCAAACTCAAAAGTTTACGTGGAGTCAAATTCAAAATTTCAATTCATGAGAAAAAAGTTTTTTTTTTAGATATTTTTTCAAATCTCAGTGGGGTCAATTGACCCCACTGAGATCAGTGTGCCGCCGCCCATGGATTTGGTTCAAAACTTTTTCTACATCGGAAACGGAAAATTAAATTGTCCTCAATACTCTGGAAAACCCTTCTCTAATTTTTTTTGAAAGAGCATAGAATCCGAGCATTACACAAACAAACCTTTGTTCATAGTACAAGTCAAGAGCTATAACTGATACTTGGGTACTTTTCAATGCTGGGCTTAAGCTTGACAAAGCTCAGCACATTAAAGGGTCCGGGCCAAGCTCTGGTAAATAAATCAGTCTGTTCTAGGTCTGGGAACAATCTTGGACTGGTCTTATGCCAAATGAGCCTAAGCATGGCTGAGCACTAGCCACATTGGGCTGGATTTGGGCTGTGTTTTAAATGATAGCTCATATTCTAGTTTTTGGAATCATAACCCATATTTGACCCAAATTATAAACATGGTTGGAAGGGCGGGGTGTACTCCAATTGTTATATATATATAGGGATTTTTACCAAATAATTAAGCTTATATTGTAAATCATAGATTTTATGAAGAATAATAACAAAATCACCATTTAGTTGTTCGTACCTCTTTTTTTGACGAAATTGCCCTAGTTGACAATATTGCCAACTAAGTTGGCGATATCGTCAAATTCCTGTATAAGAATCAACGCATTTTCTTCTTCTTTTTTGTGAAACAGTCTTCTCTCTTGCTCTCATTCATCCGTTTTCTGTTACTAACCTGTCGTTTTCTGATTTTTATTCATAAAATTGAATAATCAGAGTCTAACCATAATTATTTTGTAAAAACTCCTTTTATTTTTCATCTTCTTTTGTTCATCTTAGTTGAGCAAGATGGAGAGAAAATGTGAAATGGGGTAAATAGTACTCAACGTGTTCGATGAAATGTTTGAACGAACCTTGAGCCATGGAAAGAGTTCAAATGAAGACATTGATGCCATAGTGTGAAATGGGCACATATGTGATTCGTTTGGTGAGCAAGGCAATGAAATCAAACTATTTTTTTTTCCTTTTATCCTGGCCCACGACCCCTTTTGACAGGATCAAAGATATTGTTCTTTCTTCTAATCAATGAAACAACCAAGTCCTTGTTGTGGAAGGGTACACCAGCCAGAAAGGTTTTAAGAGCTTGTCCAATTCTTGCAAGCTTCAAAATGTCACTGTGCTGTAAACACATGATGTTTGCACATTGGGATTGGTTTCATAACATGAATTGGTCGGGTTTAATTACTGTCCTGTAACAATTTAACAAAAGAAGCATGTGCAATTAGGCTATGATTAGTTCTCGCAAATGAAAACGAAAAAAATTCTCCTTTGGCCATCTTCTTTGTGAGATCGGTAAAGCTATGATGGAGAATGGGAAAGACCTTGAACAAGGTATCACACTATCAAACACAACATGCAAAAATAACACCAGCAGATCCGCCGTCCCTGAAATAAAGAGACAGCAACAAAACAGAACCGATGAGAGAGAGACTCTGTCCCTACATATATCCTTCATTACAGATGAAAAAATATCATTTGTCAACAAGACCCAAGTGTACTGGACAACACAACCCATAGAAACCAGCACCACATGGGGAACCCATAAAACGGATGAATGGGAGTAAGAGAGAAGACTGTTTCACAAAAAAGAAGAAAAAAATGCGTTGAATCTTATACAGGAAGTTGACGATATCGCCAACTCAGTTGGCGATATTGTCAACTAGGGTAATTTCATTAAAAAAAAGAGGTACGAACAACTAAATGGTGATTTTGTTATTATTCTTCATAAAATCGATGATTTACAATATAAGCTTAATTATTTGGTAAAAATCCTATATATATATATATATATAAAACAAGTTGGTGAGAGTGTCTCTCATAAGACCCCTCACTTCCATATCCACTCTCACCAACTTAAATGCAAGGACCCCCAACTTAAATGTGAGGGCCCCCACCCTCAAGAAAAGCTTAATGTCCCTTTCTAAAAAAGAAACGAGGAAAGTTTCCTATCAGAAATTCCGCTAAAGAAACACACCCCTCTTTCATATAATTTCTGACGAGAACTTGTCATGTTAATATGTTATGTATGTGAAACATATCATTATGTTTGTCAAAATCATCATTTTTACATGAATAAATCCAATGATTTTAAAGGTGTTCGGATTTTATGGATTGTTTTGAAAAACTTCTTAAAAGCTATGAAGTTTAAGACATGAAACCAATATATCTTGATGTTTATCATTAATATGAGAATATTGAATGATTTATATCGTGAATTGGGGGGCTTGTAAAGGTGCAAAAAAAGAAAGTTCTATATGTTACAATCTTTTTAATGTATTTTTCGAATTTCTCCAAATCTACAAAGATTTAAGATATTAAAAATAAATATCTCAGGGCTTATTAGAGTATTAAAGAAACTGGAGGGCTCAGATAACCAGATTACACCCACAAAAGAAGGGAATTCGATCTCACAACTTGTGCTTGGCAGATGCCCCTACTGCAATTGAATTTACAACTTGTCCCCATTTACAAATATAACAAACAATCTAACACCAACTCAGGTATCTAAATGCATTGAAGCTGATTTCAATTACACACTATTTTAATACCTCTTTTACACATGCAATGCATAAATGGTATAAATAAATGTGATCATCCATAAGTGTTATGTATATACATAATTTACATATGTAAATAAGTGCAAACAAATGACCCAAACAGCATAGCGGAATTATTAGGCTGCCACGCTGGATCTATTTGAAGTTTTTAAGGCTTAAAGTTCAAAAATTTGTTCTTACTCGCCCAGGCTGAACCAACTTCACTTAGCTGGGCAGGTCATCTAGTCGAGCGATTCTAACTAAGATCGAACTCTGCCAACTCAACTGAGCTACTCAACTTGGTGACTTCAACTGAGTTTGTGAGTTTTAACGTCCAATAAGTACATGTACTAGACTTGGACAAGCTCCAGTTCGGGTCGGTCTGGCCCATGACCAACCATACAGATATCCAAGTATAATTAGGTAAGTAGACCAAGCCAAGCAAGCCTAATACTTCATATAGTCTACTTGCACTATACCCAGGTAGAATGCATCCTGAGGCTGATCTGTTCCCCATGGATCTTTTGGAACATCATCTCAAGAGGCCCAGTATCTTGAGGACGTAAACGGGTTGGGTCCGTTTGGACCAAGTTGATGAGGCAATAATAGGATGGATCTGTCTCAGGATCGAGATCCAACTTGTTGGATTTGGATCTGGCATGAACTAAAGAAACAGATTATATTTGATTCTAGATCCACATCCTAGATAACAAGTGAAGTTGATGGAAGTACTACTCAAATGAATGGGCCTCAAAATGAAGATGCAATATGATTCAAGCCTTGTAGACTCTAATGAAGGCAATATGATCCCATATGATCTATGGATGTAGCTGGCTCTGTATCTAGATCTTGTCAAACAAACATAAATCTACATTTGCATTCCTACATGCATTGGCCCAGATCTGAATTTCTTATGGATCAATTCATACTCATTGCTTCTTGGATTTTAGATTGGTGAGAACTCAAACAGTTCTTAGATCTTAACCCAAGAAAATAACTTGCTAATGACAATTGTGTTTATTGCCATATGACAGGTTGTGGTGATTTTGACCGAAAATGAGGCCCTGAATATACAAAGGTAATGTTGGGCTAGTCACACAGACGTATTTGGAAGTCAGGTTTTCCCACGTCCAATTCAAGGTAGGCCTGGCCCAACCTGATATATATCTCAAGATCAATAAGATCATCATTATCATCACCATCAACATTAGTGCCCTATCCCATCTATCTCGGGTCAGGTAAAAAAAACAACCATCATAGTTGTCATGGATTGATTGGGTTCAGCTCAGACTTTAAAAGTCCACAATGCATTTAGGTTAGGCCCAAAAAAATTGTTTCGGCCGTACACTAGCTGGGTCTGGGCCTGGGCCTACTTTCTTGTCTGATTGCCATGAACAGTTCTGCTCCTAATGTTTAGAGGTTTGACTGCAAACCCAGCCTACCCTGACATATATATATTATAAAGGGATGTAAAGGCTTGCATGCAGGTTGTGCAAGAATTGTGTGGGTTGGCCAAGATCTACCCGATCGAAACCTGGCGCATCTAGTGCTACACACTCTGGGACTGAATTCTTAGCACAACTGTTAAAACAGTGCACACAACCTGATAGTGAACTGGCCCATTTTAGCCTGTTTCCCTTGGGCAATTTATATGCCTGACTTAAACAGAAGTCAGGGATTAAACTTGAAAACATTGTTTATTTTCTTTCCCAACTATTGGCGTGTAATTGAGATTTCAGCAGAGGACCTCATTGAAGAATGCTCATATAAAAATAGTTGTATCAGGCATACAGATGTCAATGGGCCTCCAGTTTCTTAGTTACTTGAAGCACTGGACTGGCAAATTTTGGATATGAACTCCATTTTTGGACTTGATTGATATTCATGTCTGAGTCACAGTCCACTAAGTTCCATAACTGGATTTCCATTTACCCGAGTGATTAAGACGTAAGAGTATATTTGTTATTAACTGGATTTCCATTTACCCGAGTGATTAAGACGTAAGAGTATAGTTGTTAATTTATAAATATATCGATCACCACAGCAGATTAAATCTGGGCCTTCTGGGTAATTAGGTGAAATGGTGAATGGGGTCCATTGCCATCCCTAACCTTAATTAAGACTCAACCCAAATGTTATACCAAACTAAAATACAAATTGGCCATTCCTGGAATCTTAGCCCCACTTGATCCCCAACACTAGTCCTTTAGATTACTTATAGTGGCCTGGTGGGACATTTGGTGGGCCAAAGGCCCTTGCTTGAATCCTTGGAAATCAGCTGCCCTTTTTACTCAGTTTAGTCTATAAATATGATTCCCAGTAACCAAAACCTATAAACCCCACTTACTCATTTACTTGCTAACAGTGTAATCTGAACTCACTTACAAAGATCCAAACAGGCCCATGGGCTGGGAGTCTTCATTGGATGCACCAAAGTCCAAGAAGTCTTTCAAGGGCCCAATCAAACCTTACCCCAAGAGTCAATTCTCCAATCCTCCAATTTCATTTGATGTCATTTTAATTGGTGACACAGAGTCTTTGAATGTCAACTTAATTTAACAAAAAGTGGGGGCAGTAATCCCAAGGGGGGAAAAAGCAAAGCAGTAGAAGGTATAATTCTCTTTTGATGAGAGAAAAGGACAAGTTTTTGCTCTTTTTGTATCCTTTCCTCGTCATGTGCATTAGCCTTTCCGTCCTAATTGACGAAACCTGGCATTAAAGAAGCGATTATGAGAAGAAAAACTAGAGATAACAAATCCAAAAGATGAAGAACATGGCACGGATGCCATCATCTCCAACCACTTTGTAGTCTCTTTGTTTAATGCACGCGCTCCTTCTTTTTGTGATTTGTTTCACAACCAGTGGCTGATCACTTCCTTCTTTTGCTTTCATCCAAATGATTGAATAGACTGCAATATACTAGGGATTTCTAAAAGGAGATAGAGATAGAGCACATTCAAGTACTGTTGATGACATCTTCTTATCCATGGACCCCTGGCTGCACAACAATTGAAGTGTATTTAAAAGAGGCCTATTTCCATGTACCCCAAATAGTAGGTATTGCTCAGGATCATATTATATAAGGAACAAGTACTCCATGGAGCAATATGGTGCTGGAAGAACAGATGGGTGCATTAGCCATGGGCTCCTCTGTGGAATTCTGTGGATTTCCACCTTGTGGGGATAGGGATGGGAGCTCCTCCATCCTGTTGCTAGTAGGAGAAAATTATTCAATGTAATCTATGCAAAAGATTGATTTTCTTATACAGACATAGTAGACATATAAAAATTTCGTGTAGTTGTAAGCAGAGATATAAACCTTGACTTGCCAAGGCAAATTAGAAGGGCAACAAGTTGAGTAACTTGGGTAAGTTTGACAAAGTTGAAGTACTGTATCCAATTCAATGAGAGACTCAGGAAATTTTCTTGAGGAGGCGGCCAGTGTGCATGTAAAGAACCAAATCTTGAGGGTCCATTAGAGAAAAGAAGAAGCAGGGATATTAAATAAAATCTTAGGGGACATGGCCAACCCTGCATAGGGGTTCATGGCCTGAGTCGGGCTGGGCTGAGGCAAATTTAGGCCAACTCAACTTTAGAAATATTGGCCCGTATCTGCCCCAAGCCCTTCTTGGCTCGTGTCTGGTGGCTTTCTGCACTTGTTTGGGCCTTTTTGTTACTTAATTGGGCAGGTCAGTTACTAAATTGGAATTGCTACTTTTTTGGGTAGGGCCAACCTGGGTTTCAGACATTCTATCACTTTAATCCAAGGCAGGTCTCGAATATTTTTCTTTTGGTATACCTACACACGCGAGGTGATGGACACAACTCACACATATGAGGTACATGCAAGAAGTGGGAAGGCCAAGTTCGAGGCCTGAACCTCCCCATGAGAACTACCATTCCATACCCAACCCGAATGCTAAAACCTAACATCCGAACTGGCCCAAAGAGGGCTGGGCCAGGCTAGTCCCTACCCCTGCTTCCGCCCCTTATTGGACTTTTGACTGAAAATTTTAAGGGGCCTATCACACCCCACCCCTCCTGGTTGGACACGTTTGAGTCGTGTTTCCCTTTTGAGTTAATTCATCTTGGCTGATTTAAGTCGAGCCCTGTACAAGTTTTTATAGACTATATAGATTCTGGGCAGTTGCAGTATATAACTAATATCTTTCAAGATATCCTAATGTTCCCACTAGAAAATGGTAAAATAAGATCCACTATCTATCATTCTAAGGGCATCCTGGATAAGTGGCGACCCATCATTCTAACCCTTTGGTTTAGTGAATTATTGGGCCACATTCATGGGTTTTATATCTTAGAAAATATAATCTCTCTTTTGTACTGAAGGATGAAAATGACCAGGTTGTCATCCATCTATTACAGCTCTTTATTCAAAGCTGAAAGGAAGAATCAAACATACATGTTCCAAAACTAAAAAAAATTCAAGATTTTTTTTTTTAATTTTTATAAAAAGGTCCCCTTGAAACAGGTACTGTGGGGGTTCAATGGCATTGATTTCTATTGGATATTTTTAAATCTTTCCCTTGAAAAGTGTATGATAGTAGGGCCTTTGCTTCCCACCATAAAGACACAGCACTTATCTCACTTGATAAGTGATTCATTAAAGAAGCTGTTAGCAATATCAGACTCTCATGAAATTCCTGTTTTGAATGGAGTCTTTTGAGGCTTTTATAAGGAAATCATTCACAAAATTACAAGTGTTGTGGCAGAAAGAGTCCACATGCAATGTGTTGCATACTAGCAAGCTTTGGCGTTGGAAATTGAGTGCCTGAAAAACACTTCATCAAAGAGAACTGTTACTCTACAGAGACAGGACTGTAACTTGTGATACAGGTGAGGGGAGTAATGAAACTTTGAATTGGAGATTGGGATCATCTTTTTCTTATTAAGATTAGGGATGGCAAATACCCGATTGAGGGTGTGAGTTATATATCCAAATGGGCCTGAACCCAACCCTTCAGAACACAAAGATGAACCAAGAATGGGTATGGGTTCTGTTTGTCCGCGCCACCCAAAGGATCTGGTCCATAAAAGGGTCATGGGTCAAAATCAAAATAAAAATCAATGAGTTGCCAGTAATAGAACATTATTCCCATCAGATTTGAACCTAAGTAAAATAAGGGCAATTTCTATGAATAACTGTAGAAGATTCTAAAAGCAATTTGAAAAATCATATAAGTTGCTGGTGCACAACTCGATGCTCATTTTTTTGTAGCCCACATGTTCATTTTCTATATAAGGAAACTACCAGATATTATATATATGTTCATGTGGTCAGATGATGGTCCTGAACATGCAATGTTTTGCTCATTTTATGGCAGAAAAATAGTTGTACAACTTTGGTGGACCTGTGTATGGTTCATCTCAGATCAGGTTGGATTTAAATCTAGTTAAATTTATACAAAACTTAGATCAGGTTGCATTGCTTCCCTAATTAGGCTAATCTTGATCATTTCGCCAGGTAATTTTTTCTCTAGTCAGGTCTAGATAATTAGGGATAATTACCGCACGAAAGTTGAAAATAGCCTCAGAACAACCCAAAGATGTATATTTACAGCAGAGCTGTTCGATTCGTAGGATATCGCAGGGGATGTAAGATATCCCACAATCACTTGAACAGTCCGTGTATTTATTTTTTTTTTCCTTTATTGTGGGACACCAAACTATCATCCAAACCGTTGGATAACTATATAAGTATAAGAACTAATATTGCACCAAATTTGATATTAGTTCTTATACTCATGCTTAACCGTGATAGATCAACGGTTCAAATTTGGTGCGATATTAGTTCTTACACTCATACAGCTATCCAACGGTTTGGATAGTGGTTTGGTGGTCTCACAGTCAAGGAAAAAAAAGAAAATGGACTGTTCAAGTCTTCCCGCTTTTGATTGTGGGATATCCTACATCCCTAGGATATTGCAGCCTGCGATTTCCTACGGATCAAACAGCTCTAGGGTAGATATATATATTTTTGGGCCGTTTTAGGGCTATTGTCAGCTTTATAACCGTCCGTATGATAATTATCTATGTGTCCCTGACACATTATATCACAGCCTAGGCCTACCAAAGGGTGTTTGGCTCAACTTTCAACAGCCCCATGAAAACTGATGAGAACTCATGAAAATGGTTTTGTAATTGTAACAACACCTGATGAAGACTGATCTAAATGAAATTGAACTTCATTTATCAAAGCCAAATTCTAATGAGGTTGCAGTTCATCAGTGGTTAATTATGTATAGGTATTCTTCTTCTCTTTTCTTAAAAAGGATAAAATTTGTTTTGGCTGTTTTGTTTTTAATGAGAATCAAACCGTTGTGAGCCCGAATCTTCCCTGTACCTTTCATTGGCCGTTTTGTGTTTTGCTAATTATAGGTATGGCTACTTAATTATTTAAAGAAAAAGTGCTTTTGACTGTTGAGCTAACTTTTCAATGGAAGACTACAAGCTGGAAGCCTCCAACTAAAAGGAGTATTTAAATTTGGCTACTATAGCCCCAGATTTCAAATATGACTGCCTTTTAATCATCAATAAAGTAAGTCATCTTTCCTCTACAAACAATATATTTTCAATTGGGTTTAGCAAATGGTTTCACATGTTAGTATTCATTTAGTTTTAGACACTGTTGAGCCAAATCCATGAAAGATTGCAACAGTCATGGTGTGAAGAAGATTTTGCCAGAGGATTTTGTTGACTTTCGGTTGGGTTCACAATGAAAGATTTGTGATTGCAGAGCCATATCTTCATCACATGTTTTTTTTTTTCATTTTCTTCTAATCATGAAGGATTTCTAATTGACTCAATTAAATA
The DNA here is from genome assembly GCA_028538565.1 of Umbellularia californica. Classification (NCBI taxonomy): domain Eukaryota; kingdom Viridiplantae; phylum Streptophyta; class Magnoliopsida; order Laurales; family Lauraceae; genus Umbellularia; species Umbellularia californica. The sequence continues at coordinate 106,874,100 of JAPQWN010000001.1, forward strand.
GTTTGAAAGGTTAGTCCTTTGGTTATTATTTATAAGTATGTTGCTCCATCATGTCTAAGTAGGGATGTAATCAGGTTGGCCTCCGGTTGGATTCAGGTTCAAATCCAGTTTTGTTGGGTCTGGGCCTTTGGGAAACAGATTTGCCATTTTTAAGGATGTGTATGAGTACAGGATGGATCATTTATCTAGCCGGGTCAATGTGGGTCCATTGCCAACCCTTAGGGCTCGAACTAATTCTGCTAAGCCTGTTGGCTGCAATCAGTGTAGGGCTTTTAATGGGTTGGGCCTGTTCAGCAACAGCTACCTGAGTTTTTTGTTTTTCTATCAGCGAGCTTGTGAGTGCTCTCAAATGATCATGGATCAAGAGGTCTGAAAACAAGGCCAGTTTAGTAAATGAGTCGAGCATAGGCTCACTTCAATCCAACCGGGTCAAATGACTTTGGCCCAATGGTGAATATATTGTAGTTTTTGGGAGTCGGGTTAGTTTCAGCACTGGCCAACCTAATGATTTGTAAGTTTCAAGTGTAATTACTCTGTTATGGTTTGCGCTTTGGCTCTCAATCCAACCCATTGTCATGGGTAATGTCATTTTGATACAAAGAAATTCCATGTAGGAATGAGGTTGTGTTCTCCAGAAAGTTAAAAAGTCCTGGTAGGACTTTTCTTTCTGTGATTGTACCTTATTTGAGAGAAGCCTGTGATGGATTCTGTGATTGTTTCTTTCTGTGATTGCAAATCTTTTTCGAGAAGTGCCAATAATAAGGTTTTAAGAGGGCCTGTTTGTTCAAATAAAATACATTGGAATTGATTACATAAGAATTAAAGTCAAATGAGCTCCACCAAAAGACTACGAAGAGGCAAGAAGTGAAAGATAAGGTGAGTGGAGTAAGATATAAGCTGACATGTAGATATGACCCTTACTTTCCTAGGATTTCATCATTGGAGTGGAGGCTGGATATTCATTTCTCACCTCTGGAATCATTTTCCATAAAGTGGAGATAATTTGATGGCCATTTTTTAAAATTACCTTTATTTTTTCTTAATTCTAACCAGTTAGAGAAATAAAAGTCTTTGGGTTCCTATGTAATCAATTGCACAACACAAACAGGCGTGTTTGTGGTATATGTTGTGTCAAGCTACAAGTGTAGGTGTTTCTAATTCTTTTTAAAATTACCATTTCTAAAGCTACAAGTGTAGTGTTTCTAATTCTTTTTAAAATTTCCATTTATAAGGTGCCATTTGGCAAGTGAAAGAAGAGAATCTTAATGACTTAAATGTGATTCAAAAAGATGCTTGTGTGCTTTAGACAATTTGAGAAAATCTATTTCCCTCTATTCAATCAACATTAAGACCTTTCGCCCAAGGAAATATCAAAACCACATCAATGTATAAAGCAATTAGACAATTTTCTCTTCTTCCTCTTTTTTAACAACTTTTCCTGTGTAATGTTACTATGTAACAAATTTGTCTATACTACTATTACTATATAATAAGTTCGACTATATAACTTATTCTATATGACAAGTTTGCCTTTTCAGTTGAATCACACATATAATGTGACTTATTAAATAGCTTATTTGTGAAATACTCTAATAGAAACAACTCTATTCCAAACATATTTAATTGAATCAACTCTATTTCAATTAGATTAGAGGTTCCAAACAGACCCTAAGTTTTGTTTTGAAAACAACTTTTTCCTTACGAACGTAAGGAAGTAAGGCCTTGTTTGACATCTCTACTCTTTTTCTAACAGACCATTCAAAATAGAGCAATTAAAAAAAGTGCTATAAAAAATATAGGCTAAAATAAAAAAACATATTTGGTAATGAACTAATCTACTTCAAATAGACCATTTGGAATACCTTCTATTTTTCAAAAGGCATTGCCTTTGATTTCTACATGCCCTTTTTTGGGGCATTTCCTTTTTAGAGGCTATGCCTCTTTAGCTCTAGAGTGTACAGAGGCTGTAAATCACTGCCAAACACCTCTAAATTTCAAAATCTGTGTCCACTTTAGGAAATAGATGTTGAGAGGCAAAAAATGGAAATACCAAACAAGGGCTAAATGAGTTGGTTTCAAGCCAAAACCATATTGGACCTAAAACTGAAACCATTTTTGGATCCGGCTTCGATTCGAACCTATTTTGTTGGCTCTAGATCTAGATTTGGTTCTAGAACCAGTTTTGACTAAAGGACTGACATCCAATTCCAAAACTAGTTTTGACTTCTTTTTTATTTTTTATTTTAACGACATTACGTATACACCGATCCAATATTAAAACTGAAGCTGATTCTAAGCTGTAATTTACAACATTAAAGAATCATATGTTGAGTCTCACATCTTTGGGTTGGAACCTTTCTAGATTCAAAACTAGACCCATTGATTAATCGGAACGTAAATTAGGTTTTGGACCCGAACCTGTTTATGAATCAAAACTTAAAATAAGTTTTAATCCCCTTTTATACAGATCAAAACCTTAAGATAATCGTAAAATCATATACTTACATCCCTAAACGTAAAGCATAGAAATGAATTACATAAAACTCTTGTATTTCTTCATTTAATCTATTTCCTAAATGGATTGACCTAAGTTGTTGATAAATTCTACATTGCATAGTATCCACTTAAAGGGAGTACAACATAATTAAATTAATGTGCAGATGGTTTTGTCCCAAGCATGTGCCGCGCCGGCTTTACTCCTACGTTTCTCTCAAGGGTTCAAACACCTAAACACCTTGGCCAGTACAAAAAAAAAAAAAAAAAAAAACTGTGTAAGGATGACGACATGTCATCTTTTCCCTTGTTCCACCAATTTATGATCACTTCAGCTCATTCCATTATCCTCATTCCCTATTAAAAAGCTCTTGGATGATACATCAAATAAAATATGTTGATTTGGCCATAAATTGGAGAATACATGGAAACAAGATTTTCATATCTTAATTTCTCCAAATATTGTATGCCAGCAAAGATCAAGAAGAAAATGGTGGATGTGAAAACCCTTTAAAATATGGTCAATTTGGAAAATTCCACCTACTACTAGGTGGAAAGGAAAACTCCACCTACTACTCACATCTTTACCCAAAAAAAGAATTCTTTACCAAAAAGAAAGAAAAAAAAAAAAGAAACTACTACTGACATAGAATTTGGGAAGAATGGAGTTTTCCTTGTCATCGTGCTTATCCTCTGAACATTTGAAATTCCGCCCTCAACTTTTCTTTTATACAAGTTCTCAGTGTTAGCAGACCCACAGTTTGCCTTTCCATTTCTTGTGGGAAAAAGGAAGAGACTACTTTTTAAGAGTAGTTTTCAAGGTCTTAATGTGGACAAGCGTCTGGTAAAAGCTCATCCCACCAAATTATTCTGTAGTCAACTAGGACGGGCACCTCACCTAGGTGAGGAACTTGGTCGAGTTAGTGGGGGTACTCGGTTAGAATTGGCCAAAGCTTGGTGACCTATCTAGCTGAGTTGACTTGGGTGAGTCCGAAAATATTTACAATTAAATTTTACGTCCTCTAAATCAAAGCTTAAGCTTGGTTGGCACCATTCTGAAAATGTTTCATTCTGAAAGTGAACGAAGAAAAAAATATTTGACAAGGGAGAGAGAGAGGAAGGAGATAGAGATGGAGGAATTTTATAGATGTGCTAAAGGGAAAGAATATGCTTCCAAACAAGTAATTCTCATTGGTTCTCAAAATGAAATTTTCTCAAAAAGATGTCAAAGGGCATGTTTGTGTGGTACTGTTTCTACATAAACGCCTCCTAGAAAGAATCACTTTTCCACTTTCATCGTTCTTCTGCAATTTAGTGCGACAAGTTTATTTATTTTTTTTTTTTGAAAAATTTACATGCTTTGGAAAAGGAGAAGAGGAAGTCCACGGGACTACTATACTCTTCCACAGCCGTACACAACCGTGCCCTAAAATTTTTTGAGCTTTGTAAACTATGATCTAGATAGCTGTTTGGATTATTCATGAATCCAAATGCAATTAGTTGCACTGCATGGTTTGGTACAAGTAGTTGGACCAAATTGATGCAAGTCTTGCGACAATTCCTACTGTGGCTTTCAAGTTAGAAACTAGGGCTCATCACACTGGTTCAATGAATATGACTTTCTTAGGGCTGCATCACACTGATTGAAATGAATTTCTAAAGAAGATGACTTTTTGGCTGATTGAACAAGTAATGCCTAATTGCAATCTACATCTGAGGCTATCAGAGGTTGGTGCTTTTCATAGTAGGTGTAGTTCCATGACTCGTTACCTGTTTCAGATGGTGAAAGTTCCATTGCATGAACCCCTGAGGCCTGTTTGGCACATGGATAAAGACATAAAGCTATCCATGAAAAAGCCCTTATCCTGAATAGGTTTACTTGCTACTCAGGATGAAGTCTAAATTTCTCCAGAGTAGGTTTCTCCATGTTACTCTTGAAATATCCCAACAGATAAGTAGGAACTGCCACATGGGTTGGATTAAGCTACTTTGAGTAATGGGTGGTTTATGGATGAAGAAAACTAGGGATGGCTGTGGCTCGGGTTTGGTGCAGCCCAAACTCAAGGACACTTCTGCCTCCTACAGTAGGCCCTTGTAGACTAATGCTTTCCTTCCTCAGCACCACTGGGCTTGGTTCTAAATGCCGCGCTGGATGCCTTGTATTCCAACTTAATTAGTGGTCTTGTGGGTCAACCATGATTAAGGTTTAGGGTTAAGGGGTATTTTGGTCACTTCAATCAAGCTTTCTTAGTGCTTAATTGAGAGAGGATAAGTTATAAAATATGATGTAAGTTGTAAAATCTACATGTAAACCCTATCTAGGAAAAGTGGAAAACTATTTACTTTTCCCCCACTTACCTGCATGAAAAGGATGTTTGCCTCCCAATTGTGCAATTCACCCATCACATAAACACTTTCTTACCACTTAGTTTTGCAACAAGTAGATCCCTTAGTCCGAAGATTTTTGTTTCTATAAGAGAGAATATTGCATTCCAATCCATCTCTGTCAAAGAAAACCAGTTCACCTCTTTCTTTTTTTTTTTTTTCTTTTTCACAAGTGAAATGTGTGGAACAAAACTAAATAACATGTCAACGAAATCATAGGCAGCATGGAAAATTAGAATAATTTTCCTAAACGAATTCTCAACCTACAAAATACCCGGTGTTTTGTCTTTTCTTTTCTATTTTCTATTTGCATCTTCTATACTTCTAATTTGTTGTAGTAAATGATTCTATCTTGATCCTATCACTAATTCCTCGACAGTGATTAGTACAGTTAAAATCAAAGACAGTCTTAGTACGTAAGAATCTTAGGCTATAAAAAGATTACGTTTTTTCAGCAGTTCCAATTTATGGAAGTGGGCCTCTCTTTCTGGTCGAAGGACACCATTCTTTTATATTAATGTGGAACCTATTGCTACCTATTTTATTTCTTACCACTAAAAGAAGTGTAGGCTCTTTTCTTCCAATTCTACTCTAAAACATGTGTGTTGATGACTAATGTAGATATACCTTACCTAAAACCTATAGATGTTGTCACATAAAAAAATATGGTGACAAAATTTCGTGATTTCACTTTTCAAGAGCCCAGGTGACAACAAACTCAAAGGACATTGGGCAGAGCATTAAGAAATTAAATTAGTTAGAATAATAGGACCCAACCAAAAGTAGGCCCAAGTCCTATCCTCATGTAAGAGAGGAACAAAGGAGAAAGCTACAAACACATTCACACATAGAAACATCTTTTAAGTATCTTAAACAAAACTAATGACTTTTTGACCATATTTTATGTGTGTTAAAAGGAGCAAATGAAAGGACAATCTACATAGCTGTTTGATCTTTGGTAACCAGTTTGATTAGCTAGTAAATCACATGGAACAGGAAAGAAGGGGATCGTCATTATAAAGACTACACATTGATTAGGTAGCCGTTGATTGGTTTTAATTTCATATTTTTTTCATAAGCAAACCAATAATTTCGTGGGATCCTATGCTGGCATGTCACCATTATTTGATGTAACCAAACCTACACAGCTCTTGATTGATGGACTTTGAGATAGAAAGGACCATCCAATCAATGGAGAGAGAGAGAGAGAGAGAGGTGTAATTGGTAAGCATTTATAAAAATTCTGAAGAAAAAAAAATTTCTATTGCTATTATCATGCTCTTGGCCCTGTGCTATATTGATCTGGATCTGCAACAAAAATAGATTTCACATGTGGCCAGAGGTGAGTGATGATTGAGGCCGTTGATCATGGGGACCGTTGTTGGCCAAAATTGTTGTGTTTAGACAATTATGGCCAACTAATCATTCTGTTGTTTGCCAGATGAATCTTGGCATTAATCCTGCTTTTCCCCTGACCCCTTGGATGTGCTGAAAATCACAAAAAATAGAGATCCCCTACTGATTGGAGAAAAAAGAGTAGGTGGAGAGTCCCCTATTGAAGATTCTGATTCCTCTTATATACACTTCTCCCAATTGGGTTTTTTTTTTTTTTTTTTTTTTGTGGTGGAAATTTTCTTAAGGATTAGACATAGCATCAAATGATATCATCTCCCTTTTAACCTTTATCCTGCTGCCAATTAAATAATAGGAACTTTGATGATTTGATCACTCTTAAACTTGGATTCCACGAGATAATGAAAAAGACTCCAAGATAACAGAGTTCTTGACTCTAGTCAGTTTTTTTTTTAAAAGAATGTTTCCCAAAACCCATGATATCGTTATTTATCAGTTTCTGAAAAGTACTACTGAAAACAAGAATAAAAATGTTATTTTATCCTTCACCACATAGTGAGTTTTGAAAATTAAACTGAATCAAGAAAAAAGATTGAAAAGATTGGGTGGAGAGTTGCCCATTTAAGATTCTGATTCCTCCGATTTTCATTTCTCCCAAATGGTCTTTATTGTTTTCTTGTCTGGCAAACTTTCTTAAGGATTAGATAGCATCAAATGATATTATCACTTGTAACCTTTATCCTGCCAATGTAGAGAGTGCAACATTTGTTCCAAATTGACTCAAACCTTTAGTTCTGCAACTTTTTATGAGTTATTCCTTTTGAACACACAACTACTTTATTTGACTTGAGATGGACAGTGGGGACAATCAAATTACTAGAAAATGTGAAATACAGGAGAGTCCAATAAAATCATCATCCATGTTGGATCAGAGAAAAGGGCCGCCAAATAAATTACACGGGGCGTTTTCTCCAATAGTCGTCACGGTTCGCGCCTTTAATTCAAGGGATTCCCAGGCCCCACACCACACAGTTTGCTAAATAATATTATGAAAATTGGTTATTATCCAATCTTTATCCATAATTAGCCACCTTCAAATTCCTGCTCATTAATTGACATAATTAAGTTGGAATCAACCCGAGGAGTGCAACTTATACCAACCCAAGGAAAAATCACCCACTTATTTTTCCAAAAGCTCTTGCCATAACACCCTCATTTGGAATCAGCTTTTAAGCCAAATCTCAGACCAAAAGAGCTATCATTATCATCATTAAAGCCTTATGTCTCCATGAATTCTTTGGGATCTCTCTGTCAATAAAACTTCTCTCTTTTTAATCTTTATACAATTTAACTATAGTTTGCCATATCCCTATTCCGGCCCTTCAGAAATTCCTTCTCATCCCTACACATAAACTTATAAAATCATGGAATTTGGGGAAATGAAGAAGGAGAGATATTTTCACTCTAAAAGTAGCAACCAAGAGATATGAGGAATCTTCAACCATAAACTATCCTTTTATTGTCTCCTCAAAGAAGAGCTGTGACTATAAAAAGTAGACACAAAACAAGGAAAACCACGGTCTAAGGTTACACTCACGTGACACGTGGGTGCCCCAACGTGCAACCCATGTGACCACAAGCACTAAAGAGAATCGAGTCAAAAGGCCACCTTACCAAACAAAGGCTCCACCAATACCATCAGATCGTGGCCACGTGGGCCACCACCCCCAAACCCATCTTCTCCTAAGACTCACGAAACAGGATTGTAATAATGAGATACTCAAATCCAATAAGCAAACCTTATATTAAAAATTAAAATCCACATGAGAAAGAGAAGAAGCTACATCTTAATTTACCTGGACTATTCATAGCCAAGGAATCATCACCACCGTTCAATCCCATCAACTTAGTAAAGAAACCAAAGGAAAGAAGATAGCAAAAAAGAAAGGACCACACGCCACAAGTGGGGAAGGTGCTAACTTCCCATGTATATCGCTATATCATACAGAAAGACACAACTGGCTTTTCGTTTTGTGCTTTTTGGATCATGTGACTCTGTCCCGGGGGATTGCGATGACTCGGTCCGACTCAGTGATGTTGAGCTGGGGTGGGTGCAGTCTTGGCGCACTGGTAGCACTTGGCAAAGAGCCCAAAGGTGTCCACCTGCTTTACAAAATTGGTCACGCTGGCCCACCCGCCGAACCCAAATCCAACGACTAGGACCCACAACACGATGAATGTGTTAACCACGTACATGGCCGTCCAGCTTGGGAGGAAGAAAGGAGGCTTTTCAGCAGCATTCTGCAACAAGAACAAATAAAACTAAATAAATAATTGAGTTGGAAAGAAGAGGTACTTGACTCGGACGAGTTTTGGATCCGGTCCGAGTCCAGGTGGGGGCTTTCAGACCTTTTCATTCCACCTATTCATGTCTCACCGGCTCAGTGTCGTAACAAATTGAGAGAAACATCTCAGCGTCTTGAAATATTTCCAAATCCCCAACATTTAATGCTCACTGCCCCACTCCCTCACCAGTCACGTGCTTGACACGAGCATGGGACCACGTGGGAGAAGGTGTGGGCAATGGGAGAAAACCATATCCCCAGCGGAGAATATGGAAGTCCCAATCAAAGGCCCTCACCAAAGCAATGGAAATGAATGCTGGAGAGGATGTCTTCAAAGTCACAACTGAGTCCAATGTCACGGTATCTTTCAGTTGGGATTTCAACATGGAAGAGAAAAAAAAAAAAAACCCTTATGCTTCCCACGTTATCACATTGATAAGATGATGGTTGAAGTCTGTCAAGACTTCTTTGAATGTGAATGGTCCAACTGAACTTCCAATTGTTGTAGGCACTCACATGGTGGGGTCCTTCATACCCAACCTCCTTGATAAAAGGTGGATTCCACCCACTATCCAGGGTTTCAGTTTTGCATGATGCAACCAGTAGACATAGAAAGATACGTATACGTAACTAAAATAAATGCAAATGATCGTTTCGAAAATTTGGAGCTAAGGTGCCGACTGGCAAATCGACCTACTTGGAGACAGCAGATATTCACCTTGAAATGGACTGAGATAACGTTTTATCATTCTAAAGCGACCACTCTAAATGCCATAATATAAAGACTAAATTCAGTTTGAACTGCTTTTCCCACTCATTCTTGAAAGACGTCACATGTCCCGGAAGTTTCAGCGCGAATGATAAAACAACGTTCGCTTTCAGTTACCAACTTACCATCAAAATTCCGCGGGGGTGGATTGTAAATTTCTTACGAAGGTGTGACGCCGCATCCGGAGCTTACACCCAGGCCTTTTGATGGGTTGAGATTCATGGGTGGGGAGTTACAAATAACCCCATTTACTTACTTCTCTATAGTCGATGTGGGACTCCGGGACATCACATTAGAGCCCGGCCTCCATCACACAGTCCTGCCTTAATGAAGACGTGCATGATTTACAACTGTTGGGCCTCCCTCTTTTTTTGATCTAAGCCATCTACATCTACTAAGTAAGTGTCTATAATGAATTGGGGGCGGCTCAGATTTACTTCCAAACTATAAAAACCAGGCACCAACTTTGACTCAGGTGGATCCAAGCGAATAAGTTGGAATGAAAATAATTTGGCTAAGTGCATGAACAGGGGAAGACATGTGGCATGAATGGTACGAATCAAGTAAACGCAAGGTCCCCCACTTATGGAAAAAAATAAGCCTCGCCCGCGTAAAACTCGGGCGAGGACGTCAGCATTTCTGATCCGTTGTAACCTCCTCTCCCTTGCGGTTGAAACGGAAAAACTTTAGCAAAAACAAAAATTCCAGCTAAACCCGGAAAGAAAAAGGACCCAAACAAATTAGAGTTCAAGTGAGTCGGTCCCCACAAGTGATCTGAATGGTGAATAAGTGGACCCCACCAGCAAGTTTCAAGTACATTGACGTCCGAGGTGAGAAACGCAATGACCAAATTACCCCACTCCCATCAAATTGTAAAGTGAAAGTGAAGGGGAATTTTGACAGTTACCTGGCGGGCAGAAGCCTTCCTGTATGTGAGCATATGTGCCAGCGATGGGATGATGTAGACAGTGAAGCTGACCAACAGCGCCCCCACAGCCGAGTTGATGGGCCCGAAGAAGGGGAAGATAATGGCGAGGAACCATATCGGTACGACCACGGGCAGCCGGGCAACTGCCCGCAAACATATGCTCTTTGTATCGTGCACCCCTATAACCTTCTCCCAGACGAAATACAGTGGGGTACATGCGAACCCGAAAGTTATAAACTGCAATAACAACAACAACAACAACATAGAAAGGGTAAGATGGTAATTTACAACGAAAACAAACCAATATCATGCCATAGGATAGAAAAAAACAGAAAATCACTTATTGGATTTGATTTTAAGGCTATGAATTGATAGACCTGGTGAATGAGCATGAGGATAACGGCGGCATCACGGAAACCGGTCTTTGGGAGGAGGGAGAACGCATTGGAATGGTTGAGAAGCAGGTCTCCGAAGGCCCAGTACATGGCGGAGGCAGACGGCAAGGTGAGGGTGAAGACGTATACAGTTGCTAGCAAATAGATGTACTTGAATTTCTGGGGCTTCCACATCGCGTGCATAATTTCCCTGCAATATCGTTTTCAGTCCACACGTTTCTTTCAGTTTTTCGGAAACGACAAGTCGGAGGGCTGGATTTCGCCATCGCCTTTTTTTTTTTTTTTTTTTCCTTCAGTTTACTTCTTTTATTCTTTCAAGCTCCAGATTACCCGATCCGATGTAAACAAAATTCCACTTGTGCCGGTGGGACTATTCTATCCCCCCAATATACAAGGAAGATCACTTGAAATTTCGAGTTTTACCAGAAAACGCGTAAAATCTACTGCGTAACACTCTGAATTGTGAAGTGAAAGTAAGAAATGATTGCGCTTGACTACCAGAAGTGAGTTCAGAACTCGTTGAGTTAATGGATTTGAGTCCAACTCAAATTGGTGGGTTATTATAGATGTAAATGGACATAATATAAATCAATTAAATGTAACCCATAACTTTTTTTGTGTGACTCGTTTTAGTAATTGGATCGAAAATGACAATCCAAAGTCATTATTGCCATCATAATCATATCTCGTGACGCATTACCACAAGGGCATTTTAGTCATTCAAGACAGAAAGGAAGACCTTTTACTACCATGATTATTTTTTTACCGTTTTACTCCCCAAATGGGGAGCAAAAGCTGCAAGGAATTGAAGCGCTGTAAACGAAGTAAAAAAAGGCAGGGGCGAGTTTCTAAACACAACTTACACGGTAACTGCGTGTCCGCCGAAAGTGTAGAGGATATTAGTGGCGCCTGTAAAATACAGCACTATCTTTGTAGGAGCCGAATGAACAACGCCTTCCACCTATCACAGACGAAAGAAGAAGAGGAAAACACTTTACTTTACTCTCAGTCCATCTCTATTTATAGAGGGATGGCCAGCCATTCCCATCTCTCATTAACCTATCCCTATCCCTATCCTCCTCTACAACAGCTCAAAGACAAGAAATGAAAGGAAAACATAGGGAAAAAAACATCAAAAAGGGCTCTTCTTTGATCACTATTTTAGATATTACCTGACCATGAACAAGAGCTGCAATCGTCATATACCAGGCCGTGTATGTTGTCATACCAAGACCCAGAAAAGACCAGATGCGGTAGTTGTGGAAGGAAGGGATGAAAACAGTTGTGGCACAGCACGCTCCGAATATATACGTCCATGTCCTCTTGTCCAACCGATCGTTAACGTAATATATATTACTGCACCCAAAAAAGGACAAGATCAAGTTCAGATTGTGAAATAGACAAAAACCCAAAGCATAAAAAATCAGGATCTGGTTAATGTAAGTGTGGATTTTGGGTTCAACTCACCTGGCACATCCAATTAGCTGAATAACAGAACCAAAGAGGAGGAAAGTGCAGTTGAAAGCAAGTCCAATGGCTTTCCAGTACGGACCCAGTAACCCATCTAGCACTTCAAACCACTACAAAGGACATTTTCCCTAATAAGTAAAGAAAGCGGAAAAAAAAAAAAGGGAAACCATATTCCAAGGATTCTAGTTTCTTCTTCTCCTTCGTTCACATGAGAGGGAGTGGAAAATAGGAAATGGATTCTGGGGGAGGAGCATGCAAATGTATGTACCTGAATGACATGGTTCTTGAAGCTAACATTCTCTTTCTCCTTTCGGGTTCTGTACTCTACGTAGAGTACGCTGATGAGATACGCCGTCCAGCTCCCAACGATTCCGTAGAACAGCTGTAGCAAGATTCCGGAAAGCATCCCCAGCTGAGAAAATGAGTACGGTAGCGTCAAAAGCACCTGCGCTACCTGCAAAAACCAGCAAAAAATCCCCCCCAAAACAGGAAAAATCGCAATTCTGAGAAATCGCAAGAAGAAGAAACCAAGATTTCACAAATACCAACACTCGTGTTTGTTAATTTTACTTGATTTGAGGCGCAGCTGAACCAGGCATCGTAAACCGAGCCTCCATGCCAGAGGAAGCTTTTCACGCTCAAGATGGACTGATCTTCCTTCTCTTCCTCCTTCCCTTCGATCTCAGTCTCGTTGTAGTTCGACACGATCGCTTCCTCTGCTTGCTTCTGAGGCAACATCCTTACAGATCTCTGAACCAAAAAAGAACAGGAAACGAACATGAAAAGAGACAAACGAATACATAAAAAGAGCACAAAAACGAAAGCGAAAACTCAGATCCAAACCCTATCCTATGAATGAGATATAGCAGCTAAGAAGCAAAGCGTTTTCCTTCCTTCTTACCTGAGATTTAAAACCTTCCCTTTCTTGTTTCTATTGCGGGGTCTTGACACTCCCTAGGCGTTTTGCTTTATTTGGAGAGAGTGGAAAAAAAGGCAAAGTCCAAAGCTAGAAACGGACGAGTGTTGCTTGTTAGCTACAAGTCTACAGACAGATGGGAGTGACTGAGAATAGAGTATGCTACTCCATTTAAGATTGCTACAGAAGGCTTTAAATGCCCGATATTATTGCAAATCTCCGTTACAAAACTCAAATCTCCCCTTCAGTGGAGTCAAGTCGGGTTTTGAATGCGCTGCAGAAGGAATTCGAGAAAAAGGAGGAGGACAAATGGAGATGAAAAGATGGAGAAAAAAAATCTGTCGTCTTGGCAGTGTTTGATGAAATGTGGCAGTGGAATGGAGGCTGCTTTTTACGGTTAAGGCTCCTGGTTACTGAAATTGTTTCTCTTCTGTAGTTGCTGCTGTATTGTTTGGGGAGAATTGAGATCTTGAGAAAAGGACGTTGATCTAATGGAAAAAGAAGAGGAAACGGGGCCGGTCTTATGGGGCAGAGAGAGAGAGAGAGAGACGCGGATGAAAATCCAAACGGCAACGACAAAAGACCGGTCTAGGAAATCCTACTCCTGAGAAGGAACTAGGAAGTCCAAAAGAGAGGAAAGAGGAATAAAAGGAGAACGAGAAAACCTCTTTCTATCTCTCTCGCTCGCTCTGTCTTCTGCTGCGGCTTTCTGTTTTGCCTTTTCTGAGCAGCTGCTACGGGGAATTGGGGACTTCTTCTACTTCTAGACTTCTCGTTCTTAACTAGGGTCGTCTAGGCTGTCTTAGGACAGGAGGCTTTCCTTTGTTACTCTCTCTTCTCTCTCTCTCTTGTTTGTTTGCTGAGTAGTACTGGTGCTTTGGGGCTGTCTTTGTAGGTGCTTATAAAAGAAGGGTCAGATCCAAATCTCACTCAAATAATTCTGGGAATTTTGGTTTTTAACTTAAAATTCGCATTTCCTGATGTTAATGGTTTCTTACCTTTCTCTTTACTTGTTTGAAAAAAAAATTTGTTTATTTATGTATAAAAGTATAGAAGAAGTGAAGCTCTCAAGGTACCCATCAGACACTACCTATCGCCGTATTCGCAGATGGGTCGTGCAGCTCGCGCTTTTTTGATTCAGCTGTTGTCGGCTTTAGCCGAGCTGTGTGGAGCCAACGCCTCCATTTCTTCGGCTTGTTTTTTTCTTTTTTGGCGCGTCTGAGTGACTCGTCGGAAGATAATGGGTCGAGTAACTCTTTAGGGCCTGTTTGGATGTATGGTGAATTGAAGTATGGTGAAGTGAAACATCAAATCAAGAGAGAATAAAATATAAGGAATTATGATGATGTTTTGTTTTTAGTTGTTTGGTAAGGAATTTTTTTGATTTTTTGTATAGGAAAGTGTAGTTTTTTTGTTTTTTAGTGGAGAAAGAATGTTGCTTTTTTTACTTTTTTTGAAAAAGATGGTGGGAATTTTGAAATTGTCTACTTTTGATATGATCCATTGTCTTTTTTTGTCTGGATAATGAAGGCTTTACCTCACCTCACCTCACTTCACCACACATCCAAACACACCCTTAAAGAATCTAACTCAATGCGCGTTTTGGATCGTCCCTGAATTCGCACGTGAGGATTGCATTTGCATCACAAGTACCACCACCCTACATTATGGGCACATTAGGTATCAAAATCCGCATTAAAAAGATTTTATCTTTGTATTATTGTATGTTATATCCAAGTTTGACAGCCGTAAATCATCGCTGGATTTTTTGTATTAAATCATCGCGAGGATTGCATTTGCATCACAAGTCACACCACCCTACATTAAGGGCACGTTTTCCGCGTTGAAAAGATTTTCTTTTTCTATTATTAAATGATATATCCAAGTTTGGCAGCCGTAAATCATCGCTGACTTTTTGGCCTAAAATCTACTGTTGATATGATTTTAGGATTCGATCTCCCCCCGTGCAAAAGGGGTGGGTATAAAAGCCAAAATACCACTTAAATAATTTCGAGAATCACTGATTTCCCATAAATTTCACTTAGATTCCATTAAATGAAATTGCTACATTTATAACTAAATATTGAACTTACCTAATCCTAAAGATTACGGTATCCCAAGGATAAGGATAATTTACTAAATCCAAACAACATTATGTTTTCTCCAACACTTCCTTCTCGACCTCTTCCGCAAAATCATATATTGCTATGGTAGATTGGATGCTTGGAGAGATAAATGGATCAAAATAAAAAAGATAAGATAAGATGAAAATTCTCAATATTTATTAAAATCTAATATCATGATTCCGGTCTAAAATGATTTTTAACTACACAAGTGATAAACAACACATTTTATAGCACTTAGAAATTTACAAGTTGAAAAAATTCCAGAAAGGAGAAGACCTATGATTATAGACATCCTGAACAAAGACATACTGCCGTTACTATTAAAATAACTTTAGAAAAGATTGATTATAAGGTGGAAATGAATAGTTGGGTTGTTTATTATCAACGGATTTTGGTGTTCAACATCAAATATAGATTGATGAAATCCTCGGTGTCTCCGCACTTACAACCAAACGTGAAATACAATAAATCATTTGTTATGTAAATTGATGAGTCCTGAAAAGCGCACATTTTCATACACATTTTGGACCTTTTTAAGGACTTATCAAGCCAAGAAAGCCTCATTTAGTGTCATATCATGATTTTATGCATTTTTTATCCATTGTAGTGCATTCATGCATAATTTGCTAAAAAATCACACTTTTTGCATAAATTCATGAAACCTGCCATTTTTGGAGATTTATTTTTAGAAAGTCAGCTATTTTGGGTGCATCAAGTAGGGTCCCATGCATCGTACATTTAAATTCCTTACATAAAATTATTCTTGAATTCATTTATTTTAATTTGTGTAGGAGAAATCAAGAATGAGACCCACATTGGTGAAATTTGAAAGAGATCAAGGGTATGACATCTTTCAAAGTGGACTCAAATATCTTGGTATTTTTGGAAAGTTTGAATAGTCAACAATGGAAAGCTAGATTTGCGATTTCAAGATCAAGAAAGGAAACTTCATATTTGGTAAGATCTAATTCTTACTAAGTTTTAAAACTCAAAAAATCAAGAAAGGAAAGTGTACTAAAAGAGTTGACTAGTCAATCAATGAAGTTTGGAGCAAACCAAAGATGGAAGGGGAGTCAAGAAATAAGGAAATAAAGATCCCAAGATCCCTTTTGGATGTCCACATGGGTCCCACACACCCCATTGCACAATTGACATTCCATATGTGCATAATTATTTTCGGATTTTTCAGAGACAGCAAGATTAAAATGGTCATAACTCTTCATCCAGCCGTCAGATTGGTGCAATCCACACACCGTTGGAAAGCTCTTTTCGAGTAGATATCTTTAGAACCCAAGCTTGTGTCAATCGGAGCTAAAACGAGGAAGATATGGCCTCTTGAAGTTGGTACTATAATTTCTATTCATGATTACAATTTTGCACATGGAAAGCACCAAAAATATCTTGCTCACCTTGTTATTTCTTTGAAGACTTGTTGGCAAAGAAAGGGACTTGCCATACAAAGAAGATTGCATGCTACAAACTTGGACCAAAGAAGGAAGGAAAGAGAGCAAAAAATCTATATATTGAATGCATAAGCATACCTCTCCTCTCATGAAAGAAAAGACCCCCTCACTAGTGTAATTCCTCCACCATTCTACCCATCTCCTTTCATACCATAGTCCATCTCTTTTCAAGAAGGTTTATCCCAACTTGAAGCTTCAACTAGAGATGTTCCTTTCATCCTAGTATGTAGTTGTTTTGGAATTTTATTTCTCTATCTTTTATGTAAAATCATTGCATATTAGTAAAAGTGTGATTTTTTTTATTATTCTTTTTCTTTGGTGATTAATGCTTGAATTGTATTTTCCTTGTTGTTGTTCTTGGATTGACAACCCAAGATCCTAAGGGCATGAAATAAGTAATTATGAACCCGATTTGAGATTAAAAAAAAGAGAGCACACTTATCACACATTTATTTTATTGCAATTCCCACACATTTACTTTTATTTGAAAAATCCATACATTTAATTTCTTGTTAATGCCACACATTTAATTTTATGCAATCCACACATTTATTTTCTTTTACACTACACATTTAAATTCAAGCACTTTTTGTTTTCTTTTTTTCTTATGCTTATATGCTTATGTAAATTTTTATGCATAGTTTATAGTAGGAACTAGTTAGCATTGCATGCATATGCATATGGTGGACTCTCTTATATGTTTAAGTAGCTGAGGAATCTAGTTCAGAAAAAATATATGATTTGAATGGTGAAATTCGGCCAAACATAGTGCTAAATCTCAGATCCAGCATATAAATAGTACTTTCTGCATAATTTCAGCAAACCTGCAGAAACAGATTTTGGCAAAAAGTTTGAAGTGGGTAGCCCAGTCAAATCATGGTATTTTTCTGTGAAATTTGGAGAAATTAAAGTTTAGCATGTTGGTGAACGATTTCAGGAGGTTGGTGAACCAATGGCTTAAACATGGCTGGTCGGACCCACCTGCATGTAGAATTTCTGCATAGTTTTAGTTTTTTTGGTTACGTTCATGCATTCATATCTTCTTCGTTTTTAATCGTTTTCCACTTCCGTTTTTTTTTTTATTTGATTCATGCATCATTGTAGTTCAAAAACCCAGCCATTAAATTCAGTTTTAGATTGCATTAGATTAGGAAAAAATCATGCATAAAAACAGCCAAGCATACTAGTTTTCTAGACTTAGAATTTTCTAACATCTCATGGCATACATGGCATTACTAACTTTCTAACTTTAGGATTAGTTTCTAATTTTGAGGTTTAGATGATTTCCAGAAATAAAAGATCTTTCTAATTTTTGTTAATTGAAGATTTTAACTTAGAAAGTTTCTTAAGATTTGGAAATTTTAACGTAAGGTAAGATTGACTTAATACTTTCTAAATTTGTTATGATTTGAAAATCTTTATTTATTTGGAAAGCCCTTAACTTTAGGGAGTTGATTAACTTGGTGAAAAAGTAGGTTGTTTCCTTTTTGAGTAATTTGATTTGTTACTTATCTTTGTTGAACATGTTTTGATTAAATTAGTTTCTAACTTAGGTTTATTTTGTTTATAATTTAATTTCTTAGTTTTATTTTTGGTAAGTTTCTAATTTGATGTTCTAATTTGTTTGTTCTTTTGTAGCAACTTGTGATTCATTTTAGATTAGGTTTTTAGAGAATTTTTATTTTTGGAAATGTGTTTAATTCTAATTTACAGTAGGAATGATGAATGTATTTTTCTAGATTTTAGGCTAAAATTAGATTTTATTTAGGGCAGGTAACAAAGTTGGAAAGCCTTATTTCTAAAGCTCCATGTGAATCGACCTGGTCTTACTAGTTATTACTACAATCGAAGCTCTGCACTTGGAGCTCACGATCATAAATCCTTTGCAAGAATTTTACTTCTCCCTTGGAAGAGAGAGAAATCCTAAATCCTATATATTCCTCTCCGATTACCAAACGTGCCCTAAAAGAGAAAGGTAACAATTAAACAGGTTTCTGCTGGACCGGGAGACCCACCCGATTAAGTTTTCTGTTGCGGACTCGGATATTCGTAATGTGGTTGGGGCTCTCCAATGGACTTGTTCACTGGACCCAGATGCAGCTAAGAAAGCAAGCTTAACATGGATAACATAATCTAATTTGTTATCAACATAATTAGTTACAGTACATATACTATTTAGGGAGAAATTGTATTAGAAGATAGGTTCATTTTTAAGAGGCTATAATAATATATTTAAGAGCCAACTGGAAAAGATTCAAACCAGGGCATGTGGTTAACTTTTCATGAAAGGTCACTTATCCTGATTTGATACTACTAAGCTAGATATAGAAAATTTAACAGTAAAAGGACTTCGATGGATTTATTTGGATAATCTTTTCATGAATGGCTAGTTGGGTACTTATCCAGATTTGATACTCATCAGATATGTGTGTGATTGGATGAAACAGTGTTTCCTTGCATCTACCAAAGAAGGGATCCAGAAGTTAGATATAGAAAATTTAAAAGTCAGACTTTGATGGTTTATTTGGATAACTTTTTGTTCAACCTTGGTAGGCAATGCGATTCTACAACACCAATTTTCAATCATATACTATAGCAATACAACTAAGGCAACTATACATCAAACCACCACATTTCTTTTTTACATTTAATAAAGATTACAAGCTCAGTATAAACATGATCTTAGGGCTTTTTGAAAAGAAATGAGTTCTACAACCCTTGAATTGAGTCAATCTTATGTCTCACATTAAAAGTGAAAAGAGAGTAACAATAAAATAAAGGAAAGTACAAGGAAAAATGAAAATAAAAGGGATTTAACTTCACACACGTGTTATACACACATGAATCCCCCCTTCTTTTTTGATCCTTCGATGCAGGCGAACAAAAGAGGTCCTCATTTTTGGGAAAAAAAAAATGAAAATAAGATCCCCGATTTGGGCAAAGAAGGGGAAAAATATAGGAACGAGCATGTGACCATTTTGGAAAAGGGTGAAGCCTATAAAGCCTGTGTTACACTCTTTGGTGACTAAAATTTTGTTACACGGTAAGAACAAAAATAATATATTTCTTGCTAATTTATTTTTTAATAGTATTTTATAAAAGTAGTGTTATATTATTTTATACATATTATTTGGGAAACTAGATATGCACAAATGAACTTTAAAGGCAATTTGTTTATGGGTATTTCGGATGAGAATTGCAGATCATGTCCCGAGGGCATTTAGAACTCTATTTGAATGCTATAATTTTGACCAAAATAAAAAATAAAAACTTTCCAAAAGTCACTATTGGCCGTGAAGTTCTTATTATTTCAACCGCCTAGATGTTAGACCATTGTTAAAATATTTTGGAAATCACTTGGAATGCAAAGTTTTAGAGAATTCAGAATTCCTGAATAAGAATTCACAGAACTCCAACGAAATCGGCTCTTCAAACCCGAATCTTATAAGGTCAAAAAAGTGGTCCATGAATAGATTTTCAAATCATGACCCTCAGCTTATTTTAAGTTTCGGCAAGACTCAAACATGGAATCAAACTCACATAGTGATTGACATACAATCCATTAGGGTAGCACAAAAAATCAGTCAAATCCGTAAAACCGATCCAATCTAATCTGTGGATTTTTAACTGAACCGAAAGTAAATAGATCAGTGACAGATCGAAAATCTTGTAATCCGTTAATAACGGATCGGTGATGGATTTCACCCATAGTCCCCGTATTCAGTCCAAACCAATCTGTTGACATTAAATATAAATAAAAAAACTTAAGGGGTCTAAATATCTTTGTAATATATATATATATATATATATATTTTGTGGATTGTTAGATCTCCTTCTTTAACATTAGATTGAACGGATTAAACCGATCCGATCCGGTCCTTGATCGATTTTTAACAGCCACATATCGGTGACGGATTTCAAATCCATCATTCCATAGGTAATGAATTGATTTAAACTTATGGGGTCTAAATATAACTTAAGAGGTCTAAATATATTTGTAATTTAATTTTTTTTTAGGATGGTTAGCTTTCTTTCTTTAACATTATATTCAACGGATTGAACGAATTAAACCGATCCAATCCTATCCTCTACGAATAGGAACGGATCGATTTTTAACAGCAACATATTTGTGACGGATTCCAAATTTATTAATCCGCAGGCAACGGATTGATGATGGATTTGGCTTAGTCCGCACCAATCCAATACGTGTACACCCCTACAATCCATCCCAAACCTACCTAGCCTTGTAATGGGTTTCAAATGTTTAAACTCAAACCCACCCCCACAAGCATCAATTAGACTCCTTACCAGCACTGATCTGCCCATTTGTGATGGGTAAGGAAAGCATCGCATAAAAGAATAACAGGTAAGAACAAAGTTAATTGTAGAAAAAAGAAAATAAAAATAACATACCTTTTTAACTGCTGTGATTCTTCAAATATTGTCTTCTTTATTGACTGCAAAATACCCAAAGAAGAGGATCAAAATGAGAAGAGTAGGAAGAAGAAGATGAAGAAGAAAATGGAGAAACAAATGTGACCTTGCTTGTACGCTTGGGAAGATTGAACCGTCCTCTTATGGATTTGAAGAAAAAGGTTTTTTCTTAGAAATACAAGTCTAGTTGACTTCCTAATTTTAAATGTACACCAATTACATTTTAAAAATAACTAATGGCTAAGTATTGTTTTAAATTTGAAATATTAATAGGCTTTGCAAATACTAGGTATAATGGCCAACAGAAAGTCTACTTGTCCCGGATTTCATGTCCCGGGACAAGCACGACTCCATAGGGAGGGGTATTTTGGTCATTTTTTAAAATGACCAAAATACCCCTCCCTATGGAGTCGTGCTTGTCCCGGGACATGAAATCCGGGACAAGTAGCATGGCTCAATGGCCAATCAAGGTGGTAAGATGAAACCCGAAACCGCCCCGGACCCGTGATGGGTCATGGGTCTTCACCTATATACCCAAACCCGCTGCATACTTCTACCATACTTAACCCATAATTGGAAGTGGGTCGGGTTGGGTCCCCTTTTCAACCCGACCAATTGCCAACCCTAATTGGAACTTGATTGTTTTTGTTCTGATCTTCAATGACTTGTTGTGGCTTGTTGGTCAAGATGGCCCGAAGTGTGCCTTTCAATATTAAGGGTAGGCTTGGTCTTATGCAAAAAGTTGGTTAGTAAAGCCCAATCCTGGCCATTTACATCTTATCATATATTATATAATACCCGCATATTATGTTTCATCAATGATTAAATTAGAATATGCAATAGTTTTTAGTATCAGAATATTACTCATTAATAAATTAAGCATATTCCTTATCTATCAGTTACAACAAAACATCTTTAAATTATTACCTCTTGCATTGAATACAATGATCTAAACTTCTCATTTAATTTTGTCGCGGTTTTCACACGGAAACCATGTAACACGTGTAGGGAACGCCATCATGGAGATCACATTGTTAAAATCCAGATCGCTCAAGATGAATCTTGTCTCCTCTAGAGTTATATCCTAAAACTTTGATTTAGTGAGAGAGGTTCCCACCGTTGATTGAGCACATGATGGAAACATTATTAATTTCACGCTTGTGATGATGCCACGTCAATCTCTAGTCACATTTTCAATCACGTGATCGATCTCGTGGCGGGGTTTATTACTATTAAAGTGAGAATATGAGGATGTGCCACTAGAAGGGATATGACTCATTTTGAACAGTTCATATTATCTTTGTGGGTGCTAAAACGGAGTTTCTGACATCTATTATTGCGATATATTAGGGATCCAGACTCTTCTGCTTCATTTTTAAAGATGAGAGAAAATGACTTTAATTAAATAAAAAAAGGTTTGTTCATAGTTCATATTTAACATAGTGATAAAAAAAAAAACCAGATAGTACAAATCTAAATGTGTTCACTTTAAAATTAAAATTCTAATAAACAATTACATTTGCTAAAAACAAATATTGGGCTCGGGTTTGATATTTTGCGAATGGCCAAATGATTCTAAATTGAGAGCCAAATTACTAGATATGCTCTAGCCTAGTTCAACCTTAGCCTATAACAAACATATATGTAAGTAAAATGGGGTGAGCAATATTATCCTAGGAAGTGGTTCCATGTGGGTGGTGGATGCGCTGAAGTCTTCCGGCCCAAACCTATCAAGAAAAGGACCCCTGTTGGAGAGATCAGAGATCCGTTGAACCGCTTTCATAATTTTAAAGTGCAGCATGTGGGTAGAGAGGGGAATGAAGTAGCTTACAACTTGGCTAGACATGCCCAGCATGTTTATGGTATGGTGGTGTGGTGACACTTATCAACTCTAGACCTGATATAGCAATATGTATTTGTTGATGCCATGCGTATGATGGCTTCTTAATAATATTCAAGGGAGTTTTTGTATAAAAAAGAAAAAGAATAAAAGTGTCCCGTCATCTCACAC
Source organism: Umbellularia californica (assembly GCA_028538565.1). Taxonomy (NCBI): domain Eukaryota; kingdom Viridiplantae; phylum Streptophyta; class Magnoliopsida; order Laurales; family Lauraceae; genus Umbellularia; species Umbellularia californica. The sequence continues at coordinate 106,897,188 of JAPQWN010000001.1, forward strand.
TTTAACCTTTTTTAAGCACGGGCATGTTTGTAGTTTACAAAGGCCTCCTTTAATTCTATCCAAATCTAGAAAATTAGGAATGTGAATGGGTACCAGGTTTTCCAATTATTAGGAGCGTTAGTGTTTACGTGAATGCCCGGGGTTTGAATCCGGATATGTTACCTCTTCCCGCTTGTGCGGGCTCCTATGTAAATTTGCGTGGGCTTTCTTCTCGCTTATGCAGGGCCTTCTTTCCATTTAAGTAGGCTACTTTCCCATGTGTATGTGACCTCTCATTGGAGGGTTGGTACAAAAAAAAAGCTTTTTTTTTTTTTTTTTTTTTGCTATTGTCTTTAATCTTTCCTTTGTTTGAGAGAAGGTGTCCATAACTTGTCGTGGGAAAATGAAATTACTTTGAGTTAGCTTTTTTCTCTCAAATTCTCCAACCAATTGTCGTCCTGTTGATAAATAAGTTTCAGAAATATGAAGAATAGAGCACGAGGAAAATTAGTCAAGTGAATAATGATATAATGAATTCATTTTTCAAGTTCAGATTGCAGGCAAAAATTAATAAAACAAAAAAGGTCACATGAAGAATATCTTCTGAATTTGCTTAAATTTCAGAATTCCCACTAAACAGTATAGATAGAATTTGGAGCTAGAAACATCCCTTTGGCCTCTCCAAACGTGAACTTTATTTTACAAGTAATCGGCCATGCAAGCCAGTTGCAGCACCATTCTACTGATGGCTCAATAGTGAGGCACCTACCTCCCAAATGAATAATTAAGGATTAATACCTCACTGTAGCGCTGATGGTAAATTTATTGTGTGAGTATTTACAAGAGTAGGAAAAAAAAAAAACGTTTGCAAGACATTTATGTATGGTGGATCCTTTAAGTTGGTCGACCTTGCAATGTTGTCCAAAGGCACACCATTAATGACAAAACCACCCAAATAGATGGATTTATTGCCTGTCTCATGAGTAAAACCCCGGGGACCCCAAATTATAGAATAAATCTAGGATTATGATGATCATGACAATAAGACAATGATATAATGAATAATAATACTTTGATCTAGGGATGTAAATGGGTCATCGATTCTCCTATTACTCAGAGGTTCCGACTCGTTAAAAACTGGGACTGGGTCCTTATTTAGGTCCCGATTGGGTCTGTGTCCGGTTCTGATTCCACCTTGGCTCGGACCCGTGGATTCGAAACTCAACATATTACCTCTAGTTTTCAAAAATCTCTCATAAAAACCATATTATTTTTAATATCATTCTCTACCTAGACTCGGACATAGATCCAAACCCGTCCCATATATAGTTTTGGATCAAGTGCCAAGAAATCGGTTCCAAAGTTTTGGGTCCGGATCCGGTTCCACATTTTCCTTAACGGTTCCGGTTCTAGGTCCACCATGGACACGAACCAAAGCCTACCCGTTTACAACCCTACTTAGATCCATCCTTTGGGCTTGAAAGTTGGCCCTAATCTGATCTGTGCCCTGATATGATGATCTTGGCTGGGCTTATGATCGCACCTTTAAACATACACACCCAAGTCCCAATCCATATAGATATCAGGCCATAAATTAAGCCCGGACTCACGAAAGGGACTTAAAAACCACAGCCCATTTTAGATTCAGCCACCATTTGACAAGTCATGTCATGTTGACTCAAGCGATTCCAAAATTCGGAAGAGCAATTTTGTCCAAACTTAAATTGGTCAAAAAAAATTTCTTTCAAAACACCTGAAGATAAAGTGGGGGCCACCACCTCAAATTGCCTCTTTAGTGAATGGAAGATGTATTTTCCCCCCATTCACCAAACCCTATTTTCTCTCGTTGGTGAAAGCAAAATCCCTGTTACTCTAATCCCATACAGAAACCTACCTTCCCCGTTCAAACTGGGATCTTGTCTGCTTGGTGCGGTTCCCTCTGAGTGCCACTACCGACACATCTCAGTTTTATAACTCAGTTTCTGTAGTTTGGGAACCCATATATAACCGATTCCCCCGAAACTGTTACATTGCATAATTAGAAACAGAAGTAAAATAAAAAAAATAAAAATTATAATCATCTCCAATGTCGCACAATTTGACTTGTTAAATTTTTAACCCACCAATCAAACCCTAATTTGACCTATCAATTTTAGTAGAATCTGCATGGAACTCAGAAAGTGAAAAATATTGTACCAACCACTTTCCCTTTCGTTTTCAATAGTTTATGCATGGAATCTTAAGGTTTTTTATTTGGGTAAGAATGGAATCTTAAGTTTAATTTCTCCTTTGAACACTTAACTTCTGATGTAAAAGTTCCACTTCAATAATTAATTTATTTCTCCAAATCTTCACACCACACTAAGAATACAAATAAAAATTTATTTTGTATTGGCTTTTCCGTGTTTTCATCATGCATGGATAAATCCATGAGTCAATTAGTAAAGGGATTTTGATATATTAGCTCCCCTTAAAATCCAATTTTTCCAATATCATCACCGAAGTTCAAATGATGTCATAAGAGTCGTTTGACACTGGTCAACATTTTATTTAAATCTTCACACAACGCCCCCTTTTCTTTTGTATAGGCTTTTCCGAATTTTCATCATATGCACACGAAAACCCTCGAGTGAATTAATAAATGGGCCAAGTATGAATTAACTGACGGAAACCAAACCGATCCAACACATACCCACTTTCAATCCAAAATGGGTGTTTAGGGTGTTTAATCCCCTTAATAACAAAAGGCTCAGACCGGTATATTACGCGCCGAAAACTGTTACATGGACTACCATATGCTAATAAGACTATTGTCATCTTTTCAATCCAAGTGCGTCCTTTTTGTCTTAAAGCCTTTTGAATATTAGTAAGTGAGGTTTGTTTAGTGGGGGAGTAATGATTAATTTGTGGGATTTTGACGCCGACGCCACTTGTGAAAAATTCGGAATATGTTCCTCTCTTCCTCTACACATTGGCCCCCAATTTCCTCTTTCTCGGATGATAATGAGATTGATTACAGTACAAGATCATCAAACAAAACACCCACAAAAGCAACAGAGATATATATATATATATAAAGGCATCTTCCTCCCCACCCCCACGTATTTTCTATTTTCTACTCACGTCTCCCACTCCTTTTTGACGCCGTTTAGTGGAAAGCCTCTTCTTTTGACGCCGTCTCGGAATCTTTTTTCATGCGTGTGTGGTGGGGACAATGGGGCTGGTGGGGCCCACCATCACTGAGACGACGGGAAATACCTTTTGGATATAGATGGATGATGAAGTGTAGAGAGAGAGAGGGAGAGAGGGAGAGGTGGGTGGGTGCATTTGATACTCGATACCCGCACTAGCCAGCGTCTCTCAATGATCCGGGGCTTGAAAGGGATGGACAGCTAATGTGGAAATCATACCATGAGACCACCACCACCCTCCTCCTCCCCTCACATCAGATTCAGACCACTTCCGGCTGTGGCCCACCTTCATCATGTCTGGCATTTTCATCATGTGGGCCACACACCATTCTAACCCTCTTGATCTGGCACTTTGATTGCACTGAATTAATGTGAAAAATAGAGTTTGGGTAGGATCAGTTGAGCCAGCCATTTGATCAAAATCAGTTTTCAGTGACTATGAGGTGTTTTGGTTAGAAATAAAATCAATAATTATTAAAATATTTAAATATGTTTTTACTATAAAAAGATCCGGCTCCGATTATGGATAAAAATTATTCAAATTGCCAAACATCTAAATCCGCTAGGCTAGACTGGTGTACCAAAAAAATTATCTTAGTTCCTTTTCCCACCAATCACCTCGTAGTGTTTTTTTTTTTTTTTTATAAAATTTAAATTAGAGATTAATCTATGGTTGTAGCGCGGGTGGAAAAGGACTTGGGCGAGTGTGTGGGTGGGCGTATGACTATTTGTAAGCGTAAAAAAGGAGAAAGAAAAGAAACTGAATTGACTCGTGACTAAGTAAAGTCACCTTAATTTGTAGGGCGAAGTTATATATACAAAAAATGTTGTATGATTTTATTTTTTTTTATTTTTGCTTTTTTGGCTGTCTTCTTATTTTGTGTTTCTTAAACTAGTAGATTTATTAATTAGGCTTAACTATCTGGAATACATGTGAATTAATATTTAATATTAGTTTTTATTACTACTTAATTAATTTTAAGTGTTTTTAAAATAATTCAAATGAAAAAAAATGACATTACCAAGTGCCCATGTTGCCTCCAGACTCCATCAAGTCAAGTTTCTTTCAGTTGGGTGGGTCAAATCCAAGTCCCAAGTTTTCTAACACTGCATTTGAGGGGTATATATTTGCAACGATGCTTTCAACTCGTTGGTTCAGTCGAACTGGGGTTTTGCCTGATTGCTTAAAATACAAACCAAATCTTGTTGGATGGTCAGGTCCAATAGTTGGATTCAGATTAAGGCAATCAGTATTGAGAGACGTATTCAGATTTGGATCATCAAAATCGAGTTCAATCAAATCAGCCGGAAATGTAATGACAAAATGAATATGAACTTGAAAACGAAAAAGATGGGACTCGTTTGACTTGCTTGGATTCGATCTACAATATGAATATGACTTGCGTCACTTGCCTAGATTCCTTAAAGATAATAATTATAAAGCTCTGAATATATTTGAATTGAAAAAAAAGGTGCTATAAATTATCTATATTTTTGTGTTTTAGCAGCATTTTTTTTCTATCTCAAGTGTGTTGATTAAGTCATCTATTTGACTCAATTAAATGACCTTTACAGGTGCGGACCTAGGCACAGCCATGCGGGTGCGGCCGTACCCGTTAAACCATGATACGCTTTAAAGAGTCCAATAAAAATTATGGATCTATCCTTAAAATCCATGCGAAAATCCTCAATTTGTCCCCACAATCAAACTACCTTTTAAGGTTTGTACCCATGAAAAGAAAATCCTAGGTCCACCACTAGACCTTTACAATAGAGCTTGATCGAATTAGCCATAAGCATGTGTTGATGGTGACTTGAATTCAGTGGTTTTAATTTTATTTTAGATTTTCAGCTTATTTATTTGTTTATTATGATGTGATGATCAATTTGGAGACTTGACTACTCTTGAAAGGGTAAAATATTCAAAAGTTGGAATGATGCATAAGATTCTTAGGTAAGCTCGTGCACAAATAACTTAGGTACACACAACCCACATAATTTTTTTTTTCCTTTGATCAACTTGAATGAGACAGACTCAACCGTCCCCCTTAATATTATCGATCATGTTTTTGTTACACCAATCTGAATGGGATTGACTATTGGATTAAAATGAAAAAGGGTATACGAAAAAAATAGTAAACTTGAAGGCCATAGATCAAGGGGATTGAGATGATATAATGGACTTAAAATTTTATACATAGGTGGGTCACATCTAGATCCTTAAAACCCTACCTTTTCAAGAATAATTGTGGATTGAGGTAAGCCCCACAAAACTATGTACAAATTCCTTAGATGATCATGTGCCGTCCTGAAAAGCTCTTATATATATATATATGGGAAATATTCATATACATCTATCCCTCACCATTTTTGGTGAGGGACACCTCAATAGGAGAAGTTCCAAGTACAAAAGTGAGGAAGTGAGAGATGGGTGGGGGCCCTCACATTTAAGTTGGGGGTCCTTGCATTTAAGTTAATGAGAGTGGATATGGAAGTGAGGGCCCCCACCCATCTCTCATAAACTTGGTGAGAGTGTCTCTCATAGGAGCACATCTCATATATATATATAGGCCAGCTCTCTTAAGCTGAAGCTTATTTTATCGTATGCTGAAACATGGCTGGTCCCACAAATCAAAGTTGATTATGCTGATTTTTGCATGATGATTGTCTTCAAAATCAAGATAAATCTAATTAAAACTGAATTTTTCAGTTCCATTATGCAAAAAATAGATATAATCAACTTTAATTTGTGGGACCAGCACTATTCCAGCTTAAGATAAGTTAAGTTGCAGCTTAAGAGAGCACTGCTCATATATATATAAGGAAATATTCAAGTAAGAACTAGTTCTCACATATTATGTGAGAACTTTTTTGTGGGGCCCAACCAGCAACCCATCCAAACCTAGCAACCAATAGAAAACCCCTTGATAGTCACTAATCCCAAAGATTGGCACACATTCAAATGGATTGAACCGTTGGATCGAGGGTTGAATATTTTTTTGAATATGAAGCCATTAAACTTGTGGGACACGGATGAAGGAGTTAGGGGCATGGGTTTGGGGTCAAACTTGATACATGGGGTGGTCTCACATAAATCTTTCCATCCCCTTGGTCTCATCCCCAAATGGGGCCCACAATTGGGCCTCACAAAAAAGTTCTCACATAATATATGAAAACTAGTTCTCACTTGAATATTTCTCATATATAAATATAAATATATATATATATATTTACTATCGGAGGATTTCCAACCCTTTAGGTTGTGGACTAATCCCTCCGAGCCCAAAGGGAAGCTGAGTAAACTCCCATGTAGCCCCCCTTAGCCCCTTGGGAGATGAAAAGCTCTTATATTGAACTTTTATTTTAAAGGGAAAGATTAACTCAATAAGCTCTTTTATTTTATGGCACCTAATTAAGGATTGAGATAATATACACTAAAACTTTCCCGTCACTTCATTCTATGTACATGTTACCACTCTCAACAAACGGATCTCCTTTAATTATATAAGCAAATGGCAATAATTTGTAGTAATCTTAAGAATTTGATAAAATCGAAGACCTGAGTCATAGCAAAACTTGTTAAACACTTTTTTTTCCATAGCAAATGACTTGTTAAACACTTGATTTCTCATCAAAGCCTCCATATTTCTACCCAACCAAGTAACTCGTCCAAGGCAAGTTTTACCATCATGGCTTAGTAGTTGGTAAGTTGGTATCTAGACGTAAGACACCCATGAATTACATAAAATAGATGCCCTGAATAGCTGTATGACTATTGATCGACATGATACCAATTTGATGGTATGTTCCCTTGGTGGGGCCCACAACAAGGATTATCATGCTGATGTCACAAGGGTGGCATTAATCTTGGGGGGTCCTTATGAGTGGTCTAATTGATAGAGTTTTTGATGCTATCATTTCCTGTGCTAATAGTTTATAACCTTTTGCTAACATGCCTCATGTGCACTCTCTCTACACTGACCCCCTAATGAAGATAGTGATGATTGTACATTACAAAACAATTAAGCTAATCAATGGATCTTGATACCCTGTACCCTACTCTAAAATAATGTATACTTGTTAGTATTTTAAGTTTAAGAAAACACCTCTAACTTGCAATAGAAAAAAGGTCAGTGGTCCATGGACTCCCATTGGCCGAAAGCGACACGGTCCCACTCAAATTGATGAGGAACTCCATCAAATTATAGGGTACACATTTGTTCAGCTCCATGTCAGAGTCATCAATGATCATATTCCAAATTTATCATGATATTTAAGAAACATGTAGGTCAAAACGATAGTATCGTGACATTTTAGAATTATATAATGTATTTAGATTTTAATTATTTCAATATGCATTTTTAGAAAGATTTTCCTTATGATATCCCAAAAACAAATTAAAATTTTTTTTTATAGAAAAAACACATGATTGTCATGAGAAATGTTTGAATTGTGAAGACGTGATTTTAAAAATAGAGATGATTTATAAAGATCATTTTTATGGTGCTAACATCAACTTCTACCTTATTTTATATTTAAGTAGCTTTCTTCACTCAAGGATGTCAAATGCATGGTTCCTCTTTTTCTCTCCAAATAACTTGAATTGTACTTGATGCTAGTAATAGCAAAAGTTGAATTGATCTCAGGTGAGATTCATAATTATAACTTATTGCATATAACATTATTATCTATTTTGTGCTCCCACTAGCAAAAGCTTGTTTTCATGTTTGACTATTATTTGAATATTTGCGGGGGGTGGGGTTGCTAAGCTTGTTTGTTTACATTAAATTACAAAAGAATTGAATACATGAGGTGATTAAAAATAAAAATTAAAGGTGGATTTGAAAAAATGAACATCAAATAACATTTTCTTTTAGAAAAATAGAATTAAAAGAAGATGTTGTTTGATGCTCTTTTTTATTTTTTTTTAAATTCACATTTGATCTTCATTTTTAACTACTCATCTAATTATCTATTCACTTCCTATGTATTTTTACAAACAAACAGAACTTTTTGTATACGTAATTTTAAGTTTAACTATACTATTAGGATGTTTAACCTGGTTGGCTGTCCACTGATGACATGTTTTTTAAGATCTCCACTACAAGATAGGGTCTTTACACAACTAAAATTTAATCAAACGTCCATTGCAAAGAGCGAATCCACTGGATTCTTGTATCCAGCAAGAAACTGTGTTGCTAAGCTGTTGCATTTGATTCTTCTGAAGAGAAGCAAACCACCTAGAGGAGGGCGATTTTTGACAATTGTTTTTCTTTTCTTCCTTTCTTCCATTTGCTGTTTTATGGATATATACCTGAGCATTATTGTTTCCAATACATATCAACTCTCCGGCTGGAGAGAAATTGGTGCCAATTTATGTACCATTATGAGCTGCTTCGATCAAGCAAGGTGAGCTTCATATAGGTCAAATCAGGTGGTTGGCTACCTTAAACACTGAAGTACGATAGCATAAAAGATCATTTTCATCTGCAATTCCCACATCCAATTAGTTTGAGGACCACCAATGATTGGAATTTTGTGGGTTGTTATCATGAACAACCATTAAAGTTTAAATCATTTAAGACATTTTAAAAAAATCCAAAATGATATATATACACACACAGAGCTAATGCTCGAGGGACAATATTTCTCATGAGAGACAACCCACGGATCCCCCTTACTTACGCTTATGGGTCCTCTTATGATCAAGTCAATCACCTTATACTCCATTTACTCAATAAACCTGAATTTGACAATCTTCCAATTGTTACTGACCATTGTTTTAAAATCCTAATAAATAATGCCTTTAAATCTTAAAACTTGTGGCCCGTAGATCAATGTGTTAGGATGATCCACTGGTTGATTTGATATTTTGGACACTACTTAGGCCTCATCGAGATCTTTCCAACTCCCACCTCACCAAATTGGCATGGCCCTAGGTAGGCCCACCAAGTTGTCTTTTACAGAGATCACAACTCAAACTAGGTGAGCTTCATATAGGTCAAATCCAGTGGTTGGCTACCATCGACACCCAACTACAATAGCATAGAAGATCATTTTCATTTGGAATTCACATATCAAATTAGTTTGAGGACCACCAGTGATTGGAATTTTGTGGGTTGTTATCATGAACAACCATTATAGTTTATATCATTTAAGGCATTTTAAAAATAACATCTAAAATGTGAAAAAAATACTTTTACATAAAAATATGTATCTATAATATACGGCTGATGCTTTATAGTGAGAATATAGCTGAGAGACAACCTTTTTTTTGGTACCCCAGCCAAGGGGGTTGGGACCCAAGAGAGACTGAGAGAGCCCGCATACACACTGAAGGTAGCCCACGCAAGTAATGAGGAGGCCTACCAAGAGGGAAGAAAGCCCACACAAGTAGAAAATTAAAGAGCTCGCACAAACGGAAAAAGGTGATGTACTTGGGCTCAAATTCTGGATACTCAGAAAAGAACCGACGCTCCTTACCACTTGGGTAAGGAGTCTTTCTTGCCGTGAGATAACTTGGAGACCCCCTTCAATCCAATCACACTCAATACCCTCTATACAACCAAAGCCAATGAATTGGCAGAAGTCCAAATTTGACAATCCTCCCATTGTTTCTCATTCTTGCTTTAAAATCCTAAAAAATAATGTCTTCAAATCTTAAACTTGAGGCCCATGGATCAAGGTATTAGGATGATCCATTGGAGTTGATATTTTGTGTACTACTTAGGTCTTATTTAGATCTTTCCATCTCCTAACTCTCCAGACTAGCATGGTGCGCACATCCCAAGCAAGATGAGCTTCACATAGGTCAAAGTAGATGGTTGGCAATCATCAACACCAAACTACAATAGCATAAAAGGTCATTTTCATTTGCAATTCACACATCTAATTAGTTGACCACTAGTGATTGAAATTTGGTGGGTTGTTATCATGAACAACCATTAAAGTTTATATCATTTAAGAGATTTTTAAAATAATATCTAAAATGCTAAATCCATACACGTGAAATATATATATAAATATATATATATATATATATGAGTGATGCTATTGTGATAGTTACTCTCACGTTACTATGAGAATAAAAGGTGAGGGCCCTCACATTTAGGCTGTTGGTGTATAGTGCTAATGCTAAAGTGAGGATGTCTTCCATGACAAAACAACTCGCGAATCCTCTATTTTTTATGCATCTAAAACCGATCATCAGCAATCAAATCCCCACACTCACTACCCCCTTATGAAGTGGCATAAGCCAGGCCAAATTCAACACACATCCGGTTGTTAGTCATTGCTCTAATAAAATTTTCAAAGAATTTATGCCTTGTAAGACCTATTAAACGTTAGGCGTATAGATCAAGGAGTTAGGATGATTAATATTTTGCACACTATAAAGTTTTTTTTAGATCTTTCGATCCCCCATCTCCCCGTACCGGCAAGGCACCAAGTGGGCCCACAAAGTTGTCTATCATGGGAGAGCACAACCCAATGTATACATGTATAAATCTTATATAAGTCTCACAAAAATATCATGATAATACCATTTTAGACTTGCGATATTTTGTGTGGACCAAAGTAGCTAGTGGTTCTCAGGTTATATACTATACTTCAAAATAATGGTAGGCATGTGTTACACCCTGACCCGAACTAATCATGATTAAGGCTAATTAATTAAGATTAATGCCAAATAAGCACGAATAATTGAGTTAATGAAAATTAATAATCAAAGAGAGAAAAATTACTCTCAAATGATGCATTAAGCATAATGGAATGGACTTGAGTGGTATTGAGTGGATTAAAAGTAAGTTTAGAGTCAAATAAGCAAGGCCAAGGACTTTTTCGTAATTACGAGTTTACGCGTATTTCGTCGAATACGGAAATTCTTGATACCAACGCGTGTATCTCGAATAGTACGTTAACTTTCATAGTAGGCGTGTTTTCATTTGACCTCAAATGGACCAAGTGAGGTTCCATTTGACTTAAAGTGTGATAATGGCTAAGAGAAGGGGGCTTTTGTGTAAAAAGGGCCCTTATATTAGAATGAAAGGAATGAATGAACGATTCATTCGTTCATTCCATCGTCAACGAGCCTGAGCAGACCCTCCTCTTCTTCTTTCTTCCATTTTCTCTCCATTGGGTGTGGAGATTTGGAGCTTTATGAAGTGATTGGAGTGGAGTGGGCTATTCCATCCATCTTCATCTTCTTCCTTGAGTCTTCTTCCTCCCTTGTTGAAGAGAAAAACTTGGAGAAGACCTCAAGATTTCCTTCCATTGAACTACAAGTAAGTATTTGGAACTTCTAATGAGTTTTCAAGTTCTATTGAGTAGTGAGGGAAGGTTTCTAGCATAAATAGCTTAAGGGTCGTGCATTTCGATGTTTTATGGATTTAGGGTTGAGATTTGGGGATTTTGAGCTCAAGCCAAGCTATTAAAGAGGGCTTTGAGTGCATTGACTGCAAGAGGCAAGTATAAACACTCTCTTGTGATTATTGTTAACCATTGTAGAGTTTTATAGAATCTCTATGGATTGAATGTATAGTAATGGATATTAGGGGTATTATTAGTGAATGGATATTGTATGAGAAGAGAACTTGAAGTTCCAATGGTCATTCTCAAGAGAATGTATTGTCTTGGACTTTTATAAGTAGTTGAAAAGGGCTGGAGTTTAGGGAACTCAGTCTTCAGAAGTTGTTTCAGAACTTCTGAAGCTCAAAAATAGGATTCTGGGTGGGTTCCGGCTAGCCGCGAGGCTAACCGTAAAGCTAACCGCCGGAATCCATAAATGGGCGAGCTTCTGGAAAGCTAACCGCCAAAATTTCGGTTAGCCGAAATTGAATTTTCGGCTAGCCGCAAGGTGACCGCAAGGTGACCGTAGGGTGACCGAGAATGGAGACAGAGAATGTCAGCTTCTGGAAAGCTGACCGCGGGCTAACCGTCGAAATTCCGGCTAGCCGCCAGTCGAAATTCGGCTAGCCGCCAAGTAGGTTCCGGCTAGCCGCCAACTGAGTTGCGGCTAACCGCCGGGTAACCGCCGAGCTGACCGACTTTGGCCAACACATGAATTGTGAGTAAAAATTTGGCTAATCGATCGGACCTAACGGTCCGATCGATTAGGGGACTCAGTTTGAGTCCAGTGGATTTTGGATTTCTGGATTTTTGCATAAGTTTGGAGCACTCCTTGTGAGTATAAATGCTCCCGGATTAGTTCGACGACTAATCACGAAGTAAATTGAAACTATTGAGAATTAAGGATAGTGAAGGGAGAATTTCACAATTAATAAATTGGGGTCTAGACTTCCATAGACGTTAACTACGGGGACTCTAATGCACACACCAAATATAAATGTGATGCTCATCATGAATAACACGTGCATTTAGTACCGTTGGTTATATCTATATGGTTGTTTAGATTTAAGATAGAATTAAATGGAGTCATGGTTGTCTAGTGATTCCTTATTGTAACATTGTGCCCTAATCTAATGAGATTGGTAGCACTATTATTCCATTCCCTTGTTATTATGGGAATCTTGGAGCTGAATTGAATCCAGAGATGGATTGCTCACTGAAAAGTATTGACCCTCGAGTCTGGCACTACCTAGCTATTGTTTTAGAACTTTAAATGAGTTCAATGAATGAATAAATGAGACATATGTCTAATCCTACTGCAGTAGATGGATTTGGGGGCGTTCCGGAGCTCCGTGGTGATGCTAGTCGTCCCTGGCCCGGACACTAGTAAGTCCCACTAAATTCCGATCGTATCTATGGGTATTGATCGATGCCTTCCGTTTGGAAGATGAATCCTTCCTTTGAGGGAAGATGGTACTAATGAATCCTTCCTTTGAGGGAAGATGGTAAATGTAATGAAATGAATGCTATGGTAGTGGCCACCCTATACATGTCCATATGATTGACCTTCGTGTCGATTTATTGTTATTGTAGGAACTTTCTAGACTCATCTAGGATTGGAACTGTTATTGATATATTGAATGAATCTAACTCATGAATTAACATGCTATTGCAAGAATTGTTTATATATTGTTGAACCGTCGTGTTCATTAGTGTTATTGATGGCATTACAGGCTCGTTTGCCATTGCCGGTGCGGCAGCACCCCAGGCGGGAGCGGAGGAGACCGCTCAGGTTCCTCCAGGAGGACTGATCGAATGGAATGGCCGGGATACCCTTTGACACGGGTATCCGCGTGCGAGAAAGAATATTACATTTTTGGAAATATTTTGTGAAGTCATTCTTTTGTATAATCATTTTGGGTTGTAATTAATGGTCATTGATGTAATTAATGATCGTTGCACAAGAATTTTGGACATGCACTATTGATGGGCAAATGATGGATAGTACACATGTATAAGGAACATTATTTTGTATACATGTACATCTTAATTGCTATTGTCAAATGAAATCGTTTCCGCAGGTTTGTGTAATTAACAGGTTTGTTGAGATTGTTATCCCTTGTGGATTTCGTTTTAACTTCGGTTAATTCGGGATTTACGGGAGTAAGTATGGGATCACGGCTCGGGGTTACCGGATCTCGGGCCCGGGTCGTGACAGCATGTCTTTTGAAAAGGCTATACCGGAATGATAACTTGGTGATTAGGTTATAGGAGAAAAATACAAAAAAGTATGTGTAGGTTTTTGTTATTGTAGTCCCTCCTCTCAACTGGTCTCGAAAAAAAAAAAAAAAAAGAGTATACATATAGTTCTTGTTATCGTAGTTCCTCAACTCAACTGGTCCCTCCCTTCTATACTTTCTCTTTACTTTCCCACTAGGTATCATTTCCAGATGACTTTTGCAAGTTGTAAGTACATGATACAACTTGTAACTGCTGTTACGTGAATTATACATTTCTCTATCCTTCCAAAGCCAATCCATGGAATCATGACCCCGCTATTATTCCAACGCTGACTCAAAAGGTCGATATATCGGCCGACACGCGCGATTCGGTCTTGAACGGAAATAACACGGGTGCATGTCCGACACGCCGTTACGCTATGAGCGTAGCATGACGTTAGCGCGACGAAAGGAGGCATGGGACGACCGGACGACTCCCGAGAGGCGCCACCACCACCACCACCACCACCAAAACCGCCGGCGGCGGCGGTGATGTTTTTGCCGAGATGCCCCTTCGATTGGAAACATCTCACGCTACGGTATACAGAAGGAAGAGAACCGTTGGATGAAAATGGCCCACCTAGGATGATGTAAGAGTTTGGTATTGACTTGATTGGAGAGAAGTGGTGGCCTACTGTAACAATGATTCAAAGGTGGGCCCGGTAGAATTTGGCCCACTATCAACATTAGAGGTTTGAATGCCCATCATTGTTGCCTTATTGCTAAGTCTCCCAATAATTTGCAATTTGGGTCACATCAATTTCAATCCAAGGCTGGCTCTCTATAGGTTTAAATATAAATAAATTGTGTAAGTTTTTAAGATGTAAAAAAAGTGAGCCTGTTTTGTTTCAGACCTTAAAGACTTAATTGGACTATTTGTTAGCCCCTTAATAATATGATACAATGAGAAAGCTCTATTTCAAAATGGAGAGGTTTGGGTGATTTGGGCTGCAGTTTTAATACATATAATGAATGATCTATGAGTTTTTAGTTTATCTTTCAAATTGTTAATCATATAAGGCTTCACACTTACCTGGCCAATTTTGGGATGCGTTTCAGTCTTGTGTGCCCTTAGGTCTGATTTTCTGCTATGATATCTTGAACAGCTGGACCTGAACTTATGTCCAAAACATTTGCCTGACAAACTGAACTTGGGCTGTAATGTACATTCGGGTTTTAATATTAGCTCCTTTAAGTAAATGGGCTTTGGTTTCACAATATTTGGCTTAGCCTTACTGATCATGAAATGCCCTAGGCCAAGTGACTCAGAATCTTAGTAGGGTCTTATGAGCTGGGCCAGGACTAGGTGAAGCTTTTCCATTAACAGGCTGTTTAGCCATCAGGTATAGTCTTTGGGCCTAGATCTACATCACGGGTGCTAAAATTTGTCCTAGCCAAATCTATTTGCAAAATGTATATGATCCTTTGGGCTTACTTGACAGGCCAGGCTGATCTGTGCTTTTAAGCATACAAAAGTCCCAAGCGACTATTAGACCAAAAAAGGTTCGTAGGTCCAGCTTACTGGCCTAAATATACAGCCAACTGCAGGTTGGTCTCGCGTTTGCTCGGTCAAGTTCTAATAAGGTCCCTACGTCCAAACTCGTAATAGTCCACCATACACAGGATGAGAAAACACATAATCAGTTAAGGAACTAATTTCCATATCATTGTAGATTATGTCGTCATCAAGGCCCTCCTCTAAGGGTAACCATCCTGACCCTCAATTGAGATTTTCTTAATAAGCCTGAGGGCTGTTCTATTAACAAAAGCTCTTACTTCATAGCAGTATGTAATTTTTTTTTTTTTATTAACGTAAGGTTTCCAATCCTTTGGGCTAGAATAATCCATACAGGGTTAGGAGAGAAAGCCGGGTAAAATTCCCTTGTAGCCCCAGTGTAGTAGTGCAGTTTTGAACCCACAACTTCTGAAGCCAACTGAGCTACCCCTCGGGGTTATGGCAGTATGTAAGGTAAGCACACAAATCAAATAAGCACACAAATCAAAGGTTATTAGAGGGGTATTTTTTTACTAATTTTAAAAATATAATCTTAACTATAAAATAGAAAATGCTTAAGAACAAGAGGTTGTTTGGTTGGTTGGGTACCTCATTTCTGACATAACTACCTAGTATTTGATCGCTAGTATAACGATAGCAAAAAACTACCTAGTATTTGATCCCTCATGAGTCATTGCTAAGGCTTCTCATCCCATGAGAGCAGACTTCTTTCCATGGTTGGAGCCTCTCATGGATTCAAGCTCCTTTAGCTGGGTACCCCAAAATATAAAAATAAAAGAATGGCTTGCAACAATGGTGACAGAGGGTGGAGGGTATGTGAATTTGAAGGCAAAACTGGGTCCACTATATTAAGTATAATTAATAAGATGTTAGATACAACCAACAAAATGAAGTAAAGCTTGTACAATTTCATTTTTATATATAAAATTATATTATTCATTTTATTTTTAAGTCTTCATAAATATTAAAGGGTGTTAGACTTATATTGTGCGGATAGGGTAGTGGATCCGCGTATGTCAAAGTGATTGTTGCGCTTGTCACTTGGAGAGATGTTTTTTTGCTAATTTTCTACTTCACATGGGAGTGGAACATCAAACATGAATAGAGGTGGACCCAAGTACAAGCATGTTGGTGCGGTCGCACCCGTTAAACCATGGTGCACTTCCAAAACCTATAAAAAAATCTTGGATCTACTTCCAAAAATCCAATAAAAATCATGGGTCCATCCTGAAAATCGTCGATTTTCCTTTAAAACCAAACTACCCATTTGGGTGTGCACTTCTGAAATAAAATCTTCGGCCGGCCATTGATAATGAGAGTAGAGGATTGACCCCAAGTCACCCTCCTTGATATGTGGACACCTATGCCACTAAACCTATTGGTGGAGAATTTCTTTTTACGCTTAAGAGAGAACTCTGGCTTATACACTCTTCTATAGAATTGTTATATTAGGGATAAACCTCTCTTATGGCGGGAAGATTTGTTCAAAATGTACTTAAATCAACCCACTTGATTTAGAGGAATAACCATCAGGAGGATTCGCACTTCAAATTCAATTACCAAACACCCTACGATATAAATAATCTCTAGAACTTAAACAAGCTCTTGAATTAACAATTTTCAAACCCGATTTGGTATTCTTTATGACTCATAGTCAATAAGTACAGTGGTTGGTATGTCATGACTTTTGAAAAGCTTTCTACGCTCTGATTGGGAGTCAAAATACAAAGGTACCTGTCAAAATTAAATTGAAACTCTTCTGCTATATATAATAGTAGGTTAATGTGGGGTCCATGGTCAAAATTACATTGAAGTCTTTCCACTATGATATATAATAGTTGGCAATGAGAGTTGATAATAGTGAAGATTAAGAGGTTATAATCAAAATTGATTTAAAAGCCTTCCATAATAATTTAGAATAATTGTGACCACCCTTCTATGAGAAGCTTCACTAAAATATATCTTTTTGTACAGGGTGGTGAAAAATAATCGTAAAATGAACAGTCCTGAGCATCATTTCAGGCATTTGATATGACAATTGGCAACATATTTAACCTAATACTTTTCATATGAGTAATTCACAGTTGGAAAAGAAACAAAGTAAAAATAAACTCCAAAGTTATCTTGTATCTTTTATTATATAATAAGGGTGTCCAATCTCTTCGAGAATTGACTACTCCCCCTCCCCGGTAAGTTAGGCTTTTACCTAGACAACTATCCCCAGGCTCTAAAGAGAGCACACCACGAGTTTGAAACTGCAGTCTCCAATTTGTCTTTGGGATTATTGCCACTTTGCCGGTCTCCAATTTTTTAACCGTGGTCTTAACCAACTGAGCTATCTTGTGGATTATTGCCTTGTATCCGGTGAGGTTAGAGGTGCCACCATCTGTACTGATTTGGATCCTCTCTAAAATAACCCTTTTGATTTTTCTTGTGTTTCCTTTCTTTCTTTCTTGGTTACCACTCTACAAAGGAGCATAACAGATTATTTGTATTCTGTTACTAAGCTAAAATCCTGGGTTCACGAACGGTTATTAATTAATTGGCAGACCTGACATGGTTGAATTGCAAGATCCGCTAGATCTTCTCTTGTTGCGATGAAAAATGGCATATTCATTGGACACTGAGCTTTAATTCAAAGAAAGATTAGATAATGAAGGAGATCACATTAATTATCATCTATGATGCGTGGGATACGGTTAGAGCTTGAATTTATTGAACATATATATGTGGTCATTTTTTTTTTTTTTTTTTTTTTGATAACGTACGGTTCCTAGTCCTTTGGGCCAGAATAATCCCTACGGGCCCAGGAGAGAAAGCAGGGTAAAATTTCCCTGTAGCCCCAGTGTGGTAGTGCAGTTTCGAACCCACGTGGTCATTGAGCATCTCTTGTTTCATAATCATCATAGACGATGTATAAGACACTTAATCCTGGGTAATTTTTTATATTCCCAATTAAATGGATCAATTGCATTGTCATCTATGGTCTCATCAACCTTTGCAATGAACAGGAGATAGCCAAGTGGTTGGGACTTGGGAGCTCTGTTCTCACCCAATTGCCAAGGATTTTATCTTTGGGTATTATAAAATGCTATGGAATTTTGTTTTATCAATTTTTTTAATTTTCAATTTTATTGTGGTGTTATTGCAATTTTCTTGTGATAACTTTTGATGATATTTTCAAAGTATCATCAACGTCAACAAGGACTATATCATTGTTGGTAAATATCAAAATCGTCTTTATCATGTTATGTAATGGGTCCATCCCCAGTCCTCCAATGGGTTCATAAGTGTGGGTCCAAATCTAGACCTGGATCAATTGGGCCCATACCATCATTTTTCCTGTTCTTGGTCCTTATTCAGGTGGGTTAAAAAAGTCCTCACAGAAAAGTACAAGCAGCAAACGTGAGAAATAGTCGAGTGATTTTGACCAGGTGAAGTGAACTGAAGTGAGAGAGCTCCTTAATCCCAGAAGAAGCGCTGACTACCGCCAGTAATATTAATATACAAACCACAACCACAAAAGCAGTAACGTGCGAGGAAAAGTTGACTTTTTCTTCCAACGTCTTGCGGTATGACAAAGCCATATGCATTCAGGCTTCGAACTATGAGATATGATTACTTGAATCTCTCACAAACCTAACTCGGGAAAAAAAAAAAAGGGAGGGAGTTGCTTCTCTGTTTTGAGTTTCCCAAGCCATGTATAATCTCTGGATTAGTGCACAGGAACCCCATGTCTGGTGCCTGGCTTTTTGGATACATGGCCACGTGAAAGACCCCTCTCTCTCTCTCTCTCTCTCTCTCTCTCTCTCAGAGAGAGAGAGAGAGAGAGAGAAGGAGAGAAGGAGAAGGAGAAGGAGAAGGAGAAGAAAATACAAATAGGAATTATAGTAAAATTAGAGTTATAGAAAAGAGAGACCGGAGAGAAGGGCAGAGGTTCCCGTGCATGTGGAGAAAGGAAACTCAGATAAAACCGGCAAGGTTTGAGTGTTTGTGTGTTGAATTGGGACATGGCTCTTGAGTGTGCTCTTTTCCAAAGCCATGTGGGTCTGATTTCCTCAGCTTTTCCTAGCACGCATGCCCCTCCAATCCATCAATTCAATGTAGGCAATTCACACAAATATCTCATGGTTCCTTGATCTCTTAATCCAATCATGAACAAATCTTTGGAGCTAATATATCTTGGATTAATACCAACAAAAACAATCAATCACGCAAACTTTTTTTTATTTTTTTGGTTTTATGTTAGGTGCATTAGTAAAGACGTTCATGCATGTATATACAGACATGTGCATGTGAGGTTTGTCTTGACATTCAAAAGGTTGTCCCGGCTAAGTTCATTAGCATAGCAATGGCTGAGGTCACAAGTGTTTCATACTTCAGTCACCTCTTAGCCAACAATTCAAGTCAGAAAAACTAAAGCCAATCCTTCCCCTCATTCTCAGTCCACCACAATATATATATATATATATATATATATATAGTAGTAAGTAAAAGTTAAATTGATTATTTTACTCATTAGGGTGTAAAATGAGCTGCCAAAACAAGGAGTCCTTTCATTAAAATCAATGTGTTTCTATGTAAGGATAAAGCAAGTCTCACAAGACAAGTACTCTTCTTTATAACCATGAAGTAATTCGATTAAAGGGAAATGATATGGTGTAGAAAATAGTAAAAAATTGATATTGGTGACTCATATCATGATCTCATGAAGAAGTGGACTGAATAAACTTGGCTCTTCTTAGGTAGTGGTGGATGAAGAGGCCCAAAGTGCATTGAGTTGTTTAAGTGGATAAAGGATTCATGAGAATTTCAGACCTTGGGTATCAGCCCTTGTGATTTGTGAAGTTGGGAACTAAACACGAAAAAATATGGACAACTAATATCTTGCCATCACCCTAGTAATTCAAATCATGGAAAAGTCAATGCCATCCACATTGCTGCAATTCACTCTACATTTTTAATAATTTTTCAATAGAGCCTATTTGACCATAAATTCCTATATATTTAATTTGAATGTATTCTAAGCAGACAAATATGTTCTAATGGATTGATATAACATATGGATTCTCATTAGTATTGTTTAAGGCTTCCGCATATTATTGACAAACACTAACCACTACTTTCTATTGTAATTAGGATTCTTTTTCATGGCAAGGCAACAAATGTTAATTCTATGTGATGTCAGGGTGTGCATGACTTGGTGGCTTAAAAGTCCAAGCAGGTTGGGGGAAAAGCAAACAGAGAAGATTAGGATGAACCAACAAGGAACTAAATGTTCAGAAGAGAAGAGAACATGACAATTTCAGTCACCATCATCCTTCGACTCTGTGTCTTCATTTCACAATACAAATCTAAAAGGACCTGTTTAACAGAATCAAAGGCGCAAAATCCTTTTCCCACTCATATACATGGTGCGACATCCTTCAAGTTTAAAGAACCTAATCCTTCAATCTGTCAAAGAGGCAAATGTTAGATGGCCAGATGCTGGATATCAAATAAAGTTTCATAGCAAATATTGGTCGGCTATCACATTCTGGTTCAAGAAATTATTGGGGTCCTTTTCCATCCACAATCAGATTCAATGAGATCAGCACAATATGAACAAAACCATGGGACCCGCGAACCGCCAAAATTGCAAATGTAGTTATCCTGATAACATAGGAAGGAGATGATATTGTGATAATCTCAAGTATTATGTTTTTATTGTGATATTATTCAGAAAACATCGTGGCATGGTTTAATGTAAAAAAAGAAATATTTTTTTAACATTGAGGTAGAAATAAAATAAAACAAAGGACTTTGAGAAGAAAATACTTTAGAAAAGTAAAATGTAACCGTTATTCATACTGATACAGAGGTATAAATAGTAAGTGGGATGTTTTTATCATAGCTTGCCCACTTTTTTATTTAAACTTGGGCTAAGCAAGCCAAGCATTGGAGTTAACTTAGAATTTTCTTCTTTTTCTTTTATAAAAATTTTAATAAATTATAAAAAAATTAAGATAATAATAGATACAATAAAATAATTCCGGAAAAACTTTATGATCTAATCGATTATATTTTAGAATCTTTGATGATGATCATGATGGCGATCCATCCACCATATTAAATTAGGTCAATTATGTTATTTTCATGTTTTAGTATTGATAGTAAGCTCTTTATTCCTCACAGCTTGTGTTTGAATCATTCTCTCTCTTTCAAAAATATCGCAATAAATCTCTTATAAGACATAATTTTTATTATTTTATCTTTTTCTTGGATCCTCCCATAGATTTTCAGTTATATACTGATCATCACTAATCCTATCTTCCTGTTTGTCGTTCCAAGTGCCTTCTTATTTTCAACATAACCTATGACATGTATGCTTATGTGAATCAAAGGCTCTACCCAGTGAATAATTATGCGTACAATAAAGAATTTCAAGAATTACTTTCTTCCCATAATTTCACCGTAACATTCAATTGAGAATTGATCTCAATTTATACAATGAAGAGACTCTAATCAACAATTATTTAAAATTCAAATTACCTAAAATCTCTAACAACCAAACTAATCATTATCTAAGATACTAATCTCTAACATTCCCCCTCAATCACAGAATCTTTTCATAGGAAAGATCTGTGATTGTTCACCTTAAAAATAGAAACCCTTGATCTCAAAATAAAACATAAATTCTAAATATTTTGCAAAAATGATCATATCTTCTTCTTGGGGATCACCATTCCGACTGTGGATCCATCATTGTCGCAACCCGCTCCCTTTGAGTTTGTCGGTGCCGCTGGTCCACTAGATCAGATCTGACATAATCTCTTTCAAAAGTTTTGATCGTATAAACTGAGATTGAGAAGATCATAAGGCTTGATTGAGGTGATGATAAGAAGGGAGATGATGCTGATTTTCTTTATTGAAATAAAAAAAAATTGACGGTGATAATTGCGGAAGCAAGATCATACCTAGCTTGATCGTAAGATCATCGCTAGGCCCACGCTCTGATACCATAAAGAATTTCAAGAATTACTTTCTTCCCATAATTTCACCGTAACATTCAATTGAGAATTGATCTCAATTTATACAATAAAGAGACTCTAATCAACAATTATTTAAAATTCAAATTACCTAAAATCTCTAACAACCAAACTAATCATTATCTAAGATACTAATCTCTAACATACAAGTCGATCTAGAGGGAAGAGTCTATACCTAAAAAAGGAATAAAAAAGTTCTAAAGGGCAGAGGGAAATGACATGGGTATCCCTAAGGTCTTTGATGAAACAGAATTATTCCTCCGAGTGAAACATGCTAAACCTACACAAACGCACGGCTGGCAAATCTGAGGTGGATTTTGTACATAACATGTAGGGAGAAAATCCACAACTTATGCTGCTCCACCAACTTCGTTCCAAGGTGCGTGGGTAACAATGGCATTAATTGAGTATGGAGCATATGATATTTTCAGTCACCATTTTCCTATTGATCAATATATTTGATTCAGACCACAAATTCAATAAAACTATTTCAAAAGACTTATGAATTCAGCTGATCACTGGAACAAAATCTTTTATATTGACCCTAATCCGTCAATCGATAGCAAAAAAAAAAAGACAAAGAGCCTAATTAAGATTTTACATAAAGAGAGAATATAACATTTTCAATCACCATTGTCTTACTAATTTATTAGTACTATTAAAAGATAAATATATATATATATACACACACGGGAGATGCTCTTACGAGAGACATCTCTTGACCTTAAATGAAAGATTGGTGAGGGCGACATCTCTCTTGACCTTGAATGAAAGATTGGGTGAGGTAAGCTGTTGGCATTGGATATGGATGCAAGGGCCCTCACCCAATCTTTCATTCAAGGCGAGAGATGTCTCTCATAAGAGCACCTCTCATATAAATATATATATATGGGAGGTGCTCTTGTGAGAGACACTCTCACCTTATTATGAAAGATAAAGGTGGGGGCCCTCACATTTAAATTGTTGACATTAGATATAGATGTGAGGGCCCCCACCTTATTTCTCATAGTAAGGTGAGAGTGTCTCTCACAAGTGCACCTCCATATATATATATATATATATATATATATATTTGTTGTGAAAGATGAAATAAAAATTCTTTAGATTGAGCGTAACCCTTCAATCAATAGCATAGAAATTATAATCAAGTAGAGTCTGGATCCTTTGAGATTATGAGACAACTCCTTAGTTGACAGAGTGAAATTCTACCGTGGGCCCCACCCAATGAAAATCCAAATGACAAAAAAATGAATACCCTCACGGTGTATGAGATGTCCTCAAATTTTATTGTAATAGTAGATAGACACACCAATAAGATTAACATATGATGAATAATGGTTAATAAATATGATTAATATAATGCATAAGATTTTATTAATCTCATTGTTAATCATAGCATCAATTTTAAAAGGGGCTAACTCTAATTAGAATTTTATTAGGCAATTGTGAGGATGTTTATTTTGAACGGTTTAGATCTTCAACAGGTGAACACATCATGGAGTTCCACTTCTTCGACTCAAAAGAAATGAGACTCAGAGAAGGTGAACCATGTACAGGTGTGGAAATTAATACTATAACAGTGATTTTATATAAACAGAGAATGTTGAATGGCTTGCACTTTTCAATTTGGGAAGTGATTTGGGACATCCATTTTGGGTAGACATTTTTAGCCATCAAAACCCTCCGTAAGTCTTAGTTAGATCTGCCTATATGATAAGATCTGGGGGACCCACTTCCATGAAATGGATAAGTCCCTATATTGCCTATTGTTTCATGCATTCCAAACTTCTGCCTCGTCATCTTCATCATGGCGATCAATCTTAAAGCCTTTTTTTTAACCAATCAAGGGAGCGGGACTTATGAGAGAGCCCCGCATGAAGATCCTAGCAATCGAAATCCTAAACAGTTAGGTGGGAAATGAGGTACTCAACCAAGTGTGGATGCAGCGGTGGTTTTACATTTATCAGCGGAAAATTACAACCGCCGTTAAAAGTAAATTTTCTTGTAGTGTGGGGAATTCCTTGTTATCATCTCTCTCCAAGCTTGTTTCTTCTATCATATGTGATCTCGTAGGTTCTATTTTTGTAATAGACTACATTTAATGTATTCTCTAGTTTTCAGAAATTGTAAGTCGTAGCACTTCAAGTCTTTGTGTTGTTGGTTGAAGCCTTCTCAGATAACATTCTTTGAATTTTCTTCCATTCAGACATGGATTTCTTCTATGTACTCATTCATAATTCAATTCTTTCAAAATTATGCCATGTATTAAAATCGTTTTGTTTCTACTACTTGTATCCTACAAAATAATTATGCTGATTCCATGCACCAACACAAGCATGATTAAAAGAAATAGGGATTTTTTTATTAATTTTTAGCAGAGAGGAGTCACGAGAATATTAGGACAAACCACATAAGGCTACCGGTCAACATGTTCCTTTCATTGCATAACATCAATATCAAACAAAGTTTTAACATTATCCATTTGACAATATCAAAGGCTGCTTAAGTTAAACAATGCGATGTAAATCAACCAAACATGAAGAACACTGAACCTTACTCAATGGAACAGTTTTGATAAATTGAGCAGCGATGACGAGCATAAAAGGAGAAATATTTGATGATTGCTATGTTCTGATAGAGCAAATTATTTGGGTCATCTAGCTATTATTTACGATGGGTCCAATCAAACATATGGCTTTTGTCACAAACCATGTGACCAACTAGTACCTGGTAGATGACCATGGAGTTTTACACCACTGAGGTCAGTATCATTCTCACTAACAAGGCTTATCCTTGTTTTTAACAGCCAAGGTGCTGGCTGGACCCATGAGAGACCGGACATGCAGGAGTAAACTCCAACCATGGGGAGAAAATCAGCTGCACATGCATAGAGGACCCCTGCACACACAAAGAGAGAACACGGAGATCAAACCCTCTACAGTAAGGTGAGAAGAGAAATACCGAATCAATCTGGTATCCCTATGTTCAACAAAGCTTATATTAGTTATTTGGACTTCACTTTCTTCTGCTTTCCAACACAATCGTATTAACACTACATTATCAGTTACTCTTCTGGCTAAAAATGTCTCTTTTGACTACTTTAAATTCTTTTGGTCTTTCAATGGGTGAAAGTTTTTAGCCATCTTTTGACTATCACTCCACCGACTAAAACATTTTTCTAACTTCCTCTCAAAATTTTACTTGTTTCCTACAGCCCGTAACAAAAGTTGAGTTGTATCAGTTTTCTAGAGTAAACGTTGTAACGTTCTCCAACTGACCTGACCCATAACAAAAGTTGAGTCGTATCAGTTTGTTAGAGTAAACGTCGTAATCATCTCCAACTTCCTCCACTATTTGTGCCAAAAGTACTTTCTGATGTATTGATTCCTCATATGCACAGATTTCCCAGTTGTATGCTTAATAAATGATCTTACAAGTTAAAGAATTTCATCCTCATTTCCAAGTAGCAGTAAGAACTCTAGTTTTGATGCATGCATGTGTGGACTGAGGGATGTCCCACCGAGACACTTGCATCCATGAAAGCAGAGCCTAGCACCATTTTGTAGAGCTGAGCCCATCTCCTCCCTCATGCAGTGCCTCCAGGGCTTGTCGCACACCTGTCTGCTGAGAGGGGATTTAATGCAGATCGTTGTCTATAGATAGACAGCAAGTGGGAAGCCATGACTGACTCCCTAGGCTTAATGGGAAATACCCACATATCAGTTCCATCAATCATTTCAAGATGAAGCTTCCAGCATTTGATGATGCAACAAGGAACTGTATTTGGAATCATGTGGCCGTGAATAGCCCTTTGCATAAAGTGAGGTTTGAGCATGGGTCCTCCTATTTTCTGTGGTCAAGTGAGAAAAAAACCATTTTAGCAAGGACAGCCGTTCGATAGATGCTAGTAGGGCAGACCCCACCCCACCCCAAGTACATGAACCAGTCAGGATGGATTACGTAGATCCTCAAGATATGGCCAAATTTTATTAAATGCTCTCTCTCTCACTCTCTCTCTCTCTCCATTAGTTTTGCTCTTGACTTGGCTGTGAAAGGTCAGTCCACTGCCCCACACACACTTTAGAGGGCCCAACTCCACATGATAATGGAAGTCCACAAACTATTATGCCACTGGCTTTGTCCAAAAACACCAATTGGCCTTTTCATCTTGGAAACATATGATATACTGAAAAATGCCACAAACTATTATAGTGGCATTTGCTACCTGGAATAATCCGGCATTATGGTTCTGATGGCACAAATGATAAGTTGGAGAACACACGACTGCTATGGGTATCCCCGTGTTCACAAATAATTATCCACTGTATTTTTCTGTGATCAACAAATTCATTCACATCACAAGAACCAGTCTTTAGAGGGACTGACAGGGTATCCCCATTATATTTGACCCAACAAAACGCATGCACCAAGTAAATTTGAGGGGTGTTGAAAACACAATGTGGGGAGCAAACCCCGGCCTTATCCCAATGAACCAATACACAGGCGGGTGAACTTATTACATATAAGAAAATATAACTTTATAATTCATATACGCTCAATCCAGCAATACATATCACTTAGATTGAAGTGAAGTATTTTAACATTTACTAAAACAGAGGGTGTTTTGATATAAATAAATTTGACCACAGAAAGAAAAATCTCACTAGCTACGCTGTGTGCCAAGTGTGCCATACTTCTCAATTGTCAGTACCATATTCTGCTACGCTGTGCCAGACAGTTCTATAAAATAGATATTGCACAGTATATTATTTTTGTATGTGGGTGATTTTTCTTGACCACATAATTCGATCATGAAATTGAATAAATTATGAATGGTCCTGTTGATGTAAAATGCATGCTCTCCGGTAATTACTATTACCGTTATGAAACCATGGCCATCTATGTATAAAATTAAGGCCCTTTTGGTCGCATGCATTTGGGGATACCTGTTCTAGAGAATTTGGAGAATTCCAAGTGCTAACCCAAAAAGGAGAATTCAGATATCGCAAGGACAGCCGTTGCATTCTTTCATGAATTCTCAGAGAAGTTGAATTCTTGACAAAAATGCTTTCAATCAAGAAGGCCATAAGGACCATTTGTTCACAGAATCCTAGTTGGAGAAAATTTTGATTCTCCATATGCCATCGTCCTACAACAATTATTCAAATTTTCCCTATACCCCCAACATTCAGATGCAAAATTTTGAATTATTAGAAAGGCCAAGAAATACATTTTAGGAGGTTGAGTGTGAATTCTATTAATTAAACAAGGACTTCTAGAGACAACCATTGATATTTATTAAAATTTCAACACACAAGAGTCTCATAAAAAATATATACCTTCAAACTCTGCCGTAGACGTTTGTTTCTTTCTTGGCTTGCAGCATGGAGCTTATTTTCTGGCCCCAAAGCCAGCATGCTGAATGTAGGCCAATGTATGCACGTAGCCTGACTATAGTCTGGGGCCTGATGTGACATATCAGTCAAAGGCACATGAAATATTTAAAACGAGGTGGGCTTACTCCTATTACATCTAGGGCTTCCAGAGAGCATGTGCCATCGGTTTCACATCTAGTGACAAATGATATGAATCAAGTTTTAGCCATATTCCTAAAATTTTGAATGCTGCGGCTCATATAACAGCTAAATACGTAGAATTTTGAATGTTGATGCTAGTATAACGGCTAAATACTATCAATCTCAAGTTGATTTTTTTTTTTCATTTTTTTTAAAGAAGAACTCATTAAAATCAAACAAAAGAACAAGGGAACACTATAAAAAATAATTACAAGAAACAACCAACTGAGCACTACAAACTAGGAAATGGAAGACATCCTAACCCTGTCACTGTTATAAGTATTTTTTTTCTAAATTATGGGCAACCACATTCATAGATCTTGAAATATAAAAAACCCCAAAACATTCAAATGATAAAGCCTTCATAGAGATCTATTGCAAGGTCTATTGAAAAATAGCGTCAATAGACCAATCCGAGTTGCCCTTAATTGCTTGCACAACTTCAAGAGCATCCATCAAAATATGGACTTTTGAAAAACACATTGCCTTTTGCTTCCATCATGGCCGAGAAAATGACCCTCGTCTCAGCATCTTGAGCTGTTGTTTTTGAGTGGTGTGCGTGTAACTCCTTTGTGGAGTGGCTGCTACTATAGCCTCTCTATTGATGGTTTTTTGTTGTTTTCTTTTGTTTGTTGGATTGCGGCTAGTTGAAATGGGGAACACAGTTGCAAATAATAATTAGTCTGCAACAAAATGTGTCACAGTACCGGACAGCTTTACCTGCCTCTCTTTGGCATCCAATTCTAAGGTTCAATCGGATACTGATAGTACTCATGGATACAATACGCTACGCAAGGTGTCTTTGTTTGCATGAAAGTAGTGTTTGAACACTCGGTCTCCACCACCATTGAGACGTACGGGTCAGTGGAGACTAAATTATTAGTGAGCCCGATTGATTCTTACTCGGCCAAATCTTATTTAAATTGACCTGGCGAATTCATTTACATTAACGAACATGGTCCACGCCTGCATTTTTCTTCACCTCATCCTTTTATACTCAAGAGTTAAGGTAGACGTTGACCTCAACAATTCCTCCCTCAACGGGACATTCTCCGCGACTCATGCTGCGAACTCGCAAAACACGTGTCCCGTGAACACCAAACTTACCATGCACCCCATTGAGTTACCACTTATTCCAAAACCAATTGGTGATAGGAAACGGCACAGTAATAGTTTTATGGTGAGGCAAGGGCTCGACTACAATTATGACCGCTCAGGAGCGAAGGTGGACGTTGACCTCAACACTTTTCATCTAAATGGACTCTTTAGTATTAAGCCTGAGAACAAGAGAGTGTTCTATGACAAGCTTAGCCATGCATTGTCTACCTGCCCACTAGTGGTCCTCCTTCCAGAGAACTACAAAGTCTTTGGAACAATTATTAGCTGCGGAGAGCAAATTAGTCCCTGGGTTTTCTCTCCTCGCATGTGTTGGGATTCACTCCTATGTCATTCAGGTCTCGCACGGTCTAACCACCTTTGGTAGTAAAAAAAAAAAAAACAAATCAGTGCTAGGGCATTCATAAGGCAGACTCGATGCGAGAAGTTCTGCGATGATGTGAATACCAACTTGTTTTCAATTTCTTCCTTAGATGGAAAATAAGAAATAAAGTAGAAGAATGCTCTGCCCTGTGAATTCCATAGTGTAAAGTGAAATTTCTAGGCTGCCAAAAATGATATTTTAGTCTCTAAAGAGATTAATAAATTAGAATTCACTATAGTTAAGAAAAAAAAATGAAGGGACTTCCAAGCAAGACCGGGTATCAACAGGATCTATTGACAATGATCAGTATTTCTAAGGAAAATGATAGCCCAGCAACTCAGGCATGACGGACACATGGTTTGCTCGCTAGCTCATGACTTGTGAGTCCTGCTAAATAGAAGATGAATTTCTTGAATTCGGTGTTCAGAAAAATGTCCCGTAGGACTTCATTGGCCATCTAAGTAACTAAGGTAGTGTTTGGTTCGTTGAAATGGTTTTTGTAAGACCCCGACTCGAATGACCCCGATTAGTACTAATTAAGTCGCGTGTTAGTGCTAAGCTGTTTGGTAGAACTAGACTAAGTGGGATTAGTATAGTTCTTGACATAGCTTTGGGGAATTTCAGGTGCTTTGTGTTTAGTTGGGGCCCTTTTGGGAGTTCCCTTTTGATAGTCTTGACTTGTACTTAGATGTTTACTCGAGATTCCCATAATCTTTATTTTAGTCCGTTTTACTTGTCCCGCTAATGCCTACAACTTTCATGTTGATCCCGTACCCGTCTGGAACCCCGAAACTCGATTTTTCTAGCATTGAGGGCAAAACAGTCATTTTACATGAAATATGTACCCAAAAGTCGATATTCCCGAAACCCGCGAAACATATACTTTTTGGAAACTAGATATTTCGGTGATCATTTCTTTCTTCTTCGTCGAACTCATCCGAGGTTCCGAAAGTAGTGATTTCAGCCCAAAGAGTTTGTTAGTGGTGGAGCCCACACCCATTGGCTTTAAATAGAGAACCCATCTTCTTCATTTCCCTTTTTCCTGCACAAGAGCAACAACCTAGGGTTTTTCATCTTCTTCTTCTTCTCCTTGCTTCTCCACCACCAAATCTCTTCCAAACTTGCACCAATAGCACAAATGGTGATCACCATCTTCTTCCTCTCTACTAGAGCTCTCCATTGATACCATTTGTAGAAGGAAGCCAACCATTTTAGAACCCTTTTAAAGTTCATCTTGCTTTTTAAGGATTTTCCTAGTAAGTTTTCCCTCCCAATCTCTTGATATTGTGTTCTCCTAGCTATAGAGAAGCTCTATGTTCATTATTGAAGGTTTCTTCTTCTTCTTTCCTTGTTTGACCCATTTTAGGGTTTGCATTTTGGGGGTTTTTGTGTAGCTTGGAGTTTGGCTTGGAAGAATAGAGTTATAGCTTGATTTCTTGTCTAGAGACCTTAAGGCAAGTTGATTGAATGGATGTTTTAGTTTTCAATGATTTTCATGATATATGTGTTGATTTATTGTCTCATTAATGGCTTGTTTCACTTGCATTCATTATGCTATAAATGCTTTTGGAAAGGGGTTGGTTAGTTCATTTATTGTCTTAAAAATGTGGTTTTGAAGCTCTTGTTTAGGACTTAAATGGATCACTGTGGTAGTGGTTATTCTCCTTCTATTTGGGTTGAAATGTGGAAAGAAAGGAAGTAGTTAGAGAGTGGTTTATAGAAGCTTTGATATGGGAGAATTGTTGAAGGTTGAATTGGAGGAGCTTTTTAGCTCATGCTGTTGCAGGAAACTGAATGGAAAATGAGAGAAATTGATTTGGAGAAAGGAATACCTGAATCTGCACCCAGTGAGGAATTCCCGTGAATGGCGATCAGTTGGAGGTCACCCAGCGGCTAGCCGCCTGGTGACTGGCGGCTAACCGAAGCAGTTTCAGTTACTTTTCCAGAAAGTTGCAACCTCACGGTCAGCCAGCGGTTAACCGCCGGATTCACAGGTGGCTAACCGCCAGCCAACCGAATTGAGGCGGTCACAATTCCAGAGAGTTGCAATCCCACGATCAGCCAGCGGTTAACAGCCGTCTGACCGCTAGGTAACCGAATTTCCCCTAAATTCTACGAACAAAAAGGGAGGGGGGGGGGGGGGGGGGGGGGGGGGGTGGGTTGAAGGGAGCTTCCATCCCATCATCCCATTGCTGTGAACCTTTCTGAGAGTAATGGGCACCGCTCACCTGGGAATGTGTTAAAGCAGAGATGAGATGTTTGTTGGGAGCCTGTTCGAGAGAGAGACTACATCACAGAAATTCGTTTAAGTATTGAGGCTACTAAAGTGTATAAGGAACCCGGCATGTCTTCCAAATTCACAGAGTACCAAGTTTTCTTTATTATACAGACATACGGGATCCCTATTCACCTTGAATGAGTTTTAAACCCCGATACTGTTCCGATATTTCGAAAGTTTGTTTTACCTTTTTATTCCCGAAATTTATGAATTATGATTTATCAATCCCAAATACCTAGAAAGTGTACTTGAACTGTTTTACTAGCCCCGAAATGCATGCCTGATATGATGTGATAGTTGTGCCCGTAAGCACCCCGTCTTGCCCACCTATAATCTTGTACTGGATTTGTTTTACACATGTCTTGATTTATGTGATTTAACCTATGAGTCGGCACCACTAAGCTTGGATGATCTTGTTGGTCTGATCTACCGACTTGGAGATCCCCTCCCGTCCCGCTAGCTGCAGTTTGGATCCCGATACCCGGTTTATTAACCGTGGTCCCGTCCCGATACTCGGCTCGCTCCCGTGGTTTCCGATATCCGGTTCGCTACCGTGATTCCCGATACCCGGTTTGCTACCGCGGTCCCGTCCCGTATTATTGTATATGTACATGTAAATTTTGTTGCACCCCCTCACTCCGGTGACCGAGGTCAACGCCCGATACTCTTGTCACCTCGGTGATAGAGGATTTAGCTTCTTGTGGATGCCATCTTGCTTATTTCCCGATTTCCTTGGTTACCTTACATATTTTATTACTGCATATGTGTTTTCAATTAAATGATTCATTTACTTATTGAAAGTCATTGTTTAAACAGGTTTATATGTTTTTCAAGGTAAAGGCTTTTATTTTCATATGTTTATATCTTTTCACACACCTGCCAGACCATCGTGTTTGACCCTTTGCGTTGGTACTCACACCGTGTTTATATCTTTTCACACACCTTACATATTTTATTACTGCATATGTGTTTTCAATTAAATGATTCATTTACTTCTTGAAAGTCATTGTTTAAACAGGTTTATATGTTTTTCAAGGTAAAGGCTTTTATTTTCATATGTTTATATCTTTTCACACACCTGCCAGACCATTGGTTATCCCGAGGAGGAGCCAGAGGAGGCGGTTGGAGAACCGCAGCAGCTAGTTGAATGGCGTGCCAACGATGTTATTTAAACATCCGGTTGCTGAGATTCGAAACATTTTGGGGGTGTCACTAATTGTTATTTTGGTGGATATTGTTTTGTCCATATTGGCCCTTATTGGCCTCTAATTTTGGGGGATTGTAATTAAATGATATATGTTCAAACTTTAACAGTACTCTTGGGTTACACTATAGAATATTGCTCATTCTGATACTCGTTATCTTAAATGTAATCAGCCTTGTTATTTTGGAAATGAAATACATGCTTCATTTGCTACACGCTTCCTCAATTTAATAAAGTATTCATGTAAATGTGAAATCCTCACCGCGGACACCTGTGGGAAATCACGTGCATGGGTGATGTGTGTTCTTAATTAACCAGTGTACGTTTTGGCATCAAACATACCTATGATCTTTTTATGTCACATACTTCACAAACAGTCCCGATCCCGGATTGGTCCCCAAACCCGATCCGGGGTCGTGACAGTTTTAGACAGGAATGAAATGGAAAGCGGAATGAGTTTGGAATGGAATGAGGCAAAAATAGTCATTTCCATTACAGCGTTTAGTACGTTGAGGAATCAATCCAGTAATAGAACTCTAGATTCTTTTTCTTGCGTTTGGTTTACTGCAATGATGTCCGAAATAGAATAAAATTTACATAAAACTGATCAAAATACTCTTGTTAGAATTTTGGAATGGAATGGCCTTGCTAATATTAATATTAATAATATTATATTAATATATTAATAATATACATTAATATAATATTAATAAATATATTAATAACATTTGTATATATTATATTAATAATATTATATTATTAATTATTATTATAATTATATTAATAAATAATATAAATTTATAATTATATTATTATTATATTATTATTAATATTATAATTATTATATTATTATAAAATGCCATTGTCTAGGACATTTCGGTCTCAACCAAAAAACATAAAGGACTGGAATGGTCATTCCTCTGCCTCCCAAGTGGAATGACCATTCCTCTACTCAAAAGAATGGTGATTCTTGAGGTAATGGTCATTCCGTCACTTTTGTGCGAACCAAATGCTATAATGATTATTCTGTTGGATCGACCATTCCATTCTGACCTTCATTATAGCGAACCAAACGCTACCTAAGTGCTTCCAAGTTGATCCCTTGATTTTATGTTCCTATGGAATGGCAAATCATTGCTTTTGATTTGGTTATTTGGTTCGACAGGGTGACATAGGGTCAAGCTGGGCTGGGCATTGTGCATGCTTAATATATTGAGGCTCAACTCAAACTCAATATCTTAATTAATTGGGTAGAGAACGACAATCAAACCCAACATAAATGTCAAAAAGGATCGATTTGAATCCTTAAAACCCCAAGGGGTAGTTCAGTTGGCCTAGGACCGTGGTTTTCACCCGGAGGTTGCAGGTTCAAAACGGTACTACCACACTGGGGCTATAGGGGAGTTTATCCGGCTTTCCTCGAGGTCCGGAGGGATTAGTCCAGCTCAAAGGGTTGAGAACCCTCCGATAGGAAAAAAGAAAAAAGGAAAAAACTAAATGATTAGGTTCAAGCTACATTTGGTTGATCAAATTACAATGAATCTGGTTAGTCTGAGTAGGTGGGTAATATTACAATTAGCTGAGTCACTTATGATTTCATCCAGGTTAGGTGAGTCAGATGGCTAAACAGGATGATTGTCGCAAATATCGTTCTGGGGAACTTGATTTCTCAAAAGAATGTTTGTATATTTAAAAGGGAGTTCTTAATTAAGATTTTACCTAGAGATTGTTGCAAAATTAAAATTATTTTTAATAACTATGAATTAAGTTATAGAAGAGAAAATAAATTACTATTAATAATACAGCTTTATAATTTCACCATGTTTTTATCTTCGTGATAACTAAACTTTCTCACATCTTTAACATGATGTTTGAATATTTTAAAGATATTTGAATATTGCAATTTATTGAGAGCATTTAACGTCTTTTGTGAATATCACTACAATATTTTTGTAATTACAAAATGTTGTCAAACTTTATTGATCCCAGCCCTTTTACTAGCTAGATTTAGAAATTAATGACAACCTCAGTCCAATCCAAACTTATAGAGGGTTAACCAGTCCAACTAGCTCTAAGTCAAATGGTCAAGTTCTAGGTTCGTTGACGGGTTCATTCAGGAATTGCATACTGGCGTTTCTCATCTTTCAGGTAACCAACCAAGGACACAAGAACCCATTAATTAGAAGCCTTTAATAAGGAGAATGAAGCTTGCATACATAAGAATAAAACTCCAGTCATGAAAAAAATTTCTAGAGCAGAATCCAACCCTAGGCAATAAGGTAAAAAGCGACGAGCCGAACAAAATGGATAACTTGAAGTTTTCTTACAAATTAAGGGGAAGTAAAGCATGATCAAAGGCACCACTATTACGATACAGCAGTTCTTTTTAGGAAAATTTACATGTCTTTCTAATATATGCATAGTAAGCTATCTTGACCAGCAATCAATAGGTGGAAAAAGATCATTTGATCACTTCGACCAATTTCCATTTAAAGTCACTTAAGTTGACAAAAACCAACTCCATATAGGGCAGCACAAAAAATCCGGTATCACCACAAAACCGAACCGATCCGACCGAACCGGGTAGTTCGGATCGGTTTATAGTAAATAAGTTCGGTTAACGGTTTGAAAATCATAAAAATTGCTTACATCGGTCGGTTGTCGGTTTGAGCCCGCGGTTAACCGCTTAAACTGAACCGACCATATGCAATGATTTAAGTATTGATTTTTTACTATTTTAGCCTTAGGGTTTCGTTTTTAACTATTTTCAAAGTTACATTCCACAACTCCATTCTCACATGAATTCAACCGTTGTATATAGTGTTTTCCATCCATCATAATTCCTACCTCGTTTCAATGAAGTTTTTATCAGAAGGCTGCCGCACTCTTGAAAATGCTAGAAAAGCCAGTACAGCCTAACCTTTTGATGGTTGGTTTTGGTCTCACCTAACTAATGTGTTAAGAAACCTTCATTTCTGGAAAATACAGTGGGTTCTGATGCAGATTTCGTTTGTGTGTACCTTTTCTTGACATGAATTATTATTCTATTCTAATTACAAATGGTGTCATGTGGAATGAATGTTTCACTGCAAGCCGATTATTTATTTATTTTGAGCGCTTGCGTTTAGTCCAAACTCTCTTTTTGGCGTATAATTATTTTTTATATACGTTTAGTCCAGTCTAGAATGTTGGATTATTATGTTTGCACTAAATATTGGAATAAATGCAAAGGACGGTGTATCATCATTTTAAAGTTTTCAATGTCTGATTTTCAAAAAAATAAAATAAAAAACAACGGTTTAACCGACCGAACTGAACCGAACCGTTTGGTTCGGATCGGTTTGGTTTAAACCCTCTCCATTGGTCTGATCGGATCGGTTAATGGCAAAACCGACAGATCCGATTTGATTGTTGGGTTTAGTGTTAAACCGATCCGAACCGCTCATGTACAGCCCTAACTCCATAGTCTACCCTAGGTTAAGTTTTACCTTGATAAAAGATATGATAATATGGGCTATGGTAAAAATACTATGACAAGTCAAATTTTTTAGCAGAAATATGATAGCTCTAGCTAGTTAAAGGAAAAGTCATTATTTTGATATTTTACTGTGTTTTAGTCTAGCTAAGGTAAAATACTAGGTTTACGACAAATTAAGGTAAAGGCTTTTACAATAAAGGCAAAAAAATGAAAAGGCATTTTTGTCCTTCTAGAAAAATGTAGCTTGGTTTGGTAAACATGATGACCAGTGGGCAGCTGATATTGAAAACAGAGCCCAAAAGTGATTTGAAAAAAGGTAGAGATGAAAATATTGTAAAATAGGCAGGGGATTAGTTAAATGTCCATCATAATATCTACCTCTAATAAAAGACATTAACAACCTTTTCTTAATGAAGGTTTGCAGCTTTTCAAGTTTGTTTTCAAATGAAGTGGATGATACAATGAGTTTGAGCCTCCGGCAGAAGAATGAAGAATTAGGGCCTATTTCTTTCACCAGGATTTCAAATTCTTCAAATGTTCTTCCCTAGATGGAATTACTAAGCCCATGTTTGGCATCTCTATTTCATGCCTCTATTTCTCTAAATGTCTAAATTTGACAGAGGTTTAAATAATTAGAGCGTTTGGCAAAAGATTCTAGACTCTATCCGCTTTAGACATTTAGAGGCAAATCCTCTAAAATCCAAATGCTCAAAAAATGGGCAGATGAGAAATAGAGCTTTTGGGTCTTAAAATATAGAGGCGAGGTATTTAAAATAGATTCGTGCATTATCAAATGCGTTTTTTTTATTCTAGCCTCTTTTTTTTATGGCTCTTTTTTTAATAGCTCTATTTTAGATGGATCTATAAAAAAAAGAGTAGATATGCCAAACAAGCCCTAAAATCCTCCTCTAAAGTGGAGCATCTGAAATCCCTACAAAAAGCAAAATGGTTGAAATTTCAAGAAACCCCATTAAGACTTGTGGTCATAATTTGAAATCTTGGTAAAGAAATATGGTATTTGGAAATGCCAAGAGACAAGTCATTATATCATGTCCATAAATTCCAAACACACGAGTTTCTAGTAAAAAGATATTGTAAAATAATAGGCCATTAGAATTTAGTTTTAAGTATGAGTATCGAGAATGACAAACTACCTAATTTGTTGGAAACCTGCCTCTCACCTGAAAC
Source organism: Umbellularia californica (assembly GCA_028538565.1). Classification (NCBI taxonomy): domain Eukaryota; kingdom Viridiplantae; phylum Streptophyta; class Magnoliopsida; order Laurales; family Lauraceae; genus Umbellularia; species Umbellularia californica. The sequence continues at coordinate 106,934,731 of JAPQWN010000001.1, forward strand.
TAAACTCCTCCCACCTGCGGGTTCTCACTCCATGTACATGGGTTCTCTCTTTTTATACGAGCGAGTGCTCACTCTAGCATATGCAGGTTCTTTCTTCTCACGTGTGTGGAGACTCTTGGTTCCATCCCCGTTGTCTAGGGTAAACAACAAATTAGTAAAATTTTGAGTAGATGTTTGAAAATTTTAGAAAAATGAAAATCGTAAAATTTTCATATTTTATAGTTTATTTATCCTACTTGATGTGCCTCTGTAATCAGATGTAATTCATGTGATAGAGATGTAATTTTGGTAGTTGATGAAACTGCGTTTAATGATTGACGGCAAGGAGGTATGGCTTAGGCGCGTAGCGTGTGGGGACAAACCGCCAGGTTTTGGGGCCGTCCGAAGACAGACATCCGTGAGGGCCCCCTAGTGCTCGTCACATGCTACCCTTTCCACACCAAAGACAGCTGCCAAACAAAACCCAACCCATTTTCAACCAGGACCACTCCCCTGCCATCTCCACCACACCCGTCCTTTATCACCAAAATGAACCACAATTAAAATGTCATAAAGTTTTGAAAGCTCCAAAATTGAAGATCAAGATTATTTTCACAAGTTCAACACCTAACTAATTTCGTTAAAAACCTAATCTAACATCGTAGTTACGTCATAACTTTGATGCTGAAGCTGTGAGAGACATGGGTGATGCACCTCCATTTCCATAGAAATAATCAATGATTAATCCAGATTGTAGCGTCAATGGTGAGAGACTTAGGTGAGTGGGCATGCGAGTATTTACAAGAGAGAGAAAAAAAAAAGGTCACATCATAAGTTCATAACTCTCTAGATATTCTAATCACATCAAAATCAAATGAAATCTGATGGATAAATTTGTACTCATCATAACATAATATTCTCTAAAATGGATAAATCTATACTCATCATAACATAATATTCTCTATTACTAGGAGAATGAGGTTGACAAGGTGTGTTACACAAGAGAGTCTCCAGATATTCCAACTGAATTACTTTGTAAGAATCACTGTTTGATTTGGACCCATTTAGAATAAACTTCAAGTGGTCCAAACAGCCTACTCTGAAACACAAGCAATGTCTCAGATTTATAGGACTAAGTTAGATTTTATCACCGTCCATTGATCTTTTGAAGATGACAGAAAGTGGGCCACCCACTTGATCCCATCACATCACAAAAAGATAAGGAGAGTAAGGCCCACTTTGGGGAAGAGTAGTCAGCACCTCCATGAGACCATGAAAGGAGCCTTCATCAGACTGTACTCTTTGGCCCTTTGCTCTGCCTTGGACTCATTGGATGGGTTCAAGTATCGGTATCAGATTTTATATCTGCTGGTAGAACATCAATATCCATTATATATTAGTGATAGTGATTGGCGGCACATGGGATGTAATATTGTAGATTTATTTTAACAATAAATAACAGGATTCATGTGGCTGATCCAATATAGTCAGGACAAGATTTCAATGATGATAAAGAAAAAAAAGAAAAAAAACCCGAAAGATAATAGTCTATATATTCTCCTATGAGCAGAATACATACTTCTTATATGCAGTCGCTTGTGGTGCCCACTTAGAATGGACAGCAGCTCATAGTGTCATGGGGTGTAATGTGTGAAAAGGTCTCAGCGAAAAAATGAGCCCTTTCAAATCATATTAGTGGTCAGATTCAATCCACGGATGGATAAATGTTTGATGAGATTGAATAAAGTGGGCCCAATTGGGGCTCACTGAACTGGACTGCATATATATTGTTGCATGCTCATAGGAGAATATTTCTTCTATACAGGTCCTTAATTGGTGATGCAAGTATGAGTAGGATATCAGACCAATACATTGTCAATTTCTTAAAATAGGCATACCATGGCCATTGTGCCATCAAATGACTTGACATGATGAGCAGGGAGTCCACAATAATGTGTACCTGTTTTAATTAAGCGAACAATCTGGGTTCTTTTCACATTATTAGTATACAGTGACTTCTCCTTTTGACTCTTCTTTCAAAAAACAAAAAAAACAGAAAAACTCTAATAATAATTCAAAGAGTCAAAAGTGGTATAATGCCAATTTCAAGCTTTGGTCAGGGTCATGCCATTTGAAACAGTGAAATGATGTTGTATTGGTTCTTACCTTGCAGCTATTTGCATGTGATCATCACTCAATATCTTTTAGGTATTTCATGATAGCTGCGTTTGGGTGTCCTTCCAAAGAAGGGTCCCACAAGAAACTGCACACCCATTTTCATTTTCTGGAGAAGCTCATATCTGAGTTAATTTGTTTGGTCATGATAGGATTGAGTTTACAAGGGGAGGCAGTGCAAGTCTTTATCCACAGTTCCTTTTGTTTCTTTTGTAGAAACCTTCAATCTCAGATACGAATCTACTTCTTTCTATGGAATTCATCATGCTCTCTCCCTCTGATTGGGCCACAAAAGGGAGATTATGGCAGACAGTAAAAAAAATATCCCACAAGAGGAAGATATATTAAAGGTCATAAGTCAACCACTATTACTCAAATGGGTGGATCTCCACCTAACAAAAGAAAAAAAGTGTCAATATATACACTTCATGTGGAATCCGCCAAACTTCATGTGAAAAATGAGATACTACGCAAAGCTTTGACCCTACCATATCACCACTTTAAACAAAGTTTGAATAAGATGACGGTGATTCAAACTGGTTTTGACAAGATGCTTCACACCAGGGTTGGCTCAATCAGACTCAGATATCTGGAGTGGAGGCCGAATTGTTTTGACTGAACCCCACCTTCAGTTCAAACTGGTTCACCCACTCGTCTGTCTTGGTCAAATTGATTTAAACACATATTCATGTTGGAATCCGTGTGGCCCTCGTGTCAGATCAAGCAGATTGCAGTTGCGGATAGGGATAGAGTTTCACTATAATCAGTAGACTTGATCTATTGTGGATAAGATAGGAATCCCAGTAATTGGATAGATTAGAGGATCGGATCTTATCCTCACGTAGATGACTCCCATCGGGATTATGGGATGTGGGTTTCTTGATGGGAACCCTTAGTGAGACGCACATCAATCCTCGTTCAGATCTAGTTGTAGGAGATCTGTGGAGTCTTCCAACCATGAAGAATGTTATAGATCTCCGTTCACATGTTGCAGTCTTCTACATCCCCATGATCCTTCAATTTAAAGATGAGATAATTTTCTCTATGGTTTAACTGAAAGACCGGAAATGAAGTAGTGAGGAAAAACAAGGTTTAGATTATAGAGTTAGAAATGTTACAGTTTCCAACCGATCAACAAAAAAAAAAAAAGAAAATGTTACAGTTTCCATTCGATTAAACTGAGAAATTAGAAATCAGAGGGTGTGTCGATTTTACATGGAAATACTGGAAATGCAAATCACTGCAAGCAAACACCCACAAAATATTCTTGTGGCTGATGTTTTCTAGAAATAGGTGGGCCTATTTGGATCTTCAGAAGCCAAGTGCAGATAAACTCAGGGACTATGCATTTGGATATATACATATTTTTTTGGGTAAATGCATTTGGATAACTTGAGATATACAGTGTGATGTATAAAAGATGTCAGATCAATAAACATTCAAAAACAACAGGTGTACTGGAGTATACTAATTTAACTGGCAGCCATTCACTTGATCAGCTCAATTTGGCTCTTTTTTTTACCATGCAAGTCATTCGTATTCAGTTGGTTTTTGGGGTATGGTTTCGATTTGGCTAAGGCAGTTTTAACAACACAGAAACGTAAAAGTTCTTAATTCAAATGGATACAGCGGGCCAGTTTTAGTACTCGGTTTCTAGTCAGGTTATGGCTTCATGATTTGTTGGAAGAGATTTTTTTAGATCATTTTTTACCACCAGGCATTAGGCCTAAAATGATAGGCTGAGACGATGGGCTTTGAAATATAACAGGGCCCTACCCTTCTATTAAATTAGCTTTAATTTTAATCCCTGTGAGGCTCATGGGCCTATAACATTTGTCCAAGTCTAACCTATAGCCCAGATCAGGCCGGCCAACTGCCTTACTGGTTGACTCATCTATAATATCCGCAAATTCAACTGAGAATCTATGTCGAAGACTGCAACCTGGGCCAAGCCCAACTGCAACCCAGTCAACTTGAGCAAACAAAACCTGATTTAGGCTGCAATTCTACAGGTGTGGCTTGACCAGGCCATGAAAATTGCAACCCAATTTGAACTCGTGTAGGGATCCGGTTGGGTATGTTCTAAGAATAGAAAAGTTTTCACTAACCCCTCCTTCCCACTGAATTAAGCTCTTACACAAATTTGACACACTGAAATCTGTAGGCCCTTGGATTTATCTAGCAACTTTTTGCACCCATCCTACTTTTTATTTAACTAAAGATTCAGACAATTTTGAGTTATGCGTTATTAGATGGCTACCAAATTTTGCAAGAGAGATCATGGAACAACTTTCAAATTCCTTCTTCCTTGGGACTTTTCTTTGAAATTATGAAAATCATGCGTATTAATTAAGAATCCTAGAAATTTTATAAGAAGCCCTAGCTTCATCTCTTAATTTAAGAAGGCCTTTTGAGAATAATATTTTGCAATAGTCAATAAGGTTCACTGTAATCTAATTAATCATTATTAGAGCAGACCATTGATGCTAAACCTCCCTAAATCCATGAGGCTTAGAAAGTTATTTGAAAATTCCTCCATCTCCTCTTTTTATTCTAAACCACATCTCAAAGCAATCTAGCTCTAAGAATGATCAACACCAGTGATGTTCTTATCTATGGCTCGACGCAATATATGATTGGCATTCATCCAAGTTTTATAGGCCCTTGAATTGATCAAGAAAATTTGACACTTCACATTTTTTTCCCTCCTTCGGCTAGGATTTAGACAGCTGAAGCCCTCAAAAGTACACCTCCCACAATCGGATAGTTACCATTTCTTGCAAAAAGGGCGATCATGGGTAGACCATTTCAAAATATTTCCTTCCTAGGAACTTCTAAAATTGAGGGGATTTAGTAAAAAACAAACATGTTTTAGACATTTTATGAAGGCCCCAACCTCTTCCTTTAACTTTAAAAAGTCCTTTGAGAAAAAAATCAACATAGTCCCTAAGGTTCAATGTAATTTCAGCTAGGTCCTTGTTATTAGATCAGACCATTAGCAGTGATTTAATGACAGACATTAGCTGTATTACAGTTTTTATTTTCTGCCTCTCAAAAGAAAGAAACAAAAATAAACGGGAGCGATTGCCTTCAATACGCATTTACAGTATCAATAGGGACCTCAAAAAAAAAAAAAAAACATTTACAGAACAAAGATGGCATACAATTAGGGTAATAGAATCAAACTACTATATGAAACCCAAAAATGCAAGAGACAAGAATATGGATGAGGTATCAATGCAAGCCTTCATCCCCATTTACAAATATTTACAACACAAAGATAACAAATACCAAGAGAAAGAGGATGAGAATGGCAAATATCTTGATTAACAGCCACCGGTTTGAGGATATCCGATTCAGATGCTTCAAGAGTGCACCACTAGCGCCGTCCACATTCGCCAATGTATCATCCATGTTATCATCAATCCTGCATGCATTCAGCCAGGTGTCAACATAGTACATAAATCTTTTTATCAGCCATAATACGTTAACCTTTTACTCAGAAAGAATGAAAGTGGTACAATTATAAAAGTCCCAATAAAATTGCTTGGAAAAACACATTAGAAGGAACTCTTTATCTAATCAATCACCTCAACAAAATATGCAAATGCACTGTATCAAGAAAAAAGTTTCAGGGCCTGTTTGGCATCGTTTTGGGAATGTTTCTTCTAAGAATGAAAGAAGAAAAACTTGTTTGGCAGGCACTTTCTCACCCTTTCTGCACATTATAAAATCTATCTCTCTCTCTCTCTCTCTCTCTCACACACACAAAATGCATGCCAAACATATTTTTCTTTATTCATTGTAAGAATGAAACATTCCCAGAATGATACCAATCAGGCCCTAATCTACTAACTTAAATAACTAAAGCTTCCATAAGGACATCGAGCTAAGATATCCAAATACTATTAAAGCATAAGTGCAACCCATCCATTCTTGCAGCCTTGAATATCACTCAGGCTTAGTATCACCATTACTCTGAAATGATCTTCATTTCTCCATAATTAGACATAAGATCAAGGTTGACATGACAGTTGCAATGTAATTTCATCGGTTGCAGTTTACCACATAAGTAATGTTAGTGGCTCCCTACATTGGGTTGAGCTAGTATCAATGATGCGGGACAGACCAATGGTCCCCATGGGTCAATCACCCTTTGGGCCCAGCCCATCTATCTTTATTCAATTTAGAATTTTATTTATTTATTTATGTTTTAATTTGTTTTTATGTTGGATGTTTTAATCCTGACCATCAATATGTTTTTTTTTTTTTAAATAATTTTCTAATTGTTAATATGTTTGGATGGCCAAGATTAATTCTAGGATTATTTCTTTTCCTATATAATGATGTAAAAGTCTCTTTGGCCCTTTAGACTATGATTAATGAAATTCCAGATTTTGGGTTTGGTGCGAGGCCAATTTTCAAGCGAAGTCTAACCTTATCCCATATCTCTTCCATCTCTATCCTACCCGCCCCGCATCTCCCCTTCGGTCTACATTAATCAATTTGTGCTATTGCTAGGGATCATAGGTCTTGGATCGCTCAGTTCATACAGTTTGGTTTGCTCAGGTTTTAGGTCTTGGAATGTTTTTATTCACTATCATCAGTGTATATTGCTAGCCTTGGTTTGTATTGGTCCTTAGATGACTAATCCAATTTGTTGATATGATTGAACTCCATCCACAATATTCTTGTAGAATATAAGGCACCAAACCGACCAATCTTTGGACTTACTGGACAGAACATGGATGGTTGTATCGTTTCTTCTCTTAACATTCCATTGCAGCCAAATCAAAGTGTCATAAGTGCAAATTTAAATTTATGAGCAGGCCCAAAAAAGAGTTCAGGTCATGACTGACAAGGAAGTCATGATCCAATATGAAGTGGAACCTTACAACAACTCAAATCGACCTGAAAAAAATTGACGGATCTATCAGAAGCATGATTCTACTGACTGTCCTGCGACAGTAGCATGATCAGGATTGTATAATATTCTTTTAACTAAAATGCTAACCCCTCCGTCCCAACAAGTTAGCAAGAGTACACAACAAAAGGATACAAGGAAATACAAAGAGGGAAAATCATCCAGACAGTGATCAGTAGTGGATGACTAGTGGGTGTACTTGTTCATTAATCTATGAAAAGGACTAAGATTTTATGGTTGATGCTTCATTTGCCAATCTAGGAGGGAAGTGAATCTTTGACCAGAAGAAAAAGATTGTTTGAGGACCTAATGTACAGTGGAGCATGAGTCTTAACTAGAAAGCTAGAAAGAAATTTGGCCACAATTGCTAGTTATTTCTTCAGATTTTGGTAATATATATGCTCAGATTATTGTTTCTTGCTTTTTCTGAGACTAAAAGGTCATCACCCAGTGCGGGTCCCGCCAAAGCAGGATCCTAGGAGAGTCCAGACTCGAGACAAACCCAACCTTTGGCAATTTTTGCACAAAGTGGCTGCTTGCAGATCTCGAACCTGCGTTATATGGCACCGGAGGCTGAGACTTTTACCATTATACCAAAGCAATGACCCTAATGAACCACTGTAATTTTTCTGAGAATAATGTACTTTTTTAATTTTAATAAATATATTACATGTAAAAAAAATGGTATCTAAAAAATGATGCATCTTTCCTGCATGATTGAGCATAAACATGATAACCATTTGATGGAAATTTTTGGGTTGCTAGAAGATCAAACAGATGAATAGAAGAAGAAAAACCTAATAGCCAGTTCCCCTTGCTGGGCCACCATCGTTGCCAACTGAGTGAAGATCCCTCCAAGTTCTGAAATTGTTGATTCTACATTTCGAAGAGCATCTGCCCGACCCTGCATGTAGTTCTCCTGGCGTGGAGAAACCTGCTGTAACATGGAAACTTCCATATGATGTGATGGGGTGCTGTCTGCAGCCAACCTCCGCCTGGAATGGGAAATCTTATCAACTTAGCATAAACATGTATCTATATACAAAGATGGCTATGATAACTAATAGAGCTATCAATTTTAACAGAACTATTCCAATCTAAAATCTAAAAAGATTATAATCACTCGGCTAGTTTGATTATTAGTGTGTACAAGAAACAGAACCGGCAGCATAGAATGATAAAATGCAAAACAAACAGAACGAATATAACCAATCAAGAAGAAAAAGAAAGAAAACAGTACCAGGATAAACGTAGTAGCAATCAATGGAACCTCCAGTAGCACTACGCCACCTAAGATTCAAAGTTTGAATTGACTCGGACTTGAGACATCAGTTTAGTTAAGCTGGAATGTCGAGCAGTCCGACTCAGACTGAAGGCACAATAGTTGGTTGCTTTTCGAATGCTAAAAGCTCATGTATAAGCAATCACTATCAAGTTTTACAATCATAATCAGCATATCCAGGTGGTCATTTTGACTACACTAGGTGTGTGTACCCTTTTTATAAACAACAGATGAAAATTTCAAGATTCATCTGCCAAATCGCTGATATCCTAAAGAACCCAAACAGAACTGCACAAAGGTAAGCATACATATGATATCAAAACTTGTCCACATCATAGGAAACAACCCCCAACCTTTGAATCTCATTCTCAGCATTGTACGAAGGCTAAAAATAGCGGAACTAACAATACATGCTGGAAAAGTGCTGATGATGGGTAGTGTGCACCACTTTCATTTACATACTACCAGCATAGTGGCAGAAAAAAACACTAAAAAAGGTCACTAGAAAAGCACATCTAGAAAAGACCTTTCTCCAACTATTGGAAATTTTATTTTGGGAGAACTGAAAAAAAAAAAAATTCAACTTTTAATTTCAGCTCTGCCAGCTAATACTCTTTTTTGGTGAACACCCACTCCTTGACCATAAGGTTGCTACCACAAGTCATACGATCAATAATGACTGACTGTTTCAGCTACAGCACAAGGAATGAAGAAAGTAGAAATCAAGGAAATTGAAGAGGAAGAATTTGAAGGATCATGCCTCATGGATCTAAGCACCATGGAAGAAAGAAAGAATGAGATTAAGTGAGGACAAGAGAAAGGACGAGAGCATAAATATGAAAATTTAAGATGTCCATTGTGACCATTATTGTCAGCTTCCTATGATTCGTATCTGTCAGGTCTCGTCCCGAGTTAATCAAGATTAACTCTAGTTAATTGGAATTAGTGCTAGTTAACCATGTTTAACTAGTTTAATGGTAAGTAATGACTAAGCTCGATGAGTTAGTCCCAAATGAATAGAATGAACGGATAATGAAAAGATTAAGTGGATTGGTTATGCTTAAGGCTAATTAACTGCGGTTAATTGAGCTAATGATGGTCAATGACCAAATGATGTGAAATAAGCCTCAAATGAATGAATTGGGCTTAATGGAATGGTAAAGAATGGATTTGCATGGTTTAAATGAAGTTTTAGACTCAAACATTAAAATGAGGGACTTTTATGTAAATACGAATTTTCGCGTATTTCGTCGAATACGGAAACTCTTGATACCAACGCGTGTATCTTGACGAGTACGTCAACTTCCGTAATAGACTCGAAGTCGTTTGACGAGAATCCGGTCAAATGACCCTTCATTTGACTCGAATTGTAATTTAGTGAAATTAATGGGCTTGAATGCAATTTACTAGCTTATATAAGCTAAAGAGAACCCTAATGAGATCATTCTCTCATTTTCAAAGCTTTCAAACCCTAGACTCATTTCTTTCTTGCTTTTTCTCTTCTTTCCTTCCAATCTTACTCAATCAAGTAGCAAACAAGGGATTTGTAAGTGTTTTCAAGGAGTTTTCATCCTTCACTTCATCTTCCCCAGCTTGCTTTTCAAATTGTGAAAGTGTGAAGCTTGAAATCGAGGTTTTCTTCTTGGAATCAAGCTCAAGAAAGAGGTTTTCATCCATTCAACCTTCACAAGAGGCAAGTACTTATGCATCCTTATGATTTATAGTGTTTTAGAGAGATTGGAGTTCATTTGACTCAAATTCTGAAGTTTCACTTCAGAAAATCTGAAGCTCAGAACTGAGCTTCTGGGTCAGTGTCGGTTGACCGTAGTGAACCGACAGCTCTGGGAGTTGTCTCGGAGAGTTTCAGCTCTCTGGAATTCTGACCGACATTGTGTCGGTCAGCCTACGTGGAAGTGTCGGTCGACCGACAGGTCAACCGACGGACTAACCGACAGATCTGAAATCTGTCTCAGTGAATTCCAGCTCTCTGGAATTCAAACCGACAATATGTCGGTTAACCGATGTGGTATCTTCGGTCAGCCGACACCTGACCGATACCTGACCGACAAATGTATCAGAGAATGGACTGGAAATCCAGCTTCTGGAACTTGAACCGACAAAGTGTCGGTTAACCGATAGGTGAACCGACGTTGTATGGTCGGTCAGCCGACAGGCCAACCGACAGCTGAGATGAACTCAGAGAAAATTATGGAAGTGAAGCCTAGTTTGTACAGGCTATTCCCTGCTGATGTCTAAGCCTACATAGGTGTTAGCGAAGGTCGTCTCAATGTACAAATCAAATACATAAAGTGATATTCATCAAAAATAACATGTACATTAGATAACTAACGCTTCACTCGTTTGTCTGGCTTAGAAGTATGAATAGAATTGATAAGAAATGAATAGAATCCATGAAGTGACACAGAGGTGAACTTCATTGACATAGTGAACGTCATTGACATAATGCACGAAATGACAGAATACATGAATTGAATTAATGAAATGAAATGAAATGAATAGTCACTAAAGGTGACAGTAACTTGAATGAATGAATAATTCCTGCTGCAGTAGATGTGAGGGGCGTTCCGGAGCCTCGTGGAATGCCAGTGCTCTCTGATCAAGACACTGGAAAATTTCCACCATTGTGAAAAGTCATGTAATGAAAAGTGAAACAATCTTGAAGCCTCGGCCATGAATGGTTTGCCCTTCCGCCTTGTGCTTAATTAATGTGACTAAATGAAAATTGAATAATCTTGAAGCCTAGGCCATGAATGGTTTGCCCTTCCGCCTTGTGCTTACACTGCTTCCGTTGGAAGACACGAAATGAACGAAATGAACGAAATGAACGAAATGAAAGGATATGATTGACATAGATATTTGTTATGGAATTGAAGTAGGTTATATAGAACTGTTAAGTTCTTTTATTGTAGAACTGTTTAAGTTCTTACTTTATTGAATTCTTGTATAGAATTGTTAAAGAATTGTTGAATAACATGAAGAATCATGAAAATGCATGTATCTTGTTGAACCTTCGTGTTCACGTGTTATTGATGATATCACAGGCCCAGATGCCCGTGCCGGTCCTGCCGAGGCCGCGCCGCCTGCGGAGGAGGCCCGTCCGTTACCTCCAGGAGGTTTAGCGGAGTGGGCGTAGTCGGAGGGCGATTGTAAATGAATAGTTTTGTAATAGAGAATTTTGGATTGTGATTAAATACCAACTGCATTGTATTTTAAGTGTGCAGTGTTGGTTTTAGTGGGCTGTAAATTTGTATAAGGGAACTTTACTTTTGTGTAAAGTTAATTGTAGTCAATGTATATATACATGTTTTCCGCACATTGTACATTGACAGGTATTGTGATTTGATATCCCTTGTGAGTCTTGTCTTAACTTCGGTTAATTCAGGATTTACGGGAGTAAGTATGGTTCCGCGACTCGGGGGTCCGTCCGAAGTAATCAGATCTCGGGCCCGGGTCGTGACATACTTATTGTATGGTATCAGAGCCTAGGTTGAGAACTAGGTTAAGGAACTTTTAAAAGCCTTAGTACAACTAAGAACGAAGTGAGGAACGATATCGATAGGACGAATCCAATCTTGGATTTGTATTTATTGCTTTCACTATATGTGATATAAATGTCATGGAAGTGTATAGATGTTTATCTTACCTTCCATATTGTTTACAGTATGGCTTCTGGATCAGGGAGTGATAACTTCGTAGAAGTTACTGTCAATGACGGTACTACACCACCTCCCCCAGCATCGGATAATGATGCTCGGTTTACTGCTATTCTGGAACAGTTAGCCAGAACTAACGAGCAGATTGCGAAAAGTCATGAAGCTCAGTTAGGTTTGCAAACCCAAATGACTTCGATGTTACAAGTCATGCAAGCCCCGTCTGTTCCACTACAGCCTCATGTTGAGACTCAGCTAGTATTGCAGCACAAGGAGACGGACCCTCATGCTGTTTATGAGCGGTTTCGTAAAAGAGGAGCTACAGAGTTCCATGGTACTGAGAATGTCATACAAGCTGATGAGTGGATGGAACACATTGAAGATGTGTTAGAAACGGTCGTCTGCACTCGCAGGCAGAGAGTGTTGCTCACCTCTACGATGTTTAGAGGGGGAGCAAATACTTGGTGGAAGAGTGTCAAGGACACATTTAAAGTCATGACCGCACCGGACGTTTGGGAGACTTTCAAGAAACGGTTCCAAAGAAAGTTTATCCCCGAGCATGTGCAGCAGCAAAAGGAATCGGAATTCCTACACTTGAAGCAAGGTCAAATGACCGTAGCTGCCTATGTTCATACCTTCTTACAGTTGTCCAAGTATGCTATAGACTTGGTGGATACTGAGGAGAAGAAGGTTAAGAGATTCCTCATTGGGTTGAACCCCGATTACAAAGCGATCGTAATGGCTGGACAGAAGCCTACGACGTTTGATGATGCCGTAGATAGGGCATATACCGCTGAGGAAATTCAGAGAGAGAGAGATAGAGAGACTGTGAACACCAAGAGAAGTGGTGACTCCTGGTTTAAGAAAGGAGGACAGTCTAGAAATAAGAAGCAGAAGCAGAAATTCATTCCTAGGAATGAGAGAAGAGAGAATCTGCCAGTCTGTGAGACTTGTGGCAAGAGTCACCGGACTGAGCTATGTTGGAGGAATACTGGAGCCTGCTTCGTCTGTGGTTCTTTGGAACACAGAATGGCACAGTGTCCAAGAGCTAGGAGAGATGATAGAGCTCCGTACCAGTATCCTGCGCAGGGTCAAGCAGCACTTCCTGCTCCCCCGCAGAGATTAGCTTTACCAGCTCCTCCTCCTAGACCACAGCAACAACAGCAACCACAGCCACAACGTCAGGGCCAGCAGCGTCAGTGGCAGAGACAACAACCGAGACAGCAGCAGCAGCCAAACAGGCCACAGATGGCTGGGATGGCTTATGCTGTCAACAGGGAACAAGCTGATGTTGCCACAAATGTGGTTGAAGGTACAATTTTTGTAGATAATAGACTTGCAATTGCATTGTTTGATCCCGGTTCCACACACTCATTTGTAGCACCCGCATTTGCTGGTGGCATGCAAGACCGGATCATGCAATTGTCTCATGATTTTACTGTATCTACTCCTTTAGGGAGTAAAGTAGTGTGTGAATTATATATTCCACAATGCACTATTAGAATTGGAGATGTATCAATGCCAGCTGATCTGGTGATACTACCTATGAATGATTTCGATGTGATCTTCGGCATGGATTGGCTTGCGAAGTACAGGGCTTGTCTAGACTGTTTTCGCAAAGTCATTACCTTCAGGGTTAATGAAGCCAATGCCAGTGTATTGTTTGAAGGAGTGCAGAAGAAGTATGACACCAGGCTCGTTTCAGCACTTAAGGCTGAACGTATGATGCGTAGTGGTTGTGAAGGCTACATCGCATTCGTTTCAGAGAAGAAGCCTGTACAGGAATTGCGAAACATTCCTGTAGTCTGTGAATTTCCAGATGTGTTTCCGGATGAAGTGCCAGGTCTACCTCCAGCTAGGGAAGTGGACTTTACAATTGAACTTGTGCCCGGTACTGCACCAATATCGAAGGCACCGTATCGAATGGCACCATCAGAGTTGTGTGAGTTGAAGAAGCAGATACAGGATTTGCTGGACAAAGGTTTTATCAGACCTAGTGTCTCACCATGGGGAGCACCTGTATTGTTTGTGAAGAAGAAAGATGGTACCCTGCGAATGTGTATCGATTATAGGCAGATAAATCAGATGACAATCAAGAACAGGTATCCTCTGCCTAGAATTGACGAGTTGTTTGATCAACTCGTGGGTGCATCATATTTCTCTAAGATTGATCTCCGATCTGGTTATCATCAGATTCGGGTTAAGGATCAAGATGTGCAGAAGACTGCATTCAGGACTCGTTACGGTCACTACGAGTTTTTAGTTATGCCTTTTGGTCTAACCAATGCACCTGCAGTGTTTATGGCTTTAATGAATAGGGTGTTTGCTCCCTTCCTAGACCAGTTTGTGGTAATCTTCATTGATGACATCCTGGTCTATTCAGAGTCAGAGGTCGAGCATTCACGTCATTTGAGGACAGCCTTGCAGATACTGAGAGAGAATCAGTTGTATGCAAAACTCGAAAAGTGCGACTTTTGGTTGCAGCAGGTTGCATTTCTGGGTCATATCATTTCCGGAGATGGATTAGCAGTTGACCCAGCTAAGATTGAAGCAGTTACCAATTGGCAGAGCCCGAAGAATGTGCCAGAAGTAAGAAGTTTCTTGGGATTGGCAGGCTATTATAGGAGGTTCGTCAAGGACTTCGCAAGGATAGCATCGCCATTAACGAAACTGACTCGCAAGAGCTCTTCCTTTGAATGGAATGATGCATGTGAGTCTAGTTTTCGAACCTTGAAGCAAAAGTTGATTTCAGCCCCAATCTTGTCTTTACCCGACGGGAGAGGAGGATTTGAGATATACTCAGATGCCTCGGGTATTGGCTTGGGATGTGTATTGATGCAGAATGGTAGGGTGATTGCCTACGGTTCGCGTCAGTTAAAGGAACATGAAAAGAATTATGCCACACATGATTTAGAGCTCGCGGCGGTTGTGTTTGCATTGAAGCAATGGAGACATTATCTGTATGGAGAGACTTTTGAAGTTCATTGCGATCACAGGAGCCTTCAGTATCTATTCACTCAGAAAGATATTAATTCAAGGCAACGTCGTTGGTTAGAGCTAATCAAGGACTACGACTTTCCATTCAAATATGTACCTGGAAAGGGTAATGTGGTGGCTGATGCTTTGAGTCGGAAATCAGCTGACTTGGCATCGTTAGTTGGTGAGTGGGACATGATCGAAGAATTCAGAGATCTGGATGTGGCTATTGAAATGATAGACAGTAAAGTAATGCTTGCAGCAATGTCTGTCTTTGAACCAATGCTTATCATGGAGATCAAGGCTAGGCAATTTCAAGACCTTGATTTGGTAAGGATTAGAGATAACCTTGCCACGAAGCCAGATTTCGTGTTAGTAGAAGGAGTTCTGTATTTTAGAGACAGATTATGTGTCCCAGCTCAAGAAGATCTTAAACAAGCTATCATGTTTGAAGCTCATCACACCAGGTATTCTGTGCATCCTGGAAGTACGAAGATGTACAGAAATCTGAAGGATAGATTCTGGTGGAATAACATGAAGCGAGAGATAGCAGGTTATGTATCATCCTGCTTAACTTGCCAGCGTGTAAAAGTTGAGCACCGGAAACCACCGGGATTGCTTCATCCACTGAAAATTCCTAAATGGAAGTGGGAGAACATTACGATGGACTTTGTATCGGGTTTACCGAGGACGAGGAAGCAGCACGATGCCGTATGGGTGATCGTTGATCGTCTTACAAAGTCTGCACACTTCATTCCCATCAGAAAGGATATAGGATTCAGTGAGATGTCTAAACTGTTTGTCAAAGAAGTGACTCGATTGCATGGAACACCGGTCTCGATTGTCTCCGATCGGGATAGCAGGTTTGTGTCCACATTCTGGAAGTCATTTCAGAATTCGTTTGGCACTAGACTTCAGTTTAGTACTGCTTACCATCCACAGACAGATGGGCAGTCAGAAAGGACTATACAGACCCTGGAAGATTTGCTTCGTGCCAGTGTGATTGATTTCGGGAGTGATTGGGATGACCATTTAGCTTTGTGCGAATTTGCGTACAACAATAGCTATCACTCCAGCATTGAGATGGCACCATTTGAGGCATTGTATGGTCGAAAGTGTAGGACCCCAGTTAGCTGGGAAGAAGTTGGAACTCGGAGTTTCCATGGTCCTACGATTATTGCAGAAACAGCAGAGAAAGTCCAGAGAATACAAGAAAGGCTAAAAGTTGCTAGGTCACGGCAAAAGAGCTATGCTGACAATCGTCGGCGTGATCTAGAGTTTGCAGTTAATGATTTAGTCTTTTTGAAGACTTCTCCAATGAAAGGTACTGTTCGATTCGGACAGAAAGGGAAGCTTTCCCCGAGATTTATTGGACCTTTCAAGGTCACGAGTCGAATTGGAAATGTGGCTTATCGCCTAGACCTCCCATCAGAACTCTCCGGTATTCATAATGTATTTCATGTTTCTATGCTTCGGAAGTATGTGCATGATCCTTCACATGTCATTCATCATGAAGAGATCGAAGTGTTACCAAACACCACATATGTTGAGAAGCCAGTTCAGATCATAGATATAAAGGAGGCAGTTCTGCGTACTAGAACGATCAAGTGGGTCAAGGTCCTTTGGGATCATCATGAACCTAATGAAGCTACATGGGAACTTGAGGAGCAAATGGCTCAGAAGTATCCCGAGCTATTTGTTCAGGTAATTTTGAATTGAATTGTTTATTTTCCTTGTAATTGAATTGCATTGATTTGAATTGCATTCGGAGGACCGAATGGTTCAAAAAGTTGTGATAGTTGTCAGGTCTCGTCCCGAGTTAATCAAGATTAACTCTAGTTAATTGGAATTAGTGCTAGTTAACCATGTTTAACTAGTTTAATGGTAAGTAATGACTAAGCTCGATGAGTTAGTCCCAAATGAATAGAATGAACGGATAATGAAAAGATTAAGTGGATTGGTTATGCTTAAGGCTAATTAACTGCGGTTAATTGAGCTAATGATGGTCAATGACCAAATGATGTGAAATAAGCCTCAAATGAATGAATTGGGCTTAATGGAATGGTAAAGAATGGATTTGCATGGTTTAAATGGAGTTTTAGACTCAAACATTAAAATGAGGGACTTTTATGTAAATACGAATTTTCGCGTATTTCGTCGAATACGGAAACTCTTGATACCAACGCGTGTATCTTGACGAGTACGTCAACTTCCGTAATAGACTCGAAGTCGTTTGACGAGAATCCGGTCAAATGACCCTTCATTTGACTCGAATTGTAATTTAGTGAAATTAATGGGCTTGAATGCAATTTACTAGCTTATATAAGCTAAAGAGAACCCTAATGAGATCATTCTCTCATTTTCAAAGCTTTCAAACCCTAGACTCATTTCTTTCTTGCTTTTTCTCTTCTTTCCTTCCAATCTTACTCAATCAAGTAGCAAACAAGGGATTTGTAAGTGTTTTCAAGGAGTTTTCATCCTTCACTTCATCTTCCCCAGCTTGCTTTTCAAATTGTGAAAGTGTGAAGCTTGAAATCGAGGTTTTCTTCTTGGAATCAAGCTCAAGAAAGAGGTTTTCATCCATTCAACCTTCACAAGAGGCAAGTACTTATGCATCCTTATGATTTATAGTGTTTTAGAGAGATTGGAGTTCATTTGACTCAAATTCTGAAGTTTCACTTCAGAAAATCTGAAGCTCAGAACTGAGCTTCTGGGTCAGTGTCGGTTGACCTACGGTCAACCGACGAGTGAACCGACAGCTCTGGGAGTTGTCTCGGAGAGTTTCAGCTCTCTGGAATTCTGACCGACATTGTGTCGGTCAGCCTACGTGGAAGTGTCGGTCGACCGACAGGTCAACCGACGGACTAACCGACAGATCTGAAATCTGTCTCAGTGAATTCCAGCTCTCTGGAATTCAAACCGACAATATGTCGGTTAACCGATGTGGTATCTTCGGTCAGCCGACACCTGACCGATACCTGACCGACAAATGTATCAGAGAATGGACTGGAAATCCAGCTTCTGGAACTTGAACCGACAAAGTGTCGGTTAACCGATAGGTGAACCGACGTTGTATGGTCGGTCAGCCGACAGGCCAACCGACAGCTGAGATGAACTCAGAGAAAATTATGGAAGTGAAGCCTAGTTTGTACAGGCTATTCCCTGCTGATGTCTAAGCCTACATAGGTGTTAGCGAAGGTCGTCTCAATGTACAAATCAAATACATAAAGTGATATTCATCAAAAATAACATGTACATTAGATAACTAACGCTTCACTCGTTTGTCTGGCTTAGAAGTATGAATAGAATTGATAAGAAATGAATAGAATCCATGAAGTGACACAGAGGTGAACTTCATTGACATAGTGAACGTCATTGACATAATGCACGAAATGACAGAATACATGAATTGAATTAATGAAATGAAATGAAATGAATAGTCACTAAAGGTGACAGTAACTTGAATGAATGAATAATTCCTGCTGCAGTAGATGTGAGGGGCGTTCCGGAGCCTCGTGGAATGCCAGTGCTCTCTGATCAAGACACTGAAAAATTTCCACCATTGTGAAAAGTCATGTAATGAAAAGTGAAACAATCTTGAAGCCTCGGCCATGAATGGTTTGCCCTTCCGCCTTGTGCTTAATTAATGTGACTAAATGAAAATTGAATAATCTTGAAGCCTAGGCCATGAATGGTTTGCCCTTCCGCCTTGTGCTTACACTGCTTCCGTTGGAAGACACGAAATGAACGAAATGAACGAAATGAACGAAATGAAAGGATATGATTGACATAGATATTTGTTATGGAATTGAAGTAGGTTATATAGAACTGTTAAGTTCTTTTATTGTAGAACTGTTTAAGTTCTTACTTTATTGAATTCTTGTATAGAATTGTTAAAGAATTGTTGAATAACATGAAGAATCATGAAAATGCATGTATCTTGTTGAACCTTCGTGTTCACGTGTTATTGATGATATCACAGGCCCAGATGCCCGTGCCGGTCCTGCCGAGGCCGCGCCGCCTGCGGAGGAGGCCCGTCTGTTACCTCCAGGAGGTTTAGCGGAGTGGGCGTAGTCGGAGGGCGATTGTAAATGAATAGTTTTGTAATAGAGAATTTTGGATTGTGATTAAATACCAACTGCATTGTATTTTAAGTGTGCAGTGTTGGTTTTAGTGGGCTGTAAATTTGTATAAGGGAACTTTACTTTTGTGTAAAGTTAATTGTAGTCAATGTATATATACATGTTTTCAGCACATTGTACATTGACAGGTATTGTGATTTGATATCCCTTGTGAGTCTTGTCTTAACTTTGGTTAATTCAGGATTTACGGGAGTAAGTATGGTTCCGCGACTCGGGGGTCCGTCCGAAGTAATCAGATCTCGGGCCCGGGTCGTGACAGTATCCCAAATCTTAGATTGAATCATAAGGAAAATTATTTGAATCTATGCAACGAATCCCATTTCGAGGTAAATCTTAGGATTCATATATGATCCAATTTGACACTTTTTTCATTGAATCCTACAATTCAAGCGATTTGGCTATGTAGCAACAGCAACAAGGTTACTATTAATTGTATCTTACCATTTTTCTTTCTTTCTTCTTTCTTCTTTTAAATATTTACTAATTAATAAAACATCTTAAGAATTTTTTCGGTTTTGGGAAGGTTCTAGAGATGAAATCGAATGAGCATTTGACTGTATGTATGGGGTTTTGTCTTGTATTCATTTTTTTCTTAAAAAAAAAATCAACAATTTCTTCATGCACACTTCACTTAACTTCAGACAATATCATGAGGTATAAGATTGATGATTTTGATTTTATTTTTTTTATTTAAAGATGACAAAAAAAGCTATTGCAACTTGTTTATTCATTATCTATTATTCACAATTTGAGAAACAATGATTATATACTTATGTATAAAAAGATGTACCTTTTCTATGAGAGGTAGAGATTTTAGCCCCTTGTGGGACCCACCTGTGATCAATCCAACCCCCTTTTAACTCCTCCCTCACCCACCCTGCACCCATAGGCCCCAACACCATAAACCCCTACTAAAAAATAAAAAAGAAGAAATGCCATGCGCAAATGAAAATATACGCCCGTGCTAGAGGGCCAGTGTTACAAGAAAGCCTCTCCTACTTTTCTCCTTGCACTTTCTCTGTCTTTTTTCCTTTTTTACCCAAGTGTTGTTAACACCAAACAGCTTCAAACCACATTTCAAAATGCCCATCATACAAAAAGATTATTTGTCAACATACATGACTAGCCCTCTTCAAGCAGTCGTTTCCCAATGTGACAGGATAGGCATGACACTTCTTTGTCTGGATTACACCATGTGTTACGTGAATAGCAACTGTTGCCTTGAGATTGTCGTGAAAGTGATGCCACTTTATTTGCATTTGCTATTGAGTCTGGCTCCTTGAAAGCTTAAGGTTCTCACTCAAGTTAAAACCATATGCTACTTATTTACTTGCGAGTTCGAAAATACAAAAGATAAAAAAAATTGAAGACCGATTACAAAAGCACATAGCAACAGTTGGAAGGTACTCATTATCGCAACCACAAAGTTGCAGGCTTAAGAATATTACCTTTTTTTTAATATAACAAGTCATATTACCCATCACAATGCAGCAGCATCAACAACAGCAACAACAACAACACCAACAACAACAACAATAACAACAATAATAATAAAGAAAAAAGTAAAAATTAAAGATTGATGATTAATCTATCAATGCTTATATTTCTCAAGGCCAAATTCATGCATTCCATTTAACTTGATTACTATTGTATTTCATACTATATTCTTGAGTATTATCAATTCAAACAATTGTATTGGATCAAAAGAACCAAGAATTCTTCAAAGGCACCTCTCGACTTATGGATTTACACTTCAAACTCAAAATATGGGATTATTAGAAAAGAAAGCAAAAGGGCATACCTCAATTGGTTGCCACCTTGAACTCCATTTGAGGGGCTCCTAAAAATCAAATTAATTGAAAGATCAGGTTGGATGAATTTGTTAACTTCAGAAAAAAAAAAAAAAAAAAAAAGAAGAGTACAACTTCAATCTCAAAAATGAACAATAAAATATGCCTGCAATTAAACATATAAAAGTAATGAGCATAAATGACCAAATAACCCTCAACAATTGTTGGATGCTCAAAAAGTGGCAAAATGAACACTGAGGACTATCTGAATAATGAGAAGTGAACATGTCACAATATGCATTTTGGGTAAACTCAAGCAAGATCCCACTATCAAGTATATTAAGTAGTATCTACAAGATAAATAAATAACCACACCACTTGCTAGATGCAACAATGTTATGAAACTTAAGCTTACATCCAAGGATCAAAATATCAGTTGGGTGAGTGTATCGATTGACAGCCAAAATGATATGTATCGGGCAATATATAGGTTATCAGTGCAAATTGATAATTAAGAGTAAAAAAAAAAACCCACCCCTCCCTCTCCCTCTCGCTCTCCCGCTCTCTCTTCCTCATGTGATAACAACAATTCTATACAAATGGCATCTAACTAGGTTTACTGCATCAGAACAAAACATAGAAATGTTGAATAGGGATGATCGCAAGTCCCAGAATTACCGACAGACTTGACACACCTCATTCTAATAACATCAATGATATGCAAATAGCCTCTAATTTGGTTTCTCACAGGGCATGGGTCAAAGATTTGGACCCATTTTTAATTTGCGTCCAAGCCCACTGGACGAACTCAAATAGAATTGGGGTCTCAGTCCGAGTCCATAAGTCTCCTACTGGGGACCAGGATATGCACCACCACCACCATATATCATACTATGTGCATGCGTGCATGCAGGTTTCCTTCAGGTAATTTGTCCCAGCTGAGTACATTAATGACCCAAACCAAACTCAACCCTTTTCTTTTATCAGTAAAACCATCCTTAATATTAGAGAGTACATGGAAATGGCACCACAACACTCCATGTCTCTTCCAATCTACAAATGGTGGATATCTTTTCCAAAGCAACTTGACATGAGCACCACGAACTCTTGGTTGACAAATATATCCTCCTCAATCATCAGCATCAATTCAAGAAGAGTGAAAACTCAATTATTACAGAGTACCATGGTGCACCATGACACAAAAGGGTATAATTGTGGCACACCATAGCAAGTGGATGCACACAACACAAGTATAGTGCAATTGTACAGAGCTTGTATATCCTCTCGTAACAACATTTTCCTTCAATAGCCACACAAATATCTGTTGTATAATCTATCTTAGAAGGGAATTGAGTAGTTGCACATGAGATGATTGATTGTTGAAGTCATAGTCTCCTAAAATAGTGACAGGTTTAAGCACATTCCAATTTCTAGAATCTTTTGTTTTCTATTTTATCTTTCCTTTCTACCACGTTATCTTCATGCCAACAAAATAGTATAAGCACTGGTGTTTGCACTCAAGCATGCCCAGGAACATGCAAGGCACATATAGTGAATCATAGAAAACCAACGGTAGAGGACATTCTCATCAAATGTCTCTTGAGATATTCATCTGTAGGAGAACATTAGCATGTTTGTCGCCAGAGGAATAGTGTCGCAGGAATGAGGTCAAACAAAAAAACTCAAATATAAATCAAAAGAAACATACGCCGAGGGTGGAGAATCCCCAGATGTATTAATTGCATTTGACCATGGAGGAGGTTCTTTGATCAACTTAGTTTGATTCCGAAAGGGATTCTCTCTTGATGCATTTGTGGAGAATATCTGTTTCCTATTTTCATGAGCCTTGATGTTCTGCAGAAAACAGAATTTAATAATGCAATCCAAGACATAAGCACAGAGAATATAAATACAGTACGACTAATGCAAAGCATCATAATCCAGAAAGAATGTTTGACCTCTGTCCGTGTAGTGAGTACATCCTTAAACTGTTTTGTGGATCCCATAAGTTTATTCTTCAAATCATCACAAATAGTAGTTGAATGAACAATGGAATCCTTGGAGCAGTTCCCATCTGCTACTTCCAAGTTTTGAAGAGTTTGCAAATCTGAAACAGCTCCATTCAGCATTGTAATGTCGTTCTTTATCAAGGCAGTAAGTTCCTGTATTTCCAGGACTGGATCATCAAACATAGATGACCTTTTTGCCACTGGAAATTGGAGTAGAGATGTTAGCAGAAGCCCAAAAAATGTTCATACATTCCATTAATCAAAATAATTTCCAGTTATGCACAATATATCATGACAAGCTTAATGAATTTTCAGCCTTCCATATGAAGAATCAAAGGATAATAGACCAGCTCTCCTAGGAACTGGTGTGCATACTACATATGGACCAACTTGTGGGGCCCACCTGGATGTGTTCTGATTACATGCAGTGGCAAGGGAGAGTGTATGCACAATTAGGGATGCTGGTGCCTGCCAAGTACATCAAATTGGGCCTAAGGCCCCGTCCAATAGGTACCGAGGTCAGGCTCATTTGAGCTGTACGGCCCGTACCCTTACAGTAGGAGGCCTAATGTCTTGAGCCTATCAGAAGCACCTCTCTTTCAGTAACAGGGAACAAGAAATATAAGAGCACTACACCACGCACAACATAGGTGAAAATATTCATACAACTACAACAGCAAACAATTACAGCATAGACTGGACAACCATAGAATCCTTATCAACCCATTGTATAACTAATGAGTCTGCCACATTGTTTGTTTCCCTGCCCAATATAAAGGCATATCAAATTGAGGGCTTTTCACATAATAAGTCTGACAATTTAAACACCATGGCATTCTAGATCAAATGCACTTTGACCATTTCAGTTGGCTTTCTAGGAAAGACAATTCCAACAGTATTGGCATTGGAAACTACAAGAATACCTGTAGGATGCAATTTTTAGCTTATCATTTTTTATCAATCAATTTTAGCATATTCTCTCTGTCATAAGTCCATTTTCTCATAAAGTTCTATGAGGGTTTTCAGTTAAAGTATTATGAGTTGACTTCCTTTAAAACCAAAATGAAAAAAGAAAGAAAAGAGAAAGGAATGCAAATAGTGGTAATTTCACTAGGTTAGGAATGTTCTAAAGAAGAAAAGTAATGCTTTGTATAAAATTTTAATATAAAATATGAGATATCACGTTAAGTGTAGGATATTTGGACCGAGGTCTAGGATTTCATCAAGCACAAACTACAGTCCTATTCAAAGTCCCCATGTCCATACCCATTTGTACGCATTATAGCACGGAGGCTAAAAAATGAGCAAGAATTTGATTCAAACTATAGAAGCAAATTCTGTGAATACTGTGTTATGGGAAGCAACATAGGCAATGTTTTAAAACTGGAAGCCAGACAACCAAAAGGTATTTCATTACATACACCCAAGTGTATAGAACCCATCAACCAAATAATCTGGACTCGGGCAAATTGTCAATTTTGAGCCACTTCATTATCCAAGAGCAGAAGTTGCACAAGAACCCTATTTGCACCAACTCCAAAGCAAACTGCGACTCATATTTCCACTATTATCATAAAAATAATAATAAATAAATAATTGCATGACTATCACTGGCACTTGTTCAGGATTTTGATCAATTGTAAGTGACCAAATATGTAAAATTGTAAGTAATTGAAGAAGGAATCCGATTGGTGAATATAAGAACCGGAACTATTGTGGATAGGTCTATACAGCTAATTCACGTAAAAGTTCAAGTGGAATTCAATTACAATAAGTATCAAGGCAAAGGCAAGAATTGGGATTTGGTAATTGGCATGCCGAGCTGGTAATTTTATTATAAAAGTGAGACCGGTGATGCCAGTGCAGTAGAAATCACCACATAGCATGTTTTCTCATTGGTTTTATTTGAATTTTCCTTTGGGCTAAAAGAAAGTATCTATACAGCTTTGCCTTAATTTCATTAATATGAGATGTCTCTTTATTAAGGAGCAATATGGAGAGAGTGGATTTGGTGGTGGCTCTCCTCTATGAAAACAAGAAGAAAATGAAAATACTTTGGCTCTAGTAAACCCTCTTGCTAATCCAAGTTGCTCAAAATCATCAATTTTCAAAGCGGTGGATGATAAGAGTTCCCCGACATTCAATGTATTCCGATAGTGGGAGCAGCAACCAGAAGGCAGAGTTGACTTAGAATGTCTCATGAGTGTTGAAGAAAGTTTTTTTTTTTTTTTTCTGCTCACCTCCAGAGTTCCAGAAGCTACTTCTATATGCCAAGGGTGTATTGATAGTGACAAATTCTGCTTAATGGATTGCCTCATGCATCTTATGTTTCTTTTGTTAGAATCTTACCATTCCATTCTTTACTTCCCTACTTTTTTACACACAATTCTTGAGGTTATCATAGGTTACCAAAGCCCCAAATTCAGAGTCACTAGTTTGTAGAACCAATTACTAGTATGATAAAAGTAAATCTTGCCCAAAATAACTTGTAACACATCTTCACTTGTACATAAACAAAACTCCCAATTGTCAGGTAAAGTATTAGGTGTTTAACAGACTTAACTAGCAGGAGGCATTAATATAAGGTATCTATTTCTACAAATCAGGGTGTAGAGGTAACTCAATGATGTCATTGAGAGTAGCATCAACAGACATACCTCAAATTTCAAAAGATCACAGCTATACAAAATCAAATCAACAATATATTCCTTCAAATATCCCCATTCAAATCATGAACTCATATAAAATTTCCTTGGAATCTTATAAATTTCTTAGGGAAATTCGTCAGTTTCTAGTCCTATTGAAGAAAACCCCAAAAACATTGCAAATGGATTGAGAGAATCGAAACAATAAGAAAATCAGTATCCAGAAAAGAAGTGAAAGAGGAATTTACGTTTCGCAAGCCTTGCAATCTTCTGCGAAGTCTCGTGGATTCCTAGCCCGATTCTCGATGCCTTCTTGTTGAATTCGGATCGAGAAAACAAAAGTGGTGGCATTTCTCGATCATTCTCAGATCCGTTTCTAGGGAGGCCGTTTCCATCGATCCTCTTCAATCTTTCGGCTGAAGAGCGGAATTCGGACGTCCGATCTCGATAGGAAGACGAAGAGATTGTTGAGGAAGACATGGAAGCCCTAGAAATCGGGATAGAGGAGAAACAATTGGGCGTGAAGAGCGTTGGATCTGTTTGGTGAAATGTCTGAGAGAGGAAAGGAAGGTTGTCTGGAGGAGGAGTAGGAGAAGAAGGTCAATTTCGAATTCGATCGGGTAGTGCAAAGAGAGGTGCACATGACCGAGAAATGCCCTCGAATGAGCACGGACGAAGGGTTAGAACACAGGCTTTTGCTCTGCGAGATGAGGGTGTTTTGGTCATGGGAAATAATGAGCCATCCCTCGTTTACGAGCCCGGGAAGGGAAAGGAAAGAAAGGCGAAGTCGATGGATAGTGTTAAGTGTGCACCCCCGGGCATGTTTAGATAGGCCCCGCATATCTTCAAACTGCCTTAGTCACCCGGACTTATAAAATCTTTGAATTAAGGAGCTTTAGGATGTAAATGTACTCCGATTCTCTGATTACTCGGAGATTTTATACTTTAAAAATTGAGTTTTATCCTTATTTAGACCTGGTAAGTTTTGAAGAGATTTTTCTTTTTTAAAAAATTATTGCTGCGAATTTATGTCCATTTTTAGACTCGTGTCCTAAATGGGTCGGACATTAGTTTCACCTTAATTCCGACCCGTAGACCCAATATTCCACATATTACCTCAATTTTTGAAAATCTCTCTTAAAACTAAGTTTTTTTTTTTTTTTACCATATTATTCTCTATTCAAACCCACCGCATGTTGCAGTTTGGTTCCAATTTCAATACCATCTTCTCATTAATGGGTTTTTATCTAGGAATCAAGAAATTGATTCCTAAACGGTTTTGATTTCACCTCCTCATTATCGGTTCCGAGCGGATCAGATCAGAACCGACTCATTTACATCCCTACATGACCGCTGTATTGAGAGTATGGGACTATCTTTTAAAACTTTAATCCTCTCAAAATAAATGTCCCCTTATTGTATGAATTGGATGTAAATTCTATTAAAAAAAAAGAGTTAGGACATATCAAAAGATTGGTAGACTATCTTAGACATTATTGGTTATCACGTTTTATATTAAATGATCAATTTTATTGAATTTATTTTTTGCCCCTCAATTGAACTACATGTCCATTTTAAGCTTGACGATTAAGAGATGAATCCTCAAGCATGTGCACGAAACACCACACAACCATAAGCATAAAGAGTTTCTATTGGCACCGCAGTTTTGTCTCTCCACATCGCAGAAAAAAAATCTTTTTTTCCTAAATGACCCCTCATCCCTCCACTCTCCCCCACTTAAACTACCAACCCACACATTTTCTTAAAAAAACCAAAATAAAAATCAAGTTCATATTTTAAAACTAAGACAATCTTTTAGCATGCAAAACACTATTGATTAAAACATTAAATAAAATTTCATATTTTTATTTGACAATAGTAAAAGCTTCGAGTGTCATATGTGATGACATAAATTTTAGAACTACAAGCAGTCACTTTGTGTAAAATTGGGGAAGATTAGATTTGTCACTTTGTGTAAAATTGGGGAAGATTAGATTTGTCACCAATTTAGACCTGTCTCGACTTGACTGCACTGAGGGTCGGGGTGACCCTTTTTTACTCTTACTTGACAACGTGCTTTGAGGTCTCTTTATGAACATTCGAGCCCATTTAATGATCTTGAGTAGAGATGTAAATGGGTATCCGATCCTCCGATTACTCGGAGGCTCCAATCCGTTAAAAATCGGGTCTAATTCCTTATTTAGGCTCCGATAAGTAAATGGATCCGGGTCCGGTTCCACCTTGGTTTGGACCCGTAGACCCGAGACCCAATACGTTACTTCAATTTTTGAAAAATCTATCCTAAAAACCATGTTCTTTTAATATGATTCTCTACCTAAATCCAAACCCGGATCCAGACCCATCTCATATATGGTTCTGGTTCCCGAGCCAAGAAACAGGTTTCGAAATGGTTCCGGATCTGGATTTGGTTTCACCTTCTCCTTAATGATTCTGGTTCTGGGTCCACCATGGACCTGGACCGGAACCGGCCCATTTACAGCCCTAATGGGGACTTTTTTTTAACTCCATCTCCATGATGGTAAATGAACCGTTGGATTTCAAGCGACCCCAGCCGTCCGATCTAGGTTTTCTCTTCCTAGCTCCGTCCTTCCCATATAAAGCTCCCACACCAAAATGAGACCGGCTTTGAGGTTAAAGAGAGCAGCAACAGCAGCACTACCGCAACCGCTGTCCGCCTTGACAAAGCCCTGCTTCGTCTTGGCCCTCATCATCATCTAGGGTTTTTGTTGTTAGTTGTATCAGAAGAGCTTTCAATCTCTTTGCAGAGATGGCAGTGAAGACATCCAAGGCCGATAAGAAGATCGCCTACGATAAAAAACTATGCCAGTTTCTCGATCAGTACACCCAGGTCCTGATAGTTGCTGCCGACAATGTCGGATCGAACCAGTTACAGAACATTAGGAAGGGTCTGCGTGGGGATTCCGTGGTCTTGATGGGGAAGAACACCATGATGAAGAGATCGGTCCGCCTACATGCCGAGAAGACTGGGAACCAGGCTTACCTCAATCTCATTCCTCTCCTTGTGGTAATTTTCCCTCTTTCCTGTGTGTTCGTTGCTGCCAGATTCGTTTGTTTATTTCATTTGATAGCATTTATGATGCGTTTGGATGGTTATGTTCATTTAGATAATGAATCAGATAAGTTCACTCGCGCAGCACAGATGTCTCGATCAAAAAATGTGATGATATATATATATATATATATATATATATATATATTCTTTTAATTGGTATTCTCTCATGTGGTTGGGGAATTGTTCATTTGTGATTTGGTTTTATTCTCAGTGATTGGCTATTGAAGGAAGCTTGAATTTAGTTTACATATCTTAATTGCTTTATTTCTGTTCTATGTAGGGAAATGTGGGACTGATTTTCACCAAGGGGGATTTGAAAGAAGTGAGCGAGGAAGTTGGCAAATACAAGGTATGGGGAAGTGTTTGTTTACTTTTGATAATTATGTGAAGATTAGTTTGTATGTTGGTGGAATGGAATACATTGTATTATTGTAACTGTCCGCACATGTGCGGTTCGGATTGGTTTAACACTAAAACCAACAACCAAACCGAACCTATCGGTTTTTTAATTAATCGATCCGATCCAACTGATGGAGAGGGCTTAAACCGAACCAGACGGTTAGGTTCGGTTCAGTCGGTTAAACCGTTGTTTTTTATTTTATTTTATTTTTTAAAATCAGACATTGAGAATTTCAAAATGATGATACCTCATCCTTTGCATTTATTCCAATGTTTAGTGCAAACATAAAAATCCAACATTCCAGACTGGACTGTATATAAAAAAATAATTCGACTCCAAAAAGAGAGTTTAGAC
Source organism: Umbellularia californica (assembly GCA_028538565.1). NCBI lineage: Eukaryota > Viridiplantae > Streptophyta > Magnoliopsida > Laurales > Lauraceae > Umbellularia > Umbellularia californica. The sequence continues at coordinate 106,964,172 of JAPQWN010000001.1, forward strand.
TAAACGCAAGTGCAAAAAAAAAAAAAAAAAAAAACCAGCTTGCAGTGAAACATTCATTCCACATGATACCATTTGGAATTACAATAGAATAATAGTTCATGTCAAGAAAATTCACACAAACGGAATCTGTATCAGAACCCACTGTATTTTTCAGAAATGAAGGTTTCTCAACACATTTTTTAGGTGAGACCAAATCCAACCATCAAAAGGCTAGACTCTACTGGCTTTTTTAGCATTCTCAAGAGTGCAGCCTTCTGATAAAAACTTCATTGAAACGAGGTAGGAATTGTGATGAAAGAAAAACATCCCGTACAGTAATCCCTCCATCTGCAATGAAGTATCAAATGGCATGTGAGAGATTACAGGAGATGCACTGAGGCAAGGCAGTGTTGACGGTTGAGTTCATGTAAGAATAGAGTTGTGGAATGTAACTTTGAAAGTAGTAAAAAACGAAACCCTAAGACTAAAATAGTAAAAAAGCAATACTAAGTTATTGTATACGGTCAGTTCGGTTTAAGCAGTTAATTGTGGGCTCAAACCAATAACCGACTGATGTAAGCGGTTTTTATGATTTTCAAACCGTTAATTGAATCGATCTATTATAAACCAATTTGAACCACCCGGTTCGGTCCGGTTTTGCGGTGATACTGGATTTTTTGTGCAACCCTAGTTATGACTGATGAATTTGTTTTCCTGGTTTTGGTTGTGGATCCACAGTTATTGTGGGTTTCATTTGACTATCATAACTGCTGAATTGGAAGTTTATGACCTTTGATTGTTGGTCTCCATATAAACAGTCGAAGGGAGCACATCTATAGAATAGTCAGGGGTCCAGGCAAAGGACGAAAAGGATGGCACTAGATTTTCCAAAATCCGATAGCTTTTGGATGTCTCTTCAGTAGGTTTCCTATTATTTCAACTCTTTTGATCAACAAAGTTGGGTTCATATTCATGGGACTAATTCTTTTGGAGAAATTTTTACATGATACCCACTATTACTTTGTTTTTTTCCCTTCAATTCATAAATTTTTCCATCTCTAATCTTGAATTTGAGGATTCTCCAAACACAGCTAGTTTTCAATCTTGTCATGCTTATCTTATTTTTTATGCCATCATGTATGAAGTGCTTTTTTGCTTAATTTTGATGGCTTCTCCCTTTTTATTTTGAAAAATCAGTACTTTTTTAAAAAGGTGACCGTTTCTCTTGTTGCTTCTTTGAATACCCAAGTTATGGTAGCGACAAAGAAGTCTATTCTGTGCTGATTGGATTACATGACAACCAAAAGGCAAGAATATGGTTCTTGTGATTCCCACTTGAGTGGTGGCAGCTCAGCTTGATTGCCAAGTCTCTTGTTATTTCCTCCCGAATGCTTGTAGTTCTAAGGACTGATTAAAAAAAAAAAAAAAAGTGCTTGTAGTTCTAATGCATGAGAAGGCAAACATGATGGCAGGCAATACATTAATAGGAATGAACAATTGGATTTCTTAGGAGCAGTAATCCGGGCAAAAGGTAGGTAATTTACCCAGGGCTTATACTTTATGTAAGCATATTATTGGAGAAAAAATGGTTTATATAGTCATTTGTCATTTGAACTACCATTGGGATGCTTCACACACCACAGTTCAGTGTTGGATCATAGTCATTTGTTAATCTGGATGAACTTTCTGGTAGTGATGAATATCAGGAAATTTTTACATGATACCCACAATTACTTTGTTTTTTTCCCTTCAATTCATACATTTTTCCATCTCTAAATCTTGAATTTGAGGATTCTCCAAAAACAGCTAGTTTTCAATCCTGTCATGCTTATCTTATTTTTTATGCTATCATGTATGAAGTGCCTTTTTGCTTAATTTTGATGGCTTCTCCCTTTTTATTTTGAAAAATCTATACTTCAGAGGTCTTTTAAAAAAAGTGCCCATTTCTCTTGTTGCTTCTTTGAATACCCAAGTTATGCTAGCGACAAAGAAGTCTATCCTGTGCTGAGTGGATTACATGACAACCAGAAGGCAAGAATATGGTTCTCGTGATTCCCACTTGAGTGGTGGCAGCTCAGCTTGATTGCCAAGTCTCTTGTTATTTCCTCCCAAATGGTTGTAGTTCTAAGGACTGATTAAAAAAAAAGTGCTTGTAGTTCTAATGCATGAGAAGGCAAACATGATGGCAGACAATACATTAATAGGAATGAACAATTGGATTTCTTAGGAGCAGTAATCTGGGCAAAAGGTAGGTAATTTACCCAGGGCTTATACTTTATGTAAGCATATTATTGGAGGAAAAATGGTTTGTATAGTCATTTGTCATTTGAACTACCATTGGGATGCTTCACACACCACAGTTCAGTGTTGGATCATATAGCCATTTGTTAATCTGGATGAACTTTCTGGTAGTGATGAATATCAGAGAGCATACCCTAAAGGCAGGGCTGCATGGAAAATTTGTTCTCACAGAAACGACCCCACATAGATGGGGTAAGGGTTCAATGATGCTGACAGCGCGAGGAGTGATATTGAGCACTACACACCCTAGTCCAGTGTTTGGATCATATAGTTATATGTTACTATCGATAACTTTCTGAGTAGTGTAATTCTGATGAATATCAGAGAACACACTCTAAAAGTAGGGATGAATTGAAAAGTTATTTCACAAAGCTGACCCCACATAGAATGGGGATAAGGCTTTGATGATGGTGATTACTTGGAAGAGTGATATTGGGCATTTTTTTAAAAGCTCGCCCAAGGTAAATCTGAACTCCAATTAGCATATGTATAACTTCTAAGTAGAGTTAATGCTATTTGATGTCAAATTGGGTGATGTGCATCTTACTAGCCTTGTATCCTCATGGAATTTTACCTATTTTTGTTGCCTTTTGTGAATTTAGGTTGGGGCTCCTGCTCGTGTTGGCCTTGTTGCGCCAATTGATGTCATTGTTCCCCCTGGTAACACAGGGTTGGATCCTTCTCAGACTTCCTTCTTTCAGGTTCTCCTTTAAAAGACCTGTTTTATATCATTTTCTTGTTCTCCTCCCCTTGTTCTAACACTTTATTTACTCTGTTCCAGGTGCTTAACATCCCCACCAAGATTAACAAGGGTACAGTCGAAATCATCACACCCGTAGAACTGATCAAAAAAGGAGAGAAGGTGGGTTCATCTGAGGCTGCCTTGCTTGCTAAGCTTGGGATAAGGCCTTTCTCGTATGGACTTGTTGTCTTGTCTGTGTACGATAACGGTTCTGTTTTCAGTCCAGAGGTCCTTGACCTCACAGAGGATGATTTGGTTGATAAGTTTGCTGCTGGTGTTTCGATGGTTACCTCATTGTCACTGGCCCTTTCGTTTCCAACTCTAGCAGCTGCACCCCACATGTTCATCAATGCCTACAAGAATGTTCTGGCTGTTGCAGTTGCCACTGAGTACTCATTCCCACAAGCTGAAGAAGTGAAAGAATTTCTCAAGGTTGTTATGAGAACTCTACGTGTTCTTAGTTAATTGCTTGCTGTATAAAAACGGGGGTTGTGGTTGTTCTGATTGATTTAATTGATTTGCATTTCAGGACCCGAGCAAGTTTGCAGTAGCTGCTGCCCCAGTTGCTGCTGCATCTAGTGCTGCTCCTGCGGCTCCAGCCAAGGAGGAAGAGAAGAAGGAAGAACCAGCGGAGGAGTCAGATGACGACATGGGCTTAAGTTTGTTTGATTAGAACCCTATATAGTTTTGGATGTTTGCAACCCGAGTTTTGGAACATTTGTCATGTTAAGTTTTCAGTACATTCAGGAGGAATAGGTTCTGTTTTATGTTGCTTTTACTTTTTAACTTGTCTTATCCAAACTTTATTTCAATTGATTAGATTACTTGTTGCATTTGAGCTAATTTTGTGGTCTAAGTTCATGCTAATTATTCTATAGCTTAATATGCTTGAAATTTGTTGATTTCATCTTTAAACTATTACTCTACCCAATGACGTCGGGTGCTTATCAGTTAGTAAAGATCAGAACAGTGAGATTCCACCTCAGTTTGCTTGCAGATGAAATTTGGCCAAATGGAAACGCAAAAGGTGTCGGCAACAATTTACTATCAGGACAGGAGCAAGTGATATTGGCCTTTCCAGCTCATTCTTTGATCCAGAACTATCTGCCATGATCAGATAAAATCCTATTCTTTAATTGTAGGACTTTAATACAAGTTACCCATTTGAAAAAGATGGAGAAGTCGGGTTTTCTACTGGTTATTTTCTTCACGGAATCTAAACTACTATTTACCATTTTATTTGATTGATGGGGCACGGGTGTGACTATTATTTATCCGGTTAGATGAAAATTCCACTAAACTACACAGCAGGTTTCTTACCAAAGGAACTTTGACATATCTCCTTTGCATAGCTTACCTGTTCTCATAGGGCATGTTTGTATAGTCCATTTTCTTGGAAAATGTACTAGTTATCTGCAGAAATCCCTCTTTTTATGTGTTTGGTGCAGTGATTTTCTATGAATTACTTTTCTTCTAGTTCAGCCTTTTCCTTCCTAACCTTGGAAATGGACTTTCCTTGGAAAATTTACCCCCCTTTATAAGCTTCGTTTCCGATCCCATTTCTGTCTCTATCCTCTTCCTTTCGCAAAAAATGCTTTGGCGAAAAAAAATCCCGATAAACTTCATCCCCTGAACTGCTTCTTCTTCATCTTCTTCGATCACCCAAAGCTACCGGAACCTCTCTTTGGCACAAGTCCAGCGAAATGGGTTGCACAAGTCCAGCGAAAAAAACAGAAAGCTCTTCCATGGCGTCTTTGCTTATCTCCATCTCCATCTCCCTTTCTCTTTCTCGACCATTCCATCCCTCTTTTTCAATAATCCATCTCCATTTCTCTCTCACGAGGAACCATCTCTAACCCTAACCTAAACCGAAATCCCATTGACATTATTCAGTTTTTGTGTCCTAATAGTAAAAACACAAATCCTAGCCCTAATCTAACCCAAATCCAAACCCTAACCCTAACTCAATTCCGATCCCATTTGTTGCCCACCCCTCTGCTCCAATTCCCATGGAAAGAGGAAATACTCATATTTGTTTGGACATTTGTGAACTCATGTAGACACCAGAGAGGATGATGTGTTTGAGGTGGGAGCATGTAGGATGATAGGTGTGATTGTCTTGCTATTTCCTGTTGCGTTGTTACTACTTCCTTTTCATGGGACCTTTTCATAGGATGAGCTAGTAGAGGAGCTTTGTGTAGGGCTTGTAACTTCATCATATTCTTCTTATGTATAAACTGGCCATCCAAAATTATCATATTCAATCAATAGAAAGGCCTTTTTTGTGTGTTTCTGTAAACGATCAGTATATCTTTATCTAACTGCATTACTTGTAGCTCTTGATTTTTTGATAATCCCCTTTTTGTTCCTTCTCTGCATTCCTCTGTTAAACAAATCAAGGCAGAATTTTATTCCGTGGAAAACTGCAACACCAAACATGAAAAGTACCATTTCTGTAAAGAAAATTTTTTCGCTCCAAACATAGATTTTCAATTTCTGTAGAAGACCTTTTCAATAGAATCCAATTACCATGGATTTTGCTGAAGTGACAATTTTTACATTCCACATAAATGGCTTGCACGCGAACGTGCCCAAGGTTTCAGAATGAGCTTTGCTTTATTCTCATCTGGCTTGTTATCGTCAGCTGAGGTTGGGTCTTGCAAGGCTAGAAGCGTTCAACATATAGTCATATTGTCAGGATATGACATGTGAAGTAGCACTGTTACTATTTTTATTTTATTTAGTTTTGACTTAATTCTATTCTACCCTAGTCAAGGTGCTTAGTAGAGAACTGTAGAAGATACCTTCCTTGACTTGAACCTAGCTATTGTGCATCCCTTACCAGCTGTTCTTGCAGCCAGGTTTGTTACTACTGTTATCCAGATAGCTAAATCCATCTGGAAATGAGTAGTTCCTATGGTTAGTTGGATAGCTAAATCCAGCTGGAAATGAAAGTTCCACCCCATAACGTGCTAAGCCTAAACAGCCATGTTACTCAACAGTCATGCCCTTTTGTTGAAAATAAAAAAATATTTAAATTGAATGCCCTCCCCTTCTATAAATGTGTTCCGAAATTTTACTCCAATAGGAATTGTTTCCACTGCAAAATCGAGCATACTATTCATAATGTGATCCACACAATCTATGCAGAGACTAAAGGATTGCAATCTCGTGCATTAGCTTTTACTACGGCTTACTTTTGGGTTCAATCCATGGGCCTTTAGGCTTGGCGAAGCCTAACCCAATATGCAGCTGGCTTAAAGGGCCGACCCATGCTTAGCCCAACTTGCAGATATCTGCCATGGAACACCTGAAGATCTGAACAATAAATTGGGTTTGTGTCCAACATTTGGTCCATCGGCCTGAACAAAATTTGGGTCGGGCCCCCTTTCTCGATCTAGTCCCATATGTTTTGCATCAAACGTTCAAAGAACTTTCTGGATCTAGTCCCATATGTTTTGTATCAAACATTCAAAGAACCTGAGCACTTGGGTGCCACAATATTATATTCTTTATGCATACAAGTATATGAAGAAATTTTATTTAAACCGAGAGCATCGCTGTAAATACATCCAAGTTGAGCAATTCTCCCATAGTAGATAAAAATGAGTCCTATTCACCCTGATAAAAAGCAACTTGAACTTACATGTTGTTCAATAAAAAATGTAGTTTAAATTTTCGTGGAAAAGAACAGGTAAAGCTCTTATATCCCAACGAATAGATGAAGTAAAGTTTCAATGATAATGACAAAGTTTGAATAGTGAAATTATCCATGGTGGTTAGGTTGTTATTGTGGAACTATGGTCTTGGTCCGTGGGATCCACTTTATCAATATGATCAATCCTATCCTCTCACACTCAAGATTCTTCCCTCAAAAAAAAAAAAAAAATTAAGATACCGACACTCACAGTATTTTGCAGATTGGCACTAATCTTCCTTTGACTCCCTATGTGATTGATTATGACAAAAACACAGCAAAAGGCACAATGTATGGGCAAAAATTGTCTAAATTTAGGCTATCACAATGATGACCCTCCTTTTGTTTTTGACCTTTATCAACCCACTACTTTGAATCAACCACTGTTTTCATTCCGGGCACTTCTTCTAGGGTTGAGGTAGCACAAGAAAATAACATTACCATCATTCACGGAGGCCCTTCCTTTCATGATTCAGTTGTTATCTTATCTTCTCCTCTTTCTTTTCATTTATTTATCACAGGTATCAACATCAATCTAAGTATATGATCTATGTAGAAGAAGCAAGACTGTTTTCTTGCAAAGTTATTCCGATGTGGACATTCTCTACCTTCTTACAAGTGTCTGGCAGGAGTTACCTTATCTTCACAAATAGAAGGGTAAAAGAATCATCTAAGTAGGATAGGATAGGATCAAAAGTTTTTGACCACACACATGACTTGTTCTATTTGCATTTAATCACTTGTACGGAGACAAGTGCTTTAAATATTCATTCCCTTGTTTCCAAGGCCTAAGTCTGCCGAACCTAATGGCTTTATCCTCAATCTTTTAGCCAACATGTTAAGAAAGAGTAATATTCTAGTGATAATGACACCCAATCGGCTTTGTGGCTTTTGTACAAGATAACACAAGGCTGTTTTAATTGGTGCTTAGCATGTTGGGCCTTACCGGCACAGAAACAATATCATACCATAAAAAACATGGACAAGAGACACCAGTGTTGATTGCATGGTTCCAACAATATTATGGTCCTTGACATGAAATATGACAACATCCAAAGCTACTAATATTATGTTATGATGTATCCAAACACCCTCGGTAAAGATTTAGTACTTGTTTAGCAAGCCTTACTTAGAAATAAAGGCGATTCAAATAAATTTATTTTAAATAGTGCTATTTCAATTGAACCTCTTACAAGTAGATTATTTGGTGTTTAGTTGTAGCTCAGCTAGTAAGGATATGAGCACGCGAGTTGGAGTGTGCGTTCGAGTCCCTTGTGTAGTGAAAAAATGAATTATTTGACATGTTTAATTCAATTAAAGAATACTGATTTATTATATCATAAAAAGTTATATGGGGGAAATTAGCATATGGTAAAAATAATATAAATAAATTCCTCATAAAGTAAAAATAGATGGGCAAAACTTTAAAACTTTTTTTATTTTGACTGCTTTATACGTTCTTATCTATTTGAGAAAGTGAGATTTTGATTTATTTAACAAAAAATGCAAACGACGATCTTAAAGCTGATTTAATTAAATATTTATATATACTTTGCCAAACAATGCAAAACAGTTATATATACTTTGCCGAACAATCTAATATCCATTTAGTTAGTTTTAAGTGAAATAGATACAGGAAAATTAGACTTCCCAAAAGCACTTTATTGGTGGTCATTTTTTTCGCTTTTTGACATGTAGCGTATCCAAATACCCTTTAAAAGACTCAACTAAATATTCAAAATTATAATTTCATAAAATCAATTCTATCTTAAAAAAGAAGGATAAAAGAAAAAGAATAAGAAAAAGCAGTGGGAACCCAAACCAAACTAAGATTTCGGCTTTGGAAGCATGCGAGGCAGATGAATAATGGAGCGCATATCACGCGCATGTTAGCCGACGACCTTAGTTTCGGACCGGCATCAGAACCGGTACACCTCCTTTGACTATCTTAAAAGTCAAACCGCCTCCACATCCGCACTGCATTCGGGTCCCACCCATGATTCGACTGTAGCAGTGTCGTACCCGATTATCCACTCAAGATCCCAGACGTGTAAGCAATAACCAACCGTCACGATCAACCCATACTCCACGTGGCGTTCACACAACAACTCATCTCGCACCGCCACCCACCCAACTCAAACTACCTAATAATGTCCATTAAGATCCGACATGCTCCAAAAAGGGACACGGGTCAGATGCCACGTGTCGGGATCTGCAGCTGTCCGAGATAGCACGTCACGTGGCATAGCTGGCAGGTGAATGCCTAGCCGAGCTGGACGCCACGATCGGCGACTCGCTTTTCAGGATCGTTGGATGATGGACGCGTGGCTAAGATTTGAAATTGTACGGTGAAGATTGCTGCTCGGTCGCGTGGTGCGAGAAGAGAAGAGTGGCCGACGAACGCGAAAATCGCGGACCTCGTCCTGAACGGCTAGTGAAGAAATGTCGACCCTTATCCGAAGAGATTGAGGGGAGTGACCTGAAATGACGGAAATGCCCCCGGGGGTTTCGGTGGAAATGCGCCCTCTTTATGTGACCCAACTTCTACGGATTTTCTCTTTTCTTCCCATCTTTGAATGCTTTGGAGACTGTTAATTAGAGACTTGTTGTGACAAGATTGTGGGGCTTGGATTAATTTATTAATGATGGATGAACCGGTTTTTATGATTAAGGATTTATTGAATGTTGTTTAATGGTTTTGTAATTGAGGGACAAAGATGTTTGGGTTCTTTTGAGGGGAATGTTTTTCGGTGATTAAATTAGTATTTGTTAGCTGTTTTGCACAAATCAGTTTGATGTTTAGATCAAATCTTATGAAGATCTTTTCATTAAGACATCCAACAATTAGCTGAAAAAGGTGAGGGGTGTTTGCATGATTTCCTATTTTAAATTTCTCTCTTTCCTCATATCAAATTTGGATTTATTGTGAAGATAAAACTAAATATAAGTTGAAAGTGAATTGCTAAATGGTTTATCACCGGGAGCGGAAACGGGAAATATTCTTTGGAGTGAAGTGCTACTGTACTTATTATTATCATTCGGATTTCTGAAGTTTCATGGGAGGGCATGTCCTTTATGATCAATCCCACTCACTCACACTTACTATTCTTCTTCTCATGAATTTGCACGAGTACAAATCCTTTCTTTTGGTAAAATAGCCAAAATTTGATATTCATCAAACCAATTTTTTTTTAATCATCGGATTAAAATTCTTATAAAATTTTCTTCTAAAACCATCAAACTTAAAGATCATAGATCAAGCTGGTTTAAAATGACCTAACAAAGATGAAAATTTGATCCTTCCTCATGAATTGGTGTGGCTCCAAGTTGGCGCCATGATAAGTTCAGCACGAGACCTGCTTGGAGACTGTCCATATTAGAGGACGACCCATTACAGTTATATTACAATATACTGTATACTTATATGATCGATATACCCCTTGTTGCATCAGGTATTTTTGAGTTGTCAAAGTAAAATTTTAATAGATCTAGACCTAGATCCTGTTATTCCTGGCCATGCAACATGCTTTACCTCTATTTAAATCTAAAATCAATCTTATCCAATTTTAGCCCTTAAAGGCAGTGGCGGACCTAGGATTTTTGTTTGGGTGGGGCGAGATTTTTGCTCAACTTTACTAACTTTTTCACATTAAAAATACAAAAAAGAAAATGTATTACATTTAAATAGACACAATACATTCTTCCATGCTCAGATCTCTTGCCTAATTCAAGGGCACCCCACTGCCTCTCTCAGATTCAGGTGATCATCAATTTATCTTCATCAAAATAGCTAAGATAACATTTCCTTTAATCCTTTAATCCTCGGTAAAAAGAAGATGTCGAAAGAGAAAGGCACGGATACAAATATGATCTGGTACTTTCGGTCACTAAGGTTTTAAGATATGGAGCGATCACAATGATTTGACGTGGGGTGAGATATATGTGATACAAGTAATACCCAATTAAACTATGGGCAAATTCAAAATCGAGTGCCCCATGTTCCATGAGTGTAGGTCCCCACTGCTTAAAGGCAGCCCTTACCTGTCTTCCTTATCCCTCTGACAATGGAGGGCGTGACGATCATAACACTCTTAGATTTGCATATCAAACCTGCCACCTTCCGAGGAAGCATCAGGAAGCTGTATGTGATTTCTAGATATTTCACACTTGTGAGAATAGCAGTGGTGTTAACATATACGTTATGATTATTGTTATTGGAATCCCAAGGAACAACATTTTGGATAATGATGTAGTGAACATATACAGTGATTTTGCTGTGAGTGCATTTGACATGTCTCCGACTGACTGTAGTTAGCTTTTGCTTTAACCTCCAGTAAAGGCTTATTTTACCAACAAATGGAAAAGATGAAAGACAACTTCCATATGAAGATAACATATCAATTATTATTTCATTGAGAGACATATAATAAAGTATGTCTTCTAAGAGTATTGTTTCATTGAAAGATGGATAATGTACATATGACATATGCTATATGTTTGCTGAAATTAGAAGATTGTAGTGGATAAGTAATCCTCTTTACGGCTTGTCTTCATAATATACGAAAACTATGATCAACCCAAATTCTATTCTGTAATGGGGTGACCTATTGCAATTCTAGCCCTTCATATTAAATATGACTTCGAATTGAAACTCTCCCCAATTTTGGCAATATTCAATGGATCTGTTTTGATTTTTAAATATTGCATTTGAGAAGCATCGTTTAGAGACAAGACTTTTTGAAACTCTCTCTATCTATTGGAGTTGTTTTTTTTGCCAAATCCTAATCCATGAAGAGAGATCATGTCCTTATCATAGCGGATTGGCATACATCCAAGTGAGTCTCCACATGGATAAGAATTTGAAAGACACAACCACCTAGTAGAACCTAACATAGTTAAGAGACAAGACTTTGAAGCTCTCTTTATCTATTGGGGTTGGTTTTCTTACCAAATCCTAATCTATGAAGAGAGATCATAACCTTATCATAACAGATTGGCACACATCCAAGTGGGCCTCAAAATGATAGGAATTTGAAAGACACAACCACCTAGTAGAACCTAAGTAGAGACCAATCCCAAATGAATTTAACCACACACTACCTCCCCTAGAGGAGATGCTACTGGGGTCATTCGTGTCGGTAGGGTTTAGGTTGGCTTTATCGCGGGTGGTCATGTGCCAAGGCTCAACCCTAAATCCCTCTTTTAACAATTGAGTTAGGAAATGTGGAACTCAATCTTAAAATTAAAAGGTTAAGCTATAACCCTTTCATTATTAATAAGTTGAAGAATGTCAAACTCAATCCCAATCTTAAAAGTAAAACATGGTTAACTTGAACCTCAATTTGCAGGTCTAATTTAAGTTTAATTTTCTCCAAGGCCTCACCAACCTCAGCTGTGCCTGTGAGTGGAACCTGATACCTGCCTTTAATGAATTAATGCCTCCTTTCCATTAATGTGCTTCTCTCCACATAGAGGGAAAAAAAGAAACCATAAATGCATTAAAAGAAACCCCTTCCATTATCCAGAAACATAAGGACGTGAATGTTTGCAATTTCAAGTCGTTGTCAATCCTTTTTCCCTGAAAACCTGGCCCTACTTCTCAACTCAATTTAAGCTTCAATCCCTCCATCCTCACCAGATCAAATGTCGGGACACAATCGTAAATTCCAATACAAGAAAGGAAAGAAAAACGAGAAAACCCGGTCTGCACATGGACACACCATTTTCTCTAGAAACTGAGAATGTTTCAAAAAGAAGACTGACCTAGCCCACCTTGGCACCCAGTGGAACTGGAAGCATCCGAGGAAAACACACCTAACGTGCGTTTCGTCGAAACCAAATTCCACAAGCACGACTCGAGTAAAGAAAGACGCCTGTCCCAACCCAGTCACAAGGGTAGTTCAGTCATCTCACTAAATTGAGAAAAAGGCAAACTATCTCATCAAAGTAGAAGAGGAGGAGGAAGGGTAGCGTGTTGGGTTAGGTAAAATGGATAAGTTCTTTCGAACGTTGAATTGAAATTCCACGCTCTTCTCATAGCCTCTGTCCTTCCTCAGTCCACACGCCTTTTTCCCCGTAATCTCTCTTCTTCTTATTATAAATACATCTCTTCCTTCTCCTCCTCCTTTCAAGAGAATCTATCGACATTTTCTCTAAAAAGATGATCGATTTGGATTGGAAGAATAAAATGGTAGTAACGCCTGATATGTCCGGCAAATCGCCGAAACACCGTTCTGTTCCTTTATCTTCACGTGTCGGCGATCTGTTACAGACATCGCCTTCTGCGAACTTAGCCTATGAGCAGTACCTCCGCCTTCCGGACCTCGCAAAGCTCTGGAGCTCCAAAGACTTCCCGAGCTGGAGTTCCGAAACGGTCATCAAACCGGCACTGCAGGGCCTTGAGATAACGTTCCGGTTGATCTCAATCGCTTTATCCGATCCGCGACCGTACGCGAACCGGTGCGAGTGGGAGAGGCGGCTGGAGTCGCTCGCCGTGCATCAGATCGAGCTGATCGCGGGTCTGTGCGAAGGGGACGGGAGCGGCAGCGCGCCGACCGTGGATCTGAGCCGATCCAACGGCGTGCTGGCGCGGGACGGGAGCTCGCGGGAGGTGTGGACGCTGCCGGGGGAGACGCTTTCGGTGGTCTCCAGGAGCAGCGAGGCGAGCCTGCTCCCGCGGCTGGCCACGTGGCAGAGATCCGAGGGCGTGGCGAGGAGGATCGCGTTCGCGATCGAGTGCCTCATGCAGAGATCGGCGTACACGCTCGGCTTGGGCGAGCCAAATCTGTCCGGGAAGCCGAACCTGGAGTACGATCTCGTCTGCCGGCCGTCCGATCTCCACTCGCTGAAAAAATCGCCAAAAAACCTCGAGAATTACGAGAACGAGATCGTCTTCACGACGCATCAGATTCTCGAGTCGTGGATCCGATCGGGTCGGGAGCTTCTCTGTCGGATCGAGGAGCGGATCGAGGCGCGGGAATTCGATAAGGCGTCGGGAGATTGTTGGGTCCTGGAGCGGATCTGGAAGCTCATGTCCGAGATCGAGGATCTGCACCTGCTGATGGACCCGGACGACTTCCTCCGTCTCAAAAGCCAGCTCTGTATCAAATCGACGGCCGGATCTGAACCGTTCTGCTTCAGATCAACGGCTCTGATTGAGATGGCCCGATCGTCTAAGGATCTGAGGCGGAGGGTGCCCGAGGTTCTGGGCGTAGAGGTGGATCCGAAAGGGGGTCCGAGGATCCAAGAAGCGGCGATGAAGGCCTTGCATCGGAAGAGAGACGTGGGGAAGATCCATCTGATGCAGGCTTTTCAGGCGACCGAAGCGGCGACGAAGAGATTCTTCTACGCGTACTGGCAGCTGATCATGGTGGTGATAGGGAGCTTGGAGGCGAAGGGGAATCGGGCCTTTATCGGGTTTGAGGGGGAGTCGGATCCTCTGCCCCAGATGTTCTTGGAGCCGCCCTATTACCCGAGCTTGGATGCTGCCAAGACCTTTTTAGGGGATTTCTGGGGCCATGAAATTGTGAACCCGACCGGATCCGGGTCAGAATCCAGAAAACATAAAACATGATACTGGAATGAGAGATGGAGAAAGGCATTGAGGCATTGGGACTTGGTTTTTTTTTTTTTTTTTGTTGGGTTATGGTATTGTTATACTTTTGATGGATTATTATTATTATTTTTTAGATCTATGACTTTCATGGTTCATTATACATACCATACAATTGATGTCATAGTACAATATTCATTATTAGATGCAAAGTTTACACCTTTTTTTAATTTATTTGTTGTATTGTATAAATGAAAATTTTATATTTTAAAGCAAAGTTCTCATGTCCTGTTTTAAGTTTTGAATTTTAATAGTTTGACTACTCTTCTTTTTCCAGGCTTTGAGACCCCACAACCCACAAAATCACTAACATGTTGCTTTATGTATCAATTGAATTGAAACAATATGAGGTGGATTGGGGATTGAATGGGCTTGAAATTGGGTACTTAATTGGAGTTGCAACAGCTAGTCCAGTGGGCTCTTGAGTGTAATGGTGGGTCATGGTGCAAAGATTGTGAACTGTTGGTTTTTATCATCTGATGGGTGTTGGTCTGCAATTGAGCACAAGAAGCATAGAGCAACAATCAACAAAGAATTACACCCCACTTGTTGAGGAAATTGCCTTTGTAGAATGTGGGTTCTGCAGTGCCAATTTGTGGTATAATGTGACATGACCTGGGCACAGGCTCATTTGGGCATCTAAAATGGCCTTTGGGATATCTTGAATTAGGTGTACACTTTAGAGCTGGCCAATTGTGAAAGAAGATTACCATCATGTTGGTTACCAAGGAGGAGGAGACATGAGTAGATGAACAGCACAAGGAAAGTCTATGTTGCATGTAGGCAGAGACAGGCAGAGGAATGTTTCTGACCATGAAGAGGAGATGCGCTTAAAAGACCGCTGCACATGGCAAGAAGGGTTGGTACTTGGTTGTTGATTGAGAAAGTCCCAGTTGGCAGAAATATATTCCAGGATGGTTTCAAAATTAGGGGGTCAGTAATGATTTTGGTTCTTCATTTTGACAGCAAATAGATGTTGGGCAAGAATGAAGCTATGATCTTTTTGGTATTGCTGAAATGGCAGAGTTTGTGTGCCACCAGAAGTCTTAAGGATATGGAAAACATGACTTGAAGAGTGTATCAGCATCTTGATTTTTAGAAGAAAGGGAAGGCTGGTGAAGTGAATTGTACCAGATGTTGAAACTTTGATAGTACTTAGCATGGATTGTTTTTGTTGTTGTTTAACTTCTGACCTGGTACTAATTGGGTAAGACATACTCCTGGCCTGGTACTAATTGGGTAAGACATACAAAACCAGTGGCACCCATGCTGATAAGTTTGTGCCACTCTGCTTTCTCTTTCTAAAAATGAGAAATACATTCGGTTGATCACGGCATATCCTCTGGAAAGAATGTTGGGATAGTCACAAATTTGATGCATTTATTGAGAAAGAAAGCATTGTGGTAAATAAATCAAGTTAAAAAAAAACATAAATTATCTCAGTTCTACATGATTTTTTCCATAACTTCTTGCAGCATTTTGAATTTTTGCAGTATTGTGTACAATATTACTGAGAAAAAGTTGAACAAGTCATATGGTATGCCTTTTTTTCTTCTTTCAACATCAAACATAATCTTTGATCTTGACTAGAGAGAGATATAAAACTAGAGAAGTCATAATCTCATCATGCATATATAACTGGAGACGATATTACAGAAGGGCTTGTTATCTGGCTCTCTGACTTTATTTGGAAGGATCGTACGTAGCCAGGTGGCTAGCTCTTTGTAAAGAATAAAACTGGAGTTTGCTTTTTATTAAAACATAACACATTGCCATTTCTTAATTAAGTGTGAAAAATAAACATTTTATAATTAATAATCACATATTGGTAGGACAATTTTCTTTTCTAACAAGGTTGTTTTATGTCTCCTTCATAAAAGGCTCCATCTTTTGGTCAAACTAACTGGTTGAATGTCCTACTAGTTTTTTTTTTTTTTTGAATATAATGTAAAAGTTGGTAAAGAAAAAAGAAAAACATCACTGTTCAACAACTTAAAAGTTCTTGTGTAATTCTCTTAATAGCAATTAAACTCCTACATATATAAAGTACAAAGAAACATTAACTAAGATAAGCAACAAAACTGGACATACTTATGTTTAGATCTACTGAATCTTCTCCAATAATCACTCTGAGTTATGCGCTCTATTGGAAACTTTTATAATTTGCTTAAAACAATCTCTAAGTTACGGAAAATATTCACCTACGCACTACGGCTAGGACCAAGCATCACGTAAAGTGTGTGAAATTTTGTGGGTTTTCTCTAAGTTATTACCCAAATCATATTAGCACTGCATTCACATAGGAATGTATATAAATGTGAAGGGTTGCTCGTGAGCTGGACCTGAGCTCATCTCCTTAGGCTGTGAGCTGGACCCTGAGGTGTGATAGTTAAATAGGTCACAGGCCTGGATAACACAAAAAGTGTATATATTCTGCAAGAGGGCTTCTACTGGCCTTACTTTCGGAGACCATGACCTTGATACGTGGCAGCCTAAATAGTTAATATCTTAGTAATAGAAACCTTTTAAAATGTAAATAACTCATTTTAACTTTTAATTTTCAGAAGTATTATGAAGGATTATAAGGAAAAGAAATTAAACATTTATAGGTTAATTTTTTTCTTGAAAGGTAAAAGATAACATAGGTTTTGTTTTTCTTTTTTTTTTTTTTTAAAGGTAACGATGACTTTTATTAAAAAGAGAAAATTACAACCAAATATTCATCCACAGAAAATAAAACATAGTGACATAGAATTAAAACATCTAAAATGAAAATAAGGTTAAGGTTTGAATTTGTAGCTATGTGACCATTCGATGAATTTTTATATATAAAATTTTATTTAATCCCAAGGGGTAGCCAGTTGGCCTAGGACCACTATTTGCATATGAAGGTTGTAAATTCAAAACTGCACTACCACTCTAGGGTTATAGAGGAGCTCATTCAGCTTTTCTCTAGGCCCTGAGGGATTACTCCAAACCAAAGGATTGGAAACCCTCCGATAGAAAAAAAAAAAAAAAAAGACTATTCAAGAGAATAAAATTAATACTAAAAATGGATACCAACCAGAGGCGGATGCAGTGTGAATTCACTGGGGGGCTGGGCCCCCAGTGAATTTTTGAAAATATATATATATACTAAGTTAGACCCAATGTAACTAGGCCCCCCAATGACATGTAACAAGATCCCCAGTAAAAAATATTAGACACATTCTTTATACATATTATTAGGCCCATTCTTCAACTATTAAGGCATCAGAGGTAAAGACTGCAGAATGTCTTGTATGTTTTATAGAAAAAGAGTTGCTTTGGAACTATTACTAATGATATTGTAATAGACCTTTTTTAGAATATGAAAACTCGTAGGGAACAATTATGATAAATAAAGATTTCTTTGTTTTATTGCTTGAAACTATTACATTATATTCGCCCCATATAAATAACCAAAAAAAAAAAAAAATCGGGGGCGTTGCCCCCGGACCCCCACTGCTTAATCATGTCCCCAATAAATTTAAATCCTGGATCCGCCACTGATACCAACTAGCTTTTCTTCCTTAGAATGGTCGTTTATTTCTATCATTTTTCTGTTGCAAAAGAATGCGTGACTCTTAGGATACATTTGAAAGATTGTTTTCTATCATATTTCTCAGGAATTAGGATACATTTGAAAGGTTGTTTTATATCATGTAAAGTAAAGGTTACATCATCTGGATACGTTGCTTTACCGAGCTTGATACGGTCAACAAGTCAATACTCATGTTTTACAATATAGTCAATATGTGATTAGATTGATTTGTATTGAAGCTGACAACTGCATGTATATCCACACACACCTGTTGAATTGCAATTTCATTATATCTATTGCCTAATTTTGAAGAATTAGAATAAATGTGTGAACTGCTTGCGAATTTCATATACAATTATATTAAAGCATGCGGGTTTGATGGAACTTAAATCTATAAGGAATTTTGTTAATTTTGCGGACGTTCCCACGTGCAGATGCCATAGTCTTCACGGCCAACAACTTTAATTTAGAGGGGTTACCTATTCGCCATGGTTGAGAATTTCACTAAATCTACAAATTTCAGAAGCAGTATAATAATCAGTTATGATTTACATATTCCCATCATACATTCATACCTAGCTAATAATGGTCTCTATTTGAATTCACAGACAGTAAACTAAAATATTTCAAAATACCTCAAGGAATTGGCCAAGTGGTCAAGACCACAATTCCTCTTTTTTCTGGATCTAAAGATCCTGGTATAGATCTCCGGTTCCCCCCATCTTTAAGAACCGATGGTTGAGTCCACTAATGCTACCACCTGGAGACCACATGCGTTTTATCGCCGGAGGGATAAGTTCAGTCCAAAAAGGGGTCGGAAAAGAAATAATAGCATATTACAATCATTTTGAAATTGGAATATCATA
This sequence comes from Umbellularia californica, assembly GCA_028538565.1. Classification (NCBI taxonomy): domain Eukaryota; kingdom Viridiplantae; phylum Streptophyta; class Magnoliopsida; order Laurales; family Lauraceae; genus Umbellularia; species Umbellularia californica. Next base: position 106,982,931 of record JAPQWN010000001.1, read on the forward strand.
TCCAAAAAACCAATTGGAAAATGTGTCATGTTGCATGGTTTTAAAAATCGGTGGATGCATGCCCCCACTCGTGCACCCATAATGCATGACGTGTTAGTTAGCCTTCATTTTTGCAATCGTCATGCATCTAGGTAACCCACAAGAAATGACGGGCATACACCACGTTGTTTGGGATTGTATGTGTAGAATCCATCTTCATGCATTCACTATGATGAAGGCCATTGAGTGTATAGTACTCATGAGAATGAGAATACGCTCAACTCACTCGTTAAAAAGGAAAAAAAAGGACTCAATTTACAAGTTCATGTAACTTACTATAAAACAACAATTATAGTCTCACTGTGGTTAAAAACAAATAAAAGATTTTTATCTATAAAGTAAAAAATTTGTACAGAATTTATGCTCACTTGAAAACATGCATCTTATGTTAACAGAAGGATGCACATTGTTTTGAACTATTTTTTCAGTCAGTATATAGGGTCTGATATTGACATTTAAAACTATAATTATATGTCGTGTCAAGTCATACGTGTATATGTCTTTGGAGCCTACCTCTACCTGAACTCATGGTAACATTTGGTAATTTTACTTGTCAAGTAAAGTAAAATCAAGTCAAGTTAAATATTTATTCAAAAACACTTTAATTCAAAACTCCCTCCATTTTTTTCAAAAAAAATAAAAAAAAAACAACTATCTTTATTCACTAAAAGATAAAAAAAATTCCATTTCCACATAAAAAGTAAAAAATATTCCATTCCAAACAACTAAAAATAAAATAAATTATAATCCATTTATATTTTATTCCCTCTTTTTATTTCACTTCACAGTACTTTATTTTAAAAGTAAAATGCCAAACGGCATTCATGTGGAATGGATTTTACAATAGTTTGCAAGCTCTGGGTGAAGGAGCCCACTTGGATGCGTTTCTTTCATTATGGGGGTAGATAGAATGATAGATAGATGGAAATGTTTTTGTCCAGATACAAGCCTCCCAACCCTTGATTTAACAGATTGGAATTTAATAGTCTTATGCCTAAGGACTTTTTCAGAAACTCAATCCAAATATCTAGTAAAGGTTCAATGATGTCAAATCATGGTGGACTAATCCAAGGTGAGCTGAATGTCCGTGCAGAGCCGGGTCGGTTCTCCAGAGAAAATTCTCCTAAAATATCTGTTCAACTCTTTAGCGAGGAACTTGGGACTGTCTGGCCAAGCAACCAGGACTTGGTCCGCCTAACTTAACCAATCAAGCCGAGTCTACTGGGCCAAATCAGAATGAGTTTGGAGAGATTTTAAACCTCGTTTAATCCCAACACCACACTTTTCCAATGATTTGAGTTGGGTTGATCAACAAGATGGTTAAGTATGGTTGAGTTGGATTGATTATGGGTGCACCCGGCCGACTATAAAAAATATGGAATAGCTTTCTTTTATCAGTGAAATTTTCTTTAGAATATTCGTCGAACAATTGCACCCTTGCATACTTTATGTCATTTTTACCTATTTTTTTCCTGGATGCTTCACTTGATTGAATGAAGCACAACAATGACTTAGTCAAAAGGATCCAGAGGAACCCCATTTCTGCCTACTACATATTCTGAATTTACGAGAATCTAACATTTTTATAAAAAGGATTTTAAAGGTTGTGCAAGACTTGGGATTCGAACTTGGATGAGGGAATAACTAGATGTTTGCTTTACCACTAGACCAAACTTCATTTCTTATAATGTTTTACCTTATTTAAAATATATTAATATATTCTAGATTGTTACACATATACATATATATACACACACATACATATACATATATATATAAACTTATTTAATGGCGGGGCGGGGCGAGGCGGGGTACGGGGTGGGACACGGGGTGGTGTAACGGGGTGTGGCGGGGCGGGGAAAAGAGCAAATCCATCCCCGCCCCGCCCCGCCCCACCTCCAGGGCACAGTTTTATTTCCCCATCCCCGCCCCACCTATGGATCGGGGCGGAAAAAACCCGCACGGGGCGGAGAGGGCAAGCCGGGGCGGGGCAAAATTGCCACCCCTAGACTCTCCCATGAGAAGCGCCAACGTTGGAATTCTTCTCAAATCTCAAGTCCCAAGTACCAAGTCCAACCCCTAAAAACAGACCAGTCAGGCAGAGGTAGTCCTCCCTGCCAGTTTGGGCCGCGTTAAGTTAGAAAAAAAAGGAGGAGGAGTGGTTGTGGGGGTGTTGGGGTGGTTCATAAATAATAAAGAAGTGGTTGTAGAGTGAAGGTTTTGAAGAACCCAAGTCCCAACATCACTTTCTCAACCCCTTGTGATTTCTAAAAGCTTAAGCTCCAATCCTCCACTTTTTGAACACTTTCTGATAGTGATCAGGTATAGCTCCCATATCTTAAAAATTTAATCCTAATTTAATAATGATTAAACTATGTGCTAACAAAAGATTTCCTTAGAACAGGTGGTGACCAAAATTAAATTGAGAGAAAGAGAGAGTACACAGAAAATGGTAGAGGCATTAATTATTGCATTAATTACACATTTTTAAGATCCCACCAACCCACTCATGCAATGTAGGAAGTAGAAGCAGGCATCTCCCATGTGAAAACCAGATGAAAAGATGCAAAAAGATTCTAGAATCCCTCACCACAAGAGGAAAGCATCTCACAATAGCAAGTACTATAATAAAAATAATACTTATGTATATGATATGATTTGTAGTCATGCAAAATGCTGAGGTGATCCTTGAGATTGATTACCAAATTCTAAGTACCTGAGAAGGGAATAATACTGACTGATCATGTATTTTTCCCTCCTCCTGTCACGTCAATCATGTCAGCAGCAGAGTGGAAAGCAGGTGTCTTTACCACCGGTATGCCACAAGAAATTCGCGTAGCTGGAGCCATAGTAGGTGTTGCTTGGGTCGACCTCAACCGCTCGCAAGAACGTCTCTTCCGCAGCTCCATGGTCTTTGCGAGCCAACCACAGAAAATATGCGTATCTGTTTAGCGAGTAGGCATCAGGCGGTTCGACTCGGATCGCCCGCTTGAAGAACTCTTCTGCCCTGCACCACACAAATACCAAACCAACCAACCCAATTCTCAGTTAAATTGGAAAATTTACCATAACCATAGTTTTTTCATCAAATGCATGCATGCCATCCTACGGCCACTTTGTGGGGCCATGCTTATATAAATTCTCCTTCTCTTTAAATGAGTTTTGACTACGAGAGATGGCAAAATCCAATATGAACTCACCAAACCCCAAAGATTGATGATTTATATAAACAAATCCAATCTAAAAGGTAAGCCCAACTCCTGTTAAATTGAGCCGGGATTAGTCTCAAACTGAAGAGAGGGAGCCACACAAATTTTGTGTAGGTTCAGAGAATCCGGACTCCTCTTCTTCACCTTCTTCTTGTTGTCATTCACGACTCTGGAGACCAGCTAGTGCTACATCACTGACACAAGTTTCATCGCTATCCTCACAGGAATCGCAAAAGAAAGAAAATATAAACTGAACGGACTAAGCTACGCTAGGCGACAGCCTAATGGCCATTTCAGAAACAGACACCTAACTCGTAAACCTCTAGGTCCCACCACATTCACTAGAGTCTGTATCCTCTTGGGTATTTTCTCTACCATGTTGCCGTCGGCAGCTTGATCTGATGGTGATGTGATTGGTCCATTCACAGTCACTTCGATTTATCGTGCTATCCAATCCTAATCTTAGCGGTCAAAGAAACACATTACATGCAGTCCAGCTCCATGGAGCTCACCTTCAATCCCTTACATTTCCATCGTCGTTATCAGGGCACTGTAGGCCCAATTTCACTCCCATCAAATCATTATCACCGTTAAATTAAAAACTTCAAATTAAGATACTATTAAAAGAAGGGGTATTCCACCCATTGATGAGTAGGGATCTAAATGGGGCCCCACGAGCTGGCCCGGGCCGGACTGGGCTGGGCTGCGGCTTTCTCACCAGTCGAAGTTGCGGGCCACTAGGTAGAGGAATTGGGCATAATTGCAGAGAACGAGAGGGTTTTGCGGCTCTTCCGTTACGGCACGCTGATACACCAGCTCCGTCCGAAAATACACCTCATAGTCCTCCGGCTCCATTTCCACCGTTACAGGCGACACCAACATCCGCGACGTCTCGTGATCCAACGACTCGTCTTCCACATCCGCCCTCATTCTCGAAGCTTCCTCCACCACCGACTCCCACAGCCTCACCTCCTCCTCCGACTCCAGCACCATCGTCGCCTCTTCCGGCAAGATCCTCCGATACCGATCCCACGTAGACGCCGCAACCATCTGCCTCGACTGCTCTTCTCCGCCGTCAGTCGGCCCCGCCACCGGCCGCGCCACCTTCCCGCCCCCGCCACCTCCCACCGAAACCGAGAACGTCTTCGCGGACAACGAGTCGAATTTCAGCTCTTGCAGGTCCTCCACGGTCGAGACCGTCTCCATCAGGGCGGAGGGAGGCGGTGCCACGGCGGCGATGGCGGTGCCGTTGCCCATGGAATGGACGGTGAAATTGGCGAGAAGGATCATGACGGAGACCATGAGGGCCGGCGTGTGGGAGAAGATCTGCTGAAACAAGCAGACGAAGGAGGCGTGCATCTCGTCGTGTACTCGGCCGAGGATTTCCTGCAAATCTCCGTAGAAGAGGCTCTCTCTCATCTGCAGCGTGTAGCTCTGCAGCTCGCGGATGATGAAAACCATGGACGCGAAGGCCTTCTTCACGGAGCAGCAGGTGGATTCCCCCGCCGCCCGAAACCTCTCCTGCCATTGCCGCTTCCGCTGCAAGATCCGGAGAGACAACGGCAAATCGACGCTGTTCGCCTTCCTCTCGATGCTCATCTCGTCCTCCTCCGCCACCGCCCACGGCGGCTCCGCCGACTCGAAAGGCCTGAATCCGCGGAAACTCCTACTCATTTCGGGAAAATCTTCGGAAGAGTCGGAGTCCGCGAATCCGCAATCGTGTTCTTCTCCGGCGAGGTGGTGAAATCTCAGGTCGAATTCCTGAAATCTCCTCCCGAATTTCTGGTCGCGATCTAAGCTGGCGCTGCATGATCTCCGGAGCGTCTTGCATTTGGATTCCAGATTTCCACAGGATTGCGATCTCAGGATTCCAGACTTGAATGGAGAATAGATCATCGACGAACGATTGTTGATGGTTCGTCGTTTGTAAGATGGAGTAGATATTATGGATTTGATTGCAGGAGGAGAAGAAGGAGAGAGTGGATGGTGTTGAGACCATCGCAAGCTCGTTCCCATCTCAATTTGGAGGAGATTTGGGAAAGAGGAAGGAAAACTAAAGAGATTACAAAGAAAGACGTGATGAGTTTTTGTTTATAAACACAAAGTCAATAATGAGCCTAAAGCTGGGGAGATTTTCTCTCGTGAGATACCGAACTTTTTAGCGAAAGCGGGTTCTCAGTTTTTAACCAATCAAATCTGAATATCTGACTATTCACAATTAAGATTAAAATTGTCCCCCTTTGATTGACACAAACTATAAAATCACAACCGTTGCCTGGATCAAATGGAGAAAGAGGCATCCATGTATGTATTGTGATTTTATTTTGCCATTTCGTTTCTCCTCGACGCAATCAAAAGTCTATTTCTTCCAATGCGATTTTTCTCTCTCCGGCTTTTATGGATCGAAGAGCGAAGGTGGAGACCGTTAACGACTATTACAAAAGCCCAGAAAATGTTAGAGGGCGAGATATCGTATCGCCCTCATCTCATGGTAGTTTTGATGAGATTTCAATGGGCTCCAAAAATTTTTAGTCCCGTTTCTTTGCTAGAATTTTAGAAAATTTTGTCCGAGGACTTCATGAATTTCCAGACATAATGAAATTCCTGGATACTTTTTGGGACCTGAGCATCCAGAAGTCAATAATGAAACTAAAGCTGGGAAGATTTTCTCTCATGAGAAATCGAACTTTTTAGAGAAAGCGGGTTTTCAGTTTCCAACCAATCAAATATGAATCTCTAACTACTCACAATTAAGATCAAAACTGTCCCCCTTTGATTGACACAAGCTGTAAAATCACAACCGTTGCCTGGATCAAATGGAGAAAGAGGCATCCACGTATGTATTGTGATTTTATTTTGCCATTTCGTTTCTCCTCGACGCAATCAATAGTCTATTTCTTCCAATTCGATTTTTCTCTCTCCGGCTTTTATGGATCGAAGAGCCAAGGTGGAGACCGTTAACAACTATTACAAAAGCCCAGAAAATGTTAGAGGGCGAGATATCGTATCGCCCTCATCTCATGGTAGTTTTGATGAGATTTCAATGGGCTCCAAAAATTTTTAGTCCCGTTTCTTTGCTAGAATTTTAGAAAATTTTGTCCGAGGACTTCATGAATTTCCAGACATAATGAAATTCCTGGATACTTCTTGGGACCTGAGCATCCAGAAGTCAATAATGAAACTAAAGCTGGGAAGATTTTCTCTCGTGAGAAATCGAACTTTTTAGAGAAAGCGGGTTTTCAGTTTCCAACCAATCAAATATGAATCTCTGACTACTCACAATTAAGATCAAAACTGTCCCCCTTTGATTGACACAATCTGTAAAATCACAACCGTTGCCTGGCTCAAATGGAGAAAGAGGCATCCACGTATGTATTGTGATTTTATTTTGCCATTTCGTTTCTCCTCGACGCACTCAAAAGTCTATTTATTCCAATGCGATTTTTTCTCTCCGGCTTTTATGGATCGAAGAGCGAAGGTGGAGACCTTTAACGACTATTACAAAAGCTCAGAAAATGTTAGAGGGCGAGATATCGTATCACCCTCATCTCATGGTAGTTTTGATGAGATTTCAATGGGCTCCGAAAATTTTTAGTCCCGTTTCTTTGCTAGAATTTTAGAAAATTTTGTCCGAGGACTTTATGAATTTCCAGACATAATGAAATTCCTGGATACCTTTTGGGACCTGAGCATCCAGAAGTCAATAATGAAACTAAAGCTGGGAAGATTTTCTCTAGTGAGAAACCGAGCTTTTTAGAGAAAGCGGGTTTTTCAGTTTCCAACCAATCAAATCTGAATCTCTGACTACTCACAATTAAGATCAAAACTGTCCCCCTTTGACTGACACAATCTGTAAAATCACAACCGTTGCCTGGACCAAATGGAGAAAGAGGCATCCACGTATGTATTGTGATTTTATTTTGCCATTTCGTTTCTCCACGACGCAATGAAAAGTCTATTTCTTCCAATGCGATTTTTCTCTCTCCGGCTTTTATGGATCGAAGAGCGAAGGTGGATACCGTTAACGACTATTACAAAAGCCCATAAAATGTTATAGGGCGAGATATCGTATCGCCCTCATCTCATGGTAGTTTTGATGAGATTTCAATGGGCTCCAAAAAATTTTAGTCCCGTTTCTTTGCTAGAATTTTAGAAAATTTTGTTCGAGGACTTCATGAATTTCCAGACGTAATGAAATTCCTGGATACTTTTTGGTACCTGAGCATCCAGAAGTCAATAATGAAACTAAAGCTGGGAAGATTTTCTTTCGTGAGAAACCGAACTTTTTAGAGAAAGCGGGTTTTCAGTTTCCAACCAATCAAATCTGAATCTCTGACTACTCACAATTAAGATCAAAACTGTCCCCCTTTGACTGACACAATCTGTAAAATCACAACCGTTGCCTGGACCAAATGGAGAAAGAGGCATCCACGTATGTATTGTGATTTTATTTTGCCATTTCATTTCTCCACGACGCAATGAAAAGTCTATTTCTTCCAATGCGATTTTTTCTCTCCGACTTTTATGGATCGAAGAGCGAAGGAGGAGACCGTTAACGACTATTACAAAAGCCCATAAAATGTTAGAGGGCGAGATATCGTATCGCCCTCATCTCATGGTAGTTTTGATGAGATTTCAATGGGCTCCAAAAAATTTTAGTCCCGTTTCTTTGCTAGAATTTTAGAAAATTTTGTCCGAGGACTTTATGAATTTCCAGACATAATGAAATTCCTGGATACCTTTTGGGACCTGAGCATCCAGAAGTCAATAATGAAACTAAAGCTGGGAAGATTTTCTCTAGTGAGAAACCGAGCTTTTTAGAGAAAGCGGGTTTTTCAGTTTCCAACCAATCAAATCTGAATCTCTGACTACTCACAATTAAGATCAAAACTGTCCCCCTTTGATTGACACAATCTGTAAAATCACAACTGTTGCCTGGATCAAATGGAGAAAGAGGCATCCACGTATGTATTGTGATTTTATTTTGCCATTTTGTTTCTCCACGACGCAATCAAAAGTCAATTTCTTCCAATGCGATTTTTTCTCTCCGGCTTTTATGGATCGAAGAGCGAAGGTGGAGACCGTTAACGACTATTACAAAAGCCCAGAAAATGTTAGAGGGCGAGATATCGTATCGCCCTCATCTCATGGTAGTTTTGATGAGATTTCAATGGGCTCCAAAAAATTTTAGTCCCGTTTCTTTGCTAGAATTTTAGAAAATTTTGTTCGAGGACTTCATGAATTTCCAGACGTAATGAAATTCCTGGATACTTTTTGGTACCTGAGCATCCAGAAGTCAATAATGAAACTAAAGCTGGGAAGATTTTCTTTCGTGAGAAACCGAACTTTTTAGAGAAAGCGGGTTTTCAGTTTCCAACCAATCAAATCTGAATCTCTGACTACTCACAATTAAGATCAAAACTGTCCCCCTTTGACTGACACAATCTGTAAAATCACAACCATTGCCTGGACCAAATGGAGAAAGAGGCATCCACGTATGTATTGTGATTTTATTTTGCCATTTCGTTTCTCCACGACGCAATGAAAAGTCTATTTCTTCCAATGCGATTTTTTCTCTCCGACTTTTATGGATCGAAGAGCGAAGGAGGAGACCGTTAACGACTATTACAAAAGCCCATAAAATGTTAGAGGGCGAGATATCGTATCGCCCTCATCTCATGGTAGTTTTGATGAGATTTCAATGGGCTCCAAAAAATTTTAGTCCCGTTTCTTTGCTAGAATTTTAGAAAATTTTGTCCGAGGACTTCATGAATTTCCAGACACAATGAAATTCCTTGATACTTTTTGGGACCTGAGCATCCTGGAATTCAATCAAAATACAAAGGGAATAAATTTGTAGATTCCCAAAGGCCAAAAGAGATTTTTTATGTGAATTCAGAGATTACAAGGGACAGCATTTCACATCATATGTAGGAATTTCTGAACATAGTAAATTCCTTACAGAAATTCTAATAAAGAAACAGAACCTTAGCGAGTGCTACAACCACCTAACATGTCGGTTCGTTTATCTTCTCCGAAAGCTATAGAGACCCGTGGTTACTGCCATTTCTCATATGGCAAGATGTGTAAAAGGACCCCTATCCCCTTTTCAATTTATAAGAAATCCCTTGTAAAAGGTGAGTTCCAAATGTATAATTATCATCATCAACGTCATTAATTATTATAGTCTTTTAATTTTAGGCAATAATTTTAAACTGTTAATTGCTTTTTTATTCACTAACCCACTTCTTTTCTTTCATTGGAATGTTTACTAATGCTTGATAAGACTGATTCTTTGTTTTGTCTATAGCTAATTTAAGAAGCCTTATTTTCTTTATGAGGGGGCCACAGGCAATAACAGATAAGAATGTGGATATGCCGACAGGGTATATATTATAGTATTCTTCCCTGGGAAAGCAAATTTATTGGACGTTTAAGAGAGTCCTTATATTTTTTTATAATTTTAGAAAGGCCATTGAAGATCTTAATTTTAAAATAGAGCTGATGTTCACATATTTCTACTTGGTTCCTCCTTCTAAGGACATGTTGCCACATAACAAAGCTTCAACTTAGAAAATCCCACCTAAAGTGTGTCCATGATAGGATACTTACAAATCAAGTGAACCAGGAGGGGACAGCAGATACATGTTGACTGTGGATTAGATGGCAGCCTAACAATACTTTAATCGAAACACCAACCCACCCTATTCAGTTGAATTGGAAATGCTGATGTTACTCAAATAATTTTATTTTTGAGACATTCTATCCACAATGAGTCCTTTCTATTACATTATTTCTCATATTTGACACGCATCCAAACAAATCTTGAGGGTGATTTAGATTTTTACCTCTAAATTATAAGAGGTATCTCTCAACATAAGAAAACCTATATACTTAGATATGTGTTTGAAATTGTGAGCTTTCACCGTTTGCAAACAACAATGCTAGATTTTCTTTGCATCCAAATAGAAGCACTTTTTAATCTAAATACTTATATTAAAAACAAAAAAAGTAGATGGGCTTTTTTTAGAATGTCAGCAAAGAGTAAAGGTTTTTTCACAAAAAAGCCCCAGTTCGATATATAATATAATACTCAGAGGCCCAGTGAGATACGGGTGTCACGTGAGAAGTGAGTGAGAAAGTCACATGAGAAGTGAACCTGGGTTTTCGCGAAGAACCTACTGGAATCCGACTGCCAAGTGGCAGCCTTTGAAACACGGAAAAAAAAGCAGGTGCCACTCTCGCTTCCATGGCCAGGAAAACCGGTACACGGGTAAAGGCCGCCTCCTTTGCTCCTTGGCTCGTGCGTACTGAACATTTATTAACCGGCATCTGTCAATCCTGATGATAGCGAATCTCAATTTTAAGATCAGATTTTGGATTTTAAGCGGTTTAGATTGAAGATTTTTGGCCCACCAGTAATATATATATATATATATATATATATATTTTTTTTTTTTCTTTTTCTAACGGAGGTTTCCAACTCTTTGGGTTGGACTATTCCGTCCGTCCAAAATAAAGCCGGGTAAAACCCTTGTAGCCCATATGTGTTAGCACAAGTGGATTCAACCTTCGAATCTTGAAGAGGGGGAACCGAGGGTCGATACTAATACCTCTAGTTCCGGAAGAGGAAGCAATCATGGTCCTGACCACTCAACAAACCCTTGGAGTTAAAATCTGTATTATACAAACTATAGAAAATCACTACTTATTAATCACTGTGTTTTCTTGTTGCAGTTTATATTGAAGATTTTCTCATCCAATTGCAATAAATCCAACTTGGGGTGCTCACATCTCGAGCCAGCCATGGACGGTCGATCAGGGCCCAGCTCATTTGGGCCATGTTCGAGCCTACTGGATGGGACCCTCCTCAGCCTAGCCTGAATAAGATATATAGCTGAATCCTATGTCATTTAAATTTAAATACATCATAAGGCCTTTGTTTGTATTAAAATACATAAAAATCTAAGATTGTTTTATATATGAATTTAAGTAATGTCATGTTTCATCGTTAGGACCCAATTGACTAAATGGGCGGGCTTTAGCCTTAAATGTTTGAGGTTGTTTAAGCATCTGCGAGAGACTTACGAATCACGTGGGGGCTTGGGCTGGATATGGGCTGTGTTTCTGAATCATGTAGATGTGAATACGACTCAGATTGGCCCAACCCAGCCCATCAACAGGCATGCATCAAACTATGGGTCCTCTTATGAAATCCAAACCGCACAAATCCATTGGTAATGGACATCATGAGGGGACAATGCTTTTGAGCAACTTGGATTCCTTATTTGGGGTTCAATGATCGCGAATTTCTAACTTTACTCTAAAATAAGGAAGATTTTATGATAATGAGGTTTTTTTTTTTTTTTCTAACGGAGGGTTCCCAATCCTTTGGTCTGGACTAATCCTTCCGGGCCTAGAGAGTAGCCGGGTAAAACCGTTGTAGCCCCTAGGTGGTAGCACAAGTGGACTCAACCTTCAGCTTTTGAAGAGGGGGGAACCGGGGGTCGATACCAAGACCTCTAGTTCCAGAAGAGGGAGGAACCATGGTCGTGATCACTCGGCCAACCCATTGGGGTTGATGATGAGGTAAGTTAGAGGGATGAAAGTCATTATAAACCTAAAATTATTATGGCCACATCGTGCAGGCACTGCAGGGCCATAAAATGACATTAGAACTGAAACTATCCTTCAACCACTAACCTTCCATTTGTTGGCCTCATATTAACTTTCGATGGGTTTAATTTCTAACAAATGCTACAAATAGCTGACTTAGAGAGTCCTCTTTTATCCAGCAGGGTTAGATGAACTCCAAAACTAGTCAAAGTGGCCCTTTTTTTTTTTGTCGTTGAAGAGAGTTCAAACTACAATGATTCCTCCATTTAAGGTAAAATCGCTTGAATATGAGGATTTGATCAAATTCGGAATCCTTGGAAATTTTGAATCATCAATTTGAATCTAGATTCACCCGGCGGCTTCATTTTATTTTACATTATGATAAGGAATCTGTAGTTGATCATTGGTGAAATACAAGAGACGCAACACCAACCACTTAGAACCGCTCCTTACCACTGCACGACAGTTCTAATTGGGAGATCCGGCTTCGAAGCTGGGCCCCCGACAAAAAAAGGGTTTTAAAGTCATATTTATGTTTGGACATTTGTTGGTTTTAAAAACCCTATAAAATATTATATGTTATTATAAATATAAATTTATTAGATACTATCAATATATATTGTATCTTGGGCAATGCTCTCCTAATCTAAAGATTAGGATAAAATTCCTTAAGCTCAAGCTTGTGGGCCCCACCCTTAGTCCATTTGGATGGACTAAACACCCGACCCCCATTAATTGCACATGTCTACCAACTTTCGATCAAATCTGAATTTTCTAAGCCGTTGGATTGATAGTGTACCAATTTGAATGGACTATAGGCCATTAAACTTTTTGGGCCTAGAAGGAGATGATAGAAATTACGATTTGGCCTGATTTTTTGTAGAGAGAAGGGTCCCAGGGAGTTCTTAAAATACCCCATTCCCATCCTCATGTGGGCTCCACCACAAACTTGAGCTTAGGAGAGCTGCTCCATTTGTATCTTATATGTGACATATGATGTTATTGTTTACATTATTTGTATTATTATGAATACATTTGAAAAACTGATTTCCATATAAGGACTCAGCCAGATTCAGACTCAAGTTCAAGTAATGGGCCTTATCAAACCCAACTGAGAAAGGGCCCATTCCAAATTCTTAAAGGTGGGTAATATTTGGAATCCAACGAGATCCTATTTAATATATAGTTATTATAAATACTATCAAATATAATATATATCATTTATATATGCTATATTACATTGTAATAATATTATAAAATCGGGCCTCCAGACAGAGAAAATCTAAACCATGGTTTTAGGTTTCAAACATAGTCACAATCACACCATTGCCTCTCACCAATTGAAAACCTTGGTGAACCCCAAGGGGTAGCTCAGTTGGCCTAAGACCACAGTTTGCATATGAAGGTTGTGAGTTCGAAACTGTACTACCACACTGGGGTTATAGGGGAGTAAATCCGACTTCTCTCTGGGCCGGGAGGGATTAGTCCAGCCCAAATGGTTGGGAACACTCCGATAGCAAAAGAAAATAAAATAATAATAATAATAATCTGAAAACCTTGGTAAAAGTTATTAAATGATACATTGATCATATTAGTGACACTATTTTTTCGTAGAAGAGCTCATAAATTAAACGTTTAGAATCATGAGCTGTGTGCTAATTTTCATTTTGCTAATCTAGTACCCATATATCTAATCAGTGGTATAGTCAAATGTATTAAGTTTTTTCAGCTAACATTCATACTAAAATCTTGAGACGTTAGTAGAGACGGTATAAATTAATACTTATCAATACTCCCCCTTGACAAAATAGAGTTGGTTTTTGCCTTATTTGCCAACTCTCCTATTGCTTGGGGCCAGTGATATCATAAACAAGCAATGTTCCATCTGAAAATTACAAACCCGCTAGGTGCGTGAAGTACTGACCAAAGGTTCATTTGGATGTAGGCTGATTAGGGTTGTAAACAGGTCGGTTCTAATCCGGGTCCATGGTAGACCCGGAACCAGAACCGTTAAGAAGAAGTCGGAACTGGACCAGGACCTGGAACCGTTTCGGAATCTATTTCTTGGCTCCGAAACCAGAACTAGAATCATATATGGGGTGGGTTTGCATCCAGGTCCGGGTCCGGGTCTAGGTACAAAATTATATTAAAAAAAATATGGTTTTTAGGAGTGATTTTTGAAAATTGAGGTAATATGTCAGGTTTTGGGTCAAAACCAAGGTGGAACAGACCCGGATCCATTTATTTATCGGGGTCTAAATAAGAACCCAGACCCAGTTTTTAACGAGTCGGAACCTTCGAATAATTAGAGAATCGGAGACTCATTTACATACCTAAGGCTGATACCATCAGATCATCTTTCCCTTGATAAGATAAAATTTTGACAATTTTTGAACTCTTGGATGAAATGGAAATATATATATATATATATATATTTTTTTTTCACATCATGATCCATCCAATCTTTAATATAGGTTGGAAGGATAAAACTCAAATTATTTGAATTTGAAGATTAAAGAGATTCTAAAATAGTAGCTCAAACACTTTTTAATAATAAACCGGGAACCTTTGCTTCAAAGGTGTACTCATCAATCTTTCCCAAAAACGAAGATGATGTACACCCAACTGAATGCATATGCGTGGGCGTGGCTTAAAATTCTCCCCTAAATTAACTCCTCACACGTCCTAACTATTATTAATTACGGATTACAATAATGTAATGCCATCAATCCCCTTTTTTGTTTCTTTAAATGGCTAACCATTACACTCAACGGTCAGTACCATGGTTTTAATGACAAATTTTCAAATGCAATGGTAGAACCTTGAAACTGTTTTATTAGTTTTAAACCAAGAAATAATGGTTGATTACCCTCTCTCTCTCTCTCTCTCTCTCTCTTTTTTTTTTTTTTTCTGTTTATCATCCTTTGATGGTTTTAATCAGTTTCGATCTCTGGCAAATTTAGGAAACCTGTATCACAGATATAGCTGCTGATACATATTAGTTTTTTCTTGACTGATACAAAGTCTAATGCTAGCTAGTACTTTTGTTTTGATAGAATTTTGCTAGTTACCTGAAACTATGCTCGGTTGATAGAAGTGCAACAAATATTTTTGAAACTTTAAAATTTCTTGCTGTATTATGTGTTTTTTTTTTTTATCGAAATTCCTTATTACAATATTAGTGCAATAAATTCAATTTATTGAATTTATTGCTATAGATAAGTATATCCTGATGACTTGAAGTTAATATTAAAAAAAATGATAAAACCCAAGGAGAATGAGATATCTCTTTTTAAAGCATAAAATTTTAATTTTAATCATTATTTTAATTTTAATTATTTAAAATTTCATTTTATTCCCAACATTCTCTAAATGAAACTGCAAATATTAAGTAGCCCCAATATAACCTCCTCCAGTATTATTATTATGATGATGATGATATCTGCAACATTCTCAGCCGTCGGATCAATCTCGCAATTGACTGTCATCAATGCCTCTAGACCTTCAGACGACCATACATGCAAGATTTCAGACCCTTATATTATGGTTACTGTTCTCTCTTACAAAGCAGATGAAACCACCCCCACCCCGAATCAAAGCCATTTCCAAAGCTAATCTTCTCCCACTTGGGTGCTCTCCTCCTTTTGATCTGCCTCTGATTTGTCTGGTTTTCATGGAAGGAGCTGTTTATGGAGATGGTTTTTGGGAGAAAAACCCGTATCTTCTCCTACCTGCTCCTCCCTTACTGCCTTTGGAAAGTGTACATACTAATCCCAGCAGTTTGTTGCAGACCCAGATCCAAACATGGAGCAACAGGAGCGAGAGATTTGTTTCTCCATTTGGGTTTGGAGATGGTCCTTGTGGTGCGACCCAAGGTCATGCATGTGGGTTTTCCTCGCCAGGTCTGCAAGAGATGAGTTTTGTCGATGCTTTTCTTGTAGATAGAGAGTCTATGAATTGGACCCATGAGAGAAATGGAGGGGAGGTTGATGATTTAAGTTGTGAAGTGGTTTCTAAGGGAGAAGGGAAAGACCCAAGTGGGAGAAGATTGAAAAGGAGCTCTTCCTCTAACTTGGTTAAGGGACAATGGACTGCTGAAGAAGACAGGTGATGAGATGGATGTAGCATTTCCATGCAGTTGTTGTTTGTAGTCTTTATGTACATTTTAACATTAGAAAAGTAATATATAGAAGTGGAAAAACTAATGTGTTTTTCTCTTCTTCTGCAGGTTGCTAGTTCGGCTGGTACAACAGTATGGAGATAGAAAGTGGTCTCTGATTGCACAGAAACTGGTGGGTCGGATTGGGAAGCAGTGCAGAGAGCGATGGCATAATCATCTGCGCCCTGATATCAAGGTTGTCCTGCTTCTCCATTTTTTGGTAGTTCAAATATGAAACTTTACAGCACGGAATTTCATGTTCAAATATCCCATTTATCTCTTAATCATTGGCACATATGAGATTGGGTTTGCATGTATGGAGAATTTTCTTATTTTATGTAGAAACACATGCGTTTGATTAGGGTTTCCATAGAAACTATAGTCAGGGCCGGTTTTGGATTTGTATTTGTATTTTTTTATTCTTTTCAAATCTGGATTCTCTACTTAAGTTAGAAAGATAAACTCCAAACCTCCCCTCCTCCTCCTCCTCCTCCTCCTTTAGTTTCCTTGTTTTTTCGGATTCAGTTTCATGTGACATACATGAAAAATCAAACCAATATTCTTCATGCACTTTTTGTTCAAGAACTTCCTCCCTGTCGAATATTTCTCTACTTTTTTTTTTGTTACTACAAAACGTGTTGTATGTGGTGTTCCTTAACTTTTCCATCTTCTGTTGCTGACTTCTTGTAGAAGGATACGTGGAATGAAGAAGAAGAGAAACTGTTAGTTGAGGCCCATGAGAAGATAGGCAACAGATGGGCCGAGATTGCTAAGCGAATCCCTGGAAGAACAGAGAACGCGGTGAAAAACCACTGGAATGCCACCAAAAGAAAGCAGAATTCAAAGAGAAGGATTAAAAAAGCAGCAGCCCAACAAGGAAAATCACAGCCATCCATATTGCAAGACTACATTATAAGCAAAAGCAGAAGCGATTCCCCCATCAACACTACCACCCAAAAAAACCAACCCCATTTTCCTACATATCCAAAACCATCCACATTTACATCTACTTCTGATTCTTCAACAATGGTCACTTATACAATACAAAACCCTATCTACATTGAGAATAACTACAGTGAAAATACCACCATGGGGTACACAGATGAAGAACATTCTCAAATAATCCAGATCCAAAACACCCTGTTTTCTGATGATTTCCTATTTGATGATAACAAGCAGTTACCCGAGATGCTTGAACTGGCCACCTTCTTCCCTTCCTCACCATTGACAGATTTGTGTTTTGATAATAACCCACATGAAGAAACTACTGCTACAGCTACCAGTTCAACGACTACTAACGTTACAAGTGCTGCTCCTTCTACCTATTTGAGTTCAGACCTTTATATCTCCTATCTATTGAACGGGTTCTCTTCTTCTTCATCTTCCGGTTATAAAAATGAGGATCTAAATATGGAAGTTCTTATGGGAGAAGATCAATCATCTTGGAGTTGCCGGAGAGATATGGATTTGATAGAGATGGTTTCATGTTCTAAGATTCCTCATAGTAGTAACAGTTGCTTATGATGATGACGATGATGTGATTACTGTATAATAAAGAAAGGTTGGTTTAGGAAACGGTTTGTGTGTAACAGTTGAGTAGGGTGAAACTGAAAAGTGTTTTTAGGGCCTGGACTGACTGAAACCGTTGGAATTCTCTGCAGTCTGTTTGGAGAATTAAGAAGCGTTTCTTGACTGAGACTCGGGTTCCTTTCGGTTACATTCTAATCATTTCCCTTTTTTTTTTTTTGTTTGTTTGTTTGATTCTTTCTTTTGTGTGAGTATTGAACTTGGATGGAGAAAGAAATCAGTTGGTTGTAATTTTCTAGTATAGATTTGTAAATAATAGATTCAACTTTATAAAGAAAAAGACACCAACGATTTAATTTGGAGGACTGTTGGATTACAAATTCAAATGTTCCAGATCCTGTATGCATGGTTTTGGATCGAAATTTCTTCTGGATCCAAAAATTGGTTTCATACCTATTTTATTTGAAACTGAAGCATTTCAATACTTAAATAATTAGATACCCATTTGCCACTAAAGTTCCAAATCTTACATATGGATAGAGGAATTGAATACATGGGATTCTATATATACATGAAAGTTGCAAACATGAATATTAAAAAATGACCATCAAATAACCATTCATTTTAAGAAAATGGAATGAAGGAAAGATGGGAAATTAATAACAAACCATCACCGTAGTAATTCAAATCCTAGGAAAGTCCTGCGCGTATCTATATCATCACTTTATGTCATTCACCCCTCACCTCATATCCATCGTCCCTTGCCTCTTTAATGATATTTTAAAGATGAAGCTCACCTAACCATGAATTCCTATGCATTTTATGTAGGCAACGAGCCCCTTTGAGTTTATTTTGTTATTGTTATTAGTTTTAAATAATCACTTTTAATATGAGTCTGAGAATCTTTTTCAACTACATCTGACTGTCAGTCATCAGCTAATTTCTGACAAATTGATAAAGTTCACTGGATATTGTCTCGAAAATGATAAAGTTTCTTTTAGACATAACCTCATTCAGATTAAATCTAAGGTGATAAACCAAAAGGACCATTAAATCTAGGCAAATGGAGTCAAGATTAATGCCATCAGTTTAATCTAAGTCAAGAAAGATCCAAGAATTTCTTTTCTCATTAGGAGTGTTTGTTTGATTTTCTTAGGAATTCAAACCAATGCCTTCCTTTTAAATGGAGATAAGATTGTATGACTAAAGGTAAAGATCCTAAAAGGGCAATCAAACAGAAATGGTTCTTGTAATTTAATCTGCCAACCTAACTTAAAGTCCAATTCAACCCAACAAATTACATTATGGCCCAACAACCCATTCCAAGCTTGATATGTTAATTAAGGGCTTGGTTTTACCCTCCTTAACGATCGTCTGAACTGATCGGGTGACATATTCAACCCTATTAACAATCGGTTGTGCTTGAGTTGAGTCGACCCATGATGTCACCTAGCCCAGGTGGTCAACCCGACTTCAGCACCTCTCTTTCCCTCCCACTTACCTTGCCCTGTCACTTTGGGTGTAAGATCATTGTCGTATTCTAATAAAAAGAAAACATAAAGAACTAAGATCATGTAGGGAGTATAAGAAATAATTAGGTTTGAACTCAGGCTGGTCAGATGCTTGCTTAACCCAAACATGAACAAGCCCAACCGAAAATTCACATTGAATTCCACAGGGGTTTCCAAATCCAGGCCTGCAGTCAACCCAAACATGAACAAGCCCAACCGAAAATTCTCACTTCTGGTTGGATACAGGCTCAAAGTTGGCCCCAACCCATGTTATGAGCGAGAGCATTTCTAATGAGGCTGCCCATATTTTGGCTAAGAATTGTTCTATGGTTGGGAAAAGTTTCTGTTGGGATAGTTGTATTCCATTCTGGGTAAGGGATTATCTAACCCATCCTCTTTGTGTTGTTGGTTGTATTGGCCTCTAAGAAATTTTGTTTACCCAAAAAATAAAAAAAAAGTGTTTTTGGACATTTTGAAGCGTAGTTCATTGTTTACATTTTACTAGAGCCATTTTCATGAACACCCTAATATATGGGGCTCATCTAGATGATTAAATGGATTTGAAAGGTCTTACCATGATTTTGCACTTTGCAAGGATGGGAACCACTCGATCAAGAAAGGTATTATTTAACATTTTTTTTTTTTTTTGAGTGGGACGTATAGTAACTTAAAAAAACTCTAGTTTGATCATTTGTAATGAAAGGGCATTTTGGTCATTTCATAAAGCTGGGCTGGGGGTGGGGGGTAAAACCATGAGATGGACTTGTTTAAGAGAGACATTTTTTGGTCATTTTACAAAGGGAGGGTGTGTGTGTGGGGTACATTCTGAAATTATACAAAGGGAAGTGTGTGCGCGCTGCAATTACACAAAGGGAAGTGCGTGTAGTGAAATACTGAAATCAAAATCGGTACATATGGAAACCATCAGTTCAGACAATTGCTGTCCTCTTCAGGCTTGGACCCCATTGTATGAGCTTTGGTTAAATTTCACGTCAATAGAACTTGGATCCATCATAAAATTGGTCACATATAAAACATGTCAAAAAAATATTACAGAAGTATTAAGTATTTTATGTGTCAACTTGACCTAACCATGGCCCCAACCTACTAGCATTCATGCGAGAAGGGGCATTTATTTCAAGAGATTTAGATTTTTTTTTTTTTTTTTTTTTTGTTGTTGTTGTAAGTAGGCTCTACGGAGGTGCTTCACAAATTCTCGGCGAAATCTAAAAATCGAAAACTCACCAAGCTGATGCAAGCCCCCGCCAAGTCACCTCATTTTGGACAAGTGCATAATGGAATTGAGGGATAGTATATATATGACAATGGCATCTTACTCCAGTGTTAATATATATGATGGTTCTCACCTGGCTACCAGGGATTGACCCCAGGCGATGCCACCTTCCCTTGCTCCAAGGCTTATTCACCTCACCCAAGGTCTTGATGGGGTCCCAGTTGGTTCATTTGGGCACCAAAAATAAATAAATCATGTTGGTTAGTTGAACCTTTTAGTATGCAAGCCCAATATATTGTTTGGCTCTAAACAACATGCCGTTTAGTTCAACCCAAAAATAAAAATAAAATAAAATAAAAGACTGAGCAAATAATAAAATAAAATAGGATGAGAGAAACCTTTCATTTTTCATATTTTCAAGATTCTGTGAATTCTCCAACCAGATAAATTGAAGATAGAAAATGCAATATGCAAAGAGACACCCATGTAAAAACAATGATGTTTATGTTTCACTACAATCAGAATCATTATCAACTGTTAACAATGACTGCAAGAAATGAACACAATTACAGTGTACCTTTTCCATTTTCCTATTTTCAGTAAACATTTAGTAAATGAGAGGAAAAAAAACAAAACACATTTAGAAGGCATATATGCTACTGAATTATACTGGAAGTTGTAGTATTCTTGAATATAAAAAATTCTCAGCTAATGTCAGCATCAGATAATGTCACTGACTTCTACTCAATTATATGTGCTGTTCCATACCTTCTCATGTATCCATTTAGCATCTTTTACTTTTAGCGAGCCATTATAAAAAAATTAAGAATATTAAATATGAATCAGCTGGGGTAAGACTCCCCAGTAAGTGTATCCCTGTAGATGATCCTTGTGAGCCTAGTCAAGACATTTTAGCCCTTGCAAAGAACACCCCAGCAAAAAGACCTGAAAATTTTTATTTTTTTTCAAACAACGGGGTCAATAGAATCCAAAAGAGATGGAAAATACAACAGAAATAGCAGTTAATCACAGCATCGATCAATTACCAAAAAGTATGCTGAAGAGGCTTGGTAGACTGAGTGGTACTTTAAACAACAGTATACCAGCAATAGATATAGGAATCTTGTTTAAGGATCCCACCAGACTGCAAAAGGCAAGAGGCTTTTCATCAGAAACTAAATGGAAGAACGAATGTCCAACGGGTATGATTTAGTCAGCACAATATGCATTACCTACAATTGATGAATCTCTCTCTCTCTCTCTCTCTCTCTCTCCATTCGGATGGACCATAAGATGGGCCCCACTATGAGATGCACAAGGGCTTGCATGGAAAAGAGGTGTGCATTGGATAAAATTTCAAATATATATTATCATTTTCTTCTTTTACCTATAAGTGGTGGGACCAGTCTTGTTCAAAAACCACATAGACGTAAAGCTGATGGCAAGTCCAAGCAATCCACTGGCTGTTGCCAATACCCAAAACATTGGCATCCTAATAACATCTCTGCAAATGGAAAGCAGGAAGCCCGCACAAAGACAACAATGCCAATCAGCGATGGGAAAAAAATAAAATTCGCAACATCCCTGAAAATGGAAAGCAGAATGGCACAAACACAAACCAGTGACAACCAGAGAAAGGTGAAAGGTTAAAATTAGCAATGACAATAAAAAGTGGTCATCCAGGACAACAGTAACATGTCAACATTGTGATTTGTGAATATATTGAATATTTGGCAACATAAAACACCAATTTCTCTATGTAAAATTTATGAAAAGAACTAAATGTACTTCACATGCTGCAAAATTTTCCACCAAAAAACAGCCCAAGTGAAAGGGATGAATCAACAAGAATCAGGTCAAAGGAATGAAGCACACTCTAGAGTCAAGTGAAGTACAAGGCCAATATATTATGCTTTCAAGTGAATCAACAAATCAAATGTCTCAAAGGGGACAAAGTGCTTACGAATTGTATACATATTCCCATTCACCAAAGATGAGGATCAAGAGGATGGCGAAAGGTAAAGACAGTGCATTGTTCAACAACACCATTGAAATTTCATTTAGAGACCCAGATCTGGTTGATTGCTTTGCTGTGTCCATAACTTGGCGCAGAGTGAGCTGTTAGAAATAAAAAAAACCTTGACATCATTTGGTTGTACAGAGAGAATAAAAAGAGAGAAAATCAAGCTTAACAATGTTCAAGGGAGAACTTGCAAACAACACATGTTAAAAACAGGACAGTGACCTTATTTTCATAAGCAGTATGTGTCCTACTTGCGTCTGGCAGAGGAAGAAGCAGAGGGAGATGGGAGTCTATTCGGTGAAAGGGTAAATTAGTAGATGTTAAACTTGAAAGGAAAAAGCTCCAAGACAAGAGTGTTAGGGGGAAGGGTTTATGCCATTGTTTGAAATATACTTGAGGCAACAGTACAAAAGTAAACACCAAACAGAACCAATTAAATCTAGGATCTTACAAGGTAGAAACCTTTGGACATCAGGTATCACCTGCCCACAATAAAGCAAAGGATGGTGATGTCTGGTGTCCAAAGGTGTCTGCCTTGTAAGAACCTAAATCTAATTGGTTTTATTTGGTGTTCTAGGTCTGAAAAACCCAAATATGGCCAGACAAGGCTTTGATGTTAATGATGATCTGACAAACCCAATGTCGACATGTGAAAAAGAAGGAAAAAGAATAGAAGAAAAAGGGCAGCTCAGCAACCTGTACAGTTACTGCTGAGGATCAGGCCCTATAACTCCTCCTGTATTAATAGAAACTAATACTAGTTACATTTGGAGAATGATAAAAATAGTTTTCGGAGAAAAGAAGAGAGTCTTTTATGTTGAATTTGATATTCCTGGGTTTGCTCCCCAGTGGCCTGTGTTCGATCCCCATGGGAAACATCCTCCCCTGCTTTAACCTGTGCACTTGGTTTGTGGGTGATTGCGCACACCTGCAGGGATTAGTTCTGCCTCGAAAGGGGATAGTGACACCCTGTTTTATCAAAGGAAAAAAAAAATTGAATTTGATATTTAAATGAACCATGAGAGCCAAAGCTTGTGGTGGTTGGTTCGATGAAGAGGTAAAGAAAAATAGAATGCATAAAAAAGATGAAACTTACTGAGTAACTTGCAGTAAGAATGCAGTTCACCATTTGCCATGCATAACCCAAAGCATCAAAAGAGAGATCTGTGATCCCACCGCTGACAGCAGATATAATCTGGAAAAAACATCCAGATAATAGATACATTGATGTAAACATTGCACATAAAGTCGAGATTAAGTTACTTAGAAATAGGGAATAATAAAACTGAATTATGCTTAGTTAGCAATTCTCATTTTTAAAGTTGGTCGGGATGGTAATTAATTCATTATTCTCATAACAGCAGGTAATGGCAACAGATCACATGAAGATTACAAAAAAAGATCACCCCAACTAAAGTGGCAGTTAGCTCAATGAGGTACATTATTTGAACATGTGAAAAGATCACGTCCTGCTGCCTAGCATTGTTAGCAAGGGACATATAACTAGTCCTTCAGGGTAAGACAGGGTACCCAGCTTTAAGCCTTGGTTGGCAGAGGTATCTTCCAGTAATGCTCGTAAAGAAAAATAGGGAAGATTACAAATGCTAAGGATGTATGGAGTTGACTAGAAATGATAGAATTATAAATGAATACATCAGAAGTAACAAGGAATAACAGGAATTGAAGATAAATTTAATAAGAACGAAGGAAAAGAGTATCTACTTCCTAGGAGAAAACACAATAGATTCCCATAAAAGATTTGAACAAGAAATCAAATTTCTATCAAATGCTACCGACCTAAAAAAACATGATATGACTAAGGCCTGCAGTTTACAAAACCAGATCAGTGGCACTGATACTGGTTCCAATTATATTTCCTCAACTGAGGATTGTAGATTACATTATTTGATCATGTGAAAAAATGTTGAAAACAGTTGGAGGTTTGGAACCTTGTTGGCTAGTCAATCCCCTTAGATGAAATAGCGAAAGATAACTGTTTCTAAGCTTACACAGCATAGATAGATATTTATACAAACACTAAACACAGAACAAGAAATCAACTTCCTGTCAAACTCAACGGACCTAAACAAAGATAATATGGCAAAGGGTTGCAGATTTCAAAAAATGATCGTGACCCAGCAGTGGCAGCTAATTTTGTTTCCTCAACTGCAGCAAACCTTAATGTGCTAAATTATTGGAACATGTAAAAAACATTGAGAACAGTTGGAAGTAAGGGACCTTGCCAGCCAGTAGAACTCCTAATATAATATAGCAAAAGATAGCAGTTTCCAAGAGACACATTAGATTTTCATACAACCAAAATATGGAATAGAAATACAATTCCTAGGGGAAAAAATTGTCCACAAGACAATAACAAGGAAATGCATTGCCTCAGATAAATATTTCCAAACTTAGATTTGACACTAACCAATGTGAAAAGAATTAGTTAAAAGAGTTACATATACAGGCAAAAAGTGATGCATACCATTAAAGTCAGTGCGGTCCAAACTTTCTTATTCTGGCGCCTCCTGAAAATATATGCTTCTCCAACGGCAGTTAATATATTGGTCACATTCTTCAAGATTGTCACCATTGCAATATTTATGTATTTCAGACTGAAATTAACAAAAAGAGCACGTGAACATAACTAAGAGAGGGTCTGTCAGATTTGTCATATTGAAAATCAAGGTTAAACTCTTATACAAACCCTAAGTCTTATGCACATTAATCTTATATTATGGACTTTCCACACTATTTTCTCTCATGGCTCTACCCATTGCCTTTTCCATACCCAACGTCCACCCCTATTAGTGAGTTAAGCAAGGACTTCAGAAATTGTCCATACCTATACATGCCTGTCACGAGCATACCAACGAATATTAGGTTGACAGGAACCCAAACTTTAATCAACTTCAAAGAGAACCTTTCCGTTGATACTGCTCCAAAGAACTCCAAAGCAATAACAACCATGACACAGACGAAATTCTGCAGAATATTAAATATATTAGACAAGAAACAGAGAATTATCTAATTAAGCACTAGAAAAGGATGAAATACACAACTCACTTAAATTTAAAAATAGAAAAGAGATGAAACAGAAACACATTGCTTCAATGTTGCAAGCAGAAATATGCATTGCTGAGCCGACCATTTGTGCCATCACCATAATTAGCACATACTTAAGGGTGTAAGCAAGCTGAGGTATCCAAGCTTGCCAAAACAGTTTAGCCATCACAAAATGTTCTTTTATCATGCTTCGTACTCTGTTGAGTATTTTTTTTTTTTTTTTAAAGTTCTAAATAAACACAATCTTATTGTTATTAAATATATTTTTCCTAGAAAAAATATTAAATAAATTCATTGCCATACCCCCACTAAACTATTTTGGAAAGTATACTCTGTTAATGCAGTAAATATTATATCCATATATGCATATGCATGTTTGTTGTAAATAAATATCAATAGATGTCAAGTTCGAGCTCGATTTTCCAGTTTTTGGTGGGCCTGCCCCCGTTTATGATCCACTTCATCAGTATCATATAAAGGTCTTTTGGTTGTTATGGGTTCTTATTTTTGTCATTTAATTTCTTATTCAATCTTTATGATAAAAACAGAGTCAAGTTAGCAAAGGACTGGTACCAGTACATAAATGGTGGGCCAAGATTGTACCATTCGGACAACAATTGAAAAGGTTATGACCCATTACGTGTATGCCAAAAATGTAAAAGGCAACGGATAGTTGAACTATCAAGGTCTTTATGTTGGAGTCTAAGCCTAGATCTATTAAGATAATAAAACAAGTTAGTTTTGAATAAACAAATTTGTTTAGTTTTGAATATACGAATTTGTTGGTTCTTACACAATTTGTTGGTTCAGTGGAGAATATTAGCTTGAAAAAGTGCAGTAGAACCTCTAAATGAGGTGCCAGTCTACTACACTTCACAACCCAAAGGAACAAACTTGTTTTGTTGCCTATAGATAACAGATGTAGCTACCTGGTAAAACATCAATGAGATTCCTGCATCAAAACCATAACTTGATAGAACAATTTTGTTAAGCAATATCATGCTGCATGAGGAAATGCAGTAAGCTAATCCAGACAAAAGGGATCCAGACACTCTTTCAGATACATGCTGCCGCTTTTCATCCTCATGAATGTGATGACTGATGTCATCACCAAATTCTCCTGTAGAGCCAGAAGAAATCCTGCATGTTGATAAATATCTTATTAAGAAACAAGTGGTAAATACCCCTAATCACAAATACGTACGTCTCAGGTAGAAGGTTTCAAAACAGTTTTAAGTACTAAATAATTGAAAATTCAAAACAACAATCTGTCTTATGGAAAGA
Source organism: Umbellularia californica (assembly GCA_028538565.1). Classification (NCBI taxonomy): domain Eukaryota; kingdom Viridiplantae; phylum Streptophyta; class Magnoliopsida; order Laurales; family Lauraceae; genus Umbellularia; species Umbellularia californica. Next base: position 107,009,599 of record JAPQWN010000001.1, read on the forward strand.
AATGACAATCAAGTTCAAACCAATTATTTAAAAAACCTAAGGTCCAAAAGGTGACACAGATCTCAAGGTGGACTTCTAGTCATATACAATCTTTCACAAGCTCTTTCATTGCATTTAAATGGTTTGCATTGGCATAATGAAATATAGGTTGTGGCTGTGTGAAGAGAGTAAAGGCTGGGTTACAGAGTGTCAACTGTATTAAAGCATTAGCCCTAGGATGCAATTTATGGCCAGAGTATGTATTCTATAATATCTGCAAAATGTTGATCATAAATGCACTTCAGGTAAAAAGAGACGATCATACAAGATTCACAGAAAGACCAGGAACAGCTGATAGGGGTAATTGAGAACTTTACGTGTGATTTGTCGCTCTTCTAACAGCATTTGTTGCAATGTTGATAAATCTATTATTCCTTTCCTTTATAAAACTATGAAGAATCTTGTAGACCATATTATCTCCTTTACCCAATGGTAGTGCTCCATTTGCGTCTCTGAATTCTGGTTCCTCAACATCATGTCCAGTAACTGAATATGACTTGACATTGAAAGACATGGTGCTTCACCTGCAACAGAAAAATAGTGCACTTATACATCAAAAGCAGATCTAAACCTACATGCAACTACTTTCAATTGCTGGGCCACTCAACTTGGAAAACTTTTTTGAGTCACTAAACTTATATCAGCTGAGTCCAAAATCAAGTTTGGTCTGTCAAAAGGTTCTAGTGTAATACTCTCAATCTTGTCATGTAAGTAGTTCTTGATCATGTAGTTGACTAACTGGAGTAAAAAAAAAAAAAAAACAGAAAATACTTGGTGGAGTCTTCAAATAGACACAAGTTACTTAACTTGGTGAACTTCCAAGTCAAGTCAGGTTTTTGAGCTTTTAAACAATGGTATTCATATGAAGGTTCGGACCATTGTTGTTCTCAAAATCGAAATTGTATCACGAATCGTTCAAGGGGTTTGAATGATTGAATCGAAATGAATCACAAATCATTTAAAAATATATGGTTTTTTATTTTTGTAAAAATGAAAAATACTAAAAAAATAAATTAAATAAAGTAGCTATGCATAAACCATCAATTTTCCATCCATAGCAGCGTCAATATAGTGACATAACAATTAGACTGTGTTTGGCCAAAAAAAAAAAAACTATTAGACTATGAAAAAAAATCATATAAACACATTTGTGGGACCCTAAGGGCAGAAATCCTTCACCAAGGAAATCTACTTGTCTTCCAGATTTCTCTGGTGATGGAGAAACAGCAGATTAACTTTTGCCTAGGATTTCTTCTCTCCAGGTTACTTCACTGAAAAAAACAGTTGGGATTTCTTACAATTCACAATGAGATTAATCCAGTTCAAAATCTTCTCCCATCAACTGAAATTCCTAACAGACACAGGCTCGAAAAGTAAACTTCAACCAAACACAGAAGGGGAAAAAGAATGAATGAAAAAACCTAACCTTGAATCCAAGAAACAGACAAAGATGAAGCAACTGATAACTCACAGTTTAGACAATAAAGCTTTCTCTTTCTTACTTCATTTTAAATCTAAACTTTCTTGCTCCATTCCTGCAACAAACAGAACCCCAGATAAAAAAGAAAATCACAAATTTGAATAACCACCAAAGTTCATCGAAATATTTTGAAAACATGGATGCCCCAACAAACAAAAAGGCAAATTTCGATAATTGCAACATCGAAAGTCCACATCCCCAAAGAAATCACACACCATCTTATCTCCCCAAACCGATCGCACCCTCCACCTATCTATCTGCAACGAATTCCAGGTCGAAGCCGGTCAAATCCACTCCCAAATCTCTTGAAAGACGAATGAGATCACATAGAAACACTCAAACAACGCATACTAAAACAAAATGCGGATCCAGATCACACCAAAAGCGCGGATGGATCTTAGGTTGTACGGAAAGGGGGAGAGAGAGATAGAAGCGGAATGCGTGGATCTGAAGAGCGGGGATCGAAGCATAGAACGCTACCTTTAATGGAAAGGTCGCTTCTATCGAAGAATTGGGAGATGTGGAGTTTGTTCGGAGTCGAAGGCGAGAGATTCTAGGGTTGAGATTGGAGCCAGGGGAGCTCGAATTGAGTGTCGTTGTTGCAAGGGTATTTCCCGAGATCCGAGAAGTCAAATGCTTCGAATCCATTTTTTCTCTTCTCTCTCCTTTCGAAGCTAGGGTTTAGGGTTTTGATCTTCTTCTTTTAAAAAAAAAAATAGAGCAGATATGCGTATGGTTGTGGTTTTGATTAGGGTTTGAGTTGCAGAACGCAAGCATCAGCAAAGAAGGGCAGTGAGTGAGTGAGAAACGGAATGCGCGGGAAAAGCGGATAGAGAGCTGTCCAGTAGCATAGAAATGTGAATTCCACGTCGGCTGGCCCAGTTTTGGTAATGCAGGCCCATGTATGGCCCACCTCAAATCATGCCAGGCTCAAGCATGGCCATTTAGTAGGGATGTAAATGGGTCCCCAATTCTCCGATTACCCGAAGATTCCGACCTGTAAAAAAAACAGGGTATGAGTCCTTATTTAGGCCCCTATAAGTAAATGGGTCATGGTCCGGTTCCACCTTGGTTCGGACCCGTGGACCCGAAACCTGACATATTACATCAATTTTTGAAAATCTTTCTTAAAAATCATATTTTTTAATATTATTTTCTATTTAGACCCGGACCTGGATCCAGACCTATCCCACATATGGTTCTGGTTCTGGTTCCGGAGCCAAGAAATCGGTTCCGAAACGATTTCCGAGTCCGGTTCCACCTTCTCCTTAACGGTTCCGGTTCGTGGACCCGGACTGGAACCGACCTGTTTACAACCCTACCATTTAGTCAGTTCAGCTGGGCCTTCTATTACCCCAATCATCCAAGGCCCAAACGGGCCCAAAGCTAGATGGGCGCAGGGCAGGCCTAATCCATGAGTGCCCCGAGCTGCTAGTAGAGTCTAACCCGTTTTAGCACTTAGCTCACTGAACTTTCTTTAGTTGTATCTACACCCACTCCGACCCCATAGGGCAGGCCTAATCTAAAGAAGTTGCTTGCCTCATGAAGAAATAAATAGAATATCCAATCCATATGTTATTTATTTATTTTTATTATTTTTTAGCTATTGGAGGGTTCCCAATCCTTTGGACTGTGGACTAATCCCTCCGAGCGCAGAGAAAAGCCGGGTAAACCCCTGGTAGCCTTAGTACAGTAGTGCAGTTTCAAACCTAAAACCTCTGCATGCAAATCGTGGTCCAAGGCCAAATGAGCTACCCCTTGCAGTTGACTCATATGTTCTTTGAGATGATGAGGAGATTTTCATGATACTTGGCTTTTTGTCACTAAGCTAGATCGTTACGATGGAAGTATGGTACATACTTTTAGATCCATTTTGATTGCCAAACTTCTGAACAGAGGAATTCCCAATTCCTACAAGGTCTTGTCTACTGAATTCTAAAGGAGATTCCAAAAGCATATTCTACAAGTAAACTAGCATTTTTTATGCTTGGTGATATCTGAACCCCACAACTTGGAAAGCGTTTTTAAGATCAACATTTGGTGATTCCAGTGAGAGAAATTGGAGATCAGGAATTTGAGGGTTCTAAAATTCTCTAGCATGAATACTCCAAATTGTAACCAACAATATTAGGAAAGCTCAAAAATATTTGAAGAGATTTTCTGAACCTTTAATATGAGAGCTGAACTTTTTGCTGTCTGGGAACATGGCTGCCGCCACTCTCCTTCCAATTCCTCGTTTATTAATCCTGATCATCTGGTTCTACGCTTATTAGTTGTGATGGATGAGATACTTCGTGGTAAGGAAGGAGGAGAAATCAAGGAAATTTTTTCTGTTCCTAAATCATTCAAGGTAGCCCATCTACAATGAAAGAAACTTTTTAATTTTATTTGATCTCTAAAGAGTCATAAAGATTTTGATTTCTAAGAGTTGCAAAATTCCTTTTTTTTAATGTCATCTCTATTTCATGTTAAGTATAAATATGCATCGATGTACTGCTCACATCGAGAAAGACGTTTCTGACATCCCTCTCTGAATTTCATCTTCTTAACTCCCTACAGTATAGGCAAAAGCCTTGGATTTGGAGGGGGGCTGGAGGGGTGTTCAGTTGAAGTTATACTATCTAATCTTTAAGCACATCCTGACGGGAGGTCCACATCCCCCCTCGCCTAAGTAACATGCTTGATATATTTTAATATGTTTGTATTGGCCTTCCACCTATCAGTTTAAGCTTTTGAGTTTGTATATGATTTCTTACTGGTACAAAGTTTGCGAGCTCCGAGTTTAAAAGTCTTGTCTGCTACAAAGTTTATTAACTTGTTCTAGTGGTCTTGTCTGCTACAAAGTTTGCGGGTTTTTTTGCTTTCTTCTCCAACTTTTGTCTTCTCCTTTATTTCTTAATGTGAGGCTGGCGATCAAGCTTGAACACCATTTCTATGACAAATTTTGGGTGCGTGTGAATGGTATCCAATATTTTCTGTAGTGGATTTGAGAGATTGCAGAACAATGATTGCATTCAGTTGATCTGAAGTACTTCTTTCCAGCCTTTTGAAGCTCCAGTTACCAATGCAGTTTCCAATAATGTATTGAATCTGGAAAGTAGGAGCTGACCCACCGGTAGCTCGGTACCATGGCATTGCATTTTCATACGGAATACCATTCCCTTGCCGGTGAGCCTCTTTAACAACAAAAAAATGTGGAAACTAGGAAAATTGTTATCCTCCAAATGTGATTTATACTCACATGCTGTCCAAATGCAAATTGGAGCAAATAGCTATCTATTCCGACAAAATATTCAAACTAAATAGGAACTTGGAGTAAACACCATGAGATCTAGAAAAGCTAAATACCAACAACTAGAATTCTGTTGAAGATCCAACTGAAATAAAGTCGTTATACAGGGAAAGGCAACATGAAAATGAAATGAAGTGACGGAACTGCTACAACCGCCAATCACTTGGGTTTTGTTAAGGATTGAAGAGCTTTGATATTATACAAACACGAAAAGATATATTGAATTGACTGATTAACGGGAGACCAAAAAAACCCCAACTAACCAAACAAGAAAACTGAGACCACGAAAACCAGACGTGGCACTTCTCAATTGCCTTTACAGAAGTTGATACCAAAGAAATACAGCTCGTACTTAGCAGCGCACGTTGAAATCTTCGCTCACTGGGACCTCCCAAGCTACTGATTTCAGTTGAACCAATCTCAAATATCTTGCCTATTACATCAACAAAGATAGTCACTTTCGAATAACAATTTCTTTCACTATCAGATCCAAGATTTCACATGGATTAATTGTGTTAGGATCCTAGGAATGTTGCTTTTGCGAGTGAAATTTCTCCATTCTGTTAGTCATCTACTCATAATGAGAAAAGTAACAATGCTGTTTGGAGCAACAAAATATGGAAGTTCAAGTAATAACCCTTGGAAAAAGGAAATGAATTTCAAGCATATGCAAGCACAGCTAAGGACAGTAGATATTTGAGGGAATCCTATAAACAGTTCCAAACAAGTTCCAGCATTTGCAACTGGGAATACCATGACAATGTCTTCAAAGTTTCTGGGATGTAGATTTCTTTATAGTTGGAATATTTTGACTATATAAATAACATCGCTGAAAAAGCACAACTAAAATCAACGATTATATCATTTATCAATAAGAATTAGACTGTAATGAACAAGAAATGGAACATGATCTTTCTTATATATATATATATATATATATAATTAGACTGTAATGAACAAGAAATGGAACATGATCTTTCTTATATATATATATAGGGGAACATTCATATGCATCTATCCCTCACCATTTTTGGTGAGGGACACCCTTTTGGGGGTATTTCAAATACAAGAGGGAGGTACAAAGTACCCCTCTTGTACTTTTCTTGTACTTGAAACACCCCCAAAAGGGGTGTCCCTCACCAAAAATGGTGAGGGATAGATGCATATGAAGACTCTCCATATATATATATATATATATATGGGAAGTGCTCATATGAGAGACTCTCACAAACTTTATGAGAGATAAGTGGGGCCCCTCACTTTCATATCCACTCTCACTAACTTAAATGTAAGGGCCCCCACCAATCTCTCACCAAGTTGGTGAGAGTGTCTCTCATAGGAGAACTTCCCTATATATATATATATATATAATATCAAAATATCAAGATGCCTTTTGTGGAAAAGGGTCGACTCTGGAAAGTATATATCATGCTGCATGTACCCATCCATCAAACAGAACACCAGACTCCATGAGTATTCTCCATTGCCCTTCTGCAATTTACAGAATGTTACATCCCATTCTAAGTTAATCAAGATTAACTTTGAGTAATCGAGATGAACGTGATTTAAACATGATTAGTCAATTTAGTGGTGGTTAACAACCAATATGGATCAAATTAGTCACAAATAAAGGAATTAAGCATAATGAACAAGTTTGGAAGAGATTGACTTAATAGAATTGATTTTAGACCCAGATTAGTGAAATTAAGGATTTTTTCGTAAATATGGATTTATACGTATTTCGTCAAATACGTTGAAACTTGATACCAACATGTGTATCTCAATGAGTACGGCGACTTTCATAATATACTTGATTTAATTTGACCTCAAATGAGTCAAATGAGCTTTGGTTTGACTCAAACTAGAAATAAACATAGAAAGTGGGGTTGAAATGCAAAAAATTGTTATATAAAGGTTAGAGAAGAACTCAGAACCCATTTTTAGTCGGTTATTGAGTTTATGAAGTGCTGGAAGCTAAGTCTCAACTCGAATCTTCTTCCTTCTTTCCATTTTCTTCACTGATTTGCAAGATTTGAAGTGTGCAAAGGATTGAGGTCATCTTCATCATCATCTTCTTCAAGTTTCCTTGGAGATTTTGATCTCAAAATAACCTAACAAAGGGTTATACTTGAATTCGAAATCAAAGGCAAGTATAAATAGTGATTTATGTTTATGTGCTAGAATATAGGTTTTCTTGGATTTGTTATAGTTTTGATTTCAACCTTATGGTTAAAATTTGATTTGTATATGTGATTGATGAATTGAAGAAGAGGATTATTTGAATGGAGTATGAATGAAATAGAAGTGACGTTGAGGTGGGAACAGGAGGTTCCATTTGTTTTTATATATATAGGTTGTGAGTGAATTGGGTTCATAGAAGTGTTAATGAATTTGAGGATTCAAATTCAGAATTTCTGAAGCAAAATTCTGAAGTTTTGGACACTGTTTGGTTAGCCGAACAGATAACCGCAAGGTGTCACCTGTTTCAGTTTTACAGAAATGTTAGCTTCTGTAAAGCTGACCGTGAGGTAACCGAAGTGTGTCGGTTAGCCGAATTTCCAAGTTCGACTAGCTGGATAGGTAGCCGAAAACAGAACAGTAATTACAAGGTTCTAGAATTATGACCGCAGATAACCGAATTAAATTTGATTAACCACTATTTAGATTTCAGTTAGCCAACATGGGGACCGAACTAGTGACTAAATACGGAAATTGTCAGTGAAAAACTAGCTTTTGGAAAGCTAACCGTAGGTATCGGAGTGAAATTCGGCTAGCCGACTTCCAGAGTTCGGTTTACCAACAAGTAACCGAACAGCTAACCGAAAATAAAAATTTTCAGGTTTAATTTTTGAATTTATAGATAAATGAGCCTATTGATTTAATCAAGGCTTTTAACATTGTTTTACCATTATGGGTGTTAATTAAGGTGATTTTACTGTACAAAATACACATAAATTGTAATGTCCGTCGAGAATAACACATACATTAAATAGTTGAGATTACACCCAATTGGTTGATATTATTAATTTGAATTTGTATTGTTTCTTGAGTCTGGCACTACATAGTGATTTCTTTAAGCTCATTGGGGCTGTTACTACTACAGCAGGTTATATGGGAGTGTTCCAAAACTCCGTGGTGATGTCAGTAGTCCCTGGCCCGGGTACTGATAAATCCCACAATATATGAATCATTCCGTATGGAAGATGACAATCCATCCTTTTAGGAAGATGAAAATTGAAATGAAATGTTATTGTTTGATTTGCCAAATTCTAAAGACTCTTATTTATTTCAATTAAATGGTAATTGTATTGGTCTAATATTGGATTAGACAGATTAAATTGTAAATTAGCATGTTAAATCATGTACATGTTTATACATTACTGAATTGTCAAATTCATAGTGTTATTGATGGCATTACAGGCAAAGCTGCCCATGACGGTCCTTCAGAGGCCACAACGCCAGCGGAGATTACCGATCCGGTTCCTCCAGGAGGACTAGTCGAGTGGAAATGGAGCAATATCATATGATTATGATATTGAAACGAAAATTGAAAGGGAAACTTTGATATGGGAATTGGTTTGAAAACATGTTACACTTTGATCCTTGCATTGTATTTAAATATGCAAGTGATTGGTTTTATACATTATGTAAATGAGTTTTGTTTTATACATGAACAATGTATATTTGTTTATATTCTACAGAGTGTGTTATTTAATATCCCTTGTGAATTTTATGTGATTGAAGTTCACGAGAGTAAGTATGCGATGCGACTCGGGGTTAACTCGGATTAATCATAATCTCGGGCTCGGGTCGTGTCACAGAAGCTCCACATTGAACAAAATGTAACGGTTCATGAGAGAAAAAAAAAAGGAAAGGAAGCATTACAAATGAAAATATTTGCGGCATGTTAAAGATGTCGGCATTAAGATGTCCGTGGAAAATGAGTCAATACCATTTATTCAAATTAAGATCCATTGAAAATAAGGTAGGGCCTGAAAATTGGTTTCGGATAGGAAGAGGTCAACTAATAGTATCTGGTCTTCCAATCTTTATGCAGAACTGATAAACACCCGCCCTTTGAATGAAAGAAGATGGAAATTAGGGTGTGTTTGGCATCGTGCCATTTGGATGTTCCCATGTTCCCATAAGATAAGGGTGTAGAAAACATGTTTGGTATGTGTAAATGAGTGTTCCAAATTTTTTTTTCATGGGAAGGAATCTCAAAATTTTAACTCACCAGCATAAGAAAGTTGGAACAAAAAAACTTTATTTTTTTTAATAAACAACTTGCTGGCACAATTGGTTCTTTCTTATCTCTTACATTTTAAAGAATATCATTTGAAGATCCTAAATCTTCTCACTTATCCTAAATATAGGCCCCATGTTCACAATTCCAAAGGAGGTGGCCCCACTTTATAATTTCTAGAGGTGGGTCACATGGTCACAATTACAAAAGGTGGGCTCCTATTATAATTCTATAATGGTGGGACCACATTATAAATCGTTTATAAAGGTGGGCATCATGTTGTGATTTCTCTAGGTGTCCACAGTCACATTTTAATGGTGGCCACATGTTTGGATTTATAAATGTGGGTACCACATTGTAATTTTTTAAAGGTGGGTCCCATGTTCACAATTAACAAAAAGTATGGCTCCACATTTTAATGATGGCCCCATGGTCGGATTTTTAAACGTGAGTACCACTTTGTAATTTTTTAAAGGTGGGTCTCGTGTTCGCAATTAATAAAAAGTATGGCCCCACATTATAATTCTTATAAAGGTGGGCCAACATTATAGATTTTATAAATGTGCTACCCCTATGTTCTAATTTTTAAAGGTGGGCACCACTTGCTAATTTCTAAAGGTGGGCCATGTGTCTACAATTATAAAAAATGTGGCTCCACTTTGTAATTAATAAATATGGGTCATATAGTCTCGTTTACAAAAGGTGGACCCACATTGTAAATTCTATGAATGTGAGCCCATATTCTAATTTCTAAAGGTGGATCCCATATTTACATTTACAAAAAGTTGGCCCACATTATAATTCCTATAAAGGTGAGCCCACATTATAAATCCAATGGATATGGGTTCCATGTTCTAATTTTTAAAGGCGGGTACCAAGTTGAAACTTCTACAAGTGGGTCCCATTTATGATAATAATAGTATTGCACACAATAAAAGGTGGGGTCCCACATTGTAAATCCTATGTTTGCTCCTTGAAGCAAAACTTTTATAATGTTATCAAACAAGTTCCGTACGGCATATTTTTAGTAGAGTAATTTAATATAATGTTGCCAAACAAGTTCCGCAGAGTATAAACTCGGCACAACCTGATCTCAGCACAACCTAATCCTAGCACAAATTTGGGAACAACATGAGAACGATGCCAAACAAGCCCTAAATACCCACCCATCTGATTCAAGTTTTAGAAAATTCAAGATCTCATCTATATTATTACCCTAATTAATATCTACCACCCCTCATCTTAAGACCCATATCCTCCATTTCGTATTTAATTTCATTATTAATCTCTGGATGGAGCTCATTCGAGCATGAATTGCTATGCCATGCAAATGTACAAAGAGGCCTAAAATCCTTTATTCCTCACCTCAGCCCTACATTTTTGGTTACACTAGTTTGCCTTTTTTTTCAAGTACCCATAAAACAAGTCTAGGACCCATGAGAGACCTTAGCCACACATAGAGATGCCTTCTCGGGCATGAAGGAACCGAGAAATCAAACTCTATATAGTAGGTAGTGGGGCGAGAAAGGGGGATCCAACCAGTTGGGCTATTCCTAAGTTCTCTATTGCAAGTAGGACCCATGAAGAGTACATTAGGTAAACAAACATGCACTAGATTCCTCCTGGTTTTCCTCAATTGTGGAAAATCCAGGATTGGTATTGAGAGAAAACTGGTAGTAAGGATTTTCAAGATCCTATTTTTCCTACTTTATTGCCGATCAAACCTTCCCCAGTCAGATTATAAAGACCAATGGAGTGAAAGAAAGTGGAGCTACAATGGTCATGGGCGGCAATTTAAAGGTTACCAATTTGGCATCTGGAAACATACTTTTTAGATACCTTAATTAAGATTTGAATCATTAATCATGTTTAAAATATTCAAAACGGCTAGGAGGTCATATATCCACTGCTGATTCTACATGTATTTTAGATATTTGAAAAAAAAAAAAAGTCCAGATTGTCGGATCATGATTTATGGACTGGCCCTTGCTTGCAAGATTTGAACTATTCAGTCTCTTCATGAGGCCTAAAACAGCTGTAGAGTCAAATTTCACAGTGTGATTCATCATGGGTCACGAGGAAATTGCAAGAAACATATCAATCATTGAAAATATTTTCAACTCAGGAACGAGCAAAAGGCCACTACAGTACCAAAATTGGTAACTTAGAGGTTACCGCTTTTGCTTTGAAACCCTTAAGTTTGGGTCCCACAATTAAGCTTTGAACTATTAATCATGGTTAGAAGTCCAAAACAACTATTATATCAAATTTCAGCTGTTGATCCGTTATAGATTTTGAGATAGTTGCAAATAAGTCCAAGTCCTAAAATATTAATTTTTTATTCCCATGGCTCCCATTTACAAGATCCGAACCATTCATACTCTCTAGAGATCCAAGGACGGCTACAGGGTGAAAGATTAATCCTTGATTTTCATTAATTTTGAGAAAATTAAAAAAAAAAAAAAAAAAACTATATCCATTGGATCACACATCCTGTAGAAGGCAAGAAACCTCTCTGCTTGCCAAACCTGAAGCTCTCCTTAAAAGTCGTCTTTGTAGATATGTTAGTTATAGGAGAATGAGGGAATCCTCTAAATGTGCCTTAATAATTCGGTTGTAGTAAATTCAAATTCATCTCAACTCACCCTACAGATTGGTTTAGGATATGTGGCACTGGAAGTCTGGATCCCCAATTCAGATCCTTGGTCATATGTAATTCTGCAGTTCAGGCCCGACTCGGTGTCCAATGCCTGAGCCCAAAGTGGCCCGATTTTTACTCATGCTTAAAATTTGAGGCTTCGGCCGGAGCCCAAATCCCAAGCCAAATTTCATTATCATGCAGGCTCAAGCTTCGCCTAGCCAGAGTGACACCCAAATTAGTTATAGTTATAAATTAGGTCTGCAGTGAGCCCGTTTGATTCCTACTCTTTTTTGCTGTGGGAGAGAAAAGAAGCATCATAATTTAAAAAAAAAATCATTTTTGAATATTATATAAATATTTTTTATTGGGGGATCTTCATATGCATCTATCCCTCACCATTTTTGGTAAAATAGTGAGGGATAGATGCATATGAATATTTTCCTTTTTTATTAGTACATAAATGGATAAAGATAGCCAAAATTTAAACCCAACTCAGATCGAAATCTATAATATGGCACCTGTCAAACCCATCAAAATTTACCAAACCTGGCCCATTAGGGGGGTAGCCATGTAATCTGACCTATTGTCATCCCTATATTAGTTTTCAATACTGTTGTTGAGCACTCACCAGGGAATGTAAACAACTTGGGCCTGTGTTTGCTCCATGATCGACCAAGACCGAGTCCCAACTCTGATGTACACCTGATTGGACTTAAATCCAATAGATCATTGAATGTTTCACGCATAAATATTGAAGTGAGAAGCATCCAGACACAAGTATAGTGCAGTGTAGCCTGTAGAACCTACCTAGGATCATGTCAATCCTGGAGAAGGAGAATGGAAAGATCTAAATGAGGCGTATGGTTGTGTAAATCGTCATAATTCTCCCCTCATCCATGGTAGTTAGAATGCATTATTCTTTCTATTTAAATCAAGGAAGGGCGAACCACTGATGGATCAGAGTGACAGGGGCACCTTAGTTCCATGGTAGCAATCAAGGATTGCATTGCTCCCCAGTCCTCGCACTCCCTTTTCTCTAAGTTTTTTAGAGAATGGCTCTAATACCAAGTGTTGTGTACATAATCAATACGTCAAAAGCCCCATGATTGTTGGAACGCGTCAAATTAAGTCTTATAAGCATTTAGGACCGTAACACACTCCTTGCCCAGTGAGCCAAAGAGGGATAAAAATGAAAAAAAAAATGATGAATAATAGTTGGATAACTGTCAACTTTGGGCATGTAGGCAATTACAGGGCATGAGGGAGATGATTTGATAGGCAGGTCAAGTGGCCTTAAAGACAAGCTAGACTACGGAATTCTAATGTGTGGAGTGTGTGTTTATTTCTCACTTGAATATTTGTTTTTTTTTTTTTTTGAATGGTAACGAAAGATTTCACTTGAATATTTGTGAGCGCATGTTATATTATATCCTTGAAAATAGCGACTTTATGTGAAGAAAGAAAATCTGGCTCCCAAGCCAATGGCCTAGTCCCAACGGATTGGTGAGGGGGGCTTAGGTGAGCCCTACTATGCGGTTACACACACAAACTTAGGCCTTAAAAGAATTGTTTTTGTATCCATATAATCGTATGATACTGTGGGATCCTCCTTCTGGATAATTGGGTAATCCGGTTCCATTGGCAACCCAACTGGAAAATTTAGAATATAGACAGATTGCACTATTGCAGTGCACAATGAAATAAAAACTCCACATGCGTGTATGTACAGAAAGGACAATGAAAAAAAGAAGGCAATTTCCTCCCACTTGTCTCGCTCTAAAGTCTACGGTGAGATAAAAATGCGACTTTATAGAAATCCCCTTTTCACTCCCGTGGTTTTTGTTTCTTTTAACACAAAATAAATGTTGCTTCAGGGAAAGGAGGAGGAGGAGGAAATTGGGAAAAGTGGGTTGATGTGGATATCTACCTGTATGTGGCTTAGGTAAGAAAAGAGGAGCAACGCCTTCAATATAAAACAAATACACGCCACACAAACCAAATCGGGATAGATATAGACAGCAGACTTTAGAAGGAGGACAGGTTGAAGTATGGACATGAAACCTCTAGAATGAGAGGCCACAAACTTGCCCAGTGTCCTCGGCTGCAGATAAGCCAATCTATCAGCTTCCGTGGCCCTTCTCGTATTATGAGCAAGGCTCTTCTAAGCTCAAGCTTAGGAAAAAATTTTGTAAGCTCATACTCGTGGGGTCCACCTTTGGTCCATCCAAATGAACCAAACATATGACCCTCCTAAATTACACATGTCCACAAACTTTCGGTCAAATTCGAATTTACTGGATCATTGGATCGACTATGTATCGATCCGAATGGACTATTGACCATTAAACTTTTGGGCCCATATAGAAATGATATAAATCACGGTTTGGGCTAATTTTTTATAGAAAAGAGGATATCGGGAAGTCCTTGAAATCCCCCTATCCCCATCCTCATGCAGGTCCCCAAGTGGGCCCCACTACACACTTGAGCTTACCTTATCCTAAGCTTAAGCTTAGGAGAGTTGACCCATATATATATATATTAACACTTGGACAGTGATCTTCATTTTCTTTTCTTCTATATTTCTCCATTTGGTTTTCATAATAAATTATTTTCTTTTTTAAATTATTATTATTTCACCTAAGGGGTTGAACCCGAAAGACTTGCACATGTGAGGCAATAGGAACTCAAACATGTAAGGGGCGGACAAATTGCACATGCGAGATAATAGGAACTCACACATGATAAGAGGACTAACTTGCGCGTGCAAGATAATAGGGACTCACACATGCAAGGGAGGGGGCAAATTCAAAACCTGATTACCCCCAGTGAGAACCGCCGCATTTTACAATCAGGGTAAGATGCATTTCTCAAAAAATTGGGTTTCATGTATGCTTGGGAAGGGGTTGTAAACTGGGCCAAGCCAGGCTCATACCCGAATGGATTGGTTCATGGGAAAATACAATTCCAATCATGAAAATTGAAGCCCAAGTAGAATTTAGATCAGGAGTGCTTTCTAACCACGGGTACCCATTGGATATAGATACTTAAAAATGCACATGCATTATCCTCATTTATATATTCTTATATGTCTGTATATACGTATAATATACTTGACGTAGGCAGTAATTATTCACAAGATTAGCCTTGCCCATGTCAAATAACCCAACCAGATCTCTGTGGTGAAAGGGATTTTCTCGTACGGAAGTCCCATACGGCTTACAGGCGGACTCCGCCTCTAATTCAAGGAGTCCTGTTATATGACACTGAGATTGAAAGTCTTGTGCCAGGCTCAAGTGAAAATTCTGAGTGTGGTATAATAGTGTCAACCACTTTTGTGCGCCCATTTGATATGGTGGATGTGTTGAGCTTTGAATGCTAGTAACATCACAAATATTAAATTTCGGACAATACTAATTGAAGCTGATAACTCTTTTCATTTATCAACCGTCGTCCTATTTCTGGACTTAAAAGAGAGGATTATCGTCCTATTTTTTAATTTAAAGAGAGGGTTGCGTGAGATTGACGGTTGGAATAAGACTCTTGACACATCTAAATGATGATTGATGTAAGATTAGGACTGAATAATTTAGATTTTTTTGTTTTTACTAGAATATTATTAGTAAGATAAATAAATGTTTTTAACAAATCAATCAAATTTGGCTTTACTTTCTATAAAATTTCTAATTATTCATTGTTAGAAATACTAAATGATAATGACTAATAAATATTAACCATACTTATTATATAAACTATGAAATATTGGGAGATTTTCTCATGTAAACGTTTTTGTGCTGTGAAATTCAGGGGGGTCTCAAGTTCTTTTTTATGAGGCCCCCACCTCTTTAATGTCCGGATTAGGATGTCCACATGCGGTCATTATCACAAAGATAGAGAGTTTTACAAAAGTATTAACTCTTTATATTAGCTTCCAACAGACATTCCTCTAATTAACATCTCGAAGAAAAACTTGAATGAAAATATTTCAAAATCTTTATGAGATAAAGATTATCAAGAACGAGATTTGTGATCATGGGTGTTAAGAGAGAGATGAGATCATACATAGGTCCACATGAGTTGTAGCTCGCTATAGCCGCCATTATAATATATTAAGTTAGGAGGTTTTGACTTCAATTTTGACCGTCAGTTATAATTTTGACCGGCGGTTATGCTACTACTCATGCAACCACCCACTCATTTTTCCATCATACTACTCATGTTTCAGTTGTTCCCACATAGTTATACCCTTTTTTAAGTTGTTCCTATGTAATTATACCCTTTTTGCTCTAATTTCTCTATTTTTATTTTATCCAACTTGTCATATGGAAAGAGGTAAAAAAAATTTAACATGTGAATATTTATTTTGCAGTGCAAGGAGATAATGTGCTGAGCACGGGTTATTAGGCTAGTGCCTATTTATGCAAGAAAGCGAAATTATAAAGGGATAAGACTTTCTCCTATATATGCACTGAATGTACAAACAAGCTCCATAGGGCTCATTGGGGGCCGTCTTTGATCAGTATAGCTCCTTTCACACTCTTATCTTTCTTTAATCTCACACCATACTACATTTACTTGCCGATCTTTACTCACTATTGGAGTGAGTCTCAAAAAAAGATGAAACTATAGTTAAAAAGACATTCTCACTGATGGAAATGCGTCCAAGTGGACCCCATGAGCAGGATTGCATAAGTAGAATATGCTGTTTGCTTGTCCCATAGTAGGATGAGAATGGGTCAGCGACTTTTAGTATTCAATTCTGTTAAAACAAAGCTTGACTCTAGACCCGACTCAATAGCTTTTGGACTGAGTCCAATTGGGTCTTTTGGCCTCAACCCAGTACAGCCCCAGCTTTTCGGTTGAGCTTGTTTGTATGTAAGAATTATAAAATTTCCTGTACGAGAGAATTTGGAAATTCTCCAAATGCTATTTTCTAAGTAAAATTATAAGTACTTAAGTACAGTCTGTTATTCAAAAAATTAGAATTATGAAAATTCAATTGGTTAACAAGCATTTAGGATGCGCATGGGACATGATTTGACATCATACCTTAAGAAATCCTTTAACACCCACAAATTTCTTCATAAGAACTTTTCTTTTTTCCAAAAAAAAACAGAGAATATCCCAAATGGGACTCCAAGACGGCCAAATTTGGAGGAGGAGCCATGGGTTCCACTCTAATGCATGTGGGTCATGGCAATTAAAGCCACAACCCTGGCCTTGTCTCGGCTGAGTAGGTGACTCATGTCGTGTGCCAAGCACGCACGTACATGACCTACTAAGCTTAATACAGTAATTAATAGCCCTGTTGATAACATCACTTCTCACAACAACCATATATTATTGTGATGCATTGGGCATTAGTCACATTTAAGTGTCGTGAGGGAAACCATCAAGCAGGAAGAAACTCCTCTCAACCAATCCAAATGGTCGCTGAACTGTCTCATGAAGGTTGCATGATGGGATTTGAAATATATTTTGTGATGCATTGCAGCATTGGGCATTATATTCTCACAGTGGTCTTAAATTTCATTGTCAGAATCTACAGCAGTTTTTTTTTTTTCAAATGCATATTGGCAAATTCAAAAAACCTGAAAGTTCTAGAAAACTTAAAAATTCTAAAATTTGCATTTCTTAGAAATTCTTTGCTCCATTTTGTGTGTGTTTGTGTTAGTCCTTACAATATTGTAAGATGTTGTTTGCAACAAAACATAGATTTTGTATTATTAAGTGCTTTAGAGGGTTTTTACTAGATTTTGAAGCACAATCAGTTATAAGTTTTTATTTTCAAAATTCTACCCCAACAAGGAGGAACAAATTAAGTTTGTACGGTCCAGATTATAGTTTGTGGGACTACAATTGGAAAAAAATGAGGCAGAACGAATTGTGTGTAGAGACGCCCAAAACCCAGCTTCTTTGGCCAAGTAAATCAACGGTTGATCAGTTTTCAGTAAACTTCTTGAGGTCCACCTGGAGTCAAAAACTGATTTTTGACCTCATATTTGATTTTGTCATTCCAAAGAGGGCTAACGGTTCGGATTGTGATCACGGGCCCCACAAAATCCCAAAAATTAAGATCTATAGTTCTATCTTTTTTTTTTTTTTTTTACAAAAACTCGAGATCCGTGATAGATCAACGAATGAAATTTGAGTTATGAGCCGTTTCTGGCCTTCTTAACACTCCTAACAGTTTGGATCATTGTTTACTACCCCATATTAAAAAGCAAAAATAGAAAGAACAATGATACTAAAACTAACGTCCAAACACTATTCACCTGTCTGTCTTTCCGCTTTGCAAGTCTGTTCCAATTAAGGTCATTTTCTTTGCTGGCCGAATCAGAGGAATTTCCACTTTATGTGGATTGAAGTAGATTTTCAAAAATCACTTTCAAACGTTCTTAATACGTTTTGAATCCTCTTTAAGATATTAAGAGGTTGAAAATAGAGTTTCCAAACGGGCACTAAATATAATTAGATACATGTCATTGTATTCTTAGGTTTTGATCAACATCCATGCCAAATTACATGCTGATCATACTGGCCTAACGCATTTATATGCATAGTTTCTTCTAATTTGTATGATTATTTTGATTAATGACATTGTTGGCATCACTATCTGACTTTATTTTTCTTTCTAATAAATTCTTAGAACAAGCTCACTATTCGTAAGCCAAGCCAGCCAAGCCAGTCCAAGCCAAAGCCAAAGCGAAAGCCATTTGACTCGACACTAACTCACCACCGTCTAAAAAGTAGGCTAATTGAATGTAAGGGAAGTGTTGGTTTCAACTTTCAACTACTTGGGCAGCATTGCACCGGTCCTAATTTATACACTCAAAACCTCCATCTTCCAACGTTAAACCCATCTGAAAGTAACCCATCAAGACAATTCTAATTACTTCTCGCCTAATCAATTACTCCCTTGCCACCTTTCCTCTTCCCTCCATTTAAACTCCCCTCCCCCCCCACCCCTCCTCACATAACCCACACACACCCACATCTCTCTCTCTCTCTCTCTCATACGATCCTGTAATGGGGTCTCATCGTTTTGAGCACATCTCAAAATGCAGCTCAGAGGGGAGATCAAACCAGACAATAGCAGCTGATCTAGATGGTACCCTCCTCGTCTCTAGCAGTGCCTTCCCTTACTACTTGCTTGTTGCCTTAGAAGCTGGTAGTATTCCAAGGGTGCTACTCCTACTAGCCTCAGTCCCTATCTTGACTATCGTATACATACTCTTCTCTGAGGCCTTAGCAATCAAGATGATCATCTTCATCGCATTGGGGGGTCTAAAAATTAGGGACATCGAGATTGCTTCCAAATCAGTCTTGCCCAAATTCTATGCTGATAATGTCCATCCAGAGAGCTGGAGGGTATTCAGTTCCTTTGGGAAGAGGTATATTGTCACTGCCAACCCCAGAATTATGGTGGAGCACTTTGTCAAGGCCTATCTTGGGGCTGACAAGGTCCTTGGAACTGAGTTAGAGGTCTCCAAAACTGGTAGGGCTACTGGGTTTGTTAGAGAGCCTGGAGTTCTTGTTGCTCAGCTGAAGAAAGATGCACTTCAACGCGAATTCGGCGATGATTTGCCGGATTTGGGCATTGGAGATAGGGAGACTGACTATGATTTTATGTCAATATGCAAGGTTTGATCTTCTTTTAACTCTTCTCAATTTGTGACATGTTTATCACACTGACCCACCCAAACCTCCTATTTGCACACACATGGTGGACCTGTTCCTAGATTTGGCAAATGGAATCTGATTGCCTGATTACCCAAAGAATGTTGAGCCATGCTACTTGTCCCGGGACATGAGTACTGGGACTGGCCCGACTCGACCACGAGTCGGGCCAGTCCCGGGACTCATGTCCCGGGACAAGTAGACTTTCTCAAAATGCCCTCCTAATGTAGAGTCGGACCAATCCCGGAACATAAGTCCCGAGACAAGTAGACTTTTTGAAGAATGTTACCCAAGTACAGGACCATAGTTCATGGTGCATCTGACTGAACTCCACCCGTAACTTATTGCCCAAATGACCCGACCCCACCAAAATAAAAATTGTAAGCAAATCCGAGTACCCGATGACCTGCTGGCCTTTGTACAAGCTGCTGGGCTTGTCAATGAAATTACCCAAAGTCTTAATATGCTGTATAAAATAACCTTAGTAGTAGAAAATGGTTAGTGGTTGAGATTCATTGAAAAGCTGTGGTCCATCAATGTTGGGCCGTGCAATCACATGGTCCGTGGTCCCATTTCAGTTAAGCCCATGGGACAAGCACAGTTGAAGGGGCCGAACAATATCTTGATATTATTTTCATCTTTAGTTGAAAATTTTTCTTAGAGAGCTTAATGTAAAAATCTTTAAATACTAGAGCCGGAAAATAATCTCTCTCTTCCTTTAATTTTGGGTTTTTTTTTTACTGAGCAAGGCTCTCCAAAGTTCAAGCTTATGATAAAATCTTGTAAGCTCATGCTTGTAGGGCCAACCTTTGGTCCATCCAAATGGATAAAACACATGACCCCTCTAAATTGCACATGTCCACCAACTTTCAGTCAAATTCGAATTTATTGGACCGTTGGATCGACTATGTATCGATCCGAATGAATAATTGACTATTAAACTTTTGGGCTCATATAGGGATGATAGAAATCACAATTGGAGTTGATTTTTTATAGAGAGAAAGACCCAAGGGAGTCCTTGAAATCCCCCT
The DNA here is from genome assembly GCA_028538565.1 of Umbellularia californica. Classification (NCBI taxonomy): domain Eukaryota; kingdom Viridiplantae; phylum Streptophyta; class Magnoliopsida; order Laurales; family Lauraceae; genus Umbellularia; species Umbellularia californica. The sequence continues at coordinate 107,030,005 of JAPQWN010000001.1, forward strand.
CACCCCCTCCCCATGTGGGTCCCAAGGTGGGCCTCATTACACACTTGAGCTTACTTTTTCCTAAGCTTGAGCTTAAGAGAGCTGGCCTCTTTTTTATTATTTGGTTTCTTTATGTGTTTGTTCTTATTTTTACCTGTTTCTAATTATTGTGTGATATCTGATTTGCTTTACATGTGATTTCATCTTAAATGTTAATTTCTACTGTGGAAAAACTACCATTGGGAAAAAGGGCAGGAGGTATATCTCTATTGGTCTTTTACTGGGGCCACATATCTGAAATACACGCCATTCAAAATTATTGCCCTGATATGTTTTTATAGCTAACATAAATCTCAATCCAATCAAAATTATAACAACTGTTAGATCAATTATGTATGAAAAGATGTAAAAATACAAAGAACAAAAGAGCCCAGGTAATATGAGAGAGAGAGAGAGAGAGAGAGAGAGAGAGAGACCCTGATGATGGATATAATTCTGATTAAGGTGAAATTCAACTAAAACAGAGCATGCGCAAGAGTTATTTTGAGGGTTTGAATTTCAAAGTTAGGATCTACGTATGAATTTATAGAGTTGGACTTGTACAATGCTCATCCTACCCTTGAGTGGATTAGCCTCAATCATAGCATTTCTCTTAGAACTTGTTTCTTCACTGATAGGAATCTTGCATTGCTACCACTCTTATAGGAAATCCAAATTCTCTATGTTGAGGAAAATCAGTTTATTCCTTTTATTTTCTATTAGAAAACAAAAATGTGTCCCATTAAAAAAAGAAAAAACACATAGTGAACTGCAATGGATGGAAAATTAAAAAAAGTTTCCTTGGTATCAAGAAATCCTTTTAGTTGCGCACACACACTTGTAGTCCTATCAAACATTGAGATCCTTTATTAGTTATGCAGCTTTTTGAGAAAGTAAAACGTGTGGCGAGAGGCTTTTCAGATTAGCCATCTTAAGAACTCATCTAAGACCATAAACTAGAGCAAAATCAGATGGTTTTCCCTAAATTACTTTTTACATTTGCTTGCTGTCCCTTTAGGAAAATTTTCATCTTACGACGTTCCCGGATGTGGAGTCCCCATTGTAATGGTGTGTCCTGAAATTAAGGTCTTTGATGGAGGCCCTACCTCATTAACATCCAGATCTAGACATCCACATGCATACGTTCCCTGTGAGCAAATTTCCCCCTTACAGATAGGACTAAAGGTGTAGGCCATCTGGACTATCTAAACAGAAATCAATGCATTGGTTGGCACTAACCATAGTTGTTGGTCCACATGGAAGTTCATGTTCGCATTATTTTGCATAGCTCTCTTTATGAACATTTATGGGATCTTTTGATGGGCTAGCTTAAAACTCATATATCTTTTATCCTCTGTCTGAATCTTTTCATTACCATGCTTCCTTTGGTTGTCAAGTATTAAGGTGAGGTCCATTGGAAGATGGTGTTTTATTAGGGAAAACTCCGGGGGTTGGGGTGAAACTATGGGCGTCCATGGGGTGGCAATTGTCCCCCTCAGTTTCTTGTGACAATTCAATGTAAAAATTTACACAGTGCCCCACCTGCATTTTTTTTTTTACACAGTTGTTCCTCCAAGAAAAGCTTTCTCCCACCGCCCATGCCCCGTGGTCTTCCAAGCCTTGCCCAAATATTAATTGAACCGAATCCAACCTCCAATAACCACATCATGGATCGATGACTCAACAGTAACAGGTCATGTGCCTAATAGTTGATCCCACCTGTCTGTTGTCATTTATGCATTGATACCAAACCAACATCTGGATCACTATCTTTTACCACAAAAAAAAGAAGCATCTGGATCACAATCCTAGTGGTCCCAACCAACAGTAGGGGATGGGTGGGTGAGTAAAGGATTTGACACTCCCCATCCATCTGCCTAGATCTGGAAATGATTAACTGCATTGTATGATCATGATATAAAAGTTAACCAGTGGTGAGTGGGTTAACTTAAAACCCATATATCCTTATCTATCTCATCATCATTTAATGCACCCAAAAGTATTACAACCACAACAACTATAATCACTTTCAATCCTGTAGTAACAAGCCAAGCCAGTACGCTCGTGCCATTTTCATTCCATCTGGTGTCCTCATTTTCTCTTGATAGTTACTGCCACCACCTACTCTTGGCATGGATAGAGCCATTTTCATTACTTCCTAGTGACCCTTACAGCTCAGGAATTGAATGGCTTTCACTCTTCCTACTCCATTTGGAATTCTCCGTCTTCTCTTGGCCTGTAGTTTATGGAGACTTCTTTATGAAATTTTCAATCAATTTTGTTTTATATCCATTTACTGATCGGATACTTGAATCCAGTTCCACCAGAGTCATAGATTGAGTCTGGATCTAGGGTTCGATACTGATTCCATGTCTGAATTTGGTTCCAAATTCAATTATTTTGTATTGATTCTATCTGAGTTTCAGATGGGTTTGGATCCAACATATAAGCCAACTTTATGTCAGCTTTCGAATTTATTTTATTTCTTCATTCTGTTGTCTGGTAAGAGGGTATTGACTACTGACCCGATTGGATCCGGTTCTGGCCCGACTATAAATTGGATCTTATTTGTTTACCCAATTCCGGTTTTGATTGTAAAATAGATGAATAAAGAAAGATTAAAAAAAAAAAAAATGATACAGAGCCGACCAATTCCGAGACTCAATTGGGCCTTGAGTAAGTCAACCAAGTCTTGGCAGAGTTGACCCTTCCTGAAAAAGTACTGTGCTGAGTCAATTCCGAGACTCAACCAAGCCTTGACCAAGTCAACCAAGTTTTGGCTGAGTTGACCCTGTCCAGAAATCTACTGAGCCGTGTCACTTCCGAAACTCATCCAACTCTTGACCAAGTCAACCAAATCTTAGCTGAGTTGACACTGTTTACAAAGCTAATAGGCCGGGTCAACTCAGAGACTCACCCGAGCCTTGGCTGAGCAGACCCAGATCTAGAATTTACTGAGTTGAGTCAACTCCGAGTCTCAATTGGGTCTTGAACAAGTCAACCAAGTTCTGGCTGAGTTGACCCTGTCTAGAAATCTACTAACCCAATTCATTACCGACACTCAACCTAGTCTTGATCAACCAAGTGATCATAGCCACCCTATTTAGAAAGCTGCTCGGCCGAGTCAATTCGATATTCAACTGAGTCTTTGACCAATTCAACCAAATCCTTCCTGAGTTTTATATCTGAGTCTTAATTAAATAAGTTTTAGAAGAGTCTGGATCACCAATGGCATTTGTTTTACCTTCATCGTGAGTGGACCAATAATATTTCGCTACGTCATCTAAAAGTTTAGGTGATTCTCAAGTTTAAAAAGTTTAAAATCACCTAAATTTTTGGGTGACGTGGCGGAGTATTATATATTGTTCCACTTATGGTGGAAGTATAACAAAATGTGATAAGTGATCCGGACTCTGTTTTAGAACTGTGTTTCCTCCCCAGTGGTTCTCCCCGGCCAAGCAAACAATTTATTTCCATCTAACATTTTCACTTCTTTGTAACAAAATATGACTAAATTGGATTTGGATTCTATGTAACATGTATGTCATTATTTGCAGGAAGGATATATAGTCCCCAAAACGAAATGTGAGCCAGTAGCAAGAAACAAGCTCTTGAGCCCAATCATCTTCCATGATGGTCGATTGGTCCAAAGACCCAACCCTCTAGTAGCCCTTCTCACCTTCCTTTGGATGCCCATAGGCTTCATCCTCTCCCTCCTCCGAGTCTACCTCAACATCCCCCTCCCAGAGAGAATCGTCCGCCACATGTATACAATCCTCGGCATCAGACTCATTGTCAAAGGCAACCCCCCTCCTCCCCCACAGAAGGGCCAGAGCGGCGTCCTCTTCGTCTGCAACCACCGCACTGTCCTCGACCCCGTCGTCACGGCAGTCGCCCTCGGCCGCAAGATCAGCTGCGTCACCTACAGCATCAGCAAGTTCTCCGAGCTCATCTCCCCCATCAAGGCCGTCGCCCTCTCCCGCGAAAGAGAGAAAGACGCCGCCCACATCAAAAGCTTGCTGGAAGAAGGCGACTTGGTGATCTGCCCCGAGGGGACTACTTGCAGAGAGCCCTTTCTTCTCAGGTTTAGCGCTCTCTTCGCAGAGCTCACTGACAGGATCGTCCCCGTCGCCATTAATACTAAGCAAAGCGTCTTTCATGGGACGACTGTTCGTGGGTTTAAGCTCATGGATCCTTACTTCTTCTTCATGAATCCCATGCCAACTTATGAGATCACTTTCCTGAGTCAATTGCCTACTGAGCTGACTTGTAGTGGGGGGAAGTCTCCCATTGAAGTGGCGAATTATATTCAGCGAGTGCTGGCGGGGACTCTGGGTTTTGAGTGCACCAGCTTTACTAGGAAGGATAAGTATGGGATCTTGGCCGGGACTGATGGGCGAGTCAGCTCTAAGAAGGAGAAAGAGAAGGAGAAAGAGAATGGCTTCAACTAGAGAGAGAGAGAGAGAGAGAGAGAGAGAGAGAGAGCTGAGGTTTAATTTGTTATGCATGTTTTAGAAGTAATGTTTGTAGGTTGTTGTTATTATACATTGACTGTGTTGTTTTGATGTGTTTTTCATAATTGTATCATGTATTTGGTGAAGGAATCTGTTTGTATCATTTGGGAGTTGATTGGCTTTTCTTTTTAATGGAGTTTAATGCATGTGGGGATATGTTAATATATATATACCCACTTTACCAAAGTCTATTCCCCATCTCTGCAGATGATCGAATGGTGATGGACAGTGGAAAGTGGCCCACCGTCTCAGATTATGATGTTAGATTTGAAGGGAATCGCCTTTAAAATATGCTATGCCCAATATACTTGTCAGTGTTAGATTTTTACAAGAATTGTTAAGTGTTATAGAAAAACTATCATGTTTGTGCACATCATATGTCTCGGGAGCATTTGGAATCTCACGTTTTAATGTTACTAGTACGAAAACCATCCTCCTAGATAGTTACTTCTTGCCTTTGAAATTCTTACTAGAATTAGAGACTATAATACTTGAGCATTTGGAAATAATTCGGGGACGCATATATATAAATTCTTACGGCCAATAACTCTCACAATTCCTCAAATCAAATAGATTAAAAAATACTGATTTCTACTCGGTTTTACAAAAGCCGTATTTTATATTGCATTAAATTTCAAGGGGTATCTCAATTAACCTACGACTACGGTTTCCACCCGTAGGTTGGCACTACCATACTGGGGTTGTAGGGGAGTTTACACGGCTTTCTTCTGGACCGGAATGGATTAGTCCAGTTCAAAGGGTTGGGAACCATCCGATAACAAAAGAAAAAAGGAAAAAAAAAAGAAAAAGAAGAACAATAATACTCTATTTCACAAATGCCCCCAATTTATATTGCAGTTAGAAAATTGGAATTCTGAAAAAGGTCAAAAGTTACGAACTCTCAATGTTCAAATATGGAATTAAGAATTCTTGAAGGACAGTAGCAGCATGGTTTAAAATCTCGGCCGCTACCGAGTCATATCGGCCGATATGACTCGGTATCGGCCGATACCGAACCGATATCTCACTGAGATATCGGATTCAGGTAAATATCCCCAAAAAATCCCGATATATCGGCCGAGATGAGATGATCTCGCTGTGAACCGATATCTCGGCCGATATTTTGAAAATATCGGCCGAGATGATATAAAAAATAATTTTTTTTATTTTTGGATTTTTTGATATTTGAATTATTATATATCATTTTTTAGGGATTTCATCATAACTATGTTCTTTTAATGATTCATGATCATTGTATGGTATATAAATGATTGATTTACAAACTTTTATGCTAGATCTATGTATTTAGGATTTTGAAAATGATTTTATTAAAAAAAAAATTCTTAAAAATAATTGTTGTTACTTGTAACTTGTTAGAATATTTGTGATACCAAAGGCTTATTAATAGTGTGTAGATGATAGATCTACATCTACTCATAGTCATAGACTCATAAACATGATTTAGATTTTTATTTTAATTATTTTATTTTTGGATTTTTTAATATTTGAATTATAATATATCATTTTTTGGGGATTTCATCATAAATATGTTCTTTTAATGATTCATGATCATTGTATGGTCATGGTTATCAAGAACAATATGAATATGGTCATGGTTATGGTAGTGCTGCGCAACAGTATGGAGCATATCTTTTTAGCCAATACCGAAGAAATGATGATGATGATGATATCGAGCCAGGGCGACATTCCACTTGGAATTAGGCTGTCAATCTGTCATACACTCATACTCATCAATCTCTCCCTAGTACTAGTCCCCTCTAATTTCAGGTGAATCATGATTCATGAACCTTTTGATGCCCAAGTACATTATGATTTATCTATCTCACTATTATGTTTCTGATTTTAATGTGTCATCTTCAGGGTCTTGAATTTCACAACTTATTTGATGATTGAGTTAGCATTAAATGATGATTGATATGTTATCTTTATTTTCTTATATTTTACACTAATAAATTGATCATGAGCATCAATAATGGTTGCATTATATGAAATACTAAAAAAGATAGCGAACTGCGACACAAACAGGACTCATAACTTTAGGTGACCGAGATTTTGATTTATTGTTGTTACTAATGGAAAAAAATATTGTATTCCAGCATTTTCTAATATTCTGGATTTTTTGTATATTTTTGCAATTTTTTTTGGATTAAAAAAAAATTCACACCGCGACGACCGCGACGGACCGATATCCGCGACCGATACCGATATCATATCGGTTTTTCGGCCCGGCCGATACCGCGACCGAGACCGAGATTTTAAACCATGAGTAGCAGTCATCCATCCATCAGTAATGCCTCCAAACAAACAGGCCGTTATTACTGGTACAACTGCCCCTTCAACGAAGTTCTTGATGTCCCCAGGGTTAAAGCCAAAACTCTAGCCATTGTTTAAAAAAATGGTGGAAACTCTCGTTATTATCAACGAGGAATGATGCCTTTGAAAATAGCAATGAATAATTGGTTTCTCTAGGCAGAATACTTTCATAATAGGTGGTCTAGGCAGTTTATGACTAGGTCAAACTGGAACCATCCAAAATCAAAACATGTACATTACACACTCCCATGGCCCTGTCGTTTTTAATTAGTTGTAAGGCCAATAACAACTGGGCTTTAAACTTTTATGATCATATATGGGAGATTTGTACTTGTCAAAATTCTAATTTAAACTGGCCCAAAAATGCACTGAGTTGATCTGTGGCCATGGACTGAACACTTTCTTTGGGCCAATGACCAAGGATCCGTGCCCATACTATTGACAACTTTTGGGCCTAATCTGTGAATTAGCTTAGCCCGAAACATCCAGAAACTGGGCCTGCTTCAGAACAAGCTCTTCTTTATTGATTGTAAACGCATTGGGCTTTATTTCTAAATAAGCCCTTTTCCTGAAATAAATGGGCCCATTTACTGTGGCTTTGATGGTAAGGCTTAATGTACCAGAATGTTTGTGGGCCTGATAATGCACAGTTGCCGGGCCAGATTAAAAGGCGTTATGTACAAATCATAGTTTAAACATTTGTTTTGACTTGCTCTGAGTTGCTCGAGCTTGACTTGGCTTGGAAGTTACCAATTTGAGCAAGTTAAACAAGTTTGGAGAAGACTGATCACCCGAGTTACTTGGTTCAGTGATCTTCCGGGGCAGTTCTAAAATTATGATATGAGTAACATTTGGGCCTCATTGCTTCATATGAACATGCCTGTTTTGGAAATTGCAACATCCTAAATATATAAGCAATCCTTGACCGAGAACATGTGGCAGGAGGACTGGTTCAGGTGAACTGGGCCTAGTTCAGAACCTAGTTTGTTTTGGCCCCAAACTGATTTGGACCCAAAAGTAAAACACCCTGGGCCTGAATATATCCATAAGGGTCTGGTTCTAATGATTGTGTCTGGCTATAAACAAATACGAGCCTATATTTGTGGGTGAACATAGGCCTGGATATATGTTCACATGTAAGGGGGTGTGATATTATATCAATATGGTCCTGTTTCTTGGCCTTTGACCAAATCTGGGTCTGGTTTGGGTTGAGCTGGATCTAAGCCTTATTGGGCTTGAATCTGTAGCCCAGTTGGTATTGCTCTCTTCAAAATTGGTCCTAGTGCTGAATAATAAAATGGACCCAGGTTAACAAAGCAAGATATGAAAAAAAATAAAAAATAAAACAGAGCTGTCTTACCCAAAATTATAAAACTCCAAAACTTGACTTACTCCGAACTCCAAGGCACCATGCCGAATGAACTCAGCAGAAGATTTTAAATAACCGTCCATCTAAAGCCTTAGTATAGATAATCCATTTAATGACAGTAGATCACATGGATAGGAAGGATTCAATATCCATCCATTTCCCTGATTTGCTATCAAATCCTTTAACACGTCTGGAAATATGTGAGGTCCCAAATAGGGGCTTTATTTATAATTGGGGATTTTACATCTCCGTTGGCACGTATTATTGATTCATATAGCTGAAAAAAAATGCCATTGTTGAATAAATAAATATATAAAAATGAGCATTTCAAGTAGCATACGGAAGGGTTGGATAAGAAATCCTCAAAAACCACTTCCAATTCTCAGGAATTTACAATTGCATGTAAAACATGAGTTTTTTGCGACTTTAGGGAAAAAACCTGTGAACAATACTAATGTTCTCTAGAGCCATTGAGAAATTGTTCTGTTCTAAAAGGTTTGAAAGCCATTGAGAAATTGTTCTGTTCTAAAAGGTTTGAAGCTTCTACTTCTTTGTAGAAGATTGCTTATCTTAGTTCTCAAGGTGATTGAAAGAGGACTAAGGACAAGGAGCGGTGCACTATGAGGAAGTTGTGGGAATATGAGAAGTTGTGCCGAAAAAGCTTTAAGTATATCTTGTAACCATTCAATAGTGATTGGCTTTTTTTATTGTGATTTTTCTTCCGATAAAAATTTTCGCGTTAAATTTATTTCTGCCTTCTTGTGGTGATTGCTTAATAAATAGTTTTTGTTACTTCTATCTTTTTTAATTGGTTACATTCCGCTTTGCAAACACACTTTTTTACAATCCTAGAAAATTGATAATTGCACAACATGAGTTTTCCTGAGACACTATGAAAAAAGAATTCTGAATGCTGATTTGAAATTTTGATTCCACAGTCTAAATTCGGAACTCAAGTCAAGCAAGCTTCACCCCACAAAGACCCTTTTTTTTTTATTCCTGTTAAAAGAATATTTTTCTATTGGCTGGTAAGTGTGAGTCATCCGGTCCCCTTGTTCCTTGTCCCCAACCCCAAATTGAGTCCCACAAACAAAGAAGAGAGCTCTCTCCTCTTCATCCAATCAGAGCATATGCTCCTCCCAAATCCTCATATTCCCTCTCCCTCCACAGGAATATTCCTTTGAATCCTCACTTGAGATTCCAATCCATCTCCCCAAACTTCCCTCTCCCTTGTTACTTCTCCTTCTATATCAAGTATTGTATCATAATTTATACTCCAAACAATCCACAACATGATCTCCTCTTTACCTATAAATCCATCATTGTCTCCTCCCTTTTCATCTCCCAATACTATTGCCTCTTGTTCTCTTTCCCTCTGCTCACCTCTGCAACACCCACTACTCCCTCTTTCTACAAGTAGTGGTAGTAGTAGTAGAAGAAGAAGAAGAGGAAGAAGACCCATAACCATTTCCTTCATTGGGTCACGCTTTGTGGGGTTGGAAGTAAAGAGAAGAAGAGCCTTTGCCACAGGGAAGAATATGGTTATCCAAGAAGTGAAGGAAGAAGAGGAAGGGCCTCCACCTTCAGAGGACACCGAGCAAACTTCCAAGCCACGACGAATTGCTTTGTTTGTCGAGCCTTCTCCTTTTGCGTGAGTACATTAAATTGCGAAATTATCTTTGATTATGCCTTTTGAGAGAGAGAGAGAGAGAGAGAGAGAGAGAGAGAAATACAAAAAACTTGTTTCTTTAATTAAGTAGCCCACCCCAAATTAATTAAGATGATGTTGGTGGGAATGAGATTATGTATGTATTTAGCTGAAACATTGATGGGTTTTGCTTTTTGTAGTAGTTCGAGCTCTAGATTGCTTAAATCTTGCTCTACTTTTGATGGGTTTTTTTTTTTTTTGCAAGCACCATGCCTGTACTTTTTGGGGGTTGTTTGTTTAAGCTATAACTTTAGCTGGTTTTATGATAGTTGGGGGTTATTTGTTTTAGCTAAAACTGTAGCTTGTTTTCGTAAGCACGATGCCTGCAGTTTTGGGGGTTGCTGTCAAGTTTACTATTTTAGCAAAATATTTGGTTCCTTTCATTGGTTGAGATGTATATTTAGTAGCTTCTTAGCTCTGAGTATTTGCCTGTACTTTTTGTAAATCTGTTATATTTTAGTTGTAGGATAAAGAACTGCGAATATAAGTTCTGAATCTGTTACATGTGTTATGCTGATGGAGTAATCTAGATAGGTTTTAAGTTTCCCAGTCGATATGTGGCTTTTGTAGTATAGCTGTGATCAATCAGGTTCCTTTCATTGGTTGAGATGTTTTTATTTAGTAGCTTCTTAGCTTTTTGAGTATTTGCTTGTACTTTTTGCAAATCTGATCTTACACCCCATTGAGCTACCACTTATCCCAAAACCAATTGGTGATAGGAAACGACACAACAATGGTTTTATGGTGAGGGCGAGGGCTCGACCACAATTATGAACGCTCAGGAGCGAGGGTGGACGTTGACCTCAACAATCCCTCCTTCAACGGCACACCTGCCGTGATTCTTACTGCGAAACTCGTAAAACACGTATCCCGTTACTTGAACACCCGACCTACCAGGCTCTGATACCATTTGTAGGATCTTACACCCCATTGAGCTACCACTTATCCCAAAACCAATTGGTGATAGGAAACGGCACAACAATGGTTTTATGGTGAGGGTGAGGGCTCGACCACAATTATGACTGCTCAGGAGCGAGGGTGGACGTTGACCTCAACAACTGCCAATATAAGTTCTGAATCTGATACATGTGTTATGCTGATGGAATAATCTAAATAGGTTTTAAGTTTCCAGTTGATATGTGGCTTTTCTAGTATAGCTGTGATCAATCAGGGTTGTCAATGTTGAATCCAGATGTTAATTTATTGGGTTTTTTAATATTCACTCATTAGCTGCAATATTGCAGATTCTATTTGTTTAGGCTGTTTTTGGGAGCATTCAAAACTTAAGATTTGTAACTCCTCATAAACTGCAGGCTCTGATTTTTTTTTGTTGGCATCCCTATGGTCTCATACCATGTTAGCCCGGCTTTGTCTTTCCATAGCAGTCAAAACCACTTACCAATAATAGTCAAAACCACCACTTAGCCTTTACATATGAATACTATGCTCTTTACTACTCTCTCACTTTTCACCGTCTCCAATTTACTAAAACTTGCTCTCCTTATATCTCCTCATCTCAAAAGCCTTTTCCAAAGTTCTAGATTTATCATTTATGTGCTTTTTTGTTTTTACTAATGAGTGCCACATCATTTGCAAACAACATACATGAAGTAACTTCATCTTGGTATATCTACCGTTAAGTTTTCAATGGCCAGAGCAAATAAAGCGAGGCTTAAAGCAGATCCTTGGTGTAATTGATTCCAAATAGGAACTCAAATGTATCCCCAGTCCCCACTCACAATTCTCTTTGGTTATCACCCCTTATTCATTATCTTGTACAATTTCAATATAATCATTACAGATGCATTTTCCTTCAAGCTCCGCCGCATTAACTAGCTCGGCACCCTATCTAAGGCATTCTCTAAATCAATTAAAACCATATGTAAATTTCCTTGCTTTTTAGTTTTTAAACTTTCCTATTAGTTTTCTTAATAAACAAATGGATTTTGTCTTCTTTGTTCTTATTTCAAGAACCAAACCTTATTACATAGTTACATTCTAGGTATTTTTATCTTATTTTATCATTTTCAAGCCAGAGATAGTAACTTGTGCCTATTGTTCTTTAAATCATAGTATCAGTATTGCTTGTTATAGGGAGTGAAGGTTGCTAATTCCTAAATTTACATCCTTAGAGCAATTATGTACAATTCCAGTATTTTTTATTCATCTTGAATTGAGAATTTAATGAAAATTATATTTGCTTATTTTTCTAATTCCTATAGCCAGCTGCTAAGGTAGATGAAACAGCCACTACTGAATTTTCTTACTAGTGTCTGACATCTGGAACTGTTTGATTTAAATTTTGCAGCTATGTATCAGGATATAAAAACCGCTTCCAAAATTTCATAAAGCATTTGCGTGAAATGGGAGATGAGGTACATTAATCATCTGTGTTCTTTTCAATGAGTTTAATTGCTTTCAGTGATCCATCTGGCACTGCTAGTTTAGTTAAAACGGCTAAACAGTGTCAATACAGGAGTAAACAAGGACAACAACCACTTGGTCACTAGTCTCAGCTCAAAATATACTATACGGCACCTGTAAGGGTGCCCTACAGAATATTGTGAGATTTCATTATTGCAACCGTGAAGATATCCTTGCCAGAATCAATGAGAAATATTACAACACACATTTTTCTGGCAAAGCAATCTATGCAAGTGGGATCCATGTTTTTGTGATTTGTAACATTCATCTAGTGGAACCACTATTGGGTAAGCAGAGGAAAAGAAATTTTCCATTTATTCAACTAGGCTGCTAAGGAACCATTGTATATGTTTTCAGGGTCCAATAGTTGAATCAATTATCAGAGTCATTGAAATATTTGGCCCAACTGTAGAGAATGCTTGGTCTGAGCAAAGTCTAGATTAGTTTGGGCGTTGCAATTCTTTGTCATTATTCAAAATCTTGTGAACTGTTGATTTCATAAATTGTTGATCACAAAGAAAGGAAATGGATTTTACATGAATTTACAATGACATTTCATGATATGTAGGTAATGGTTGTGACAACTCATGAAGGAGTGCCAGAAGAGTTCTATGGGGCAAAATTAATTGGGTCATGGAGGTATTCAGTTATCTTCATGTTGATGATTGGCATCATTAAATGTTGCAGTATGTTATTTGTGTGATTGTACATGACTAGCCTTTCATAACCATGAACAATCATGTAGAATGGTTTGATATTAGTAAGATTCTTTTGGAATACAGAATGATTTCTAAATACTTAATGGGGTAAGTGAAAAAACTTGCCTAATGGATCAACTTGGTAATGACTCATGCCAAGGTTGGTTTTTGTGATACCCAGATACTTCAAAATAGGCAATGTCTCTGGGTCGTATCGTCTCTCATGCTTCCTTCTTATGTGTAAAACCCATGTCCCTGCCATATCCATGGCTTTACCTTGCTGTGTCCAGGCTTTATCTAGGCATCACAAGATAGGTTCAGTTCTTCTTTAGCTGTAGAACTGAATCAAGGAGTTCGAAAACTTGTTCCAGTAGTTTGAACAAGGAATCAGATGAAAAATATTATGCCTTAGCGCAGAAAAAATGAAGCAGTCCCATGCAAAGCCTTTATACTGGACAGTAGTTTGGATTGGGTGGATTGTATGATAGAAAGGTTGCACCGTGGCTGTCTGCCTCCTTATATCACCATGATTGGTGCTACTAGTCATCCATTAGAAGCCTGCTTAAAGAGCAATTTAACAAATTATGTCAGATGTCCATTTTGTTGATTCTTGATGCTGGGGATAACAAAAGTGGCATGGCATATATGGTGGGACCTTTACCGCTTCTCACAGGCCATTGTGCTTTGTAGATGGTCTCCAATGGTACTCTCAAAAACCCTTCACACCATTTCTCACTAATTCGTACCTGTTGATGTGAAGGATCATCATCAAAGCCTCTGTCCGCGTCTTCTTTGAAAGTTCTGCTTTTCCACTCAACCCTATTTTAGGCATGTTTCTGAGTAACTCCAAAATCCATCACAGGCTCATTTGAAGGTCTTTATTAGTCTTTACCATCTCCCAGTGTATGATACCTGGATACAGGGCATGGATATGGCAGGGACAGGCCATGGATATGGTAGGGATACAGGTTTTATACACAAAAAGTGAAGCATCAGATAGAATATGACACGATATGCTGCCTATTTTGAGGTATCCATACATCGTAGCTCCTAGTTCTTTAAATAAACTTGTAAACCTTCAATACATTCCTTGATTTTCTTTTCTACTATAGCCACTCGCTATTCTCCTTCTATGCACTCATACCCAATTCAATCCTTTTTTTGTTGTAACTCCGGGCATCCATCTTGGCAGCATGTACTTCCATTTTTTTCCCATTTCTTCTTGAACTCAATGTTATTCAACTAATTGTGGGATGAGTGGATGACAGACTTGCTCCCACATTGAACCTAAGTTAAGTTTCAAAGAATTTAAATGATTTCCATCCACATTGTTTCAAAGTTAGACGTTCAAGATTATGACCCATGTAATTTAAATCCTTGTTACCTGCTTCTCTTTGTACTTATATTTCAAGTTCAACACCTATTAATTTTCTTGTAGATGAACTTTTCTTTAATCAGTTGCAACTTATTCATTCTCCTGATGTTTCTCACTTCTCTTTCCAGCTTCCCGTTACCCTGGTATCAGAAAGTACCCCTTTCATTGGCACTTAGTCCTAGAATAATTTCAGAGATAGCAAAGTTCAAGCCAGACATTATACATGCATCTTCACCTGGAGTGATGGTATATACTAGTCCGTCAAAGCATGTTCATACATTGGAAAGTTGATCAGTTGATGATCTGTTGATTGACCAAAATAATGAACTGTGTTTTACAGGTATTTGGTGCTCTCATAATTGCAAAACTTCTGTGTGTACCCATAGTAATGTCGTATCACACCCATGTTCCAATGTGAGTTTGTTTGATTTGTATTTCTCCTCCATCTTTTTTCACCTTATATTTTGCACTGGGTAGAGCAACTATCTTTGATATATTGCTATGTGGAGCCTTAACTTGTTGATTCTGGTGCAGATATATTCCAAGATACACCTTCAGTTGGCTAGTGACACCCATGTGGTGGATTATAAGTACGTAAGCTTGTAACTGATTCACTCTTCTTTTATACCGAGATCCAGTATTGAAGTGGAGGCCACTAACCTATTTTCTATTTAATTCAGAGTTTCTTCACAGAGCTGCCGATCTCACATTGGTGCCTTCAGCGGCTATCAGCAGGGATTTATTAGCTGCTCATGTGACTGCAGGTAAAATAAGCTGTCCATTTCTAACCCAATCCCATTTGATATTCTATTTGTGTTTTCTACAAATCCTGTTTGATGCTTTGATTTGCATGCTCACCAATTGTTTTTCTTAGCTCATAAGATACGTCTTTGGAACAAGGGTGTTGATTCTGAAAGCTTTCATCCTCGATTCCGCAACTATGAAATGCGATTGAGGCTAAGGTAAAGGTGTCCTCTCCTGAGTATGCAGCAGGCTGAAATCAAGTCTTTCTGAATCCAATTTGACTTTGTTTTTTTTTTTTTTTTCGACCTAATTTAATTAGGAGTTATACTGCCGGCAATGAAATATTTTCTTATTGAGATGACTAACATATCTATTGCTTTTTTGTTAGTGGTGGGGAACCCGAAAAACCTTTGGTAGTTCATGTTGGACGTCTTGGAGTTGAAAAGAGCTTGGATTTCCTCAAAAAGTAAGAAGTTTTACTTCAATTTTGAGATTGTAAGATCTTTAAATTTTAGGTTTTTAGTTGCGTTATTATGATTTGTTCTTGTTCAGTGTTATTTCAGTTTAGTTTGTTGCATACTTTGCTAACTCTCTATTTTTTCATTATCGCCTCTTGTTTTGTTTTCTGCCTTTGTGCATATAATTCTCTCTTTTAGACTGACATGTGAACGCACGATTGAGCAGGGTCATGGAAAGGCTTCCTGAAGCAAGGATTGCCTTCATTGGAGATGGACCGTATAGGTAACCTACTCTTAGCATTCATTATTCATCATTATTAAGTGCAGATAAGCTCTGAACCACAATTTTATTTTTTCCTTTTATCAAGTGGTAAAATTTAAGCAACTATCAACAAAATTCCAGGAAGCGATTTAGGTGCAATCACAACCTAAAATATTCCTTAAAATAAAAATCTATTTCAAGATGCCCTATCCAGTTCTTTTTACTAGTGTAGTCCTCCAAACTGTTCTAAACAATTGTTTCAATCATAACAATACGAATCATAAATTCTTATAAGCCCACAAATTTATATAATAACCTGATCTTATCGAGAAGTTTCAAAGCAAAGCATTATGAGGAACACAAGAAATAAGCCTTTCAGCTTCGGAAAATCCACCCATGGACAATCTAAGCAAGAAAGGAATGTTACTTCTAGATTCTTTGGGTCATTGACCTTTCCCAACCTTGTATCTACTCCTACATAACATATTATATCTCTTGAGGAATGGGTTCATCGTTGTTGGCTGTCAGGTTAGAGGACCCATAATCATTCGTGACCTGATCAACGAAAATGTTTGTCCAAACCCAGATCCATGTTGGACCAATTTGCCAGGTCAGCAGGTCAGATGTAACTCATTGGCAGCCTTTACTATGAACACGCTTAACAGTCTTGCGCTTTTGCTCACAATCTTGTTTCTGTCTAGGCAGGGATGAGCTGGAAAAGATGTTCTCCGGCATGCCTGCTGTATTCACGGGGATGATGCTAGGTGAGGAACTTTCTCAGGCATATGCAAGCGGGGATGTGTTTGTGATGCCATCAGAGTCTGAGACTCTTGGGCTTGTGGTATTGGAGGCGATGTCGTCAGGACTTCCAGTGGTGGCAGCTCGCGCTGGTGGGATTCCAGACATAATCCCGGAGGATCTGGAGGGGAAAACAGGCTTTCTCTTTAATCCTGGAGATCTGGAAGACTGTGTGAACAAAGTGAAAAGTCTTCTGTCTTGCAGTGATTTGAGAGAAACCATTGGAAAAGCTGCAAGGGAGGAAATGGAGAAGTATGATTGGCGGGCTGCAACAAGTAAGATACGAAACGAGCAATACAATGCTGCTATTTGGTTCTGGCGGAAGAGGAGAGCGCAGCTATTGAGACCTCTGCAATGGTTGATTCGGCGAATTTTCAGGGATCCAAATGTGGCTATGGATCATGGTAGGATAAGGGTGACTTAAATGAAGTTTGTTGTGGGATTATGGTGACTAGTGTCAGTTTGCATATGATATGCATGCTTTTGTTGAATATTATGTACCTTAGATCTGTTCATTTGATTAGCAGTGCAATTAAAATTGATTGATTGATTTGCATATAAATTGTGCACAACATTATTGGTGTCTGGGGAATTCGAGAGAGTAAAGCAATGATCCATGCTACTATGAAAGCAAAAAAGAAAGAATGAGAAAGTAATGATCCATGCACCTTGTTATGCTTCAAAAAAGCCTCTACATGGTGCAGGTAAGCCCATCATTGAATTGAGTTGGCCTTTTGATGGGAAGTTCCCACCGTGGGTGCCCGAGGTTTATTCCTATATAGTAGAGTGATAGGTAAATTAGAAGTCTATAATGGGGTACTTGTTGAGCCAAACTGAATTCCTCTAATCGCCAACGTGAATTGGTTGGGCTGGGGCTAATGGGACTTGAAAAACAGGATCAGGGGACATTTCCGATGTTGCCTAATAGAAATAGAGGTAGCGAACACAATAGATAGGTGAATGACTTGTGATCACTGTATCTCATCTGATAGTGAACAACTGCTACCATGGTTAATCTTTTTAAACATTGCCCATAAATTGGCATGTATTAAATCTTTCATCATCTTGACTTCAGAAGGGATTCATGTCCTTCATAGCTTCTACACAGGAATCTCTCTCCTTTCCAGAGTAGGAAAAAAATTTGTGGGGCTCGAGATACAAGAGGGTGAAAAATCAATTTTGT
This sequence comes from Umbellularia californica, assembly GCA_028538565.1. Classification (NCBI taxonomy): domain Eukaryota; kingdom Viridiplantae; phylum Streptophyta; class Magnoliopsida; order Laurales; family Lauraceae; genus Umbellularia; species Umbellularia californica. The sequence continues at coordinate 107,047,890 of JAPQWN010000001.1, forward strand.
TGGGAGTTGCTAATCGTCTTGTATTAGTCGATAAAATGAATTATCATAAAAGCTTTTAGAGATTTTTACAACAAAAAAAAAAATTAAGTTTAAACACGCAATCAATGCTCCAGTTAACAAATTTTAGGAATCACTAGCAAAGTACTTTGTATAGGATGTCAGGAATTTTTTATATTTTTTTCATTTTGGACAGTGATACCTTTGGTCATCTTATCGCCAGTCAGAAATGAGGACTTTGACGAGAAAGACATTTGAGCTGTTGTAGAGAGAAAATGATACCAGTCCAAAAGTTAGGAAATCTAGCGGGATTCTGGTGTTTCTCCTGCTTCTAGACATGAACCAACTTCTGCTTATGATGATGTCGTCTCTCTTGTCATGATAATGATGCAAATGAGGAAGATGACTGAAGAAAATCAATGGTGGAACTAGGATTTTCATTTGGGTGGGGAAGTTTACGGTCGAGTGAAGAAGTTAAATAATATGATTGAATCTTTTAAGATCATGTCTAAAGGGTTTCTCGAATCACACGGGTGCGGTCACACCCAAGTGCTAATACTTGGGTCCGCCCCTGATGACAGTGATAAGATTCCCCCGCATGAATGGGTTGCTAGTAAACTGGCAAGGAGCCAAATCTTTTCTTCTCTGTGTCTGAAGGGGCTGGAAGGACAATAAAGGGAAGAGAAGTCATCAAGGTGAGGAATGCTGTTATGACTAGTACAGGGTTCTTAAAGAATAAAGATGGCACAAAACCATCTAAGCTCCTTTGATAAGTTATCTCGTTGGTTTCTTTCTTTTTGGTTATATGTGTTTATTGGGCAATCTAATGGATGTTGGATGAATCTTGAACTGATATTTTCTGTTTTTTGAGGAGTAAAAAGCTAGCTGTTTTAATGCTTTTGTGAGCTTTCTTTTGGCTGCTGAGGTTTTGTCTAGTGGGTTTTGCTGGATTTGACATGACCAGTTGGGTAACGTGAAACATGGAAAGCAGGTGTGACTGGTTTAGCAACATGGGTGGTAATACCTCTGCTGCTGCGGTGGTAGAAAGGATGAAACAAAGAAATCAATACTCATGATATCACGACTTAAAGGACATTTGATAGGAACGAAAAGAGAAGAGAGATAGATGATCCAATCTGAGGTTGGACAGCCTCCTTGTGCAAGCATAAATTTTAGGGATAAATTCTGATACATTTCTCATTATTCTTCTCTTACTAAATAGTCGTAGTTGGCTTTACATGGATATAAAGATAATTAAAAAGATCTCCCTTACATTAAGAAACGATCGCCACATAATTAGCGAAGGAAATCCTACTACTTAATTGGAAAATAAATCCAATCCTAAATTGGAAAATAAATACAATCCTATCAATACACTAACTCAATGGATGATTAGACTGACAAGTCAAGCCTCATCACTTTATTCGCTTTCCTCTCAACACACTAACTTAATGGATGATTAGAACGACAAGTCAAGCCTCATCACTTTATTCGCTTTCCTAACTTACTTACAATCTGCCTCACATGCATGACCTACACGGTCTAATTTGTGTGGGCCAATGACTCAATTTTGAATGGGGTGGAATGATAAGGACCCAACCTAGTCAAGGAGACAAGGCTGATGGTTAAGTCATTGGCCCACACAAGATAAACCTTGTAGGTCATGCATGTGAGAATTAAGAAAGCGAATAAAGTGATGAGACTTGACTTGTCAGTCTAATCATCCATTGAGTTAGTGTGTTGATATGATTGGATTTATTTCCCAGTTAAGTAGTAGGATTTCCTTTACTAATTATGTAGCGATATTTTCTTGATATAAGGGAGATCTTTTTAATTATCTTTCTATACAATTTAGGAGGCTGTCCAATCTCGAATTGGATCATCTATCTCTCTTTCTCTTTAGGATTCTATCAACATTATAGTTCAGTTGGTCTCAGTACTAGGGTTTCCACGTGAAGGTTGTGGGTTTGCTCCTGTGAGAGATATCTATCTCTCACCTTATATGAGAGATATGGGTGGAGGCCCTCACATTAAGTTGTTGGCATTGGATATGGATGTGAGGGCCCCACCTTATCTCTCATATATGTCTATCACTTTAAATTAGAGATAGGGGTGGGGGCCCTCACATTTAAGTTGTTTGCATTGGATATAGATGTAAAGGCCTCCACCAAATCTCTCATTTAATGTGAGAGATATCTCTGATATGAACATCTCCCTAGGTGAGATATCCATCACCTTAAATAAGAGATAGAAGTAGGGGCCCTCACATTTAAGTTGTTGGCATTGGATATGGATGTGAGGGCCCCCAGCGAATCTCTCATATATATATATATATATATATATATATATATAGATGCTCTTATGAGAGATACTCTCACCTTGCTATGAGAGATAAGGTGGGGCCCTCACATCCATATTCAATGCCAACAATTTAAACGTGAAGGCTCTCACCCCTATCTCTCGTAGCAAGGTGAGAGATATGAGCACCTCCTATATATATATATATTTATATAAGGAAGAAAGCTGACATTATGCATGAAACACTATGCTAATTTCTAAGTTCTATTAACGAACTGCTGATTAGAAGTTAAAACCATTTTTTTTCTTTTTGTAAGAAAAAAAAATTGACTATAATTAAGCTCATGACCTTAGATCATACACCTAACAACAGTCGATCCTAACGGCTAGATCCAAATTTCTAACCTTCAAAAGCTCCATCGCGCCATGTTTTAGAAAGCAATACATTGATTCGTCTGGCAAAGTACGTGTGCGCATAGAATCCAAATCTTTTTCCAAGACGCTGTTATTCCGAGTTAGATTGTAATCTATTCTTTAAAATATTGTCAAATAGCAGTAAGTCACTTGGAAGGTTTTAGGGCCTACTGGCCTGACTCATACAAGAAGCCTTTTAGATTAATGTTGAATAACCATTGATCTAAGGTCAAAAAAATGAATTATCCTTCATACATGAAGACATCACATGGAAAGCCAACTACTTCATGAGTTTCTTTGAGATGTCAAGGCCATCCATTAGCAGGACATGACCACCACTAACTCTACCAAGTGTTTTGTACAGTTAAAAAAAGAAAAATGCAAAAAAAAAAAAAAAAAGAGATGATGAAGTTTGACGAGATAACTTCTTGCTTAGGGCTATGAGTCCGGCTCTTTAATGAGGTGGACCACAGAAAAGCAGGATAGTGTCCTAAAGCCTTAATATAGGGTAGGGTCTGATTTTGAAAAGCCCACAAAGTTAAGAGCCAAGGTATGGCTTGATCCAGCTCGCCTATTTTAATTGTAGACTTGGCCTGTTTTTAACAATGACTTGGCAACCATCATCATAGTATTATTACAAGTCGTTATACACTGATCTTTGGAGTGTTGGAAATCATTTTAGGCGGGGGATTTTGCTTGGTGGTTTATTTTGAATGAGTGGACATCCAAATTTGGCCCTCAGTTGTTAAATTGTCACATGAACTTTTGCACGAATCCACCTCATTATTATTATTATTATTATTATTATTATTTCTTAGTTTTGTTCCATGAGTTCCAAACTAGAGCCTATAAGCATTTTCATAGATGGTCTCTACTTAGTAGACCCACAAATTCCAAGCTAGTATGAAACTGAGAAGATCTCGTGCTCTATAGTATTTGAAAGGGAGAATTTCAAAATAATTCTTAAATTTCAGCCTTATTTCAAAAAAGGATACAAGTTTAAGTTTCAAAACTTTTCAAATTAGTCCCTAAGTTTCTTGAGAAGTTTTCAAGTAAAGACATAAATCTATTTAAAGTTATTTTTCGGAAACTTTTTTCATAATTTTTTAATACCCAAATTACCCTTTATTGTAATAAGACTCTCCTTCATTTACGCTACATTCTCCTCATTTTCCTCGACGGTATTCTCACGATGATCAAAGACACTCAATATTCCAACAGCGATTGACTGCAAATAGTGGCTGTCGAAACCATGTCATGATTTTAAATGTAGGATAATTTGAATGTTTTCAAAATGTTGAGTGAAAAAATCACCAAAAAATACCTTTAAATGGCCGATTGTCCTTAATTGAAAATTTAAAGAAAAGCTTAGAAACTAATTTAAAAATTTTCAAAATTTATGTCCCTTTTTGAAATAAGGTCAAAACTTAAAAGGCCATATTCAAAATTTTCCCCTATTAAAAAGTGAAGAGATCAAATCTGAGTGGCTCGAGATGCGTTCAGTTAACCTGTCCTAGCGACCCAGCAGAACAAAATGTCCTGCTCGCACAAAAGACCAAAGGACCTCCCACCACAAGTACGATCCGAGTGCAATGCAAACATTCACCAAAAAAAAAAAAAAAAAAAAACCAAAGCAATTGATGGAAAAAAACGTCGCTTATCCAAACTATCTAGTATACAAACAAACAAACATACAAACACAATTCCAAAGGAAAAGAGTAGAAGAATGATCAAAAGCTAATGCTACAGCACCAGCAGCAATAACAGGCTGCCCCCTCCCCCTGTTTTCTCCATTTCTCTTCTCTTCTCCTTCTCATTCATGTCGAAAAGGCCCATCACCTAAATCAATCTAAACATCTTCTAAAATCTATTTCAAATGTAACCACCATCCATCACATCCTTCCTTCTATTCCGTTACATACTGCGTAAATTCGGCATCGGCCTCGAGCGCGCTCATCGTAGCAGGCGCAAGACACACCTCCAGATCCACGCTCCCTCCCCCATCTCTCCCCGGAAACGCCGATATCTTCCCATCAAACTTATTCGCCCTTCCGCTACGAACCGCCATCGGCCTCCCCCACCCGAAATCGTTATCATACATCGGGAATCGGGGCGAGCTCCCCATCGTGATCGACGCCCCATCGAAGTTCCCCAGAGGGAATACACGTGGCGCCCTCTCCCAATCCTCCACGCCCCGGCGCACCGTAGCATCGTCGTGCGCCGCCACGTTCTTGTTCAGCAATCCTGCGCTCCAATTCAGATCCCGAGACAAGATCTCACCCACAGGAGCAACGGTCGGGATGCTCTGGATCGCGTTACCGAAGTAGAGCGGGTCGATCCGCGGGTCGACCCGGTGCCTGCAGTTAACCGCCATCCGAAACGTCGTGTTCGCAGCTGACCCCAGCTTCCTCGCACGTGTCACGGATCGCCACAGCTGTGCGGAGAGCGACTGGAACGATGAGATCTCCGTTGTCCGATCCGTGACGGGCGTTACACTGCCGTTACCGGCCTGGATCTCGCCCTTTCCGATCTTCCACCCGTCGTTGCTCTCCTTGCCGAGGATCTCCGCCTCCGCTCGCTTCCACGCGCCGGCATTCGCCCTCGCCTTCAGCTCCAGGATCGCCGCCCGGCTGAACCGGAAGATCCGCTCCCGGAGAGGCTCTCCGCCGGAGAACGTCGCCTTAGGTCCTCCTTCCGGGAACCTGAGGACGGCAGTGGACTCGCTGAAGAAGTTCCTAGTGAAGTCCGGCGGGCGGGAGATCCGGCGTACGCCGGCCCTGCAGACTTCGGCGAAGGTGTTGAAGAAGTTCCAGAAGGAGGTGCCGTCGGTTACGGAATGGTTGACGGCGCAGCCGATGAAGAGTCCGTCTGCGAGCTCGGTGACCTGGACGGCGAGGAGCGGGTGGAAATGGCCGTTGTAGCTGAGGGCCCCGTCGAAGGCGAAGCAGAAGAAGTCGCGGACGGAGTCGGGGACGTAGAGAGGGGAGAGGACGTCGCAGAGTGAGATGGAGGAGGCAATGGCGTGGATGAAGTCGGCGCCGGCGTCGTTGCAGGTGATGTAGACGTGGCCGGAGGAGGGATTGGTGGAGAGGCGGCCGGCTAGGGGAGGGAAGAGGGAGAGAGCTTGGGAGAGGGAGCGGTGGAGGAGGGGGAGGAGGGTGTCGGTGGGGAGGGGAGGGCGGCTGAGTAAGACGCCCTTCTGGATGTACTGGCAGGAGAGCATGGGGAGGTCGGAGACGGAGAGTTTGAGGTCAGGGAGCGTGGATTTCTGGTCGGGATGGATGGTGCATTTGGAGATGAGTGTGGGAGCGAAAGGAAGCGGAGAAGGAGACATATTGATGATGATTTCTCACTTCTTCTTCGTACAATTTCTTTCGCTCTCTCTCTCTCTCTCTCACGCACTCACAACACCTTGGAATGAATTGAGTGGTGGGAGAATAGGTCGGGGAGGGGTTTATAAAGGGCTTTGGTTCATGCATTTGGGAGAGAGGGTCGGTTGTTGCTGTTGTTAGTTGCTATTTTCTAGTTTCTTATTTTATACTGAGCAATTATTATTTGATGCCCTGCCTGCCAGAGTAATATTAGTAGTGTAATGACGCAGCCACTGTATACGTGGCACGTTTATGTGGGCCCAGGTCTAGGATAAGGGCAGACGTGAAATGCCACGTGTCAAATCATATCCTTCTATCTCTATGCTTTCTTTGTTGGATCTTAGCTTCACCATTGATGTAAACAGTTGTGATGCAGAGCATCCTACCACTCTACCTCTAGCCCCACCTAGTATATTTTTAGTTGCTTTTCAATCTTATTGTAATTAGGATTAGTATTCTAATTTATTTAATTTTCTAATTTAATTAGGATAGTTTTTTATTATTAGATTAGATTTTCTTAGGCTTTAAGTTACTTTGCCTATATATATTACATTCTAAATATGATAATATTAGAATTAGAGTTGAATAAAATTGTGATTTTTCCTTGGAGATGTTGTTCCTCCTGTTAGAAATCTATACGGAGATAATTTGAAGTATTTTTTACACGTACTTCGGCATCTATGCAAGTCCTAACCCTAGGGCTTGCATCAGTTGCTATTAGAACGAAGTTCCACAACGCTCTGATCACCCTCCGGTCACCAATCGGAACCTATCCGTTCGTAAAACTCATCGTTGAGTCCCAGACCATCTTCCGCACTCCCTGGCACCCCCGCCCCATCGTCTGCCCACTTTCAGACTTTCATCTAGCCGCCAAATCCAATCACCAACCAAACCCAGCCTCCAAATTATTCGAAAAAAAAAAAAAAAAAAAAAAAACCCACATTACCCACACCCCCACCCTCACACGCTTCTTAAAAAAAAATAAAAAATAAAAAATAAAAAGAAAGTGCAAAATAGAGAAGAAGAAAGAGCAGAGGACGAGCACCATACCTGGCACTCAAGTCTTCCCTCGCCGCGCTACATCGTCGTCTGCTTACACCTTCTCGCAGACCGACGTCGCTAATCGCTGGAACGCCCAGCCCAGTTCCCTTTGCAAATCGTCCTCGCCATCATCGTCGTTCGTCTACCTCGCCATCATTGTCGTCTGCATCATTCCAAAGCCCCATTCATCTCATCGCTCCCTCCTCACTTCGTTAAAGCAGTAATCAGCTAAGGAAAAGAACCTTTTATTTCTTTGCTTGCACAAACCTCGACGCGAAACAAAAGCTCCTTGGGCCTGCTTTTCGGTTCGGGTCAAGTAAGATCAGGTCCGACCCGATCAATCCAGACCACACAACATAATCTAGTCAACAGTTATTTTCGCCCAATCAACGGCTTAAATTGTTTTTGCGATATCGGCGCAATCAGAGGTCAGATTTCATATCAGTTTTCGCCAGCTTGATCATGAAGAGCATTTTTATACATCAAGTTAGTCCAAAATTTTAAATTTACATTAACAATATGCCTCCCAAGAAGCATGTAGAAGTGGAGTCTTCCTTCAATAATGATGATGACTTGAGGGGAACCGTTGCAGAATTGCGGAATTATCAGCAAATGTTAATCAACTATCCACAATGATGGTTCAAATGCAAGACACTCTTGCAATAATTGAAACCCGATTAACTACTTTAGAAGCTAATCAGCGTGAGGATGATCATCGAGATGATGGAAGACATAATCGAAATCAACGAGATCCACATGCCGTCAATGTTGATTGTGACTTGGGTATTAAACTCATGATTCCCGAGTATGATGGGAAATTGAAACCATATGAATTTAAGGATTAGTTAGTGTGCGTTGAAAATATTACTGCGCACAAACCAATGACGGATGGTCATAAGGTTACACTGGTAGCAACTCGATTTTGCAATTATGCTGCGATTTGGTGGGCCAAGTTGCAAAAGAAAAGAAGAAATCAAAATATTGACTCCATTGACACATGGATCGAGCTGAAGAAGTTGTTGAAGCAAAAATCCCTCCATGTGAATTATTCTAGAGATCTTTGTTCAAGTTATCAAGATTTGAAACAAGGTTCCAAAACTGTTTTTGGATATTCTGAGAAGTTCCTAACCATGCAAACTCGTCGTTGCTTGAAGGAGGATGATGATGTGTTGGTTGATCGATATTTTCGTGGGCTGCGCATTGACATACAACATATCTTTATTTTCAAGAATTTTAATAATGTTGATGAGATCATCCAACATGCGATCAAAGCGGGAGACATTGCTAATTATCAAGCTCGAAAGTTTAGTGTCTCTAAATAGCCTGCACAAAAGACTCCCGCAAAGCCAGACTTCAATCCAAGTGCCAATTCCTCAGAAAATTTTTCCTCCAAGTTTGAAGATCATAACAAGTTCACATGTTTTCATTGTAAGTAAAAGGATCACCGTGCGTTTGACTGCCCCAAAAGAATAAATTTAATAGAAGGTGTACAAAAAGAACCGGAAACAAAAGATGATCGTAAAAGTGAAGACTTCGATGAAGTGGAGGAGACGGCCACTGAAATAGATGGTGCACTTCTCTTGGTGTAACATGAGTCTTTACCCATTGTTGAGAAGAAATGTTTGCGGAAAATATTTTTCGTTCCATAGGGTACAATACATGGGAAAAGTTGTACAGTTGTGATTGATGGTGAAAGTTATGAGAATATTATCTCTCAAACTCTTGTTGATTGCTTGAAGTTGAAAGTTTACAAGCACAATCGTCCCTACTTTGTTAAATGGCTAATGACAAGTGATGAAGCGCAAGTGCGACATACATGTCAGGTTACTTTTGCAGTTGGTAATTATTACAAAGATATAATTTGGTGCGATATGCTACCAACGTACAATGGAGATATCCTATTAGGTCGCCCATGGATGTATGGCAAGAATGGCACTTATGAAATGCGCAACAACACGTATACCTTCATGCACGATAAATAAGAAGTTACTCTTCATCCAAAGAAGTCAGAATCACCAAAGAAGAAATCAAAGGCCCGTGCTACACAGGAAGTGCTTCACATTCATCATATATATAGAGGCAATTTGAAGAAGACTCAAGTTCCAGGTCGAACTTTTCTACCTATGGGAAATGATGCAGAGCAGGCTACCACTCCACCGATGGTCCCACTCAGCATATTTTAGTAGCTTCCTAATTTTATTGTAATTAGGATTAATATTCTAATTTATTTGGTTTCCTAGTTTGATTAGGATAGTTTCTATTATTAGATTCGGTTTTCTTAGGCCCTAAGTTACTTTACCTATTTATATTACATTATAGAGATGATAATCTCAAATTTGGAGTTAAATAAAATTGGGATTTTTCCTTGGAGAGGTTGTTCCTCGTATTAGAAATCTTTGCGGAGATAATTTGAAGTGTTTTTGACACGTGCTTCGGCATCTATGTAAACCCTAACCGTAAGGCCTGCATCAAGTTGGTATCTAGTGGATCTGATTTTTTTTTTTCCAAATATGGATGGATATGAACACTGGTCAAAGAGTGTGCTTTCAACTAAAATTGAATGCGTGGCGAAGACAGTAGTATAAATGAGAGACTTGAGTTCTAACAAGCATTATTGACCATCAAATCTAAAGTCATAAAATGATCGAGTGACGAAACAGATAAAGGAGAAAATTTTTATTTTAAACATTAATTTGTAATTTATAATTTTAGACTAATAGCTACTTGTATTTAATTGGCGTGTTTTGTAGCACAAACTTTGCCAATGTCCTAAGGGCGTGTTTCGATGTACGGTGAATTGAAGTAAGGTGAGGTAAAACATCAAATCAAGAGAGAATAAAATATAAGGGGTTATGATAGTATTTTATTTTTAATTGTTTGGTATGAAATCTTTTTTACTTTTTTTTATAGAAAAGTGGAACTTTTTTGTCTTTTAGTGGAAAAAGGAGGTTGATTTTTTTACTTTTTTAAAAAAAAAGATTGAGGGAATTTTAAAATTGTGTACTTTTGATATGATCCTTATTTTTTATTATCTTAATAATTGAGGCTTTACCTCACCTCAATTCACTTCACCATACATCCAAACACGTCCTGAAAGACAAAATAGCAGCACATCAAAGAAGCACCGGAGGAAGTGCATCCTAAAAACAGAGAAGCTTAATTATCAACAATCCTAGTAGTGGGGGTGGTGCACTGCATCTTCTGCATGGAAGACAGCTTGTTCATAGCTGATCATTAAAATAATGCCACAGTGATGTTTCTATGATTTGGTCCCTGACTTGTATTCACAGCAAGTGGATCCCCAGTATCTACATAATCTTCAGTTAACTGATCTTGAAGAAAAGTAACTAATCATGCTACTTGACAGGCTGACTGCTTGCAAACAGTGTAGCTAGCAGATTTCGACTCGGACAGCTTTTGATTTTTATAGGCAGAGTGAAAAGTGAATCACCCGATTGGACATGTCCATCTTATGTGACCTATCTGTGATGGATCAGATCCCCTGTTTGGACCAGGAATGCCATTCGGGAAGATAAATTTTTTAAAGAAATGTGATTTTTTTTTATGAAATGGGATGTGACATCTTAACCCCATGTGGCATCCCCCGATTGGTCCAAACAGGGAATCCGTTTCTGAATGTGATAAGTTCAACGGACCCTCGCAGAAACATCTCTCATGCATTGTCTTCTAAATTGATTATGCAAAAAATACAAATGTACGCACCTAATATGGAGGTAAAAGATCATCCAGCTTTAAAGCCTATCAAGTCAAGGGGACTTTTATGGGAAATATGCCTTAAATCTCAAAATAATGCAGAGCACGAGAATACCAAGAATCCAACGGGAGAGTATTTTACTTAGAAATCCCTTTCTCTGATGAAATTGCCTTCATCTCATGACACAAAGGAATATGTCTAAAGCCTCTTGGCAATATATATACTCTCATCTCCTCTTTTTTTTTTTTTTTTTTTGGTCTTCCTTACCTGCAAAATGCTTCTATATATATTTCAACACCCATACTATACCCTCTGTCTCTCTCACATTTCATTTTTTATTGAATCAGTTCTTTTAAGAATTATAAAAGGCGTTGGTGACAATGTCAGTTTTTCTTGCTACATATCTTTTCTCCTCTTGCCGTCCATTCTCTTATCTAAAGTTATAAAATGAAAGTCAATACATAAAAGATGATATTTCTATTTATAATTTTAATCATTTATTTTATAGTCTTAGACAACAATTGATATTCTTCAATATTCAACTTGATTCTCGAACATGATTGATCCACCGTGTCTCACAAACTTTGCAACATGTGTTAGAAGTGAAGGGAGATCAAATATTGATTCTCTGAGCTACATACTTTCAAAATATGGATCTCCAAGAAAAAAAAAGGAAGAGGAAGAGGAAGAACTTATCAATCACCCTAGCTAGTAGACGGGGTAGACTGCATGTTCTGCATAAAAGATGGCTAGTTCTCACTTGACTATTAAAGTATTGCTACATACATGATTTTAGATGATTTAGCAACTGGGCACTTGCTTGTATATACGGCAAGTGGATTCCCATCATCTACAGTCTTCAGTTAACTGATCCTGAAGAAAGAGTGGTCAGGGTAGGCTGACTGCTTGCAAACAGTCTAGCAAATTTCAACGGAGACATCTTTCAAATTTAGGGACACTGAAATCAATCTGAACCTCCCAATTTGACATGTTACATTCCAATTAGGTCCTGCACGCCAGAAAACTGATTTCTTTGCCATTTTATACTGCAGATATAGAATATATCCTTTCTATAGTTAATTTGCATGTAAAAATCCAAAAGTTCATATCTAAATCATTGTCAAAATCCCGAAAGAAGTTAAACCTACAGTTTGGGTGTTCATTGGATAGGTTGGGTTTGGCCAAAACTTATTCATAGCCAAGCCAGTTTAATTGTCAACCTCATATTGCATATTAAGGGTCATAAGTAACACACAAGCATAAAAATTAGACCTAAACATGGTTCTAAATATGTAATGTTGTGATGGTCTTGGGACTTTTTAAGGATATGCCATGGTGACTCTTGTATAGGCCGGAACCTAGCCCGTGCACCTAAAAGTGCTCTAAGAAATCAAGAGCATATAAACCGGCCTTAGGTGCATCCAGTCTCCCAAGCACCACTACCTCTAGTTCAGGCTTGTTAAATGTGCAAAATCACAATTTTATGGCAATGGGCCTGCCATTTGAATAGTTCTAATTGATGTAGAAATACATTGCTATAGCGATTATCAACTTTCTTCACCGCCTTTTTTTTTTTTTTTTTTTTTTCAATTCCTATGGTACCTAAACTTTTAATTTGAACCGTTCAAAATTTTTATAAACCTCTTAAACATAGAAACACTTTGTTTCAAAGTTTTTTTTTTTAATCCTGAAGAGTATAGTAGATATTGTCAATAAAAGATGGGGTTCTGACATATTGGGCCTGCCATTTGAATAGTTCTAATCGATGTAGAAATACATTGTTATAGGGATTATCAACTTTCTTCACCTCCTTTTTTTGTTAAAATTCCTATGGTACCTCAACTTTTAGTTTGAATCATTCAAAATTTTTATAAACCCAGAAACACTTTGTTTCAAGGTTTTATTTTATCCTTAATAATATAGTAGATATTGTCAATAAAATATGGGGTTTTAGCATATTGCCTCACCTTAAATTCTATTTTTCCAATTACATGACCCAAATTTAGATGATGTCACCAGAGTCGTTTGACTCTGGTCAACTTTTTTTTTTTTTTTTTTTTTTTACTTTTTTGCACCATATCCCATGATGTCATGGGATAGTCTCATAATATCATGGGATCTATCTGCAGTCTCTCTATCATATGTTTTTGCAAATAATAAATAAATTCATTCTTTATAGAATACGAAAGCTGGTATGTTGTGAAAAGTAAATACACATTTGATTACCATTTCCCAAGTTTTATCATTTGATAAAAGATTTCTCTAAGATGCTGCATAAAAGTCATAATATCATGAGATTTATCAATTTCTGTGACATTTTGTCCAATGATATCACGAGATCTAGAGCAAAAATTCTTTAAAAAAATATCAACTAGAGTCAAGCGACTCTAGTAACATTACCTGAATTTTTATCATGAAATTAGAATATCAAAGTTTAAGGGGGACCAGCACATCAAAATCCCATAAGATTATAAACGGTGATATTGCAGTCCCAATACCTTTTCTTCGCACACTAAATATAAAAAGAATCAGTAGCCATCATGGCCGATAGGGAGTGAGAAAATTAAATTAAGAGACAAAGATGGATCATGGAAGTGGAAGATTAATGACGGGTCCACTATTTTATGCCCCCGGACGGTGGAGACAACAAGTGGAGGTCTGTGGTGTTGACAGGCAGGCAATGCGTCCTCATTCTCTCTCCCATTCATTATTTAAAGGGAGCCCGCTTGGTGTTTTTTTTATAAGACGTGCAATGAAGAGTACCCTCACAGTCAATTTCGAGGGCCTAGGATTAGGATTGGAATCATACGTGTGCTTCCAAGAATCTTCTTTGATAAATCTTCTCTCTCTCTCTCTCTCTCTCGTTTTACATGTCCATCGCACACCCCCTACGCTCAGTTGCAACTTGCAAATGTCCCTCGCACACCCCCTACGCGGCACTTGCTCAGTTGCAACTTGCAAGTCGTCCTCATGCATGCATTAATCTTCTTACTCCCGTCGTTGTTCATATACAGTCCAAAGTCCAAACACGTTGTCTTCCTCGCTCCTACGGTCATTAAAAAGCCTTATCTTTTTCAAGCGCACTAGTATGCACTTGTATGAGGTGATGAATGTGGAGGAAGATCTCAGCTGCACTTCCATAGCAAAATCCACGACGGGGCCAACTTCCAAACATGTCCAAACCATTTATACTATTCACCCTAGTCTAAAATTCTTCTGCTGCCAACTTGAGGCTGTGTGTGTTTGCATGAAATTGCAACTGCTTACATATTAAAGAGGTATAACATCTACCAGTGAAGGATGGGACGTGGGCATATTAGATTGTATTTCAATGTTTTTAGATTTTGATATCCGGAGGAAGCCAATTATAAAATAAATGAAATTTTCATTTGATGATCATATGTGGATCTTCATTATGGTTGATTCAGTTTTGATCAATTATACACAAGCAAAATGTCCCCGTGCTTAGCACGGCCATATGAAATATGAAATATGAAATATGAAATATTGAGACGGGTGAAATTATAAGAAATTTAAAAATATGAGATTCTCCAATTAGATACAGGTTTGATAGTGAGTTAGAGAAAATAATATATCTATTTCTATTATCACATATAGGTGCTGTGAATAATGATCTATGTTGGAAATTGAAATTAAGATTCATAAAAGAAAACTAAAATGACAAAAAAGGAGTAAAAAATATGCAAATACCTTAGTTTCTTATAGAGAAGACCCAATAAGACTTGCGGCCATTCACACGGAGAAAAGAAAAAAAATGCCACATAGAAAAGATGTTCGTGGTGGAAAGACTCTGTATGGAGAAGGTTACAACTTATTTTCTCAATCACTCATTTCAGTTATAAAAAAGAGGGCTCCATATATGCCAATTTCAGTTACAAATCTCTATAACAGTTTTAAGAGTTAATAATAGACTCAGGTGAAAATTAAAAGGAAAATAAAGAGGCATTAAAGGGGGTCAAATTGGTATCAAAATGGTCAAAATAAAATTGAAATGAAGTAGCTGATTTTTCAATTGGAATCATTTTGCTTCATTATATATAATATAATAGATGTGCGCTTTTGTTAGAATTTCTACAAATTTAATTCCATGTAAACAAACAGGCCTTAAGTCCAGCTTTGATCACAACCATACATTTTGTACAAAATCAAAATTCTAGGATTCATTGTTAAAATTACTTTCAACAAAGAATTATTAAAGAGGTGGGGAGTGAAGGATTCAATATTGAGAATGTAGATAAGACTTGACTTTCTTGGGATTTGATTTGCTAGAATGATGACTAGATATTGGTTTTCATTACCTCTTAATTCATTTTCTTTCAAAGGGACACCATTTGATGATCATTTATGAATCTTCACTTCTGTTTCTTCGGTTTTATCCATTTTAGGAACATGCTTTTTGGAATTCCTAAACATCCAATTCCGTCCACACAAATGAGCCATGCACCTATAATCTTTTGACAGTATCAATGAACCAAATTATCTAGCAGTCACTTTTTTTTATGGTAAACTCATTGGTGACGGAACCAGGTAAAAAAGACAAAAATATCTTTATCATACAATCTTTGGAGTAGAAATCTTGTTTAACTAAAACTTAAATAAATTAGACAGTGATACTAATTATTGTTTTGGCCATAAACAAATGGACCCCTCATGCTGTTTAAAGCTGATTGAAAATCATCACTTTTTTCACCGAATGGTGTTGGAACAGACAAAGCAACTAAAAAAATATTATAAAGCAATTAGTGGACCAAAAGTAAAAACACGTTTTACAAATGAAAAGGAAATAAGATTAGAAGCTTCTTGTAAAATAACATACCCATTTCCTCCGTGCGCCTACCAGCTTTCAAATTTTCAAGTTAGAAGGGACAAATCCGATCCAATATTTTTAATAGAAGAAGGGTCCGCCACTAGACTAATCGGTTTCAACTCATTAGGTAGAAATTGCAACATTTCCGTATAAGGATAAAAATGTCCGACACATCGTGGCTCCTTTTAGATTTTAGATTGATGATCTATCCTTTTTCTAAGGGCACGTTTGGTTACAGACTTTTGTGACAAGGAATTGGACTTGTTTGATGTGACATATTGTCTCTTGATCTTTCCATTTGCTCTGGTTGCGGTAAAAACTCAAAATCCAAATCACACGAAAAGACACTTTTATCCTTATGAATTCTCTAAATTCCAGCGTTCCAAATGCGAAAATGGGGCTGAGCATTTGGAGATTTACTTTAAGCGGCAGCATTTGAAATTCTCATAATTCTCCTGGACATAAATTCTCACAATTCTTTCAAACAAATAGGTCTTAAATTTAAGTTTGAATTCTTTGTTACAATTATTATATGAAAACGTATAATCATTTTTTAAACTGCATCCTGTGAATCTCATCCGCTCCACTATGCATCCTCAAGTTTTGGTTTTAAAAAAGTCGGTCACATTGTCAGTTTAAAATCTGATTTGGTGTTAATCATATTTTCATCATGATACTTTTTTGTAAAGTGGGATCCACTCCATTTGAAGCAAAACGTGAGGATATATAGTGGAGCCGAAAACATTGATCTTGAACAAAAATTATCTCCATATGGGGCCAAGATGGATTTCAAGAATAGCTGCAACAGAGGATCCGGACTACCTAAAAAGGAATGACATGTATCATCGCTATTAAAAGTGTGCCCCACACACACCACACAGGTTGACTGTGCTGTACTTCGTTTCCAGTCAAAGCAAGTCTAACAGACGCCATGATAGTGCGAGTGAGAACAAAATACCAAAATACCCTCATACGATCAGGACTCCTTTCTCGCATGCCCGGTATCTTGAGAAAAGGCTAAAGGGGTATTATGGTAAGTTGAGAGAGAAAAGTCCCGACGTTCAGGCACCCGTTTATAACATGCCCACAGGCCACGTCACCGACCACGGGTGAGTCAACTGGCGAGGACGGCGAGTCACCAGAAAAATTACACAATGAATCAACGTTAAAACCCAACAGCGACTGAGTCAGAGAGCCCAAGGCACGTGGGGAAAAGTGCTACGTTTCCGAGAAGATCTGCTTGGGTTGGGTGTGTGACTTTCCTCGCAAACAGTTTTGGGTGTGAAAATCGAGGTTGATAGAGCAGAAGGTTCCCTCTCCCACATGTGAAAAATACTAGATTTTTTGATCTCGTCTTGCGCTGACAATGGACGGTGGGGACGGTGGGGGATGATCTGGACGGCCATTTTGATCTTCAAGGTAATGTTGCCTGTGAGGATCATGGGAGACAGGTAAGTAGACCCACTTGAAAGGAAGGGAGGGGATGGTTGCAAAACTCTTGGCTTGAGTAAGAGGCACACTAAAAAGTTCAGATTCTAGTCTAGGTGAATATAGAATGACCCAAGTTTATGGTCTTCAATATCAGAAGTTTCAAATGTTGGATCTAAAATCTAATGGTGAGCACCGTTGCTACAACTGTCAAATTGAGACTGATGACAATTCAATGAAGGGAGAGGTATAGGTATAGAATGTGTGAGGGTATGGATCAAATGGAGCCCGTGAGTGGGCCACACACCTTTAAGAAAGAGGAGAAACACAAACAACTAGGCTTTAATGCATAGCATTAAACCCCACAAGGTACTGCAGGTATGGATAGAAATCATGGTTGGAGAGGGTATTGGAAGACTTTGATGTGAATTACAGATGACCCGTCTTAACTATTCATTATTTTATCAACCTGCTAGGAGAAAAGGTTAAAATACACAAATTGTAGAAAGTTTAACTCACAATATCACTTCTAAATTTTTTTTAAGATGTGCTCTGCCCATTTCATTACGGGAGATTTCGTTTTAAGATCTTTAAAAAAAATGCCGAAGTAGTTATAGATGGAACAACATCCTTGGGACACATGTGATAGTAAAGACATGATTCATGTCATGATTAATACAGTTAACTGCACTATATCATTCAAATTTCATTTTTTAATGAATAAATCTCATATCATTTCCTCATCTTTTAAGTCTTTTTTCTATGTCTTTTTTATATTCTAATTTATGACTTATTGATTTGCATGTATTTGATTATGGGTTTCTGGTTAATGGGCTGTATGTCCTAAAAATTGTTGTGATTGGATGTCAAAATACCTAGTCTGATATCTCGATTTTCGATCCATTAATTTGAAGGTATAAGTTGATGGGTCTGTGTCTTAAGAATTATTGTGATTGAACAATCCTGGGCAACTAGTTATGGTCATTGTCTATTTTCAGGTATGTGTCCGACTTGCAAAATCTTTTTATCTCTCTAATTTTTGGTACCTATTGTTACATGAATAAAAAAAACCTTATAACTGCTGTAATTCTCACCGTAGATATATATACATATATTAATTTCTTATTTCATGTTAAATTTTATATCTTTATCTGTTATATCATACATAAAATAAATAGTTATATCATTCATATTGAAGTGAAATTTGAATCCATTCCTAAATAAAAGCTAGTACATAATAAAAGAAGTTTTGATGGGAATCACAGGGAGTTGTTGTAGATAGCAACTCCAGCTCCCATACAACCTACCAATGATTGATCCTTGGCCGAATGAGTTATAGTCTCCTCTCCTGGCCATTGGGCCAAGTCAACGCAAGGAAAAACAAAAAAAGGAAAGAAAGGAAAGAAAGGAAAAAAAAAAAAAAAAAGAAGGAGCTTTGATAAAAAAAAAGTGGATTCTACATGACGTTAATCATGTAACTAGCCTACTATTAGCATGACAATGTCGCAAGGTCATTTCTCATTAGCATTGAGGGGCATATGTATTTAGAATCCTTGATATATTCTATGTAGGTCCAATTTGTTTATAGGTATTTCAGACGGGAACTCTATAACTAGGTATTTCTTACAATAATTATAGTTGGTGATCCCCTTTTTCTAAGCAATGAGGATTTTAAAAAACCAGTACTATAAAATGTCACTTTTGGCCTAAAAACTTCTCAAATTTTCCTTCTTCAAGATGTGTTAGTATTGTACTTAGTATTTGTGAAACCAGGCGGGAAACAATATTTGGGAAATTCGTAATACCTTCCAATAAGAATTCTTAGAATATTTAACAAAGAGGCTCTTAGAGCAGATTGTTTTTCTTTCAGCTTTAAACAATGCTAGTGAATCCATCAAATTAAAAGGGAGAAGGAAATCGAATAACTGCATCAGTATAGCGAGTAAATGTCACCATACATCATTGAAATAATTTGACTAGTTGTTTTGTTCTCATTATATGGGCCCCACAATGGAGGACACTTGTGAGATGATATACTTTTGTTAAGCTTGAAAATTCATTTTGATTAAGTGACCAGGTTGTCTTTTCACAACAATCATTGGTGGCCAGAAATTTTAGTTGAGGAGCAACTAGGTGAAAACAAAAGTTTCTAAGGGAAAATGTGTGAAAAATAGAAGATTTTTAAAAAAGTTTTAGGCCTATTTGTTTGAATAGAATACATAAGATTCTAATAAATTTTAATTTATAATCAAATGAGATCCACCAAAAAGATTATTAAAGAGGCGAGGGTGAATGATATAAGGTATTGTCCTAGATGATGTCTTGACTTTTCTAAGATTTGAATTATTACATTGATGGTTCATTTTCCATCTTTCTTGGATTCAGTTTTCGATATTAAAGGGGATGTTACTTGATAGCCATTTTGGGATATTCACCTTTGAAGCTTCATTTCTAACCATTATAGAATTACAAAGTTTGTTTTTTTAGGATATGTGACCAATGGAGTTGGAACCCATGAGAGATCCAACCATAAGGAAATAAGCTTGCTCTAATAGGAAAAAAAAAAAAAAAAAAAAAGGAATCTAGATATCAAACCCTTGACATTTAAGTGAGTAACATAATACCCAATCAACTGGGCAACAACTTCTTCTTGAAATACAAAGCTTTAGAATTTTTAATAATACAATCTTCTCAAGTGCTCCTCTTGATCTCTTTCACCATGTGTGCAACATCTTATTACCCTCCAACCCTTTTCATATATTGCTTGCTAAAAATGAAATAGTTGATCCATATTCTCATTTATTATGTTCTCTAGGTTGTGTTCTTTGTCCTCTGAGACATTGAGTGGGTCTAGACTCAGCAAACTATGATATAATGTAATTGTTGGATTGAATTGCGCCCTCCTCTTCACTGCGAGTTCCCCTTCTTATCATTCACTACGGGAACCTCCTTCCCTGCCAAACACTTCATCCATCCTTCAACTCCCCATGCGAAAGGGAACATGAAAGCTACAACCAATTAATTCTAAATTCACTAAGCAGAACTAGAAGGGTTCTCACAGTGGTTGAGGAGAATCTCTCTCTCTCTCTCTCTCTCTCTCTCTCTCTCTCTGTGTGTGTGTGTGGGCGCCACCAATGCGTGGCTGGGCCCTTCAGGTGACAGGCACAACAGTGATTCCATCCCTTCATCCACGGAAAGAGCACCACCTTATTAAAGCAAAACGAGTCACAACAGCTACCTACCTCCATATTGTTGTTGGCCTATCTGCCAGCATCATCATGGTGTGATGAAATGTGTCAATTACCAATAAAATGGAGCACGAGGGCGTTTGGATTGATGGCTTTGCTGTATCAGTTTTTTAGGCATGGAGTACTGCTTTTCCAATCTAGATAACATGGGTGGGACCCACTTCCCAAATCCAAGCCACTCGAGATAGCCCTCTCCCTCTTCTCTTGATCAGGCTAACCAGATTAGGTCCACCATTACAATGATCACATGGAGCACATCAAATAACATATTTTGGCCGTAATCACATATTTTGTCTATGGGCCTATTCCAATTATTTGAAAATTTTGATTAGAGTTTGGATTTTAGAATGGTTATATGGCAGTTTTGAATTTATTCTCCTGTTTGCATTGGACGAGGATGGAGTTAATCATTTCCATTATAATAAACATGGGCGGTTTCTGCAACTGTTGCCGTTGCACTTGACTAATATTCCAGTGCTTTCGTTTTTCCTTTCTGTCTATTGAAGTTTTTGTTTTTTCCTTGTACAGTACATATTTGTTTAGTACTGTTGTTAGGTCAACCAGTCGTATCTAAGTATAAAGAACTGATGATGGTCTGAATGTAGGCGTTATCTATCAATTCCACATTAAGAGCCCCATCAGGAATAAATCAATGTATAATTAGTCACGTTCCCTCCAGAAGAAGACAACATACGAAAAAAAAAAAAAACTCATGGGAGAGAGAGAGATTTTAATCCTTAAAACTTGACTTGGGCGGCCAGCTTGGTGAGACTAACAACAGTCTCATAAATAATAAGCATTTGAGAGAATAATACCTATTATGCTACTTACCTCATTGATAAGTGGCGGCAATTCTGACCTATTCAGAGTTTGAATCCTAGGTACGCCACCTCGTTACACTTATGTGGGCCTTCTTCTCGCTTATGCGGGCTATATTTGTAGGCTGTTTTTCCGTATGTGGGCAGGCTCTCTCTTGGGTCCGAGTCCCCTTGGCTGGATTACCAAAAAAAAAAAAGACCCATCTTGCAATGAACCAAAATTTCTCTCACGGAGTGAGATAAAAGAGCCAGTTTGTTTATGGAGTTGAATTCCTAGTAATTCAAGTTAAAATGGGTCCCAAAGCATGGATTATTAAGGAGGATATGGGTGAAGTATATAAGGGTAAATTTTACTAGGGTTGATGGATTAGTCATTGGTTTTCATTTTTTATATTTTGTCAATTCATTCTCTATTAGATGAGAAATCATTTAATTTGGATCTTCATTTTATTTCTTCAATTTTAGCCACTTGTAAGAATATGTTTCTTAGAATTCCTAGGAATTCAATTTCATGCAAACAAATGACCCCAAGATATATTTAGTCAACAAAAATTACAATACCTAATTTAAAAGGCTTTGAAAAACTAAATAATTTAATTTAAAATTTTGCAAAGGACTGAACAATAAAAATAAATTAAATAACGTAGTCAGCTAATCGAATCTAACTGGTTCATTGTGAATTGGCAATATAAAAGATATATATAAAAAAAAAAAAAAAAAAGGCCAAAAACATGCAAAAACTAATAGTTGGAACAGGCCACCATGCGTTAATCATACTAAGGCCCATGCATGGCCCGTTTAACTGTAAGGCCAGAACACTAGTCTGGGTCTGGCAGTTGTGCCTAAAAAATCAGTCCAAATCCGGTTAATATGGGCTGGGCTTGAGTAAAGCTTTGGCTGGTCCTGCCTACGAGCAACCCCTAGTTGGGTTGACCACTGTGGGGCCCTTTAAAAATTCAACTCACGAGGAGAACTATTCAATTTTTGTCATTTTCAATCTTTATGAAAGGAGTATTGTGTAATTTCCGTTTCAAATATCTTCTTTAATTTAGTTGCCTGAGTCCCTTTAGTTGAACCCCTCAGTCCCTAAACAAAATGATTGAGGTGTGTCTTTTGGCCAAAACTAATAAGTCTTGAATGATTCAATGAATGATTCATCTAATGATTCACTATATACCATGCCCGAAGCCTAAATACCATCCCTCCCAAAGGATGTGATGTCTGACACAGCCCAAAAGGAGAAGGCATCTCCACCAACAAGTGTCTGTGATGATTGATAGTTTGATACAATGCATTGATCTAATATCTGATTGCTTGGATGAGTTCTGTTTGAATTTTCATGACATCCTTGAATGCTGGTGGCGTGACCATATCCATTAAGCTTCCAATATAGACTTGCCAATATCATCCACTAATTATATGCTCCTTCCTCGGCGTTGATGATGTTTTTTACTCTTTATGGTTGTTAATGACTAGTGTATAATGTAGGAAATGACTGAAACTTCTGTCTCTATATGTTGCATACTTGCATAGTAAATAGAATATATAAATGGGCTACCCACGGCTTGGGAGTTCTATTCTAACCCAACTACCCAGAGTTTAATAAGTGAGTCATCTCTTTCGTGTACAGGTGGTCTTCTCTCCTAATACTCAGTATATGCTCAGGTCTACTCTCATTACAATCATGTGAGGACGATTTAAAGTGTGAGATGGATCATGTTGATAGGTCCATTACCCAATACATAAAGGGTAGCTGTGAATTAGACCTAGTACACATCAAGGGATAAAGCAAAGATTCATATCTTAGAACTGCAAAACCCAAATTTAAGCCTGATGCAAACTTGAAAAATAGACTTTAATCACTGAATTCAATTTACAATGCAAAACAAATGTATATTTGAGCCATAGTTGGGCGCAAAACTTTGTCTTAGGTATGAACATATGATAATAAAAAAAACGGCTTAAATTATTTTGAACCTATAATTTGATCAAAATCCAAAATTCAATTTCTTCTACGATTTGATGTTATTATTAGCCCAGAATAGACTAGAATAGAAAAACAAAATTCTTCTAACTAACTTAATATAGTAAAAATAAGACTTTGATGAAAACAATGATGATGATTGATCTTTATTGCACCGAATATCAAATTCAATGAATGCTTGGGTATCTATTGACATCTTAAATATGTGTCCTGTATAAAGCCTGTCCTTCCAAAAGCATAATTATGGTAGAAAAACACATTATATGTTTGTATTGATTTTCTCCAATTGTCTTTATATGATTGCTAAAGTGGATGTTCAAGTTTTGTCTCGTTTCTCAACTAAACGTCATTTATAAAACGATGGATAGGCATTGTTTGAAAGGATAAAAAAAAAATTTGAAAATGCCACTATCTTCTTCATGATGAAATAGTCAAGTTCTCCACTAGCTTTTGCCTGTGTCTCCCACTTGCACCATTGTTAATGGACCTCATTGATGAGGAAGATAGGACTGAATGACTGCACCAGCACTTCCCCATTTCCTAAGATTTTCTCTATCATCTACATTTGCATTTCAACCACTGCTTTCTATCTCCACTCTCCATTCGGCCACAGTAGTGGATTGACTAAGAGGGAAGGATCATCAAAATTGGATACGTATCTAGATCCTCTACAGTTTTCACAGCAGTGATATTTTGTAATTCGATAGATCCAAATTACAAAGGCCAAATGCGTCCTCTACAAAAGTGCCACTCCATATGATGTGACAGATAAGAGAATCATAATGTCATCAGACAAATCTTTCTGTCAACTCTCTATCTTTCTTTTATCTGCTACTAGCCATGTCAAGTTGCCTGGGACATGCATGGTCGCTCCACTGTACAGAGTCTTAGATGACTCGCTTTCTTGATGTTATTTCCCGGAATGGCATGGACCCCATGCTACATGTCATGAACAGGTTGGGTTGAATGATCAAAGCCGTAACAATTGGCAAAACCCTTTTATTATTTTCTGTAACAATTGACTGTTCTTCAATGTTTTGTTCGGGAGATCTGTAGATAATCTGATTGCTTTGCTCAACTGGTTTTAATTATGGACTATAATTGGGATGTAAAATTATCATACATGCCCAAAACAAGGTCCATATATAAGGGTTATATTTTTGTCCTAAGAGGATTGGGCAATTCCAATGTCCTGTATTGCAAATATACCTAGTTGGGTGTCAGCATAACCACGTATGGACCGCACATGCAGGGCGGAATTAGGGAGGGGTTGGCAGGGGCGCCCCCCCCTAAAGAAAAGCCCTTTAGATTACTTAAAATTTAAAGCTATTTTTTTCAATACCCCCCACGCAAAATTTTATTCACAATGGCCCCCCCAATGTCCATAACCTGGTTCCACACCTGCCCACATGGACCTGGACATGACTAGTTACCAATGGGTCCATAATTTAAAGTGAAACCCAACTTTCAAATTGGAGGTCAGAGGTAGAGAATTAAGTGGTTGGTCCCGAGCAAAAAACCATGCATGGTGTATATGGATTAGGATCCATTTTTGCAAAGGATGGACCCATCTCTAGATCCAGATCCAACATGCGTCCTTTGTATTGGATTGGAATCTGGCATCATCCAGTTCCTGTTTTAGATACAGGTTCGAGGCCAAATTAGGCTAATGAGTGCCCTTAGATCAAAAGGACTAAGGTTATTATGGTTTATTTAGAATGCAAGTGTAGCTCTAAAACAGCAACATGACTCAAGCTATGTATACTCTCAGAAAAGCCTTAAAACATCTCTTTCATTACATGGCTATCGTCAATTTAAACTCTGGATTATTGAGTCAAAACATACTGACCCAGATCTTTTAAGCAGGGATCTAAATACATGATCAGATCCAAGTTTCTTCTGAATCCAAAGCAGGATTCACTTCCGGATACACTTCACCTCCACATCAGGTCGTTCAAATCGTCCAAACAGACCCATTGCAATAATTAGATCAATTGTATGGATCCACCGAATCATTCTTTCCAACTCCTGCCCTGTAATTTCTAATTAATCAGGACAAGTACATGGAGGACGACAAACACATACGGTTTTCTTCCATGCATCAGTAGATAAGGTTTGTCATCCTTCAAAGAAGTATAAAAAGACATGAGAGCTTTTTGTCCTTGTCCCTGTCCTTTTGACACTAAACACGATAAAAGCACCCCCAAATGCTATTTGGTTGGAATTGTCCACAGTCTGTTCATAGAAAATGAACACACCCAAACATCCCACACAATAATACCCAGTTGAAAAGGCCCTCAACAGAGAGACATTGAATCCGTAAAGATTTTCTAGAACAAGTGCAAAGCATTATAGAAAGAAAAAAAAGTGCACGTAGGCCATAGTCTTCAATATATCTACACTATAAAGTTATGCATCAATGTAACCTAAAAATTTATATAATGCATGGATGTTGGTTGTTAAACATAACATTGATTCAATGGTAGCATTTGAATCTTTTAGATATACAAATTTAATGCTTCCACCTTTTCATTTTATCTTTTGAGGATGAATCTAGATGCCCCACAACTTTAATTTGATCATGCAAGGATAGGTCTCTACTACTTTTACAGGGCAGGTTTGGATGTGGGTAGGTCATAGGTGTTTGTGGATAGGGTGGCTCTCAAATTTGATGCCTAAGAAACTATTATTCATCTTCAAATTTTCATGAAACAAAAATAAAAATAAAAATTAAATCAGCAATTTATACAATTATTAAAAATGTTTACATCTCCATTATAATTAATAGTCTTTCATCAACTTTGATTCATGGATCTAAATATGGGGCTTTTCTGTGGTTGGATTTCTACCCTGCATTTGATTCAGGTAAAAAGCTTGATTAGGTATAGATTAGGTCTCACCGTGGACCCCACCGGACCCTGCAGGGAACCCAATCTCTGGTACTTGTCTATTCCACACGGATTGTCACTGTTCCAAAGTTTATCCTAATTGAAGCGATGTAGACAGTGGATTCACGTTTT
The DNA here is from genome assembly GCA_028538565.1 of Umbellularia californica. Classification (NCBI taxonomy): domain Eukaryota; kingdom Viridiplantae; phylum Streptophyta; class Magnoliopsida; order Laurales; family Lauraceae; genus Umbellularia; species Umbellularia californica. The sequence continues at coordinate 107,074,052 of JAPQWN010000001.1, forward strand.
TTTTATATTGGTAAATCAATGGTCACACTTAGTGGGCGACCAAGAAAGTTTTCCTTGAATGGGTCACTTTTTGAAAAGTTTACTCCGGGCTGTTTGGATAAAATGGATTAGAGTAAAATAAAGTGGATTTTACATGTAGAATGGAAGAAAAGTAGGTTAAAATTAAAATAGAGTACTTCACTTTACTCTATGGATGTTTATTTTGAAGTTAATGTTTGGAGTAGAATGTATTTTTATTTTACTTAATGAAATAGAAGTTTTTAGAGTTAAAGTTAAATGGAGTACGTGTAGCTTATAGTATTACTTCATTTATCTGGTTAAACTTATCGAAAAAGGATAAAGTTGAAATTTTAGACTCTTAGGGCTAATTTAACTTCACTCTTCTATATTTTTTGCCTATCCAAATAGGCCAAGGAGACCCTCTTTATATTCAGAAAATTCTAGCAGATGATTTCTTAGCTTGACATCATCTGCCATGCTCTTTTTTTTATCCTTTCTTTTTCTTTGGTTTATACTTGGACACCCACATCCATTCACCCGAGTCTCTTACCACCAGCGTTATAGTCAGGCATTGCTTGGATATTCCTATAAAACGGAGTGCCTCACCACCTAGCTAACAGTATTGCCTCTGCCACGAAAATTCTGCTTTCATACAACATTTCATGATTGGGGTTGTGGTTGGGGGTGGACCCCACAAGGAGCATTATCCTTGGACACCACAGGCGATGCCTCACTAGATAAATATAAACCTTTAAGAATGGAAGTTTTCAAAAAAGCATAAAACTTTTGACTCATTTTTAAAAAAGTACATGAAGATTTGAATATTTTATAAAATTATAAAAAACTTTCATAATTCTTTCAATCAAGTTACATCCACGTAACCTTTTTTTTTAGAAATGATAAAAATACATTACCCTAAAATGTTTTTGTCTTTTCTATTTATGATTGAACTAAAGAGGGAAATAATGCTTCATTAGATAATTTCATCAAAGACTTTGTCACATCATCCATGCTCTGCCGGGGTCTATCATCATAATTTTTTTTTATGATTGAACTAAAGAGCCTTGGTTCAAGTTTGGCATCAGACTGCATGTCTGCCAGGCAAAAAGTAGATACATATCCTCTATATGTGTTGATATGTTAGGCATATTGTTCTAATTTCACTTTCAGCTGGAAAAGGGAAAATTATAGCTTCTATAGGACCTTACCAGACCCTACAGGCTCATATAATGGACCCTAGACCAAATTCCCCTTATTATAGTTGCAACACCCCGTGGCCCTTGAGCTGCCTCTCTTCCATTATTTAACAGAGATGTCTTCATCATGATAACTTCTATGAACAAGAAAAATCTGCCTTGTGGTTTTGTCGAAAAGTAGAGCATAATATCACTACTTTCTTTTTTTATTCACCTAGCTTACAAGTGATCGATTGGATGGCTGGGTGGGCTCTTGTTAGAGCGAGTCACAAATTTAATTAATGAAATAATATTTATTTTGAGCGGTTTGAATTTTATATAAACCCCACTAATTGATGTATACGCATAGCCATACCATTTATGTAACAACCAACATTAGGGCATCTGGAATCTAATATCGGCAGGAGCCGCACAGACGCAAGCCTCCTCTTCCACGATATGGTATATGTTCTAGTGTAATACATTTCATGAACAATTGTCCTGGGGACTCAATGCTCCAAAGAACTCCAGTTTATTTTAGCCTCGTTGCCAAATGACATGTAATCTACCTAGCTCTACACATAATGGGTGTTGGGGTCCAAATCTAATGTGACGAGGACAAAAATGAAGCCGTGGAAGGAGTTCTGCCAAATTAAGATAGTGACAGCAATGAGTCAGGTTAAATGTGTCCCCTTTCCAATTCCTTTTGAATTTGGTAGCGGATTTATCAGGTGTCAGGGCCAAATACCAAGTGGCAAAATCTGTCAGGCCAGAAACATGAGGCAAGGCTCGCTGTTTTCGATTTGGACCCTACAAAAGAGTTTGAGATTATTTGTTATTCTCAGTGTATTGAGATTAGGAGTCTTATGTATAGTTTTGGGGCTATAAATTTGGGTATTTCTCTCAACCCAAAGGTATTCACCATGCACCTCTCTCACTAATCTGAGTTAGAGATATTTTAGAGAGAGAATTATTCTCTAAAGCCATTGAAATATTATTTTGAAAGGTTATTTTAGAAAGTTTGAAGCTTCTACTTCTTTATAAAAGATTGTGTATCTTAGTCTCAAGGCGTTGAAGGAGAATTAAGTACAGGGAGTGGTGCGTGGCAAGCTAGTAGCTGTGGGAGCGAAGAGTTGTGCAAGAACAATTATAGTCCTTAGATCGACGTATTGACTGGGATAAAGGAAGTGTAAGTATATCTTGTAACCATTAAATAGTGATTGGTTTTCTGATCGTGGTTTTTCTACCAGAAAGGGTTTCCACGTTAAATTTGTGTCTGCCTTCTTATGGTGATTGATTGATAGATATATTTACTAGGTCTGTCTTGTTTGGTTGTATACATCCGTTGTGTGCAGTGGTTATTAGACTAGCTTACTCATCCCATTCTAATAATTATCATCAGGTTTAGAGTAGGTATGGGTTAATAGATTTCGACTTTAGTTGGATAAGCAACGAGTTAGAACTTTTGCTGAGCGACTCCACCCTATTGATAACCAATTTAATTATATTATAAATAAAACGTAGTAGACAAAAACTGAAGTACTTTAATACATTGTTTAAAATCACGGTATCGGTTGCAGTATTGGCCTGGACAAAAACCGATATGATATTAATATCGGTCACGGTTATCGGTCCGTTGCGGTTGTCGAGGTGTGGATTTTTTTTAATCCAAAAAAAAATCGCAAAGAAATTCGCAAAAATATCCCAAAAATCCAAAATATTAAAAAATGCTTGAAAACAATGTTTTGTTTTCCATTAGTAACAACAATAAATCAAAATATCGGTCACCTTAAGTCATGAGTCCTATTTGTATTGCAGTTCGCTGTCTTCTCCAGTATTTCACATAATGCAACTATTATTTTAGCTCATGGTCAATTTATTTGGGTAAAATATAAGAAAATAAAGATAACATAACAATTATCGATACACTATTAATAAGGTATTAATATTTACTATTTAGCATCATAAATACTCCAATAATTTTTTTTTTAAAGTAGAAGATTTAAAAAAAAAAACCATTTTTCTACACCCAAAATCATGTTTATAAGTAGGTCTAGCATGAAAGTGTGTAGATCTAAGTGAAGGACACAACACAAACCCAAAAATGACATGCCAATGATCTTTTCATTCATTTCTATGCGTTATCTAAAAATAAAAAATAAAAAACACATAATAGTAAAAATAAGGGAGTTAAATTGATTTTCTCTTACTAAATAAAATGACTTCTTTAAAAAATAGTGTTGGAATTTGGAAATATGTAAGAAAATGAGCTATGGAGACATAGTTGCTCTAAGGAGATGAAGGGAGAGGAGAAGAAAATTGGGGAAAAGGGAAAAAGTTACAAAAAATAGGGTTTTTAACCACTACTCCATCTCAGCCTATATTTTCAAAATATCGGCCGAGATATAGGTCAACCCGATATTTTGACCATATCGGCCGAGATTGGCCGATATTTTGGAAATATTTTGTCTGACTCGGTATCGTGGCAAAATATCGCCCCCATATGGGCTAATACCGGTTCATATCGGCCGATATGAACCGGTGTCGGCTGAGATTTTAGACCATGCTTTAATAGCATTTTTTAAAGAAAACTTATAGGAAAGCTGGTACCAATCGATTCAACCCATACCTATTACAGGGTGGGTTGGTTATCACATATTCTAAACCCATTATGAGTCATTGTGCATATGGGAGTGTGAAACAAACTGGGCTATGGGTTTACCCATAGCAAGCCAAAATGGGGCTATCACCATCCCTGCATCGAGGGTATTCTTAGACAAGATGGGGTACACTGAAATGGCGCCTATGATGAATACCATGTCTGCCAAAAAAACAAGAAAAAATTAGAGACATCAGAAAGTGGTGAGGGACACCAGAGGAGAGAGGCTCCCACAAAGTTGGACGCATGATACTCAACCACTTAAAACTCAGTGGTGGAAGTTGATACTCTTTACAGAGCCATTCCCCACGTGTTTATATTAAAACACAACTCAAATCTTTTAATGATGGTGCTGTGCTGTTGGAAAACATGGTGTGCCCGCTGTCACATGGGCTAAGTGGGCGCATCTATTTTTACTTTTTTCCTGCTAACAAAGGTTCCAATTTTTTAAATTGGACTAATTTCTCCGCATCCAGAGAAAAGCTAGGTAAAACTCATGCGACCCTCAGGTGGTAGCACAAGTGGACTCAACCTCCGGTTCTTGAAGAGGGGGGAAACGAGGGTCAATACCAGGACCTCTGGCTCCGGAAGAGGGAGGAACTATGGTCCTGACCACTCGGCCAACCCCTTGGGCGCATCCACTCTGTTCATAATAAATGATGCGTGCAAATGGATTTTTCGATTAGATTATGCTGTGACACGGTTTAATAAGAAGACTTTTTTTTTCCTTCTAATTAAAATAAATGATTTCTTAAGTCATTGTTATCATCCTCAATCGTCAGCAAAGCTTTGTTCCAATTCTGTTGGGCAACTGCATGAATTCCATTTCACCATTCTAGTCAATTCTGTCGGGTAACTCCAGAGGGGAAAGCACACAAATCTCTCTAATAATGGATTTATTTTGTATTTGTTTCATTGCTAATCTCAACTGACCATTGAGGAACCAACATTTGTAGAAGAGCAACAAATTTGATCTGGGAATTCTATACCTTAACCCAGCCTATATCCCTGCAGATGCTCCATGTTTACAATTTCTTCTAATGATTCAATATTGAAAAAGTTCAGCACTTCAGCTTGGCTCATTACAGATCAAGAGCTTGATATAACTCGAACTTAGGACTAAAATCTTCGATCGTGCTAGATGGTGTCTTTCTCTTGTTGCCCATGGACTTAGCCTGGAGTTTCTCTTCTGGCCCCTCTTATGTGTAGATGTTCAACTGGGACGGTTACTGATGCTAATTACGAAAAAATTTCCTAGAAGGGAAAGATATCTTCTTATGAAGCTTGAATGGCTGAACTATTTTCAGGCTTCCCATCTTTGAGTTTTTTTTCTTTTTTTTTTTTATAAATTCCCCTCTTTGAGGACTTATATTCTTTGTTTGTATATTTCATCTTTTTCCCTTCATTTCTATTTTGCTTAGAAGAATAGAACACAAGGCCGGCTGTACCATTGGGCCAACAAATCCATTGCTTTAGGCCCCAGAAAATATGGCCCCAAAGAAGGCCGCAAAATAGCAGTTGACATCTTTTGAAATTCCAAAAAAAGAGAATTTATCAACATCCATCCTTATTTTTCTCCCCAAAATATAAGGCCCATAATAACTCTCTCTTGAGAAAACTTCCAAATCTGCCCCCTTATATTTCTTGGTAGGAGTCCAATTGATTTTAGAAATCTCAATCATTAATTCAATCATGAACTTAACTCAGGAGCCTTTCTCATTATTTTGAACTTACTTCACGAGCCTTTTTCATTATTTTTGTGTATCCAATGTCAATAGGAGCCCATTCAAATTAAATCCATAATGTGGTTGTAATAGATTCATAGCTTGGGGTTTCAGCCTTAATAATAGATCTTAAAATCTAAAACAATAAATGGGCCGCCATCAAAATTTATTCACTTGCCCACATTGCATACAGGGCAGACCTCTGAAGTCCATCTTGGATTTTTGTTTTGTGGGGGGGGGGGGGGGGTGGTTTGGATTTTGTGATTCAAGATTTCCATGTGAGTTTTGGGGACGGGCCCAAAACTTTCATGTGGGCTTTGGAGGTGGACTTAAGATAGGTTAACTAAACTTTGAATATAAAATTTAAATAGTAATTTTGCATCACAAAAAATAAAAAAATTAATAAAATATTTATAATAATATTAAAATATAGAAAATGCCTCATTTAGGATTGTCGTCCTCAAATTGTCTCGTCGTCCTCAAATTGTCTCGAGCCGCCTTATAGAACAGCCACACTCTCACCCCTAGAAGTCACTTGTCTTTTAAGTATGGGATATAATCATGCTATTTTCCAAGCATCATTTTCATAGGTGAAAAAAGATTTGGGGGTGGAAACAGAAAGAGGAAGAAGGAAATGGTAGGTGTCGAGCACAGGGAATGGCTCAATTCATGAATCCACGGAAGTGCATAAAGTTGTTTTTTCATTTTCTGCATGTATTTCAAAATCCATCAGGATCTAGGATATAAATTATTAAATGGGTTTTATTATATTCATAAGAATATTGAACGATTTGGATCATGAATTAGGGCCCATAAAAGTGAAGTTATTGAGTGGGGATTCAGTTATTTTTTGTGTTTTTACACATGTTTCTCAAAATCCAAGAGCATCTAAAATATTAATCTTTGATGGGATTTGATCCCACAACATATTGCTTGTAGACCACCATGTGATTAGGCCAATCAATTGAGCCCGTTAAAATTGGTACTCAGCCCGGCCAGTCATAAGCCCAAAAATACAAGGCTTTTAAAAAAGATTTGAGCCCGGCGAGCTGGGCTTGGACAATGGTTTTAAAGTTCAGCTAAAATGAGACTGAGAATGGACAAAATAGTCCCAGCCCGGCCCACAATCACTCATTTTTAACCAATTTACCACTTTTTTGAAGAAATGTCAATGCAACTATACTAATACATGATTTCTCGAACAAGGTCATTGAGTACCATTGTATGTACCAAAGTGGTAAAATAGTTAGTTTCTTTAATATTGAAGCATCTTTTTCTTCAACAATCTAAAGTCCCCCCCTTTTTTCTTTTTTCTTTTTTTTTTTTTTTTTTTTGCAGTGGGTGCGAGTTGGGTTGTAGTTGATTTAAAGTGGGTGTTGTGTGAGTGGGTTTGGTCTGTGATAGTGAAATGGGTTCTGCCTCAGTTTAAATGGGTTGATTTTGAATGGCATGGGAGATGGGTGCTTGATATAGGTGAATGTGATGTGTTGAGTGTGGAATGATGAAGATGATGGTGGTATGAGACTTGTTTAGATGGTGCAACTGGGAGGGAGGACAGTTAGAGCCATTGGAGCCACATGAAGATAAGCCATATGTGGATTAGGATTAACGTGTAAATAGGCCAGGTCCCAATCAAGTTGACATAGTGTCTTGAGGCTGGGGTCCATTGTTGTTTCAGTTTGATCTCAATATTACAAAATTCTCATACATTGCATTTTATATTTCCTCCATTGTTTGAAATTTGTTGAGTACATGCGTATATTTATAGTGCACGTGAGGTGATGATGGGGAGGAGGGTTTAAAGTTCGGTTCACACTCGGTGTCCGGTGGCAATAAAAGAATAATTAGAGAATATTTAATTTATATTCAAGATTGTGCTAGGCCCTGGCCTGCATGGGATGGGACTAAACAACTGATCAACAGCCATGGCCTAAATGTAAGCCTGATTGTTTGTTGTGGGTTAAAACATATTATTTTCTCATACCTAAGAAAGGAAATGAAAGTCGTAATGTCAAGGTCCGGGCTATTGATGATTACATAATTACAACGGCAACTACAAAGAGTAATCTAATGGTTGGGAGTTACTCCCAAGGACGTTTCGAGTGGATCAACAGGGCACAACTTCAGTTTTATTTGATCCTGTGGGCTAAGTTTGGGCTTACTTTGGGTCCGAAAGATGCATTTGAAAGGGTTTTGACCCACATGCTTTTTGGCTGCCTTGACTCGACTCATACTATATGGGTCTATCATGGGTCATGAAATTCAGACACCAACTGAAACCCTACTCCACCCAATACCGCATACAAGTTGACCCTCTAAACAGAACAATCCACTGCACCTTTCTAAGAAAATGAGAAGAAAGAGGATTGGGGTCTAACCTATTCAGTAAATGGGTTGGACTCAGATTGGGTCTCAGTCCACAGGATATTTATCCAATCTGACCTTTTCAGATGCAATTTGAGCCGTTCCCCATCCCTAACAACTTTATCTACCTACCATGGTTATCATCTTCTTCTTGCAGACTGAGTACTAAAATCACCTGAAATATTATCATGATTAAATGATTCAACCATTTAAGGATGTAAAATGAGTAGAGTCTCGGTTGGGGACATGGTTGAACAAAACCAGAACAAATTAAGTTTGTTGGACCTGGATCCATATCCAACTTTCAATTTGGACCAACATCGATTGAATTGCATCTGAGTAAGTTAAACTGACGCAATTCAATTGATTTTGGGCCCGATTGACGATTGGATATGGATCCAGGTCCAACAAACTGAGTTGGGCCTGGTTTTGTTCCCCCATGACCCCACCCCAGACTCTATTTGCTACATCCTTTCATGGTCAGTATCATTTAATCAGACTCTGATCTACCCATGGTATTGGACAAAGCCCATTTCTACTGGAGTCTAAACTCTATGCCTCACAGGCATGAAGTAGAAACGGACCAGCCCAGTAAGTGTGCACCCATGTTTCAGCTATGTTAGCTTTCAGCCCTTCGGATTGGGTCTTCGTAAACTGAGTTCAGTAATTTGATTTACTCAGAAAAGCCAATTTACTAGTTCAAATAAACGGGACACAAGATAGCCCACACAGGTGAAAAGAGGTAGCCCACAAACTAGAAAGAGTGGCAATACTGAGGGATCGATCCCGGAGTGCCCGGGTGACTTACAAGGTTAACAACTAACTGAGCAACCTCTTGTTGTCTATCCCTCACTATTTAGAGTTTCAGTTAATTTTGTTTATCAGTCAGCTGAGATCCAATGACTTAAAAATTAAAGCAGAGGATGCAGGGTCTCTTTTTTAGCAGTAGGTGTCCATACCTGCATGTGCACCCATCTTTCAAAGATCCTGATATTTAGCTGAAAACTTTAAATGGTTGGGGCAATCGTAGACAAAGACCATATAAGTCCAACAAACATGGGTCCTTTTCTAAATACCTTTTGCACTGATCCCTTTTAACAGTATAGCTGGGCCAGAAACCTGCAATGAGAATTTTGTTGTTCAAATGAACTCCTTATTGTGACGACTTAAATATTGTGATATTTTGAAATAACGACACTAATATTTTTTAAGGTAAGTACTCACACACCCACACACACTCAGTGATACGGGGACTACAGAAAAGTGGATGGAAATGGGTACACATTTTACGGGTACTTCAGACCCATCTAATTTGGATTCTGGGTTTATGTCCACTATAATAGACCTGCAGTTATTCGGGAGAGAGAGAGAGAGAGAGAGATGAGATTTGGGAAGCGTTGGGTGTAAAATTTCTTTGTTTTTCAGTGCATCTTGATCCCCTATGATGGACTATAATGAGGCCTTGACCGGAGTCCGGATCATGTATATATTTGTGTTCTGGGTTAAGGTCGAAATTGGATCTAGACCCAACTCCGGATATTACTGAAAAGATCCGGATCTGAATTTACATGCATCTGGTCCCAGATTTTATCAATTCACATAATTAAATGTAAGGCCCAAGCCAAGCTAGGCCTGGCCTTCTAACATAATCCACCCCTAAGCCTCATGATGGTGAGTTTTCTGGTCTCAACAATTTTCTGGCCTAGAAAATGGAAAGAAAAGCCTCACAAACTACACTACTTTCAAAGGTGGCAAGAAGAACGTCGCACTGCTGAATACTATGTTAATTCCAAGAATGATTTAAGAATGGCTCCTTGCCCAAGGGCTAGGGAACGTCTGAACGTCACCTCTTCCTACTTGTGCAGGGTACATTTGCGTGCTCTCTCTTAGAACCCAGCGCGAAAAAATTCCAAGAATGATGTAACTGTGACATGTTGCAGGACCCTCTAGTTTTAATCATGGAATGGGGTCAGGAAAGACACCTTCCACTGTCAGCTGATTGGAATAACCCATCTGCTCTAGAAACAACATAGACAATACTCAATGTTTTGCAAGTTGTTAAGTAAAAATCCATGGTAAAGAAATTTAAACCGTAAAACACTTAACTTTACCATGTTTGTTGTTTCAGCCACCAGCAATGTTTATATTTATATTATAAACCCCAAATTAAAGATTTTAACCATAAAAGACAAGTGGTTATTGTACCACTTGCAGACTTCTCATCTCACTTTACCTTATTTTACCTCATGAAAAAAAATGCATCTTTACTTTACCAAAAAGTAAGCTTCACATTACGTGGCCATTACCTTTTTCTACTGATTTAATATTTATTTTACCTTACTTTACTGGTAAATAAAACAAACATGCCAATGGCAAGCTAAAGTTAGCACAAGAATAATCAAATTCAAATTGAGAGAAATGTGTTCATGGCCTGGGCATGTGCCTGGTTTTAAGTTCCATGGGTTGGATCTGGGTCCGACTAGTAGGCCCATTAGCTATGTGTGCAGGTTTCGATAAGCTTCAGCATGGCCCAAACTCAGCCATGAACGCCCCCAATTTGGATATCCATATTTTTCAGAAATCCATCATAGAATTCACAAATCTGTAATGTTTCCATTAGAAATCTTTGGGGTGTGTGTTTGATAAGGATGGTTTGAAGGATTCAAGTTGAAAGGCTTCCAAGACTCAAAAGTCCTCTCCTAGAATTTCCAAAATGCTTGCCTATCAAGTAGGTTTTGGAGTTTGGGACTTACGTGAATTTGGAAGTACTAAGAAAAGTCAGTAACACCACTAGCATTTGAAGAAATTATCCCCATCCAATCAAACTTTCTATAGCATTTCAGGTGGCGACGCTCTGACCAATTTATGGAATTCTGACCCTCTACATCCACACGGACTCTAAGCGCAATTAAACACAAATTAAGGTAGTGTAAGATGATTCAAAAATCATACAAAAATCTAATTCACATTTCAGCAGCTTAAACTGATCTTAAACAACTTCTTCAGCGTAACAAGATGGAGAAAAGGAAAAGGAAATTCATCGTTCAGTATAAGTTTCTTAAAACAACGGAGGTTGAATCCAAACTCCTTCAACCCCACCAGTAGCATACCACTCACCTGAAGCATCTGCCCAAGCACGAACCCTAGGCACTCTAATATAGTGCAACCGCTCAAGATCATCATCAAACAAACTATCATCAGAAAGAGACTTGGGCCATGGTGTCACACTTTTCCCTGGCAACCCATACAAACCACCATCCAAAGGTGACAAGGCTGAGATGTTGTTCTTACACCCATTCCTGAACTTGCACATTCCACCTTCAAAGGTCCCACACTTGGCAAAGTAGATGGTGCTGCCGGGCAACCCACTTGCGGCGGGGATTGCCGTGGATGTGCCTGCCCCCACCAACAGAAGCTGCCCTTCGAGTTCCTCCGAGGCCGAAGTGAATGCTTTCGCTGACAAGTCCAGGCGGTAAATGCGGCACCAGCCCCCGCCGGAGTCCCCTCTAGTGATGACTAAGACGTTGCCAAGGGACTCCACCAGGTTGATGCTCAAGGGTTGGGACAGAGCTGAGAACATGTTTATCAGATGTTGTAGGGAACCTGTGTTGGGGTCAAAAGAGAAGACCCTCCCCATCCATGACATGCCATATACGTAGAAGAGGCCACCACAGTAGACTGCATCAAGGACGTCCAGTTCGAATGTTGTTGGATGAGTGTAAGTAGCAACTGGGTCCTGGTTTTCCTGGGGATGTACCTTTAGATTCACATACATATGAGGAATAGGTGTTAGTGAGGTTTATTAGTGTTCTTAGTTAATTAAAGATTTAAAATATATATTATGGTTTTATCTGTGACCTCGCAGTAAAAAAAATTGGCAAACTCCTTTCCTAACATACTTGACACCCTCCACCCCCATTGAATTGGCATTCATCCCAACTAGCCAATGATCAGATGATTTTCAACCCCTGATTAAATCATGAAAAAAAAAATGCACTTGAAAAACAATTAATCATTGAGGGCCCTAAGAACAAGGGTAAGGATAGTGCCATTACAGTAGTATTTAGTGACATCATCATACACCATACTCTCATCTACCTACCCCTGTGATTGGAGCATCCAGTAGGGGCAATAGAAATTGGGCATGCCTTAAAAAATAAAACCACCCCATGTTTATCCCTCCTGCTGCTGTTGGGTGGAAGTGGTTGAAAAGTTAGTTGAACTAGTAGGTTCAACTGAAAGCAATGAGTGGAATTACAATGAGAATGAGGGTAATTCTTGGATAGCATATTTCATATTTTTCCATCCCCACCAGGAGAGCTGGCAAAATCCAACCCAACCCGTCAATCCAGCCCAACCGGCCCCTCATAGTACCCGCATAATATATGGGTCAGTCATGGGTCAAGCTTTCATGACCTACATTTAAACGGGCCAACTCATTTAACCCGCTTGACCCGCATAACTTGTTTTTTTTTTTTTCTAGCATAAAGCTGATACTTAATATTTAGTTCTATAGTGTATTCTTTATTTTGATACAATGTTTTTTTTTTATTAAGAAAACTTTATTTTGTTTCTCTGAGGTTTGCTATTCTGTTTCTATAGTCACTATTTAAAAAATTCTATACTATATTCATGGTTTAAATCATTCCTTCTCTGTCTTTTTTCTCAAGTAGGCCTTTTGTTAGCTTACTTAAGAATATTTTTGTGTGCTCTTCTCCCTTAGGAGGATTGTGCATATGAAGAAAATACATTGGATATGACATAAATTAAATTAAATAATCAAGTATGGCAGATTACATGCTAGTTTCCACACTACTTTCTCCTTAAGCCGGCACAAGCCAAAGAGAAGGGCGAATTATGGCATCGTAATCTAGGCCTAAATTTTCAACCCAAGATCGGCTAAGCATGGGTTTGGTTTAAGATCATATAAGAAGCAAACTAATGTTAGGCTTATCATAATCCACACAAAGCTTGGTTCATTTATATCTTATCTCATTTTTACGAATTATTTTATTGGTTTGCACCTAATTTAAACTTTGGGTATAGTTAGAGCTTTCGAGAACTCTTAAGGCATGTTTGGTAACGGGAGAGAAATCCTCTTTTCAGATGATTCCTTGGTGCCATGAAATTAGGCTTTCCTCAATAAGGAATTATGAGGGAGATGATTCATCGCATTCCATGTTCGGTTGGCACAGAGGAATTTGTGATGATTTCTTCAAATCCATATTTGATACGCATATCAAATTCCACCGAAACAGAACTAATGGGAAATATTACCCACTTATTTTTTAGAAAACTTTAGGAAGATTCAATTATACAAAGCAAACAAGAATTACAAGATCTTAACGACACCAAATCAATATAACTCATGACACCAACAAGCATGACTAACAGAACAAAATCATATACAACATCCATTCCCAGGTCTTCTACCGAAAAAAAGAAAAAAGAAAAAGGAAAACATCCATTCCCAAGTCCGGAAGGGCATAACTAAACAGTTTTTGTCAAAGAAAATTGATTTCTAAAAAACTGATATAATATAAGTTAATGCAATCGGATCTATATGGATTCATGTAATGCTCAATACAATGCATAAGATGATGATAATTAATTAGTCTGTAGCATTACTATCCATGATAACTGGGTCACATTACTAGATGGCTTCCAATAATGAGCATGCAATAACCCAAAGCACAAACTCATTCATATCCAAATGTTAAAATACTCTCAAATAATCATCCAAATTTAGGTAAAAGAACCAAGATCCCAAATTCAACCCAAGATCTCTGATGAACAAAAGGCATCAGATTCTGATGATCGTTGCAAATGGAGTTAGGCAACAGAGAGATGGAAATGGGGCTGCAAGAGAGGGGGCTAGATCTCAATGTTGGTTTGGGTGAGATAGAAAATGGGTTTCATAGTGGGGCTCGATTTGGAGATTGTGTGTGTGTTTTTTTTTTTGGGTGGGGGGGGAAGGGTGGGGTTTGGTTTGGTCTTGGGGACGGGTGGGGTTTGGTTTGGTTTTGGGGACCTCTAAGTAGGTAGGGCTGGGTATGGAGAGAGAGAGCTTGGGTTTGGGGAGAGAGATCCAGTAGCTTTGATTTGGGAGAGAGACCTCTGATGGCTCTAGATTTAGGCGAGAGGGGGGTGTCCGGTAGGTTGGATTTGGGCTAGAAAGAGAGGGAGATAGAGATGAACTTGCATCCAAGCCGGAGTAGGCGACGTCACAGAAGGAAGAGGAAGATGAAGAAGGCGATGGAGCAACTACGCTTGGGAAAGAGGTTGTCTCTCACAACTAGGGCTCAGATCGATTGATTTTCTTCGTTGGAGAAAGTGGTTAAAATACCCCTCTTTTAAAATCGATGATTTATCCATTCTGATGGGGAGGTCAGACTGAGGGAATCCCCTCCTTCATAAATTTTCTAAGGGCATGTTTGTGTCACACATTTCCGCAAAAAAAGGGGCGGTTTTCTACAGAAAACCAATTTTTCCTGTGTTTGGTGCAGCACAATTCTGCGGAATCGCATTTCCGCCACGTCATCAATTTCCTTGATACGTTCAGAAATGGAGTTCCCATGGGGGGCCATTGGACTTCCATTTCCGTAGAAAAGTCCCTCCCCACCCCCCCCTCCCCCCCCCCCTATAAGGCTCATTTCCTTGAGGAACCACCATCAAGAGCTTCTGAAACAAAAAATGGGTTCGAAACCCTAGCACATTGATCTCTATCTGCTCCATCTTCCCCATCTATAAATGGCAATATATCTCAATCTTCCTCTCCAGTTTCTTCTCTCCCTTTCCCCCCTCTTTGGGTTCTTCTCTTTGATTGAGATTTGAAAAATGAAAAGGGGGCTTGGTTCATGTGATTGGAGTAGAGACGATGATGGGATCTCGATCTTCCTCTCTAGTTTCTTTTGTCCCTCTCTCCCTCTCTCTGGACTCCTCTCAAATTGAGATTTGAAAAATGGCAAGGGTTTACAACAGAGCTTGGTTCAGGTGATGGTGGAGTTGAGACGGTGGTGGTGGCTTTTGCAGAGGATTGCAATGATAGTGGTGGTGGTGGAGCGAATTAGGTGATGGTGGTGTAGTAGAGGGCTACAACAATGGTGATGATGGTGGAGTAGAGACAGACAGTGATGGTGATGATGGCTGGGTCAATGGCCAGTTTGATGATTATCTATCAGGATCAGGGATTAATTTGGGCCCATTTCAGATGATGATGGATTTGGCGATTAGTTGTGCAGTGGGCATCTATTTTGGTGACGATGATGCCCATAATTGATGAGACAGAGGAGATGATGGATTTGATGATGGGTTGTGTATTGGGTCCAGGAAGCCATGACTGCACCAAACATAATCAAGACCAATTCACTGTGGAAAAGAAAAACTGCACCAAACATGACTTTTTAACTTCCATTGAAACCATTTTCCGTGGTATTCATTTACCAAAGAATTAGCTAATGTGGCAATTTCCTTATTCCATGGAAAAGGCTTGTACACAAACGTGCCCTAAGTCTTCGGGCAGGAAAAAGTGGGGCAAGGAAAAATCACCAAACCTAGGTTTTCATCGCTTTCGAGGAAAACCAGAGAGGATTTCTCTCTGATGATGTTTACCAAACATGCCCTTATTAACAAATTTAGGTTTTGATGCAGGTCTACCCAACCCGCAGTAACCCGCAATGGTTGTGTGAGTTAGTGAGGGTCGGGTTGGATTGACCCACAACGGGTACCAGTTAGGAGTTTCTGACCCGTTAAATAAGCGGGTTGGATTTAGCCCAACCCAACCCATTTTCCACCTCTACCTAAAACAACAAGGAATTGCTATATTTACAAGAATGTAACTCCTTTTCTATCTCCCTCCTTCCTTTTATTTTCTAATATTTGATTTCCTATGTAACTCGTACCGTTAAAAAGTAATTATATGTGTGTTCAAACTAAAGACCCTTTGCTTTTCAAAAAACCAACCTAACCACTACACCACATAGCTATTTCATACAAATGTTTGTCCAAAAATTCTTAAAACTGTTTTTTTTTTTTTTTTTTTTTCTAATCTTAAAACTGCTTTGGAATATTGACTAGTAGTTAGACTTTATCTAGGAGGTAGTTATAAAAGTAACTATATTTATGCTATTGCCCCCTATAGATACTATTGTTATCATTTTTCCATGCTTATGCGTTGTGCTTTAAGCATGGTGGTCAAGCTTTTTATGATAATTATTATGCAATAAAACTAAACCCAAATGAATATATAATATATGAAATTGATCAACAAAAATAATAAGTTATTATAATTTATAAAAAAAATAGCAACATTATTGAAAAAAGACAAACTCGCAATAAGAGTGTGGAGCTAAAGATGAGGGGGAAACTTTCCATGTAACTTATTTGCTATCGTGCATGCTCGCTGAAGGAGAAATGGTGGAGTTTGGATATCTTTCTTTTGTCTATGTGTGTGGCTTTGACTTTAATAAATCATGATGTAAAAGGAATGGAACACTACAATAAACCCCACCTATTAAATTCACAATCATTAAGACAAACATCCTTACTTTCTATAGGATGTCCCCAAGTTTCACCTCAATATGGGTTATTTCCACCGTTAGATTGATTCTCTACATAAAAAAAATACCAAATCCTATGTGCATATTCATTTTCATATTTTTCATGAAACAATTAGTCCAACAGTAGGATTATCTCCGATGGAGATGAGATTTTGGTTGTCCTATGTACCTGAAAAAAGTTTATTTTGAACGGTTGGATTTCAATATTTGGACCCCACCATGGCGTTCCCACCCTTCTAACTTGGGATTTATCAAAATCAAAGCCTTAGACTGAGAGTAAGTTGTAGATTTGTATCTATGGAATGGTTTGACGGCAAGGTTAGCAAAGGGTAACACGTGTCCACTTAATCTCATGTTTCGTGCACTAAAAAAAATTCTTCTTTCTCCTCCTTCAATGTTTCTTCATCTAAGAGATTTGCAGAATCTCGAAACGAAGGAGTGGAGAAGTGAGAAGTCACATCTATATGAGATCCTAAGCTTTATCTCACAATCTACTCACAATCTAAACAACGGATTCTCACAATAATACTAATTCATATCATGTATTATCTCTAATCATTCCTTATGAAAATAAATATAAATATAAATGACTATACACGGGCCATGCGGATCAACCCTAACTTGACCCATTTTTATGCGGGTCAAAAAAACCTAACACATGACCGGCCTATATTTTATGTGCGTTGGGATATACAGGTCATATACAAGTCAGGTTAGGGTCGGGTTGACATGTCTGGTTACGTTTTGCCACCTCTATAATATCGGCTATCACATAATAGTTTGGGCCTGGCTGTTAAGGGTTCTGAATCTGTGTTTCTTTTTTGTGATTCCCTCTGTGCAGCCTCTGAGTTGGGCCAGACTGGGCCCCATCTATGCCACACTTGCATGGGACTCTGCTTTTCTAAAGACCACTTAGCGGTACTGACATCATTGGGCTGCTGTGAGCTTGGTTTGGGCATATGTTATAGGCCTCAACTCTAACATATAATTATGAGGTTTGCAAATAGCCACACATCTGAGCCTAACTTCCAAACTTTTGTTTTTCCAGTGCCTCACTGGCACGGGATGATACGCCTGCTCTCGGGGCATCAGTGTTTTTTCATTCATGTCCTTGTATTGAAACTGTGGTCATCTCATAGCTGTTAATTTCGTTTTGGTCATTATTTCGGTTTAACGTTCGAAGTGGAATATTTCAGTAACTCGAAAATTCGGAAAAAAGATTCCGAGCAACTTTTATAAATAACAAAAAATTAAAAATATATATACATATATATATTATAAAAATATATATAAAATATAAATTATGCATGTTTCTTAATATGAATATTGAGAAAAAAAATTTAAAAAAAAAAAAATTATGCTATAAACTCAAATGGACCGAAATGAGCAACCAAAATTGACGGGAATGGAACGGAACTCAAACCGAAAGTTTTTCCATCCCGCTCCTCATCGATCAAAGGACCGAAACAAGAAATTCCGACCCAACAAAACGGAACGAAATGACATTTACAACTATATATGGGTCATCCCCATTCCCCACTCTCGAATGGACAAGGAGTTCACCGCGAAGGACGGCGGTTGATGACCGGATGAGTCATGCGACAATTAATTACCACGGCCCACGTGACCTGCATGATCCACTGGACATTACAATTATTCATCCATCACATGGGCCGCCCTGCCCTGGAATAGATGAACTACCTTCCAAAAACCTTTAATCACTCTCTCAAAATATCTTTCCCCGACCATGTGGACCATTGACTGATGAGTGATGACTTTGTTTTTCTTCGTGTCACATCCATTAGAAGGCAGCAGATCAGACGAGGATTCATAAAAGAAAAACCTCCTATTTCCCCTCAGGAGTCAGGGCCCAGGACCACCCATGTTGCCATGCTTGAGTCCGCGGGTCCCGGTTACCGCCAGATGTCCCTCAAGTCACATCATGCAAGTGCGTGGGCCCACAACCAGAGAAGGAGCAAGCAACGAACAAGGGAAAAAATATAGAATATAAACTACATGATGTAATGATTGATCGGAGATAAAGATCGACATTGATCAATTGCATCCTTCCGACCAACGTAACTAACACACACTGACATCAGATCCAATGCAGAATCACTTCATTGCCAAAAATCGATCAGATCCGATGATCAATCAGAACACAAATTAAGTTTAAGATCTGATTTTAATATTGCTTTCCAACCCGAGAGTAGTAGACGTACTAGGCTCTGAAAGGGTAACTCGGTTGGTGGGGTACCACCCGGAGATTAAAGATTTGAAACTGCACTGTAGAGAGCTAAAGAGGAGTTTACCTGCTTTCCTCTCTTGGCTCAGGACTAGTCCAGTCCAAAGAATAAGGTCCATGGAGGATCCAAACCCCAAGGCTAAAGTAAGTACTAACTAAAGCAACACCATAGAGGATCCAAATGCCAAAGGCACAAGCTGAAGTTGAAAAGAAAAACCAACTGAATTAAGAAAACCAAAGTGCAGAGCAGAGCAGAGCAGAGCAGAGTAGGAAGCAGTAGGAATTTAGAAAGGCACCTTGAGAATTGTAGTCTGAAGTTGAGCCACTCCTTTGGTCAGCAAAAGAACCACGCAATCTGTGCACTTCGGGACACCCGAACAAACCCCCAAATCAAAGGGCGAGTGCGCGCCAGGAAGATAAAAACGCTCCTTCGTGAACGGATTCAAGAACAAAACCTCCCAACTCTCTTCCTTCCCTTCTCTGCACACGGAAAGCAGCAACCAATCACGCACTGCCGCGTGGCAGACGGACCGGGCGAACTCGGCCGCCTCGATGTCGTAGCACCTCCTCTCTACCGGGTTGAAAAACCTTCGGGTCCTTCCGCCGATCCGGCGCGCCCGCTTCGGTAAACCGGATCCGATGGCCTCGTCGCCGACCATGAGCCAGGGTATGGGTATGGAGCCAAAACCGAATGCCGGCGGCTCGGATTTGAGGATAGAGCGCCACTGGCTGCAGACGGCGGAGAACCGCCGAGTGTCGGGGAACGTCAGCCGCCGGAAAATCTGTTCTAGGATCTCCGGAGGAAGCTCCGACCAGTTTCCATCGCATGTAGTGAGATTTTCGTCGGACATTTTGTTTTGATTTTGGTGAAGTAAGGGGGAAGTAGTGAAAAGGGAGGAGTTAAATAGGGAGGATTGCTACGGTACCGTAGCGTATGCAATACGCTTGAAAGAAAGGGACTTTGGGGATTCCTAGAGGCGACGTTGTTTTACCCATGGCTGAATGCTGCTGATTGAGGGAAGAAATATAAAGATTGGATGATAGTTTTTCTTTTTCTCTTATCTCTTTGTCCTTTTATTTTGGAAATTTCCTTAATACTTACTTGGCGTTGGTCCCACCATTGGTTGAAGTTAGGGCTGTAAATCGTGTCTTTGATAATGAATTTGTGTCACCGATTAACATTAGAATCTCCTCAACTTGTACATGACTCATGAAATAAATGAATTTAAATATTAAACACAAACATAATATGATTGTTTAACGGGGGGTTACACGACACGACTCATATAACCCATTAAATAATTATGTCCATTTCGGATCATGTCAGTTAACACACACTCTTTTGCTTATGAAAGGAGAAAGATATTTTATATGTAGGTTTTAGGATTTTATTTCAAATTTATTGAAAGACCTCTCATGCATTTTATAATTTATATCATTTATCATTTGACGGGTTGTATCAAGTTGTTAATGGATTATCGATTTGATTCGTTAACGGCTTGCTAATTTTGCATATAAATGGGTCCGACCTATTAATGACACAAACTCGTTAATATCGTGTAGGTTCATGTCGTGTTAACGGGGTCATGTGGCATTTTCACAGCCCTAGTTGAAGTTTAACAAATTCCCATGAAATTATTGGTACAACAAATATGTGACGTATTGCAATAAACGAACATGTGATGTATTGCAATAAGTGAGATATCGCATGGCCCTAGACTATTGTATATGAAATAATTTTATAAAAAATATTTAACCTTCGACCATTCTAAGGTAGCATTTGGTTCGCTGTAATGAAGGTCGGAATGGAATGGTCATTCAAACGAAATGAGCATTACCGCGTTTGGTTCGAAAAAAGTGGTGGAATGAACATTACTTCCGAAATCACCGTTCCTTTATGCAGAGGAATGGTAATTGCATTGGGGAGGTAGATGAATGACCATTCCATTCCTTTAAGATTTTTCCATGAGGCGAAAATCCCCTCTAATCACATCAAAACCCTACCCTTCTCCCCATCTCTCTCCATTTTCGTGAAACGAAAACCCTAGGCGGTCTCCATCTCCCTCATCTCCATTTTCCTCTCGACCATTTCTCCTCTCGGTCTCCTCTCCGTTTTCAGTCCAGCAAAGCCCAAGTCCCAGCCACGCTGCTTCCGGTGCTAGGTACACAGTTTCTCCATTGTTCTTCTTCTTCTTCCATTGGTTTTCCCTATTTTTTTTTCTAATAAATCAACTTTTTTGCCATCCATTTGAAGCCACACATGAGAGATCAGACAGCTTGAATTGCATTTTGTCATAATTTTCGTACCATAATCTTCACATGCAGTACTGCATGGTAGACCACGCACTGTCCCTATCTTGTCGGCATGTCATACTCCCTTTTTTTCTTTTTTCTTTGCTTGTCCAAACAATCTCTCTCTTTTCCTATTTTGAAAGGAATCCCTTCATCTTTTTGTTAAAGAGATGAATAATGGATTGTCAGTTCTTTTGTGTGGGGGAATAACAATCAAAGTAACGTGTCTAAACAATTGTATCAATTGTAACAAGTTGAAAAAAAAAAAAAAAAACATGGTCATTTCTAGTGGTTTTTACCAATTCAACAAGTCTCATAAACAAATCCCAAACCACCAAGTGTGTCAACCATACAAGCATAAAGCACACTCCTGCACTGTTTGATGACATCCCTTCACATACATGGTCAAACAGGGAAGGTTGTGGATTACTGATCCGGTACGTAACAACTCTGATGGAATTGCAACTATGCAAACTCTAGGGAAGGGGTTTGAATTGTAGAGGATGAACTATCAAAGCACGTGAAACAATGTACGAAAGAGACTAAATTTCATAGGTAAATAATTATATTTTGAGTAGCTTGAAATAAGAAAGTTTATAAAAATGAAAAATTCTAACAAGGGTATTTTGGCCAATTTTATGTAAATTTTATTCCATTCCGAGCATCATTCCAGCATACCAAGAGCAGGAACAAGAATAAAAATTCTCTTACTAGATTGATTCTTCAGTAAAACCAAACGTTGGAATTGAAATGACAATTCATACCTGATTCCATTCCAGACTCATTTCACTCTCCATTCCAGTGTAAAACCATTCTAGCGAACCAAACGCTACCTAAGAGCATTTAAGAATAGTCAAACTTAGCTCTAGAGTAGTCTGGCCAAACTCAGACTTTACATTTTACACGAGTGCAGCATGAACTTGGCCCGTGGACAGCCTTAGAATTTGAAAGGGGATTCAGACTTGAGTTAGGAGGTCCACGGTACAAATACCTACAGCCCTCGCCAAGCTAGATCGAAATAGAGGCCCAAATATGTATATGTAAAGCAGTTATGCATTTTTACCTAAAAAAGATGCACACCTTCTATGGGAAGTGGGAACCCCAATCCATGACAAGAGTGGGGCGGGCAAACGGACTAGGTAGGTATTGACGTAAATTAAATGTGAATCAATTAAGTGATCTAGCCCTCAACTTAAAATCTATGGATGTAAATGGGTCCCCGATTACCTAGAGGTTCTGACCCATTAAAAATCGGATTTGGATCCTTATTTAGGTCCTGATAAGTAAATGGGTCCGGGTCCGGTTCCACTTTTGTTCAGATCCGTAGACCCGAGACACGACATATTATCTCAATTTTAAAAAATCTCTTCTAAAAACCATATTTTTTTAATACAATTCTTTACCTAGACCCGAACTCGGATCCAAAGCCATCCCATATATGGTTTTGGTTCCGGTTCCAAAGTCAAGAAACCAGCTCCAAAACGGTTCTAGTTTCGGATCCGGATCCGGTTCCACCTTCTCCTTAAACAGTTCCGATTCTAGGTCCACCACGGACTTGGACCGGAACCAACCCGTTTACAACCCTATTGAAAGCCCTTAATCAAATGTCATGCTAATTTATTATCATCGAATCAAATGGTCTATAATGAATGGATTGGGTCAAATTAGGTGAGTGCCAATTTAATATACATTGGATACTTACACGACATCAATAAAATTAACACAAGCAATGAGAGGCAATTTACAGAACTTGATTCTGTAATCCATCGTCATGGAATAGCGGTAAAACTTAGGTTTAAGGGTCCCCACTATGTAAATCATACCGATGGAATTATATTCCAATTTATAGAACAGACTAATGCCTACATCTGATCTGAATATGAGCCTCAAGACTCAGTGTCAGGAGCTCACGAGCAAGGGCGTTGCTATAAAATATACTAAAAATAGGCTGTTCTTTTTTATATGAGGATTTAACCGGAAAAAACACTTAATGCGGACGTGTTACGCAATGAAACACTTTAGCCATTGGTGCACCAATTAGAGCAATTGGGCCCGATTTTCATTTTTTTTACCAATTTGTCACATCGATGGCGCCGACCTTATTCAAATAAGGTTGGCGTCAACCTTATTTACACTGAATAAGGTCGGTGATGACCCTGTCCGCGAACTCTAACCTTATCTTTTGTAAATTAAGGTCATCACCGACGCAGGTTTCTATTTTTTTTACCAAAGTTGTAGCTTTTCAAAAAAGCTTGCGGTAAAATTTCCAAGTATGGGTCGGCGATGACCTAACCTTTTATAAAATAAGGTCATCACCAACGCAGGTTTTTCTTTTTTTTTTTTACCAAAAATTGTAACTTTTCAAAGAGGAGGAGCGAGAAGAAGAAGAATAAGAAAGGGTCATTGAGTCGATTTCGTCTTCGCTTCTTTTTTCGAGTTCCGGTTTGGATGAATCCATGGAGAATGCAGAAGGCTGCTCTATCCTAATGGGTTTAGGAATGAATGAAAAATCGTCTGGGTCTCTGTTTTTGGATGAGGGGTTTGGCTCTGTTGGTGGGGGTGGTGGGATTTGTGGGGGAAGAGGAAGGGAGGAGGCTCTGGTGGTGGAGATGGGGATGGTGGGTCTGAATTTTCGGACTCAAATCGTGGAAACAATAGCACAGATGCTTATTACCAAAAGATGATTGAGGCAGATCCTGGAAATGCGCTTCTTCTTTCGAATCATTCCATCTTCTTGAAAGAGGTAGGCAGAAAGACATCAATCTAGTTTGCATTTCAGTGAAAAATCACTACTTTGGATTTAAATCTTGTTTGTTTCTAAAGAAAAATTCATTTTTTTCTCTTCTATCTTGGAAGAAAACTCAAATCTTTCTGCTATTTTTATGGGCTAATAGGTTCGAGGAGATCTTTCTAAAGTGGAAGAGTACTGTGGTCGTGTAGTTTTGGCAAATCCAGGAGATGAGAATGTTCTGTCTCTCTATGCTGATTTGATATTGCAGACGCAAAAGGATGCGGAGAGGGCAGAAAGCTATTTCGATCAAGCTATCAAAGTTGCCCCGGATGACTGGTAGGAAAGCTCTCTCCTTTGGAGAATGTCATTTCTAATGGACTTTTTGGTTGAATGGACGTGCGAATTTGAATCCTGTGGATGGCGAGTTCGAGATGACCCATGTGAGGATTTCTGTGGATGGGCGTGCGATGTTGAATCCTCCCGTGCCAAACGAGTACTTTGGAAATCCGGTGTTGTGGGCATTCCCTCGAGCCAAGGTGAAGGACCTTTTGCAGGAACCTCTACACTTCGCAGCCAAGCTCATACACGATGCAGTCTCCAATGTCAATGGTGACTACTTCAATTCGTTTATCGACTTTGCGAGCAAGGAAGAGGAGGTGAAGGATCTGGTGCCTACAGCTGCAGACAAGTTGGTATTGTGTTCGAACGTGGACGTAGAAAAATACAGTTGTCATCATGTTTCGCAGCTACACGATACTGAAGGAAGGCGGCCTTTGCATTTTTTGTGAAGTGGGACGAATGAAGCTCGAAATCGGGCTATATAGAGTTCGCGGACAGGGTCATCGCCGACCTTATTCAGTGTAAATAAGGTCGGCGTCGACGATGTGACAAATTGGTAAAAAAAAAATGAAAATTGGGCCCAATTGCTTTAATTGGTGCACCAATGGCTAAAGTATTTCATTGCGTAATACGTCCGTATTAAGTGTTTTTTCCGGTTAAATCCTCTTTTTATATTTTTCTTTTTCTTTATTTAAGCACTGTCCTTGATAAAGCTGTTCGAGCCAACCAATGGACTTTCTCTGACTTTTACCGACATAGTTCAAAGTTCTTGTGCCTTGTTGGGAGTTATTCTATATTTTCTTCCGTTGTGACCAAGGAATCCAATCTGGTGGATATATTTTTTTAATCTCTTCCATTGTTTAGGCCTGCCGGGTTTCACACTTGGATCGAGACCACCGATAGTTATGTCGAAAGGCGCAAGCCTGATCCCATGCCAGCTAAGTTTAACAGGTCATTTGAGTTGATCAGTAAAAGTAAATCATATATATTACTTCTTTTCGGTGTCAATCAGCTAATGTCTTCTTGCATTCTTGCATCCATCTGAGATTAGTTGTATTTTGTGTTCTTATCTTCTTAAAAAAGGACTTTGATGTCTCTTACCATCTGAATTAGATTGATGAAAGTTTAGTGGCCCATTTGATGATGACCATTTGCTTGGTGATGGAAGCATGATGACTCATGCCTCAAAGTGGCGGAGTTTGGATTTTCTTTTGAAAGGCAAAAGATTTCTCTTAGCTAGAAATTTGAAATCTTCTCTTTCTCTCTCTTTTTTTTTTTTTTTTTTGCAGTTAACATGAATTAATTAGTAATATTTTATGAAAATTTTAAAGTCATGTATTTAATCCAATTTAACTCTTAAATTAACTAGTAGATAAATTCCAAAAATAGTAAACTTGCATTGCTATCCACATCCAACAAGGTTTAGTAATTGCCCCAGAAGACTAGAGAATAATTGCAAGTTATATGATTTTAGCAAATTTACCTGTGAGTACATTATTATAATTACATAAAAATAGCCAGATTAAATAGCTTCATTGAATGTCATAATATGAGTTTTATAATCACATCTGATTTGCATTTTAATTGTCAATCCGAATAAATGCATAAACGGGTGGCATTAGTATCATCGTTAAATATAGCATTTTATAATGCATGAGATTGTGTTAGTTAAAAGATGATTTTACAAAAAAAAAAAAAAAAACACTTTAGATGCGCCCTAATCCAGTTTTCCCGCCAAGATTTTTTTTACCTAATTTCTGAAGAAAATTGCCGGGAAGACCGATTTGGTAGGAGGGAAACTAAAATGACTTTTTTGATCTAGGGTGTATCTAAAGTGTTTTTTCTTTTTTTTTTTTTAAAGATCCTCTAGTTAAAAATTTGAGAAAATCTCATCAATGAGGAGAGGAATCCATTTGAGCGGCTCGTATTTTTATTAAGTGGACTGCTTTATGGGTTCCACTCCATACACTCACGTGAACTATGTGAGATATTACTTGTGATATCTGGATTTTCCTAATAAGTAGCTAGATAGAGAAGGAAGAAATAAAAATGATTGAAAC
This sequence comes from Umbellularia californica, assembly GCA_028538565.1. Taxonomy (NCBI): domain Eukaryota; kingdom Viridiplantae; phylum Streptophyta; class Magnoliopsida; order Laurales; family Lauraceae; genus Umbellularia; species Umbellularia californica. Next base: position 107,100,199 of record JAPQWN010000001.1, read on the forward strand.
CATATAATTAAAATGAAAATGGTAATTGGGTTGCTTTGATAAGTTATCTTTTGGATAAAATTAAGTAAATGACAAAACATCCTTAATGTATTTTGAAAGTATGTTTTTTATTAAGAGAAAAACAAATTGCTGAGGGGGCAGATAAGAAAGAGAAAAAGTCTAAGAGGAGCAAAAATGATAAGATCAAAATAGGGATGGAACCTTTCATATCCTTTTCGCCTATATTAAAGAAAATCTAAAAGTTGACGATGGGGCGACTCTTTGTGGTCATTATTACATCTTATATTTTACAAAAGCTGGATATAATAATATAATATGATGTATTGTTTAATATGCTTATGTAAACTTCCTATAATATATATTTAATCCATGCAACACCCTTCAACAGAATTCATATAATAATAACATTTTTTTTTAAAGAGGGTGGTCATTTTCATGTGAGAACGAATATGGAACAACTGCTGAATAAGATGGATGAAGGAAACCATCATCCTGTTGAAAATGACATAAGACTTATTAAAATTTTAAGAAGCCCATTGTTACTTTACATGGCGTGCTTTGTGGGAGCACTCTGTTTTTCTTTAATGATTTGAAAGGAAAAACCGTCAAATACGTATGCTACACATTCAATTGATGGGAATAATCAACAGGCTTAATACAACTTAGAATAAATAAATAAATAAAATGACATCCACGGGTCAATGATAAGAACATGGTTTGGATTATCCATGGAGACGAATCTTCCACCGTAGATAAAGCTCCTAAGGAGGCTTCTATTGGCACCGTGGTTTAACCCCCCCTCCCCTAAAAAAAAATTCTCTCCTCCTTTATCTTCTCTCACTCTCCTTAACCTTAATCTTTTCAACTCTAGACTTTATGCTGTAATGATTATGTAGTCTTATTGCAAACCTCTGTCGTTATGATGACAACTGATGGAGGTATGGCCCAATGGGCCCACCTGCTAGAAATAAAAGTCAGTATTAATGGGTGTGAATAGGGCTGAGTCTAACTCGAATCTGGCCCGGATACCGGTCCCTACCTGCTGATCTAGACTTGAGCCCACAGATATGAGTTCAAAAGCAAGAAAATGGACCGGATTCGGAGAAGGCAGAAGAGTTGTCAAAATCGACTCATATTCCATTAAAAGTCAAACTTGGCTCTAGAGTCCAGCAAAACTGAGATTCTCATTTGTACGAGTGTGGCCCGAACTCAGGTATTAAAATCAGTTATTTATTATATATTATAGACATAGGATTCGATTTCAAAATTGAGCTCTAATTTTATAATTGATTGTAAAATTGAAGCTCAATTTCGATTTCAATTTTAATTTGAGGAGATATTTTAGGAATTTGAGAGAAATTTTTTATTTTAGTCATCTAAATATAGAGTCCAACACATTCAACAAATCTATCTACATATTAGACATTTAGATGAAGAAGATTTCTCATGTGGTCTAATTTTTTTTTTCTTACCTATAAGGATACACGTTGCATAGATCTATGGTCACAAATTATAAATCTATGGTTATAGATCTATGGTTAAATAATTAATTTTAAATTAATTATTTAAAATTATTAATTATTTTTTAATATTATAAATTATATTGCCCGCAATAAGCACGGGCGTGTTTGGTTAGTTATTATATATTATAGACGCAGGCATTGATTTCAAAATTGGAGTCCGATTTCGCAATTGATTGATAAATTGGACCTAAATTTCAATTTTAATTGCAAAATTAGAACTCCAATTTCAATTTCAATTTTTATTGTTACCAAAAATACTTAAACACTTACCACAATGACAGGTATTTAATGAAAAACTCTTATGAATCTTCCCCTTATCCATCTCTTCCTACTCTTCTCTACTCCAGCCCATAAAATCTTGGTGAGAGGGGTGAATTCCTAATATCTAGGTCCCTAAAATATAATCTTCTCCACTATCTCTAATCTTCCTTCTCCTCAATTAAAGCACCATCTTGTACGATCATCTCCACCCTTTCTTCTTTAAAGATGCATTCCTAATCTCTTTCTCTTTCATTTCCATCATTTTTATGCATTTATTTTGTTCCACTTAGATATCAATGGTGATTAGATCATGGGCACTATATTTATTATCTTCCATATCATAGGCAAGATTTAAGGTAAATTATTTTCTTCACTCCCATCTTTTTTATGTATTTATTTTGTTCCATTTCCATATCAATGGTGATTGGATCTTGGGCACTACATTGATGATCTTCCAAATCATGGCCAATGGGCACTATATTAATTTATTGAACTTCTACAGAAAAAAAAAAATTGTTCAAGTGCTCTCTTTTTTCACTGATTTGGGTCCATATTTTTTCACAGCTAATAATATAGATAGTCGCCAATGCCTCAGTAGTTTTTCTCCAGTTGTTTAATTATTATTTTATTTTAGAGCCAGGGATTAGCATGGGGCCTTTCTTGCTAGTTAATATATATTATAGATGTGGGATTTGAGGGCTAGTCAACGGGCCGGGCCTGGGCTTGGGTTGTCCAATCCCGTCCCGAAAATGGGACGGGCCTGCCAGGTGTTGCCCAATCCCAGTCCTAAATTGAACGGGCCTACATTTAATCCCGTCCCGTACGGGCCTGGGCCGGGCTTGGGATTAGCCCAATCTTGGAGATAAGCAAAACATTTTCTAATTGGGACCATTATGTTTGTAAGCAAAACTCATTCTATACTTCAGTAGTTTGTAATATTCTATGGGTCCTTCATATGGACTTTTCTATATTCACGTTAGCTGTAATGGTATATGGTTGCCACATTTGGGAAATTTTTTAGGGATCGTCCTACAAGCATTCTGCATCATAAACTCAAGGCCTTGGTGGTAAACACCCTCTTCGGGACACTTGAACAGAGAGATAGTATAGTTAGGACCTTCAGGTGTTCTTGAGTTGATGCCTCAAGCAGCTATTTTATACCAAGAAAAATATCATCTATCATAATATACTTTGCTTTTGATGATCCTAATCCTTTAATCTAACGATTCTTTCTCATTCAACGATTGTTGTCCTGTAACATCAGCACCCTCCATGGATGAGAGATTTAGATCACAATGCTAGTTCAGTATTATTTTCCTCTCAATTGGATGCAGGAAATGGTGTTTATCAACCATATATGTTAATTGGTAGCTTATGTGATCATCATTTAAGATCTGAGTTGGTTGATTGGATCGAAAAATACTTACATGCTTGAGGTGGATAAAGAATGATGCCTTTGAAAAAGAAGGTATTAGCATGTGAGCCACAATGGAGGCTCCGCTCTATTGACCATATACCAGTGAACCCCATAATTTGGACACAAGAGCCGTTGAGGCTCCGCTCTATTGACCATATACCAGTGAGCCCCATAATTGTTCCTCAATATTCTCCTCCTTCCCTATTGTTTTTTTGTAAGAACGACCCTTAGAGCTGTTCCTCAATATATATAAATTATTGTTAAAGGACTTTGTAGCGGGCCGGGCCGGGCCTGAATGGGCTGGGTTGTTTCTACCCAGTCTCAGTCCCATTTTGGCCGGGTTTTAAAATGTTTTGTCCAAACCCAGTCCCATTGGGCTGAAATTTTTTTAAAAGCCATGTATTTTCAGGCTTGGGATGGGCCGGGCCGGGCTTTTTACCCGTTTCATCCCATCCCATTGACAGGCCTAGAAATTGAGTTCCAATTTCGCAATTGATTGAGAAATTTGCTTCCAATTTTGAAATTTATTTGATCAATTAGATTATGTTAGTCAATTCAAAGAGTCCCATCTAAAAAGAAGTTTCGTTTGAAAGAGTTACATCAAATATGAGAGATTCTACCTTATCAAGTTAATGTAAGAAAAGTTTCAATTCAAATCAAATTATATCTCCCTTTACATTTAAACATCCTAATATTTAGTACAAAATATCTCATCAACCTCTTTCTTAAATTTGTTCCATTAAATCAAATCCCCATCGCTTCATTATATCTAATCTAAGTAAACAACCCAATGACGGGTTTGCAAAGATCCTTTTGGATCTTGATCGGAAGATGCATGGCAAAACTTCTATGGAGTGGCACCATTGGAAACTTGCAATGAAAGTATGCCCATCTGTAGGAATTGAAGTTCGGTAATTAGATCGATTAAGATTTTCAGAAATTGAAGTTCGGTAATTAAGTTTGGGGTAATTTATTTCTATCTAAATCATCTTTTATTTCTAATTAGATTAGGGTTGAAAATGGAATTTACTCCTTTTAATCATCATTACAACTCAAAAACTAGCATATACGTACACATACAGTTTTGAATGCATTAATTAACGAGCTAGCTTTTTATTGCTAGATAAGGATCGATCTGCTTTTTTTTTTTTTTTTTTTTCCATTTGTAGTAGTTATTTGTAATCGTTTATTTTTCTGGACTGATTTGTAGGCTATTTGGAAAGTATTTAAGGTTTTTCTCTTTTTTTACTAATTTCTTTGTAGATTTTCCTGTCAAGTCCATGCTTTTACGTTAATGGATTTACAAATAGGGTTGTGTTACTACGTGCATAGTTTTTGTGAGAGCAATTGTAAGAACTCTATATGAGTAAAATTTGTCTAAAGTAATCTAAGATGATTACTGCCCGTTATAATTAAAAAGGCTCAAGCTCAAGAGAAAACCGGTCGATCTGATAAACAAATAAAAATTATTTAAATCCAATTGCAAACTCCATATTCAATCCTTTTCTTTCTTTCTTTTGTTCTTTTTTCTTAAAATAAGAATCATTTTCAGATATTTTCTATTCTATATCTTAATCAGATTAGATAAATTATATATTTGTAATAGCTATTTTTAATTGGTTTAGGAAAATAAAAATCACATTTCAATTGTTAGTAGACTTTATAAGTAAGAAACTTTCTTCATGAATAAAAAAATTATATATAAAGGAGAATAAATAAAATTTTAAATCAAAATAAATTCTTAATAAACTAAAACTTTAAAAATTCATTTATTTTGTACATACTAATTAAACTTAATTTTCAATTTATGTTAGTTTTATATATTTTTAAATATTGATTGCGAAATTGGAGCTCAATTGGGATTTCAATGTTGTTCCAATTCAGATTTCATAAATAGATTTTAGGGATTTTTTTATCCCACATTGGTTCCATTTCTCCTTTGGCAAGTACATGTTTCCATTCCATTCTTCCTCTTTGAGTCCATTTGGGATTTCTTTTGTGCATTTCTAAAGGAGCCTCAGGGGAGTTGGACTGTTTAGCAAGCTTTCCAGTTCAAACTTAAGCCTCTATGCTTACAAAATTGATTTTATCCAGAAATTTGAATTTTAAACAAGGGCACTCTCTAAGAAACTTTCCACATAATGCACATTCTTTCAATGGATAACTTTGCATCCCTTCGATGATAGTTTTGTATTATTATTTTTTCCGCATTTGATGGGTTCTTTTAGTTTCCGTGGTGATAGATTTTTATTAATTTAATTTATTTTTATTTAAAATTTTGATTTTTAGTCATTGAGTTTCTATGGGTTTATTTGTTTCTTCTAAGCCATTTTTATTATTGGATTGTCTATGGGCTTTTATTTTCATGTTGCATTTTTGTGGTGTTTTCTTTGTTATTATTATAGATTTTAATTTTGATTGCAATTTTGTACTATCTCAACATAATTTAGAATAAATATTATTTAATGATTTTATTATTTTTAATATTATAAATTATATTGCCCGTGCTAAGTGCAGATATGTTTTGCTAGTTTACTATTAAAGCAAAAGTAATGTAAAGTATCAATTTTTTCAAATAAGGGGTCACATCCTGTCACGACCCGGGCCCGAGGTAAGCGTAATCGGGAGCTAAACCCGGATCGCGATGTCTTCATACTTACTCTCGCAAATCCTGAATTAACCGAAGTTAAGCCAAAACTCACAAGGGATCTAGCCTGCATACCTGTCAAATGTACATTTTTGCGGAAATACATATATACATTGACAACAAGTAACTTTACATTAAAAGTAAAGTTTACATATACAAAATTATAGTCCAAAAAGTCCACCGCTGCATATTCAAAATACAATGCAGGGGACATCTAATTACATCTCAAAATAACATACAAAAGTATCTATCAAAATAATTCCCAAAATAAATCCAAAATATTCAAAACCATCGCCTTCCAAACTATGCCCACTCCTCTAATTCTCCTGGAGGAATCGAATGGGCTTCCTCCGCAGACGGCGCTGCCTCTGCAAGGCCGGCACAGGCAACTAGGCCTGTAATGCCATCAATAACATTATGAACACGACGGTTTCAGCAATGTATAAACAGATCTATGACAATTCACGCTGAACATATTCATCTCTCAATGCAATAACTCTAGACAATTAAATCTAGAACAGTATAAAAACATGTACAGTGTAGCTAATCAATAATCAATTACTAATTTCAACTATAATAGTAGTATTATCATCATCACTCAATTCAGTTTCTTCCCAAGGGAAGTGTTAGTCAGTTCATTTCATTCAGTATTCATTCATTTCGTTTATTTCGTTCAATTCATTCATTTCATTGAGTATTCATCAAGTGGCTTATGGGACTATTCAGTCCAATGTATTTTACTTTTCATTACATGGCTTATCAAGTCATTGACTTTTCAGTCTAGGTGTGGGATCTACCAGTGTCTTGATCAGATATCACTGGCATCACCACGGAGCTTCGGAACACCCCAATCATCTGCTGCAGCAGGATTATTCATTAGTTCATTGCATTTATTCATTACATTGTTATCTTTAGTAACTGTTCATTATTTCATTGTATCATTAATCATTACATTGTAATTAGTCAATGTTATTCCATATGAGTTAGAATTCCCTATCTATTTCCGTTCCTACACAACTTTCGTTCACATCTAGACCAATAATTCGGTGAGAATATTGGTCACCAAATGCACGTGTTATTCTTGATGGACATCACATTTATATGCTTAATGTGTGCGTTTGGTTCCCAAAATTTTCACCCACAATTTCAAAATAATATTTGGCCAGTCTCAGGTCCACTGGCGGTTAGCCGGAACTCGACCGGCAGCTAGCCGAAATCTGCTCGGCGGTTAGCCGGAATGTAGCTGGCGGCTAGCCGAAATTTCAATTTCGGCTAACTGCCATTTCACGGTTAGCTTACGATCAGTTTTCCAGAAGTTGACATTTTTGACAGAAATCCCGACTCAATTTCGGTTACCTTACGATTACCTTGCGGTTAGCCGAAATTAGCGGTTAGCTTTCCAGAAGCTCGCCCATTTTACAAATTTCGACGGTTGGCTCCACAGTTAGCCTCGCGGCTAGCCGAAATTCGCCCAGAATGACATTTTCGAGCTTCAGAACTTCTGAAGCAAATCTTTGGATTTGAGTTCCTAGAACTCAAACCTCTTTAATACCTTATGGAATCTAAGAAACTACATACATTAGGACAATCATTGACTCATTTCCATTCAATCCATGACCATCTCCATTCTACAACAAGGAATGGGTTGAGAACCCATTTCCTACAATCCAAGAAAACTTATAATCTAGCATTTCTATCATAAATAGACATTTATACTTGCCTCTAATGAAGATTGATTGACAGAACTCCTTGTTTTGTTTGGGCTTGTGAAGGAACTTATTGATTTGAGTGTCTTTCTTCAAGAGAACTCCAATAAAGTCCAAGAAGAAGGTGAAGAAGGTGGAGAAGATGAAGTGCTCCTCGCTTGAATCACTTCAATCCCGTTTTCGTGCTCGGTGGAGTTGAAACGGAAGAAAGAAGAAGAAAAGGAAGAAAGGGATGAGCCTAGGGTTTGTCTTCAACGGAAGGGAGTAGAATGAACTCCAAGGAGCTCATCTCACTTATATAAGTTCCTATTTTTGCACTTAAACCCTCTACTCTTCTCTTATTCTCAATTCAAGTCAAACGAATGGTCAATTGACCGGATTCTCGACAAACAACTTCGAGTCTATTACGAAAGTTGACGTACTCGTCGAGATACACGCGTTGGTATCAAGAGTTTCCGTATTCGACAAAATACGTATAAATCCGTATTTACGAAAACTGTCTTGTTTTCTTAGTTTAGACTTAAAACTCATTCAATTCACTTAATCTCCTTATTATCACTTCATTACATTCATTTGTGACTAGTCTCATTGAGCTTAGTTATTAATTACCATTAATCTAGTTAAATACGATTAACTAGCTTTAATTTCAATTAATTAGAGTTAATCTTGATTAACTCAGGTCGGGGCCTTACACATCCGAAGTATACATCTTCAAAATTCTCTTATTCGTTTGAAAAAAAAAAAGAGTAAACAAAAACCTCATTTATCCACTAAATGACAAAAATTCACCAACTTTTTATATAAAAAGTAAAAAAAAAAACTCCTTATTAATCCACTAAAGACAAAATACCATCATAACCCCTTTATATATTATATTCTTTTGATTTGATGCTTTTCTTTAAATTTATTTTACAATAAAATTACCAAACAGGTAGGGCCTATTTCTTTACATGTCTGGAGGCTGTATCGGAATTCCAAATGCTAGAATTTTGAAATGCCATTGAATTATATGATTTCTAAATTTTACATGTCATTCTCATCTAAATTCTTGCCTAAGAATTTCTAAGTTCTCGAATTCTATAAATTTCCTATTTCATTGCTACATAAATTCTTAACTGAAATTACACATTTTATGCATTGTAGTACATGGGACCCACCTTTTGTAGTTGTGAACTTTGAATCCAACTATAAGAATTACAATGTGGACCCACCTCAGGTATATGGTACATGGGCCCATCTTTTAGAAACGACAGCAAGGAATCAAACTTTAGAAATTTGAACATGGACCAATCTTGATAAGAATTACATGAGCCCAATTCTTATAATTGTAAATACAGGACCCACTTATTTGTTGGAAGGAGGGTTTCCATATTTTGTGATTTATTATGATATAAGTAAATTTGTATGATTCTATTTACCAAATACTAGTTATATAATCCTTTATCACTACAAGAAAGATATGGGCATATGTGATGGGATTGGACAAATGATAGGTTTGCCATATTATCCAATCCAAGTGACTAGGGATGGCAACGGGGCGGATCGGGGACGGAATTAGGGTTCCCCGCCCCGCTCCGCCCCTCTTTTACCCCGCCCCGAATTTGTCCCGCCCCGCCCCGCCTTTCTGGGTAATTGATATGCCCCGTCCCCGCCCCGCCATACCCCGATTGTCTTGCTCTATGACGGTCACTAATATATGATACCAAATTTCACGCTTTTTGGGTTATGGTCAGGCCGAATTTAAAGGTTAAAAACTCTAAAATATATAAATGCTTGTGACTGAATATGGATTTATTCACACTGCTCATATGTGATGCTTACATTTAAATTATTGGCATTGGATATAGATGTGAGGGCCCCCACCAAATCTCTCATAGCAATGTGAGAGATACTTTCAGAGGAGCAGAGTAGAGGGCCCTCATATTTAAGTTGTTGTCGCCATTGGATATGAGAGCCTCCACCTTATCTATCTCTCATAGTAAGGTAGGAGCATCTCCCACATATATATATATATATATATATATATATATATATATATATAAACATAGAGCATGACTCTTTTAAGATGCATTTTAGCTTATCCTAAGCTGGAATAGTGCTGGTCCCAATTTAAGTTGTTGTTGGCATTGGATATGAGAGTCTCCACCTTATCTATCTCTTATAGTAAGGTAGGAGCATCTCCCATATATATATAAATATAAACATAGAGCATGACTCTTTTAAGATGCATTTTAGCTTATCCTAAGCTGGAATAGTGCTGGTCTCATAAATCAATCTTGATTATATCTGTTTTTTGTATGATGGAATTGAAAAATCCAGTTCTGATTGAATTTATCTTGATTTTAGAAACGATCATTATAAAAAAAAACAGCATAATCAACTTTGATTTTATGGGACTAGCCTTGTTTCAGCTTAAGATAAGCTACACTGTAACTTAGGAGAGCTGGCCCCATATATATATATATATATATATATATATATATATATATATGGATCTTCAAGTGCATCCATCCCTCACCATTTTTAGTAAGGGACACCCATTTTGGGGAAGTTTCAAGTATAAAAGGTGTACTTTGTACCTCCCTTTTGTACTTGAAATTTCTCCAAAAAGAGTGTTCCTCACAAAAAATGGTGAGGGATGGATGCACTTGAATATTTTCCATATATATATATCACCCAAATCAAAATCCGCCTGAATCAATGAAACCACTACCAAATTCGCTTCTAATAGGAACCGGTTGGGGGCGGGTCCCAACTTAGACCAGACCCATTGCCATCCCTCGAGGGAATAGGTAGATTTGGAGGTAAATTAGGGATGGACGCCATATGAATCAATTAAATGTTCCTCCGGTGGTCTTTTTAGAACAATCGAATACCCTATCATCCATTGCCGGCCCGAATAAGGTATTCAAGTCAAACGTCTGGTGCTATGTCTCTTCCTTTCTGTGCGACGGTCCAAATCAGGTGCCCTCCAAGCGCTCTCTTCTCCCGTTCTCAATCTCTCTCTCGCATCTCAGTTTGTCTCTCAATTTCTAAATCTATGTCTCTCAATCGATCTGTTCTCCCCTCAATCTGAGTATCTCACACTTAATTTCTAAATCTCTCAATATTTCTCTTAATCCCCCTTTCTCGGTCGGACTCTTTCAATCGACCAATCTTCCTCTTGGTCTCTCTGTCTCAACCTTTCAGTGTCTCTCACTCTCTCTTTCTTTTTCTCTCAATCAAACTCTATCGCTCTCTATTTTGCTAAAAATGCTGAAGAGAGTCTACAAACCAAATACAACAGAAACAGAAAAGAAGGAAAAAAAAGAAGATAAAACTAGAGACCAACAAGAGACTATCCCACCTACTGAAACTGCTCATGCAGTCTCAAAATCAGAAAAGTTGACAGATTTTACTGTGATGGTATAAGGGTCACGCAGGATTAATCGGAAGATATACAAATTTCTAGCTTCCACGGCACACATTCCAAATGATGATGGCCCTAAAAGTAACCTTTTCACACTGTTAGCTTTCCAAAACTAGTAATTTGAGGATATGAAAGAAGGTGCGTAGGATTGGATTATATTGGAAGAGAAAAATTTTGACCAAATTATTTTGGTGAATGGGCATTTTGGTCAATGAATCGGACGATTGCCTCTCCTTCACGTCAAAAAGTATTTACATCTCTCACTCGTCGATCTTTCACTCCCTCGTTTTGATGTTCTGCGCATGAAGGTTTAGAAGTAGAGTAGAGCCTTGGACAGTACAGTAGTCATCTTCTCCCAATGGCCGCCATCTCCATCACCGTCACCACCCATAAATCGGCCAATTCCGCTACGAATCAACCCTCCCAGAACACCCATTTGCCCTTACAGGTATGCGATGACTCGGCTTTTGCTCTGATCGGGTGTGTTTACTTTGTCTTGGATAATGGGTGTTTTGCTCTTCATGGAAGTATGTAAAATCCTCTTTTGCTTTTTCTTTGATTCGATTTGTATATATACGTATCTCTTGTGGCTACAATGATCTAATAAGGGTGAAAGAATAGCCCATCAAAGGATTCTAATGGTATCTTGTTTGGTGTGTCAATTATATTCATGGAATGTAATCCTTACATCTTCAGTTCTATTTTCTAGGCAAATGACAAGACTATTGGCAAGATGAAGGAATAACTGAAGAAATGCCTTCATGTTGGCAGGTGTTTAAATCTTTTCATCCCTTTGATCTTGTGGTGTATAGGTATTTCTATCTCTTCATATATCTCATTTTGCAGTGCATGTCCTTGAGAGAAATATTTTGCAATTCATAGAACCACTTGTATGTAAATAGTACATCAGTAAAGGCCCTGTCCTTGTACCTTATCACAAGGGTGGAAAGAGGTTGCATATTGGTTTTTCGGTTACACTACTTAGCAATTACTGGCAGTACTAGTTGCAGGAATTCACTGAAAATCTGGTCGCAAGACATCAATCTGTTGTGAATCATTTAAACTCTATGAGGGTATGATCCATGTTATTTTTTTTTTTTAAATGGTAGTTTTTCGAGTGCTGGTTGTTTTTCAGAGTTTTTTTTTTAAATTTCACCACGCGTTGTCTATAAACTACAATGGTTTGCCAAATGAAATTTAAACTTTTATATGTAGGACTGTAAAATGGAAAAAAGCTTTCCTGCTGAGAAAAGTGTGCTTTAGCATAATAGCAAACTGTCTTTATTCTAAATTGTCGTTGATGTTGTTCAATCCATGAGTCATTGCAAAATTGAACAGCACATGTGTGTAATCCGCACTGTTTGAGATTCGAATAAAAAAATCGAGTCAAAACATGTGGAGTCAAAGCCTATGGTAGGCTCCATATATACAGTGCTTGGGTTTTTCTCCTTACTTCAGAACAAGTCATGAGTAGTGAGTTTTCACTCCACAAATAATTTATATTTCAAAATAAATCAAAAGAACTTAAAAATCTTATTCCTAGAATGCATGCATAGACACATGAAATAAGGGTGAGATTCACCTGTGATCTCCATAGCACTGTAACACTCACCAACCTCTCCTCATTTGCACTCTCACCAGACCCAATTTTACACTCATTTGGTCTGAAACTATTGTTGGATTTGGCCTTGAAAAGTCCTTTTCTTTTCCCACCCTCAATCTACAGGCCTCGATATCTCCACCATTTGATCTCCTATTAGGCTGATCTTTGGACTACCCCCTTACTAGTGAAGGAATATCCCAAAATCCTTCCAAGTTTTTTTTCCCCTTTTCTCTCTCAATTCTACTCACAATAGTCTTCTGCTCCAAAGAATCACGACATAATTAATTGGAATTACTACCAGATATGAGGAAGTTTCTAATTGATACAACCCTATGCTATTTTCCAATACTCGGGTCACATGTAGGGTCCATCAGCAGTCAATCTCTACCACAGAAAGATAAATTCATCAAATTGTTTAAATTTGAACACTTTGACTCAATTTACGTTATCCGTGACCAATATGGTCTTTTATGGTTCTCTGGGTGTTCATCTTCTTATCTCGTGACTATGTATTCGCAAATTCGCCAATAATAATAACCTAGAATTACACAAAACTCTCGTGTGAAGCCATGTAACACACGATCAATTGCAATATCAATCGAAAAAAAAAAAGAGTACATCTTTATGAATCTGAGGGTATTCTAACCAGCAAATGTTGACATTCATTTTATTCAATTCACAGCAATCCTAGTATCAATCCATTGTCCAACATTCATATTTTTCAATTTCGCACCAATCCTAGTATCGGTTCTCCAACATTCAAACTCCACACTCAACAATACATGCAATAATTATTAATCAGTGCTCATGACTTTCTGTCACGACCCAGGCCCGAAATTGGGGCTAATCCGGATCGCGATGACTTCATACTTACTCCCGTAAATCCTAAATTAACCGAAGTTAAGACAAGACTCACAAGGGATCTAGCCTGCATACCTGTCAAATGTACATTTTTGCGGAAATACATATATACATTAACAATAAGTAACTTTACATTAAAAGTAAAGTTCACATATACAAAATTATAGTTCAACAAAGACCACCACTGCACATTCAAAATACAATGCAGGTGGTAACTAATTACATTTCAAAATTAATCATTACAAAAGTATTTATCAAAATATTTAAGTTCAATCGCCCTCCGAACTACGCCCACTCCACTAAACCTCCTGGAGGTATCGAATGGGCCTCCTCCGCTGGCGGGACGGCCTTTGCAAGGCCGGGACGGGCAACTGGGCCTGTAATACCATCAATAACACTATGAACACGACGGTTCGGCAATGTATAACAAATCTATGATATATCATGCTAAATCTGTCCATTTCCCATGTAACAATTCTAAACATTTAAATCTAGGATATTAGAATATCCTGAACAGTGTAGCCAATCAATAATCAATGACTAAACTACAAATACGATAGTATCATTATCATTCATTTCGTTCATTTCATTCATTTCATTGAATATTCATTAGATGGCTTATGGGACTATTCAGTCCAATATTATTAGGTGGCTTATCAATTCAGTGACTTTTCAGTCTATGTGTGGGATCTACCAGCGTCTTGATTAGAGATCACTGGCATCACCACGGAGCTCCGGAACACCCCAATCATCTGCTGCAGTAGGATTATTCATTAATTCATTGCATTTATTCATTGTTCAATGGTTCATTACATTCATTATTCAGTGGTTCATTACATTCATTGTTCCAATTGCGTCATTTATAGTTCTACCTGTCTCTATCTCAAATCTAGACAACTAATTAGGTGTGAATATTGGTTACCAAATGCACGTGTTATCACATTTATATATTTAATGTGTGTGTTTGGTTCCCAAAATTTTCACCCACGATTTCAAAATCCCTCGATCGATTGGCCAAATTTTTACTCACAATTACTATTTGGCTAGTATCAGGTTCACTGGTGGTTAGCCGGAACTTGGCCGGCGGCTAGCCGAAATCTGGTCAGCGGCTAGCCGAAATGTGGCTGGCGGCTAGCCGAAATTTCAATTTCGGTTAACCGCCATTTCGCGGTTAGCTCACGGTCAGCTTTCCAGAAGCTGGCATTTTTGACAGAATTTCTGACTCAATTTCGTTACCTCACGGTTACCTTCCGGATTTCGGCTAACCGAAAATTGGCGGTTAACTTTCCAGAAGCTCGTCCATTTTACAGATTTTGACGGTTGGCTTCACGGTTAGCCTCACGGCTAGCCGAAATTCGCCCAGAATGACACTTTCGAGCTTCAGAACTTCTGAAGCAATTTTCTGAAACTGAGTCTCTCAAACTCCAGTCTCTTCAATAATCTATAAAATTCAAGAAAACATACTCTTGGAATGACCATTAAGCATTACCATTCATTCCCTAACAATATCTATTCTACAACAAGGAAAGGGTTTGAGAACCCATTCATTATAACTCAAGAAAGCTTATAAACTAGCATTTGAATCATAGATATGCATTTATACTTGCCTCTTGAGTCAAATAGCAAGAAACTTCTTCACTTGTACCTCCAAGAAGGAATTCTTGAGTTCTTTTCTTGAGTTTTGACACTCCAAGGAAGGAAACAAGATGATGAAGAAGATGAAGAAGGAAGGAGCTCCACTCCAATCGCTTGTCAAGACTCCAATCCTCACTCTAGATGAAGAGAAATGGAAGGAGAAAGAAAGAAGAAAGAGTTGCCTAGGGTTTTGCTGGAGACAGAAAAGAGTGAATGAACTCACTTGGTTCACTCAAGCCTTATAAGTCCCACATTTGCATAAAGGTCCACTTCATCAGGGTTATTTACACTTCGAGTCAAATGAAGGGTCATTTGACTAGATTCTCGTCAAACGACTTCGAGTTTGTTATGAAAGTTGACGTACTCGTCGAGATACACGTGTTGGTATCACGAGTTTCCGTGTCCGACAAAATACGTGTAAACCCGTATTTACGAAAAAGGTCTTGTTCTCTTAGTTTGGGTCTAAATCTCATTCAATTCATTTAATCTCATTTATTATCATTTCATTAAGTCTAAACCAATCCTTTGAGACTAATCTCATTGAGCTTAGTCATTGACCATCATTAGTCTAGTTATACATGATTAATTAGCATTAATTCCAATTAATTAGAGTTAATCTTGATTAACTCGGGACGGGGCCTTACACTTTCGACAATAACAACCTTGTCCCACAACTGTTTATTCTTAAAATTCTTAAAATAAGACCCTTAGATGACCATGAATTCCAGAGTCAAATCCAATTACTCATCATTACATACATCCAATATACAAAAAAATAAAAACAATGATTTAACCAGTGATGACCTACATTTTTTTAAAACTAGAATAATCTTCGTTGTAGTCAATACTTTCACCAACAACCTTATCACATCAACCATTACCTCTCACGACTATCGACAATTACAACGGTGATTTATTTCTATTTTTCTCTCACTTCTCCATTTAAAAACCCTTCGATGAGCGTGAGTTCCCAGGGACAACCAAAATGACTCATGTCTACTTATATCAAATATGCGAAACACCAACAACGGTCACTTATTCTCAGAATCTATAATCTAACTATCAACCATTGGTCAAATACTTTCATGATTACGCAAACATGACCCCTAATGATCACTTCACACATATCATAAACTACGTTTGCAAACTATGATCGAATATTCAAACTTTTCACCGCAATTGTTGATGACAAAAGTATACATCCTTGCCAATCAAGGGGACATCAAACCAACTAAGGATGCAACGTCTACTTTTCTTAGTTTCAATCCTTGATGACCTAGGCTGAGTCGCAACGGCTTTGTGATATTCCAGTTTTGTAAAACTCTTGCTGTGCGGAATTTCAGCCCGTGTCTGCATGATATGTGACCTTGATAGAACGAAAAAACAAGAAGAAACAAACGTCGTGCGTCAAAAACACCTTCAACATTTTATGCCTGTGATTTTCATGCACAATGATGCATTCGTAAATTTGCCAATAAAAACAAACCACGATGACTTTGAATTCCCGAGTCAACAACTATTACTCACGTTTAGTTACATCATCTATGCAAAATAGTACATCCTTACGAATCCAAGGGAACTCTAGTCAACTAAGAATGACTTTCATATTTTTGAAATCACATCAATCTTAGTGTCGAACAATACTCCAACAAGGAAATTCTATGCTCAACAATACGAGAGCAGCAATTAGTGCTCATGACTTTCAACAGCAACAACTGTCCCCTAGGATTGTTTATTCTTAAAATTCCTTAAATAACAACCTTGATGTCCATGAATTCCTGAAGTCAACTATAATAACTGATCATTACATACGTCCATATATTAAAAACATAATGGTCGAACCAATGATGACACATATTTCTTATTCTAAAACAACCATAGTTTCAATCAATACTCTATACAACAACCTTTTTCACGACTATCACCAATAACAACAGTGATTTCTAGCAATTGTACATGGACTTACCCAATTAACAACGCTTGATGGCCATGAATTCTCAGGGACAACCAAAATAACTCATAGCCACGTACATCCAAAATTAGAGAAAAATATGATGGTTATTGAGTGAAAAGGTTGATGAATTATTCAGACTTGTCACCACAATTATCGATGACAAAATTATACTTCTTTGTCTATCAAGGTGCATCAAACCAACTGAGGATGACATACACATTTTTCAATCCATTATAGCCTTTGTTTCAATCCCTGACGACATAACTTGAGCCGTAATGACTTTTTGATATTCCATTGTGATGAAGTGCTAGCCGTGCGGAGTTCTTGCTTTTGTCTGGATGATAGATGACCTTGACAGACCCAAAAATAAAATGCAAGTGAACTTCGAGCACCAACAATACCAGCAACATTTTATTCCCATGACGTTGAACCATAACGATGAATTCGTAAATTCACCAATAACAGCAACAATCAAAGATTACCATGAATTCCCTTGTCTAGCACTATAACTCATGATCATTTAGAACATCGATACAAAGTAGTACAGCTTTACAGATCTGAGGGAATTTTAACCAACAATGGATGAATTTCGTTTCCTTTTTTCTTCGGTTCGCACCAATCTTATTATCTATTGATTCTCCAACATGCAAACTCCGCCCTCAACGCTATGTGCAACAATTAGTGGTAATGACTTTCGACAAGAACAACTTTCTCCCACCATTGTTTGTTCTTAAAACTCTTTAAATAACGCGATTACCTAACCATGAATTCCAGAGTCAACTCCAATCACTCATCATTACATACATCCCACATTTGAAAAAATAACAATGGTCTAATGAGTGATGACATACATTTTTTTTTATTTTAAATTAGACCGGTCTTAGTTACAGTCAATACTCTGACCAACAACCTTTTCACATCAACCATTAACTTACGACTATCAACAATTTCAATGATGATTTATTTCTATTTTTCTCTGACCTTTCCATTCAACAACCCTCGATGACATTGAATTTCCAGGGAGAACCGAGATAACTCATGCTTACCTACATCAAATATGTGAAACATCAACAACGGTCACTTATTCTTGGAATCTATAATCTCAACCATCAGCCCTTGTTAAAATACTTCCATAATCAAGCAATTATAATGCCCAATGATGACTTCACATAAATCTTGCTGACAATAATTGAATATTCAGTCTTGTCACCATAATTATCGGTGAAAAAAGTTTACATCCCTGCCAATCAACGGGCATCAAACCAACTAAGGATGCCACATCTACTTTTCTTAGTTTCAATCCTTGATGACCTACGCTGAGCCGTATTGGCTTCGTGATATTCCAGTTTTGTAAAACTTTTGCCATGCGGAATTTCAGCTTTTGTCTATATGATAGATGACCCTGATAGACAAAAAAAAAAAAAAAAAAAAAAAAAAAAAAAAAACCACCAGATGTCGCGCTTTAAAAATACCTTCAATGTTTTATGCTTGTCACTTTGATCCACAACAATGTATTCGTAAATTCGCCAATAAAAAGACCCCACGATGACCCTGAATTCCGGAGTCAACAGCCACTACCATTTATTTACATCATCTATGCAAATCAGTACATCCTTATGAATCCAAGGGAATTCTAATCAATGAAGAACAACTTTCATATTTTTGAAATTGCACCAATCTTAGTGTCGAACAATACTCCAACAAGGAAACTGTTTGCTCAACAATGCAAGCAGCAATTAGTGATCATGACTTTCAACAGCAACAACTGTTCCCTGCGATTGCTTACTCTTAAAATTCCTTAAATAACAACCTTGATGTCCGTGAATTCCTCAAGTCAACTATAATAATTGTTCATTACATATGTCCGATATTTAAAAAATGTAATGGTTGAACCAATGAGGACATGTAATTTTTTACTCTAGAACAACAATAGTTTCAATCAATACTTTCTCATGTCTATCAATAATGACAACAATGATTTATAGCAATTATACTTAGATTTGTCCAGTTAACAATGCTTGATGGCCATGAATTTTTAGGGACAACCAAAATAACTTATCGCCACTTAAATCCAAAATTAGAGAAGACAATGATGTTTACTGAGTGCAAAGGATGTTGAATTATTTAGACTTGTCACCACAATTATCGCTGACAAAACTATACATCTTTGTCTACCAAGGTGCATCAAACCATCTTTGGATGACATGTGCATTTTCAATCAATTACAACCTTTGTTTCAATCCGTGACGACCTAACCTAAGTCGCAATGGATTTTTTATATTCCATTGTGATGAAGTGCTTGCTGTGTGGAGTTCTTGCTTGTGTCTGGATGATAGATGTGACCTTGACTAACCCAAAAACAAAATACAAATGATCTTGGCGATGCCTTGTTATATATTTTGGATATATCTTAGGAGTTTCATCTTTTGTAGAAATGAATTTAGATGGTGGATGGACCATCAATTTCTCCCATCAGATCATAACCATTAAGAATAGGTAGGAATTGAGAATGCCATCCCAGATAATTGCTAGAGTTTAATAGGAAGATAATGATTAATATTGGCCATTTAAGTGTTTTCTCAGTGTGAATCTATTGATGAACATTACTCCCATCAATAACATTAAAATGTCATTCATCATCATCATCATCATCATCATCAAAGCCTTGTCCCAACTATGTTGGGCTATTTATCTAAAAAGTAAAAGACATGGAGACAAATAAATCACTAGAAAATCCAGTATGCACACAATGTTTAATGATCAAAATATGCGCAGCAAACAGAGGTTTGTAATGCCTTTGCTATAAGTGGAGTTGTACCAAAAGCTCACATTGAAACTATATTCATTAGAATTCAAGAAATCATATGCTGCAAAGAAGAAGATGAAAAATAGTTCAAGACTCAGCATTTCATATATGAGATTTTGAGCTAGCAACAAAGCACTGATCATGAACTGGTGTTCACTGACTGGTCAAGTGTACCAGCAAGAATTTCATGGATCTCATTAACAGAATATGCACTCCAGTATCCCCGAAATAGTTTTCTGTTGATACTTGCAGAGTTTGCACGCCATAAATCTGAGCTTTTAACACAAACTATCTCTACATCTCAAAAAAAAAAAAAAAAAAACAAAAAAGAAAAAAAGAAAAAGAAAAAAGAAAAGAAAAGAAAAGAGAGACACAAATGGAAGAATGCTATACTGTTATCATATTACTCCTAAAAATTTCTCTTAAATGTAAAACCATTTACCTTGCTGCAAGCTAACACTTCCCAGAGTTACAGGAACTGCAAAGCTGAAATTTGAAATGCAGCAAGGTAGAATAACATGGAGGGGGGATCCAGAGAAGAAAGTTGGATCTACAATATTGGTCAAGCTAGGCTTCCTATATGTACCCTGAAAAAGACTAATTGAACTGAACATGTGAGTTTAGCAAAAATTTTCAAAGTGATGGAGCGTTGTGATCTACAAGTAACCATCTCTCATTATCCAAGGGGTGGAGGGTCGGAGAATTATTTTCCTAAGAAATTTTACCGTCCACTTCCATCCTCTAACTCTAACAAACCATTGCTCTATTGGCCTGGTTGTTTTCATTAGAATACATAGGAATTGAATACATAGGCATTCATGGTCAAATGAGCTCCACTGATGGATTATCAAAGAGGTGACGTGAATGATATGAGGTCAGGGGTGAAGGGCAGTGAAGATGGGACCTTGACTTTCCTATGACTTCAATTAATAGGATGATGGCTGAGTATTCATTGCTCATCTTCCCTTGTTCACTTTATGTTAGAAGGGAAGTTATTTGATGGTCAATACTCACCTTGGATCTTCATTTTTAACCGGGGGCAACACTACAATGGGAGGTGTGAAACTCTATAATGGGTTTTATCTATTGAAGATTTCAAAGTGCTAAAAATATAGGTCCTTCCCTTAATGGGTTGACCCCAAATGCTAACAAGATTTGGTCTCACCATAAGATTGAGTGTATGGCATTCTTAATCATATGCTCAATCTTTTGGCGGTACCAACCCCTATTGGAGTAAAATGGAGGGAAAAACTGCTTAAGGAGAGGTTGTTTATTTTGCTCAGCTTGGATATTCAATAGGTGGCCCCCACTATGAAGTTCTACACCCTTCATGAAAGAGTGAGTGAGACACTCAAAAGGACCCACACTCTTAACTTTGCATTATCATACTGTTTATAAATTGAGTTTATATTTTCACGACTCTAAGTGCTAGGAGAAAATAATTATTTTGAGTGGTTTGAATTTATTACAGTGATCATAATTATTATCAATGTCAAACCCTTGTCTCAAGTCTCAACCGTGTTAGTGTTAAGCTGCATGAATTCTCTCTTTCTCATCAGGATTCACAGTAGTGAGCCCTATTATTTTCCTGTTTTTACTGTCCTAACTGAGAAATTATGTCTTATAAAAAATGTTGGAATATTTTCTAAATTAATGATTTTTCTTCAGATATTATTAGAAGAATCTGCAAGAATTTTGATTTTAAATAGTTAGTTATGAATTAATAAATATAAAATGTTATTGGTCAACCATCACTCTTTATGCCAAAAAAAAAAAAGAAGTTTGGGCTCCTAAACTCTTTTCAACCACTATGGTATTGAATTCCTATGTAATCAAATTCCAGTGTATTCTGTTAGCTATTGTTCTTGAGTCTTTTTTTTTATAGTTGAATTTGTTTGATGGTACATATTACTCACATGGCTTAGCCCGATCCAAATCTAGATATTTGACGTGTTGCCACCCCAATACATGGAACATTTTCTTGATGAGGAGACACAGGTATATTAGGATATCAATGAGGACGATGGGGACACAGTGGAGTGTCTCGAACCAGCCTTGAAGAATTTGGCTAGTCCATTTGATACTTTTGATTAGATAGATCCTGGATATTTTACCATGGATGATCATGAATTATTAGTTATGCTTAGTTATCATGCGTATGATTATTGTTTAAATTTTTTTTTTCTTCTGTTAGTGATTTGATCTATCTCACAAGGCAGGTTGACTTAATTGGTGTCGTGAAAGTCGGAATTTAACAATCTGGATTTCGGGGTGTCTGATTTCTTTGAATTAAACTAGGAGTATAGAATCATTTTTAATCAATGTGGCCTTGCTTCCATTTATCTTTATTCGCTTAAAATGGATTTTAGTTGTCCAGATGTTTTGCCTTTCTTTTCAAACATGATGCCATGTTACCATGTGGTTGATGAAACATTACGTTTGAGATTCTGTGGGTATGCTTTTTGGTAGAAAAACTTCACCCAGCTTGTATGTTCATCTATGTGGGAGTGGAAATTCCTTCCCTGACTAACCAGTCTGACCCTAGTCAATCAGGTTTTCAATTATAATTCCAACCGGATTAATAAATTGGACAGTCCAGGTAGGATACATGATTATGCAAACAAAGCCCACCAATCTGAGCTTGGCGAGGCTTCAGCACGAGCTTAAATGGCCAAGCTCATGCTCATCTCGATCTGAAATCAAGTTGTACTCGAGTTTGAACTTGTACTGGGCGCAGCTTTAAGTTGTGATATAGTCTCAAGTAGTTGGCTACAATCTATAAACTCAGGTGGGCCACGCAGACGCCGCAATGGATCAAACCTTATAGTTTTCACTTTTTGTATTTTTAACTTGTAACTATACTTTTAACCATGTATCAAGGAGAGTCGGGCTTGAGCTTGAGCTACCCATGAACAAGTTGGGCTTCTATTCACACTCAAGCCTAACCCATTTGCAATATAAGTGGAGTCAAACAAACAGTGCTTAGTTATAGCTCCGCTCGTGTGTCCATCTAGTGGAGCTCAAGATCAAGCCCACTCAAGTTGAACCTTGTCGAGTTAGATTGCATACTAAGCCAGCTTGTTGACAACCATAAATTGGAAGCAATTAAGTCCAACCTGACCGGAAATTCTGGGCCAACCCTACAAACAAACGGGTTGAATTTGGGTTGGGTTCATAATGCTACTCTTAGTGCCCGACCTAGCCCCTCCCATTGCCAGCCCTTTGTGCAGCCCTCCAAATGGGGTCTAAATGTAAACGGTTGGGCTTGCTCCATCGTTCAACATGATCCAACAAATTTAATACATTGGGTTTAATAAAAGACCCAGGATCCGGACATCATTCTATTTTGAATGCAGAATATAACAAGTGGTATAGATCGTATAGCCAATAGACAAATCGCAGTGATCAATGGTGCTAACCCAAACCCTTGCGCAAACAAGCCTTCAAGAGGATCTTGATTCAAATTTTATCTCATTTATTTTGTTGTCACATCTCTTGACAAAGGAAATAAAGGTCATCCTCATCCCAATTTAATGGCTCCGTGATCTAAGTGGTTGCAAAAGGAAAGTATTCAAAATATGCAAATGAAGTTGATTTTCAAAAGGGAGTTTTATCAAAAACATCCTCAATTACATATAATGCCTAAAAGCATGTTATACAGCAGACTTTGTATTTATCAAGTCAAATTGCCCATCACTTTTCTCTTGCGAGTTCGAGACATAACCCTCACAAGTTCAGAATTTTGTGTCCAGGTATGTGTTCAACATGATTCGTGATGTCAAAAAGTATTAACATGATTAAGTCGTGATGTTACAAATAAGCCCTCATCCCCACGTTAAAATTATGAGGAAAGTGACATTATGGCAATCGTCATTCCCTTCAAATGAAAATCTTGCACTGGTTCAGAGTAAAATAGATGATCAACTAATGATGTCATTTTTAGGAATTAATGTATACTGATTATCACATCGCTAGTAAATAAAGCAATTCATCAGAATGTTCTGACAAGTGCTGAAGATTTTAACTCCATTACCAATCTACTCAATTTGTGGTAAAAAAAGAGAAACATTTTAGAGCATTTCGAAATACTCTCAGATATGATATGTTATGTTGCTCTTGTGGAGCTTAAAAGGACAGTAAAACCAAATCTACATTCTACAACATCACCCAAAAAGCCATGATTTGATAGGACGAAATAGTATCTCTCTATTTCGCCGAAAAACCCCACCCAAAACTACTTTTACCAGAACGGGGGGAGTTTCTGTTTTAATCAAATCCCATGAAATTCAAATTACCAAACAAATGTCTCTATCATTTTCATTAGCCAGCATATAATAAAAAGTAGAGAAATAATATCCCTTTGGGACCAATTTGATGTTGACATATACTTTTTTCAATTCATTGACCATAACTTATACAATTTTTTTTTCATTTGGCTCTCTCATTTTTGTTTTATTTCTTGGTACATATCTGCAGAAAATGAACATGGGTTCCTAGTTTGGATTACACTTCAAGTCCGCAATTGTAGATAATGGAAGTGAGTCTTCAAGTCTGCAATTGTAGATAATGGAAGTGAGATTTGTAATTCATTTTACTGCATAAAGTTTGGGAATGTAGAGAAAGCAGCCACAGAGAGAGAGAGAGAGAGAGAGAGAGAGCATAAAGTTTGGGAATGTAGAGAGAGAGAACATAAAGTTTGGGAATGTAGAGAAAGCAGCCACAGAGAGAGAGAGAGAGAGAGAGAGAGAGAGAGAGAGAGAGAGAGTATTCTATTTTGATCAGCAAATGGAAGTGTGATTGGGTGTCTTAATTTGTTTCAATGAAATCGAATTTTTTTGAAAGGTTTGCTTTTGGTGTTTTTTGTGTTTGGATTAAATAACGAAGTCTTTGACCCTAAGTTGTAGCTCGGCTTGTTAGTGACATGAGTGTGTGAGTGGAGTGCGTGAGTTTGAATCTCCCATGTAGCTAAATGAAAAATAAAAAATAAGAATTTTAAAGTCCTTTTTGGAATTTTTTCTCACTTGAATTCCAATTGACAAGCTGTCTTTTCCTAGTTATTACCCGTTTCAATGCGACGTATTTGCGAACAACTCTTAGTTTTGCCGGGAATTAAAAAATGCAATGGATGTGCGTTTCAATTTGTTGCATATATGTAATTTCATCCGTTTGTTTGAAAGATTCCAATGCGGCAAATCACATGGCTACACTTCATTGAACAGATGAATAAGTTTGAAATCCAAAACTTCCATAAAGTAGTGAGCCGTGGAAATTGAAGTATGATCGTTAGGATTTGTCCATAATGCTTTTGAAATATATATGAAGGGGATGTTTGGGTCAATGTAATTACGATTATCAATTTGGCTCATACTACTTTCGTTTCCCATTCACCTCTTTGAAATTAGGTGGAACCATACTTTCTATTAATTTGTTGGCTCATGAACCATGCATCTACTGCTCTGATCTACTGTGGAATGGTAATCCTAATTGAGAGAATGTTTTGAGTTATGTGTTTTTATATGTCAATTTAATTTGATCAACGGACCTTTTAAGTAGTGTAGATTTTTCCTAACATTGTCATATTGAAATTTCATTTTCTCGATTTATGAAGGTAACCCCAATTTCAAGTATTGCAATTTGTAATTTGATGAGACCCACATATGTACATACATTAGTGAGCAGTGTACACTTGAGTTTATATATAAACAATGGATACACAATTGTAATTCTAATAAAAGATTCTTGTAAATATGAAATAGAAAAGTTAAAAAATTCAGGATATATATATATGGAAAATATTCAAGTAAGAACTAGTTCTCACCATCTACTAGCAGAATGCCCCCGTGCTTAGCACGGGCAATAGAAGTCACACACACACACACACACACACTTATGCTATAATATAAATAAAAAAATGACATTCATATAATATGTTTATATTATATAAAATGTAAAATAGAAATACTTCTAAAAAATAAAAAAAACTTAGACTTAAAACTATAATCACAGATAGGAAGGATGCTATGTACCGTGTCTTAATAAAGAAACATGGAATAATTAATAGGTTTTTCTTAAAAATCACAAATTGAGATTTTAATTAAATAATTGATATAAATATTTTAAAATCTTATACGAAACTTGAAATATGATATTTTGGTATAAACTTTATTGAGATGGAAAAAACTCATAAGAAGTTTAAAATATGATAATATCCAATTAGAGGTGGGTTTGGTAGTGAAATGGTTGGGTTTAGGATAGGTATGGGTTTCTAGACTTTAACCAAAGCCCAGTTCAAGGTGGGCTCAGGTTTTTGTTTACTTGAGCCCTCTCAACTTCGTCCTTGTATAATCTCTTTTTTTTATTCTTTTTTCTTTTTTTCTTTTTTTTTGGGCGGGGCAGTGGGGGTGGGGGGGGCTTGGTTCCTTTTACCAAGGATGAATAAAAGAAGGAAAATAAAGAAAAACGGGGGCTATTAAGTGTTGGATATTAGCCACCCATTCGCCTAAAGGTCATTATTAAATATATCATTATCAAATTAATATTAAATCAAGATAATCTTAATGATAAATTTATGTTTTGAGTTTTATGGAGTTGAAATTATGCAACTCCTTATGCTTGGGAGAAGTCTTCAAAACTCCAAAATAGACATGTGAGCTTGTAGTATTTTCTGTGCTTATTCTTGGGCAATATTGGATCCTTTTATCAACATTGTCAAAAATAAAATACTTTTAACGAATTATATATATGTGACACCATGCATCCTAAGTGCTAGAAATAGAAAACTACTTTTATAAAAAACATTTTTCATAAATATTGTTTTAAAGGGTGATAAGAAGAAGAGAAAGAAGAGTTATGTTCTTGTAGAAATGGTTGAGAGAAGATGAGGGGATAGAAATAAGCACGGTTTGGAGGATTTAAATGGGATCAAAATCAATTTGGCAAATTTCTCAATTAGAAACAGTGGCTTTCTTATAATTGGTTTTCAAAATATCAAAACTAAACATGGGCTGGCTTTAACAATGTTAGAAAAGTCTCACGGTAATAAGATCTCTACCATATATATACAAAAATAAAAAATCAATTTTAAAATTAACTGGTTTAAAAAGGGATTAAAAGAATGAAATGATAAAAAAAAAGCTAAACGTGCTAATCTCAAGCCAAAACAAAATAAGTGATCACAAATAATCAGAATCTATGTTAGAGATAATCTACCTTGTTACTATGTGCAACTAAACTATTTGATACCTGCAAATGATACACAAGTGATAACAAAAGTAAAATAAATGGGATTTCAATCTTCTTATTGGCTAAAATAGAAAAAAAAAGGAAAAATAAAGAATGGATTTTTTGCCACCAAACATTGATGCTTCTCTAACTTCTTGACATTTCATTTTAAAACTTCATGATAAAAAAGAGTCTCGCATCTCCAAAATGGAACTTCTAGCTAGATTTCCAGTCACATTGCACAAAACCACATTGATATGCCCATATTCCAATAACAACCAAAAGTGTTTCAATTATATTGTGTACTAACTCAACAAATTCTTATGTTCATGAATCTGAATATCTGAAGATTATTGTCACACAAAACAAACTCAACCTAAGAAGGAAAAAGTTACAAAAGAAAAGAAAAAAAAAAACTCTTACTGGAGTTCTATTTTTCTTTTTCAAATACAAATGTATAAAGAGAAGATGATGTTCTTGTGGGATCATATTTGGTGCGGAAGATCCTAAGAAAGAATCTAAGATATTGACTCCAACCATGATCAGAAGTGCATCCAAAAACACCCAAAACCAAATTAAAAAAAGTTTTATAAGAAAAAAAAAATTAAGTTCCATTCGGTCTCTTACAAATTATATTATACATTGCCGACAGTAAGAGATCAAATCTATTTTTTCTATATATAAAAAAAAACCACCTACAATGCATTGAAAATGCTCTTCCACAATCTTCCTCACTTTCGGAATCCCTTTACCAATAAGAAAAAAGATAGAAATAGACAGTTCTACAAAATATATCTTTCCTTAGATGTAGGTATTTTATATTACCTATAATAAGAGGAAATCATGTAACTATAAATGTAGGGATTTATATTAACTTTAAAGCGAATAAATCGTGTGACTATAAATGTGGTTACCTTTAATGAGAGGAAATTTTGTGACTATGAATGTGGAGCCTAATTTGAAGAGGAAACGTTATATACACCCCTATACAATTATGACATCGAGCGAGGAGATTGAGAGGGAGTCAAGAAAAATTAACAAAGTCAAAATCAATTGAACAAATTGAGATTGATCTCTCAATTAGAAATAGTGGCTTTCATATATAAGAATTGTGAGAACTATTGGTGGGACCCACCTAGCAACCAATCCAAATTGTGCACAAACAGGACCTCCCTTAATACTCACTAATCTCGAGGTTTGACACCCATACAAATGGACTGGACCGTTGAATGGAGAATTGAGTTTTTTTTTTTTTTTTTTTTTTTTTAATATGAAACCATTAAACTCGTGGGTCATGGATTAAGGGGTTAGAGGCATATATAGGATTCGGGCCAAATATGATACTTGGGGTGGTCCCACATAGATATTTCAATCCCCTCTAAAATGGGGCCCCACAAATGGGTTCCATAAAAAGTTCTCTCTCACAGTGACTATATGAGAACAACTCTTACTGGAACAAAGCCATATATATATATATATATGAATATTTCCTTATATATATGTAGGGAGATGTTCCTATGAGAGCTTCTCTCACCTTATCATGAGAGATAAGGTAGAGGCCCTCACATTTAAGTTGTTAGCATTAGATATAGATGTGAGGGCCCCCACTCTATATCTCTTTTAAGGTGAGAGATATTTCTCACCTTATTGTAAGGGATAAGGTGAGAGCCCTTACATTTAAGTTATTAGCATTTAATATGGATGTGAGTGCCTCCACCCTATCTTTCATTTAAAGTGAGAGATATCTCTCAAAAGTGCATCTCTCACATTATTATGAGAGATAAGGTACGGCCCTCACATTTAAGTTGTTAGCATTAGATAGGGATGTGAGAGCTCCCACCTTATCTCTCATTTAAGGTGAGAGATATCTCTCATAAGAGCATTTCCCATATATATATAAATAAATAAAATTATCATCAAAACCTTGTCCCAACTATGTTAGGTCATTGTTACTAATTTGTAAACATTATCAAAGCATATTGCTTATATGCAGTGTAATTCAAGGAGCTTACTTAAATGTTCATTTAAGGTGAGAGATATCTCTCATAAGAATATTTCCACATATATATATTTATAGGAAAATTCTCAAAAACTCCCCTATCTCAAAATGGGAGTTTTTGCCTTTATATATTAGCTTATTATTTAAGAGAATCTATAAAATATCCACAGTTTTAGGAGAATATTTAGGAGAGTGAATGGATAAGTGTACCATTGATGATACGTGTCACGCTTTTATTGGCTAAAAGTGGGGCCTTTTTTTTTTTTGTGAAAAATGCTCGGGAAGTTTTGTAGTGTTACTCATTTATATATCTATATATATATATATATAATCATCATCAAAACCTTGTCCCAACTATCAATGGATATACATGCATTTAAGTAAGCTCCATGAGCTACACTGCATATAAGCAATATGCTTTGATAATGTTTGCAGATAACTATCAATGTCCTAACATAGTTGGGACAAGGTTTTGATGATGATTATATATATATATATATATATATATATATATATATGGGAGATGTTCCTATGAGAGCATCTCTCACCTTACTATGAGAGATAAAGGTTGGGGGGGGGGGGGGGCTCACATTTAAGTTGTTAGCATTATACATGGATGTGAGGGCCCCGACTTTATCTCTCATAGTAAGGTGAGAGATGCTCTTATAAGAGCACCTCCCTATATATATGGCTTTGTTCTAGTGAGAACTGTTCTCATATGGTCATCGTAAAAGAAAAAGAGAAAAAAAAAAAAAAAAACGAAAACATGCAAAACCATATCATTTTAGCCCTCAATTTAGCAGCCTTAAATTTAATGATATTTACTATTAAAATTCTTAAAGAGATTCAATCCAATAATGACTGAGTGTTCAACTGAGTGTAAAATTAGGCATCACATGATAGGATTAGGGAAATGGCTACACTGATGAAAGTTGGGGCCAAGTGGACCCCATAAAGACGGTTGGTACACAGAAACATCACCAACCCTCTTGGGGTGGGTACTAATACGACTCTGATTAGTATAAAAAATTTAAGATAAATAAAAAAAAATAGTGAATGTATTTTCTGAGGCAGTACAGATTTTGACATATTCCAAACTCATTTCATGATTCACGCACTTGGAAAACAGATTTTGACATATTTCAGACTCATTTCATGATTCACGCACTTGGAAAAATCCAATTCCAAACTCATTTCATGATTCACGCACTTGGAAAAATCGAATCCAAATTTTAAACCCACTTAGTCCTCTCCTTCCCATCTCTCTGAAAATACTCGACACTCAACCCCCCCCCCCCCCTCCACGCGGCAACCAAAATCTCCTTGTATTCAGTAGTAAGCATCGATCGTTCGAAATAAAAAGGCATCTGTCATTTATCCCAAAATCCCGTTTGACGCGACCTCTTCACTATCACCCCTCTCCATCCGCTGCCCTATTAGAGTACACAGACCGAGCCAAAAAATAAACACAGACGAAAACAGAGAGAGGGCATGCACCAGACAGAGAGGATAATGGAACACCTAAAACCAAGCTCTGCAAATTCATCTCCTCTCACACCCATTGGCTTCTTAGACCGAACCGCAACTGTCTATGGCGATTGCCCTTCCATCATCTACAATGACACCATATACACATGGTCTCAGACACAGAATCGCTGCATCAGGCTAGCCTCTGCCCTCTCTTCAATAGGCATCTCCTCAGGCGATGTGGTATTATACAGTACACTATCATATCTCACGCACACCACTTTTCTTAACTTTTCTATCTGATCTTGATCTGATTCTCCTCCTCTCTTATAATTTACAAATCTAATTTGTATGTATACAATTATCTCTATATCCATCAGGTCTCTGTGGTCGCTCCCAACATCCCAGCCATGTACGAAATGCACTTCGGCATCCCCATGTGCGGCGCCATCCTCAACACCATCAATATCCGTCTCGATTCACGCACCATCTCCGTGATCCTCCGCCACAGCGATTCGAAACTCGTCTTCGTCGACATCCAATCTCGACGGCTCATCGAGCAGGCCATCAAGTCCTTGACCAACCCCCCTCGTCTGATCATCATCGAAGATGAGTACGAAAAAGGTGGCCGTGTTGAAGGAGATAACTATGGTGGACTCACATACGAAAGGATGATCGACAAGGGCGATCCTGGGTTCGAGTGGGTTCGACCCAAGAGCGAGTGGTCGCCCATGATCCTCAACTACACGTCCGGAACGACCTCGGCTCCCAAAGGTGTGGTCCACTCCCACCGTGGGATCTTCATCATCACCGTTGATTCGTTGATCGATTGGATGGGCACCAAGCAGCCAGTCTATCTGTGGACCCTACCCATGTTCCATGCCAACGGCTGGAGCTTCCCGTGGGGGGTTGCAGCCATGGGCGGAACCAACGTCTGTTTGAGAAAATTTGACGCAAGAATCATCTACGGCGCCATCCACAGACACCGAGTCACCCATCTCTGCGGCGCGCCCGTCATCCTCAACATGCTCGCCAACGCTCCGGACTCCGATCGGAAGCCGCTCCCCAACCCAGTCCAGATCCTCACGGCGGGGGCTCCGCCCCCCTCTGCCGTCCTCTTCCGTACGGAAGCGCACGGATTCTCCGTCAGCCACGGGTACGGCCTTACGGAGACGGCGGGGGTGGTGGCCTCCTGCGCCTGGAAGGGTCAATGGAATCGGTTGCCGGCGACGGAGCGGGCGCGGCTTAAGGCAAGACAAGGGGTTCGAACCCTCTGCATGACGGAGGTCGATGTCGTAGACGGGAAGACCGGAAAAGGCGTCAAACGAGACGGATCAACGCTCGGTGAAATCGTCTTAAGGGGCGGAGTGATCTTGTTGGGGTACCTGAAAGACCCCAAGGGGACTGCAAACAGCCTAAAAAACGGGTGGTTTTACACGGGAGATGTTGGGGTGATGCACCCAGATGGGTATCTGGAGATTAGGGACCGATCCAAGGACGTGATTATAAGCGGAGGAGAGAATCTGAACAGCGTGGAGGTCGAATCGGTGCTGTATTCTCACCCCGCGATCAACGAAGGGGCCGTGGTTGCGAGGCCTGATGAGTTCTGGGGGGAGACGCCTTGTGCATTCGTGAGCTTGAAGGAGGAGTACAAGGAGAAGAAGCCGTCTGAGAAGGAGATCATAGCTTTCTGTAGAGAGAGATTGCCTCATTACATGGTGCCTAAGACTGTTGTTACTGTTGCAGAATTGCCCAAGACTTCGACTGGTAAGATTCAGAAGTTCGTGCTCAGAGACATGGCCAAGGGGTTGGGGCCTCTCCCTAAGGCTAGTCGGTTGTAGCTTAGCTTGGCAACTCGCCTGGTTTATTTTGTCTCAATTGCCCTGTCGATTATTTGGGGATAGTTTGGAAGGTCCACTCGGGTGAGTGATAACGAATATTTTAAAGTTTATGGATATGCCATTGTTGTCGTCTGATCACTGATGTGGTCTACGTCGTCTGTTTTTGGATCTTTTAGATATTGTTATTCCTCTAGATTCTAACTTCTAGAATCTAACTTTTCGGGATATGTCCACGAATGGAGTTCAGATATACTTTTGAACGGCCCGGGGAAGTCTCCACCATCAATAGGTATCTCCCATGGTAAGTGGGAGATCATGATTTTCATTTGAATGGGGGTGGATAATGGTGCAATCGTGAAAGTTAAAAGTAAATTAAATTTTGAATTTTTTGTTCTCTAGTTTTAGCTCAGCTTTTTAGGGATTGGAGTATCGATTTTAGAATTCTTTTTTGATTTTCTTTTTTCACTTCTTTTCCAACTGACAAGCTGTTCTTTCTTGTAGTTTTTTTCCTGTTTCAACGCAATGGAATTGCAAACAATTCCTAGTTGAACCGAGAATAAAAAAATACAATGGACATGCGTTTCAATTTATTGTATTTATGTAATTTCATCCCTTTGTTTGAAAGGCTCCAAAGCAGAAAATCACATGGTTACACTTCATTCAACAGATGAATAAGTTTGAAACCCAGAATTTCCATATAGTGAGCCGTGAAATTCAAGTTTGATTGTTAGGCTTTGTCCATACGCTTCTGAAATGCGAAGGGGATGTTTGGGTCAATGTAATTACAATTTACAATTATCAATTTGGTTCATACTACTTTCGTTTCACATTCACCTCTTTGAAATTTGGCGGTACCATGCATCTACTACTTTCTATTAATTTGGTGGCTCATGAGTTACGAAACATGCCTAACAAATCTAACTTGCTCTTATACTGTGGAATGGTAATCCTAAATGAGAGAATCTTTCAGTTTTGTGTTTTTATATGTTAATTTGATCAATGGACCATTTAAGTTGTGTAGATTTTTCCTAACATTGTCGTGTTAAAATTTCATTTTTTCCATTTTTGAAAGTAACCCCAATTTTAAGTATTGCAATTTGTGATTTAATGAGACCCACATATGTACATACATTAGTGAGTAGTGTATGCTTGAATTTGTTTATAAACACTGGATGCACAAGTGTAATTCTAATAAAAAATTCTTCGTAGCTATGGAAAAGAAAATTTATAAAGTTCAATACACACACACACACATATATATATATATATATATATATATATATATATATATATATAATCATAATCATCAAAGCCTTGTACCAACTATATTAAGACGCTGTCACAAATCTGCAAACATTATAAGAGCATATTGCTTATATGCCGTGCACGTTCTATTCATAAGAGGAGGACAGATCAAAAGGTCTCTTATAAAAAATAAAAAGAAAAGAAAACCAGCAAAACCATATCATTTTAGCCCTCCATTCAGTGGCCTTCAATTGAATGATATTTACGACTAATTCTTTAGAGATTCAATCCAACAATGACAGAATGTTCAACTTAGTTTAGAATCAGGCCTACTGCCCAATCATGACATGATAGGATTAGGGAAAGGGCTACACCGATCAAAGGTGGGGCCAAGCGACCCCATAAAGACGGTAGTGAACAAATTCCAACATGACCAACTCTCTGGTGGGGTGGGTACGAATACGACTTTGATTAGTATAAAAATGAGGATTTTACGGGAAAGATCTCGAAATTTGGCTATTCCTCGCAAAGGGTCCCTATAGATTGTGCAACACAAATTCAGTCTTCCCACCACTTTTTTTTAAAAAAATTTCTT
Source organism: Umbellularia californica (assembly GCA_028538565.1). Classification (NCBI taxonomy): domain Eukaryota; kingdom Viridiplantae; phylum Streptophyta; class Magnoliopsida; order Laurales; family Lauraceae; genus Umbellularia; species Umbellularia californica. The sequence continues at coordinate 107,134,389 of JAPQWN010000001.1, forward strand.
GTACTTTTTCTGAGCGACAACGGCATCGCCCAAAAACATTTACATCGCTCCTCTCATCTTCTTCTTCCTCAATCTCCTTCCTATTTCTCAGTAGCCCCTACTCCATTTCTCTCCCAATCCTACAGGTTTTTCATTGTTCATGTAGGCGGAAAAACTGCTAATACAAGTTTGAAAAGTATATAGAAGGAAAAGCTTCCAATACAAGTTTTTCACTATTCATATCGGCGGAAAAGCTGCTTTCCAGTATTCATTTCGTCGGTCAAAGAGCCTTTCTCTCTCTCATTTTTTCATGGATGAGTTCGTTCATGGGTTGAGGGTAAGCTCTACATGATAATGTACGTGCATAAGATTGTTATTGGAACCATTCCTCCATGTTATGTCTGCCATTTTTTTTCCCTCCCGTCTTATTCACTTTTCAAGATAAATCTTGAGAATATGAAAATAAGAAAGAAATTAAAAAATTGTATGTTGGTCAATAGTAATCTATTTATAAAATATGTGATACTATTTTTCCAAGATGATTGGGAGGAAATGGAGTTGAGAAGATAGAGAAATATGTGGGAGAAGAGGGAACAAGGAAGAGGAAGAAAAAACAAAGGGAATTCTATGTTTAAAAAAATCGCGTAGAGCGACGCTAGCATTGCTCCTGTCATATACAGGTCACGCTAGCGACATACCCTTCAGCATTAAAAAAAATCGGAGGAAACGGATCTTGTTTGTGCAATAAAATCTGTGGGACCGTCGTGAGAAATGGCTAAATTCTGGAATTATTCTTGTAAAATCCTGTAAAGAAATTTAACAATAAATAAAAGAAATAGTTCATATTTTCTGAGGCAGTACAGATTATGACAGATTCCAGATGCATTTCATTTTGGATTTATCTCAGGAGTCTCATCTTTGGTAGAAATGAATTGAGATGGTGGATGGACCATCAATTTATCCCATCCTAGCATAACCATTAAGAATAGGTGGGAAATGAGAATGCCATACCAGATAATTGCTTGGAGAGAGTTTAATAGGAAGATAATGATTAATATTTGCCATTAAAGTGTTTTGTAATTGCGAATCTATTGATGAACATTACTCCCATCAATAACATTAAATTGTTATTCATCATTATCATCAAAGTCTTGTCTCAATTATGTTGGGGCCGGCCACACGAATTCAGTTTCTCTATTACTATTTATCTAAAAAGTAAAAGACATGGAGATAAATAAATCACTACAAAAAATACAGTACAAATACCATGTTTCATGATCAAAATAAGCGCAGCAAACAAAGGTCTGTAATGCCTTTGCTATAAGTGGAGTTGTACCAAAAGCTCACATTGAAACTATATTCGTTCGAATTCAAGAAATCATATGCTGCAAAGAAGAAGATGAAAAATAGCTCAAGACTCAACATTTCATATATGAGATTTTGAGCTAGCAACAAAGCACTGATCATGAACTGGTGTTCACTGACTGGTCAAGCGTACCACCAAGAATTTCATGGATCTCATTAACAGAATATCCACTCCAGTATCCCTGAAATAGTTCTCTGTTGATACTTGCAGAGTTTGCACGCCATAAATCTGAGCTTCTAACACACACTATCTCTACATCCAAAAAAAAAAAAAAAAAAAGAAACAAGAAAAGAGAGAAACAAATGGAAGAATGCTATACTGTTATCATACTACTACTAAACTTTCTCTTAAATATAAAACCATGTACCTTGCTGCAAGCTAACACTTCCCAGAGTTACAGGAACTGCAAAGATGAAATTTGAAATGCAACAAGGTAGAATAACATGGAGGGAGGATCCAGAGAAGAAAGTTGGATGTTGTAAGGCCCTGTCCTGAGTTAATTAATCGTATTTAATTAGACAAATGATAGTTAACGACGAAACTCAATGAGAATAGTCACAAATGAATGTAATGAACTGATAATGAGAAGATTAAATGAATTGAATGGATTTTGAACTTAGATTAAGAGATTAAGTGAATTGATTGGGCTTAAGGCTAATTAAATGTGGTTAATTGAACTAATAAGCGTTTATGACCAAATGATATGGAAGTAGCCTCAATTGAGTGAATTAGGCTTAATGGAATAGTAAGGAAGGGAATTGCATGGTTTAAATGAGGTTTTAGACTTGAACATTGAAACAAAGGGCTTTTATGTAAATACGAATTTTCGCGTATTCTGTCGAATACGGAAACTCTTGATACCAACGCGTGTATCTCGACGAGTACGTCAACTTTCGTAATAGGCTTGAAGTCGTTTGACGAGAATCCGGTCAAATGACCCTTCATTTGACTTGAATTGTAATTTAGTGAGATGGTTGGGCTTAAATGCAATTAGCTAGCTTATATAAGCTAAAGTGGCCCCAATGAGATCATTCATCTCATTTTCAAATCCTTCCAAACCCTAGGCAGCCACCTTCTCTTCCTTTTCTCTTCTTTCCTTCCAATCTCACTCTATCAAGTGTCAAACAAGGAGTTTGCAAGTGTTTTCAAGGAGCATTCATCCTCCTCTTCATCTTCACCAACTTTGTTTTCAATTTGTGGAAGTGTGAAGTTTGGACTGAAGGTCTTCTTCTTGGAAACAAGCTCTAGAAAGGGGTTTTCATCCATTGATCTTCACTAGAGGCAAGTACATATGTATTCTTATGAATTGTAATGTTTTAGAGAGTTCGGAGTTCATTTGGCTCATTTTTAGGATTTTTGCTTCAGAAAACCCGAAGCTCAGGACTGAACTTCTGGACATGTGTCGGTCGATCGATAGATCTGAAATCTGTTTCAGTAGATTTCAGCTCTCTGGAATTCTGACCGACATTGGGTCGGTCAGCCGACATGGAAGTGTCGGTCGACTGACGGTCGACCGACGGACTAACCGACAGATCTGGAATCTGTCTCAGTGAATTCTAGCTCTCTGGAATTCGAACCGACAAGGTGTCGGTCAACCGAGATGGCGTCGGTCAGCCGACACCTGACCGAGACTAAACCGACAAGTGTGTCAGGAAATGGATTGAAAATCCAGCTTTTGGAATTCGAACCTACAAAGTGTCGGTCAACCGACGTGGTATCGTCGGTTAGCCGACAGGTCAACCGACAGCCAACTGACAGCTGAGCCGAGCTCAGAGAATTGTTAGGGTGAAGCTTAATTTGTACAGGCTGTTTCTTGTGATGTCTAAGCCTACATAGGTGTTAGCTAAAGTCGTCCTAATGTACGAATTAAATACATAACATGATATTCATCGAAAATAACACGTACATTGGATAACGATTGCTTCACTCATTTGTTTGGCTTAGAAGTATGAATAGAATTTAATAGAATTCTTGAAGTAACACAGAGTTGAACTTCACTGACATAATGTACGAATTGAATTAATGTAATGAAATGAATAGTCACTAAAGGTGACAGTAAAGTGAATAAATGAATAATTCCTACTGCAGTAGATGTTGGGGCGTTCCGGAGCCTCGTGGAATGCTAGTGCTCTCTGATCAAGACACTGGTAAATTTCCACCATATATGATAAGCCATGTAATGAAAACTGAAACAGTTTTGAAGCCTAGGCCATGAATGGTTTGCCCTTCCGCATTGTGCTTAAGTAAATTGATTAAAGGAAAATGGAACAATCTTGAAGCCAAGCTATAAATGGTTTGCCCTTCCGCCTTGTGGCTGAAATTAACTGTGCATAATTGACATACTCATCGTTTAATACTTGCGTTGCGATTAGATTAAACTCCTTCCGTTGGAAGACACGAAATGAAATAGATGTTCGTTATTGAATTGAATTAGGTTATATAGAACTGTTAAATTCTTGCATTGGTAAATTCTTGTATAGAATTGATTGATAGCATGGAAATTCGTAAAAATGCACATGTCTTATTGAACCGTCGTGTTCACGTGTTATTGATGATGTCACAGGCCCAATTGCCCATGCCGGTCTTGCAGAGGCCGCCCCGCCTGCGGAGGAGGCCCATCCGATACCTCCAGGAGATTTAGTGGAGTGGGCGTAGTTCGGAGGACGATTAAACTTGAATCATTTTGATAAATACTTTTGGGTGATTTTTTGAGATGTACTTAGTAATCCCTGCATTGTATTAAATATGCAGTGGTCGTCATGATGAGAGATAAAATGTATGAATCAGACTGTAATTCTTGATTTGTATGTTTAGTCAATGTATATATATATATATATTCCGCAATTTGTACATTGGCAGGTTTTGTGGTTTGATATCCCTTGTGAGTCTTGTCTTAACTTCGGTTAATTCGGGATTTACAGGAGTAAGTATGATCTCGCGACTCGAGGGTTGTCCGAAGTAATCAGATCTCGGGCCCGGGTCATGACAGATGTACAATATTGGTCAAACTAGGCTTCCTTTATGTACCCTGAAAAAGACTAATTGAACTGAACATGTGAGTTTAGCAAAAATTATCAAAGTGGTGGAGCGTTGTGATCTACAAGTAACCATTATAATATATTAAGCCAGGAGGTTTTGGCTTCAATTTTGACCGTTGGTTATAATTTTGACCGACGGTTATATAACTACTCATGCAACTACCCACTTATTTTTCCATCAAACCACTCCTGTTTCAGTTGTTCCTATGTAGCTATACCATTTTTGTTCCAATTCTTCTATTTATATTTTTTTAATATTTTTCTAACATGTGATTATTTATTTTGCAGTGCAGGGAGATACCGTGTTGAGCACGGGTTATTAGGCGAGTCTATCTTAACCCGGAGAATTTTCTTCGGGAGATAGTGTGCTGTGCACGGGTCATTGGGCTAGTCTCTTATTATCCAAGCACCCTATTTATTAGATACACCCACCATATATCCCAGGTGTCTGTTTGATTTTGGATCGATGTGATATTGTAAATCCATCAAGAAAAGAGGGTTCATTGGGAATTGGGATGGACCATCATGATGGTGACGCAGGCAGGTATGAATGTATGATTGTACGTCGACCTTCAATGAAACCGACTCCGTCACCACTCGCCATCTTCTTTTCTATAGTGAGACCCCTGACTCTGCCTACATTCACTGATTCACATGTCCCTCACGATGACCTCCGGTCTAACTCAAATTGAGAACCGTGAAGTGCATTGTTTGTGCCTTGTGGCCCCGGCCCCACCCCCACCCCCCCAATTTTTTTTAACACACCTGTGTTTTCACACAATCTAAAAAAAGCTCCTACATCTTGTGTATTTGCTAAAATCTCCCTCTAACAATAGTCAAACCATATAAAAATGTAACTAGACCCTCCAATTTATCCTTGGACGTGTTTGGCACTTAATTAGTAAAGTTAAAGTGAAGTAAAGCCTTCATTATCCAAACATGAAAAGAGAATGGGTCATATTAAAAGTACATAAATTCAAAGTTTCCTCCTCTTTTTAAAAAAACAAAAGTAAAAAAAACAATCTCCTTTCTCCACTAAATAACAAATAAATATATATATTTTTTTACACAAAAAGTTAGATAGATTTCTTATCAAACAACTAAAAACAAAAGACCACCATAACCCGCTATATTTTATTTTCTCTTGATTTAATGCTTCACCTCACTTTACTACAATTCACCGCACATCTAAACACGCCTAGTGTTAACATACAAAAGGCTAAAATCCTAGATGCAAGATGGTGCACTCAAACTCATACTTGTCCTTGTAAAGGAAAACGATTTCATTTTCAGGAGTTATGTGTTTTCCCTTTGAGATGCCATAGAGGCTACCCTTTCTTGTAAAAGTCTTTTCCTTTGAAACCACGAAAGAGATTTATCATGAAATCCAAATTTATCATGAAGTTGCAGGTCAGGTGTCTATCCTTCTCAATCTTGTACCCATGGTGGACTGTGTGCTTCAATCCAGGCCGTCAAGATAGTGAGTCCATCTCATGCATGTTGTATGTTCCCACAGTGAGGGAATCAAAACGGCTCATCACATGGTGGGCAGTGGCTACTAGGCTGGGCAATGCATTAGTGCTGACTTTGTGGGAATTAGGTGGGGCCCTTGATCATAGGGTAGTTGATGGATAATGTCCACACAAGTATATGGCTTGGAAATGTCACATGGACTCTTTAAATCAAATGGGGTGATCAAATGATGTAGGGCCCACATAAAATTTTCTTGTTACAACGAGTTGAATTGTTATTGCATAATGGGTAAGCTTTGCAAATTGCTAACAGTGTCACTCGACCAGTTGCCACAGATAACTGTGAAATTCTCAGAAAATTAAAGAGGCTTTGTCCGAATTTCATAAACTACAGGGGCTATAACAGAATTAGAGTAAAAGTTAGGGGGAATGGTGAGCATTTCAGAAAATAGCATCCTTTTATTAATTTAAAACATGGCATGTGCATCCTTTTATTAATTTAAAACATGGCATGTGGATGTTTTCAGACCCCACAGATCCATGAGATGCAAAAGTGGCTTTTGCACGGTCCATAAAAATACAAATACAATTGGTGTTGATTTCTTTAGCATGCATTGTATTCCATGTCACATCTATAATAAGACAACACACTAGTTTACATAGGCATAACATACAGAGTGGGTGCCAATAACAACACCCTTTTCCTAAGAAATTTTACTGTCCACTTCCATCCTCTAACCAACCATGGCTCTATTGGCCTGGTTGTTTGCATTAGAGTACATCAGAATTGAAAACATAGACATTCATGGTCAAATGAGCTCCATTGATGGATTATCAAAGAAGTGAAGTGTGAATGATGTGAGGTCAGGGTTGAAAGGCAATGAAGATGGGACCTTGACTTTCCAAGGATTTCAATTAATAGGATGATGGCTGAGTATTCATTTCTCATCTTCCCTTATTCATTTTCCATTAAAAGGGGAAGTTATTTGATGGTCAATACTCACCTTGGATCTTCATTTTTAACCAGGGGCAACACTACAATGAGAGGTGTGAAACTCTATAATGGGTCTTATCTATTGAAAATTTCAAAGTGCTAAAAATATAGGTCCTCCCCTTAATGGGTTGACCCCAAATGCTAATAAGACTTGGTACTACCAAAAGATTGAGCATATGATTAAGAATGGGTTGACCCCAAATGCTAATAAGATTCGGCCCCATCATAAGATTAAGTGTATAGCATTCTTAATCATATGCTCAATCTTTTGGTGGTACCAACCCCTATTGGAGTAAAATGGAGGGAAAGGCCACTTAAGGAGATCGAGGTTTTTTAGTTTGAGTAGCTTGGATATTCAATAGGTGGCCCCCACTATGAAGTTCTACACCCTTTATGATAGAGTGAGTGAGACACTCAAAAGGATTTAAACTTTTAACTTTGCATTTACTGTTTATACATTGAGTTCATATTTTCATTACTTGTGGAGTTCTTTAAATGATGGCCTCACAACAGTAGCATTGTGGCTCACAAGTAACCAATCTTTCATTAATCAGTAGTAGATCAATGGGTTTATATGTGATCAATCTATCGTCGGTCCTACCTTGATTAAAGTGAGATACAACTCTTAAGTACTAGAAGGAGAAAATAATTATTTTTGAGTGGTTTGGATTTATTACAGTGATCATAACTATTATCGTTGTCAAACCCATGTCTCAACCATGTTAGTGTTAAAGCTGCATGACTTCTCTTTTTCTCATCAGGATACACAATAGTGAGCCCTATTATTTTCCTATTTTCACTGTCCTAACAAAGTTTTGAGAAATTATGTCTTATGAAAAATATTGGAATATTTTCTAAATTAATAATTTTTCTTCAGATATTATTAGATGAATCTGCAAAAATTTTGATTTTAAATAGTTAGTTTTTAAAAAATAAGTATAAAATGTTATTGGTCAACCATCAGTCTTTATGCAAAAAAAAAAAGGAAGGTTTGGGCTCCTAAACTCTTTTCAACCACTATGGTATTGAATTCCTATGTAATCAAATTCCAGTGTATTCTATTGGCTATTGTTCTTGAGTCTTTTTTTTTTTATTCTATAGTTGAATTTGTTTGATGATACATATTACTCACATGGCTTAGCCCGATACATATCTAGATATTTGACCCGCTGCCACCCCAATACATGGAACATTTTCTTGATGAGGAGACACAGGTAGATTAGGATATCAATGAGGACGATGGGGACAGAGTGAAGTGTCTCGAACCAGCCTTGAAGAATTGGGCTAGTCCATTTGATACTTTTGATTAGATAGATCCTGGATATTTTACTATGGATGATCATGAATTAGTAGTTATGCTTAGTTATGATGCGTATGACGATTGTTTAAATTTTTTTTTTTTTTCTTCTGCTAGTGATTTGATCTATCTCACAAGGCAGGTTGACTTAATTGGTGTCGTGAAAGTCGGGATTTAACAATCTGGATTTCGGGGTGTCTGATTTGTTTGAATTAAACTAGGAGTACAGAATCATTTTTAATCAATGTGGCCTTGCTTACATTTATCTTTATATGCTTAAAATGGACTTTAGTTGTCGAGATGTTTTGCCTTTCTTTTCAAACATGGTGCCATGTTACCATGTGGTTGATGAAACATTACGTTTGAGATTTTGTGGGTAAGTTTTTTTGGGAGAAAAAACTTCACCCAGCTTGTCTGTACGTCTATGTGGGAGTGAAAATTCCTTCCCTGACTAACCAGTCTGACCCTAATCAATCAGTTTTTCAGTTATAATTCATTGGACAGTCCAGGTAGGATACATGATCATGCAAACAAAGCCCACCAATCTGAGCTTGGCGAGGCTTCAGCACGAGCCAAGCTCATGCTCATCTCGATCTGAAATCAAGTTGTACTCGAGTTTGAACTTGTACTGGGCGCAGCTTTAAGTTGTGATATAGTCTCAAGTCGTTGGCTACAATCTATAAACTCAGGTGGGCTACGCTGCAATGGATCAAACCTTATAGTTTTCACTTTTTGTACTTTTAACTTGTATCTACACTTTTAACCATGCATCAAGCAGAGTTGGGCTTGAGCTTGAGCTACCCATGAACAAGTTGGGCTTCTATTCACACTCAAGCCTAACCCATTTGCAAGGAGTCAAACAAACAGTGCATAGTTTTAGCTCCGCTCGTGAGTCCATCTAGTGGAGCTCAAGATCAAGCCCACTCAAGTTGAGCCTTGTGGAGTTAGATTGCATACTAAGCCAGCTTGTTGACAACCATAAATTGGAAGCATTTAAGTCCAACCTGACGGGAAATTCTGGGCCAACCCCACAAACAAACGGGTTGAATTTGGGTTGGGTACTTCATAATGCTACTCTTAGTGCCCGACCTAGCCCCTCCCATTGCCAGCCCTTTGTGCAGCCGTCCAAATGGGGTCTAAATGTAAACGGTTGGGCTTGCTCCATCGTTCAACATGATCCAACAAATTTAATACATTGGGTTTAATAAAAGACCCAGGATCCGGACATCATTCTATTTTGAATGCAGAATATAACAAGTGGTATAGATCGTATAGCCAATAGACAAATCGCAGTGATCAATGGTGCTAACCCAAACCCTTGCGCAAACAAGCCTTCAAGAGGATCTTGATTCAAATTGTATCTCATTTATTTTGTTGTCACTTCTCTTGACATAGGAAATCAAGGTCATCCTCATCCCAATTTAATGGCTCCGTGATCTAAGTGGTTGCAAAAGGAAAGTATTCAAAATATGCAAATGAAGTTAATTTTGAGAAGGGAGTTTTACCAAAAGCATCATCAATTATATATAATGCCTAAAAGCATGTACACAGCAGACTTTGTATTTTTCAAATCAAATTGCCCTTCACATTTTTTCTTGCGAGTTAGAGACATAACCCTCACAAGTTTAGAATTTTGTGTCCATATATGTGTTCAACATGATTCATGATGTCGAAAAGTATGAACATGATTAAGTCGCAATGTTAGAAATAAGCCCTCGTCCCCACGTTAAAATAATGAGGAAAGTGACATTATGGCAATCGTCATCTCCTTCAAATGAAAATCTTGCACTGGTTAAGAGAAAAATAGATGATCAACTAATGACGTCATTTTTAGGAATCAATGTATATTGATTATCACATCGCTAGTAATTACTTTGGGGCATTTGGGCGGAGGTCCCTCAACTGTGATTTTTATTGCAAGCGGTCCACAATACTTTATTATACTGACAGCAGTCCTCTTGTAACTGAAAATGACAAAAACGCCCTTGTACATGTCAGCAAAAGCAAAACTCAAACAAATTTATCTGAGTTTTCAAAACTCAGATAAAATTCAGATAAATTTATCAGTCTTCTAAGGCAGTCTTTTCACTGTTTAAACCATGGTTCTGATCAGATATGTAGCCTGTGGACTGTGGTCCTAGACCATCCTTTCACATGTTAAAACCACTTACAGATTGACTGACTTGGGCTTTCTTGAAATTAGGACACAGGATACCTTGTGAATACAACAACCAGAACATGTTTGGTTTCTCCCATAGTTCCCTGCTCCTGCTCCTTCTCCTTCTGCCTGATGGTAGAGAAAGAAAACGCGAATCATAAATCACAACCACTGCAATAAGAAAGGAGAGATGGATGTGGGTCGTCGGATGGCACCACTTCACATAGCTATTTGTTTGAAACTCAGAAAAGTTCTTCAAAACTCAGATAAATTTGTCTGAGTTGTGCCAGAAACTCAGATAAATTTATCTAGCAGAACTTCGACAAATTTATCTGAGTTTCTGTCCAGTTTATTAGAGTTTCTAGGAAATTTATCTGAGCTCGGCGACACCAAAAGTTAGAATACGGAAAATCAGATTCTAATAAAAATCGAAATCCAAAACAAAAACACTTGATGACCACAATCCAATCAAGAAAAGAGAGGGAGGAAACAAGAAAAAATGCAAAATGCTCTCTTTCAAATCAGTTGTAGAGAGAAAGAGAGATTTGGAAGAGACTTCAAATGAAAGAACAAGATAAAGTAAAACTGTGTCTATCTTTGAAGAAATGAAAGAGAGAGAATCGGAAGTCATGGTGGCGACGGAAGGTGCTCTGCAACGATATTCTGCAACTATGGAAAGGAATGGAAAATGGAAAATGAGAGAAGAAGAAGGAAGGAGTTTTCTGGCACAGTTGAATGAGGCAAAGTAGTCATGAAAATACATGACGTGGCATATTAGGGACCTCTCACTAAAGTATCTCCAGCTGTCTGGACTATAGACATTAGAGAAAAAGTAGTTGTCCTTGATGCCTTAGAAGACCGTGCTCAAGGACTTTTGGCTAATTTACCCAATTACTTTCGTTTGGCTCAATGTAATTACGATTATCAATTTGGCTCATACTACTTTCGTTTCCCATTCACCTCTTTGAAATTAGGTGGAACCATGCATCTACTACTTTCTATTCATTTGGTGGCTCATGAACCCTGCATATACTACTCTGCTACTGTGGAATGGTAATCCTAATTGAGAGAATGTTTCAGTTATGTGTTTTTATATGTTAATTTGATCAACGGACCTTTTAAGTAGTGTAGATTTTTCCTAACATTGTCATATTGAAATTTCATTTTCTCGATTTATGAAGGTAACCCAAATTTTAAGTATTGCAATTTGTAATTTGATGAGACTATGTACATACATTAGTGAGCAGTGTACACTTGAGTTTATATATAAACAATGAATACACAATTGTAATTCTAATAAAAGATTCTTGTGAAAATGAAATAGAAAAGTTAAAAAATTCAGGATATATATATGTAAAATATTCAAGTGAAAACTAGTCCTCACCATACTTCCGTGAAAACTATTGGTGGGACCCACCCAGCAACTAATCCAAACTATGCACAAACAGGACCTCCCTTAATACTAACTAATCTCGATGTTTGACATCCATACAAATGGACTGGACTGTTGGATGGAGGATTGGTTTTTTTTTTTTTTTAAATATGAAGCCATTAAACTCGTGGGCCATGGATGAAGGGGTTAGGGCCATCGGATTGGAGCCAAATTTGATACTTTGGGGGGTTCCACATAGATCTTTCCATCCCCTCTTGGGATGGGGCCCACAAATGGGCTCCATAAAAAAGTTCTCTCTCACGGTGACTATATGAGAATAACTCTCACTAGAACAAAGCCATATATATGTATATAGGGAGATGCTCTTATGAGAGCATCTCTCACCTTATTATGAGAGATAAGGTAAGGGCCCTCACATTTAAGTTGCTAGCATTAGATATGGATGTGAGGGCCCCCACCCTATCTCTCTTTTAAGGTGAGAGATATTTCTCACCTTATTATGAGAGATAAGGTGGGGGCCCTTATATTTAAGTTGTTAGCATTTGATATGGATCTGAGAGCCCCCATCCTATCTCTCATTTAAGGTGAGAGATCTCTCATGAGAGCATCTCTCACCTTATTATGAGAGATAAGGTGGGGCCCTCACATTTAAGTTGTTAGCATTCGATAGGGATGTGAGAGCCCCCACCCTATATCTCATTTAAGGTGAGAGATATCTCTCATAAGAGCATCTCCCATATATATATATATAATTATCATAAAAACCTTGTTCCAACTATGTTAGGTCATTGTTACTAATTTGCAAACATTATCAAAGCATATTGCTTATATGCAGTGTAACTCATGGAGCTTACTTAAATGCTCATTTAAGGTGAGAGATATCTCTCATAAAACATCTCCCATATATATATAATCATCATCAAAACCTTGTCCCGACTATATTAGGACATTGTTACTAATCTGCAAACATTATCGAAGTATATTTCTTATATGTTGTGTAACTCACGGAGCTTACCTAAATGCTTGTCTATCCATAAGACAAATGATCTGTCCTCCTCTTATAGTCTTATGGATCTTATGGATAGACATGCATTGATTTGTCCTACTCTTATAGTCTTATGGATATACATGCATTTAATTAAGCTCCATGAGCTACACTGCGTATAAGACATATGCTTTGATAATGTTTGCAGATTACTATCAATGTCCTCACATGGTTGGGATAAGGTTTTGATGATGATTATATATATATATATATATGAATAACGCTACAAACTCCCATGGCGTTTTTCACAAAAAAGGCCCATCTTTTAGCTAATGACAGCGTGACATATGTAATCAATGGTACACATATCCATTCTCTCTCCTAAATATTCGCCGAAAACAGTAGATATTTTATATATTCTCTTAAATCATTGGCTAATAGATAGGGGCACAAACTTCCTTTTTGAGATAGGGGAGTTTTTGAGAATTTCCCATATATATGTATATATATACATATATATATATGTATATATATGGGATATGCTCCTATGAGAGCATCTCTTACCTTACTATGAGAGATAACTCTTACCTTACTATGAGAAATAAAGGTCGGGAGACTCACATTTAAGTTGTTGACATTGGATATGGATGTGAGGGCCCTCACCTTATCTCTCATAATAAGGTGAGAGATGCTCTCATAGGAGTACCTCCATATATATATATGTGGCTTTGTTCTAGTGAGAATTGTTCTCATATGGTCATCGTGAAAAAAAAAAAAAACCTGCAGAACCATATCATTTTAGCCCTCCATTTAGCAACCTTAAATTTAATGATATTTACGATTAAAATTCTTTAGAGATTCAATCCAAAAATGACTGAGTGTTCAACTGAGCCTAAAATTAGGCATCACATGATAGGATTCGCGAAATGGCTACACTGATGAAAGTTGGGGCCAAGTGGACCCCATAAAGACGGTTGGTGCACAAATTCCAACATCATCAACCCTCTTGGGTGGGTACCAATACGACTTTGATTAGTATAAAAAATTTACGGTAAATAAAAAAATAGTACTAATACGACTTTGATTAGTATAAAAAATTTCCGATAAATGAAAAAATAGTGAATATATTTTCTGATGCAGTACGGATTCTGACAGATTCCAGACTCATTTCATGATTCACACACTTGGAAAAATCTAATCCAAATTTTAAAACCCCCTTAGTCCTGCCCATCTCCGAAAGTACAAGGCAACACCCAAACCACCCACCCCCCCACATCTCCGAAATTCTCCGAAAATACCAGGCAACACACAAACCACCCAATAATGACTGAGTGTTCAACTGAGCCTAAAAGTCCGCCCACCCCAAAAAAAAAAAATCTCCGAAAATACTAGGCAACACACAACTCACCCAATAATGACTGAGTGTTCAACTGAGCCTAAAATTAGGAATCACATGATAGGATTAGGGAAATGGCTACACTGATGAAAGTTGGGGCAAAGTGGACCCCATAAAGACGGTTGGTGCACAAATTCCAACATCACCAACCCTCTTGGGTGGTTACCAATACAACTTTGATTAGTATAAAAAATTTACGGTAAATAAAAAAATAGTACTCATACGAATTTGATTAGTATAAAAAATTTACGATAAATGAAAAAATAGAGAATATATTTTCTGAGGCAGTACGGACTTTGACAGATTCCAGACTCATTTCATGATTCACACACTTGGAAAAATCCAATCCAAATTTTAAAACCCCCTTAGTCTTGCCCATCTCCGAAAATACTACACCCCACCCCATCTCTGAAAATACTAAGGAACACACAACCCACCCAATAATGACTGAGTGTTCAACTGAGCCTAAAATTAGGCATCACATGATAGGATTAGGGAAATGGCTACACTGATGAAAGTTGCGGCCACGTGGACCCCATAAAGACGGTTGGTGCACAAATTCCAACATCACCAACCCTCTTGGGTGGGTACCAATACGACTTTGATTAGTATAAAAAATTTACGATAAATGAAAAAATAGTGAATATATTTTCTAAGGCAGTACAGATTTTGACAGATTCCAGAATTATTTCAAGATTCACACACTTGGGAAAAATCCAATCCAAATTTTAAAACCCCCTTAGTCCTGCCCATCTCCGAAAATAAAAGGCAACACACAACCACCACGCCCCCCCCCCCCCCCCCCCCCCCCCCCAATCTCTGAAACTAATAGGCAACACACTTTTAGCTAATGAAAGCGTGACATATGTCATCAATGGTACACATATCCATTCTCTCTCCTAAAAATTCGCCGAAAACAGTGGATATTTTATATATTCTCTTAAATCATTGGCTAATAGATAGGGGCAAAAACTCCCTTTTTGAGATAGGGGAGTTTTTGAGAATTTCCCATATATATGTATCTATATCGATATGCTCCTATGAGAGCATTTCTCACATTTAAGTTGTTGACATCGGATATGGATGTGAGGGCCCTCACCTTATCTCTCATAATAAGGTGAGAGATGCTCTCATAGGAGTACCTCCATATATATATATGTGGCTTTGTTCTAGTGAGAATTATTCTCATATGGTCATCGTGAAAAAAAAAAAAAAAAAAAAAAACTGCAGAACCATATTATTTTAGCCCTCAATTTAGAAACCTTAAATTTAATGATATTTACGATTAAAATTCTTTAGAGATTCAATCCAATAATGACTGAGTGTTCAACTGAGCCTAAAATTAGGCATCACATGATAGGATTAGGGAAATGGCTACACTGATGAAAGTGGGGGCCAAGTGGACCCCATAAAGACGGTTGGTGCACAAATTCCAACATCATCAACCCTCTTGCGTGGGTACCAATACGACTTTGATTAGTATAAAAAATTTACGGTAAATAAAAAAATAGTACTAATACGATTTTGATTAGTATAAAAAATTTTCGATAAATGAAAAAATAGTGAATAAATTTTTTGAGGCAGTACGGATTTTGACAGATTCCAGACTCATTTCATGATTCACACACTCGGAAAAATCCAATCCAAATTAAAAAACCCCCTTAGTCCTGCCCATCTCCGAAAATACAAGGCAACACACAAACCACACCCCAACCCCCCCCCCCACATCTCCGAAATTCTCCGAAAATACCAGGCAACACACAAACCACCCAATAACGACTGAGTGTTCAACTGAGCCTAAAATTTTCCCCCCAATAATGACTGAGTGTTCAACTGAGCCAAAAATTCACCCCCCGCACCCCCCCCCCCTCCAAAAAAAAAAAACCTACGAAAATACTAGGCAACACATAACCCACCCAAAAATGACTGAATGTTCAACTGAGCCTAAAATTAGGAATCACATGATAGGATTAGAGAAATGGCTACACTGATGACAGTTGGGGCCAAGTGGACCCCATAAAGACGGTTGGTGCACAAATTCCAACATCACCAACCCTCTTGGGTGGTTACCAATACGACTTTGATTAGTATAAAAAATTTACGGTAAATAAAAAAATAGTACTAATACGACTTTGATTAGTATAAAAAATTTACGATAAATGAAAAAATAGTGAATATATTTTCTGAGGCAGTACAGATTTTGCCAGATTCCAGACTTATTTCATGATTCACACACTCGGAAAAATCCAATCCAAATTTTAAAACCCCGTTAGTCCTGCCCATCTCCGAAAATAACCATCTCCGAAAATACAAGGCAACACACAAACCACACACCCCCCCCCCCCCCCACCCAATCTCCGAAATTCTCCGAAAATACCAGGCAACACACAAACCACCCAATAATGACTGAGTGTTCAACTGAGCCTAAAATCCATTCCCCCCCCCTCCAAAAAAAAAAAAAAACTACGAAAATACTAGACAACACACAACCCACCCAATAATGACTGAATGTTCAACTGAGCCTAAAATTAGGAATCACATGATAGGATTAGGGAAATGGCTACACTGATGACAGTTGGGGCCAAGTGGACCCCATAAAGACGGTTGGTGCACAAATTGCAACATCACCAAGGGTGGTTACCAATACGACTTTGATTAGTATAAAAAATTTACGGTAAATAAAAAAATAGTACTAATACGACTTTGATTAGTATAAAAAATTTACGATAAATGAAAAAATAGTGAATATATTTTCTGAGGCAGTACAGATTTTGACAGATTCCAGACTTATTTCATGATTCACACACTTGGAAAAATCCAATCCAAATTTTAAAACCCCCTTAGTCCTGCCCATCTCCGAAAATAAAAGGCAACACACAAACCACCCCTCACCCAAACAACCCCCCCCCCCCCTCCGAAAATGCTAGGCAACACACAAACAGTGGATATTTTATATATTCTCTTAAATCATTGGCTAATAGATAGGGCAAAAACTCCATTTTTGAGATAGAGGAGTTTTTTAGAATTTCCAATATATATATGTATATATATGGATATGCTCATATGAGAACATCTCTTACCTTACTATTAGAGATAACTCTTACCTTACTATGAGAGATAAAGGTCGGGAGGCTCACATTTAAGTTGTTGATATCGGATATGGATGTGAGGGCCCTCACCTTATCTCTCATAATAAGGTGAGAGATGCTCTCATAGGAGTACCTCCATATATATATATATATATGTGGCTTTGTTCTAGTGAGAATTATTCTCATATGGTCATCGTGAAAAAAAAAAAAAAAAAAAACTGCAGAACCATATCATGTTAGCCCTCAATTTAGAAACCTTAAATTTAATGATATTTACGATTAAAATTCTTTAGAGATTCAATCCAATAATGACTGAGTGTTTGATGGAACGCGCTCCGTGGCGCCCGCTGGGGCGGCTACCGGGGTCGGCGGAACGTGGGAGTCCGTCGGGTCCGGCCCTTTCGCGCCCTGGCGGGCCCTGAAGCGTGCATCAACATTTCTTTTTTGTGGGTGGGTGTGCCAGATTTTCTATTTTACTTGGAATTGCAAGTGGTAATCCGGAGATCAACCTTCGCAAGTAAAAAGGAAATCAACTTCTTTCAAGTTTTCCATTGCACAAATATTTAAGAAAAGAGACATTTTCTTGGTTTGCCGTGAAAGGCGATTTTGTTTGGCATTTATAGCCGATTTTGGCGTTTATAGCCGATTTACAATTCTCATCAATAATGAAAGACAAGAGTTGTGATTTTTGTCTCTTTTAGAAAAATACAAACTACAATGAAAAGCAAGAAAAGGAAGATCTAACTTTTCAGGAGATTGTGGGGGACTCGTTCAGATTGACGGTCGCAAGCCATGTATGGGCTTCGCCATCATCCATGCAGATGAGAACAGAAGATGCTCTTGATTCGCTTGGCTTGGCTATAACCTCAGGTTTTTTGGGGACAAAGACCAAGAGAAGGTCCTATGTCCAATAAAAAGCTAAGTAGACGGGCTGAAAAGCCATGTCTAAGCCATTGGAGGTAGCGGGAGAAGGCAAGGACCTTGGGGGGGGGGTGCCCCCCAAGGGACTCTCGTCACCTTGTAGTGGTGGCCGGTGCAGAACTTCAGCAGAGTTTTCTCTCTTTTTTCTTTCTCTGGATTCTTTCTGATCCCTTTTTTTCTGATCCTCTGATTTTCTCCTCTTTTTTCCGATCTTTTTTCGATCTCCATTTCAATGGAATGCTCTCCTATTTATAGGCTTTGGTAGCCATTTAGGAGGGTTTATGAGCCTTAATGGCTTTAATGGGAGGAGTTACAAGATTTATTTCTTGATTTTGTAACTCCTTTTTCCTTGAATCTGATTGGCCGATGGAGATTAAGGGCTTTTAATCACCTTAATTACCATAATGGGAGGAGTTTCATGGTTTAAATGCCATGAATCAATTGACTTGTAACTCCCAAATGCTTGCTTCTGATTGGGCCGTCCAAAGAAATGAATTAATGACTGCAATAAAGCTAGTCAATTAACCACATTAATTGGTCGCCGAGCAGTCGAAGAGTCGCGGGCCATGCCGTGTCTTCTGGAATTCTTCTGGCGACGATCATCGATGGATCTACATGCTGATCGACATCGGATGAACATGTAACTTCAGACATTGATAGCTAAGAGCGGGCCGGTGACATCTGTCTTGTCGATTTCACGATCGGTCGGACAGAAAGTGCACTTTCTTGGTCAGCCGGTTGGCGATCTTGGAGCGATCACTGATGATTTTATGCTTTTGGAGGTTGACCCGTGATTTTGACGGATGTCGTCGGATATGAGTCAATTTCAAGCACTAAAAATCACATTTTCAGGAAACCACAGGGGCCAAAGTGCGCGAAACGCGAAAAAAGACGGAAAAACGGGTCACCGGCGGAAAATCCGGTGACCCGGACCTCCATGGTCGCCGGCGACCATGGGCCATGGTCGCAGGGGTCTGCGACCCTGGGGGATTTTTCCCCTTCGGAGCCCGTTTTGCGGTCGTTTTGAGGTCTTTTTCGTCGCCGTTTTCTTCTGTATTTTTCTTGAAATTTCTTCTCATTTATTGGCTTGATTTCCCTGTAGAAAACTTGATGAGAATCCTTGCATTTTTAGAGTGCAAAGTTTCTAATTTTCCGGGAAAGCCGAAGACTTTGTCGCGTAGAGCTGCTGATTTTCCGCCAGAAGTCGAAACTTGGTCAAACGATGTCGGAATGACCTGAAATTTGAGGTGAAGCCTCCTGAGCAATAAATAAGACCAACCATAGGCTTTTGTTTGAGTTTTGAAGCCGTTTGGGGTCCCGTCGATGCTTCACTTGATTTTGCTGCGGGGAAAATGCCGAGCTTTGATGTGCGGTCAAACGATGTCCGATTGACCTGAAATTTGACGGGGAGCCTATTGGAGTCATTTTGAGACGTTCCATGGGCTCCGTTTTGGATGTCATGGTCCCGGGTTGCTCTGCCGCCGGTAGGCTTGATTTTCTCTCGGAGCATCGAAACCTGGTCAAACGTTTTCGGAATGACCTGAAATTTGACGTGCAGCCTTTTGGAAGCATGTTGAAGCCACTCATGCACTTGGTTTGATGAGCGAAGTCTCCGGTGGTTTCCGCCGCCGGGAGGCTTGATTTTGCTGCTCGAGCATTGATGGAGGGTCAAACGTTGTCGGTTTGACTTGAAATTTGGCATGGAGCCCTTTTGAGACATGCTGGAGTCATCTGTAGGCTCTGATCGAAGTTTTGACGTCTCCGATGATGTCGCCGCCGGGAGCGCCATTTTAGCTGTCGGAGAAGCGAAGTTAGGCCAAATGATTCTGAAATGGCCCGAAACTTCATATGTACTCTTCTCTTGGCTATCTTGAAGGATCTTGCAGTTTTTGTTTGATTCTGACAAGATTTGATTTTTTGAGAAGTTGCATTGCCTATTTATGGCAGGTTGCGACTTCATGCAGCTTTCTTGATGTTGAAGAGGCAAAGTGACATTTTTGGTGTCAACAAATGCCCCCTCGAGGTACAGCGACGAGTTGCTTGACTTTTGTAGTCGATGTGCCTCGAAGAGATTTTTGAAGGAGAGCTTGTGTCTTGACCAAGAGTCTTTGAGCAATCTTTCCTTTGGTAGAGTAGCCTTTGAGCTTCCAGGGGAATTTTATGGTAGTGAGGGGAATCACACACCATCTCGAGGCAACGTTTTGAAGATGACATCAGGGATATGGATTTGGGTTTTTATTTTTGATCTTGTGACCTAACCAGCTATATATGGCAGGTTAGGGGATCGGGTTTTGGTTTTGATCTTGTGACCCAACAAGCTGTATGTGGCAAGTTGGGGGATCAGGGTTTGGTTTTTGTTTTGGTCTTGTGACCTAACAAGCTGTATGTGGCAAGTTAGGGGACCAGGATTTGGTTTTTGGTTTTGGTCTTGTGACCTAACAAGCTGTATGTGGCAAGTTTAGGGGACCAGGATTTGGTTTTTGGTCACTCTTTGGGACTGTGTGGGTCCATTGGAGTGGTTTGGATTTTTGTGGAATGTCAATTTCAAGATTTTGGCTCAATTTGGTATATGAGGCTGGATGGTTTGATTTTTGGAAGCTCATGGGGCTTGGGATTTTTTTTTGTATGGTCCAATCAACTCAAAAGAGGCATGGAACCATTATTGTATGCTCTTGGTAAGAGGGATTTTTTCTGACTAAAAGCCCATTTTTTCTCTCTTTTTTTTTTTTTTTTTTTTTTTTTTTTAGTGCCTAGGTGGTCAAACCTGGCTCATATGGGCTAGCCCATGGGACCTTAAGCTTTTTAGGATGGCTTAGATCTCATGTGGGGCCATTTTTGTAAAGAATATCTAAAGATATCTCATTTGGATAGAGAATATCTAAAAATATCTTTATGGGAGAGAATCTCTCATATTCCCTTAATTTGGGAGAGAATATCTCAAGGTATCTTTCTTTTTGGGAAGAAATCTCCAATATCCTTTTTTGTTGGAGAGAATCTCTCATTTGATTGATTTTGGGAGGAAATCTCTCAAAGACATCTTTCTTTTTGGGAAAGAATCTTTCTAATTCCTTCTCTTTTGGTAAGGTTACTTAATTAGTAACACTTACCTTTCTTCTTTGTTTCCTTCTTTGATTTGCTCTCTCCTATAAAAGCAAAGGAAGGTAGGATCTCTTGCTCTTATTGCTTTCTTTTGCAACAATCTCAAGAGAGCTCCAAGGCCAAGAGTTTTTCTTCTTCAAGGATCTTCAAGCTTTTTCATTCTTCTTCTCCATCAATGGCTTCAAGTAAGTTTTCTCTCTTTTTCTTTCAAGAAAACTTTATGTAGAGAATAGGATGGTAAAAAAAAGAAAGTTTCTCTCTTTTTTTTTTCCTTCTTTTTTTTTTCTTTTCTTTTTTCTTTTCTTTCTATTCTTCTTCTCTTTTTTTTTTTTTTCTTTTCTTTTCCACGTGATTTCTTTTTTTCACGTTTTTTTTTTTTCTCTTTTTTTTTTGTGGGCCGTACGGACAGATCCGTACGGATCTGGTCCGTACGCCACGTGGCCTATTTTTTTTTTTTTTTTTTTTTTTTTTTTTTTGCTGTTTTCTTTCTTCTCTTTTTTTTTTCTTTTTTTTTTTGTTTGAGAAAGTTTCTTTTTTTTTTTCTTTCTCCCCCTTTTTTTCGAGAAAGTTTCTTCTTTCTTCTTTTTTTTTTTTTTTTTTTTTTTTGCTCATCATGATAATGCGTTTTTTGTGCAAATCTAGATGTTCATGCATGTACTATTTGTAGATTGAGCATGATAGCATACCTGAAAATCTTTGCAAATTTGGGAATTTGGAGCTCGCAGCGATGTTGAGCCCTTCTTGATTTTGCGGAGATTTTGAGGTTTCGAAAGTTTGGAGTTTCGGAGCCCGCAGCAATGTTGAGCCCATCTTCAAAACTTTCTATTTCTTTCGGGGTATTTCCTTTTTCTTTGGAATTGCCCCGGGGTCATGCCAAAATTTCGCCAGATTTTTGGTGGGACAAAGTGACCCTTTTTTCTTTTTTTAGCGAAATCCTGTCATTTTGATGACGATCTTTTTCTTTTCCAACCTTTGCAGGTGGTTCCTCCAGAGCGAACAAGGGTAAAGAGCCTGCTACAAGCGTACCTCGTCGATCCGCCAGATCTTCTAATGTGGCCGTTCAGCAGGCCTGGGAGAAGGTTCAGTTTATTGAGAAGAACTTGGAAGAATGCGATTCCCTCAATCGTGATGAGATGAGACAGCGATTGATCGCTCTCAAGGACGAGGAGTTCTATAAGATCATGGTAAGCAACCGTCCTTGGGTTATGGACGATCTGAGGGTTTTGCCCAAGCCTACCTTCTTCTTTGGAGATGCAGTCCCTGACGACTTGACATACCAAAGGAGATGTTTTCAGTTCTCTTACACAGCTGATGGTGAAGAGAGAACTATTTCTACCCGGTCGTCTTTTGACCGGACCATCTCGATCCTGAGCCTTTCTCCCACGTGCCCTAAGAGGGAAGATCCTCCGAGCTGGGTGAAGAGGACCAGTGTGATCAAGACCGGGGTTTTTGTTGGTGGACCTTCCGGTTTTGCGGAGAAGCCACCTGTCCGTATGGACATGTTGATGCCAGCCAGCGGCTACCAGGGCTCTG
Source organism: Umbellularia californica (assembly GCA_028538565.1). NCBI lineage: Eukaryota > Viridiplantae > Streptophyta > Magnoliopsida > Laurales > Lauraceae > Umbellularia > Umbellularia californica. Next base: position 107,157,109 of record JAPQWN010000001.1, read on the forward strand.
ATTATCCGTCGGTCGATTTGAGACCGGTGGGCCTTGGCGTTTTCAGCGGTGACGGCAGTACCTGGGTGAAGCCTTTTCGACTTCGTGGCCGTTTCAATGCTGACTCCGATTGGAAGTCATGGACTGACCACACCTTGCTGATTGGGGGCGCCGTTTTGAAGGAAGCCGGGATTTTTGACGCGGTCCGCGCTTTCAGGGAGACCGTGACTTTTTCCGATGATGCCTTCATGGCTATGTTGGAGTCTTTCCTCCCTCAGACCAATACCTTCGTTGTTACGAACGGTGAGATTGGTTTTTCTCTGAAGGAGTTGAGTGCTATTACTGGATTGCCCATCCTTGGCAAACTCTACGAGGAGTTCATGCCGATTGACAGCGTCCTTGAGGAGCAGTCAGAGGAGTTCAGGCTCCTATACTTTCAGCTCGTCGCCTTCTATGATTTTTTGAAGGAGGGCTCGAAAGTGAGATCCAGCAGTTGGAAGAGTTGTGGCTTTTCATTCTTCAACTCCTTTGACGGTCGAGAACCTTCTGATAGCATGACCCGGGAAGACAGGAAGAAGACTTCGGCCATGCAGGAAGAGTTGAAGGGTTTCTTCGCGAGCACAGATGCCATTTGTTCTGACATTACACTGCGGAGGGATCTTGCTGTTTACCTCACTTTTTGGCTGGGTGAGGCTATTTTTGCTGGTGGAGATGGGACGCACATCAGGCCGCATTGTATTTTTCCGGCTTGTCAGATGGCGTTTGGAGAGCGGCTTGCTTTGGTGCCCGCTCTTTACTCCTACCTGTGTACCGAACTGCAGGCTGCTGCTTTTTTGGTTCGGCTTGGGCTCCCTATGAATAGGGTATTTTCAGCCCATATCTTTTATTCATGGTTTGTATACCACTGTCCTGGCTTCCACCAGCTGGGTGCTGCACAGGATGATGATCCTCTGATGATTCGATTGGCTAAGGGAAAAGCCGTATCCGAATCACTTTTGTTTGCCCGCATGAGGATCCGACGGTTCAGGGACGTCGAGATGGGGCAGTCTTCAGTTAAGCTTTCTCCGGAGTTGCGGAAGAAGGCTTTTGATTTTGGTGCCTCCCGAGACTCTACCAGAGCAGGGTCGGGAAGGCATTACTCTTTGACCAATGCAGAGAAAGAGTGGCTTTTCAGCATACGAGTCGGCACGATGGTGTACCGTAGACATCTTTTCGTCGACATCCAGCCGTATGTACCTTCTCGTTTTGCGCTTCAGTTGGGCTTCTCTCAAGGCGTTGTTGGAGCGCCTTCGAGTATGGTGAAGCGTTTTGGGGGTTTGCAGGATGGCAGAAATGCATGGGCTTTCTATAGTGCTGAAGACACTACTGCCACGATTTCTTATCCTGAGCTGTCGACTTTCCGAACTGCCGGCTTCACGAAGTGGTTCGCGGAGAGCTTTTTGGCATATCGGGGGCTTTCCAAGAAGGAGCTTGATGTAAAGCTGTCTTCTGGAAAAGGCATTGGGAAGTCGGATGGCGTCCGGCGAGAGGAAGTTTGGGCCTTCCTTTCTGGAGAGAAGCACAAGATAGGCTTTCTCGGTGACCAGGGCGTCATTGGTTCTGAAGCTGTTCGGGAAGTACCTGATGAGGCTTTGGAGCAGCTAGAACAGGAGGAAGCCGAGCTCGACGCTTGGATGCAAGCGGCACAGAGGCGAGCTTCCGCGGAGTCTACTGGCGAGAGCAGACCATCCAGTGAGGAGTCAAGTGAGAAACCTGACTCTGATAGTGGAGCGGGTTCTTCTAGGAAGCGAACCCGTAGAGGTAAGAAGAGGAGGAGTCATCATCGCAGCGAGGGGCCACATGAGGACTCTCCTGACATGGAAATCCCTCTTACCATCAACGAGGAGGTGCCAGAGGCTGTCGACGAGCCTCCAGAGAAGAGGAGTCGTGGGGAAGAGACCATTGGTGAAGGTATGATTCTTCCTTTTTCGTTTTCTGCTTCTTTCATAGGGCTTTCCATGTTCTGATTTGTTTTCTCACCCTGCTGCTGCTTTTTTTTTAGCAGAGGATGAAGACTTGGCGATGCCTGAGGTTCCGACCGATGAGGCGGTGATGGAGCCGGTTATGGCATCTGAAGAAGAATCTAGGGACTCTGGAATGACTCCGGAATCTCCGACTGGTATGACTTCCTTCGCTTTCTCTTTTTTTTGTGCCTGCGACTTGATTTGCTAACATTTTTCTTGTCAGCTGACTCGCCACAAGATTCTGATGACTTTGAACCATCAATGGACGCAAATGTTGATGATGCTTCCGATGAGTTCATGGAGGAAGAGAGTGTTCCGCCAGTCGTCGAAGAAGGTACTTCGTAGTGATGACCCTGATGGTTTTTTGTTTTTTTTTTTTTTTTTTTTTTTTTTGAACAGGATCAAATTCATACCTTTTTGTGTTTCATTTGCAGGTTTTGAAGTGACAGAAGAGAGTCCATTGCTTTCTTCAGAACCAGAGCAAGGGATGCCAGAGGTCGATCCGGAGGTAGAGACTCCTACAACCAGTTCTGACGCGATAGAGGAGATACCTCATGCTGAGATTCCTTCTCCAGTGGCTCCAAGTGAAAAGAGTTCCTTTGTTACTCTTCCGATGGGACATGACATGAGCAGCCGATCAGCGGAGAAGGGTGAACCTTCATCCAGTTCGTCTCTTCAATTTGCGAAGAAGGTGCTGGCTCGGGTTTTGAGTTCTTGGATCAAGACTCTCCTTTCTGGACACTTGGAAGCAGGATTTGGCATGATCCCACATGTGCAGGAGATTCTCACTGATACCGAAGAGGTTGGTCTAGATGTCACAGGTGCCAGGGCGACCGTTGATAGGATCATTGCACTGGGTGACAAGTGGTTTGAGACCATGGGCTTCCCTGACGACCAATTCTTCAAGGAGATGTTCTTGGACCCTGCTGATAAGGCTAAGTCTGACCTGAATGAGGCTACACAAAGCAAGAAGCAGCTAGTTCGGGAGAAGAACAAGGAAGAGCTAGCCATCATCGGATTGAGGCATGACCTTAACGTCCTTGATAGGGAAGTTGAGGAGGCCAGAAAACGTCTTGAGCATTTGAAGGCACAAGTCGATGCGAAGTGGGCTGCTATAACAGAGGCTCGTGACAGGGAGAGTACTCTGATCCGCAGGGTTGCAGATGCCGGTCAAGTTCTCGAGAGGAGGACTCTAGAAAACGAACGATGGCAAACTGCTGGGGAAGAGCTTCCCGGTGTAAAAGAAGGGTTACGGCATTCGCCAGCATCTCATGGCAAGTTCCTGAAGAAGCGTGCCTTGGAAACTCTGACGGCTGAGGCCAAAAGTTTGCTTGAGGAGCTGAAGCTTTGGCTGGAGACCATTTTTGGCTGAGCTCCTGATTTTTTATAGCAGAAACCATTCTTCTTTTTTTGGTACCCCATGTATTTTTTTGGTACTTTTCTCTTTTTTTTTTTTGGTACCACATGTATTTTTTTGGTACTCTCCTTTTTTTGTTTTGGTACCACATGTATTTTTTGGTACTCTCTTTTTTTTGTTTTCCCTACGCTCACTCAAATCTTTTTGTGATGAAAGCGATTGCTAAATGGGATTTGATCAAAAGTTTTGTCATTTTGTGAAAATCTTTTGTCAAATAATTGTTTTGGTAGGGGAAACGAATTTGGCGTGAAAGCCGGATTTTTGTGGCATTTACAGCCAGTTTTGACATGAGAGTCAGGTTTTTTTTTTGTGTGGCATTTATAGCCGATTTTTGAGATGGCATAAGAGCCAAAAATTTTGTTCGTGGCATGGGAGCCAATTTTGAGATGGCATGGAAGCCGAAATTTTATGACGTAAAAGCCAAAATTTGGGTTGGCATGGAAGCCGAAATTTTATGGCGTAAAAGCCAAAATTTGGGTTGGCATGGAAGCCGGTGTTTGTTTTGTTGGCATTTATAGCCAGTTTGGTGGCATTGATAGCCAATTTGTGGCATTTATAGCCGGTTTGGTGGCATTGATAGCCAATTTGCGGCATTTATAGCCGGTTTGGTGGCATTGATAGCCATTTTTTGAAAGCCAAGTTTTGGTTTGTCGGCGTGAAAGCCAATTTTTTGTGGCATTGATAGCCGGTTTGTGGCATTTATAGCCGGTTTTGACATGAGAGTCAGGTTTTTTTTTGTGTGGCATTTATAGCCGATTTGGTGGCATTGATAGCCGGTTTTTGGCAAAAGAGCCAGGTTTTGGCGTTTATAGCCAGATTTTTTTTTGGCTTTCAAAATGCAGGTATCGACTAAATGTCGCCTCCCCGCTGAATGGTCTTGCAAGTATCGATGGAATGTCGCTTCCTTGCTCATTCGGTTTTGCGAGTATTGATGGAATGTCACTTCCTCGCGGGTTAGGTTTTGCAAGTATCGATGGAATGTCGCTTCTTCGCGAATTGGGGTGCAAATATCGACTAAGCGTCGCTTCCCTGCTTTTCCCAAAACTTTTGATTTTGCGGGTACTGACTTGATGTCGTTTCCCCGTGATTTTTGAAATTTGAGGTTTTCTCGAACCTTTGAAATTTGGGTTGTGGATATCAACTGAAATGTTGCGTCTCCACGATTTTAGAGGTTTTGGAAGTATCGAATGGGGTTCGCATCCTTCCGATTTTTTGAGTTTTGCGAGTATCGACTAAGTGTCACTTCCCCGCGGTTTTTGAAAAACCATTTTTTTTGTTTAAAGACACGAGGGTCGTAAATTTTGACCTAAAACCATTTGGCGGTAAAAGGTAAGGTGGACTAGGGTGGAAATCCCTGGATCCGAATTTTTGTTTCAAACCATGAATTTTGGTTCAAGGATCGAAAGTTTTGGTCAAGTCAGAGAGAGGCTCCTAAACTTGGATTTTTTTTTGTTTTTGAACAATGAAACGATAAAAATAAGCATTGTTTTTGAATCTCTAGAAATTTTGACATTTGATATGAAAATTCTAAAGAGAGTGGGTTTGACGAGCGAGTACCTGAGAACAGGTTTTGGCCATACAGGCATTGCTCTTACCCAGTTGGGTAAGTCTTCAAGGGTAGTACCGCTTCACGAACTTGCCGTTGATAGGCAGCATACATCTGTCGCCTTCCATGTTTAGGAGGGCATATGCGCCGTTGGAGAAGACCTTGTCGATGACATAGGGTCCCTCCCATTTTGGTTCAAATTTGCCTTTTGATTTGTGTGTGAAGACCATTGGTCTTTTTACCGCAAGAACCAAGTCACCCTTTTTGTAGGCGCGTTGCCGGACCCTTTTGTCAAAAGATCCTGCCATGCGTGCTTGGTAAAGTTCAATGCTTTGTCGAGCTTCGAGCCGTCTCTCGTCGAGATTGTCCAGCTCATGGAGTCGCAATTTGACATTGCTTTCTTGAGTCATGTCATTTTGTAGAGATACCCTGAGAGAAGGAATTTGTACCTCTAGGGGCACGACAGCTTCGCATCCATAGACCAAGGAGAATGGTGTGCTATGGGTTGGTCCTCGAACGGTGGTTCGATAGGCCCACAAAGCTTCAGACAGTTTATCGCTCCAGTCTCTTTTGTGACTAGAGACCATTTTCTTGAGGATTTTGCAGAGTGTCTTGTTGAAGGCTTCTGCTAATCCGTTTGCTGCCGGATTGTATGGAGTCGAAGGACAGCTTTGGATTTTGTATTTGTCGCAAAACCTGTAGAATCGATGATCCCGGAATTGTGGTCCGTTATCATGGACGAATCTCTTGGGTATGCCGAAACGACAAATGATGTTGGTACGTAAGAATTGAAGAACTGATGAGGTCTTCATTTCGTTGAACGCAAATGCTTCTGACCACTTGGAGAAATAATCCGTTGCGGCGAAGATGAATCGATGACCTTTGCTTGAAGGGGGAGAGATAGGACCTATGATGTCCATGCCCCATGCTTCAAAAGGCCATGAGATTGCTGTAGGATGCAGCCATTCCGGAGGCATGTGAATGTAATCTCCGTGAACTTGGCATAGCTGGCAGCGTTTGGCAAATTGCATTGCATCAGCAACCATGGTAGGCCAATAGTAACCTAACCTTTTTATCTGATCATAGAGCTTAGGACCTGCCTGATGGGCTCCACAAAGACCAGCATGAACTTCTTTAAGTGTTTCTTCGGCCTCTTGTTGTGACAAGCAGCGTAGAAGTACTCCGTTGAAGGATTTCCTGTAGAGGATTCTTGAAGGAATATCCAAATGAAAGTTTGGGGCTCGCCTTTGTATGCTTACCCGTTCTTTTGGATCTTCAGGTAGGATTCCGAACATAGTGTAATCAATGAACGGATCCCTCCAGTCGACGATTGAAGGTTGAAGGATAGAGATCCGACTTCCAACCACTCGGTGGCATTCGGCAACTGCTTGGTGTGTGTTAAGAGGAGGGAGGATCCTTCTCTCGCACACTGTAATTTGCATGTTTTCCCCTTCCTGGATCGCCATTGATGCGGCAAGTCCGGCCAGGGCATCTGCACGGATATTTTCACCTCTACGAATGTGGGTGATGTTGCAGATGTCAAACTTTTGCAGAAGCGATTGTGCCTTGTTGTAATAAGGCAGCAGATCGGGCTTCCTGACTTCATATTTCTGATTCATCTGGTTGACGATCAGTTGAGAGTCTCCAAAGACTTCCAGCATAGTGATACCGGATTCGATGGCGAGTTCCAATCCTAGGATCAGAGCTTGGTATTCAGCTGCATTGTTTGTGCATGGTTCCAGTAGCGAGAAAGCGTGTGGAATCATGCATTTGTCGGGGCTAACAAAGAGGATGCCAACTCCCGAGATCAGCTTTCTGTTTTCATTTGTCCTGGTTGCACCGTCAAAGTACATGTCCCAGGAGGCATTTGGTGAGGAAGTCTCCACGTTGTAGACAGGTTCGTCTGGGAGATCATCTCTGAGTGGAGAATCTTTAGGCAATGGATGCTCTGCGAGAAAATCTGCTAGAGCTTGGCCTTTGATTGCTTTTTGTGGCACATACCTTATATCAAATTGTGATAGAAGGATGGACCATTTTGCCAGTCGGGCATTGAGAGAACCTGCCTTTGTGACAAGGACCTTCAAGAGGTTGATCCTCGAGACCAGGTAGACTGTGTTGGAAAGCAAGTAGTGACGTAGCTTTTGTACGGCGAACATCACTGCAAGGCATTCTTTTTCGACTGGAGAGTAGCGATGCTCTGCACCTACTAGCATGCGGCTGAGGTAGTATAGAGCAGCTTCTTTTCCCTCACCATTCTCTTGTGCAAGCAAAGCGCCTACAGAATGATCAAGAGCTCTTGTGTACAAGATGAATGGTTTTCCAGTGGCAGGGGCAGCTAACACTGGAGGTTTGGTCAGGTATGACTTGATATCTTGAAATGCGGCTTCACAGTCGGCATCCCAGACAAAGTCTACACCCTTTTTCATCAATCGAGAGAATGGACGGCATTTCCCTGAAAGATTGGAGATGAACCGTCTGATGTAGGCCAATCTCCCTTGGAGCCCTTTTAGTTCCCTTAGGGTTCTTGGAGGGGGCATTTCTAGAATAGCCTTGACTTTTATGGGGTCAAGTTCTATTCCAGCTTTCCGAACAAGGAATCCGAGAAACTTACCCGACGAGACACCGAAGAAGCATTTTAGAGGATTCATCCGCAGTTTGTGTTTGCGGAGTCGGAGGAAGACTTCCCGAAGATCTTTGAGATGGTCTTCTTTTCTTCTGCTTTTGACGGCGAGGTCATCAACGTAACATTCGACCGTCTTGTGCTGCATATCTTGGAATATTTTCATCATAGCCCTCTGATATGTGGCACCAGCATTTTTCAGACCAAATGGCATGACAGTGTAGCAATACACGCCAAATGGAGTCCGAAAAGATGTGTGTTTTTCATCCTCGGGATGCATCTTTATCTGATTGTAGCCAGAGAAGCCATCCATGAATGTCATTCGCTCGAATCCGCAGGTATTGTCAATCATCACCTCCGGTATGGGGAGCGGGAATTCATCTTTAGGGCAAGCGCCATTCAAGTCTCTATAGTCAATACAGACTCTGATCTGCCCAGTTTTCTTTGTCACGGGGACAATGTTGGCCAACCATTTTGGATGTTGTTCCTCACGGATGAAGCCGACGCTTTTGAGCTTTTGAACTTCTTGTTCAATTTTATCCATCACATCTGGACGGAATCTTCTTTGGCCTTGTTTGACAGGCTTGATGTCTTCTTGAAGATTGAGTTTGTGGACTGCTACTTTAGGGTCTAAACCAGGCATTTCAGCATAGGACCATGCAAAGCAATCAACGAACTCACGAAGAAAAGCGATATACTCGGGTAACTCATCATCCTTTATATTCTTGCTTATGAATACAGGACGTGGGTTATCAGGTGTTCCCAAGTTTATCTTTTCAACAGGATCTTCTGTCGGAAGGTTCGAAGGTGGTTCCTCCACAATATTTTCGGAGGCTTCCAACTCAACGAAACCTTCTGGAGTTTCAACTGCATTACCAGACCAAGGCTCTGTTCCTTTCCATGGATTTTCTTGATTGGTGATCTCCTCAAGGCTTGCTATGAGATAGTCCCAATCGCCTTTTGAGTATGGTATTTCTTTTGGAGACGAGGGTTCTTCTGGGTCAGAATAGCACAAGTCTGTATTGTCGGACGATTCCTCTTCATCATCAGAGAAATCGTACAAATTGGATGAGCTTCCTGGATCTTTGTCAGGTAACTCTTTAAAGAGATATCCAGGGAGATCGATGTCTTCGTGGACTTTAGATGTTGAGGCTTGGTCGGTAAAACGACTTTTAAGCCTTTGTGTCAACTGTCTCAGAGGAGTGTCGGGATCATACCCTAACCCATATGAAGACTTCTCTGCATGACCGTAGAGTCTCCAATCTTCCAGCTGGCTTTTGGTCAAGGCGGGCTCCAATGGCGTGAGAATACCGCGTCTTTCTCCCAAACCGACTGGGTTTTGAGCATCATAGCCCATTTTCTTCATAATTGCTTGTGCCACAGGACTATATAGAGATAGCTGAGGCATACCTTCATTTTGGAAAGGTTCCAGCATGGAGTTTGATGAAGAAGCGTCCGATCTATGGAAGAAGATCGGCCTTTGCTTTGGTGATGTTGCCGGAACAACAAAGGTAGCAGACGTAGGATCTTCTACATCAGCAGGTGTCTCCATCGGAGTGAGAGCAGGCTGAACTTGCTGAGTGTCAGCTTGGCTTGACGATGCATCGTCTTCTGGCTCTGAGTCCGAGTCTGTGTCTTGCATGATAGACACGAGAGAGACAACAAATTTGCCCCCAGGCTTTAGTTTCGCCTTCTTCACTCTGGTTGTGATGACCAAAGGTTTTGAAGATTTGAGGGAGATGACGAAGGGAGGTTGACTACTCTCTTCTAATTTGCCGGAGGGTTTGTTTTCTTCCGGTGATTTTTGAGGAGCCTTGCCTTTATCTTTCTGGAGATTTTCAGCAGGGGGTGCTGTTTCCTCTTCTTCTTTTTCTCCTTCATACATCTGGGAGTCTGCGAAGTGGACTTCTTTACCTTTGAAGGGTTTTCTGTCCGCAAAGACACGATGTACAATGCCGTCGTCGCCGACGAACTTGATGCATTGATGTAGAGTTGAAGGAACAACACCATTCTCGTGTATCCAAGGACGTCCGAGAAGGATGTTGTAGCATGAGGGGGTTTTTATTGCATACACAGTGACCTCAGAGATAAGATCACCGATTTGCAATTTGAACCTGATTTTGCCGATAGGCCTTTGAGCGCTCCCATCGTATCCAAAGATAGATACAGATGTGTGGCTTAGCTTGCTGGGTGGGATGCCCAACTCTTCGAGAGCCGAAGTGGAGATGGGGTTGAGTGCAGAACCTGGGTCGACCTGAACTCTGTGTATAGGCATTTCTTTGATGTACCCTGTGAAGTACAGGGGTCGGTTGTGCCTTGCTTCGCCAAGTAGGAGGTCTTCCTTAGTGAAGGCGATGGTTGCACAGGCTGCCTTTTGAACCGAGAGGCATTGGATGCATGATCCCTCGCTTTTCTCTTTTTCTCCTTTTAAGGAGGTTTCTGAGTTTTTGACCCGGTAGTCCATTTCAATTTGGAGGACTTGTGGGGCATGTTTGTCGACATCCTCATTCAGTTTTTGCAATTCTGAGATGAGATTATCACGAGTGCGTGGAGACATTCGTAATAAATCCAGGATGTGAAGACGTGCAGGTATGTGTTTGAAGTGCTCAACCAAGTCATACTTGAAAGCCTCCTTAGGGCCTGCATGTTCATTGTTTTTGCCACTGGGGGCGCTTACAACATCTTTTCCCGAAGGATTTACATAAGTAAAGGAAGATTGGTTGTAATTCTTGTGGTAGTCCCGGCCCGAACGGGTGCCTCTACCAACTTCGAGAGCTTCTTGAGAAGGATCTTCGTTTGGAAGATTGTCTTCAGGATCAAGAGGCTGTCGTTTTTCATCTACTGGGGATGTATCTGCAGCAGAGTTGCCATCCTCAGTGATTGTGTTGCACGGAGCATTTTCCGGGAGCAAGTCCTGAACAGCATCCAGCAGCTTTTCTTCTTCGTTGACCCATCCATCACCCCAAGTTGGGTTTTCTTCATGATGATGAGTCGGGAAGAATGTGTATCCTGAAGTCACAGTCTCAGGAGAAGAAACCTGAGAGGGTGTCATCTCTGTAAAAGTCACGTGAGACAAGGTAGCTCCAGAGGATACATTGCTAGGCGTCGTCGGAGTGTAGGTAATCTCATCAGACGACGCTTCAGAAGAGCTATAGTCCTGATATATTACATTACAGGAAGCTCTGATAGGAGATGTTGCCTGCTCGGAGTCAGACTCGTCCTCGGATGTAAGAGGATCGTCTATCCAGCAATGTTCTCCATTTTCAGGAGTTAAGGGTGGAGGTACCTGGTGAGCTTCAGGGACTTCCGGCTCTGGATTGTGAGGAATCTCGTTGACGCGGTCTTGCTCTTGTTTTAGAGCGAGACGCTGCAAGATCCTTGCATATTCTTCAAGATCAGGCATGGGAGCCAGATCCTCTTCTTCGTCTTCTCCGTGTGGCTCAACATAGTTGATTTCCACTGGAGCAATGACAGGTGCTGGGTTAACAGCATCTTCTTGTGCAGCCTCTTGGTCTTCTTCATCATCAGACCAGGATCCTTGTGGCTGTAAGGGGTTATACCAGATTACTGGCATAAGGTGAGTTTCAGGAACCCATTCTTCATCGGAGAGATATTCTCCTGTTTCAAGGGATTCCTCCCACTCATCGGTGTAGTTGGGCTCGAACCCATCGTCGGTGTCGCTGGACTCGTATCCATCAATGGAGAATCCAATTACCGAGTTGCAAGAGTATGATGCCCCCTGCATAGCTTCTTCTCTGAATTGAGGTGGCATGAAATCACTGAGAGTGAGTTTTCTTACCCCCTTTGAAGTCTCTGGAAGGGACGTTTCTGTTGCCCCGAGTGAAGTGGTAGAGGAGACCTCTGCCTTTTCAGGGACTGCTTGTTTTGGCTGGGTCTTCTCTTGCCGTTTGAGCCTGAGGAGATGTTTCCTAGCCTGCCTTCGCTGTTGAGCTGTTGGCTTTGTTTTGACGATCTCCCAATTTTCATCTTCCAGGAGATCGGGATGTACCCATATAGGTTGTCCGTCTGGTGTCGGGAAAGGAACCAACACTTCGGACGTTTGAATTCTTTTTATCACCTTGAAGGAAGTAGTGATCTTCTTCTTCGGTGATTTTGGTGTTTGTCCACGTGACACCATGTTGACGGAGGCGGGGCCATAGTTTTTATCAAAGGTTATGACTCCGTTCCTCCACATCTCATTTATCTTCTCTCTCACAACGAAGCATTGATTGAGAGGATGCGAGACCATCTGGTGGTATGGACAGTACCGAGGATCGTTGGTTTTGCCAACGTCTCCCGGTCTTTTGGGCTCTGGCAAAATGAGTTTGCCATTTGATAGGATCGCCTCAAAGATTTCTTCGACGTCTTCATCGAACGGATATTTCTTTTCTACTCGCTCTTTGAAGGCATCAGAGAGTTCAGGCCTTTTACCTGCAGTTTTGTTTTCAGCTTTCTTTGGCTGCTGAGGAGCTGACTTGGTTTGCACATTGAGGACCTCTTTCTTCTTTGGTTTAGAGGTTGCAACAGCAGTCGGCTCTTTCTTTGATGATTTCTGACTGTTGAGGTCTTTGATCACCGTTTCAGCTTCCATGGAAGCTTCCAGGAGCTCTCCCAGGTTTTTTGATTTGTTGCCGATGATCATGGAGCGGATTTTAGCTCTCATGTTGTTTCGGCAGATGTCAACTAGCGACGCTTGTGGCAGTACATCTGAGCATTTGTACGCCATTGCTTTCCACTTGTGAATGAAGTCATAAGTTGACTCATTCTCTCCCTGTTTTAGGCTGCAGAGCTGAGCCATAGTAACAGGATGATCCTCACCTTGGAAGTGGGTCAGGAAGCGTGTCTCCAGCATAGCCCAGTTCTGAATGGAGTTCTCCGGCAGAGTGGAGTACCAATCGAAGGCCGTACCTTTTAGGGTACTTGCAAAGAGGCGAATCTTGAGTGCATCTTGATCCGCGATAGCTCCCGTCAAGATCTTGAAGTGGATGACGTGCTGTCTGGCCGATCCTTTCCCCGTATATGTTTGGAGAGTAGGATGTTTGAATTTTGTGGGGAACGGGACCGAGTCCATCCATAAAGGATATGGTGGCTTGATCCCATGCTCTTTGAGTATATCCTCTTCTTTAGCTTTGGCGAGGATACTGTCTACGTCCTTTTTGGTAAGGGCGCGTGACTCATTTTCTTCACAATTCTCCTCGTTATTGTTATGATTCGGAGGAGGCTCATTGTTCACCTGATTTTGGACGACAAGGAGAATGTTTTCCATCAGAGTTTCAATCCTCTGCTGGCCTTGTTCCAACTGCTGGATGCGTGTGAGAGCATCATCTCGAGGTGGATTCTGAGGTGGTGGCTCAGAACTTGTAGCCAAGACGTTCATCCCTCGGGATTCGAACGAAGAAATCGTCCTGGTGACCGAGCTGGGGCTCATTCTTTTTGATGAAGAGCTTGATGAAGGATTACTCTCCCGTCCTTGGCTTGAAGGGGCAGGAGATTCTTCGGGATGTCTTCGTGTCCCGGTGACGCTACGGGTCACCGGACGTCGGACATGGATTTTTGATGCTGACTTTTGGCGTCTTCTGGTTTTTCCAACCATATGGACGGCAGCAACTTGGTCGGGTCTTTCTTTTTCGACCCATTTGTGGGAGACTTGAAGTGTAGGAGGCTGGGTCCGTTGCTTCTCTAGTCTCTTTTGTCGATATGACGCACGGCGGCGTGCTCGACGAGCGATTTGAGCTTCAGTCAGCTCTGGCTGGGCTCTGACGATGAAGGATGTGCTCCCTCGGGCGCAGCAGCCGAGCCTGTCTTCTTTGTAGCTAGGCAAGGACAGGATCCGGACCCGGTCCTTTGCCTGTTGCAGCGAAGCTTTGAACCTTTCGAGTTCGGCCCCTGTAGAGATGAAGGGTCGAACTGAAGGAGTGTAGGCCTTAGCAGGTGCTTGTAGAGGCCTGGTGATGCATGATCTGATTTTGGGCCTGTAGGAACAAGCCGGCTCATGCTGGGTTGACTTGGGAGTCAGGTTGGAGATGGGTCTCTCCTCTTTCATGTAGGCAAGAGGGTAGAACTGGTTCTCCTTGAGTGGGGCCAGGTATGCTGGCTTGGTGGATGTTTGAGACCTTCTTTGTTTTGGGGAAGGTCTTGGAGACCAAGTCTTAGGGTAGACCTGGTTGGTTGTTGGTCGAGGCTTCGCGGGGGTGCCGCGGGCTTCGGGCTTTTGGGCGCTCGCCTTTGGTGTCACGGGAGTGACACGTTGAGAGGCGATTTTCTGCCTTTTGGCAGGCGCAGTTTGTTCTTCGGGAAGTGGGAATGGTCCCAGTGTCCCGAAGACGATGGTCCGGGGAGTCGAGGTCGACCCGGAGTTCAGAGAGTTACCGAGGGAGTTGACGCTTCGGCAGCTGGCAGGGCGCTTATGGGTGCGCGTGCTTTGCTTCTGTTGAAGCATGAGTTGGTGCTTGTTCTCGTCGAAGATAATGGTTAAGGCTGCCATTGTTAGTTTCAAAATTTCTGAAACAAGACCACATCCATTAGTAATCACAAGAATATGATGATCATAAATGGGAATTTCTATGGTTGTCTTTTCAAATCGCTCAAGGGATATGACCCAAGCGACATGAAGAAGGCAAAAAGCCATAGATGGTACAATTGTTCTGACAGCGAATATGGTAGGCTCGAAATGAGCGTTCCAATGACTGCTAGAAGCAATTGTATACCTAAATTCGACTTATCGAGAAGCGGAGCTTGCTCGAGATAAGAAGAATATAAGGTAGGAGTTACAAATGTGCCGGTCACAGATACAGTAGACCCTGAAAGGGCGTACCAGTATTGCTATGCACAAATGTTGGAGATAGCATCCATGAGATGGGATTCTTTGTTTTTTGAAATGTCAAGATTGGATTCATCAAAGAGAGCAGATGATATTCCGATCCGAATACGGGCTCAACGATTTCCGCGAGCGCCAGTACCCAGAAGGGAAGGAACCACAATTTCTCGGATCTGAATCTAAAATGACGAGAGTTTTTTCTTTTTGAAGATTTTTTTTTTAGATTTTCATTTTTTTTTTTTTAAAAAAAATCTTTTTTTTTTGTTTAAGATTTTTTTTTTTGAAGATCTTTTTTTTTTATTTTTGATTTTTTTTTATTTTTTTTTTTAAGATTTTTTTTTTGAAAATCTTTTTTTTTTTATTTTTGATTTTTTTTTTATTTTTAAGATTTAAAGACGAGAGAGTACACATAGGCCTCCTAACCCGGTCTTATGAAACCTCAATTGATAGAATTGCCCCCAGGTAAGGGTAGGATTACTTAATGAACCCGTTTGGAGGACCCTTGCCTAGAACAGTCAAGCTGTCTCCACACTCTGGACAAGGCTTTTCTTGAATCAATCGTGATCAAAGAACGCAATTGGTTTAACCTTAGTGGTCTATGTCCCTTTTTTTTTATAAAAAATCCCAAATAGACTCATCGAAGAGAAACGATGGCCCAAAACCTTAGTCGAACGGGCTCAACATTTCTGCAAGCACCAAAGAACGATAGGATAGGATCAAAGTTTCTCAATTTTGAATTCAAACTAAGAAAACTGATTTTTTTTTTTATTTTTTTTAATATATATTTTTTTTGAAATCTCTAATGAACTCATCGAAGAGAAACGATGGCCCAAAACCTTAGTCGAACGGGCTCAACATTTCTGCAAGCACCAAAGAACGATAGGATAGGATCAAAGTTTCTCAATTTTGAATTCAAAACTAAGAAAACTGATTTTTTTTTTTTTATTTTTTTTATATTTTTTTTTTTGAAATCTCTAATGAACTCATCGAAGAGAAACGATGGTCCAAAACCTTAGTCGAACGGGCTCAACATTTCTGCAAGCGCCAAAGAACGATAGGATAGGATCAAAGTTTCTCAGTTTTGAATTCAAACTAAGAAAACTGATTTTTTGATTTTTTTTTCTTTGAAATCTCTAATGAACTCATCGAAGAGAAACGATGGCCCAAAACCTTAGTCGAACGGGCTCAACATTTCTGCAAGCGCCAAAGAACGATAGGATAGGATCAAAGTTTCTCAATTTTGAATTCAAACTAAGAAAACTGATTTTTTTTTTTTTTGAAAAGAGAAAGAATGGAAACAAACTCAAAGAAATAGAAATTTCCAAAAAATCCCATCTCATTTTTTTTTAGGATGCAAAATCCAACATAGGCTACCAGCTAGAAAGTAGCCAAGGAATCCGGAAAAGAAGTATAAGCATAGAGCAAAAAGTATGATATGCAAATATTTCATTTCCAAGCACCGTGTTCTCAAATGAACGAGTCCCACCGGGTGTGCCAGCTTGATGGAACGCGCTCCGTGGCGCCCGCTGGGGCGGCTACCGGGGTCGGCGGAACGTGGGAGTCCGTCGGGTCCGGCGCTTTCGCGCCCTGGCGGGCCCTGAAGCGTGCATCAACATTTCTTTTTTGTGGGTGGGTGTGCCAGATTTTCTATTTTACTTGGAATTGCAAGTGGTAATCCGGAGATCAACCTTCGCAAGTAAAAAGGAAATCAACTTCTTTCAAGTTTTCCATTGCACAAATATTTAAGAAAAGAGACATTTTCTTGGTTTGCCGTGAAAGGCGATTTTGTTTGGCATTTATAGCCGATTTTGGCGTTTATAGCCGATTTACAATTCTCATCAATAATGAAAGACAAGAGTTGTGATTTTTGTCTCTTTTACAAAAATACAAACTACAATGAAAAGCAAGAAAAGGAAGATCTAACTTTTCAGGAGATTGTGGGGGACTCGCTCAGATTGACGGTCGCAAGCCATGTATGGGCTTCGCCATCATCCATGCAGATGAGAACAGAAGATGCTCTTGATTCGCTTGGCTTGGCTATAACCTCAGGTTTTTTGGGGACAAAGACCAAGAGAAGGTCCTATGTCCAATAAAAAGCTAAGTAGACGGGCTGAAAAGCCATGTCTAAGCCATTGGAGGTAGCGGGAGAAGGCAAGGACCTTGGGGGGGGGTGCCCCCCAAGGGACTCTCGTCACCTTGTAGTGGTGGCCGGTGCAGAACTTCAGCAGAGTTTTCTCTCTTTTTTCTTTCTCTGGATTCTTTCTGATCCCTTTTTTTCTGATCCTCTGATTTTCTCCTCTTTTTTCCGATCTTTTTTCGATCTCCATTTCAATGGAATGCTCTCCTATTTATAGGCTTTTGGTAGCCATTTAGGAGGGTTTATGAGCCTTAATGGCTTTAATGGGAGGAGTTACAAGATTTATTTCTTGATTTTGTAACTCCTTTTTCCTTGAATCTGATTGGCCGATGGAGATTAAGGGCTTTTAATCATCTTAATTACCATAATGGGAGGAGTTTCATGGTTTAAATGCCATGAATCAATTGACTTGTAACTCCCAAATGCTTGCTTCTGATTGGGCCGTCCAAAGAAATGAATTAATGACTGCAATAAAGCTAGTCAATTAACCACATTAATTGGTCGCCGAGCAGTCGAAGAGTCGCGGGCCATGCCGTGTCTTCTGGAATTCTTCTGGCGACGATCATCGATGGATCTACATGCTGATCAACATCGGATGAACATGTAACTTCAGACATTGATAGCTAAGAGCGGGCCGGTGACATCTGTCTTGTCGATTTCACGATCGGTCGGACAGAAAGTGCACTTTCTTGGTCAGCCGGTTGGCGATCTTGGAGCGATCACTGATGATTTTATGCTTTTGGAGGTTGACCCGTGATTTTGACGGATGTCGTCGGATATGAGTCAATTTCAAGCACTAAAAATCACATTTTCAGGAAACCACAGGGGCCAAAGTGCGCGAAACGCGAAAAAAGACGGAAAAACGGGTCACCGGCGGAAAATCCGGTGACCCGGACCTCCATGGTCGCCGGCGACCATGGACCGGCGACCATGGGCCATGGTCGCAGGGGCCTGCGACCATGGGCCATGGTCGCAGGGGTCTGCGACCCTGGGGGATTTTTCCCCTTCGGAGCCCGTTTTGCGGTCGTTTTGAGGTCTTTTTCGTCGCCGTTTTCTTCTGTATTTTTCTTGACATTTCTTCTCATTTATTGGCTTGATTTCCCTGTAGAAAACTTGATGAGAATCCTTGCATTTTTAGAGTGCAAAGTTTCTAATTTTCCGGGAAAGCCGAAGACTTTGTCGCGTAGAGCTGCTGATTTTCCGCCAGAAGTCGAAACTTGGTCAAACGATGTCGGAATGACCTGAAATTTGAGGTGAAGCCTCCTGAGCAATAAATAAGACCAACCATAGGCTTTTGTTTGAGTTTTGAAGCCGTTTGGGGTCCCGTCGATGCTTCACTTGATTTTGCTGCGGGGAAAATGCCGAGCTTTGATGTGCGGTCAAACGATGTCCGATTGACCTGAAATTTGACGGGGAGCCTATTGGAGTCATTTTGAGACGTTCCATGGGCTCCGTTTTGGATGTCATGGTCCCGGGTTGCTCTGCCGCCGGTAGGCTTGATTTTCTCTCGGAGCATCGAAACCTGGTCAAACGTTTTCGGAATGACCTGAAATTTGACGTGCAGCCTTTTGGAAGCATGTTGAAGCCACTCATGCACTTGGTTTGATGAGCGAAGGCTCCGGTGGTTTCCGCCGCTGGGAGGCTTGATTTTGCTGCTCGAGCATTGATGGAGGGTCAAACGTTGTCGGTTTGACTTGAAATTTGGCATGGAGCCCTTTTGAGACATGCTGGAGTCATCTGTAGGCTCTGATCGAAGTTTTGACGTCTCCGATGATGTCGCCGCCGGGAGCGCCATTTTAGCTGTCGGAGAAGCGAAGTTAGGCCAAATGATTCTGAAATGGCCCGAAACTTCATATGTACTCTTCTCTTGGCTATCTTGAAGGATCTTGCAGTTTTTGTTTGATTCTGACAAGATTTGATTTTTTGAGAAGTTGCATTGCCTATTTATGGCAGGTTGCGACTTCATGCAGCTTTCTTGATGTTGAAGAGGCAAAGTGACATTTTTGGTGTCAACAGTGTTCAACTGTGCCTAAAATTAGGCATCACATGATTGGATTAGGGAAACGGCTACACTGATGAAAGTGGGGGCCAAGTGGACCCCATAAAGACGTTTGGGGCAAAAATTCCAACATCATCATCCCTCTTGGGTGGGTACCGATATGACTTTGATTAGTATAAAAAATTTACGGTAAATTAAAAAATAGTACAAATACGACTTTGATTAGTAAAAAAAATTTACGATAAATGAAAAAATAGTGAATATATTTTCTGAGGCAGTACGGATTTTGACAGATTCCAGACTCATTTCATGATTCACACACTTGGAAAAATCCAATCCAAATTTTAAAACCCCCTTAGTCCTGCCCATCTCTGAAAATACCCATCTTCGAAAATACAAGGCAACACACAAACAACACCCCCTCCAACCCCCCCCCCCCCCCATCTCCGAAAATACCATGCAACACACAAACCATCCAATAATGACTGAGTGTTCAACTGAGCCTAAAATCCCCCCCCGCCCCCCCCCCCCCCAAAAAAAAAAAATCTCCGAAAACACTTGGCAACACACAACCCACCCAATAACGACTGAGTTTTCAACTGAGCCTAAAATTAGGAATCACATGATAGGATTAGCGAAATGGCTACACTGATGAAAGTTGGGGCCAAGTGGACCCCATAAAGACGGTTGGTGCACAAATTCCAACATCACCAACCCTCTTGGGTGGGTACCAATACAACTGTGATTAGTATAAAAAATTTACGGTAAATAAAAAAATAGTACAAATACGACTTTGATTAGTGTAAAAAACTTACGATAAATGAAAAAATAGTGAATATATTTTCTGAGGCAGTACGGATTTTGACAGATTCATGACTCATTTCATGATTCACACACTTGGAAAAATCCAATCCAAATATAAAAACCCCCTCAGTCCTGCCCATCTCCGAAAATACAAGGAAACACACAAACAACACCCACCCCCACCCCCCCCATCTCCGAAAATACCAGGCAACACACAAACCACCCAATAAGGACTGAGTGTTCAACTAAGCCTAAAATCCACCCCCCCCCCCCCCCCCCCCCCCCCCCGCCCCCCCCATCTCCGAAAATACCAGGCAACACACAAACCACCCAATAAGGACTGAGTGTTCAACTAAGCCTAAAATTCCCCCCCCCCCAAAAAAAAAAAAAAATCTCCGAAAATACTAGGCAACACACAACCCACCCAATAATGACTGAGTGTTCAATATAGCCTAAAATTAGGAATCACATGATAGGATTAGGGAAATGGCTACACTGATGAAAGTTGGGGCAAAGTGGACCCCATAAAGACGGTTGGTGCACAAATTCCAACATCACCAACCCTCTTGGGTGGTTACCAATACGACTTTGATTACTATAAAAAATTTACGGTAAAAAAAAAAACTAGTACAAATACGACTTTGATTAGTATAAATAATTTACGATAAATAAAAAAATAGAGAATATAATTTCTGAGGCAGTACGGATTTTGACAGATTCCAGACTCATTTCATGATTCACACACTTGGAACAATCCAATCCAACTTTTAAAACCCCCTTAGTCCTGCCCGTCTCCGAAAACACTTCCCCCCGCCCCCCCCCCCCCCCCCCCATCTCTAAAAATACTAGGGAACACACAACCCACCCAATAATGACTGAGTGTTCAACTGAGCCTAAAGTTAGGCATCACATGATAGGATAAGGGAAATGGCTACACTGATGAAAGTTGGGGCCAAGTGGACCCCATAAAGACGGTTGGTGCACAAATTCCAACATCACCAACCCTCTTGGTTGGGTACCAATACGACTTTGATTAGTATAAAAAATTTACGGTAAATAAAAATAAATAGGACAAAGACGACTTTGATTAGTATAAAAAATTTACGATAAATGAAAAAATAGTGAATATATTTTCTAAGGCAGTACTGATTTTGACAGATTCCAGACTTATTTCATGATTCACACACCTGGAAAAATCGAATTCAAATTTTAAAAGCCCCTTCGTCCTGCCCATCTCCTAAAATACTAGGCAACACAAAAACCTCCCCCCCCCCCCATCTCCGAAAATTCTCCGAATTTACTAGGCAACACACAAACCCCAACCGGCGCCCCCCAACACACAAACCCCACAACGCCACCCCCCCCCCCCCCCCCCCCTCCTCCTACATATATATATGTAGATATATATGGGATATGCTCCTATGAGAGTATCTCTTACCTTACAATGAGATATAACTCTTACCTTGCTATGAGAGATAAAGGTCGGGAGGCTCACAATTAAGTTGTTGACATTGGATACGTATGTGAGGGCCCTCACCTTATCTCTCATAAATAAGGTGAGAGATGCTCTCATAGGAGTACCTCCATATATGTGGCTTTGTTCTAGTGAGAATTGTTCACATAAGGTCATCGTGAAAAAAAAAAAAAAAAAAACCTGCAGAACCATATCATTTTAGCCCTCAATTTAGCAACCTTAAATTTAATGATATTTAAGATTAAAGTTCTTTAGAGATTCAATCGAATAATGACTGGGTGTTCAACTGAGCCTAAAATTAGGAATCACATGATAGGATTAGGGAAATGGCTACACTGATGAAAGTTGGGGCCAAGTGGACCCCATAAAGACGGTTGGTGCAAAAATTCCAACATCACCAACCCTCTTGGGTGGTTACCAATACGACTTTGATTAGTATAAAAAATTTACGGTAAATAAAAAAATAGTAGTAATACGACTTTGATTAGTATAAAAAAATTATGATAAATGAAAAAATAGTGAATATATTTTCTGAGGCAGTACGGATTTTGACAGATTCCAGACTCATTTCACGATTCACACACTTGGAAAAATCCAATCCAAATTTAAAAACCCCCTTAGTCCTGCCCATCTCTGAAAATACAATGCAACACACAAACCCAACCCCCCCCCCCCCCCACATTCTCCGAAAATACCAGGCAACACACAAACCACGCAATAAAGACTGAGTGTTCAACTTAGCCTAAAATCCCCCCCCCCCCCCACCCCCAAAAAATCTCCGAAAATACTAGGCAACAAACAACCCACCCAATAATGACTGAGTGTTCAACTGAGCCTAAAATTAGGAGTCACATGATAGGATTAGGGAAATGGCTACACTGATGAAAGTTGGGGCCAAGTGGACCCCATAAAGACGGTAGGTGCACAAATTCCAACATCACCAACCTTCTTGGGTGGTTACCAATACGACTTTGATTAGAATAAAAAATTTACGGTAAATAAAAAAATAGTACTAATACGACTTTGATTAGTATAAAAAATTTACGAAAAATGAAAAAATAGAGAATATATTTTCTGAGGCAGCACGGATTTTGACAGATTCCAGACTCATTTCATGATTCACAAAATTGGAAAAATCCAATCCAAATTTTAAAAACCCATTAGTTTTGTCCATCTCCGAAAATACTACACCCCCCCCCCCCCCCCCCCCCCCCCCCCCCCATCTCTGAAAATACTAGGGAACACACAACCCACCCAATAATGACTGAGTGTTCAATTGAGTCTAAAATTAGGCATCACATGATAGGATTAGGGAAACGGCTACACTGATGAAAGTTGGGGCAGAGTGGACCCCATAAAGACGGCTGGTGCACAAATTCCAACATCACCAACCCTCTTGGGTGGGTACCAATACGACTTTGATTAGTATAAAAAATTTACAATAAATGAAAAAATAGTGAATATATTTTCTGAGGCAGTACGGATTTTGACAGATTCCAGACCCATTTCATGATTCACAAACTTGGAAAAATCCAATCCAAATCTTAAAACCCCCTTAGTCCTGCCCATCTCCGAAAAAACAAGGCAACACACAAACCACACCCCCCTCACCAACACACCCCCCCACCCCCCATCTCCGAAATTCTCCGAAAATACTAGGTTACACACAAACCACCCAATAATGACTGAGTGTTCAACTGAGCCTAAAATCTCCCCCCCCCCCCCCCGAAAACAATCTCCGAAAATACAAGGCAACATACAACCCACCCAATAATGAAAGAGTGTTCAACTAAGCCTAAAATTAGGAACCACATGATAGGATTAGGGAATTGGCTACACTGATGAAAGTTGGGGCCAAGTGGACCCCATAAAGACGGTTGGTGCACAAATTCCAACATCACCAACCCTCTTGGGTGGTTACCAATACGACTTTGATTAGTATAAAAAATTTACGGTAAATAAAAAAATAGTACTAATACGACTTTGATTAGTATAAATAATTTACGATAATTGAAAAAATAGAGAATATATTTACTGAGGCAGTACGGATTTTGACAGATTCCAGACTCATTTCATGATGCACAAACTTGGAAAAATCCAATCCAAATTTTAAAACGCCCTTAGTCCTGCCCATCTCCGAAAATACTACACCCCACCCCCCATCTCTGAAAATACTACACCCCACCCCCCATCTCTGAAAATACTAGGGAACACACAACCCACCCAATAATGACTGAGTGTTCAACTGAGCCTAAAGTTAGGCATCACATGATAGGATTAGGGAAATGGCTACACTGATGAAACTTGGGGCCAAGTGGACCCCATAAAGACGGTTGGTGCACAAACTCCAACATCACCAACCCTCTTGGGTGGTTACCAATACGACTTTGATTAGTATAAAAAATTTTCGGTAAATAAAAAAATAGTACTAATACGACTTTGATTAGTATAAAAAATTTACGATAAATGAAAAAATAGTGAATATATTTTCTGAGGCAGTACGGATTTTGACAGATTCCAGACTCATTTCATGATTCACACACTTGGAAAAATCCAATCCAAATTTTAAAACCCCCTTAGTCCTTCCCATCTCCAAAATTACAACGCAACACAAAAACACACCCCCCCCCCCCCAATCTCCGAAAATACCAGGCAACACACAAACCACCCAATAATGACTGAGTGTTCAACTGAGCCTAAAATCCCCCGCCCCCCCAAAAATCTCCGAAAATTCTAGGAAACAAACAACCCACCCAATAATGACAGAGTGTTCAACTGAGCCTAAAATTAGGAATCACATGATAGGATTAGGGAAATGGCTACACTGATGAAAGTTGGGGCCAAGTGGACCCCATAAAGACGGTTGGTGCACGAATTCCAACATCACCAACCCGCTTGGGTGGTTACCAATACGACTTTGATTAGTATAAAAAATTTACGGTAAATAAAAAATAGTACTACTACGACTTTGATTGGTATAAAAAATTACGATAAATGAAAAAATAGAGAGTATATTTTCTGAGGCAGTACAGATTTTGACGGATTCAAGACTCATTTCATGATTCACAAACTTGGAAAAATCCAATCCAAATTTTAAAACCTTGTTAGTCCTGCCCATCTCCGAAAATACCCCACACAACCCACCCCCCCCCCCCCCCCCCCCCCCCCCACCATCTCTGAAAATACTAGGGAACACACAACCCACCCAATAATGACTGAGTGTTCAACTAAGCCTAAAATTAGGCATCACATGATAGGATTAGGGAAACGGCTACACTGATGAAAGTTGGGGCCAAGTGGACCCCATAAAGACGGTTGGTGCACAAATTCCAACATCACCAACACTCTTGGGTGGGTACCAATACGACTTTGATTAGTATAAAAAATATACGATAAATGAAAAAATAGTGAATATATTTTCTGATGTAGTACGGATTTTGACAGATTCCATACTCATTTCATGATTCACACACCTAGAAAAATCCAATCCAAATTTTAAAAACCCGTTAGTCCTGTCCATCTCCGAAAGAACTACACCCCCCCATCTCTGAAAATACTAGGGAACACACAACCCACCCAATAATGACTGAGTGTTCAACTGAGCTTAAAATTAGGCATCACATGATAGGATTAGGGAAATGGCTACACTGATGAAAGTTGGGGCCCAGTGGACCCCATAAAGACGGTTGGTGCACAAATTCCAACATCACCAACCCTCTTGGGTGGGTACTAATACGACTTTGATTAGTATAAAAAATTTACGATAAATGAAAAAATAGTGAATATATTTTTTGAGGCAGTATGGATTTTGACAGATTCCAGACTCATTTCATAATTCACACACTTGGAAAAATCCAATCCAAATTTTAAAACCCCGTAATCCAAATTTTAAAACCCCGTAGTCCTGCCCATCTCCGAAAATACCCATCTCCGAAAATACAAGGCAACACAAACAACACCCCCTCCCCCATCTCCGAAAATACCAGGCAACACACAAACCACCCAATAAAGACTGAGTGTTCAACTGAGCCACCCCCCCCCCCCCCCCCCCCAAAAAAAAAAAAAATCTCCGAAAATACAAGGCAACACACAACCCACCCAATAATGACTGAGTGTTCAATTGAGCCTAAAATTAGGAATCACATGATAGGATTGGGGAAATGGCTACACTGATGAAAGTTGGGGCAAAGTGGACCCCATAAAGACGGTTGGTGCACAAATTCCAACATCACCAACCCTCTTGCGTGGTTACCATTACGACTTTGATTACTATAAAAAATTTAAGGTAAAAAAAAATAGTACAAATACGACTTTGATTAGTATAAATAATTTACGATAAATAAAAAAAATAGAGAATATAATTGCTGAGGCAGTACGGATTTTGACAGATTCCAGACTCATTTCATGATTCACACACTTGGAACAATCCAATCCAAATTTTAAAACCCCCTTAGTCCTGCCCGTCTCTAAAAATACTACCCCAACCCCCTTAGTCCTGCCCGTCTCTGAAAATATTACACAACCCCCCACCCCCACCCCCCCCCCCCCCCCCCCCCATCTCTGAAAATACTAGGGAACACACAACCCACCCAATAATGACTAAGTGTTCAACTGAGCCTAAAGTTAGGCATCACATGATAGGATTAGGGAAATGGCTACACTGATGAAAGTTGGGGCCAAGTGGACCCCATAAAGACGGTTGGTGCACAAATTCCAACATCACGAACCCTCTTGGGTGGGTACTAATACGACTTTGATTAGTATAAAAATTTTACGGTAAATAAAAAAAATAGTACAAATACGACTTTGATTAGTATAAAAAATTTACGATAAATGAAAAAATAGTGAATATATTTTCTGAGGCAGTACTGATTTTGACAGATTCCAGACTTATTTCATGATTCACACACCTGGAAAAATCGAATTCAAATGTTAAAACCCCCTTAGTCCTGCCCATCTCCTAAAATACTAGGCAACACAAACCCCCCCCCCCCCCCCCGCCCCTACATATATATATTTATATATATGGGATATGCTCCTATGAGAGTATCTCTTACCTTATAATGAGAGATAACTCTTACCTTGCTATGACAGATAAAGGTCGGGAGGCTCACATTTAAGTTGTTGACATTGGATATGTATGTGTGGGCCCTCACCTTATCTCTCATAAATAAGGTGAGAGATGCTCTCATAGGAGTACCTCCATATATATGTATATATATATATATATATATATATATATGTGGCTTTGTTCTAGTGAGAATTGTTCGCATATTGTCATCGTGAAAAAAAAAAAAAAAAACCTGCAGAACCATATCATTTTAGCCCTCAATTTAGCAACCTTAAATTTAATGATATTTAAAATTAAAATTCTTTAGAGATTCAATCGAATAATGACTGAGTGTTCAACTGAGCCTAAAATTAGGAATCACATGATAGGATTAGGGAAATGGCTACACTGATGAAAGTTGGGGCCAAGTGGACCCCATAAAGACGGTTGGTGCACAAATTCCAACATCACCAACCCTCTTGGGTGGTTACCAATACGACTTTGATTAGTATAAAAAATTTACGGTAAAGAAAAAAATAGTACTAATACGACTTTGATTAGTATAAAAAATTTACGATAAAGGAAAAAATAGAGAATATATTTTCTATGGCAGAACGGATTTTGACAGATTCCAGACTCATTTCATGATTCACACACTTGGGAAAATCCACACACTTGGGAAAATGCAATCCAAATTTTAAATCCCCCTTAGTCCTACCCATCTCCGAAAATACAACACACCCCCCCCCCCCATCTCCGAAAATACTAGGGAACACACAACCCACCCAATAATGACTGAGTGTTCAACTGAGCCTAAAATTAAGCATCACATGATAGGATTAGGGAAATGGCTACACTGATGAAAGTTGGGTCCAAGTGGACCCCATAAAGATGGTTGGTGCACAAATTCCAACATCACCAACCCTCTTGGGTGGGTACAAATACGACTTTGATTAGTATAAAAGATTTTCGATAAATGAAAAAATAGTGAATATATTTTCTGAGGCAGGTTAGATTTTGACAGATTCCAGATTTATTTCATGATTCACACACTTGGAAAATTCCAATCCAAATTTTAAAACCCCCTTAGTCCTGCCCATCTTAAAAACCACCATCTCCGAAAATACTAGGCAACACAAAACCCGCCACCCATTATCTCCGAAAATACTAACTAGGCAACACACAACAACCCCTCCCCCCACCCTCCGGAAAAACCCCCCACCTCCCCCATCTCCGAAAATTCTAGGCATCCCACCCCCCACCCCAACCCAAAACCGGGCAACCAAAATGTCCTTGTATTCACTAGTAAGCATCCCCCCAGCCCAAAACTGGGCAACCAAAATGTCCTTTTATTCACTAGTAAGCATCGATCGTTCAAAAAAAAAAAAGGCATCTGTCGTTTATCCCCAAATCCCGTTTGACTCGACCTCTTGACTACCACCCCTTTCCATCCGCTGCCCTAAGTACACAGACCGAGCAAAAAACAGAAAAACGCAGACGAAAACAGAGAGAGGGCACGCACCACACGGAGAGGACAATGGAACACCTAAAACAAAACTCTGCAAATTCATCTCCTCTCACACCCATCGGCTTCTTAGACCGAACCGCAACCGTCTACGGAGATTGCACTTCTATCATCTACAACGACACCATTTACACCTGGTCTCAGACACGCAATCGCTGCATCAGGCTAGCTTCTGCCCTCTCTTCAATAGGGATCTCCTCAGGCGATGTGGTATTATACAGTACACTACATATCTCACACACACCACTTTTCTTAACTTTTCTATCTGGTCTTGATCTGTTTCTCCTCCTCTGTTACAATTTACAAATCTACATATCTCTCACACACCACTTTTCTTAACTTTTCTATCTGATCTTGATCTGATTCTTCTCCTCTCTTACAATTTACAAATCTACATATCTCTCACACACCACTTTTCTTAACTTTTCTATCTGGTCTTGATCTGATTCTCCTCCTCTGTTACAATTTACAAATCTAATCTATTTGTATACAATTATCACTCTATCTACAAGGTCTCTGTGGTCGCTCCCAACATCCCAGCCATGTACGAGATGCACTTCGGCATCCCCATGTGCGGCGCCATCCTCAACACCATCAATATCCGTCTCGATTCACGCACCATCTCCGTGCTCCTCCGCCACAGCGATTCGAAGCTCGTCTTCGTCGACATCCAATCTCGACCTCTCATCGAGCAGGCCGTCAAGTCCTTGACCAACCCCCCTCGTCTGATCATCATCGAAGATGAGTACGAAAACAGTGGCCGTGTTGAAGGAGATAAATCTGGGGTACTCACATACGAAAGGATGATCGAGAAGGGCGATCCTGGGTTCGAGTGGGTTCGTCCCAAGAGCGAGTGGTCGCCCATGATCCTCAACTACACGTCCGGAACGACCTCCGCTCCCAAAGGTGTGGTCCACTCCCACCGTGGGATCTTCATCATCACCGTTGATTCGTTGATCGATTGGATGGGCACCAAGCAGCCAGTCTATCTGTGGACCCTACCCATGTTCCATGCCAACGGCTGGAGCTTCCCGTGGGGGGTTGCAGCCATGGGCGGAACCAACGTCTGTTTGAGAAAATTCGACGCAGGAATCGTCTATGGCGCCATCCACAGACACCGAGTCACCCATCTCTGCGGCGCGCCCGTCGTCCTCAACATGCTCGCCAACGCTCCGGACTCCGATCGGAAGCCGCTCCCCAACCCAGTCCAGATCCTCACGGCGGGGGCTCCTCCCCCAGCCGCCGTCCTCTTCCGCACGGAGGCGCTCGGATTCTCCGTCAGCCACGGCTACGGCCTGACGGAGACGGCGGGGCTTGTGGTCTCCTGCGCCTGGAAGGGTCAATGGAACAGGCTTCCGGCGACGGAGCGGGCGCGGCTGAAGGCGAGACAAGGGGTTCGAACCCTCTGCATGACGGAGGTCGATGTCGTCGACGACAAGACCGGAAAAGGCGTCAAACGAGACGGATTGACGCTCGGAGAAGTCGTCTTAAGGGGCGGAGGGATCTTGCTGGGGTACCTGAAAG
Source organism: Umbellularia californica (assembly GCA_028538565.1). NCBI lineage: Eukaryota > Viridiplantae > Streptophyta > Magnoliopsida > Laurales > Lauraceae > Umbellularia > Umbellularia californica. The sequence goes on from JAPQWN010000001.1 coordinate 107,186,004, forward strand.
ACCCCAAGGTGACTGCAAACAGCCTAAAAAACGGGTGGTTTTACACTGGAGATGTTGGGGTGATGCACCCAGATGGGTATCTGGAGATTAGGGACCGATCGAAGGACGTGATTATAAGCGGAGGAGAGAATCTGAGCAGCGTGGAGGTCGAATCGGTGCTGTATTCTCACCCCGCGATCAACGAAGGGGCTGTGGTTGCGAGGCCTGATGAGTTCTGGGGGGAGACGCCTTGTGCATTCGTGAGCTTGAAGGAGGAGTACAAGGAGAAGAAGCCGTCTGAGAAGGAGATCATAGCTTTCTGTAGAGAGAGATTGCCTCATTACATGGTGCCCAAGACTGTTGTTATTGTTGCAGAATTGCCCAAGACATCGACCGGTAAGATTCAGAAGTTTGTGCTCAGAGACATGGCCAAGGCACTGGGGCCTCTACCTCAGGCTAGTCGGTTGTAGGTTGAGAACTCACCTGGTTTATTTTGACTCAGTGTAGGATATATGCAATGATTGTAGTCCCTTTTTTTTTTTATAATGCTATGGTTTTAGTCTTGATGTGGTCTAGGTCTGTATTTCGATCTTTTACTGTAGTATAAAATCACTGTATTTGTATTGGTTCTAGGTTGGAGTTTGGCTCTTTGCAATATATATTTTTTTCCTTTTCGAAGTGTAAGCTAGAATCATATGCTTCATGTTACAAGGAAATCTAACTTCGACATAATTTTGAAAGGTCTAGAAGAGGCTGCACCATCAATGGGTGGGCCCCATAATGGAGTTCCACGTATCCCACTCAAAGAAGCCTGTAGGAGACACTGGGGTATATTTCTATGGTCCAACTGTATCAGCAAGGCAGGTTGTATGACTCTGTTGCATCCTTGATGATTAGATGGAGAGTTTCTTCTATTTTGCCCACCTGCTCGGATTGAAACTAAAATAGGGATTTAGTTTTAACTGAGGATTATTTACGTCAAAATCGTCCCTTTTTTTAACCATATGCACATAGCCACTCACCCACCCTATCAGGGATTGTTTTCTGTTCGGGTCCTTAAATTTGATCCATCGGAATAAATTTAAATATTTTTTATAGAGCTGCTCTCATAAAACATAATGCAATCGATATGGCACGATCTTAAAGTAGCATACAGAGTGATACGTGTAATATCATATTGCCCTATAATATTGTATGGTTCGATGTGTGTGATGACGCTTGACCTTAGAATATCACTCAAAACAATTCCGTGGTAAATACTTAAAATCTTCGACCGTTCAAGGGCAATTGTGAAGTCTAAAAACCATTGTACGGGTGATATTAAAAAAAGAAAAAGAGTGGGTTGAGAATGAAATTGTGCCATGTTACACATGCAGATATAAAGGACAGTTATGAAATGAAAAATCATCCTTGTAGAAATGAACATTAAATTGTATGGGCAATATTAAAAAAAAAAAAGAAAAAAGAAAAAAAAAAAAAGAGTGGCTAAGAATGAAATTGTGTCATGTTACACATGCAGACAAAAAGGACAGTTATGAAAATGAAAAATCATCCTTGTGAGTATGAACATTAAATTGAGCAATACTTTTGGATGAATACCCTTGGGATATATGGGAGTTTAAACCGCGTATAAAGTGAGTTTAAACTATTTGAAGGTTGTAAGTTTGAAACTGCACTGTCACACTAGGGCTAGGCTTCCCTCTGGGTCCAGAGGGATTAGTCCAGTCCAAAAGATTGGGAATTCTCTGATAAAATAGAATAAGAAAAATAAACTGCATCTTTGTGTGCAATAAGAAATGGGATCCTCTCTGAGGTTTTACCCAAGTCTGAATTTGATGACCTTGAGCTGCTATTTATCTCATAATCAATTGGTGATGGGATCCTGTTATTTGAATATGTGGTCTGGAGTTTTGATATCATTTTCGAATCTTAGATCTCATTGAATTACCACTTATTCTAAAATTAATTGACGATAGAAAATGACATACCAATGATTTTTATGGTCTGGTGATTGCGTCAGGAGGGCGTTAGAGCACCACTCCACCACGGATCACTCTACCATGAGTGTGCACGAGGGTTATACTATAGACCTAACAAAACCTCACTGGGACCCAGACTGTCATGTTAATTACTCGGGTCAGGGATGTCGTTTTTATGAAAGGCGTACTCACCATCTGACAATTTTTACCTACTTCTTGTTTTATTTAGCATTTATTTTGAGTTATGACATGATCACCACGTCAAGTTTACCAAAATGAATGAAAAAAAAAAAAAAAAAAAAAGATAGTCTACAGCCTCTGTGGCAGCTATTACACCAAACCCCTTAATAAAATCATGAAACTCCATTGTGGATCCAAATAGAGATAATCTGGATCGTGTAAGATGAGTTTCACTCCCTGCACTGATATATTCTCAAACTTCAGTTCAGAAAGATTGGGTGCCACCGTTGGATCAATCACATGCACTTACATGGTGTTACTCACACTCTCTGTCATGTGACCAATCGTATCGTGGGACCTACTCCTTTTAAACTAAAACTTAAGGTTATATTACTGAAAGGGAAGAAATTTGTCTTGAACAGATTCCTGACTTAATTTTATGTGGTGGACAAGATTTTATTACAGGATTCATGTAATAGCTAGGACAGATAATCTGGATTTAAAAAAAAAAAAAGATAACATCAGAGTCATTAACTGTGGCCTCTTATTTATACCCAAAAAAAAAAAAAAACTGTGGCCTCTTATCTTGTTTGATTAGATTTAACAGAGTTGCTGCGAATGTCAAACTAGTTGGATAGCGTTCATATGGTGGGGCCCACCATGATGTCCTTTTTCCCAAAATAAGGGCCCACGTGATTGCAACAGGATTGGCACTCGGTAGGTCAGTTTCCGTATTGTGTCTTATTCTGAAGTGAAAACAAATTTCATTTGAAAAATTGGATGGTTGAAAAGGTAGAGTATGGGATAAGCTTTCCAAGTCACCCAACCAAATACCCTATTGGTTTCCCCTGTTTTTCTGTTATGGGAAAAGCACTATTGGTGGTTGTCTTGGATCAATGTTTTCTTGTTTGTACACAATAGGATTCTCCAAGAGACAGAAAATACACGCAGTTGGATGTATATTTTAGTCAATTTTCTATCTGAGTTTCCCAGGGAAGAGAACAGTACTAGAGATGTATTGTGATGAACTAGTCTCTGTCTCTCTCTCTTTAATTGTCTAAATTAAGATTTGTAATAGTACAGAGATTCGCAACTTTATGGTCTTGGCACTGTTTTACATCAATATAATCTTAAACCATTAGGTTGAATGTTAGAAAAAAAAAAGGGATAAAAATAACAAAAGACCATAAAACTTTTAGGCTATTAAATCAAGAGTTACGATAATTTGATTGGATTTGATATCTTGCTTAGGAGACTTTTCCATCCCCATTGATATAGGTATCTGTTTAGTTTAGGTGGACCCTGTTAGCAAGATCTTTTACGACTAGTTTGCAATTCACTCATAAGATAAATTCCCCTATAATAGTTTATGTAAGAAACTAAATAGAAATATAACAAATTAAATTAGAAATGCAATAAGCAATCACATGTAGTCAACCAATGCCTTCATGTTACCATTATATTCGTTCAAATAGTAGAATAACCTTTCAAATTAAAGCTTCATTGATCTCAGCGGACCTGAAGAGATGGCTCAGTAGTTTTAGTCCGATTGCACACATTCATTTTGGAGGAGATCATTAAATCCACTCCATTTTTGTTTGGTACATCAGATCAAGGCTCTCAAAACTTTAGTTACTAAACCCCATGGCCTAGAGAACAGATTCTTACCTAAGTAGGAAGGAGCGGCGGTTCTCACTTGCCTACCTTGAGGACTTTGACTCTACTAAATTTTGAATTAATAGGGTGATGGCTTGGTATTAATTATCTATCTTCCCTAAGTTCACTTTCCATTGGAGTGGAGGTTATTTGTGTTGAGGAGTGGGTTCCATCCAGGCAGAATATTGAAAAGTATTTATGCGGCCTCTACTAAAGCCTCGAGGTTTTGGTAGGAATGGGCTAGCCAAAGAAATTAAAGAATTTGATGATCATTTTTCTATATTTTTAACCACTTGAGAGCATGAACTCTGATGTATTTTATGCAAACAAACAGGCCCTTCGTAGCTTATGTTCATGATTTGTCTCAGGCCTATATCTATCTTTGTCAACTCTTTAATTAACTCTGGGACTTTCCTTTACATTCAAATCCATATTATACGTGCCTAGAGAATGGTCATATTTTTTCCACTTTGAAACTTCTGTTTATGTGGGCATAATTTCCTTTTTCTTAGTTCAAATCAGCTTTAAGGATGTAGTTTAATTTGAAGTTTTGAGTTCAAATACTTTGGCCATATCTAAATACCTTGTAAAGGCATGCTTAGGTTCATTGGATGAGGAAAGTTTAAATTTAAGACAACAGCCAAAGGAGAGAAAGCAAATGCCAATTTGATTCCCACAACCTTCCAATAGGAATTAGCTGTGGGCTAATGTCTTTTGAATTCCCAGAATTCCTAGAATTCATGTTGAAAAGGATTCTACGAAGGAGGGACACTTGAGGAGATGTAGATGGGGAGATCACTTTTTAATGATTATTTTAATTTGGCAATAATAGGTGGCTAATAATTTCCCATCAAAGGAGGGGTTATATTTTTTGCTACATTGAGAACTCAAACTCACGGATTCTACTTAGACACCCATCTTCCTAGATCCCTAGATGAAGGAGAGGTTATTCGATGCTTCATATATGAGTTCACTTTTAACCCTTCACTTTTCAGCTCTTTTATGTAATGACATTTTTCAAAATTCTAGGAACTCAATTAAAATGTTTAGAGCTTATTTGTTTACATGAAATTGAATACGTTGAAATTAATGGAAATGGGATTACCAAAAGGATTATTGGAGAGATGAATGGGTCTAGTCGGTGAATGATATAAGACATAGATGTATATGGAACATTGACTTTTCTAATATTTGAATTACCAATGTACGGTAGGGTATTCATATTCAATCTCTTCGTCAATTCAGTTTCCATTAAAGGGGATATCATTTAATAGTCATTTATAGATCTTTACATTCTTTTAATTTTATTATCTTTTGAAAAATATATTTTTTTTATAGAAATTCTAAGTATATAATTCCACCAAATAAACAAGTCCGCGATCCACCGGCCTTGTTCATGAGAGAGTCAATCCCAGAGTCCATAGGCCGATGAACCATTGTTATGAGTCATGACGAACTTACTTCAGAGGCACATGAAAAAATCATAGAATACGAGTATAAGCCTTTCTATTGACTTGTAATTATTCTATTCTAAGGTGATGATGACAATCAAAATAAAAAGCACTGGAGGACTTATAACACAGTCATTGATTAGATAGTCAAGCAGCATTGGATGACATTTTCTGTTTTCTTTCTGACAAATGTACAACCTTCAAACTTTTATTGCATCTTGCAAGACGATTAAACTCAACAACCATCCTTTTCACATGCAAGATTTTACTTTCACACTACCGATTAAAAAAACCAGGGAAAATGTGTCGGACATGGAAGTAGTGGTGGTGACAACATTGAATTGTTAATGGACAAACCATTGCCAATAGAGCAATGCTAGGGACAGACGGCCCGGGACAAGTGGCGGACAGACGTTAGAAGGATGCACGCTTCTCAAGATACACGCACGCTTCTCAAGGTACCAAAATCATAGTGACTGTCCGCCGCTTGTCCCGGGATGTCTGTCCCTGGGATTTCTCTTGCCAATATGGTTTACTGAAAGAGACAAAGCATCTAGAATGGATGACATTGGACATTAGGTGTAAAGGGAGACTTGGCTAGGCTGTAAAGTGGCTGGCAAAAGGTACTCTTTCTAAAATGGACAGAAGCGACCATCGGAAACGGATTTCATGTGGCCTGTTTGGACCAATCGGGGGGCCACATGGGGTTGAGATGTCACATTTTATTTTATTTTTCTTTAAATTACATCACTTCAAAAAATTTGTCTTCCTATGCGGCATCCCAGAGTGGTCCAAACAGGAAAGGGAATCTGGATCCGCTACCATCAATTATGTTGGACAATGGGACAACAATGATTTTCAATTTTTCATGATTCTCACGTTGGAGTTCAGGCCAGTGTGATTATATAATTGAGTGGGTTCTGCTTTTGCATCAATAACTGAGAAGGTGAGACTCGCCGTCCTAATAATAAGACATGAAGGCATGATACTTTCGTCACATGAATACTGTAATTTCCTCTCTTTTTTTCTTCCGTATTGCCGGAATTAGCCATGCAAACTCACCAATCCGGATCCCCTGTTTGGACCAATAAGAGGGTGACGCATGGAAGGAAGATGTCAAATCAGCTAACAACTCATCTCCTCCCATGAATAAAAAAAAGTCCGGATCACCTATCGCAGTTGTTTTATTTTTACCGTGAGTGGACCAATAACAGTCTGCTATGTCATCCAAAAGTTTAGGTGATTTTGAAGTTTAAAAAAGTTTAAATTTGATGAAAGAAAATCACCTAAGTTTTTGGATGATGTGGCGATATTGGTCCACTCATGATGGAGGTACAACAACTGCGATAGGTGATCCAAACTCATAAAAGAAAAAAAAAGGCATCTCTTCCACGTGTCGCCCCCTCATTGGTCCAAACATGGGATCCGAACTCGGAAACTCACATATGATGAAGTTGAGAAAGTTTCCCTGATGTTCTTTATACTTTACTCTTTTACTATATAGTAATTATAACTTATTATGACATTGCAAAATTTTAATTAAATATACAATATTACACAAAATACATAGATAAATGTACCTTGTTAACTTTTTAAATAATGAAGTTTTATGTAAAATTGCATAATTCAATTAAAATCTCACGATATCAAAATAAAATATTGTGATATCACAAAAAAGTACTAGTACACCAATCTTCTTAACTTTCATAACTTGGCGTGAATTTTCATACCTACTGGTGACTGTACAGGAAATTTTTGGTTTTTATGAGCTCAGGTGATTCCAGTGGACCCATTGTGATTGCATCCTGGGTGAGATGCCAAGAGAAATGGTACAAATATTTTTTTTTTGTTTTTGCTATGGGGACTATAAGAAAACTCACACATGCATGCACTCTCTCTTTAAGTGGGCGGTTAATGTCCCTTACGAGCTTAGCTACTGCTACGGCTTTATCATGCTTTTTAACAATAACTTAATATATTTTCAAACTTACTTAAGTCTTTACTAAAAATATAAAAGAGGATGTTTAAGTCCATTGGGCTGAAGTAAATTTGAAGGCATGCAACGTGCAACTTCTATGCTTTCTATGGAAATCAAGATAAATAGAAATAGGCAAAAAGAAATAAAGTTAAATGATATTCAAACATGCCATTTAAAAAAAAAAAAAAAAAAAAGGGAATCATGTTTGAGTGGAGACTTATCAAATATCAACTTTCATTTTTGTTTTAACTATTTTAGGGAGTGAAAATGGATGTGTAATGAAAACAATGAAGATTTAAAGATCATTCACTTATCTCGCATGCAAATTCTTTTAGCAAATGCTCAATTCTCTTTTTAATTTAACAGGTCCAGCCGAAAAATATCCCACATGTACCAACTTGAAATAGGTTTAAGTTGATCACACAAATAAGTTTGTTGTGCTATCCCTTTTATCCTCAAAAATGGCTGTACACATTACATGTGTACATGTTTGCAATAGTTTGCGGCATTTAGAGACTTCTCTAGTTTCATTAGCGGCCCAGTGGCTGAAGTTATGTGGGAACCTTTTTTTTTTTCCTAACGTTTAAGAAAAAAAAACAAGAGACATTGGGCCTGACCAACTCTTAATTGCCCAGGATATTCCAGGCAGCTTGTTTGCTTGATATCATCTATGTGTACTGATGTGATCAATATTAATCATAAAATACCGCAAGTGCACGGAGACTTCTCTAGTTTCATTAGCGGCCTAGTGGCTGAAGTTATGTGGGAACCTTTTTTTTTTTCCTAACGTTTAAGAAAAAAAAACAAGAGACATTGGGCCTGACCAACTCTTAATTGCCCAGGATATTCCAGGCAGCTTGTTTGCTTGATATCATCTATGTGTACTGATGTGATCAATATTAATCATAAAATACCGTAAGTGCACGGGTGTCTAGATGAGACAGTGGCAAGAACGGGTCGAACCCACAGGGAGCTATTAAAGAAACTTTTAAATTAAGAAAACTAATTAACTAACAATTTAAGATTAGTTTTGAGTTTATATTTAAAAATTAAGCAACTAATATAGAAATTCGAAATCTACCAATTAATGAAGATGATTAGAGCATAGGAATCCAATAAGCATCCACCAATTATTTATTAAATAACCCTAACTTGTTCCAATTTTTACTTCAAATCAAAGACAAATCAATGTTTTTAATTTGGAAAATCTAACTTTTAAAATCCCTTTTTAATTATAAAAATCCAAAACTCAAGACTTCCTTCATCTCATAAAAGAATAAAAATAATTTAAGCACCACCCATCAAAAGTAAGCATAAACCATCAAAAGATCTAAATCCTAAGCATGGCCTATCAAACCTAAGCATGAGTAGTCAAAAACTAAATTTTATTTTTAGAAATAAAAATAGAGATTCGCCTAGGACACGAAGACAAGCCTATTAATCATTAAGCACATAATCATGGAACACAAATTAGAATTACTAAACAAATAAAAAGACAATTACTTACCTTCATCCATAACTCTAATCAAGAAAATTAGCCCGCCATTGCAAAGAATGCTTCTTGATTTATCATTAAAAATTGCATCTTTACAACTTCTCCTTCACAAATTTTCTCCTTCAAAATATATCCTTGGACATGGCCCAAGGTTACCAAAACTAAAAATAAACTAATGGAAAAGAAGAAAGGAAGAGAAAAAGAAAGGAATAGGAGAGAGGGAGAGCTTGGACGTATTGAATATATTATGGGTCTCCATCATGCCTCCTTTTATGCTTTTTGCAAACCCCTTTTAGTAAAGAAGTATCCTCCTTTAGGTCTCCTTTTTCTTTCTTGGGTAAGGATTCTTTCTTGTTCTCCAAGCTAACTTCTTTCTTTGGAAAGACTTTTAAATTTGAGAGATCTCCTTGCCTTATTAGGTTTCTTGATGCATACAGTTTCTTTGTATAATTTCAAGAATATCTCTAAAAATTACATGATGATGTAAAGGGAATAAACTTCCCAAATATTGAGATTTCTTGCAATTCCCGCCTAAAATTGTAGCAGATAATTTCCCGAGGTCGTATCTCCCTCAATATAGCTCTGATTTAGGTAATCTTGGGCTCTACGGATATCTACTCGAAAAGAGCTTTCCAACGGTGGCTAGATTGCATCGATCCGACACTCGGTTTGAGAGTTATGGCCATTTTAAGTTGCTGCCCCTGAAAAATCCGGGAATAATTATTCAAAAATGGAAGCTTCTATGTTGGCATGCAATGGGGTGTGTGGGGCCCATGTTGGACTTCCAACCATGCTTGGACTCTCTCTTTGCTTGCTTATTTGACTTCTCTCTTCTCAAATTTCATCAATGTAGGTCCCATGTTGATTTCTCCTGCAAATTGAAAGAGGCAATTTTAACATTAATCATATGTAAGAAAATAATTATGAACCATGTATGGGACCCTCCATTCCTAGTGATGCACCAAAATGACCAACTTTCCAAAAATAGCATATGGTGCCAAAAATAGCAATATATGCATTGATGAAACCAAAAGCCTAATTTTGGAGTGATAAATTAGATGAGAAAAACTTAATTTCAAAAAGCCATGCAAATCAATGAATTTTGACCAATTTTGACCATTTCTCCAAAAATATCCTCAAATGCATGTAATCATGAAATTAAATGCACTTTTATGCAGTTAAACCCAATTAAGTCCACAAATGCTAATGAAATGATGAGTTAATGACCTAGTTTTGTGGACTTATCACACTCCCCAACCAGCCTTTTGCTAGTCCCTTAGCAAAATAAGCGACAAGGAATAAAACACATAAACTAATCCTAAAGAAAACAAACTAATGTAGAAAACAGAAATGAAAAACACCACTTTCGCTGGTACTCTTGACTGCATTTAGCGTATGCAGTAAGCCCTTAAACCCCTAGGTTCTCCCTAGTGGACGAGTTGTACCTCGTGAGGGTTTGCAGTGAATACACCCACAAAATTCTTTTTTTTTTTTGCAAAGAATGTTTAAAACCTATCAAAATCCAGGGAAACTTCTTCCAAGAGAAAATCTATAGACACTGACTATTCTTGATTCTCGAAATTTTCAAGGACAAATCTTAAATTCGGTTCACAAATCCCATCTTTTGGCTAGAAATTCTCGAAATCATGCTAATTGATCGTGCACGGTGAAGAGCATGTATACGAAATAAACATCAAATGATCCACCAATAATTTTCGTAAAAATAATTAATTAATTTTTTTTTTAAAATTGAGTTCAGGGCCGCCTAAACGTATAAAAAAACGGTCTTCCTCTGAAGGCGATAATGACGGCTTTCGCACTACTGTTTTTTCAAAGGGCGCATTTTTTTCTCTTTTTTTTTTTTTTTTAATACACACATGTGACTGTGCAATGCCAAGGTCCCTTAAGCTTTCTAATTAATCCATGTAACGAGCATTAGGCCAATGACTCCCAAACCAGATGGCTTTAGGGCACTAGGTATGAAAATACCCGTAAGGGCTTACTAACTCGGGTTAAAAAGGCTACGAACCCAAACTAGTCACAATTTTTTTTTTTTTTTTTTTGCGGTCCCCAACAATAGGCAGCCCTTGTCATGTATCCACCCGTCGAACCATGAAGCTTTGTACACTAAGGGTCGATTTTCCAATTTTTTTTTTAATTTTTAATCAAAGAAAAACGAAAATAATAGCTTCACATTCAAAACCTTGAAAACATATACAATTTATGTAAAAGTGAGGGATCAAAATTCAGTACTTTTCCAAAAACTCTTTCCGTAAATAAAATAGTGAACCATTGTTTTCTTTTGCCCAAAATAAATATCTTCATCCAATAAAAATTCTCTCGGACGTTTCCCTCTAACAATTTTTTTTTTTTTGAACTAAGAAAAACGAAAAAGAAAATGTAAAATGAAAATTGAACAAATGATCACATGTCAAGTTCTAACTCACACCCCCAAACCTAAATCTAACATTGTCCTCAATGTTATGAATGCATGTGTAATGTGAAATTGAACAATAAGGAAATTTAGAACATCTTACCATTTGGGGTGATTGCAAAAGAATGTGATCAACCAGCTCAATTACCTTCCAAAATTGGGTTGCCTCCCAAACAGCGCTAAGTTTAATGTCGTCAGCCCGACATGACAAAAATGATTAGTCCTGGTAAATTGGGTCTTCCAGAAGGATATCCTCAATGTTTTTATCCTTCAATTCCAAAAATGGTTTCAACCGTTGACCATTCACTTTGAAAATATCCCCATTCTTGGGATTTTCAATTTCCACCGCACCATGAAAGTGAACAGTCTTGACAATGAATGGACCAGTCCACCGGGTTCGTAACTTCCCGGGAAACAGGTGTAACCGGGAATTATACAAAAGGACTTTCATACCTGGTTCAAATGATTTCCTTAAAATTGACTTATCATGGTGCAACTTCATTCGTTCCTTATAGATCTTGGCATTCTCATAGGCATCATTTCGAAGTTCTTCCAACTCATTGAGTTGCAATTTGCGCAGATTACCCGCAGTGGGTAAGTCAAAATTAAACTTCTTAATGGCCCAATAAGCTCTGTGCTCCAATTCAACAGGCAAGTGGCATGCCTTACCATAGACCAACCTATATGGGGACATCCCAATAGGTGTCTTATAAGCGGTTCGATAGGCCCACAATGCGTCGATCAATCGCAAAGACCAGTCTTTCCGTGTGGGATTGACCGTCTTTTCCAGAATTTGTTTAATTTGCCTATTTGAAATTTCCGCTTGGCCACTTGTTTGTGGGTGATAAGGTGTAGCAACCTTATGGGTGACAGACTATTGTTTTAACAAATGTTCAAAGGGACGGTTGCAAAAGTGAGTGCCTCCGTCACTAATGATCGCTCTAGGTGTACCAAAGTGAGAAAATATATGATCTCTCACGAACTTAATCACCACATGGTTGTCATTCTTCTTTGTCGGCATGGCTTCTACCCACTTGGAAACATAGTCTACTGCCAGTAAAATGTAAAGATTTCTAAAGGAATTTGGAAATGGCCCCATGAAGTCAATTCCCCATACATCAAAAACTTCCACTATAAGTATAGGATTCAAGGGCATCATGTTCCTTCGATTGAGCTTGCCAAGCTTTTGACACATTTCACAGTTCAAACAGAATGTGTGACAATCTTTAAAGATAGTGGGCCAGTAAAATCCACATTGTAAAACTTTTGCAGCTGTCTTTTTCGAACTAAAGTGGCCCCCACAAGCATGATCATGGCAGAACGAAATGACCGAGTAATAGTCATGATCAGGAATGCATCTCCTGATGATCTGATCCTGGCAATACTTAAAAAGATACGGGTCATCCAAGAAAAAGTACTTGACCTCAGCTAGAAATTTTGATCGATCTTGTTTTGACCAATGAGTGGGCATCTCCCCTGTAACAAGGTAATTGATTATATCTGCAAACCAGGAGATTTGAGAAATACTGAGCAATTGCTCATCAGGAAAATTTTCATTCAGTGGGACCTCATCTGAAGGCTCTAAAGGTATCCTCGAAAGATGGTCTGCTACAACATTCTCACATCCTTTTTTATCTCTTATTTCCAAATCAAACTCTTGTAGCAAAAGGATCCACCAGATCAATCGGGCTTTCGCATCCTTTTTGGACAGAAGGTATCTCAGGGCTGCATGATCCGTGTAGATGATAACTTTAGACCCTATTAAGTAGGACCGAAATTTCTCCAAGGCAAAAATTACAGCGAGCAATTCTTTTTCAGTGGTTGTGTAATTGAGCTGTGCATCATTGAGGGTCCTACTAGCATAGTAAATCACATGAGGTAGCTTTCCAACCCGTTGACCCAAAACAGCTCCAATAGCAGTATCGGATGCATCACACATTAGCTCAAATGGAATGGTCCAATCAGGTGGCTGAATTATAGGGGGCTGAAGTTAGTTCCTTTTTCAGTCTTTCAAAAGATTTTAGACACTTCTCATCAAATTCAAACGGGCCTCTTTTGTCAGTAATTGGCATAAAGGTTTAGCAATTTTACTAAAATCCTTGATGAATCTACGATAAAAACCAGCATGGCCCAGGAATGATCGAATCTGCTTAACTGATTTTGGTGGTGGCAATTTGGAGATTAAATCAATTTTTGCTTTGTCCACCTCAATTCCATTATCAGAAATAATGTGTCCCAGAACTATGCCCCTTTTTACCATAAAATGACATTTCTCCCAATTTAATACTAGATTCCGTTCTTTGCATCTTTCAAGCACAAGGGACAAATGATGTAAGCACTCCTCAAAAGAATTGCCAAAGACCGAAAAATCATCCATGAAAACCTCAATGAATCTTTCTACCATGTCAGAAAATATGCTCAACATGCACCTTTGAAAGGTGACCGGTGCATTGCATAGCCCAAAGGGCATGCGTCTGTAAGCGAAAGTGCCAAACGGACAGGTGAAGGTGGTCTTTTCCTGGTCCTCGGGTGCAATTGGGATTTGATTATAACCAGAATAATCATCAAGAAAACAATAATATGCATGACCGGCTAACCTTTCGAGCATCTGATCCATGAATGGGAGGGGAAAATGATATTTTCAAGTGGCTGAGTTCAACTTCCTATAATCAATGCACACCCTCCCTCCAGTCTGTATCCGAGTGGGTACCAATTCATTGCCCTCATTTTGAACCACTGTTATTCCAGATTTCTTTGGTACCACTTGACCCGGGCTCACCCATGCACTATCAGATATGGGGTAAAGCACTCCTGCATCGAGTAATTTTAAGACTTCCGACCTGACCACTTCCTTCATTGCAGGGTTTAGTCGCCTTTGTGGTTCACGAGAAGTTTTTGCATTTTCTTCCAAATGGATTCTATGTTGGACTACAGATGGGCTAATTCCTTTAATATCTGCAATGGACCACCCTATAGCTTCCTTATGCTCTTCCAAAATTTTAACGAGTTTTTCCTCTTGGACAGGGTCCAAGTCTGAAGTTATAATCACTGGAAGGGTTTCTAGCGGACCTAAAAATACATATTTCAAGGTATCTGGCAATTGCTTGAGTTCTAACTTAGGGGGCTCTACAATTGATGGGACAGATGGGGATTCAGATGGAGTTAGAATCTCATGCTTCGGTTGCCACCTGGAGAAATCCATGGATGGGGTTGAGTCTAATAGTGCGTTGACTTCCTCAATATGTCTATCTATATCAAATTCACTTCCAAAGTAGGCCAGACAAGCCTCTAGTGGATCTTCAAGTTTCAAATGGGGTAAGTGATTTTCCACCAATTCATGAATGTAACTAACTTCAAAAACCCCATCATCCTCATCAGGAGGTTGCTTACTAACATTAAAAATGTTCACTTGGACTGTCATGGTCCCAAAAGAAATTTGCATTACTCCATTCCTACAATTGATCAAGGCATTTGAGGTGGCTAGGAATGGTCTCCCCAAGATAACTGGAATTTTGGGTTCAGCCCCAAATGTCTGTTTGGTATCCAAAACAATAAAATCGACAAGGAACACAAAGTCTCCGACTTTGATAAGAACGTCTTCGACTACCCCCTTGGGGTATCGAATTGATGCATCAGCTAATTGCAAGGTCACATGGGTCTTTTTCAACTCCCCCAAACCTAATTCTTCATAAACAGAGTATGGAAGAAGGTTCACACTTGCACCCAAGTCTAGCAAAGCTTTCTCTATGTGATGATCCCCTATCTGGCAAGAAATGGTAGGACACCCTGGGTCCTTATATTTGATCGGGGTTGGACAGGAAATAATTGAGCTAACTTGTTGGGCTAGAAAAGCCTTCTTGGGCACATTGATAGTCCTTTTGAAGGTGCAAAGGTCCTTCAGAAATTTCGCATAGGCCGGAATCTGTTGGATAGCATCAAGTAGTGGGATATTAATCCTCACTTGTTTGAATACTTCTAGCATTTTATCCAATTGAACAGTTGATTTTGTTGGGCTTAGCCTCTGTGGGTATGGTGCCTTAGGAACATAGGTCCTAAGAGTAGGCTCACTAGGTGATAGTTCAGCATTGACTGGGTTCTTTGGTTCTAATATAGGTTCAGCATTCACACTTGGTTTTCTAGTTTCTACTTTCTCACTTGATTCGTCCTCAAGTTCCTTGGGTAGTTTGACCTTGTTATCAACCTGTGTACCAGACCTAAGGGTGATTATGGATTTGACTTGTTCCGGCCCTTTTCCTGTAGGATCATGAACAACCTGGCCCTTGGGATTAGGTTCAGGTTGACTAGGGAAGGTTCCTTTGTCTCTGACACTAATGGAGTTGGCCAATTGGCCCATCTGATATTCCAATTTTGCAAGGGTTTGAGTATGGCCATTCAAAAGTTGAGTAGTGGTCTGCTGGAATTGAGCAGTACTCTGTGTCAATTGGGCCGTGGTTTGAGACATGAGTTTCATGGCCTCTTCTAAAGAATCTACCCTCTGAGTCAATGGATTGGGATTGAAATTGAGTTTTTGGAAACCGGGTGGGGCACTCACGTGAGATTGATTGGGCTGAAATTGAGTGGACTGAGATGGGCCACCTTGAGTTGGGCCTTTGGTCCAAGAAAAGTTCGGGTTGTCCCTCCTACATGGATTGTAAGTGTTAGAGTACGGGTCATACCTCGGACAATTATCAAAACGAGAGTTTTAATATAGTGCATTCACCTCCTCAACAGACTCAGTCTGACCCAAAATTATTGGGTCAATCCCTCCATTCATGGCCTGATTATATCTTAATGACTCCAAAGTGTTTGAAGTGGGCTTTTGGTTCAGCTCTAAGGCCTCTATTCTCCTCACCAGTGTGGCCAATTTGGCCTCTGCCTCAATTTTGGGTTCAATCTTGAACATCCCCCCTTTTTCAGGAATGGTGGGTTTGATGGGTTCCCTCTTAATTGGGGCCCACTGCAATGTGTTTTCAGCGGTATCTTCCAAAAATGTCCATGCTTCTTCTGCTGTTTTCTGTGTAAATTGCCCACTACAGAAAGATTCTACCATTTGTTTGGTTGGGTAATCCATGCCTTCATACACAATTTGGACTAATCGGATTTTCTCAAATCCATGGTGGGGGCACTGGATTAAGAGATCCTTGAACCGTTCCAAATAACTGTAAAGTGTCTCCCCTTCCATTTGATGGAATCCATTGATAGCCTGCCTAATCGAAGCGGTTTTCTGCTTGGAATAGAATTTTTTGTAAAATCCTTCGACTAGCTTGGCCCATGTAGTGATGGACCCGGCCTGTAAGGCATAAAGCCAAGCTTTAGCCTTTTCTTTTAGGGAGAAAGGAAATAATCTAAGTTTAAGGGCCTCTTCAGTCATGTGATTGATTCTCATGGTCCCACAGATGTCCTCAAATTCCCTAACATGTTGATATGGGTTTTCATGGTCTAGCCCAAGGAATACTGGGAGCATCTGGATCATGCCAGATTTCAGCTCAAATGTGGCATTGGTCTGAGGAAGGGTGATGCAGGACGGTTGAGTTGTCCTGGTGGGGTACATGTAGTCCTTTAAAGTCATGGGTGGGTCCATTTGATCAGTCATTCTAACAATTTCTTCAAAAATTGAAGACTTTCCGACAATGGTTAAGGCTAATTCGGGCTCTATCTTGACTAATCTTTTACCCTTGCGTACCCACAGTTTCTCTCTCTCAGGTCTAAAATGCATGCATTAGTTTCAACCTTAAAGAAATGCAAGCCTAATCTATATGCGGGGCCCTAATGATCTTACTAGATGATGCACAAGCAGTCAAGCACAAAGATTGAGCACAAGAAATTATCCTAGGGTTAACCTAACTCACTAGACAGCTCCTAACTGATTTGAAGAGTGCACTAAAGCCTCCAATCCGGTCTTATGAAGCCAAATCGACCAGGTAAGTCCCCAGGATGAGTGGTGGGGTCACAATGCACTTGGCAAGGGTCCCGCTTAAGAACCAAACTCCTAGAACAGAGACTGCCACCCTTTGGAGGGACAGGACTTACCTAGACATCAACTTGACCAAAGAGCACAATTGGTGTAACCTTTTGTGGTCTTCGTCCTAATGAGCTCGAGTCCTATGGTCTCGTTTCTACTTTATTTTAATTAATGTTTAGGTTACTATGTGAGAGGTGGTTAAACCTAATTGGGCAAGGATCTGGTGATGAAATCCAGTCCTTATCTTATTGGGGTCAATTGCCCTTAACTAAGTGTGTGTCCAATTACACGGTGTGTCAATCAAGCATTCACACTTTGCAAAAATTAAATCATCCAAGCCCCACTTGCAAGTAAAAGATTCGTGGGGTAAAGTTTAGAAACTCTTACAGCGGGTCCACGCAAATCTTTAAACTGTGCAAGCTTAACCTGTATATTTTTTTTTATAACAAATTTGCAATTATGAGAGAACCTTGTTTGCTTAAAAGCAATCCCCGCTATTTCCTTCCTTTTAGAGTCCTTCAAAAATCAGAATGTAACCTCAAAGAAAACAACTAAAATGTTAGATCGAAATAATCTACTAAATATAGCAACAATTGTCAATAAAACTCCTAAATTGAAAAATAAAACTAATATAAATTTCACAATCCTAAACTACTGCAATTTGAATGAAAGATGCACTTCTAAAACTCCTAATGCAGTCCTAAGTTAAATGGAGACCTTCCTGTCAAGTGCTGAAAAAAATCTAAGTGTTGGGACCTGTTGCACAGGCCCAAGTTTACAGATCTGTACGACTCACTTGTATTAATAAAAAACTGATAGCAATGACTGGGATGTAATCTCCTAATATGCAAGAAACAAACAAAAAAAACAGAGACTAAAAAGGATAAAGGACAAAGAAGTTATGCTATAATGAAGTTGGCTACTTGAACCAGTTTTTCTGCTGATTACAGAATCTGCCAGACTGATTGGCCCTATTCACAGCACTAAAAGTTGGACTTCCAAAACGTATTTTTTACTGAAATTTTGATGGTTCAAAGTCAATATACCAAAGTCCTATCCACCCAAATTTCAAGTCAAAAGGAGTCCGTTTGACTGGTTTTCAAAGTGCGAACTTTTGGAGAAAAACCAAGTCAAATCTGTCAAAAAATTAGTACTGAAATTTGTATTTTATGTAACCACTTGAAATCAGTCCGAAAATTAATTAAAGAACAGCAATAAAAACTTGAAAAACAGCAACCACAATCTTTAAGAAACACAAAAACTAAACCAAATGCAAGTTATGAATGCAACTAACTAAAAAGTATGCTATGATATGAACAAATAATTCTAGAAATCCTAACTAAAAGATTCTTTTCAAATTGGCTCCCCGGCAACAGCGCCAAAAACTTGATGTGATCAATATCAATCATAAAATACCGCAAGTGCACGGGTGTCTAGATGAAACAGTGGCAAGAACGGGTCGAACCCACAGGGAGCTATTAAAGAAACTTTTAAATTAAGAAAACTAATTAACTAACAATTTAATATTAGTTTTGAGTTTATATTTAAAAATTAAGCAACTAATATAGAAATTCGAAATCTACCAATTAATGAAGATGATTAGAGCATAGGAATCCAATAAGTATCCACCAATTATTTATTAAATAACCCTAACTTGTTCCAATTTTTACTTCAAATTAAAGACAAATCAATGTTTTTAATTTGGAAAATCTAACTTTTAAAATCCCTTTTTAATTATAAAAATCCAAAACTCAAGACTTCCTTCATCTCATAAAAGAATAAAAATAATTTAAGCACCACCCATCAAAAGTAAGCATAAACCATCAAAAGATCTAAATCCTAAGCATGGCCTATCAAACCTAAGCATGAGTAGTCAAAAACTAAATTTTATTTTTAGAAATAAAATAGAGATTCGCCTAGGGCACGAAGACAAGCCTATTAATCATTAAGCACATAATCATGGAACACAAATTAGAATTACTAAACAAATAAAAAGACAATTACTTACCTTCATCCATAACTCTAATCAAGAAAATTAGCCCGCCATTGCAAAGAATGCTTCTTGATTTATCATTAAAAATTGCATCTTTACAACTTCTCCTTCACAAATTTTCTCCTTCAAAATATATCCTTGGACATGGCCCAAGGTTACCAAAACTAAAAATAAACTAATGGAAAAGAAGAAAGGAAGAGAAAAGGAAAGGAATAGGAGAGAGGGAGAGCTTGGACGTATTGAATATATTATGGGTCTCCATCATGCCTCCTTTTATGCTTTTTGCAAACCCCTTTTAGTAAAGAAGTATCCTCCTTTTAGGTCTCCTTTTTCCTTCTTGGGCAAGGATTCTTTCTTGTTCTACAAACTAACTTTTTTCTTTGGAAAGACTTTTAAATTTGAGAGATCTCCTTGCCTTATTAGGTTTCTTGATGCATACAGTTTCCTTGTATAATTCCAAGAATATCTCTAAAAATTACATGATGATGTAAAGGGAATAAACTTCCCAAATATTGAGATTTCTTGCAATTCCCGCCTAAAATTGTAGCAGATAATTTCCCGAGGTCGTATCTCCCTCAATATAGCTCTGATTTAGGCAATCTTGGGCTCTACGGATATCTACTCGAAAAGAGCTTTCCAACGGTGACTAGATTGCATCGATCCGACACTCGGTTTGAGAGTTATGGCCATTTTAAGTTGCTGCTCCTGAAAAATCTGGGAATAATTATTCAAAAATGGAAGCTTCTATGTTGGCATGCAATGGGGTGTGTGGGGCCCATGTTGGACTTCCAACCATGCTTGGACTCTCTCTTTGCTTGCTTATTTGACTTCTCTCTTCTCAAATTTCATCAATGTAGGTCCCATGTTGATTTCTCCTACAAATTGAAAGAGGCAATTTTAACATTAATCATATGTAAGAAAATAATTATGAACCATGTATGGGACCCTCCATTCCTAGTGATGCACCAAAATAACCAACTTTCCAAAAATAGCATATGGTGCCAAAAATAGCAATATATGCATTGATGAAACCAAAAGCCTAATTTTGGAGTGATAAATTAGATGGGAAAAACTTAATTTCAAAAAGCCATGCAAATCAATGAATTTTGACCAATTTTGACCATTTCTCCAAAAATATCCTCAAATGCATGTAATCATGAAATTAAATGCAATTCTATGCAGTTAAACCTAATTAAGTCCACAAATGCTAATGAAATGATGAGTTAATGACCTAGTTTTGTGGACTTATCATGTACAAGCCATAAAATGGGGATTGGGTGGGCGTATGAATACCTATAAAAAAAAAAGACATATGTACTAAGGATGCTGTCTTTGAATTACAAAGAAGTCGCTAGAAAGGGCACACACCCAAGCTTCAAATAATTTCCCTTTCATAGACTTGCACCACTAACTAAAAAAGACAATCTGATCTAGCCCAGCAACGAGGTACTTCCCCTCTATAGAAACAACAATAAATCAAGGGGATTTTACTAAAAAAGTGTCCATAAACTGTTATACAGCTGATATAATCAGAAATACATATAAATGCCCAAATGGGTGTTCGTACATGTTATATGGACGATTTTGCCCTTACATAGATCGAACGACGTCATCCAGCAACCTTCATTTCCACTCCCAAAAAGCTTCTCCCGCCAGAGCTCGTCCATCACTTCTGGCGCCTATTTCTCTCTTTCTTCTTCTCCCTATTACTCTCTTTCTCCCTCTCCCCCTTTGCATGCGTTCTCCGCTCCTCCTCTTTCCTTCCCTGTCGCATCCTCTCTCCTCCCATCGGCTCCCTGCTCTCTCTTTCTCCCTTCTTCTCTGCCCTCGCCCTTCACCGTCAGAAATCTGCAACGAATGGCCAGGAATCAAAGGACAGCACCATGATATGAATAAATGGAGGGGAAAGCTGATGCATTGCTGATGATCCTTCAATAGTTCGAAATTGTACGTTCAGGTTTTATAATCTAACCCTTTTTATGTCATCTCCTGTTATTTTATCCAGCACCCCATCTCTATCTCTTCCCACTATGCTGTTTGTTAGTGGAGAAAAATAGAAGTTGCTGCACAGACACTGAAAGTCAAGTACATGCATGCACATTCAGCTAATCTTGTGGGAGCTAAGTGGGTTTCTTTTCTGTTTTTTCTCTCTAGTGTTTGGCAGCCCGTGTTGCCCTCTCGTTGGCGGAGTTGATGGAGAAAATCTTGTATATGAAAGAGGTTTTTTCTAGCCAATAAAGGTGAGAACCTGCATAACATAACCATTTTAGGTTTTTCAAGAAATTTGGGCTGTTGAGTTCTGTCAGTCTCATTTTCTTGCTCATTGCATGTTTGGCTCTCAGCCGATCTCTGTGGTTGAGACTTATTTTGTATTATGGCCATTCTTACTGGTTTCATTTGTTGAAATTAAATAAAAAGCTTGATAACTATAGTTTGCAAAACTATATTGAGCAAGCCCCTATAGCCTTTTTAGGATGTTTCAGTAATGTTGCCGCACCTTGCACCTTGCAGGGGAAACAAATCATATAGTTAATGTTGCAATCTTTATGCCTCAAACATCAAACATATTCTGCCCAATGTAGATGCAACTTATATACACGGTACCTATTTTAGCCTAAGTCCCAGTTAAGTAGTCAAGCCGCATTCAATTCGTCCGATGGCAATTCTTTTAAGATAGATGAGTAGCCCTTAAAATTCATTTTTAAGGTGTTTAATGAAAGTGAATTCCTATGTTTTCTCTTCGTTACTTGAGATATGCATCAACAACCATAAGTAACTGCATTGAGACGGGTTATTGGATTTGGCCTTGTGGTCTACCCTATAAGCTCTCATCTTAACTATGATATAGATACTCGAACTAACACCAGTACCCAGAGCTTTGTATATTCAGTTTGGACAAGAAGACTTTGAGGGACGTAGATTGCTATCTTCAATGACTTGGAAGTGGTAAAAAGCCGACAATTTTATTTATCCATCGAGCTTTAGATATTTGACTGCAGAATGAATACTGTTTTAAGTTCCCCCTATGGGATCATTTACTATCCCTTATTGGCTCCTTCCCTAATCCAACTATTTCGACTTGCCCACCTTCTTTCCCATCGCCATCAATGCCTTTTCAATCACAAAGTAATAATTTTGGTCATCTACAAGTAATCTCGATCTTTTGTTACACATAATCCAGCAACTTCTTTTTTGGGTACATTATCACTTGTAGATGAACAGATAAAATGAACAACTTACGTTCCACCCACATTTGATTTTGATCAGTGAATTACCAATGGCACTTATTTCCTATTTGATACTATGAGATTCCAAGGTTTTGGGGTAACATCTGAGCTACAGAACGATTACTATATAGCAAGTCATCAAACGGTATTTTGGAACATACCAATAAATAATGACTGACGATCCTATTGCCCTACAAATGAAGTTGGAATCAACATTCAGGTTATAGTTCTTAAGTCTTTTCCAATGTGTATGAGCTCATTACACATTCATTATCATTTTGTTGCAGTGTGCAAAAAATTGGTGAAGAAACTATAAATAACTGAAACGATGTCGTTATCAAAAAGTACTTTGTCCTTGACTTTTATGATCTCAATATAAAGTAACAATCATTTATCTTATATGGGCACAGAATCAATTGAGGAAGTAAAAATTATAGTTACGATATCGTTATCAAAGAATTATTTCCTTCACACTTCTATGGAGGCAGATAATACGTTGAAGGTGAGATTTGGCTGTTGGGTGGATTAGACACTGATTATTTTTTCTTTAATGAACTGATGAGTAGAGTCAGTGAAAATGATATCTAATCATTTAGTATTTTGTTAGATGCTTATTGAACGATGATATATGCATGTAACAACATTTTTAGTACATTTAGTGATAAGGATAAGAAAGACAGCAGTTCAGAATACTATATTATTAGAGATATCAGGATGGTTTAGCGGTAAGGTTAAGAAACCTATTGCACTCTTCTGGTTATTAATATTTGAGAATGACATCTCATAATATGATAAGAAAGATAGAAGCAAAGAACAATTAGATATTGCACTCGTTATGTTTATGGATTTTGTCCTTGTGTTCTAATATATAAGCTCTCGTCCATAAGGTTGATACAGAATTGGATCCTCGATCAAAATCAAATTGTTGTAGATTTGTATATCCTTTACCTTTGTATAGGAATACTTTATATATGCATATTTACTCATCCAATGAATGACAGGCTATAACAAAACTGTGATAATATTTTGGATCGACCCTACCAGTAATCTATCTTTATAGATTTGGTTGCCGAACCAATGGTTTTTAGTCCCCCCACCACCCCTCCCAAACATTTCATTTCCCTCATTGCTTATCCAGCTTTTTGGCCTTTGTCCACCTCGTTTCCCATTGTCATCATTCCCATGTTCTTCTCCAACAAAGAAAGTAATGCCTTTGGGATTGTACAGGTAACCCTGATCGTCATTTACATAGAATGTAAATGTTCGTGTCTTAGTATATTATCGTGTGTAGAACAAAAAAAAGAAAGTTAACTACTCTTGCTTCATACAAAATGTAACCATCAACACACTTATGGGTAATGGTATTGATCCTATTGTCACACATATGATGTTGAAATCAACAGCAGGGTGAAGTCCGTAAGTATTTCCCATTATTTATAATGTCAAAATACAGTCATTACTGTCCCGATGCATGATGCAAAAACGGAGGACATAGTTTATGAATAAATGAAACGATATCGTCATCAGAAATTTTGAAATCATCCAACTTACGTGATTTCTTGAGTCCTTCCATTATTTAAGCACCTCAATATAATAGTTAGCACTATTACATAGGTGGATAACAAACTTGGATATGGAAACTGAAAATTATGGTAGCGATTTCGTTATCAAAAATACTTATATTTTTTAAAAATATCGAAAATGAATGAAACCGTGATTACTTCACCTTGCTTATGCATCCCAGTATGACGCACCCACTTCTCTGTTGTTCGAAACCCATATTAGATGAAGAATAGGATAATCACTTGCGATATTATTACCATAAAACAAATTCCTTTTATTTGTTTAACTTTGTGCATCTCAAAATAAATTCACCATCATTGTGAATTTGGAACTCACAATTGGAGGATGTATATACACATGGCAGTAACGTTATCACTATGAACCAATGGTATTTAGTCTCCCCACCACCCCTCCCAAACATTTCGTTTCCCTCATTGCTTATCCAGCTTTTTGGCCTTTGTCCACCTGGTTTCCCATCGTCATCATTCCCATGTTCTTCTCCAACAAAGAAAGTAATGCATTTGGGATTGTACAAGTTACCCCAATCGTCATTTACACAGAATGTAAATGTTCGTGTCTTAGTATATTAATCGTGTGTAGAACAAAAAAAAGAAAGTTAACTACTCTTGCTTCATACAAAATGTAACCATCAACACACTTATGGGTAATGGTATTGATCCTGTTGTCATACATATGATGTTGAAATCAACAGCAGGGTGAAGTCCGTAAGTACTTCCCATTGTTTATAATGTCAAAATACAGTCATTACTGTCCCGATGCATGATGCAAAAACGGAGGACATAGTTTATGAATAAATGAAACGATATCGTCATCAGAAATTTTGAAATCATCCAACTTACGTGATTTCTTGAGTCCTTCCATTATTTAAGCACCTCAATATAATAGTTAGCACTATTACATAGGTGGATAACAAACTTGGATATGGAAACTGAAAATTATGGTAGCGATTTCGTTATCAAAAATACTTATATTTTTTAAAAATATCGAAAATGAATGAAACCGTGATTACTTCACCTTGCTTATGCATCCCAGTATGACGCACCCACTTCTCTGTTGTTCGAAACCCATATTAGATGAAGAATAGGATAATCACTTGCGATATCATTACCATATTAGAAATTCCATTTTTTTTGTTTAAATTCTTGCATCTCAAAATAAATTCGCCATCATTGTGAATATGGAAATCACAATTGGAGGATGCATATACAGATGGCAGTAACGATATCGTTATGAAAGTCGGCTTCCCTTTTTCCCAAATCCAGTCTTTTAAAAGTCCGTCTCATGACCATTTTCAAGTGTAAAAGACCAACTGTTGAAATGATTTGTTCGCTGTATTTTGATAACTGAATCGAGTAATGGCTTTAATAAAGATTGCTTCATTAATCAATTAGAACATTTTAACAATTTTGTTTGAGTCATTAGCTTCGGTAATGGTTTGGTTGCCTCTTTTTTTTTTTTTTCTTTAAACTTATATGAACGGACTACTACTTGTATGTTTCATCATCTATTCACCTATTAATATAGCCGCTATGCGGTGGATACTAGATTGAATCATATTGATGAGCAAAGTAATTTGACAAATTCAGTTGGGTTATCATCCTTGAAACACAAATTGCATGCGTCTGCCAAGATATGATATATAGCTACTAGTCTTACTCTCAAGACTATATGCCTTTGGCAGGATGTCCGATCGTGACTTACTAGTCATATTCCATTCCGGAGGACAATTAGTGTGGGACAATGGAAGTCCAATTTATAATGGAGGTTGCCCAAAGATGGCGTTCCTTGAAAGGTCCATAACGTATTCACAATTGGTCGAAAAAATATGTGGCCTCTCAGATGGGAACATACCTGGACATATCCCAAATATTCAATACCTTCATCAGAATGGGAAAGTATGCACTTTAGTTGCCATAACAAACGATGACGATGTAAAGATTATGTTCAGAGCATCTATGGGGGATGCCAGTGCAGCGTACCTGTACATCCAGCCGTTCGCGGTTCATACTAAAGATCATCAATGGAATGAACAAAGGTATGCTATGATCCGACTTGTTATTTTCAATAATAACCTATGATACCGAGCAGCTCGAATTATAACCACGTGACAATTGGGATACAACAAAGCTGTTCATCATACTAGTCCGCCTTCTAACCCAGGGAAAAAGGTCATCACTATGGATGGATATAGCGATACCAGCCCAAATGCTCACTATTTATATGCTTAACCTGTATCATTCTTTCTTTTGTTCCGCAGGGATGCAGCCAGACCGGATCTTTACCATCAAGATGGTAACACCAGCATCCGTATAAACGACGTGATGAATTTGAGTAACACACTACCGTCTCCTAGGTATGTCATTTCATATCTTATATCGCTCATTGATCCTATATCGTTTCGTTTCCATATTTTTTTTCCATATTTCAATCCAGCAATGCCTGCCCTCGCTGTAATTAATTTTCTCCTTCATTGATATAGACAATTTACTCCGTCAACATTTCTTCCAACTGCTGTATTTTGTAATGATGATGCTCATTTGTCATGCAGGGTTAACCCAACGAAGAAATCGTCTGACTTGGCGTCAAAAACCCCCGCAGTGGTAAAGGAATCGAATATAAAGCATCCATATCCGTCTGTGGACCTCGGAGCAGATTTTGATGTGCCCTTTTCACAAGGATGCTACAGCTGTGGAGGAGTAGAAAATTCACATGGAGATATTGATGCTGGACTGGATATCGACAATGACAATCAGGATTCTCTACATGTGTACGAAGGAGAGGGAAATGCAGTTGCAGATACTCAGCTTGGGTTGGGGCTTGACAGTGACAATCTTGTAGCTATGCAATTGGATACAGAAAGTTGTGAGGAAGGAGGCCACGCGGTATGTGTCGAAGAATGCCCCAATGCAGATAATATTGGGGATTTAAGGACTGGCAGTGACGGTCTTGAATTTCTGCATTTGGCCACCGGATTATGCAGAGAAGGTCCGGCTTTCTTTGGCCAAGGATTTTCCATTCAGAGTGAAGAGAGACTGGAAAATATACAGACTCAAGGAGCAGCCGCCACATTCCGGGACATACGATCAAACGACCCAGAGGCTGATATCGTTTTTTTGGAACGAAATGCAGGCGACAAGAGACAGTCAGAAACAGTCATGTCCAATGCATCCAAAACTGTCGACACCATGCAAGCAGCGGATGATTTGCTGACCACGCCACCCCAGGAGGGATCGCCGCACTCTATGTGGAAGGGCAGGGTGTTTAATAACCGTGACGAATTCAAAAGCACAATAGCCAAGTTTGCTATGTATATGAACTTTTGCCTGAAACCATTAAGGACCAATAGATTTGAAGCGACAGCAAGGTGTAGCCATCCCACATGTCCATGGCGCATCCATGCGTCTATTGTGGAAGATGGTCCCCATTTTCAAGTTAGGACCTACAATCCCGAGCATACTTGTTCAGGACCAATGAATGGAACAAAATTTCCTCAGGCAACTTCACGTTTGATTGCGGATTTTATCAAGGAAAGACTTAGAGTCCATCAAGACTACAGGCCAAAGGAGATTATGTCGGACTTTCAGATAGAATTTGGTGTCCAAATATCTTACAGGAAGGCCCACATTGCAAAGGAAATGGCTATGAAAGACATTCGCGGTTCGTTCGAGGATTCATACAAGATCCTCTCTGATTACCGCTTGGAGCTTAAACGCACAAACCCCGGCACCTTCGACAATTTGTGGACAGAAGATGATTACTCCTTCCAAAGATATTATGTTTGTTTTGGTGGCTGTGCCCGATCCTTCAAATCCTCAATCAGGCCACTAGTCGCCCTTGACGGGACACACCTCCGGGGTAAATACCCAGGATCGTTACTCATAGCGGTATGTCAGGACGGTGACCATGGGCTCTTTCCAGTAGCTTTTGCCATCGTGGAGTCCGAATGCTATGCAACTTGGTCATGGTTTCTAGCATGTCTTGATGAATCCTTGGATCATGTTCACAATCTTACAATAGTGTCCGATCGAATGAAGGGACTGACTTCGGCTGTCATGGATGTACTTCCAACCGCAAAACACTGTTACTGTTGCCGTCACATTTCACAAAATCTTCAAGCAAGATTCAAAAACGACGGAATCGTCATGAAATTTTGGTGCGCCACACGTTCAACTCGCGTATGTGAGTACGATAACTACATGGCGGAAATCAGATCAATTGATGTGGGTGCCCATGATTACATTAACGCTATCGGTCGCAAGCATTGGGCAAATGCATTCATCGAGGGACAACGTTACGACATGCTAACCACGAATATTGCGGAGAGCACAAATAGCTTGTTGAAGGATATTAGGGAGCTGCCCATCACACAACAGATAGAATCGATCCGGGCTAAGCTGATGGAATTTTACCAGAACCGGCGTGAGAAAGGGCTAAACATGAAGACAAGATTCACCCCATATGTAGACAAGATCCTTACCCGCGAGGCGGAAGCCTCACGGAGACTCCAATGTTGGCAGGCGGGGGAATATGAGTTTCAGGTTTTGTCTCCGGAGTACACAGATGTTGTGCACCTCGATAAAGGTTCATGCACATGCCGCAAGTGGGACCTCCTTCGCATACCTTGTTCACATGCCCTTTGTGCTATCAAACTCAAGCGATATGATCCGTATGACTTTTGCGAACAATGGTTTTCCAGTGACTGCTATCGCGCAACTTATAATGATGTCATTCATGCCACGCGCGATGGAAAGCAATGGGAACGTAGAAGTGAGGAGTGTGTGTTACCCCCGATTGGTCGCAAACAGCCTGGAAGGCCAAAAAAATGTCGAATACGAACGGAGGACAGGATGAGGAAACAGGTTACATGCTCCCATTGCAAGAAGCGTGGTCATAATAGACAGACGTGTAGAGAGCCACCTCCAAGGGAATGATTCACAATTCCCTCAATTTTTTTGGATAAGACTTATCTATAAAGTGTACACATCTTTTTTTGTATCTCGGTCTTGGTGTAAATACTTTTTTTTGGTGGGGGAGCACGTTCTTCTCTAAATTTAGGCGGTATCTCTCGATAATTGTGGGAGACCATAATGTGTTTATATTGATGTACAGGCGCAAACCAATTTCACAGCTTGCATATGTTAACCTGTCAATTTTTTTGTACACTGGCACCTATCCACATGGGTCGTCTGTTATATATCAAAATTAATGAATACCATTTTGTAGTGATGAACTTGTTCATTTACTGTTTTCATTTTATTCCCAAGTTCCAAGATTACGATCTTGCTTGTTTCCTTTTCGAGTACCTAGTCATCCTGTGTGTTTCTGTTATGACGGATATAGTGAGTTTGCGATAGAATATGTATGGGTCATCAATATGAAAACTGCTTTCAATATGAGGGCATATTCGTTTTGAGACGGTATAATCCGTCAAAACCGACTCATTTTTCTTAACGATTATTCGTAAAACACGTACACCTCATGAATCAGGGCAAGACCACTGCTTAAGGCAGGTGAAGCAAAAAGGTTTTATTTTCACAGCAATCCATGCGACCAACGAGACACATGACAAAAGGCTGTATAAATAAAAGGTTGAGTTCTGTACAATTTCATCACCAATTTCCATGGGGGTGATGCATTAAACAAATACAGCATAGAAAATGGGAGCACTTCGGCACGGACTGCGCCCAATAATTTCTGGGTTCGAACCCTTGATGGCACTGGAAAATGGCCCTCGAAGTGCATAATGCTGGGTTCGAACCTTTGAGATTGATGGAATTCGGCTCAGAAGTGCCCACAAAACAAGGTCATGGCACATGGCCAAGAAAAGAAATTTTCACTTATATCTAACTCAAGTCATCATACATATGAATCCTAAGACTTCAAGACCTTTATCATGGGTCCGCCACTTCCATGTGTCAACCAATCATGCCCCTGGAAAGTGGCCCAGAGTCTTGGAATATCACTGGTTCGAACCATTAAATGGAGGGTTCGAACCCTGAGGCTTGCTGGAAAATGGCCCAGTCTGTAAACAAATCAATGGTTCGAACCATGAAATGGAGGGTTCGAACCCTTGAAGGCTCTGGAAAATGGCCCAAACTGTCTCCATTTGATGGTTCGAACCATGAAATGGAGGGTTCGAACCCTGTGCCTTACTGGAAAATGGCCAGGACTGTAAACAGATCATTGGTTCAAACCATGAAATGGAGGGTTCGAACCCTTGAAGCCTCTGGAAAATGGCCCAAACTGTTGGATTTTGATGGTTCGAACCATCAAATTGATGGTTCGAACCCTTGAAGCCTCTGGAAAATCGCCCAAACTGTTGGATTTTGATGGTTCGAACCATGAAATGGAGGGTTCGAACCCTGTGCCTTACTGGAAAATGGCCAGGACTGTAAACAGATCGTTGGTTCGAACCATGAAATGGAGGGTTCGAACCCTTGAAGCCTCTGGAAAATGGCCCAAACTGTTGGATTTTGATGGTTCGAACCATCAAATTGATGGTTCGAACCCTTGAAGCCTCTGGAAAATCGCCCAAACTGTTGGATTTTGATGGTTCGAACCATGAAAATCCAGGGTTCGAACCCTGTGCCTTACTGGAAAATGGCCCAGACTGTAAACAGATCATTGGTTCGAACCATGAAATGGAGGGAGTGATATGTTTACATCATTTGATTTAGTTTTCCTTTTCTTTCTAGTTTTGTGAAGACCAGATTTTGGGTTGGTGGATCAAGCCTAATGTTTTTATCATTATTTCAAGTTCGAACCAATGATTCCTCCTGAGCGTTTTGATGCGCGTAAAAACTTACTGCTTTGTCCATCTTTCTCGATGCTTTTAAGTTACAGTATCATAAGAGTGTAAATTATTGTTAGTGGAGTTGAAAGGTTTAACTAAAACTTCATCATTCAACAGCAACGCATCGCGGGAAGTGTCATTTTACAATGTTCACTGTACATTGTACTGAAAGGATCATATACTTTCGTATCATTTTACAATTCAAACCCTCAGCTGAAGTTATACAACTGCAAAGTCAATCAAACAGTAAGAAACAAATGTCTTCTCCATTTGTAGTGCTATGGTGGCACTTGGACAAAACAGTATCATCATGCAAATTGAAATCAGCCGCGGTGTAAACGATTGAGCAACTCCGCAAAACTCTGTCGCATCTCGGCAAACCCTTCTTCCACTCGCACTTCCAAACGCCCGAGACGCTGGTTCAACGCCTGAATCGTCCGCTCATCTAATTGTTCATCTCCTGCTTCCTCTGCATCCGAATCCACCGCTACGGACTGGCGAACCCCCGAAGGAGCAGATCCGGAGGGACCTCCTATATCTCCCTCGTCATCATCATCCAGCTCAACAGAAGGGATGTGGGCCTTGGACTTCTTAAGGGTGAATCTATCAATCTTCTGCTTTGGAATTATAATGTCTTCGTTGGGTTCAGCCAACTGACCCATGTCCTGTAGTATCTTGGAGATGATTCCGGGGAAAGGAAGAGCAGTATTATGAGGTGCAGTGTGTACCTTTGCCATTCCACGATACACCGCGAGTGGAATGTCGACCTTCCGTTGAGTCCCGATGCAGTATAGGAGATACCCATCCTCTTTTGTGACTCTCTTGTTGACTTTGGGGCTGACATTGTGGCGGATGAAAATATTCAGCAAGCTATAAGAATCACTCAGTATGTGGTGAGATATGTCACTGCTGGTCCAAGCGACATGCCTGCCGGTTAGTTCTTTGGCTACCAGATTGTAATTAATCCGACGGTTGGCCTCAATTGGGAATTGTGCGCCGTCGACACGATGAATTTCTAGCACTTGGGAGAGTAGATCAGGTGTTATTTCTAACTCATGGCCCCGAACAAATGTCTTGAACGAGGCGTTCGATACTTCATGCATGTTAGAGTAGAACTCTCTGACCCAATTGACCACTATCTGGTAGCCAATATCATACAGTGTAAGCCATCGTCTCTCGCGCATCCATTCAGCAAAAGCAAGACCATCTAGCTGATTAAACTTTACAATCCTCTCGGTCACAACTGAACGATGCTGGAACTTGTTCATGTATGAAATTTGGCCATCCTCACTTAAAAACCGAGACCGATCGTAGGAAGGGCGGTGACATGCTTTCTTCTTAGGTGCCATCCCTGTTCCTAAAAACCTGCAAGAAAGCCCATGATAAGGTGCTAATCAATAGCTAACCAGTCGTATCCTTTGGGATTGGGGTTGGATGTGTTGAAAGAATACCTTTCGCTTTTTAGTTAAATAAATGGTGAAAATCTCTCTTAACAGTAGAAAAACAGGAAAGCATCAGATTTCGGGGCAAAGCTGCATGTATCCAGCAGGTCAGTTGGCAGGCTTGCAACTTGCATTGGGTCTCCACGATTACGGATAAATTGCAAACAATGAAAACACAGCTTCTTGACCACTCAGGTTGCAACTCCAGTCCATAGGCTTTCGAGTTTATTAAACAAGTACGTAAGATTTATTAATAAAAAACAAACCCAGAATCAAGTTAGGTAATCAAGAGAATGGTTTATGAGTCTTATTTTTAGTTTTTATTTTTTTTCTCGGTATTTAAAACACACAGGAGATTAGGCCATTCCTTTTTGTTAATTCTATTTGAGAAAAAAGTTAGTAGGCCATGATCAATAAGGTATTAGGAGTGGTGAATTAGGAACTAGTTAGTACTTTAGTGTGTCACAAAATCATCACCCTCATTCATATATATATTAAACAGGAACACAAGACAAAACAGGGGTGAACAAAAGGAGAAAAATTGGCACTGCAATGTAGAGAACCAGGATAAAAAAGGCATATAGCATCATAATCATAGCACTAAAAAGTAAAAACAAGTATAAAAAAAAAACAAAAAATTGAAAAATATAGAACCCTAACTTCTTATGAGGTAGGAGAGGGTGGGGCGTGCGATGGGAGAGAGAGGGGTGACAATGCCATGAGGTTCAATCATATATTCCGTCGCAGAAACGCAGGGGGGAGGGAGATTGAGGCGATAGAGAGGGAGAGGTGAAAGAGTTACCTGGAGCGGAAGAACGAGTGTCAGACGACCAGTTGAATCCGACAAAGAGCTATTCGATCACTCGAGTGAGTGGAACAACGCAAAAAAGGGCGAGGGACTGGCTGAGGTCGAAAGGGGTTTCACAGAAGTCAGGCTTTCTTTCAATGGGAGAGACGCTGGTTGGAGAGAGACAGAGGGTTGGAGATTTCGGGGGTTTTCAAATTTATTGAAATAGGGTTTGATGCCAGCGAAACACAAACTGGGTAGAAGGTTGGGTAATGGATATAGATCCATGAACTGTTATTTAAACAAATCAAATAGGACATCCGGGTCACAATGTTGAGGGTCGAACTAAGCCCATGAGGGTTCGAACCCTTGGCCCGTCTGGAAATTGGCCGACAGGCCCAGGGACTTGGAATTTTAGTGGTTCGAACCATCAAAATCATGGTCCGAACCCTGAACCTCCCTGGAAAATGGACTGGACAGTGGAAACTTCGATGGTTCGAACCATTAAGGGCTCCGTAATCAGGCCAACGGACTTGGATTTTCTTTGGTTCGAACCCAGAAACAGAGGGTTCGAACCTTTCAAGGCTCTGGAAATTGGCCCAAGGGCTTATCATTTCATTGGTTCGAACCAACAAAATGATGGTTTGAACCCTGCACCTCGCTGGAAAATGGCCTGGGCTTCGCACAAAATGATGGTTCGAAACCACAATATGATGGTTCAATCCATTCAAGGCTCTGGAAAATGGCCCAGGGGCTTGAATTTTCATTGGTTCGAAACAACATGCTCCCATGGTTCGAACCCTTCAGTGCTCTGGAAAATGGCATGGACAGTGCACAGAATGATAGTTCGAACCAAGTAACAGAGGGTTCGAACCCTTCAAAGCTCTGGAAAATGGCCCAAGGGCTTGAATTTTCATTGGTTCGAACCAACAAAACGATGGTTCGAACCCTTCACCTTGCTGGAAAATGGCCTGGACTTCACACAAAACGATGGTTTGAACCCACAATATGATGGTTCGAACCCTGTACCTTGCTGGAAAATGCCATGGACTTTGCACAAAACGAAGGTTCGAACCCACAAAATCATGGTTTGAACCCAATAAGTTGCTGCATTCAAGGCCTGGACTTTGCACAAAAAGATGGTTGGAACCCAGATTTGAAGGGTTCGAACCCTTCAAGGCTCTGGAATATGGCCCAGGGCCTCCAAATGCATTGGTTCGAACCCAGAAATTTATGGATCGAACCCTGCACCTCGCTGGAAAATGGCCAAGACAGTGAACAAAACGATGGTTCAAACCAACAAACTATTGGTTAGAACCCTGCAAGTTGTTGGAAAAAGGCCTGGAATCCGCACAAAACGATGGTTCGAACCCAGATTTCCGAGTGTTCGATCCATTCAAGGCTCTGGAAAATGGCCCAGGGACTTGGACTTGCATTAGTTCCTAAAATCATGTTAAAATCTCGAACAAATGACTGAAAAAATTGGAGCATTTTGTAAAATGACCAAGTTCCACGGCTATTAATGCTAGATTATCTAGTTTCATGTGCAAATATGGTTTCAATCCTTCAGCTGTCAAAACTGCCTCAGTATTAAGGTGATATTGATTGAATTAAGTGAAGTTGTTTATCGACCCGGAGCCAATCCTTTTGGGTGTGTGAGGGGCAACAATTAAACCTGCAACATTTAAATTAAGGGGCTTGAAAGTGAGTGTGATTTCTAATCTGTTTTCGGTAACGATTTCGTTACAATCAGTTATAGCTCTCGCGTCAACTGTGTAATGAGATCGAAATGCATTGGATAGGGCTACCTCAGGCGCCACAAAATCTCAAAATTTTTGAACGTACAACAACGATATCGTTACCAATACATTTCATTTCAATCAACCACCACCAGGCACCTAACATTAAAAATCTATGCGTGTCATTTGTCCCAGAGTTAAACGAGTGAGATATGGATTAAGAGATAAAAAAAACCCTTTTCCTTCGACTAACTTTTTTAGCC
Organism: Umbellularia californica; assembly: GCA_028538565.1. Lineage (NCBI taxonomy): Eukaryota > Viridiplantae > Streptophyta > Magnoliopsida > Laurales > Lauraceae > Umbellularia > Umbellularia californica. The sequence goes on from JAPQWN010000001.1 coordinate 107,220,946, forward strand.
ACAAATGAGAATGCATGAAATGGGAGTAGTAGAAATAGATCATTCGTAACATTTGATTTATGGCCCACTGTTATTCACAAAAGTACAATACTGCTGAATCCAATACATCAAAGTAAATCAATAAAAATCCAACAAGGTTAGAGGAACCGGCTAAACCGCCATAACACAAAGCATTGAAAGGAGAAAACCTAAAAGTAATAACCCACCTCATATCTGAACCTTACAGCCTCACCAGTCATTCAATCCCATCTATCCCGTATCCCCAAAATCATTCCAAACCTGACCTTCCAAAAGCCCGACCTCTGTAATCAAATTATAACCAATCTCGATACCCCTTTCCCATACAAGTGTCAATCGACTGATTCAGATAAGCATCAAAAGAGAGAAAGAAATAACTATTGCCCGATTTCGAAGCAATTGTCACACCGCAGACTGATTGCGGAGCCTAGCATCTTGAACTTTCTGATTCCAACGCGCAAATTGGTCAATGTAAATGTCATATACGATCTTCGCACGAAAGTAGTGCATATCAGTCTTAGTGAAATCCATCGGCGTTCCGAACGCAATGTGCTTTGCATACGCCATGACAAAAATTCCACAATCGACGCTGTTAGTATGACAACTTTGAATTAGAATACGAAGGTAATTTAGCCGAAAATGTAATGATTCTGTTCAGTGAACATAAAGCACAGTCAGTTGGTGTAATCAGTGAATCGAACCTGTTCGTTTGCATGGGGCACTCCATGCGGTGTTTTGTCCATACTGTTGGATCACTCCACCCGAATTGCATAAAGCGATCATTGATCCAGTCAATCTGCAAAACATACGAACTGGCTCAAATACACGTTGAGAGAATACAATGGATGAATGACATTTATGGTTGCTAAATGGCAACGACAAAACTTACGTAGCATTCAGCAAACAGGTAATCTCCATCTCGATTCAAGCTGTTGTAGTACTCCCATCGCCGTCCACCGACCCGACCAACAAGAAGGAAGAAGTGGTGGTTATTCCATACCGGGAAGAACAGGAACTCCTTCTCCGTAATGTTGTCAAGCATAGCCATCCCAAATGACTCTTGAACATGCTTCTCACTTACTTCAGCATGCACGTACCAGTCCTGCGTGTTTTTAATGTCATCTTTATTTCCAAAACCAAAGAGAAATGGATACAAAGAACCTGTCCCCATGAACTTAATGTCCTGACTTTTATAGCACTTACGGATAGGGCACATTCAAAAAAATATGACGTTGTAGCCTGCTCCTTTAATGTCTGAAACCAAGAGTGCATGGTCTGTGACAAAGGATAGGAGAGCAATTAGTTGATGGAAATAACATCAATGACTGTGCGTTCTTACGGCTGGAAAATGTAATTTTAGCCCGAATAGCCAATAATCACTAACCCAATTGTCCATCCATGCACCCTTAAGCAATTCCTGCATGTTATCGGCAGTCACAGGCGTACACCACTCCTTCAGCTTTGCATTCCTGAAAGGGTGCAGCATAGATACAAGTTAAATAAAAAGCAGTAGATGCCAATAATGCAATTAAGGCAGAAAGAACGTAGGGAATACCCCTCTCTATCAGCATATTCATTCCGAAAGACGGTTAAGACATCAAGCTCCTCCATCGTGAGCTTATACTTCGGATTTCTCATCCATGCTCCAATAATGTAATCAGCCATCCATATAGGGGGCTTGGGATCTCTATAGCGTGCCTTGACATTTAGGATCATAGAGGAGATCTCGCTATATGGGGACACACTTATCCCAAATTTGGTAGGCAGCGGAAGCGGTGTAGTGTCGTTTTTGGTCGCTGACCATGGACTGGAAGTGAAAGGACTAGTGGAGAAGGATTTAGCATTGCTCCCATGGACAACCACTTTAATAGGGGATTTTGGGATCGGGTGCGTATAGAATAATCTGGGAGATCTTCGGGGTGATAACGCTGTGGGAATTGAAGCCGCCTCAGAAATGACGGGCCCCGTTGGACTTGTGGGCTTTCCAGCAACGGGTGGTTGTGCTAATTTATCCATTAAGCGTTTGGATCTTTTGGGGGGGTTCGCAACTGTTGGACTGATTGCACCAGATATTGTGGAGGAAATCTGAGTGGCTTTACCCTTGCTTTTCCGCTTCTTGGGACCAATTCCTTTTCTAGATTTTGCACTGTCGCCTTTTCCACTCTATTGAAATAGAGGCAAAAAAAAATAGTACCTGCACTTAATGGAATATACAGACTGTTTTATGAATTACATTATACCTTTAGGGATGTGTCATTGGATCCCACTTTGAATCTGTCAGCTAAATTAGCCTGCGCAGCATCAGGAAAACAAGCATCTTTTAACATCAATACATCCGCTCTCATGGCTTCAATGAATTTTGAGAAAGCTGCGGGGGATTTTTCTTCTAATTCAGCCGCATCACCACATGATGCCAGTATTTTCTCGCTAAACTTCATGATCTATATTAGGGTATATGAAGACAGCAATATTGGTTAGGATTAAATATATAAACAGGAGTTTTATACTTGTCTGAGGAGTGTCACAGAGTTAGATGGAGGAATGTACTTGAGATTGGATGGAGGTCAGGTCTAGGCCAGATATGGAGGTTGGACGACCGATGCGAAGCCGAGTGATGCCTCTATACCACTGGAAGTACGCATCCGTGTGCGGGCCAGCATTGCCATCCTCTCCATAAGTTATTGCATCCATCCTTTTATTCCATAACCCAGCATAAATGGCTCGTATCTTTTCACGTTTATTGTCACCAATTGGGACCGTTTCATTCCGCGGGAATGGCCTTTGGAATCTGGGAGGAACAACTTGCTGGAAACCAAATTGTTTCATTACTCTTTCCGGACTATGTCGCTCCACAATCCAAAAAGAGATCAAGGCCGTGTTCGACCGAAAGAGAGGAACGTCTGCATCGTCGATGTAGTCTTGGATGTTCTCATAATCTCGATATGGAAGCCAATTGAACTACAAGAATATAAATTCACGATTAAATACATAACTGTATTAAAAAATGAACATAAAAAAAAATAAAATAAAGGGAAGGACAAACAATAAAGAGATTTGGATAAAGCAATATTCCAGATGAGACCCAAATCTGAAACCAATGACTCCAAACAAATAACCAATACCCAGCTATGTCCTAATTTAATACTTACAGCATCCACTTCCATGATATCCAAGTGTCGTCTAGCATCCTCAACACTAGTCTGAAAATGATGGGAACGCAGTCTGTTATACCAGGTCAATATAAGAGGGAACTCAACATCTGTATCCCAATCAGCTCTCCGACGGATCGGCTTGCCAATTGTCATGCGTGAGTATGCCCATACCTGACCAATTGCAGAAAAATGGTGACTCCAATTATGGAATTGAAAAAACATTAGTTCATCATAATTTTCACAGACCACAAACGAGCTTAATCACCTGAAGCAATTTTAGAGGACCCGTTATTGTCTTGACAACTTTCCCTTTCTTTTGCAATAAAGAAACCTTGGAAAGGCCCCTGTATAGATTTGCCAGACAAGCACTTCCCCACGAACGCGTCTCAAAACGTCTGAATAATTCAAGGATGTGGGCTGGAGCCTTTGTGCCCGAGGATGTCCAAAAAATCTGACCAGCAACAAGGCAGAATAAAAATGCACGTGTCCGCCGAACGTCTTGATCCCGCGGTCGGCTCTTGGGCTCCAATCCAAAATTATCTCTGAACCAAGTGAACTTAACTTGCACTCCGTAACAGTCATAGTTCATGTCTGGCGAAACCCCCAACAGTTCATCGCATAATTTGACCATCGTCGATGGGGCAGAGAATGTGCGTCCATTGACAGGGAGACCATCAATGGGGAGGCCATATATATAGGCTACGTCTTCCAGAGTAACAGTGGCCTCCCCACTGTTAAGGTGGAACGTGTTCGTCTCTGGCCTCCACCGCTCAACTAGGCCAGTTATTAGGCCATGATCCAGCTCTATTTTTTTTATCTTCGCTAGCTGCTCTAGCCCAGTCTGGCGTATCAGCGCCCACATACGGTCATTGATTTCCCAGCTATCGTGATTTGGTGTGGGAATGCACCGTAGTGGGCCAGCTTCCTGCAATTAGTAAATGAAAGGGTATCTATAAGCGTACTATAATGTCATAGTTCTACAGGCAATTATATTAAAACAAGTGTATTTCAATATATGCTCACCTTGCCGCGCCAAACCCGTTCTGAAATATGTTTCTCTTGATCATATAGGATGGAGTTATCAAGCGGACCAGGCTGTATACTGTCCATCTGTAATATGTAACAAGTAGGAAATTAGCACAACAAATATATATATATATATATCAATTTAGTTCATTCACAAATGAGATTTGTAATAGACACGAAAGAGAAAATCGTTCAACCCTAAAATAGAAATTGAGTAATGGACTGCAAATGTAACGACCTCGTTACAATAACTTAAACTTAAACTTTCTCCTACATTTAGCACAATATGTAACGATTTCTGCTTTTTTCAAACATCAGACTAAGCCCAAGTTGACGTCCCATGGTGAACTGTATCATGAAGGGAAAGAATTTGAGGTATAATTTATGTTGGCATAGTAATCTATCATCAAGCATTCCATCTATTACATTTTACTGTAAACAGTTATGCAAATTATTTTAAGAAATTCGACTTCTTTCATAGGATGCATTCGCAGAATAACTAAACATCCTCATGGATTCAGCTGTCGTTTGAAGGATTGATTGTACTATTACGTATATGAATGCCTACTTCATTTACATGTCCCCAAATTCGATTTTCTTTCCTGAGTTTAGTTCCATATCAGTGGAACTGCTGTTTTGCATTTGACGACCAAGCCTATGGGGGGTTAACTAGTAATGTGTAAAATTCGGTGTGCATCAGTTTATCTTAACCATTGATTCAATGGCCTAGGACAACTTACAGTCCAAAGGTTTAATTAAGTGCCTGATTTTATGTTTTTATATAATCAATCCAAAGGTTTGTAAAAATTGGATGAAGTCTCAGAATGGAATGACAATTCACGGGGTGGCAGTGAGTGTGAGCGGTAGGACTGATTACAGGTGGGCCCAGATGGGACCTACACTCCAGTCCATTGATTGCATGACAGCAGCTTAGCTGCATTGTTGTTAGAATCCTGCAATTCGTATCTTGAATCCTATGATTTGTGTCGAATTTTAAGAAACAAGGTTCATATCTATAAAGCGAGTATCATTTACAAGTGAATCTTAGGATTCAGGCGAGTATCATATCTATAAAGGTTAAATATTTATTAACGAAGCCTCTTAAGAACTTATTCGATTTTGGGGAGCTATAGAGAATTAGAGATCAATAAATACCAGGCGTGTAACTAGAGTGTGAAAGTGTATGTATGGGACTATCCTGCATCTAATTATTCCCCAATTTTTTTGGTTTTATTTTCTTCATGAACACTATTTTAATTTCAAGATACATCCTAACCATGTAAAGTCTAAGATTTGGGGGTTTTAGTTTTATTTTTCTGATTTGAAGAGAAAAGAAAAATTATGATAAGTTGTATAATTTTTCCTATTAGTGTTTGATGTCTTAAGCGTATTTAACTATCACACAATATATTTATGATGTATTAGCATATGCCATGGCATTCTTCGTATGAGAGTACTCTAGTATGGTTTGTCACTGTAATTATGCTGATATGGATTGATTATGGATAACTACTTTTTCCTCCTATTTTAATTTTCATTTTTTTATAAGGAAAATAATAAAAAAACCACTACAATTCGTGTTTCATCCCCTACGAATCATTTGCAATACGATTTCAATTTTAAATACAATGTTTGGCTACCCCCCGATGACTTTACCATTATTTCTTAATTATATGTGATACCTGGGGATAATGTCAAATCAAAGCCAGCAATGATTCAGTGTTCATCAGCGGTCTGTTTTATAATTGGACAGGTGAAGCTGAGGGAGATGAAGCATGGTGTTTTGTCACAGGAACTGATAGAAGCTATCGGTATGCCTGATGGTGCCCTCCCCCCTGGATCATCTCTATGCAGGTTTACTGGTTAAGTGATCTTTTGACACCTTTATGTTGAGGTGTAAATGTACTCGAGTGAGTTCCTTTAACCAGAGATACGGACATCCACCGTCTTATCCACATCTAGAAATTGCTGGTCTGAACGCTCCTATTCCTCCTGGGGCTAGCTTTGGCTATCATCCTGGAGGCTGGGGTAAACCTCCCGTTGATGAAGTGAGTTTGCGGTTTTACTTTAATGACTTAGTTATTTTTTTCCTGTTAATTTTCTAAACTCATTCAATTTCTGTGTCAAGTAGTACGGATGTCCTTTATATGGAGTTGTTTTTGGGGTCATACTACTAGACCAACCGAACTATTCGGTATTTGCATTTTATTTCACGTGGTTGTTTAAAATGAAGGTAGACACAACGTAAGTGAATGGTAACTTTTTTATTTCCTTGTAAGCTGTTATGTAATTGACTGTGTGGGTTTTAGAGGGTTTTTTGTGTTTTCTATCTTTTCCCATAATCATTATTTTATTCTGTTTTGTTTCTTTCTTTCAGCAAGAACTAGTTGATAGGAGCAGGCACTGGGGTGATCTGGAGGCAGAGGAGGAAGAGGAAGTAGAGGAAGAACAGTTGGAGGAAAAGGAATTGGAAGCAGGCATTCAATCTGTAGACAGCCTATCAAGGTATAGAGCTGTTTGACACTCAGTTTGGTTGTTTTCATGAATATATCATAATACTAACATTGAATTCTTTATTTTTTACTCAGCACCCCCACTGGTGTGGAGACACCCGATGTCATTGACCTCCGAAACCAACAGCGGAAAGAGCCTGAGAAACCTCTATATCAAGTGAGTGCAGCATTTGTAATTTTACGTATGTGCGTTCCTTGCAGTTTTTATTTCTATTTTAACATCTCTAATTGGAACTGAATTGGCTACTGACGTTTCTCAAAATTTGTAGGTCCTTGAAGAGAAAGAAGAACAGATTGCTCCAGGGACCTTGATTGAAACTACACACACGTATGTATTAGCTTGACTCTGGTATCAACGATATTGACTCCTTGATTTATTTATTTTTTATTGTAGAGTGATACATTGTCACTGTAATCAGATTTTGTAATTCCATAACTGTTGAGCAAGAAAGATCTAATATTTCTTCTGTATACAGCTATGTGGTTGGGAGTGGCACACTTGACAAGACGGCTGCAAAAAGGATAAGCTAAATGACTCAGTGCCTTTGGTTCTAAAGTCGCTATTACCATAATAACAAGATTTTACCATTTGCTTGCTTTGACAATGGCAAAACGAAAAACATATTCGGATCCAACCAAGAACCAACACAAGGGCCTCTCAAACCAAGAACCAATACCAGGGTCTCTCCAACCTGACAAATGCATTACTGGGTCAACCAGAACCCTATCAGCCCAACACCATACCATTGACCAGCTAGTTACTGATACGGTAATGATAAAAATATCTGATTGATGGGTGGGTGGTATAGAGCATCCTTAGTCGACTAAATGGGATGGTATTACTGTTGCAAGCAGACATGGTACCACCTCAACATGGTACAGTTGTCACTTGCTATAGATATGGCTGTGTCATAAATTCTCTCCCAAGACATTCTTTTCTGGATTTTCTAGATTTATGTCTGTTCTGTAGAACACTTTGGGAATAGAAAGTCAAGCTGAAAATAGAACTTCCTGAAACGCTTTCCATCAATGGAGTTCACAACATTCTTTCGAGTACTTCATAACTGCCAGTTGGGCTATCAAGAGAGGGAATGGAGAAAAACAGTATTATAAGTCTAATCCATTAATCATCATTGTTATGATTGAGGAATTACTTATGAACTCATACCTGACCCCCTTAACAAATTTTTTGTGGAATTTTTTATGAACTCTTTCGTGACCCCTATAAAGGACTATTTTTTTACTATTATCTGCATTGATAATATATTCTCTCTTAGGTTGATCTGCTTCGGGGACACAAAGCAGACAAAGTGGATGTCACCCTACAACCAGAGGACTTGGAAGTTTTGGACAATGTTTTCGCTGCCAAGTAAGTGGAACTGTGATAAGTATTATTGTCAATTCCTTTATCATCTTGATGAAAAATAACTTTGTTTTTTGTTGGATCACAGGTACGAGGAAGCAAGGGAGGAAGAGAAGCTGCGTAACCAACGGGAAGATTTCAGCGAAATGGTTGCAGAGGTGAGATTTTGGTCTGACATATTGCATCTTGCTTATTTGCTTGTTTATTGGTTCAACCGTTCTAATGAGATGGATCCGGTGCATGGTCAGAACAAGAGGAAGCGCAAGATGCAAGAAAAAGAAGGGAAGTCAAAGAAGAAAGATTTCAAATTTTAGATCTTATAATTGTGTTCTAGTTTCGGGAGTAGCAAGCCAGTCACATTTGGATTTGTTGTGGGTTGTGGGTGTTATGCTACGTATTACAATTCCAAAGCAATATGTTGTAATGGAAAGCCCATCATTTCTACCCAGTGTAGTAAAGCATTGGAAACAGGGGAGAGAGAACAATCAAAATAACTGTGGGTAATTGATTATTTCTTCTGCCCTTTGTTCATGCAACAAAGAATCAAATAAACAACATCTTTATACATAAAAATAATTAACAAATTCTATCCATATTCTCATTTTTCCACTGAAGACCTCAGTAACAAAATGACCAAAAGAAAATAGAATGGTCAACTAAACAGAACAAATGCAGGCATTACCATGCACTCAGGTAAAAGAAAATTCAACAAAACCGGGGAAAAACTCAGAGATCCCAACAATATGCATTGGACTTTTTCAGTTTCTATAACTGTCGTATAATGTGGAAAAAATCACTCAAGAAGTTAAAAAGATGGAAAAATATGGAAGATGGACGCTCACTCTATCGGTTATAGAAACTGAATATGAAAAGAAAACAACCAGATAGACAATGTGGAAGAGATGAGGACAGGGAAAATCACCTTCACTGAAATCTGAATGATCGATGACGTTGCAGTAGTCTACAGAGTTCCGCCGTACTATCTGGCCAGATGATTTGCTTAGACAGCAGCGACTGAATGGGACGGCAGGAGCAGGACGTCAGAGCGAGGGAAAGAGAGAGCAACAGCGCAGATGGAGAAGGAAATAGAGATGCAGGTCCCGGCGAGGATAACGCAGCAAGCGAAGTGGGAGGATGAGAGATAACGCATCGAGGGAAGAGGGAGAAGAAAGGAGAAAGCAGCGAGCGGAAAGGGAGAAGGATATAGAGGAACGAATCGACTGGCAGGACGAGGGAAAGAGAGCGGACGTAGCGGAGGAGGAAGAGAGAAAGCGCGGGAGAGCAGAAATGGAAAATCAGAACGAAATCGATTTAGGGGATTTAGGTTATTTGGCGATGTCGTTCGGAAAAGAGGGGTAAAATCGTCTAAAAAGGACGTACGAACACCAATACTGTCATTTGTGTGTATTTGTGTCTAAAATTGTCTTATACACGTTTTGGGACACTTTTTTAGTAAAATCCCCATAAATCAATCCCTTATTGCATTTGTAAATTAGATATTATTTATCAGTTCCACCAGCCTATATTTAGAATCATGATTGGTGGGCATTATTGTTGTTGGCCACTTTATCAAAATTACCTTTTCTAAATTATCTCTTAGAAGATGGCATTTTTGGAAGCCATCTTCTTCACATCTTGATTCTCGAGATCAAGGAAGATCAATTCATTCCAAATATTTATTGGTTTCATTTTAGAAAGTCTGGATCATCAATGTTAGGTGAGAAAATTTCTATCGAAAATCAACTTAATCAATTATTTTCTATCAATCCTATCGAAAGCAATGAAATGAATGACAACTGGTCGATCCATTCGGTTGTCTTATCTAGAATCCCTCCCTCTTGGTGGGGCCATAACATTATTACCTAGTCTAAGTGGTTAAGGCCATATGATTAACGGGCTGACCCTATTCATTAAGGGTCTTTTTGTTTGCATTAAAATATAGGGATACATGGTGAAATGAATTCTACCAAATGATTATTAAAGAGGTGAAAGGTGAAGGATATAAGGTGGAGATATAGATGGGATCTTCACTTTCCTATATAATGAATTATTGGGCATATGATAATTGAGTATTCATTTTCCATTTTGTTTTCAATCTGATTCCACAAAATGAAAGGTGGTTTTGATGCTCTTTTTTGAAAACTCACTTTTGCTCTAACCTCTACTCATCTTATGTATTCTAATGCAAACAAAATAACATAAGCGTAGAACATTGCAACGATCAAAATGTTTTAAAGGTTACTAAGTGGCGATCGATAAAGCGGAGAGACCGTTCATAACACTTCATAGATCACAGCGGCATCCTCTAATCGGTTAGCAACATCCAATCAAGCTAGTTTTTGGACCACGGCTCCCGGCCATTCTTTCCTACTTACAACCAAAGCCATTTTTTTTCTATTTATTGAAGGGTTTAACAGAAAAGCCGCCCTTAGATGAAATGCCTTCCAGAAAATTACATGGCCAAACGAGAAAATGGGTCCCCTGCCTAACTCTTTTCCTAAAAAAAGTAGTATATAAAATGTGGTTTTCTTTAACTCTTAATCTCGTTTTGTTGACAAATGTGGTCAACCTTCACGACCAAACAACTCCTGAGTTCTCTGTTTCTCTCCTCCTCCTCCTCCATTTTTGTTTTTTCAGACGCTTCTTTCTTGTTGTTAGAGCTGTTTCCCCTCATGACAGAAAAATGCAGAAGCAGCAACATTGCTCTTCTGCCCTTGTAAAAGATCCCTGTCGACTAACCTCTCCTTCTAGGAATCCAAACTCCCAGGAAAGAATCCACTCTCATCTCTCTCTGATAATCTTGGAACAGGGAGAAGGAGAGGGAGATGGAAGGACGAGAAGAGTCGGTATCGGTATCGGTCATGGAAACCGTAACGTCCAACGGAGAGCGAGGAAGCCCGACAATGGAGATGCTGTTTGATGGGATGAAGGTTCCTTCATGGAGAGAGCAGATTACTGTGAGAGCATTGGTCGTCAGCCTCATGTTGGGGGTCTTTTTTAGTTTCGTCGTGATGAATCTGAATTTGTCGACTGGGATAATCCCTTCTCTCAATCTGGCTGCGGGTTTGCTGGGGTATTTCATGATCAATGCATGGACAAAGGTTGTCGGTAAATTTGGTTTCGTCAAGCATCCATTCACTCGGCAAGAGAATACAGTCATACAGACGTGCGTTGTTGCAATCTCTGGAGTCGCTTTCAGTGGTATATGCATGCATACATTTTTTTTTTTTTTTTTCTTTTTCCTAGTGGACATGTTTGTATAGCACTTGAGGATTCAATGGTTTTGTGTTTTTTTTTTTTTTTTTACTCTCAAGGAGGTTTGCTTGATGTTGTAGCTAGGATTCTTGGGATGGGGGTAGAAACAGCTTTTTCAAATAAACAAATTTCGTCAAAGCCAATTAATCCTGACTTACCTTACCCCCAAAACATTGGGCCCATTTGTTTGAATAGAAGAAAGTCAGAGCTCCACCAAAATAATATTAAAGAGGTGATCAACAGAGGACACAAGTAGTAATGTAGGTGAGACATTTTGGCTCTCCTATTATTTGAATTATTAGGGTGATGATTGCCTATTCAATCATTTCACATCTTTCCTTGACTCAAAATATTATTTGGCAGTTATTTCCTTCATATATACCTTTGATCGGTCATTATTAACCACTTAGAAAGAATAAGATCCTAAGAAATTGTCAATGTGCCTCGGATTATCTAGCTACCTCCTTGAGAATTCTTCCTATTTCGCTCTTTTCTGACCCAATCGATAATCAGATCTATAATATAAATGCTCTTGTACATAGTTAATATATATATAAGGTGTATAGTATAAATTAATGGGGGATCTTCAAGTGCATCCATCCCTCACCATTTGTGGTGAGGGACACCCCTTTTGGAGAAATTTCAAGTACAAAAGTGAGGTACTACACTTCTATTTTGTACTTGAAACTTCCCCAAAAGGGGTGTCCCTCACCACCAATGGTGAGGAATGGATGCACATGAATATTATCCTAAATTAATAATAATTAAAATATAAGAGAGTGTAAAATATGATATTATTATATATTATCTTATTGAGGAATATTTATATGCATCCATCCCACTTACGTGGCTTTTCTTCTTTACATATGGGCATCCTGCTTCTGTAAATGACCATATATGATTATTTCTCTTTCGCACACAAATATTTTCAATTATGTATGTGTCCCTCGCCCTATGGTGAGGGATGGAAGCACATGAACATTCCTCTATCTGTTATACCTTTAAGGTATGAGTTGGGTTTACCGTCATGGTATGGGTCCGATAGGGTTTGGGTCCAACAATATAAACTTAATCAATTTGTGTTTATCATGGATGAGACCCGCTTAAGACCCCAAAATCAAAATATAGGTTGTTTTGCTATTTATTTAAGAGGAAAGCTAGAAAACTCCGGAGGATTGTTTTTTTTTTCAAAAAACGCTCCTCATAGTAGGCCCACTGTTATACATGATAACAATGAAATGCCATTCGATGGAAAGATATGGATAAGACCTACCTATATATGTTTAAGATTTCAACTCCATTTAATCGTTCTAACACCTTGTTCTATGACCCTAAAGTTTAATGGTTTTTAGAGGTATCATTTTATTAGGATTTCAATCCAATGGTTAGCAAAAGCTGGATGAGTGCCAAAATCTGGACTTAGGACAATTCATTTGGGGGATGAAGCGAGGTTTTTAAAATGGGGGGATTTTGAGAATCTCTTTTTTTTTTAACCCCAAAGGGTAGTTCAGTTGGCGTAGGACCACGTTGCACCCCGAGGTTGTAGGTTCGAAACTGCACTACCACACTGGGGCTACAAGGTAGTTTACCTGGCTTTCCTCTGGGTCAGGAGGGATTAGTCCAATCCAAAGGGTTGAGAACCCTCCGATAGCGAAAATAAAAGAAAAGGAAAAAAAATCTGTCCTTTTCCTAATTCTATTGTTTCATGTATTTAACAGGTGGTTTTGGGAGTTATCTGTTTGGTATGAGCGCGGTTATTGCAGCCCAGTCAGAAACCGGAAATACCCCTGAAAACATTAAGGACCCCTCCCTCAAGTGGATGATCCCGTTCCTCTTCGCCGTTAGCTTCATTGGTCTCTTTTCTGTTGCTCCTTTGAGAAGGGTATGGTAGTCACTTTGGGCCTGCTCTAGCCTTCTTTTCTTTTTTCATGACTTGCTTGATCAAATGTGACCCACTTCCTCTTTTCCATGCCCGGGCCCATCGCCTCAAGTTAAAAATGTTTATTAATCAGTGGGACACACTGTCCATTGATGATGATCGCATTGATTGACAGATGTATTCACCGCTCATTTTCGGGCAATTGAACCAGATGGCTCTATTGCCCAATCTAGGACATGGGCTCATCAAGATAAAACAATCAAAATGATGGAATCATGGCCCAGGTCTCATTGAGATTCTATGAAACCAGGGGCAAAACCAGGATATGAAATATGCCTTGGGAGGTCCACTATGAAAAAAAAACTGTGGGGAGCCATTGTACAAAACTGCTAATGAAACCATCTTTATTTATTCCTCACAAGGAGAGCAATTGGTTCCTTTCTTGGGGTTTTGTGGCTGGTACCAGTTGGAGTGTGGGACCCACAATAGGTGGACCATTACCATGGGTCACATATGTATATAGTTCCTCATGCATAGAGGCCTATGACAGCTTAGAAAGCAATGATCATGCATCAACTGTTTGAGAAATAGAACTTGTGAAATTCATATTTTACCTCATCATGATCTCTTATTTTTAACTGTAGTATGATATTTCTTTGCCAATTTCAGATTATGATCATAGATCATAAGCTTGTTTACCCAAGTGGAACTGCAACTGCTCACCTTATTAACAGCTTCCACACTCCTCAAGGAGCAAACCTAGTGAGGCAAGATCAATTGCACTAGTCATCTGCTTTTCTGAATCTTCCACATGTGGCTAAGTTCATCCAAGTGCTGATTTCATTTTGTACAGGAAACAAGTGTCTGTTCTATTCAAGTGCTTTTCATTTAGCTTTGCTTGGGCTTTTTTCCGATGGTTCTACACTGCCGGGCAAGATTGTGGATTCTCTTCCTTCCCTACATTTGGTCTCAAAGCCTATAAAAGCAAGTAAGAATTTACAGAATCCGGAAGCTATTACTTTCTAGTTTCTATTAGCTCACAGATACCATCTTTTTATACATAGAGAAACCAAGGCATTGGTAACTATACATATGCCAGTAGATCGGATAAGCTTTTAATTTTCAATAATGAGTAAATTAACCCCACTTGCCTTTTATGTGATTGACAGTTCCTCGGCGACGAGGAGTCCTTGAATTTTATTTATTTTTATTTTTCTTACATGCAGGTTCTACTTTGATTTCTCAGCAACTTATGTTGGTGTGGGAATTATGTGCCCTTACGTTGTAAATCTTTCTTTGCTTGCTGGGTCTATCCTCTCATGGGGTATTATGTGGCCTTACATAGAATCCAAGAAGGGTGACTGGTATGATGAGAAACTCAGTCCTAATAGTCTTCTTGGCCTACAAGGATACAAGGTGTTGAACTCAATGCCTTTCCATTTTATAATTTCTTCTCATGTTCATATTCGTAATCTAAATAGTTCATCTATTTCCTTGTAACTACAATTAGATGTTTTGAGCAACCGCCTTGTCCACAATCTCAAATTGTAGTTGATATTGATTGGGAATCTTCGTTGCAATATTTCATTTGTACATCACGTTACAAAGATACATCGTGATACATGATGGTAACCATTGCCCTCAATCACAATTTGGATAGATTGTTAGTGTCTGATATTTTATATTTTATATTAGTTTGTTGATATGCATGATAATATTTTGATCTATTCTATCTTCATGTTCAACTACCATTCCATCTTTAGGTTGGGTTTTTTTTTTTTTTTTCTTTTTTTCTTGGGTGCCTCTCTCTCTGCTTCCAAATATCTTCTAATTTTCCTCAATCAATTGATTTTCATTCCCTGTTGGGTATATCAGGTCTTCATTGGCATTGCAATTATCTTAGGTGATGGTCTCTTCAACTTTGTCTCTGTGCTTGTTAGAACCATACATGTAATGTCTATGGCTCGCATGAGAGAACCTTCTTCCACATTTATACCCGATGCCCACGCTTCATCACTCAGCTATGATGAGCTTCGCCGCAAGCGAGTCTTTCTCGAAGACCAAATAGCTACAAATTACGCCCTCATAGGCTACCTCATCTTTGCCATCATCTCCATCGTCGCAGTTCCTTTCATGTTGCCACAGCTTAAATGGTACCACATCTTGGTCATCTACATCATGGCGCCCCTATTTGCCTTTTGCAACTCTTATGGATGTGGTCTCACTGACTGGTCACTCGCTTCTAGCTATGGCAAGTTGGCCATTATGATCTTTGGTGCATGGGTTGGTGTCAATGGTGGTGTCCTTGCAGGACTAGCTTCCTGTACTGTCATGATGAGCATTGTATCAAATGCGTCCGATCTAATGCAAGACTTCAAGACGGGCTACTTAACACTAGCCTCCCCGCGATCCATGTTCATCAGCCAAGCAATTGGAACCGCGATTGGCTGTGTCGTTGCACCATCTATCTTCTGGATCTTCTACAAAGCATTCCCCCTTGGTGTTCCTGGCGGTGGTTTCCCTGCCCCATATGCCACAGTTTATCGAGGAATCGCACTTCTTAGCGTGGAAGGCCTCTCCTCCCTTCCCAAACATTGCATCAGGCTATGCCTCGTCTTCTTCCTCGTCTCATTCTTCATAAGTGCCATTAAAGAGGTCATGAAGAACTGGAATTGGAGACTCCACTTCTACATGCCGAGCATCATGGCGATGGCAATCCCCTTCTTCTTGGGGTCATACTTTGTGATCGACATGTGCTTTGGGAGCTTCATCTTGTACATATGGGAGAAGAAAGACATTAGACACGCTGGAGCTTTTGCGCCCGCAATTGCCGCTGGTATGATTTGTGGTGATGGGATATGGTCTTTGCCTGCCTCCATTCTTTCTTTGGCCAAGGTGAAGCCTCCCATATGCATGAAGTTCTTGTCCAGAGCTACTAATGCTAAAGTGGATGCTTTCTTGATGAAAACAGGACCTGATATTACCACCCGATTTTAGCTTCTTTCTTCTTTTTTTTTTTTTTTGTAAGTTTTGAAAGTTGTTAAGAAAATTTTTAGCTGAAATTACACTTTTGGTCAAGCTTAGCTTAGACTTTTGTATATTTAGTCCTGAAAAACAGACCTGATCCTGTTTTGGCAATACTGTAAATCTTTAGCTAAACCCTTAACTAACTAATTTTAACCATTTCCAATTGAATTGTGGATTGTTCCTTGTTTTTAACTTGAACCACTTCTTTCAAGACAATTTGGGTTCTCAGACCATCAATCAAAGCAGCTTCTAGATATTAACTCAGTTGAAGAAAAGTTTGCAAACACAAAATTTTACTCAAGGGGCTGGTTGTTTCATTTAATTGAAGTTCTAGAAGACAGAGACTGAATATCTATAAGTGGTTAAAAATGAAGAATCAAAATGAGTCTGAATGAGTTTGGAGTTACTCATTACGGAAATTTTTTACTACTTAAAAATGCTTCTAAGTTGTGATCCGGAAAAGGTTCGGATCAACAGACTAGTTATTGTTTTAAAGAAGAGGCAGAGGAACAGGTTTCCAAAATGTCAGATGGATCTACTGGAACTCTGGAATGCCTGGAACACCAACAAAGCATGGATGGAATTATGATGATGTCAAAACCATTTGAGATTTTGACATTTGGTTAAGGATATTTTTAAACATTTAAGGAAAAGGCAATGGATTTATAATAATTATTCAAAAGACAATCTTTTTTTTACAAAAAAATCAAAAAGGTCAAAGGGTTGCATGTGAAAATAAAAATGAAAATACCTAAGAAGCTTTTATTGGAAGAATTTTTTATGGGACTCCATGTATTGTTGATTTTGGACAGTATTGTCATTTAAATTCCTAGCATTATGAAACTCGGTCTTTTGAAATGCCACTTTTGGCCTTCCAAATTCTTCAAAGTTTAACACACTCTGAAAGTTAGATGTACTAGAGGGTTTGAAGAAACTTAGGGCCCGGTTGATATCATATTTGTGATGTTCCTGATTCCACGTTGACACAAGGTTTGGGTTGTTCAAACTGTGCTATGCTGAACTTGTTTGGTAACATCATAACAAACTTGTTTCAAAGAAAGAATTGAGATAATTGTGTTTGGCAACACTATTGAATTTAAATCTATTATAAGTATTCATGAATTCAACTTAAATATTAAAAGAACTATAAAACTTAATTAATTGAAAATACTCACACATTCATGGCATACAATAGCTTTGAAAGTGAAATAATTATTCATTAAAATTAACATAAACTCATCTTAAATATTAAACAATATAAAAATTAACCAATTAAAAATATTCACACCATATTAATTCAAACCCTTGTTTTATGCAAGAAGTTCAGTCACATGTGATGTAGTAACCACGTTGTGTAATTCTTAATTCTCATCTTTTACCCTAGCTTTACAGTTACTTGCATTGGAGGCCATTTTTAGTGCTTACAAGGCGGCAAAAGGCTCAAAGTGGAAGAAAATGCGCATAAATTTGAAGGCTAAAACAGCACAGATGTCATTGGCACAGCCAAAATAGCACTTGTAGTTTTAAGTGTTAAAAGTGGAATGAAGTGATTTGCATTCAACACATAGATATACCTATGAAGCATAGCTATAACATGTTATATTAAAATAGGGTATACCAAAAGAGAAAGGGCTTCTCCTTTTCATGCTTTAGAAAAGAATTTAAAACCACATTTATGTGCGTGGAAAATCACTACTATTGATTTGGGTGGGAAAGTGGGAAAACTGCATTCCACCAGAGAACTCTCACAAGAGAATTTTCTCTTGTGGGTGTCCTGCACAGCTGTCATGCAGGATTCTTAGTTGGGGACTTTAATGCAGGAGGGTCCTACTTTTGTAGATTGTGGGGATTTAAAATCCAGCACCATCCTTGTACAGGACTCCTATTGGGGAAATTTTCACTATCCAAATAGGTTCTAAGATAAATGTCCATATCAACTAATCAATGGACGCACAGGGAACAGGTTAGAATTTAGTGCATCTGTCAAACAATGTTAACTCCTGGATTTACCATTGAACACAGACAAGTTAAATCTGTTAATCATATAGATTTCCCGTGTTGGAAATCATCTCAATCAGATCATCACAACCATTGGTTTAGGGAATTAAAAGTTCAACAGTTTCTCAAGTTACATTTTCTTATGACATTCAATCCAACAATGATTATATTATGAAATTCAAACCAACGATGGTTATATAAAATTCAATCCACAATGATTATAATTTAGATTAATGTTAAAGTAGATAAGCGCCAATTCATGGGGTGGTTAGCAAGCCAATCCAAGGGGTAGTTAGAGAGGCATAGAGTGGATCAATGATCAAGAGGGCTCGCATAGTGCTTAAGTTGTTGTCTCACAAGTTGTGAGAGGTGCCTCTCAGCTAAGAAGAAACCATGTGTGTGAGGGGTAGAGAGCTGGAAATACAACTCCATAAGGCGACATGCTGATCCTATGCAACCACAAGTCTTCTAGCAAACTACTGGTGTGGTTGAAATTTAAATGGGGCCCCTAGGATGAAGAGAAAAGTGGGAAGGAAAAGCCCTTCCCCAAAAAAAACCCTCTTTTATCCTGCTTGGATTTCGTTCAGATAAAATAATTCCCATAAATTATGTAAAATGTAGGAGAAACAATCTTTCATGAATGCTGCTGGTCCCTGTAAGGTAGGTTACTGGGTCACCTCCTGATGAATGCTGCCAAAAAAAAAAAAAAAAAAAAAAAACAAGCAAGGCGCAACCTATTTCCGTTGTATAATGCCCCACCTTGAAAATCACAGAGCAAAAGGAAGTATATGACAATATGCTTCAAAAAAAAAAAAAAAGTATATGACAATAGCCGCTGAAGGGGTAAAGAATTCACATATACCTTCAATTATATGAAAGCCAAAAGTAAGAAGTAGAAAATAACAAAAGCTAGCCACTCTTTCTGGCCATACCATGATTAAAAACTAATGCATTTAAGTTTTACAACACTGAAACATTTAAAAATTACTATATAGGGAAGGACATAGTTACAGCATTCAAAGAGCTACAGATAATTAGAATAGCACCCATAAATCAAGGCACCAAAAAAAAAAGGCCTAAAACAAATCCATGTACAGAAATTATGCAAAGAAAAACAGAGGGTGCTTGTCACTCCGCTTCCAGGTTAGATTCAGGTTAATTTTACCCAATTCTGCATTTATTAAAAAAAGGATGCAGATACCAACAAGTGGGTAACAAGTACAAAATCTGAAAAGAGTATTACTATTGTCTTCGAGAGAGGAAAAACTCATAATCAGGTTGTCTGTTCACCAATTTGTGATCACTCTTATGCACAGAGGCCCTAGCCATCACGTGAGCTGTTTGCTCAAGTGTCCTCAACCGCTCTTTCAGAACTTCAGAAGGATTGTAAGAAAGGGGTCCTTCCATTTGCATCATCATGATGTTCCTAGGTTGAAACCAGCATTCACCCTGTACATAATATGGTGTACAGGTCAGACTGGAATCTTCTTTTCTAAAAATTTCAAAAGAAAAAAAGGAAGGAAAAAAAAACCAACTTAGCAGATTGCTTCAATGGTACAGTTGGTAATCTCTGAGAATGCAGGGCAAAAGTGAACAGAATCCAAAAGGCTGAGAAAATTTCTCTGCCATTTGCAGAAGCAGTTACATCTCATATTTGTTTGCATGGGGGAGAAGTGGAGTATAATAAAGGTCAAGTCAAGATAAAAAGAAAGATGATGAGGTTGACGGTAAAATGCACTAAATGACATTTACTTCTCCCCAAGTGGAGTAAAGTTACCTCTCTTGGGGAGTAAACTTTACTCCACTTGGGGAGAAGTAAATGTCATTTAGTACCTTTTACCCTCAACCCCCTCCTCTTTCTTTTTCTCTTGATTTGACCCTTTATTTTACTCATTTCCTCATGCACACAGACATGCCAACGAAAATTCAAACATCCAAAGACTTGAATCATTTTGGGTAGGGCAAGAAATGTAAAGCCGCAAGCAGTTGATGGGTGTAGGGAATATTGAATCATGCGGAACAAAACCAGTACATCAGTGGGAATCTAGCCTGGATGCTCCCCCAAGAAAGAGCTTCATCTAGCCACTCGGCTACCAAAATGAATTTAGAAACTGCAGATCCAATATAAAGTAAAAGGGTCCTTTAGATGAGAAGAAAATGTAGAGAAAATGGTGGATAAAACTGTCCACAGTACAAACCTGAACTATGGGCAGTTTTCTCCACCTTTTCTCCACATCCAAATGACCCCAAAACAGTAGTGACAGGTTGTCAACTGCCATCAGAGAGGGAACTTTTTTTTTTTTATTTGCAAATAGCAAGGGCAATTATATGAGGGTATCTTATATTCTTATAACCACCACCAAATTCAAAGTACTGGGTTCAAATACAATTGAGAAGCAATAATAATAACCTCAATACCTGAGCATTGTAACTCTGCAGACCTACAACAGGAAAAGTAATAGAAGTACCCCTGCCAAGAGAATCTGATGTGGTACTTCGAACAAAATGGCCAAGTGAATGGTAAGTCAGGAATGCAGCACGAAAATTACCATCTGGTATCCGATAAATAGGATACCAAGCTACAGAGTACCTGAAAGCCAGTAAATCAAACTTATACAAATGAAAAGAAACAGGATAAGATTTTTGCCAATTAAAAAGAATAAAGATGTGAATAACTTGGCTTGTTTTTCAATTTTCTGTAGATTGTTGCAAGTAGACAGAGACTCAAAAATTGATACTAACCAGGATGAAGGATGAAGATCATGCAGATGTAAGGATTCTAGCTTCAATGGATCTCCAAATATATGGATATTTGATGTTGCATTGCCTCTAATCAACTCTTGTATCCTGAAGGAGATCAAAGGAGAAAACCATTAAAGTTTCTCTAAAAACATATTTAAGGTGCTTAGAAAATGCATAATATTTCAATATTTTAATTATAAAAATTAAATGTAGATGACAGGAAGTAGATTGAATATACCTTTCTAATGAAGATGATTTATTTGATCGCTGAAGATGATGATTTAAGTATCAAAATATTTTAATGCAGTAAATACTGGTAAACACCCAAATAAAAGCCAGAAATAACACAGCATTTTCTGTTGAAAATTACACTATAGTATCCAGAACCCGTCTCTGATCCAGCTTAAAGTACTCAGCACAATGCTGGATTCTCTATTTTTTATTACATATAGCTAACACGACTTGAGCCAACAACCTCAAGGTTGCAACAATGAGTACTTTCCACTGTGCCACAGGCTCTTGTCACAAAGCTGGAGATTTTGATATTGAAATATTCGGCAGAAGGTAGAAACTTGAAATGTATGGCCTTCTGTCCAGACTTGGTCCTCATACCCGTCTTTACAATATTTTCATATTTTAAGAGATGCTTTTGCTGCAGTTCTCTGTTGAATTCTGCATGATCGCTTATCTTTTGTCATGCAAATTATAGTTTGTCTCTTAACAAATCTAATGTTTTCCGAAAGAGTTTAAAAAATTCAAGTGGGGTAGTGGGCAATGGTTCTGTGAAAATCTTCAATTGTCACGATATAAGTGGAGCCCAATACATGAGAAATCCAATCAATGACTTCAGCGCGGCATTTTTGTTCCAACCAAATCAGCTCATTTACATTTATCCTTTAGGCACGACTTAAACCCAATTCAAGCTATAACAATTCAATAATAATAAACCGGTATGCTTTTTAAATCAACACAGCCTACTTGAAAACCTCTCTTCTTTTTTATAGGATAAAAAAGCTCATGAATTCTCTGCAGTCCCTCTAATGTTCACAGATGATTTAGTTTTCATTAGACTGCAATCCAAGGAAGGATTTACCACACCCCAATATTAATCTGGTAAAACTGTCTTTCCAGGTTTTCACTCATACATGACGGGGCTACGTAACCACTTTAAGAAGCAGGAAGTCAATTGGCAAAGAATTGTCACAGAGACATTCAAGGGGTTAAGAAGAACTGCATGACGATCTATGTTGACGTAAACACCTTTCCTTTCTTTCTTTTCTTTCCAATCAGTACGGGAAACAAATAAAAAAAAATATTATCTGCATTATCATTGAAATATTTAGGGCACACACATGGAAAAATTCCTCAAGTAAAAAGGTTCTTTCCTTTTTATCGGTAAGATGACTCAAACCCACAACCTCGTTACCACAACGAGCACCTTTGAAGTGTGCCATGGGCCCTTGTATCAGGTATGAAGGTTCTTAATGGTAACAAGCTCACAAAGTAGACATGCATTAACAATTATGAGCAGACCCATTCACCACTAATGGTTTAACACAAGGAGTATGTTAGAATTGCAGGATTTCTCAAGGAGACTGAAGATGGTCTTGTTAATAAATATAGTCAAGATAGATATGCGGTCCAGCCCGGAGATATCATAAAGATATCTTCGAATGTTAGCTGTCCTCTGCTGCTTTACCAGGTTTAAACTTTTCAAATTTGCCAGACTCTTGAAGGAGGTCCAGCAATTATCACAAGTCCATAAATGAATGAACAGAAAGGCCTCAAACTTACTTTTCATGCAACGGCTGCCGTTTCTGAGGTTGCTCTGATTCAAAATACTCAAAAAGTAGCTCCGAATCACTAACGCATGCACTACTAACTGATGGCTTACAGAGCCGACCTTGGCCAGGTGGAGACAAGCAATCTGAGGAGCACAGGTAGAGATGAATCAGTTTCCTCTTCTCTGTGAGGTCAGACCGTCAGAGCAATAGTTTGAGAAAATAAGGTGCCAATTTAAATGAGATAAAAATTCTGATATTGCATCGACATCATAATTTTTTGTGAATTTACCATTGGACATGGCATTACAAGCACTCATGGAACTACTGGAGATTCCAAACAATTGTACAGCTGACAGGAGGGGAACAAAATACGCACGAAACTGAAAACGATCACTAAAAAATCTCTTCAAGCTATGAAAGTCCTCTGCCTTCACTTCCAAACCATAGCTCCCAGGCATTTCATACCACTGCCAAAGGCTTCCCAAAGAAATATCAGGGACCTGATCCCTGCAAAGAGAATCACCAATCAGCCAATCCCCAGAGTAAACATTGCAATGTCGAACACAGGATGTTTGGACGAGAACCGGAGAAGCAGAATGAAGAAATCTCTCAAACTCGGCAAGTGGACTCCCTGTTGCCAGTTGAACACCTTCAGACAAAATTTGCATTCTGTAGGCATCATTTACAGCTTGTGATATCTTACGTGAATCTATTACATTTATAAAGCTCCCCAGCTCATTTAATTTATGAATTGCCCGGCCGCTAGATGCAATATGCATACTGGTTTGCTCTTTGTGTATTGCAGGTGCATCACATCTATGCTCACAGGTCACTTCATCTTCAGATAATGTGTAATTTCTACTGCCAGAACAAGGAACCAAGAATGTAGCTCCAGCATTCGCCAAAGGAACATGAGGATGAGATTCTGTACTCAGCTGCTCTTCTTTGGTGCTCATCAGATTGCACCCTTCAGAAAATGGGTCATCCAAATGAGAGTTTGATAAGTTGTCCAAAGTCTCTGCATCTTTTCTGACAACAGGAACCCACCTCTGCAACATAGATCCACATTTATGGCCTGGATTGCTATTTCCTACTTGGGAAGCATAGACTTGTTGTTCTGCAGGTGTATTTTCATTGCATGATTGAAGACAAGAATCCCCAGGCTTATCCTTACAAAACTTAGAGCTACTGTAAGGTTTCACTTCAAGTGTTTCCAGATGATCTGATGCTGCAGACAATGTGCCAGTCTGGTTTTGTGAAGCTTGAGCATCCATATTGGAAGCTACAGCGATAACATCTCCCAGTGGTCTCATTTCTTGTGAACTAATTTGTGAGTCCAGAAGTAGTTCTGAGGAAGAGAGGTTAAAGGTGTCATTGAGGAAACTAGAAGATCTTGAGACAGCGCCAACACTTTCGAAAATATTCACAGGCAATGAGATGTCCAGTGCCTCTTTCTGGGGCACATTCATCTTTGTAGGCATAACCCGCATGGCTTTACCAGTATGAGAACCCTTCCTCAAATTCTGGCCATTTTCCATTTTTGATCCTGAACTGGTTTCTCTTTTCAACTTTTCAGAGACCTTATTCCTTGAGTTGTCACATTCTGCATTTAAAGAGAATGTATCAGCACTGATGGTTGCTGACCTTTGTCGTGCACCACTATGGGCAGAAATTTCATCTGAGCAAGCAGATCCCGTGGGTTCATGATCATCTTCCATCAGGCCTATACATGTATCACGTCTTGCAAATGAGGAAACCTCTTTCGAAGCATCAAGCTTTGAAAAGACATGATCTCTGTCCATTGGTCCAAAGCATTCATCTAAATCAGTCTTTTGGACCTTCTGCCGAACATAATGATTGGTCTCCTTCCCTGCCCAACCATACCCATTTATACCACTACTAACTCTGCAGGTCCCATTTGATCCCATCGAATATTTTCTATCCTGCCTACCTTTCTTTCCTAATATAACTGAAAAAATGCCACCATTGCTACAGCCCTTATGACCACATTCTGTTATCTCAGAATTATTGTTACTGCCAGCTACAACCTTAGAACAATGATTGTCACTGTTAGCAGTTCCACTATCTGAATCATATGAAGTCCCGCAACTAGAATTGCCATTTCCAGATGTTACATCATTAAATGAAGTACCACAGTTATTGCAATCCAAAGCCTCACTGTCTGAAGGATGAACCACATTCTCTTTCCTGAGAGATGATGGATTATTGACATCATGACTCCCATTAATACCAACATCATTATTCCAGTCATCAGAAGATGGATCTAAGACCAGGGCATCATATTCATCAGAAAAACGACCAGAAGTGATCTCAGCATGAGTGTTGCTTCGCTTTAGATGTGCATCCAAAGTTTGCCCACCAAAACCGTAGAGAGTTGCTTTCAAGGTCTGAATAGCACTTGTTGTAGCGAACAGAGGCCTTCCATCTATGCCTAACTGTTCAGAGCCAGCGTCATCACCAGCAGAATCTTCATGTAAAGATGCTTCTGTTTCTAGCAATTCCACATCATTGCTGCAAGAAGTGGCCTTTGATGTTGTAGCAGAAAGGTTTACAGTGTCATTACTACTTTCCTCATTATTGACCTTTTCCATTATAATATCATGTGGTGTGACACTGAAGTTCTTTGCATTAACAGACAAATTCTTCGCTAAAGAACACCCATCCCCCAAAGCTGAGCCGCTGTCAGAGCAGGTCTCAAGGGCAGAAATTCCATGGATACCTTGCCCATTGATAACTGCTCTATCAGTAGTGCACGAGGAAGATTTCTTTTGCTGCCTCCTTTTCTTCTTCATTTTTTTTCTTGAGCTTCTATTCACAGGCTTATCTACTTTGGAGCCATCCTCTACTAGGTCAGCAGAACCAGCTCCAGTGGAAGCATCATGCCCTGAACCAGAAGAATCACTGGATAAATTACAGTTCTGATGGCTATAACTTTTAGAAATAGCAGATTTAGTTCTTTTATTTACTGAACCCCTGCTCTGAGATTGAAAGAGACAATTAGATGCAGAATTGCTGGATGTAAATGTCTTCTTACAACACAAGTGATTTGGAGGACGCTGGCTTGTCTGTTCCTTTCTCATATCAAGATCAAATGAAATTTCAGGGGATGAAAAAACTGGCTCCAGGCCATCCATTTTCACTTCAGTTCCCGACCCCATACAGTTTCTCTGATCAAACCGTTGCAAAGGCAGAATAAGGGGTACAAGTCTAGAGCATGTGTCAAGTTTGACGATAACCCATATGAGAGCAATACACCTAAGAAACAATTAATGGGAGATTAATGATTAAATACCAACCTAACACTTCACATTTCAGGAAAAACCAATGAAAAAACAGGAACTGAATAACAAGAAATAGGGGATGAGAGTGTGTGGATTCGACTCTCTTTGCCACCCAAAAAAAAAAAGAAAAACAGTAGAACAAGAAAACACAGAAAAGAAAAGGAACAGGGAAAGAGAACCTATACAACCACATCATTGATCTCCTGGACATCCACAAATCGCTGATGTAAAATTGTGATATTTGATGGTAAAGGATGCAAATCAAGTAGAAAAGTCTCAGCTGGTTCTAAAAGAAGCTAATTTTAATCTCATGTTACAGTCAATAGATGGGATAAGGTGGTCTTGTCTAAAAAAGTAAAGATTCATAATAGGTCAAACACTCAAGTGCTAAGAACACGTCTTTTGCAAAATGAGGATGCACTAACGACAACTCAAAACAATATAGGGAGTCATCAAAGAGTATAAACCTGAACAATGCCATTTTTTTTTTTTTCCTTTTTTGTACTTTTGAATGATAATCTAAAATAAGTATTATCCATGCAAAACATAAAGATCAACGGCATGGCTACTGAAAATGTTGTACAAGCACAAATTGCAAATTCAACTATTTATGCTCAAACTTGCCACAAATTGAAACCAATCAGAAGTATTTTACACATGAATGTAACCACGTTACCCTTGATCAGGATTCTTCAGAATCATAGCAGATATTGCAGGGTCCTGGAAAAAGAAACGCACATCAACCATTAATAGCACTGGATAGACTGTAATGTACTTACAAAATTATTTGGATCAAACTGAAAAGTTATAGCTTCAACTGATAAGGCACTGGAACAAAATGTGACATTACCTTTCTATAATATTTGTGGTTATTTCTCCCTAAAGACTTTTTTGATAGCGTAACAGTTCCTCCATCAACAACTTTTCCAATATTACCACTTCTTTTCCGACGGGCAGACTGCATCTTTTGTTGTGTATGTCCAAGTAGATTCAGAAATGAGTATCAGAATTTAAAAGATTTTCTTTCCTTTTGAAAAACAAAAGTCCGTACAGAGTATATACATACATATCTATATATTTCAGCGACAATATTGAAAAGAAAATTCATAATAATAAATTTATCATTTATAAACACACCACTCTATTGAAACATTAGCACAATCCAAGTTAACTAAATGCTCATAAATAACTAACCGAATGCTCTGTATGAAGACCTACAGAGGATGTCTGCAGTTTTCTGACAATGTGGTCTACACATATGCACAAAAAAGCTTATTATATTAACAATGTAAAAAAAAAAAAAGGTGAAACAAGGAAAAAGTAAATGGGAAATACCAGCAGTTTACAAAACAACCAACCTCTGTATATGCCCACACATGGATGTACATATCAAAGATATAACTAGAAAATATATATTAACAAGAATGTTTCAAAAATAATATTACTTTCTCTCATCAAGCAATTGATTGTTTTGGCTGACAATAAGAAGCATGCTTTACAGTTCTAATAAGAAAAATAAAAACATATATCCAAACTATGATGGTTCAAAAAGCTTAGCCAGGTTTTTGTAGGCAAAAGCCTATACAGAACTTACATCTGCCTGCTAAAGTTAGGAACCTACGCCATGTTCTCTTCATTTGCTTTAAGATGAAGAGAAGGTTTTATTTCATTTCCTTCTTATTTCCTCACTGTCTCACGCATGCTCAACACGAGCATCCACTCCACCATATTTAACCAGCAAAAACAAAATTTCATTCATTACGGTCTATTCTCCAAATTTCTTATGCTTTTTTATATGAGGAAACAGTTTCCATTATGAAAGGAATCAGAAAACACATTGAAATTTGAAAAGTTGCTAGGTAACTCTAGTCCAAATTAGAAGGAATTTACCAAAGTATATCTTTAAGTAAATGAAATCCAAAGCATGAACTAGACCAGAGAGGCTATCATGAAATAGATTTTAGCATAACTATAGTCATTAAAATATTTGAGGCCCTCTCTACTCAATATATATATATATATATGGAGACGCTCCTATGAGAGCATCTCTCACCTTACTATGAGAGATAAGGTGGGGGGCCCTCGCATCCATATCCAATGCCAACAACTTAAAAGTGATAGCCTCCACCTCATCTCTCATAGTAAGGGTGAGAGATGCTCTCATAAGAGCATCTCCCATATAAATATATATATATACGAGGAATGCTACTTGTAAAGGGGAGCGCCCATAGTGTCTAACAAATGAAAAAATAACATGTGGCTGATATGGATTGTCATAAATAAATGATAGCAAAGAATCTAACTAAGCCCCAAAATTTTCTCTTTATTTCCTTCTTTTTCTTTCTCATGAAAGCATACGTACAAACCTTTTTAACTCAAGACAGTTATAAATCCATGAGTGGAAAATTAAATAGTGCAAACTTGGGATTTGCTTCATGGAACCACTAAAAAAATCCATCAATGGGGCACTCTTTGTCAGATTGGGTTTAGATGGATGCAAAGGATTTGATTTATCCAAAGGTGTGTCCCACTATGCAAAATAAAGAAGGGTGAAAATTGGTATTATTTCCATCAATGGGGCCCTCTTAGTTTTATGTGTTTATCCAAATGATGCTTTCAAATTAATGTCAATTCATGGGATTTGAATTTAACCGAAAGTGATCCCCGCTATGCAAAATAAAGAGAGGCTAAGTTACATGAAATACATGTAAGAAGGACTTCTCTCCCTCTAAAATTCAAATCTCGCATCCTATTTTCTCTCCTAGATAAACTCCTAAAAAGGTTTAGCAAATTTTAAGGCATCAATATCTATCCAATTATATAACTTACTTGTGAGGTGGCATCATTTAAATGGACAAGTAAAAAGGGGCATTTATGCCCCTTTTTAATGCGATGAGTTTTTGAGAATTCCTCTCTCTCTCTATATATATATTATATATACTAGTGCAATAGGCCTGCGTTGATTAAGAAATTATTAGAAATATATCTAAATATTTAAAGAAATTATAAATGAATATTAATATATAATTGATAATAAAGATGGAAACCCATTAGAGAAACTTTAGGTCGGTGGAAATATTTAGGGAAGATCAAGTAAATAGTAAAGACTTCAGGATATTAATGTGATTATATTTGTGCTTAGCCATAAATTGAGTGCGATTTCTGAATTAAATGTGGATTCTGGAATTGATTGGCTTCCACAATGGGCCCCACAGATTAATTAATCCTACCAAATATCTAAAGAAAAATAAGGAGAAAAATATCCACAATGGGCCCCACAGATTAATCTTACTAAATATTGAAAGGAAAATAAGGAGAAAAAAGTAGTAGAATATAGCCTATGAAAGTGGCCCGCGCTCTAGTATCAAAAAAGCTCTTAGTGTATTGGTATAAAAAAAAGTGGACCCGGTAAATTGTGAGTTTGGAAATAAAGAATA
This sequence comes from Umbellularia californica, assembly GCA_028538565.1. Lineage (NCBI taxonomy): Eukaryota > Viridiplantae > Streptophyta > Magnoliopsida > Laurales > Lauraceae > Umbellularia > Umbellularia californica. The sequence continues at coordinate 107,250,442 of JAPQWN010000001.1, forward strand.
TTTGGATTTCAAAACTAAAGAAAAGTTATTATTGTATGCTATATTTTAGGAAAGAGATAAGTATCTTATTTCAAGAATATTTTAAATTTGCATTGAGATATTTTAGGTGATGAGATTAGATTGGAAGGGTAATTTCGGAATGTAGGATTGTAAAAAGTTTGAGGATGAGCCATGTGTCCCTCTCCCAAGAAGTCTCCTACTGCCACGTGTCGCTCTCTGATGAAGAGGCTATTGCTTTTATATATGTAATATAGAGAGAGAAAGAGATGGGCAAGGCTCTCCTAAACTAAAGCTTAGGATAAAATTCTGTAAGATCATGCTTGTGGGGCCCACCCTTGGTCCATCAAAATAAACCAAGCACACAACCCCACCTAAATTGTACATGCCCACCAACTTTTGGTTAGATCCAAATTTACTAGACCGTTGGATCGACAACCGTATACCGATCCAAATGAACCGTTGACCATTAAACTTTTGGGGCCCAGATGGAGATGATAGAAACCACAGTTGGAGCTGAGTTTTTGCCAAGAGGAGGGTCCATATATATATATATATATATATATATATATATACACAACACATGGGGAACGCTCGGTGGCGCCCGGGTGTTTTTAAAAGAGGAATGCCCCATGCTTTTAACCAATTGAATAGTAATGAGTTGTATCTGCATTAATTGTGGTTATCTAGAAAAAATAGGAAAGCAAATGGCTTCAAATGGCTTAAATGACTCCTAATTTCTCTCACTCAAAAGGCTAACGAATGACTCCTTTATTCTCCACTTTGTTTCGTCTCTTTGTTTTATGCACATCCCAAACAGGCCCTCAGGAGAGTCCCCTTTTGGCCTATTTGGATGTACAGAAGAGAAAGAGTGAGTTAAAGACATGTTAAGAGATGTACAAACGTCACTTGTAGTTTTTTTATGAGGCCCACTTATAAAAAATCAAATCCAATCAAAATAACTCTCAACTTATATGTGCCCCTACTAGAATCTCATTCAAATTGGAGTTTAGCATATGTCCAATCTCTCTCTCCCTCTCTCTCTCAAATTCAAGCCTCCTAGTTTATAGCCTTGTATATTATTTCCTCTACTACACACTTTCCTAAAAAGGTGTTAATAAATGCCGGTAGAATGGTTTTAATATGGTGCACCGGTGGCTTGCCTTCATTGGATGCAAGAAAGGGGCAAAAACGCCCCTTTCCAAATGGGGCATTTTGGAGAATTTCCACACACACACACACACACACACACACACACACACACATATACATACATACATACACACAAGGAAAATCATTTGACATTCCGAGGCTGTTAGCTCAGCTGGTAACAACAAAGTCCTCCAGTATAAGGCAGGGTAGATAGGTTTGAGCTCCAGTCGGAATGGGGAGATATTGTCGCATAGAATCTTAAGAAAAATAGGATTAGATATGGTCGATTAGGAGGGTAGATTAGGAAACTGTATCATAATAATAAATGTTAGGATTCACCTTATAGACAGAGTGCCAAAGATGGTACTCCTTATTCTAACAGTCAGCTAGTTCAACATGGATCCACATTGCACCAAACAATCTCAAGAGCACCAATAATAAATCAAAGCTCTCGTCTGCTCATAGAATAGGTAACAGTCTTGATCGAGTGTAATGTAAGAACAAGTTAATCTCAAGCAAGACCACACGTTCAAATTTCTGTCAGTCTTGAAAAAAAAAAAGACGCTTGATCAGAGAAGGGGGTAAACATGTCCAAATCCCACAAGCTTTTTGCGGTGAGAAAATATTTGAACTTTTTCCCACTTTGGCTCTAGTGGTGAGTAAAAAGTAAAACTGTCCCTCAAGTACTTTGACCCATGGACCTCTCCCATGATCAGAGCATGTCTTAACATTGCGCTGCACGCTGATGCGGAAAAACTTGACATTTTATAGCCGCCACCATTGAACATCAGATAATAGAGTTTGCTAACAAAGTAAATATAAGCCCAGCCCACTTAATTAACTACTCCCAAACATTGTAATACAAGTCTACTGTATGCAGTGGTTTGATATCACATGAGAACATTGGATAATTTTACATTGCTCAAAGACCTAAAACCTCTTAGAAGAAGAGCATAAGAAGCATATAAATCATCCAGATAATCAGAAACTTGAAAAAATTTGTGAAAAAAAAAAATGACTTGTACCTGTAGACGATTGAAGAGAGGCATAACTTCACAAGAATGGATTCCAATCCAACTTAACCCAATTTCCAAAATATGGAAACTCCAATTTTCTATCAGAACCTGTACAAGAAAATCTAATTGTAAATGTCAATCATCTAGTAGAATCGTTACAGCAAAAGGACGCCCCGCCCCGCCCCACCAGGAAATCATGAACAAAAATGGTGAATTGATTTCCTTAAGAGAGATTTTAAAAATATAAAATCTCTAGAACTGTTTTCAGCGGATGGGTAACTGCAAATTAAGCTACAAGAAAACTGCAACAACCCTTCAATGGACAGGAATCTACAAATTAAGCTAAAAACCTACTGGATACAATAGAAAATCTTTCTCCACTACGAAATTATATTTCAAAATCATAACTTCATCTACAAAGCAGTGAAGCACCCAATAGAAATCTTCATTTTTCCGCAATACAACAAACAAACAGTCAAAACCCAGCAAAATCCAAACAAAAACACACACACACAAAAACACAAAAAAAAAAAAAAAAAAAATTGGCTTGAAACTACGATTGAAATCCCATTTACATATCCAAATCACCAAACCATAACAAGAGAAATATCTACAAAAAATCACCTACAAAATACCAAATCCTCGGACAAATCAAATACATGCAAAATGAATATTGATCAATGAAAAAAATCACCGATCAAGCATCATCTCACCTCTGAAAATCTTCCCTAATCCCTCAGGTACCACAAGCCTGTTTTTTCTTTATAGTGTTCACTTGTTTTCTTTTCCCTCTCTCCCTCTTCAATGCAATGATGCATTCGATGGAAAGAAAGAGAAGAAAAAAATCTCTCTTTTTATCTCCCCTTGGACTTCTCTTTTCCTACTCTTTCGACGGCGATGTAAGAATGATGGAACGGGATTCCGAGGAAAACGATCCGTGAGAGATGCGAAAACCTGGAAAAGTGAAGACAAAGAAATATCTTGCGGAGAAAAGAAATCGGGTGTGACCGATACAGTGAGCCCGGGTCGGTGGAAAAAGAGAAAAAACAGGAAAGAAATCGAAGGTTGCCTACGAGACCGAATCACCAAATCTGGTCGTCGGACTGCTGCTCCTGCTTCGATGCGTCATTACTCATCATCATGGGGCTCATTTTCAACATCTTTGGGTGGGTCCTCGCTCCTGTCTGGATTTTCCGAGCTTAATTACGTCGGGGATGGAACTACGAACCACCGCATTTCCTACACGCTTTCCTCGTGGGAGGTCATGTACAACTTTATCACATGACCCCTCCTATTGCAACTGATCCGAACCATTTATCCAAACAATCGGTAGAGATCCCGGTTCAATCCGACCTAGCTTGGCCCAATTGATTAAATAGGCTTTTTACGGCCTATGTTAGTTTGGGTCAAACTCAAGCTCATATTTTTAAAGTCTCGTCAAGCCTGGATATGCCTCTGATCAGGCCTAGCCCATAAACACCGCTAATTTAGGAGTAATGTCAGTAGGTGATAAAATAAGATAAATCCATTTGAAATGATTTAGACATATCCAATGCAAGCAACAACCGCACACGGGTGCAATTAATTTTTTTATTCATACGCAGGTTAATATTTGATAGCCCACCAAAAAGAAAGGAATAGAATAAGAAGAACTTGAATGGAAAGTAATAACACTATATCCAAAAAAGTGCAGCCTTATGAAAATTTGTTTCGAAAAAGAGTAGAATGGAGAACATAAATTCATCCAGCCGGCTCTAACACAGTTGGAACGAGGCCTTGATGATGATGACGATAAAAATGATGATGCTCAATCTCGTGAATGTCAATTTCCATTCATGTAAAATTTAAGAATTTATCACCATGAGACAATATTCATTATTTTCTTTTCCACATTATCAATGGTTAGGCCCCACAAATATAGAGGTCCATGCATCCCTCTTATGCGAAGCGCGTGCGAGACGCCAAGAGGAACCAGGGTGCAGGGCTCCCGAAATAGAATCGAGTGTCGTTATTTTAGCCATCCGCAGCACAATGTGCCCATTCCTCTGCGGCATATTCTCTTGAACGCCGCCCTTGTTTTGTCTGTTTTCATGCAGGGCCTGCCCAAAAAACAAAAAAGCTGATCCAGACCTTCTAGTCGCCATTAGAGGTTCAGTTCAATTTGGTCAGGATTTCTTTAAAAAACAAGGTCAGAATAAACCTGATGAATCCACATGGGCCGACCTGACCCAAAACAAAGTCTATGTTGGGCTTTCTCCAGTTCAAGTTGGTCTTGTGTCTAGATTCTGAAACATTCATGAAATTCAGATTGGCTTTGGTTTTAGGGTACCCAATTTATTATTCTCTGCATTTTTTTTTTAACATTTAATGTTTCGGATTTTTGAGAGGCAAACCAGGTCCTGAATCTTTTAAGGCTGACCCAACCCAAGTCTAATCAACTCAACTCAAGTTGCTCCCTTTATATCCAAGGATTCTCTGAAGCATTGCTTTGAAGACCAGAAAGTGGTAATTTGATAAAATCAGGATCAAGTAGCTGCTGGATGTGCAACTTGTACCTTAATTTAGGTGGAAGGAGAACGGGCTAACAAAAATATTATTGAGTGCCTAGATTGGTAGACTTTACATTTAAAGCAACAGAGACATACAATTTTGTTGTGACAATAAGGAAGATAAAACTGTCAATTAATGAGCAAGAAGAAAGCTTTTACCAACTTCAATAAAAGGAAATTTAAGGATTTGTCGGTTGATGTGCAAGTAGATGATGATATTAGTTGGTTCTGAAATATTTCAGTCACACATGACAGAAAAGTAAAGTGAAAGTTCAAAAGCATTCCTGATTTGATGGACTGGACTCGGCTTGGTGGGTCATCGAGTTGGTCCAGTCTAATTTGATCAAGTACAAGCAGATTGCCTTTTGAATAGAGCTGATTTTTTTAGTTTCTAAACTACTTTGTGGAAGAGTGACTAAGACCCCATCAGAATGAGTAGAGTTTTTACAAAACCAAACCAACAACAACGAATGGGATAAAATACTTGCAAGGTAATGATAATGACAATGATTTTGTCCCTTTATCCAACTAGCTTTCAAGTTTCGCATAGAAGATTAATGAATTCCAACCAAGTTGGGAAGGCAATACACATTTGATGGAATTGCAGGCTCAGGTGATGTACAAATTCTTGTTTCTTTGTGAGAGGTTCATCGGCTCCTATCTCATCTTTACACTGTCGAAGTTGGGAACCTTGGATCAGGGCCATAATTTGAGATGTAAAGCGACAATTCTAAATAAGGCATTTTCTATGTTTTAATATTATTATAAATATTTTATTTATATTTTATATTTTATTTAAAAAAAATTGTAATGCAAAATTACTAATTAAGTTTTTATATTCAAAGTTTAGCTAACCTATCGTAAGTCCATTTCCAAAGCCCACATAAAAAGTTTTGGGCCCATCCCCAAAACTCACATAGAAATCTTGGATCACAAAATCCAAACCCCCCAGATGGACTTCAGAGGTCTGCCCCGTATGCGCTGTGGGCAAGTGAATAAATTCCGGCGGAGGGCCATTGTTTATCTTAGATTTTAAGATCTATTATTAGGGCTGAAATCCCAAGCTATAAATCTATTACGACCACATTATGGATCTAATCTGAATGAGCCCCAATTGACATAGGATACACAAAAATAATGAGAAATGCTCGTGAAGCAAGTTAATTAATGATTGAGATTTCTCCAAAATATAAGGACCATAAACGACACTTTAAGGCTCCCTGAAAATCTTGGTAGGATCTTTCTTAAAAGACAGTTATTATGGGCCTTATATTTTTTGTGAGAAAAAAAGGAATGGCAGTTGACGAGTTTTCTTTTTTGGAATTTCAAGACATGTCAACTACTATTATGAGGCCTTTTTTTTGGGCCATATTTATTGGGGCTTAAAGCAATGGCTTCGTTGGTCTAATGGTATAGCCACTAACTTGGATAAAGGATCCATGTCTAGACTAGATGGTAGGAAGGGAATGGAAGATTTTATCATCACTGTCTAATTAAGAGCTTCAAGATTTTACAACCACATGCAATTATAAAACCACAAAACTTTGTGGCCCTTAATTTAATAATCATAATCATCCGGTGGTGCCCATGGTCCATTCACAAACATATTTAACATATGCAACAGCTTCGCTGAAAGTTTTATTAGTCCAAGAATTGTTTCAGAAAGTTAGGCTCATACTTGCACATTTGGGTTAGATATAAATCTGAGTTGGACCCGGCCTATTATCAATTGGGTCCAAAAAGAAGGCTCATACTTTCACATTTCTCTTTTTTGCTCGAGACATACACACCATGTTATCTCAGCATAAAATTTTATCACAACCCAAACAACAACGTAACCTACGGATAACCCCAGAGGTCCATTGACACCTTGCCATATGATCATGGATCGGGTGATTCTTCTAAATCCTTCATAGTATTTTATCATTTTCAATCATCATGGGATTTATGGCCATAGTATAGTTAGGCTGCGGGCATCTCCGAAGAGGTATGCTGCCTCAAATTTTTAATATGAATACATCCATAGGAAGCTTAAAACAAGTGGGATTCTAAGATGCCAAAATCAAGTGAGATACGCCATACATTCAGTGTTCTTAATAAAGTCAGATAAATTATCATGCATTCTGATGGCTTTCTTCCCCTACAAGCACAAGTTTCCCATTCTTTCTGCATTCAAAATCCGTGAGGCCAACTTATTCGGTATAAAAAAGCATGCCAATCATGTGGGGTATGGGCTTGGAAGGGCCTAGCTTATCATGAATTTAGGTTGCAAATAATTAGTCCAATTAGATATCTCCACCACTTGATTCAATAGTTTTGATGTTTTAACATATCAAATTAGGTCCAATGGCAATTCGGATGAAAGGAGTTGATTGATCAAAGACTAAATGAGCTTCATTTTCGATATGCAGCCTGCCTCTTAGGAGAAATATTTTTGTTTAACTCAATGCCTTCCTTTGATGAAGGCACATATGAGCACTAATCTGAATAGGAGTCTTTTCGTGTTCATGTAGAGGCATCATGTGATACATTGCTTAATTAATACTGTCTTATCAACATTGTATTAATTTTTAACTTGAAAGTCATGGCCTTTTGATTAAGAAATAGAGAAGTGATAAGAGTATGCTTCGTCTTATTCATGTTGTAGAGCTACTTTTTCGAAGGATAAACACGTGATGTGCTTTACCTGTCAATTTGTATTAGACTATATAACCTAGTAAGAGGAAAGTGAGAATCAAGTAAGACAGATTTAGAGAGAGATGAACACTTGTATACATGAACCAATTACAAACATGGATGTCAGACAAACCACGTGTGCACATGGATTGGGGGGCTGAATTTGTAAAAGGAAGCCTTGTGCTCACATGTGCATTATCATCATGGAATTGGAGAGGGATGGGAACTGGATAGGGTTTGGTGGGATGAGCAGTGGAACGAATGTCATTCCAATCAAGTGGCCATGACCCATCAATTTAGGCATCAAACCTATAGTAGTTCTTTTAAGTGAGTCTCATTTATAGGGAATGACAAATGGAACATTGCTAAATTTGAGAGAGTGGGGCTTTAAGGGCCTGTTTGGTATCGTTTTTTCATTGTTCTCAATCCCGTGATGGGTTTTGGTTGTACTGAGATTCGGTTGTGCTGAAAGTTGGCTGAGTGGAACTTGTTTGGCAATATTACATCAAATTTGTTCCTATTATTCTACAAAACTTGTTTGGTAACACTAAAACCCACCATGTATAAAATCAAAACTTTATATAATACATCATGAGGCTCTTGTATAAAATACAAACCTTCCTCTAGAGATCATCGTCGTCATCATCAACTCACCATTAAAAGGAAGACACAATGAAATCCTTAAGATCGTTTTAGTTTCGTTAAAAGCCGAAGACAGAGAGTGAAATTGGGTTTTCATCATTTATTCAATAAAAAGACTCATTTTGCATCATATAAAAAATAAGGGACTCTTTGCAGAGGTAGAAAGGGAATGAGGCAGCATCACTATTGCTCTCTTCAGTCGTCTACCATCCACAATCTAGATATAAGAAACTTGTGGAGATTCTTGGATGTCACGACCTGGGCCCTAGACCGGACTAATCGGGCCTAACCTGGATCGCGAATCCACATACTTACTCCCGTAAATCTTGAATTAACCGAAGTTAAGACAAGACTCACAAGGGATCTATCATGCATACCAGCCAAATATACATTTTTGCGGAAATATATATAAGGGGGTCTTCATATGCATCCATCCCTCACCATTTTTGGTGAGGGACACTCCAAAAGGGGAAGTTTCAAGTACAAAAGTGAAGAAGTACAAAGATGTACTTCCTCACTTTTGTACTTGAAACACCCCCAAAAGGGGTGTCCCTCACCAAAAATGGTGAGGGATGGATGCATATGAACATTTCCCATATATATATATATATATATATATATATATATATATATATATATACACATTGACAATAGTTGACTTTACATTATAAGTAAAGTTCATATATATAAAATACAATCCAATAAAGTTCATCACTGCATATTCAAAATACAATGCAGGTGACATCTATTTACACCTCAAAATGATTTACTACAAAAATATTTATCAAAATAATTCTCAAACATTTCCAAAATATTCTATTCGCTCGCCCTCCAATACTACGCCCATTCGATCAATCCTCCTGGAGGAATCGGATTGGCTTCCTCCGCATGCGGCGCGGCCTCTGCAAGGCCGGGACGAGCATCTGGACCTGTAATGCCATCAATAACACTATTAACTCGACAGTTCAGCAATGTATAAACATATCTATGATATTTCATGCCAAACATATCCACTGATTAATATAACAACTTTAGACAATTAAAACTAGGACAGAATAACATCATGTACAATGTGGCTACTTAATAATCAATGATTAATTGACAATTAATATAGTTTTATCCTCATTCAATTCAACTTCTTCTCGAGGAAGTAGTCAATCAGTTCATTTCATTAGTTTCATATCATTCATTGATTACATTAAACATTTATTAGGTGGCTTATGGGACTTTTCAGTCCAATATATATTACTTTTCATTACATGGCTTATCAATTCATTGGCTTTACAGTCTAATATGTGTGGGATCTACCAGTGTCTTGATCAGAGATCACTGGCATCACCACGGAGCTCCGGAACACCCCAATCATCTGCTGCAGCAAGATTATTCATTAATTCATTGCATTTATTCGTTGTTCAATGGTTCATTGCATTCAGTCATTATAGTTCCAATTGAGTTAGAAGAATCTTTAGTCGTTTATAGTCCTACATGTCTCTACCTCAAAACTAGACAACTACTAGGTGTAATCATTGGTTACTAAATGCACGTGTTATCTTCGATGGACATCACATTTATACATTTAATGTGTGCATTTAGTCCCCAAAAATTTTCACCCACAATATCAAAATTCACTTAATTATTTGGCTTGTATTCAGGTTTGCTCGAGCGGACTCCCAGTTCGCTCGAGCGAACGTTTCACAGAACATTGGTCGCGCAAGCGACCCACATATCTCTCTCTAGCGAAGACAGAGGCTCCCAGACCTAACCTCCATCGCTCGAGCGCACACATGTTCGCTCGAGCGGACACTTACAATTGCCATTTCGCATCAGACAGTAACTAGTTCGCTCGAGCGAACTGTCCATAACTCAAATTCTTGAATTCTGAACATTCACTCTTTTAGTCCCATTTCAACTCTAAGCCAATCCAAACCTGTAATAAAGACTTGGAACCTCCTATCCCCTTCATTAACCACATTCTAATACAATCACAACACTTCTATTCCCTCATTCCATCAATCCACAAAAATCTCCATTCTACAATAAAAAAGGGTTTGAGAACTGATGGAACGCGCTCCGAGGCGCCTGCTGGGGCGGCTACCGGGGTCGGCGGAACGTGGGAGTCCGTCGGGTCCGGCCCTTTCGCGCCCTGGCGGGCCCTGAAGCGTGCATCAACATTTCTTTTGTGTGGGTGTGCCAGATTTTCTATTTTACTTGGAATTGCAAGTGGTAATCCGGAGATCAACCTTCGCAAGTAAAAAGGAAATCAACTTCTTTCAAGTTTTCCATTGCACAAATATTTAAGAAAAGAGACATTTTCTTGGTTTGCCGTGAAAGGCGATTTTGTTTGGCATTTATAGCCGATTTTGGCGTTTATAGCCGATTTACAATTCTCATCAATAATGAAAGACAAGAGTTGTGATTTTTGTCTCTTTTAGAAAAATACAAACTACAATGAAAAGCAAGAAAAGGAAGATCTAACTTTTCAGGAGATTGTGGGGGACTCGTTCAGATTGACGGTCGCAAGCCATGTATGGGCTTCGCCATCATCCATGCAGATGAGAACAGAAGATGCTCTTGATTCGCTTGGCTTGACTATAACCTCAGGTTTTTAAAGGACAAAGACCAAGAGAAGGTCCTATGTCCAATAAAAAGCTAAGTAGACGGGCTGAAAAGCCACGTCTAAGCCATTGGAGGCAGCAGGAGAAGGCAAGGACCTTGGGGGGGGGGTGCCCCCCAAGGGACTTTTGTCACCTTGTAGTGGTGGCCGGTGCAGAACTTCAGCAGAGTTTTTCTCTCTTTTTCTTTCTCTCAGATCTCTTTCTGATCTTTTTTCTGATCCTCTGATTTTCTCCTCTTTTTTCTGATCTTTTTCCGATCTCCATTTCAATGGAATGCTCTCCTATTTATAGGCCTTTGGTAGCCATTTAGGAGGGTTTATGAGCCTTAATGGCTTTAATGGGAGGAGTTACAAGATTTATTTCTTGATTTTGTAACTCCTTTTTCCTTGAATCTGATTGGCCGATGGAGATTAAGGGCTTTTAATCACCTTAATTACCATAATGGGAGGAGTTTCATGGTTTAAATGCCATGAATCAATTGACTTGTAACTCCCAAATGCTTGCTTCTGATTGGGCCGTCCAAAGAAATGAATTAATGACTGCAATAAAGCTAGTCAATTAACCACATTAATTGGTCGCCGAGCAGTCGAAGAGTCGCGGGCCATGCCGTGTCTTCTGGAATTCTTCTGGCGATGATCATCGATGGATCTACATGCTGATCGACATCGGATGAACATGTAACTTCAGACATTGATAGCTAAGAGTGGGCCGGTGACATCTGTCTTGTCGATTTCACGATCGGTCGGACAGAAAGTGCACTTTCTTGGTCGACCGGTTGGCGATCTTGGAGCGATCAATGATGATTTTATGCTTTTGACGGCGGATCCGAGATGTCGTCGGATATGAGTCAATTTAGAGCACTAAAAATCACATTTTCAGGAAACCACAGGGGCCAAAGTGCGCGAAACGCGAAAAAAGACGGAAAAAACGGGTCACCGGCGGAAAATCCGGTGACCCGGACCTCCATGGTCGCCGGCGACCATGGGCCATGGTCGCCGGCGACCATGGACCGGCGACCATGGGCCATGGTCGCAGGGGCCTGCGACCATGGGCCATGGTCGCAGGGGCCTGCGACCCTGGGGGATTTTTCCCCTTCGGAGCCCGTTTTGCGGTCGTTTTGAGGTCTTTTTCGTCGCCGTTTTCTTCTGTATTTTTCTTGACATTTCTTCTCATTTATTGGCTTGATTTCCCTGTAGAAAACTTGATGAGAATCCTTGCATTTTTAGAGTGCAAAGTTTCTAATTTTCCGGGAAAGCCGAAGACTTTGTCGCGTAGAGCTGCTGATTTTCCGCCAGAAGTCGAAACTTGGTCAAACGATGTCGGAATGACCTGAAATTTGAGGTGAAGCCTCCTGAGCAATAAATAAGACCAACCATAGGCTTTTGTTTGAGTTTTGAAGCCGTTTGGGGTCCCGTCGATGCTTCACTTGATTTTGCTGCGGGGAAAATGCCGAGCTTTGATGTGCGGTCAAACGATGTCCGATTGACCTGAAATTTGACGGGGAGCCTATTGGAGTCATTTTGAGACGTTCCATGGGCTCCGTTTTGGATGTCATGGTCCCGGGTTGCTCCGCCGCCGGTAGGCTTGATTTTCTCTCGGAGCATCGAAACCTGGTCAAACGTTTTCGGAATGACCTGAAATTTGACGTGCAGCCTTTTGGAAGCATGTTGAAGCCACTCATGCACTTGGTTTGATGAGCGAAGGCTCCGGTGGTTTCCGCCGCCGGGAGGCTTGATTTTGCTGCTCGAGCATTGATGGAGGGTCAAACGTTGTCGGTTTGACTTGAAATTTGGAATGGAGCCTTTTTGGGACATGCTGGAGTCATCCGTAGGCTCTGATCGAAGTTTTGACGTCTCCGATGATGTCGCCGCCGGGAGCGCCATTTTAGCTGTCGGAGAAGTGAAGTTAGGCCAAATGTTGTCGAAATGGCCCGAAACTTCATGTGTACTCTTCTCTTGGCTATCTTGAAGGATCTTGCAGTTTTTGTTTGATTCTGACAAGATTTGATTTTTTGGAGAAATTGCATTGCCTATTTATGGCAGGTTGCGACTTCATGCAGCTTTCTTGATGTTGAAGAAGCAAAGTGACATTTTTGGTGTCAACAAGAACCCAACTCTTACAATTCAAGAAAAACTTGTAAACTAGCATTTAAATCATAGAGGTGTATTTATACTTGCCTCTTAAAACCAACTAGCAAGAAACCCTCTCTTTAGCTTGAACTTGAGATGAGAAATCCCCAATTTCAAACCCTAATTCCATAAAAACATGAAAAGCGCAATCCTATGAGCTATTTGTGCTAGAAACCATATCTAATCACTCATTATAACTTGAAAGTCCTTTCAAAGCTCTAAGTACTTACTTGCAGTGTGAGTAGGGAACTCTTGAGCTTTTCTTTCAAGTTTCAACACTCCAAGGAAAGAAGACAAGTTGAGGAAGATAATGGGGAAGAAGAAACCTTTTCAAAAATCCACTTGAATCTCTCTAAAAATCCACTCTTGATGAAGGAGAAGGAAGAAGAAATGAAGAAAGGAGGTGCCTAGGGTTTCTATTGCAATGGATTTGAGTTGTATGAACTCAAGGGGTTCATTTCAATGCCTTATAAGGGATATTTTGCATTTAAGTCCCCATTATCAAGACTATTCACATTTCGAGTCAAATGAAGGGCCATTTAACCAAATCCTCGTCAAACGACTTTGAACCTTCTATGAAAGTTAACGTACTCGTCGAGATACACGTGTTGGTATCAAGAGTTTCCGTATTCGACAAAATACGTATAAATCCGTATCTACGAAAAAGTCATTGTTCTCTAAGTTTAGGCTTAAAACTCATTCAATTCACTCAATCTCTTTCATTAACATTTCTTTAAGTTCATTTGAGACTAATCTCATTGAGTTTAGTCATTAATCATCATTAGTCTAATTAAACGTGATTAACTAGCATTGATTACAATTAATTAGAGTTAATCTTAATTGACTCGGAACAGGGCCTTACATTGGAGCTCCTTGTCAACAATTTAATTCCTTTTTAGATACCCATTAGTTTTCACTTAAAAATCAACCATATCCATCCAACGCCCAACCTGCAAGTCAACACCATCAGGCATTCCACCTGCAAATCAACCCAACTCATCCACAGTTCATCTATTTTTTCATTACATGCATCCCACCGATAGAACTCATCATGGACAAAACCTGCAGATTCACCCAACCCATTACGCACCCACCTATTCCGGCCCCTCATCACAAAGCTGTGCAAAGAGAGGGGCTGGGCAAGGATCTGGCCTTGGCAAACGGGGAAACAAAGAGGGAGGGAGGGATATCATTTGGTAAGGAAAAGAGAGAGAAATTGAACGGAGATTTGCTGAGTGAGGGAGAGGAGAAGCATAAACTTCGAGCATTTGTTGCATGATGGTTTCGGTAAAGAGGGATGAAGAAACTTTTTAGAGATGGATTTGTGCCAGCAAGCCTGTTCCGTTAAAAAAAAAAAAAAAAAAAAAGAAATTTAATCGTTTTCAACTTCTTTATCCCGTGGGTCACATTTTTTGAAATTGGTCCAGTGAAAACATCCGTAGAGAGTGGCGATATCAGTTTCCAAACATATTCCGAATGGTTTTATCCCATGGGAACTAGAGAACGCCCCGTTGGCACAATGCCAAACGGGGCCTAAGTGAAGATGGGAGATGGGTGGGCATCACTTGCCAAGATAGAAATGGAGTGCAAGGAAATCCATTTTTTTATAACCTTGGAGTTTACTCACTTGGATGCTTATGAAGGACCCGGGCCTAATTTTCAGCGGGTTAGTTAAACAGGCCAGGCCTGGGCAACGTATTCGTAAAGGCCCAGCCAGACAAGCCCAAGACTTGAGCAAATTTTTGTCCATGTGACCTTACATGTCCCATGAGGCCATGACATGCTCCATCACCAACTTGAAAAGATGTGAAACAGTTCAACACCTCCTAAGTCTAAAAAAAAAAAAAAAAAAGCCACAGAGGATACCTGTAACAAGTCGCAATATCAAACTCCCACATCACCTTATTTTTCCACTACTCCCGTAGGCTCCAATTTCTAATCCGAGCCATTCAAAATTTGCGCTGACCCATTAAAACCCCAACATGTTTAGTTTCCTTTCTTAAACATCAATATATTTTAAAATGCAGAAAGATTTTACATATGTAATCCAAACCATTCAAAGTTTGTTTATATATATATAAAAAAAAAAAAAAAAAAAAGTGCTTCCAAACCAACATGGTATATTGGTATAGCATTTCATGAGTAAATTTTACTTGTAAATCCCATTTTCATGTCCCATGCCTAGAGAACAAATGTCCCCTTGCTTTTTTATTTGTTTCGTTACATGCTGCACTACCATTCATTCAGTTTTTACACTGATGTTTTCCTTGGAAAGTTCCTAGTAGAATAAACCAGGAGAGGATCTTTCGTCAACCATACTCCTATCCTAGTCTATCTAAAAACACTTCCACATCCGACCGCTTATGCTTACAGTAGAGAAGGCCCATTCCTAGAGATTACTCCCAACTTAGAAAACCATATAGCTGCATCCATCTAAGTGTAGCATAAAGTGCGTAAACAAGCTTAGAACTGCTGCAGTATAAGCACTATGGTCCAGGGATAGATACATCAATCTCTAATCTAATTGGTGAAACCAGCCAACATCTCTTATAGGTCACCTTCAATGGCATGGAGATAATGGTTCACATGTATTGGTGTGGTTAGTCTGGACTGGTCTGGACCCAACCTACCAACCTCCAATAGATAGAAAGCAAGCTTTGGCTTTACTGAAACAATTCCTAGCTTGGACCTAGATATCTCAGTGCAGAAGAAATACCTAACCAATCCAAATTCTATAATCTCAGATCTCACTCCGATTCTTCTCTAGTTTAGCTCATTGTGTACACTGGCCTTCTTAATATCTGTCGGTGGTTTTCTCAAGGAGTTGTGAAAGAAGATTGTTGAGAGTACATTAAGGAAAGGGCAAGATATTACAATAGAAAGCCTTCTAAGATACAAGGAAAAAAAAAAAAAACATTCTCAGCCCAAGAATTGTTTCTATTCCTTACTTCCTATAAATACAATCAATAATGTCAAATATGGGAAAAAGGGACCTCATCCCAGATACCGAAGCAATACACCATCATTTCCAAGTACAAAACCTTTGTTATCATTGATGAACCTGCAAAGGAAATGATTTAACTATCAAGACTTCATACATGTGGATGTAATTATTCTATATATTTAGAACTGATAGGAACAGGAAGATCACTACACAGTAACATTATCTGCCTTGATTTAGTAAGGTTGATGTCTTCATTTCTATGCTTCTGAATTCTACTCTTCATAGTCATTGGTCTTCATGGGGAGAGAGAATCCAGAAACTGTGCTTGGTGCAATTTCATATCTCTAAAGTGGAAACAGGCCCAACAGTTTTACAGTAAAAGCGCTATGTGAACAGAATAAACTGTAAGAAGCAGATGTCTGGGTTTACTCTTGGCCGCCCTCTACCAAGAATTAGGCCCATCAGAGATCGTTAGCCATCACAATGAGCTGGTTGCTGCTTCTTTCTTTTCCAATTATAGTGGTCTGTTTCATTGCATTAGATCACATGACGAGGTGATTTTTAGCAGATGAAGACAAACCCAACAGTTTCCCCTGGACCAACCCCACTACCGTGTGCATAAAGCATAGTTACCTAGTTCGTTCAAGAGGCCTTCGAACTGCGAATAGTCCATTTCGAATAATTCACAGTTCAATTCGCAAACTAATAGCAAACTAATTTCACGTAGTTCTCTAGTGAATCATATAATTATATTGCGGTGCTTACCTAAAAACACAAACCATTCAGAAGCATTGTACCCTAATGTAGTAATGCTAATCCATACCTAACTCCAATCAAAGTTGGCCCCACATGAAGATTGATCAACAGTAAAACATGGAAGTTTACTTTGGTTTTTATCGTAACTATATTTTACGTGTAGTCAATCTAATTGTGACCCAAACTATAATTGAAGTAGACTTTTGCCTATACAATAAATGAATATCACAGTTACTTTCAGTGATTTGGATTTTAGACAAGCACCTTGAGTAATTGACTTACAAAATGGGTACACATGAATTAGTTCATCGAATTTGTCAAACTCGAACTTCAAATTAGCCGAATTGAGAAGCGAATCAGATGAACCTACTCCATCAAATTTTTATGATCAAGCTAAGTCTCGAATTGTGAATTGCGAACTCGAATGCGAATTAAGCAAACTACAAATTAGGTAACTATGGCATAAAGACCTCACCTGCAGTGGTGGATCTAGGAAATCATCCTTGCCGGGTCACTGAGTTAAAAAAAAACTTTTTTTCGCCTGCGCGGGTTTTTTTTTTTCGGGGCGGGGCGTGGGTGGGAATCCTAAAGGGTGTTTTTAAAAAATTGGCTTGCCCACCCTTGATTCCAGTCCCTGCCCAGATGCAAGCCATAATGACTAATTGATTATGAATCGGCTACTTCAGGCGTTCATGAATATTAGTATGGCAGATTTCAGTGACATTTCAACTGACTGTTAAATAAATGAACAGTTCATCAATCATCCACATCCCACCATCACACACAGAGGTCACATGGGTTGGGTTATCCAATTGGCGAGACATTTGAAGCATGACTCATTCATGATGGTCCCGCCATATTAATAGTTTGGATCAACGTTGGAGCACACTTGTAAGGCCACTAGCCATATCAAAAACTATTAGGGTTCGTTTGTTTATTGGAGTTGAATTCCTAGGAATTCTAAGAAATTTATTCCTAGAAATGGCTAAAATTAAAGAAACAAAGGTGAAGGCTTATAGATGGCCATCAAATAATCTCCCCTTTAATAGAATATGAATTAAGGGGAGTTGGAAAATGAATGCCCAACCATCACCCTAGTAAATCGAATCCTAGGAAAGTTCGGGTCCCATCTACATCTCCACCTTATATCTTCACCCTTCACCTTTTTAATTAATCCTTTGGTGCAGCCCATTTTACCATGATACCTAGGAATTCGATTCCATGCAAACAAAGAGGCCATTGCCTAACCAAAAATTGCATATTTTGTGCCTGTCAAGTTCAATGGAAACACTATGACAAAATAGGCACGATTTTTCACAAAAATAAATAAATAAATAAATAAAAGATGAATTGAAGAAAGCATTACTTAAGCAAATACTATTCGAGAGATAATTGTCTTTAATAATGAAAGAGTGAAAGCTCAAGAGCAGGTGAAAAGAGAGTAAGAGACTCACTTTACCTCCTCTTTTCAGTCAAGTTTAGCGGTAGAAAGTGATTCTCTTAATGCTATCTCTTAGGTGTCATCTTTGACTATGTTTCCTTAGAAGTCTCAATTTTACGTGAATGACATTAGAGCTCAGCCATCTCCGATTCAAGTGGTCTTTCATCATGTGGGAAGGTCAGCCAATGGTTTTGTAGACTCGTTAGCCAAGTAAAGGGTGGATAGGTCTTCTAATTTGGTTGTTTTCACTTTGTAGTTTTGTTTTTGGTATAATGCTTTTATACCTTTGTGTCCCTCTTTCCCTTTCAAGGGGGGTCCTTTGTAATCTCTCTAATTCCTTTAATATATTTCATCGTTACCATTTCAAAAAAAAAGAAGAAGAGACTCACTTTACTGAATAGAGATTGGCAGCAATATTGTCTGCAGCTTTGTCACGGGTCCATGTCTTTCCACCATTTGTTGTTCTCAGTAAGATGCCACTACCCCCGGCTGCCCAAGCTTCCTCCTGGTGAAAACCATCACAGAATTCAAAATAGTAAATGATGGGAAGTTGTGAAACTGAAATACAGAGCAATTGTTGAAATTTTACGAATTAAAACGATGCACATGACCACCTTCTTGTTAATTTCTAACCCTATGCAACTAATGCAGCTATACGTTTCTTGGTTTTACTGCTTATAGCTTACGATGGAAATAAGTGCATAAATGGTCATTTCAGGAAGATAAGGTTCTACAAAGTTCAAAAGGGTAGATAGCCTTCCATAGTCTCAGGAAGTCCATAGTAGTGGACAGAAATTGTGCAAGAACTCTTATAAACCATCCATCGGCTTCATCAAGATAGGAATTTAATACCAGGTTATGTTGTCTACTCTGGAAAATCTCCAAGGAAAGACATTTCTATGTCTAATTAGAATTTCAAAGGGATGAAACATGGAACTAGTTTTCCTAAACAACAAGTATTTAAACAAACATGACAGGCTATGATGCCCAGATACACAAGGATGCCACAGGACACGACATGGATAAGGCAAGGACACAGGGTTTACACATAAAAAGTGAAGTATTAGATACTATACGATATCATAAATGACAGCTACAAGAATCCAGCTGCTTAGAGATTTATCCGACATTAGAATCCATGTCAAGATGTGACATATTGCTTGTTACAAAGAACCCGTGCAGCAGAGTAAGAAGATTTCACCTTTTTCATATATTGAAAAGCAACATGTGTAGGTATTTATGATTATCTTTATGCACAAGTGTCTAGGCAACCTACAATTATATAAAGAACTTATAACCACTATAAAGAAAGTACAACTCAAAATTTTAAAATTTAAAAAATATACCTTCGAACGATATCCAACATCAAGAATACCAAAACCCCGACTTTGAACGGGAACTTCT
This sequence comes from Umbellularia californica, assembly GCA_028538565.1. Classification (NCBI taxonomy): domain Eukaryota; kingdom Viridiplantae; phylum Streptophyta; class Magnoliopsida; order Laurales; family Lauraceae; genus Umbellularia; species Umbellularia californica. The sequence continues at coordinate 107,269,763 of JAPQWN010000001.1, forward strand.
TCAAAGTCTTCCGTGATCTGAAAAGTGTAATCACCACCTTTGCTTTAAAAGTGAAGTTCAAAAGAAAAACTATATCATCGTGATAGAATGCAATACATGTCACTGTAAATCAACTAAATGCCACAAAAAATTCCAACAACTAGATGGAAATTGGGAGAGGTTACAGTGCTAAATATATACTAGGAAAAGAAGAGTGGATGCAAATAAAATGAGAATAAAAAAAAGTTAGAGAAAGAAAAAAAAATACCATTAAAATTTTGAAGCGGTGCAATGTGGATAAAACAGAAAAAAAAAGACTAATGAACTAGATTTTTTTTTAAAGATTGCTCTGATATCAGATTTCTTTGGTTATTTGTTTAATGTGTTTTTGCTTTATTGTAAATGAATTTTTTTGTGACTGATAGGAAAACTATGAGGCCACAACAATGTAGCATCTTAAGGAAGTACAAGCATGAAAATCTTTGCAAGAAAATTCTTGGAAAATGAGTAACTTATCTTTCTAACTCATCGAGTGAGAAACGCAACTGGAGCCTCGAAAGTCAGATCCTCTTTTACAAGAAATGACATTGGACAGGTTTTTCTAGAACGTTGGTATCAATGTTTGGTCCTACTTGACCAGCATTTTTGGCAAGGTTTTGACATGTTCCCTCTAAGTCAGTTAAGAAAGCCCGCAACTAAATGGAGTGCATTGAGAGAGTCGAACTCCACTGCCTAAGGATGGGCTTTTTTTTTTTTCTTTTCACCTTTTTAATGTCCAGCTGGTAAATTGGTTTTTCTGATTCAATTAAGCCCTAAACGCACACTGGGGTGCATTAAGAGGGTTGCAATTCCTCTATGATATGTACCTTTCTCTTACTTCATTGACTGTCTGTCCATCAACTAGTGAATTGTCACTGAATTCTCATGAAGGTAAACCAATTAGATATCCATTTCCACAATGGAGATAGAGCTGTCATGAGAGGAACAGGAATCTGTAATTAAAAAAGTTCTGAACTGGTTAATAGGAAGGTTATGGTTGCTGGATAGATTTTCTTAGATTGGAACAACATTCGCTGTGTCAGTATAACTAAACTGCACTAAATCATAAACAGCTCCTATTGGAGTAGTACAAAGGAGCTGCTAGCCTGCTACAAAAATGTAGATTCCGGAGAAATACTGGAAGGTCATGATCCAATATACGATGTCCTGTACATTCATTGTATTGATGTTCTATTGAATATTCTTCCTCTCTGACTTGATAAAGTACCAATCAATATGACCTTTCAAGTTCCAGGATCTAAAAGTAATAGACGACTGGACTTTAAATCAGCTCAACTAGAAAATAAATGACTTGCACAAATTGTTAATCACTTTGGCATTTATGTAGTAAACAATGGTATTGACATAAGTTAGATCCAATTCATGAACCATGAGAAACAATGCAACTGAACTTCGCAGACAGTCTACGCGGAATATAAAAAGTGCAAATACCATTAAATGGCAATACAAAAACCTGTCCACACTAGAATGCAAAGGAACTCCTACTTCCACTTACCCCAGTGCCTTTGCTAAGGTATAGTCCTCCACCCCTCGCAAGAAGCCACAAACCACCATCAGCTCTCCATCCCATATTTTGAATTCTTCGTGCAACTGCTCTATTATGTGGTTGCCAATACGGCTGCAAACAATGATGAAGATCATGAAGATTTTAGACAGCTTAAAATTGCTTATTCCACACAAACAGATCAGAATGCTAATTTTTCAACAATTTAATAGAACAATCGCAAGAGAACAACAGACTCTCTCTCTCTCTCTCTCTCTCTCTCTCTCACACACACACACACACACACACACACACACATACATGAGACGTATATAATAGGAGGCCAAAGGAACCCAAAGGGCCCTTGCATGTTTGGCATGGGAAGCACCTGATTCACTTAATTGAATTAATCAGGCATGTGCCAAAAATAAGTCCATGTCATACATCCAAGTTGGCACAGTTACGAATTAGAAAGTTTCTGTTCTACAGTTTGTGTCAAATTGTGGGTCTCATCTACTAAGTTTTGTTCTAATTTAGCAAGTTAATCAATATGAAGCATGATTAAAGTCTATCTTAGAAGTGTAGTTTTGATATGAGAAAAGAGATTAAATATAATTCAAACTAGGGTACTAAGCAAATATAAAGTTGTGCATCTAAGCCAAATCACCCTATAAATATGTATATTCCCTTTTCAAAAAATATGGCATTAAGCAGTGATTTCTTCTCTCATGAATCATGGTTTGAATCCTTCTTCTTATTTTCCATGATGATTACTTCACTAGTGACTAGACCCTTATTGCTGAAGCCATAGGGTTCAGGTTTTGAAGGCTTCTTCCTCGATTTTCCCCCTAATCCTCTCTCCATTAATTGGTAAGATCATACAGCTTTCTCTTCTTTCAGATTCAATTGTCCATTTCTATCATCAAACTTCTTTCAATTGTATCTGGTTTTTCATTCAAATTAAAAAACGATACAAATCGTATATGGCATTAACTGTTTTCTCTTACAGCTGTCACAGATCCCCAATCTTTCATTGTATGATTTACTGTTCTCTCTGTGCTTTTTATAAGTGCATAAAAAGCCAACTCAACTCATCCAGACTCGGCCTATGATTTGAGAGCATCTAATGAAACAAATGTAACTGAGTCTACCAGAAACTCAGTTACTAAACGTGATACCCTCTCAAGTTACTCAGGCAAGTTGACTTTTATAATGATGCTTTAAGATGGCAGCTGGGTGTGATCAGGAAACAGGCAATCAGATCCATATAAAGGAGATGTGATTAGAGACAAATGATGAGATTTGTAAAATGGAGACCAAAGGGCCAGTTACAAGTGATCTGTGGCCAAAAGGTACGCTGTTCAGCAAATTCAAATAACAGGAACAACCTCTTGCTTGATTTGCACCACAGTTCTAGCATCATGTGGATGTGCATTCATTTCCAAAGATTTTCAGACATACTGAAAGCTGAACACATGGATTCAAGGATTAAAATCATCAAATCAAAGAAAGCATTGACCACATCTTTAGAGAAGGTTTGAAGCTTCCCAGGTGCAATCATGGTAAGTGCAATGCAGACATGGCCAGCCACCTTCACAACAGGTGTCGGGTGCAGCAACGGGCCTGAGGGACGATGGATTTGATGTAGCAGAGTGAATAAGAGGCTGTGTTGGTTGTCTGAATAGTTGCAATGGAAGAGGTTATGTTGTCGGGCCGGGTTGAGGAGTGGCTGGATTTAGAGTGGGTGGTGAAGAGCCACAGGAAAGGCTATCAAACTGCAAATAAGAATATGGAAAGGTAGGCCTCGCTGGACAGGAAATGGGAATTGCTGAAACCTGTTGGAAACCAGATGAATGAAGAAGAAGCACCACTGAAGGCCAGTCAACTGTTCTGGTGGCTGGGACTATGGGCTTGCAGGTGCACTGAAGATGAGCTGTAGGAGGAATGGGGACTGTTATCAGGGGATGCTGAGGTGGTTATGGCAGTGGTAATGGTGCACAGCTGTTGCATGCCAGAAAGACGGTGGTGAGGGGGTCTGGAAGAATTGAGCTATAGTCACAGCAAGTGGCATAGTCTCAGCATTAAATCCTGTGGTCAAGCAGTGGGGCAAAATGAGCAAGGACAGGCTATAGTGTTTCTCAAGGTGACCAATCAGACCAATGCCAACATGAGGGCTGCAGTAGTGAAGAATAGATGGGTGATAGGTGTCATATATGGTGAGATGACGCACAGGTGGATACTGGCTAGAAGATTTGTGATAGAAGAGAACACGGGTGCATGCAACATAATTACACATGGCCACAAAGTGCAGTTTGAGGTCCAGGAATGCATTGACAAGAATGAATTCAGGAATACTGATGATTTGGGCAGGCTTCAAGAACAGAGACAGCTTTATGGTAGAGCTGAAGCTTCAAAGCTGGGGCCGTTACAGTATGGATATTGGCTGGTGAGGATCTCCATGAACCAGTAGAGTTGAATGATACAGATCAAGAAGCTCTGACAGCACGTGGCATTTTAGGAAAAAAAATTAATAAAATTAAGTACCATCAATAAGAGAAAAATCCATGTATAGATTATAATGAAGATCAAACCAAGATTGTTCCTAATCATCTCTTGAATGCTTTTTCAAGTTTTGCTATGGATTCTTCACAAATCTACCCATATAAACATAACATAATTATCTCAACAGAATGTTCCATGAAAGCTTTAGTAAAATTTAAAAAGAAGAAAACATGCCCTTGGGCTGTCTGATTGTCTATCACGGCACAGTAACATGCACTGCTCAATGATTTAAACTTGGATATAGAGGATAAAGAGAAGTTCACCTGTCCAGGCTCCCAAGTTAAGTAAAAGTTTCCGCGGCTTGAGACAGCAACATAGCGGCCATCTGGAGAGCGGTTTACTGTATTGAAAGTTCCAGTATAGTAGCTCGCACCACTGATGCCACTAGAAACTGTTCTGCAAAGGCAATCAAGGAACATTAGTTAGAAGCCCAGAATATCTTCTGTACCAATCCAGGCTCAATTATCATCACTCAGCTTTGGTTATGCAGTCCGAAAAAAGTAACAGAATCTATATATCTCTCTCCAGATTTTCTAACACTGAAATAGGTAAAAGTTCCAGGTCTCTGGATCATCATCACAGCCTTATCCCATCTATACGGGTTTGCTTTCCAATCTTCCAGATATTAAACATGAATTATCCCTTGTGTGCTATCCCCAGAACATGAGAGGCCAGGAGGAATAACTTATAGGCCAGTGTAACTAAGTGTGGTAAGAGAACAAAGAATCTCCCCCCTACTGCAGAGATTATATCCATGAAAATGGAATATGAGAAAGAATATAAAAATATATATATATATATAAACAGAACTTAACCAAAAAAAAAAAAAAAAAACACCCAAACATACCACAAATCCCATTTAAGGAAAAAAAAAATTAGGACAGAAGACCAATGTCCAAAACATGGCACAATCTTTTATATATATATATATATATATATCAACTATTTAAGTATCTGAAAAAAAAAAAAAAAAAAAGTTAAGAGTCAATATCATCCTAAGAACTCAAACCCATCTTCCTTCTCTATAGCTTTCCCAGGCAGGAAGCAACAATAACAATCATCTATCAGATCTTTGAACACTTCTTTGATCTGTTAGTATTATTAACACATTAGGTTCCACATAAAATTACCGGTTAAGAGTAGCTGAAACGGTCTCTTGAACAGCAGCCTTCCAGTTGTATCCTCTGTTTGAAGTAATATAAATTGCACCTTCATCAGTGACCATCTCTGCACTTTTCTCCCCAGATGCTTTTATATAAACCTGAAAAATAGTAGCAGAAGTGTGAGCTCCTCTTAGGGTGAAATTATGTGTGATCTTTTGCTATCATAAACAATGGTATCAATAGAAAGCAACAACATAGTGCAAATGGTTTGGATCAAAGCTTTTGTTCAGTAACCATCTCTGCAATGTTATTCCCAATTGTTTTTCTATAAACCTGCAAATTCTCTGTCTGAAATGAAATTGCAACACAAATAGGTTTGAATCTGCTGCATAAGAGATAGATACAAGTCTGTTCATATTTTTATATATTAGAGTTTAAGATCATATGCCAGTAAAACAATTCTGTTTCCAACATAACCATCCAAACTCAGTAGCCCAACATTCACATAAATTTCAACCAAGAATTTCAAATCTGATAAGGCTGGTGACATCAATTAGCACAACTGTCAAATTGTATTGAAGAATAATATTTTACCAATGGGTCAAAGGCCTATCCTGCGTCATATCCAATCTAACTGAGGTTGCCCAAGTGCTACTCTAAAAATTTATAATCATGTAAATGAAAAATAAAAAATAAAAAAACCCCACACAAATTGCAGTAGGATTAGCTTACCATATCGCCTGGAAGTTGAGAACTCAATGGGATCCTTTCCCAGCTTTCTCCTGCATCTGATGTGTACAACAGAATAGCCGGTTTCCCAACTATCCATCCTTCCTTTCCCTTAAAGCTGATGGAATTGAATCTGTAGTTGAAGTCTTCATCCTCAGCAGAAGGTATTGAACGTGGAAACCAGGTGTTTCCACCATCTTTTGTCTCCATGATGGTTTGCCGCGTCCCCAAAAGAAAACCTAAATCACCAAACATTTGCAGTAATAAGCGTCCTAACTCGCTAGAGAGAGAGAGCCTGCTAAGTTAGCATTACCAAAAGTCCTCATCTAAAACAATCAGAGTCTGCCATGTATAAATACTAATTTCATACATCTCTCTATTTTTTCTTTCTTCAAGCTCAGTTTAAGATCTTTAAAAGGCTAAGATTTCCGCTATATAACATTTACAGCATTGCACTAAAAAGATAACAAACCTATCAGTCACATGACAAAATCTCAATGAATAATCAATCAAACAAAACCATATTGAAGAAGAACTACACTAGGCAGTAGATTACTCTGTCATCTACAATGGATTTTCTACCAATTCAAGCCAGAATTGTTGAAAGAAGCAGTTCATTTTCATGAGTGGAATCTCGCGATGATAACATTTACATCATTATAACAAATACAACAACAATTCTCCTATGAACACGAATTCAGACGAATATAATCCACCAAATAAGATGAAATCCAACGTATCAGCAGAAAATCAGTGCAAGTTCATCAACAAGATTCTTAACTCAATTCATGAGGAAATTCGAACTAAAAGTGATCGTATCAACACATTTGAAGGAATCAAAAAAAGAGCTTTGAAGAATCGAAACCCTAGAGATTGGAAAAGGACCGTGACTCGTGTCGTCTGGCACAAAGGCGATGTCGAGAAGGACGACGCCCGGATTGATCGGAAGATAAACTCTCTCCCACTCGGAGAGACCTTCATCAGATTTCGCTGGTTGTTGGAATCCTATTAGAGATGCAAGAGAGATGGAAACCGCTGCGGTTTCGGCAACGAATTGCCTTCGACTAAATGAGGAGGAAGAAGAAGAAGAAGCAGCTTTGGGAACGAAGCGAGCTTGAGAGATGCGAAAATGGCGGTTGGTGGTTTTAATGGAAGAACCTAAGAAGGACTGGAGAAGGTGAGGGTTTGAATCTGTGAGTTGCAGAGTCGCCATTACAGCCACGTCCTTCTCTCTCTCTTATCCGCTGCCTTCGCGGGACTTTTGAAGTCTCTCTCGACTCTGGAATGCAGTGGAGTGGATAATAGAAGAGACGTGCAGAACCCATGTGCGTCTTGCACAAACTAAGACCGCATGCTTATTGCTGACGTGGCAAATGGCAACCCATCCATTGTTGAACTGCGTACTTCCAACGTTCTATCGATATAATGTAATGTAAGGAGCATACAGCGTACAGAGCATTCTTGTTTCCATGATCAGTCTCGTTAGATCAACAACCGACGGTTTGGGGACTCGATTTCACACATACTAGGTCCCATTTGGTTAGAAGACTCCGCTTGTGCACAGGAATTTTGAGAATTTTAAATGCAGCTCTCAAGTAAGATTCTAAATGCTCGTAAGTCTAAAAATGGTCTTTTCAAATGGTTTGGAATTCTAAACTTTTGCAATGAACAAAACATTGAAATGAGAGAAATAAAATGCCACGTCATGTCATAAATCCTGAATAAGTTAATTTATTTGTTAGAAATGCCTCCGCCCAAATAAGAACTCACACATCTCCCGCTTGTTTGGTATCTTCATTGATAAAGTAAAGTGAGCTGAACTGTGAAATTAAGAAAAGGGAGAAAGAGGAGTCGAATAAAAAAGTAATGACATTTTGTCATTTAGTGATATGAGAATATGGAATTTTAATTTTTTTTTAATTATTTTTTGTCATTTAGTGGTTTGGAAAAGGAACTTTTTTATTCTTTTTTGATAAAAAGTATACGTGTTCACCTCGCTTTACTGGTAAAGTGAATTTACAAAAGAGGTCGACTAACTGTTTATTAATTTAAAATTTATCATTTAGTTTCAATTTCTTTAATCCGACTACTAGTATTATTTATAGTTTTATGTAAACTAAACTAATAAACCTTTTGTATTATAGTAGGCCACTACGCTACACCTCAATGCCACGAATTAAATATCCAAAGAGAATTTTACTCTCATGAAAAACAAATAGCATAATGTGTACTTCCTTACTTTTCCCAATTGTTAAATTTAGAAAAATGAAGTATGCAAGTGAAGTGTACTGCCAACCAAACGATAGATAGATCAGTGCATCTCCCTTTGTCCTTTTCACATGGACAACTTCACAATTACCTTCCCATAAGGACAACATGACAAATCTAAGATTGGCATGAAACTCTTCCTTGCCTTGTTGATCCATCAACCTTCGCGATACATTTATTTGATTAAGTCATTTACTCATGAGATAGGGGTGTAAAAAAAAACTGGAAAATCATCCAACTGAACCGAACCGCCGTTAATAATCGTATCTCACGGTTCGGTTTACGGTTACAATTAATGAAATTCAAAAACCGCATGGTTCGGTTTGATTACGATTTTCTGTAATAATTCACGGTTATAAACCGAACCGAACCGTATTATACAGTTCGGTTAACCGTATGTGGTTAAACCGTACCGTTTGAAATATATATATATGCGGTTAACCCTAACGATCAATGAGATTTTTATTCAATTACTCTTTATATATGATTTTACCTTCAATCGCTCACATTTATCCCCTTATGTGAGGAAGGCATTCCACGGTTATTCACCGTAACCGAACCGTTTAATACGGTTAACCGCGGTTATGATTTTCAACAGTTTTTGTAGATAAAGTTTTAAAAAATAAAAAACCGTAGTTACGGTTCGATTAACGATTTTCCCAAATTGATCGGTTAACCGAACCGTCACACTCCTATCATGAGATATTCAACAATTAACTATCATTTTATTCACTATAAAGTAAACGTAAAATCAAAATCACCAAATTCAAGAGTTCAAAATTGAGTATTAAGATCATCCAATAAGAGTGATATTTAAACTTCCCCTAAAGCATACCAAGTAAGTTACATCCTAAATGGGCCCACATCTAATAATAATTTTTTTATGGGAAGATTTCCAACTTTTCGGGCTGAACTAATTCCTCCGCACTAGAGAAAAGTTGAGTAAACACTCGTATAATCTAATGTAATAGTGCAGTTTCAAACCGACAATCTTTGAGTAAATCTCCGTATGAATTGTGGACTTCCGCCGGCCCCTCTTGGTTAAAAGAATAGAAAAATTAGCCACTGAGATCTTACACGTGTCCTCCAGAAATCAACTGTGTCAAGACTCCTTAAAAAGCACCTCCTCGGCTTTGAGGAGGAAAGTACTTGAAGTAGAAAACAAGTAGAGAGCTGCGTACTCTCTCTCTCTCTCTCCTCTTTTTCCTCTCTCTCAATTGAAGCGAAATCCATTCCTGAATCGAGGTATCGGTCTTAAATCTTCCCCAATCTAGCGTTTCTATAAAAAAGTTCTCTCCAGATTCCCACTGTTTTTGATGGAAATATCGCTTTCCGCAATCGATCTTGATCATTCACGCAAATCTCCGTCGAATCCTCCTTTCGAAAATCCCAATCTGTGAAAAATCGAGTGAGAAATCTCGTCATTCATAGGTTTCTAGGGTTCCAGTTGGGGAAACGGATGTTTTTCCTTGTAAAGCGAAATCTAGGGTTTTGTTGAGAGAGAGTGTTGTCTGAGATGAGATCCCGGCTAGGAAGATGCAGAAGAGGAATGGGGATCTTCAGATCTTTTCGGACGATTCGCTAGTAGATGGAGTTGTTGTTGCAAGACGATCTGGTTCTTTGGCATCGAATCACATGACGATGGTTCCAGGCGTGAATTATATCGAGCATCAGGTCTCGAAGATGGATACCCTAGCCGGCCTCGCGATCAAGTACGGCGTCGAGGTAAGTTTCGAACTAAAAAATCGATTTCTTGTTGTATGTATGTATTTATTTGCTTTGTTATTAGATCCAAATCTCTGCAGCGCCTTCTTCTTCTTCTTTCATTCATGTTTAGGCCTATGTTTTCGGTTTCCTTTGGAATCTTATTGATACTTTTTATTAGAAGTCCTTATTGGCATCCCCTTGGTGCCTAAACCAGGGAATTTCTGATAGCAAAGTGTTACTATCCTAAATGGGTATAAGACTTAATTTGACGTATTCCATCAGTCCTTGCGCTTTTGGCGTATTGGTTAGGTACATAACATTGTCACGAAAAGGGCTACCTGGAGTGGGAGTAGAGTGAGAGCGGCTAAAAAAATTAGAGAAAACGGCTACCTACCTACGTAACATCAGAGTGAAAGCGGCCGCTGAGAGGGCTACCTGGAGAAGAGCGTGAGCCGTCCTAGGAGGGGAAAGGGCAACCTTCTGCTAGGACGTCGGCTGTAGAAGCGTGGTGCTATGTTACAGTCCTAAATGGTTATAGGACTTAATTTTGATGTGTTCCATCAGTCGTGGGGATTTTGGCCTATTGGTTAGGTACATAACGCAAAGTGTGTGCGATTTCCTGTTTGATTAGTAGATTTTATTAAAATTTTGCATGAGATATCACTTTTGGCATTTGTAATATCCAAATTCCATCTTCTTGAAAGCTGGGTTATACTAGAGAATTTGAAGTGCAAATTGATTTTTCTTGAAGCACTCATTTGTGCTACCCCTTTAATCACAGTTAAAGATTATTTGGCGACTTCAATCAGTGTGATATTGTGGGATGTTGTCTTTCTATATGGGTGGTTGCCTTACATGTTACAATATTGTTGGTTTTGAGTATGTATAGCGGATGTGTGCAAGTATGGTTGCTTACGAAATAATGGACTTTGGTGAATATCAATGTTGGTTGTGAAACTGCTCATTTTGAGCTCACTTGGGGCTTGACTTATTCATGAACAGGGTGGAGTTTATTAATGACCTACTTTATATCTGAAAAATAGAATTTTCTTTAATTTTGATTAGGAAACTTTTTTTTCTTCTAAAAAACTAACAACGAAATATTATTTCACCAAGAAAAATATATATATATATATATATAGAGAGAGAGAGAGAGAGAGAGAGAGAATTGCAACAGAATAGTTGGTATCAGAGGGCCATACCAATAACCGAAGCATGGATTTGAAAATTAATCTTATGGGGCATTTGGAAACTTTAAACTTCAGAACTTATTTTGAGTTTTAGAGCTCATTTACATTTTAGCGTGTTTGGCATTTTGGTAAGACTAATTAAAGTTCAAATTGAATTGGAAGCAAAGGCAAAGCCTCCTAACAAAAAAGTAGTTTTCAGTTATTTCTCTAAAAAGTGTTTTTTCCTCAATAGGAGTAAGAGGCTTAACAGGTTCACTTACATAAGTTTCGGACAAAAAATGCCTATTATAAAATGGGTTACCTCATCCTCTTTTCAAAGACAAAAACCCACTTGACAAAAACCCTTCTTGAAATCCCTCAAGCTCTTTCAAAAGAAATGCTCATGGTAAAATGGATACATTCCTTAAATACCCTTTCTTTCTTTCTTTTTTATTTTGTTCTTTCTCCATCATCTCTTTTTAAAAACCATCACTCAAGTCCCTCCAAGCCTGATGGAAAGTGAAGCTCTCCTTCTTATACACAGATCAACTACAGACTCCATCCTTTGGCGTGATTATACTTTTTTTTTCTCCAATTATCACCCAATTGTGATAATCCTTTCCTTTAGTTAAAGTTTTATTTATGAAAAGACAAAAATGCCCCTTTGATAATATCTTATTTACATGTTTACCGAACATACTGATGTGGAAAAAAGATCTTTTTATTTAGACTTTTAGCAAAAGATACTGTGATAGAACTTAACAATTAGAGCTATTTGTTCTAGAGCTAATCTAACTAGCTCTTTTTAGTATTATATACTATAGTTCCAAAGAGGCCCTTGGATGAATTTTTATTTTTATTTTTTTTATGCTTCTTAGAAACATTTATATGTTTCTTGTGTTTTTAAGGATTGGGATCATCACAATGCTATTTTATTGTATTACAAAGACAGTCAAGTACTCACTATGAGCTTGCTGAAACTTGTCTTTCTTTATTATTTATTTATTTTGTACACATGTATATCCAATTTGTAAAAACATTTACCTTCCATAATCGTCTTCTCCTTCTCAATACCTGCATTCTACCTTATAGGAGAACAGTCCAGTTCTGTACACCAGTTGAGTCTTCCACTGTTGGTGAACCTTATAACTGGCCTATCATGTCAGAGTGTAACTAAAAGAAGATTCTAAAGACTTGCTGTTGGTGTCCAAAGTCCACACCATATGACCTAGGGTTGTTGGCCATGCCAATCATAGTAGTGGGGAGAATATCTCAACAAGAGCTAGGGTTGTGCAAAATATCAACCCCATCAGATCAGCTTAACCCTCTTATTTATAGCCCTCGAGTTTAATAATTTTAAAAAGCCTTGCCCCCCAACCACCCCCCGCCCCCTTTTTTTTTGGGTTTCAGTGTTAAATTTCAGCTTGTGGTTTAATTCATGGGGTTAGTGTTTGTGGAGGAGGTAAGTTAATCTTAGGTGGGTCTAGTGGTCCCCAAAATAAGTAACACCACATGGTTCTTTTATGCAGCGGCTCTCTCTCTCTCTCTCTCTCTCTCTCTCTCTCTCTCACACACACACACACACCCCATCATCATCTTGTCTTCATCCCTATGATATGCTTGATTTTCCTTTCTTGGCTGTAATTGGTTTTCTGTGTGGTGCTTTAGGTTGCAGACATTAAGCGAATGAATGGCTTGGTGACAGATCTTCAGATGTATGCCCTCAAGTCACTACAGATACCTCTACCAGGAAGGCATCCACCATCTCCAATACTGTCAAATGGTTCAGCTGGTCCTGGGTACTGACATGCTCTTACATTTTCAATAGTTATGGAAATTTTCTTTTAGTGTTGAAATTATCTCACTTGATTATGGGAGATTCAGTCACCAAGTCTTTCTTTCTTTCCCCTTGTTTTTGCAACTGATGCACATGTATTCTTTAGTTCTGGTGGATGTCCTGATTATGCTTTTATTATTATTATTAGTTATTATTAATATTATTATTCATTTCTTATGTTATACCAAAGAGGCATTCTTCATGATTCAATGAGTTTGATGACTTTTGAGAAAGCGCAGTTGAGTGGAAATCAGACCTCTTCCAGCATCTGGCCCCCTTCCTTTTCAAAAATCTCACATTTCTAAAATCAATCATTCTGTCATTCTCTCTCTATTTTTCACTTCTGGTGGTTGTATTTGTATAATAGAAAACCACTTGACTGACCAGAGTTCTACATTTTATTTTGGGCATTGGTTTGATGATAAAATTTAATTAGTTACATTTCATTTTTCTATGGAAGATAATCCAAATAGGCTTGAAGCAATGAAAAAGTGGCCATTACAAGCTTACAGATTGAGATAACTCATTCTTGTTGGGACATGTGAATGAGCTAATATTTGATGACAGACTGAATTTCCCAATTCTTGTTAAGACATTGGAGTGAGCTAACTTTAGTGTGTGAATGAAAACTGCAAGTGTCAAGGTAGGGTTCTATGCATCATAAATACCATACTCATTGTTTTCTTTTTGTTTCTCCCAACTGATGAAGGCTTCATTTCCCACCCAATGCTTTGAATTTTGATTATTATGAAAACTTCCTAGAATTGTTGGTGACAGAGATACACTTCCATGCAAGTTTAACGGATTATTGTTATGAACTTTAAAAAATACACCAGTTAAAGTTATATGACTTTTGTACATGTTAACAAGGTGCTAATTGGCATTCCATGTTGTGTTATGTCAATTCCTTTTGAATTCCTGTTTACCTTGTTGGTGACAGAGACACTTCCATGCAAGTTTTATGAATTACAGTTACCTTGTTGGTCATGAAGTTCCAAAAAGATGCCAGTTCATATGTTAACAAGTTGCTAATTGGCATTCCATGCTGTGTCATTATATAACAACAGAAATAGAAGGCATAGGCACTATAGTCATCATTACTTGGTTTGAATTCCACTTTGGAAGCTTGAAGTACCCAAATGAATTTGACAGCAAATAACTTGTTTTTCGGTTCTGCCATTCTTTTTTGTGGGCTTTCATTGAACTTGCTAACAAAGTAGTGAGATTTGATATTATAAAGCTCTCACTTGTGTGTTGTGTAAGTATTCATCTGGACAAATGGGGATAATTTGTGATCAGGGTAATAGTTGTGATTTTAGCTTTGCCTTGACAAATTTAAAAGATGTCATATCTGCAACAGTCAGTTACAGTATATTCCAAACCAGGACACTTCATTCAAAGATTAAAGCAACTTGTAATCTGAGACAGACCTTTCTAGTAATGTTCTCATCTTATGATGCAATTATGTGGTATGTGCCCGTCTAGTCATAATGAATACATAATTTTAGTCTTTATATTTATTTTTAATGGGACATCAGGTTTAGAGATATATGATTGGCATTATTTTTTATTGTCAGGATTCTATCCCCACCACTTGTTGGCTCTAATGTTTTCTGATCATACTGAAGTTATGATTCTTACATCACTGTTATATGCATGCATATTAGTTCATGGCAATGCCGCCGCATGCTTGCCTATTCTTGATGCATGATTTCAGTCTTGATATTTATTATTAATGGGATTTCAGATTTAGAGATATAATATGATTGGCATTATCTTTGATTGTCAGGATTCAATCCCCAACACGTTGGCTCAAATGTTTTTCCGATCATACTGAGCTCATGATTCTTACATCATTGTTATATTCATGCATATTAGTTCATGACAATGCCGTATGGTTGCCCATTCTTGGTTACCTTGATTCAAACATGCAATTTCTATTTGACAAGTTCTGACTGTTGAGGAGTCATGATTGCTGACATGGTTGATCATTCTGGAATTAATTGCAGAGATCAAAGTACCGAACAGACCCCAACCCACCGCTCTGATGTTGACATATTAAATTCATTCCAGTCACTGAAGAAATCCACACCGCGCAGAGTTTCTCCAGCAATGAGCAGTTTGCATGGCTACTATGGCCTCACACCTTTGAATAAGAAAGGTGCAGCAGAAGGCACTGAGATGGCAGTCTACAAGACAAACAGAGCTCAAGACCTAGAAGACAAGAGGCCTTCAAAATCATCACCCCCTACAGGCTGGCCCCCAAGGTCTAGAAGCCTAGCAAATGGGTTTTCACTTGAAAATGGAGAACAAGTCAGCATGGTGGTTGCTGATTCTGGGGATAGTGACGTGGAGATATCAAATGAAAAGCCTGTTTGGAGGCATCATAAATTGGATCTCGGTCCAGCTTCACCAATGACTGAGTTATTGTTGAGGGAAGATAGCAGTGGTGGGTTCTCTGGAATAACGGGAAAAGGTCTAGCTCTGAGGCCCAAGTCAGCGAGCCGTTCCTCCCTGGTGGCAGATGCTGATTCGGGTCGCATTAATTCGGTCCCAATGGCAGAGTCTTTCCCAACAGGCAGTCTTTTTGGAGTTAGAAAATCAAGCAGTACATCAAATTTGCAGGACTCAGAAGATGGCAGGTCAACTTCCAAGTGGAATTTAAAACCGGACTTGCAAGGCCTATCAACTGCAGCCATTACTAGGCCCATCTTTGATGGCTTGCCCAAGCCAATTACTGGCCGAAGGAAAGCTGCTCTGGACTAGTATCCCTATGTCTATTTCATGAATTGATTCTTTTTTGGCATGCATATGCTACATATTTTCGACCAAAGCCTTTTCCCTCAAGCAAGGCGTACACAGTACATAGCCCTGTAAGGAGAAAGAAAGGGGACTATGAATAAGAAAGCTCCTGCTAGCAGGACGGACAGCAATAGCTTATATTCCCCAGCATTGCATTTTGTTAGATAGTAGTGGCATCTGGTAATTGCAATGGTGTGATTATTATTCCTTGTCTGTTGCATCCATCTTCTGCCTTAAGTTGAAGCTTTTTTAACTGTTTAGGTTTCTCAAGACATGAATTAGTACGATTTCATTTATTTGGATGGTGGTGTTACCAAATAACAGTACATTCAGTACAGGTAAATTAAATCAGATCATATTGTATTTCCCTTGGAAAGGGTTGCGCACATGCTTGTGTATGTTTTGTTTTCTTCCTAGCTGAAAGTTTTGTACCCTATAGAGAATAGGGTTTCTCCTTGTTCTGAATAGATATGTTTTTCCTTTCATTTTTCAGAAGGTTCCCCTTAATCTGATGAATATTTTATGGTCTTATAAATCGTTGTGTAAGAATCATGAGAAAAGTACAGGGTTTGCAGTGGAGTGCCATTTATCTCAGTATGCTCTTGGTCTTGCACCGTACAGAGCCATAATTAGGGGGGAATGTGGTCTTATAGTATGGTTGTTATTATCTGTTAAATTCCATTGGAGATGAAAGAGCTGCTTGTATTCTGAAATTCTGTACAATCATGCCTTTTATTACCGTTGGAAGTTGGGTTCCATTAAAAAAAAAAAGAAGAAAACAATCTGTTAAAAGTATGGCTTTTGTCCATCTGCAGTAACTCTTGACAATATTTTTACCTTGAAACAGAATCTAGAGAAGAGAGTAGAAGGCGAAACTGCCAGGAAAGGCTGGGGTGCTAGATTTGTTCGATGGTGGTGGGGGTGCTAATTTCTTTTGAATCCATGGAAACTTGGTGCATTTGCGGGTCGTGTTACAAGTCATATCTTAAGAATTTTACTTACCACATGTCAAGCAGGTAAAAAAAAAAAAAAAAGTTTAAAAAACTGCTGGTTTCTGAAGAAAGCACCTGGGTTGATCATCCACCTACCCCCATTGAACATTCCTCCAATGGGTTGTCCTAATCTACCTACAAATCATTCAGGGATCCGACGTATTGACAAACGATGTTCAAAAAAATTAGGGCTGATATTTTCAGTCAAGTCTGCCCTATACCGGAAAATATGAGAAAACGCTTGTAGTACGACAGCCCTAATCCCACAGCCAGTTGTGCCTACAGAATTAACCAAGATGCGAGTACAAGTTGGAAGTGCTTGTATCGCACAAAACCAACATCGAAGCAAAATGTTGATTTCCAACTTTTTAGCAGTTTTCAGCACTCAAACGCAATGGCAATACCTTATTTCTAAAGGACGACCTAAGAGAAAAACATCGACTAAATCAATCCTTTCCTAAGGAACGCTTTGACTAATGTTGTTACTCTTTTATCCAATACAGTTTCCTATGGCTATTTGGGCCAATAAACAACAAAAATGCCCTTATCAAATACCAAAACCCAACCTGACATTTCTTGAATTCCATGCCAAGTCCACAATTACACACATCAACTATGGTATAAAATTATTTACCAAAGAAAAAACCTATGGTATTAAAATATCACGATATTCACCTGAAAACATCATCACTGTCATCATTTTTAAATTATTGCCAAAATTTAATAAAAATCGGGAAAACTGCAAATAGAAAAAAAAAATGCTTTAGTACTTTAAATTATTGAATTGATACTGATTTTTAAAAACAAGTTTACTTTCAACTACATTTACACCAAAAAAAAATAGTCACTTTCTTAAAGCAACAGTTTCCCAGGAACCATTTGCGACAATGGTCCCACCTCAACACAAGAAGTTCTCTACTGCTTTTCAAAATATAGAATAAGTTTGTTAGGCCCTTAGACCTACTAAATACAGCGAGGCTCGTTATCTTACCAAACCCAACAAGGCTCAAAGGAATTCCTTTCTTAAAATTTAATCCCATTAAATGTTGCCAATTGTCTAATCTATGGTAGACTTTCAAAAAAAAAAAAAAAAAGGATATAATTTTTTGTTGTCAGTTTTATTACTTTAGACCGGATTGATAACATTCTAAGGACTTGTGTATTGGTAGAACCAATGGCTCACAAACTTTGACAATCCTATTTTAAAAAAATCATCTACAGAAAATTGTGTTGGGTTCAGGATCGAAAAAGGTACAAATGTCCAATGCAACGGTATCAGCAATAGTTGGCAATGATGAATCCAGATTCCTCTGAGGCCAAAGCCTATAATCGGTTAGTAGGACCTGCCTATTAGATCTACATAACAAAGTATCCTTAGCCTCTGTATTCTCGGCAAAACTTCACTTCAATCAGAATTAAACCCACCATATTAAAGTGGCCGCCTTAAGGTTTATGTGTTACCGTAGATGTTAAATATGTCTCATGATTACGTTACTCGGAAAATGTGTGGTAAGCAGTTCCGATTTACAAATGAGATCTCGTAGACATTCACAACAAACAATGAAATCAATAAAAGATTCTGATTAGCCAAGGACACCATGGTACACTGGTTAGCCATGGCTAACCATCCACAAGGGAGATTGGGTTCCAGCTCTGCCATGCTCCCCTGTGCCAGCCAGCGTGATGGCCAACAAAAAGAAAGGATTATGATGGAGTACAACTGGTTTGTAAAAGTTACAAAAGGTGTCAAAATCCTCACAACTAATACTTGTCTATGGTGAAACAGATCAGGGGAAGAAAAGAGTGGTGAAATGACAATTCATTTTTGGTATGTTTCCCCATTAGTGAAAATAAGGATTGGCAGTAACGTGGGTTGTTGCTCGTTTTACCCCAATACAAGAGGGAAGTTTAGACTTGAATGCCTAGTTCGCTATGATGAGATCAGCGTATAACTGCTCTGTAGCAGTTATAAAAGGTGTCAAAAATCCTCCCAGCTAATACTACTTGTCTAGTAAAACGGATTTAAAAAATGATAAAAAACAAAAGAAGTTTCTGGTGAAACTACAGTTCACTTTGACATGTTTTACTACTAGTTAAAAAAAAAAGGATTAGCAGTGATGTGGATTGTTGCTTGATTTTCACAATACATGAGAACATAGAGTGGAATGCCAAGTTTCTGTAGGATGATGTAAGAGAGGACAGCTGTGGTTTAGAGAGAGAGGTTATGATGAGACTAGAATATAACTAGAGCTTGCAGTAGTTACAAAAGATGTCAAAATCCTGCCGGCTAATAATACTGTGAAACAGAAAAAAGTTCGCTCAAATAACTCACTTAAATATGTTTTCATAGGGTATTTGAGAACAGTTTAGGTGATGGGAGTGTAGAGGCTTAAGAAATAAGAAATTGTTCGAGAGAAAAGATGATGTTGCAAAGTTCGGCTAGAAGAATAGGAAAGAAGACGGTAAAATTATGAAATACATAAGGCGGCAAAGAAAGAAGTTAAGAAAATGGTAATGATGCACAGTCCAAAGCAAATGATTACCTATATAAGAAGTATAGGAACTAAAAGAGAAGTTTTCAAGCTTGCATAAATGAAGGAAAGGAAAACTAGAGACTGAAACCATATCAGATGCATAAAGAACGACTGCTAAAAGGTTTTAATACAGGACGGTGATATTAAAGAAAGGTGGAGATAATTTTTAGCAAACTTTTAAATGAAGATCTATAAGAGGGTTTAGGAACAAGAGATGATACTTCGTTGGCAGGAGATATCTTCTACCGCAAAAATTAGGATAGCAAAAGTGAAGAATGCATTAACAAGAATGAAGATAAGAAAGGCTATGGTACAGATGGCATTCTGACGGAGACTTGGAAATACCGAGGAGAAATTGAATGAGTTTGGCTAATTAGGCTCTTTGATTAGATATTAAGGACAAAGAAGATGTCAAATAAGTGGCGAAAGAGTGTTGTGGTACCTTAATGCAAGAATAGAGAAAATATACTAAGTTGCTCAAATTATCTTACGATTCGACTTATCATAGTATGAAACTATTGGAGAGAGTAATGGAACAAAGACTTACACAAAAGACAGATATTTGAAAATAAATTCCGTTTCATGCCAGGGAGAGGTCAACTATGGAAGCTATCTTTGCAATTAGACAATTAAGGGGAAAAAACTGAGAGAAGAGGAAAAATCTTCATATAATCTTCATTGATATAGATAAAGCCAACAAGTGACCTAGAGATTTGGTTTTGTAGGTTTTAGATAAAAGAAGTGTCTCAAGAGGTTCTATTAACATCATTAAAAATATGGATTGAGAGAACGGTAATGAGTGTGAGAACCACCGTGGATAAATGGCTGAGTTTCCCGGCACCATAAGTTTACATTGGGCTTGTTTGGATTTCTGGTTAATTGAAGTAAAGTGAGGTGAAGCATCAAATTAAGAGAGAATAAAATATAAGGGGTTATGATGGTCTTTTGTTTTTAGTTGTTTGATAGGGAGTCTTTTTTATTTTTTGTGTAAAAAGAGGATATTTCTTTGTCATTTAGTGGAGAAAGGAGGTTGCTTTTTGACCTTTTTTTTTTTTTTTTTAAAAGGAGGGAATTTCGAATGTGTACTTTTGATATGACCCCTTGTCTTTTCTTGTCTGGATAATGGAGGCTTTAATTCACTTTAACTTTACTAATAAATTGCCAAACACGCCCGGGATCAGCTTTAAGCTCTGTTTGGTTTGCAATATGTATGGACAAGCTAATTGGTCATATTCAAGAGGATACTTTAGTATATGTTGTTTGTAGATGATATAGCATTGGTGGATGAATCAAGAAATTGTGTAAATGCAAAACTTAAGAGATGGAATGAATAAATTGCAACTTCAATGTGGATGTGCAAAGAGATGTAACTCATGTGAGAACTAAAGCTCAAGAGATACCACGAAATGATTCCTTTTTAGCTCTATAATTAGTAATGATGGAATGATGAGGACATCAAACATAGAATAAAGAGTTGAATGGTTGAAGTGGATATGTGCTTATGGAATGCTTTGTGTTCAGCGCATATCAACAAGATTGAACAGAAAAATTTACAAAACAACGATTAGAATAGTATTCAATAGAGTAAAAGGATGACCAAATTAGGAAACAACACATGCAAAAAATGTGTAGACGAGATGAAAATGCTGAAATAGATGTGTGGTAAGAGAAAGATAGAATCAGAAACAAGTGCACTCAAGAGCATTTTGGGGTAGCATCAATGGGTGATAAATTAAGAGACTCCTTTGAGATGGTTTGGACATGTCTAACAAAAGCCAATGACGATGCTAGTAAGCAAAAGTCTTTCCATGCAGGTGGATGACAACAGAAGGAAAAGGGGTAGGCCGAAGAGGAAATGGATTGAAGTAAACTATCCGGGGATTTGGGCCACACAATAGATTGGAATGGCGAAACATTATTCATTTAGTTGACCCCAACATAGTTGAGAAAAGGCTTTGTTGATGCTGATGTTAATGATGTGAATGATTTGGAGAGTGGAATGCCAAGATCTTGAATAAAAACTACGAAGAGCTAAGGTTAAGAGTCTTGAAAACCTTGAAAGCCAAGTCATCCTACCAAAAGTCACCCCTACCCCTTTCCAATTTTTCCTTTTCTTTTTTTGGTGAAACGAAAACTTAGTTTTATATGTTTCGCCAGTAGTGAAAACAGGATTAACAGTGCCATAGATTACAGATTGTTGCTCAATTTTCCAATACACAAAAATGGTTTAGAGAGTAGAAAGCAAAGTGCACGGGAGAGAGAGAGAGAGAGAGAGAGAGAGAGAGAGAGAGAGAGAGTCTTAGAAGCGAGGCATGACTTGATTAGTTACGTTTCCATGGCCAAGCCTAATAAAATTGAGATGCACATAGGTTGGATAAAAAGCCACTGCCACCCGTAGTGATGGGATGATACCTAATCATACGATAATTTGATAGCTGAAGAGTCCACTCTTAAGTTGATTAATACAGACAGAAGATCCTGAATTTGGCCATTATTGGCACTGCTACGAAGGGCATGGGTAGGAATGATGTAGTCTCAAACTGTGATCCTTCAATTCTGTTGTCTTCAACAATTGTAATGATGCCAAGTTCAGCCGAAAGAAACCTATACTTAACAGGAACTATAGTAGATCAGTCCTCAACAGATCCTTCATTTTAACATCAACCATCGGAACAATACCAAAACCAATCAGGAGTCTTACCAAAGCAAGAAAAGCCATCAAAAACATGATCAATGAAGTGGTACTAAAGGATTATTGCTGAGGCATCCAACCAAACTATTATCAATTCATCAATATGACCAAAAAGATATACATATATATATATATATATATTTCTAATGTCATCCAACCAGAAAAACTAAATATATGCCGAAAGCTGTCAATTTCATCAAAGCCTGAGGTTTTGATCACTGGAAACAGCACATGCTAAGATTGGATTATAATTGCGCAGTCTATATCAACTCATATTTTTTAAACAGTCCAGAACAACCCAGGAAGTGGAAATGGGAAGGTCAAGCCCATTTAGGGTTTTTGGGCTGAGGTACTAAGGAGAAAAAGATACCAAATCTTCTTTAAAACTAAACCAAATCAAATGAAAGCCGACCCAATATCTCAGGATTTTTCGAACACACTTCCAACAGTAAGGAAAACAGACAAAACACTTCCAGGAAGATTGTGCAACTAGATTTTTGGAAACTTAACTTCTCGGGATTTTTGGAGGGGGATGAGCATAACATACCTCAACTGGCTCCTTTGAATTGAATCAAATCATCAACAAATTCTATAACCAACAGCATTCAGATGCCGAAAGTTCTGACCCAGTTTGGCACTTGGCCCATCCATGTCAGCCTTGTGGTCAATCAACACAATGAGGTCTTTAGTCTAATATATAATATCTGGAAGACCCCTTCAATGCTCCAATACCTTGTAAGGTTGTAATCAACCTAAATAACACTTCCATACCATAAAAGAGAATTATTCAAAGATGACTTAAAAGAACTCCTAAGGTGTCACTATCAATGTACCCCTATATGTGTGAGAGTATTAAAATGTGTGAACCCCTTTTGAAATAGTTATAGTTAACTGATAATATATATATATATATATACACCAATTATAAATAAAAAATAAAAAATAATTTGGGAACAAGATTTGACCTTGCAATAGCAAACAACAACTTTAAAAAGAGAGAGGAGCATTTAATTACCTATAAGAGTGGAACTAAAATGACCGTTACGAGAGGAGCCAGATAGACTTTTTTTTAGTTAGAAAACATGACCGACTAGCATGTAAGAACTTTAAGGTATTCCACGAGAGTTTGTGCACACGATATAGGATAGTAGTTTTAGATATTTGCTTTAAAAATAAATAAGAAGTGTCCTAAAACAAGATGTGGGGATTTGAAAGGACAAAGCGCAACAATATTTAAGGATAAAGTGATAGAGGGGAGAGAATGGAATTTGTGGGGAGAAACTATGGTGATGTGAAATCAAATAGTTGAATGTATCAAGACAGTTGCAAAAGAGGTGCTTGGTGAGTCGAAAGGGAAAAGACACCGTCATAAAGAAACTTGGTGGTGGAATGTTAAGGTTCACAAAACTGTTTAAGAGAAAAGACGTTACAGAGTTTGGTAGAGAATTAAGAATATGAAAAGTTAAGAAATGCATAAGGCAAAGAAAGGAGTTAAAGAAAGTACTAAGTGATGCAAAGTTCAAAAACACATGATGACCTATATAATAAGTTGGAAACAAGAGAATGAAAGGAATATATTTTTAAGCTTGCAAAAATAAGGGAAAGGAAAAATATGGACTTGGATATTGTCAAATGTATGAAGAGCAACGACCAAAAGGACAACGACTATAAAGAAAGGTCAAGAGAATATTTTAACAAAATTTTAAACGAAGATTCTATAGGAGGCATAAGAAAGAGAGATGATACTTCATTCACGGGACATACTTTTTACTTGGAATTAGGGTAATAGAAGTGAAGAAAGCAATGACACAAATGAAGACAAAGCCATATGACATTCCAATACTGGCTTGGAAATGTTTAGAAGAAATTTAGTGAATTTGGTTAACTAGGCTCTTTAATAAGATATTAATAAATAATAATAAAGAAAATGCTGGATGAATGGAGAATTAATGTTATAGTACCTATATATAAGAACAAAGGAGATATACAACGTTGTACCAACTATCGTGAGATTAAATTTATAAATCACACTATGAAAACTATGGGAGAGAGTAATGAAACAAAAACTTAACACAAAAGACCAAGACACCTGAAAATCGATTTGGTTTTCGAGACGTACAAAAGGTTGAAACTATTGCGAGAACTGAATCTCAAGATATACCACAAATAGATTCATTTCGATACCTTAGCTTGATAATTAGTAGGATGGAGATTGAGGAAGATGTTGAACATATGATAAAGGCGTGAGAGTTGAAGTGGAGACTTGCTCTTCAAGTGCCTTGTGATCAGTGCATACCAGCAAGATTGAAAGGAAAATTTTATAGGACCATGATTAGACCGGCTATGACTTATGGAGCAAAATGTTGGCTAATCAAGAAGCAACACATGCACAAAATGAGTGTAGTAGAGGTAAAAGTGGATGTATAGTAAAACTAGGAAAGATGAAATCACGAATGAACGCTTTCAGGAACATTAAGGGATAGCATCAGCAGTGATAAAATAAGATGAATTTGTTTGAGATGGCTTGTACATGTCTAATGCAGGCTAGCATCAATGCCGGTGAAGAAAAGCTTTTCTATGCAGATTGATGGTCCACCAGGGGGAACTGATAAGCTAAAGAGGACATGGATCGAAATAATAACAATAGATAAGAAGACGTGCAACCTATCTGAGGATTTGGGAAAGGCTTTGAAGATGATGATTATGACAACAACGGACCATACTCATCATCCATGTACACCACTTGGGAAAGTATCCACACGTTTCAAACCCTCACCTTCTACAATACTTTTCTCATAAAGGTTCAAACACTTCTGTAACCATAAACTTAAGAGGTCATTATTCTGAGAGGTCATTTCAAACCCTTACCTTCTACAATACTTTTCTCATAAAGGTTCAAACACTTCTGTAACCATAAACTTAAGAGGTCATTATTCTGAGAGGTTTCGAATCAATCAGACAAGATAGATTTGATGTAGACTCTTGGAAAAAAGGTCAATGATTGTATCATGATAGATCTGGTTATCAAGGTGGTGAATAAAGATTAGCATGCAAAAGTTAATGTTGCATATAAACACGTTATAAGCAAAGGTAATTGGTTAAATGATAATCACATAAATGCCACAAAACAGGTCATATCCATCGCCCTTCTGATGCATGTAGCTGTTATCCATTCACACAAATGCATGTGGATGTAGTAGTTAGTTGCCGACAAAAGTGGTACCAGAACCATATCTCGGAAACAAAGAAAAATGGCAGTTGTCATTGATATCAACAATGAAATACAGTTGATATAATTATGTACTAGTCAAAGAAGGTAAAGGACCTTTTGACCGATTGTAGGAAAGAAACCACACTGCCCAGCAGAGCAAATTCTATACATTTCTTTCTTCAAAATTAACGATTGTTCATTTATGTTTTAGAGGGAAAGGGTCTTGATGGCATAGTCAATTTCCTTTTTCCTGTTGTCAGCAATGTTTGAATATAAAACAGCTATTATGACAATACAGTAACCAATAACAGACAAACTAAATATTCAAAAAAATAATAATAACAGACAAACTAAGTACTAAGCTAACAATGATATATTCTAAGAACAATTTGACTTTGGTTCTGAAATCACCAACTCCAAACAAGATAGATGCAAGAACGAAAGAGAGATGATTTGAATCAACTTCAACAATACTTAGAGGAAACTGTAAGTATTGCAAAGAGGGAAAAATTAACATCGAGAGTTAGATTGATTGTCACCAAGTAGATTGATTGTCACCAAGAACCTACAATTGGATTAAGGCTTCAGATAAACCATTTGATTCAGATCTACATCAGACTTTAGCAGATATTACAAAACCCTGCCTTCTTTGAACAATTGAAAGCAAGTTTATATAATGGATTACTGGTACACTCACTTCTATCTTGTTAATTTCATTTTACAAGTTCCCTACAATTTGCTCGAAAAGCTAAGATTTAAATGCACTCACAGAATGTCATCTTAAGAATGTGCAGTTTCTGCTTCGATAGAAGCATAAGTATTTAGGAATATGAAATTATAGTTTCAAGGCATATTAGGCTAGCCTAAAATCAGTACAAATGCACTTCACAGGCATATTACAGAAAGTGCAACAAACAATTAAAGTTTTCTTTTAAAAAAAAAAAAAGGGCTCCTTAAGTCAGTTGTTGGAAGGTTTGACACCAAAGAAGCCTTGTTTGTTTCCAGTTGTATCTCAGACACATGATTGACAAAAATCAATAATCTAAAAATATAAGCCAAGATTTAGAACATTGGAATTAGAACATCCAGCAAAAAGAAAAAATATGCTTAATGCTTCTATAAAAAATTTAACTTTTAACACAATAGTAGATTGGCAACTGTGAGAACTTCCTTAAGTGAAGTCCCACATTTCCCTGTCTACAGAATGGCTAGAATGTCTTCCAAAATTTACAGGCTGCATGTTTTTAGTAGGATACCCAGTACCACTACGCTAAAATTTACCTCTATATTTGCCACAGTTTTATTTCCAATAAGCCTTGCTCCTTTATCTTTCGCAATCTGACTTCCTACATATGGTTCCACTTCATAAATGCATCGTTGTTGTAGACAAACCTGCAACAATTCTACTTTAGTATGATATCTGACATCTTATTCTGCCAAATTACTCTTCTGAAATAACAAAAACTTATCATCACCAAGAAATCATAGTAACTAATAAACTATATTACCCTGATATATACTCTTACAGATTCGGAGAAAACAGGAGTGTGCCAAGAGTTCATAAAAGTGCAGGATATGCTAGTTGGTACTAGTGTTCTTCGGAAACAGTAGGAAATTGTGGTCATTATAGTTGTCATATGGAAAGGTAGGAACTAATGTGACATTCATGTCATTAAAAAATTAAAATAAGCCGAACTTCGAAGACAAAAAGATTGTCCAGAAAGAATTTTTTTTTTTTGAATGGTTACTTTCATTGAAAAAGAGTAAACAGTACAAGAGATAAGTACTGACAACAAAAGATTGAAAGCAGAAACCATGAGAAACAACACAAAAACAACAAACTAAGGCCCTGTGATAGAGAAAGCCAGCTCTTTCCAGTGATACACTATTTGTTGAAGGGAATATCCTCTAAAAGATGGGTTGACCCAAAGAGCGACAAGAAACTTTGATTTCTCCACCAAAATGCTTTCGTTAGAAGCTATCCCTTCAAAACATCTCGAATTCCTTTCCTTCCATATTGTTCAGATCACAGCCAAAAAAGATAACCTCCACATCACCTTTCCTCTGGAATCCCTGATAGGGGTCTTCCAGGCTTGAAAGAGCTCGAAAAGAGAATTAGGGAGGGCCCAACAACAATCAAACCATCCCACCACTGACATCCAGATATATTGAGCTGTTCTGCAATTCAGCATAAGGTGGTTCACAGATTCCTCATAACTCAAGCACAAAGGGTAGCCATTAAAAATAGTCATCCCTCTCCTTCTTAAGAGATCCATAGTAGGAATCCTATTCCTGAGAGCCAACTACCCGAAGACTAGCACCCTTGGGGGAGCCTTCCATTTCCAAATGGTGCTCAATGCACTCCTCTACCCCGAAATATTAAGAATTTTCTTGAAGAAGGAAGATACTGATAAAGATCCATTCTTTGAGGCTTCCCATACCCTAACATCTTCCCCTCTATGTTGAATCTTTACATCATTCATGAAATTAAGGAATGAAGTGAATTGGGATTCCTCATTTTCCTTTAGATTTCTTCTAAAAATCGGGTACCACACCACCCGGTCTCCACTTGTATTCAAATAAGAGATGACTATTGCTTCCTTATCTTGCACACACCTGAAAAGATCTAGAAATTGAGCTTTTAAAGACCTGTCTCCAATCCACTTATCTTTCCAAAAGAGAATCCTCTCCCCCGATCCAGCTTGATATCTAATGTTTTCCATGAAAAGCCTCCTAACCGAGAGGATTCCTTTCCATATTGCAGACGACTTCTTTGGAGCTTCCTGGACTTCCCACCCGTGTCTTGGAAGTTTATATTTCCATTCCAGAACCATTCTCCAAAGCCCTTCTGATCCATCACCTATCCTCCACAACCATTTGCCCAAAGGGCTTGGTTCATCTGCTTAAGAGGCTTGATACCTAGACCTCCTACTCCCTTGGGCTTACATAAGGAAGCCCAATCTACCAAGTGATACTTCTTCTGTTCACCAATTCCATTCCATAAAAATTCTCTCTGCAGCCTTTCTAATATCTTTATAATTTAAGTCGGGTACTTGAAGATAGAGAAGTAATAGACTGGCAGGTTGGATAGAACTGATTTGATTAGGGTGAACCTTCCTCCGATAGACAAGTAATTAGCTTTCCATGTCGACAACTTCCTCTCAACCCTTTCCACAACCGTGTTCCACATAGATGTCGTTACATGACCCAAGCACAACGGCATCCCTAAGTACAAAGCTGGCAGCTTCCCAACCTTACACCCCATTATTTCTAAGAGCTTAAGAAGCAACGATTGCTGCGTTCTTAACCCGATCACCTCGCTCTTAAAGAAGTTGACTTTGAAGCCTGAAACCGCTTCAAAACATAGGATAGTAGCTTTGACATTTTGAACTTGGTCTTCTTTAGCTCCACAAAATAAGAGTATCATCAGCAAACTGTAAATGGCTGATAGCAGGGGTGTTTTTAGCCACTTTGAATCCTTCAAATAAACCTGCACTGACCAGGCCCGGCCCTCAAGAGGAGCTGTAAGTGCGCTCGCCCCGGGCCCATTTTTCAAGGGGGCCCAAAAAAATTTTTTAAGTGTTATATTATATATAATTATAAATAGATATATTTGTTTAAAAAAAAAAAAAAAAGAGATGCATTGGTGTTAGGGATGCGTTTGTTTAATTATAAACAGATATGTATGGAAGATTGGAGGAACTCAGCATTTCTCTTCGACTCTTCCGCTCCTCAAGAAAATGTTTCCACTCCTCCAGGATAGTAACGTTAGATTTTTTGTTATAAATTTTTCTTCTTCCTCCTCTTCTTCTCATCTCATCTCATCTTATCTAAGCCTAGAGTTGTGAATCCCTAAATTAATTTTTCTGTTGGTAGATTGGGGAGATTCCAAAATCCAAAGTGTGGCTTTTTTCAGTGCAAAATTGGACGTTGTAGAAATAAATTGAAGGTAATTTTTCATGATTTGATATCAAATGAAAAGGAAAATATGATTTTTGTTTGTTTGTTTGTTTGTAGATCTGTGAATTCACACGAGTTAAACATTCTCTTTACAGAAATTTTTTTAAGCTCTATTTGACTACAAATTTGGAAATATTAAGTTTGTTGTTGTGGAGGGGGATTTCTCAAATTCCAGGTTATGTTGTTCTTTGTTTGTTCTTTTAAGTATTAAAATTGCATTGGTTTTACTTGTACTGTTTCTGTTTTCAAGTAGCAATGTTCCCTAAGAAACAACCATCTGAAAGTCAAAAAAGAAAAAGAAAAAAAGATAAAGAAGAATTAACTAAATCTCAAACTGGAGCTTTAGATAAATTTTTTCTTAATAAAACAAATAGTTCACTTGATAACTCAATTGAAGATTTAGTCAATGAATTTGAACAACAAAATCATGTTGAAGAATTTTTAGGAATTGATAATGATTTAGTCAATAAATCTGAACAACAAAATCATGTGGAAGAATTAATAGGAACTGAGAATGATTTGAATGAACATGTAGGTGACTTAGGTGAAGATGAACATGTTGAGAATGAAGATATTGATCATCTTTGTAATAATGAAGACATTGAACCTGAGGGTGTAGAGGTAAACACAACACTTGAACTTGTAGAGTTTGTAAAAGATATGGACTGTTTTCCAAATGTTTTGATTGCCTATAGAATACTATTGACTGTACCTGTGACTGTAGCATATGCAGAAAGAAGCTTTTCTAAATTAAAATTATTGAAATCTTACTTGAGGTCTACCATGTCACAACAAACGCTAAATGGGCTAGCAATCTCATCCATTGAAAAGATGTTAGAAAATCTTGAATTTGAAAGCATAATTGAGGATTTTGCTTCTCAAAATGCAAGAAGAAAATCATTTCAATAATACTTTTTTAGTTGTGATTTTGTTTTTCACCTTATCTTGTAGATGGTGATGCTGCTGTTTTGCTTTGACCATTCATGATGCAAATAGATTTCAAGCAGGTTGATGTTCTTTGCTTTGGCTATTGAGGATGCAAAGACATTTTTGTTTTGCTGGTTGCTGAAGATGCAAGGGGATTTCAAGTAGAATGCTGTTGTTTGCTTTGGTTATTGAGCATGCAAAGAAATTTTTATTTTGTCAGTTGTTTATTGCTATATGAAAAAGAACTATTGAATTGTTACAACTTATAAGTATTTGTCTTGTTTATACATTATAGCCTTTTATTTTGAATGTTTATAGATTGAAGTTTGGATTTATATGCTTTGAATGTTAAATTTTTAGTTAATTTTGACAGGTTAGATATTGGTTGAAAAATGAATGTGAGGCCATCACTGAGTGTTTATATAAGGCCATCACTGAGTGTTTATATATATATATATATATATAGGCCTAATTTTTACTCTTGCCCTGGGCCCTGAAAAATCTAGAACCGGCCCTGGCACTGACTGCCTTTGAAATCATTCTTCCCAACGTTTCTACCACTATTAGGAAGAGGAAAGGGCATAGAGGATACCCTTGCCTTAGCCCCCTTTGTGCCAGAAAGTAGCCCTTAGGAGAACCATACCCAATTAAATGCTGAGATACAACATACCCAATTAAATGCCTATTCAAATTGTACTCATTTATTTTTGCAGTATATATACAAGATTTAACATATTATACATCATAACATACAGAATATGTTATTATAAAATGAAAAGTATTATCAATTATGCTCTGTCCTTGTACATCAAACCCATATTTTATCCTCCAGATACCCATACTAGACATATCATAAAACGAGAGCAATACAGCTACTTCAGATAATTAAAAAATATGAGGAAAATTTCAACCAAATACATACACTTCTAAAAATAATTTGTTTGTAGCACTTCAGAACACCATCAGCAACAAGCCAGTGAAACAATCAAAGGTGCTCGCTATTGCAACCATGAGGTCGTGGGTCCAAGTCATGTTGCTAATATGTATATATATGTATATAGGGCGACTATACAAGTTGATGGCCCACCAAGGGGAAGGGATAGGCTGAAGAGGCCGTGGATGGAGGTAGTAAAAATAGATATGAAGAAGCGCAACTTATGTGAGGATTTGACATAAGATAGATCGGCATGGAGAAACAAAATTCATATAACTGATCAAACCACCCGCCCCCCGCGCCCCCCCCCCCCCCCCGTATTTATCATCAATTAGCCTCATCCCATCAACCTGGGGTTGGTTTAAAGAGCTTTGACATAATAAAAACTCCAAATTACTAGCTAGGCGAGACCTCAAGATGAAAAGTCCTGATCCAAGGCTATCAATGAGCCAAGCTCACCCATGGGAATTGTCATCTTAGGCTCTCAGCTAAGCGTGGTAGGATCAGCTGATGAAGTGGATTACCTCTGCTCTTTATTTTACTTGTACATAACATATTTTATTATTTAATATGTACCAATTGTAATAGTGTTTTTGGCAATCATACATGTTTTTCTTAAGAAAAACTTGGGTTTTATCTCTAAAAAGAAAACCCAAATGAATGCAGATCCTATGTTTAGAGTAAATTTCTTAACTATGCATCATCATCATCATCAAAACCTTGTCCCAACTATGTTGGGGTCGGCTATAACAACCCGAGCCCTTTGTCCGCTTTGGCTCATGGGATTCCAACCCAATCTTGCCGCACAATTTTAAAAGGCCTCATGTAAAGATAAGACAAAGTTTGACTTATAAGCCCAGGGTCAAGACTTGGATACTTCCGATGCGGGCTAGCAAAGACTCACCGTTTGAAGCCCGTGGTTGACACGCTGTGCCCAGTGATTAAGGGTGCCGCCCGGACCAAGTTCTCACATTTTCCCCCATCGAAAATAGAGTCGTCCTCGGCTCTGATACCAACTATCACAGCCCCACCTAACTCAGCATGAAATTGTCTGCTTTGGCTCACGTGCGTGCGCGGGGACTTCTCAAGAGGTCAGCCATCCTAGTATTGCTCCCGCCCAGCACATTTAACTACAGAGTTCTTACGATTTCCAAGGCCGCACGGTTTTAAAAAGCATCATGCGGAGTTAAGACAAAGTTTAACTTATAAGCCCAAGGTCAAGACTTGGATATTTCCGACGCTGGCTAGTGGAGACTCACCGTTTGAAGCCCGTGGTTGACACTAGGGTTGTAAACGGGTCGGTTCCGGTCCGGGTCCATGGTGGAGCCAGAACCGGAACCATTAAGGAGAATGTGGAACCGAATCCGGACCCGGAACCGGTTTCGAAACCTCTAGAACCAAAACCATATATGGGACGGGTCCAGATCTCTGTCTAGGTAAAGAATAATATTTTTTTTTAAAAAGGGTTTTAGGAGAACTTTTCGAAAATTGAGGTACTATGTCGGGTCTCAGTTCCAAACAAAGGTGGAACCAGACTCGGACCCATTTACTTATCAGGGCCTAAATAAGGACCCAAACCCGGTTTTTAACAGGTCGAAACCTCCGGGTAATAGGAGAATCGGGGACCCATTTACATCCCTAGTTGACACAATGACACGCTACGCCCCGTGGTTAAGGGTGGCACCTGGACCAAGTTCTCACATCAACGATTTGAATTTTGCTACTCCATTCCTATCTATTTGAAGCCAAATCTTAGGATAGGTTGCAATTCTTCATATCTATCCTTACCACTTCCATCCATGTACTCTTCGGCCCACCCCTTGGTGGGCCCATCAATCTATGCCTAACTTTTTAAATGAAAGTTTGGGTCGTTATATGTTTATCATCATCATCATCATCATTTGGGACAAGCTTAAACTCACCTTTGATTGAAAACTTCCATATTGGCCCTAAGCTCAATTTGTAAAGCTCAAAATTAGCATGAGCCAAGTTTAAGATTGACATTGACTGATTTGAGTACAGGAGGAGCACGGGCTGAGATCAGCTTGTCTTCTTGACAGCCCATATAGTTCCCAAGAGAGTAGCATGAAGATTGCTATCTGAGATTCATGTCACTCCCAAACAGAAGAAATAACATGAAAATGTCTTATACCAAAAAAAAAATGAAAATGTCCGTAAACAGTAGAATAAGAGTATAAAGGGAACATTTGAATGTCAATTACTAGAGCATATAGAACTAAATTCAGTACACAAAGAAGACAAAAAAAATACAGCACGGCAAAGACACTAATAAAGTATAATTTACATGTAAACTAGTAGAAAATCAAAGGAAAGAACACTGCACAATCTGGAAATCTTTGCTTTTCTGTGATTATATTGAAATACCATATGTGGTTATACTAGTAAGGACCCTAAAAGAAGGAATAACTCATAAATCGAAAAAGATAAAGTTAAAAGTCTGACAAAAAGGGAAGCAAACTTATATTTAGAAATAAATATCCAACTAATTCTTAGACCCACATAAAGGGAAGCAAAGCTCCAATTTAGAAACAAATACCCCACTACTAATTCTTAATCTCCACCACATAATTTAGGAAAAGCAGAATTTTTTTTCTTTTAAGATGGTATAGGATTAAGATATTTCTTCCTCCCCTTCTTCTTAATAGCTAGGTTAAGATATTATTTGTCTGGGCCTGCTAGCAAAGGCCTTGACTAACCTGAGGGGGAGCCAAGAAAGCCTAAAAAACTCTACAAGGGAATGACTTTGGAGCAAGGATGTGGAAGGGTCTAAACTCTGTCATTGTCCTCATCAAATGGCATGCAACTCCCCCTCTATGTTCTACAACATCTCAATTTCAAATTATTATGCCTTCTTGGGAAGGAAAAAAGAAGAACAAAAAAATGCTCAAAACCAATTCCAGCTCTCCAGTCCCACGTCACCCCCATCAACCCTCACAACCACCTTTATGCATGCTTCCTTTTGTGAACAATCTTGTGTATTCAAAGCAAGAGTACTCTACCTGACTGACACATGCACCAAAATATAATCGCATTCCCTTTTCAACATATCTCGGATTATTCAACTATAGATCTCACCCACCTGAGTTTTAGTCCCCCACCTTCATGATGTTCCTTGAAACCTTAAACCCCACTGTGAGATTCCCAACATTCCCAATAGAGATCACCCTGAAAGAGATTATCACCCTCCAAGAAAGGTAGATCAACTAACAAAGAAATCTTTGAACAATAAAGAATCTCACATTTATACCTTTCTAGAATCAGTCTAGAATCAGGTTCCAAATCTGCCACCACTTGAAGCCAAGATACTTGAAGGGCAAACTTACCAACAGCACCCAATATGCATGTCTATGAAAGTAACAAAATTTAACAGGTTTGATACTGACAAAGGAGCTATTCCTAAGGTAGGAAGCCCGACAAGGTCATGCCTCGAAGTTACAAAAATCCCCAATGACATCTAATTGATTTGTTGAGACACCACCAAAAACCGATGATATCATCCACAAAGCAGAGGTAAAGAACATGGTTCAAAATCACAGCCCAACAGGCTCTGAAAACCAATATGTCATGGCAATTGTCGCATTTAAAAGGGCTTTTGACCATACAGAACAACACCCCCCCCCCACCACACCCCCCCCCCCCCCCCCCCCCCAACTTCCTGTTCCCTTTTCTCTCCAACTCAGATTCACACCTATCAAGATCAAATTTCAAAATCTTCCCCAAAAAGTCCTACATAAAGTACGCCGAGCGAAATGACAAAAATGCTCATTTCTTGAGATGCCGCCTCCCTCCCTTTCTGAGATAGGAATGAGATTTGGAGTCATTTGATGTCTCTCAGTGCACTGAATCTGGGCCTTCATCATCATCTTTTCTTTTCTGATATGAACAGGTACCAAATCATGGTCCATACTGGATCTGGATCCACAACAAATTATCAATCAGGGTTGTAAAATACTCATCAAGATTTCTTGACGGGAATAATCAGAGGACTACTTAAAGCCAACTTAAAAGAAATATCACATCCATATATGAAAAGAAAGGGGCAGAGACCAGATGCAGGGGGTGCTAGAACTTATAATTAAAGAGGATTTAGTCAGCAGGCACATGGGTTCTTTGGTTTTATATTGATTACTTCTCTAACAGAATTGCAGCGGTTTAAAAATGATGAAAAAAGCGTTTGTGGGAGAAGGTGAAAAGTGGTTGAAAAAGGGCACAACCTCTGCAATATTGCAGAAAATGGACATTTTTGTTATTTCTCCCAGCATATACTTTATGCACGAGGACCTACTGGGGAGAATTTTGAAATTCAATGTCGGCAGGGGCAAATCCGAGTTTAAGTGGTCTTTACAGTCAAAAGCCCAATATAAAAAGAATGTATTGAAAAAGAAAGTATATATCTTTAACCATAATCATCATTATCAAAGCCTTGTCCCAACTATGTTGGGGTCTGCTACACAAATATTGTTTCTCCATTCCGTTCTATTTTGAGCCAAGCCCTCAGATAAAATTACTGACAATGCACCTACCATTGTACCACTGATCATGAACCCCCACTTGTGAAAAAAAACAAATGATAATGAATCCCCCACCCCAAAGAACCATAGCAAATGCAAAACCAAATCTATGTCACCAACCATCTGAAAAAACTGTAATTCCCTGAAAGTGACTAATAATGAGATACATTTCAAACCTTAACTTGCATATGCTGCCAATCTATATCATGAACGAACCACTTGCAACCCCCTCTTAAGACATAACAATTACAACCACATTGATAAAGAAGAGGGTGTACCCTCTAACCATTGACCGCTTTTATGTGCTTCCAATCACAATTCCAACCACATCGGTTTGACACTCATAATCAAGAAAAATACAATGATTGATTTGATCAGGTATTATTTCCAAAAAGAAACAAAAGGGAAAAGAAAAGGGAAGAAATAAAGAACATCATTTTTTACCTTTCTTCACCAATCTTCTCAACACTGTCATATTCTACTTTCTTCCAAAACCTCTAATAATCCACGTCATTATCTTGATCAGTAAACATTATTTTCCACCCATCAAATCCTTCCCCTTTGTTTCCTCCTTTTTTTTTCACTGTACTTTCATTTTCGAAACACCACACTTGTTTGAGCCTTTGTATACCTTTGTTTTAGTATTTGAGATGCAGTAATGATTGCCTCCTCCCTTCGACAGAGAAACCAGGTGCAGGCCATCCAGTCGATCTTTGTAGCTTCACCTAGGCCGACCTTGACATTCCTTGCTTGACACAAACCTGGATCTCCGCGAACGTTAAAGTAGACCAAATTTCCACGATGGATTTTGGATTAAGATTTTGGTTTAATTTGTATTGATCTCCAACAGGATTTTAGGAGAAGACAGCTTTCGATGGGATTAGAACTTTAGTAGGAAAGGGACATCCCATCCTTTCCTATAAATATATGTAGGGGAAGACAGCTTTCAATTATTGAATAAAGATTAGAGTGGTTTAACTTATGATGTGTGAATTTCTCTCTGGTTCGAGATTGGCCATTTGTTGAGTCCCCGTGGATTCAGCCAAGCCTCTTTGGAGCTTGGTCCATCTCAGAATCCTTTGTGGACTTGGCCAAAATCTTTGATGGAAATTTGGTCTATTTTCACGTTCACAGATATCTAGGTTTGGGCATGTCCAACGCCGGTCGGCCTATGATACCCGATACAACACTTGTATCGGTACATGATGCTGCACCAATTCTTCTAGGGAACAATTTTAACATATCCTCCTTACAAAGTCCTTTATTTCACATAGTTCTTTTAATATTTTTACTTCTCACCATAAAAAATACTAGAAAGGAATGAAAATAATGATAATTTCATTTATTCAAAAGTGATCTAAAGAAAAAATTAGGACACCTGTACCCATATCCGTGTCCTAGATTTTCAAAATTGAGGAATCATATCCCCAATCCGTGTATCAGTGTCCATATCCATATTCATATCCGGGCATCATAAAGACCGGCAATGGCGCCGGTAAGGAAAAGTTTGGCTATGCAGGTCGATAGCCTACCAAGGGGAAGGGGCAGACCGAAGAGGATGTGGATGGAGGTAGTAAAAAAATGGATATGAAGAAGTGCAACTTATCTGAGGATTTGACTTTGGATAAATCGGAATGGAGAAACTTAATTCATGATAGATAGATGGATGGATATGTACATATATATATAGAGAGAGAGAGAGAGATTGTGCTTTGACTCTTTTTCATCTTGCAACGTGTTGACCATCCTTCATTGTGTCATTTCAATACTCAATTTAGGTCTCTGCATAACCATCGAGTCCGCTACAACTTTTGTTCCACTACAACTTTTCTAATACACAAGGAGTGATCAAGTCCAAATCCGATATAACTCGGCCGATTCTTAATGCCATTCTCCATAGCTAATAACATCTACCGCATGGTCATCTAGCTAATAACATCTACCGCATGGCCATCTACAAGAGTCATGCTTCAGTTTTCAACCTGTTGCTAATAAATTGTAGAGCTCAAACCTTCATTGAAACCAACAGAGAAAAAATACCATTCAAACAAATAAATTGTACTATGTATTCTCATATGGTCGAACAAACACGTATCTAAAGAGCTTGACTTTCCCACATGGTAGAAATATGCTTCATACAAACTACAGTCTTTAACCACTTTTAATTCCTCTAAATATAAACAAAATATCCAAAAGACTCAATCTACTAACTGAACTTGGACTATTTATTTCCCTTCAAAACATATAGACAATTAAGACAATGCAACCATATGAGACTCAACAAGCATTTCGATTAAGTTCTCTTTCAAAAATCTCCAAACCCCCTAAAAAAGATGTTACTGTTTGTTTCCTGTACTGTTTCTGATATCCTCCCCTTTCCTTTTTATCCTCAAATCATTTTATTTATGGTCTGTCCAAGTGAGAGGCACAAACTTAAAAGAGAGAAACAGAAGTCGGGAGAATCTTATTTTTGTTTTAGCAGTTTAAAGCATTCTGTTCAGCCAGAAAACCTAAAGGCGTAGAGGATCTAGTCATTGGTTGGAGAAACAACCCTTGGGTGGGGGAAGCAAAGATTCCATGCAGAAAGATTGCTTGTGCAATGCTTTGCAAACCTAGAAAGAGAGGACTCAGTAAAATTCTCAAGGACATTCAACCAACTACGAATGCTGGGATGTGGGCCATGATGAAAAAGGACTTCAATGATCTCAGTTATTAAGAAACCATTTTCACTGGCAAATTTTTTGGAGCCAAATTATGTCCTGGTTGTTTCCTAGGGAAGTACCCGTCATGTATCTTTCATTTTTGTTGTCTCTTGCTTGTGTCTTAAAAGGCTAACTCATCCAATATCCTTAGTATCTTTCTTCGAATAATATTCTTAGCTACTTATCCCTAAAATGGAAAACTAAACCTTGAAATAAATTTCTAGATAGTATAATCAATGATACCAAAGGCAGGGAATGTTATAGCAATTTGATCACATTAATGACGTTACATTCTCATTATAGAAGAAGAATATGGGCTTACACTTGGCAGCAATAAGTCTGCGGGATGCAGTTGTCAGGGAAAAAAAATCTAATATACAGTCCTGCCAATAATCTCCAGAGATCTCAAAACCATCTCAGTTACACCCAACTATTTAGAAGTCAATAAGAGAAGAGCAAGACTTCCTTCTGAAGCAGTATAGGATGCAAGCCTCTTCAATTTGTCGTCATCCCACATGCCTGAAATAACAAGATAACAGAGAGTAACTCATCCAACATGTTCAGGCTACAAATATACTTCTGTATAAACATAACATGCAAATGTCCACTACTACTTCAATTCACTTGTGATTGGATTTAAGAAATGGAAAGGAGGTTTCCTGCTTAAAAGGGAAAAGTAACCTGAAGTGCATAATTAGTTCACCTCACAGTGATACTTATGATGGCCTCCAACAGTTAAGGGGGATGTCTGGTCTACATGGGAACATTTGGCCAACATTATGACCTGTAGGAACAAGAAACACCAAATCAATCATATAACACAATTGATTAGAAACATAACCTTTTAATTGTCAAAGCATTTTTTCCAAAAAAACCTAACAATATCATTTGCAAGTCAGTCACCTGGAATTGAAGCTCTAGGAGCTAGAGAACTATGTACAGGATGTTGAAAACTAACTGAATTAGTTAATGGTCTTTCCATGGGTTGCCGAAAGAATCCTGCCATGAAAATTTTAAAGTACCATTTAAATAAGTATCTCTCAAGTTTAAAGTTGCACTTTCCAAAAGGAATAGTATTAGTATCACAGATACATGCACACATCAATTTTGAGCAATAAGTAAAAGGATCTTATCGTGATTAAAGGTGGCAATTCCTATAACCCGACCCACCAACTCAGCACAACCCAACCCAATAATTCAATGTTCAGATTGACACGTTTTTATTTTTCAATTTGGGCTGACATTTCAAACCCAATTGGGAAATAGGTTGGGTTAGGTTGAGTCCATTCTTCCTCTATGTGACCTGCCTGAATCTAACCCACCCAACTCATCTAATACTATGACCTGCCAAACAAATCAGAACAACTCCGGTAAATAAGAGTTTGGGTTACCCCCAACTTCTGGGTTGGGTTTGGGTTGACAATTCCAACTTAATTATTAAATGGGTAGGGTTCAGGTTGAGACCATACACGTTGCCTATATTGCTCAACCAGACTTAACCTAACCCATTGCCACCCATAAATCATAATCATGATGGCAAAAGACTTTAGACAATTCAATAGGTAGATCTTGTGACAGTGCCATGCTGATTGAAAAGGGATCCATATATATGGGAGTTTAATCTGAAATGTGCATCCATATATATGGCAGTTAATCTGAAACGCACAATTAAATCAAGTAAATTTTAGGAAATGAAGAAGTGATAAGGCACCGCTAAAAAGAGACTTGAGAAATAATGGTTTTGATCTTTTTTTATTAAAGCTATTCGAATTAGTGAAAGTGTGAGTACATTTGACTATTATGCAAGAAAATACTACGAAATGCACAAACATGAAGGTGCAACGGGGGGAAAAGAGTGCCCACAGCCCTTAATCACAACCAGCTTAGACCCTATGTACAATGTCGCCAATAAGCATAAATGAAACTATTCTGTGAGAAATGGTTCAAAATATCTGCCAACACACTACATACAGATTGCAATGAACCATGAATCAGCCGCCCACAACATATGCACCATTTTGATTATAGTTCAGTATCCCCTAATACTGATGGCCATTATGACTGTCCTTGTTGGCCCAACAACAGCGAAATTGATTTCTTATTCCATTTTAGAGCCTTTTTTTATTTTACAGACATTGACATCTTCAAAAGAGGGGGAAAAGCGGCTCAACTTTCTCTCAAAGCACCAGATACAAAGGGACCGCTCACCGCTCTGCAAAGATTCCATATCATTTTTAAATAATGCCCTTGTACCAAAGGTGTGAAAAGTATCAATGACCTTGGCGGTTACAAAAATGTTTCCACCACATGCCATATTATAGGTTATATACATATACAGACGAAAAATATTAGGTTCTTTCTTCTCCTTTTTTCCTTATTGGGAAATATGACTCAAACCAAAACCTCCTTGCTCGGACAATGAGCACCTTCCAACTGTGCAGCAGCAGGCAAGCTCTTGTCAAAAAATTAGGAAGGATCAATTTGTAGCTTATAAGATCTTTACAAAATAAGAGGTGCCAAATGGATCGTTATAGCAACTCAGATACAGTGGTTTCGACTCTGGATATTACAGGTTTGATTATATGTTTTAAAATCATGTACCAAGAAGATGAAGTTCCTGAGTATAAAATGTTTAAGACGGACATGTGGAGAAACAAAAAGGGCAGAATTAACAAAGTGAGCAAAAGAAACAAAAAATCCACGGGTGTCACCAATTGAAAGAAAATCAAGGAATGTCCTTTGAGATGGCTTTAGGTCCCAAACAGTCCCACAAACAAAAATAACAAAATAAATAAATAAATGAGCCTGGGAACGAGGAGAATGAGAAACCAATAAAGATACAAAAGAGGCCACTACAAAAGATTGAAGAGTCGAGGAAAGATGGGAAACATGAAACAAATGAAGACTTGGAATGAAATAGCCAAAATAGAGATGTTGAATTGTGAAGTGACAGAAATTCCTATTGTCTCTCTCGAATGATGTTCAGAGGCCATCTCTTGATCCGTTGTTAAATTTTTTTGGGAGTTAAGCATTTTTTGGTTGCTAAGCTCCTCAGCTTTATTTGTTCCACCCTTTTTGGCTTCTCTGAGTTTCTTCAGTTGGCTCTCTCCTTTTGGGGACTAATGCCCCTGTATCTTTCCCCTTTTTTAAAATACCTAGACCTTTTAGCCAAAAAAAAAAAAAAGTGACAGAAATTCCAATAGAGTTACGTGGAAATATAGAATGCACAAAGCCAACACACAATAGATGGGCTAAGTATTTGATGAATTAAAGAAAGACTACAATTTTCTTTATCTGTATGAAAAATTCTGTATCAATTGGAAAAATAAATTGAAAGAGGCAAAAAAAGAGCACACCTTCCTGGACAAAAGGAGCCCCCGAACATGGTGGTGTCCTCCCTACACCCACCCAAACACCATGATGATTATCTGGGCTAAAATCACTAGAATGTGCCCGCAATTGTTCGTCGGAAACATATTGCCTCTGTCCTCCATTAGGAAGAGATGGTAAAGAGTAAGGATGGGTTGGCTGCTGTACATGGTGGTGAACAGTGGACTTTACACATGAGAAATTATAAGATGGTGATTGTGTAGGGTACGGTCTCTGGGGTAAAGGTGCACTACACGATTGAAACTGCTGTTCGGGGTAAGACGGTTGGGGTGGTAAATACATATTATTATGCCCAACTCCAAATGATCTTGAGGAACCAAAAGCAGACACATTTTGTGCATGGCACATCCCTGTTGTAACAAAGGAAGAAGGCTGCGGTGGAGCCGTATCATTTTTGAAGGCAGCAATAGCATGACCCTGAAGAAGAGCATTTACAACCATCTGGAGTTGGTTACCCTGTATATGATAAGGTCATAAAGTATGAAAACAAAATAAAGTAGTAGCCAAGAATCTTACACTCATAGTGCTACAATATTCCTGAGATGAGAGGGGATGATATACAAATGGTGGTGAAGTAGGTGGTGGTGGTGGAGGAGGATGTAGTGGTGGTGGTGGTGGTGGTGGAGCCAGATGAGATAGTGGAGGCAGTAATGATGATGAAGGCAGACCCGGAGGAGGCGGGGGAAGGGGAGGGGGAGGTGGTGGAGACAGTGGTGGAGGTGGCGGAGGTGGTGGAGGAGGAAATGGAGGTAAGGGAGGTGGTGAATCTGAAGGCAAAGGCGGAGAGCCCAATGGTAGAGGGGGTAATTCACTATGGTTGTTTGACATCAACTCCAAAATTCCTTCAGAACTCTGCTGCTGATTTTCAAATTCAAAAGAAACATTCACAGCCATCGCTTTCTCATCTTTAGAGGATGTAGACACATCTTCCATTTCAAGTTCCCCGTCCACCTCCTCTAAAATGCGGTGGCACCTGTCACTTGGAGTAACTGAACAAGTTTCTTGCTCCTCCAAAGCACTGGGAGCTTCCGTTGGAGGAAAATCAGCACCAGTATTTTTGCATGAACTATTGGGAATATCATATTCATCTTCATCTTCATCTTCATCTTCAAATATACGAGAAGACAAAAGGCCAGGAATCTGAAACATTGCATTGCTGAAAGAAAAAAAAAAATGAATTCCAAAACTAAAGAAAAACAAAAATATACAATATAGTTACCATTGCAAGAATCCAATAGCAAGTCAAATCTGTAAAGCTACATGTACATGACAGAAAATATTGTTTTAACCTCTACAGAATATATAATGACCAAAGTGAGGAAAGCAAATTAGCCAACTTTTGTTTGTCCAATCAGAAGACTATGTTAACAAAACTGACAGTACAGGATCTAAGAGCAATTGGAAACAAAAGGCAAGAAGTGAAGTCTAATAAACAACCCAGCTGAAAGTTGTTAGTATCATTCCAAAAAAGGATGAAGGGAACACCAAGATTGCGAAGGTGACAAGCAGATCTGATTCCTCATGGAAATGAAACATTGATAATCAGAATCTTTATGAAAATACATATGTCATAAAGAAATGGAAAAAAATAAGACATTATTACATACATATCATGGCAACCATTATATCACAATACAATGCACCCTCTCACTTCACAAACCCACCAACACTTCTTCAATGTCAATTTCCATTTGCTTGAAAAACCCAGTAAATGGGTGGAAATGATAAAAACCATACGCGGTGAAAATCAAGGGCTAGTAAATGACTGACATAAACACCTCCGGGGGTTAGTCATGTTGGGTCAAAGACCTCAAGGATACCCAAGTCATCAAAAAAAAAGGGCTGACATAAACACCTGACTTTCACTTTGTCTGCACTTCTGAAAAGAGTTGTATCACTTTTAGACACTTTGACGTACAAGTCCGAACCAACCAATAATATGGTCCAATGAAGAACAGATTAGATAAAAGGATAAATTAACTGTAAAATAACATAATAGAAATATATATAAAAAAAATACAAGATGGCAATGCCATATTGCCAAAGGATGAAAAAGAAAAATAACACACACCTCCCATACTCATCAACAAGGATGCCTTCCATTTCCCTAATTGGGTCATCCACGGCACGCTCAGCACGAGTTGGGCGTCTAAGAAAAAATCCGGCTGTCATATCATCATTGGAAACACAGATATCGTCCATATAACGTCGAAGAAG
Organism: Umbellularia californica; assembly: GCA_028538565.1. Taxonomy (NCBI): domain Eukaryota; kingdom Viridiplantae; phylum Streptophyta; class Magnoliopsida; order Laurales; family Lauraceae; genus Umbellularia; species Umbellularia californica. The sequence goes on from JAPQWN010000001.1 coordinate 107,313,553, forward strand.
TGATTCTGGCAGGATTTTCCGCTCAAGCCATAATCTTAAAACCTGCAAAAGGAATAATTAGATTGCCCTTTGATGGTAATGAAACTCTTTCTAGGTATAACAACGATTACCTTGTGACATTGACGACGATTCTCACGAGCATTTGCACCAGACGGTGCAGCTGCACCTAAAAGGCGTGGCAGTGCTGCTTGTACTGTAGGAATGTATGAAGCTCCAGCAATGCCTGAAAATTATCAAAATAAACAAGGTAAAAGTGAAATTTTGCACATAATTTTTTTTTTAAATACGACCATTTTCTTTTTAATCTTACAATAACATAAAGATATAACATCAATAATCTTGAGTAAACATGCATAGAAAGCAGAATAGTCTGCTCAAAGTCACTTACTAAGGAATATGCCACCCAAATCTCCAATCATGAGGGACAAGTAGGGCTACGCATTGAATAGGATTAAACCAGAATGTTCCTAATAGAGTTACCCTAACCCTTGATTAGGGTCCACAAAGTTTCAAACCTAGAAAGAGCACGTTTTTGTGCTTTAATCCAATCGTAGCTATCATCTCAGTAAGTGTCAAATTGGAACTCATCAGAGGCAGTCTATGTCACATGGATTCTTTAAAACGAGTGAAAACCCATGTCAAAAACAAATTCTTCGATACTGCTGTTGATATACATTGTTATGACGTTCACTAACAGCTCGAGCTTTTGGTGTAACTGGTTATTAACATGCTATCAGAGCCAGAGGTCACGAGTTTGAAACCACTGGGATTCATCCCCTATAGATACAAGTCAATCCAGGCCCAATATCGGAGGCCCATTTAAGTTCACTCAATGTACATGTGTACATGCCTTAGCTACTTAGTCATTATCTGTAATTATGGATCTATACCAGATTGTATTACCTTGATAAGGATGATTAGCATGTAATCAAGGATTCATCCCCTATATATACAAGTCACGGTCAACCCTTAAGGGATACGACATTAATCTCCGTCTCTCTCTCTCTTATGTTCTATATCTCTTCTCTCAATCAATGACATGATATCAGAGCTAGGATTTGCAATCTTCTATAAGTGATCTGAGAGGAATCAAGCTCTCCCAGAGTAAAGAACAGATCTAGGATCTGTTTCAGACATCTCAGAGTCTATTCAGCCAAACCATCCACAAAGGCTGAATATCGGGCCATGTCCTCTGCTTGTTCTGAAATCCTATGACTTTGGGGATTTCTTTCGGAACTCGGATTTGCACAGGCCTCTCCTACTTCCTTGAATGCTGATAATACTGGGGCAATCAGAATCACTAAAAATCATGTTCTTCATGAACACACAAAACATATAGAAGTTGATTGCCACTTTTTTCGAGACGATTACAACCGTGATGTTATCAGTCTACCTCATGTCCCTACCAAGTTTCAGTTTGCAGATATCTTCACTAAGGAACTTCCTCGGCCTCAACATCAATTTCTTGTCTCCAAATTGCTGCTTTATGGCTCTCCCGCATCAATTTGAGGGAGGGTGTCAATTATGGATCTATACCAGATTGTATTGCCTTGATAAGGACGATTAGCATGTAATTAGGGATTCATCCCCTATATATACAAGTCACAGTCGACCCTTAAGGGATACAACATTAATCTCCATCTCTCTCTCTTATGTTCTATATCTCATCTCTCAATCAATGACATGGGAGGCATATTACCTCCATCTGTCTGTCTGGTCTGTTCCGTTCTATTTGTCTATTGGGTTTCGAATTCGAATGGCCTCCCGTTCGAAGGGGGTGTTGATATACATTGTTGTAACGTTCACTAACAGCTTGAGCTTTTGGCGCAACTGGTTATTAACAACTTCAACATTGTTTTGAAATTGAAAAACATAGTAATACTTTTTTCTTTTGCTGTCCAACTAAAAATTCAAGTGCTTATTATTTGATTATGAATAAACACTTGCACATAATTTAGTATTGGTGTTTAATTTTGTATATTGTTTTGAATTAAAACTAAACATGACAAATCAATGAATCCTATCTACAGCAGGGTTATAAAAGGCGCGAGGCGCACTAGTTGGGCTTCAAATACCTCGAAGCGAGGCACATTCAGTGCGGCGCAACCTAGGCGCTCAAGGCGCGTGCCTTGGAGCCATGCGCAAGGCGCGCAAAGCGCATGCCTTAGGTCTGGGGCTTTTTTTTTTTTTAAACACATCATCAAGCTATCACCAATTTCTCATCAATAGGAGTGGGGGCAACCATTGATATTTTTTATTGTTTGGTCTGGGGCCTTTTTTTTTTTTTTTTCAAACAATTATTAATTGGCAAACCATCACCAATTTTTCTCATCCATCAGTGGGGGTGGGGCCTTATTTTGGTTTTGATGTGGATCGTCTTCATTTAGTGGTGATGATGATGATGTTGATGTGGATATGGTCATAGGCCATGATGGGGATATGAGTTGATTATTTGGATTTTGGAAATATATACATTTTGATATTTTTAGAGTGATGTTTTAGAATGAATATTTTGTATTTAGATCATGAATGAGCTCATGAGTGGTCCACGTAACATAATACAATGCATCTGATCTACTTAAAACTGAAGGTCCATTGATGCATAACACAAGGTTGAATGATCTGATTTTGGGGCCTTGTTTCAGTCTTTTTCAGTTGCATGTTTTAACAGTCAAACTTTTTGTTCCTTTTTTTAATTAAATGATGTCTGCTGGGCTGGAATTTGGATTACAAATTACTCATTGAATTTTGAATTATCTATCTATACCAAAATATCTATTTTTTATCTACAATGTGCGCCTCACTTCAATGAAGCCCACGCCTCGCCTTGCGCCTTAGCCCCAGGAGACCTTAGCGCCTGATGCACCTCTCACTTTTAAAAACACTGATCTACAGATTTGCTGAATCAAACACCTCACATTGATTCTGGCTCCTGACATGCATTCTCATACTCAGGCAACTTGATAGATGTGGCCCATTAGAAGTTCCTTGATATAATATAAGGAATGGGTTCCCTCTTACAAAATGTGAACATATATGAATAGACAAACAGACAGACAGATTGATGGATAAGACATGAAGAAGGGATAATATTCTAGAGGGGATGGTTCCTTATTCCAAAGACAAGGACCTTTTTATTGGGGACAACATGTGCATTAGGGTGAGAAAAAAATGACCCCAATCAAATCATAATAATATGTGCAGCTAGGTGCATATGAGAATCTGGAGTCATCATATCCTTGTTTTAAAATAAGGAACCAGTTCCATCAGGAAAATTCTCGTGCATATGTATATATAACCAAATACTTTAAACCCACAGTGAGTTCAATAAAAAAAATTAAAAAAAAAAAAAAAAAAAAAAACAAATACAGCTCTCATAAATTCCTGGTCACTGTGACACAGTTTCCAAATATGTAAATACCTTTATGATTATGTGAACATTGCGTGATAGAATCCACAAGAAAAAACAGATCAACTCTACGATGGAAACTGGGTTCATTCTCTAACTTGTGGATGAGGAGTTCCACAACCTGCACAGAAGAGTAGGTACGTGATAAATTCACTCAAAAAACACATGCCTTTCTAGGTGCAGAATAAATCTAACATAAGGACTCATCATTGTAATTGTCATCAGGAAAAGGACTCATGATTACATCATATGGCAGGGACTCTTTGCATCAGCAAACTCCTAGTTCATTAAACATTTTGCACATTTCTTAATTCTTATATCCCAAATTTCAAAGAAGAAAAAGAACGGAATCTTAAAATTTTCATATTTTGAATTTTAAAATCCAAGAACCCATATCTTCAGTTATAAAAAGCCTGTTTGTCATGCATTTGAATGCCCAAACATTTATGAACCATAACAAACAAGTAGCCATAATAGCCGTGGTAACTGATTTTGTACAAAGCCAGGTAGTGTTAGGAAATCGTGTGACAGATGAGTTGTTCTCATTTAGAAGGGGGAAAAAGTAGGCCAAGCAGAGGTATAGATTACACTACCATCCTTCAGTTACTAATACAAAGCTTAAAAATGTTACAGGCATAAACCTCATTGATGGTTACCACACTAGATTAGCTCAGAGTCATCAGATGAGTCCTTGCTAGCATTGTTATGAAATTCAAATCGTATCTCAAATCTGTCAAGGGTTTGAATTGAATCGAGTCAAATAAAAACAAATCGTGAATCATATCACAAACATAGGATTTTTTTAATACTTTTAAAAAGTGAATAAAAAATTTAAAATTTAAGATAAAAGAAAGGTAGTTGTTCAAATCCATCTATCTTTCATCCGTAGTAGCATAAATACAGGGATAAAAAAAACTCTAGTATAATCATATGAAGATCATCATTAATATATCTCAATATATTAGAAAATGGTATGTGTGAATAGTTCAAATATGTTTAAGATGATGACATTAGTAGGAAAAATAGAGAGTTGGAGTTTATTTTTGTGTCCTTTAAATCATCATCATCATCATCAAAGCCTTGTCCCAACTATGTTGGGGTCGGCTACACGAATTTTGTTTCTCCATTCTGATCTATCTTGAGCCAAATCCTCAGTTAAGTTACATTTCTTCATATCTATTTTTACTACCTCCATCCACGTCCTCTTTGGCCTACCCCTTCCCCTTGGTACACCATCAACTTTCATAGCCAAATTTTTCCTCACTGACACCGTTGCAGGCTTACATTGGACATACCCAAACCATCTCAAATGGGTTTCTCTAATTTTATCCCCTTCTGTTGCTACCCCAAAATACTCTCGAAAGCTCTCATTTCTAATTTTATCCTTCCTAATTTTACCACACGTCCACGTCAACATTCTCATCTCTGCTACACACATTTTGTGTCCTTTAAATAAAAAATATAAATAAAATATAAATCATCAACTTCGCACAGTTAGGTTGTGTTTCCTAATGTCAACAAAGTGATTTGTGAAAAAAGAACATAGAACGATATCCATACATACAGACGAATGCTCACTCACATGCCTATTCTTTTTTTTTTTTTTTTTTGCTCTAAATCCTCCCCAAAACCCCACAAATTCTTAAAAGGCTTCGTTAATCACTAGATAATCTCTTAAAAAGAGAAATACTAAAAACAGAAAATAAAAGAAAAATAAAATTACTAATATTACCCATTTGACTGTTACGATTCCCACCTAGACGAAATCCTTGGATCGTAAGATTCAATAAGGCAAGCGTTGAATCGTAAGATTCACCCTTGAATCCTAAGATTTACCTATAAAAGAGATTCGTTGTATAGATACGAATCTTTTTCTTTAGGGTTTGATACAAATCGTTGGATCCGAGATACAAATCATAGGGTTCTAACAACAATGCTTGCTAGTATAATTACTCTAACATGATCAAATGAAGTTGTTGCAAGTACAAGTATTTAAACAAGATTGAGAAAAGAAACTAATTTAGAAAAACATGAAACTGTTTATGAATAGCTTCACAGGTCAGAATCTTATTTATTGGATTCCGCTTTAATAATGTGGAAATTGACCAATTTCCAAGACATCCCCTGCCACTGCCAGTAATTTGCAGATAAAGTTTTGAATCACCATTAAGGCCACACACAGTCACACACAACTTGCAGAGTCAAGTCCAACAAAGGAGCATGCACACACAACTTGAAGAGTCGAGTCCAACAAAGGAGCACGCATCGCATTCACATAATGATAATAGTGTTTCTTCACAATAAAGTTTCAAACTGGAGAGGTAGGAATAAAAATCAGCTCTTAAAAAATATTATGATTAAGATGCTATGTAGTATATGACAAAAAATGAAAATCCATGCAGGAGGGAAATTGTGGGGAAAAATAGCATTAAAGATCAGCCCACCTCACTAGCAATCCCATACTTCGCACAGTCAATGGCCAGACGAGTTGCACGCCCAATACTTTCCTTTGTCCTGGACAACGTCTCTATCATTCCCTCAAAAGCATCACGAGCAACAGCTGCTTCAGTTCCACCACTCAACGAACCCCCGCCTGCCCTGTATCCCAAACTCAATCCACCTTCCTCGTATTCTTCACCATCTATTTGATTTTGTGATACAAGCTGATGGACTTGAGGAGACAGAGAAGCTAAAGATGTATGCGAATTTAATGCCTTCGTATCCTGATTGCTTGATGAAAAGATCTGAACAGCAGATACAGGACTAGGACTCATTGCCTGGGCTGCTGGCGGAGTTGAAATAAAAGCAGGAAAAGCGTCGGGCTGGTTTAGAGATTGAGAAATAGCTTCTCTCCTCTTTGCCTGAGCAGCCGCAATAAGATGTTTCATAGATGTAGACGACTGTGAGAAGTTGGTATCATTTGATAATTGAGATACTTTGTCGGCTTCAGCAACTCCAACCCTGTAGTTGAACAAAAAGATTATAGTCATATCACAAATATCATCATCATCATCTTCTTCTTCTTCTTCTTAGCCTTATTCCATCAATCTGGGTCAGCTACATTGTTAAGGTCGAATATTATAAAAAATAAAAATAACGACAATGACATCAAAAATAAATTAACAACAAATCACTACAAATAATAATAGCATGTAGTAGAGCAAGTAGAAGTATTGCATACCCTTCCCCAGGCAAAATCTCTCTCTTGCTACAGTGTTCCACTGCACCAGCACAGCCAGACCTATTCTCAGATGTCACATTCATACATGAACTAGTTTTTGGAGTAACCTTCAACTTTTTGGATGAAATTGGTGTCATCCTTTGTGCCGTCGCTAGATTATTAGAATGGTTTAAGCCATCAGTAGCTGGATATGAACCTTTTAAAGATCCACCCTGCATCTTTCTTACTATATGATCACCAGATGGTTTAACCTGAGGCTTAAGGGGTTTATTCTCCACAGTTTTAGCTGCATTAATCAATGCAGGGGCATTTTTCAGTAAATCATTTGCTAATTTACCATCAGGAGATGGTATATGGGATTCTGGGTTCCCAGTGATAGTGGTAACATGTATCCCATCAGCATTTTTCAGCCTCTTCTCTTCAGTTAGCCTTGGACTTGACAATATAGACTCATTGAGCATTTTTATAGGCGATATGCTATCCTTCGAAGGTCTACTATCCAGTTTTGCTGCACCCAAACAATCACCAATAACATCTTTAACATCTGATTGAGAATGGAAGGGACTTTTTTGATGCAAATTGGTATTATGAATGGCATCTGACAAATTTGAAGTGGCTGTCTTCAAAATGCTTCCTGAACCTCGGTGGACTGGAGTTTTACAATACACTTCACCCTCATCATCATCAAGTGGACAGCATAATCTCCGTCTTGACCGAAGTTGAGTGGAGGGAGATTTATCATAAGCAGAACTCAGCTTGACATCTTTAGATAAGCCAGAACTTTTTCTGGTTGTATTTCCAGCAGCCTTAGTAGCAAAATCAGGCATTGCCTCTAATGCTCGACGTCGTTTCGTTATTGGCAATTCAGCTTCGCCTGCAATTGAGCGGCTTCCACAACCATGCACTTCACTCTTTGAGGCCACATGATTTTCAGCTTTTGAATGCAATTCTGATTTCTTAGTTTCCGGAAGTTCATGTCCTTTACCTTCGACAGCAGCAGAGCATGTGGAATCAATCTTTCTGCCAACAAAAGCTGATCTTTCAGCTGTATCATCACCCTGGGCAATATGCCTTGACCTTTTGGTAGGATGCAAATCATCACTGGTAGCCATCTTGTGTTTTCTATTGCAATCATCCACTAACAATCCCACATCTCTGTCCTTCTCAACATTGCTTAACGTTGTCTTCTTACAAACACGAGCTCTAAGTGAACCATCCACTCTGACCAAATGCTTCTTGCTTTCAGACGAGCTCTTGGCTTTTTTCCTTCTATTCTCCTTCTCAAGCACATCAGAATCTGATTTTAAAGCACAAGAAGATGATTCTCTCACATTGCCGCACGAAGTAATCTTTCCTTGCATCCTTTTGTACATAACTTCATCTTTCATGTCTTCACTCGATTCAGAGTGTTCAAAATGCCCATCAGATGAGTATTTCTTCACTGATTTAGGATCTGCAGAGATCTTTTTGTGAACTTCCACTGCACATTCAATTTTCCTTCTTGGTTCAAGAGGCATCTTCTTTTCCCCATCACTTTTAATTACCCTTCGTCCACCAGAGAATTTTGCACGGAAGGAAATGGCCAAAGGTGGAGACCCCCCATCTTTGCCATCAATCTGAAAGATGGGAGAATCTTCTTCACCATCTAAGAGACCATCCATTTTGGTGGCATCAGAACCATTTGAATGAGCATCTGCTTTACCGCATTCAGTAGTCATACCTTCACCATTTCCACTATTAATTTTAAAATAGATTTCTCCATTATCAGGGGAAAAACAAGAAACTCTCTCTGTGTTGGAAACTATCCCATTGTCTGGTGAATGTGTGCCTTGATTGGATGGTTTAGTCTCTTTCTTGACAATTAAAACTGGAGATGACTTATACTCCACTTTATGTGAAATACAATCCTTTAAATCCTTGGAGACAGTATCACCCAAACTCAGAGAACGCCGTTCCAATCCATGTTCTTCATCATCCAGGCCCTCAATATTATCACTTTTCCTTTGTTCAGGTAACTTACGCTCGTCTTTTAATCCAGCACCTTTGCGGTGCCCTAGATGTTTGTCATCTTCTCTGCCAACATTTGATGCCATGCAGCCAGTAGCAGTACTGCCAATATCATCTCCAGAATCACCAGTTTTCTTTTGCTGTAATTCTTCAAAAGCTTCACAAATCTCCTTCACAGCACGGGAAAAATCCTTAACAGTCTTACCTTGACACCGAGCAACCAACTTACTCTTTGTTTCACTAGTAAATGCTTGAATATCAGCAGCAGCAACAAAAGCACTGTACAGAAAAAAGGGGGAAAATGGGTGAAGTAAGAGAGTTGATAAATATGAACAAACAGGTAGGTGTAAGGATGCTAATATGTTTACTGTCAACAGGCTGATTAATTATCAGATCCTTGGCATGAGGATATATGAAAGATCCCCTCAAGCCTCTGCGTACAAACCAGCATTAGGAAAACCGGACCAGCCAGTTGGATCTGGTTCAACTTGAATCAGTGCCTGGGACAGTTTGATCCAAATGAAACTGTCTGCCTGGAATAAACTGGTCAAAACCAATCAAAACAGTACAAAACCAGTGGCCCGAGCTAACGCTGCGGCTTTGAAAGTTAAGTATTCTGAATATGTTTTTAATGTACTTTAATTTTACTTGTATCATAATGATGACACTATCGTACCCAGTTGAACCAGCAGTTGAAGCAGTTGGAACCAAATCATTTTGTCAAGTGGTTCGGCCTCAAGCAGAAAGTTTTGCAGTGACTGGTGAGACCATTGGCCGTGTGAGGCTGAGCATTGATGGTCGATTCACCGAATAAGTTCCACAGACAACGTAACCCTTCATGACTAGAGACATCTTAGATGATTAAGGGCTGCCCAATTGATTCTTCTTAGGGTTGAATCCATCTTGAACGTTGAGGTCTAGAATGGAGCAGAGGACTGGTTCTTGGGAGAATTCTGTCAGCTGCAATGGTTAGAATTACGTTGAGTTTTTAGTAGTAGTCCATGGTTCAATTGCGCAAATTGTGGATCCCATGGAAGATGTTTCAGTTAGTTTTTGAATGTAGTAGTTCATGGGCGTTATCCAGGACCTATAATCAGTTGGACTGGCACAAAAACTATAGGCCACATGTACAGGAAGTCAGGAACAATCTAAACCGAGCCTATTTATTATTCGAATTGAAAACACCAAAGCCAACCTAGAACTCAAGGGTCACCCACAACCCCTCAATAACAGGTCAGGTTCATGTTAGATTGCCGAGACGAAGAACAATAAGTCCATAGCTCAAATTAGCACGTCAACTCATAGTTACCTGATTTGCAATTGACTTATTTGAATTTGAGTTCGTAGTTAACAATTCGACATTTATTCAAAATTCAAACATTCAATAGTGTAGGTTTACTTAATTCATTTTTTGATTCGTCAAGTTCAATGAGTTCGATGAGTTAATCCATAAGTCCAATTCAATATTATATAATATAATTTTTTTATTAAGACTTTAAATACTTTAATAAATATATAAATAATGATATTTCATAACCAAAAAAAAATCCTATGATGAAGTAATAAACATTCAAACATTAAACTATCAATAAAAAAATAAATTAAATCCCTAAATATAAATTTAAAAAATTGCATAAAATGTTAAACACCAAAATAGAAGAAGATTTAAAAATAAAACACAAGGTCATTGGATCTTACATTGGGGCAATGTGTTTTTTTTTTTTTTCAAAACAAACCTTTGTTGAGTTTTATAATAGAGGAGAACAATTATTTTCAATGATTTGGATTTCTAATTAATGGGCCACACTCATCCCACAAATAACTCCTATGTCCAAATTTAAAATCTTAAAAAGACTGAATAGTATAGAGATTAGGAGAGAAAGGAAGTATTTAAGTTCACATCATTAATTTTCACGTTTTTTCTCTCTTGCGAGAGATCAACGGATATTAAAGAGATGAGAGAGAGCAAGTTGTACATTGCATTAAATCACATCAAAATTTCCACATTTTCCTCTCTTGCAAAGAGACTGATGGACAAAGTAAAGTAAAGTAAAGAGGTGAGAAAGAGAGACCGATTGATATGGTAAAGAGACGAGAGTGAGAACACAAGTTGTACGATCACATTAAATAATATCACTGATTTCCCCCTTTTCCTCTCTTACAAAGAAACCAATGGAGAAGTCATGGTAACAAATAAAAAATGGTACGTTTTCCATTGGTAGCTTCTTCTCCACTCCTTACTCGTTTCTCTCTTCTTCTTCCTTCCACCTTGCCTTTTCAGAAAGCATAATATCAAATGAACTCTAACGAAACGTGGCTTTTGAAAACACCGAATTCCACCGAATCGAAACTTGAATCATTCAATACGAACTGTATGGGATTTGAAGGCCAAAGGAAGGAATCTGATAATTATGGGTCGAATAGGAAGCATGGACTCAACCCTCACCCATTTGTTAATTGCATCTAAAGTGTCAATCCAAACCCAATCATTACTGGGTTGGGTTCGGGTTGGACCGCGGGCCAGATTAAGAATTGCCACCCATAATCTATGCATGCCCCAACAATAAAGGATCTTGTGACCAAAAAAGACCACAATGCCCATCCGTATCTCCAAGTGGCTAGAGGAGATCCTATGGATACAAATAAGTGTGGGGCCCACCTAACACTGTCAAGTCAGACCTAGCTAAGATGACCTAGGCAAAAGTTTTGACACAAGTAATGATGTTGTCCAAGTGCCTAAGCAAGCTACTTCAGTTGATAACAGGTTTGCTGTCCATTGCAAGTGCTCACTTTTGAAAGGGGGTTGCAAGTGAGAAGGTTAGGTCATTGACAGATCAACAAGGGGCAATTGGGAGGCTTATGGCAGATGAAATTCTTCTTCAGACGGGTTCTCATGCTTGAGTTGTCGGGCAGGTTGTTTAAATCCAAAACCCCCATTGGACAGATTCTCAGTTACTAATAAAGTAGAGCAAAAGATTAACGAATTTGATATAATCATGGGAGATTCCATTAGAAGGTAAGCACAAAACAATTAGAATGATGGTGAGGCAGCTCACGATATTGTAATTTCCACTTGGCGAAAATTCCAGTAAACAATTACAGCATATTTCTGCCAATCTGCAGGGATATCTGTTGGGCGGACATGGTTAGTAAGGCAGATCCAGATGATCGAGCTGGAGATCTTTTACAGGATAGAAATAAGTCTTTAACAATCAGCAAAGTGATGTATATATCTTATGGTAGTAATGATTCTTGTCCATTCATGTGAGGTTCATGATAATCATAATTCATAAAAGAATCTTCAAATACATCTCAATTCTCAAGTTGTCGCCTGGCACTTCAGAAACATCCCCAGATTTGTTTGTTGGGGTCTCAATCCCCAGTCAGTCATCACGCTCAGTTGCTCCCAGTGTTTTCTTTCACTATCTAATCCAATAACTAACAAAATTACAACCACTAGTCCACTACACAATTTCCACGTTTGTGAAGACAACGAAGGAGATGAGATAACGCCATCAGTTCAAAAAAAAAAAAAAAAAACAATCTGAACATCAAACTTACATTTCACCGGTTCCAAAAAACTCCACGAAATATTTCCTAGGATCCGGAGATCGTTCCCAATCCTCAGGCCTGCCAATCTGTGCATACAAGACCAACATCTTCTTCAAAATAGAATCAACATGAAACATTAACAATCACATAGATGGACAATCAAATGGGATGAATCAACACAATGTGCAAAAACAATGAAAAAAATCTGGAAGAAAAGAAACCCTAAATCCAAAAACTTCTCCCTTAATCAAATACAATCATGAAATCAATTAAACATCCATTCAAAAACCTTAAACAACTCCAACCAAAAAAAAAAAAAAAAAAAAAGAGGCGATAAATTAGCAATAGATCCTCACACTCGCCACCAATCGGAAACCCTAATTCTTCCGTTCTCAAAGAAGTAGATGATTGAAACAATAAAGAAGAAATAAGGCAAGGCTGAACGAACTAGGGATGAAATCTGCGTACCTTTGCAGGCCAGGGGGGGAAGCCTTTAACCTTGGCGAGAACGAGATCTCCCAAACTCAACGGATTCTTCGTCTTTTTGCGATTCGCTCCTCTTTTACGCCCAGGAGCCATGGCGGAAGAGAGAAACCCTAATCAAATCCTCTACTCAGCAATAACCTACGGATCCAGATGGATGGATTTGAGAAGGCAATGAGAGCGAAAGGAAAGAAGGAAGAAAGCAAGTAGCTAGGGTTGAAGAATCAGACGGTCAGGAACGAGCGATGATGATGGGATTGGGTTTCTGCATTTCTACCGCCAAGATGAAACACAAAGGCCTGAGAAGGTGATGAAGAAGCCCGTTTGGAAAGGAAATTGCGGTTTCTGTGTCAGCGTGTGCTTTTTAGAGAGAGAGAATGAGAATGTGTGTGAAATATTATTGGAGTGGCAAAGTAGCTGGGGTTGGGTCGGCTTGAGTTTGGAGGGGGTGACCAGGCCTGTTAAAATGCCATGGGATCCCTTAACATGGTACCAACCCACACAATATTAATAGATTCAGATGGGCTCATAATAAATTCGGATCATTAACGGGTTAAATCCATTAACACGTTAAGGTAACGGGTCATGTATGAATTCAATTAGTAACCCGTTAATAACCTGCTTAACCAGTTAAAATTTTTTTAGTCCTAAGTGTAGTTAGAATTAATTTATATTCATAAAGAATAAATTGAAATTTATTATTTTATAGTGAGGTTTTAGGTGAGATTCACTTGAGATCTTCACTTTATAGTTTCGTGTGATTTATATATTTTTCTCCTTATATTTGTATATAGATTTTCTTTTAATTTTCGAAATGACTTAATTACTTAACTGGTTAACGGGTTGGATTGTGTAACCTGTTAAATCAATAGGTCATGTTCGGGTTTGATTTTTTGACCTGTTAAGTTAACAGATCGTGTACGAGTTGAGATTATTTTAACCTGAATTCGTTAATACGACACAATTGACCGACCACTTAACATGATGTGCATGGGGAAGACTCACATTCGAAGTGTTTCATAAGGTTTGAAATGTGAATTGTAATTTAATCTAAAAATTTTAATTTAAAATTTAAATGACTTTTTGGCATTTATGTTGTTGGATTGTTTCCATGTCTCCACCATATGAGAATGTGGGAAACTTGTTTGCAGGCCCCGTCAATTTAGCAAATTGAAATGGGTACCCGGGCCAAGTCCGAAAATACAGGGCTTTTAAAAAATTTTGAACCTAGCGGGCTAGGGCCAGACAATTATTTTAAAACCCGACCAAAACAAAATTGGGAATGGGAAGAGCATGCCTAGCCCGGTCAAGCCTGCACGTAAGAAGCATTAGTTTGTGCCCAATGTCGGTTTAGTCACAACCCGACTAGTGATGATGATATAGGCAATGATGAGAATGAACTAAGTGATCTTTTAGACATATTAAAAGAAAAATAATTTATATTGATTTCTTTTAGACATTACTTGACCCACACATGATATTCATTTTTATCGATTTATTGATTTTTTACTATTATCGGCTAAAAATAATAATAATAACTCCACCATGTTACTTGTTGCATTGCATTGCAGGTCCCAAACCCGAAAAAAGGAGGATTATTTAAAGTCTAGTTCACACTGGGTGTCCGATGACGGTATAGGAATAGTTAAAGAGTGTTTAGCTTATGTTCCATATCGGGCTAAGCTAGGGCCATACGGGATATAATTTAACATAGGCCCGTTCAATTTAGGGCTAGAATTGGACAGCCCGGGCTCGGGTACGAGCCCGGCCCCGCCCATTGATAGGCCTACTTGTTTGAAAGATATTAATTGCCAATTTAAATTTGTACACTGGAAAAGAATCTTTGAAATCTTGGTTTGTTGGAGTGAGAATTTCGAAACAATCTAAGGTAGCGTTTGGTTCGCTGGAATGGCCGTAGGCAGGAATGGAATGGAGACCGGAATGACAATGGAATGGAATGAGGCAGGAATAGTCAATTCCTTTCCAGCGTTTGGTACGCCGAGGAATCAACCAAGTAATGGAATTTTGATTTCTATTTCTACGTTTGGTACGCTAGAATGCTGCCTGGAATGGAATCAAATTTACATAAGATTGACCAAAATACCCTTGTTAGATTCTACTGTCACATTTACATTGTTTGTGGTGGATGATTTGGGGGTGGGCCCCATAAAGGTGTAGTAAAAAAGTTTGTAATTTCTCATAATAATATATTATTATATAATATTATACTATTTGGGGGTGGGCCCCGCAATATGTAGTGGAAAAGTTTGTATTATAATATTTTGGGGTGGGCCCCACAAAGGTGTAGTGAAAAATTTTGCAATTTCTCAAAATAATATATTCTTATATTATATTATAATATTTGGGGGTGGGCCCAACAATGGTTGGTTGAAAAAACCATGCAACATAGCTTCTTTTATAATAGTAGATAGATATAATATTTTGGGTGGGCCCCATAATGGTTGGGTGAAAAAGATATTATATTATTATTATGGTATAATAATATATTATTATATTTTATTATAATATTTTGGGTGGGCCCCACAATGATGGGTGAAAAAGATATAATATTATTATTATGATATAATAATATATTATTATATTTTATTATAGTATTTTGGGTGGGCCCCACAATGGTTGGGTGAAAAAGATATTATATTATTATTATTAAGATATAATAATAATATTACAAGCGAGGGTATTTTGGTCTCAACAAAAAGTTAGAAATGAATGGAATGGTGATTCTCTCCCCTCCCCAATGGAATGGTGATTCCCTTACATAAGTGAATGAGATTCCGGAGGTAATGGTCATTCCGCCCCTTTTTGGCAAACAAAACGCTGGAATGGTCATTCCGTTGGAATAATCATTCCATTCTAACCTCCATTCATGTGAACCAAACGCTACCTAACTGCATTTATAAGAGAAACAACTTGCCCGCAAACTTTTCCTGAAAGATTGCCCACTTTTTTCTTTTATAAAAAAAAAAAAAATTTTAAAGACCTTAGCAAGAAATGACCAATGCGCTAGTCATCACCCCCTCCGACCTACTACTTCGAGTCTCCACTTGCAATATGTGGGATACCCTTCTCTCTCTCTCTCTCTCTCCAAAGACTCTCTCCCACTCCATCCAGCCGTCCTCTCTCTCTCTCGTCCTCTCTCTCTCTCTCTCTCTCTCTCTCTCTCTCTGCAAAGACTCCCTCCCACTCTAACCAGCCGTCCTCCCTCCCACTCTCACTCTTCGCCACCTCAGTAGAATGCTTTGAAACATTGTTGCCAAACAAGTCAGCACAATAAAGGCCTATTTCTTTGCTGGAATTCCCGGATTTCCTAAATTCCTAAAAATAGTGGAATTCCTGGATGCTTCTTTGGGTTTAAATATCTAGGAATTCGACCAAAATGCAAAGGAGTGGAATTCCTGGATTTCCAAATATCCCAAAAGACCTTTCATATGACTGGAATCCAAAAATGCTACTGGAAAAATATGGAATTCAAAAATTTTCAGAGGGCAGCATGTCCAGAAATTCCTGGATACGATGAATTTATGGCAAAAAATTCACTATAGAAACAAAGCCTAAAAGTCTCTCAGCACAATCAATCTCAGTACATAACCCAATTTCGAATCGGGAAAGCACAGGACCCTAAAATACCCACACTGGTGAGTTAGAACTTAGAGCACAAGGGTCAGATTCACAAAGGGACGAGTTGAATAGAAAGTATGGGCTAAACTCATCTAGACCCAACTCATTTTTAATTGGATTAGAAATGTCAGCCCAAACTCAAATTTGAACATGAAAAGGATCAAGTCGAACCCTAAATTGTGGGGCACTACCGTCTGAACCAAGCATTTTTACCCGACTTGGGGAGTGTTTTATATTGGCCTCGTGCATTCATTTTTATTTCACTAAAAGCATCAATGGATATTTTCTTATTGTGGGGGTCCAAACACAAGAACGTGGAAATTACAGCTCATCTTCCGGAACAATACAACGCATGATTCTAAGAAAAGCTTGATGTGGACCAAATTCTATCAATAGGCATATGTACTTGAATGAGGACAAAGAAAACTATGAACTATTCATTTTTTCTTTATTGATCTTGAAATTAGGTCAGTTTCTTTTATGTATTTGTTGTTAGAAACATGACTTGACCCACTTGCCATCATGCCCACCTTTCAAATGCCGTACAGGGTCGTCAACATTGTTTCAAATATTTTATTTTAAAGTTTTTTATACCATAGTACTAAATTGAAGAAGTTGGCAATGAAGGGTCAGAAATAATAATTTTAAGCATGCTTTAGTTAGCTTAAGATCACGGTTTGCATTCGAAAGTTGTATGTTAGAAACCACTACCACACTAAGGTTATAGGAGAGTTTACCCGGCTTCCTTTTGGGCCCGGGAGGATTAACCTAGCCCAAAGGAGTGGGAACCCTCCGATAGCCCAAAAAAAAAAAATGATCGAAATATTAAGTTTTAGGAAAATTACATGTACATCCATTGTTTGTGGCAATTCAATCCCTATCCATGTACTTAATTTTGACAAAAAAGGATGATATTCCGTTTTATACTTTATACCCTCCTCTCAATGGAAATGGAAATGGAAATGAAAATGAAATGAGCAGAAATGACATGACTTGTGCATGAATTAACTATGGACTTTGGCTAGAAAGGATGCTGGTCCGTTTATACCCTTCAAAGGGAAAGAGACGAGCAAAACATTAGATTCGCATGAATTGAGTGCTTTCTCATCACTTGCTACAGACAAATCTATCTATACGTTAGTGTGCATATGTAAACTGAAGACAACTTACCCACTCACTTTTATATCAATGAAGAGAAAATTACAAGAGTAAAGAATAACAGAATTTTTTCCCACCTCTGGCCCCTCAATAGTAGGAAAACATCTTTTCACAACTTCACCATCACTGTTATCTCAGTTTAGTCCATTGAAAAGCAATGATGAGGCAGTTTGGAAGGTAAAAATGCTTCTCCATAGAAGGTTAAACTCAAACATTGATTAGGTTTTTTTTTTTTTTTGTTAAAAATAAAGCATCTTAAAAATCAATCATCATGCTTACTAGACCCAAAGTAAATATCATGCAAGTGTGCTATTTAATAATATGAGAAATGTCAGGACTGGAATTTTAGCAACATGGAAAAATATTCATACCATGAATCAGTTGATTTCTAGGGGCACCAAAAATTTTCACAAAAGCACAAATGTTTTACTAACACCAGACAATTGTCTTGGATAGCAGTAAATCTAAAGCCCAGCCCATATCTAGTTCCTTTGGGCTATATTTGGGTTGGGTTGGAGATATAAATGTCCTTATTTTCTGATTATCTGGTCAGGCCACCTAGGGAACATTGGCCAAATATTAGGTACAATGCTAAATGGGCTTTGCTCAGACAAATTTAGGTTGACCTCAAGACAAATTTCAGCTGGGCCCACCATGCTGTCGCAATTACCGTCCTGATTATGTAACTAAAAACTCAATTATAGGCCTCAATTATAGGCCTGTTCATGAAACTACCAACCAGATGACACTTCTGTTGGCATATTGGCCCATCATTAGGCTCTAGCCACAAGAGCCTCGATGGTTATAATATTGACTTAGTCACCACAAATCGCTAAACTTATCCGAGATTTTCTCCTATCTATATGGAAACCATACATGTCTACAACGTCAACAAGAGAAATTGTAAGACTGAAAATTTCTTCAAAAACATTGTGGATATATTGATCACAAGCCTTAACAGCATCTCTCTCTAGCATAACATATACATCAAGTCCCTCAATTTCATTCAAGAACTGTGGTACACCCACATTCCAGAGCTTTCAATGTTGGCAAATGCCAACTCCTTGAGCAAAAGCACCCACGTAGGGGTGTTCATGGGCTGGGTCAACCCAGGCCAGAGCTTGTCCAATTATTGGACCAAACATTCAGGTTGGGACCTAGCCCAGGGACCCTGAAAGTAATGTCCAATCTCAAGTCATATTTGCAAAACAAATAAACCCCTAATGTTAAATATGTGGGGGAAGTCCCAAGTTTCTAAGCAAATATAAGCCCAGGTCTGGCCCATTTGATAATCAGGACAAACAGTTATGCCCTGGTAAACCCATGGGCCTAAAGAACACAAATCCAGCCAAATGTGGGCTGGACTTGGGATCAAACTGGCTCGGTCCCTGTGCACCCTACATGCACAGTAAACTGCACTTAAATCCCATCCGCAAGAAGGCTTGAAATAGTTTTGTGTCACAAGTCAGGGTTTAACCTAATCTAGAAAGTTTTCACCAACAGAAAAAAAAAAAAAAAAAAAATACCAATCTCGAAGGTAAAATACCTGCACAGAGAACTCAATTTCAGACCTAAACTGGTCATTATGATTATAACTGTCGTAAGAAAATGTCAAGAAAGCTTCTCAAGAGGGGAAAGAAGTAACTTTTCAAAACTGTTCCACCAAAAAAAAAAACCACCTCCAAACACAGGCAAACACAGGAAGCTATTAGGGAAGGTGCATTTTTATGTATCTCCCATTGTAGCTGCTTTCAAATCCAATTCAGCTATGGGAAGTGAACTAGATTATAGGTGATAACCAATTGAGGTACGTACAAATACAAACACACATAAACTCACCCATACTTTCCAAATCCACAAACAATCAGGGGAGACAAGAACAAAGCAAACGAAATATCCACCAAAAGAAACCCAAAAACTAATTCATTAAAGAGAGAGAGAGTACTTATACATGCATGAAGAAAACATGCTCATTGTCATCATGCCCTCCTTCGATGTGTTGAAATTCAAACCAAATAGCATCTGGAGCACATCTTCTTTTTTTTTTTTTGGGGTAAAAGAAAACATTCATTGTGTTGTAAGCCACATACAACCTCATTAATTACACTCATGGTTGAGTAGTGTTGCACCTTATTATCACTGTATCACCGACATTCTCAGGGATTCAATACTTGGGTCTCCAAGTTTGGGATTTGATCCTTAGTATCACCTTAGAAACTTAAAGCAGTGGCAGCAAATTAATGATAAAACCGAGAAGCGGTGGTTTGTTTGCATGGACTTGAATACATGGGATTCGTGGCCAAATACGCTCCATCAAATGATCATTTAAGAGGTGACAGCAAAAGAAAATGTAGGGATGTAAATGAGACATTGAGTTTGCTAGGATTAGATATGAATTAGTAGGGTGGTATACTTGATATTCATTTCCCCATCTCCCCTTGAGATTCATTTTCTATTAAAGATGTTATTTTATAGTTCTTTTTGGATATTTATGTTTATTCCTTCACTGTGAACCATTCTGAAAAATAACTCATCGAATTCCTATAAAAACAAACGGCCCAAATTAGAGTGAGCAGCAGCACGAAGATCTGCCCAGCAACTCTGACTCAGCTCTCTTTAAGATGGTGAATTAGCTTGTTAATTAATCACTGATGGATGAATGGATTAACAAGAAAAACTATGTGTTTTTCACTCTCGTTTTCTAGTTTTATTGCTCTGTTTGTATCCATTTTTGGATGATATAATTCATCTGCCATGTGTCCCAACAAATACGGAGAGTTGGTGTTAGACATAAAAACAACTTGATGAATCTTGTTAGTACTTTTAAACGCAATTAGATCTGATTAACCCGGGGTTGGCGGGAAAAAACAACACTGTAGTTGATATTTGACCTTACCTGGAAAAAAAGGTTCCCCAATGGATTCCATCTTTGTACTTTTCGATGGTGAGTCCATGCCCAATGTGCCTTGTTTTTTTTCTCAGAGTACTCTACTCTCCCATTTGTTCTGCATTGAATGTGTTGTTTGTGACCCACTGAACTTGGTCATATCTCAAAACTTAGTGGTCTCTCAATTGAGAACAACCTTGCAACTTTGCAATTCCTCATATGCACGTATATTTTTCATAGCCCATGATAGCTATTAAGTTTTGTCAACATTAGGGGAAAAAAAAGTCCATTGTGGATTATGCGCGGGTATCAACTATCAATGCACTTGAGAATGTATTTGTGAGTGGTTTCAAATTTAGATGTGGCACCCTTTTTATTAATAGGATTGGATATGTTATCCTTTTTTTTTTTTTTTTTTTGATGGAAGGTGAGATTTTGTATTAAAAAGGAAAGAAAGAAATGGGTACATAGCACCCACCGATTTAGCATGGGATAAGCTGGTGGGTCAAAGCACAAAAGGTCAGGTTGGGCTGGGTTAAGTTCGGGTTAGGATTGAGTATGGCAGGGAATTACTAAGTTGGGTTTGGAAGGAGTGTGGCCGGATCAGGCTAGGATTTGCCACCTGAAACCCAGCTTATCTTCCGCTCTAGCTAGACGACTGTGGGGTCGTTTGATCACATTGAAACGGAAAGAGCCGTGTAAAAAGATGTAGCAGTTACCTGGAAGTTGAATACAATAGGCTAGAATCAGAAACTGGAAGTGATATTTTACATAAATTGGCAGTTCTTTATGCTTTGTACTTACAAGGAAAGAATAATACAAATGAAAAGAAGAAACAATCCAGTGTACAATGCAATGCAAATATAATGGTATATATGTATCCTATTGGTTCTCAGAAAATGGAGAATGGTCACCCCCAACTATACTCATATGGCCCACCTTTAATCAGTCGTCAGTCCAGCCCTCTCATATTCTTTTTATTCCATGATCTGCCAAGGGCATCAGTTTTATATTCATCAAGCCATCACTCACCATGGGACTGAATCTTAAAAAAAAAAATCTATGGTAAAAGATCCATTAAAATTTAAGGTTGTCAAATCAAGGGTTAAAACAATCTAATTAGGTTGATGTTTTAGATGACCTTTTTCTTTCTAGACACCTTCCCGTCTTCCCACGTTCCATGGACATACAATTATACATGTATTTAAGTAGGCCCCGTGAGCTGGACTACCAATGAAAAATGCCTAATATTGGTTTGTGTAGGTTATCTATTGGATCATGCCAATGCAAATAACAATGATCACAATGAGTTAATCACATTATTTGCAATATTTCAATCCAACGGTGGATATCACTCCGATATGAATGACCCCCTCCGACAGACTGCTATTTAAGGAGGGAGAGTTTGATCCAACAGTTTGGATTGGGTCGATAAAAAGTGGGCCCCACTAGGTTGATCGTAAGAAACACCGAATCATTTCTATGTGATAAATTGCACAGTCTAACATGCGCCTGGAGGATGCATGACCCAACCTCGAACCACTCCGGCGCATTCAAGCAAAAGACAGCAGTGGTATGTTAACGTGCGCACCTGCCGAGTCACAAAATCACGGCCGGGCTCCTGTGGTTTCTCTCCAGCAATCCTTCCAAGACCACCTTCTTCTTATACTGCTCCGAATCCATGTCGGGTGTGCTAAAGTGCGCCCGTTTCGAAATCGAAGCAGTATCGCCCGATTTCGCCACCGTTCTTAGTCGAGGAATGAAATAAAACCAGGCGGAAGTGCACACGATCGCGCAGAACCGACCCCACACGACCATGATGGCGAGCGCCACCACCAAAACCGACATTCCGGCCATCGAATCGAAATTTCTGGCGGCCGGATTCCGGCCTGAAAGCCGAGAAATTCTGGCCGGATGTGCCGGTTTG
This sequence comes from Umbellularia californica, assembly GCA_028538565.1. Lineage (NCBI taxonomy): Eukaryota > Viridiplantae > Streptophyta > Magnoliopsida > Laurales > Lauraceae > Umbellularia > Umbellularia californica. The sequence continues at coordinate 107,335,796 of JAPQWN010000001.1, forward strand.
CGACTATTAGTAAAAGATGAGGAGAGCGTTACGGCCGCAGGGACCGGGTTGGTTTGTGGAGAACCGGGTCGGATCCGGTCGAACTTTGCGAATGTCGAGTTATCCGGATCCTTGCGAGAATCCGGGTTGAGATTTGCAGCATCTGATTGGGGCTTCTCATTCCCGTTCTTGGCCTGAAAATGAAATGGCAGGAAAAGTAGTGAGACATGTACAATTCCACAAACAAATGACACACTTGCAGTGCAGTTATAATTTTACAGCCCTGCTACTTGTCCCGGGACTCTTGTCCCGGGACTGGCCTGACTGCATGTAAAAGGGCATTTTGGTCATTTTTCCAAATGACCAAAATGCCCTTTTACATGCAGTCAGGCCAGTCCCGGGACAAGAGTCCCGGGACAAGTAGACTTTTTAATAATTTTATGTACAATTTAAATGAGAAATGTTCTCCTACAAGCAACCTTATATGTAGTCTAGTTTGGAGGGGGCAGATTTGGGCCGGACTTTGATCAATGCAGGCCCAAATTAACTCAATCCCACCAAACTTTATGGCTATTAAATCAATGGCTAGTTATAATTTTATGTACAATTTAAATGTAAAATATTCTCCTACAAGCAACCTTATATGTAGTCCAGTTCAGTGGAAGTAGACCTGGCCGAACTTTGATCAAGGCAGGCCCAATTTTACTCAATCAGCCGTTTACCCACTATTGGAATGAAGCTCTAAGAAATTTGTAGTTAAAAGCCTACCAAACTTTATGGCTATTAAACCAATGGCTAGGCTTTTTGATGGATCTAACTTTTTTTCATCCTTATCCATTAAGGGACATTTCCATGCACCTCAACCCACTTGAATAGTAGCCATTTAAATGGGCCCCATGAACTGAACTGTATATAAACAGTATGCATTTTACTTGTAGGAAAATATTACCCCAATTTATGTATTATCCTTGAAAAACATTTTAACAAGCACGCACGCACCCTTGCTTGTAAAATTATATTGAATAATAGAAAAAATGTTAAAAATATATGCAATACTAATCACTAAAAGACCTCAAGAGCCTTACATGGCCAACAATGTAAACATATTTGACTTTTTTCCCAAAAGGACTTATTATTTACTTCAGAGATTATCCCATACACATCGTACGCATGAGATATTTCACGCGCACCTCATAGTGGGGCCCACCCAATAGTCCATTAGATTCGACCACACACGCCGCCATACAGTCTATGGACCCTGGGTTTACATCCATCAGAATGGACAGCTGTATTTACATCCATCTCAATGGACTAGATCATTAGGCCGGTTACCCGTCTTTTATAATGAAAGTTTTTGGGCTGTAGATGAAAGGTTTAGAATGATCATATGAAGTTGATTTTTTGTACTTATAAAGGCCCTAGTCATATCACTCAATCCCCCTAGCCCCATCCCATGTAGGCCCCAAAACGACGTGCACTTGTAAAGCTCCATGCACAACTCTGGCATGGGTAACGACTGTATTTTATATTCACGAGCCTTTAGTTTTAAGAGGATTTAACAGGAAAAAATACTTAATGCGCATGTGTAACCCGATCAAACATTTTAGATAGTGGTGGACCAATTAAAGCAATTGGAGGAAATTTTATTTTATTTTAAACCTATTTGGCACATCGTCAGCGCCGACCTTATTTACATTGCATAAGGTCAATGCCGATCTTGTTCGCGAACCCTATTAGGGCTCGAAACCTTATTTCTTCTCATTCTTTTCTTTTCTCTTCCCACAGACCACCGAGACCGACCTTGGACGAGTACTCCTGCATGGTAGCTGTCATTTCCACTGGCACCATGTTTCAAACTTCCTCCTCAACTGCATCTCTTTGTTTCCGATCGGTTTTTCCATCTTGATTGTAGAGGAATCTATCTCCTTCCATTTTTGAGTCTTTCTTTATGTTCTTGTATTTTCCTTCCGCCATCCCGCATACGATATCGAAGTTTATGGTACATGGGCTTCAACGTAGTTATGGGATTTGTAGATTGTTCATTTGAATGAAGTAGGGTTCGTATGATTCCGAATTTGGGGTTTTCTGAGTTGAGAAGGACGATGGTTTCTAAGTAGTTACCGCCATTGGCAGTTAGAATGAATTTATTCTTCTTGCTCATTTCTCTTTTTGGTAAAATAGATTGAATTGATTTTGATCCCAAAACTTTGAGACGATAGATTCATTCCATTTTTTGGTGTTCAGTTGGATCTGTAATTAAATTAATATTATGGTTTGATTAATTTCCGTTTATTTGATTGGTCTTTTTGTTTGTTATCAAAACATGCCTCATTGATGCAGCCCAAATGCATGAGATTCATATGGAAAATATGTCTTAGTCAAGGGACCCAAAACTAGGTCATTTCGTGTTCCAAAAATTGTCACTAGTTTATTTATGAAACCACATTTTAGTTGAACCAGGTCTGAAACTATTATTTGGGAACCACCATTGGATCAATAATGAAACGATTTTTCATCGGACTATTTATCAAATGAATGGTTTATATACAAAGATGAAGATTATAAAATAAAAATGTCAGGATAATTTAACTAGAATGATATTGTTCTCATACTTTACTAACAAAAAGAAATCCGTGCCAAGCACGGGCAAACAACCAACTAAATTTGTAAAGAGTAAAATTTGGAGATTCGCAAATTTTTTAGTGAATATTTTTTTATATAATGCAATTAATAAGTAAAATTAATAATATTAACAAATGTAGTTGCTTGCAAATAACCAATAATACATTCTATACTTTTTTGCAAAGCTGTTTATCTCTTATTTCAAGTGGGCGTAATCTATCTCTAATATTGGATTGTTGTGAAATGTACTTTTTTTAGTGTTCACTATTCAATATAAGCATGAAATTTTTTAGTGTTCATTATTTCCTTCTTGTGAACATTTTTTTTATGTATGCTTGCCTTTTTATGTATGTTTGTCTTTATTACCACTACACCATTTGGGTGATTTTGCAACATTTGAGATTTCTTATTAGTAACGCATATCTGGCCGTTAGTAAATTAATAACAGATAAAGTTCCGTTACAAAATTACTTAACCGTTACTAAATTACCCGAATTATTTTGTGACGTTTATCAAGATTTTCACTAACGGATAGTCAACCGTGACTAATGTTAAAATGTAAATTGAAAAATTATTAAATTGAGACGAATTCATTACTCAACAAAGCACCCGCCGAATTCATTACTCAACGAATCCACCACCACCGTAGAAGATGAACCGCAGGTATTCCATCTTCTCTGCTTTGAAAAAGTTGCCTACCACTGCCCGGACCTACGTCCAAAGCAATTTGGCTTGGATAAATCCCATTTGCAATGTGGATTGGTTTAAAACCAATGAAAAGGAACGGGCATAAACATTGTGACGCCCCGTCCCTTAATCTCCTATTAATATTAATTAATTGTGTGATTAGTTAGTAAGTGTGTTGAGAGTCTTAGCGAGTCGGGTTTAACGTGTGGTTCATGCGTGCGAAGTCTCGCGCGAGTTCGAGCCTGTTTGGATACCATTTCGTTGCAGCCCGATCTGGACCCGACCCAAAACTTGACCCGAGCCCAACCCAAGGCCCAAGGGGCTGTTTGGTAATTCCCACCCCCATCCCTTCTTTTAGGTCACAAACTCATTTCCCCCCCCCTTTTCACAACGACAACTGCAACTCCCCCCTCATTTCTCTCTCTCACCCGTTCTCTTCCTCTCACTCTCCTAGCTGCCGTCGGACGACGCCATCGCCATCGCTGCAGCCGGCCAGCACCACTCTCTCATCTCTCATTTCTCTCACTCATCTCTCCCTCTTCCCAGCAGCAGCTCACTGCCCCATCCCTCTTTCGTTTTCCTCTTTTCTCTTCTCCCTCATCTCACCTCACTCACTGCCGCCCCACTATCCCGGAGCTTCACCGTCGTCGTCGCCGGACCCACTGCTTCGCCGCCGAGTTCCCCCATCTCTGGCGAACCAGCCCACTCCATCTCTCCCTGTTTTCCCCATTTTTCATTCCTTCGTTTCATTCCCTGTTTCTCTCTTTCATCCTCTCTGTTTTTCTTTCTTTCTTATTTCTTTCTCTTTCTCTCTCTCTCTAATTCACTCATCTCTCCAATTCAACCCACCTCACCATCTCATTTCTCTTTCTCTCTACTCACTGTCAACTCACGTTGACTTCTCCCCTCACCCATTTCACCATTTTCCTACACACACACACACACACTCTCTCTCTCTCTGTTTCTTTATTTCTCTTCTTTCTCCATTCTTTCCTTCATTCTGTCTTCTACCTTCTTCTTGTCAGTGGCCACTAATCAAGTGGGCCACCAAATCAAGTGGGCCCTACAACCTCCAACCATCACTATCATCTCCGCGTGGACCCCGCAAGCTATCTCTGTAACAGAGAATCGAAAAAGGAGGAGGTATTTCAGTGTGCTTTGTTCTTGACTTGTAGTTTTTTTTTTTTTTTTTTGGTTCTTTAGTATGTGTGTTTTGATTTGGTTACATGAGATTCTAGGGAATGGTTGAATGATTGGATTGGATTGGATTGGTCGGGGTTCTGGGTGAGTGATTGTGGGTGTTTTGTGTTTTTCTTATTTGGAGCGAGGGCTTGGAATTTGAAGTTGTCTGTGGTGGTGATTTGTTTGATCAGATGTGGGAGTTGGGGAGAATTTGGGAATGGCACAGCTACTGGAGATGTGAATTTTTGCTCAGTTTTGAGTGATTTTTGATAATATTTCTTTTATTTGAGCAAATTTGATAGGTCAATTTACTTTGTAGCACAACATACAAATCTATAATGGACTTGTCATTTCCTTCTTTCTATCCACTTCTATGAGGTTTGCAAAAACTTCGTGTTCAATTCAGTATGATTCTCATTCTAAGGTTAAGAAATTGGTAACAAGTTTAGAGATAAAAGTCAGTGATTAATAGGATAAATGATTGCTCTAGGAGGTATATGCACAAAATGCAGTTTTCAAGTTGATTGTTATAAATGTATTAGGTCTCATCTTTCTCATATTTACCCCAGGAATCCACAGATGGATTTTTAAGCACAGGACCGTGCCCACAGGATTGGACAAAAGAAAGAAGTTCAAGTCTTCTGTTTCTATACAGAGGTTTGATGCTTTCTTACCCAAAAAAAAAAAAAAAAAAAAGAGGAAGAAGATGTGAATAACATCAAGCACATTTATTATATCTTTTACCTTTTGTTTTTTTGGCCTTTCATGCAGTACACCGTTCATAAAAAAGTGATTGAAAGGGCTTATAAAAAGCTTGCACTTGATGCTTTAGTTATTCAACAAGGCAGACTGGCTGAGCAAAAAAGTAAGCATCTCTATTGGGAGCTATGTGGTGGTCTTTTTTTGTGTTTGTGGCTTGTTAGAACACTGAGATGAAGATTTTGACTTTACTCTTTTTTTTGTCATGATCATCTGGTGTGTTTTGCAGATGCTGAATTGTATGACTTCAATGATGAGAAGGTATGTTATAATGCACCATAAGTATAAGATAATTGATAATTTATAGTCTATACCTTCACTAATAATTCTTTCATTTGATGTTCACAAAATGGCATGCCATGCTAATGATTTATCAAGTTGGCAACTTGGTGCTCATTTAGTATAATTCTCCTATTTTTGTACTTCTTTGCCTTCAAACTTAAATTCTTTTCTATTTGTAATTAATGAAGGATGACAAGAAGTTTGACTTTACTTTGTTTAACATGTCAGGGTGCCATATTAGATTGGAACATAGGCATTTACTTTTCTGCATTTTTGATAGATAAGTGCTATTTATCTGCATTTTCCCCTTCAAAACAGTATCCTGTTTCAGGTTTGAGCTGATCGGTGTAATTGTAAATACATATTCAGCAGTTCATATTTCTATCCTTCATTCAAATTAATATTTTTCCATATTACGGCATTCACATTTCTTCTTTTTCTTCTTTGATGTGGAGGTTGTGTGAAAAGTTTAGCTATGAGTAACTCATTCTTCCTTCCTAAATATTCAGGTTTACACTTGCAATCACTACATTTGTCCAATATGTAGCAAATCCCTGGGAGATATGGCTGTAAGAGAAAATTCTTTTCCTCTTTCTCTGAGAAAATTTTGTGAAGTTTGTTATTCAGTTATCTTATTGGAATGATTTATTAAATCATTTCTTCTATGTAACACTAATGTGCACAAGCAAAAAAGCTTTTTGTATCCAAAACTCTGTGATAAATAATCAAGTAGGAAATTAATCTATAAGTGGTGTACTCTTATCATAGGAACTGAATCTATAAGTACTCTTATCATTGGAACTGAATCTATAAGTGATGTACTCTTATCATACTAGGATAAGAATTTGAAAAGTAATTACTTTAAAAAACTGAATCTAGGTATCTTTTTTCTCAATCTTTGTTTTGGGGGAGGTTTTTAAGATACCTATTTACTGGGAAATACTTGTGTGCAAGTATCAACCTTGTGAACAACCTTGCCTGAATTTTAAAAAGTCACATGCCATTCCCGCTTTTCCTGGGTTGCATCTATCAATTTTATAAGTATTTGGGTACCCATTATAATCCCAAAGAAGGGAGAGACCAAATAAGACATCCAATGAGTGGTTAGTAAAGAAATGTTGGATTGTAGAGCAAAACACACAGCTAAATTTGTTATTGATAATTAATTATTAGAGCAAAACACAGCTAAATTTGTTATTGATAATTAATTATTAGAGCAAAACACACAGCTAAATTTGAAAAAAAAAAGGTGCATGTTACATTATGGGTGTGTGCAGGGTGGTGCAGCAGGTGGGCTTGCAGGGTGGGTGTGTGCAGGGTGGTGTGCAGGGTGGTGCAGCAGGTGGGCTGTGCAGGGTGGGTGTGTGCAGGGTGGTGCAGCAGGTTTGCAGCCTTCCTTTCCTTTCTCTTTACACAAATGTTACCTAGGAGTTGGGACCAAAATATTCACGTTTCCCTGGTTTTTAAATCATGCACTTTTGTAACACAGTTGGTGGGGATGGCACCTCTGGTGGAGCTTAGGATGCGACTTCTCTAGGTTTGTATATGACTACTCTTTTCAAAATGGTATTTATTTGCATGTTGAATTAATTGAGAAAGAAGTTGGATTCTTATCGTTAGCTTCGTTTTGCAGCAAACTTAAGCTTTTACATTCGAAATTTTTCTTAGGAACATTTTTATGAAGTTACCACCTATGCTTACAAGCTTATCATTTATACTTTCTCCATCTTTATGATGCTCATATATTGAAGTGCTATGGTTGAATGGTGAATGACTAATGACGTAGTGGTGAATGACTTTGTGGTGTGTTGGGGCATTGGGTTGTTTATATGAAGTTTTTTTTTTTTTTTATTATGTACAGGTACTTAACAGGTTGTAAAAAAAAATTTAAAAATGTCACATGTACAGGGGAGACTCTGTCGAAATTTCGAGAAATCTTTTACATTCGAAATTTTTCCTAGGAACATTTTTATGAAGTTTACGTTAATGTTTGCCAAAATGTGTTTATGCTTCTTATTTATCCTTTTTTGTCATTGCAGGATGGTGACATTATCTATCCTTCATATTTCCCGAATCAAACGAAACAAGGTTATCTTGATTCTTTTGTGACATTATCTTTGAGATTTATTGTTTTTAATTCCACAATGACTCAATGGATGGAGTCGTTTTGAAATGCATTCTATGCGGGTCTTTATCATCCTTTAATTTGATGACTTGAAACTTGATGAATTCTTTTCAATCTTCCTCATGAAGGTTTCTATACTCAGTTTTGCATTTCAATTCTTTGTTTGCTGCTTCATGGTGTTGATGACAACATTGGCAAGAGTAGGAAAATCCTGACTGCCATGTCAAGGAGGAAGAGTCGGAACAAGTGGATCATCGGCTCCATCATCATCGCTCTAGTATTGGTAGATATTATATTATCATTCTTGTTTGATTCTAATGTTAGATGAAAAGATATTTTAGAATGGATGATGCAGTTCATCAAGAATGGAAAATCATATAAATGATTGCAGCCATACAGATTACCTGAATTATGCACTTGTTTAAGTAGTCAACCCTACTCACTTAAATTATTCACTTTGTTCAAGTGGCATAGATGGTCTAATTCTGGGGGCTCAATTCATTTACATTTTTGCTTTGATTTTGACCTAAAGGAGCAGAATTCAGGGCCAAGGGGTAAAAGTGGTCAATTTGGTAGAAGATAAGGGGGGTGTAAGTGTTTTTTGAGCTGTTTTTAGATGAGTTTTGCTTTGTTGGGGGATTTTGTATTTGGGTTGTTTGTTTAATCTTGATGGGTGTGTCTTAAAAGGATTTTTACATTCCCTTGTCTCTTTTCCTAGTGTCTTGTGGGAACATGGAGGCATGGTCCCTTGTGGGAAATTGGATTCTATGGCATTGGACAAAACAGAGAAAAGAAGAAAAATTAAGAGACCCATAGCTTGTTCTCCCAAGCTATCTGTGTATGTGTGTATATGTGCATGTGCATGTTTGATGCCAAGGAACAGGTGTTGGACTTTATGGGAGTGTCGTCCGCCAAGGTGGGGCCCATATATTGAAGTGCTATGGTTGAATGGTGAACCACTAATGACGTAGTGGTGAATGACCTTATGGTGTGTTGGGGCATTGAGATGTTTATATGAAGTGTTTTTTTTTTTTTTTTTTTTTGTTATGTACAGGTACTTAACAGGTTGTAAAAAAAAAATTTTTAATGTCACATGTACAGGGGAGACTCTGCCGAAATTTCGAGAAATCTTTTACATTCGATATTGCTGTTGGGAACAATCTTTTATCAGATAATTTACTACACTAAGAAGGGTGCATGTGCCCATTGGTAGGGATTCCCAAATTTCCTTCCTCCTACTTTCTCTTCTTCCAAACACCCATAATAATTTGCTTGATTTCTACTCAGGTTCATCTAAACATTATTATTCATTATATATAAATCTAAATCAACTTATCTTTATGTGATTACATGTTCTTTGTTGTAATTCTAGTTATCAATTTGTTATGTTGCTTTAAGTTCTGAGTGGTCCTCCACACTTTATTGAAGCTTTCCCTATTTTTTTTTATTTGCTGAAATGTGTTGTTTGTGTGTTTTCTATATTCACATTGTGGGATTTGTGGTACACATGCAGATGAGAGAGTATCTATGTAGTCAGAAGTACTGTAGGTGGCCTGTTAGAAATGGATCAGGAAATTCCATTATTTTTTTTTAAAAACAACAAATACTTAGTAACGGATATAAACCGTTACAAATAGAATACTTAGTAACGGACATCAACCGTTACAAATAGAATTATATGCGTCAGAAAGTGGGAATTACCAACAGTTTTATCCGTTGGGAACAAAGTATGAACATAATTAATAACCGTTACTAATAAATTGTAACAATTGAAGATGTGTTGCTGAAATTAATTTCAGTCACATTTGATAACCGTTAGTAATATTTCTAACGGTTATTAAGTATTACTAACTTCCGTTACTTTTCATTTGTAACGCAATTGTGTCAACGTAAAATAACCGTTACTAAATTTTTTTGTAACGGCTGTGGATTCGTTACTAATCGATTATTATGGTGTAGTGTACATTCAATGCTATCATGTCTAATTTGGATGTACACAGATGTCTAAAGAAAATAGAAGCAACGAGGCTAGTACCTCAAATGCACAACCAACTCAACTTTTGTGCTAGCAAAGAGCATCATATTTCCGCTGCTATCGAACGCGGTTTGGTATACTCTCTTTCACACAACCACTAATCAATTGAATTTCCTTTTGATCTATGGCTAACATTATTCAAACTGTCATTTTTCGCAGGGGTGGCTATGTTTAAGTGCTTTATCCTAACATCCCTCCACTCCCGATCTTGCCGCCTGATTTGCAGTGAATCTCCCCCTACATTTGTTGTGCTATATGTGCTCTTGTATATTGATCCTAGTGTAACTTGTGATTGAAGTGGTTATGTTATGAATGCTGTAAATTTGTAACTTTAAACTTAGGAGATGTGCAAGCAATTTAAATCAATTATATGGGATGTTGATGGATTGATTGAATATCAATTGAATGTATGAAATGTTTTTGTTTGTATTTAAATTCATAAATGTTGTATTTGAAGCACATAGGGTGCTTTTGATGTGAATGTATTGGTCCCCTTCCTTAGGATTTTTTTTTCACATTTATATAACATTATCACCGACCCTGACTTAGAATTTTTTTCAAAGAAAGCCTAGAAAAAGTTATAATTTTTGGTAAAAAAAAAAACATGAAACATGCGTCGGTGATGATCTTATTTTACACTGCTAAGGTCATCAGTCATCACCAGCCCTAACTTAGAACTTTTTCCAGAAAACTCTCAGAAAAGTTACAACTTTTAGTAAAAAAATAGGAAGCTTGCGTCGGTGATGACCTTATTTTACACTGCTAGGATCATCATCGACCCTGACTTAGAATTTTTTCCAGAAAACTCCTAGAAAAGTTATAATTTTTAGTGTGAATAAGGTCGGCGCTAATGATATGTCAAATAAGTAAAAGAAAATTAAAATTTTAGCCCAATCCTCTGGTTTAAATGGTCGTCGAAAGTCTAATCTCAGTTTTTCTTGATGACTAAACTAATGCTCCAAGCGCATTAAATTTAGTTGAAGGACTGTCGGGAAGGCGGATTCCAACTCTCGTTGTGGTTTTTCCTTCTTCGACGGCAAACGCCTTTCCTTCGAAAGAGCACATCACAGCATCTGGTGATCACGGCCGTTAAAGATGAGACCCAACGCAAGGAGAGCCCTCGATTGGGTTCATTGACATAGTATAAAATGAAAAATTCCTATGGGCCACGCGTAGTTGGCCAAGAAAGACAGTCAACAATTGCAAAAAGAAAGCATGACACATTTCAGAGAGAATTTCCAATCAACAGTGGGACCCAACACACAAATTCTGTGGGTCCCTGGAATATGGTTAGATCCCCAACCGATGGCAGCCCTCCGCTAACATCTCATATTAGGGACATTGGTTCAGTGGGCCATTACTAGGCAGTGCAATGGACCAAGTTCATGGTTAAATACATACTCATATGATTCGATCCAGCCCATCAAAATATGGGACCCAACATGGTTTAGAATAGACATTTCAAACTAAAATCCCGTTCCATTATTCTAATCCAGTTTACAGCCGGCAATTGCATGTATGGGAAAAGGAACCGGCGATTGGGACGGCCTGGATTGAAATAGGAAAACTCGGCAAACGTAAGAAAGAAAAAATATATGTAACGTTATGAAAGATTCCGGGGAATCTGATTTCTGAGGAAAGAGAAATCAAGGAATCACAGATTCAGGAATTGAATTACCATACCTTCCGACCTTTTTCCGCAGCGCCCTGTTTCAACAGGGAAACGTCGACTACTGGAGGATTCCTCCCTGGCGCCTCACTCTCGTAAATATCTTGGATTTCCTCTTCAATTTCCCCGCGTCCACATGTCATCTTCTCCGCGACCGCCACATCGACGGGTACGGTCCTTATATCGGGTTTCCGCCTCCGAAAACTCGGCCATGAAAGCAAGTATCTCTTTCGAGTTCTACCCGACACGATATCCCTATCCCCAGAACTATTGCGGCCCGAAACTTTCCGAGGAAAACCGAAACAAGTTGGGAAATACGATTTCTTGGATCTCGTTTTTCGCGTCTTGTCGGTCTCTTTGGTGGCCATAAAGGGCTTGAAGAGGGAGAGAGATGGAATTAGATGGTATGGCGGCTTTGGGAGAGTTTGAAGTCTAAATATGAGAAGGTTTTCTTTGTATCGTTTCGTTTCCTCGTTTCTTTATTTCGATGTTTGAAGAAAGTGAGTTAAAAAAACAATGAGAAAACTGGAATCGGGGATTGGAGATGACTTGGACTGGGGGGCCTGGTCAAGTCCCTGCATGATCCTAACTTTTCCCACATTCCCACCCTTGCCATCACAATGACATTCAGAGACCCTCTCTGCATACTCTGCTAGTTCAGGTCTCAGGTGTTTCTCAGGGGCTAGTTTGTTTTCATGGAATTCAAGTCAAAATGGTTAACAACAAAAAATTATCAAAGAGGCCATGGTAAAGGTATATGGTAAAACTATAGATGGGACCTTGACTTTTTATAATTTGATTTAGTATGGCTATGTTTGTATTCGTTTTCCATCTCCCCTTATTTCATTTTCCACTAAAGAGAAGATTATTGGATGATCATTTACTGTTGTAACTTTGATTTACATTGTTATACCGTTCGCTATTAGCCTAAGCTTTTGAGTCGGTACATAATTTTTCATATATTCAATTATGTTTTGTCAATTTTAACCTCTTCTAAAATTTGTTTTTTAGAATTATTGGGAGTTAAAATCTGTGCAAATTACAAATGGGCCCTAAGTATTATTAAGGTAGGAAAACAAAATTGTGCTCACAAGCTGTATTCAACTCTTTCGGACATGGGAGTCCTGTGTTTGAATCTCTAAGGGCATGTTTGGCAAAGGGCATAGCAGTGGAATCCTCTTCAGTTTCCGCGATTGTGAGGATTCCCCATGATGATTTGGGAGAGGATTTTGAAAGGAATGACATGAGTTTTCCTCTCATATGATTATTTTCACAATTAGACACCCCCCCCCCCCCCCCCCCCCCCCCCCCCCCGCCCCCCGGACCGAGTGAATCCATGCATGAGTGGAAAGGCGGAGCTACAGTAACCGCTACAGTGATTAAGATGTTAATATGGTTTTGGAGGGTTTTTGCATTTTTAATGCATCATTTGGGTCTCACAATCAAGATCCAAACCGTTAATAATGTTAAACAATCCAAAATGGGCATTTCACCAAATTTCAGCCGTTGATTCATCTTAGATCTTGAGATATATGCAAAAATATCCAAACTGTTAGATGACCAAATTCTGAGATTCAACAAGGCCAAAACCGGGATGGAGACCAGTCCATTCTTTTCAATTTTTTGGTTCCTGTGGGCCTACGATCATGATCTAAATTGGTAGTTATTTTTGGAAGGTCAAAACGGTTACTTGACCAAATTTCAACCGTTGATCCTTATCATATCTTGAGATATTTGCAAAAACATCCAGGTACTAAAATATTAGTTTCTTATTCTTATGGGCCCCCTTTGCGCGATTTGAACCGTTTAGATTTTCTAGATGACCACAAACAACTTTGAGGTGAAAGTTGAGGTCTTAATTTTTCATGAATTTTGGAAATTTTTATAAAAATGTTTATTACGATTGGATCATACATTCTACAATTTGTAGGAATCCTCCCTCCATCTAAATATGGAACTCTCATTGGAAATCCTACCTGAGGATTGTGGCCTTCTTTGGAGATGGAGAGAATGCTCTAAATAGAGGATTCTTCATCGTTTACCAAACGTGCCCTAAATGTAGTGAAAAAATAAAATAACATAACCATATTTGTAAATAATTATATATATATATATATATATATCTGCTGGACAGTCAGTCAGTAATAGTGGTTGTGATACTGTGAGTACAGTCCACAATAACTTAAGTTGAGATTTGGGATCTTCTTCTAAATATGTGGACCTACTTCGGTTGATCACACGGTTCAATTCATGGGCCGCGTCCCCTAGATTCTCATAACTTGTCTCCATGGAGCTCATTGTTTGCATGCTTGGATGGCATGGACCACCTAACTAGGGAATTCTATGTGGACGAATATATAGTAGTTATCCTGGATATAAAGTCGTTTCCATCCAGGTAAATGTGGTTGCTAGGGTTATTTATAAGGTTATTTTTGTACCTATTGGTTCTCACCTTTTTGGTCAGATGAGTTGTACTTCACGAGCATAGCACAAGCTGGCTCAAGAAATTTCATAAAAGGAACCGAATTCTGTAGTGAATCCCACCTATTTTTTGAAAAAAACTGAATAGAATTTGATTCCGCTATAAGATTCAACATAAAATTTGTAGAATCTCATACATGAGGAGGGCATTCATTGAGTAGCTCACTTTGGGCCCTACTTTAGAGTTCCGTTCCTCACACCAGGGTATCCTCATGATTGCCTGGGTTAGCCGCTGCTGATGATTGACCCTGAGGACCCAGAGTCTTTGTTCCAAACATGAAATCCATGATTTGCGCATACATTTCCATGTTTATATGTGAACCAGTAGAAATATGTAAGCCTTGTCCCTTTCTTATGTGATGCGATGGGGAGAGAATTTGGAGGACGAAAGATGCCTTTGGAGACCAAGAAGAAAGTGAGAGGCATAGAATTCCCCTTTTATTATCATAAAGAGGATGGTTGTGTGCGCATGAGGACAAAGTTTAAGGTTTACAAATGTAGTTCTGGATAGTGGATTTGATTGGTGGTCTGGCTAGTCGTTCCCTGTATCTCAACATAAAATAGTTTTCATGGAAAATCAATATGCCTTCTTTACTCAGTTTTTGCTTCCTTTTGGGTGCTTGAAGGCTTGTCAGCATAGTCCTTTAGTAATGCTAGCTTTTTCAAAAAAATTTTTAATGAATTTAACCATTAAAAAAAATAAAAAATCAATATGAAGATCTCATACGTCTAATCTTTTACCTTCTTTATTTTCTTCCTTTGATTTTTTTGTTACTGCTGTGCAGATTTGGCCCTTCCCCTACTCAATGTGTATGCAGGTAATCCAAAACTCAACCCTCACCCAAGTGAACTATGAATCTACTCAAGTAGAACTAGACCAAGATTGTAGATCTGACCCAAGTGCAATATGGGCTGAATTGGGTTTCCCGGAATCAACTCGGGTGCCCAATTTTGTATCTTTTTTTGGGTTTTAAAGATACACTTCTTCTGGCTTATCCTTTATAAACATAGAAACTAGCACAATAATCCGTGCTCATCACGGTATCTTCCTATATTGCAAAATAAATACTTATACATTAAAAAGGTTATGAAAGTACCTATTTTTCTGTAAGGTCCCGTCCCGAGTTAATTGAGATTAACTCTAGTTAATTGGATTTAATGCTAGTTAATCATGTTTAACTAGACTAATGATGATTAATGATTAAACTCAAGGAGATTAACCTCAAATGAATGAATTGGACTTAATGGAATAGTAAGGAATGGAATTGTATAGTTTAAATGAAGTTTTAGACTCAAACATTGAAATGAAGGACTTTTATGTAAATACGAATTTTAGCGTATTTCGTCGAATACGGAAACTCTTGATACCAACACGTGTATCTCGACGAGTACGTCGACTTTCGTAATAGGTTCGAAGTCGTTTGACGAGAATCCGGTCAAATGACCATTCGTTTGACTTGAATTGTAATTTAGTGGAATTGAGGGACTTAAGTGCAATTGCCTAGCTTATATAAGCTAAAGTAGCCCAGTGAGATCATTCATCTCATTTCCAAAGCATTCCAAACCCTAGGCACCTTTCTTCTTCATTTCCTTCTTGCTTTTCTCTTCTTTCCTTCCAATCTCACTATATCAAGCATTAAACAAGGAGTTGCAAGTGTTTTCAATGAGTTTTCATCCTTCACTTCATCTTCCCCAACTTGGTTTTCAATTGTGAAAGTGTGAAGTTTGGATTCAAGGTCTTCTTCGTGGAATAAAGCTCTAAAAAGAGGTTTTTATCCATTCAACCTTCATAAAAGGCAAGTACTATTCTTATGATTTACATTGTTTTAGAAAGGTTGGAGTCCATTTGGCTCAATTTCTTGAAGTTTTGCTTCAGAAAATCTGAAGCTCAGAACTGAGCTTCTGAGCAGGTGTCGGTTAACCGACGAGTGAACCGACAGCCCTGGGAATTGTCTCAGAGAGTTTCAGCTCTCTGGAATTTTGACCGACATTGTGTCGGTCAGCCGACATATGAGCGTCGGTCGACCGACAAGTCAACCGACGGACTAACCGACAGATCTAGAATCTGTCTCAGTGAATTCCAGCTCTCTGGAATTCGAACCGATCAAATGTCGGTCAGCCGAGATGGTGTCGTCGGTCAGCCGACACCTGACCGAGGCCTGACCGACAGATGTATCAAAGAATTGACTGGAAATCCAGCTTCTGGAAATTGAACCGACAAAGTATCGGTTAACCGAAATATCAACCGACGTTGTATTGTAGGTCAGCCGACAGGCCAACCAACAGCTGAGTTAAACTTAGAGGAAAAATGTTGAGAATGAAGCCTAGTTTGTACAGGCTGTTTCTTGTGATGTCTAAGCCTACATAGGTGTTAGCGAAAGTCGTCCTAATGTACGAATCAAATACATAACGTGATATTCATCGAAAATAACACGTACATTAGATAACGGACGCTTCACTCATTTATTTGGCTTAGAAATATGAATAGAATTGATTAGAAATAAATAGAATCCTTGAAGTGACACAGAGGTGAACTTCATTGGCATAATGCACAAACTGACATAATGCACGAAATGACAGAAATACACGAATTGAATTAATATAATGAAATGAATAGTCACTAAAGGTGATAGTAAAGTGAATAAATGAATGATTCCTACTGCAGTAGATGTTGGGGCGTTCCGGAGCCTCGTGGAATGCTAGTGCTCTCTGATCAAGACACTAGTAAATTTCCACCATATGTGATAAGTCATGTAATGAAAAGTGAAACAATCTTGAAGCCTCGGCCATGAATGGTTTGCCTTTCCGCCTTGTGCTTAATTAAATTGAATAAAGGAAAAATGAAATGCTCTTGAAGCCTAGGCCATGAATGGTTTGCCCTTCCGCCTTGTGCTTAAATAGAAATACACGAAATGAAAAGAAATGAATTGACATAGAGATTGTTATTGAACTGAGTTAGTTTATATAGAACTATTGAGTTCTTGCATTGGTAAATGCTTATATAGAATTGATAGATAACATGGAAAATCATGAAAATGCATGTATCTTGTTGAACTGTCGTGTTCACGTGTTATTGATGATGTCACAGGCCCAGATGTCCGTGCCGGTCCTGCCGAGGCCGCGCCGCCTGCGGAGGAGGCCCATCCGATACCTCCAGGAAGTTTAGCGGAGTAGGCGTAGTTCGGAGGGCGAGTGTAAATGAATACTTTTATAATAGATAGTTTTGAATTGTAATTAGATACCAACTGCATTGTATTTTGAATGTGCAGTGTTGGTTTTAGTGGACTGTAAGTTTGTGTATATGAACTTTACGTCTGATGTAAAGTTAATTATAGTCAATGTATATATACATGTTTTTCGCACTTTGTACATTGACAGTTTTTTTTTTTGTGATTTGATATCCCTTGTGAGTCTTGTCTTAACTTCGGTTAATTCAGGATTTACGGGAGTAAGTATGATATCGCGACTCGGGGTCTGTCCGAAGTAATCAGATCTCGGGCCCGGGTCGTGACATTTTCATAGAGCAAATTGCATAAAATGAAAATAGAAAATTTTAGGCAAAAAGAGAATAGAAAATATGGGGTAGAAGAGAAATTTTATATAAATGAAAAACTGAAACTTTAAAAAATGAAGAGTAGATGTGAGTGGTTTGATGAGATAGTTATGAATCGGTAGTTGCATGAGATAAATAGTGGAAAGAAAATGTAGAATATTTGAAAAAAGAGCATAACTGATGGTCAAAATTAAATCCAAAACCTTCTTACTTAATATATTAGACTTGAATGTGCTTTTATAGTAGAGTGTGTACATAAATATGCACACACACACTCTATGAATAATGCAAATCGAGTACTTGGATTGAATTCTAGCACCTGAAACCCAAACCTGAACCTAACCTGTAATACATTAGCAAAAAATTACAAAATCTTACTAAGTGTAAAAGAAGGAGTCTATATTCTAATTTGGGTTAGATGTGACCATGTTGAGAAGGATGGTTCTATTTACTTCATTCAGTAAAAAAAAAAAAAATTTAAGTATAAGCTTAAACTAATTACTTGATTACATCGATGACATTCACTGAAAACATAATAAACTATAACCAAGACCAATTGCTCGATTTCTTGGTTGGCATGAAAAAAAGTTGATTCTCATGTGTTCTCAATTTAGAAGTTTTCACTTTTCACTAAAAGGAGTGTTGGGTAATTTAGTACGATAAAAACAGTAACTTCGTTTGAGACTTGAATAATCTTTATTCGTTTTACAATCTTACATAATTGGTGACACATATTTTGAAGATTTCGTCACTATTTGTTAAGATAATATAAAATGAAAAAGTCTACTTGGCCCGGGATTCAAGCCCGGGCCTTGGCCCGACTCCACATGGGAGGGGCAAAATGGTCATTTGGCAAATGACCATTTTGCCCCTCCCATGTGAAGTCGGGCCAAGGCCCGGGCTTGAATCCCGAGCCAAGTAGTACGGCTGATATAAAATACACTTTTGAGTATCAGGAGGAAAGATTAAACTTCAAGTGCCAAAAGAAAGGATTTAATACCATTGCTGATAAAGAAATTTGTTAGCATTACCTTATGTTTTTTCATGCTTGTGATTATGAGCCATGTATAAAACTGAAACGTCCAAGCCCTGAGAAATCAAATTTTAAAAATATAAACGAAAACCATAATAAGTCATATGGGCCGATTTTTTTTTCACTATCGGAGGGTTCCCAACTCTTAGACCTGTAGCCTCAGTGTGGTAGTGCAGTTTCGAATCTACAACCTCCGAGTGCAACCTGTGGTCCTAGGCCAACTGAGCAACCCCTTGGGGTTAGGGCATGATTACTTTAGAAATACAACTTCCAGATGAATCAACGAAAGGTCCTTTGCATGGAAGACTGGGGCCGTTTGTTTGCTCGAAATTAAATTCATAAGAATTCTAAAAAAAATATTTCTATAAATTTAGAAAATAAAGATGAAAATTCATAAATGGATGTGAAATAATCTCTGCTTAAACAGAAAATCTTATACTTCTTCAATAGGAAACTTAAGGTACCATCCACCACCTTATATCCTTTACTGGTATATATTACTTTAATAATTTTTCGTTGCAACCCATTTTATTTTGAATTTCTATAATCTCATCCAAACAAATGGACCCTAGTGCAATCAACAACTCAACACCATTTCGATTGTCAACATTCAAGGCGAGGAATTTGGAGGAGCTCTTATTAGTCAATGTAACTTTTGGCAGTCATTGTCCTAATGAGTCCATATAGTACCACGGCCCTAGAATGGATTTTCCATGGAATGCAAAAAGGTTATCCATAGAACTAATTTTCCACGGCCATATTTGGATGGGCAAGATTAGACTGGATGATGATGGTGATTGTGCGTGCCTAATTATTACGGACTTGGTTTAGTTGATGATGAGGGTTTACAGAGAGGTTGTTTAGCTGAACAAGAGTGTCTCTGCTGATCTGAAACCTGAAAGGGAAGAGAAAACAGCAGTCAGGGCCCGAGGCTGCTATCAGCCAAAGGCACTCCGACGCCTGAGTTAGTGCAGTCACTGAACTAGGGTGAAGTGGAGAAGAAGAGATGTTTAGCAGAGTAACAGTGCGGGCTGTATCTTGCATGTACCTGTTCATGACTCTTCATGCAGGCATATATAGAGGAGAGTGGAAGGTTCCATAGTGGAGGTAGGTGAGGATACTTGTCCCATCAGCCCACACCTGGGATCTTTAGTGGGGGTAGGTGAGGATACTTGTCCCATCAAACCTCCCCTCAAATCCCTCACATAAATGTGGATGTGATCTGTTGATAGGAACGAGCCCTTATCCTTGGCCGGTGGCCGCCCTACCTGACAGGGACTCCCTACAAAGTACCCGTCCCATCTCATAATGGGAACTGGAAGCCCGGTGTTCACCTCGGCAGAGGGGCCGAACTGGAGAAGGCGCCGGGGTCAGCTATACCCGAGATCGGACTGGGATGCCAGCGTGAGGCCGAGTTCGGTAGGACATGGTCGGTACTTCTACCGGGACCAGTCCCACCTCGACAAAGGCTGAGACGCTGCTTATGTCGGAGAGAAGGGGGTCAAGGCCCTTCCTGATTGGCGCTGTTACCGAAGGAGGATTACAACATCGGTTTCGGTAGAAGCAGTCCACACAATTGCCCCCTGCTCCTGACTTCGGGGGTCAAGGAGACCACGGGGTTAGGAGTGATAGGATGGACTTTCCCGAAACCGATCCTGTAGTTTACACAAAGGCGTGGGGTGCCGCTTCGCTTTCCGAGGCGCTTTTAATAGCGCCA
Organism: Umbellularia californica; assembly: GCA_028538565.1. Lineage (NCBI taxonomy): Eukaryota > Viridiplantae > Streptophyta > Magnoliopsida > Laurales > Lauraceae > Umbellularia > Umbellularia californica. The sequence continues at coordinate 107,355,920 of JAPQWN010000001.1, forward strand.
GGCTGTCTGGAGGCGGTTTTAATAGCCCAACCATATCATCATGAGGGCGCTGTGACGCCGCCATGTGTCAGGTCCCTGATGGCCATTGCGTCTTATCGAGGAGACGGGTGGCGTGCTCGAGGCGGTGTCTGCACATGCCTCTTGGGATACGAAGAGATCTCCATCCCTGTATAAAAACCCCGGTCCTCGAAGGAGGACCACTTTTGCTGTCACTGTGCTTGGAGCTTTCGCCTGAGAGTTGCCTGAAGCCTCGTCGTCCGAGAAGCTCCTCCGTTCGCCTCCCGAAGTGTAGAGTCTTCCGTTGTCCCTACATTCCTTCCGGCCCTGTGTCTTAGTGAGTTCCCTTCTGCCTCTGACATTTTTCCTTCTCTGGGTTCTTTCTCTTTTTTGGGGGTGTCTACTGTCTTTCTTCTCCGTCGCCGTTACCTGTATTCCGGTCTAGGCTAGGGAAGATGGGGGTTTTTAGACATTGGATAGACACAGAGCTTGCCCTAGCCGAACTTAGGAAACAATACCAGATACCAGAGAACGTCCAGATTAGGGCGGACGGGCCTGGTGACCGAGGCCTACCTCGGGTTCTTGTAGAGGGGTGGATGCCCTTCCCTCTGGTAGCCATAATCGAGGGCGGGGTGAGATTCCCAGTCCATCCCCTTCTGAGAGCTTGTCTCAGGAGGTGGAACCTTACCCCTTGCCAATTAATGCCCAATGGTTACAAGATAATCATGGGTATAGCCGAACTCAATAGGATATTGGGAAACGACCTTGGCGTGGAGGACATTGAGGATGTGTATAACCTCTGTCGATCTCCAAAGGACGACGCATACTACCTGTGAGTTCGGTCAAAGGAGATTCCCATAATCAACGAGCTCGAAGACAACACAAAATACGCCGGGAACGACTGCCTTTACGTCACCGGGAACTGGGAGTATGCCCCCGGAGAGCCCAGGGTGAACCACGTACCTGGTCGTCTCGGAGAACCACCGAGTAAATATCTCAATTTCTAAACTTCTGATGTAGTTTCGTTCTGCCGAACTGATGCCTAATTGCTTGTCGTGCAGGTCACGCGGAGAGGAAACGGCAGAGGAAGAACTCCGGGTGGGGACGAAACGTCGGCTGGTTAAAAAGGATTTATAGTTACAAGGGTCACCGGACCCGATCTGCCTCAGCCCTCCTTGGGTACGAACCCGTGTACCGATCCTTTATAAGAAGACGGCACGAGAACCTCAGGGGGGAGCAAGTCTTAACTCTTGCCGAAGCCGAGGAGCAGACAGCTCCAGCCACAGGGCCTGCGCAAGTGCCCCCCGAGATCGTACCTCCTGGAGCCCCAGCCGAAGCCGGTCCTTCACACGTCCAGACCGCTGCAGAGACCGACTCCGAGGAGGAAAGTCAGTCGGAGGGCGAGTCCGAGGGGGTTCCGCAAGAGCAGCTTGTGATTCTCCCATCTTCTGAATCGGACGAAGAGACCGAGATGGGGCGACGTCGTGCGGCCCTTGTCAGTCTCGATGAAGTCATCTTCGGAGACTCGCCCACCTCGGGGACCGCTCCCCCACCGAACTTGGAGGATAGAGTAGTCTCTCCCCCAGTTCAATCTCCTCAGCCTTCAGCAGCGACCGAGTGCTCCACCAAATCTCGTCGGGATTCGGTTCGGCTGGGGAAAAGGCCCAGGGTTGCGGACCCAGTGGGGGACGAGCCCAACCTTGCCTCTCAGCACTCGCCGCTACTCGGCCCTCCGATCTGGAACCCCAGTTTCCTGCTGGAGGATGGCCAGTCGCTGTCGTCGGACGGCCGGCTGAGTGATGGCACATCTGTTGTCAGTGCCCTCGCGCACGCCTGCGCTCTGCCTGGAGACATGGCAGAACACATGAAGAGGAGCGAGGTGGAGCTGGATGTGGCTCAAATGGCCGACGCCCTCAGGGTAATTCTCTCCTTTGAACTTTGCATTTCTTCTTTGATTTCTGTACTTCTGATATTGACGTCTGCTTAACACTTGTTTCCTCAGATCCTGCAAAGGGCGCTGGTGTCGGCGGACAAAGCCCAACAGAGCACCGCGCGAGCAGAGAGGGCGGAGAAGAGGGAACTGGAACTCGAAGCCGAGCTCAGCCTGATAAAACAGAAGGCAGCCGAGCAGGAAACGAGCGTCATGGGCCTCAGAGACGAGCTTGATAAGGTCAGGGCGGAACTGGAAAACCAAGTTCAGGCCACGGCCGAACTCGAAAAAAGGTGGGAGGCGGCAGAGGCTGAACTCCGAGCTGATGCTGACAGACTACGGGCTGACGTCGACAAGGCTTTCGACGAAGGGGTGGCAGAGGCCACAGAACAATATATTGCCCAAGTCAAGAAAGTCAGCCTGAAGGCCTGGAGGCTGGGATGGACAAGCTCGTTGAGAGCAGCAGGGGTCCCCGAGGACAGCCCTGTGTATACAGAGATCCCCCAGTTTCCTCCTCCTCAGCCCGCACCGAACCAAGCTCCTGAGGTCCCGGTCAGGGAAACCGAAGACCCTGCCCCTGTACTTGACGCGGACGTCGACGCCGGACAAGTGGTTGTCGAAGTCGTGGAAGATGCTGCTGCTGATGGCGCTGAGGGGGCTGTGGCTTGAAAAAGGTGTAATTTTGTTTTTATTTTTTCTGCACTGGGGGAAAATTTTGTATTTTTTGTTGGGAAAAATTGTAACCTCTCATTTATGAAATGAAATTGGCTTTGCTTCCAACTTTGAACATTTGTGGCGAATTTTTCTTTTCTTTTTTCCTTTCTTTATGCGTTTGGCTTAACAACCAGAATAAATAATAGGAAATAAGACAAAGTAAATGAGTTCGGTCGAAGCCGAATTTGATGTAGTAAAGTTGTAACCCGAGGTGCTGTATTGACTTTGTAATCATAACGAGCATCGATCTCGGTAAAACTGAAGGCGCTTGGTCCTATGACCAAAGCTAAGTCCGGTTTTATAATCAGAACTTGACTGGTCCATTGACCGGGCCAAAGTAGCTAACTAAGGTAACCGAACAAAGAATACAAGTCGATTCTGTCACCGAGCTGTAGGTATATGCCGAGTTCCATAACTTGGCCATTTTTTCGAGAATAGGGGAGAACTTGGAGAGTAAACGTATTCTATAAAAAGAACTAGTTTATTAACTTCCCGAATCCGATTACATCTCAGAAATAGAATTTCTTGAGGTGGGTGGCGTTCCATGGGCGTGGCAGCTCTCTGCCCTCCATGTCCTCAAGCCTATATGCAGATTGCCCAGCTACCGAAGTCACCTTAAATAGCCCATGCCAGTTTGGTGCAAACTTTCCTTCGCTGGGATTCCTGTCTGCTGGAAGAGTCTTTTTCAAGACCAACTCTCCAGGGGAGAACTTTCGCTCTTTGACCCTTTGATTGTACCCTCTAGCCAACTGTCGCTGGTAGGAAGCGAGACGGATGGCCGCGGCATCCCTTCGCTCCTCAGCCAAGTCGAGCTCTGTGGCGAGGTTTGCATCATTTTGGCCTCGGTCGAACAGTTCCGACCTGAGGGTGGGGAGGCCGACCTCAAGTGGAATTACAACTTCCATTCCGTAGGCTAGGGAGAAGGGAGTTGCCGAGGTCGAACGCCTCGGGGTAGTCTTGTATGCCCATAGGACACTTGGAAGTTCCTCTACCCATCTCCCTTTGGCTCGATCTAGTCTCTTTTTGAGTCCGTCAAGCACCACCTTGTTCGAAATTTCAGCCTGCCCATTGCTCTGGGGGTAGGCCGGGGTGGAATAGTAGTTCCTGATGCCAAGGTCTTGGCAGAAGCTTCTGAAGAAATTGGAGTCGAACTGGGTCCCGTTGTCCGTGACCAAGGTTCGAGGCACTCCGAATCTAGTTACAATGCTTCTCCACACGAAGTTTTTAGTATCCTTCTCAGTGATGGAAGAGAGTGCTTCGGCTTCTATCCACTTGGTGAAGTAGTCAGTTGCTACGATCAACCACCTTTTGTTCCCTGGAGCTCGGTGGAGTGGTCCCACGAGGTCCAGTCCCCATTGGACGAAGGGCCAGGGGCTGGAAAGAGGGCTCAGGTCGTGTGCTGGCTGATGGAGAGAGTGAGAGAACTTCTGGCACTTCTCACATTTCCTGGCGTAGACCTGTGCATCCTTCTGCATATAGGGCCACCAGTACCCCTGGCTGATAGCTCGGTACGCGAGTGACCGACCTCCGATGTGGCTGCCGCAGATCCCTTCATGGATTTCATAAAGGAAGTCCTCGACTTTGCTTGGATGAACGCACTGGAGGTAAGGGCCATTGTAGGACTTTTTGTAGAGTTTACCGTCCGGAGAGAGCCAAAATCGGGCTGCCTTCAGCCTGATTTTGCGGGCTTGGTCCTTGTCCTCGGGCAGCTGGTCATTCTTAAGATAGGAGATAAGTTCATCCATCCAGCTAGGACCGAGGTCAATGCACATAATCTGTCGAGGCGGTTGAAGTTGTATGCTAGGTCTGTCCAGTGCTTCCACTTCGACAGTTCTTTTTCTTCCTGCCTCGACGGCAGAGGCCAAATTTGCAAGAGCGTCGGCGTGAGAGTTGGAGTCTCTGCCTATCTGCCTGACTTCAGCTTTTTGGAACTGAGATAAGAGTTGCTTGGTGTGGGCCAGGTAGGCTGCCATCCTGTCATCTCGGGCATGGTAATCTCCATTGAGTTGGCTTGTGACCAGCTGTGAGTCGCTGAAGATCACCAGTTGTTGTGCCCCCAGGGTTTTTGCGCTGCCCAGCCCTGCAATTAATGCTTCATACTCAGCTTCATTGTTAGAAGCTTTGAAGTCAAGAGTCACGGCTTGCTCAATAACGAGGCCCTCCGGAGATTGGAGGACTACGCCAGCGCCAGCTCTTTTGGAGGTGGAGGACCCATCGACGAAGACTTTCCAAGATGAGTCGAGGAACTGTTTCCAGGACCGATCCTGCTCGGTCTCGGCCGAAGTCCTTGCCTCCTTGCCCCCCAGTTCGGTGTCGAGATGGCTCGGTGCCGAACTAGGAGACGTGAATTCCACAATAAAGTCGGCCAGTACTTGGGCTTTGATGGCCGTTCTGGGCTGATACTGGATATCGTATTGCCCGAGTTCGACAGCCCATTTGGACACTCTTCCCGAGAAGTCTGCTCTCCTGAAGAGGGACTTGAGTGGGTGTTCGGTCACAACCACTATAGAATATGTCAGGAAGTAGTGGGAGAGCTTACGCGAAGCACTAACGAGTGCTAAAGCGAGCTTTTCCAGTGGCAGATATCTGGTCTCGGCATCCAGCAGGATTTTGCTTGTGTAATAGATGGGTCTTTGTTGCCTGTCATCTTCTCTCACGAGTACAGAGCTTACTGCATCGGCCGAAACTGCCAGATATAGGTATAAGACCTCACCCCGTACCGGGGTGGAAAGCAGAGGAGGGGAGGAAAGGTACACTTTGAGCTCCTGGAGAGCGCTCTCGCATTCCGGGGTCCATTGGAACCCGGAGCTCTTTTTCAAGAGCTGGAAGAAGGGATGGCATTTATCCGAAGCTCGGCTGATGAAGCGGTTCAGTGCTGCCGCCATCCCGGTAAGTCTCTGAACCTGTTTTATCAAGTTCGGACTCTGCAGGGCTCTGAGTGCCGAGATCTGATCGGGATTGGCCTCGATTCCTCGCCTCGTAACCAGGCTGCCAAGGAACTTGCCCGAGCCGACGCCAAATGCACATTTGGAGGCGTTCAACTTGAGCTGGTATTTCTTGAGGATGGAGAAGGTTTGATGTAAGTCAGTCAAGTGGTCCTGTGACCGCTTAGACTTAACGACCATATCATCAATATAGACCTCGATCGTCCTGCCGAGCTGGTCCTGAAACATCTTGGTCACCAGCCTCTGGTAAGTGGCACCAGCGTTTTTTAACCCGAAGGGCATTACTTTGTAACAGTAGGTGCCCCTGGGTGTTATGAACGCGGTTTTTTCTTGATCAGGCTCATGCATTAGAATTTGATGGTAACCTCGGTAGGCATCGAGGAAACTCATCCTCTCATGGCCGGCAGTGGCGTCGATCAGCTGGTCTATCTTCGGTAGAGGGAAGCTGTCTTTGGGACAGGCTTTGTTGAGGTCGGTGAAGTCTACACAGACCCGCCAGCTCCCATCCTTCTTTTTTACCACAACCGTGTTGGCCAACCACATGGGGTAGTGGACTTCGCGGATAGCCTCAGCGTCCAGTAATTTGTTGACCTCCTTGGTCACAGCCTCTGCCTGTTGGGTGCCCGACCTGCGAATCCTTTGGACAACAGGTTTATGCTGGGGATCTACATTCAGCTTGTGGCTTATGACCTCGGGGCTGATGCCGGACATTTCATATGGGGTCCAGGCGAAGACCTCCCTATTTTGTAACAGGAAGTCAAGCATCCTGGCCCTCTCCTCGTCAGCGAGTTGGCTACCGAGCAGGAAGAACCTTTCTGGATCGCTGGGATCGATCCCGACCTGGGTGAGGTCCTCAATGCTCTTCTGTTCGGGACTTCGGCCCACAGTGTCGAGCTCAGCTTCCAGCTCGGTCATGTGGACTTGCTGTGGCTGTGTATCTCCGGGGACCACGGCCAAGAGGCATTCTTTGGCCATGTCTTGGTCGCCGCGGACTATGATAACTTCGAAGCTCCCATCCTTGTTCTGTAAAGGAAACTTGAGCTTCTGGTGATGGGTCGAGGGAACGGCCTCCAGGTTATGGAGCCAGGTTCTCCCCATGATGGCATTGTATGGAGATTGTGCATCCACCACCAGGAAGTCTGCCGTTGTGGAGGCCCCTCCGACCTCGACCTTGAGGGAAATTTTCCCTTTGGGATATACCGTCTTGGAGCTGAAACCCACCAGCGGGGTGCGGGCTTCTTGCAGGTCCTCCTCTTTCAGGCCCATCTTCCTGAAGCAATCCAAGTAGAGGATTTCTGAGGAGCTCCCGGGGTCCACTAGGATCCTTTTGACATTGAAGTTGTGTAACCTCATAGTCAGAAAAAGAGGATTATTGTGGGGTAGCTGGACCCCGGCCAAGTCTTTATCAGAGAACCAGATTTTTGGCCTCTCCAAACGTGCTTTCTTTGCCGAGGGACCGAGCTCGGCCGTCATCACATGCCTGCTGTGCTGGGCTTTCCTGGCCTCAGCACGGGCTCGGTCACTGCCCCTGGGGGCAGGAGCCAGGTGAATGACGTCGATGGTCCCTACAGGCTCACCGCTGCCTTGGTCGTCGGGGAGGCGTTGCTGAGCGTTGTTCACTCTGCCTTCTTCCCTGACGTGGTCTCTAAGATGCCCGTCTTTTACGAGCTTTTCAAGGTGCGCCTTGAAGGCGTAGCAGTCTTCGGTTCTGTGTCCTCTATCTTTGTGGTAGGCACAGAACTTGCTCTGATCTCGGGAGGAGGAGTCACTTCTCATAGGCTGAGGCCATTTGAAAAAGGGCTGAGCTTGGATTTTGCCGAGGAGCTTGTAGATAGGCTCCTTGAAGATGGTATTGACGGCTCTATAAGAGGCGCCACTTGGTTTCGGCCTCGTGCTGCCTCCCGAGGTGGGAGCAGGACGTACTGCCGAGCTGGATGGCTCTCTATTCCGATCCGCCTCTTTCTTAGCTAGCCTCCTCTCTCTTCTCGTGGGACGGCCCTCCGGTCGGCTCTCTTGCCAGAAATTATGGCTCTCTCGAGTTCGGACGTCGTCCTCTTCTTGCTCGACATACTGGTTCACCCGGACCATCAGAGCCTTTACCGAAGGCGCAGGATGACGTACCAATTTCTTCCGAAGCTCATTGCCAGGCAGCAAAGCTTGTTGGAAGGCAGTAACGGCTACGTCGTCGTTGGAATTTTCAATCACGCTATAGATGGTCCAGAATCGCTTGGCGAACTGAGTAAGAGTCTCGGTCGGCCTCATCTTGATCGAGATCAGGTCCGCGTCAGTTTTTGGGATGACCCGGTGGGCTTGAAACTTTTCGACGAAGGAGTTTCGGAGCTGTGGCCAGCTCGAAATCGATCCCTCGGGAAGCGCACAGAACCACCGAAGCGGGAGGTCGCCCAAACTGGAGGAGAAAACCTTGCAATCAAGGTCGCCGTCGCCGCTGAATACCGTCATCTTCTGGGTGAAGTGCCGAAGATGAGCCTCGGGGTCCGACGTCCCGTCATAGAGATTGAAACATGGGACGCTGAACTTATCAGGAAGGGGATGATCTCTGATTTCCCGAGAAAATGGAGACGTGCCATGGATGTCACCGTGTTTGGTAGTTAACCGACCTCGAGCGAGGCCGGCCTGCTCCAGGCTCTGCTGTACGGCCAGCTTAATCTGCTGATCAATGTAGTCAGCCATCTCGGGGTCGGCCCTGGTCTCCCGCCTTTGTTTATGGCGCTGCTGCTGGTCGGCACTGGCATGAGTGTTACTCGAGCCCTCTTCGCGAGCTCGGGCGCGCCTTTCATTCAGCTGATCTCTCAGATCTGGTCGACCCCGAGGACCTAGACGAGTTTGTTGCCTAGGTGGAGGCGTGTGAGAGGCTTCGGGAGGTACTTGGCTCTTCGTCTCAAGCTGCCGCTGAAGCTGGAGGATCTGCTCTTTCTGTTCTTCGATGATGAGGTTTTGAGCCTTGATGGCTTCGGCTTGGGCCTCAACATCGTCCTCTAGGACCATGTCGTCGTCACCTTCATCACCGAGGTGGACGTGATCCTCTTCCATGTGGTCCCCGTGAGAAGACCGACGAGGAGGAGACTGCACAGGAGCCCCACTTCGTAAGGGCCGTTCCTGAGGAGGAGCGTCCTTACGAGGTGGCGCGTTGAGAACAACCTCCAGGCGCGGACGTTCCGCCTGAGAGGTATTCGTCCGAGCCCGCTCTAATATAGGATCGCGCCGAGAAGACGCTGCTGCACCTCTTGAGGACGAGTGTGTCACCGTGACGGGTGAACCTACACTCCGCATACCAGGTTCTCCTCCCACTCCTTTCGGAGGAGGGTTGAGTAGTGCTTGCCTGGTATCTCTTCGCGAGCTCGTCACCAACGCTCCTGCCTGGTCTGTCACCAGTGGAGGTGGCATGAGAGGCAGAAATGTTTCTGGTTGCTTAGACCCAGACGGTCTAGCAACACTCTTTCCCTTCTGAGCCTTAGGAGGCATAGCTGTTAGGATGAAAATATGGAATTTTCAGATCGCTTCCCACAGACGGCGCCAAATTGTGCGTGCCTAATTATTACGGACTTGGTTTAGTTGATGATGAGGGTTTACAGAGAGGTTGTTTAGCTGAACAAGAGTGTCTCTGCTGATCTGAAACCTGAAAGGGAAGAGAAAACAGCAGTCAGGGCCCGAGGCTGCTATCAGCCAAAGGCACTCCGACGCCTGAGTTAGTGCAGTCACTGAACTAGGGTGAAGTGGAGAAGAAGAGATGTTTAGCAGAGTAACAGTGCGGGCTGTATCTTGCATGTACCTGTTCATGACTCTTCATGCAGGCATATATAGAGGAGAGTGGAAGGTTCCATAGTGGAGGTAGGTGAGGATACTTGTCCCATCAGCCCACACCTGGGATCTTTAGTGGGGGTAGGTGAGGATACTTGTCCCATCAAACCTCCCCTCAAATCCCTCACATAAATGTGGATGTGATCTGTTGATAGGAACGAGCCCTTATCCTTGGCCGGTGGCCGCCCTACCTGACAGGGACTCCCTACAAAGTACCCGTCCCATCTCATAATGGGAACTGGAAGCCCGGTGTTCACCTCGGCAGAGGGGCCGAACTGGAGAAGGCGCCGGGGTCAGCTATACCCGAGATCGGACTGGGATGCCAGCGTGAGGCCGAGTTCGGTAGGACATGGTCGGTACTTCTACCGGGACCAGTCCCACCTCGACAAAGGCTGAGACGCTGCTTATGTCGGAGAGAAGGGGGTCAAGGCCCTTCCTGATTGGCGCTGTTCCCGAAGGAGGATTACAACATCGGTTTCGGTAGAAGCAGTTCACACAGTGATAATCCACATGATGTTCTTTCAGACATTTTCTATAAATCTTGTTTGGAAGAATCAAATTCTTTGGGTGTACTGAATTTCTGAAGCTTTCTTCAGCCTTCACTGCAGCCGCTGTTTATGAGCTCAGAAATTTTTACTCGGCTCACAAGGTGACAGAGCTGAGAAGTCTGATCAAGGATTTGTTCCATTGCCTAACTCACCGATCTATAAGTCGAGTCGACCCGTCCTAATGCTGGTGAGTCAAAATGATTTTGTTTAGATTGCGAATGCAAGCAGTTGAAACATATTCCTTAAGCAACAAGTGCCCTTGCCTTGAAGAGGAACCCCCACTTACTGCAATTTAGGTCAAAGTATTTTCCTTGAATCTTTCTTAAGTCAAGGAGCAATGATCCCATTAATGTGCACCGGGCAGTTTGGTGGAAGCATCCCTCACCTATACCCATGAGGATGATTTTGTCATTATAAAAGGAAAAAATGTTGTGGGTTATAGGTTCATTGGGTTAGTTTAACCCGCTCAATAACGAAACTCACCTTGTAATAGTTCTGGTCTAAATTTCACTCCAATCATCAGATCATTTTCTCTAATATGCATGGCTAAAAAAAAGTAGAATTTAATTTTTTTTTAAAATATTAAAAAACACAAAATGCTTGAGTGGAAAGGGGCATCTCATGATCTCCACGCCGGCGCCCACGGATTAATCCTTGGGTGAGTATGTCGTTTCACAGGTTTTGTATCACTGATAAAAAAATACAAAATAGTGATTGTGATGTTAGGTACTATAATGGGCGTATTTTTTTTTTTTAGTTCAAGTTAAATATAAAATGAAGCAAGCCGGTGATTCTTGGTGGTTTGGATTTTATAGCGAAGTTGCATTGGCGGATTTTGTAAGACCCCGCCCCGAGTTAATCAAAATTAACTCTAATTAATTACAATTAATGCTAAATAATCGAGTCTAATTAGGCTAATGATGGTTAATGACCCAACTCGATGAGATTAGTCTCAAATGATTGAATTAAGCCTAATGAAATGATAATGATGGGTATTAAGTGAATTGAATGATTTTAGACTCAAACTAAGGGAACAAGACCTTTTTCTTAAATACGGATTTATACGTATTTTGTCAAATACGGAAACTCTTGATACCAACGCGTGTATCTCGACGAGTACGTTAACTTTCATAATAGGCTCGAAGTCATCCGACGAGTATTGACTCAAGTGAGCCTCCATTTGACTTGAATTGAAAATAAGAAAGAGAGAGTGGACTTAGTTGCAAAAAGGCCTTATAAGAGATGAGATGAACTCTTTTGAGTTCATTCCATTTCATCCCATTGTAGAGAAAACCCTAGGCACTTCTCCATTTCTTCTTCCATTCTCCTTCATCAAAAGAGTGAGATTGAGAGTATTCAAGGGGGTTTTGGGAGAAACTTCATCTTCTTCATCACCTTCCTTGGCTTGTCTTCCATTTTTGGAGTGTTGAAGCTTGAGGAAGAGCTCAAGACCTCTTGAACTTGGATCTACAAGTAAGTAGATAACCTTGTCTTAGGATTCTCCAAGCCTATTGAGTATTTTGGAGTAGTATTTAAAACAAATGACTTATAGGGTTGTGTCTTTCATATTTTTATGGAAATAGGGTTTGGATTTGGGGACTTCTCACCTCAAAGTCAAGCTATCAAGGGATTTCTTGCTAATAGACTTCAAAGGCAAGTATAAATGCTTCTTATGATTGAATATGCTAGTATCCAAGTTGTTCTTTGAGTTATAAAGATGGGTTCTCAAACCCTATTGTAGAAATGGAGATTTGTGAACTTGGTTTGGTTCTATGGATTTTGATGCTTTAAATGATAGAATAGAGGTGTTATTTGTGTATTAAATGATGGATGAAGAAGGGATATGAGATTCTTTAATGTATTGGCAAATGGTGGTTGAAATGAGTGAATGAAGGAGTGAATGTTCGGATTCCAGAAATGGAGTTCTGGACGGTTCGCTCGAGCGAACTCCCAGTTCGCTCGAGCGAACCAGTTACTGCCTGACGCGAAAAAGTGTCCGCTCGAGCGAACTTTAGGTGCGCTCGTGCGATGAAGGTTCTATTTGGGTCCGCTCGAGCGAACTTGGATCCGCTCGAGCGAACCTGATACTGGCCCAAACATGAAATTGTAAGCGAAAATTTTTCCAATCGATCGGACCACCAGTGGGTTTTGGATTTTGGCGTAAACTTGAAGCACTCCTCGTGAGTATAGATACTCCCTTATATTAGTTTTAAGACTAATCATGGGGTAAATTGAGACCGATAAGAATTATGAATAATAAAGAAGGGATCTCCTAGATAATTTATTGTGGACTAAACTTCCATGGGTGATAATTATGGGGACTTGAATGCACACACTAATATTACAAAAGTGATGTCCATCAAGAATAACACGTGCATTCGGGGACCAATGGTTATACCGTATTGGTTGTTTAGATTTGAGATAGAGTTAAATAGAAACAGGGTTGACTAGTAAGTTCCTCATTGTAACCTTGTGTCCCAATCTAGTGAGATTGGTAACAATATTATTCCCTTCCCTCGTCATGATGGGAATCGTTGAATGGAATTAAATCCAGGATTTGATTGCTCACTGAAGACATTGACCCTGAAGTCTGGCACTACCTAGCAATTGTACTAGAACTCTAATGAGTTCAATGAATTAATAAATGAAAGAAATGACTAATCCTACTGCAGTAGATGGATTTGGGGGCGTTCCGGAGCTCCGTGGTGATGCTAGTTGTCCCTGGCCCGGACACTAGTAAGTCCCACTAAATTCCGATCGTATCTATGGGTATTGATCGATGCCTTCCAATTGGGAGATGAATCCTTCCTTTGAGGGAAGATGGTAATGATAAATCCTTACTTTGAGGGAAAATGGTAAATGAAATGAATGAAATGACAATGACTGCTATGGTCGTGACCATCCATAAACGTGTCCACAAGATTGACTTTTATAGTTGTATATTGTTATTGTAGGAACTTTCTACACTTATCTAGAATTGGAACTGTCACTAATAGATTGATTAAGTTTGACTTATGTACTAACATAATATTGTGAGAATTGTTTATACATGTTGAACCGTCGTGTTCATTAGTGTTATTGATGGCATTACAGGCCAGTTTGCCCATGCCGGCGCAGCAGCGCCCCCGGCGGGAGCGGAGGAGACCGCTCCGGTTCCTCAAGGAGGAGTGATCGAGTGGAATGGCCGGGATACCGTTTGATACGGGTATCCGAGCGCGAAAAGGATATTATATTTTGGGAATTGTTTTGTGAAGTCGTTCTTTTTGTATAATCATTTTGGGGATGTAATTAATGGTTATTACACAATATTTTTGGACATGCACTATTTGACAAGTAAATGATGGATATGATACATGTATAAGAAACGATATTTTGTATACATGTAAATGGTAATTGATGTTGTCAAGTGAAATGTTTCCGCAGCTTTTGTAATTGACAGGTTTATTGTGAATGTTATCCCTTGTGGATTTCGTTTTAACTTCGGTTGATTCGGGATCTACGGGAGTAAGTATGGGCTCACGGCTCGGGGTTACCCGATCTCGGGCCCGGGTCGTGACAGATTTATAAAGTGATTGAATGAGCGAGAATTCCATGAGGCCTATCGTTAGAGGATACTGTCATCAAATTTAGTTATTGATCATAATTGTAGGGATTTTTTTACATGATAATTAATAAAGATCAAGGAGTTTTTGGAGCTCAATGTTTTGCCAGATATAGGGGATTTCTGTTTAGTTATTTAAGAGAATATTATGTGCACCAAATGTTTTCGGCCATTGGAAAGTCATGAGATGGACAGAAATAAAATCTTTAGCTGGATCATATTTCATAACTTTAAACTAGAAATTTGAAACATTCACAAAGCCTTATAATATATGGTTAGATGACTTAGATCCCAAGATCATTACGGGCTTGTGTGCATAGCATAATTTGGAATTTAAGGTGACATGAGTTCCACGGAAGGACTATTAAAGAGGTGAAGAATATCTAAGGATGGGGGTTGCACCACATGGGCCCCTCTTTTTTATATGATTCTTGAGTAGCAATGTAGGTATGACCTTGATTCCCCATTTTTTTATATGATCCTCGAGTGCGAGATACATATGACCTTGATTGTCTTGGGATTTAAATTACTGGTATTGCCAGCTGAGTATTCATTTCTCGTCTCTCCTATATTCAAATCCATTAAAAAAGGAGGTTATAAAATAGCTATTTTTTAATGCTCACTTTTGACCCTTCAACTATTTATAGAAATACAAAGCCATAGATTTTTTGAGAATTCAATTACGCAAAAGCCCTTTAATATTTCCTGAGTAAGTAATCCACACTAAATAACCCATGTCCTATTCTTTCTAATGTTGATTTCTGATGGTTGAAATAGACTGAAATGCCCATGAAGTAGTCAATGTTCAAAGGTGACTTTTCCTCTTGTGCTGTAACGACAATTTCTTTCTGGTCGATGTTGGAGCGACCACGGCAAGGTTTGCTGATTGGAAGAATCGGTCAAATAATTTCTAGAACGTTATTAAAGTCAAAGTCAACATAAAGACGTCCGAGTCTGGTGTGCGTCAACTACGAGTTATCTGATGGTGTCTTATAAAAATTAGGACGGCAATATTGGGGAATGAATCCAGATTCCAGGCCTGTGTCTTATAACTATTTTATTAGTGACCCATCATAAAAAAAAACTAGCAATGAAGCGCCTGTGCGAATAAGTCCCGAATAATATAATAAAACTAATAACTCATTCTTAAAAATCTATTCATGACAAACTAATTAAAAAACTCAAATCAATCCATCGCTTAATCCACGTCAGCATACACAAAATAAAGGATTCATATGCATTTATGCTTATTTTGAATACTAAATAAAAACTTTAAAAATAATCTTAATCTATAGAGTTGGAAGGCATTCCTTTGAATTGGGTTGCATCCACACAAATGGGCCTAAGAGGCATTTTATTGAAAATGCACATATTTAGCCCAATCAACACCTTTTATTGAAAAAGAACATATTATGTGTTTTTTAAAGGACACATCCACAAATGTGTCCCAATAAGCTGACGTGGCTTCTCCTAAGGCTAGAATTGAGAGTTTTTTTGAGGTATTTTTTGTAACCAACATTTAGCTTTAAAGAGAGAGAATTATCAATCCTTGTATACCAACTCTAATGAAGAAAAGCGGAAATTATAATCGATCCAAAGTCTAATGTCAACTGCAAAATCTGATTATAATTGCATTTGATCCGTAACAAGTAAAATTGTCCTATCCAAATGTGTGCTTCATTTTTTGACATTGAACAAACTGAGAAAAAAAGTCCTTTAAAAAAATCTGTTAGCATACACATGTGATGTCAGATTTAGCAATGATGCAAGTTAATCTAAAATGCATCAAATTCATGCGAATTGTGTTACACATGAGAAATGTATCTTAGGCCATGGCGAGTACAGAGCTAAATACATTTAAAACGCCAAATCCACTTCGTATCAACCGAATGGCTTGTATCACATTGCTCCATGAGCATGAATTGGCTCAAATTCCTCTCCATTATTTTTTTCTCTCTCCATTATTATTGATATATATCATTGCTTGATCATGTATAAAGAATGTATTTATATGTTTCGCACATGATCGATCAAACAATGGTATAAAACTACAATTCAACGGATAGAGATTTGGACAACCTTAGCATCGTACTAGCAACAAAATGTGGTAGTTTTCGTTTAGTTAAAAAGTTTTGTTCCCATTACAACTAGCTCTCTTATAGCTGTAAGCAATTCTAAAAGAGCCAATTTTATAATAGAATTCCTTACAAGAATTTGCTATATTGTGGTTTTTGGACATGATGTGATATCTTTTCCCCTAACATTTGAAGCCCCACGTTTCTTTCACCAAACTTCCACATTTCAGCCATTTAAAAGGTTTCAAATAACCTTTTGAAATCCCCAAGATTTCATTATCAATGCATTTGATTGGAATTCCAAATGCTTCATCAATAGAAGGAATTTGATAGCTTTTGGAGAACTTGAAACTCCTCCAAACATGAATTCTTAGAACTACGGGAAAGAAATAGGTCTTAGATGCCCTATTTCGATGTACGATAATCATAGGAGTAGAGAATCAGGAAATTCTATGGATCAATTAAAGATGCTTAAGAATTAGCACAATTAAATCACTGCATATTTATTGACTAGGATCTAAGAGAGAGCCCGCATACACATGAAAAAGCAGCCCACCTAAGCATGAAAGGTGATGTACCCGGGATTCTAACCCGAGACAGCCAAGTAAGAAGTGACGCTCCTTACCCTTACCACTCGGGTAAGGAGCCATTCTTGCCTTAATAGTGACTTAGATCATCTTAAATGTGAACCTTTACACCTTTTGCTTTACAAGAAGCTCAAACTTAGACACCATACATGTCCCTACTCAGCTCAGGCTGACCAACTACTCTTCTTTTTTCTTTTCTTTTCTTTACTTTTTATCTCATAAATACTTACACCCTACATGCTCGCACACTCAGTCCTTTACCACCAACTCTATAACAAGGGATTGATCTTGTTTCAATTTAAGGGAGATGCCTCACCACTAAGCTATTAGTGAATTCACAATTGACCTACGGGATCAAGAATGAATCCTTTATGGTTTTTTTGTGGCATTCATATATTTAATTTAAGAGATAATTAGCGAAAGGTCCCTCATATAAGACTTGTAAGGCCTCTAGTCCATCAACTTTTCCTCTAAGGCCTATAGTCCATGCAGCTTGGACATATTTCGGTGAGAAGTCCCTAGACACGTCAGCTCATGGAGAGAGGTCCCTAGACATGCCACCTCATACATTTTTATAACCGATTTGCCCTTTCAACTGATTAGGCATAAAATTTTAAATTTTGAAAATTTAAATCTTCCATTCTCCCTCTTCTTCTTCTTCAAACCGGACATGGACATTGACGGATTGGATCTCAACAGTTGAGATCGATCTCTGAAGAAGAAGACCCCTGCAATAAAGAAGAAGAAGAAGACACCTGCAATGAAGAAGAAGACCCCTGTAAAAAAGAAGAAGAAGAAGAAGAAGACCCCTGCAAAGAAGAAGAAGAAGACCCCTGCAACGAAGAAGAAGAAGAAGACTTACAGAACACAAAACAAAGAAGAAGACGATCTTCTATGCCATCGCCGGATTTCCTGCGCCACCGTCATTCCTACTTATCGCCGGAGAAGGGGGATCGCCACCGGACGCCGCACCATGCCATCGCCGAAATCAAGGAAGAAGGCGAATGGAAGATGGGTTTTGTGTTTCTGATTCCAGAATAAAGAAAAAGAAGAAAGTAGGCCTATGATCTGCAGTAGTTCCGGGTTGGTTCTAGGTCAAATTCGACTTGACCCGCTCCAGAAGTCCATCCCCATTTCAGTCAAAGTTAATTTTATATGAGTTTTGTATTTTTTGTCAAATTTATTTGTGTTTTGGACAAAATCTATTTGAGTTTTTGGCTATTTATCTGACTTCTGGAACACATTTATATGAGTTCTTGACAAATTTATCTGAGTTCTGGACAAATCTATCTTAGTTTCTGGCTATTTATTTGACTTCTGGAATAAATTTATCTGAGTTCTGGACAAATCTATCCGAGTTTTAGGCTATTTATTTGAGTTCTTGAACAAATCTATCTGAGTTATAAACAAATTTATATGAGTTTTTGTTAGATTTATCTAAGTTTTTGAAAAATATAGGTGAGTTTCTGACAAATTTATCTCCATTTAAAAAATTTTAACTCAGTTTTTAAATGAATCTTTCTGTGTTTTTGGCAAATTTATTTGTATTTTCTTAGATCTATTTGTGTTTTTGAATTTTATTTGTATCTTTTGAAATTTATTTGTATTTTTTAAAATAAATTTAACTGAGTTTATGACAAAAAGACTTGAGTTTTTTGCCACATTGATCACTAATTTGGAAATTTGAGTTATCTTAGTTTTGGCAAATGTATTTGCCTTTTTTTAAATTTATTTGCGTCTTTTAATTTTACTTACGTCTTTTGAAATTTATTTGATTTTTTTGAAATTTAGTTATATTTTTTTGAAATTTATTTGGATCTTTTGAAGTTGGTTTTCATCTTTTGAAATTTATTTATATTTTTTGAAATTTATTTGTGTCTTTTTAAATTTATCTGCGTTTTTTTGAAATTTATTACTTTTTTTAAAATTTATTGCATTTTCTTAAATTTATTTGTGTGTTTTTAGAATTTATTTGAAAATCTAATTAATGAAATTCCATTAATCATGGCCCATTAAGTGGTAGTTGACTATTATTAATGGGATATCCCACCAATCATGGGATATGATTTAAATAAAGGGAAAATTAGACATATCAGGTATCAGAAACTGTTAGAGGACCTTTAGCTGCATGACTTTGTTGCAAACAGTCTACAAAACAAAGTCATGCAGCTAAAGGTCCTCTAACAGTTTTTCATACCTGATATGTCATCGTCATGACTTTGTTTTGTGGACTGTTTGCAACAAAGTCACACTTTGAGGGTCCTCTCGCCGAATTAATATGACAGATATTATAGGTGGAGGTTGGAATTGTCCCAATGTTAAATCTCTCGTAAGCTGATACATCATTGTCATCGTCACCCTTGTTATTATTGTCAGCTGTCATTATCATCGTAATCCAAAATTTGAGTATCAAGGATAAGGAAGACAACCGCTTGTTATTCTCCTTGTGGAAGGTAAGATTGATATTTAACGACTCATATGTAAGTCTTGATGCTTGTGGAAGGTAAGATTGATATTTAACGACTCATATGTAAGTCTTGATGCTACCAATTACCTTGTCCTCAAGGTGCAGTTTCAACAATACTACCACCAAAGAATATGCAAGTCAATGCAAGCATTACCTTACCCACTTTCCAAGCTTTTGCTCACATGAGACATGACGCTGAACCTCCATCCTTTTCTTCTTCCCACTTTAAAAAGCTTGGAAATGTGAGTAATAACAGTCATGTGCAGCCCTCATGTGGAAATAGGACCGGATCAATAACACCTTATTTATATACATTGTTAAACGTTTTTAATCTTCATTAATGAAAGTATTTGATATTTGGCTTAAAATAAATGAATGAGCAGACTCATAGTTTAAGAAAAATGTATTGTATAGTGTGAGCCTGTATTCTAAATATTTGGAAGTCCTTAACATATGGATGTTTGTTCTTTTATTTTATAACTTATACAGATCATTGAAATATAGTATTTTTAGTATTTACATCTTGGGCATTTTTGGGCTGCTTACCTCCATTGAATAATTATTAAAGAGGTGAAGTGTGAATGATGTGAAGTGAGGGGGTAAAGGATACGAGAGGTAACAACGTAGATGAGATCTTAACTTTCCTAGGATCTTAACTTTCCCTTAATTTCATTTTGTATATTTACCTTGGATCTTTATTTTTAACCGCTTACAACATGATCGAATTCCTATACATTCTATACAAAGAAACAAAGTCTTCGGAAATGACACAAATGCTCTTCTGTGTGAAAAAGTTCACTTTTTTTATTTTTTGACTTTTAATTGCAATACTTAAGTAACAATTTATTAGGCCAATTGTGAGTGGCAATTACTTGTGCAATACACCAGCTTGACTCAAACCTAACCTAACTGAGGGTTTTTGATAAGTCCACAAAACTAGGTCATTAAGTCATCATTTCATTAGCATTTGTGGACTTAATTAGGTTTAATTGCATAGAATTGCATTTAATTTCCTGATTACATGCATTTGAGGATATTTTTGGAGAAATGGTCAAAATTCATTAAATTGCATGACTTTTTGAAATTAAGTTTTTCTCATCTCATTTATCACCCCAAAATTAGGCTTTTGGTTTCATCAATGCATATCTTGTTATTTTTGGCACCATATGCTATTTTTGGAAAGTTGGTCATTTTGGTGCATCACTAGGAATGTAGGGTCCCATACATGGTTCATAATTATTTTCTTACATATGATTAATGTTAAAATTGCCTCTTTTAATTTGTAGGAGAAATCAACATAGGACCTACATTGATGAAATTTGAGAAGAGAGAAGTCAAATAAGCAAGCAAAGAGAGAGTCCAAGCATGCTTGGAAGTCCACAATGGGTCCCACACACCCCATTGCATGCCAACATAGAAGCTTCCATTTTTGCACAATTATTCCCGGATTTTTCAGGGGCAGCAACTTAAAATGGCCATAACTCTCAAACCGGGTGTCGGATCGACGAAATCTAGCCACCGTTGGAAAGCTCTTTTCGAGTAGATATTCGTAGAGCCCAAGATTGCCTAAATTAGAGCTATATTGAGGGAGATATGACCTCGGGAAGTTATCTGCTACAGTTTTAGGTGGGAATTGCAAGAAATCTCAATATTTGAAAAGTTTATTCCCTTTACATCATCATATAATTTTTAGAGATATTCTTGGAATTGCACAAGGAAAGTGTATGCATCAAGAAACCTAATAAGGCAAGGAGAGTAAAAGTCTTTCCAAAGAAAGAAGTTAGCTTGGAGAACAAGAAAGAATCCTTGTCCAATAAGGAAAAAGGAGATCTAAAAGGAGGATACTTCTTTACTAAAAGGGGTTTGCAAACAGCATAAAAGGAGGCATGATGGAGACCCATAACATATTCAATACGTCCAAAGCTCTCCCTCTCTCCTATTCCTTTCTTTTTCTCTTCCTTTCTTCTTTCCATTAGTTTATTTTTATTTTTGGTAACCTTGGGCCATGTCAAAGGGTTTATTTTGAAGGAGAAAATTTGTGAAGGAGAAGTTGTAAAGATACAATTTTTAACGATAAATCAAGAAGCATTCTTTGCAATGGCGGGCTAATTTTCTTGATTAGAGTTATGGATGAAGGTAAGTAATTGTCTTTTTATTTGTTTAGTAATTCTAATTTGTGTTCCATGATTATGTGCTTAATGATTAATAGGCTTGTCTTCGTGCCCTAGGCAAATCTCTATTTTTATTTCTAAAAATAAAATTTAGTTTTTGACTACTCATACTTAGGTTTGATAGGCCATGCTTAGGATTTAGATCTTTTAATGGTTTATGCTTACTTTTGATAGGTGGTGCTTAAATTATTTTTATTCTTTTATGAGATGAAGGAAGTCTTGAGTTTTGAATTTTTATAATTAAAAAGGAATTTTAAAAGTTAGATTTTTCAAATTAAAAACATTGATTTGTCTTTGATTTGAAGTAAAAATTGGAACAAGTTAGGGTTACTTGATAAATAATTGGTGGATGCTTATTGGATTCTTATACTCTAATCATCTTCATTAATTGGTAGATTTCGAATTTCTAAATTAGTTGCTTATTTTTTTTATCTAAGAAATCAAAACTTTTCTTAATTGTTAGTTAATTAGTTTTCTTAATTTAAAAGTTTCTTTAACTAGCTCCCTGTGGGTTCGACCCGTTCTTGCCACTGTCTCATCTAGACACCCGTGCACTTGCTGTATTTTATGATTGATTTTGATCACATCAGTTTTTGCCGATCCTTCTATTTTCATGTTGAATTTGAGTTGACATTTTCAACTTGATAAATAAATGGGTGGGATTTAAGTTGAGTCCATTATTACTACTGGCATGAAGCCCCTGTGCATTGCACAGGTTAAGTCCTCAATAATATATTAAAACCAATATCCCTTCAATATAAATATATGTATAACAAACTAATTAAAAAATTTAAATCCACCAAAAAATTATGAAAACTAAACCTTTCTTCGCTTAATCCACTTCAGCATATACGTTTCATCTTAAAAACAAACAAAGGATTCGTATGCATTTATGCTCATTTTGAATACTATACAAAAAGTTTGAAAATAATCTTAATTTATAGAGTTGGAAGGGATCACTTTGAATTGGATTACATCCACACAAATGAGCTTAAGAGACGTTTTTATTGAAAAGGCACATATTATATGTTTTTAAAAGGATACATCCACAAATGGGCCCCAAGAAGCTGATGTGGCTTCTTCTAAGACCAGAATTGAGGTTTTTTCTGGTGGTTTTTTTGCAACCAACATTCAGCTCTAAAGAGAAAAAATTTTACGTGCAAACATGATCCACCTGAGCAGTTACACTGACCTGCCAACCCCTCCCTAACCCAACTCCTTAATCAGAGGTTTGGGCTGACCCATGTAGCGCTCCATGGAGTGATGTCATCCGACTACGTAGTTACTGAAACATCTTACCATGAAATTTTGACCCGTTTGATAATCGAATCTCAGGTCCACACCCTGGCCCAATACCCAAGCCTGCATGGATACAATGTATGATAATATAAATTATATTAAAATAGCAATTTATATTATTGTATAATATATGAGATATAGACAAACACATTAATAATTATACATAAGACATTATAATATATGATGTATATTAATAACATTCTTTGGCTTGATATGGGTATGGGTCCAACACAAGACCCATGTCCAAGCCAGGTACATAAAACACCAATTGGGGCCATGTGGGTTTGGGTCCAACATGGGTCAACCTCAACTCAGCCCTTTTACATCCTACTCTTATGTTTGGTTTGGGCCGACACATTGAAACCAATGCATTGGGAATGGGATTGGCTTCATCTTGTACATGTTAGATAAGGTCATGAGTAGTCGGAATAATACAAATGGGGAGATCTTCATGTGCATCTATCCCTCACCATTTTTGGTGAGGGACACCCCTTTTGGGGGTGTTTCACAAAAGGGGTTTGTAACCCCTTTTGTACTTGGAACACCCCCAAAAGTGTAATCCCTTTTGTACTTGAAACACCCCCAAAAGGAGTGTCCCTCACCAAAAATGATGAGAGATAGATGCATATGAATATTTCCCATACAAATGAACCCAACGATTTATTAACCACGTCAGACATATCAACCCAAAATCAAACCGAAAACTATACAATAGATTCTTATACTTGAAAGGTATAAAAGGGCTGTGCAGTTGAGACTAACTTTCGAGTTTTTTTTTAGTTTAAATCAATCCACAGGAAGCCATATCAGCAAATGAAAATTTTCCCTATAAAAAAAATCTAATCTTGAAGCGATGTGCCTAAATACCTCTTCAGAATCGCCTCTTAATGTTTCACGTCACTTTAAGGCCTCACTAACACTTAACCTTCCTAACTTTTAAGGCCTCCTACACGTTTCACATATACATAAAACCCTCTAACACCTTTTCAGATCCTTTATACATCAGCAAATGAAAATTTTCCCTTTAAAAAATTCTCATCTTGAAGCGATGTGCCTAAATGCCTCTTCAGAAACGCCTCCTTAATGTTTCACGTCCCTTTAAGGCCTCACTAACACTTAACCTTCCTAACTTTAAGGCCTCCTACACGTTACACATATACATAAAACCCTCCAACACCTTTTCAAATACTTTATAGTAGGAACAGTTGTAAATGTTGACAAACAGACAAACCCTCCTATCACCTTTCCTGTTTCAAAAGAAGCCATTGAACCGTTGCACGCTAGAGTAGCACCCGCGATGGAGAGTTCTGAGTTGTCCAATTGGGAGTCATGCTTGAAGATCTTGATATTGGTAGACGAACTGATGGACAAATCTACTGCATAACCATTCTCCTAGATGCAAGGTACGGTG
Organism: Umbellularia californica; assembly: GCA_028538565.1. Lineage (NCBI taxonomy): Eukaryota > Viridiplantae > Streptophyta > Magnoliopsida > Laurales > Lauraceae > Umbellularia > Umbellularia californica. Next base: position 107,379,484 of record JAPQWN010000001.1, read on the forward strand.
AATCGGGCCCAAAAGAGAACAGAGGAGATCGAGAGGCCCTGCTTATGCAGGCCATTGTTGTATGTATGGTGATGCAAAATCTAGACTATTCTTCTAAACGAAGAAGCAGCATTTGTCTCGGTTGTGTTTGTTCTTGGTGTGAAGTGTGTTGGGAAGTTGTTTTAGGCCATTCCTGTGTGTATATGAGTATGACATGGAGAAATGCTGAGCAAGATTTCTCCCGTGGAGAGTGTGAGATTCGGTCCATTGATTAAGATGGGCCTCACAATTATGTTTGATGGTATGGCCCTCTAAACAAATACGATATCTTAATTCCAAAAGCATGCAAACAAATATAGAAAAAAGCATTGGGATTTTAACTTCAATCCAACATTCATAGCAAAAGAAAAGGTCACAAATCAATATTTCACAGGATAAAAACATATTCATAAATATCTCATCTTTTGCAACACGTTCATCTCTTTATCTTTTGTGCCTTTTTGGTATTAGTCTTAATTTATTATCTAATTAGCATGGAGTTTAAACCATGCATTGCACGGGCTTTTATACTAGTTGAATTGAATCATAAACTATCACATTATTACCTGCCTATTCTGGGTTCGATCTTGAACCCGATATCTTTTTCCCTCACTAAAGGGCTTGGGTACTAAAAAAAATCTATCAAGCTGGTCATCAGTTTGACTAGTGGGTCAGTTTAGGAATTATCACCTCCAATTGGCCAATCAAACCTATAACACCAATAATTAGAATAATTATTTTTAAAGAGAAAATAAAAACAAGAATTAAACGTTTTCACCAAGAAAGGGGATTACAGTCATTAGAGAATTTTAGTTTGACTACAATAAAAGAGATTGACTAAAGAATAATTATCATACTAAAGAGACTTCTCAATAATTAAACCAAACAAGAGGGAGTGAGGGACTATGAAATAAGTTTACCATATTATAATTTGAGACGCTTTAGATGCACCCTAGACTAAAAAAAGATCATTTTAGTTCCCCTCCTATTAAAAACATCTTCTCGCCAAGAAATTCTTTTTCTTTTTACTTAATTTCTCGAGGGTTGACATCGGCCCTCCACAGGCCAAAAAAAGTAGTTTCCGCCATCTTTTTCCTCCCCTCTTCTCCAAACCCAACTTAATGGGGAAGACCAAATGAAGAGAAAATGCTTTATCGGTTTGGAGGATAATACGAGGATTCCCCTTGAGGAAGAAGGCGATTTATAAGGGTTCCAAAAATTAGCTAAGGACAGTGACTTATGAACTAGTTTTTATTTTTTATTTTATTTTTATTTTATCCATACTTGGAATCGTCTGAATCACCGGAGGAGAGTGACGCACAAAGATCTTCCAAGATCTATCATACGGTTTCTCAAGAAATGAACATCCAGCCACGCCAAAAAGCGCCTGACCTGACTTGAGATTGTCTCATCCTTGCCTTGCATGATCTGTGAAGATCACTCTCCAGCCAATCATGCAAGAGATGATCTATGTATATCACATTCCAGCCAAAGTCAACACAAGGAAATTACAATACCACATGACAAATATTTGAACAAATTTCTACACAAGGAAAGACCACTAGCTTACATAATTCAAATCATCATTCAAATATGCAATGGTTGGACAAACCGTGATCCAAACCGATATGACATTTTCTCCTTTTTTGGTCTTTCCCGTTAGATTTGGTTCGGAGAATAAAGGAGAAAGAAGATGAAGGAAAATTGTTTTTTTTCGCTTCCGGAGGATCGTTATTTAGACACTTGAAAAATTAGGGGAAAATGGGATTTCTTGGCAGGAATATCTGTTTGGTAGGAGACCTTTTTAATATAGGGTGCATGTGTAAAGTGTTTTCTTTTCAAGTCCTCTTTAAACTAGTTCCTCCTTTTCCTTTGCTCCTGCATGTTGCAACCCATCAACTCCACTAGATGTTGGTCAACACGTCTGCTAATAAATAAGAAATAAAAGGGATATGATATCACTTTTAATGGCTAATAAAAACAAAATACTCCTTCGAATATTGTTTTCTTTGGAAAATTTCCTCTTCGGAGTGCTTATCAGGACTTTCTCCGAAGGCAAGACCCCCTAAATAATATGGTAATTGGCGCTATTCTGATTGGACTGTAGAGCACGGGAGAAAATCATCATTCTCAAAGGTTAAATAGTAAGAGAAATGCCTGTAGGCTTCTACCACCAATATTTGCGAAAATGACCCTTTATAATTTTCATTGTTTTTAAGAACTTTTTTGAGGAACCCGCCGACCCCCTTGTGTTTACATATTTGTTAATAGAATATAATCCTAAAAATCCTCACAATTATAGATGTTTAATTTCATAGTTTTATTTATTTAATATACAAAATCTGCTATAAAAATTGATCTAGTAAAGGAATGGTGGTGAATCCCCAATTGACCTCTATTCGACACGGGGACTCGAGTTAGATCAATTTTATTCCCATGTGGGATTGTGTCATTCTGTTGACATTTGCAACCTGAATAATAAACGAGTTTAAATTATTTTTAAGCCTTTTGCTTGAAGCAAAGTGAACTAAATGAGTAATTTAAGGGCTTTTTACTAACCCTAATGCCTGTGCACAATGCACATCAAACACCAAAATGAATAAAAATGAAGTATAAGGAAATTTTAATAAATTCTAAAATAATTATATATATGCCTTGACACATGGAGCCAATATGTAGAGGCACTCCATCTCAACAGAAAGCTAGGGGGTTCTTGCTAACATACTAGAGTCTGTCGCTATTCAGGGATACTAGATTATAACCGCAGCTATAAAAGAAAGGAAAGCAATGCCAACCAATAAGAAGGGTTATAAGAGAGAGATTAAAAAAAAAAAAATCCCACAATAGTATCTTTAATGGCCTGTTTGTTTGCATGAAATTGAATTTTTATATATTCTACGAATTATATTTTAAAAAGTAGCAAAAATTTTTAAAAAATAAATGTGAATATTTATAGATGGCTATCAAGTAATCTCTCTTATTATGAAAAATTAATGAAACAATCAGTACCCTAGTAAACCATTTTCCATCACCTCTTAATTTATTTTTCATTAAGGCTGAGATTATTTGATAGAGATGTATAAATATTCACCTTTGGTCTTTCAATTTTAGCACTTATAGAAATATCTTTTTCTCTAACACAAGGGAATCTAATTAGATGCAAACAAACTAGCCTTTTATAATATTAGGATAAAAGATTTTTGGGCTTAAAATATATAAGAATTGAATACTTAGGGTGGTTATAAATGAAGATCAAAGGTGAATTTTCAAAATTGAGCATCAAATAGCATCTTCTTCTGATTCTATTTTCCTAAAAGGAAATGTAATTTAATGTTCATTATTTAAGATTCACCTTTAATCTTATTTTGCAACTAGCTATGTATTCAATTCTTATGCATTCTAATGCAAGCGAGTCGTGGTTTGCATTGCAGAAGATTGTTGTATAACCAATCATGGTTTGTAGTGCTTCATGCTATTTTCATTTTGGATTGTTGCATTTTGTAAAAAAAAAATAAAATGATTATGATAATCAAATACATGAGTTAACATTCTGGATATTGGACTTGCAAACTGATCATGATTCCATGAAAATCATTTTCCATAGTTCATCTAGATTGATGTATTGTGATGTGTTCTTGAAAGTTATTCATGTTATCATGTAATATGTTTCCTTTTACGCTTCAGACTTACTCATATTCAAATCATGTAAATTAGTCAAAATCCATGAAAACACAAGAGGTTGCTGGAAATTCAAGAAACTCAGTTTTCTTGAGGCAGTTTCCATGGAAAGCACCTTTAATGGAAAATGAATTTGATCCATGAAAAACCCATGTTCTAAAATTATAAAGTGTTGTGTCTTTGCATGTGTCCGTATCAATTCTGAATTAGTGGGTTTTAGATCCACATCAATAATCATATCAGCTATAAAATCTCATCATAATTGCTATTATAATAACAACATTGTACAAATAGGAGAATCAGAAGGGGCGAGATGGCAAATTTTGATTGGCCAAGAAATGCTTGATGAGGTGCCTAGAACGCTTAGGCGCAAAGGTGGGAACCTCATGGCCTGCTCCTCTTACTGTTACAAACCTTAGACCCTCATAACCGATTGTCCACCCTCCCACCTGAGAATACACTAACTAAATAAATAAGTTGATATGCAATGCAAATAGCTATGAAAAGGTGCATCACACTTAACCATCTCACCTGAGAAATACACAAAATAAAGTAAATAAGTTGATATGCTATGTTGCATGTCTAATCTACAACTCAGTTTGTCACCAACAAAAACAGAACTAGGAGTAGAAGTGGCCAAGGACCCTTAAAAAGTTTTTGAAAATCTTATTTATTTGTTATATAACGGCCTTATGATTTTTTATTTCTCACATTGTCACCTTCCAAAGGAAAATCTTCTTTGTCTGCCCTTGCTCCTTTTAAGTGACGGCCTCCAATGAGAACAAGTGGTTGTTCATATGGTTGGCAACCCCACTATCCCCATACATCTCGTCCAGTTGCTCACGGATTCATTCTACGTATGCTACTCTTCCTCCCTATATAGACTTCTCTTTATACTTGTGTGGGCTTCTTTTCCTATACGTGAGATTTCTTTCCCACAATGTGGTCTCTATTTCCCTTGCGCGGGCTCTCTTGTTTCTCAAACCCCTTTGGTTGGGGTTAAGAAAAAAGGGCCTAGAACATGTGTAGGCAAAAATTACCTAGTTTGGCACAAGTTTTTAATCAGTATGAAAGAGTTGAAATTGTTTAGGCAGTTTTTTTTTTTTTTTTAACCCCAATAAGGGGGTTAGGACTCAAGAGAGAGCCCGCATACACATAATGGGAAGAAAGCCCATACAAGTGGGAAGGGAACTCGCACACGCGGGAAGAAAGCCCACACCTTGCCACTCAGGAAAAGAGCTGTTCTCAAAATTGTTTTGGGAGTTGGGACATTAACATTACCTCTTTGTCATTGTACCAAGGAGCCCAATCCTCAATCATCTTTAATCCAAGCTTGTTTATGGAATATCTAGTTGATGTTACGGGAACATTTGCATCAGTATCTCCACTGAAAGGGAAGAATGGAAATCAGAACAAAACAATATCACAAACAGTGTTATAAAGGAAATATCAATATAAAGCTAAGGCCGGTAGGATCTCCCTCAGTTACAGTTACATGTAAGCATACAATTGTTTCTTCGCAGGTAAACAGGGTTATTGATAACCTGAATACAGGATAACAGGTTCTGTGGACCCAAACAAAATATTGAAGAATAGCATTTTCAGTTCTAAAATTGAATATTTCATTTCATACCTATAAAACCAAACTCGGATCCCACTGTCGATCAGTTTTTTGATAACAGGAAGAATGGAGGATGGCGCCGCAGGCCAAGAGTGAAAAACAGGATCACTGTAAAACAGATTTAGAGAAAAAAAAATCTCCATTAGTGCGTAATTTCCTTAGTAAAACAATATAAATTTTATGTTATTGAATGCAATAAGTTTTTGCTATTTAAATTTTTGATGTTTTGTATATGAATTCATTCAGTTGATACACGAAGTAATTACAAAGACAGGTTTGCAACTAGTGTTTTTTTTTTTGGGTAAAGTGCAACTAGTTTCTTTTTTTTTTTTTTTTTGCTAACGGAGGGTTCCCAACCTTTTGGGTTGGACTATTCCCTTCGGGCTCAGAGAGAAGCCGGGTAAAACCCCTGTGGCCCCTATAGGTGGTAGCACAAGTGAACTCAACATTCGGTTCTTGAAAAAGGGGGAACCGGGGGTCGATAGAGGGAGGAACTGTGGTCCTGACCACTCGGCCAACCCCTTAGGGTTAAAGTGCAACTACTTGAACTATGGCTAAACTAGACTAGAATCATTGATATCAGAGACTTCTTGAAAACATCACAACATCATCACAAACCTTTAGTTTTCCAAAAGTGTTGTGACATTCTCAATGTGATAGGGAAACTGAAAGATTTGTGCAAAAATGTGGCTAGCACACTGATTGTTGATTGTTAATGAACCAGGCAAACTCTATCAATCTTGTGTCTCACCGGTTGCATGATTAAGAGTCCGTGCAAGAGGTCCAAGGTTCAAGAATTGGTACCACCCTCTTCATCTTAACCATGCAAACTCCGACCAATCCAATGAATTCCAAAACAAAGTGCAGTTAGGCGCAGAGTAACCAGACCCTTTTACTCGGCTTCATACTAGCCTAGTCTGGAACCAGTATCTTTGGGCCAACTCATTTCTCTTTAGAAAGATTACAAGTAGTCATGTCTATTTAGCTAGATTGTAAGTAGCTGGGCCTGGCCTCAAAACATAGCCCATTTTTCAAGGCCAGACTTTGGCCTGACATTGATTCCACATGGGCATATGCGAGTATAAAGTGCTGCAGTTCCGGCCCGAATAGTAACGGGCTGAGTTGGGTAAGTGTCGACATAGCCTGTCGACACCCTAGGCCTCAATGTGGATCCTCTATGGGCCCCGGAATGTCCTGGAGAATCCTCACAGCTTGGACACTCATGATTGTCTCCAATGTATTCAAGTGTTGGTTTCCAGACATCACCAGCAAAACTTTGGTTGAACATAAAAGGCAGTTTAGACTGCTGCCAGTGTTGATCAAACAGAGTCTGCGATGGTCCACCAAATCAATGGTCAGGAGTCTGCACTCAATTCTGCATATAGTTGTAGAAGAAGATACCTGCAGATAGTCCATGGGTAAGGGATGTAGGTAACATTTGCGTGCAAGGCCTTTTGAACGTCCGGCCGATTGAAATACTCCTCTGCGCTGTGGGTCCGACATGGATCATACCCTCTGCGCATCCTAATCCCACCATCCTACAAACATCAATGGGGCCAATGATATTAACTGACTAGCCCGATGTTCGATCAAATATTAAATTAATACGATCACTAAGCAATGTCTTTCAATCAAATGTGCATGCATTGAAGGAAGAAAGGCAAAGAACCACAAGAGGGTTATATCAAATGATCTTACCTATCATTCTACTGTAACTAAACTAAATTACTATGGCCACTTCAGTATTCACTTTTACAATACAGAAACAATGTCACCAAGGATCTAAAACTCAATGTGTTTAAGATTCCTACTTAAAAGTTAATAGTACCCACAAAAGAAAAGGTTTAGAAGAGAATATCAATACCTTTCTCGATAGGAGTTTTGGGAACATGCGTTGGTGCTTTGGAGAGTGAGAAGTCGCAGAGGGGTTCTTGGTGCATATTGGGGAATACAAACTGTACATGTCTATGATTTGGTATACTGAGTTGTATACATCCAGGGCTTCATGGCATTTCTCAGTTAGAGACACATTCGTAAAATCGCAGTTGTTCTTGATGTCTTGGTACGTCTGGTCCGAAATTATGGCATGGCCCCATGCATAATCAATCATGCCATTTCGATCCGTCTCCAAATCAATCCATGGATTTCCAAGCTATTTAAAGATCACAAAAGTGAAAAAAAAAAAAAAAAAAAAAAAGTTAGATCCCTTTTTGCTTGCTTGCAAGCATTTGGGAATATCCTGCCTAGAGAATTTAAAAAACTTCCAAATGCTGCCCCCCAACAAAGTAGGATTCCAGAATGCTAATTGGTCTGGAGTATTTTGAATTGCAGAATTCAGCTGGTGAAAAGTTACTATTCACTTGGCTAGCACAGCAAATTCTCACCTTCAAATCCCAATCAAAAAGAAAACTCAGATATCTCAGGCTGCAATCTTTCAAGGATTCCTGAACAAGGTGAATTCCTGATGGAAGTACTTTCAACCAAATACTTTTCGCCATTTGGAATTTTAAGGGTGTGTTATTGCAGGACATTTTTGCAGAAAAGAAAATGACTATGGAGATTTTCTGTTTTTCTATGCTAAGACTTTTCACAGTTCTAATTTTCTGAGGTGAAAGCATTTTTCACAATTTTTTAAAAAGCAAATTTAAAAAAAAAGAAAGAAAAAAGAAACCACTTGGTGCAGTCTTACATGGGCTAAACACACAACAAACTATAGAAACAAAAACTATAAAGAATAAAGTCTTTAGTTTTGGTATTTTTTTTATAGAAAATAGAATCAATGTGAAAAAAATGTGACAGAAAACTATCACACCAAAACATGTCCTGAGAAATGGAAGGCCTGGACCTCAAGACCTACATACTGACCAATAAGAATTTCAAACTCTAGACTTTGGCCTCAACCCAGTGAATTCAGCCATTCAGACTCCCCTGTGTGTATGACCCAATCATCCTCATTCTTCAAAACTAGCTGCTTGTTCACAAAATACAGCTGGAAACTTCATCTTCCCAGTAACCCAACTGGATAATTTATAGGAACAACTTGGGTCAGGCCCAAATTAGTCAAACTCATACAACTTGACTTTTAGGTCGGGTTGGGGGATTGGTCAAGCCCAAGTTGAGATCAGGACTGAAATTCCTCAGCCCAAACCACCTTGATCTGTGATAACTTAAACCCAAACCAACCCAACCTAAAAATCCAGACTGACCTGAAGTATGATGTGTAATAGTGTGCAACATTCCAAATGAAAATTGTTGGAAAAATGGCTAAGAGCAGTGTTAGTTTTTTCTAGTTTGAGCCAAAAATTAAGTGGGACCCACTTATCCTTTTAGGTGGGAATACATGGGAATGTAATCTACTCCATGAGTAAATTAATGACATGTATTGGGTTGCTCTAATCCATTAAGAAGTGATGAGAAATTGCCTCCTAAACACCACTACTTAAACATGTTAAATATGGAAACAAAGGAAGTTGTGAACTTGCTTCCCACATTGCTTGAGAGCAAAACATTCATTGGCTATAAATATGCTTACCTTGGTAATATAACATGAGCCCTAAGGGGCATCCCACTTTTGTGGAGAAGGGAGGACCTAGATCAAGGTGGGGTCACCACCACGCGCGCCCCGCCTCAGGCCGGGCTTGGGTTGGGCTTCACGCGCTAGTTGTGCCTGGCTTGGCCCATAACCCATTTATTTTTTGGAGAAATTTTATTTAATAAAATTCCCCTTTTTACAAATGGGATGTGTCCTTAGTGATGTGTCTATTCGTATCTGAAAGGGTGTGTGTCCAATGTCCAACCCCAAAAGGTGTGTCCAAAGTAGCATCTATTCACTGAACAATCACTGTTCTGAACAGATGCAACACCCCATGAAAGAGTCCTGAAGCAGGCTATATAAAGCATCTTATCCATGCAGTTTTGATCATCCAATTCGCTGCTATTGTGCATTGCATTTTTGAGTCATCATCATAGTCAAGGAGAGAATCTTGCTGTACTTTTCGTTCGCCAGTCAGATAGTTTGTAGTGCTACAATTGTTGTGGTACTGATCATTGCATCATGGGAGACAAACGCCATTGAAGCTCGTAAGCACCATTGCGGGGGAGAAATTTGTCTTAAGGACATAGTGTTAAACACTAGCCTTGATCAATCTTCTGCTGCGAATTTCTGAGATTCATATATTCAACAATAGAGTATTGTTTTCTGTCTCAAAGAGTAAGTGGATTTCCATTCCTAGATAACATTTTGTAGTTTGTTTTATTGTGGTTTTGTTTTACTATTGTGAGGATCTGTTTCTTAAATACTGAACGATTACTGTATGTACTCGGAACAACAAAAATAAACAAAATGCTTACAATAAAACCCTTGAGATTTATGTAATTTTCTTCGTTGGTTTCCTTGTTCCCTTCAAAGATAGCCTCTGCAAGCTGAGGAACGTAGTGCCCTTTGCATGGAAAAAGCCAAAATCAGAAATAGGGAAACCAAAAATCAAGTATAGTGTTCATATTTAAGTTTCTCTTGAGTGTTGATACCTGCATAGCTTTCTCCTGAAATGAAAAATTCATGGGATTTGTATTGTGGGAACCTCCCAAACCATTTGATGAGAAACGCATACGAACCGATTGCTAAATGTGACATCAATGAAGAATAAATATCAAACAATTTAGAAGATCGTAAGACAAACTAAAGACATGAAAAATATGGGAATACCTGTAACATCATCTCCAAGCATTTCAATATCTGAACTTGTGTTCGTATATGAGAATCCAACGCCTACCGGCGTTTCTAAAAACAACAAATTCGCCTCTACAGATAGAAAATAAAAAAACATTAATTACCTATCAATGTGTACTGGGGCAATAGAATTCTTTAAAAAAATAAATTTATTTTATGATATAAATATAAAAGTGATTTTAATATAATATGTTTATATTATATAAAATCTAAAATAAAAATATTTCTTAAAAACAAAAGACTTATAAGCTTAAGATTATAATCATAGATAGGAAGGATGTTATATCCAGTGTCTCAATCATGAAACATGGGAAAATAGGGTTTCTTAAAAATCGCACAATTAAAATTTTAACTAAGTAATTGATATAAAAATTTAAAAGTTTTATATGACACTTGAAATATGATATTATTTTTATATAAATTTTATTGAGATGAAAGAAATTTATAAGAAATTTAAAATATGATAATCTCCAATTAGATAAGGGTTTCGTAGTGAAATGGCTGGGTTAAGGATAGGTATGAGTTTCTAGGCTTTGACCCAAGCCGAATTCATGCTCAGTTTTAGTTTACTTGAGCTATCAAAATGGAATCCAAGAACAGTTTCTCAACCTCATCCTTGTATGATTTCTTTTTGTATTGGAAAGGGGGGGAGGGGGCTTTTTTGTTTGTTATCTTTTAATTTTAATGCGATGATGATCATTTTGCCAAATAAGAAGAAAAGCAGAAGAATAAAGGAAAACAAGGAACTATTGAGTGTTTGACATTAGCCACCCTATGCCTAAGGGTCGTTGTGGCAAATATCATTATCAAATATAATATTAAATCAAATAGTCTTAATGAAAAACCTTATATTTTGGGCTTTATGGAGATGACATTACGAAAATTATTAGAGCGGATCCTAGTCTACATTTTTTTATGTGAATATTGGATCTTTTTATCAATATTGTCAAAAATAGAATATTTTTAAATTATGTATAACCATATGTCCTAGGCACTAATAAAGTGTTGGTTGTGTTCTCATCATCATACCAGCTGTGATACTACTATTATAAGATATTTTTTATAAATATTGAATTAAAGGGTGAAATGAAAAAGAGAGAGGAGTTATGGTTCTTGTAGAAACGGTTGAGAAGAGATGAGGGGACAGATAATAGGCTCAATTTAGAAGATTTAAATACGATTAAAATCAATCTGGTAGTCAAAATCAATTTGAGTACTGATTTCTCGATTGGACTCGACTGCTTTTATATATTATAATTCTTATTGCAATTGAAAAGATACTGTCTTGTTTTAAAAATGTAAAGGTTAAGGCACATGTCTAATATGAGTGGTCTCACATGATCACATATAAGCACTGCTTGATTCAAATAATTGACATTACAATATTAAGGCCATCACATATAAGCGTTGCTTGATTCATATGATTAACATTACAATATTATGAATGCCTTTATTTTAAAACTAGATTCTAAGTTTGCTTAGCACCCAACTAAAAATGAGTTTACTAATATTACTAAAATATAGGACCAATATAAAAAACTTCACACGCATTTGGAAACCTTAATAAACTAGGGGACCTTAAGGCCCTTACTGTAAATATGGCCGACCAGTTGCCTAAAAGATATGTCTTTAGTAAATTATATGTATTTTTACAAAGTGGTCCTCTCAATTCTCTTTTTCACTTAGTGGTCCCCTCAAGTTTAACATAACCCAACTTTTGTGGAGCCAACTTTTTGCATGCCTGTTAGATGATCCTAACATCATAATCTTTAGCCTGATCAAAGATTAATGATTCTGAAAGAAATATTATTTTCATTCGATACAGTAGTTGATATTGGTCATATTAGTACCAAATAGGGATGGGGGCATTCACAAGGCACCTTTCTCCATTTGAATATGGAGAAACGTATAGTGTGAAGAAATTTTCTACTGTGAAATAACTTTTTTCTTTAAATAGATACCTCTCCTTTTAACTAACTTTAAAAAAGGAAAAGAGATCCCCCACTATGGTTAAAAAAAATTATTTATAAAAAATAAGATTCAACTATTTAGCAATTGCTTTTTGTAAATATTCTAAAATAGCTTTCATCCAAACAAGAGAACTACTAATCGAGCATGTTTGTTTGCATTAAAATAGAGGAGTTTTTCTAAATGGTTAAAAATGAAGATCAAAGGCTAGGTATTTCTTTTCCATCTTTCTTTGATTCCATTTTCATAGGAATTTCTGTAAGTGGTAAAATATGAAGAACAAAGGCTAGTTATCCATTTCTATCTTTCTTTCGTTATATTTTCATAAAAAGAAAGATTATTCAATGCTCATATTTAAAATTTTATCTTTGATCTTCATTTTCAACCGCTTAAAAAAAAAAAAAAAACCTTATGTATTGAGTTCCTATATAGAAAAAAAAAAAGTAATAGTTTTCTAAAGGGGGAAGTTGAAGGTAGAGAAGATGGATGTGCACATAGATAGATTCCTCTACCTGTATTCTGCACATACAACAATCACCCTTAATTTGAGTTTTAGCAATTCATATAAATATATATATATATGGGAAGTGCTCCTGTGAGAGACACTCTCACCCACTTTGTGAGAGATTGGTGGGGGCCCTCACTTCCATATCCACTCTTACCAACTTAAATGCAAGGACCCCCAACTTAAATGTGAGGGCCCCCACCCATCTCTCACCAAGTTGGTGAGAGTATCTCTCTTAGGAGCACTTCCCTATATATATATATAGTGATGAATGACATTTGTTACTTAAATGAGAAATATTCCATACGATCCTGGAAAGAGAGACGCAAGAGAAAGCAGCACAACTTGCCTTTGTTCCACGTGTGATTGTTGTATTTGACCTCGGTCCCTCCCTTCTGCACTAGAAATGGCCCAAGTTCAAGTGCTTCTCCATAGCCAATAGAAGAACAACCGGGTCCTGCAGTTAATTTATAGAAAAGTATAGCTTAAAATGAGAAGTTACCTGAATGGTTCTACCCCTCCTACAAATATAAGAAAACTTTAAAAAATACCCAAGCAGTACAGCCTATGCAATTACATGCACTTGTAAATGGGAGGATTAAGGACCATTTACAACCTCAAAGAGTTGTGGGGCCTGTCAAAGTTCATATGCAAAGAATAAAATGTATTGGATGTTCTGTACCGTATGATCTAATGTCATGAAAAAGTCATCTATTCGATGCCCCTTCAAATAAGAAGTAATTCCCAACTGAATATTTTATAGATGACCAGTCATCAAATCATGTTGCAAGGGCAAGCACAAACTATGCTACATCCATGTTTACAATTTTGAAAACCAAGTGAGAGCATCCTCTGCTGTAGTGGATCTAGATCCAAATGGAAACGATGATATGGATGGGTCATGATTCATGGATGGACCAACAGTTTACAGAGAATGTCTAATAGATCACCTTGTCTTTTTTCTTTCTATCTAGCTAAAGCGGCCTTGAAACTGGTCACAGTCACTCATTCTCTATACATGCATGTGTTCCTGCGCATATTTGTACTTATCTATATATGCATGCTATTCACACTTGTTTGCATTTACCTCCATTAAGCCACAGAAGAACAGGTTTCTCTTGCGGTCTCTGGGTGGCTTCAAAGAACCAGTAGAAGAGTGCCTGTCCATGCCTCTCATCAATTGTCACGTACCCCGCGTACTGTCGGAACGTCACCGGAGGTTGCATGGGTATTCCTACAACGCGGTCGGCCTCCTGTTGAGCCAAGGGCTCCTCTTCCAGCACCCTTGACTCGATACAGATGAAGAAGAACACAAAGAGGTAGAGAACACAGTAGAGAACTAATGGTGACAAAGCCATACTTTTATTTTATGGTATGAAGGGGTTTGAAAGTAGAGTAAGCAAAAGGAGAGTGAAAGATGGCGATGTGAATCCCAAAATATAAATTGGGATGACTCGGAATTTACAGGAGACTATGAGCTTTGGTGATTGATTACACGCAGCTTTTATTGGTGCTCAATCTATCTTAAGAAGTTGGATTTTGAGGACTTATAAGCTAGTTTAGGAAGAGATGAGCTGGTTTTACTGCTTATGGGTTTTTTGACTTTTTAAGGAAGGTAGTTTTACCATAATCCTAATAAGACATTTTCATCCATTGGATCATGAGAATTATGATCAAAACTACAAACCAAAAAAGTAATTTCAATAGTATATATGATTGTCTTGAGATTGGATGGCTAAATATTTGGAGAGTGGCAATGTGCGAAGGCAAATCCAAACCTACCCTGTCTCAGACCTAACTTGCCCCATCTCCTGGTTAAACCATGACGGGTTTAGGATAGGATCTGCAGGGTCTGACCTACTCCCATACGATTTGGAACTCCTCAATTTTGGGGATTCAGGCATGCATCCATACTATTTTTTCCAGCTATATGCAATGAAAACGATATGAAATTCTCAGCCATGCGTATCCTCATTCAGGAATCCTCAATTTTGTGGCAGTGAGTAACCCTCAAATCTGTGAATTCATCACTCACCCGTTACCAAACTTGCCCTTATTACATTCGACCTATCTTTCGGTTAGTCCAGGATCTTTCATCCAGAAAAATTAGAGAAATTCTATGTAAAAGCCTATAGGTCAAAACTAGGGTTGTACACGGGTCGGTTCCGGTCTGGGTCCATGGTGGACCTGGAACCGAAACCGTTAAGGAGAAGGTGGAACCGGATCCGGACTCAGAACCATTTCGGAACCTACTTCTTGGCTCTGGAACTAGAACCAGAACCATATATATGGGGCGGGTTTGGATCCGGGTCCGGTCTAGGTAGAGAATTATATTAAAAAAATATAGTTTTTATGAGTGATTTTCGAAAATTGAGGTAATATGTCGGGTCTCGCATCCATGGGTCTGAACCAAGGTGGAACCGGACCCAGGCCCATTTACTTATCGGGGCCTAAATAAGGACCCAAACCTAGTTTTTAACAGTTTGGAACATTCAAATAATCGGAGAATCGGGGACCCATTTACATCCCTAGTCAAAACAGTTCCAAATAAATATCGTTGTATGAGCTCGGGCCAATTTTCCCTCTAATATAAGTTGGGCCCACCATCGAATTACGTGTGAGATTTATGACCTATAAGTCCCTTTGTCTTGTGTATTATCAAATGTTGTGGTCTACATATTTCGGGACCATGGATGAAGCAGCGCAGGGAAGAAACTCCAAGCCAAACGGCTTAGGGTAGGATGTCTTGGTCTCACACCACAGACAAAAGAAGAACAATTGTTTGAGAGAATTCGTGTATATCCCAAGAGAAGGGATTACATCCTTATATAATAAGGTCTAAACAAGAATTTAGCAATCAATCCCTATTAAATAAGAAACTACCTAATTAAAAGAATATAGGGAAATTTAGAAAGTGCCTAATTATCATAGCAATTAAGAAATCTGCATCTAAACAAGAATTTAGCAATCAATCCCAATTAAATAAGAAACTACCTAATTATAAGAATCTAGGGAAGAAAGTGCCTAATTATCATAGCAATTAAGAAATTTGCATCTAAACAAGAATTTAGCAATCAATCCCTATTAAATAAGAAACTACCTAATTATAAGAATCTAGGGAAATTTAGAAAGTGCCTAATTATCATAGCAATTAAGAAATTTGCATCTAAACAAGAATTTAGCAATCAATCCCTATTAAATAAGAAACTACCTAATTATAAGAATCTAGGGAAATTTAGAAAGTGCCTAATTATCATAGCAATTAAGAAATCTGCATCTAAACAAGAATTTAGCAATCAATCCCTATTAAATAAGAAACTACCTAATTATAAGAATCTAGGGAAGAAAGTGCCTAATTATCATAGCAATTAAGAAATTTGCATCTAAACAAGAATTTAGCAATCAATCCCTATTAAATAAGAAACTACCTAATTATAAGAATCTAGGGAAATTTAGAAAGTGCCTAATTATCATAGCAATTAAGAAATCTGCATCTAAACAAGAATTTAGCAATCAATCCCTATTAAATAAGAAACTACCTAATTATAAGAATCTAGGGAAATTTAGAAAGTGCCTGATTATCATAACAATTAAGAAATCTGCTAAATTGAGGAAATGCTCTAGAAGACTATAATTAAAAACTATCATAGGAGAGAATCTTGGATTGGATGTTGTCATTGCTGGGCCTTTTAAGCTTTGGGTCTTATGGAATAAACCTTCAAGCGTGGCCCATTAGTTTTCAGAACTAGATATAGTGTTGATAGGTCTTGATCAATAGTCCGTAGGCCCCATCATCTAGAAAACGGCTTACAATTTTTCAATACTGACAGAAATGTCTTCTTTTTTCTCAAAATATGCAAATAATAGAACCCAAAGAATCTGGGCACAAACCTATTGTCAGATCTGTATAACAACTGGTCAGATTTTGGGTCAATTGATCTGTATCCAACCAATTGTGTTGGGTTTGCATAGTTAACAACTGGTCAGAATTTGGGTCAATTGATCACATTATACGGATAATGTGAAGTATATTGGTCTACTACACCTTACAATGTACCAGATTCATATGGACTCAGGCCTGGGCCCATTTATTTATCTAAGTCTTGGACCAGGGCAAGAACATTCTCTTTTTCATAGGACTGCTTCCTTCCTTTTGACAGAAACTTCCCTAGAAATACAGAAAACCGACTAACCCAGTCCAATATTTTCATCTCAGCCTTCATGAGCACTGATCGGATGGCTAAGATTAGTTCATCAAAACTAACTTTTGGATTCTGTTCTATCCACCAATATTGCCCCCACATGGATGAAATCACCAGTGTCTACACAAAGTTCAGGGTTATGCAAATCTAGGATTGGACTCTCCATTACTCTCCAGAAGTCTCTTATCACTGATCACATTTTGATAAATAAACAGAAAGTGAAGAGAGTGAAGAGAATATGCCACATGTCCTGTCAAAGATTCTAAACCCAACTGATACTGCAAAGTGGGAGCAGCCTCCTTCAATGACAAATCTACAGCTTAAAATTTCAAACTTCAAACCTGAAAAGTAAATATTAAAAACCTCAAATGGGGTACATTCCATATCTTCAATCCACTAAAGCTTTGTTTTGAATCATGTCATTTAAAGTTTCTTTATCCTCACCTTGAGACAATTTCAAAGATACAGAGAATAAGACAAAAATAATGTTGGGTAGAAGTCTTCATTGAGAAACAGAGACAAAACTTACCTCCTATCATGGTGGCATGGGCACTTTCCCATTCTAGTTCTACGATTGACAGGCACTTTTAACTTCCCAACCAATGTGAAAATAATAAGGTCCAAGTCTTGTTAAAAGTCAGTCACCAATGATCATGATCAACTATTATGTAATAGATCTTACCACCAACTTATGATTAGGCCTTGAAGGGTTTAGGTGGGCTAATAGAAATCCTTGTAAGAGGATGTCTTCTTAGGAGAACTGTTCTTAATGGAAGTTTACCGAATTTGATTCTTACTTTATATACAACCAGGAAATTAGTATGATGCTTGACTAGGGAGCTCATTCAACATCTCAAGTCTTGGGGAGTCTTCTACCTAAAATATAAAATAAAACAAATGCCTTGGAGAGTCTACAACTGTATTATGCTCTTCATGTAGATTTAGTGCATGTGTTCAAGCCATCTAGATGAAGCCTTGTAGCCGTTGAATGTGGATCGTAGTACTTGCGTTTGACAGTTTCATTTGCAAACAAAAAAAAAAAATCAATGTGGTTGTGGTGCCACGATTTCTAAATTGTTGCCTTGTGAGGACCATTAGATGAAATGTCACACTGGTTGTGGTGCCACGATTTCTAAATTGGTGCCTTGTGAGGACCATTAGATGAGATGTCACACTGGTTGTGGTGCCACGATTTCTAAATTGTTGCCTTGTGAGGACCATCAGATGAAATACATCTGGACATGTGACGCACACCTGCCATGCGTATAGTTTTAGATTGAGGAAGGCTTTAATCAAGGAAAGTATCAATTCGGAAGTGGTGGCATTGGGATGGGTCAGGTAGGCCTTCAAATATAGTGGGTCTGAGGCCAATTCAAATTCGACCCATAATTATATGGGATTTAAAATTTCAATGTTTGATGATTAGACAAGTTTTAATTCCCACTTCCCCTTCATAAAAGCTCCCTTCCTAAGAAAATTCTGAAGACATTTAATCTGACCTTCCAGTTCCACCGCACTATATGCTAACCTGATCAACATTTTCTAGCCATGCATCTCTATTCATAGCAAATAATCAAATCGAGTTGTTTTGTGGGTTTACTTACAGCTTCATGTTTTAATTCTCAGTCTCAAATTTTAAAATTGGAGGCAGTTTAAACACCCACCTAGTGTTGTAAATGGGTCTGTTCTGGTCTGGGGCCATGGTGGACCCGGAACCGGAACCGTTAAAGAGAAGGTGGAATCGGATCCAAACTCGGAACCGTTTTGGAACTTTTTTTTGGCTCCGAAACCGGAACCAAAACCATATATAGGATGGATTTGGATCCAGGTCCGGGTTTAGGTAGATGATGATATTAAAAAAATATAGTTTTTAGAAGAGATTTTCAAAAATTGAGGTAATATATCGAACTTCGGGTCCACAGGTCCGAACCAAGGTGGAACCGGACTTGGACCCATTTACTTATCGAGACCTAAATAAAGAACCAGACCCGGTTTTAACAGGTTGGAACCTCCGGGTAAACGGAAAATCGGATACCCATTTACATCCCTACACCCACCCAATCATTAACTAATAAGTTGAATCAAATGGGCCACCCACTTCAATCTGCCCCTATTGGGAAATCTTCAGCAATGGCTCTAATGAGTTCAGACCGCAATGTCTGATCCAACCAATTTATCCTTTTTTATATGCTTATTAACAGAGAGATCATTAGCAAAGCATTAGGGGGGAAAATCACTCAAAGTGGTTGACGACTCATATATTAAGGGGATGACCTTTTTATATGCAACCCTACTCGGTCTACTGTGCATAGGGCAAGTTTGATATCACATGCTCTAAACCTGTTTTAGGGTGAGCCAGGTGTTCATCCAGTCAGAAATGGGTTTTACTCTACCAAAAACCCTTCCAACCCCTGTTGCCTGCCCGATTTCTGAGACTCCCATGGAATGTTCTACAATAAAAGATGACCAAAAATCCAAGAAACAAGTACAAATCAATAATGCCATGCAAAGAGCCTCCAGGTATTGCTGCAATCTGATTTGAGTTATAATTACTTGAATTTCATGGAATTAAACAAAAAATGAAGTCGATTCCTCTCCAAACACAACTCGTATCAGCAACAAATGTTGCTGGTTTATTTCATGAACAGCCTGCAGATTTTAGAAAAGAGGAGGAGAAAAGGCGAGTACATCGAATACTCCAGTGCATCATCCAAAAAATATGACCCCGTCATTTGGTGGTTCTTCCCCAAAAAAAAAGACGTGTTGATAAGTTCTAATTTACAAGCCCACGTTCTTTGAAAACATCCAGCATTGCGGCGCCAATCTTAGCAGGGGACTCGACCACTGTCACGCCAGCTTCTCGAAGGGTCTTAATTTTGTCTTGAGCAGTACCCTTCCCACCGGACACGATTGCTGCAAGATAATGATGTGAAAAGGATATCATAACAATGTCAGTGTGCATTAAAAAAAAAGTCTGTGTGGAAAAAATTGTCATCACCATCAACTATTTCTTTGACAAGTGACAGAATATGAAATTCCATAAGATCAAGGCAGAAAAAATCATTTCCATGAGATCTAATGCAGACGAAATTATACTGTTGAGATCTTAAAATGTTTGGGAATTTTGCCCTTATCTTCACATACACGCGATTCTTGCTCGACACAGATGGTAAGAGTTCGAAGATCCAAATCATCTATCCCATTGCGGGGGAGAGTTTCTTCAACTGAAATGAACGAACTTCTGGACTCTAGCAAAAAGAAGGGGGGTAGATAGATGGAAGCACTTTTCGGTCTTTTGGTGTAATCTAAGTTTTGTATCTTATTTTTTGGTGGTACAGGTCTCATTGTTTTTTTTTTTTGTGGCACAAGTCCCCTATACCGCCTGATGTACTCTTTTCTTCTTTTACATAGATTATCCTTTTAAAAAAATCTATAATTGGATCACAGACAAACTCATTTCAAGTGAGAATCCTAATTTTCACCCAAACCGTCCTTGGACAATATGTACCGCCCCTTGTGGGGCTCACTTAGATGCACGCCATTCATTGGAAGATAGCATGATGAAAAGGTTTCATCATAGATATGATTTTGGGAAAAGAATTATCTCAACGAGAACATGACAACAATTGATTTAGGGGCCTTAAAAGTTTAATGTTTTTCTTAAGTTGCACCTTTTATGAAATTCAATCCAACAGAGTATAATTTGGATTAGTATCAAATCAGGGTGAGTGCCAATCAGTGGGGGTTAATGAGTGTGGGGTTGTATTGATCTCAAAGGGTTCCACATGGTGGTAAAAAAGTTGTATAATAGTATAAACAATAATGAAAACTCTCTTACATGTATAAACATGAATCAACCAAAGGTTTTAGAGAAGTTGGTAGATATGTCTGTTCCGTGCCTATGGGTACAGATTATGTAGTCAATAATATACAGACAGTCAATGACATTCTCATCTGCTTAAAAAGTGAATAGAGATTCAAGTAGAAGTATGCCAAAAAGAAGACTGCCGATGCCCAAGTGGATGGGGGACACATACCTCCAGCGTGGCCCATGCGACGACCTGGTGGTGCAGTGAGTCCAGCAATAAATGCAACAATGGGCTTCTGAGTTCCGCTTTCCTGAATAATACACATTGTCAAATTAAACATGAGTTCCTGCTATAACTAGAATCACAAGAGTCACAAGAGTAGATGAAGCAAGCAACAAGTCATTCAGGAACTATAAATGCATTAAGAGTTAAGACACAATGAAGATGAAATTGTTCTTTCCTACTTAGCTAAAAACCCAGATACAAGATTGAAATGGTTCTACCATTACAATGGCAAGAAATCCCTACCCTATATGATTAAAAAAAAAACCAGAAGAGAAGAAAGAAAAAAAAATGCAATGTGGAGATACTATGAAAGAGAAGCATATCAAAGTATGGAATCCTGCTCAAAACCACATTGCAGAAGAGTAATATAACCATAGTCCATCACCCAATAAAGATAGCCTCTATCTTAATCCATTTGTTCACCTTAGCAAGCTATTTCCCAGCATCTCTATAGTATAGTAGTAATAGCTCTTTAGAACCATTAAAATGGCAAAAACATCCCTACTCTATATGATGACATATAAAGAAAAAATAAAAAGAAAAACAGCAAAGGAAAAGAAAACACACAAGTGCATGCTTGCTGCACGCACGCACACACGTCTATGAATTCTTAATTCTTGCTAGGGAAAAAATAGAGAAACGAATTATTTTAAGTCCCCTTCATTTCCAAACAACCCCAGTATATGGTCCTGGCCTTCCTTTCCACAGTCCAACGTTAAATTTTCATTCAAGCTAGGACACCAGTAGTCAGAGACATCATTAAAGATTACAGGGGTAATTCTATTTGTGTTCTCTGCAGAATTTCATTCAAGCTAGGACAGCAGTAATCAGACATATCATTAAAGATTACAGGGGTAATTCTATTTGTCTTCTCTGCAGAATGTGTCTTCTAATAAGGCAGAGGGGTCATACTTAGGGTGCAGGGAACCTGTTCACATGGGCACTGATGGTGCTATTGTTAAATGAGATTCATTGTGTGAGATAAAGTGAGCTTTGAGATCACCTCCTCTCCCTTGGCATATGCGTATTGGATTCAGAAAATTCACAAGTGTGTAAGGGTGGGCCAATTTACTTGTACTCATCACATGATGAAAAATCTGGCATATAGGATAGCAAAGAGGTTTCTTATAGGCGTTCTCTGTATTTGATATGTGATGTCTAGTGGTTTATACATTGCTAATGTTATTTATTTTTATATTTGATTTTATTTTCAAATTGTTTTTACCATTTTAAAAGAAAGTATGTCTAATCATCAGAACTAAATGGGCTCTGGTGGCACTGAATCAGTACAGCAACATAGAATCTTTCCCAATTCTACCTAACGAGACATGGAATTAAGCAAGGATACAGTAACAGCTTGTACGGATCCAAACACGATTAAATTGTGAAACGTTTCATAGGAAACTATCAAGACTGGGTTAATTTGAAACCAGTCGTATCATAGAAAAAACCAATACCGTCTTCAAAGCATCTACACTTATTCTGGACCTAAATTAATTTTGGTGATCTCAATCTACAATACCTTGACAAGAGCTGCAGCATCCTCTTCTGCAGTTCCACCAATCTCTCCTATAAGAATAATACCTAAAACACAAATGGAAATAGCATCATTAGTTAATGACCAGGCATCTAATCATCAATTAGTAGACAATGCTCACAAAGCACAGGAATTAAAATTATGGCAAGTAGGCAACAATTCTTCTTTTAGCTTTTGAACTAGGAGACAGAATGTAGAACCATATCAAAGATGATGAGGAAATCATTTCTTTATATATTGAAAAGAACTCTGTATACAACAAACTCCATATGATTTACAGCAACTTTTTATCATATTCCAAGCCAGCAATTTGTTGCAATGGTCAGCAGAACTAAAAAAAAAAAAAACTGTAGCATGTCCATGTATGTCTGATTCAAATGCAGATTTAAAAATAAAAAAATAAAGTTTCTTCTGTCAGTGTCCAAATAGTAGCCTACCTTTTTTCATCAGTAACCTACTGCTACTCCTTATGTTTCATGGGGAGAAATAGAACTTTTGGTTAAATAAAGTTACAAAACTACATCACTTGACCTCCATTGCCACAAGCCATTAGAACTAAGAAGGTCAAAATAGACCTCAGGTAGAAACTAGAAAATAGTAGACCTGCCTGCTATATCATTTAACACATTTGATGTTCTTCTTTTTATTTTTCTTTTTCTTTTTCTTTTATAGATGATGTGGGTCCGTGATTCAAACCTGCAACCAATTCAAACCTGCAACCTTGTGGTTGCAGGAATGAGCATCTTCAAGGCTTCAACTAACTATTCTATGGGCTCTTCTCATGCACACATTTCTCAGATAAAAAGATATGTCACTTATGCATTTCATAGGTATCCATTAAAAGGAAGTCACCAGTGACATTGTAACAGGAAATATGCACACAGCAAAACATAATCACCTTTCCGATATCATCACATAACAACCACTATTTACGAGGCTATCAACTATTTTTTCCATTAAAACAAAGATGTCACCACAAGATATACACATACATAAAAACATAGCTACAACTGAATTAACAATATAGTCTATAAAGTAAATTGTCTAATGTAATAAAGCATTAAAAGATAATGGCTATTGGATTCAATTCTCCAGCATACAAGAACAAATTACCTTCAGTTTGAGGATCCTCAAGGAACTTCTTCATGCAATCAACGAAGTTTGTCCCATTGAAAGGATCCCCCCCAATACCTACACAGGTAGATTGTCCCAAGCCAACAGCAGTTGTTTGGAAAACCTATCAAATGCATGAAAAGCAAAATCAATTACACCAAACAGGTTCCAATATTATCTGAAAGCTGATTCAAATAAGGCCATACCGCTTCATAAGTCAAGGTACCCGATCGGGAAACTATTCCTACGCGTCCTGGCTTGTGAATATACCCAGGCATAATTCCAATCTTGCACTCCCCAGGTTTGATGATGCCAGGGCAGTTAGGCCCAATCAACCGAGTTTTGGTTTGGCTGTTCAGTGCAGCCTTCACCCGAACCTGAGATTTGGGGAAAGGAATTCGATTGAAGGTTACCAACAGAAAATTTACCAATGTAATGGACAGTATAGAAGCACAATTCAAAATGTGAGAAAACAAGCATCACATATATGAAGTACCATCATTGCCATCTTAGCCTTATCCCCTCTATCAAGGGTACACATACCGCCGTCGTCATCTTCGCCGTCATCATCATCAAGGCCTTTTTCCATCATGAGGCATCACATACATTAAGGATATATCTAAAAATAACCTAACATTATAGCCAATTCATCATAATATTTGTCACCCATAATTTTGTCTGAGAATCTTCATAGTCTCATCATCATCGCCATCAAAACCCTATCGATCCCATCTATATGGAAAAATGTGAGAATTCCACTTATCTCTGTATTTATGATGGGTTTTTTTTTAATGACATAAGATTTTAAAGGTTTTTGAAGAGATCTTGCGAGAAATTCTCAGAAGAGAATATTCGCATCTGGCTTTTGAATGATTCAATTGGAGGCTTGTGTTTTAGTTATGTCAGTTAGTACATTTTTACACATCTTTCTTTCAAGTAAACGTCACTTGGGGAATTGTTGAGAGAATTTAAGAATTATTATTTTAAATCTTAAAAAATATAACCAGCCTTAATTTTGAGCCTGTTGGATAGGAAATCAAGTAACTCATCAAACACACTAAGTTTTCTGTTAATCAAACATAGTTTGACAAATAAGATGTGCTCATATCTAAAAGAATCAGAAAATATTAAAACACTGTTCAGCTAACATGGCCACATGTGGTACCCTTGATTAGGAGTGTCCCGTTTTTTTATTCATCCAAGCTTCAGATCTGCATCATTATAGCTTGTTCTCTTAAAAAAACGTTCTTGAACAAAACAACTTCTAGTCTGCCACCACATTCATGGTTGAGTGGTGCTAGCACCTTAGTTACACATGCATGCCCAGGGATCGATCCCTGTGTCTTCAAGTTTTAAGTATCACTATCCCGACATAGTCAAATATATATAAACATAGTCCATTTTCTTAAAGAACACTCCAAAGTTGGCAACAATGTCATATCAACTATCAAGAAACAAAGGAGTACGGAGTACCCCATATGGGAAGAAAATAAGAAAACTTAAGTTAAAGGGATAAGAGAAAGAAAGTATAAAGGAAAGACAGTATACCATGTCATGCTGAGGGATTCCTTCAGTGATGCACACAACCAGGTCCAACTCAGCTTCCATTGCCTCCGTAATAGCAGCTGCAGCAAAAGGTGGGGGAACATAAACAACTGATGCATTCGCCTTTGTTTCCGCCTTTGCTTCTGCAACTGTGTTGAAAACAGGTAATCCCAAGTGTTCTGTTCCGCCTTTTTTCGGTGTCACTCCACCAACCTATATTAAAAAGAAAATTTAATGACAGTACAAATTGAATTTGCCTTCCTTTACATTATTAACATAAAATACATAAAAAGGGAGAATTCTCACATCAACCATGAAAACAACACCAAGTGAAAGAACAATGCTCAAGATTTTAAAAGCACATTACAAACATAGAAAGAGGGAACCACTGACAATAAGCATATAAAACACCATGATCTTGTCACGTGATGACTTGGAGATACATAGGAACTTCTAGACCGTGGGCCTCACCTAGACCGCTTTCCTTATATCCGAAAGCAATAACAATTTCTTGATCCACCAAAACAGAAAAGAAAATTGTGATGACTTACTATATAAAAGCAATATAACAAGAATGTGATATGCACCATCAACCTACAGAAAACCATAGTTTGGGCCTGTGCCATAATGCATCCCCATGAATGTGAAGAGTGCCTTTTTGGAGTAAATTTTGTTAAGTTAATTGTCTATTTACCAAGAAACAAAATACCACATTTAGTGTATGGCTCCCAGGAAAAAATAGGGGAGCTCTATTTGTTTGATCGAGGACAATTGACAAACGCCACACCAGTATGTTATCTCTTCAATCCTGCATATTGTGATTCATATAGAAAGAATTTCTTCTCTCTGAAAGTTGCCACAGTTGTCATAATAAGACAATGACTTTAGACCTAAACTGGTTCTTTGAAATATTTTAAATCTCATCATTAATGCTGCTCTATTACTTCCTTCCAAAGTTTTATCATATAATACGCCTCAAAAGTTAAATGGTTTGGTAGTTTGCACAGTTCCAAGTATCTCCTTTGTTCTTATAAAAATGGACATCAGTACTCTTTATTTATTCATGGGCACTGTTTTTGAATTCAAGATTTTTGCAGAACAACTCTTTAACCAAATCACCCCAATTTTACACATCAAAGCCCATAATTCAGCATCTACCAAAAAAAAAAAAACACCCCATAATTCAGTATGCAAAAGGCCAGAATCCAGATCCATGAGCCAAAGTGGGTAAACCCATCTAACAAAGCATTTGCATTTCCATTTCCAATTCAATAACATAGAGAGCAATTCATCCCAAAACTTCAAAAAGAAAGAAAACACATTCCTTCCATCCCTAAACAGATTAAAACCCACAAAAGTAAACCACAGAAAAAAAAAAAAAAAAAAAAAAGGAAATGTGTATCAAGAACAAGAAGCATTTCATCCCCTACCTTTCAGTTCAAATACTATAATTTACAGACAAAATACTCAAAAACTAAAGAAGACCCACATAACAGACTCGCCAAAGAATGAAAAACAAACAAAGAGAATAGAAGGGGGGGGAAGGATGGTGCATACCATGTTAGTGCCATATTCAATGGCTTGCTCGGTGTGGAAGGTGCCGTTTTTCCCCGTGATGCCTTGGCAGATGACTCTCGTGTTCTTATCAACGAAAACAGCGGGGAGAGGAGATGGAGCTGCCGCAAAATGACGCGACTGCGATGACAGACAGGGATTCTTCTGTTGTTTGCAGAGGTTTGAAGCTATGGATCCCAGGATTTTGGTGGCCTGGCTTCGTGCCATGTCTCCTCTTCCTCAGATTGACTGATTTCAGACCCCCCCTTTTTTCTTCACTTCTTCCTCGCGATTTTTTATTAGGGTATTGTACTGGAAACGGAGAGGAGAAGAAGCAACTTGCCAAAATCTGACAGCAGCCGAAAAAATAAAGAGGAATCTGATTTATTTTAGAAGGGCCCACTGTGAGTGTAGCTTGATGCAATGAATCCTATTTGTAAAAAGCATATATAGGAATTGAGTACATAGGTTGGACAAATTTCAAGCTATTATTAACGGATAGTTATTTTGGGTACGAAAGGATTAGTCCAACTCAAAGGTTGAAAACCCTCTATTAGAGGACGATATTACTTTTTTTTTTCTATCCGAGTTCCCACTAATCCTTCCGAGCCTAGAGAAAAGCCGAATAAACTCCCTTATATCCCCAGTGTGATAATGCAATTTTAAACATAAAACCTCCGCGTGCAAACCGTGGTCCTAAGCCAACGGAACTATCCCTTGAGATTAAGACAAGATCACTTAGAAGTTATAACATTGAAATGCATCATTAAAAATTTTTTTAAAAAAATGGGAACATAGAAATACATCATTACAGTAAAAGGAAATTCCTAAGCATCAGTGATCATGTCTATCACCTAATCTGCCTGTTTGAGCCAAGATTCCCAACGATATAGACTATGAAAGGGAGAGAACTTGGTTTCATGTATTTTTTGCAAGTGAAAATGTGGCATATCTAATAGTTAGATATTAAAAATTGGGAATTAAGACCCAAGATGTGTAGGTCCATTACCAGTTACCACTAATATTCTCAAATATTGAAAACTGGAAAACCATTTGAAGATGCCTTGGCTCATTACTAGGAGGACCACTAGTATTTTACTGTGAATGGTAGAGGTGTTGAACAGCCTTCTATTTCCTTGAAATATTATCGAAAAAACAGAAAAATATTAATTTCATCAAGGAATCTACCACCCCACCAAACAACATTAGTGCCGATTCACCAAGAACAAAAACAACACCAAACATGAATTTGTAGCTTCCATATAGTTCTTTCCTCTCCCAAACCCGATCAAGTATTTCTTTCCTCTCCCTGCAGGCCCCAAAATAAGCTTGTAATATGGTTAGGTGAAAAATTAAACCAAAGTTTTGGGCCCCTAGAGTTTTCAGCATTCTTAGGATTTGTTGGTAAAACACAGTATTTTGGTAAATTTCTCCGTAAGAATCAAGCACATCAGTAACCCTCCAACATCAAGCCGCTAACACAAAACTCTGTTAATGAGCTTGGTCCGAGCTCCAGCACTGTTTTTGGGGGACTAGACTAAACTGTTAAGGACAAGGTACTTAATAACTGGGAAACATTTTCAAATTTAGCTGCAAACCTGAGACAGGACTCGCTTGACATATTTTAGGCTCCATCCACAAGGTAAGATGGGGAAAAGACGAAGAAAAGCCTTCACACAGCTACAACGTAGCCCAGCCCAACTTAAGTCTCCAACAGGGACCCAAAAACCCAGCACGGCATCTGAGCTGACACTTCTTATCAATACAACCCAACCTAAATAAATGTTTGCGAAAATCATCTTGACAATGACTAGCATAACAAAACTCACTCATGTAATGATCTTCTGATAAAGGTCATCGACTGAAAATTTGTTAGAAGGAATCAATCATGGGACAAATGTCCATCATTTTGAGCTTAGGATCTCTGATCAATATGATTTCAAGAAAATGGCCACATGCGGTGGAGGTGAGGATGAGTTTGACTGTTGAGGTGCCCCTTCTTTTTTCCAAAACTGAAGAAAAATGGACATATATATTACATTTCTGACAATTCCCACAAAAAAGGAACCATCAACACCCAAAAGCCTCGTTGATCACTAATCTATACAAAAACTGCCAGCACAATCTTGCTGGCAACAGGATGAACAGTCTTGATCCTTGCATGCATATCAAAAGTTCCATAGTCCCAAAAAAAAAACAAAAAAAAGACAGACACCTCATGGGCCAGTCAATATAGCCACCTCTTCAATGGCAGTATTGTGAGTCTTGGGAGTGGGTGAGAAAGCATTCAACTGCAACTCTGGAGTTGACTGTGATGATGTGGGAGACGATCACATTAGATGCTCGGATGGTTGCCCAGAGTCTGAAGAATGTGGCTGCAGTGATTCCATTGAAACTTTCTCATCAATGTCAACAGTTTCGGACCTGAAACAGCACAATTAATATAATGTGAGGAATGCAAACTTCCTGGCAGGTAAGGAGCACCAACAAGCCAGGATGCATACTAGAACTTCCAAGCTACTCACTTGATTGACTTAGGATCCCGCAAGTCCTGTAGAGCTTGCTCCATAGCATAAATCGTCATTTTCTTTACCTGTTTTGCATGAGCAAATTTAGAACAAGCATAGACAAACAAAACAAGAAATTTTTTTTAAAGGGTGAAAGATCATTTATTCATTAATTGGTGCATTTCTTGGTTGGTATTTTCTGACTGGTAGAATACAAGGCGGGACAACTCTCTACAGAGGTGTCCAATTCGCCCAAACAAGTTAGGAGGCAAGGATCGCATAATTGCAGTAACATTCAACAACTATAAAACACCAGCAAAGCAATCTGAAACTTGCCTTGCTAGCTCAACAGAAACCATCTGTTCAGATGAGTGTTTATAAAACACCAAAATTTTGAAACTAGACTTCATGAGATATTTCTATGATAAAAAGAAATGCAGGATGATAAAATCCAATATTCTTGTAAAACTTCCTAATATTAATAAAATGTTAAGTTCTTGCAATAAATTTCCTAATATCAATAAAATGCAAAGCTCTTGCAATGATGTAATAATTTCACAAGATTTTACCTAAAGCTCTATATATCATTTTAGTGCTGCATATTCTAAGCAACTATTAATTAAATTTAAATATTTTCCTGTAACCTGCATTTTCAGTTATTTATTTTTGGCACAATTCCCAGAATTCATCCTGATTCGAGATTCCTGAACAATTTCCAATATTTTCCCAATGCAGGAATTGCTGAACACAAGTTGTATAACAATAGCTAGGACTACATTTCTGTCTCAGAAGTGCAAATAAGAATTTACACTACGCACGTATGCACTGGCTACCATACTCGTGTGTGTTGGTTGTAGAAATGGATAGACAGTTACCTCTAGTTTGTCTTCATTAGCTCTGTGATCATGGGGAAGTAAACGGAATTCTTCTGTCAGGCGGATGCACTCATGGATATTTTCTGGTGAGACAAAATCAAGTGCGACCTTTATACATGACTGCATATAAGAGAAACGGACTCTTATCAACTCAAGACTCCAAATTCATTAAAGCGTAAATTTTGCTCCTGACACAAGCTGATTCACCATCTGTTAGCTGATAGGAAAAACTTTTTGAACTTCTAATTTTACACAATCAATGACCAAGCCAACCCATACCTAATCTTTGGTAGGCTGGATTCAGCACCAATGGGTCAGCTTAGTTATGGATCGGATTGGTAAGGTGAAGTCACCTATGAAACATGCGACCTATGCATCCACCAAGTCGCACCTTCCGTGTCCATAATAGCCATGCCATCAGTTCATAAATGAGGACAGACACAAGTTCCACAGTTTTTTCCCCTCATTTGTTAAACCTACACAAAAAGGTTTTCAATCATGGACGCAAGTCCCTACAAACACAAAAGCTTGCATTATCAAATTCATTGTTTACACACCTTCAAATTTCTAACTTGATGTGGACAGCCAGCAGGAATAAGGACAGCCTCTCCAAGTTTTTGCACAAATGTCCACGGTGCAACACCTATGCATAAAAGGATTTTTTTCAGTAAATAATCTCAAGTGCCCACCCAACAAAAATCAGTCATGCCTAGTGAGTAACCAAACTCAACTAACCAAATTCCTCCTTGAGCTTTTGCTTATGCTCCAAAGTTAAGTAAAAGCTCTGGTCATGGATGGGATGAGAAACCTTTTCATAAAAACAAAAATGTAAGTTAGAAGTAGCCATTAATCAACAAAGATATATTGCAATATCCATTTTAATATATAATAAGTATGATGTTATCACCTCATCGACTGGCGAACATAAGTCATGTCTGAATTCTCTAGAGTGCTTCAGAAGGTACTCCTGTAGCTTAGGAACATCTTGTCTCCGAAATATATCCCAAAGAGCACCTCCATCCATCTTTGAATTAAGCACCTCGCCATTCCTATAAACTTCTTTAGTGGTATCAGTTTGGTGAGGAGGAGAACTAGCATCATTCACTTTCTCTAATCCCCCGGAAGCACCATCCAATATCAACCTCGATCTCTTTTTGTTGCCATTACCTATAGCTCTTCCCCTTTTCCTCTTTCTGCCCCGAACCTTCTGAGCAGTCTTATCTTCATTCCATACCCCTCCAGGAGCATCACCTGGTCCAGATGCAGACTTCAACTTGCTTCCAGATCTTGCACCTCTACCCCTCTTCCTGTGTGTAGCCCCAACTTGCTTTTGCCCCACACCTCCCTCGGAAACATCAGGGACATTGGTTTGGGTCCAAGTTTCACTCTCAGCATCATTGTTACGCTCCTCTGCCGGTGAGAAACAGGAGAAGTCGTCACCCATTTTCTCTTCAATTGGAGGCTTCAGTGCTTCACTGGATACAGTTTTAGCAGCAAACAAAAAACTCTCTCCCACTTTCTGATCTTTGTCACCAGCACTTTCTTCAACTTGCTTTTGCCCCACACTTCCATCAGAAACATCAGGGAGATTGGTTTCGATCCCATTTTCACCCTCTGCATCATCCATAGTCTCCTCTGCCGGTGAGAGACAGGAGAAGTCGTCGCCCATTTTCTTTTCAACTGGAGGCTTGGGCGCTTCACTGGATACAGTTTTAGCAGCAAACGAAAAACTCCCTCCCACTTTCTGATCTTTGTCACCAGCACTTTCTCCAACTTGCTTTTGCCCCACACATCGGTCAGAAACTTGCTTTTGCCCCACACTTCGGTCAGAAACATCAGGGAGATTGGTTTCGATCCCAATTTCACCCTCTGCATCATCCATAGTCTCCTCTGCCGGTGAGAGACAGGAGAAGTCATCACCCATTTTCTTTTCAAATGGAGGCTTGGGTGCTTCACTGGATACAGTTTTAGCAGCAAAAGAAAAACTCTCTCCCACTTTCTGATCTTTGTCACCAGCACTTTCTTCAACTTGCTTTTGCCCCACACTTCCCTTTGAAACATCAGGGACATTGGCTTGGATACCAGTGTCACCCTCCATATCATCCTTAGTCTCCTCTGCCGGTGAGAGACAAGAGAAGTCGTCGCACATTTTCTTTTCAGCTGAAGGATAGAGTGCTTCACTGGGTTCAGATTTAGCAGCATGGGAAAAACTATCTCCCACTTTCTGATCTTTGTTACCAATACCAACCATTTCAACTGTGGCTTTCCCACCAATTGATTTTGTGTGCTTTTCATTCACATCTTCCTGCTTCAGTTGAGCAGCACTCAGCTTACTTTGATCTTCAAGAATATGCTCCTCCTTCAACTTTTCTATGACTGAAAGCTGATAAGGGGGAAGGACTACTTCTGCAGCATGTGTCAAAACATTCACCTGTCATAAAGTTGCAGAAGTAGCAAATTAAATAGGATTTTCCAACCAAAACAGAGTATAGAATTCAATCCAAATTAAAAGTAATGTGTACATTTAGTAAATTATAGACTATAATCATCTCTGAAAAGCATCAGTGACTCTAAGAAATACTACTACTTCTAAGGAAACCACTTTCTGGTGACCTAATTTGCCCCATGTGAGCATGATAGACCCAAAAAAAAAAAAAAAGTAACATCAACAATCATATAGAAAACTAATAGTGTGGAACCCAAGTACATAATTTCACCCACACACATTACCGCAGCTACATCGCAGAGATCTGCTTCAAATTTTATGGCAATAAAATCACGGGATGAGGTTGCAGAAAGGAATCCAAAAACGCAATTACCAACACATCATCATGAGTTAGTTACTTAGTTTGAATATATGAAGGAGAAGTATTCAAGCAAGCTGAGACCATTCAACTCTCTTCTAACTGTAATGTTCAAAGCTTAGCCCAGCTGCTGTGAAGGCTTAATTTTTTAAAGCTTCTCAAAACCAAGAGTTCTTCAATTGATTAATCAATACCACTTCCCAAATAATGAAAATGGACCTTATCATCACTATTAGAGGGGAGAAAAGGTGATCATTACTAACAAAAGTTTAACCATACCAATGGCCAAAAACTCAAGCTTGTCAAAAGACTCAGCAATAACTTGACATGTAGTCAGTTCAGCCTGGATGCATGTATCATATTCAAATTCTGATTAGATAAAATCGGTGAGTCTAAATAATTCAATCATACTGAGCTCAGGCATTAAAAGACAAGATTTCAGAGAAAAAATTCCACTATTGACAGAACTAAGCCCACCGCATCAGCCACATCGCAATGAAGCTTAGTGACAGAATCTCCCCTGCCTAGCTCTTCAAAGAGCCCATAAGCAATATATGTCTTTGGCCCCAAATCTGGTTTCAAACTTCTCTTTGGCAGCTTTACAGCAAGATTAAGGTTACCAAGCGTAGGGTGAGTATATTCCTTGTACGGCAATGCACTAATGAATTCAGCACCATGACGAGGCAACCGCTCCTGAAACAAGGCAGTAGGAGGCCAATCTTTCAATTTAAGCATCTCGGGCCAGAGATTTTCGTGCGCTCGTCCGTCAGTATAACCCTTAAAGAATTGGTGAATGTTAATATAAACCTGCAAATAGAAAAATGCATGAAACCTTGAATATGTTAATATCAACCAGCAAATAGTATATTTTTGTCAAGACATGGTTATCAGCTAAGAAATTTAGTGCATTGATAAAGTAGCAATCAATACTACCGACCTTCATGACCATATTTTTATCATATTAAATCACCTTCAAGACATGCACGCACACAACCCCTTTTTTAAAGTACATCAGACAATAAGGCTTCTAAGCACAATTGCATGTTTCAAATGCCATTAGAGGACAGAAGCACAGAATCAAATAAATAAATAAAAATCTATGTATGAGAAACGGTAGAAAATGCCCTAGTGGTTTGTAGCAAAAGAATGCCTCTCCACCTTGACGAATGAGAAAAGATGCAGTCAATTCCAAATTGTGCGGAGGTGCACTCATCTTAAAGGAACGATTTAAAGAAGCTAATTTTAAGGAAAGGGGGTTTAATGAGTTAACGGGTTCCCCAGTTTTTTTCTCTCTTTAAATTAATGATTGTTATTTAGCATTTCCTACTTTTCTCCTTCTCATAAGGAATGCTTTCTCATAGTCGGACCCTTTTAGTGTCAGAAAATTTGCAGACCATCCAATGTTAAAAACCATACTAGGAAGAGGTTATAAATAGTTAGGAATAGTTAGAATGCCTCCTCTAAGTGCCAACCAAATAAACATTTCCAACCCGTTGCACAATAACAGCTAATTAAAAAGTACACCGGAAAGAGCCCCAACAAGATGAGACTCAAGTCATAGAGATGACCAATGGAATTAGAGATAAAATCTAACCATCCATAATGTACACATTGAATATTTTAAATCTAAAAACAGCAATGCATACAATATCATTTTTCTTTTTCGTTGTTTCTTTTTTTTTATTTTTTTTTTGAAAGGTAACATGACTCAAACCGGCAACCACGTGATTGCGACACAGCACCTTCCAACTGTGCTATGGGCTCCTGTCAATACCATGTATTTTCCTCAAATGCAAAATGGAATAATGAAACTAACCTGGCTCAACTCCAGACAATCAATAGCTGTCACTGCCAAAAAATTGGAACCATTTTTAGCAGTCCTGGATTTCGAAGTCTCACGAAATGCACGCCACATGACCATCGGTTCCCAGCTCAATCCATGTGCAGATTCAAGAACATTACGAACTATCACCGGCTCGCCTTTAATCCAATGCTTCTGGAAATGGTTTAGATCTCCATGCTGAACATCTCTGGCAGTTGGACAGTATAGATGGTTGTCACTGGAATCTTCTCTACAAGCTGCTTTTCTTAAATTTACATTATCAACATCAACTTCGCCTGCATCATTGAAACAAGAACACGATGAAGAAACATCAGGCACCTCAGGAGATTTATTTTTGGCAGCTAATTCTTGTGCTCTCTCTTCCAATTCTTTGAGCCATCCTTCTGAAAAGATACATTTCAGCTCCAGGAGTTGATTTCCACAGCCACCAATTGCTTCTGGCGGACAACGAATATGGCCATTAGTCTCAGCTTTCCATTCTATCAGTGCTGGCAGGACATAATCTGTCAACTTTAACTCAGCATTTTCAGTTGGAACTCTCTCTTGTGTGTTAGTCTTACAATTGGTGTCGCTGCCATTCATATAACCCTTCCCAATATCAGAACTATGCATAACTGCTTCCCTGCCACCCCCCTGTAAGTGTCCTTCTCGAATCTCTCGACAGCAAGTAAGGCAGAGGTCATACGAACATTCTGGACAGCTGCGATGGAAATCGGCAATAGAAGTTCTGCAGTTGTCACTGCATCAAAACATGAAATGAACAGGACTTCATTAAAGAATGAGGCTACGAGCACAATGAAATTGAACAAAATATGTTCAGCTGCAATAAAGAAAAAGAAACATAAAAGTAGTTCAGGAAGTTGAAGTTTACCAATATAACCGTTCATTCTTACAAACATTCACTTGTGGAAGCTCTATTTCAGATGAGGACATCCCTACTCAAATGAAAAACCTGGTAACCAAGCAGTCAGAAGAAAATACAAACAGAATTCAAGTGAGATCATACCTCGAATATTAGCCTCTATCTCCTTCTCCTTTCTTTGTTCCTCGCGAAATTGTCTTAGGAACGGAAGAAGTAAGCATATCAAATACTGGGCATGCCTCATTTTGTCAATCTCATTTATTTCCAGAGCTGAATCCTGCATGTGAACAATGAAAATAGGATATCAAACATTGTGTACAAAAGTAGGGATATACTGGTAATTTACATAAAAGAAAATGCTATGGATACGACAAAGCCAAACCTTGAGTATATCCATTCGTAAGCATGCCTTACAATTGCAATTTCCTCGACAAACTGGGCATTCCCGTGAAATTTCAGCCTCTGATAAGCCAGGGTACCTGCATTTCGTGAATCAGCAAATAAAGACATTAAAAAGAGATGTCCTCCAAAATTCAACTTGTCATTTCTGAGGCTACATTTTGCAAAGCATAATCTCATCCTCTGCAAATTAGAGGTAAATTATGGAGTTACTTCCCAAGACAAATACATGATTCATAAAATGTAATAAATAACAGACATCGTGCACCATTAATGATTTAAAAAGGACAGATGGCAGCTTTAAAATGAACTCAAATTTCAAACAAAACATGCCAATAAGGCCAGGAAATTAATCAGTCCAAAAGTAGCAATTCCAAATCTCCAATTCATTTTAGCCAAAACTTTCTGTTCTGTTACAGGAACTGCACTAAACAGGTAAAGGAACATTTCGCTCCTTCTGGTCAGTTCAATGCTTCCAGCCAGATTTAGTATCAAGATTTATTTTATTCTTTTTCCAGGTTAGGAGCACTTTGACTAATATTTCTTTTATATTTAGGGTCCATTTTTAAGTTATTAAGGAAAAGACAGGAAGTTCCCAAAACCCAAAGCAGGAATTAGAATCTTTGAAACTCTGTTTCGGAAGCTGGGCTTCTTAAGCCCTTTTTTTTTATTTGTAAGTGGCTTCCCAAGTCTTAATACTGCTTAGGAAAAGATTGTGCATCTTTTATCAAGCACAGCACAGAGGACTGAAATCTTCAGTTACATTTGGGAAAATGAAACACTGGTTTTCCCTTCGATAAAGCTATAGACCCTGTGATTTTTCTATTCTTCTTTGAGGTTCTTTTATATTTCTTAAATGTGCCGTGCTGGAAAGTGTATCATGTCCCCTCTTTGGCAAGAGTCAAGGTAAAAAGATACATTCTGCATTAATGCAATGGTGCCCCTTCAAATTACTTCTTCATATTCTTCTATTATTTTTCTCTATAGCAAAAAGTTTGAACAAATACCACATGCAAGTTCATTTGTAACCAAAACGTACCTACTCAAAACCGATCAAAATAATACAAGAAACTTCAAACAATTTCCACAAAACTGCATTTTATAACAGATATCCCAAGTGATTTCTACACAAATGCACCGCACTCATTACAGAAGCAGCCAATGACCGCACTGCACTACATTCTATAAAAGACCCACCCCTCTTTTAGCAGGTAAGACCATCATTATCGGTCCTATTACATTATTCTGACATATTATTTATAAACGTCATATTTGATTTTGAATGCAAAGGTGATATTAAGGACAATGATTTTGCTAGCCCTACAAATGTGCAAATCCCAACTGGTTACACAAGGCACTTGTATGAGATCATAACTGCTCATCAAGTGGGCTATGTTGACCACTTTATTTCTTTCTATGGTGCATTAATAACTTGATAAAGGTGGCAATCGGTAGGTTCAGTTCATGTCGGGTTGAGCATTGTTGCAGACATGTAACATGCATAAGCTCAACCCTAACTTGACCTGATTAATTAAGCAGTTGGCAGATTAGCATCTATTCATTGTCAAGGAGCAAGAACGGACACAAGATAAACCCAACCCATTTATTAACTAGGTCAGAAATGTCAACCCAAATATAAAAGGGGTGAACCTGAATCCTGAATTATCAGGCCGAGTTTGGGTTGGGTCAGGATAAGCTACCCCTAACAGTGGACAATGACCTGCCTTATTAACAGTAGAAGAAATTGGTAAAGGTAGGCCTTGCAAGGTTCGTGCACAGATGTGAAATGGTGGCACCTACAACTATGCGTGTATGTAGTCCAGTTGGGATGGACTGTATGGAGAGAAAATGGATTCAGAAAGTAAGAGTCTCTCACATTGCCTAGATCTCTAGTTGATAATGAGTTTAATCTGCATTCAAACCATTATATGTAAAAGCTTTGGATTCCAATTTTTTGTGTTCAGTGTGAAACTTAACATGGATACAATTTTATACATACCACCAGTACATCCTTTTTTTTTCAATCTTTATTGTGCTCTATTTTAGAATGCTTCACATTACAAAAGGACTGGGAAAGGCTGATATATCTGTACAATATATTGCCGTCAGATGATGTCTAAAAGTCTTGGGCTTTGACTACATTGTCCAAAATCAATTTCTAAAGCATGCTATTTATAATATTATTTCGTGATCTCTTTTCTTTGTTTCCTATAGTAGAAACTTTGTCCGCTGTTTTTTTTTTTTTTTTTTTTTTTTTTTTTTGTATCACTTGATTTTTTCTGTTTTTTACTTGTCATTTTTCATTTTTTTAAGAAAACCCTAAAACCTAATTATTCATCTCAGCTATATGTGCTTTCGTTTTTTGATGTTTCTTTGTTAACTAAGATTCAGAGTCCCGCAGGTTTAACTTTCACTTCATAAATATTATATAGATTCAATCCCAACAGAATTCAACAAACCACTTGCTTGTCTCCAATTTGGCCATTATGAATCGCATTCACAATATCATCATCGAGCCCATTTTCCCCACCACACCAGTGTGACACAACTTCAACTGGCCCCCTTCTTCAGAGGATAGCATCACCCCACACACTTATCTGAGCTTAGCCCAGAACCAAAGCCAAATAGCAAATGCCACCATTTATTTATAAACAAAATTTTAACTGAGTTTCCTTCTAGTCCCAAAATCACATAGTTAATTTATATATGTACCAAAAAAAAAAAAAAAAAAAATGCCACTGTTTACTCATAAACAGATCAAACACTTAATTAAACCAAACCAAAATTCCTAGTTAGGAGAATTGATAATGTAGAAATAGAACCTCATACCATCGCGTCGCACATGGAATGCAGTATCTCTTCCTGTTACACCCGGTGCAGCGAATGACCCTCCCTTTGTCATTCCTCTGACACTGATGGCACATGAGAGCTTCCTCTCCCTTCAGCAGCTTCTTCTTTTTCACACCCTACAATCAAAACCAAAAACCCTCAAATCCAATTGAAAGAAAAAATAAACATAAGCAAGATAGAGAAAAAAAGGTCAAAATCTTGAAAGAAACCAAAATTTTACTTCTCTATTGATTCCCCTCATTGCGCCGCCTTCGCTGAGTGCCTTCATTGCACGACGCCTTGAAGTCCTCTCCGCAATAGAACTCTCAAAATGTTCTTCTTCTTCTTTATCCTCCATCTTCTCCACCTTTACTGCGGTACAAGATCCCTCCTTTTTCTGCACTCCATTCACTGCCCTCCTACCAGGACGCTCGGGAACCCTCTCCGCATTCACATCCTCCAAAGCATCATCATCGTCTTCTTCTTCTTCTTCTTTAATCTTTATCTTATCCTTCGCCGGTTTCCGACCGGGGCGCTTCCGAGCCCTTTTCACAGTCGAATCCTCCAAATCAGCTCCTTCTTCAATCTTCATCTTCTCCCGCTCCGGTTCAACCCTCTCCTCATTCAAATCATTTTCTTCCTTCTTCACCTTTATCTTCTCCTTAGCCGGTCGACCGCGGCGCTTCGGAGCCTCGTCCGCACTCAAATCCTCCAAATCAACTTCTTCTTGGATCTTCATCTTCTCCATCTCCTCCAGCTTCCGCCTTACCTTCCTCTCAGGCATGACCTCTTTCTCCACATCATCATCATCTTCATTTCTTCCTCTTCTCCTCCGATTCCCTGTCTTCCCCTTCTTCTTCCCTCGTCCTTTACGCTGAGCAGCAGCAGAAGCAGCCTTCTCAATCTCATCTTTCGAAACCCTAACCCTAGACTTCGTTCCTTTATCTTCCTCCACCATCATCGTCCCCTCATTGCGGTGCTCTAAGAAATGGACCTGGCAAAGGCTCTTGTCTTGAAGTCGCCAGTTCCTGCAACGGATGGATGCTTCGTCTCCGTAAGAGCAGCGAAGATCTTCTGGAGGCATCCTATAGCAGTCGGGTTCTTCCTCCATGGCGATTGCTCGATTCGATTTGGGCGGGATCAGAGCAAAGTGGATATGGATTTTGTCCTTTTAATGATGGGTCTTTGTAACTCCTGTTAGTGCTCGGCAGGGCGGTTTCTTGTATATAAAGGAAGTGACAACAATGAATGTGAAATTCTCGACTCAAGTGCCGCTAAAGTCGAAAGACAAAAAAAGAACCGCCTTTGGTTCCGCTTTGGAGGGAAACTGAGCGTTTTCGTGGGACTGTCGATGCGGGGTCCTAATTAGATTACATAGCGTACCGTCGTCGTACATTTACAAGGTGACAGCAGCAGAAAGTATTTGTACTCCGAGGATGTATTCAGATATAGGATTTGATTTGAGATATGTCTTTTAGAAGGAAAAATTTTAATTTATTTATCATTTTCTGTTTAATTTCATATACCAAATATAACTAGAAGGGAAATTCTTGACATCGTGTAGATGAGTTTGTTATATCCCCTTTTTTCAGTTGAGATGTTGCAAATTATATATATATTTTCAAATATAAAGTTAGAGAGCGTGCACCTCAATGTGGGATCCATCTCGGACTAAAGTAGGGGGATTGAAATATCTCCCTTGGGCCTTCATCTCCTTAAAAAATCACCATAATCCCTGATCATCATTACCTCTACCTGGGCCCGTAAGTTTAATGTTCTATAGTCTATTTAGATGGGTATGCAATCGAACCACGATGTACAGTACGTCAAATGGGTACAAAGGTGGGCACTATGTAAAATTCAAGGAAGGTTGTGTGTGTAGTCCATTTGGATGGACCATCAGGTGGGCCCTAACCCCCCGGGCGCACCTAATAACTACTCTATATAGATTCTCATATTCTTAAAGAAAATTTATAAAATGTGGGGATATGTTATTAATATTGTTGTTGTTAGGATTATTAGAAAACTGTAATTTATGTAATGACTGGTTTATATTAGGCATGTCAAATAGGTTGGGTTGTGAGTCAACGGGCCGTGGACCGTGCTGGGCTGAGGCGTCTTTACCTGTTGACCCGTTTGGCTAGGCCCGCCAGTATGGGCCCTCCAAGCACGACAGGCCACAATGGATCTCGTCTTAGACTCACAAGTGTCTATTTGGAATGTATCCAATCAGATATTAAGTTCCAACCAACCCATATATATACAACTCTAGCTATAATAAATATAAATTTAGGTGTGAGAATAAGGCTTTTTAAATTGATTTTTTTTTAATTAATATTAATTATTTGAACATGAATAAGTTGAGTTTGATTGAACCACTTAAATATCTTTGTCATTTTCTGTGGTTGTGTTTTAATTTTTATTTTTAATACTGATAAGAAAAAAATCAGAAAAAAAAAAAAAAGATGAAGGAGGCCCGGCACGACCCGTTTGACATGCCTAGTTTATATCTTCTTCTGGTTTTAAGAAAAGCGTGGGAGTGAAAGGCTTCTTTGAGGAGATGGGATCACCCTACGTGCATCACAACCATGTAGGGCATTCAATTTTAATAGAGAAGAAGCCTCGCTATTTGCTAAGCAAAAGTCTAGGCCAGTGGGCTAGTGAGAAAGAGAACTCTCGATTCTCCAAAGTCTAAACCAAGGAAAGGAAACCCTATGGGGCTAGCAGAGTAGTTAAGACCAAGATTCATCCCACTTCCGGAGCTAAAGATCTTGGAGCATCCCTATCCCTTGGTCGTCCAAGATGCGGACCCTATTTTGTGTTGTCCCGAGAATGGTTTTGATTAGAATTGTAGCCATCTGATTTTACTATTGAATGCGGACCGCTGTGGGCCCAATTTACCTAAACCATAATGTTGGGTGAATCATCCCCTAGTGATTGAATATCAAAGAATTATTTGATGTTTAACAAAATAAATAAATATAACATTGAACAGATGATTGAATTAATTAAGTTGGGTGTATGGCTTCTATCCAGCAGTGTACATCCCATTAACCAATGTCGACAAGAGCAGGGATGGATCAAGAACCTCCTTGTTTAGCCCTTTTATTGAAAAATCTAATCCGTTCAAAATGAATGTTCTCCCAAATTGTATAATGCCTCCAATTTTACTTTAATGAAATTTGGCCACGTTGATAAGTAGAATATAATAATTCCTTGTTCAATCTAATGATGGGACCAACTTCCATGTGAATAAATTTTAGGGATAGATCAAATAAGGAGAAGGCATCCATTCTAATTCGTTTCGATGTTCAATAAATACACCCAGGAGTGCGAAGTCCACTCACCTTCACTCATTGGAAGTACGAGTGATACAAAAAAAAAAAAATGGTCCAATTTAGAGAAATAGGTCATGTCATGTTGCCATTTACTAAAAATGCCCAAGAGATGGATCGGGAATTTTAAAAGATGCAATCTATAAGAGGTTGAAGTTTCATAAACAACCTTGTTTATTGAGAAGAAATTATGAATTCCAGCACACAATACATCTCAATTGGTCTTTATGAATTCATAGAATTCCACCTTTTTTGCATATCGGTAGAATTCCAAAATGTTCATGCCCTTAGGAGAATTTAGGAATTCCACATTGTCTAGGAATTCAATAATTCCTGAAATTCTAGTAAATGAACAGAAGATCCATAGAAATACGGTATTGTTATAAAAAACAAAAAAAGACACATGTTAGAGAAATAAATTACCAGTTAACACTCCAGCTTTTAAAACGAGCTACAATAGTATTTACTTCAAAAATTACTCGTGCAAAGGACTATAGTATCCTCAGGTAGCCGCCATATGTAATACGTTTGAGCTTTCGTGCCTTTTTCTTTATCATGGTTTAGAGAGTTCGTGTCTGAAAAATCTGTGAATTCTCCAAAAACATCATTTGGGACCCAATCCTCCGCTAAAATGGAGGATTTGAAAATGCCAGAGGCTAAAATTCTGAAGATCTCAAAGGACATTTCAAACCTTTTAAGTGGCCAAATGTGGAATTATTGCAAGAGATAAGTAATCACATAATTTCTATTAATTCTCAACATCACAAATCCCATTTGGAAATTATAGTAAAATAAAATGCCTTCTATGGGCTTTGCATGCCCCCCTTTTTTCCAATTTCGTTTCTTTGGTTTTGCCACGGTGGGCTACAAAGGCTGGGAACAGAAGATATTTCACTGCGAAGGAGAGCAATTTTATACGAGTAAAGAAGACCATAATGATAAAATGTAGAATGAGAAGATCTTTATGAGAAAAATAATAATTTAGGCCATCCATACAATCCTGAGATCTATTGCCGTTAGCTTTGATCGTAGGAGAGTGAGTCAAAACGAAAACTCTCCCAAAGTCATTTAGTCATCTCCTCCGTATAAAACTAGTATGACCACCCGTGCTTAAAGCACAAATATGTAATTGCATAAAAATTTGTCATGATAGTATTGATAGGGGTCAAATTCAAAGATTGATTGATTATAATTAAAATCTTATTAGAATTATTGTTCAAGGAATTAAAAATAAAAAGTAATAAAACTATAAAACTCGGGTCTTTGGAAATTTGAGGGAAAAAATCGTCTAAAAAACAACTTTAAATGGCTAGTTGTCCTTAATTGAAAGATTTAAATCATAATTTGAAAATTCTTGAATATATATATATATATATATATATATATATATATATTGAAACAAGGCAAACACTTAAGACCTTATTTGACATTTTCTTATTAAATCAACTGCTCGTTTCAAATGCCATTTCCAACCTCTTATTGGCTTAAAGCCGATACAAACCATATTTGCAACCTCCATTTGAAACCTCATAAAGGGGAATTCTGTCTATTCCGGAAAACAGAGAAAACAATGATAATTGAAACAGATGCGCGCGCCTAATGCGCACAAACAGGTCTGATACGTCTGATAACCAGAATCTAAACCATTGAAACTCTTTGGTACTACAAGAATGGCTAATCATTCAAAATTTAGCCTCTGATTCGTCATGGATCTAAAAAATTATACTACAAATGGATTACTATGGACGTACAAAGCATAAAAAATTGTGTTTAGGATGTGTCCGGACACGGTCTGTCTTTTTTTCTTTTTCCAATTATGGAGCCATTAATTATAATCTGAACCATATAAACTCTTAATAAGACTAAAAGCAACCACCATGACAAATTTTAGCCGTCGATCCTCCACGGATCTTGAGATAATCGCAAAAAACAAGTGAACCATTTGATCTAAATTTCTGTTTTTTGTGGGCCCTTACATCAAGAACTGAACGGTTGATCCTCGTAGGAACACAAACAATAATCATGAGGTAAAAAACCATCCCCACTCATTTTGGATATCAAGATATTTATGAAAAATCGTATACCATTGGATTAAAAGAGTCTATTTATATCATTTTTGACGTGTTGCCAAATAGTCTATT
Source organism: Umbellularia californica (assembly GCA_028538565.1). Lineage (NCBI taxonomy): Eukaryota > Viridiplantae > Streptophyta > Magnoliopsida > Laurales > Lauraceae > Umbellularia > Umbellularia californica. Next base: position 107,423,643 of record JAPQWN010000001.1, read on the forward strand.
TGAATAGTGTTTATTTGAAATAGGGTCATTTATGCTGTGTTTGGGAGGGGAGGGGAGGGCAGGGGAGGGGAGGGAAAATTAATTCTCCCTCTTCTTGTTTGGGAAGTGAAAAAGTAGGGGAAGGGAAGTGAAAAAGTATAATTTTGTTTGTTTGTGAGGTAGGGAGACAAAGACTATTTTGCCCTTACTTTTGAAAAAATTTCAATTGGATGTAAAAAGGCAGTTTTGTACTTTCCTCTCCTTTCCCCTCTTCTAAGACAAAAATTTCCCCCCCCCCCCACATTTTCCCCCCATTTTTTTCCTCCCCCCCCCCCCCCCCCCCCCCCCATTTTCCACCCTTCCCAAACACACTGTTAAAGTAGATCTGTTCATGTAGATTTGTTTCGTATAAATAAAGATTTGTCAAACAAGTGTTAAGAAAATGTATTCTTTCCACAGCAGAGATATAAGAGGATCGAAATGTGGAAATTCACTCACCCCCGGCCCCTTTTCATCTTTACAAATCAAGGGTCATTTGAAGCAGATATGTTCATGAAGATCTGTAAAACAAGTAATGGTTTTTTACCGGATGCCGGCGTTTTCATCTTTACAGATCAAAGAATTACCCTTGATTTTTGTTGGTAAAAATCAAAGAATTACCGTTGAAGCATTAAAGTAGGGGTGGCAATTTTGCCCCGCCCCGCCTTGCCCGCTCCACCCCGCGCGGGTTTTCCCTCCCCCGATCCTTAGGTGGGGCGAAGACGGGGAATAAAACCGTGCCCCGGAGGCAGGGTGGGGCGGGGCAGGGATGGGTTTGCTCTTTTCCCCGCCCCGTTACCTTGCCCCATGTCCCGCCCCGTACCCCACCCCGCCATTAAATAAGTTTATATATATATATGTATATGTGTGTATATATATATGAATATGTATGTGTGTGTATATAAATATGTATATGTGTGTAACAATCTATAATATATTAATATATTTCAAATAAGGTAAAACATTACAAGAAATGAAGTTTGGTTTAGTGGTAAGGCAAACCTCTAGTTACTCCCCCACCTAAGTTTGAATCCCAAGTTTTGCACACTTAAAAATTTTACAATTGAGGGGCGGGGAACCCCAATTCCGTCCCCGATCCGCCCCTTTGCCATCCCTACATTAAAGTCAAATTTTAAAAAACAAGTTAAGATGTGTTTTTCATGGAACTCATAAAAACACAAAAACACAATATACAGCCATCTCATATAGTAGTCATTCATTACTAAATGCACTCTTTGCGTTGAGCGTTGCACACTGTACTTGCCCCGCGAGCGGGGTATGTACTTTGCAACCGCGGGGTATGTACTTTGCAACCGTCACAGCAGTAGAATACGAGTCCCGAGATCTTTGTTTGTACGCCAACGCTAAGACGATGGATCCAACTCAAAAGTCGGGTGTTATTAATGCTTTATTACGATTACTTGGCCCTTGTGGTCTGGGGAGTATCATTTAGAGATAATTAGCGAAAGGTCCCCAAAATGGAATGTATCAAGCCTCTAGTCCAAGCAAAATCTGTTTAAGGGCTCTGGTCCATTTAGTTAGACTGTTTGCAGCCAGAGATCCCTGCATCCACACGATCACATAATTCAGGACTAATTTGCCCTTTCAACGGTTTTAGGCATAAAATTTTAAATTTTAAAATTTCAAATTTTAAAATTTCAAATCTTGGATTCTCCCTCCTTGGACTTGGGCAATCATGCGTGGACAAAGATTGAAGAGATTAAGTCGCGAGCAAATAGCCCCCCCTCCAGAGAGGAAGAAAACCGGACGCAGTGCCTCCCTTCTCCGGTAACGATGAGAACCCCAGAGCCTCTGTTTCTTCAGAGATTGCCATCCTATAAAGATCGTTTTATTTCCGTCTTCTTCTCTTGATCAAGAGTGCGGCCCACCTCTGAATTCCAAATCCAATATGGAAGAGCCTGAGACCAAGTCTCCACAAGTTTCTTAAACACCCATCTCTTGCTTTTTCCATCTCTGTCCCATCATCCAACCGAGATTTTCATTTGCCGCTTCATTTATTGGTTGCCGGTGGGATTTGTGGAGATAGGTTTCTGTAAAGCTTCTTTTTTTTACCTATTCTGTATGTGTTTCATCTCAATTTCGCTGTGTAGTTTCTTTAAGATGGAGCTTTAGACTTTTTATGATGTTTCTCCATTTTTCAAGCTTTTGACTTCGATTGTGGAGATGGGTTTCTTAGAACCGATTTCTCAGATTCCATTCATGATAACTAATGGAGCTTAAGTTGTGAATTTCGCCACTTTTTCCTCTCTCTTGTAAATTCTGGCAGATGGGTTTCTTAAATTTGATTTTATGATTTGTCTGTTTCTATTGATTTTTACCCAAATTTTATTTCTTGGCATTTGAGTTCATTTTCTACATATTGGTTTTGATTTTTTTTCCCCTTGTAACAGGTCCACATTTTAATCCATTCAAGATGGATCATGGAGCTCCCACATTTTAATCAGGTGAGCAAGTACGACAATTGCATGTAGACCCACAGGGATTGGCCCCACCTTGATATGATCCACTTGTTCGTCACCGCTCTGCCTTCCTATGCGCCTCTCGTCTTTCTTCTTTTGCTTCCAAATAGGGATGCTGTGCAACAGCAACACCTTCCGAGATGAAGTCTCATCTTTGATCTGTTTTGGCAAATCCGAATCCTCTGTTTCTGGATCACAGCAAATGGTGATCACCTGTGAGCGGTCGGCGACAACCTTCCAATTTTGCTCTGATGTCTGCAACACCACCCGAACTGACCACTCCTATCGCCCATCTGTGATCTGGACCACTCTCTGACTCCTATCTTCTGCTGCAATGGAGACTGGATCTGGAGTTTAGACTATTTGCTTTCTACAAAGACATCCTATGTGCTACTGCTTCTGGAATCTTTGCAAACCCGGGATTGATCTGTGTGGCATTCCTTGAGATCAACAAGAGATCTCCTTGTTCTCTGATCGCGCTTTAGCCGTAGTTTTTATTGAGCGACCTCCACTTTGAACAAAATCCGAGGATCTTCAACCTCGCTCTGATACTGGCTCAAACCCCATCTTGGTTGCAAGTGAAAAGGGTCTGGAAGAGAAAGACTTATTTGAATTTTTATGAAATTTATCTGAGTTTTTGTCAAATTTATCTGAGTTTTGGCAAAATTTATCTGTATTTTGGCAAATTTATCTGTGCTTTGAGCAAATTTATTTGATTTTTTTTTAATTTATCTGATTTTTTTTTAAAATCTATCTGAGTTTTTTGGGAAATTTATTTATGCTTTTTAGTTTTCTTTTTGTCGTTTCAAATTTATTTACGTTTTTTTAAATAAATTTAACTAGTTTTAGCAAAAATACATGAGTTTTTGGCAAATTTTTCAGAAATTTGGAAATTTGATTTAGCTTAGTTTTGGAAAATGTGTTTGCATTTTTAAATTTTATTTGCATCTTTTGAAATTAATTTATGACTTTTTAAATTTATTTACATTTTTTAAATTTTCTTTGGATCTTTTGAAATTTATTTGAGTCTTTTAAAAATTATTTATATTTTTTGAAATTTATTTGGATCTCTTGAAATTTATTTGCATTTTTTAAATTTATCTACGTTATTTTAAAATTTATTGCTTTTTTTAAAAGTAATTGCGTTTTTTGAAATTATTACATTTTTAAAAATTTATTTGTATTATTTAAAAATTTATTTGTATGTTTGTAGAATTTATTTGAAAATGTCATTACTAGGATTCCATTAATAGTGGCCAATTAAAGGATAGTTGACTATTGTTAATGGGATTTCCCCACCAATCATGGGATATGATTTAAAGAAAGGGCAAATTGGACATTTCAGGTATGAGAAAGTGTGAGAGGGACCTTTGGCTGCATGACTTTTTTTTGTAAATTGTTTGCCTTAAAGTCACACTTTGAGGGACCTCCGACCAAAGCCCCCTATCATTTATGCAGGGACGGACCTACCTTTTCATCCGCCCTAGGTCAGATCTTGAAAGTTCCTTAAAAGTCCAATGGGCCCTACATCATGGCCCACATGTGTTTAAACAAATGCCCCACGTATGAAAATGTCTTGTTGGCTTTAAGAAATGTTCTTGTATCCAAATTTTTTCCCATACCTATTCACCTTGAATTTGCAGTGATCTTCTATAGGAATTGCTTTTGACATAAATGTTGAGTGAAACAGGATAATATAAGTTTGAGTTGATTTTTTTTACGAGACAAATTAATGTTAGCAGATGTAGTTAAGTATTTTGTGTCTATATGTTTAAAGGGAGGTGGACCTGAAAGGACCCTCCTTACAGTCTACACCATTCGGAACGCCCACTAGGGCCTACCTTATGACCCTTGCAAAGTGACCACTCATTCATAACCCTCTTATAAGCACTGGCTCCAATGAATTTGCATGGATTCAGATGAACTATACCGTTGAATTGAGGATCAATTTTTCATCTTCTATATGAAGCTGTTAAACTTGTGAGCCATGGATGAAGGGGTCAGAGGTATTAGATTGACATCAAATTTGATATATAAGTTGACCCCACTTGGATCTTTCAATCCCCTGTCCTATGACTAGTGGGGTCTTATAGTGGGCCCTAATGGGCGGTCCGCACCGTAAACCATAAGGCCGGTCCTTAGAAGACCGCCTCCCATGTTTTTATGTAACATATTTTCTCTTGTGTTTTTATTTAGGTGAAATATGTCTAGAAAATTTTTTTGACCTTTTCAATTGACCATTATTTGCCCCACTTAAATGAAAATCCTGGGTCCGCCACTGAGAGCATGGACCCCATCAGAGACAAAGGTTCATCAGAAACCACCATTGTGGCTAGCTGTCCATTCTAACACTCCTGAACGGAGTCAATATTTCAAAAGAAAAAGTCTACAAGTCCCGGGTTTTAATCCTAGGACTTGTCCCGACTCCACATGGGAGGGGCATTTTGATCATTTGCCAAATGACCAAAATGCCCCTCCCATGTGGAGTCGAGACAAGTCCCAGGATTTAATCCCTGGACAAGTAGCACGGCTGATTTCAAAAAGTCGCATCATCAAACCATCTATCACATCACTAATACACAGGTCCGTCTGGGCCCTACAACATGCAGCCACTCCAGCAATCTCTTACAATTTTGCGAGATAGATCCACGCACGCATCATGCATGTAATGTTACAGTCTTACAAACATACGTGATAGATGATAGAGTGGGACATCTTATTCAGTTCAATAAAAATGGGTAGTAGCTAAATCGCCTAATGCCCAACCCAAACTGCACCGTTTAGAGTTTAGACGGAGAGAAATTATTTAAGCCCGAAAGAATGACAATGAAGAATTAATGATCAGAGATGCAATATAACTAAACAAATCATTCCCATCTACAAATTTATCCCGCCGATCTGCTAGGGGCGGCCCAACAAATCCGGAGGCCCTAGGCGAGAATATGAAAGTGGGCCCTATTAATAGGCAATAATTATTAAAATAAATTTATTTAAAAGATATTTTTCTAGCTTTTTTAGATGCAAAAATAGTGATTAAATTTTTATATTCAAGTTTTGTTAATATATCTTTTTCAATAGATAATATAGCTAATCCATTTAATCTTTATTGTGACATAGTTGATCGGAGATAAGATTTTATTAATTTAAGTTTCGAAAGACTTCTCTCCGCTGAAGCAACTGTTACTGGTATTGTTAACAATATTCTAAAAGCTATACATGCCTTTGGAAAACAATCTAATCGTTTTATATAAGTTAGGGTTTCAGCTGGAGCATTAATTTCAGATTGTAGAACTTTTCTTAATACAGTTAATTCTTGAAATAAATCTAAACCATCAATATCAGAAAATAAGTCATGCTTCAAAAAAGTTTCAAGGTTAAGACAATAACTTTTCAAACTATCATCATCTAAGGATTTTAATTTTTTAAAACAAAGTAGAAAACCAAAAATATTTTCATATATTTTAAATTGTTCAAATCTACTCTTGATCGAAGAAATAGCTAGATCAACTATAAATAAAAAATACTCAATTCTAAAAGACTCTTCAGCTGATAGTGTTACTGCATTCTCAATTGTATCATTAAATTGTTTTTTCCTAAAAATTTTACATTTTTCTCGAAATACTTGTTCTATTTCCATTTCAAGTGCAATCCCTTTTGATGAAATCAAAGCAGAGTAAAATCCATTTTTCTCTATATGATTCCAAAAAAGAAATAGGTCCTTTTAATTGATCAATAGCAACATCAATATGCATGTCTTTGGATTGTAAATTTTTAGTAACTGTGTTAACAACAAATAATATATCATACCAAATATTCATACCCAACAAAAATTCAAAGTTTTCAATCTCATATGTAGCTAAGCAAGTAGCTTCACTCCTTGTTTGAGGATCTTCACTAATTTTTGCTAATTGAATTAAAGCATCTCGTACTTTCGGAGTCTGATACTTGATTGCTTTAACACTTTCGATACGACTTTCCCATCGCGTTTGAGATAATGATTTAAGAGTTAACATAGATATATTATCTTGTAAAATTTTCCATCGTTTAGTTGAAGAAGAAAATAATGAGTATAGACGTTGTAATACTCCAAAAAAAGATATGGTTTTAGGACAAGAGTTAGCTATATCACAAAGCACGAGTTAAGATTATGACATCCACATGGTGTGCAAAACGCTCTTGGATTTATATCTAGTAGTCTTTTTTTACACCTTGGTGTTTTCCTTTCATATTAGATCCATTATCATACCCTTATCCTGTTACATGATTTACATCAAGTCCAAGTTTTTTAATTACATTTATAAGTTCATCAAAAAGGCCTTTCCCAGAGGTATCATCTACTTCCAAAAATCCTAAAAAACATTCTTCTATTTTTATTGGACTTGTTGAGATATCTACACATCGCAGTATAAGAGTCATTTGTTCTTGATGACTTGCATCAGGAGTACAATCAAGTATTACTGAAAAATATTTTGCTAATTTAATCTTATTAATGATTACACTTTTAATTTCAGAAGCTAACATTTGTATTAATTCATTTTGTATCTTATGCCCGAGATAATGATTATGAATTTCACCATCTTTAATTCGTCGAACATGCTCTTGCATTATTGGATCAAATTCCGCAATCATTTCAATTAAACTTAAAAAGTTTGCATTGTTGTCTTGATATATTTTCTCATTCTTCCCACGAAATGCCAAATTATTTTTAGCAAGAGTTTTTACTACAGCTAAAATTCTTACAAGTACTTTTTTCCAATACTCTTTCTCTTTGTTAATTTGTTCTTGAATATTTTCATCAATAGTTTTATTTTTTGACAATCTTATTTCTAAATCAACCCATGAATTCATGTTAGTGATATGCTCATTAGTTGTTTCATGAGTTTTGAGCTTATAACTAAGATTTTTCCAATCTTTGACTAATTGACTTGTGCTAGGTTTTGAATTGTATAACTTACAACAAAAGCAATATACTCTATCTAAATCTTTTGAATATATTAACCATTTTCTATCATGCTTTTCTCCGTTTGATAATTTTCGAGTGTAATATGTAATAGAAAAATGTCTATTATTTTCATCATTAGGAAAGTCTAAATCATTTTCGCTAATAGGACCTCTTTCAACTAATAAGTCTCTTAATTTTGTGTCAATATTTTTCCATTGTCCTGGATCATAGATATTTATTGGAACATAATCTAATAGTTCACTAACATGTTCACATTCTTTATCACTTTCTACTTCACTAACAAGTTCACATTCTTTACCAATTTCATTTTCTTTTAAATCATTTTGGCATTCCGTTGATTTTGCTATATTATCTAATAGTTCAATCGTTGAATCATCATTTGAATCTTTTGTTGTAGTTGGTTTATCACTAATAACAAATTTATCGAGTGCTCCCTTTTGAGATTCAATAAATTCATCTTTTTTTCTCTTCTTTTTACGTTTTTCACATTTAGAATCATATCTTCGAGCAGACATATTAATTATATAACTTGCAGTTATTACAATGAAAAATTATAACACAAAATTTATAAAAATTAAATTAAACTAAAATAAAAGTTAAAGAACAACACAACCTAGTATTGTTGGCACTCAGCTCCTTATCCTGAATCACTACCTTCTTCGGCACTGTTGGCAGCAAGGTCCTTTTGTAGCAACAACCTTTGAGCAAAAGGCAGAACTTTAGTTTTGTAGCAACAGCCTTCCAACAAAAGGTGTTCTTTGTTCATATTCAAACTTCACAGAGAGAGAGAGAGAGAGGTGTTCTTTGTTCAGATTCAAACTTCACAGAGAGAGAGAGAGAGAAAGAGAAAGAGAGAGAGGAGGGGAGGGAGTGGCGTTAAATCTTGAAAAAAAAAAATTCTGCCGTTAAGATTTAACGGTCTACTACAAGGATAATGCTCTCACTCTTCTTGTTATTTGTCCCTATTTTAATGCTCTTACTCTTCTTGTTATTAGTCCCTATTTTAATGCTCTCCTATTTTAATGCTGTCACTCTTATTGTTATTAGTCCCTCCTTGAAAATTGAAACACACGCGTCCATCTTTTGATCATGGCCCACTTGCTGTTAACCGCGTCCATCTTTTGATCATGGCCCACGCGTCCATCATTCTTGTTATCACTCTTCTTGTTATTAGTCACCCTATTAGTCCATATTTTAATGCTCTCACTCTTCTTGTTATTAGTCCCTCCTTGAAAACTGAAACACACGTGTCCATCTTTTGATCATGGCCCACTTATTGTTAATCGTAAAAACGATCCTGACCGTATAATGATTTGTTTCTTTGCAACTGGAATCTTAAAATCTGCAACAAAGTAACTAGCAGTTCCTCTACAGGACGCTCTCATGGTTTGTCACATGTCTACAGCTGTAGAAATCTAACAGTCTAACAGGACTGCAGGAGAGAGAGAGTGAGACATTATCCTTGTTGTAGAAGTCTAACAGTCTACTACAGCTGAGAGCAATCTTCTAGGTAAGTTTGGGCCTATCAATAAAATTTGGGCTCTCTCAAGTCTCAAACCAGTCTATCCAAAATATATATACCCATAACTAAAATTCTTAACAGGGGGCCTCAAAAATTTGCAAAAATTGGGGGCCCTAGGCAGCCAACTAAGTGGCCTAGGGCCAGCCCTGATACTAATTATATAACTTGCAGTGACTACAATGAAAAATTATAACACAAAATTTATAAAAATTAAATTAAACTAAAATAAAAGTTAAAGAACAACACAACCTGGTATTGTTGGCACTCAACTCCTTATCCTGAATCACTACCTTCTTCGGTACTGTTGGCAGCAAGGTCCTTTTGTAGCAACAGCCTTTGAGCAAACAGCAGAACTTCAGTTTTGTAGCAACAGCCTTCCAACAAAAGGCAGCCTTCCAACAAAATGTGTTCTTTGTTCAGATTTAAACTTCACAGAGAGAGAGAGAGGTGTTCTTTGTTCAAATTCAAACTTCACATAGAGAGAGAGGAGGGGAGGGAGTGGCGTTAAATCTTGAATTTTTTTTTTCTGCCGTTAAGATTTAACAGTCTACTACAAGGATAATGCTCTTACTCCTTTTGTTATTAGTCCCTATTTTAATGCTCTCCTATTTTAATGCTCTCACTCTTCTTGTTATTAGTCCCTCCTTGAAAATTGAAACACACGCGTCCATCTTTTGATCATGGCCCACTTGCTGTTAACCGCGTCCATCTTTTGATCATGGCCCACGCGTCCATCATTCTTGTTATCACTCTTCTTGTTATTAGTCACCCTATTAGTCCCTATTTTAATGCTCTCACTCTTCTTGTTATTAGTCCCTCCTTGAAAATTGAAACACATGCGTCAATCTTTTGATCATGGCCCACTTACCGTTAATCGTAAAAACGATCCTGACCGTATAATGATTTGTTTCTTTGCAACTGGAATCTTAAGTTCTCACTCTTCTTGTTATTAGTCCTTCCTTGAAAATTGAAACACACGCGTCCATCTTTTGATCATGGCCCACTTATTGTTAATCGTAAAAACGATCCTGACCGTATAATGATTTGTTTCTTTGCAACTGGAATCTTAAAATCTACAACAAAGTAACTAGCAGTTCCTCTGCAGCAGTCTCTCACGGTTTGTCACATGTCTACAGCTGTAGAAGTCTAACAGTCTAACAAGACTGCAGGAGAGAGAGAGTGAGACATTATCCTTATTGTAGAAGTCTAACAGTCTACTACAGCTGGGAACAATTTTCTAGGTAAGTTTGGACCTATCAATAAAATGGACTTATCAATAAAATTTGAGCCCTCTCAAGTCTCAAATCAGCCTATCCAAAATATATATACTCATAACTAAAATTCTTAACAGGGGGCCCCAAAAATTTGCAAAAATTGGGAGCCCTTGGCAGCCAACTAAGTGGCCTAGGCCTAGGGCCGGCCCTGTGATCTGCAATCATAATGCTTATGACACTTCTATTTACTAATAAAAGAAACTTAGGGGCATGTTTCGTGGAAAATTATCCTCGAAAAATCCAATTTTCAAACGTTTTGGTATGGAATAACTTAGAGAAAACGCTTTTCTCCACGTCGGCATTTTCATAATAACGTGGAAATGAGTTTCCTATGGGATTACAGGAAATGAATTTCCTCGAAAAATTTCTCCTCTTGCTCTCACTCTTGTTCATTGCAAGTCAAAATGCTCGAAGTCTTTTATTTTCTTTATTTATTTAAATAAATTACTATTTGATATTGAATAAATAATATACATTTTTTGTTATTTTTTTAAAAAAAATTATATTTTCAAATAAAAAATTTAATTTTTTATAAAAAAAAATCTACATTCGCATCAAACAACATGAGCACCAATTAAAATATGAAATTTTAAATTTTATAAAAATCCTTTTCCAATGTAGATATAACTATGAAATTTGCTGCCATGGCGACTTTTATTTTCACCCAAAGGGTGTTTACACAAACGTAGCCGAGAGATTCAATATTCCAACGGAAGAAAGAAATACTCATTCGGTGCTCCAGGTATGAAAAGGCTAATGAAAACACGTTCCAGTAACAGGATCTCCATCCTTCCAGAGTTGACTGATTCATATACAATGCAGCAAGCCGCAGACTTGAATTACTTTGAATCGCAAGACATGTTTAAGCTACGATATAATGAAATCGAAGCAGTGAACAATGAATCTATACCGCCAAGTACTGATCTGCTGGGTTACTTGTTTTCCCTGTCTAAGGATCGAATTTGCCCTAGGAAATGTCAAAAGTTGCAGGGTAATATGATCAAGGAGGAACGTCGCGAAAAGGAAAACATGGCAAGCTGTTTAACGGTGAAACACCCCTCTCAGAAAAGTTGCCAATGTCATTTATACTACGAAATAAACATTTTGGAGCCATTGTTAAAGACACTTAACTATATCATAGAAGTATACCCAGTGAGCAAGAGGGGCATTGCCATTCTATCAACATGAATTTTAGTACAGGGGATTGCCATTTTGAAGTAGCTAGGTACGATACGCGAGCAAGATTCCCACTGAACATGCCAAAACGATTCCCCAGTGAACTCTTGAGTCCCTAGCAAAACGAGGATACATATGTAATAATATATGGCTCCACGTATTTGGAACATCAGTTGCCCATTAAAAAACAGAGAAAGAGATCGCAGCCCCCATTTTCTCTAACGCCAATTGTTCAAAACAGAGAGAGAAGATAGCAAGCAACCCCATTTTCTCCGGCTCAGCCCTCTCCTCTTCTTCTTCCTTCACCTTCTACTTTCTACTTAGATGGTTTCCCACCGCGGCGCTTCGGAGCCTCGTCCGCATTCGAATCATCGTCCACATCAACTTCTTCTTCGATCTTCATCTCCTCCGTCCCCTCCAGCTTCTGTCCCACCTTCCTCTCAGGTATGATCTCTTGCTCCTCTTCTTCATCATCTTCATTTCTCCCTCTTTTCTTACGCCTCGGAGCAGCAGCAACAGCAGAAGCAGTCTTCTCAATCTCATCTTTTGAAACACTAACACTAGACTTGGTTCCTTTCTCTTTCTCTACCATCATCGTCCCCTCATCGCGGTACTCTAAGAAATGGACCTGGCAAAAGCTCTGGTCTTGAATTCGCCAGTTCCTGCAGCGGACGAATGCTTCGTCTCTGTGGGAGCAGCGAAGATCTTCCGGAGGTACCGGATAGCAGTCGTGTTCTTCTGCCATGGCGATTGCTCGCGATTCGATTCGGGCGGGACGATAGCAAGTGGATATGGATTTTGCTGTTAGGTTTGTTGATGTCTCTGTAACTACTGCCACTGCTCGGCAGGGCAGTTTCGTGTATATAAAGAAAGTACTCACAATGAATGAGAAATTCTCGACTCCAGTGCCTCTAAGGTTGAGAGACGAAAAAAATGGCGTTTGGCTCCGCTTTAGAGGGAAATTGAGTGTTTTCGTGGGACTGTCAAAGCGGCTTGATTAGATTAGGCAGCGTACCCTCCGTAAGCAGCAAGAAGTATTTGTACTGACTACTGAGTAGATGTATATAGACTTAGGATTGGACTTGAGACATGACTTTAGACGGAGAGAGAAAGGATTAATATATGGGGTCTTTACTTACGGGATATTAAAGATTCTGAATTTTTCAAAACGGTGTTCACCAAAATTATACTTCAAATATGGGTAGTGTATATGGGATTCAAATTCTTTTTCTAATTCTATCCATTTTACGGGATATCACACAAACCGTTCAATCTCCTTCTTATATTTTTTTTTTGCTACTTTCTCAATCGTTAAAAAAGATTTAAAAAAATAATAATCTTTCATTCTTTTCACCTAAAGATGATTCATGAGAAGCAATTCCCAAAAAGTGTACATAGACCACAAAATTTTACAAGGTCTTGATATTGTAGATCCATCTCTTGGCCTCATTGTAAAGTTACCACATCAGGACAATGACCAAATAGAAAAAAACAAAAAAAAAAAAAAAAGGAAGAAGAGTTGTGGAGAAACTTTGACATACTTTTTAATAAATGCAAAAGCAATTGAGAAATGTTATTGAAAACCTTTTTAAATAATAAAGAAAGTAGTAAAAAAGAAAAAAGTCACAGGAAGAAATGGATGTTTAGTGCTTTAAGAGATGGTAACGGAATAAAATATAAGAAAAAATCGATTATTTTCACCTTCGGTTATGAGATATTGCACAACATGGATAGAATTGAAAAAAGAATTTGGAGCCCCATGTACAATAACCACATTTCAAATATAGTTTTGGTCAACATCATATTGAGAAATTCATGATCTTTTATATCCCGTATGGTTAAAATCCCTTAATATATTTTTACTTCTTTTATTTCACATATCACATTTAACTATAAGGGAAATTTTTGAAATTGTGTAGGAGAATTAGTTGCTATCCCATTTTTTCAACTGAGAAGTTGCTAAGAAAGAAAAAATAATTATATTTTCAAATATATAGGTGAATCCTCATATTCTTCAAGAATTTTATAAAATGGGGATATATTATTTTTGTTATTAGGATTATTAGAAAAGTATAGATTCATGTAATGATTGATTTATTCTCCTTTTAATTTTAAGAGAATTGTGGGAGTGAACGGCTTCTTGGAGGAGATGGGATCAGCTCATGTGCATCATAGCCAAGTGCAGTTGGCATTCAATATCAAGATAGAAGGAGGACTTTGCCATTTGCCCAGCAAAAGTCCAGGCCAGTGGGCTGGTAAGAAAGAAGAACCTTGTGATTGACCAAACCAAGGACAGGATGCCCCAATGCCCCCCACCCGGTACTCACTGTTCAATCTTCAAATTCAAACTATGGGCGAGCTCGTGGTTTTAGACGCGCACGCGCACGCGCACATTGGACGGATACCCACCGAACGCAACTTAAAACCACCTAGGAGAGTGCGGACGTGCGAGCAGCATGAGCTCACGCACAAGCCATAACTGAACAAGGGGCAAGTCTCCACTGCACGGGTGGCATAAAAGCATCCCAATCCTGTCCGTCCGATATGTGGACCCTATCTTCTGTGTCCTGAGAATGGTTCTGATTGGAATTGTAGTCTTCTGATTTTAACATTGAATGTGGACCACTGTGGGCCCAATTTACCTAAACCATATCGTTGGGTGAATCATCCCATTTATATACATGAAATGGACTGGGAATCAGCCACTCGATTTTGACCAATTTGATTTTGACCATTATTTAAGAACTTTTTTCCGTTGTTTATTCATCTCCGTTGCTTGCGCACCGTTGCTCTTAGGTTTTCCAATCCACCACCACATCATGTCATTGGTTTTTTTGAGCCAATTCTTAAATTGTTGGTTGCGGTTTATATACATGAAAGGGCAATTGAGAAATCAATTGGAATCAGCCACTTGATTTTGACCATTATTTAAGAACTTCATTTATGTTGTTTATTCATCTCTGTTGCTTGAGCACCGCTACTCTTAGAGCGTATTTGGATGTGCGGTGAAGTGAGGTGAGGTGAGGTAAAGCCTCCATTATTCAGACAAGAAAAGACAATTGGTCATATCAAAAGTACACAATTTCAAAATTCCCTCCATCTTTTTCAAAAAAAGTAAAAAAAGCAACCTCTTTTATTTACTAAAAGACAAAAAAGCTCCACTTTTTTTATACAAAAAGTCAAAAAGATTCTATACCAAACAACTAAAAACAAAACACCATCATAACCCCTTATATTTTATTCTCTCTTGATTTGATGCTTCACCTCACCTCACTTCACTTCACCACACATCCGAACAGGCTCTTAGGTTTTCTAATCCATCACCACATCATGTCATTGGTTTTCTTGAGCCAATTCTTAAATTGTTGGTTGCGGTTTTTCTAATAATTTAAAGAGAAACCGTTTCTCTTGATATCCATTAAAGTCTCATCCATTTCTTAAGCCAAAACTCTCTCTCTCTCTCCGATTTCAAATTCACATTCTTCTTTGCCACAAATTGACGTAGAAAATCCCTTTGCCTCCTAACATGGAAGTAAGCAGTTGCCCCCCCCCCCCCCCCCCCCCTCTCTCTCTCTCTCTCTCTCTCAATCTTAAAAAAGAAGGAAGTGAAAAGAAATCGTTCATTTCTTGATAGGGCTGCCAGATTGAAAGAAATTCATTGTTGTGGCATTTTTTATTTAAATTATTCTCTTCCACTATTTATTTACATGTTTGATCTTTTGTTTGCTTGAAACGAATATAATGGTGCTTAATATTCTTCACTGGGATGGATATTTCCTTCTCGTCCTCTTTTGCCATGGAGCATACATCCCTTTTCTTGCAAGTATATATACATGCATCATGTAGGTAAGGGGGTCTTTGTATCCATAGCTGGTTTTGATAATTGGCTCGGATTAGGTAAGGAGTGTTTCGTGTTGTTATGTCCAGAGTTAGGGCCTTTGTTATGGGTCTTCCATTCCAATCCAAAATAATATTATGGTAAAGGGGGATTCTTGCATTTTTTTTCTTTATTATTATTAAAAAAAATTGTCCACTGTTCAATTGAATGTGTGATTTTCCGGTTAGAGATGTGAGAGGACACCGGACATTTCATATCTCTACATGTTAGAGATGTGGAAGGGCACGGGAGATTTCATAGCTCTTTGAGTGGGGTGTCACGACCCTGGCCCAAGGCCGGACTAATCGGGGCCTAACCCGGATCGCGATGTCATCATACTTACTCCCGTAAATCTCGAATTAACCGAAGTTAAGACAAGACTCACAAGTGATCTAACATGCATACTTGTCAAATGTACATTTTGCGTAATATATACATACATTGACAATGATTGACTTTACCTTACAAGTAAAGTTCACATATACAAAAATACAGTCCAATGAAGTCCACCACTGCATATACAAAAATACAATGCAGGGGACATCTAATTACATCTCAAAATGATTTACAAAAGTATCTATCAAGATAATCTCCAAAACAATCTCAAAACATTAAAATCAACGCCCTCTGAACTATGCCCATTCGACTAAACCTCCTGGAGGTATCGGATTGGCTTCCTCCGCATGCGGCGCGGTCGCTGCAAGACCGGGAGGGGCAACTGGGCCTGTAATGCCGTCAATAACATTATAAACATGACGGTTCGGCAATGTATAAACAATTCTGTGATAATTCATGCTAAGTCTAACCATTTGTCAAGATAATAACTCTAGACAACGAAATCTAGGTTAATGCAATATTCTGAACAGTGTAGTCAATTGATAATCAATGACTAAATTACAAGTACAGTAATATTATCGTCATTCAGTTCAGTATCTTCCAAAGGGAAGTGTATACCAGTTCGTTTCATTAATTCCATATCATTCATTGATTACATTGAACATTTATTAGATGGTTTATGGGACTCTTCGGTCCAATACATATTACTTTTGATTACATGGCTTATCAATTTATTGACTTTTCAGTCTATGTGTGGGATTTACCAGTGTCTTGATCAGAGATTACTGGCATCACCACGGAGCTCCGGAACACCCCATCCATCTGCTGCAGCAGGATTATTCATTAATTCATTGCATTTATTCATTGTTCAATGCTTCATTGTGTCTATTCATTATTCAATAGTTCATTGTGTCTATTCATTATTCAATGGTTCATTGTGTCTAGTCATTTATGGCACTACTTGTCTCTATCTTAAATCTAGACGACTACTAGGTGTAATAATTGGTTACTAAATGCATGTGTTATTTTCAATGGAATCATATTTACATTTAATATGTGCATTTAGTCCCCAAAATTTTCCACCCACGGTATCAAAATTCACTTCGGTCCGATCGATTTGCCAAATTTTTTCTTACAATTCATGTTTGGCCAGTATCAGGTTCGCTCAAGCAGATCCAAGTTCGCTCGAGCGGACTCAAACAGACAGGGCTTCACTCGAGTGGACTCCCAGTTCGCTCGAATGAACATCTACAGACTTTAACCCTCGTCAGACAGAACCTCCATTGCTCGAGCGCACACAATATTCGCTCGAGCGGACGTTTACTGATGCCATTTTGCATCAGATAGAACCTAGGTCGCTCGAGCGAACCCCCAGTTCGCTCGAGCGAACTGTCCAGAACCTAAACTCCAAATTCTGAACAGTTCACTCTTCTTCTTCTCCATTTCAAGCCACAATCATAAACACATACAAGGACCTCTTGTCCTCTCCTCATTCATCATTTAAAACACAAACAACACTTCTATTTCATCATTAAAGCATCATGAAATCCATGTTAAACACATTCAATCTAATCTCCATTTCTATAAGAAAGAATGGGGGTTTGAGAACCCATCCCCTACAACTCAATAAAACTTGGAAATTAGCATGCTTAAGCATAAGGAATCATTTATACTTGCCTCTTAAAGTCTATTAGCAAGAAACCCCTTTGATAGATTGACTTGAGACAACAACCCCCAAATGAAAACCCTCTTCAAGCCTATTTTCATGGAAAAATAAAAAACACAAACCCTATGAGCTAAATGAGCTAGGAATCACTCCTAACCACTCATTATAACTAGAAAGTCCTTTAAAAGCTCTAAGTACTTACTTGTGGTGTGAGTAGGGAGCTCTTGAGCTTTTCTTTCAAGTTTCAACCCTCCAATGAAAGAAGACAAGTTAAGGAAGATGATGGGGAAGAATAAACCTCTTCAAAAATTCTCTTGAATCTCTTTAAAATCCACTCTTGATGAAGAAGAAGGAAGAAGAGATGAAGAAGGGAGGTGCCTAGGGTTTATCTGCAATGGGTGGAGTAGAATGAACTCAAAAGAGTTCATCTCATCTCTTATAAGGGCCTTTTTGCAACTAAGCCCACTCATTTCCTATTTTCAATTCAAGTCAAATGAAGGCTCATTTGGCCAAATCCTTGCTAAATGACTTCGAGTCTATTACGAAAGTTGACGTACTCGTCGAAATACACATATTGGCACTAAGAGTTTCCGTATTCGAAAAATACGTATAAATATGTATTTACGAAAAAGGTCTCGTTTTCCTAGTTCAAGTCTAAAACCTCATTCAATCCATTCAATTTCCTTCATTGTCATTTCATTAAGCTTAATTCAATCATTTCAGACTAATCTCATTGAGCTTAGCCATTAGCCATCTTTAGTCTCATTGAACGTGATTAGTTAGCATTAATTGCAATTAATTAGAGTTAATTTTGATTAACTCGGGGCGGGGTCTTACATGGGGTTACACAACAAATGGGTCAAAAGAGGGCAGTAAGATTTTGTGTGTTAGTGTATAAGTGGTAATTCATACACACTAATAGCCACACTATATAATTCACAAATGGGTTGGGTTTGATGTTGGCTGTTGGGTTTGTGGATGGTGCAATAAGGGTCTATGTCATTTTCGATTTCCCTCTAATGGTGTATACTTTGTTGTGATCATTCTTGGGATGACAGGCCTGTGATTGGAGACTACAAAGATGATCATGTGATAAAAGATCTTAATTTTTTCATTCTTCTCATTTCTCTGTCAATCGGTTTATGAAGATGCCTTTTTTCTGGATTTATTTATTAGGTTGTTTGGACTTTGGAAAGAGCTCGTATTAGAAAATTGAGAACTAAATTTATTGATTTAAATGGATATTTCAGTTCTAAGAATATCCCCTCAAATCACTCATCATCAATAGTTGCTTCTTTTTTTTTTTTTTTTAAATGTCTGCTAAAATCATTAGTTTATAATATTTAGCTTGGTTGTTTGGGAAAATATGAATGTATTCATGTTTGGCTTGATTGAATAATAAGTAAATTATAGACAACACATTCATGATAATCAGGGGCATTTATCAGAGTATTGCTTCATCACAAGTATCATTTTCCAATTATTAGCTCCAAAAATTGTTGGGGGTATCATTAAACTTTTTTTGTATTTATGTTTTATTTAATAAATATAATCGGAAGATCAAAATTGGATTACCATCCTTTTTTTTGTAATTAGAGTTATGTTAGAGTGTTTCTTCTTTACAAAAATCATTCTCCAATCATCGGCTTCGGGAAATATTGGGTTATTATCAAATTTGTAGTTTTCTAAGATTATTACGTGGAAATTGTGCATGTAATTGTAGGATATTTAGAGGGTCAATTTTGTAGAAACTTAAATAAGTTTCCATCTTGTAGAGGATCTTTTCTTCTTAATCTCAAATCTCTCTATACCATTTCTCTTCATAATCGTCTAATATTTTCAATTTGACATATGGAGAATTTCAACTTACAACCTTTTCCTATCTGCCATCTTCCTTTGATGATATGATTGACTCAGGTAAAATGTCATATGACATTGTAGAAGGTACTTTATTGATTAGTTCATGTCCTGATTTAATAATGATAGTTTCTTCATATTTAATTCGGTCATATTAACATGTTTACACTAATGGTTCAATTAAATGTTACAACAATTCATAGCTGTTGACTTAAATCTAATGAATTTGCAGCATGGTAGATCCAACACTGGTAACTCGAGTATGGATAAAAGCTAATAGAAAGGCGGTGGAACTTTAATTTTCAAAATGTATATGGCGATGGAGATTTTCATTTCCACGTGTGGCTACAACTTGAATTTTCACCGGATTAAATTTGAATGAGTCAAATATATTCATTGATTCACATTGGCAAATTCGCAACTTGAAGGTATCCAAATGTTTATCTAGGGGACACCATGCACCTATAGGCTCATTTTTCCATCCAAAAAGTCTTAACAAACATTCATTTATTTTAAAGTTATTTTACAATGATTCAGATCCATATATCATTTATATAGAGGGAGATCATTTTTTAACCATACTAATTTTAAGTTAACCAAGTATTCTTACCCGTGCTATGCACGGGAACCTTTTGCTAGTGATGATTGAATATCAAAGAATTATTTAATGTTTAACCACAAATATATATATAGGAGAATATTCATGTGCATCCATCCCTCACCGTAGGGTGAGGGACACTTCACCCTACGGTGATGGATGGATGCACATGAATATTCTCTTATATATATATATATATATATATAAATATCGGATGGTTGAATTCATTAAGTTGCTTGCATGGTTTCAATCCAGTAGTAGACATTGCACTGACTAACGTTGAATAGAGTCGGGATGGATCCTATGAGTGTGTCTTGCCATGCCTCTGTGAGTGAATGGAGTGGAACTTCCTTGTTGAGCTCTCCTATTAAAAGTTCAAACAGATTAAAATGAATGTTCTCCCCTATAGTACAATGTCCCTAATTTCACTTTAATGAAAGTTGGTCGCATTGCTAGGTTGAATATAATAATCCCAAGTTCAATCTAATGGTGGGACCAACTTATAAGTGAGTAAATTTTAAGGACGTATCAACTAAGGAGAAGGCATTCATTCTAGGTCTTTCAAATGTTCAAAAGATGGACCCACATTGGGAGTTCCACTCCCCTTGTCCCCCTCGCTCATAGGAAGCGCGAATGATGAGGCAAAGAAAAGGATTCAATTTAGAGAAATAGGTCATGCCATGTCATGGTGTCATTTATTAAAAATGGCTTGGAGATGTATTAGGAATTTAAAAAAAAATGCATTTCTACGCGGGGTTGAAGTTTAAGAAACAACTATGAAGATACATAGAAATAAGGGATTGTTATAAAAAAAAAAAAGGGAAAAACCGCAGCTTATAGTAATAAATTACCAATTAACACTTCAGTTTTTTTAAATGTGCCACAATAGTATTAACTTCAAAATTACACATGTAAAGGACTGAAGTATTCTCAGGTAGCCGTTGTATGTATTATGTTTGACCTTCAGGGCCTGTTTCTTTATCATAATTTAGAGAATTCATGTCTGGAAAATTTGTGAATCATCCAAAAGCTATCATTTGGGTGGAATTTTGAATCCTCAGTTAAAATGGGGGATTTACAAATGCTAAAGACGTTGAATTTTTTAGGTTCTCAAAGGTCATTTCAGACTTTTTAAGTGGCCAAATGCAGAATTATTATATATACATATAGCATTAGCAAATGCTAAAGAGATAAGTCATCACATCAATTCTATTAACTCCCAACATCACAAATTTCATTTAGAAATTATAGTAAAATAATAGGCCTTTTTATAGCCTCTGCATGTCCCCCGTTCTTTCAATTGCCTTTCTTTGGTTTTGCTAAGGTGGGCCACAAAGGCTGAGAATAAAGATCTTTGATAGCGAAGGAGAGCAGTACTGTATGAGTAAAGAAAACCATAATGATAAGATGTAGAAAGTTCGGATCTTTAAGAGATAAATAATAACATCTTAGGTCATCCATGTAATCCCGAAGTCTTTTACAGCTAGCTTTGATTATAGGAGAATAAGTCAAAACGAAAACTCTCCCCAAGTCATCCAGTCATCTCCTCTTTATAAACCTAGTTAATCACCGGTGCTTAAAGCACAGACATAAAAATCCGAATATCACAGTAGTATTGATAGGGTGCAAAATTAGAGATAAATCAATTGTACTTAAAATTTTATTTGAACTGATGTTGAAGAAATTAGAAATGAAAAGTAATATCACCATAAAACTTGGGTCCTTTGAAAATCCGAGGAAAAAAGCCATTTGAGAATAACTTTAAAAAGCTAGTTGTCCTGGATTAAAACTCACTGAAAAACTTAGTTTCTAATATGAAAAGTTTTAAAATCTATTACTTTTTTTGAAATAAGGTAAAAACCTGAGACGAAGAGGGTCGCAATATATATGACATCTCGCATCGGACATTTTAATCTTTACAAATCAAAGAATTACCGTTGAACCAATTTTAAAAAAGTCAGTCTAGGATGTATTTTCCATAAAACTCATAAAAACTCAATATTCAGCCATCTCATAATAGTCATTCATTAATAAATACACTCTCCTATTTATTTACTAGAATTCTAGTGATTGGGGTTTTTGAGATATGATGTGATATCGCATCTTGTTGGCATTTCAAAATCCCTTATTTATAAGAATTTATGAATTTCAACATATGATAAGTCCCAATTGGCCTTTAGAAATTCAGAAATTCCACATTCTTTGCATTTTAGTGGAATTCCAAAATACTCGTGCTCTTGAGAGGATTTAGGAATTCTACCTTATTTAGAAATTTAAAATTTTCTCAAATAAAAATTTCT
This sequence comes from Umbellularia californica, assembly GCA_028538565.1. NCBI lineage: Eukaryota > Viridiplantae > Streptophyta > Magnoliopsida > Laurales > Lauraceae > Umbellularia > Umbellularia californica. Next base: position 107,445,710 of record JAPQWN010000001.1, read on the forward strand.
GAAATTCGAGTAGATGAACAGGCACTTTACGTTGAGGACTTCATGCTGTACTTGCTCCCCCAAGTCCTGCATGAAATGCGGGTGACCAGCGACGAGTACGGATTCTCTGTGGGCGAGACTTCACATTCTTCAACCAGCAGTCTCAACTTTTGAGTTTTTGTATTTTTTTTTTCTCATCAATAACTCCTGTGTTGTTTGTTCCATGGGAGGGATTCCTTTTGGTAATTTTTTGGTTTTTTGTTTGAAAAAAATGTATTACAATAAATAATGATAATGAGTTGTAATGAAGAAAAAAACAAAATAAATCCTCTTTTTACCACAATTTCCCACTTTGATTTTATTGCAATACCTCACCTGCATTAGAGTTAAGAAATGCCAACATCTACCATTGGATTGTATGCCTCACTCTCTCCATTCAAATTGGACTCATCTTGGTTCATTTTCTTGCGATTTGAACTACCACAATCCTGAAGGTAGCTCAGTTGGCATAGGACCACGGTTTGCACTTGGAGGTTGTGGGTTCGAAATTGTATTACTACACTGTGGCCACGTGGGAATTTTATCCGGCTTTCTCTCCTGAGCCTGTAGGGATTATTTTGACCCAAAGGACTAGGAACCCTGTATTATCAAAAAAGAAAAAAAAAAAACTACCACCATTTTTCCATTCTCATCATCCCATGTTAAGAACCATTTCCAATTCATGTCATTTCAGCGTGTGGATAGATTCGCAAATCGCAAACCATTGGCATATCAGTAAAAAAAAAAGGAAAAAACACCAAGTGCTGGTTATCATCTTTTATATAATGTAAACTCTGTTACTGATTGCTAATGTGAGGAATTCTTTATAATGTTTCTGGAAAACCCCTAAGTTTAAATACATGACAATTTGGGGTGTGGCGCATATCCAGGCCAAGCCCGACTTTAGAAACACAAGCCCAGCCCAAGCCTCAAATGGGCCATAAAAGTCAGGCACGAGCCCACCCATTTAGTCGACCGGGCTGGCCTAAACCGCGCTTTTGATCAATTTCGTGGCCTTTCAAATCCATGTTTGCCCAAATTAAATTGGATTACATGCACTCCTTATATGGGCCTAGATTTGAGCTTTCTTTCGTTTAATCCAAGCATGACCCAATTATTAAACAGGCCCAAATTACATATCTGGGCCAGGATTGGGCTTAAGCTAGCCCGGCCCATAACACCCCTAATGATGACAATAGATTCGAGCCATTGATTTTGTGGTGTTCGGATTTGGAAGGTGGGCTCCAATCATAGAGTCATGAGATGGGAGTAATAATCGGGGAGATAACGTTTGATTCTAAAATGAATGAAACAATCATGGCCATGACTTTTATTGGGTGGACAGTCCGGATCAGTGGATAAATGCCATCTATGGGTCAGATGGATATCTCCGAGAAAGACCAGGGGAATGATACGATTGCAAATGGCTTGGAGTTGGACACTCAGCAGGACAGATGATGGTGTCATTTTGCTCGGTTTGGTTGCATGTTGAAAAGGAGTCCCGGACCTGTTGCAGCTATCGTACAAAAACATGCCAAGTAGTCCATGGTTCTACCAATCGATTTTTATTAGACTCTGAGTTTCCGTATTTTGATTTTTTATGTCGCCGAGCTTAGATAAATTTTACAGAAATTCTGATAAACTGGACAAAAATCTGAGTTTTGAACAACTTTTCTGAATTTCGAATAAATTTATCAGAGTTTTGAACAACTTTTCTGAATTTCGAACAAATTTATATAAGTTTGGGCCAAAAAAAATTTATCCGAGTTTGAAAAACTTGATCTAAGTTTTGCCCAGTCCCATATGCAGATTTTCTGAATGATTTCTCATTCTCAGATAATTTTATTTGAATTTTCTTAGTCCCACGTGCAGATTTTCTGGATGATTTATCATTCTTTGAATCAGTTTTCCCCATTTTCTTTCTCTTACCTGTCGTAATCCTTGATTTGTGCAGTCAGATAATCTTCATGAAATTGAAAGATTTTCTCCCATTTTTTTTCCAAATGAAACTCTTAATGAAATCAGTTTTCCTTTTTTTGTATACTGCACCGAGTGTATTAAGAGGGGCATTGTAGGCTTTTTAAGTGTTTAAAACTTGAAAAGTGACGTTTGACTCTACGAAAAAAATACGTGGACAATTTGCAATAAAAACCACAGTTGAGGGTCCTCCACCCAAATACCCCAAAAAATAAAGTACTCCATTGTGGGATACATAGGTTCGGTTTATTCAAGAAGAATCCCATCCCCTCAAAATAATATATCCTCAAATTTTAGTTTAATAAGAGTAAGTCATTCCATTCAATGGAGCATGTGATTTAACTCCATGTCAATAGATGCCACGTCAATGCATAATTACATTTTCAATACTAGTAATCAATCTTACGGTGGAGGCATATATCTATTAGAGTGAAAGCTGAGGGTATTCATCTCGAACGGTCTAAATTATCTCTACATGAGTGAGCCCCGTAATGGAGTATGAACATCGGGACTTGTTGAGAAGGACATGGGTATCTCTAGGGAAGAGGGCCCACCTGATGATCAATGGTACAGATTCTCGCTCGGCTACTGGCAATTTCGGATGAACCACCAGTCTGGAGGACAGGTGGGCTTACCAAACCATTTGATCTAACCCAAAAAAAACCAACTCCTTCATATCTGTTCCGCAATAAGCGCCACAGCCCCACTCCCAAAGGAGCCTCTTGCTTCACTTTCTTCCTACAAACTACACAAAAGAGATGAGTCGCAATTTGCAAGTCGGTGTCGCTTTCACTTTGCAACGACGTGAATGCAGCAGAGTCTTCTGATTTTATTCAAACTTTCACATCATTTCTACTAGAGTCCAAATTAGACTTGTTTTTAAAAAAAGACTGATAGTTTAAAATATTACTTAGACAACTACATTTGGACATTCACCTGAACAAAAGGTGAAAACTTCAAATAGTTTCTACTCCTAGTTGTAGTAACAGAAATATTTAAAACACATCCATTGATTTGCTGTACCCCAATTATTACTAATTCAAGTTAAAAAGGTTGTAATCCTGAGGAGACAAAGACCAGCAGCAAAGAAACGTGGAGAGGATTATTCCTTTTCATGTTAGAAGGTTCTCATTACATGAAGCTACACATACAACATTCATCTTAGTGCTAGATTTTTTAACTTTGAGACAGTGTTGGGTAGGGAGATAATGGGTATAGAAATATGTGGAGAAAATGGTGGTAACATTCAACTAAGATCATCCAGAATTTAAATTATGTACCAAAAAATTCAATAAACTAATTCACTTCAACTTCTATTTCTGCTAGATTCCTTTGGCTTGTTACAGTAACATATGGAGGTGAAACATGCTTATAGGAATCTTTAAGGGCACGTTTGTGTACACACCATTTCCGCGGAAAGAAGAAATTGCCACGTCAGAAAATTCCATAGAATAAAAATCTCAGAAAATGATTTCCATAGAATTTAGATTTTCATGTTTGGTGCAAAAAGAGTTTCCTCATTGAATTAGTGCTAATGTTGTTTGGTGCGGCTATGGATTTCTTATAGAAAATCAAAATTTCTTATTTGGTGATATAATTTTTTGAAGAAAAATAACATAACATATATATTATTTATTCAACATTAAATAATAATTTATATAAAGAAATAAAAAAATGAAAGAGTTGTAGGGTTTTTGGGTTGAAATGGACAATAGTGAGGAAAAGATGGAGAAGTTTTCCAAGGAAATCCATTTCCCATACCTCCCATAGGAAACCCATTTCCACCATTGTCAAGGAAAATGCCGACGAGGCAGGAAAGCATTTCCGCGGAATTATTTCGCACCAAACACCCGAAAAATGGGTTTTCCGCGGAAAACCGTCCATTTTTCCGCGGAAAAGTGTTACACAAACATGCCCTAAATGATTACTTGAAAGTGATGAGCACTCAATATGCCTAGCAGCTGCGAGGAAAAAATAAATAAATAAATCTTGATGTTTAATCCAAATCTTTCAACTAAAGATACTCAAAATATTTCAAATTCAAATGATTTAAGACCAATAACTATCACATTGTTTAAAAGCATTTCAACTGCTTTTACTAATGTCTTAAGGGCCTGTTTGGATGTATGGTGAGGTGAAGCATAAAATCAAGAGTGAATAAAATATAAGGTGTTATGATAGTGTTTTGTTTTTAGTTGTTTGGTATGGAATTTTTTATACTTTTTGTATAGAAAAGTGAAGTTTTTTTGTTTTTTAGTGAAGAAAGGAGGTTGTTTTCTTTTACTTTTTGTGAAAAAATCGGAGGAAATTTTGAAATTGTGTCATTTTGATATGACCCCTTGTCATTTCTTATCTGGATTCACTTTGCGTTACTTTAACTAGTTAAGTGCCAAACACGCCAAGAGTTTTGATGGAGAGTAAATTTAATACGGTATTAGAGCTAACAAGAGACGGTAACAAGAGTTTTAATTTAAAATTGAGCCCTCATCATATGAAGGGATTTATGGGTCAATCTCACGAAATGTCAAGATGAATTCAGGGTGGCAAATCCATAATTTAGGTTTTTGGATTTTCCCTTCACTATGGTTCATTTTCAGTTAGTGGACCCACACCCCCATGTGCCATTCACCACTGTCTACGCCCGCTACAGTCGCTCAATGATTAGACAAATCCCTCCTATTTTTCAGCTACTCCTTCCTCTCCTTCTTCCTACTTCACTTCCTTCTCCTTCTTCCCATCTCCCACTCCCACACATATCTTTTCCTACTCTCTCCATGTATAACAACGACCCACCGCCTAACGGCGCTCTAACGGTAACGGAACCCCTGCTCCAGCTCCATCCCTCCTCCTCCACCACCAGCACCGCCCTCGCCGTCAGGAAGCCCCCCTCCAAGGACCGCCACAGCAAGGTGGACGGCCGCGGCCGCCGCATCCGCATGCCGATCATCTGCGCCGCTCGCGTCTTCCAGCTCACACGCGAGCTAGGCCACAAATCAGACGGCCAGACCATCGAGTGGCTCCTCCAACAGGCCGAGCCTTCCATCATCGCCGCCACCGGAACCGGCACCAACCCCGCACAACCCTACAAATCAGGCGGATCCGCCGGATTATGGGGCTTGTCGGCGAGGCCGGACTTGGGGCAGCTGTGGAACTTTGCCTCGCCGGAGATCAACGTCCCGCAGGCTCGCCCTGGGTTTGATCTCCGGGAGGTTGGTGGCGGCGGCGGGAATGAGCGAGAAGGAGCGTCGTTGATGCTTGGGGAGGGTTTAGGGTTTTAGGATTGGTGGTGAATTCGGGTTTCTTAGCTTTTTTTGCTCCTTTTCATTGAAACTTTGTGGAGAGATGTAGATGCAGCAGCGAGGCTGATCATCTTTGTGTTTGGATTGTTTCTCACAGACCACCTCCATTTGATGATTCTGCGTGCATTCTCAGTCCTCAGGTTTATCACTGAATCTATATTTTTATTAGGTTTGACATATCAATCAAATCAGTTGAAATGGCTGAAATTAAATTTTTTAATGTGTCTCAATATAACCCCCCGCATGGGGTTGGCCAAGTGGTCATGACGACAATTCCTCCTTTTTTGGAGAACTAGAGCCCTTGGTATCAAATCCCGATTATAGGAATCGAATGCTGAGCCTACTAGTGTTACTATTGGGGCCACATAGGTGTTTACCTAAGTTCCTTTTGGATCAGACGGATTAGTCCAGCCAAAAGATTGAGAACCCTCTTTGATAGAAAAAAAGAAAAACAAAAAAGAAAATTGCATCTCAATAAATTGTTGTTAGCTCAATTCGTCTGGGATTGCACTTTGTACTCTGATGTCGAAATTGCACTTGCAGTTCCACGCCCCCCGGGCCTGTAAGAATTATTCTGGCTAGAAAGACTAGGACACTCTATTATTTTAAAAGAAGAAAAAGGAAAATTTTATATGCACCCACTTATTTTACCGAGCATACCTACATTTCTTCTTCATATGTAATTTTTTTTCTTTTAAAGGTGGGTGTGTTTTGCAAAAATATGGGTGCCTATAGAATTTCAAAAAAAAAAAAAAAATTTTGTTGTTGAGACTTTTGATCCGCATTGGCATTTGGCACATTCTATCTTTCACTTAATAAATATTCGAGCTATGTCTTGAGCTTTGAGTCTATTTTATTGTGGTTTTAATATAGTTAATGGTTTATCTCTATAGTTAATGGATGATCTCTATCGTTAATGGTCGCTATCTCTTTTTTGTGGATTCTTCATTTGTCAATGTGAGATTTTTCTGGATTCTCATGTTTGGGGGCACCTAAAGATTTGAGATAACAAAATTTTAGAAATCAAGGGGCATATCTTGTTATGGGGCCCACCAGTAATCCATTGGGGAACCCAATTTACACTAGACCATTGGGTTTGCATCGGTCCGAATGGACTGGATTGTTGGATTGATTGTGAATTGTTTTTTTAATGTATAATTTTGTGGGCTGTTGTTTAAGAGGTTGTGATTATCATGTGAGCCTCCGTTTCAAGGCCCTATATGAATTCTCCAACAATTTCAGCTTAGGTAAAAGAATTAGCACGTAGTCACTCCCACATATCAAATTATATCTTTCTAAATCTTCCACCATATTTAAATAATTCAATATGGTTCAACATATCACAATTTAGATACACTGTCCTTATTATCTTGGTTATAGACAACCAATCCTATGTGCCCATTTTAGGAGAGAGTAGACTGATGGTTACCACAATTACTTCTTAACACATGGCAAATGCAAAATTAGGATGTCAAGAACAAGCCAATTGAAGATGCATTTGTCATAAATGAGTTTCACCCATAAGAAATTCGATCCAACAAAGTTGGACCTGTCTAGCTTGAAGAACAGGCTGTGGGCTTCTTTTCTGAATGGGCCTCTTCCCCAAGCGAGCCTGGAATGAATAATAGGCTTATATAACAATTGATGGGCTTAATTCATGAGACTATCTTTAATTTTGATGTATGCATGCAATGGGTTGGGTTTAAACAGAACTCGCCCTCATATTACGAGCGGGTGGACGGTGGGTTTGTTGGTTTCAGGGTAGGTATGGGATTTTAGATTTTGCCCGAGACAAATTCCGGGTGGGTCTGGGTTTTGGTCGACATCGATCCACCCCGCCCCGTTCATGATTAGTTTCTCAGTGAGACTACATCTACAGAACTTCTTTGGCATAAATGGTAGTAGATGAAGAGCAACAAAGGTAGGCTGTAGGTTCAACACCCGGCTCATACAAAGCCTGTAATAGACACCGGTTTAGTTTGGTGACCACATATGTAACCCAACTAAGTTCCTTGTGGACCTTAACCATGAGTTTTGTTGGAACTTCATGGGAATGTTTCAAATGATGAATGATATAGTAACATTCAAAATGAAATGTAATGAACCTGAAGCCTGAACAACCTAAAAACAATAATAACATGAGATCAAGTAGTTCTTTGATATAAAGAGAATGGAGAAGGAATCAATACTGTATTTTCCATTTCAAAAGAACCAGCTCCTACACTTAAATAAGAGAGATGATCATAACCTAAGATTGGATTAAATGCAAACTGTGTGGGGGTATTTTCATGATACCGAGGTTACTTCTGGTTTAGGTAAAAGTACCAACTAGGTTTATCCTGATATCGGCTTTATTCAGCTCGGCGATTGTGCCAGCTGGCACCGAGCTTGAGTTTGTCTCGGTAAGGGTACCGACCATGCTTCTCTGTGCTCGGCCATCTGCACCTCGGCAGCAACGCCCGAGCTCGCACATTCCCGACCTCAGTGACTTCTTCAGTTCGGCTCTATTGACCGAGGTGAACACTGAATGTCAAGTCTCAATTATGTGATGGTATAGTTACGTTGCATAATGTACTGTCAGATAGGGTGGCCGCTGGATATCGATAGGGGGTTATTCCTATCCGACGGTTGTGTCCGCATTTATGTTCGAGATTGGGGAACGATCCGATGGGACAGTACTCTCACCTACCTCTACTGAGGATCCGAGGAATGGACTGATGGGATTGTACCTCCACCTATCTCCACCAAGGGAGCTTCTTATGGGACATTCATCTATATATATGCATATGTATGATCCATGGAGAGGTACGTTTTTACACAGCACATGCTTTACGCAATACACACCCCTTGAGCATACTGCCTGAACTCTCTCTTCTCCCACACTCACTCTCCCTCCGTTCAGTGACTGCACTAACTTGGGCATCAGAGTGCTTTCGGCTGACTGAAGCCAAGGGCTCTGACATTTGTTCCTTCTCTTCCTTTCAGATTTAAGGCATCCAATCCATCTAAAACAATTTAGCAGCAACATCACGAGTCTAACCTCCCCCTACGATGGTTTTGCGCGCTTTCGGAGGGGTCAGTTTCGCGCTGGTGTCATTTGATCCCAGTAATAATTGGCCCACCATGGATCAATGTATATATATCTTAATTATGGGTCCATGTGGGCCAACGGAAGTGTAATTATGGTGGGGCAAACTTAGGGTCATTTGTCTATATAAGTAAATCAGAAAATGATGCCTATAAGATTTAATAAAAAAAAATCCAACCTTGAAACATTTTTATCACAAGCCCATCTATGAGGTGGTCTACAGAAAGTTGGGTCTGATTTTTGTTTACGTTTGACAATCTCTAAATAGAGTAGAGCTCTGTTTGGAAACTAAAAGAAAATAGTATTTTTAATGAAAATTTTATCAGTATGAATTGTTGAAAGGTGGGCACCAACTATTAAAATAAAAATATGACAATCTTGAGAGGATGGAAGATACATGGTGTTGAGAGATAGAGAATAATCCATAATCTATATTGACCTACAAAACTAATATCTATGCATAATCCATGAGTGGGTCCCACCGCAAAAATAAGTTAAATGTGTGGGGCCCACTAATTGATTTGCATCCATTAAGAAACTAGACAACGGCTAATAGGCTTGCCTCTCTCCATTAGTGGGGCCCACTCTTAAAAAAAAGGGGTGAAGAGAAGGCCATTGGAATTTCATCCAATACTGGAGTCCAATCTTAAAATATATTTAATACGAACTGGTGCCCGCTATTGAATCCATCCATTTAGGGAAAAAAACTGAAAGGAGAGTAAATGAGCAACAGTTTGGATTTCAATCATCGGTAGGGCCCACAAAACATATTTAACATGTGACACATTGATGATTGAAGATCTGAGGAAAAGAAAACAAACCAATTGTAAAGATTTGCTTATAATTTAGATAATGGCAAGAAATATGACTCAAATTCAAACGTTCATAAAAATCTCTTATGAGAGAGGTTATAGGAGAGAGATAGTAGCCCCTCTTTGAAAAGAATGACTTTTTAAGGATGACATGGCACCTCTCACGGCCAAAAGAGACTTTTTAGGGATGAGGTGGCACCCTTAACAATTAGGGATGTAAATGGGTGCTTGATTATCCGATTACCCAGAGGTTCCGACCGGTTAAAAACTGAGTCTGGGTCCTTATTTAGGCACCAATAAGTAAATGGGTCTGGGTCCGTTTCCACCTTGGTTTGAACCTGTAGACCCGAGACCCGATATATTACCTCCATTTTTGAAATCTATCATAAAAATCATCTTCTTTTTATATGTTTCTCCACCTAGACCCGGACCCGGATCCAGACCTAATCCCGTCTCATATATGGTTTTGGTTCCGGTTCTGGAGCCAAGAAACAGGTTTCGAAACGGTTCCGAGTTCGGATCCGGTTCCACTTTCTCCTTAATGGTTTCGGTCCAAGGACCGGAACCGACCCGTTTACAACACTACTCACAGCACACCCCCCCCCCCCCCCCCCCCCCCCCCCCCCCCCCCCCTTATATATATATATATATATATATATATATAGGAAAGTGCTCATATGAGAAACACTCTCATCAACTTTATAAGAGATGGGTGGGGGCCCTCACTTCCATATCCACTCTCACCAACTTAAATATAAGGACCTCCAACTTAAATGTGAGGGCCTTCACCCATCTCTTACCAAGTTGGTGAGAGTGTCTCTCATAGGAGCACCTAAGGGGCTAACTCTCATAAACTCAAGCTTAGAACAAGGTAAGCTCAAGTGTGTGGTGGGACCCTCATGGGATGGAGATGTGGGGAATTTCAAAGACTCCCTAGGATCCTCCTCTCTGCAAAAAATTAGCCCGAACCGTATTTTCTATTATCTCCATATGGGCTCCAAAGTTTAATGGTCAGTAGTCCATTCGGATCGATACATAATCAATCAAACGGTCTAGTAAATTCGCATCTGATCGAAAGTTAGTGGACATGTGCAATTTAGGGGGGTCATGTGTTTGGTCCATTTGGATGGATCAAAGGTGAGTTCCACAAATATGAGCTTATAAAATCTTATATTAAACTTAAGCTTAGGAGACCCTTGCTCGTTAAGGAATAATATCTTTTAAGGAATGAGAAAGTGGCATCAAATCAAATGTGAGATTGGACTCCAGAGATACCGGTGAAGTGAAAGTCGCACTAATAAAAGCACCTTTGAAAGGGCATAAATCGGAAAGGGTGGAGGCGCTTCCGAGCAGGCGAGCACAACCCCTATTCCTCTCTACCTTTTCTGTTTCTTTTCTACGTTGCTGCGAAAAGCTCTCCAATCTCTACCCTTTTCCAACCCCAGAAATTCCATAGCATTACCATTTCCGAATCTCCAAACACCCCCCCCACCCAAAAGAAAAACCCCAACTTTTCTCTCTATTTCAATCTCTTTCACCACCCACGAAGAAGAAGAAGAGAACAGCAACAGCAGCAGCAGGAAGAAGAAGAAAACAAGAAGCTTTTTTTTTTTCTTTTTCTAGCTGGGGTTTAGGGTTTATCGCCTTGAAGCGGATGGCAGCAGGAATATCAAGGAATCTTGTGAAAGAGGTTCTCAACAGGAGGTTGAAATCCGGAGCGATAGTAGGTTTGCGGCAATTGAGCACAGGTGGGGGTCCAGCGATTCCACAGTCTTCCAAGAAAGTATGAATCTCAATTTCCCTTCTTTGTGGTTGTTTGTTGGTTTGAATACATGAATGCATCGAAGACACCACCATGGGCGGTAACGAAACAATAAAGAAAATGTATAGTATTAGTGATGAAGAGCTGGGTTTTACTTAGATGTTAGAGACATAAAGCCCCATTCTTTAGGAGGTAATAATTGAATGAATGCTTGCTAGATTGCTTGTGGGTGATGCTGGGAGATGGTAGAAGCTGAGCTGAAATGGCACTGCAGGCTAATGGATTGCTACTGCGTGCTTGAGCATGAGTACAAGCATCGGTGCTGTGATTCCCATTCCAGCCCGGTATTGGTGTTTTGGCGATACCCCATAAAAAAAGAGTGGGGGGTTATGTTTAACGCAATGATTTGGGCTCTATCTACAACAGAAGATCATGTGTGGGTCCCACATGTGGCATGAAATGCCATATGTCTAATAGTTTGTACAATGAAGAGCAAGGTCTGGGTACCGGTTCTTCATGTCTTCTTCCACTTCCCAAGTTGCGCAGGGGTGAGTCCTTGCCAATGGATGAGTAATTCCGCTTTTTTCTTCTTAATTCTTCGTTCAAGAACTGTTTGGGGTAATGGAACTACCATTCCATGTTCATCTCGTACATTTGGCAGGGCGGTTTGAACTTGGTTTTGTTGCCCCACCTGTCGCTTAAGTAATGAAAAAATGAAAGACTGGATGAATCTTTGTTCCTGGTGGTAAACCCAATTCATAGGCTACCGTCCCGATCCTCTTAACAATCTGATAAGGCCCGTAGAATCGTGGCGATAGCTTAATATTTCGCCTTAGTGACAAGAAGCTTGCCGATAGAATTTCTTATTCCTTTTATGTTTGCACTGTGCTATATCTTGTGATAGTTTTGTTTGTTGTCTTTCAGTGAGTTCTTATTGTTTTATGCTTAAAGATGGATCTGTATTCTTCTTTTTTTTTTGGTTCATTGTCATGCATTTTATGCCTTTTGTAATATTCTTCACACTTTAGGGAAGGTTATTGACTGGAGCTACCATTGGCCTTATTATAGCTGGGGGATCTTATGTGAGTACCGTGGATGAGGCAACATTCTGGTACACCTTTTCTAATCTTCATTTTGTATCATACACAAGTATTTTGCTAACGAGTACTTTTAAATAAAGAATGTGTCTTGGAGTGATGATTTACTCCTCTTTACTTGTGTGCATAAAAAATCTCTGATTATGTGCTATTTTGCCCATTATTTATATCGTTCGGCATTCAAATGAAGTCTTGATGAGTTTTTATGCGAACCAGCCAGTTAAAAACGGTTGTAGTGCCACTATCTGGCACTGCAATTTTAAGTAAAAATTGCATACCCAACAAGTCCCCAATGCTGTATGCATGTACCCCATGAGCACTGATCCTTAGCCAAATGTTGTACATTTTATTGAGGCGTCAAAGCCTTTTGTTCCCAAGTTAAAGCCTTCTCCTTTTCGGCCAATCCCTGTTTGATACACGTGCATGCACAATATGACTTAAATAATACTGCAGAGCAGGGTTTTTTTTTTTTAATGAGTTTTGTATAATGTGCACCTTTATTAATTTCAATGATTTTATGATGAAAATAAATTCTGTACAATAAGAGGTGTATGCTGCAATAAAAGGAAGTTATTGAATAGTAGTAGGCATCTACTAGTTAGAATTTCTGAACCCTTACTTTTATGGAAGTCACCAGCCCATGTGGCTCATGCCTCTCTGTCTACCATGCAAAAGATAAGTTGCAAGGAAACAGCTCACTATGGACCTTTACATTTCTTCATAGCAGAAACCATATTTTTAATTCTCTTTACTACAGTATGTATAAAAGTCTTCAAATGTCATTGCTAGGTTAGATTTCTATGTTACACTGACACCGATTTTTTTGAGATGAGCAACATTGCATACCTAGGGGTCTGTTTGGGCACGTCCATGAAATTGGGATTCTGGACATCCCATGCCATCATTTTTCATGGATGGCCAGAACGATTCTGCCTGTTCCCTCTGAAATGAGAATTTCATTTGATTGTAAAACATTTGAGTACCACAAAAAGTTCCTTTACTTTTCCAAATCTCTGCATTGCTCCAAACGGCATAGAGGAGGAAAAATTCCACTTTTCCATTTCCACGGCATATACGGACTCCCTAAACAAACCTGTGGACAGGAATTTTCATGTCAGGTTCCTCACAACATTTCTGGATTCTTAGGAGAAAAATAAGACCTACTGGGTTCTACTACTACTAGTTTAAACAAATGTTATTCTGTAGTGGTAATATTATTACATTTTCCCCCTTTTGAAGTTAGTGTTAGATGTGCAATAGTTACTTTTGTAGTGTAGTTATTCTTTATATTTTTTTTATTTGAACTAACTTAAAAATTGTGTTTAGTTCACAATTTATTTTTTTCCCAATCTTGCAAAATCTGTTACCTCATACCTCTGATTCGTGTACCTATATTCGTGCAACTTAGGATAAAATGCTCAATAGTTGATTCTCTTATTTCCATTCCATATATTTATGCCCATGCATATTCCTTAATCTTGTTCTGATAAATACTCTATAGTTGCATATTTTACTTGCTAATTTAAAGAGAGTTATATGTTTCAAAAAATCTCAGTAGTCTTATCTTGCCTAAAATTTGTGCAGTGGGTGGCTATTTTCAGCCACAAAACTTGTGAACCCATTATTTGCCTTTCTAGATGCAGAGGTTGCTCATAGATTAGCAATATCAGCAGCAGCTCGTGGCTGGGTTCCAAGGGAAAAGAGGCCTGACCCATCAATACTGGGACTTGAAGTTTGGGGACGTAAATTTTCGAATCCACTAGGCCTTGCTGCTGGTTTTGATAAAAATGCCGAGGCTGTTGAAGGCCTACTTGGGTTGGGCTTTGGCTTTGTAGAGGTTGGCTCGGTGACCCCTGTTCCACAGGAGGGTAATCCAAAGCCTCGTATCTTTAGATTGCAGCAGGAGGGGTAAGCGCGTATGTTGCTTCTTAGTTATTGCACTTTGATTTACAGTTTTTTGCTTGTTCAATACTTTGGATGTCATTTATGCATTAAATTCACCATGATCTGCATGGTCTTTGCTCATTTTTAAATCTTGAGTGTCATCAATCATTTTATTGCTTTCCTTTTTTTTTTTTTTGGGTTTCTCCGTGTAGTTTATGTAGCTACAGATGTTTTGCATATGATTGAATGTTGGTACTCTTTCCAAGCGTACAAGCGAATTGGAAAAGGTGCTAATATTTTTCTACCTTACACCACTGCTTTATAAAATATCCTAGTGATTGCTTTTGCTGGCAGTGCTATCATCAATCGATGCGGCTTTAATAGTGAAGGCATTCTTGCTGTTGCAAGACGGTTAGGAGTCCAACATGGCAAGAGGAAGCTTGATGAAACTTCAAGCTCTTCATCTACTTCCAACGATGAAGTAAAACATGGTGGAAAAGCAGGTCCCGGCATTCTTGGAGTCAATATTGGCAAGAACAAGACAAGTGAGGATGCTTCTGCTGACTATGTTCAAGGAGTCCATACTCTATCCCAGTATGCTGATTACTTGGTATTTTCTGTTTCTTAACTCAGGATATTTTAGCTTTCCCCTGTCCTCTTTTTTTTTTTTTTGAGGTTTTTTTTTTTTGGTTTTTTTTTTTTTTTGTTTTGTTTTATTCTCTCGATCTTTTAGTTTCCCACATTAACTGATGTACATCTGATATTTTAAGTTTGCATTATTTTCATATAATGTTAAAGATGCAGTATTCTACATTTTAAGTGGTGTCACTCTGCAGGTTATCAATATTTCATCACCTAACACCCCTGGACTGCGTAAACTACAAGGGAGAAAACAACTGAAGGATCTTGTTAAGAAGGTTAGAAGCTTCATACTTGTAAACTGAATCCAAGTATCAACCCCTTGTTTCCATTGAATTATACCTTCTGACAGTGAAGCCTGCCATTAATTAGGTACAAGCTGCTCGTGATGAAATGCAATGGGCAGAAGAGGGCCCACCGCCCTTACTTGTAAAGATTGCTCCTGACTTGTCTAAACAGGACCTTGAAGATATCGCAGCGGTATCCAAATGTTAATTGTATTGCATGAGATACTTTTATAGTTAGTGTTTCCTTGTCAAGCTTTCTAATGATTCCCTTTTCTTCCTTTTTTTTTTCTAGGTTTCTCTTACACTCCGTTTGGATGGATTGGTATTTTCTCTCTCCCTGACATACTGACTCTCTAGTTGAGTGATTAGATTGCTTTTGTACTGCATGTTTTTATGTTTCTGTTTTTATTTGTTAATTAACTGAGTGGTGTACGTGTGTACACCTATTGATTTTACATATTGATATAATTATTACAACTTATAAGTTTACCGTTATAAAAAAAAAAAATTATTACAAGTTTAACAATCAAGGTTTCACTTTTGTGGCTCATGTAAATTCCTTTGAATGTGTATGAATTCTTACAAAAGGGAGATGTTCTTTGAGTTTTTAGAAAGTTCAACTTTAAAAATGCCAAATTAGACAAGGGTACCCTGCAGAGGTACAAGGGAAGGATATCATTGGATGCACTCTGGCATCTTCTAAGATGCAAGCTGGCTGGTGACTTATGTTACGTGTCATGTAGCTTGATATGGTGGATCCGGGAATATCGGTGTTCCTAAGATTGTAATGTTAGTCTGGTTGCTGTTGTCTTTGAATAGTGGTAATATGTGCCTATGCCATGTTTTTCCAAATACCTGAATAGTGAAAAAATATGTGAAGCTAATGAGGCCGTGGTTCAAATTCTGTTGGAGGTTTGTCATGAGCTTATCATTCAGAAATAAAGAAGAATAAAAGAAAAAGGAAATGTCACGAGCTTCGGCTTTTGACTTCTGAGTGCAGGTACATTATTATTGAGGGTCATTCTGTTTCCAGTATAAAGTGGGCCTTTTATTCTAGTGGTCCGTTCCTATGGCAGTAATCTGATTTTATTAGAAACACTGTTCTTGGCTTTGGAAGGACATTGTGTGTTTACAGGCAACCTTTGGAAAGCCCATGGGATTAGCTGATACGTTCGCTAATTATGATGCATTTGCACCCATCTTTTGTATGATGCTTACATTTTGAATTGTATTATGTTGATCTTTTTCTTTTTCTTTTTTTCCTGAAAATAGTGACAGAAATTCAATGCTCAAAAGGAACTGTACAGTATAAGAGGGATATACTGAAACAAAAGACCACCAGAATGGAGAGCAAAAAATTTAAAAAAGGAGCTAAGCCCCCCCAAAAAGGGCAACAACCCCCAAGAACTAAATCCGAGAGAACCATTAAGGACCAATGATCAGGGCATTTTTCCTAACTCCTTTGGCAAGTTTATCAGCTGGTTCATTGGCAGATCGCTTTATATGGTGGAAAGTGACGTTCAAAGCACCGGAGATTTGTATCACCTCTTCACAGATGTCTAAAAGGTACCAAGGGGGAGTAGAAGACTTGGTTGCCCATTGAATGACACAGTAAGAATCCCCTTCCACAATTAATCTTTGTGGTTGAAGGCTCGAAGCTTGATGAAGACCAATGTTAAGAGTAAGAATTTCGGCTTTGTTAATCGAGGAAACACCAGTTGGACCCGAATAAGAAAGGATGGTGCCTTCCTCATTCTGAATGACGCCCCCCAGACTCGCCAGACCAGGATTTCCAGCAGCACTACCATCAAAATTAAGTTTGAGAGCCTGTAGGTGGAGGACACCATCTAGGGGAGATCCGCTGGTGGTGAGCTCTGGAATAGGCTAATTCCTTCCAATTGTGCATAATGGTATTCACTGAGATGCCTTTGAATGTAGGAAGGGGAGAGACCCAAGTCGCCGCTAAATACTTAACTTTGTCAGCTAACTTGTCAACTACAGAAGATTTACCTTCAAAACACCACAAATTTCTCTCTTTCCAAATAGTCCATATGTTCGCCAAGAAGGAGAGATTCCACATTGTTCTTTCCCTCCTAGGTCCCACACCAAGCCTCCAAAACTCAAATAGGGAAGAAAAGGATATTATGTTAATCTTTTTTTGAGGAATAAATTTAGTTATCATTTCAAAAATAAAGTGTGATAAATTTTTCTAGACTTGACGAATAAAAAGAAAAGGTACATTTGTCAACTTTAATTTTCTGCGTTTCTTATTGTGTTGTATTTAGTGTCACAAATCTCCTTTGGATTTCATCGCCTAGGGATAATATTGGATATTTTCAAATTGTGGGGATGTCTTGTGATATTTATCATGAAAAAATGATATGGGGAAATAAATCAATTTGATAAATATGTAAATGGTAAATAATTTAAAAATGGTTTTTTTATTTTTTTAGGAAGGGTATAATCAACATCATATAACCGTCCCCAAAATCATAATGATAATAATGAGGGTGATGATGATAATCAACATCGTCACGATATATAGTGAAGATCCATCGAGAAATACTAAAAAAAAAAAAAAAAACCTTGCAGAATGCAAACACCAATCCATGTTTCCCTCTGTCTGTGTGTGTATGTGGGACCTTTGAGTAGAATTTAAGAGGGGAAGAGTTTTCTTCTTGTGTTGGTCCTAGTCCTAAGCCTCAGGGAACTGACTGTAAACTACTTAAGAAAGGTGAAGGCATGACCAAAACCAATACCGTAGCCTTCACATGTCAGTTGTAGGACCTCTCTCCTAGTGGCAGAATGCCTTAACCGTAACACTACTTCCCTCGTTAGCTTGTGCGGTTCCTTTTTTTTTTTCCTTAACCAGATAGCTGGTTTGCATCAAGTTGAAGTCTGTGCCTCTCAAGTTGTAGTGCGGAAACTGCCCGGAATTTACAGAGGAAAAAGCACAGGGTTTCTCACTTCAATATAATATCTGCCTAAAGTTGCTTTTGCCTGTTAAATTCTGTGATAACATCTATTCTTCATTTACATTGTGTCAATTTCTTTTTCTGCATGCAGTATAGTGATTGTTATCAACTTATTGCTGTACCATCAGACTGGGGTTGGTCATGTAATTTAATGATGTGTTCTTAATATATTTTGAATAGATCATATCCAATACCACTATATCAAGACCAGATCCTGTAAACGAGAACCCATTGGCTAAAGAAGCTGGTGGTTTGAGTGGGAAGCCGGTCTTTGATCTATCCACCAATGTTCTCAAGGAGATGTATATTCTAACACGGGTATGTTGATCTCACGCATCATGTTTCTACACATAAATGTTCATTTGTTCTATTATGCTTCACGCCTCTATTGGCAATTGGTTTTCTTTTTTATTAACACCTCATCCTATTTTTCGCACGAATTTGGGTGCTTTGATGTTTCTTTTGACTTGCACCGTATCAGGGGAAAATTCCTCTTATTGGATGCGGCGGCATCAGCAGGTATTTGTGGTCTACAGCATGAGTGCTTGGGGCTTACCATCATTATTGGTGTTTTCCATTTAACCTGCTCACATTTGTTTGAAAATACATCTGATGCAGTGGAGAGGATGCGTACAAAAAAATTCGAGCTGGAGCAACCCTCGTTCAGCTCTACACAGCCTTTGCCTATGGAGGACCCGCACTCATACCCCAGATAAAGGTACAGTATTTTGCTTCTTCAAGTCCCTAGTGCTTGAAGTTTGAAATGTCACATGCAGAAAGCTTTTGATTGCTTATCTCACTTTAAATTTGTGAGTAATGAAAATATTCATATAACTGAACGTGAATGTGTATTTCCATCAGATCATCATTTGGATTCTTTCGTCCTACATGTTTAGCTGTATTTGTTTCAATTAATTTCCTTTCCTTTGCATACTGAGCTTGTTATTTTATGCTGGACCACAGCCTGCAGTTATAATACTAGGCTGAGTATAGATTTTTTACCCCAATGCTTTTGAGATGTCCTTTTTCATTCATGGAGAGGTTTTATTAAGCATCAAGTTTCTGAAGACCACGTAATTGTTTGCAGGCTGAATTGGCAGAATGCTTGGAAAGGGATGGCTTTAAATCAGTCTATGATGCAGTTGGTGCTGATTGCAGATAGCTTTTTCATAGACAAACAAGCACCTTTTCACAACCGGGATCCATACCATACAATAGAATTTCAAATTTCAAGTCTTCAGGAGGCGATAAATTTTCTTTTTCTTTGAAATTCAATTTTGGATGATTATATGTAAGGTTAGGGAGCAAAATTTTGTAATATTTCTGGTGATTTTGGTATCATAGTCACCTAAATGTCACGAAATTGCATTTCATTGGTGGAAATGAGCAGATTTTATTTATTCTGTTTTATTAGTTGTGCTCCTCTTCTGTAGCTGATGCTGTACGAGAGTCTTCACTGCTTGGAAAGATTTGAGTATGTGCAGGTGTTTTGGGTAATTGTCATTCTCCCCTTAAATGCTTTTTTGTCGCGGGCTTATCCCATTTTTCTAAGGTCCACTTTGCGAATTCTACTTTTCCACTAAATGCCATTTAAATAAAATAATGTACTTTGTAACTCTTTACTCCGGACATCTATATAATAAGGGAGAGCAGTATTTGAATCCCTGGACATTTTGGATCCTTGGATTTATGTACATATTTTTGTACATAAATCCTAGGGTTGAGAAGGGATTCAAGAGCTTGGTAATTTTGTAATTATTCGAAAACAAAGGGGCAGTAACTTTTTACTAAGGACAAGAGGATATGGGAGTGCCATTGATTTTCTGTGAAATTACGAAACCTGCCATTATCTTTTCCCAGAGGATATGGGAGTGTCCTTGGTTTTCTGTGAAATTACAAAACGTGCCATTATCTTTTCAAAACTTCATTGCAAGTGAAGATATGATTAAATACACGGCTATGATTGCAATTGAGTGATTGAACGGTATGGAATTTGGGCCCACAACTTACCAGTTTGCCCATTCACATATATATATGCTGTTTTTCACGGATTGTGAAATTTAGGCTAACTTGGATTGTTTTGGTAGCAGATGCAAATGTGGCTTGCATGCAATTAAACTAGACTGCTTATAGTAGTTGGCCACTTCTGGTATTCAATGGTGGTTAAACAAGAGTCCAATTGGCTGGGCTGTTTTACCTAAAAAAATAAAATCCGACTGGGCTTGATTTGAAGCTGATTGATCCAATGAGCCACATAGAAAATTTGAGTTAAATTTGTTAAATTATGGGCGGTGTTAGTTGTTAGGTGGTCAAAAGAAGAGTAATTAGATTTAGTTGTGCTCAAAGCGTGGTGCGCTGTGCCTTCAGGCACGGGCAATGACTAGTTCCATGATATTACCCGCACCATTTGGGAATAACCTGAGAAATGGTGGTTAGATATTTATTTACTTTACACTAAATGCCATTTTTCGTGTTTTGTCAAAAATAAATTTACTTGCTGGTTGCATAAAGTTTTTTTTAAAAAAAAATGTTGGCCGGAATTCTATAAATCATGAGATATGTTGCAAAACAGTTAAAAGAAAATGTTGACTAGAGTTGAACAACTTTAGTAGCAATACCTAAATTTCTGTCATGAAATTGAAAAAATCGAGTTCAAGGAGGACTAAAAGGTATAGAACCCAAAAAACATAATGGGGTCAAAGTTGTCTGATAGGTATCATTTAATGGTTGATGATCCATGGTCAGGCTCGGCAGTCACACTCTTCTTTTTTTTCCGGGCTTGCATCAGTCTGGGCCTAGAAAGGTTCTTAAGGTCCCTGGGTCAGGGAAAGGCCATTAAAATGTAATGAGACTATTTGTTTTGGGCTGGGCTTCCTCTATTTATCCATGGAAGGACCCACTGGCCAGGCAGGGCATGGGCCCACTTGTGAAAAAATCCAAAAACAAAAAAAATGCGCCGTTGCCGGGGATCGAACCCGGGTCACCCGCGTGACAGGCGGGAATACTCACCACTATACTACAACGACTCTGTTGTCGAAGGGAAAGAAACTTATTAATTTGTCTTAATCAATTGACATATCTGATTCACATACTTACCTATATTGAAATTATTTACCGAAGTAAAAACCATTTTGATGGGAACTTTTATCAGAAAATACAGTTTTCCTTTGCCTACCACTTCCTCCTCCCCTCTGGTCTGGTCCATCCAATGCTCAATAATAGGAAATATCCTTTTTCTACACCTTGAAATAATGGAAATTCGGTTGTTTGCCTTTTTTTTTTTTTTTTTTTAAAGTGTAGCTATAAAAATTTTAAGGACTTAAAACTAAGGGCTAGAGTCATTTAATCTTTTAATTGCCGTACCTCTTATCCAAATAGACCCCACATAACTTTGGTTAGTTTTTTTCATTATTAAGATTGAATAAAAGATAATTTTGTCATTTTGTCCATAAAAACTAACAATTAATTGTTTTACTTGGGGAGGTTTTACTAAAAAAAAATTGAAAAATCCTTTTGAGGTTGTTCTCCTTTATATTTATACCAAATTACCACCTTTACTATAAAAATCGTCGCATTTCAATACGATGTAGGTAAGAGGGACCTATAGGCAAACACGCTTTTGGGCCCTGCTTGTGTTGATGGAATTGAATTCCTAAACATTCTAAAAGGAATGCAACTCTAAAAGTGGCTTGCAGTTGATGAAACAAAGGCTAGAATCCATAAATGGCAAATGCAAGTTAATTTATAAGAGATTGAAAATGAATATCCAGCCATCACACTAGTAAATCAAATCCAAGTCAAGTCAGGCTCTCATCTACATCTCCACCTTGAATCCGTGAATCCTAACCTCTTCAATCTTTCTTTTTAGAACACATTTTCTGTTGAATTCATGATAATTCACTTCCATATAAGCCGGTTCCTTCAATGTCCTTCAAACCTGGGGCTGCTTCAATCCAGTATGAACCAACTCATCAGTACACTGCATGCAATAGGCTGATGATGGTAGCACTCATTCAGCAAGAAGGGTGCTTCCTGCCACAAAGCATGAGCAATGCTCTTCAATCCAGCCAGCAAAACAGGTAAAACTCAAATTTGATTTGCAGTTAAGGTTGCTTCCAACTTGATATCACAACATGGCTGTGAACGTGAAGTGAAAGCTCCACAACACTTATACCATGCTGCAGTAATCTTAGTGCATAGTAACAAAAAAAAGAAAAAGAAAAAAGCAATTTAAGATCGTTCATATCTCAAATTTTCTCAGAAGAAACTTTAAACAGTAATCTTTTAACACAGGATAGTATCACGGACTTCAGTTTCTGCATTAATCATCAGTTCCAGGCAAATAAGTCCTTAGAACAGAAAACAGAAACAGAAGATGTTAGCATGGTCAACCACATCCAAGCTAGGAAAATGAGAATATGTACATTGAACAGAGAGTCCAACATCACATTTAAAAGGTATGTATATTTTAATCCGACAGTATGCAAAGCACCATGTAAGAATACAATACATTCAGTCAAATGATTAAAATCCCAAACTTTCTCATTTTATCCAACTTGCTGGTAAAAGGAGATTATCTCCTAGCAGAACACCCTATGGGAGCCAGCCATCAGAGGGGCCGACAAAGGTGTCAACTGAAAAGGATGGAGTAAACTGAGTTGACCCACCAGAGACTCCCTCTACATTGTATGGCGGACCCATTGAAGTAGCAGTGGCTTCAGCATTAGGTATAAAGAGATTGGCTGTTGGTATTGAAGTACTTGGTTCTGGAGATGGCGGAAGATTTGCCCCCATATCTGTGTTGCTCATTGGCTGCTGTGCGCCGACTCCTCCCTCCATGTTGCCTTTGAGGGTGCAGTTTTGTTCCACCTGATTTGCAGAAAATGAGTGTCTGCGGCCCCTTTCGCCTCTAACAATCTTCAAAAGAACAATACACACAATTCAAATCAATCTGTATGAATAGTTCAACTAGTCAAACATCAGGGATTTTTGGGCTGTGTAATTAGAAACAAAATAATGATAATTAACACTATCAAAGGGACTGAATCTCTCTGTGTTTACCAGCAATTTAGTCATCACAAAAAATAAACATAAAATATGGCCATTTTGGACGCTAGAAAATAGGAAAAGAAGGGCCACACAAATCACAATGCTCAACCTGAGGATAGCATTGTATCACCAGGGCTGGAACAGTTAAATGTGTAGAGCAGGATCAGGCAGCTATAGGCTGTGTCAATCAATTGGATTCAATCCAGATGGTCAAATCCCAAGCCTAAACTTGAAATAGAGAAGAACTATGTGTCCACTATAAACAATCACATTCACAAACATAACAAGAAATCTGAATTTGTATTGATGAATTACATAAATTTAAGAATGCATTCCCAATCTGGGCTGGTTGGCAAGCCCTATTCTCTCTTCTTATTTAAACTAGTTACAACTCATCCTTGACAATGAAGATAATAACTAACTCTTTAAAAAATAAACAATAGGACTCTTGCTAAAATTAAAGACACAAATAAACCCATAGATCTTACCAAATGTATCACCATTCACCAAGTATGTCTCCACATGTCATCAATGATGTGTAAAGAAAACAATCACATAAAATGGGCCTACTTCATGCTCACAACCAGTAAAAACCTACGGAGGTTCGTGATACTTCCTCTTGGACCTCCTTGCATGAGTCTTGGGCCCATATGGGTCCGGAACTGGTTGGGACTGAGGGTGATCCATGCACTGAATTAAATGGACCATGGATTGGACCTGACCAATGAACAAGTCCTAATTTTGTGCACTCCCCTATCTGGGCTTCAACAACATGAGAAATGGTTAAGAAATAGAATGATGGACCCTACAGTGGACAAACAAGGCATGCATTAACAATTTAAAATAAAATACTGGATATGACATTTACCATCTAGACCTGTTTACAACAACCATGATCAGGGTAATATGATAAATTTGTAAATAAAATGCACACGACACCAAGGTCACCCCAAAAGAAAGTTGAGCACAGAACAATTAACATCCAGAAGCAGCTCTGCTACACAGCTACTTTCCACTTGCCTGTGAAGTGACTGGAAAGGTCACCTAGACAATTATTACTTACATATTTTCCAGAGACTTCCTCTTTGTAAATGATGAAAAGGTCACCAGTCTGAAGCTTATGTGATCTAACAAATCCTCCTGAGGTTATAAATGAAAAGCTTTAGCACTCAGCTATTTGATCGACTTTTAAACAATCCAGTTTCAAAAGATCCTAGAAGAGGTGAATATTCAGTAGATACCTGTATTTTCCATGACGTACATCCTGCTTCGGTTGTTTGGCCAGTACCTGAAGAAGAAAAGGGTAACCCACTCTAGAAAATTTCCTATTAACTGTTCGAAGACAGAACATGGTCCAAGCCCTATAGTGTTTGACATACAATCATCACAAGTTGGGAACAGCAAACAGCATTTAACTGCCAACCTTCTCTACTGATCTGTATATACAACTTTTGTTACTGTTTCTTTTGTCAGCAAGTAGGCTTTCAAATTATAATTAGTTTGAAAAGAAATACTGCAGGCCTAGCCTAATGCTCTTTCAAATCAACTGATTTGGACACAGAAAACTTCTTTTTTAAGCCATGCCAAGCTCAAGATTTGGCTTATTAACTAAACATAAGGATCATAGTTACCAGTAGAGCCAGGTGGGAGTGGCAGCTGCAACAGAAAAGAAAAATTATGCTAATCAACAGTTGAAGTCCTATGAATCATTGAGAAGAACATGCAGAACCCCACTTAGATGACTTATCAAATATAGACACGACCATAACATGCCTCAAAGATAGGTTCCCACTTAGGATAACTTCAAGCGCGTCAATGGAAGAACAAGTAATACAGTTAACAAACCTATACTTGAATTCCCATCTAACTGCAGAAATCATGTCTTCCATGAGCAAAATCACTCCATTTCGTTCAGACAGAGGAGGAAGATTTGCCTCTGCATCTCCCTACAAAACCATGATAAAAGTAGAAAGTACTCAATATCTAATGTTGGCACATCTTTCATAAGAGTCAATTTGCTCTAGCATTGAAGAAACAATTGGACACCATGAAATGGATATATCCAGAGAGGCAACTAGAAATTTCAAAACAGGTGAGCAAAATCTACATTTTGAGGCATCTTTCTTGTCTAGTTAGACCATCAGATTGAAACTACAACATATAAATTGCATCTTGCTTAAATAACACGCACAATCTTGCCAATGCATCAAAGTGATATAATCATCCTAAATCAAACATGAAACCACAATGAAGAATATAATTTCAATCCAGCAGTGAAGAGCATTCCACTATTGGTTATATTCAAACCATTTCTAACTCACAGTGGCATAGTTTGATCCAATGGTCTACTGTGACAAGAAGTGAGCCTCACAATGCAGATTGATATTTCAATCCTACCTTCTGATTACCTTTTCTGAAGTGATTACACACGACAAAATACATTAAGATTCTATGAATATCTTAAAGAAAATACCACGGTGTGATTCAGTAAAAGATAATGCAGCATACTTTTGGAAGTACTATCCTCCCAAGGCTACCAACATCACTGTTTCGCAACTCTTTTCGCAAAATCATTGTCCATGCCCTGTCCTCTACCACCTGCAAAGATCACAATCTTTTATGACAAAACATGGAAAGAATGGAATTTTGATGACATCATCCTAAAAGGAGACTGCTAGCATGTAAAGCCCAGCAAATTCCATCAATGCTCTAAGTCAAGGTCGTATAAGGAGGCTCTCTCTCTATATATCTATCTATCTATCTATCTCTCTCAATTTCTTTTGCTAAAAGCACACAAAGGCCTTATGCAGTCAACTTGATTGCTCAGACACATCTACAATTACACACAACAGCAACTTCACATCTAAGCAATGCAAAAGGTGGACCACTTTGTACATGACTGCTTAAAAGTGAAGCAGGTCTGTTCATCAGGTCAGCTGCACAAGTAGAAGGTTGATGGGAGACAAGGAAAATCTCTTCAAAGGTCCACATCAAGATTGTATTTACAGCCCACTACCTAATTACCTATTAATAAATGGATCCCAACTTCCACATGGTTTGGAGGAGCACAAGCTGGGTTCACCCAATGCAGAGATTTTAGATTCCTCTTAATGCTTTATTATTTGCACAAGGGAGAATAAAAAACTGAAGTGAATATAAACAGACCTTATTATTCCCAGATGTATCCAAAATTTCCAAATTCCAACATCCAGCATGGTGTTCTAAGGAAGGACTCAATGACTGCTTCACGATTGAAGTAAGTCCGGATGCATTACGGCCCCATATGTGGAAGGGCATCATTTCAAAACTGGGATTCTTACTTCCATCTGAAACAGTAGAACAACACATATGCCTCTGACTAACCAACTTCCGTTTGCGAGTAGGAAATGTTGCTCCCGAAGAGCTACCAATACTCAAATCACAAGAAGCCATGTTGTAATTTATATACGATTGCCTCCCACTGATGGGATAGAGCGGGAGTTGATAAAAAGATGCTACAGGCAAAGAGGTTGACTGGAACACTGCATAGTCAAAGTAATTAGATTAGCTTCAAGTTATACAAAATTCCTAGTAGTTTACTTATAGGTAAAAATAGCACTATTCTCCCGGTGGGGACCACCCGTACCAGAAGCACGCGCATGCACAAGACTAAAATGCGGCATGGGGCCTTTTTGCCCTGCGCACTTGTGTCTGCACAAACACACAACACAGCATGTGACAATTTTTCCCTGTGTGGTTTCGAACCTGAGACATGTTGGCTCTGATACTATGTCACAGTTGCTAGCAAGTAATCCCAAAACCAATTGGTGATGGAAGACTGCACAAACGGTTGCTTAACCACCCCAACATACGATGCACATTGACGCATACTGAAGTCTTTACAATATAAAACAAAGGCATTCAGGCACGTAAATATATACATATATGCAAGCAAATCTTGTGCAAACAATTTTGTACCTGAATCATGAAAAAAGCTGCCTGTCATATGAGGATACAAGCCATCATTGTGTGGTAAAAAGTTGGCAAAACCGAATGGATTCCAAATATCATGAGCCTTCATCCTCAAATTAGGTGTTCCAAAACTTGGAAAACACACATTACCAGATGGAGTGTATGGATGTGCATATGAGTTATTCATTGATTCCGGTAATAGTAAATTGTTCCCAGTGACAAACATGGAGTTAAGCTCAGATCCCCCATGATTAAAAGAATTCTCCAGAAGAAAGCGGCCTAGAAAAGAATAGCTAAAGATGGTCAGTTTTTTCTTCAAGAAGACATCGCAATGTTCTTTAAGTTAGAAATATAAGATATTAGTATTCAAATGCGGATTTCATGCATTATATTCTCTTCAAAAACTTAAAAATATGAAATGAGGTAACTTGCTGTTTAACGCAGACCCTCATGTTGTGCTCATATTTCATAACAAAGCAATCAATGACTGAATTCTTATACAGATGCATACCATGGAAATATCTTGTGACCTCTGCAGAGATCATAAAAATCATAGTTTTCAAAGCTAGACATAACAAGAAGGGCCTGTTTGTTTCATGTAATTGAAATATTGAATACATAGGAATGGTAAGACTTTTATTTCTAAACAATGGTCAAAATTGAAGAAACAAATTTGAATGTCTGAAAATGAGCATCAACTTATATCCCCTCCAATGGAAAATGAATCATGGGGAAGTGGGAGATGAATACCAAACTACGACCACCCTAGTAATTCAAATCCTAGGAAAGTGAGGATTGCATCTACATTGTACCTTATATTCTACACCGCCCTCTCGCGTCTTTAATAATCCTTTGGTGGATAATCAAGTAAAGAAAAATTGCCAAATTTAAAAATGCTGAACCTGTTTGTAACTGCAACGCCGGAGCCGTAACAGTGAACCTGCGATTGAACTGCATAATCTGCTCCACGTCGATCATCTCCCCGGCTCCAACCTGAACGTTCTGCATGAAGTTCATGGCCGAAGCGGCTGCACCCAAACCCGGCAAAGCCATCACATCTCCATTCCCATCCTCCACAAACCCAACACTCCTCGAAGAAGATGAATCTGCAGCAAAGCGTTTGCCCTTCCTATCATCTCCCTCTTGGGTCTGCATCTTGATTCTAACTTCTCAAGCAACTACCAGTGAGAGAGAGAAAGACTGGAACTTGGAAAACTCCATAGTTGTGGAGAGTTGTTTTTGTAGTGAGAGGAGGTCAGCTAAATTTAGAAATGGACTAAAAACAGGTAGGGTTTTTGAGGTCAGATGCATTGTATTCAAGGAAGATGGGGTTTGAACCGGCAAAGGTATCGGTATCGGCGTCGTGGGAGTGTAACGGGTCGAGCGTTTTCAGTGCTTGCCATTAATATTGATGCTTATCTCTTCTTCAATTGAATGAGAGAAAGCAGGAGTGACTACTGATTCAGTGGAGAGAAACTGAAGGGTTTTAGCTTTCTCGCTCTTCTCCTTCTTCTTTTTCTCGATATCTCGCTTCAGTTTCTGATGCCAAGGAGAACAAGAAGAGAGGGTTTATCGGTTCGCGGGCTTTTTTCGCCTTCCTTTCCTCAGTGTATTTATTGGCACGCTTAGCCGTAACCGTCACCAATGGCTAGCCGATTTCAGGGACAGGGGTTGGCATTTACTTTTTTTCCTTTTTTTCAGGACTAATCCCTCTAGATTTAATAAAGAAGCCCGAGAAACTCGTTTGTAGCTGCCTATAATATTTGGATGCAAACCGTAATTCTAGACCAATCGAACTACCCTTTGGAGTTAGTCACTGATTGGAACTTGAAATTTGAAACTATGGCGTTTATTTACGCATATGGTAAAGTAAAAGAGAAGTAAATATATATCTTATATGATTTTTTATTTATTCAGTATGATCATAGGCTTGAATTTCTATATAAGATAATATGAACTAGGGTTACATCGGAGAGAAATGAAGAGAAGATTTTGGTATAAATTAAATTTAACCATCCCAAATGGTCATATGATGAACGTGTGCACTGAATATGAAGGTGCTTGGCTCGTCAAATGGACAACAAGGAAGCGTGGTTCATTTCTTTTTGAGAAAGTCTACATGGACAAACTGTATTCAACTTTTGAGAGAACGGGAGAAAGGAAAAAAAAGTTGAATACAGTTTATACCAAATTTGGTCCATCAGTTTGTCCATGTAGACTTTCTCTTTCTTTTTCTCTCTAAAAATTAGCTATGTTCAGAGACACGCCTTATATTAAGTCATGAAACATTTTTATTGCATTGCTATCTCCTTTGAATATGGTGAAATGTGCCATAACTATATCTATGCTTAATGGCACGCCTTAAGTCATGGCACATTTTTATTGCATCGTTGGCACATTTTTCGATTTACTATTACCAACACAATGAAAATCATAACTAAGTACCAGTGTCTGACTTGAAACCTCAGTCCGCAATAGATTCATATCCCACGGGCCATGGTTTATAGGTGTCTATCAGATTAACCGAGCCGACCTGCCTAAGCAAACTTGGACTCGAGCTTGGCTCATATGCTAATCAAGCCAACCTCAAGCTGGCTCGATTAGCTCACATTAAGGGCTTGACTTGAGCACAAACTCAGCTTGGCTCGTCTAATTTTTGGGCTTTGATCGACTGCTTGTGCAGGAGAATAGCTCAAGCTAAACCTGGCTTGTAAAAGATTGTTATGAGCTTGATTTCTGCTCGGCGACCGATGAATTTCATAAAATAGAATGGGCAAGAGTTCAGGTCTATTTTGCCTAATATCTAAACGGGTTGCACATGAACAAATGATACTCAATGGCCCTGATCAACTTTCAATAATGTGGGCTGGATCCGAGTAGGAATTTTTGAGCTAATAAGAGCAGCACTTAGACATGCTTCATTTGGACAGGTACACCTATCAACAAGATCCTCTGTACATCCTAACTCCCATGCCCCTAGCTTAACCGAATGCTCTCATTAATAAAGAGCAGAATGAAAAACCTCCCACCTGCTCTTTTCTATTTCTAGCTGTAGTTCATCCCAATCCTCTCAGTTCCAACAGCCTCCAAAACAGTCACTCCTCCAGCACTCCTATAAATACATACATTTATCGATCTCTTAACCTTCATCAACCCTCCCCTAATCAACACTAAATATGGCCTCTGCCAGTGCCCACACCAACATCTACATAAAATTGGCCTTCTCTCTCCTCCTCCTCTTCCTTGTGATGGATGCCACTGTTGCGACGAGGAAGTCTCAAATGAATGTAATTGACCGATGCTGGCGAAGGCGTCCAAATTGGGCAAGGAACAGGCCCCTTCTCGCAATGTGCTCGGTTGGATTTGCGGGGAAGATGACCAACAATGTGGGTAGGGGTGTGAGACACTACACAGTCACAGACCCCAGTGATGACCCGATAAATCCCCGCCCGGGGACATTGCGGTATGGTGCGACGCTGATTGAAGGAAAGGTGTGGATCAGGTTCCATAGGAGTATGAATATAAATCTTCAAAAACCGCTTTTCATTAGCAGCTACACTGCCATTGATGGGCGTGGTGTTAATGTCCATGTTGCTAATGGCGCGTGCTTGGTGCTCTATGAGGTAAGATTCATGAAAAGAAATGAAGTTATTTCTAAGAAAGTAGTAAAATTCAAATGCTGATGTTGTGGGGATATATACATGATCAGGTGACCAATGTTATAGTTCATGGCCTACACATTCACCATTGCCAAAGGCCATCTCCTGGCAAGGTGATTGCTCCGGGGGCGAATATTTTAGATTTAGGTAGGTTCGACGTCGATGCAATTGCAGTCATTGGGTCTTCCAAGGTTTGGATTGACCACAATACACTCTATCAATGCAAAGATGGGCTCGTGGATGTTACGCAAGGCGCGACCGATGTTACCATTTCAAACAACTGGTTTAAGGATCAGGACAAGGTGATGCTTCTGGGTCATGACGACGGGTATGTGAAGGACAGGAGGATGAGGGTGACTTTGATTTTCAACCGTTTTGGCCCCAATTGCCATCAACGTATGCCTAGGTGATCAACATTTTCCCTCTCTACTTGCCTCTTGTTTCATATTATTTTAATCTCTCTTGTAATCACCTCTCACCCTTATTTGAATTTCCTTCCCAATGCACTAATTCTTCAATCATAATTCATATTATATAAAACGACAGGGCTCGACATGGCTATGTTCATGTTGTGAACAATCTATATGAAGGTTGGGGAATGTATGCCATTGGGGGAAGTATGAATCCTAGCATCAAAAGTGAATCTAATGTCTTCATATCTTCTGGCAGCAATAAGGTAAATCTTCACTCTTAAGTACCCCAAATCTTGAATTTTTTTTCTTCTATTCTTTCATCCAGGAAACATGCTAATTAGGTTTTTGATTTTAAAAAAGGTGACATGGAGGGGTGGAAGTGTAGGTTGGAATTGGAAGTCAAAGAATGACCATTTCCTTAATGGAGCTTACTTTAGAAAATCAGGCAGTGCTGTTGCAAAGCCAAATTATAACCGCTATCAGAGGTTCACAGTGGTAAATGCTGGAGTGGTTAGGCTCCAAACAAGTTCTGCGGGCGCACTCAGATGCACAAGAACTAGATGCTGATGAAGCCTATTTATATGTCTGCCTATGTATGTGTGTGTGGAGTGAGAGGGTTTCAGTTGTAATGGTAGTTTGGTGTGAACAATATATTGTTGTTGAATTGTAGCTCTATAATTTTATGTGGTCTTAGCAATTACCAATCCAGCAAGATTATAGAGGATGTTCTATATGATGATTTTAATTTCTTCTTTATCTTCAGGTATGATGTTTAAGTTCAGCTGATTATTGTTGATTTTAAAATACAATGAACTAATCGAGGTACTAATTAAAAATATGAAGATGATCCTTAATTTTATCGTGTAGAAGGTTCGTTTGAATGCATAATTATGTTGGTTGAGTTCAAACCAGGAATTTAAGGCCGGGTTGAGTTCAGTTTAGAATCGCCACCCCTAACTAATACCTTTCTAAATCTTCTTTAGTTGCAATTTTCTAACCATTAATTAAATTTAACCCTCATGAAAAATATCTATACAACATGAATAAAAGCTAAAAAATTCATAGTTAGAAGGTCTCAGTCTTGTTAAACCTAATCAAGAAGTTTTTATTCTTGTCATTCCAAGCTAAAAAGACACATGCTAGTGAAATTAGAAAATAAAATAAAAATGTCAATAATCCTGGTTTTTAAGTCATATGAAATTCAAGTATATCATAAGTACAGATGTTCTATTCTCTCAAACTCCAAATAACCATTGAATATGATCTTCTTCTTGTACGCATCATCATCAAGTTACAGAACCTCAATGAAGACAACAGAAGCTTGCCCCTTATAAACTTAAATGGACTCCTATACACACTATGGTTATTATATCCGATTACAACAACTATCTATTGTGTATTGTCCCTTCACTAAAAACATTTGAGGGGTTGCTTTCATCAATGTGGTTCGTGTGAAATTTTCATTTAAGTTAGTACAAGAAGGCGGTGTTAGATTTTCAATCCCTAATATTTCCAAAAATTTGGAAACCTCTAAATTAAGGGCGTAAATCTAAAATCTCACATAGCTTCCATGTCACAATTTCCTACGATAAAATCTCCCTTGCTTCACATGCTGCGACAGAAGAATTTTCAAAGGGCTACTTTTAAAATTCAAACAATTCAAAATCACCACCTTATTTTATCATTAAAAAAAACTCACTCCAATTAAAATTATGCCACCATCATCACCCTAATAAGAATTCATCCTCTGACTCATCTTTAAAATTCAAATTACTCAAAATCACTATTTTACCATATATATAAACAAACAAATTTCAATGAAGGAGGCTTCACTAAAGTAGAGTCATACATACGCTTAGATTGATCACATGTATAACATATGATTTTGATTAGGTATTCTAGATGCGATCCAAGAAAACCACTTGGTTTAGAAACATATATTCTAAAGGTGGTCATAACCTATAAAGAATATGAGTGTTGGATAATTCAATGGACAAAATCAGAAATTCAATTTATAATGTATTTTTTAGATGAGCTACCCATATGAAAAGCTCGAAGATTGAAAAATACAAAACAAAGTTTGCTTGGCCACTTGAGCGGACCATCCTATGCTCAAGTGCAGATTGTCCAGAGAGCATGTGCGCTCAAGCAGGGCATCAAGCGCTCAAGCGCATAATTGGCAGAGAGCAACCGTGCTCGATCACTTCTCTTTGAGCTCGATCTGCCTGTAGGATATGAGCATCCGCTCGAGCACGTCTTTATCTACTCGAGTGCATGCTTTGCAGCAAGCTGACTTGCTTCAAGAAATTGCTTTGTAATTTGTTCCAACCTACTGGTTTGAGTTCTATCCTCTTTAGGTAACCCTACGCACATCCCAAGATATATATATTGAACTACCTAACAACCCTAAAGAGACACACTTGCAATTTCTCTCTAATTCTAAATCCTAAAGGAGATTTTGATAGATTCCTCATCCTCTCCAAAACCATTTCTTTTGCAGCGCCGATGATTAAAGCTTTGAAATTTCATTGTCTACTCTCTCGCAGTGGACATATCTTGAAGACATGTTAAAGGTGTTGATTTCAAGCATGATAAAAGTTTACGCCAAGCGTCGATAAATCGAGCTGTACTTAAGTTGAGTTGCAACTAGAAAAGATACTATGAGGTTTTCTAGATTTTCTAGATAGTTGATTTCGTTTTTCGAAATTAAAATCTTATAGTGATACTGATTGGAGGGACCTTATCTAGGCGAATTTCATTACCTCTCTTGAAATGAAATTTGGTGCAACTGTAGATTAATGGTTCAAAATCTCAATCTTTAAAAATGGTACTTTCATTCCCGACAAACAAACACACCACAAAGCCATCTTCTGATATAAAATATAAAAAATAAATTACAAATAGACACATGCCGCCCATGGCACAACACCACTAAAAAACTATTAACTCAAAAAACATAGAATCCTCATTTTTTCCATTTTATCTTCTCTCTCTTCTCTCTCTCTCTCAGAGTAGAATACGAAGGAGAAGAGGAATTTCTTGAGAGAAGTTCCCGTTCCCACATGGATCTGGATCTATGGATTTCGAAGGTAAAAGATGGCAATCATTTGATGGAGGACGAGCTTCAACTCCTCTGCGAATACGTAAGCTTTGCTTTTCGATCCTCCTCTCTCTTCATTTCCTTCTCTATACCCCTTTCCTTACCGATCTAGGGTTTCTTCTTACAAATCGCTCGTTTCTTCCGTTTTTCGCAATTTTAGGGTTTCCTATATCACTGCGCCTCTTTTGATCTGTTTCTACAGTTGTAATTAACCCTAGATTTCGTTTCACAAGCTACTTGTTTTGCTTCATCTTTATATTGTTTCGATGCAAGGCTAGGTGTTCTTGTTTCGGTCTTTTTGGGAGAATAGCTTTTGTTGTTGTGATTTGGATGGATTTGGATTGTGCTTTTAATCCCCGGACCGCGCGATGTGAGTTGGGATTGCTTCAATTTTCATTAATTGTTTCACCTGCATAGATGGAAGTGCTGGAGTTGATTTCTCCCGCACTTCTCTCAAGGTTTTTGACGGTGGCCTTGGATTAAAATGGACTGCTGCAATGTGGATTCCGCCGTTCCAGTTGTGGTTATGGGACCATGAGCTTGCTATTGACTAGCTAAGATGGTGATTATATGAAGAAGAAGATATGGGTTATGTTATGCATTCAATTTAAGTATGAAATGCTTTGTGTGGATGAATGTAGAGAAGGTGAGATGAAGCTTACAGTAGAATGGAAAATCAAGGAATGTTGTTTGAAATGGTTTGGGCATGTACACAAAAGACCAAAACACCCATTGTATTGTGTATTAAGGAGTTCCATCTTCAAGGACCTTGAAAAGGGGGGAGGCTAGGAAAGAATTTAAATGAAGTAGTGAAGAAAAACATGATACATTGTGGAGTTACCGAAAACTTGGCTGTAAATGGGGTTGGGTGGAAAAGTAGAACTCACAAAGCTTACACCAGATAGATGGGATAATGGTTTGATGTTGATGACGACGATGCATGAATATTATAGTTGTGGGTTCCTGCGAGTCATTTTGCAAGACCCTCTCATTACTTGAGCATGCATGTGTGCTGGGTGTGTTATTTTTCTACTGAAGTAACATTTCTTCCAAACGAACTTAGTGATTTTTTTTATCTATTACAAGAAAAGCCATTTTTACAAGAGTTTATTTGCTATTAATGAAGTATATATTTGAATGATGTCCAATATCACAACATTTACTTTTCTTACCATACTGGAATGAGATAGTGACCGCATTCATTTTTGTTGGCATTCAAACTATGACCAGTTGGCTGGCAACTTTGGTTGGGATATCATGTGCTACTGGTGGGCATGGAAAATGCCCAAGGTAGTTTCTCTTTTTTATTTTATTTTAATTTTTTTATATGTATTTGCATCATTTCATACATATCTTGGTGGTCAATGTTTGACTGAAGGGTGAAATTCCTTTGAGGACTTGTATACTGGTGACCTGTAGGCTCCACTTAACACGTATACTTATTGGATGGAATCTATTGCCCATCAGGCCGTTAACAGTGTGGTAATTTTCGGCTGTGCTGAGTTTGCTTCCTTGCACATTCAAATAACTTCACTTGTTGAGCTAACTAATGATTTCTAAAAAGAGTTTAATAGACCAAATGGTTTCTTTTTCCTATCTATCGTGTTTTGAGTTCTGTCTAATTAATAGCTGTGTTTTAGTCCTGGGGCGGTGGGGCCTTTTTGTATTTTCCATACCAATTTATGTAGTGAAATCAATATAAAGAGGCATTGTTATGATGTTTATTGAAGTAATTTCTAAGCTTCACTATGCCTTCTTGTTCCATTAAAATTGCTGGAAATGTTTATTTGACTCAGAATACTACCATTAGCTTCGGTTTTTTTTTTTTTTTTTTTTCTTTTAAATCACCAAATAGGGGTGTAAAAAAAAACCGGAAAACCGTCTAACCGAACCGAACCGAACCGAACCGCGGTTAATAACCGTATTTCACGGTTCGGTTACGGTTACGGTTAATGAAATCCAAAAACCGCATGGTTCGGTTCGGTTACGGTTTTCCATAATAATTCACGGTTATTAACCGAACCGAACCGTATCATACGGTTCGGTTAATCGTATGCAGTTAACCGTACCGTTTACAAATAAAAGAAAAAAAATAAGAAACCGTATACGTACGGTTAACCGTATAATAAAGATTTCTAATCAATTGGATTTTTATCCAATTGCTCTTTATGTGTCATTTTACCTTCAATCATTCACATTTATCCCCTTATTTTCCACGGTTATTAACCGTAACCGAACCGTTTAATACGGTTAACCGCGGTTACGGTTTCCACGGTTTTTGTATATACGGTTACGGTTACGGTTTTAAAAGGTTATTAACCGCGGTTACGGTTCGGTTAACGGTTTTCCCAAATTAACCGGTTAACCGAACCGTTACACCCCTATCACCAAATACTACCATTTGTGGGTGTTTGTAGTGATGATCCTTGATCTACTTGAATATATATTGGTCAACTGTTTTCAAGTTAACTTAACTCTGTGTTATTATCTTTTCGCAAGACAATTTGACAGTTAATAGTGCTTGGAGCTACGGCTGTCATTTATTTCTGTTGACTTGTATGTTCACCTCTCAGGTGAAGGACATTCTCATTGAGGAGTCAAACGTTCAGCCTGTAAATAGTCCAGTGACTGTTTGTGGTGACATTCATGGCCAGTTCCATGATCTAATGAAACTTTTTCAGACTGGGGGACATGTGCCAGAAACAAATTACATTTTTATGGTAAAAGGTTTTCCTTACCCCAATTAAACTCGAGTTGTTTTTTATCTGTTGTGATCCATTTCATTTAGTGTTACTTATTACTGCTTGTATATATTACTAAGCCACTAAACACTACTGGCAGGGTGATTTTGTTGATCGTGGATACAACAGCCTGGAAGTTTTCACAATCCTTTTGCTTCTTAAAGCAAGGTATCCTCTTATTATTTAATGTGTGTGTGTTTGAGAGAGAGCTGGTCATCTTTTGCGTCCTTGATTTGTTGGTCAGGTCGCTGCAAAATCATACACTTGCATAGTTATGCTCGTCTACCATACTCAATAAACCAATGAACCCTAAGTACTAGAAACCTTGTTCTTTTTTTTTTTTTTCCATAAATTCCACTTGG
This sequence comes from Umbellularia californica, assembly GCA_028538565.1. Lineage (NCBI taxonomy): Eukaryota > Viridiplantae > Streptophyta > Magnoliopsida > Laurales > Lauraceae > Umbellularia > Umbellularia californica. Next base: position 107,482,823 of record JAPQWN010000001.1, read on the forward strand.
TTTTGTTGCTAGGATAGATTCAATTTCAATGAAGTTTTGAATTTATCTCAATATTATCAAGAGAATTTCATTGCTGTAATTCATCTTAATGTTACCATGATAAATTTGAATTATCATTGCCTGATATTTATGCTGCCCAATAGGAAGGAACTTCTTTTTTGTGGGAAACACTGTTGAATCCAAATATTGAAGCACATTTTTTATTTAATTCCTCCAATTAGTATTTTCCACAAACTAAGACTTTCATTATTACTGATGTTGGTGTTCCAGTTACCGGTTTTAGATTTATGCTGTTCTGTTGTGGTTTGCATTTGTAACCTTCTGTATCGTCTTGTGTCTTTGTGGAAGCTCTTCTCCTTTCTAATTAGTCTAAAACAAAATTCGGTTCGCTTATGGCTTCTTAAAATTTTCAACTTTTGTTATTTTATGTGCGGTTGCTGTTTGCTTAAACAGATGAAACAGAAGAATCACACAATAACTTTACATTGCCTCCTTGTTTCTTCAATGTTCTCATTTTTATCAGATACCCAGCAAACATGACTCTTTTGCGTGGAAATCATGAAAGCAGGCAACTCACTCAGGTATTCTTTCTTTCATACCATGATGTAACTCTGTTTATGGTAGGTACTGGTTTTAGATTGATTTGATGTCTATTTAAGAAGTCCATGGAAATCTTGTTTAGATATTCCCTTTTCATCAATCACATAAAGTTTTACCTTAAAAAAAGGGCAAGTGTTGTAGAACAAAATGAAACTTTGCAGTATAAGAGGGATATATGCTATATGCTGCAGACATGTCTTGTGGACTTATAGTTTTGTCATCTTGTTTGCCACTTCATTAGCAATCCTGTATGTGTGAATGAAAGGTACCGACATTAATTACTGATTTATCATATTTCTTCCAAATTAAATGGTAATCTCCACGGAAATTCTTCTTATTTCCTTGATCATTTAATTGCATCAGTTTAGCCCCTTCTAGTAATAGGATCCTTCATCCCTGCTGGCCTTGAAAAAGACAAATCAAAAGTACTCCCCAGTCCCCACTCTTATTACGCACTTGGTTTTCCTCTAGTTACACTATTGACATTCAACTTCTTTGTTCTAATAGCAGGTGGTTAATGGTTTCCAATTTAACAGACCATCTCCTTTTCTTTGGCACCTGCTGTACATTCCCCCAACTACCATTGATATTGAATTGCTTGAAACTTTGAATTATTCTATTGATGATATCCAATAAGTTATCCATACACTAATACGATCAATATTCCTATATGGGTAGTGCTAGAAATGCCCAGATGCATGATCATCTCACTGGGGGCCATGAGATGACTAGAATGCATGATGATCATGAAAGTTTGTTGGACGGAAAGATTTATATGTGATCTATCTCTGTGCAGAAATTAGACTCCATTAGATCATCCCAACCCTTGACATGGCCCTCAAAATTTAATGGTTTTAGATGCATCATTTTCTTAGGATTTCAATCCTATGGAGCGGAAAAGTTGGATGAGTGTCAAATTTGGGCTTGTGCCAATTCATTTTGAGAAGAGAGAGAGAAGGAGAAAGGGGGGAGAAGGAGGGGGGATTGTAGTGTGTGTGAAAGGGGACTAGATTGGCTCAAGATGGGGCCCGTGCCCAAAAAAACATAAAGGGGTGTTTTCAAAGTCGGTCCCCCCCCACCCCACAAAAAAAAAAAAAAAAAAAAAAAAAAAAAAAAAACTACCACCACCACCACCACCACCACCAAGAAGAAGGACGTTTTGAAACGATGTTTGTTTGTTTGAAGCAGTTCCTTATTTTTCTCTTGGAAAACATGTCGAAAATGAAAAGGTGTTGATACCCATAGAACTTATCACTTTGTCTAGTATTGATGGTGATTAGTGAATCCTTCTCTTCTACTATTTATAAATATGAATAAAAGAAAATAAAGGTGTGTACTCATAGAAAAAGAGATAGTACAAGATTGAACTCAAAATGACAATCAGCTGTCATCTTTGGTACCATTAGATGCAGGTGATTCTTTGTTTGTTGATATTCCCATCGCTCTTCGCAAAGGAAAAAAGGACTTGTGCCTTCATCCCATTCAGAAGTTCGTTTCTTATGCATTTTCTATTTCCATCTTATGAAACCTATTTGTCTGGTGTTTCTTCCATTTCTATTCCTTCTTCTGTTACAGAAACCCTAGATGATCCAAAGTGTAGAAAATTTTTCCTTAAAAGAGCAGGGAACTTGGGATCTAGTGGATCTTCCTTAGTTAAGCTAAACATGTAGTGTTTTTTTTTTTAATTACAAGGTTGGCCTACTGGCCAGAAGTGGTGCTATCAACCTGAAGACCTAGGGAATGATCCCTGGGCATGTGTGTGCTGCCAAGGTGCCAGCATCACTGAACCATGAGTGTGTTGGCAAGCTAAACATGTAGTTGGCTGAAAATGGGTGCATACTCTGAACCACAAACCAAATTGCTCAGTTGAGCAGTACAAGGTTTGGTCAGTAGTGGAAGGATATATATTCCGATATATGACATTGATTATCAAGTGACTTCTTGTAATGTTTGTTTTTAGTTTTTACATTGTTTTAGTACTCTTTCCATTTTTTAAGATCTGTTTTATTTCACTTTTGAACAAATGTTTTAAAAACTATATTTTTGAAATCTTAATCCTTAAAGATATAAGTAATTCCACTTAGAAGATTTTAACTTCATTTTTGTTTTTTTCATACCCTTCTCTGAGTATCACTCAAGTGATTGGTTTTCCTGGAACACACTGCACCTTTGCGATTCACAGAGTTTGCTCAAGGGCAAGGTCTTTAGTCCAACTGACCCCATGCTGTCACAGTTCTGGCCTCTGGGTCAACCGTGTTGGCATGCTCAGTGCTATCCATTTTCAGAACATTGACCGGAGGGACAGGAAACATGGCAGACAAAGAAACAAGTGACACTAGGAAACAGGGCTGCCACCCACAGTATCTAGGGAAAATGCAATGCAGGGCATGCAAACCATTGGAAATAAGATTCATGTAACTGTGGGTGGTGTCATAATTGGTAGGGGAGTTTAATCCATGACATGGGGATGTCCGTGTTTGCTCTCGTTTAATTGTCCCATTTTGGTTTTTTTAATGGTAACTTTCCATTAAAAGCAAGCAGAATAAGAGGACTATACTGACAAACTTACAAAAGAGAGAAGCAAAACCGCAAACACAAAACAAGACAACACGAAACACAAGGAAACAAAATTGAACTAAGGCACCGCAATAGAGAGAGTCACTTTCCAATTCTGCATAATTTGATCCAAAGAGTAGTCTTTGAAATGCTGAAAATTGATTACCCAAGAAGCAACCAAGAACTTAATCTTTTGCAACAAGGATCCGCAGCTCACAGACTTCCCCTCAAAACATCTTGGATATCTTTCCTTCCACAAGATCCAAATAACTGCTAAAAAGGACACTCTCCACAACTCCTTCCCCGAACTCTTCCCATTCCTTAAGAACAATCAAAGAATGAAGATTGATTATATAAGAACATACTCTTTTCAGGAAAGAGTGGGGCTCACCTTCATATGAGGGCCCGCTGCTAAAATGGTGCAGCTAGGATAATTAGTATCCTCAATGGCTTGTGATGGCTCCTCGGTCATTTTTGTTTTTGTGATAGATCATTGCAAAAATTCAGTGTATAAGACTGAGATATGGCTTCCTTCTTTTCTAGGTATATGGTTTTTATGACGAGTGCCAGAGGAAATATGGAAATGCTAATGCATGGCGGTATTGCACTGATGTTTTTGATTACCTCACCCTCTCGGCAATAATTGATGGAACAGTACATCTCTCTCTCTCTCTCTCTCTCTCTCTCTCTCTCTCTCTCTCTCTCTCTCTGCTGTTATTTTCGCTACACTGTGGATTTGAACCAACGCAAACACTCTCACACACCCATGTCCTAACCAGCTGAGCTGCTACTATTATTACGATGGGGTGATATTTTTTTTTTTTTAACTTCTTTTTTATAATACAAAAGGTGCTTTGCGTACATGGAGGTCTCTCTCCTGATGTTCGGACAATTGACCAGGTACACCCTTGCTCACCTACTTTTGATTGCTCGTGTATTTTCTTTCCAGTGCCCAGTTAACTCATGCCTCGTAAAGAGAACTAAACAAATGGCTTGTGGGTTCTTTTCTTGTGTTTTCTGGCAGATGAGGGTCATCGAGAGGAATTGTGAAATCCCACATGAAGGGCCCTTTTGTGATCTCATGTGGAGTGATCCAGAAGAGATTGAAACATGGGCAGTTAGTCCACGTGGTGCAGGTTGGCTTTTTGGATCTAGGGTCACAACAGAGGTAAATAAACACGCTAGGTCGACCTTGAGGCTGGCTTATATGAATGTATTGTTTCTCATGCAATTATTATCAACATAACTTTCTATTTTTGCAGTTTAATCACATAAACAAGCTAGAACTTGTTTGCCGTGCACACCAGCTTGTCCAAGAAGGTCTCAAGTACATGTTTCAAGATAAGGGCCTTGTTACTGTGAGTCATGTGGAAATGTTGGTTTATATTGTTTTTGATGTTGTTGCTCCTGTGGTTGTTGATTTGTCAATGGCAGATTAAATTTTCCATTTATATTAATGGAGTTGAGTGGCTCTTGGCTTCTGCAGGTGTGGTCTGCTCCAAACTACTGTTATCGATGCGGGAATGTAGCTTCTATATTGAGCTTCAATGAGAACATGGCATGTCACTATACTTGTTGATTTTTTTCCCTTTCATACTGTAGTCAGTTACCTCTCTTTGCTTATTGCTTGTTGAGACATATCTGTCACTCTTAGTTTTCTTGCTTTCTTGCTTAGCATTGCAATGTTTTTTTCTTTGGGTGGCTTGCCTTGTAGCTTTTCATCATCAATCTCTTATGATGTTTTGCGCTTTTGCTTTCTTTAATAAAAGTTGCACTCACCATTCTCCCAACAACAAACAACCCCACCCCCCTCTCCTCTCCTCTTCCTCTCCTCTCCTCCTCCTTCCTCGATATAAGGACTTTTTTATGTGGAGCCACGGAAGAGGAAAACACGTGTGTCCTCTTATGCGGAACTCAAATCCAACCTTGTAGGTAGGAACAAGCCATCCTCACCTCCAAATAAAAGTAGGAGATTTAAGGCCGCTTTCGGCAATGATTGCGTCCGCACCAAATATCAAGCCAATGTGTTGGCAGAAGATGCGCCCGTTTTCCTACATGTTTCCACGGCAAACTTTCTGCACAAACGCCTCCTAAATGAGGTTTAAGATCAAGTATGCAAATACATGAATACTTGAACTCTTTAAGTTGCTTGACACAGTCCGGATGTGACCGTCTAGTTATTGGTCAAGATCATGTCTTAAAGTGTTAGCAAACCACATTGTAGGACACCGTTAGTTTATAATCTATGGTGGGATGGGGGGGAAGCTCAGTTGAGTAGTTGTCAATTTGCAACCTGGAGTACTCAGAATCTCTGATGGCCAGGTGCTTCAAAACAGGCAAGATATCGTCTTATTGTATCTGATACTTCACTTTTATGTGTAGAATACATATCCGTGTCATATTCACGGCATGTCCTTACCATATCCACGCCATATCAGGGCATCATAGCCCGGAATATGAATATTCAGTTTAACCTATTTAAGTGCTCTTGTCAAGGAAATTTAAAAAAAAAAGAAAAAAAAAAAAACTTGTGAGTGTCAACTCAAAGCAGCCTTTAGTTTAATTTGTTAAAGTTCTCTTGTCAAGGAAAATTAAACAAAAAAATTGTTCTCTTACAAGTGTCAACTCAAAACTGCTTTTTTTTTTTATAACAAAAACATCTTTTAGTTTCCAAATTAAGCTTGTTGATTTTTCATGCCCCACTTTCTCCTTCTCTCAAACAAGCAAACAAAAAAACAAAAACTAACAAAAAAAAAAAAAGAGTGCTTGAAAAATTAAAGCTTTTGACCTCAAGTGACTTGGTGGAACACTTGACATCCGAGTCAATTCAACCTCTGAGTCCCTGCAGCCAAAGTCCTATGGGTAAATGGTTAAAGCTAATTTATTTTCTATATTTTTTGTTGTGAGAGGATGTGGAGGCATTTGGGGTCATTTTGCACACATTTTTTTATCATCAACAACCATATTCTGTGGTATATCAAAGGTAATGTTCATTTGACATGTGACCACCTATTGTCACTTAAATTCATTATGAATAATTAAAACACATTTGGCTTGAATTTACGGAACATCATTCTCTATTTTTTAAGGTTCTTTATTATTATTATTATTATTATTTTATAATCTTTAGGTTTTGGGGGGCTTGGGGACCAAATCAGTCTGACTTGGCCGAGTTGACTTGAATGGAGGGGGGCCCAAGTTGTCTCCCAATTCTGAGTTCTAAAGCTTTGCTTGACAGAGTCTACCTCTATCATTTTTGTTGCATAACATCCATAGCATTATGGTATTATGTTTGTGACATTTGCTGATGGTTTCATTTCTGTTTACTTTCCTGATCATACAGGAGAGAGAGGTGAAGTTTTTCACAGAAACTGAGGAGAACAATCAAATGAGAGGGCCCAGGAGTGGAGTTTCTTACTTCCTATGAGGACTTTGGCTGCCACCTTGCTTGTATTCATACCGCATGTAAAATCATTCCAAGCGCCAGGCATTTTGGTGCCCGAGAAGGAAAGATAATTGTAACAAGAGCATGAAATACATTGACAGTTGCAGGAAGTGATGTTTATTTTTTCCAGCAGGAAGATTCAGAGCTTCTCCTGGCCTTGCCATTTTTTAAAACACGTGTTGTATATTATGGTTTGTGTCAACAACAGTTCTAATTTTCCTCGGGTATCTTGATATTGTTGTGGGTTAGATTCTAGTAGCAAGGTGATTGTTTCTTTTTACCCAAAATGTTATTCCAGACTTTGAAATTTGGTTTCCAATTAGCTAGGGCTGTAAAGACCACAAAATTATTGGGTCTCATCATTCTTCCTCTGCCAAATTTGGGGTACTCCCTTGCACAATGGGCCTATTTAGGTCTTTGGAAACCTACTCAGTTACAAATATAGAAGGTTTTACGCATTTGGACAACTTAATATGTAAATCGGGTGACTATAAGATTTGGTGCAGTTGGATAGCATGTATTATACCCAGTAAGGCTTACTTTGCTCTTTGCTGTAACCAAATGCTGGTTAAAAAAGTTGATTCTTGTTTAGATAATTCTTGTTTAGATATACATATAAGCTGGGTACAGGGCAACCAAGTTCTGAAGATGTATGCACACCTAGGTTATATAAGCTGAAGGCCAAAATCTACAGTGAGAGTTGTATTGTGTTTATAGATGGAAAGTATATGTTACAACCTAAGCTGTCAGTATTGCTTCCTGTTGTAGCCACGATGGACCAAATTGGAAATCTACTGCTGGCTCCTACTGCACCAGATTTGTGATTCCATTTGCGGCCCATCGATTTTTTGGTAATCAAGACTGATGACTTGCTGGCACCCTACTTTTAATGTACAAGCAGATGCTTTATGATGGTGGAGATAAGGGACATGTAATGGTTGGTTATTTGCTGAATTTGGGCATGGTGATTTTCTGAATATATGACGATAATCAATAGTAGGGATATGTGATAGATGGTGATTTTATGAATGTGGAACAGTTCTCACTAAAGTATCTGTCTAATGTTATCCCTCACTGGTAACTAGCAAAGTTGCTGTTGGGTTCTTCCCGTTATATTTTCAACAAGCAAGGTTATTGAGAGCACAACGATTGTTTTAAGTGCAAAGCTTGTTCCTTAAACTTCATATTTAGCCATTACAATTAGAACCAATGAAGTGTGTTTTGCAATAACCTGTCAGCTGTTGCTCGAACATTAAAAAAGAACACAATAGCATAACAGCACTAGTATTTATTCTTAACCTTCTATATTGCTGATTTATCAGGTGTATTAAGCATTGACAAAAGCTTCCAATCCAACATAGTAGTCTGAAAACATGATTTTGACAGTGTTTCATCGCTTTTCTTGTCATCTGACGTCGCCGTATCTATATCCCTGTAAATAGTTCACACGGGCAGACTTGGCCCCAGGCCATTCCATTGATTTGGTCAATAAAAGACAGACAATCACATGTAGATATGGTTTCAGACCACATCAGCCAGATCAAAAGGCCCTATGTATTTTTAAACAACCATCTATTAACCTTGAGAGTTAAAAGAATTGACTAATGTATAGAACACTGGAACTCAAATTTTTTATTTTAAATGGTTGTTAGGGGAGCCTGACAGAAGTGAATAGAAGAAGTTCAGTGGATAATTCCAAAATCTTGATGTAAACAAACACGCCACTGGGACTTCATCTCATGGATGGAGTCAAGAAGAAACGGGAAACAAAGGCCCCATAAGTCATAAAAATGACAGTTTGAACATTACAAGTTATGGACCCGATCATTCTTTGCTTCTATTTAGTCTTTTTGTAAATAGAAGAAAGGACACGGTATCCACATGCATTCATTGTTTTCCAATTTTCATATCTAAAGAAGTGTAATTTCATGTATCTCAAGCAGCCCATCATGCACAAAGTCAATAATATGATGGAGCACTACGCGGTTATATTCCTGCACCTAGTCAATATACACATCTGAAATATGGACATGGAAGTTTCCATAGCAGTTTGAATAATTTGGCCTGATATTTTAAATGATTTGGTAGAGCATGCCAAGACCCATTCCCACACTAAAATCAGGATAGGGAGTGTTCATTAGCTGAACAATAATTCTAGATTCTGTGTCTTCTATTAGGTGAGGAAGTTGCCAACAACCGCATTTCTGTTCATACAAAGATACGACATTAAACCACATATAGTCAAATAAGGATGCATGCAAAAAATGGGAAATATGTCAAACACACCCTTGCCAAAAGTCTATATAACACAACATTGTAATGAGTTTAGAACACCATTTGAGCCCTTCTGGTTATAGTATAGCTTGGAGGAGGAGAGAGTCACTCACATACATCTGTTTATCAGGAGCCTGTGGAATTAATTATAAGTACTAGAAGCCAAGTTTGGACCTGGATAACCAAGCAATCAATTGATTCACTCTCCAAATAGAAGGTTTTGGCACATACATACATTTACATCCAGACTCCTGAGTCCTTAGCCATGACTGATCATCATCAGAAAATCCACCCTGTAGACATCGAAACGGCACCATCTGCGCCGTTGGTGAAACACGACTCGCTGAGTTCTACAGAACTACATAGCCCAGTCCATCATCAATTCCCCCCACAGCATCGCACGATCCCCGTGCGCCATTCGAAGCCCCCGAAGAAGAGAAGCTGCTGTTGTAAATTCTTTTGTTGGACAGTGAGCCTCCTCCTCATCCTCTTGGTCCTTATTGCAGCCACTGGGGGTATCCTATACCTTGTTTTCCGACCAAAGCTGCCCAAATACTCCGTCACCAGCCTGCAAGTTTCCAATCTTCAGGTCAATAATTCTGATAATAGCCTCTCTGCCGCCTTCAACGTGGCGATCACCGCAAGAAATCCCAACAAGAAGATTGGCATCTACTACAAGGAAGGGAGCAACATTAGCGTGTGGTATGGTGATACTAATCTATGTCATGGGGCACTGCCAGCATTCTACCAGGGTCATCAGAACACCACAATCCTCAACGTCTCTTTGACGGGTCAGACCCAGTTTGGGAGCACTTTGATGAGTTCATTATTGGAGGAGCAACAACAGACTGGGAGGATCCCCTTGGATCTCAAAGTCAGGGTGCCAGTGAGAGTGAAATTTGGGACTTTGAAGCTGAGGAAGGTGAAATTCTTGGTCAGGTGCAAGTTGGTTGTTGGTAATTTAACTGCTGCTAGTAATCGTGTTAGTATTAGAACAAGTAGCTGTAAATTTAAGTTGAGACTCTGATTTTGTATTCATTTGTTCTTTCTGTTTAGGCCTTTTGGATTGGTTTTAGTTATATTGGTTGATTATTACATATCCTTTTGTTTTCTTTACTTACAAGGATAGGAAATGGAGTTGTATATATTACACTCCATTCCATATACTTGGTCATATTCATGTATTTGGTCTTTGGCATGTATTTGCTCACTTGGGATATATTAGTGAATAAATGATGGTTTTGAGAAATGGTGTCTGATAGATACACCTCCTGATTGGATCTACCAAGTGTTAGGGGTGCTTCCAAACAAAAAAGAAAAAAGTGTCAGGAGTGCTCAAGGGCCAGGCAAGCTTGAGCTTGACCTGGAACCGGCTCGCATTGGGGTGGATTTGGGCTCTGTTTAAAGACCCATGGCCTGTACTGGGTGGACCGGCTCACACTAGGGACTGTATCTTGGTCCATCCAGCCCTCATATTTTGGAAATATGGCCCGAAAACTAAAACGGGAGGGAGGGCTTTGTTAAGCTTCGGCCTTGCCCGGTGTGGCCCAGCCCATAAAAATTCGATCTTTACATGATTCACTGATGACTGATCTTGACCTAGATTTTAGATTTTCAAGAATCTAAGATTCAGCAGGTAATGAAGCGCTTTGAAAAGTTAAATTGCCATATCTTGGCCACTTTTTAAGGATTCAAATTACTAAGATGGTGACTGGATAATCATTTTTCATTGAAGGATAGTATATGACTATTTGCTAGTCTTTTACTTTTGTTTCTTCAAATTTAGCCCCTTTAATAGGAACACATTGGCTACCTTAATATTCTTGCCTCTTGACATTTTGGATCTATTTAACGCCAAAACATAATGGGTCTGGATCAAGCTGCATATGCACACTTAGATGCATGACAACAATAAGCGATGGAGAGATTTGGATGTGGATTAGGGTTGAACTTAAAATCAACATTATCCAATTATCCTAGTACTTAGTTTCAGGACCACTAACTCCAAGGTTTAAGGGGCTGAGGTTGGGCACATGTTTTAGCATCATTTTAATCAAATCATCAAACTTTTGATTCTAAAACCTTAAAACTTTTACTGTCATATAAAAGCATATCAAATAATGTTTTAATCCTATGGTCAAATCCATACAGTTACAGCGGAAAGTGCTTGAAATTATTTGGATTAATCATTGTGGGTCTATTTGGAGTTGCATTTCCATCTTCCTTCCCTATGATCCCTATTCCCTATACAGGGTAGCCCAACAAGGACCTGCCAGTCCAGTTAAAGAGTCAGGCCTGAATATGGGGTACAAAAGAAAGTTTGGCCCAGTAGCTGTCAGAACAAGGGGCCCTATATTATAAGGGAGGGATTCCATTTCGGGCAGAGTGGTTGACCCTTCTTGATCTGGTGGGTAGGGTGCACAGATTTTAGAGGCTCGGGTCCACGCGCGCTGTGGGCCCACCCCAATCATAACAATAAATGGTTTTGAAAGTGCACTGCATCCATCTCCATGTCAACAATCCATCATTGACTAGAAGATAGGTTTTAGCTAGTTGTTTTTTTTTTTTTTTTGGGGGGGGGGGGGGGGGGGGGAATAGACCTTGAAAAGATCATGAGTGGAATCTACTGTGGGGCCATCAATATGATTTTTTCAAAATAAATGCCTTACCTGATATTGGAAGTCCTCAAAATCTATCAAAATAGGAGTAGCCACACTGTTAGATTGAGTATATATATGAATAAAAAGCCGGTTCACAATTTTAATAAGCATTATAATCATAGACAGTAATTTTTTTTTTTACTATATATTCAATCTTATAATGGGATCAACTTCTATTTTTATATAGTTTAATCACTCGAGCTTCTTAACTCCTCAAAATTTAATGGTTGCACATCATTCAATTTTACAGTTATAAAACCCATCTATGCGTATGTTATTTGTTGCAACAATCTACTCTTATGTCATTTGTTGCAACACTTTCTTTTATGCTCTATGATAGAGAAAAAAGATAAAGTGATTTTTCCGTTAAAGAGGATTTAGATTTCTTCTTAGAGGAAGATGAATGCAGGTTTTCTCTCTTTATCTCTAAAATAACAGTCTTTATAGGACAAAATCCTCACATTGCACTAATGCACCCTAGAAGCATTGTTTGCGAGTAGGGTTGTAAGCGGGTACCCAAATCTCCGATTAGCAGGAAATTCCGACCAGCAAAAAATGGGGTCTGGAATCTATTTTAGGTTCCGATTTATAAACGGGTTTGAGGTCTGAGTCCATATAGGTCCCGACCCGTGGACCCGGCATATAAGCCTAAGATGTTTAAAATTGTATATGAAAATCAACATTTTTTTAAGATATTTTTATGTATAATATTGGAGGTAGTAGACTTGATGCACTATTATAAGTTGAATGATATACTTATTTTATGAAAAATGAATAATAAATATAAATTAGAATCGATTTTCAAACTAGATACCAGTCCTTTCAGTGGACTCGGTTTCAACACCGGATCCGGGTTTTTCTATCGGAATCAAGTTTGGAACCAACAAAATAGATTCTGAGTCAAAACTAGATCCGAGTCCACTATGGTTCTGAACCGGAGCCATCCCGTTTACAACCCTATCTGTGAACCACATTAAGGTAGGAACAATGCAAGGAAAAGTTGGCTGCTTTTCCGTATTGAAAAATTCTCACGTACGGCTTTTCCATGCAAAACAACACAGTAAATTATGGAAAATACAAGCCTGCATAACCTATTTTCCCCAATGGCTACATGCCCTATAAGGTCAATTTATCACTGTATTAAAGTCCCACTAGCACCACCTTCCTCTTTATTTCCTCTTTGCTTCTTATTTCGTCTGGTCTATTTCTATCTTCTCCTTTTGAAAAATCTCTGTTCTTCGACCCACTGCATTAAATATGTCGGGACAAAGAGCCTCCAATGTTTGTCCGAGACTAGCCCATGCATTCAGATAACAACCCTGGAAAAACACATGTTGAAAGTTGGAAAAAAAGGAATCTACTTTCCTGTTTGGCGTTATGACTAGGCTTTCCCTACACAATGCCAATGTTATCAGATAAACAATAAAAAGGTCTTGTCCATTATTTCCAATGTGAATGCAGCTAAGTAAATCTCAGTAAAATTTTGACAAATACTCGGTAAGATCCCCAAACACTTGAAAATCAAGTACAGAACTTTGTTATAAAGTTTCAGTAAATGCCACTAAATAAAGAGCATTTATAATTAATAATAACTAACACTATACATCACTGAATCTGATTTTAAAATTTCTCCCTGTAACAAAGCTAGGTCTGACAACCAATTAAAATCTAATAAATTCGAATTATAAATACCACTCACTCATATATTAAATCCATCTTATATCACATTTTTTTTATACGAATTGGGTATCTCCTTCATTTTTTTGACCCGACAAAACTAATCTCATTTCCGGGCTTGGCACCCACTAAACCCACACAATTAAACACCAAGCAAATCCGGGATGGACTTCCACACCTTTTAGTCATTAAAAGTAAATCCACGCCTTATACCACGTAGGTGGGTAATTAATCAATCTTGTATCACATGGGAATATAGGATGATAGGAGAATGTCTTGGAAGACACAATTTTTATGTCATTTATGTAATCTGATGGGATGGGCCCACTGGAAATCCCAAGTGGCCCACCCACTGAAGAAAATAAGAGAGAGAGGAATGGAAAGGGAAGTTACGATGGAAAAGCTGGTTAGGCAGTGGGATGGAGAGAGGGTTGGGACGAGGATAGCGACTGGACGTATCCTTTACCAATTGCCTCTGCTGTAAATCGGCGTCTTCGTCGCCGGAGGACGGACATCTTCTCTCTGCAAAAAGCCAAAACAGCCCACGCTCCCACTCCTCAGCATTTAAACCCCAGAATTTTAGCTCCCCGAGGTAGCTAACCAATCCTTCTTTCACTTCTTCCTGTGTAAAATTAATGGTGATCCTGATGATGCCCTACTCATCAAAAGATGTCTCACCTCAAAAGGGGCCTCTTTCTTTCCTTTCTTTCCTTCATAGTTGAATTCCCGGTGCTTTCAAGGGAATGGCCGGGTGGTAATTACCACGGTTCCTTCCTCTTTCAGAGATAAAGATCTTGGTATTGATCCCAGTTCTCCCTTTTCATGAACCGAAGGTTGAGTCCACTTGTGCTGCCACCTACAGGCCATAAGGGTTTTATCCAGCTTCTCTCTAGGCCAGGAGAGAATAGTCTAGCCCAAAGGATTGGGAACCATCCGTTACCAAAGAAAGAAAAAAATTCCTGGTGCTCTCTTTTTTGCCCATTTTTTGGGCCTGTTTGGATGTATGGTAAGGTGAAGCAATAAATTAAGAGTGACTAAAATATAAGATGTTATGATGATGTTGTGTTTTTAGTTGTTTACTATGAAATTTTTTATATAAAAGTGGAGTTTTTTCGTCTTTTGATAGTGAAAAGACATTGCCTTTTTTTTTCCTTCTTTGAAAAACTCAGATAGAATTTTAAAATTATATACTTTTGATATGACCAGTTATCATTTCTTGTATGGATTCATTTTACTTTAACTAGTTAATTGAATTCATGAAATTTCTGTTTGAAAATTTTTAAAATTCTTGGGCATGGGGGAATTTTTGAATGCTCATTGTACTTGAGCATTCAAAACTTCTATTTTGTATATTTAGAATTTTCACCAAAAAATAAAGAGATTGAAATTCATAATTCTATATGTCATTTGATACTTTGCAGCGGGCTAGCATTTTGGAATTCTTCGAAGAGACATGCCATTTACAGATGATGCTAGGGGACAAGGTAAAGCATTTATATCCAAAAACCCCAAACGTGGTATGTTCTTATAAAAAATATTTTATCAAGAAAATCAGATTTTTATAGAAGTTTTTACATGTCAAGACAACCCATCACATCACGTCAAACAAAGCCTTACACATGAAAATCATATTATAAATAATAGAGAGAATTAGACCCCCATTGAGGCTTTGAACGTAGAGATCCTGAGTTAATGGAGCCCACATGCTGAAATTTGAAAAGTTCATAATAAATGCCCTATAGTTATTTGGGGTATCTCAAGTTTTACATTAATTCAAGTATTTAGTTGGTTGGACTGGGATTGACTTGACTGTTTGATGATAAATATGATCCAAATAATTTTATGCATGTTCTTGTTACATCTTTTTATCAAACAGTCTATTTAGTGGTGGACAAAGCTACGGTCAACGTAAAATAATCAATCCAATGGTGGAAAAAATATGGATTGATGTAAAATTCAAGGAGATCCCATAAAACTTAATTGAGTTTATTTCTAATGGATGAGATTTTAATTGGTGGGCCCTAACAGGTGAGGATTTCTATAGTCTGGGCTAAAAAGACTCAAGATCAGGATGCAGGTGTTGCCATCGGTCCATCCACAGTGGTACAGATTTTATAGGTGATATGTTCTGGCGTTTGATGTACAAATTAAATTACTTCTCTAGTACAATTATAGCCCCCTATCCAATCGATGTCCATCAATCAAATTAGACAAGAAAAAATGCCAAGAAAGGTCCAATTTCTTCAAATAAGCCCAAAAGTGTAAGATGGTTGAATTCCAAGGCAGGATAGGACCCACCCACCCATTATCTTGAACCGTCGATCTGGCTGGCCCACCAGATGTCCCAACTCCATCCAATGTTCCCTCTTATAAATGGATGTCAACTTTTCATCCATGTTGAAATATCTTAATGTACTATAAAAAAAAACTTGATATTGCCAGCATCTGCGACAGTAATCATATATATGCACATAATATCAGAGCATCCTGGCCATCGATCGCTCCATCAATCTGTACCCTCGTCTAAAAATAGATGGTCCAGATCAAGAAAAGGTCCCAATCCGCGTCAACATCGCTTAATTCCTCTCGTCAATCAAAAGTGCTCCCGCAATGGATGATACGACACACATGCCACATTATTCTGATCCACAAACAATATCATAGCATCCCAGCCGTCCGATCCATCAAAGGAAGCCCAACTCCAGCTTTCTCCCCCCCCAAGCCCCATGTGACCTTCCCCCAGACTTTCTGACATGTTGCCGTACTACAGTAGAGCAGATGCGGCACCACCTAAAAGCGTACCTCTCCCCTCGTCTTGCTATACAAGCTACAGACTCTCTCTCTCTCTACAAGCTACAGACTCTCTCTCTCTCTCTCTCTCTCTCTCTCTCTCTCTCTTACAGTATTTAAAAACCAACGGAGTCATTGCTTTCCTTGCCACTCTTTTTTTATAAGTCTGGGAGGGCTTGTTGTGGGCCTTGTAGGTTTCCCATCTTCTTTGAGAGATGGCAACGATTTCTATTATATTGGAACCAACCACACTGGTCTTGTGTAGAGGGAAGAGAAGATGCAGGAGCCTGTATTGGAGAGTGCGAGCTGAGATAAGGAGGCAAGTGAAAGGGAGGTCGAGAACGAGGTTTAGCTTCCAATATGACCCTTTCAGCTATGCTTTGAATTTCGACGATGGAGGGTCTGGTTTCCTTTACTGAATGAGAGAGAAATTGATGGAATGTTATTTCTGTGATAGTCTTAGAGAATGAATGTTCAGTGGTGGTAGGATAGTAGTAGAAAAATGTTTGTTGGAGAGGTATGTTTTTATTTTGTAAATGAAGTCATGTAAGTTCTTTTCTTTTGATCTTTTGTAATGGGGTTTTGATCTAGACTTTGGGTAGTGGATGTTCATGTTTTTAGTTTTTCTTTTGGCGTTTTTCTGCTCTCTTTATGGGTTTTGGCTTCTTGTTGTTTCGTTGATACGTGTAGCTGCAAATGTTTCAGGCTGTGCACTAGAGAGAGAATGATTTCTCTTAAAGAGTAGCCACTTGGGGTACCATTGTAGTGACCCCATTATCATGTGTGAGGTCCACCATAATATGATCATGCTTATAGGAACTAACCCAGATTTCACTTTCATTGTAACGCTATGATATGATCAATCCAACCGTTCATATGGATTGAACTCAAATTCGAAACAGTTCATATGATCAAGTGTCCATGTGATGGATGGTTGATAAATGTGGTTCACGTGGTGGGGTCCAGAGATGGACGGCGACATGGGATCATTTCTCCTGGATACCTTAATTTGTAGATTTCTTTTCCTGGGTCATACTCCCTGCTTTCCATCTTTTGTTTGTTTTCTGTTCTGGTTCCAGTACATAGAGAGAGGCTCTCCTTGGTTCTTGCTTTTGCCTATTGAGTGACTGAGACGAGCCTCTGTTTGGGGGACTGCAGCTAGCAGCAGGCGAGCTCCATATTACTGCTTTTAAATGTGGAGAAACTGCACACTACTTTTCTTGCCAGAATACTCTAATTAAAGCCAGCTCAAAGCTGCCATTCCCTTCGGATTTCATTCTCTTGCCTTCTGCTTTTCCAAAACAACATATTTGACAGTGAGACCGTTTGGATGTCTCCAATATCTCATCACTTTTCCTAGATCAACATAATAAAGACTACTTATTTAACCAAAAGAACATAATAAAGACTACTGAGTTTGGCTAACTTAGTGCGTCCACTGGCAACAGTGTCCTGAATTTACAACTTCACGAGGGAGGACCACGTGTACTTGTTCAGACCACCATTTATCCAAAAGAAGGGACGCCCGTCATTTTGATATCATCCTTACCTACCCAACCGTGTTTGAATTCAGGATGACATTGATTAGAGATGACTCTCTAAATCATCAGTGGGACCCATCTGATCGAGCGTAGATAGTATATTGTATATATTTGGTTGACGTAATTAGATTTTTATAATTTTTCTGATTTTAAAGAGCAGCTTCTCACTTGCTCATTTTGCCTGTTGCCACACTAACAAATATCAGGTTTGATGACTACCATATATATGATATAATTAAGGGAAAAACTTTAAAAAAAGTATTTAAGTTTTTGTCTTATTTCAAAAAAATGACATAAGCTTTAAAACTTTTCAAATTAGTTCTTAAGTTTTTCATCAAGTTTTCAATTAAGAACATTCATCTATTTAAAGCTATTTTTGGGTAATTTTTTTTCAATTTTTTTAAACTACCCAAATTATCCTTCAATGATATAATAAAATCCACATTTACTTCCTTTATATTTTCTATATTTTTTTTTCACTAACACCCTTATAGTGATAGAGAAAAACTAGCATTTTTGCATAAATTAGCTAAATGTAACGTCTATTAGAATCAAGTGATAGCTTTAAATAAAGGTACTCTGGGTATTTTTTAAAAAATTGAGAGAAAGTTCTATAGAAAATACATTTGAATGACCAGATGGCCTTAATTGAAGTTTTATTGAAAAACTTGCGTACTAATTTAAAATGTTTTGAAACTTTAGTCCTTTTTTTAAGTAAGGCAAAAGCTGACGACCTTTGAAAATTTCCTATGATATATTTTTTTTAATTTCTTGTCACATATGGCATTGTTTCATTTCATTGTGATAAATTTTCAACCCAACGTATATTTACGCTGTGTTGGGAAGGGAAGAGAGGAGAGGAGGGAAAATTTGAGGGGAAGGAAGATGAATGGGAGGGATATAGCAAAAGGTTTGAGGGGAAAGAAAAATTCCCTCTTTGCCTCCCTCTTTCCCTCAGTTTTGAAATGAAAATTTGGAGTTAAAATTTTGAAAATTTTATCCTCAAATTTTTCTTTTTCACTTTTCCTCCTCTTTTCTCGAATGCTCTCTATTTTAACTTTTATTTATTTTTTTTTTCTTTCTTCTCAATATACCTACTTTTGAAACAGTGTTAGGATTCCTATGATTATATGATTCCTAGTGATACACTGCTCGGTGCCTGTGCGGGTTGGAGACAGCCCACATATTAAACAACGTCCACGTCATTGGGTCAATCCCTACAGATATTGCGGATTGTATCATGTGATGTGATTACGGGAGAAAATGATTGCAACTCAAGATTTTTACATGTAGAAAAAGTTGTGAAAGTCTTCCAAATCTCCAAGAGATCTCATCATGTCCTTCATGGTCATGGGTCTGTTACCCCTCTGTTACGTCTCAACCATGCTGCATATTGTGAAAAGTGCTCTCTGTTGGCTCACCTGGATTACACGTCTTATTCAGAGAGGCAAGTGGTGCGTCTGTGGAATACACATCAAAATACGAGGAGTTGGTTAAAAATTCACTTTGATCGTTTCATCTTAAATTCTTTTTAAATGCATTTATTTCGCGCGCTTGGGTTCATTTATTTTTTAAAATGGAGGTTATATGTCGGGTCCCGGTTCCACAAGTTGAAACCAAGATAGAACCGGACCTTGACCCGTTTATTTATCGGGGCCTAATTAAGGACCCAAAGCTGGCCCTAAACGGGTTGATTGGATAATCGGGGCCATTTACAGATGCCCGCTCATTTATTTGTGTGTAATTTAATATTAAAGGGGTTACCGTTTAGGGAGGATAAAGGTGAACATGTGGATGAAATGTAGACTTCTCTAATTCTCTAAGTGGATTTCCATCTACATTTTCCCCCTTTTAGCCACTTAAATAGTTCTTAAAATTTGTGAGAATTTAACCATGCAAACAACAGGCCCCTAGCTAATGTATTCTAAGTTCATCTATCTTTGTAAGTTTTGTTTTGTTTTTGTTTTTTGCTAGCTATTGGAGGGATTCCAACCTTTTGCGCTGGACTAATTCTTCTAGGCTCAGAGGGAAGCCGAGTAACTACCCTGTGGCCTCAATGTGGTAGTGCATTTTCGAACCTACAACCTCCGCGTGCAAACCTTAGTCCTAGGCAACTGAGCTATCTCTTGAAATTTTTTATCTTTGTAAGCCAATTGGCATTTAAAAGGAATGGCTATAAATTCATGAGTGAGGCCTAATATATATATATATATATATATATATATATATATATTCGAAGAGTAAGTTAGTTCTTCATTTCTTCTAAAAGAAAAATATACAAAAAAGGAGCTCTAGAAATCCTAAGTTAGTCTTAGAGGCTCCAAATGAAATGGGGGAATACCCCATTAGTACATAGATAAATGAATTTGAAAATCAGCAAATAAAAAATGTGAAATACACTACCCACAACCCGGGCCACAAGCAATTAAAGACACCATAACATTTCAATCTCAATGTTAGAAGTTACCAATTTATTACAACACAACTTCCTGCTTAATTTCACCGTTGAATGCTGAAGATCCGCAAAGGTGATATGAAATTTCTTAGGAGTAAAGCCTAACATTATCAAATCAGGCTGATCTTTTAGGACACCTCAAATCTTTGCACTCACAGAGCTCCACATAGTGAAGTCCAGAATGTATCTTATGTGGGTCACACAGGAGGACCCGGCAGAAGCTGTTGGTTGAGGGCACGTGCCTTTCTATTTTTAGTTTTTTACCGTTTGTTACTGCATCGGCCCGAATCTTTCCATCCACATCAATACATACGCATTTAATGCGCGAAGGATATGGGCGGTAGGGTCATGTTACATGGTCCTATCTCGGCCCAGAAATGTCGGGAGTCGCGGCGACATCTTACGGTAGGGAACAGTGCACGTTCCAAGAGAATCTACATGAGCTGGTTTGGCGGGCCCCATCCTGTTGACCACCATTTCCTAATTGGTCAATGGGACCTACTTGAGCTGAACTCAAAGATAAAAACTAGTTTATAAAAATTTAGATTTTAGAAGTTTGATTTATGACATTTTAAAGCTTTGATTGTCCATTTGTTCGATCCAACTTCCAAGTAAAAAAATAAAAAAAAGATTATTAGTTTTAATTGATTTTGCAATATCATGTGAGTGGTTTAGATCTTTGAAAGGTTGGTTTAAATTAACCTACCTTCTAGTTTGTTCTTCACCCAAACCGGGCCAATGTGAGGCGTATTCAGACTTGAGCCAACTTTAGACGTATGGGCCTGGGTTGTGAGGCCTAAGCCCACCCATTTAGTTAATTTGATACGCAAAACAGGCTTCGTATGAGTTGTACAATCTGTCTAGCAATTGTTTGGAAAAAAATTATTACATTATTTGGAGGTAGGGTTTTTTTTTTTCTTCTGCAAGGAGCTGCAGCCTTGATTTTTCATGAATTTGTATAAAAAGTTTTTTCAATAAGGAGATGGAAAAAAACGAACCTTTCCCCCATAAAAGCGGTGTCCATTGGCCTTCATTTTGTGGACGCCACATAAATATGCTTTTATCAGGGCCCGTTCATTTATTAGAATTCAAAGAATTCATATCTGTATAATTTGTAATCCTCCAAAAGCTATCCCCTAGAGTAGAGTCTTTACATTCTCTTATTGGTTGTAGCATCGAGAAATCCTCAAGAGGGTTGAAATTTGGGAATTGCAAATGATAAAAATGGCCTTCTAGTTGGCTGAATTCAGGGTTGTAGCAATGAAATATGGATTTAAAAATCACAAAAGGACATCCATCACAATTTTTTGAGCCCTTGATTATATGGGTAACTCAAAAGCACTTTGGACTATGCCCTTCATAAAAAAAAAAAAAAAAAGACTTATGCCGTAATCCTCCTCTAAAAGACCTAATGATGGATTCCTAGGTCTTTGAGCATTGTAGTTTTAATTTATGCTAGTGCTTATATATATATATATATATATATATATATATATATATATATATAGTAGGGCCCTTCTAAGCTGCAGCTTAGCTTATCTTAAGCTGGAATATGGCTGGTCTCATAAATTAAACTTGATTGTATCTGTTTTTTGCATAATGGAACTGAAAAATCCAATTCTGATTGGATTTATCTTGATTTTGAAGATGATCATCATCCAAAAAACAGCATAATTGACTTTGATTTTGTGGGACCAGCCCTATTTCAGCTTATGATAAGCTAAGATGCAACTTAAGAGAGCTGTCCATATATATATATATATATATATATATATATATATATATGTGCTTGGTTGGCTATTGGCCAGGAGTGACACTTCGAGTTGAAGAAATAGGGATCGATTAGTGGACCTACTTGTGATACTGAGGTGTGAATACCACTCAACCACAAGTGCATGGACCTACTTGTGATACTGAGGTGTGAATACCGCTCAACCACAAGTGCATTGGCAGCATTCGGTATTTCTTACCAACTGATCGATTATAGTATTGCAAATGTTTAATGCGCAATAAGCGTGTAACATATCTCTTTTAGCTTTAACTACGATGCATGAACAACCTTTTTTTAGAGCTTACGGTCATTTTGTGGTTACCTTCAAATTTGAAGAAATAGCATTAAATGATATGTTTAGATCACTGTATATAATGAATGAATTAACAAGTATATAAAAGTAAGGGTTGTTTAGTTATGACATCTTATAAATGGTGTGTGCTTAATTTATTTATGAATGATAATTTAATGCCACGTATGACCATATAGATAATCACATGCAGTTGTTTTGACAATTGCAGATTACCACTTCCCCTTCTGTTATTTTTAACTTTTCAATGTAACCAACTTGAGTTAATTTTAAAATCTATGCCAACAACCTTGGCCATCAATTGGTGGACGATTTGTCATTGATCGATGAAATTTGCTATAATTTGCCTCGAAAGGATAATTGTTTAGATCTGCTCGGCTGGATTAAATTTAAGGTGATAGAGCAAAAACTTGCTAGTCTTCTCTTTTTCATTTTATATTCTTCTTTTTTTTTATTTTGTCGCTACCAGAGGGTTTCTAATATGATTGCAAACGGGTATCCAATTCTCTGATTACCCGGAAGTTCTGACCTTTAAAAAATTGGGTCTAGAACTTACTGTATGTTCCGATTCATAAACAGGTCATTGTCTGGAACCTAATTTAGGTTTAGATTAATAAACATGTCCGGTTATGGGTCTATATAGGTTCCGACCGGTGGACCCGGGACCCGACATACGAGTCTTTGCTATTGCAATTTGTACTTTGATACCAACTCTTTTTGTACATTCTTATAATATTGGAAGTTGTAGACTTGATGCACTTTTATAAGTTGAATGACATGCTTATTTTAAGAAAAAATGAAGAAAATAAAAAAATTATAGAATCGATTTTAGAACTAAAATCAAGTCCTCTAGGTGGACCCGGTTCCGTAATCGGATCCGGGTTTTCATATCGAAATTGGGTCCGAAACAAACAAAATAGATTCCGATTCAAAACCAGATCCATTATTTACAAACGGGTTCGGATCCGAGTCCATTATGGTTCCGATCTTAAACCGTCCCGTTTGCAACCATAGTTCTCAACCATTTGAGTTAGATTAATCCCTCCGGGTCCAGAGAAAAGTAGGGTAAACTCCCCTGTAGCCCTAAATCGTAGTCGTAGGCTAACTGAGTTATCCCTTGGGGTTAAAAAAACTTACTAGTTTTGTATCAATTAATAAGGATTGAAGCTTTCATTTATTATTCAACGAATTAAGACGCAAGGAAACATTCATCCCTTTTTTTATAGTAAAATCCGTCAGATTTAATGAACGGGTAACAAGTTGTCCTTTAATTGGAGGTAAACTGCTTAAGGTTGTTGAGTTGGATTTTTAGATCATTGAAATGCTTGTTTTGTGAAACTATTATAATAAAAGGCAAGTGGTTATTTGTGATTGCTAAGATTACAAATGGTGTAATGTAAATTATCTGGCTATAATGTGTGCGGCCATGTATGTACCCTCTATATAACAGCCCTTGCTCCTTAGAGTCGGTTGGCCCCGGGCTGCTGGCCAAAGGTCCAAAGGCTGACGAGGGATACCTTAGGTAATTAAGTGAAAAAGAAAAGATAAACTACTGAGGGATGATTTCCGCTTGCATTCCAGCGCTTTGCAATCCATTCCGACCGATGCCAACTGTCATTGGCGCATGTGGAAATTTTTCGATATTATAGATGACTTGGGCAGTTGGGTGTGTACACTTCCTAGGGAGGCCAACTAATCACCGATTCAAGTGTATCACATATATATACCCCCCATGGATGTTGTCGGATACAGTGGGCTTGCACAATTCCGAATCGTCTGGACGGTTAGATAAGTTATTTTTTTAATATATAAAACGGTTAACTTGTGGGCCTAATATTAAGGGGTTATGATGATGTGATGAGCTTGAATTTTACATAGAGATGGGGTCCATCCAAATCTTTCAACCCCACTCGTCCACATTTCCAGGTGAGGCCCCCATTTACCGGCCCCACCATGGTGCGCATAGGCACACGGCGATACGGCCCGCTATACATAGAGTTCATGCGCCGGTCTAAGGCATATCCAGGCTTGGCCTGGCTTTAGAAACACAGCCCAGACCCGGACCAAGCCTGGCATGGGCCATAAAGGCTAGGCCCGAGCCCACCCTTGTAATCAACCGAGCCAGGCCGTAATAGGCTTTTCATCACTTTTATGGGCATTAGAGCACTAATCAAATTAAATTACATGCATTTGTTACCCGAGTCGGGCCGGGCCGAGCTATGGGCTTTTATCACTTAATCCAAGCCCGACCCGATTATTAATCGGGCCATTATTATATATCCAAGCCTGGGTTGAAGCGGGCTAGGCCCAGATCAAGCTCGGGCTGGGCCGGCCCATGAGCACCCATAAATTCAATCCCTTCGTACACAAAAGCGTTCCCTTTAGATATAATAAGTTTTTGGTAAGTTATCCCATGCACACCTCACGCGCATTTGATAGTGGGACTTACCCGATGGTTCATTTGAATAGACCACGAATAATCATCGGATCCCTAGGTTTGCATCATTAAAAAACACGTGCATGGTCAATCAAACTGTCAAGGCCATTTAGATAGGGATGATCAATATTTTGCATATTTTTTATTTTTATTTTTTTTTTATAACGCAGGGTTCCAGCCCTTTGGATCAGAATAATCCCTACGGACCCAGGAGAGAAAGCCGGGTAAAATTCCCTTGTATCCCAGTGCGGTTCAATATTTTGCATATGAATTGGTTCATCCAGATATTTCGATCCCCACAATCTCAGGCCCATGTGAGCCCTACAATGAGGTCCGTATAAAAGTTCCATACACACATTTCACACCCGTTAACCCCTGCTAAGTTTTCAATTGACACAAATTTTTTTTTTATTTTGGATTGGTTCAACTGACACATTTTAAATGTCAAGAAACAATACTTTCCTTGCAATTTTTTTTGCTAGTGGAGGGTTTTCAACCCTTAGGGATGGACTAATCCCTTCGGGCCTAGAGAGAAGTCGGGTAAACTCCCCTATAGCACTAGTGTGGTTGTGCAGTTTCAAACCTACAAGCTTCATGAGCAAATCGTGGTCCAATGCCAACTGAGATATCCCTCGGGGTTCGTGGTGCCTATTCAATGTTTTAACACTTGGCCACTATGGGGATGGGCTGCGTTTAGGGACCAGGAGATGGGTTATGATGCAGATGCGCAACGGCTTTACCTTTCAAACTCACTCCAAGCCCACATGCTAGCTCGGCCCAGTACCACCCTTACCAAATAGAGACAGGTCTCGCTTCTGGCTAGTTACGGAGGCTTCGGCTCGGACCAGTAGAAGGGTATCATAAACCCAATGGTTCGACTATCTACCGCCAAAAACCTACATGGCGGGCATTAAAAAATAAGTGTAAATCTCTACCGTCCAAAAAAAAACTAATCAACGGCCAGAATACCAGCTAATCCCACGATCCGTGTCAAAAGAAATTCAAACTCTTCCCGCCATTTCAAATCACCCGCCAAACAGAAATTCCTTCTCTTCCCTCTTTTTTTATACCTCCAATCCAAGCATTCCAACATCTAAATCCTCGAAACTTCTATTTCCCCTCCAAGGACAGACTTGAAAGCAATCTCTCTCTCTCTCTCTCTCTCTCGATGGCAGCGGCTTCTTCGAAATCGAACCCTCCAAGGACTCGAAAGCGGGTCGAAGTCGAAACCAGCTCGCTCAAGCGCGCAAGGGACGGAAGCGCTTTCACCAGATGGTATTCTTTTGCCATTTGATTTGATTTCCCTCCTCTTTTTTGATCGTGGGTTTGCTCTCGATTCTTTGTTTTCCCCCATATGAAAGAAAATCGCGATTTTTCAAGTTTCATTGTCAGTATTACGTTCTGGGGCAGATGTGATTTATTATCGTTTCTTCTCCACTGGTTTTGTAGTGAAGAATGTAATAAGGATGTCCCCGTAGGTCTCATTGACATGCACAGTTGCAGTCTCGATTCAAAGATCAAGATGAATTTAGGTATCTCTTATACCTTTTCCTTCCTGATGTTAACCGGATTTATATGTTTTCCTCCTTACTTTGCTAACTTCTGTGTATTTGTTCTCTCTAAATACAGATTCGCAGATTGTGGAGACTGTTGCAGAAGTTAGAAAACCTGCAGAAAGGTGCATTTCTTTATATTCTACTGTTTTGCAGACTCATTTTCTATGTTTTCTGTATTATGTTTATTGACTCTTCTCCTATTTTACTTGTCTTTATGTCAATGACAGGAAGAAGGTAGTATCATCAGAACCAAAGGCAAAGAAGGGTAGAAAGGAGAAGAAGGAGAAAGATCCAAACATGCCCAAACGCCCTCCAACTGCTTTCTTTCTCTTCATGTATTCATTTCTCTCCTCTCTGTTTTTTTTAGCTCATATATGTATAGATCCAATGCTAATTTGTTTTTCATCTTAATGGATTTGTCATTATTGTGTATTCTGGGAATTGGGAGCACATATAAAAGCATCCTAAGGCTTGGGAATTTGGTTATTAGCACCTTTTCATGTGGGGTTATAGGAAGAACAAAGCTTGTCCCATTCATATCACTGGCCCTTTATTTAGGTGCCTTATAATGTTTTAATCCTTTGAATAATTGGTTGTTTTTTGAACCCATCATTTTTTTTTTAATGAGGAGTGTCAAATTGGAGTTTTCTGTCAATATATGAGAGGTTAGGTTTAAGGATTTGGATTCATCATTTGTGGGCTCTGTAATGAGTTCATTTTTTTCCCTAGGAAAATGAGACATGTTTTTACATTTCTGAATACGATTGGATTCTAATGAACTAAGCTATAGATTGATAATGAAGATGTTGTCAAAGCCTATCTAAACTCATTTTCTGTAAATTGTTTGCATCCATTCTAACTGCTCACCTAAATGTGCTTTCTGGTTTCAGGGATGACTTTAGGAAAGAATATAAGGAGACCCATCCGGATTCAAATCGTGCTTCAACGGTAAAACGTCTTCAATAGACTAATTATTCCTTTAAATTTTGTTCATGCTTATGAAATTTTGATATGATGGTGATCATTTTTCTTTGAACTGAAAAAAATAAAGGTTGCAAAGGAAGGAGGGGAAAAATGGAAATCCATGAC
This sequence comes from Umbellularia californica, assembly GCA_028538565.1. NCBI lineage: Eukaryota > Viridiplantae > Streptophyta > Magnoliopsida > Laurales > Lauraceae > Umbellularia > Umbellularia californica. The sequence continues at coordinate 107,509,984 of JAPQWN010000001.1, forward strand.
AGATGAAGTGAGTTGTATTTTCTTGTCTATTTGTGTCTTTCTTTCTTCCATTTTTATTGTCTTATAGTTTTTTTTTTTTTTTTACAATTGTTTTGGTGATATTATTGGGACTAGTGTAGTGATGTGTGGAAATGACATTGTAATCAGGAAAAGAAGCCTTACCTGGAGAGAGTGTTGGAACTAAAGGCCAACTATGGGAAAGCTGTGGAAAATGCCAATGCTGAATGTGAAGAAGTATGCACATCCTTGTTATGAATTTATGTTGATTAATTGAATTGATTTCTTAAATTTGGTTCACATATCTTTTGTTTGTTATCTTTGTTAGGTACTTGAGATCTCAGATAAAGAGTAGAAGAACAGTTGCTGAGAGCAATATCAAATGGCTTCAATGCCAAGCTTATGTAAATGTTCATGTTCTTTAGAAAACTAGAATTACTTTCTGACCTTGTTTGAATGAGGGTTTGATTACTTGCAATGTATTTTCCCCTTTTGATGTAGGATTGCAGTTGAGCATGAGTCTTCCAATGTTCTACTTCTTTTTGCCCCCTTTTTATATTGTTGTGTCTTAAGTTGGTGAAATTAAGATTTATATGTTCAGATCAACTAATATTTGGATGAAATTGATGTATTTTTGTCTATTGCACATGCCTGTGGCATTGTAGGCAGTACTAAAACCAAGTGTCTAAACATGGGGTGGTAAATGGATATATGCTCTCATTTTAAGAAAAAAATCTTTACAGCTTGTTTTCTATTTATCAGCATTATATGCACTTAATGCCCTGGAGTTATTACTTGCTGTTCTTGTGGCATTACTGAATGGGTATGAACTGTAACTATGGCATATGTAAAAGATTGTAGTGTCCACTCCAAATCTTGGGCATTGGCTGAATAGGAAGGGTCTTGAATTTTTGTTGATTAGATTAATCATTGAGCTTAACTTTGGAAGCATTTCCTGATCAATGATTAGATTAATGAGTCTTTAATGTTGTAAATTGTAGCTCAAAATCAACTTCAGTTGGTCATTTTTTTATGTTTAATTATGGAGTTTGTAGATTTTATACATTATTATAAGCTAATGACTACTTTTTTAAGAAGAATGTAATAAAAAAAAAATGTACAGAAGTCAAATTAGTTTTAAAATTGGATCATACAAGATTGGTTTTAAAATTGGATCATAGTCCTTTAGTTTGAATTGGATTTGGCTATTCTTATTGAAATTGAATATGTAACCAACAAAATAAATTTTGAGTCACAATCGGATCTGTCATTTAGAAATGATTTTGTAACTTGGTCCAATATGGTTTTGGTTTGAAATTGTTTAAAGCCTTATTCAAACACAATGGTTTTAAAGTCTTATAGAATGTTATGTGATTTCTTAGAACCCCGAACTATAGTGAAAAATATGTCTTTACTCAAAGAGGAAGATAAGGGAAAAGAAGTGTACATGATCTCAACAATTTTTGCAAATATAATTTTTACATGATATTTTATTGAAAGTTTTACAATTAATACAAGATAGTAGCATATATCCACTTCTTATAGTTATGCTCCTCAACATTCCAACTCCCTACGTGCCTAAGACATGACTCATTCAAATTGACAATAGGAGAAAGGGGGTTTGACATATTGGTTTACCTTAAACTTTGTTTATTGTGGGGTGTACATTGTCCTCTTGGGTCCTTCCATTTCTTTGGCCTTGGTTGTTTGTTTTTATGAGTTCTTTTCTTTACTAGTAAGGAAAGCTTCTTTTACCACCCCCACCAAAAAAAAAGTGCTTAGAGAATCTTTAAGCCTTGGCCTTGGAGAATCTAAACTCTTTATTTGTATATGTTATTAAACATGCATAGGGGTAGAGCACACAATTTTGTTGCACCTATTAGGCTCACCAAGATGCATGCCAATCAAAATAGTCACTAGATGAGTAGATTTGAACATGGATTTGGGGAGACATCAAAAGCAATGGTCATATATCATAGACTTTTGTTTAATATGGGAGTTTATCAATGAAAGTAAGGTTTTTATAGGCATCAACTTACGACCATGGCCCAAATAAGGGGAGTAGAGCAGCAAGAATATGAGTAAATCATAGTTAGGTTCCTGTATGATAATTAAAGGGAAACCTAGTCATATATTCTCTTAGGGCCTGTTTGGATGTATGGTGAATTGAAGTATGGTGAGGTGAAGCATCAAATCAAGAGAGAATAAAATATAAGGTGTTATGATGGTGTTTTGTTTTTAGTTGTTAGGTATGGAATCTTTTTTACTTTTTGTATAGAAATGCGGAGTTTTTTTGTCTTTTAGTAGAGAAAAATGGTTGCTTTTTTTACTTTCTTTGAAAAATTTGGAGGGAATTTTGAAATTGTGTACTTTTGATATGATCCATTGTCATTTCTTATCTGGTTTCACTTTATTTCACTTTAACTAGTTAAGTGCCAAACACGCCCTTAAGGAATTTGTTATGTACAAAATGATTGTAGTAAATACGAGAATGTTGGAATGGATATGTGATGAAAGTAGTAGAAATAAAGTTAGAATTGAGTGCATTCAAAAGCATTTATGGGTAGTATAGAGGTGGTAACTTAAGAAAGACTCTTTTGAGATTTGATTGGACTTCTCCAATGCAAGTCAAATAACAAGGATAAAGTTATCATACAGCGGCGTTGTATCATAGTATGATATATCACATGGGATATGTAAGTGGGTGGAGTTCACTTTTAAGAAATCCAATTCGTTCATTGATTTTAACACCCACCGTAGGATATACATATAAAATATTATTCAAATTAATAATATGCACACTGTTAGATTAACTAAATCTTGAACACATGATTCAACTTTATTTACTTTTTCTCTCTTTCTTTATGGAAATGAAGTTGGGCACATATTTAAAATCAATAGGTCAATCTAACGGTAGGCTTCATGAAATACACTCTAAAGTTATATATGCAAAGAATAGGATGTGTGTAAAAGATGATGGATGGATTGGATTTTTTAAAAGTGGACCCCACCCACTTGCATATGTCAGGCGTTGCATCTTAGTATGATGCAGTGATGCTGTATGGTAGCTTTGGCCAAATAACAAATTAAAAGGGTGAAATAAAATTAATGCAGCCAGCCCAACAACAGCAGTAACCCAACATAGTTGGGTCAAAAAGCTTTAATGGTGATGATATAATGGCAGTTAATTATCTCCTGTTCAATGCAATCCTTTGTAGCCTACTTTGTGCTGCTATCAACGGAAATGGGGTTGAAGCATGGAAGATGAATGTGAAAAATTAGTTGCTCGGATTTTGTTTTGGTGTGAATTTTATGATCTCAATATAAATTGTTGAAGAGTTCAAGGAGAAAAAAATATCTCAATTTTTTAGTTAATGAAGTATGAATTTAACCTCAAGTGTAGTTCAGTTGGCTTATGATTATGGTTTGTATCCAGACGTTGTATGTTCGAAACTATATTACCACATTGTAGCAACAGGGGAGTTTAAGGGATGGGAACCCGCCGATAGCAACAAAAAAAAAAAAAAAAAAGAAAAAAGAAGAAAAAATATGAATTTTAGATGTTATTTAGATGTTAAGCTTCCGGGTAGCTTGGTCATTAAACCTGCTCTAAGTTTAAAAAAAAGGTAATGTACTTTATGCTTTCTTTTCCACTTTTCTGAATGCCAAGAAAAGAAGGAAACAACTTTGCTGATGATAACAGGTTGGTGGGTCAAGACAGATGAAGAGAATGGTAGGAGACTAATGGCAGATGAAGAGAATGGGAGCAGCTAAAGGATGTGGCTCATGCTTCTCTGATGATCAGATAAAATGAACAGCTGCTCTGTAAAGTGCCCATCATCACATGTTGCATGTTTTGGCGTTCTACTGGTCCTTTCAGGTAAGTTTGTGGTATCAGAAAAGCCACAGAAAAAGGAATCCTTTTCAAGCTAATCATTTTTTTTTTTGGTTTGGTGAGCCAATTTTTTTTCTAGAAAAATTGATAAAAAATAATTATTGTTTTCAAGATATTATGAAAAACCATTTATTTTAAATGGGGAGGGTCATATCACTTTTCTGCAAAATAGTACAACTATAATATTGAACGTGCCCTTAACTTTGGAAGCTTCTCTTCTATGATTCTACTCTATAATAGGTAATTGGAAACAGAGGCACCACAAATTTTAGTTATTCAATTACGTGTAAGATCTATGTTCTTCAAAATCAACTTTTACAGTCACTTCTTTTTGGGTTTAGGGAGAGTTTGCTTGTTTGGGAATTGATTTTTTAGGATTCCAAGCAATGCCTTTAGAGATGTCAAATGTGCCAGGCTGGTCCGTCAGTCAACGGCCCACGGCGTGGCCCGGTCAATGGCACATGGCCCACCAGGCACAGCCTGTGCCATGGGCTGTGTTGGGCCGAGGGAACGGTTGGCCCGTTTCAACACGGCACGTTACGGGCTGACCTATCCATAATAGTCACCCTGTTAGGCCCATCACAGAAAAAATAAGTACTAAAGAAAAAAAGGGATACATATCACTCTTTTCCATTCTAATTTGAGTAATATGAACTTAAATATCAACTTAAGGGAAGTATTTTTCCTCCTCCCATTTTTGTCTTTTTCATTAGAAATGATAGAGGCTCCCGTAAAAAGTAATTTACCAGAACTTTTTACTCCAAATCAACATTAATAACCTAAAAGAAAAACACAACTATATAATTATTGACTATCAAAAATTCAACAGGAGATATATCACATTAGTTTTTTTTTTTTCCCTTTTATTTGCTCATTAAATCCTGAAACTAAGGAGAAAAAAACAAAAAAAGAAACCATGGGCTCCACTTTTGATGGGTGGGCCCAATATAAGGAAGGTAGGTCAGATGTTGATATTTTTTTTGGTATACTTTTGTAACATGATGAATGCCTGTGTAATACCGAAAAAGGAGAAAAAAATTAATGGGAAAAAACAATTAAAGAGGCACGCCTGGCACGGCCTGTCGCAGGCCATGCTGTGCCAGGAAAAATTCTTGGAGGGCCGTGCTGGGCCGGCCCCGTTTGACATGCCTAAATGCCTTCTAACCAAGGGGTTAAAATTGAAAAGGTATAAATGGGCCACACAGGCATTTTTTTTACCTTCCAATTACCAAGAATCCTAAGACTTTTGTTTCTATAAATGGTTAAAATGAAGAATAAAATGTGAATATTAAAAAACGGCCATCACATAACCTTCCCTCTAATGGAAGTCAAATAAGGGAAGAATGGGAAATGTAAACCCAGCCAACTCCTCAGTAATTTAAACAGGAGGAAAGTTATCTTTAACCTACACTTTATAACATTCACCCCTCTAATCTATAATAATTCTTTAGTGGAACTCATTTGACAATGAATCCCTATGTATCTATGCAAAGAATTAAACATGCCCTAAAAGACATTTAATTGTTAATTTGTGGGATACGCTTATAAACTAGGGCTGCAACTTGGGTTGGGATGAACTCAAACCCCGACTGCCGCAGTCCAATTTTTCATTGGGCTGGCCTGAGCCGATTCAGATTTGGGTCAAGGTCAAGTCAAACGATGACAAAGGGAGTCAAATTCAGGTCCAAGACTTAGGCAAACTGAGCCAACCTGATCTTGCTTTACAAATGTATGTTATATTTCTCATACTATTAAAGGTTCTAAAGTATGAAAGCTGTAGCTCCACATTCATTTTTTCATCTCAACTGCTATGACTGTCAATGTACCCTGGTATATACCAGCTTAAACTGCTAATGAGACGAAGTTGCAGTGGTCCAAACCAACAGTTTTGACAAGTTTAAATGAGTTGGAACCAGTGATCAAACCAGTTTGATCTCTGGTTCAGAATTTTTTTTTTTTTTTGGGTAGAGGGTTCAGAAAGTTAACAACAACAATCATATTTAACAGGATATGATGAATTGTGCCTGGCAGACTTGATGCCATATGTAAGGGCTAGGTTTGTTTGCTATAAACTATAGCTTTGGCTCTAGCCCTTCCATTGACAGCCAAAGTTAATGACTGAAATTACTCACCTGGGATTGAAAAATGTGAAAAAGCACTCCCATTTAAGTAACTTTATAATTGGAAAAAATAGAGAGAACATGTCCAATTATTAAACAAGCAATTGTTCAATACTATGCTTTTTAATTAGGTTGGAAAACTTACCTTTAATATTACAAGAGTCTTTCTACTGTACAAATCTTAATGCCAAGACCAAATGCAGATTTTTACCAAAAAAAAAAAAAGAAAAAGACCAGATGCAGATGTGCCATGCTTCAGGTCCAAGTCTTATCTATAATTAAGATTTTCGTGGGCCAAAACCTGGCCCGCAGAGGCCCAGTTAGAAATTAACAAAGCCAACCCACCCTTTAGATGAAAATTGCAAATGATACAATCATATCAACTGTGTCTTTGGGTGGAGGGATTGAGCTTTATATCCATCTACAGGAATCTGAGAGTTGCCATCCAAATCATTTGCAATCACAGTCAAGTCAGGGTCAAGTGCTTTGATAGGAATTTTTTAGGGATCTCCAGTGGCATCCAACCAGGTATAAATGAGTATATGCATGTATATCGCTCATGACCCTAATCCCCTTGACCGCATACCAACACAAAATGTCAGTATGCTTTTGGAGATTCCTACTACTCTCTCCAATCCCACCAAACTTTACCTTTTGTGGGCCTAAAGGGTCCATACAACCTAGGAGAATGCATCAATAAAGAGTGAAAAACGCATCCTACTGTAAGTGCTGTTAGTCGCACTTCAACTTCAGGACCAAAAGCTGTAACCTTTAGAAAAGCCATTGCTTGAATGTCCATAACTTTGGTCAGATTAAAGGAGGACCAAAGAACCCAGGTGAAGACTTCATGTGGAAATTTTCCACTAATCCATCAATGTGTTGGCTCTCCCTTTGGGCATATAGTTTTTTGTACACAACCTGTCACGTCTCTTTGATTGATTGAGAGAGAGAGAGAGAGAGAGAGAGAGAGTGAGTTTTCGTGCCCGCAAACCCATTCTCCAGCCTAATTTTTTAGATGGAATGCCAATTGCTCTTTTTACTGTGTGCAGGGTTAGAACTAGAGCACTTGTTGATTGATCTGATGATTTGGGCACAATGCTCTTGGTTTTTATTTGATTTGGGTGTGGGCATGTGTGTTTGTATTGAAGTAAAAGAGGGTTGATATTTGTGCGATCAAGTTGTTTGTGGGGTTTGGATGTCAAGAGTAAAAATAAAATTCATGCCCCCAAACCCATTCTCCAACCTAATTAGTTTAGATGGATGCCAATTGCTCCTTTTATTGTGTGCATGGTTAGTACTAGAGCACTTGTTGATTGATCTGATGATTTGCGTCACGATGCTCTTGGTTTTTTTCTGATTTGGGTGTGGGCATGTGTGTTTGTATTGAAGTAAAAGAGGGTTGATGCTTGTGCTACCAAGTCGTACATGGGGTTTGGACGTCAAGAGCAAAAATAAAATAAAGCGACCCGCTGTTGTGACAATTTTACTTTATCCTTCTTTGTATGTTAAAAGGGGAAGTGATATGATATAAAAGTTCCTCTCCTCTTTTTTCTTCTTCACATCCCCTATAACTAAAATGGTTTAAAGGATTCTTATTTAGGATTTAATTTGCTAATGACTTTAAATCTTTAATTATTTTGGTTGTGACTAAAAGCTCCATAATTCAATTTTGAAATTGTAAATAAATCATGCTCCATTCTTGGACTCTGTCATACCAATGGCTTCAAATACTAGATCTAAAATCTTACTCCACTTGCAAATAAAGACGATAATACATGCATGAATTCATGTGAATTACAAAACTGTGAAATCTCTCATCTTATCCTAGCTAACCTGGAATTTGACAATATGTAGAAAAATCATGACCCACTAACCAAGGAACCATGGATTCATTAGATGCGGCAGCAAGTTATTTATTTTTAATCTAGTACAAATTGAGGAAATCTCTTTTAAAGTGTTTCATTAGTTGTTGAGTGTAGTTTAAGAATTGTGGTTAGGCTAGTGATCAAGAATTAGTTTTTGGTTTTCTTTTATTCTTGTGTATATTTTTTCAAATCTATTAGGAATCTCTTTTTATTTAAGGAGATGTAAGGGATTAAAATTACTAGTCAGCTTATAAATTAAGGAAAGTGAAAACTATAAAAAAAATAAAAATTGAGGCTGATAGTATATATATATTTTCTTTTTTTGGTAAAGGGGTGCTAGTATCTGTCAGTGGCCAATGAAGGGAAAGGAGGCAGATGGTGGTGGGTTGGGAAAGAAGATAAACAGACGAGAGGAAAAATGAAGGTAGAGAAACTCCACTTTGAAGTTTTAAGAATTTAGTGAAGAGTAGCATTTCTGCATTTGTGTTCACTTTGAAAAAAAACTGGGGAAAGAATTGCTTGCAATGGGTCTTGACCATTAGAGAAGACCTATTTGAAAGAATACTGAAAAACCAAGTAGTTTTTTGAAATAAGCAATTCATTAGTACTCCTTAAAAACAAAAAAGCTTTAGATATTTATTAGACCTTGTTTGTTTGCATTAAAATACATATAAATTGGATACACAGGGTTGTTAAAAACGAATATCAAAGGTGTAGGGGGGTCGCCCCCACAGGAGATATGCGGGGCCCAGAGCCTCGGGCCTATTGTATACACTTCAGGCGATCGAAGGCGCATGGCCCCTAGCCCTAATCATGCGTTTGTCCCTCGATCCCGCATGGCGGGAGAGGGGGCCTCCCCGGGACTCGAACTCGAAACCTCTCGGTTGAGTGAGGCACCCGGTACCACTTGGGCTAGTAGCTCAAGTGGTACCGGGTGCCTCACTCAACCGAGAGGTTTCGAGTTCGAGTCCCGGGGAGGCCCCCTCTCCCGCCATGCGGGATCGAGGGACAAACGCATGATTAGGGCTAGGGGCCATGCGCCTTCGATCGCCTGAAGTGTATACAATAGGCCCGGGGCTCTGGGCCCCGCCTATCTCCCTGTGGGGGGTGTTCACCCCTTACAAAAGGCGAAACTCCAAAAATGACTATAAAAATAACATCTTCTTTTGATTCTATTTTCCTAAAAGAAATGTTATTTGATCTTTATTTTTCGGTTATTACGTATTCTAATGCAAACAAACAGAACTCAGGAGAAATGATTTAGAGACTCCCATCTCCAACTGAGGCAATAGAGTTTCAGTGGTCTTGGAATTGGACGTCAGTCCTGCAAAGGAAGCAGTTTCTATTCATTGTTCTTGTTGGGATCATGGTATCAGCGATTTAAACCTAAAACTCAACTTACAGTGATCAGATTTTCAATATTAGCTCTTTTCCTGCTCACAGGAACTTCATGACATTAAGTTGAAAAATCCTAGAAACTTAGATCTCATTTCAAGCACCAAAGTTAAAAATGAAAGCGGCTGTAAAATTATTTGTATTTGAACTAATAAAAGGTATTCTAATGATGATGTAACAATGCAGGCCCCAGCATTACACACGACGAGATGAAGTCTTTCTTCAAGTAGGGCTCATGTCTCAATAGCAATGATCAAATGGGCTGCACATGCAAATCATCCTTTTTTCCTTTTCCTTTTTAACCCTCATCTTGACACAATCAATAGCAATGTTAGAATTTTAGTGTTGGTCAAATTCATGGGTTGAACAAAATTCTGGGTTTTTTGAGTTGTATTTCTTTTTTAGAAAATGATTAGATTGGAAGGGCTCAGAAGAAGAAAGTTTGAAAGAATTAGAAGAAGAAAGCTAGAGAAAGAGAGCTGAATTTCTGGGTCAACCAGTACAGGGTCCGCTCGAGCGACCACTACATCCGCTCGAGTGAACAGAATTAGAATGTCCAACGTTGAAACAGAACTTCATCCGCTCGAGCGGACAAGGCGCATAAAGTCTTACGAAATTAGAAATTGCTTTTCTGATTGTGCTAAAACTGATTGTTTTAGTCATAATCTAGTTAGACAACTTTAAGCACGAACCAAGGGCTATTTAAAGCACTCAAGAGCTATTCCTCAGACACCACCTCACCTCTCAAAGTTCTGAGTTATAGATTATTATTGAGAGAATTTTTCTCTAGAGATTTTTATGAAGTTGTGCTGCCAAGTTCTCTACAGTCAGTTTTTCTGCATCATTTGTAGAAGATTATCTTCTTGCGAGAAGACTTGAGGAGTCAAGCGCTGGATTGAATCTGTTGCAATCAACGGTGTGAAGTCATTGAAGCGTGAAGCGACACAAGGTAATTTCAGTCCTTGGGTAGGGGATATCTGGGGAAGAGATCTGAGTTTCTTGTAATTGCGAGATTTATAGTGTTTGATTTGAACTAGTTCGGATCGGTGATTTTTCATTCAGTTAGGGTTTTCCACCTTAAATTTGGTGTCCTTATAATGTGTGCTTGTTGATTTTATTTCCGCTGCATATTATATATTTCTGCACACTTTTGAGTTGATTGTTTGAGTAGACTAATTTAGAAATCTCGGACCCTATAAATATTTTTCAAAAGAGGCTGTAAAAATATTTGTATTTGAACTAATAAAAGGTATTCTAATGATGATGTAACAATGCAGGCCCCAGCATGACACACGACGAGATGAAGTCTTTCTTCAAGTAGGGCTCATGTCTCAATAGCAATGATCAAGTGGGCTGCACATGCAAATCATCCTTTTTTCCTTTTCCTTTTTAACCCTCGTCTCCTTACCTTCAAAATTTTTTCTCATCATGTGGCCATGTAAATCATCTTTTGCATTTCTCAAGTACCTTTTATTACCTTTCCTTTGGATTCTTTGCTTCTTTTGACTGTGATTAAGCTCTTCTTTAAACCTGTGACTTTTGTATTTCTCCTCCTAGGAGCTCTCAAGTCCCATCTACATTGGATTAGATATCTCATGTTCAAACTCTTACATATGACTAACATTATCTCATTGAACTTTTGTGGGTCAGACTTTCTTTCTTGCAATACCCCCTTTTTATTTTTTCCTGTAACAGGTCAGGTTCTTCTGTTTGTTACTGAACCTGTTAAGAGTGTGAGCAAAGATCATAAGAATACTTTAAAGGTATGTTTGTGCACACCAATTTTTTGTGGAATGAAAATTTAGATTGTATATTTATGTGATTTCAATTTTCAATTTTCAATTTTCATAGTTTGATGCTGGCCACATTTTTTCACACCAAATCAAATGTGTTTTTATCACTTGTGTAGGGACTGTAAAAGATGGTTTTTTGAAAAATTTTAGGCTATATGAGTCCCATACGCTTTCCCTCAAAATATGAGAAAAGATACAATTGATCTAAAAAAAAAAAAAGGAGAACTGTAGATGAAATGTCGATACCTATCTTGATAAGATCTTTCTACCCTAAATATTATTTCCAATTTTTCCAAAAATGAAATTTTAGCCACACGAAGATACCATAAGGAATAATTTAATTATTCTTAGGTGGCACTTTTTTCTTTTCACATTCTTTCTCCCAAGAATATTTACTGTTGTTGTGGGGCTTTTCATTCACTCTCTCTCTCTCTCTCTCATTCTCATAATCATCATCATCATAACATTAATCTGATACACACTAAAGCAACTCGAACTAGCAATATGTAATTTACAATAGGTTCCCTGCAAGTTGCAAGGACTACTATAGAACTGGAGAACCATCAAAATCACAACTTCCTTTACCTGCTACATTACAGGAAGCTAATAGGACAGTCACATGCTATCTATACTATTAGCAAGTGTTGGGCCCAAAGCCCACAAACCCATTTGCTGCATCAAAGGTTATCTGGATCCCCTCCTGCTGGATGTTCCCTACTATGGAAAGCCCAGATGAGGATGGTGCAAATGCAAAGCAGTATGTTCCCACCTCATCCACCGGAATCAGAATATTATTCGCCGGTACCGTCAACACCGGCCCACTGGAGAAGTAAAAGGAAACCGTCGGCACTCTCACCAATTCAAACGCAGAGAGATCATAACATGCGTCGAAGATCGATACGCTAGAGGCCCGTGGAAGGCCCACGGTGCCAGCGATAAACGCATTGCGCAAGGCCTGATAGGCTGCATTTGGGAACCTGGTCACCGCCGTTCCGGTGTCCAACACCGTGCCACCATCACCCAATTCAGTCAGCCGGAACATGCCCTCGGGCACGGGCACGGTGACCCCTCCAACACCGAGGCCCGCGAGCCCAATGTAGTAGAAGCTTGGGGCCCGTGGGTTTCTCAACAGGGGGATCCATACAGCCCCAACCGGCACCACTCCCCGTCCGAAGGCCAATGATCCCGACGACATCGTTCCCCGGCTCACAAGACAGTATCCAAATGCACCGCCGGTCTGGCCACCGAGCTGGCCGTTGAACGACATGGAGCCGCCCCCAAGGCCCAATAGCCCAGATGCACCCACAAAGAGCCCATGGTTCTTGTGACCGCACCCAATGGCTACGTTTGTGACCGTGGTGCTGCCAAAAGTAAGGGTCTCAAGGGCGAGGGTGCCTATGGTATAGGACCCATCGCCATACATGACCTCATAGTGGCACCTGCCGGCGTGGCATTTAGCGTTCTCTAGGCGGCTGCAGACCGTAGAGTCGCATGCCACGCCGGCGAAAGATGCCGAGGCTGCCGGGTCAAAGACCGGGTCAGCCTGGTGGTAACACTGAGAACAAGGCTGGCATTGCACCCACAAAATGTCACTTCCTGAATCAATCACCATGTATTGCTCCCTTGGGGGGCTCCCAACACCAATCCGCACAAAATATTCTCCACTCCCCTCGTTCATACCCGACACCACCCCCGACCCGAAATCCATCTCATGGTAACCAACTCCGGTCAGGCGGCGGGTCAAGCCTTCTACTCTCCTCTTGTCTCTCTTCATTCGTTCATTGAAACGCCGATGGTAGCCGGAGAAATTCCCAACGGAGATCGCATCCCGGTGGACCAACTTCAATCGCCACCTCCGGCCGTCATCACCCGGGTCGGCGACTTTCGAAATTTGTCGATGACCGGATACTTCAGAAGGCCGGAGTTTTGTGCTGGCAGTAGTTTCTCGCACGTTCAAGACATGGAAGCCGGCGGCAGGCAAGGAGGAGGCACCACCTCCATGGAACTGTAGCAGCACCACCACTATGAGCAGAGCTACTAAGGCTACCATACTTTCCTAATGCCTGTTTTGTTTGCAAACACTTGGGGTTTGTGGGGATGAGGAGAGATTTATTTGGGTTGGGGTAAGTAAGTCTTTAAAGTGAGAGAAGGAAATAATTCAGTGATGGATGTGTTACTCTTTATTTTGTTTGATTGAAATGGAGAGGTGTGTGTGTGTTGTTTTTGAGTGGATATCCTTTTCTTTCTTTTCTTTTTAGTATTGTCACCTTTCTTGGTCTGCCTCCTTAGTAAAGACAAACAACCCTTCCTCCTTTTTAATAGGTGTTTGAGACAGAGTTGCAAGTTTAAAGGTTGAGGGAAATGTTTTATTATAGATATCAAACATTTAAAATGGTGATTAAGGTAAGCCTTTTTCTATTGAAGCCCATGCAAAGAGCTAGTTTGTGATATTCTATTTTACAAAAAGGTTTGTGCATTTCTTTTTCTTTAATGATATATAAAGACCATCTTTTGAATTTACTACACGATTGTAGATTTGCATAGTGAAAGTTTAGAAATAGAGTACAAGTATAAATGTAATGATATGCACCAAATGTGGTTCTAATTAATCATCTCCGCAATTATAGCTTTGGGGGTGGGAACATCTACTACTACAGGAGAACATCAAGATTAGAGCTTAATTTATTCAACCTGTTGAAAGACCTCTGCATGTGTCCGACAGTACGACAGGCCTATTCACCCCACATTAAATAAAAAAGTCCTAAAACTTAGTCCATCAGTTCTAATTGAAAGTGAGAAACTTAGAGGACATATGGAGACTCTAGTTTTTGGATCTATTTAACTTGGAAAAAATTGATTCAAACATATGTTTGAGTGCTTAAAATAGCTTATATAGATGTCTATGGAATTAGCTTTAAGACCTTTTCCTCCTTTTCGAAAAGTAATGAAAGGATAACTTTTTTAACTGCAAAATAATATTTTTAAAGGTTTTTTTTTCCAATAATGTCTTAAGCAATTAGCTGATTTATGACTTTTTTTTTTACAAGTTTACCTATATAACTTTTACTACATCATAAGTTTGAGTTATTATTTTTACCGAATGACAATTTTGTCTATATAACTTTTACTACAAGTTATGCTTGATTTTTTTAGATTTACAAAATAATTTATTTATAAAATGGTATAATTGAAACAATTCTATTTAAAATAGATTTAAATTAAGTCACCTAGCTTTATTTTTAATAGATCAGATTTGTCGAAAGAGCCTTATACCCTTTAAGAAGTGTTTGCTAGATCTTGCTTAGCTCTTTGGTTGATTTAGCCAAAACATGGTAAAGGCTTTGTTGACTTCGTTTGAGAAAAAGAATAAGTGTATAAACAACAGCAACAATAATGATGATGATAATAAATAATACCTAGTTTCGACATTTGACTCGGTTAGTACTCAGTTGAGTCTTTGAATTGAGTAAGCCCCATTACTTGGCAAAGCTATGTTAATTCTGAGTTGTGGTACTATATATGACAACACATTTATAATCTGGACCACAGAAAGATAGGCCCACCTGCATCCAAAGCTTAGCCTCAGAATATTTTTATTAAGTTCCAGATTCAGATGAGGGATCCTAAATTGTCATCTGAACCAGATATTTCCGGAATTGGACCCCAGTTGGAGCCATCTGCAGCCCCAATAATGGAATAAGTAGAAAGGAAGGGAAGGGAAGGGACATGGTGGTATGATTAACTGTGAGATGATATTAAAGCACCCCATCCACAGTGCCCCCTCCATGTCAAATTTCTACATCACCAATATATGAGTCCAATGTTTATGGAACTGGGGTGCATGAGGATACCGTACATCTCCTATTTCAATCCCCTGTACCCTCTCCAAAAAAAATACTCCACTGAAGGCACATCAGGTCAAATCCCTTTAATTAATGCAAAAATTACTCAGATCAAACATCTTTATCATTGAATTGAAATAACCAACCCCACATGACCATCACATCCTTTCTTGCAGGGGAGAATTAATGGGGAAGATACATTTCGACATTTGGTGTATATTACTATTAATTGTTACCATCTATTTAATGGTCTTAGATTAAATCGTTAGCAACATCCAGTAGAACAAAATCTTTTGGGAGATTACAAGTTACAAGGCCTCTTATGATCTTATCTAATAGGGTTGCTGGGCCACAAACCATGTATTTTGCTTTTAGAAAAACAGGAGAGAAGTTACGAGGAGAGAACTGTAAAACATCCAGATCCTACTTTCTGGGGCTTCTTGATTCCGTGTCTCTTTCATGTCCTAACAGGGAAAATTTTGAGCAGTATGCAGCTCAAAGTGAGCCCCACCACTCACTAAATGGTGCATATAGCTTGACCCAACTGGGCCTCATTCTGCATCCTGCAAAACGTGAATACTACTCTGGAGCCATTTGAACCTCAGCAGACTGGGCCAATTTATATCCTGGACCTAATACTCCATTAACACCCATCTCATATCATAGGCCAAGAAGTCCATCCCAAGTCCACCCCATTAGCCGAGTTACATCCTAACTCTGTTAAATAAATCACAATGATACAATCTGTTGGCACATTGTTAATTTTTTCGGAAAAAAAGCGCCGTGAACCCAAACCCAAACTCAAGCCCAAGCCCAGACCTATTAAACATTGGGTCCAAGTCCCAAGCTTGGGCCATGTTGCAAAACTTTGTTTTTTCAGCTTGAAACTATGTCATTATGGACTCGAATATTTTCGACCCGCCGTCAGTAGACAAATGGTTTCTAGTTGTGCTATTGTTATTTTATTGGGTTGCACTTAGAAAGGTAAGTTTCTTTTGTTTATTTCATCTGAAGCACATGAAATTAAAAAAAGGCCACCTTTTCTCTTAATGAGTGGAAGGGTTAGTTAAAAAGATGAGATAGCAAATCTGCTGTTATGAAAGACATGAATATCAGTTCTATATAAGGTTATCTTTAAAATAATGTATGAACATACTTCTCAATAATGATACATCTGTAGTTGTATGGAAGGCGCTTATTATTACGTTGCGAGTTCAACTCATGTAGATGAGTGTCCATGGCACGGTGGAAGGCGCTTATTATTGCGTTGGGAGTTCAACTCATGTCCGGTATCGTTGCAAAAATAAAAAACGAAGTCATGTCTGGTATCAATAAAAAAATAAAAAATGTCATGAGAAGATAATTTAGATAATCTCAAGTTAGAAACAGAGTAAGATTCGAGATCTCATAAATTAAAAATGAATAGACCACATTAAAATTTTATATAGGGTGTTTACATAAAGATAGATGAGTGCACCTAAATACGACAAGGCCAGCCAAAATGGTTGAATAGAAAAAAAAACTGGTGAGAGGAACGTCACCAAAGGCTAAAGCAATTGAATTTGGAGGCATGCTTCCAAATAATTGAGGCATGATGAGCAAGCAAAAGTAACACCTATGACTAATACTAATATGATACTCTTGATCTCAAATCTCAATCCATATCTTCTACTCTCACTTTCAAGTTCCAAATCATGGTTTTGATAGCTATTTATTTATTCTTTTTATCCTTGTTTTTTCTCTCATTGTTTTATAATTTTGATCAAAATCAAATTATACTGTCCAATAGTACAAATATGGGTTTTTAGCAGGACTGATATTGATTTTCAATGAGTAAAGTTCCAAACCTAAATCGTGTGGAAACGTCAAACTCTTCTAAAAAAATTCATGTATAGAATCGAGTGTCCCTTGGGCTTAGGGCCAAAGGCTCCTGGGCTGGAGATCCCTGAGTTGTAAAGAAAAAAAAGGAGCATATGTTGGTCCTTCTGTGATTATTTCTTTCTAAGATTTTGTGATTTAAACAAGATATATATATATTTTTTCCCTTAAGGAAGAGGAAATTAAATGTGCCCTCATGCCCACTTGAAGGTTTTTTTTTTTTTTTTTTTCTTCTTCTTTTTGCTAATGCTATAGGTAGGCATACACCTAGATGTGGACGTCCCACAATGTTCCAAGTGATTGAGCAGCTGGGCCCCATTTTTTGGATCATTGATCAGCTGAGTCCCACTTTTGTAGATCACTGTCAAGCACATTTCAGTTGCCACACTCCCATAATGAAAGTGACAAAAATAAAATATTTTTCAACAGGCCACAATCAACTTACAAGAGTGGAGTTACCTGATAAGTGGGCATATTGATATTAAGCTCCTGGGCCCACTTGATGTAGATTTGAAACTGGCACACGTGTGATTGACACGTAGATGGGTAGGTTCCCCCTTCGATTATGAGCTATAGATGCTGAAAACAGCCCATATGTATATCAAGGGCTGGGGCCCTTGTAAATCAAAGTGGGCCATTTCTAATCAGCAGATCATCTTTTGGGATTAATTCCTTGACATTGGTCCTAACAAGTAGTCCAATTCCCATGAAATAATTGTGGGCCTAAATGTATGCATTTGACTCCCTGATCTGGATCTTTCCATTGTGGGCCAGCCCTTTACAGGTCAAGGTCTGCTTATGAAAGGTACAGATTGCGTGGGCTTGGATTTCTGGCCCAACAATATAAAAGTAGTGGGATCAATTGCAGATTTAGGATGTCATGGGTTGAAAAAAAGGCCTATGGTGGACTGGCCCAAGGCCCAACCATGTTCTGTGTCCATATCAGCATTTGCCAATTTGGATTGATTGTCTCGCAGGGGGGAATAGAAAAGTAGAACAGGTTCAGATCTTTATCATAGTCAGGTTTGGGAAAGCTTCTTGTAACCTGGACCAAATTTGGGTCGATGTTCAAGTTTTGGGTTTGTGTACGCTTACATTATAGACCCGACCCAAACCAGACCTGTTTTCATAGAGGTCATTTTATCCTGTTATAGCAGAGGACAGAATAGCTTCATATTTTTGCATTATTTTGTTCTAATAGCTCCTGTTGAATACTTGTTTAGGACTAACTGATTTGCAACAATTTTATCAGTGCAGCTCTGTCAGGTACACTAGCTGGTTCTTGGAAAAGATAGTTATAACTTAATAGTTAATGATGAGTCCGGCCCAAATGTCCCGATCTGTCATGAGCCAAAGCCCAAAGTTAATAGAGATCCGTTTGCAGTCCGGGCCCGTATCCACGATGCCCGGCCACGTCATGGCAGTCCGGAGCGCTTCGGAAGCAGTCAGGCCACGTCCCGCTCTTACCAGGTCTAGCGAAGAGTATCGCAACTGCCTCGCCAGTCGAGGACACCTCGAACGCTCCTCGTGAACCGTGCTGAGAAGTCTCCCTATCTGTTAGGGGAAGCTTATAAATACGAAAGCCCCTCGGTACTTGAGGGGCAGGCAATTACGATTTACTAGAAAAGCTCTCTCTCTCTTAAGTTGTAACCCTTGAATATTAATACATCAGGCAACCTCAGCCTTTCCGAAAGTGGACGTAGGTCACACTGACCGAACCACTATAAATCCCTCTCTCATCTTAATTATTTCATTGATTACCATTATTACTTGACCGGTGGTGTCCGAACCAGAGTTTGGCATCATCAGTTTGGCGCCGTCTGTGGGAACGTACAAAAAGTTTTCACCCTCATTCAAATTATGGTAACCACCAGATCGACAAGACGCGAGGAGGGCGAGGATGGTCCTCCACTGGCTAATCATGGCCCGAATGCTCCTGCTCCCACTCCTCAACTAATGTTGGAGACTATGCAACAGATGGTAGCCCAAAACCATCAAATACTATAACTCATGCTCGCGGGGCAAGGAGGGGTCGGAGGAGTACCGCAAGGAGGCACACGCCCGGGGCATCAAAGAGCTCCACGACGGCGAGGAGCTCCCCACCTAGGCGCCCAGGCCCCGGGCGCCCATGCTCCTGGCGCCCAGGCCCCGGGCGCCCATGCACAGGGCGCCCATGGTGTACACCCTGGCGGCGCCCATGGTGTACACCCTGGCGCCCATCCCCAGGGCGCCCCCCGTGGGGCCCAGTTGGGAGGACCCCCACCTCCAGGAGGACCCCCACCTCCGGGAGGGTCAAATCACGGAGAATTTTCACATCCTCCCTCCGCTTCTGATGGGGAGGATCCTCATTTCCAGGAAGGGGAAAGTGAGAATCAGGAGCTGGAAGGCGCGAGCTACTTCTACGATTCAAGCAGAGCAGCCCCCAACCGATGGGACGAGAAGCTCAGAGAGATGCAAGATCAACTAGGCGATGTTTTCAACGCCATGAAGGCACGCGCACCAGAGACCGTGGATTACCTAGTCAGGCGAACGGACACACCGTTCAAGCCTGACGTGGTGAACTATCCACTCCCTTGTAAGTTCAAGATGCCATCCATGGAAACCTTTGATGGAGCAAAGGATCCGCTGGATCACCTAGAAACTTACAAAACAATAATGCAGCTGCACAGTATCCCGGAGGAGATTATGTGCAGGGCGTTTCCAACCACGTTGAAGGGTTCCGCCCGACAGTGGTTTTCCAATCTCGCCCCAGCTTCCATCTCCACATTCGAGGAGCTAAGCAGGTCCTTCGTATCACATTTCATTGGAGGACGCCGCCACCAAAAGCCAGCCACACACCTGCTGAGTGTAAAGCAGGATAGTAATGAGAGTCTCCGGGCATACCTCACTCGTTTTAACGAGGAGGTACTTCAGATTGAGGAAGCCGATGACAAGGTAACCATGACAGCCTTCTTGGGAGGCCTCCGTCCTTCCAGTTTCTACTTCTCAGTAATGAAACGCCCGCCAAAGAGCATGACGGAGCTACTGGCAAAGGCCCAGAAATATATGAATGCTGAGGACGCTACCAGGGCCAGGCGGGGCGAGTCCTCCAGAGGCGAGTCCTCCAGAGCGGCGGACAAAGGAAAGCACGATAGAGACGACAAGAGGGAGCCAAGCAATAAGCGGAGCAGAACCGAGAGGATACCTGCCAGAGACCGACTCGGTCCTGCTCCCCAGAGAGACCGACTCGGCCCTGTTCCGCCAAGAACCCAACAAACTTTTACGGCTCTCAATGCTGCCGTTGGGCACATTCTGCTGGAAATACAAGATGATCCTGCAGTAAAATGGCCGGGGAAAATGAAATCTCCACCAAACCGCAGGAACATGACCAAATATTGTCGCTTCCATCGTGACCACGGTCATGACACTGATGATTGTTTCGACCTCAAAAGGCAGATTGAGGATCTCATCCAGCGTGGACACCTGCGCCAATATGTTGCTGGTAGGGGGCAGGCGCCACCGCCACCTCACAATGCCGAAAACCAGCACCCTATTGGAGAAATCCGAACCATCTCTGGAGGGTTAGCGGAGTCTTTCTCCGCCATGAAAGCCTATGCCAGGAAGGCGAGGCATCCTGAGGAGCCACGCCCGTCAAAAGCACCGAGGCACAGCGCCGACGAAACTATATCCTTCTCGGATAAAGATCTAGAAGGGATCCAGCACCCTCATGACGACCCTCTGGTGCTCTCGATGACCATCGCCAATTTCCAGGTACATAGGATCTTGGTGGATAGTGGAAGCTCTGCAGATATCTTGTTTGTAGAGGCTTATGACAAGTTGAGGCTGGGCCGAGAGAGGTTACAGCCTGTCAAATTTCCTCTCATTGGTTTTTCGGGGGAGAAGGTGTATCCCTTGGGGACAATCACATTGCCGGTTACAGCCGGGACAGCCCCCCGAACCTCCACCACAATGGTCAATTTCCTGGTGATAGATTGTCCATCAGCTTACAACATCATTATGGGGCGACCTACTCTTAACTCTTTAAGAGCAGTCCCTTCCACCTATCATCTTATCCTCCGCTTCCCAACCCCGAATGGAGTGGGGGAGGTTAGAGGAGACCAAGTAGCAGCAAGAGAATGCTACGTCACCTCGATGAAGGCCAAGATAACACAGGAGGCGATGCAGGTTGAAGTCTTGGACCCAAGAGATGATGCCACCACAGAAAGAGAAAAACCCACTCCCACCTTTCCATTCAGAAGACCAAAACCCATTCCCACCTATTTCAAGAGATTTTAATGGAAAAGAAGGTGGATGCCGGCCTGCTGGGCGAGGCGACGCAGCACACCCGGGCCTCGTGGGGGAAGCAGCACCACGCACGGGCGCCGGCCTGGGGGCGGCGCCGGTCGTGGCAGCCCCTTCGGGGGTCTCCAAGGGAAAAGCGCTAGGTGTGGGCGACGTGGGCACGTGCGCTGGCGGCGCCGGTGCTGGCTGTGTGGACGGCTCTGGTCCTGGCGGCGCCGGTGCGGATGGCCTAGACGCGGGCGCCGGCTTACAATCGTCGGCGCAGTCGCCGACCGGACCAGCAGCCCCCGTGGGCGTGGCGACAGGCGCAACAGAGCCTAGGGCAGTGGCGGCGCCGAGCACGGGCGGCGTCCAGGCCGTGGCGGCAGCGCCCGGGACAGGCGTGGCTGGCCCTGGGGCGGTGGCGGCGCCCAGCACGGGCGGCGTCCAGGCCGTGGCGGCAGCGCCCGGCACAGGCGTGGCTGGCCCTGGGGCGGTGGCGGCGCCCAGCACAGGCGGCGTCCAGGCCGTGGCGGCAGCGCCAGGCACAGGCGTGGCTGGCCCTGGGGCGGTGGCGGCGCCCAGCACGGGCGGCGTCCAGGCCGTTGTGGCAGCGCCCGGCACAGGCGTGGCTGGCCCTGGGGCGGTGTTCGGCTCGGCAGCGGGCGGCGGCGGGGGCGTCAGTCTGTTAGCGGCGCCCGGCCTTGGCGCCGGCCGCACTGCGGGCGCCGGCAGGGGCGCCGGTCCCGTGGCGGCGCCCCGTCTTGGCGTCGGCAGCACGGAATCGCCCGGTTTGGGCGTCCAGGTGGCGACAGCGCCTGGCGCCCCAGGCGGAGTGAGCGTGGTGGGCGCCGGTGCGGCAGGCGCGGCGAACGCGGGGATTACCACAGCATCTCGGGCGGAAGTTGCAGGCGAGGCTGGATTATCGAGTAGAATTTTACGTCCTCGCAAAAAATATCAAGGAATTGTTGAGGATGCCGGATCCAAGGTAGGTGGTATTTTTAGTATACTCAAAACTGACAATGATCTTTTGAGGGTTGCTGTATGTATCCCACCCACCGTATTGTGCCGCCGGGCCGAACCAGACGAGCCAGCATGCGATGATTCTTCTGGTGATGTTGTCATTTACGAGGAGATGATCGAGGCGGGTTTAAGGTTTCCAATATCCTCTCCTATTTGCCGTATTCTTCACTATTTTTCCTTAACTCCGGGGCGATTAGCACCGAACGGATGGAGAGTTTTGATCGGATTCCTTGCACTGTGGAGGAGAGTACATCAACAGGACGCTTCTCCTCCCGAGTTTCATGCTGCCTACAGTTTGATCGAGTCACCATCCCCAAACAGGGGATGGTACTATTTTACCCCTCGAGGCGGCAAGTTACTCACGGGATTGCGTTCCAACTGCCACGATTGGAAATGTCGCTTCTTCTTCATTGGTGGAGAGTGGGTTGCTGAGTCAGATCGACCCTTGGTGCCCACGGGGTGGATTGACGCCAAGAGACTCGGTATGTTCTCTACTGTCCTTTTCTCCATACCTTTATATATATATATATATATTTTTTTTTTTACTGTCTTTTTGCAGATCCTCCTATACTTTCCAAAGATCAAGAGTCGAAGCTGCAAGCGGTGAGGGATCACCCCGAGAAAGATTTGGGAGTTTTGAGTATACTAAAAATACCACCTACCTTGGATCCGGCATCCTCAACAATTCCTTGATATTTTTTGCGAGGACGTAAAATTCTACTCGATAATCCAGCCTCGCCTGCAACTTCCGCCCGAGATGCTGTGGTAATCCCCGCGTTCGCCGCGCCTGCCGCACCGGCGCCCACCACGCTCACTCCGCCTGGGGCGCCAGGCGCTGTCGCCACCTGGACGCCCAAACCGGGCGATTCCGTGCTGCCGACGCCAAGACGGGGCGCCGCCACGGGACCGGCGCCCCTGCCGGCGCCCGCAGTGCGGCCGGCGCCAAGGCCGGGCGCCGCTAACAGCGCCGCCGCCCACTGCCGAGCCGAACACCGCCCCAGGGCCAGCCACGCCTGTGCCGGGCGCTGCCACCACGGCCTGGACGCCGCCCGTGCTGGGCGCCGCCACCGCCCCAGGGCCAGCCACGCCTGTGCCTGGCGCTGCCGCCACGGCCTGGACGCCGCCTGTGCTGGGCGCCGCCACCGCCCCAGGGCCAGCCACGCCTGTGCCGGGCGCTGCCGCCACGGCCTGGACGCCGCCCGTGCTGGGCGCCGCCACCGCCCCAGGGCCAGCCACGCCTGTCCCGGGCGCTGCCGCCACGGCCTGGACGCCGCCCGTGCTCGGCGCCGCCACTGCCCTAGGCTCTGTTGCGCCTGTCGCCACGCCCACGGGGGCTGCTGGTCCGGTCGGCGACTGCGCCGACGATTGTAAGCCGGCGCCCGCGTCTAGGCCATCCGCACCGGCGCCGCCAGGACCAGAGCCGTCCACACAGCCAGCACCGGCGCCGCCAGCGCACGTGCCCACGTCGCCCACACCTAGCGCTTTTCCCTTGGAGACCCCCGAAGGGGCTGCCACGACCGGCGCCGCCCCCAGGCCGGCGCCCGTGCGTGGTGCTGCTTCCCCCACGAGGCCCGGGTGTGCTGCGGTCGCCTCGCCCAGCAGGCCGGCATCCACCTTCTTTTCCATTAAAATCTCTTGAAATAGGTGGGAATGGGTTTTGGTCTTCTGAATGGAAAGGTGGGAGTGGGTTTTTCTCTTCTACTTACAGTGAAGGAGGATGAGTCAAAGAAGATTATAAAAGGTGAAGATGGAAGATATTTTCTTTCTCTGGAAAGGAACCCAGTTGCAGAGATAATGGGTGGAGGAGGATGGTATCCTCTCTTTAAAGAGGGATTTTTATACCCTAGGTTTTCCAAGAGCAAGAGGAGTTCACACTAAATGGACTCTCCCAAAATTCTTTCTTCTCAGGACCTGAGAGGAACACAAGAAACTGGCAGGGAGAGAAAGGCGGCAACCATTATTTGAAGGGGAAAGAAGCCCGGATATTCAAAATGCCCCCCTTTCAAAGCTCGTTTGGCGCGGGGCATTGAGGGGCAAATGATGAGTCCGGCCCAAATGTCCCGATCTGTCATGAGCCAAAGCCCAAAGTTAATAGAGATCCGTTTGCAGTCCGGGCCCGTATCCACGATGCCCGGCCACGTCATGGCAGTCCGGAGCGCTTCGGAAGCAGTCAGGCCACGTCCCGCTCTTACCAGGTCTAGCGAAGAGTATCGCAACTGCCTCGCCAGTCGAGGACACCTCGAACGCTCCTCGTGAACCGTGCTGAGAAGTCTCCCTATCTGTTAGGGGAAGCTTATAAATACGAAAGCCCCTCGGTACTTGAGGGGCAGGCAATTACGATTTACTAGAAAAGCTCTCTCTCTCTTAAGTTGTAACCCTTGAATATTAATACATCAGGCAACCTCAGCCTTTCCGAAAGTGGACGTAGGTCACACTGACCGAACCACTATAAATCCCTCTCTCATCTTAATTATTTCATTGATTACCATTATTACTTGACCGGTGGTGTCCGAACCAGAGTTTGGCATCATCAGTTAATAACATACATAGGTAAGAGATCAAGAGTTTGGATTCCCTGTTTCGTAGAAACAGAGGGATACTATGTCTTACAATCTGCATTCGCCAACAGTGTAAAATCTTATGCCAGCTAATTCACTCTCTCAAAAATGAAAAAAATAAATAAATAAAGAAAGAGATTTTCCATGGTTGGTGAATGCAGATTGGATGAAATAGTATCTCCCTGTTTCTAAGAAACAGGGGATCCGGACTCAGAGATCAGCCTCTCTTCCTCCATTGCCTGATATTTGCACTTTGAATCTGCAATTTTACTTAAATTGAAAAATGTGTAATTAGAAATATTCATCATTGTTATCTCATCATTGTTATCTCTGATATTTACATTCGTCAGAGGGATATTCATCCAGGGGCGGAGCTAGGATTTTTTCTTTTTGTAGGAGGGATAATCAATGGTTGACGGATAATATTTTATATTGATTAGTTTATTATTAATTACTTAAAACTTTTTTTTTTGCAGCTCAAATAATGTTCTTCCACACCTGCCAAAACCAACTATCGTCTGAGGTTTAGAACTTTTGAGTACGTAGTAAACTGATTTTGTAGAAGTTTTCAAGCACCCAATTGACATTTTAAGAAATAATTAAGAGAACTTAATCAATCTCTCTAAGCATTACATCTTGAGTTCATGACCACTATCTCCTGTTTTTCAAGCAATTGATCTGGTGTTTCAACTTTCAAGCAATCAAAATTGAGATTTTGTGGAATTGTAAGGGACAAATTTACCCTTCAATTTGACTCTCACTTGAGCAACCTTGCATCAACTTGGTCAGATACTTGAGCACTCAATCAGTTCATCATAATCTCAAATTGAGCAGGGTATTGGAGGAAATCATGTCAACCAAACCAACCTAGTGAAAAGGCAGTTTCTGTAGCTTTTGTTAACTAGCTTCTATCGGGAGATGGCATTGCTGGAAGATTGATGCAGACCCTAGAATTAGGGCTTCTATCGAAGTGCCAAAGCATAATAGGGTGTTGAAGCACGCTGACACTTTAACAAGTCTCCTTAGCGATGATAATGGAGACGCACCTTAATGGGAAAATCCAATTTCTATTAAGCAATTTTGAAAATCATCTTCTACAATGCCATATAAATAAGAAAACATAACTTAGGGTCTGAGAAACCTAATTAAATTAGGAAACTAAAACACATTAAAATCCTAATCCTAGTTACAATAAAATCAGAAACTAACATATAATTACTTAATTAAAAATCATAAATCTACTTGGACCCTACATATGTGGCCTGAGGCCTATCAGCATCAGCGATAGATTCTTTAAACACCTGTGCAGTTCATGGGCGGTGCTATATGGATCCCAGTGGGGTCAATTGACCCCACTGATATCTGAAAAAATATTAAAAAAAAGCTCTTTAATGAATTGAAGTTTTGGGAAGCTTTTGACCCCACTCAATGAGTCAATGCCTAAGTTAATGGGCCATTTATCTACTAAAAAAAAAAAAAAAACACTAATGGGCCCAATTTTTATTTTTTAAAGAAAATTTCCTATTTTAGACATTTTGCCGGTAAGTCTTCATTTACCCTAACTTAACTTCTAAATATGGTATTCTCCCCGTTTTAGAAGAAAAAACTCTAATATTATCAAAAGTAGATGACAGATGTTGAAAAAGGTAAAAACAAATTTATTCGATTTGTGGAAGATAAGCCTTTTGTTGACCACACTAACTTGAATTTTTGGAGCCGCCACTAGTGCAGTTGGATAATAAACATAGTCCATTCAGTTAATGAACAACATGAGTCTCCAAACACATGATGAGAATGAATTTGTAATGATTCCATTTGCAACTGGTATAACTCAAGCCTCCCTTCTAAATTGCTCTCAATTCAATCATATGGAATCTTTGTTCTCAGTTTCCAACAAGTTCACGAGGAATTAATTGTATTCACTTAGAACTAAGAATTCCTTAACCGCAAACAATGGTGCTCTAAAATGATAACTGAGTTCAGTTCTTTCTTTCTTTGTTTTCTTTGTACAACCTGTTTGTGCAGTAGAAGTTATAGATTCTCAACAAGATGCGCTTTGCTGTCTCATTGATGAAATGTTTATTATCCTGAGGGATTTAATTCTGTCATGAATATGTTGTTACCACAGAAGGTAACTTCACCTAAACAGGACAGAGCTAGTCTTCTTCTGCCAATGAGGGAAACCCACAAGCCCCAGTCCAGTTGTATCAATTTGACCCTAGTTATGAATCTTTAAAAGCTAGAACAAATGCAAGATAAAGTAGAATTTTGTCCACTTTAAGTCCTGTAAATTGCATTTGTAAACTGTTGCACTAGTTGAGCTCAATGACTGATCACAATTCTTTATTAAACTTACCTCTTGTTGCTAGAAACAGTTTTCCAAATCTTTTGACCATCTTGTATTAGTTTGGCTTTGTTGATTATAGAAATAGGCAGGAAGAATGCTACATATTTTGGGGGCATACTTCTCTACATGGAGTGAGATCTACTATTGGATTCAACGACCACTGGGATTTCAACTCACCCAATTGACATTCCTGTGATGATCAGAGGCGTGGTTACTCACAGCCAGGGGTGTGGTTTACTTGAAATAGAATCCATTATGTGATGGGGACCCTGTGGAAAATTATTACTAGAAATCCTCTTAGAGCAACTCCAACAGATACTTCAAATGGCTATGTCAGCCTCTAACAGCTCTAATTGATATATGAGATTGTCTCTAACATATACTTCATATCATACATCGCATTTGAAATATGTGATGGTATGCCGGATTTGGCTTACCATAAAGCATATTTCAAAATTTTATTTTGATTAAGATAATGGCGAGGGCCCACTTGCATTTGAATTTTTGGATGCAAATCTTTCTTTTGAATAAAATAATGATCATGTGCTCATTTGCATTTGTATTTGACATCTCTTTTGGAGTTGCTAAGTTAGATATGCCAAATTACATATGTCACATCGGCCTTCATTTTTTAAAAGGCATATACAAATTTAAAGTATCTCTTGGAGATGCTCTTAAATGTAGAATACATTTTAGGTAATTCTACATGGAAATTCTCTGTGAATACTAAAGAAGAGAATCAATCTAGTGTACTTCTTCGAAATTTAAAAGTGGAATGAGCTTTTGGTTCACAAAGTAACCAATAACCATAGCAAAAGATTTAAACACCACCTCTTCAAATATTTAGAAAATATGGCACTGTGTATGATAGAGAAAGTTACAACTATTTGGCCCTTCAAATGAAGACTTTATACATCTATCAAATCTTATGGGAGTTGGTGGAAAATGACCATGATGAACCTGAAAATGAGTCAAAGGAGAACAAATAAAAGGATATAGAGTTTCTTCTTTTCATTGAAGCAGATATCTAATATCATTTTTCAAGAATTTTAGCTTCAGCCAATTCAAAACATGCTTGGGAATCTCTTGGAAAAGGAATTTCAAGAATTTAGAAGGTAATCAACTTTGAACTTAGTACATCATAATGGGCTAGCTTAATGTGTTCTACTCTTTTTTTTTTCTTTTTTTTGAATGGTAACGAAAGATTTCATTCAAAGAAAGGAAGGTACAAAGTACAAAAAACCAAAGAAAAAGAGGAAGAGGAAGTGCAAGAGAAATGCACCACCTCTAACCCTACTAACAAAAAACACACTCACCCAAGGAATTAACCTATCAACAAATTACAAAATCACACCCAAGGAAGCAACCTATCAACCAATTACATAATTACACCCACCCAAGGAAGCAACCTATCAACCCCTTACTTGGCTAACACATCTGCCATGGAGTTAGCCGATCAAACCTCATGACGGAAGGAAACATTGATTCCAACAGATAATTCTCTAATTTCATTTAGGTGAAAATGTAACTTCCAAGGATTAGTCTTCCGCTTAAACACCTATGCGATCGCATTAGAAGAATCACTTTCCATAATAAGCGTACCGTCATATCTACTAGAAAACAAACAAAGACCTTCAAGAATGGCTAGCACCTCCGCTTCATTGGAATCACATACACCCACATACTTGGAAAACATAATTAACACCTCTCCCTTACAATTGCAAAGCACCCCTCCAATCCCAGCCGGACCTGGTTTACCCCTTGAAGCACCATCCACATTAAACTTAAAGACCCCTAAAAGAGGAGGATACCAAGGGATTGTTCTCTTCTCCTTAAAAGTTTGATAAAAGAAGAGTCAATTAAAATGTTTTCTACTCATTAACAGTTTGATAAAAGAAGAGTCAATTAAAACTATTTTTTTCTCATGTTTCTAGCACCAGAAATCTAACTGATCATTTACACAGTGCATTGAAAGGAACTTTTTCTATTTGCTGTGTAAGTACCAGCACCATTCGAATTTTGTCTTACGATCTTTTGAAAAAAATTTACCAAATGTTGGGCAATTGATACAAAGATGGCACTCGTTAAGTTTTGATAAAGATGAATATATGATTAGAACAAGGACATTTTTTTTTTTTTTTTTTGGCTAGTAACTGCAGTAAGAAAAATTTGACAAGAACTTTCAGTGGTGCAAACAAAGTATTTTATATTCGAGGAATTTACCAAAAAAATACATTTTAGATAGACAGTAGGACAAAGAGATCAATTTAGGGGACCTCACACCAAATCAGCCTTCTCGCCCATAAAATATTTTTTCACACCCAAGGTTTTTTTTGGGAGGGAAGGCCGATTTGGTGCGAGGTCCCTAAAGTGACATTTTTGGTGTACTGTTCATCTAAAGTTTTTTATTTTTTATTTTTAAATTCCTCTTTATCTTATTATTGCCCCTCAAAGAAAATTTATGCATTAATGTTGGAGAGCATTGATGAAACATGATTATGAAAATTAAGATATCTAAATTTTGTCACAAATTTGTCCAAACAAGATGGTATGGTCGTTGGTCTAACCTTTTATCATTGGAAGAGGAAAAAAAAAATGTGAGGGTTGTGTACATGCAATAATGATATTGGTTGAAGCTACATCCATCGCTTTGAAGGTAGTTGCATTGAAATCGACCGAAAATTTATCGGACATGATTATTGACCTCTCTAGTGATGTTCAAGTTAGGGAGAAGATCTGTCCATGAAAAAATATTTCTTCGCATGAAAGTTTCCTCTTCGTCCTTCCAAGACTTCTCCAGAGGACTTTTCTTTTGTTCTTTTATTTTGCATCTCTTTGTACTTCAACTATCATAAGGAGAATTTCCTATCCATATGCGTCTGAGGGGAAACATAATAGGTCCCACGTCATCATCCATCTGAACCATATACACGAGAAACCCCCCTTACTTACATCGGATCCATTGATCGAGTTTTCATTGATCTGATTTGACTGGACCGTTAGATCATGGTCAAATTTTTTCTTTAATATAAAGTTGCTAAATTTATGGACCACGAATTAACGGGTTAGAGGCATGAGATTGATTAGAAATTTAATAGCTGCACCCATCCGAGATGACACTTTGTATCCTCCTATCCCTTCCATCAGTAGGGGGCAAGGGGGCCTCATCAAGCTGCCTCTCACCATCTATATATGCACCGGAACATTACCCAATAAAATAAATGAGCATGAGCAACCTACTCTTGATAAATGTGCATATGGCTTGAAACATAAATGAGTCATCTGCATAATCTGTTAGCTTTCGCTTATCTGGTGACCCACTTGTAGCCAACTTGTGGCCAATCGTCATAGGCTAAACACAATAGGACGTATTCATGAAGTTATATTCATGAAGAGCTCTCTCTCTCTCTCTCTCTCTCTCTCACACACGCACACACACATGCAGAGCCAGCAATCATATATGACTTTTAAAAAGAAATGAAACATTGAAATTACTTAAACAAAAGTGAACTGTATTGAAGGCTGAAAACCATATCAAGAGTATGGACAACCAAGAAAACATGCTAAATAAAATACTAAGAAGACAATGAGCTGCCTGAGATCATATCAGCTCTAAATAAGTAAAGATCCCTACTTTTTAACTGGCCATATTCTATATTCCACTTCCTTGGAATATGAGTAGGATGAAAGGTCTACATTGATATAAAGGACCCAATCTCCTTCACAATATCAGCCAATCAGCGAAGTCTTATCCAATCCAAGGGCTGAAGGAGAAAATTTTCCTAAAATAAAATTGAGGACATGTTAAATACCTCTTCCAATATTGGAAGAATCCCCATCAAGAGTATTCGGAAATCTATCTAGCATATGTATCTCAATGAATATCTCAACTGCCTTCTAAACTTTTTAGTCCCATACCATATGACCCTCTATGCACTAAACATCCTTTAGTTAATGCTCATTTACAATTGAGATCAAATATAGAATCTTTGAAATCCCAAGGATAAAGTCTATTCGCCACTTGACACATCCTCCCCAAAAAGGATCCTTCTCCCACCACCATATCATATCCTTGAATTTACTGCAATTAAATTTCCACTTTATAAGCCGGTTTCTTTTGTCTTGGAATATCCTTCCTCACCTTGGAAACTATTTTATTTCTCCCCCTTTCGTTATTCTCCTCCTCCCCCTCTTTTTGTCTCATATTTTGAAGCAATAACCTTCCTCTGTATACATTCCTCTCCTTCCCAAATCTCCATCTCTTAAGATTCTTATTAGCCTCACTCTTCTCTTAGTTCCTTCAACTAGTAGCTCTTCTATTTGTTTAATGGGTTTATTTTTGGCTATAATGCAAGATACACACTAACAAAACATTTATATATGCACATATTTTTGCTTACATAAGTTTGTAAACCACATATCATCATTGTCATAGTCATCTTATCAACTTAGGCTCGGTTCCTTTTTTTTTTTTTTTAATTTCGGAGGGTGTCCCAATGCTTCCAGCATGACTAATCCTTTTGGACCCAGGGGAGCCGAGTAAATCCCTTATGGCCCCAATGTAGTAACGCAGTTTCGAACTCTCAACTTTTAGGAACAAACCATGGTCTTAAGCTAATTGAGCTATCCGTCAAGATTGACTTAGGCTTGGTTCATAAGTTCTACTCGTAACATTGAAGACAATCGCTGGTGAGTGAAAAGTGGGCATGTGACTTAGCAATGTACAATTGATATGTGGAGAGTGAGGTACCTTACCACTGAGCTACCAACGGATTTGCTACGTGATGACCGCATGCTATCACTATTTCCAATCTAAACAAAGCACAAATAGTGACCAAATAACACTACTTAAAAAAAAAAAAAAAAAACCAAATTTTTTTTTGTTTTAAAGTAAACACCATCCACCGTGTCCCTGTCAAATCACTGTTGTGGCAGATGAGACACCCAAAGTTGAAACAGAACAAGGCCTCTTTTAGTTTCTCCTGGTGGGTGAGTGGGTCAGTCACAACTCACAAGTGTTTCCAGTTGAGTGCAATTACCATTTTCTTCTTTCCTACTCTGTAAACTTACCTTATAAACTGCTGAGAATCTGTTATCCACATGCACAGTAACCAATAAATATGCTACCCACAGTAAATCAAAGGACTGGTTATTAATGTCATGTTGCCAACTCATGGATAGGGCCATGCTCATTTCTAGCCATTCATCTGCAGACCATCTTTAACCTAACTAGCCTAACCCAAGCAAAACTTTCTAAAAGTCTCACCCAACTGAAATTTGAGGGTCCAAAACCCAGATCTATGACTAGAGAGGCAGTGACCCACCCTCCCCCATAAAAGGATTGTGGTGCCCTGACTCTAACCCTATGGATTCGGTGGAATGACAGGAGCCGGACAAAAGGGAGATTTGAATGCTGGTCAATGTTAGGCTAATAGGCGGTGGGTGGGTTAAATGACAGAGGAGGAAGGCGGCATAAGGACAGTGCTGTTACTGTTCAAGTTCAAACCATACCTTTTCTAGGTGAGAGATTGGTGGGGGCAGCTCAAATTCCCAGACCAACCCACATGGATGCAAAGGGCGCACTTCAAACTCATCTGGGTCAAACTCTATTACAGCTTTGCATATTCACACAAGCCCCTTTTGCAGATCCAGGCATGGGACCATTTCCTAATTTGGTAAAGACTCTGTCATTTGGAGTAAGTAATTTTGATTAGTGTTTCTAACTCCTGCGAGCTCTCATCAGTCACTATCCACAAAAGTTATATTGAAGTCCTGCTAGTGTAATGATGCCATTAGTAACAGTGAAATCGAGTCAGGACACTTGGCATGTAAGTGGGGTCCATTGATCTTGCCATATGAACCTGAGTAACAAAACTAAGAAAAAGAAAAATGTTTCATTGACAATGGATTTTGTTTTATTCTGAAAACTGATACTTATTGCACATGAAGTTTTCAAATCCTCCATTAAAACACATTGGTTGCGTTTCCTTTACTCTGCAACTTTATTTTTATAAGCCAGCAATAATTATAACACATCCTTTTTTTGGACCCAATTGATGAGAAAAAAGTAGCTGTTTATTGCAGTAGTTATAATTATAAGTAGTTGTTCACTTTTTCTTGTAATACATTATATAGGGGCAGAGTTTATTCGGCTTCCCTTTGGGCTTGGAGGAATTAGTTCAGCCCGAAGGATTGGACTAATTGAACCCAATTGATGAGTTGATGAGAAAAAAGTAGTTGTTTATTGCGGTAGCTATAATTATAAGTAGTTGTTGTTCACTTTTTCTTGTCATAGATTATATAGGGGCTGAGTTTAATCAGCTTCCCTCTGGGCCTGGAGGAATAAGTCCAGCCCAAAGGGTTGGACTAATTGGACCCAATTGATGAGAAAAAGGAATGATCATAACATGTCCTTTTTTGGACCCAATTGATGAGAAAAAAGTAGCTATTTATTGCAGTAGTTATAATTATAAGTAGTTATTGTTCACTTTTTCTTGTCATAGATTATACAGGGGCGGAGTTTATTCGGCTCCCTTTGGGCTTGGAGGAATTAGTCCAGCCCAAAAGATTGGGAACCCTCCAATAGCAAATATATATATATATACACACACACACACACACACACACATATATAGCACAAGTTGATATTGGTGATAGCCTCTTGAGTTTTCTTTTTAATTTTTTTTTTTCGTAAGTAGCTGATTGTTTTTTGTATGTATAATTGAAGGGTATACAATCTCATCAATGGAGGAGATTATTTATCATCGTTAAAGCCTTATTCCTATCGTTTCTGCTTTTAAACTCAGATTAATCTAGCCCATCTTTATTTATCAATTAGAGCTATATATATATATATATAGAGAGAGAGAGAGAGAGAGAGAGAGAGAGAGAGAGAGTAATGAAAAGCCATTAGAGATGTGGTTGATTTCGGATCGGATCCGTCACTATAGATTCAAAAGCAAACATATATTATTGTATCTGGATCCAACAATAAATTGAAAATGGGATCCGGTTCCGAATCCAAATCCAAAATAAATTGTCAAGTGCCATAGTATCATTGGATAAAAATGCTTTAAAATAAACTTATTTTAAATATGAAAGTGGGCTATTATATGGTATATGATTAAAGCTAAGTAGATATATAT
The DNA here is from genome assembly GCA_028538565.1 of Umbellularia californica. Taxonomy (NCBI): domain Eukaryota; kingdom Viridiplantae; phylum Streptophyta; class Magnoliopsida; order Laurales; family Lauraceae; genus Umbellularia; species Umbellularia californica. Next base: position 107,544,102 of record JAPQWN010000001.1, read on the forward strand.
TAACATTAATGTATAAATGTAATCATCTTGGATTCAGAACATTGGGTCGGAACATCATGGATCAGATTTCGAATCCAAACATTTTAAAACCTAGATGCGTGGATATAGACCGGGATTCAAATTCCTCCTAAATTCAAAAATAGGTTCGAAATCTGCTTTATTTAGTATGGAGACTTTGGACGCTCAGATCTTCTATGCGTGTTTGCGACCCTGGGTTATAATACGGCATATTTTGTAAAATACTGTAATTAAAACAATTTTATTTCTATTCAGGGCTGTATTTCAAATAGATCAGATTTCCAAACAAACCCTAAAATCTCTTAGAATGACTTGCTTCTGAAGTCATTTTATGGTGTATCTGAATAATCTGAGATAGGAATTGAGTCTCACAAACTTGGACACGAAGGCACCACTTGCATGGAGTCGGCAGCTGGGAGTAATCTACTTGGGGGTATGTTCGGACGTATCCAAGTCTGGTAATAATAGAATTAAGTTCAACAGCAATACCGTTGTAGAGTTGGTTGGAGAGTTTGAACATTGTAAGCAAGCTTCTTAAGAGCTACAGGTGTCAGGTGTGGAAGCCTCATTAAAGGTAGGGCCCACTTGCATTAAATGGACCCAACAACAGCCACCAGCCCTTATTAATGGATTCATGATCACCCACACTAGATCTTGATCATGTTCTCAGAATCTGAAAATACCAACAACATTATAATATAATTGTTCCCATAATTTCAGATGGTTGAGTAGTAGTTATGAGCAGATGCAGCACTAGTACTAGAGACCCATCAGTTGCACAGCTCATACCATGAGCTCTCTATCTCTCTCTCTCTCTACATGCTTTTCTTCTTCTCCAACTCATACATTCAACTGCTCCAAAAACACTTTTCTTCTCTCTCTCTAGCACTCTTTTGCAGTGTTTCACATCCTTTTCATTTTTCATGTGTTGGGGTTTTTTCTATCTTCCTATATAAAAAGATATATAGTCTTCTTCTTCTTCTTCTTCTTCATCATCTACTTGGTGGGTTATCTCTTTATTTTTTCTATCTACGCATAGGAAGAAGTAAAGATGAGGAATTCAGCAAATCATGTTATAATGGAGATAGAGTCTAGTAAGCCAGCAGGGAGTGGAATGGTAGTAGGGGGGTTGAGTCCTCTTAGTGAGACCATTTGGAAGGAGAAGACAGATACTGAATTCATAGGAGATGTGTCTGCGAGGCTCACATGGAAGGATCTGACTGTGACAGTTTCACTAAGCAATGGAGACACACAGAAGGTGTTGGAAGGGCTTACTGGGTATGCCGAACCGGGGAGCTTGATGGCGCTTATGGGTCCGTCGGGTTCGGGAAAGTCAACCCTCCTCGATGCGCTTGCTAGTCGCCTGGCAACCAATGCATTCCTTTCTGGAACTATTCTTCTCAATGGAAGAAAGGCTAAGCTGTCTTTTGGGACAGCGGTGAGTTTCTTCTTCTTGTATATGAAGTGGAATTGTAGGGTTCTGTTGTCTTTTTTTTTTTTGTTCTTTGAATGGTAGAAAATAGAGGAAGTTTGTTCTACTGTAACTTGCTTGTTTCTATTTTTTTTTTTATAAATATTTTGGTGCTTGATGTATTTCTGTATATTTTACTTGGATATTTCCTCTCCTTGAAACTCATCAACTTTTTGTTTGTTTATTTGATATGATGCAAGAAGCATGTAGCTTTCTGTTTTGCATTTTTGAATGACCTCCCCCTAGATGAATTAGATAAGGCTACCATGATGATATGGATCTGATTTCTTTTGTTGATGGTGACATTATTCATTCTTATACTATATCATTTTTCTTTCCAAAATCATGCCTTTTCAACATTAGGTAAATGAAGAGTACCTAATGACCTATTCATTTATTTTGAAATTGAAGAAAAAACCAATTTCATTTATAGTATTGATTCTTGTTTTAAAATCAACATAATCAGCTTTGCGTTTTAGATTTGTTATTTATTTAAATATTGAGTGAAAAAGTAGAACTCGCAGTGCTAATTTTAGATATATCTAGGCCGGCTTTGATCGTGTTGACAATTGATTCAGTTTTGGTTTGGATTAGTAATTAGCATAGAGATCTTTTCAGGCAACTGATAAAATGTGCGCTTCTATCTCAGGCTTATGTGACTCAAGATGACAACTTAATTGGTACTTTAACGGTGCGGGAGACAATTGCTTACTCTGCCCGCCTCCGGCTCCCGGACAAGATGCCATGGTCGGAGAAGATGGCTTTGGTCGAGAGCACAATCATCGAAATGGGTCTTCAAGATTGTGCAGACACAGTGATTGGAAACTGGCATTTGCGTGGTGTTAGCGGAGGAGAGAAGAGAAGAGTTAGCATTGCTCTTGAGATACTTATGAGACCCAGATTGCTCTTCCTTGATGAGCCCACAAGCGGCCTGGATAGGTAACAACCAAATTCCACACTCTTGTGGATTGCAGATATGACCAGAAATCACCAAAAGATTTCAGTATCTTCTTACTCTACCTGAATATCAAGCCAACCAAGTCATTGTAGTTGTCTTTTATATGTGTTCTTTGTTTTTTCTTTTCAATTCTCTATGTTGTTCTTAAGAGTCCTTTATTGGATATCTTCTCATTTCTCTTCCATCGCAACTTCAGCCTTTGCCCTATCAGCACAACTTCAACCTTTATTGTCCTTTGTATGTTAATCTGTTAAACAACATTGGTGGAATTTATTATATCTGCTTACAAATTTTTTTTTTCCTGCAACATGTCATGTTTCTCTTTAGTGTTTTCCATGATTTAGAATTTTGGATTGATTCTTTCAAAACCTCTAATTGGAAATAAATATGGATCTATGGACAGTGCATCCGCCTTTTTCGTGACTCAAACACTCCGCGGTCTGTCTAGAGATGGGCGGACTGTTATTGCATCTATTCACCAGCCTAGCAGTGAGGTGTTTGAACTTTTTGATCGCTTATACTTGCTCTCTGGTGGAAAAACAGTATACTTTGGGAAGGCTTCTGAGGCATATGAGGTAAGGATAAGAGAGGTCTGTTGTCAATTTATCTTTGATTTTACAAATGAGTTGGAATGTTGATTCTTGACTGCAGTTTTTCGCACAAGCTGGTTTCCCCTGCCCTGCCCTGAGAAACCCCTCTGATCACTTTCTGAGGTGCATAAACTCAGATTTTGACAAGGTGAAAGCTACTCTGAAGGGATCAATGAAGATGCGGGTATGAACAATTTGTTTCTTTCTTATTTCCTTGCTTTCTCCAACATACCGTGGTCGTGAGATTCGAATTCCAGTTTCGATGAACATCTTTTTCCTCCCTTTTCTCAGTTTGTGATGACAGATGATCCTCTAGAGAAGACAACCACAGCTGAGGCTACTAGGACACTGATCAGTTTCTACAGTTCTTCTCATTACCACTTCACTGCAAAAGAGAAAGTAGAAGAAATCTCCAAAGTGGTCAGTAACTTGGTGTCTTTGTATTTTTTACCATCTTAAGATTGAATTTTATGAGTAGAAAATGCATGACAATTAAGCTTCATCTGTTGCAGAAAGGAACCGTGTTGGATTCACGAGGCAGCCAGGCTAGTTTCCTAATGCAGGCCTTCACCTTAACAAAACGCTCATTTGTAAACATGTCAAGAGACTTCGGTTATTACTGGTTGAGGCTTGTGATTTACATTGTGGTGACCATCTGCATTGGGACTATCTACTTGAATGTTGGAACTGGCTACAGTTCTATACTGGTATGTTCTAAGCCTTGAGGTTCTGATTATTTCCCATTGCCTTTTTAATTCCTGTCTTTCGTTTCATCATGCAAGGGAAAATTGAGTTTTCCGCCATTCACCTGGAGGTCACGATCACATTAAACTAATCGTATAAATTTTAAATGTAACAGCTTCAATAGTCCACATGCCTAAGATCACAATTCACAACTAAATCAAGAAACTCAAAACTAAAACAAGGATTAAAGTTGATGTACTGAAGACTCACTTGTAATTGTACCAAACCAAATGGCTGTACTAACCTTGGCAAATTTTCTATATGCAAAGTTCTCTTCTATTTTCTACTCCACTGCTGAAAGGAATTGAGGACCAAGTGTCCAAGTCTACCAAATTCTCAATCCATATCCATGTATTGAGCACAATGTCTTCTATTACTCATGCTCAATTGATCTTTCAGTGATTCATTTTAAATGATGTACAACAGGCAAGAGGTGCATGTGCTTCTTTTGTCTTTGGCTTTGTCACCTTCATGTCGATTGGAGGATTTCCATCATTTGTGGAAGATATGAAGGTTCGTACAAAATAGCGATCCCGTCTTATCACTGTCATTTATTTGAATGAAACTTTAAGCGGACTGAGCAACTTTCGTGCTCAATTCATGCAGGTTTTTCAGAGAGAAAGGATGAATGGCCACTATGGGGTGATGGCATTCGTCATCAGCAACACAATTTCTGCAATGCCATATCTAATCCTCATTACCTTTATTTCTGGGACCATATGCTACTTCATGGTTCACCTTCATCCTGGATTTATCCATTATTTGTTCTTTGTGCTGTGCCTGTACGCTAGTGTTACTGTTGTTGAAAGCTTGATGATGGCCATAGCGAGTATTATCCCAAACTTCCTCATGGGAATTATCATTGGAGCTGGGATCCAGGTAAGCTCTCTCCACTCCTGAATCTACAGTCTAAATAATTGAAATAAGTCCTGAAAATGAAAATAAGACCAAACACATCATTGAGACCTCATAACTATGTCCATTTTACATATTATCAATGGTTCCCATGTTCTAGTTTGTTAGTGCTAATGCTAATATTGAGATATTATGTTATTTCAAACTATTCATGGTCTAAAAAAAAGGAATAACCTTCTGTATTTGTGATATCATGATCACTATTATTACCTTCATATATTTGTTTGCATGTTTTTTTTAAGGAGTTCTCCAACACATTGCTTGTTTTTGAAGACTCCATGTTTGATAAACTTGATAAAATGAAAATCACAAACTAGTTAAATTTTTTATTAAGACAGAACAAGTTAATTGGCCTGACAAAATAAAGACTTGCTATAGAGTTGAAACTTGGCCAATCCAAAATCTGATTAATTACTCTCTTTTTTTAATCTTTTTCCATTTCCCCCAAAATTAGATACCTTTTTTGCTGGATGCTATTAGTCAAAACTGGAAATCAGAAACAAATTCAGAGTTGAGTATGCGATTATCAAACATTAAATCACAGACTTCATTGAAGTTTGAAAGTCAAGGAGAAGATGATCTTCTGCATGAGATATTTAGCCACTAGATTGAATAAACTATATCAGAGAATGGTGAAGGAACTTTAATTGTGAACTTGTAAATGCTCTATTTGCAGTGGTCTTTTTTGTCATCACCATGTTTCTTTCTTTATTGTTGAGCTTATGTCAGTAATGAGTAATCACATCTGATGGCTGATGGTTATTGTATTTTGGATCAGGGGATTTTTATGCTGGTTTCGGGGTATTTTAGGCTCCCAAATGATATCCCAAAACCTTTCTGGCGATATCCAATGTCCTATATCAGTTTCCATTTCTGGGCACTTCAGGTTGGCACTCAAAAAACCAATTGAAATTGAGTTTGTACCTACTTAAACTTTAAATTTTCATCTGAAGCCGGTAAATGTTCTAATTGTTGTTTGTACACCTCAGGGCCAATACCAAAATGATCTAAGAGGTCTGGAATTTGATAACCAGTCACCGGATCTCCCAAAGATCCCTGGTGAATACATTCTAGAAAATGTCTTCCAGATTGATGTGAACCGGTCGAAGTGGTGGGATCTGACTGTTCTTTTTAGCATGATCATCATCTACCGCATCTTGTTCTTCATCATGATTAAAGTCAATGAGGATGTGACCCCATGGATACGAGGCTATATAGCAAGGAGAAGACTGCAACAAAAGAAGACAGTAACAATTGATCATGTCACCCGATCACCCTCCTTAAAGACCTATGTAGCCAACTCAGCAGCAGGCCCCAGTAGAAGCTGAGGAAGCCAGGTTGGATTTGGTTAGACAAAAAGCTGAAAAGAGTGTTGTTTTACAGTAATTCTAATAGTGATTTCAGTTAACTGATCAATGCCATGTTCTCTTATATTGGTGAAGCCCAATTCTCTCCATATACAGAATGATAAGAATAGTAAAAGATAAAAATTCAGATGAAGTAAGCAGCAATTGAATTGCTGTAAATGACACTGATAGTATACACATAATAATCAAATTGAAAGGCTTCATGCAACCTTTCTCATATATATCTTTATGGTAATGTGTCATTTATGGCCTGCTAAATGTTATGCTGCTCATCCTCATTGTTCTGTTCGATTTACTAGACCCCGATCAAGTGATTTACCAAAATTCTTTGTAAGAAGTATGTCTAATTTGGGTGGTCCCACAACCACATGTGGGCCTCATTTGCTTCGTATGATTATCATTATAATACTTCTAATAGAAGACTTAGATCTTCACCCCAATCAGACAATGATGTTCAGCAGGTTACTCTAAGTTTCGGTTAGTATTTAGTAAATTGGGAGAGAATAAAAGTCAATGTGATTAGCAGTGGTGAGTTAGAGAGAGAAATGAAAAGGCAAACTAAATGCTGAGGAAACGCATATGCTTGCAGGAATTTGTTGAGTTCACAAGAGAGGAAAGCACTTGAAATCTTGCGTAAGACTAAACTCATGAATAGCTCCAACAAAACAGAAACATCAAAGAATGTCATTTGAAATAGAATCCGCAAACCCAAAACAACCTAAGGCTTATTGAAAGGGTTTGCATGTTAAGGGTACTAAGATAAAAAGGTGAACTATTCAAGACCTTAAATGTAGTGAGATAAGGCGCAGTAGAGGGTATTAGTCACTGGAAACTATGATGTACAGATACGTCATGGATACAGCAAGGACATGCCATAGACACGGCATGGACATGGATTTTACACATAAAAAGTGAAGTTTCGGATACGACACGATACGTGGCCCATTTTGAAGTACCGTGCATCATAGACTGGAAATATAGCTGCAAATAGATAGGATTGAGTGGAAGAGTTGAACTCGCTGCTCCAAATAGCTGAAATAGGTTTCTGATGATGACAAGGATGGCAACAATGATGTTGATGTTTACCTTTAACGTCAAGCCCACGGCATTGACATCAACTGCACAGAATGCAAGCCCTATCCATTTCTGATGAAGGGGCCAATCTCTCTTTCACTTCGCATTTCAAGAAATTAATGAAAGTCTGGGGTTTATTCTTCTTGTTTGAAAGTTATCCTGACAGAAGAATCTTCTATCAGCACGTACATCATTATTTCACAATGTCAGGATTTAGGAGGACCAATCAGGTGTCTTGCTAATAGGGCTTGCCATGATCTGAAGCTTTGGCACCCTGACTAACCAATAGGTCCAATACTGTTGACATTTAGGCCTTACACTCTTTACATCAGTATATGGCCATCTAAATCAAAACAAATCTAAAATATATCTAAAAACGTCGAAAGCATAAAAAGTTGAAAATTTTAATATCAATGCTCAATGTAACTAAAAGTTGCATTTTAAAGCTTTAAAACTAAAGTAATAACAATTCAAAGTTTTAAATTTATTTTAACATATAGATTCTTTTATTCCAATTTTGCTCGTTGGCCAGACTTTAAGAAACCAGTCAGCTTTATCGGTTTGAATGGTACAATGGTTGATCAAGTTGGTTCACATGGCTCCAACAACTAAGAGTCAGTGGTTCCAGTTGAACTGAACTGCAACATGTAGCAGTTAAGGTCCAGCTGAATTCGACAGGGTAGTCTGCCTCAGTTTAAATATACTGTAAGCTGGTGATTTCCTAGTGGCTGGTTCAAACTAAAATTCTGTAGAGGCCAGATGGAATGTGATCTTCAAGTCATGTGTTTGATAGCATTTTTCTGATTGGGGCACACTGGTTCGAGATGGATTATTATTTAATTAATGCCCATTGAAGCAATAATCTTGTTTTTATTTATTTATTTATTTTTTTTCTGTTTTGGTACTCCAGCCAATGGAGGTAGGACCCAAGAGAGGGGCACACGCGGGAAGGCAGCCAGCACACGCAAGAAGAGTGGGCATAGAGCAGCTTGTGGGAAAATATAATAATCTTGTTAGTTACATCCATAAAGCAGCTTGTTGGGAGTTGGGAATTTTTATTACAGGTAGATAATCTGTCCATGAGAAAGATTGAAGTCAACAGAGTTGCCCTTTTTTTAGGGGTTGGCAATAACACCCACCCAACTGAAAATAGCATCATGGGTTAGCTTGGCAATGTAACATCAATGACTGGGAATGGAAAAGATCAGTTAGAATTTATGTACAACATCCATAGAGAGTAGAGATAAAAGGAGCTTTCCTATCACTTGGCTCGAAGCAGTAACACTGGCACAAGGTTTAATAAAATCAGGTCCTATATTAAGCCAGGGTATTCAAGGGGCGCATTTAAAGAAAGATAAATGTGAATTTCGGCCTACTAATTTTTATAATTTCAAAAATGTACTGTTTTAGCAGGAAAAGCAGAAACAGAGTACTGTATTTTCACCTATCAGAAACATGAGTGAATCAAGAATGTAATGAATCAGGTTTGGTTAGCTTTACGGTGTAATCGCACCTGACTAGACTTTTTTAGGAGCCTGGAGTGGACCTGAGCCATCACCGGAAAATGGAACCAACTTGGACCTGATCTGTTTACATCCTTATCAGGTGCACTGATGGCAGATACTAATAAAAACACCACAATTTTATATGAAAAATTAATGACAAAAACAATAAGACAGATATCACGATATTTTTTTTAAAAACTCACTGGAAACTAAAAAGGAGAACACATTCTGGGTGATAAAAAAGGAAACCAATGTTTGTATTAAAAAGGAGAAAAGAACAATAGTTCAGTTATATCAGTATAGAAAATAGTTGAGTATACTGGATCCATCATATCTTCATTCTCTCTATTCTCATTTTCTTTGAGTTCAATGAATTTTTTCATGTTAGCGATTCTTTAAAAAATAAAAGGGAAGAAAATAGAGCTCCTAGTCCTAGCTGCCAATGACTTGATGTACTGCGACATTACACTGATCTTAAGTTCCAAGAACATAGAAATCCTGGTGATTTTTAAAGGGAGCTTATCAAGCACACCCTGCAAAACAGAAAGTAGCAAAAGAAAAACTTGCACCTCTAACTTACTACTTTAGCATCAGCTTCCTCATATATTCCACATAGATGCTTTTATTGGGGTACGTTGGCATTAGCTTCTTCACCTATAGCTTTGTTTTGATGCATCAATTCAGGTAAGCTTGTGTTAGCTTCCTCATCTACTCCTTTTTGATGCTGCGTTGGAGGTACTTGAGCATTGGGCTCCTCTACTCCAGTTTGATCCTCCAATGGAAGTACTCGACCACTAGCTTCTGCATCTTCTATTCCATTCGAATGCTCACATTGAGGTACTTTAGTATCAGCTTCCTCATCTAATCCATTGGGATGCTTTGATTGAACTCTAACACGCTTCCCTTTGAAATATCGATACTCCCACATTGTTGGTGGATATTTCTTCATCAACTTTTCATGTTTGTCCATCATTCCTAAGTCCTGGAATACCTTTCCAAGCATCTCCACTATCGAGCTGTTTGGCTTGACGCCCAGCTCTTCCATGTCAGCAAACACCTAGGGGATCCAAATTTCAGGTTAGAAAGTCTTCTGCGGCATCTAGTCAAGTAAATGAACAAACATCAAAACCATTAATTAACGCAGTATATGGAGCTTTAAAATAAAGATATAAAGCACATGTGCTTAAAACATGCAGTTCAAGAAGGGGAATAAAATGTGAAATGAAGCCTGTTAATAATTTAGAACAGTTTCCGTTTCCCTTGGAGCAAGGTATATAACTTTTTTGTAAGCAATATTTCCAAGTTACATATACATATTCTGCTTCCCTTTTCCTCATCCATTTCAGGCCATGAGAATGATATGAAGGACCACCAAGGAAAGAGGGAGAGAAGCATCTAGGAAAGAAAGAAACAAACAAAGAAACAGAAGGAATAAACATGTAGCTGGCTAGAGTGCTCATTTTTCATCGCAAAATAGAAGCAGAGCTAACCCATTAGCCCAAATATGTCTAAAATGACATATCCAATGAACAACACTGCAAATGGTACTGTAATTTATATGGCCATATTAATGCTTGTCTATGCTCATGGACAGTACAAAACTACAAATTGATCAATTTTTTGGAGTTACCTACTCAATAAAATTTTTTTTTTTTTTTTTCCCAAATATATGAAAGGGAAGCTCTATACGCACGGCCTAAATGACCCTAATTCTGTGTCGACCAAGCATTCTGTAAGGGCATTCTTAAAGAGATCATTCATCTGTCAGGACTTAGGATGTAGTATTGATGGCAATGGAATAGATATTACCACGTCCAAACAATCATAGCCATCCCATGATAACTTGAAAGTGGATGGTGGGGCATGGAAAAGATCCATAGCGAACAGTCCATATTGCATGAAGTCACCCGTTGATTGACTTTCAAGCTCTAACCGCCGAGGGTTCCACCAGTTGAACAACATGGATAGCTGAATTTGGGGACCACTTGATTGAATGCTTGACAGCTGTTCATCTTCACAAGCAGTGCATTTTATAGCGCCTCTAATGTGGAACACTGCTTCTAAAACTGCCCATCAGCTTTCATGGAAAGTACAAGCTTAAGATTATGGATGGTAATGGGCAGATGATAATGTGGAAGGGAAAATTTTAGTATTTCACAAGACAACAATTAGACCAGCTATGGCCTATCGAGTAGATATGTGCCAATTAGGAAATTACACATACATAAAATGAGTGCAGAAAAGATAAGTGTTTGGAAAAAAAAGAACAAAAGATGCAAACAAATCACACACAGATGACACACAGATTTACGTGGTTCCCTCAATCTTGAGGTACGTCTACGGATCACACTGATTCTACTATGCTCAAAGGCAGAAGATGAGAATACAAGATACGTGGCTATGCTAGGGTTACATAATAGCACATGGTAATATTACGAAAGTACCCTACAAGGCATCCGTGACAGTGGACCTAAATTAACAGTCTTGAAATCAGGCTCTATAACTCAATGGGGTGTAAGATCCTACAAGTGGTGTTAAAGCCTGGTAGGTCGGGTGTTCGAGTCATGGGACATGCGTTTTGTGAGTTATGTAGCAGGAGTCGTGGCGGGTGTGCTGTTAAGGGAGGGATTGTTGAGGTCAACGTCCACCCTCACTCTTGAGCGGTCATAATTGTGGTCGAGCCCTAGCTCTCACCATAAAACCATTGTTGTGCTGTCTCCTATCGCCAATTGGTTCTGGGATAAGTGGTAGCTCAATGGGGTGTAAGATCCTACAATAAGAATGTTGAGATGGATGTGTGGTAAAACTAGGAAAGATAAAATAAAAAATGAGCGCATTCAATAACATTATGGTAGCATCAATAAGTGAAATTAGGAGAGACTCGTTTAAGATGGTTAGGACACGTGCAAAGCAAGCCAACAACAATGCTGGTGAGAAAAAAAAATCTTTCCACACAGGTTGTGCCACCTCAAGCAAAAGGCTAAAGAGGACATGAATGAAATTAGTAACGATAGATATGAAGAAGTGCAACCTATCCAAAGATTTGGCTAAGGATAGACTGGAATGATGAAGCATAATTCATGTAGGTACCTCAACATAGATGATAAATGAGCAGATGAAACATGTGATGCTACAATTCTTTAGATATGTCATGTGAGAAAAAAACAAAAATCATGAACCATGTATATCTATTGAAATGTAAAACAATGAGATAATAGAGTATACCTCAAACATCTTCTCATGCATGCCCCTGTTATAGTAAATTGAAATCATTTTACAAAAGAATTCACGAGGCAAGTGTTCCAAACTTTCAGAAAATATCATTGTCCAAAGTTCTTCAGCTTCTTCAAGTCTACCATCCTCTGCTAAAGCATTTAGTAATGTATAATAGCTCCCCTTGGTTTTCCCTTGACCTTTGCTTAACATCCACTTTGTTACCTACCCCACCAGAGTTTGTATTGAATGACAAGAATTTTTTAAAGTAGATTAGGAACAAAAGTGACAAAATTGAACCTAAACAGCCTTTGCTAATACCTGAATTACCCTCTTCCATTCTTCTTCATTCTCAAGAGTCTTCAGAGCTTTCTTCACTGTAATTAAAGGAAACTCTAACTCCCAAGCAACGAAAGAATCAAGAGCCCCATAAACTTCCTCCTTGACATTTGACAATCCTTTTATCTAAGAGAGCATGGAGAAAGAAAGATTCCCATGTAAAAGCCAAAAAAGGAATGCAGCAGTAGCAACCAAATAAAACAATGACATAATAAAAAAACCTCAATTAAATAAATGTTAAAAAAAGTAAAATTATTATGCATGCATATGATAACTAGGAGATTCCTCTTCCTAAAGATGCACACCAAATCATGAGTTGAGGCTCAATAGTTCCTCAACTTGGTTGCTAGTAGTCTTTTGGGCACATTTCTGAAGCCCTGTTTACATGGAAGATGAACGGAAAATCTTCTGCTTTTCTGCAACTGTTCCTCTCCCCACGTCCGGTGCAACGACAGTTCCTCAAGGAAGACCCTAAAAAAACCAACATTTTTTTCCCTGCAAGGAAATGCAAGTCCAACCCCCTCTATAGGAAAAGTATTTCCTCTTCTGCGGCATTACACAAAGGTGTCCTTTATGTTGCTATCATGTTGGATGTTGAACATTCTTGACTCATCAAAGTTGTTCTAGTTGTCAAGAGTCCAAGGATATGTTTAACTTTGTCATGGAACACTAGAAGTATCAGATTTTAAATGTGCCCATAGTAAGAGTTGTAGAACTCAACACACCCATAAGTGTACAGGAGAAAAAAATTAAATTGAATATTTTCAAGCAATGGATGGTGATTAAGGGCTTGTTTGGCATCTTTATTCTTTTTTTTATAGATCCATCTAAAATAGAGCCATTAAAAAAAGAGCCATAAAAAAAAGAGGCTAGAATAAAAAAAAAACGCATTAGATAACGCACGAATTTATTTTAAATACCTCGCCTCTATATTTTAAGACCCAAAAGCTCTATTTCTCATCTGCCCTTTTTTGGAGCACTTGGATTTTAGAGGATTTGCCTTTAAATATCTAAAGCGGATAGAGTCTAGAATCTTGTGCCAAACGCTCTAATTATTTAAACCTCTGTCCAATTTAGACATTTAGAGAAGTAGAGGCATGAAATAGAGATGCCAAACATGGTCTAAATCTGGAGTGATTAGACCTTGAACCTGACAAAGTTGAATCACTTCAGCATGGTTCACAGCTCATTGCAGATAAAGAGTCAATTTAGGACTTGGGTTTCTACGTCCAACAAAAGGAATTAGAAAGTGATATACCTTCTAAATTTGCAACTCCCATACGCTAAAATAGCGAGCATCATACAAATGACAGATTGACATCAACATCACATTCGAAAGTCCAAACCATCCAATTGACGGGCACTAAATGGTCGAGTTTAGGAGAAAATGCTTAGTGAAGCATACTTATGGGAATTATGTCCGCAAAACCTGTTTATATCCATCTTGCTTTCTAGATACTCTAACGTCTTCCTGGCTAAAGTGGTTTGATGAACTTAGAAAAGCTGGTCATGCTAAACAACAGTACAATAAAACCTTACACATTCAATAAGCTTTGCTGCCTTAGAAATGGTGCCTATTCTCTTTCTGGATTTCCACACGCGAGGATATCTTGGTCTTGGGCCTTTTAAAGCACATCTCTGCAACGCAGCAAAAACACTCTATATATGAACACAATTGAACATAAGCCAAAATATAATAAATGTACAATGTGAAAAAAAAAAAAAAATCTATATATAAACACAGAAACTTCATTGAAAGGTAAGATCAGACAAAAACCAGCACCCAAAATAAAAAATGACACCCACACAAAATCACAAAAGACTCCCATCACCCAATTCCCCCTCTTGCATCCAAAGCAATAACAAAACAAGCTAAGGGGGTGTTTCACTTAAAAATGGATGATGCCATGAAAAAAAAAAAAAACCCTAGAATGCCAGAAGAACATGTTTAACTAAAAAAAACAGGTACAAGATTATAAACAGAAAATGCTCTGACTGTTGTCAAGATTTAAAAATTGGTGAAGTAGAGCTTACATCAATCAATAACATAATTATAGAAGGGCTAAAAAGAAGCTCACCACAGAAGAACCATTCAATCTCCTTGAAGTGTCTGTTAATACCAAACTTCCGGTAACAGTAGTAGCTGGAGGAAATCTCAAACTGAGCATCTTATCTTGGGAAGATGTTGAACTTACTAAGCGAGGACAAAGACAAATGAGAAGAGAAGTAGATATCTCTTTCAAACCAAATGCAAGCTCTGAAAAATCAAGAAAAGAAGAAGAAGAAGAAGAAGAAGAAGAGGCATTTGATTTTGGGGAATCTGATGAGGTTTGATTTTGTTAGATTTAAGAGATCCTGAGAAGAAACACTGAAAAGTGGAAGAAGACCCAAGCGTCCGAGGGCGAGCTGCTGCTGCAGCTACAGCCTGTTTTTGGTCCGTAAGTATTATCGTCAAATTATTATTATTTATTATAAGGGGCTTTTACGAAAATCATCCTCAAATATCCGTGTGCCTATCTTTTCTAAATCAAATATAAAAAGTTGATTTTTTGTAATTTTATTAAATAATATATATATATATATTTTTGTGTTTACGTATGTATTTAATTTCATGCAAATAAATAAATTCATTTAACAATGAATTACTATATATTCCAATTTCGGACAAATAAGCCTTTGTTTTTAGGGTTTCAAAGTATATTGTTTTTAAATATATATTTTTATTGTCATGCGGCTCCAATTTTTATGGCTAGATAAGTGTGGAAGGGTTTGGATTTGATCACGCAAAAAGGAAAAAAGAGTGGCCCTTTCAAAATCAAACTCCTTTTCTAATCTTACTGGCAAGATGGAAAGTTTGAGAGTGAGTCCTCCCAAGATTACTAAAGCCAGCCGAAGAACTATGCTTTGTTTGGCACTTTACTAGCATAGTTTAAGTCAAGTAAAGCCTTCATTTTTCAAACAAAACGACACGTAAAAAACAATTTAATTCAAGATTCTGCCCGGCCTCCACCCCCCCCCCCCCCCCCCCATCGTTTTCAAAAAAGTAAAAAAATCAACCGCCTTTACCCACTAAAATACGAAAAAAAAAAAAAAAAAACTCCACTTTCCCCTATAAAAAATAAAAAAGATTCCATAACAAACAACTAAAAACAAAATACCATTATAGCCTACTTATATTTTATTCATTTTTCAAAATCAATTTTACTTCAATTGACTCTATTAGTAGAGTTGCCAAACTAACGGACTATAGGCCGGCCCTCGATTCGTTTATCAAGAAAATAAAACAGACCACCGGTTTAACCATGCCGTCCTCCCACTCATTAGGGAGGCACCGGCCCACTTGCACCCAAACCAGGGTGATTGATTTACCTGTAAAAGGTTTAACTGCATATTTTACAAATTTGTTGCTGAAGTGAAAGATGAATGCTGGATAAATGAAAAGGTACATTGACCAGTGAAAATTTCACATCCCATCGACCAAGATTTTGCAAGAACTACACTGTAAAATCAGACCCCCATGGTCTTTTCTTCCCTTCCCCACCCCACCCCCACCCCCACCCCCACCCCCACCCCACCCCCCGTTTTTTTTCATCCCCAACTCAAGTCTCTTGGCTTTCCATATTAAGTTCCATTTCTTCCATCCATTTGTGCTGCCACAACGAACACACCGAAGTTGTCTTTTAACAATGGAGTGACAACACATATATCAAAGCCACTACTTTGAAACAGTTGGGTTGTTTGCACGCCCTCACACAGTACAAAATAAATATGTAGCTTGCCAATATAAAATACAAGATCTGTGCATAAAAAAATGTGGGAATATACTGATCTGACATTAGGTCCTAAGGATATGGAACGAATACATCATGTTTCTTCTTGCCACATAGGGGACTGGAACACACGCGCTCACCCCACTCATGCACCAATGTCCCAACTATCTGGGCTATACAGCTTGGGATGAATACATCAAAATTAATTATAGACAAAGACTTATCACCTCTACTACTCACTGTATGACTTCAAAATAATAACATGCTCATGACCCCTCCGGTTCGTTGCTATCATCAGAAAGTAACCAATTCAGATACTCTGATCCGTTATCAAATATGGAACTCTGACCAGGTGGAACAACCCTCTTTCTCAGTAATGTTTCAACAGTAATGGATTTCCTTTTCCGCCCACCACGTGCCCTTGACCTAAACTGCTCATCAGATTCCAAAAAGTCACCCTGCAATCAAGAAACAAGAAGGAATTGTTCATAAGGGCTGTTCATAAGGGCTTCATATTAATAAGTCAGCAGTGTTCAGTTGTCTTCATGGTTATAGAGTATAAAACTAGAGAGAGAAGAAAATGATCATCAATTCCAAGAAAATGAAACAAATCAAGCTCATTAGAGGCAGATCAATGCCACTGGCATAAAATATAAATTGCTTCAGACAGCCACCAACATGATGCAAGCTCAATGTATGGTATAGACTGATATTTTTGGTGACACAGCATATCTGCTGTTTCAACAATATACATGCATATTATGTACCTGTACATTGTCAGTGGCTGACATGACATCTCATCTTATAACCAATGTTGAGACAAATACATGAAAAAAAGAGTAAAATAGAAACCTTGATGCGCCAAGAAAGATGGGAATTTTTTTTTTTTTTTGAAAAAAAAAAAAAAGAAAGAAAGAAAGAAAAAGGTTCTGGTGATCTGAAGATAAATGGCATAAGAGATATCAGGTTAAGGTCATGAAAGGCACAACACACTGGAGAGGATAACAAAATAAGAACATATGGCTCCATGCTATAAGTAACAAGGATAAGATTGCATAAGATATAAAATAATTTGAACATGTAAATTTTAGTATACATGTAATTGTAAGCAACTTAGCATGGAAAATTGTCTCCTCCGCATTGAAAACCAGAAGGCATCAACTTACATGCAAATAGACATGAGCAGAAGATCTCTCATGATTATCCCTGACATGCTTGAATGGGAATTTCTTCCGGCACCCAGAGATATGACATGTAAATGGTCGGAGCCCAAGGTGAACAGCCTTTATGTGCTGCTTAAGGTTAGAAGTCTGCAAATGATACATTTGTCAGGTAAACTACTACTGGCATCATATAAATTTTTTATGACATACTATCATTCTCTCAACAAGCTCAACACAACAAGTAAAAGAAGCATGATAACATAAGAAAGGTAATAGAACCTTACAGTTGAAAATGAAAGACTACAATCTTTAAAACTGCACTTTATACTCTCAATAGCATCTTTATCTTCATGGGTGCGAAGGTGTCGCTTGATATTTTTCTTGAGCTGTTGGGTCCCACAAACCTCACAGGGAACATATTGGTGGCATAATCTTAGATGATCCTTAAGGCATTCAGTGTTCGGGAAAAACTTCATACAGCCAGGTTCACAGCAGATTGCCTCCACAGAATCCAGTTTAACTGTGATGGACAGGTGATAGGGGAAGAATTATAATACTGTCACTTGAAAGCTTCACACAAGAGAGTAGTTTCGACTTGCGGATAGATTGATGTAAATGAATACTTTCTTAGGCCAGCAAATATATATACGTGTGTGTACACCTATACACCACATTATCTTCCATTGGCTTTGCCTGTTTTCCACATTATCTTAAATTGGGATTTTCTTAATAAATAAATAAAAAAAGAATTCCAATATTTCAGCATATACCCAGAATTACAACAAAAAAGCCTCAACTGACTCAATGATAGTGGCACTTGTAGCTTTTGGTAGAACAAAATTGGAAATGAGAGTTGTAAGAGCTTTTTTCCATCAGTAAATAAAACTTCAAGCCCAAGCACTCTATAGCTTAGTGGTGTCCGCAGACGGCACCTCAGTTTCAGTGAATTCCCATGGATCAGTCCTTGGGCCTGTGGGTCATAGTGCCTCACCTCCACCAGCAGTCCAATGTATTGGAAATAATAATAATAAAACTTCACCTAAGTAAAGCATATTATAGAAAACAAATTGACTGCCTAGGTCGCTTACCATGTGAATCCTCATGCTTCCTCAACTTTGATGCATACTTAAATTTCTTTCCACATTCCTGGCATATGTGCTGCTTTTGCACGTCAGTGTCATGAGAGTCCTCATCATGAAATTCCTTCACATGCCGTTTCATGTTTCCCTGGAAAGCAAACTTCCGGTTGCAGTTCTCAATGGGACATATGAAGAGTTTTCCTTGGTGCTGGAGCAAGTGGCGAGTCAAATGATCTTTCCTTCTATAGCTAGAATTGCAGTCATCTATAGGGCATGTAAATGACCTCTACACCAAGTAGAAAAAGGATAACTAGCTGAAGTTAAACTAATGAAAACACATAAGCAAATGACACGTACAAAAACCAATTTACCATGATCTTTAAATCATGCGATAGCAGTGATACAAGTAACAGACAATCAAATAACAGGGTGAGGGAGAAACAGGATCAAAATCATGCAATAGTAATTATACAAATTACCTAAATTCCAAGCAAAATAGACCAAAGTGGTCATTCAATAGCTAATATCTGTACAGAGCTTCATAATAATCACTTTTAGAGAATCATAAATGCTGTTGGAAAAGTTGTCAACAAACCTCTCAGAAATAGGTGCGTGAATGAGGCAATCCTGAAGGAGCTTCACAGGAGGTCACCCATCCTGATACTGGTCCATTCAAGATCAAGAATGCAGCCTCTTCGCATTTTGGAGTTCTTTAGATGGGATCCAATGCTTCACGCCAAAATATCCAATTTTCTTGTACTATTTTCATCAACTAAAAAACCTAACCCTGCAAAACCATTTCCTTTCAGGCTATGCAAATTAAAAAAGACACTAAAAATCAGTCATATTAGACTATATCCTATTTAGAAACAACAAAAGACTAGTCAATTTCTCCAAATCAAAGAACCACGCAACATTGCATAATATTCAAACCTCATTATATTCCTTATAAAACATCAAATTTAGGGAAAAAAACTTAATGGGAAAAGAATGGTCCCACACATAGAGATGCCATCCTACCTACTATTCCAAACAATGAAAAAAAGGAAAATGTTGGTATAGCATACAAATACATGCATATTGCCTTTTGATTCACACATTCTTGAAACAAAGCTTAAGCACCCACTTCCTCAACATCCCCACTTCATCATTAAAACTGAAAATGATTCCAGAGCAGTTAAGCGATTTCTGAATCGACCCATTAGAAGAAATTGATGTACGAAGAAGGAATTGACAAACACCAAGAAATCAATGGGTCTTCGCAAAGAAGGGTCTGTTTTCTTCATTTTTCTTGTTCTATCATTTTCACTCTTTCCAGTTACATCGCATTCAAATTCTAAAAACCATGTAAACTCCAGTAGCAATCCTTTCCTCTGATCCAGTCCATTACTATGATTTTGCTCAGTTCTTTTCGATCGTTTACTTGAAAACAAAAACATTGATACAAATTCGAGGGTTATATGAAATCTAAGAGAATAGAGGGAGATACCACAAGAGAATGGCTTTGCATATGCTGCTTAAGATACGCGGGTTTTTTGAAGCTCGCACCGCAGTCCTTGCAATCATAAGATCTGGGCCGCTCATCATCACATTCCTTCTCTTTATCTTTGCTTTCATCCTGAGTTAGACAAAACAAACACATCCATACAAGTCCAAGTTGCAAATCAAGAAGAACAATAAGAAGAATCGAAAGAAAAGAGAGGGGATTATTTAAAACAACCCTAGATGATTCGATTCGATTCGACTGCTGTACATACCTTGTGTTGGGATTGGATATGGGAAGATATGAGAGATTTCTTTGATCTGCAAATACCGCAGTAATCGCAGTAGTAGCGTCTTATGTCTCTGAAGATGGGCGATGGAGGAGTAATTCCTACTTCTTCTTCTTCTTCTTGCTCTCTTCTTCTCATTGGATTTGGATCAGAATCCATATCGGCCAGAGAGAGAGAGAGAGAGAGAGTTTGCGGAGGAGGGAGGGTTGGTTTTTTAGGGTTAGGGTTTTTTAGTCGGGCCGGGCTTCTCTATCCCCATATCATCGCACGCCACGTTCCAGGTTTGCTGTCCCAATTCTGCATAGATTACAAGCCTATTTAAGACTTCCTTATAGTATAATTTCTTCCAAACTTACCCTTGTATCTTTTATGCCCTGCATTATCTAAATATGTTTGGCCTGTTCTATTTCAATTGGGGCCCACTTAATTTAAATCTATGGTATGGATGCATAGATGTATATATCTTGGGATATACGCATGATAATAAAAGTTGAAGTTTTAAAAACTAATGGGCTCCACTGGTTCACTTTTTTAAATGGTCTAATATAGCAGTGGGCCTTCTTTTTTTAGTTCTAATTTTAACTTTGGTTATAGGTGGGACCTGCCATCAACCTTCCATACTTTTTTCCTTTTAATTATTATTTAACAATGCGGCAAACCATGGAAGCTAATAAAGTGAGAAAGGAGTAATATTAGATGTCGGCCCACCTTAAAAAAAGGGAGGCCATTCTGCAATCTAATTTTCTAAAGAATATAAAACGCTTAGTGGGAAAATTCTATTTGCTTCAATTAATACAAATGCATACCGGGCCGGCCACCTCTATAATGTGCCAGGGCCTTCGACATCATAAATGTAATTTTAAAAAATTAACACATGAAGGATAGCATCAGCAAAATTATTTTTCGTGCGATCAAATGATCTTCTAAATAAAGACAATAATATCTGACCATTATTAAAATGAACTAGTGGGGCCCGTTATTTTCTGAGACTCCAACATCTATTATCATGCCGATACCTCAAGCTATACATCTATTTATCCATATCATTGATTAAATTGAGTGGGCCCCAATTGAAATAGAATAGGCCAAACATATTTATATCGAGGAAGCTAGTTCATGAAAATAATTGGGCCCATTAGTTTCTTTTAAAAATGAGATTATAAAATAATGGGTCCCATTTGCACTGCTATCGTCAACTGAACTCTCCTTGTGCAGGGAAGACATAAAGAATTAAAGGGTTAGTTTGGAAGAAGTTATACTACGAGGATGTCTTAATTAGACTTGTAATCTGTGCAGAATTGGGACAGCTAACCTGGAACGTGGCGTGCTCTGATTTGAGGATAGAGAAGATGCATCTTATTATGTTACAGCGCTGCTGTACGGGAGCCCGTCCCTTTTGTAGTATGTTGGATGCTTGGATTTTGGTTAGGGCCACAGGGTATGAAAGTAATTTCATTTCATAACCCCAAGGGCAATGTAAGAAAATTAAGTGCGCCCGGTCCTTAAATTGGTAGCCCTAAAAAGGAGCTTTCTGTTTAAGCCCGGTCCCCAGATACTTTGGGCCAGTTTGGCAACTCTAATAATAGAGTCAAGTGAAAGTGAAGTAAAATTGATTTTAAAAAAAGAATAAAATATAAGTGGAATATGATGGTATTTCATTTTTAGTTGTTTGTCATGGAATTTTTTTTTACTTTCTTTATGGAAAAGTGGAGTACAAAGTGGTTTTTTTTTTTTTTTTTTTTGGATAAAGGTGGTTGCCTTTTTACTTTTTGAAAAAGATAGAGACAAATTGAGGCTTTACTTGAATTTTACTGTGCTAGTGAAGTGTCAAACTAGCCAACGGAATTGGATTATGAATGGAAGGACAATTGCAAACCCTTGGGAATTGCATAAAAAAAATGGCGCGGCTGTGGATACATTTGGTCCACTCTATGATCAAATCTAAACTCTTCACGGTATCCGTCCATCATAAATTAGTACTACCCTGAATTTGACACCCACCTAATTTTTAATAGGCCATTGAATTGATCAAGCATTCTCTAGCAACCAAGATTTGGATTGCTCAAAGTTGGCCATTGACAAACCTTTCAAAATTCTACCCTCTAGTAGCTAATACCAAAAATAGAAATTGCATCCTACGCTCAGAAAAAACCTGGCCAGTGGCCAATTGACCATGCAAATAAATAGCCCATTATAATATATTAAGCCGGAAGGTTTTAGATTTGATTTTGACCTAAAGTTATTTTTTAGTTTATACAACTATTAACATACTCTCTCTCTCTCCACTATTCACTAATATGCTTCTCCTACTTATGGACTCCAATATTCCCCCATTTCTAATATACATAGCATCCTATCTCTTCATGCATATTCATGATTAGCATGGATTTTTTGTGCTAGTATATTATTATTGCCATCATTATTATTACTACTGAAAGCACATGTATTCTTATGTATTCTTTTTGGCAAAATGTAAGCTTACTTTAGTTTTGAACCCACGAAAAATTTGCTCCCCTTCACCTCAAAAACAAGAGTCCCCCTCCTCTTCTATGAAGAACTTCTATACAAGTTTGGCCTAGAATGGGCCGCTCTGAGGCTGAGCACCCAATATCAAAAGGGCCTGAATAGGAAAGAAGTCAGATAAGGGTCACAGATTCTACCAATTTTAATTTTGGGTCCAGATGATTTTTTTTTTTTTTCAACCATCGAATGCCCGCCGTTGTCTTTAACCATCTATTTGCAGTCCAATCAAATAAAAACTTGATTCAACAGAACAATACATTGACCCCAAATCAATTTTTATTTGTTCTATTCTTATGGCAAAACTTGTCTATGAAACATTGAAGAAACAATGGCAAAAATATGTTACTTTGGATGGAAGAAATTACACGTTAAACTGCCAGAAGACCACAAATACAGATACCTCTTTACAAATAGATATAGGCAAAATATTACACAAGTTAAGGAAACCCTGAATGCTCGGATCTGGTGTTAGAGAAAAAATCAATTTTGGGAAAGAAAATGCACTCTCGCAAGTTGGTACTCCTTTCCTGCAACCCAAACGCCAGTTTGCGACCACTGCACATCTTCCCAGTCAAGGTTCTCCTCCAATACCTGGAAAAAAAAATTGTGACAGTTGGGAAAATGTATAATGATTTACCTACCATGAATGCAAAAGGTGTACTCCTAAAGAAAATGTTGCTGTACAATACAATAAAGATTATTCAGAGAGCATATATACTGGAAAACAAGTAACATGCCTCTTGAACCAGCCCACCTCATCAAAAGGATGGGTTTAGCAGTTGTAGCTTCTATGAGATTGTGAGGGACAACAAATGCATACATAATATGATAGGATTGATCTGTGCAATTTCCAGCACATCATTCTTTCCAAGAGGTGGCCCCCAAGGACTGGATGGTCAAGGTGGGCAAGTAGATTAGTTAGGTACGTTATTAATATAAAACAAAGTTTCAATGTAGTGTTTCCACAGTGTGTAACAAAAAAGACTTTAGAGCCAACGGTAATTAAGAATCCTAAAAATTGCTACATTGTTTGGTATTCTATTTGAGAAGGCCGATATTTTTAAGACAAAAAAAAAAAAGACATTAGTGCTAGGCTAGGTTACATGAATTCTTTGGAATGAGCAATGTACCAATGTAGGACATGCTTCTATTTCGAATTTAAACATTTCTTCACAGTTAATAAGAGATTGTGCCATTCTAAGGGGAAAAAAGGGTTAATAAGAGATTGTTGTCCTTTTTCCCTATGAAATCTAACTAAAACATTCAAATACTTATTACTTCAGGATTTAGAGTAAGATAAATATACATAATCTTTTTCTTGGTGTTTTTTTCATTGTTATTTTAAATAATAAAAAAAAAAGGTACCAAATCCATGAATCCTATATTTTGGGATTTGCTCAATTGGACACCCTTGGATGAGTATTAGATTCCAAAAATCCTACCAGTATTCATGCAACTTGGTGCTGGGTGACAATTTCATAAATGTGGGGTGGCTTTGGTCAAATAGCTACTGAGATAAGTACCTCCAAATGTTTGACAGGTAATGGGATTCCGATGGAACGCATGACTTTCTGTGGAAGAGGTCTTTTACATCGAGACCATCTGAATACATCAATGATGCCATCGCGATCCGTTGGGTTTCTATCACTGATTTGGGGAGCATGTGGATTATGATTTTGCAACTTTTCTGACTCTAATTCTGGAGCCTGAGAGCTTGCTGCCACAATACTGCTGACAGCTTTCTCTCCACTGAAACAAAGTTCATACCTACACCAAGAAAATATTGGAAATGAAACAAAAATAAATGAAAATTAAAGAACAGAATTGATCGTGCATTAAAAATAACTAAGCATGTTTTTCCCAATCCTGATGTTCTGACTGAAAGTATGAAACAGATCCATGTCTTGGTAGGGTATCCATTTCCCATTGGCACTCCTACACGTGCACAAAGTCAGACTGGATGCTGCGGTCCAAATCATGGATCTCCTTGACAAGAACCAACATTCTCCCATGGGGCTGGGCAGTTCTCACTAGCCCACTTAATCGACTACTTGGAATCCCATTCGATCATGAGTTGTTGGATTTAACATGTCAGCTTCCCTCAAATCGAAGTGACAGGAACTCTACTCCTTTAGCTCCCCAGATATGCACAGGGCCTTTAGTAGGACAAAGTAATGGATGACTCACTGTCCCAAATCAAACTACCCACTCCAACCAACCTAGGTTGCTTCATGCACTACCATCAAAATCCACAAGCTTTGGGGGAGAGAGCAAGAAAGCAAACAACTGAAATCCACCTAGAGTCACCAATGATATCCCTTGAACATATCACAAGCAAAAATGCTTCCCCTCTCAAGAATTTCAAGGGCACTACTGCCCAAGAAATAGTACAGAGGAAAACTAATGAGACGAGGGCTCTGACTCACCGAGTCACCGACTTCCATCCAAAGCTCCTCCTATTACTGCTTAATTCAAATTCACTGGATTACTGCCACAAATGAGATGGATCCCAAGTGATGATGGCTCTCTGATAGCATCTGAAACGCCAAACCCCAATTAACTCCTTAGAGCATGAGTAAGGGCCAACTACAAGTATACATATGAATCATGAAAGAGCTTTTGGAAAAGTAGTTGGCCGTCAGGCAATAAAGCAAGAGATGATCAGCCAAATCAGCATTCTTGAGAGGGCACACATTCACAATGATTCTGCTCCTACAAACCCTCCCAAATAATCGCCATGCTGCCAAAGCCAGTTTCCAAGCAAAGATCAATTCATTTGCTCGAGAGCCTGGATCCACAATTTTGTACAGTCCAACTGGCCTTTGCACCTTGGATGTGCCTTGTGCCTTGACTAGCTTGCATCAATGGCACCTTACCCCATATAAATTTCAATCAATCATTTGCCCGCTTCACCCCATCCTCTGCACTTTTGTAGGAAATCCACAAAGCTGCATGGAACTTTCTTTTTGGTGCTCCAGCTACAGCCAGCCACCCACACACCCTTCCTCTTCCCTTGGCTATAACTCGGCCTTCAGGCTGAAATTTTCCAACTTCCAAGTGAAGGGCCTCTCGGTCCACCACCAATCCGACAAACCCTCACTTTGGGAGCCATCTCAATTCTCACTAGCTACTTTTTCAGGTTGCCTCTCTCCCCCTTCAAGCCTGTCCAATGCTTGTTCCCATCATCCCCGCACATAACCTCACATCAACCATCTCTACCACCCTCCAAGCTTCCCTAGATTTTAAACAAATAAATGTAAAACCTGTATTTCTCTCAATGTCTGTCTTCAGGATTAAACATTCAGTCATTGTCATCTTGGGGTCCAACCTTTTTCATATTCACCAATAAACAATCAGAAGAAGAAATTATTATTAACATCTATTCAACTGAGTGCCAAACTCAAAGCCTCGTCCCAATTATGTTGGAGTTGGCTACATGAATTCTGTTTCTCCATCCCAACTATGGCCAAATCCTCCGATAGGTTGTACTTCTTCAGATCTAACCTTACTACTTCCATCCATGTATATGTATAATTGTATTTACATATATATACATATATATATAAATAAATAGCATACCTCTTTGAATGTGATTCCAAATACAATACTTCTCCCTTCTTCAAGCGCGCAGATGCATAAAGCGGCTTCTTGAGTCCTTTATCAGCAACTACGCCTATGCTATATTTAACCCTGATCAATTCTCAGATTAGTTGGACAATAAGTACAAAAGTGTTTTACTGATAAAAAGAAGTACGAAAGTATTTGAAGGAAAACCTAGAGAGAAACAAACAAAATCGAATTGAACTCATCCAGAAGTCCAGAATCATACACCTAAAATATACTCTTATCAGATTGACAGTATTATATAATTTTCTGTTTCCTAGATTTGCACATGAAAGTTCCATACAGTCACGACCACATCAGGGGTTGCAGTGTAAGACTGCAAGTTTCGTGACATGATAATTTTGCTGATACCTCATATAAAGGTGAAAACTGATTTCACATGTATTTAAACAGTGTTACGCAGATTCTTTGAAATGAATAATGTGCCCATGCTGAAAACATACCAAATGAGACAGCGGTGGATTCTTCATGGATTCTTGTACTACTAATTTGAACATTGTTTGGCAATTGATAAAATATTATTGCCTTTTTTCCTTCTGGAACATAAGTAAGATAATAGTATCTCTGTACATGATTGTTTAACTAAGATTCATATATTAATTTATTAAAAAATAACTTAAATACTATGCAAACTCATGAATCCTATATTTTGAGGTTGCCAAATGGGGCAACTTATACCAGTATTAGATTCTGACAGATGTCCATGTACTCATGCAGCTTAGATTAAACAGAAAACTCTTGCACCATCTGTGACACTATCTTTGCAGGGCCTGATATTGCAAATAATAGGTAAGAATTAACCATATAAAGTAAACAACAGAAAGTACCGCCAAAATACTTAAACAAATTTGGAACCATGAAATAAATTGAAAAAATTGAAGACATTTGATAATGAGGTTAAATCTTGTACAGATCCATTCTGCAAGTGAAGACTTTGTACTGCCAGACTCAACAGCAGTAGCAATGAAATTCAAACTGCGAACACTGTTACCTTATCATTTTCTATTAACAATAAGGGCCACCAACCAGAGGATAAATCTACCTCTTCAAAGGGGGTATGCATGCACATAAATATGAGACAGACATGCAAGTGTGAGCTCACTCGATTCATCCAGATGTACCTGAGATTTTATCTTGCATGCAATCACTACACAGGCCAGGTATGATGCCCCGCCTGCAAGGTGAAAGGGGCAGCCTATGATTGGCTTATGCAGGGTTAAAGAGAAAAGAGGAAAAACTCAATTAGAAGATAAATTATCAATCGAAATGACTCCCAGAAATAATCACTTCTATGATATGAGTAAGTTTTGCTATTACATAGAGATTAAAAAACAAAATAACTAGACATTTTTGGTAAAAAAGCTGCAATAGTTATACATAAACCACAGACAAATAACCATGCTAAATATAAGCACTTATTTACGTTAGATCAAAATCAATCAACAAATGTAAATGGAGAAAAAAAATCATAAATGTATAAGATAGAATTATCATGAGGCAATGTATTGAAAAATGAAAGATTACCACTGATAGTATTAGCCATTAGGCACACTAACTATTGTACCATTACAATCAAATCAACATACAATATTTGTATGTATGTATGTATAAATGTATATTGAGTGAAGATAGGAAGCATACCATGGCTCATTGCATAGGTTGTATTGTATTGTGACCTCACGTATAAACCTCTGTTGCCGAAGTGCATTCTATAGAAAAATACTAAGATTCGTATCAATAACAATAAAAATATATATTAGAAAAGAATAATGCCCATAAGACAAAGAAAAGGCTAAAAATTAATAAACGCTGGCAATACAAAGAAAAAGCTAAAAATTAATAAAGACTAACAATACAAAGAAAAAGCTAAAAATTCTAGACGTCTATCGATATCATCATTATCAAAGCCTTGTCCCAACTATGTTGAGGTCAGCTACACGAATTTTGTTTCTTTATTCCGATCTATCTTGAGCCAAATCCTCAGATACGTTGCACTTCTTTATATCTATTTTTACTACCTCTATCCACGTCCTCTTGGCCTACCCTTGGTGGACTATCAACCTTCATAGCCAAACTTTTCCTTATCATCATCATTGCCGGCCTGTGTTGGACATGTCCAAACCATTTCAAACGGGTTTCTCTAATTGTATCCCATACTAATGTTCCCTCTAAATGCTCTCGAAAACGCTCATTTCTAATTATATCCTTCCTAGTTTTGCTACACATCCACCTCAATATTTCCATCTCTACTACATCCATTTTGTGCATATGTTGCTTCTTGATTGCCCAATATTCTACTCCATAGGTCATAATTGGTCTAACTGATATCCTGTAAAATTTTTGATGGACCTAAATCATATTGAAATTCATATACAGGAACTATTTCGTAATTCTGTGGAACTTCAAGACATGTTCTGTAATTCTGAGGAAAACAAGGAATTAACAGTACTTTAAACGCAACTTTAAAAAAAAAAAATACACTAGTCACCCAGAACTGCATGGGACGGCCCGTCCTAATTCCAAAAATTTCCCTCCATTTTTGACTCTCCTCCATTCACTCATTTTTCCTTTCTTTCTAATTTAGTTGATTTAAGTATTGTACTTGGTATCAAAGCACCGACACAAAAAAAGGACTCAAGTAGAGCAGCATGGAGGTTTTCTTCTGACTGTGCAGAGGCCCTTAGGGCTGGTGTAAACATAATATGCGTTGGGGTCAGCACCCAAGGCTGGAGAAGCCTTCATTTTGGCATGTTGGGTGGGGCTGAGAGAAACTTCTTAGGTATGTGAATTTGTTTTTGAACTTTCTTATCAAAGTTTGTGAGAAGAGAGCTGGAGACTCCCATCGAGTAGGTGAAGTGGTTCAACTTAGTAGAAGTAATTATGGGTTTTGGGTTCCAAATTTTGCATTTTTTTTTCGAGCTTTCATCCTAGTTGAAAAAAGATGCAAATATCTTTATTTTTCCATATGGATTTTAAGTCAAGGCAAAGAGATTTCCATTAGATCTCAAGTTTCTGAGTTGTTGATCCAATCAATTGAATCACAGTGAATCTATTTTCTAGAAAAAAATTATAAAGGGCAATCCTATTCAGCTAAGATGGTTATTATTAGTACATATAGACTTGGATGCATAGATGGGAAGCTCAACAACACATCAATTGATGATCCGAAATATGGCGACTAGGAAGGAGGAAACATGTTGGTGATGAGTTAGATTCTTAACTCATGGAAGATGTCGTTGCAGCCAGTTTTAGATATTGTAAAACTAAAAGGAGTTGTGGAGTTAGACATCTGCAGCATATGCTCATACGAAAAAATAATGCTGCCCGTGACTATCAAATTGTAGAGAAATTGCACAGTTCAAGCAAGGTGATCAGTTTCTAGAAAATATTAGCGCACATGGGGGAGTTAAGAACATATAGGCCTATGCAGTTCTGTTGCGTGAAGGTACAAACTAAAAAGAGAATAATTAGAAGCACAATATTTTTGAGTTGCTGGGTGGCTTGAACCCTATATCAGCCAAAACGTGACAGATACCGAGTCAGGATCCTCCCTACCGCCTTTGGAAAAAGTGTTTACCCTCCTTTAAAATGAAGACATTTGGTGAGTGGTGATGCTGGTTCCCGAGTCTCTTACAACGGTTACCACCTTCAGAAAAAGTATTTACCCTCCTTTAAAATGAAGAGATGTGGTGAGTGGTGATGTTGGTTCTCGAGTCTCTTACAAGTTACAACGGTTCCTGCCAGTCCGCTGAATAGCATTTTCATGGGTCAACCACTATGTTTGCATATGATAATGATGAGCACCAAAATCATTATGTGAAGGCCATCATTTTAAACCGTCGACACGGTCACAATGGCTCACAAATCACAATGCAATCCGCAAAGTCCAACTTGGTTTTTTCCCCCTTAATAACATGACTTGATCCCACAATCTCAAGGTTGCAACATCGAGCAACTTCCAATGTGCCATGGGCTCTTGTCAGCAATGTCCAACCTGCTACATATGAAATTATGCGAGCAAGGTTGCGAATGGGACTGTCTAGGCATACCCTGCTTCAGTAGCATTCACGCCAATCCTAAGCCCAATGGGGTGGGCCACAACAAGCTTGAGGGCAGGTAAAAAGGATGGCTCCAATCAATTGCCAGCCTAAATGCCTACAGACTGGTCAGACTGACCCATTTGCACCACCATGAATTAGCATGACTAATCAATAACAGACACAAGGGAAAAGAAAAGGGACTGCTTTAAAAGAAAAAAAAAAAAAAAAAGGCCATAAGAATAACTGTCAATTTTTGACACAAAATCATACAGTTTCTCACAAATTGCAAAAGAGCAAAGCCACAGAAGAAACAGGAGAAGAACAAGTGTGGGCAAGTACCGAAGCTGCAGCACGTGTAGTCATCGTGCGCTCGACAACCATTGGAGCAAGAGTGGGCTCCACTGCCGAGGTATGCGTCAGACAGGGCTCGAGATCAATAGTTCCACCTCCTTTCTGTAGAACAGCATTGAATTAGCCCACAAGCAGTAAGAACCAGCAAAAAAGGAGGATCTACAATTACAATGCAATCAATTTCAAGCAGAACGAGTTTTTTTATGTGGGTTGGAATAGCTGAAGGCAATGAGAGAAATGGCACAATCTAAACATTCCACTATATGAATAAATTAACATGTAATAAAGTCCAATTTAAAAATAAAATTGACAGCCACCTTCACAATGCAACACCGTTCAACACGATAGCTACAACCGATTGCAGCTCCCCAAGCACGCGAACGGACATTGTTTCTCAACGTTGAAGTATAACCTACATCAACATAATGAAAAAGATGAAAAACTATATACTACAATGTGTATCTCGAGTTCACAACACTCAGAAGCAAAACAGAATCAAATACTTAGGTTTATCATCCTCTCAAGCTTTCACACATAAATGTTCGAAAACACGGGGGGTCAGCTTTTTTACATTCCAATTCCATTGTATGCCCAGAGAGTGTATACAAAACAATGACATTAATTCTCTCAAAGGAAGGTGGTACATGGAACGGAACATCTCAACTGTAAAAGCTAAAAAAATTTTGGATGTCACAGAAATAGATTGATGGCAAAGGTAATGAACTTTGCAGAACAATATGATGACCTTATCTGGATTCTTCATCCAGTTGGCCCCACCGTATAATCACAGAAATTTGCTCACGTAGATATATTTCGCCAGTCAAAGTTCAACTTTGTGCGAACTACTAAACTTTGTTCACCCATCTTCAAAACATTCAAAATGGACCTGACAACCCTTTTCCGTTTCTTTTTTCTTTTTAAGAAATATAAAAGATGGAACCTGACAACATTTGGAATTCAAAAATGTAAAGAGTAAGCTTACAATCTTGTGGAGGTACCACTCGTACAGTTGCACGTAGCTCTTGGATGGCCGAAGGAGGAGGGGATGCTGTTGGGCGACAATAACCAGTGTGCATGAGAACTGACAAGCAAAACCCACATAAGAAAATGATTGCCATGAGCAACAGAGGGAAGCAATAAATACATAGTATTCCATATAAAACCTATAGCTTATACATAGAATTACATACCGGCAACTAGATCGGAGTCATCTGTGTATATGTCTGTTCCCCATAGCTGACCCCCTCTGACCTACTCAAATTGCACCAAAGTGACACCTTTTAGTCTTAACAATATTTAGGGTAGAATGAAGCCCTCTCGAAAGTTGTGTTAAACTTGAATAATATATGGAATGTAAAGAATTGTCTAGGAATCTATAGTGACAAAAAACCAACCACTGAAAGGACAGAAAAGCCAGATACTACCTCCGCGCCTAATTCATTGGTGGAAGAAACAACACAGTGGGATTATCAACTCTTTTGTAAGTTTTAAGTGCAATCAATCAAGGTAATATGGAATTTAGAGATTTAGGATGCAAGCAGATGCCCAGGATATTATAAACTGACACTAACAACTTCCTAGAAGGGCATCAATGAAAAAATTTCAAGGTCTCATTTTAAATATTTACCAAACTTGTACCAATCAAAATGCAGAGCAAGTGTAACGCAACTTTGTGTGTGTGGGTGTGTGGATATAGTAGATTAAGATTCCATTGCGCCAAAGGGGGAAAATACAACGGAAGAAGAGCACAACAAAAAACTACGTGGAAAGATAATAGAGGATTGGAGGGCTGGAGTCATGCACAGTCTTCTCAACCTTCCAGTCTTTGGAGTCATCAACATTGGCAGCCCATAGAGTCATCACACATTGTAGCATGCTCAATGCGATACATAATATTTGAAAAAGAAAAGGCACAAATTTTCATCAAATGCATAAATGAGAGAAGACGAGGGAATTTATAGAGGATGAGACAAGCACGCCTGTTAGGCATCCTAGATAGGATTTCCTTTCCTCTTCAAGTACAATTACATGTTTTTTATTTTTTGAATGGTAAATACAATTACATGTTAATCTCTTTGTTCTAGATAGGATGATCTTTCCTTTTTTTATTGATTACAAGCCAGTCAACTATCTTGCAGGATCTAGAAGATCTTAGGTTTTCCTAATTCCTAAACTAAGAATGTATAACAAATAAATTATTTTCTAGAAATTTTGCTAAACTAAGAATATATGTCTAGGACTGGTCATCTATAAGCTTGGTCCAATGGGCTGGCCCACTATAGGTTAGGCCTCTTTTATAGCTAGTTATGTGTATGATGCACTTACACTGAATCAGTTCTTCCACGCTTGATAGACTTGATGAGTTAAGATGGAGTCTTCCCGGATTGAAATTCAGTTGTATTCTCTAACTCGGATTCCTTCTCAAGATAGATTTTTCAGGAAAGGAGAAGTCATCGGAGGGCATGGAGGGGTTAGAGAGGTTGACCTCGACTTGGGTAGCCTTGGAGACAAAGTCTGGCGATGAGGTAGTTGATGGGATTGCTTTGAAGGCAGCAAGGTCTAATTATAATGCCAGCGTTGGTGAGGTTTTCTCTCAACCTCCTTTATTCATTTATTTTAATATTTATGTTTTATTTAGTTATTATGTTTTGCTAAAATTGACAATCTCCACTTCCTCCTCCTTCCAAAAACCGAGACTGCTAGGACAATCTAGATTTTTTCTTGTTTGATTCTTTGTCCATTTCTTTCGATAAGCTGTAAAACCCAACACCAACAGAGAGGGTTTTCCCTTTTTTTGCTATAAAACTCCAGCACAAACAGAGAAACCATTGGTTTCAGTCTTCATTTTTTTAAATAGTGACAGTTGGTTTCACTCTTTTTATCCTTTTCTTTTGAATGGTGACCATTGGTTTCACTTTCACTCGTTCTCAGGCCTGCATATGGTTTGGGCCCAAGCTCAGGCTTACAATTTAGGTTTAATCTGGGTTTGAGCTTGGGCTCACACATGAAATTCAAGCCATGCCTGGGCTAGGTCAACACCTGGACCAGCATGCAAATGTCCTCTGTCTATAAGGACAGGTCCAAAGAATAGCAGTAGCTTCAAAAAAGTCTTTACACCTTCCACCAGACTCTATTTGTTTTACTCCAATACCACCTCTTATAATTTTGTATTTTTAACTGATCATTTTGTAGTAAACTCTTGCCTATTGAGCACTTAGCTGAACTTCTCAGACCAATGTTACATAAAATTATCTTCAGAACAGAAAAAAACTCGTTGCTCCCAACAATAGGCCTTAGTGAAAGGCTCCTAATGTCACAGCATTCTAAAAAAACTATTAAAGGTATGAGAGAGAGAGGGAGAGAGAGAGGGGGAGAGAGAATCCTTCCATCAAAAATCAAAATATGACCAAATAAAATGAAAAATAATTAATAAGCACAGAATGAATGGTCAATAAGAAACCAAGCACCTAGTGGTTGAAAAACAATGTCCGCAAGAAACCCATTTTAAGTGATCAGAAGGACAAAATCTCCATGACCTCAGAGTTCTCTGCTTGAGACTATCACCATGAGCGCAAAGGCTGCGCTCAGGCATTTGAAAACATACAATCACAACAATTTAAGAGGTACGTATCATTAACTTTTCAAAAGAAAATTGCTAATTATCATTCTTCCATATGTCAGAACTGTACCATCCATTTGTTTCTGATATGATAAAATATGTTGCTACATAGATGAGAAACTTGTCAGCATCCTAGGTCATCAGCTGTTTCTTTTATTATTTATTTATTTATTTTGCCTCCAATACCGCTCCTCACACACTCAAGTCCAAACACCATCGGATCTATGGCCCAGGAATGAACCTGGTCATTTCTGTGGAGAGGCAGGCGCCTTCCCATTGAGTTAACAATGGATTGGCAAGAAATTTGCTGAATGGAGATGTAGGGTATTTGTGGCATCCTAGGCCATCGATTATTTGTTAAAAATTGAGTTATTTTCTCACTTAACTTCACCAGGTGACAAGAAGCCATTAAATGAAGAAAAAAATGGAAATCAGGCTGAAAGAGTAGAACATAAAAGTCAATTTCACTGCAGAACCATGACAATAGAAGACTGTTCAAGATTTAAAAAACTATTTAAAAAAAAAACTCACTTGTCGATTTGTGGCAGTCACATATTCAGCAGGTATCCGAATGTCCAGAGAAGGACCATTCCAAGCATCATTTTTATAATCTTCAGATGCTTCAAACGCCTTCCACAATTTTATAAGTTCTTGCATGCATTCGCCTGCCTTATAAATAACAGCAGAAACTTCGGCCTTTACTGGAAATAGAAATGCAACAGTTTAAAAAATTAATAAAGAACTAAAGATTTTAATAAAACCAAATCATAATTAAATAAAGTGATGCCAAGGTCACTGATTTCTCGTTTATTAGGCAACAGAGGTGCATTGTTTAAAAGTCTGAGAACATTTGAGTACTCATGCTATTTCCAAAACCTAATGCAGTAGCTCGAACTCTTTTCACCCCCTTTAGTCATGAGAATTTCTTTCGACATATAATTCAAATGCCAACATTATGATCAACAAGGCTATTGGTGTAATCCCCACTCTCAATTCCTTGTTAATCAACAAATCAGATCAGCAGGACATGCCCCTCTATGTGAACATGTTAGCAGAGAATTAGCTGAGAATTGAGAACACTAGGCATCCAGGATTTTCCTTCATCACCATCTATACTTTGTAAAAGGATAATAATAGCAAAATGCCCATTTGGTACAAAGCAATCAATAAAGTCATACTTTCAGATTGCCTTGCACTAAGGAGACTTGAAAACCAATAGTAAATTTTAAAGAAAAGTATCTATGAGACACTACTCTTTTGAGAACAGTTAAAAACCAGCTAGAAGATGCAACGGTTAAGGATAAAATGACCAGAAAACATAGGGTATTTGTAGCTCTGTAAACCAAAGTTTCAAAATATTGACGCATGGGGCGAGGTGTTCCAAGTGTCCAAAAGGTGGGCCTGAAGCCTCAGAGCATGGAGCATAAGCCTCATGATAACACCTTTTTAATAAATAGATAATTACATTACAAAATAATATATTATCAAAAAAATAGTAGCAATTTTTAGTTGTATATAAGCCTTCTAATGACTAATGAGCCAACACAGGTTGAATTAAGTTAAATCAAGATGCAGTAGTCTTTTTTTTTATAAAAAAAAAAAAAGTGAAGATTTCTAACTTCTTAAAATTACAAACTGCCACTTCCCTTTCTCTGAAAAACAAGATGTGTTAATGAGGCATAAACCCCGGATATGGAGCATGACTAAGAGCACACTTTATTTGTGATGTATGCCTCAAATATGCCTCATACAGTGAGACGTATGCCTGATGCAAACAACACATCCATTTTGAGGCACAGGCACTTTTGGAAGCCCTGCCCCAAGATAAGCCATGAGGTGCAACCCCTAAAATTTTAACACCATTGCTTAAAACTATAAAAGTTCGAGACAACTTAGCACGGGTAAAGAATGTTGTTTTCTAATTCCAGCTTGCAACAGGGAATAGCTATCAAAATTCAGGAGAATATCTTGGCTAACCTTGAGATCTGCAAGAAAATGGAAATTTTGAAAAAAAAAAAATTGGTAAGCATGCATATAAAGTTTAAAAGTGAACATAAAGTAACTTTACATACAAAGGAAAATTATTTAAAAGAAATTCACATACAATTCAGTCATCAACTGCAAAAGCAAACAAGAAATCAAATTCCAATAGATTAACAGCAAGTCTTCTATTACATGAAATTGCAATCATAGTAAACAAGGAAACAATCTAACCAAACTTGCTTAACCTAAAGAAGACATATTCCTGCTTAGGTAGTTTATGAATGCTGCTTAACTGTGCTGGTGAGATTAAATTGTGCTTGAAGACTCTTTTCCTAGTGATTGTGAGACCATATTTATTTGTGCATATACATTATGTCATGCTGTAGACTCAAGATGAAAGCATATCAGCTAAATTAAAACAATAAATTAGACAAGCAGGCCAAGTTTTCAGTCTGTTGCAAAATCTAATTCAAACTGACGAGTTAACAGAACAGCAGGCTGCTGGATGAGGTCCAAGATATCTAGTAAATTCGAATGAAATAGAACAGCAAGGACGGAGGTATAAATAACAATGAGTCCTTTCTGATATGAGAAACTAAAGATTTTCTAAAAATTGTTCTTCACGGTCAATTTGATTCTTTGATTTTTTTTTTTCTTTGAACCATCCCAATCAATTTGGGTTTTCGATGTATTCCCAATGCTACATCAAAAAAAAAAAAAAAACTAATTAAAATAATAACAAAATCATCAACAGAGCCTTGTCCCAGTTATGACAACAACAACAACAACAGCAATATTCTTAATAGTAAGCAGCTTCTCAGGATTGAGTATTGGCTTGTCAGACATTTCACAAGCACAAGAAAAAATTTATATTTACCAGTGGCCCCATCTCAGTTTCAAGGAAACTAAACATATATGTCCAAGATGCTGTATGATCAAATTAAAAAGGACTTATTCTCACCATGTGGGTCAAATGGAAGAAAAGGCACCTGGTTCAGCCCAGCAAGGCAGATTCACAATCCAAATATTAATCCACCTTAGCAAATTTAACAGCACATGCAATTCACAAATGGCTGATTATATTCTAGACAATCCAAAATGGATGGTAGCATATACTTAACATAGACTAGTTGTATATTGCATGGCACTGGACATTGCATTTGCCACTAGCACGCAAGAATGCACCAGCAATGAATGCAGTGCCCGACATGCCACTCTACATATACCAGTCAATCAGGGGAAAAAATCGATTGTAAAATATTATTATCAGGAGGTAGTTACATAGCAAGACCAAACATGGCAGACCCATGTCGAAATACAGACCCACAGCAGCAAATTTAACCGGCATACAGATGAAATAGTCCATTTAATATCTGAGCATGGCCAATGATTTGAATGGGTAAACCTTTCCAAACAGTCAAATATTAGTTTGAGTGGAAATTGTATAACAAACCACCTCACAAGGTTTATAAAAATTAAAAGAAAAAAAAAAAAAAAAGAAAGAAACTTGGGTAGAACAAACCACAAGAGTTATATTATTACACTTGTACAAGAATAGGAGAAGCTAAAAACAAGGAGCTCTACAGCAGACCATCTCAAAAGATATGTATCTGGATATATGAATATAAAAAAATAACAGAACACCACCCAAAGCAAGGAAATAAGTATAAATACACTAATGCATACCCATCAATGTCCTGTGCACGTTGCCGGAACCGGGGTTCCCGATTAGACGCTTGGGAAGTCCCCCTCGGCCGTAGCATCCTCCTACGTTGCTGAACACCATACCCAAGAGCTTCCCTATCCCTTTCTGAAACACCGTCTCCTTCAACATATCCATCATCTGAATCCCTATCAAAAGACCGACCTCGTTTTTCATGTCGATCACCTTCTGCATCTAAGTCCCTCTCTCTCTTCCAGACTTTAGCGTCCCTATCAACAACTTTCCTACTATCAAGTTCTATAAGCCTTTTAGGTTCTAATACAGAGCTTTCCTGCTCAGCCATTCTTAAGGTTCCATCCATCAGTTCCTTCCCATCAAGCAGGCTCTCCTTCTCATGTACATTCAACACGTCTCTCTTAATGTAATCCTTGCCGCCATCCTTTGGTCTCTCCTTGTCTTTCAGAGCATCCTTTTTCTCTCTATCCCACCTTTCTCTTTCTTCCCTTGTTGATTCCAAGCGTTCGGTACTATTGCCACCCAGCTGCAAATTGTTTCGACAGTCATTTCGGTCTTTTTCGCTTTCTCCCCACTCTTTGTGTTTTTCATCCTTCCTTTTCCTTTCCTTCTCTTTGAGTTTGTCATCACCTCTCACATCCACCTTGTTTTCCCCGACAGCCTCATGTACTTCTAAATGCTCTCGCTCTTCAGCTGTTGAAGCTTCCTTTCCATTCTCATCCACATTGGGTAAATTGTTACGCATAGCCCTCCAAGAGTCCGTGACATCGTTTGTTGATTCTGAATATTTTTTTCCTCTATGGTGTTCTCTAGGATCACTCCAATTTGAATGTGAATTACCAGCATCGTGAATTTCCTTTTCAATCTTATTTTCGCCCTTAAAACCCATATGAAACTCCCTATCAGACTTAATTTCTTTATTGTCCCCCTTATTTTCTGATCTCACATCTTTCTCATTTTTAACAGCTTGGGAATCCATCCTTGTCTCCGTGTATGGATCCACCATTGTTTCTCTATTCTCAATCTTACCGCCCCTACTTTCCTTGGAATCTCTCAATTCTGGTCTGTTCTCAAAAGCACCAGAATGATCCAAGCCTGAATCATTAGTGGGTGAAGAAAACGGATACGGAGTTAGAGACTGTCGTTTATCGCCATCGCGGAATTCAATCCGTGGGACTTTAGCCAACCGGCCATCATGCCCAGGTTCATAGCGGGGTAGATGTACATTGACAAATGAATGGACAAATTTCCCAGAAACATTGGAAAACATGGGAGTCTCTTCAAGTGGCCGTTTCGAGGTTGTAGGATGACTTCCCTCCTCATGTGATCTTTTTGGAGCACCACTCATAATGTTTCAGAGTTTCCCTTCCCCTAACAATAAATTACAACTATCAAAATTTCTCGTAGCCTTCAGCAGTCTACGCATTTGCCGAGCAGCACCTGCAAATCAAAAATCAGAAACAATTTAAGGACACATAATGGCACTTAGATCATCATGATCTGTCGAGGAACTTTTCTTTGTTCCAACCTGTCAAAAGAAATATCAATCCCAATAAAATTCCAGCAACAAAACAAAAGTAATAAACTCCACAGGCTCTTCGTTTTTTCCCCCTTTTCATTATTTATTGTGTTATTTCTTCCTTTAATTTGACTTTCCAATTCTCTTTGCAACATAAAAAGCTAGAAACCCACAATCTCCTACAATAACGCGTTTTCAAGTTTCTCTCTTTATCATCTAAACACAAACACATATCTTGTTGATCAATCAATCTCTAAAAATTTGGGGGTTCCCTTCAAATGAGAAGATTCTCCACAAAACAACCCACACATTTTTCATTCAACAAGCAACTAAATTACTCAAAACTCAAATCATACAAAAAGAATCAAAAAGGGGGAAACAGATCAATTTCCACACAGGACATTAATGAATTTGAATCTTTCTGCAAAAAGACCACAAATTTTCATTCAGCAAGCAAGCAACTTCCTCAAAACTCAAATCCTAAAAACAAAAAACAACGAAACAGATCAATTTCTACGCAGAGATTAATGAATTCAAAATCTCCCGTAACAAAAACAAGAAATCAAGAACTAGATGTGTTTCTACTTCGTATCGCACGTTGGATTCGAATTCGAAGCATGGATCCGATATGTCATAAATACAAGCAATGAACGATGAACTAGGGTTTCAAAAAGAGAAGAATCAAAAACCCTAACGAGCGCATATGCACATTAACACCTTACCTTGCCCAGCCTCTTCGTGAATGTATCTAGTCTGCAAGTCTTTTTTTCTCTGTTCTCGGCCTTCGTTGTTCCGTTGTTTCATTGTATGTATGCATATATATATTGATTCCTAATATGACTAAAATGCCCCTCGAATCCGGTGAAGAAATAGGTGGTTTTATGGCATCGGTTTAAAATCTAGGGTTTGTTTGAACTTGAAGTGGATTAATATACACTTGTTAATTCGACCAAACCCACAATTTAAAATCTATGAATTGTGATCAAACCTTTACTCATTTTGGATTGAATCTATGAAAAAGGAAAAAAGGTCTATAATTGAAGGACCATTAAATTTTAAGGTCGTTAGGTAATAAGGTAGGAATTAGGATAATTTTGTGGGATCAATTTTTTGCTTGATCGTTATCTCTGTAGATAGACTTTTCATCTATCCTACTATCGTTAATAGGAATGCATCCAAGTGGATCCTAAGAGATGGGAGCACAAAGCATGATGCACAATATAAAAAGTGGGGGGAATGGGATTAAGCTTCTATGTGGAAGCCCATCAATACCACTTGGTTTTGGCCCTTTTTGCGGTGCAATTTATTAACCGTGTATCATGGATAAGGGTCAAATAAAATATAATCATGTTCAAATTAAATTACTCCTTCATTTAATAGCGTATATTAACTATATATATATATTTAATTCAATACTACAGAGACAACAACAAGTTGCTCGGTTGATTGGCAGCTCCACATTTTATCAGGCTAGCTCACCATTGGTCCTTGGGCATGCCACTCTTCCCACGTATTTGGAATA
The DNA here is from genome assembly GCA_028538565.1 of Umbellularia californica. Lineage (NCBI taxonomy): Eukaryota > Viridiplantae > Streptophyta > Magnoliopsida > Laurales > Lauraceae > Umbellularia > Umbellularia californica. The sequence continues at coordinate 107,584,939 of JAPQWN010000001.1, forward strand.
TCCTTCCTACTTCGTGAGCTTTCTATTTCTACTTGTGTGAGCTCTCTTAGGGCCCGTCCTGAATCAAAATAATAATCATAAAAAATCAACATAGCGCAGGTTGGATGAGGGGGAAATTAGGCGCTCGCCCACTAGGATATGAGGAGGGGTAGTGAGTTTGGAGGAGATTGATGGTAGTATGACGACTAATTATTCTTTTGACTTGGATTGTTAATGTAGGCTAAGGGCCAAAATTTCAAGAATGTACAGTGAAACAAAGCAGCTAAGAAACAACTAAGATGATGGCAAATTCTCTCATGAGTAACCTCTTGGATTGGTCTCTCCCAAATTTCTAATTCCAAAGTCTCCTTTCATGTTGAGCTCAGCACTAGTCTTTGTAAATTATAACTCAACTTGTTTAGTCCTATTGCGAGTGGCCAAATATCCCTTACCTTAGCCAACCTCGTCATATTCTTTTTCTATAAAGATACTGATTTCAAGATCAATATTTTACAAGATGCAAGTCACCACCCACTTGGAAATAGAAAGCTCACGATTATCTTATTTTAAAAAAGGACATAAGTTTCAAAACTTTCCAAATTAGTCCTTAAATTTTCCTATAAGTTCTCAATTAGGAACATCCATCCATTTTCCCTCGATTTTTTAAAATACCCAAATTACCCTTCACTTAAAGTCATGATATAGTTCTAGTAGCCATGCAACCGATCACTGCGGGGACGTTGGTTGTCTTTGATCATAGTGAGGATGCTCGTAAAAGAAATGAGAGATAGAAAGGAAGTGGGGAGAGTTTTATTTCAATGAAAGGTAATGTAAGTATTTTAAAAAATCGAGGGAAAAAGTTATCGGAAAATAGCTTTAAATGGACGAATGTCCTTAATTAAAAACTTCTTGCAAAAATTAGGGACTAATTTGAAAAGTCTTAAAACTTATGTCTTTTTTTTTTAAAATAAGGTAAGAACTTGAGGCCTTATTTTGAACTTTTCCAAATAAAAGAATGATACATTACCCTTTAACTTAACCAACGATAACAAAAACTATAAAAATGAAAATTGCTACTCTCGTTCGCCCCATGAAACCGGTTAATCATATTTCATAGCCAAAACCAAAAGAGATAATGAATGATACACGTCCATGACCTTATTTTTGTTTGCGCTCTAGTAGATACACGCCCATGAAACCAATTAATCATTACCCTTTTTTCAAGCCCCTAGCCATAAGCGCTACAGTGAGGGATTGATTCCTGATTGTTTTTGATGATGCACAAAAATGGATTTGCACACCACCGGTCAAGTATGAGTAATAAATGTGGAAATAAATGAGAGAGAGATTTATAGTGGTTCGGTCAGTGACCTACGTCCACTTTTGGAAAGGCAGAGGTTGCCGGATATGTCATTTCTCAAGTGTCCAGAGATTACAAGTGTAGGAGAAGAGAGATGAAGGGAGAATATTGCTTGCCTCGGTATTTGTCTCATGCCCCCCAAGTGCTGGTGGGGCTTACAATTTATAGTCGCTCCCCTAACAGATGGGGACGACTTTACAGCGCCGTTTACGAGGAGCCTTCGAGGTGTCCTCGACTGGGGAGGCAGTTGTGATATTCTCCGCACGACTTGGTAAAAGCAGGACGTGGCTTGCCTGCTTCCGAAGCGACCCGGACTGCTGTGACGTGGCCAGGCATCGTGGGTTTGGGCTCGGACTCCATTGGACCCAACGGATCTCTCATTAATTTAAGCCTTGGCTCATCACAGACTGGGCCACTTGGGCCTGACTCATCATTTGCCCCTCAATGCCCTGTGTTCAATGGAACTTGGAGAGGAGGGCATTCGATTGAATTTTCGGCTGAGTTCGGAACTGCAAAAACTTCGGGAGGCCAAAACATCTGTCTCGAGGCCTTTTTTGGACTTCTGACAACATCAATCACGGCCATAGGCCGTGAGTTTTGTAGGGCTCGCCGAGAGCTTCGATTTGATAAATAATACGCCTCATTCGGAGTTATGTACCAAAACTTACGGTGAAAATAGCAAGCAGGCAGTTTCGGGGCGAGCAGGTGGAACTGGGCGAGCATGAGGTGCCGGGCGTCTGTGGTCTTCTGTGCACTGTGCATCGACGGACAGCGCAGCGAGGATGCTCGAAGCCTGGGCGCCCATGGGGCTGGGCGCCCATGGGGTCTGGGCGCCCATGGAGGTCTGGGCGCCCGGGGTCTGGGCGCCCATGGGTCTGGGCGTCCATGGAGGTCTGGGCGCCCATGGGGCTGGGCGCCCGGGGTCTGGGCGCCCATGGAGGTCTGGGCGCCCATGGGGCTGGGCGCCCGGGGTCTGGGCGCCCATGGAGGTCTGGGCGCCCATGAAGGTCTGGGCGCCCATGGGTCTTGGGCGCCCATGGGGCTGGGCGCCCATGGTCTGCTCTGGGCGCCCATGGGGTCTGGGCGCCTGATGGTGTGGGGTTAGCTGCTGCGTCCGTATACTTCTCTGCTGTTACTAGCGTGAGCTTCGCTGCTGAGGGGCTAGGCACTGTCTGCGTGGGCGAGCTGCTTGTGTGCTGTCCAGACATTTGATTTGGACAGCCGGGCAACTGGTCCGGTGACTTAATGTAGTAGTCCCGTAGGCTGTAGATAACCTGGAGATAGAGGCTGTTTGCGCGAGAGCAGAGACAGAATTTGAGGATTGCTCGTGAGAGAGCTACACCTTTTTGAGATCGAGCTTTTGGCGACCCGCGAGAGAGCCGCTAAGCTGGAGACAGGCTGCCTGTTTGAGAACAGTGCAGATGCCAAGCTTTTGGTGACCCGCGAGAGGGCCGCTAAGCTGGAGATAGTTTGCCTGTTTGAGAACAGTGCAGAGGCCAAACTTTTGGCGACCCGCGAGAGGGCCGCTAAGTTGGAGGTAGGCTGCCTGTTTGAGAACAGTGCAGAGGCAGGTCAACCTTTTGGCGATCCATGAGATGATTCACCTCGCCTGGACCTGTTGATTTCCTCAGCGTTCATATATTTTTGAGCTTTTGCCAATAGTTCTGGCATGCTCTTTGGCTGGCACTTCATCACTGAGAAGAGGAAACTCGACGAGCGAAGGCCTCCCAAGAAGGCTGTCATTGTCACTTTGTCATCGGGATCTTCGACCTGAAGTACCTCCTCGTCGTTAAAACGAGTGAGGTAGCTCCTGAGGCTCTCATTTTTATCCTGCTTTACGCTGAGCAGGTGTGTGGCGGGCTTCTGATGGCGGCGCCCTCCGATGAAGTGCGACACGAAGGATTTGCTTAACTCCCCAAAGGTGGCGATGGAGGCTGGGGCTAGATTGGCAAACCACTGCCGAGCGGAACCCTTCAAGGTAGTTGGGAATGCCCTACACATAATTTCGTCGGGGACGTTGTGCAGCTGCATCAAGGTTTTAAAAGTTTCGAGGTGGTCCAGTGGATCTTTCGTACCGTCAAAAGCTTCGACGGATGGCATCTTGAATTTTTGAGGGAGTGGGTAGTTCACCACGTCGGGCTTGAACGGTGTGTCCGTTCGCCTGACTAGGTAATCCACTGTCTCTGGTGCCTGCGCCTTCATGGCGTTGAAGACCTCACCGAGTTGGTTCTGCATTTCTCTGAGCTTCTCGTCCCAGCGATTGGGGGCTCTTCGGGAGTGATCATGGAAGTTGCTCTCCTCCATGTTTTCACTTTCCCCTTCTTGGAAACTAGGACCATCCCCATTAGAAGCAGAGGGAATAGATGGGGGTCCTTCGTGATGTGCTCCCCCCGGAGGTGGAAGTCCTCCATGTCTTGCTCCTCCTGGAGGTGGGAATCCTTCAAACTGGACTCCACCGGGAGGAGGAGGCCCTTCCTGATTTATTCTCCCAGCCCCTAGTGTAACCCCAAAAGGAGGGGCAAGAGGAAACCCTCGGGCGCCCAAGGGATGGGCGCCCAGGGGGTTGGCGCCAGGGATGTGGGCGCCCAGGGGGTTGGCGCCCGAGGCATGGGTGCCCAGGGGATTGGCGCCCAGGGGATGGGCGCCCGGGGGAGGAGCTCCCCGGCGTGGAGCCCTTGCGTGCCCCGGGCGCGGTACTCCATGCTGTGCTCCTCCATGTCCTGCTGTGAGCATGAACTGTAGGATCTGTTGGTTTTGTGTTACCAGCTGCTGCATGGTCTCCAACATCTGTTGCGGAGTGGGAGCAGGGGCATCTTGGGCAGGATTAGTCGGTGGAGGATCATTCTCGCCTTCTCGACAGGGATTCTCCTCTGGGCGTCTTGCAGATCTTGTGGTGATCACCATAATTTCGGAAAAACGTGAGAATTTTAGTCGTTCCCACAGACGGCGCCAAACTGATGATGCACAAAAATGGATTTGCACACCACCGGTCAAGTATGAGTAATAAATGTGGAAATAAATGAGAGAGAGATTTATAGTGGTTCGGTCAGTGACCTACGTCCACTTTTGGAAAGGCAGAGGTTGCCGGATATGTCATTTCTCAAGTGTCCAGAGATTACAAGTGTAGGAGAAGAGAGATGAAGGGAGAATATTGCTTGCCTCGGTATTTGTCTCATGCCCCCCAAGTGCTGGTGGGGCTTACAATTTATAGTCGCTCCCCTAACAGATGGGGACGACTTTACAGCGCCGTTTACGAGGAGCCTTCGAGGTGTCCTCGACTGGGGAGGCAGTTGTGATATTCTCCGCACGACTTGGTAAAAGCGGGACGTGGCTTGCCTGCTTCCGAAGCGACCCGGACTGCTGTGACGTGGCCAGGCATCGTGGGTTTGGGCTCGGACTCCATTGGACCCAACGGATCTCTCATTAATTTAAGCCTTGGCTCATCACAGACTGGGCCACTTAGGCCTGACTCATCATTTTTTACGGAAGAAAAGTGTTATAAGTTGTATTTGAACGTCGGATTTCGTAATTGACCATTTTACCAGTTAATGATATTGAGTAAAGGCTTGGCCTGATAATTGAAAATTTTATCATGCATAGGTTAGGCTTGGCCTTTACAACGTCTAAGGCCCAACTATAGGTCCGTAAGCCCAGTACTAGCTCACCCTATTGAAACCTGTCTAGTGGTGAAATGGGTCAGAAGGCCCTACGGGTCAAATAGCGAAAATTATCCATGGATCCAAGTTTTGGACTCATTTTCAATTTTGGACAAGATCAATCCACTGCATAGACCAAATAGCCCATGTACCATTGTATATCATATATGTTTAAAAAGCATATAGAGTATTTAATGTAATATAGTTTAAGCATTGGGTCATTTTCAGGTCTCTATCCAAGCCCATTTGTTCAAGCTTGAGAGCAAGGTTGGAAAACTCACTGAGCTGATTTGTGACTTGATCGAATCACCTCATGCTGCACAGGGACTAAGTTAAATCCGACGAAAGCTTCATATATACAAAAAAATTGTTGTAAAATCGGAATTTTCTTTTTGTTGCGTTTTTTCTGTTTTATTCTTATTTTCATATTTTATGAATACAGGAGTTTATTAAGGGGTTTTTGCAAAAGGACTTTAAAGTTGAAAAATATGATGGATAACTCAAACACTTCATAATGACGATAAAAGACGTCTATCTATTCCATTATATCATTTATTATTTTAAGATTTTTTTAAATAAAAATCTCATTTATTAATTTAGATTAATTATCATAAGTAAACTTGAATTGATATTATTTATGATTAAAAAAACATTTAATCTACTCATAATTTTTTAATAACAATAGTAAATTAAAAAAATGACTCACCCGAGTGATCACATTGACTTCCAATAATCAAATTATTTTAAGTTGGCGAGTCCGAAGCCCAGACTTAGCTAAGGCAAAGGACCGAATCCAAGATTGTGTTCTGGATCATCACCACCACCACCACCACCACATTCTGTTATCCAATTTAAAAGGGGGAAGTTGTCATGAATCCATCAGCATTGCTGGAAGTGGACTGAGGTAAGGGCCAATCATGTGCCTAACTGTAGGTTGTATGTATAAGAGGTAATTGTGTGGGGGTATTCCCCAAGGCGACCGACCTCAGGTCCCGGCCTCGACAAAGGCATGAATGCCGACCTCAGCTATCGGCCAGGTGCTCCATTTCGGTACATGCCCCCCTTGGCTTCGGTCTCGGTACAAGCATGAGACCAGGAGTTCAGCCTTGGCCATGCTCCAGTTCGGTCTCGGTCAGACTGCTGATCAAGATGACCATGGACAGCTGTCGTGCCACGGCAACAGGATAAGGGCACCGCCCAAATCCCTGACACGGCTACACCACCCATCCATCAGGGTATGGCCCGATGGGACAGAGTGGGCTACGATGGGACAGCCTCTCAAGTGCTTACCCCAAAGTCCACTCTCCTCCTCTATAAATACAGAAGCCTTCAACAGGTAAAAAAAAGGAGGGCTATCCACATGCTGCTGGTACGCCGTCTCCTCCCACACTTCATCTCCTACCTCTGTTCTAGTCCTGCACTTGCAGCTAATAAAGGCATCGGAGAGCCCTGCGCTGCCCAAGCCAGGGTCCTCTGACCTTCTCCTTTTTTCCATTTTAGGCTCAAGGCATCGGTTTTTCTATCATCTACAAGGAGCTGCAGTCTCCGTCCTCCTCTAGTGAGTCTCAAAATCACACCCCCCGGGTCAGTGAATTTTTTTGCACTTACAATTGGCGCCGTCTGTGGGAAATCAGATCAAAAAGCCATCTTCCCCAAACACCATGCCTCGAAGAGCCAGAGAGGGACGATTTCAGCAGCAGCTTCATCAGCCCCAGCTCGGCATCGTCTTCCACGACGCATGGGAGGTTGTCGACGATCTTGGAGATCCTGATCAAGCGGCTCATGGCGAAGCAGATGAAGAACGGGGACGCCCGGGGAGGCGCCCATCTTGGAGACGCCCATCTCGAGGCCACCCCAAGCTCGGCGACGCCCGACGCCCTCCCAGGCGCGGCGACGCCGGCGCGCGACGCCCAATGTGGGCGACGCCCATCTCGGCGATGCCCGACTGCCGCGACGCCCATCTCGGCGCGCGACGCCCAAAGTCGGCGACGCCCATCTCGGCGACTCCCGACGGCCGCGACGCCCATCTCGGCGCGCGACGCCCAAAGTCGGCGACGCCCATCTCGGCGACTCCCGACGGCCGCGACGCCCATCTCGGCGCGCGACGCCCAAAGTCGGCGACGCCCATCTCGGCGACGCCCGATGCGCGACGCCCAAAGTCGGCAACGCCCGAAGTCTGCGACGCCCTCGGCGGCAGTGCCTCCTCCAGCTCGACAGGCAACCAATCTCTTCCACCTCAAGGAGAGCTACTAAAAATCCCTCGCGACCCTCGCTTCAGCGGCACGATCCTTAGCTGTCAGCTTCAATCGCACGATCCTCTACCGCCATTGGCGGCATGGTCCTCTACTATCAGCTTTGATGGCATTATCCTTTGCCGCTGGGATACTTCATCATCAACCTCAGTTGCAATGCTACTCTCCAGTTCGGCAGAAGTAACTCTCCAGTTCGGCAGCAGTGCATCGAGGCCACCAACTTCGGTAATAGTACCAGCTGGGCGAGCATGACTCGGTCCTCTCCAGCTCGGCAGCAGTGCCTTCTACCGCTCGGCTGCAGCAGTAACATTCGCCCTTTCAGATAAATTACACTGGCCCCGGTAAAAGTACCAGCCAGTTACGTCCCGATTTCGGAAAAAATCAAGCTCGGTGATGGCACCAGCTTCGAAAAAAGCAGGCTCGGTGATGCCACCAGCCTCGAGAAAAAGCTTACACTGGCCCCGGTAAGAGTACCAGCCAGTTAAGTCCCAATCTCGGCATACAGCATCTCGGTCCTGCACCAGATCGCTGCTCGAAAGATTACACTGGCCCCGGTAAGAGTACCAGCCAGTTCAGTCCCAATCTCGGCATACAGCATCTCGGTCCTGCACCAGATCGCTGCTCGAAAGATTACACTGGCCCCAGTAAGAGTACCAGCCAGTCTTCAGAATAATCAGGCTCAGTGACGCCACTAGCCTTGAACAAAACACAACTCTCAAGCTCGGTACTTGCACCAGCTTTGATAGACTGTCCGGTTATTTAGCTTTCAACTTCCAAGAGGCAAGAGCGCTCTAAGAAGTTAAAAGCTGGGGGGCTTTGTGTGGGGGTATTCCCCAAGGCGACCGACCTCAGGTCCCGGCCTCGACAAAGGCATGAATGCCGACCTCAGCTATCGGCCAGGTGCTCCATTTCGGTACATGCCCCCCTTGGCTTCGGTCTCGGTACAAGCATGAGACCAGGAGTTCAGCCTTGGCCATGCTCCAGCTCGGTCTCGGTCAGACTGCTGATCAAGATGACCATGGACAGCTGTCGTGCCACGGCAACAGGATAAGGGCACCGCCCAAATCCCTGACACGGCTACACCACCCATCCATCAGGGTATGGCCCGATGGGACAGAGTGGGCTACGATGGGACAGCCTCTCAAGTGCTTACCCCAAAGTCCACTCTCCTCCTCTATAAATACAGAAGCCTTCAACAGGTAAAAAAAAGGAGGGCTATCCACATGCTGCTGGTACGCCGTCTCCTCCCACACTTCATCTCCTACCTCTGTTCTAGTCCTGCACTTGCAGCTAATAAAGGCATCGGAGAGCCCTGCGCTGCCCAAGCCAGGGTCCTCTGACCTTCTCCTTTTTTCCATTTCAGGCTTGAGGCATCGGTTTTTCTATCATCTACAAGGAGCTGCAGTCTCCGTCCTCCTCTAGTGAGTCTCAAAATCACACCCCCCCGGGTCAGTGAATTTTTGTGCACTTACAGTAATAATTCCCAGAGAGGTATTTAGTATCTCCATAAAATGGGTTTCACTTTGGCCCAGGAGATTATTGGAGGCTTGAAATATTGGGTCCAAGATGTTGATCCCAAATTCCCTTTCCAACAAGAAGGTTTCATCATTAGAAGCTTGATTGTTTCCAGGTTTCTTTCCTTTCTTTTAACTTCAACTATCCTGGATGAATTATGAATGACAAACCATCATTTGTCAGAAAGCTAAATTGTGGCATACCTTCAAAATTACTATTAGAGTGTTTACAACCTTAACTAAGTTTCTAATTGCATTAATATGTGATCAGTGTAGGAAAGAGATGAAGGAAAGGGTGAAGGGAATGATTTGAAGCATGGAGTAGCTTCTACAATGTGGACTAAAGATCATTAATCCTTGATTTGTCCAAGGGCTTGTTGTTGGTTGGGTTCAAACTTTGAACTGTAAGATGGTATTGCAACTCCAAGAGATGTAGGCACTGGCAAGGCTGATGATCTAGTTGAAGAGTTCGGATCCTCTATCGCCTGTGTTTGCACAGTGGCTGTGAGTGGACCAATTACGGTCCGCCACGTCAGCCACAAAAAATGAATTTTAAAGTTTGAATTGGATGGGGAACATGTGCACAGGATTTTAGTCTGCGTGGAGGCTGATGTGGCAGACAGTGATTGGTCCACTCAAAAAAAGGTGATAGAGCATGGGACTCCTAGTTGAAATGATATTTTTGAGTTATAAGCGTTCGAGGTGGGGCCCGTCATATGAAATGACTCATATTGATGAATGGACATTGTTTTAGAACCATAAAAATCTGAACTATCAATTTCATACAGATTTGTTGGTTTATGGTGTACATGACATGGAAACATGGTGGTTACAAGGCATATATTGTCTCACTCTGGAATAAATGAGAGAGGTAAGATGCAAGTTTTTGGCTTGTTTCCTGGATGTCATTCCCCTACGGCTGGCTCATCATCTCCCAAAAGTTTCATATAATTAGGTAAGGTGGTAAACCTATTTCCATAAAGAAAAGGATAAGACTCATGCCCTTCTATGTATAAATAGTTTTCAAACTAGTTTACTTAGCAGTGGTTACCTGAATGTCAAATATGACTCGTAATATCTTTTGTGGGGTATAAAGATTATCTTGCCACCTTAGGTACTAATTTACCCATTAAATATCACCACCTAATACTCAACATTTCAGCATCACAAGTCTACATCAGTCTAAATTGCAGAGCAAATGAGCTTCTTCTCTACTGCCTACCATTTTTAATGGCATGTCCAGCACAGCCATGTACCCAGCTGTAAGAAATGAACTGAGTCCTGTATGGGAAGCATTCTTTCTGGTGTGATTTGAAGTTGGAGAAGAAATTTAAAATGGATAATCCATACTAAAATCCACTTAGCATTCTTCCACATGAAAATTGCACATATAAATATTAGTTCTAGAAAATCTTTCTGTTTCCTTCTTTTTCCCTCTTTGGGGAATTTGGAGGGTGTTGGCGCGCATTTAGGCAAATATTTCTCTGTTCTAAATAATGGTTCAAGTAGTAAATCACCATGCTTGATGAGAACAAGCCATGGGCCAATGGATGAGATGATTGTGTTTTTTCTACACAAAGTCCTTCAAAGCCCTTCACCTAGCAATAAAAAGTCATGGCTTTATATGGTATTACTCATATAGAAAAAGTGTCTAAACATTTAAGAGTTCATTCATAACTTTGAATTGTGCTTAGAATTGTTTTTCAGAACACATACAGACACACACACATTTCATGCTCTATCATATATACTTGAGAAAGAGCATACAAATTTCATTTCCTATGTTGTAGCACTTCCATTAGAAAACAAAACAGCTATAAGCTTACAACCCCACTTATTTTACATATAATCACGAAACCTACTCGTTTATTAAAAACATCATACTTAATCTAATCACATACACCAAATAGCCCTACCTAGTTCAGATTGGCTAAAGATGGCATGCCTGAAAATTTTAATGCCTTCAGTAGAATTATCAATATTTACCAGAATTCTTTTCTCCTGTGGTGACTACACAAGGATCAACATCAATAAGCATCTTCACCGCTTCTCTCATGGTAGGACGCACAGATGGCAGCTTAGTAGTGCAGAGAAGAGCAACCTTCAATACCTTCATCATTTCATCTTCATTATGCAATGACACCCTCCGGTCAAGAACTTCAACAATATCTTTCCTGTCATTTAAATGAGTTGAAACCCAATTGACAATGTTTTTTCCTTCACCATACTCGGATTCGATTGGATTCTTTCCGGTTACTATTTCTAGCAGGACAACTCCAAAGCTATACACATCACTCTTTTCAGTCACTTTGAGAGAATATGCAAGTTCTGAAAATAAAATAAGAACAACAATAACAACAGTTCCTTAGCATAATTTATATGGGGAAAAGCAAAGAAAAATATGAATTTTGAAAAACAGGAAAACAGATGTTTTGGAGCCTTTTTTAAGAGCTATACACACACACACACACTGAAGCAGATGAATGTATACTTTGACAGAAGGTTTTTAAATCAAATTAATTACAGAATCAGTAAATCACTGGCGCCAGATTTGCCAGGTCATAGTTAAATTTTGTAGCTTCAAGAGTGATTATAATCATTATCTTTTTGAAAAAGCTTCTGCTGGAGTAAATTTGAATCTGATGCAGGTAGAAATTCTTGAAAGTTTCCAACTATCCAACATGGACAGAACCACAGTAGCTAAACAGCTTCTATGCAAATCAATGGAAGAAAAGACTATTCAATAAGATGATAGTAGTAATCCTAAGATTTTCAAATCAGAAAAACAGACTTGAAGCTCACCTGGAGCGATGTAACCATGAGTTCCAGCAAAACAGCTTGAATCTGATCCCCCCAAAGGATCATCTGTAATCTTTGCAATCCCAAAGTCTGCGATCTTTGCTTCATAATCCTCATCAAGTAAGATGTTGGTAGTTTTTACATCTCTATGGATAATAGATGGCAAACAGTCATGATGAAGATATGCAATGCCCTTTGCAGCTCCCAAAGCAATCTTATACCGTCGATTCCAATCTAGCTCTGGTTGACCCTTGATTTCGCGACGAAGAGCTTGAGACAGATTCCCATTTGCCATGAATTCAAAAACCAGGCAATTTGATTCTCCTCTTGTCAAACAAGCATAAAGTTTCAACACATTTCGATGCCGGATCTTCCCAAGAATCTCCATTTCTGCCATCATGACTTTCACCTCATTCCCCTTCCACAGTTGCTTAACGGCGACGGATCCTCCATTCTTCAAATCCAATCGATAAACGTTACCAGTACCTCCACTGCCAATCAGGTTTTCTTCTTCCAAATTATTCAGTTCTTCAGCTTCAAGTTCAGTCTGATGGAAAGATTCAAGTTTCCAATTGGGGTCTTTTCTAGAACCTCTCTCCAGATCATTTTCTTTAGATGATTCTTCAAGCTTGAAGCTCTTGTAACTCACAAGACCAAGTCCAGCTAAAACAAGAGTCAAGGCTAACAATATGATACAGACCAAAGTCAGATGGTCTCCTATTATTTGCTTGTGCTTGGGCTTTGGGCTGCAAATAACAATTTCTGAACTTCTCCCATTTTGAAGTTTTTGATCAGTACACAGGCCTTTGTTGCCAAGAAATGCTTGTTCTCCGGCGATCATTAGAAGTTCCGATGGAATACTTCCTGATAACTGGTTTTTGGAGAAATCAATGGAACTAAGCTTCAGTGTCTCTAAATTCTCCGGAATGAAACCATAAAGCCTATTCTGTGACAAATTCAGAGAGTTCAAGGAGTTCAATAGGGACAATGATTCAGGAATATTACCAGTAAGAGAATTTCCCGCGAGGTCCAAGTCAACCAATCTAGTGCATTTACTGAGCTCTGATGGTATCTCTCCTTCCAATGAATTTGCTTCCAAGTGCAAAGAAGATAACTGGTTCAACTTTCCAATTTGCCAAGGGATTTTACCAGAAAGGGAATTGTTACTGGCACTAAGTTTCTGTAATTGGGTAAGTGCACCGAATTCAGATGGAAGCTCACCTGAAAATTTATTGTTCTGTAGAAACAGCTGGTTCAAGCTAATGGAAATCTCAATCTCTGAAGATATCCTTCCATTGAAACCATTATCTGCAAAATCTATGATTTTTGCATTAGGCAGCCCCCAGATTCCATCTGCAATTTCCCCAAACAGGTGATTTTGACTGACCCTGAGCCTCTCTAAAGTCTTGCATTCAGAGAATGAATCTGGAAACTTGCCGGAGAAGTTGTTATCCAATGCAAGCAGGAACTGTAACTTCTTGCCTTCACATAAGAATTTTGGAAAAGCACCAGAAAATTGATTTTCTGATATGTCTATGCTGTTCAGTGGCGAGTATCGGCCAAAATTCTGCGGAAATTCACCTGTGAAACCATTCCTATAAACAGAAAACCCCACAAGATGCTGCAACTCCCCAAGTCCTTTGGGGATCTCCCCTGAAAAGTAGTTCTCATATAACTGAAAAACCACCAACTCTGTCAGATTACCAATCTCAACTGGCAACTCTCCTGTCATTTGGTTGTGAGAGATGTCAAATTCTCGCAAACGAGTAAGGTTGGCAAGCTCAGGTGGGATCTTCCCTGTGAGATTGTTCGAGTAGAGCTCGATCTTTTTGAGGTACCGTAAGTTGGTGATCGCTTTTGGAAACATGCCAGAAAGCTTGTTCTTGGAAAAATCTAAGGTCTCCAGCAATGACAGCTCGAAAATTGAGCTTGGTATCTCCCCACTAAAGTTACAGTTGGCCATATAAATCAATGTCAAGTTCTTCAAATTCCCCAAGCTTTCTGGAATTCCTCCCTCATTGAAGTTGTTCTCAGCGAGGCTTAGGGAGGTCAATCCAGATAGTTTTCCAACCCATGATGGGAAATCACCAGAAATGTAATTCTCCGAAACATCAAGAATCTGCAGCTGTTCCAAAGATGAGAAATCCTGCAAGGGGCCGATAAAGCTGTTGCCGGAGAGATCCAGAACCCGAAGGCTACTGCAATTGGTCAACTGTGAAGGAATATTGCCTGAAATTACATTTGCTGTCAGCACAAGAGATTCCAGCCTTGGGAGGTCACAGATGGAGGGAGAGAGATTGCCTTCAAGAGATTGGTTAGCAAGGGAGATTCTAGTGACTTGATGGGTGTTTGGGTCACAAGAGATTCCAGAAAAAATGCAGGGAGATTCAGAGTCTTTCCAACTTTGCAGGGTATTGAGTGGGTCTTTTAACTGTTTTTTGAATTCTAGTAGTACTTGGGTTTGGTCTGTTAGTGATGTTGAGGGCGGGAAAAGCGAATGAAAGATAAGAGTGGTTAAGAAAATAATGGAAAGAAAGCTTTTCTCCATTGCAAACAATATTAAGGCTCAAGCTGTGATTTCATGAATGGAGCTACCATGCGAATCTGTGGAACGTAAAATGCCACACCTGTAGAATGAGGGGAAAATTGTTAGCATTTTCTTGTTGCATAGGGATAATGAATTATTGGTGCATATGAGAGGAAGTTTAGGGAATTTACTTGCATGGGCACTGTTTGGATCCTTTGAATTCGGCTGCTTTTACCTCCAGTAACTCTGTTTACCTGCAATTAATTATGTCAAACAACAAAACAAAGGTCACTTAGAAGGCAACTCAAGACTATCCAAATTCCAAAGACATGAAACCTTGGTTTATGGTGGATAAATTTACAGCATGCCACCAAGCTATGAGTCTTAGACCGACCTCTGCAGCCCCATTTCAAAAATAAAACAGCTCCAAATCACTCCCTCACCAATTGGCATAAGTTTCACCTACAATCATAGGTGGCCCGACAGATTGTTCATATTGAAGACAAGTGATCAATCTAATAGTGGGCACAATCAATAAGAGCAGTGGGAAGGCTGGACTCTGCTTTTCATTGATAAAAATGTACAGGATCCAAGCTCCATATTTTCTTGATACACAACTTAAGGTCTTGTTTGTGTACGGTATCTTACACGGAACCGAAGTCTAAGGCGGGGAAGTCGGACTCTGCTTTCCTCTCTCTCTTGGAAGGAAAAATTGCAATCCGCTGATAGTTAAACCTAATGGAGCATAACACAGGAGTTCCACTAACGGGCCCCAGTGTGTGAGTTGTGGACGTCTGAAAATGCGCAAGCACTATCATGTGCTGGCAGGAAATCAAGCTAGTTCAATCATCACCACTGCAGACTTATACATTGCACCAGGTTTTTGTGCAGTGGGTTCATCACCTTTTGGTCAGAATCACTGAAAAATGAGCCGAACTCTTCAATTAGAAGTAATCTAGATTTTATCATGCTTCTGCATAAAGCAAACTAAAACACGGAAGTCACTGGTTGTGAAAACCAAAATCCACTATTGAGTGATTCTTATCAGCCTACAGGGGCTCAGTGGCTGGATGCGGAAACAGCAACCACTGGATTCCTGTGAATCTTATCGTTTGCAGTGATGGGAAAAGGATCATACTTTAATTCACTACCTTCCAAACTAAAAATGATGAAATCACTAGTCCCAGTTATGTCTTACATGGGGTCTCTTGTCTGATGTCTTTCTTGTCATTATGATTAGCTGTGACTATTTTCTAAGCGTTAGTGGAGTGCTAGTTTTCTAGAAGAGGTTAATAGGAAGTGGGAAATAAGGGGTCCAATCCAAAGTAATGCTCACGGGTCAGCAACAACAATTCATGTTGCTGTGAGAAGGAGCCATAGAAGAGGAGATAACTATCAGATGAGGATGATTGAGAATCTGTGTAAAGGAACCATTGGATGGCACTGCCACAAGAGGCTAACTATGAAAGAGGCAATCCAAAAGTCCATTCTATGAGCCCACTAATATTATTACAACTCACCTATGGTTATAATAATAGGTTTCATTATTTCAACCCTTTGGCTCCTTTCCCACGTGAGTTCTAACCCAGCTTCCCGGGTTCGAACCCCGGATACCTCACCTCTTTGTGCTTGTGCAGGCTCTTTCTTGGGTCTTAGCCCACTTCGTTGGGGTACCAAAAAAAGGAAAAAACCCCCTATGGAGTAAACAACAAGAATAAGAAATTCGTGGTTGGGAAGTTTTCTCCATGGGCGTCTTTAAGGCAGGTTTTTTTTCCCTATTTACAGGCACCAGCTTCTTTCAGTTGAGTCAGAATGTCCGTATCCAAACATTTTCAGGAGAGAGTTTTATGCTCATAAGGTGTGTTTGTGTGAAAAGAAGATTTTGTGACAGAAAAGAAAAGTATTCTAATTTTCTGCGCAGGCTGTTATTCTATTGTTTAATTCAACACATTTTCCATATAGGAAAAAACAAACTGAATTTTCTCTATAAAAGTTATTTCAATTATTATATATAAAATAATTTTTTTCTTTTTAGGTATTGGGTTTCTATGGATTATTTATTTCTTCTAAGTTGTTTTTATATAGTGGAAAAAAAGGCTTTATTATTTACAAGGATAGGCAACTTCTCAGCTCCAGCTGAATATCTTTTACCCTTACTTAATAGCCTCAAGATTCGAAGGTCTTTTATCCATATATATATATATATATATTAATAAATCAGTCATTGTGTGAAAGGTTGAGTAAATATATATAAAAAAATTAGGCCTAGTGCCAATTTTAGGGTGAGGTAGAGGTGTGAATCGGTAGAAAGATCAAAGGTGGGCTAAGTGGACCTAGTGATAAGGGCATCTCATCTCGTACAAGTGCTTTCGCATTGACCCATGATAGCAGAGCACATGCAGGAACTCTGTGATGGAAGTGTGATTACATAGGCATAGCACCATAAAATAAAACTCAGAGCAATAATAAAAGCAATCAAAGAATGAGCCCGAGGATTGTAGATTATACTTGGTTTAATAACAGGATAATTTACCATTCCTCTCATGTGAAAGCCAAAATTTTTTTTTTTAAAAGTGGATTGGGCTTGGGCTTGGGCTTGGTTTTGGAAGGGACACACATGTGAAGAATGCAATTGCTACAATCGTCTCTTTTTCCAGAGAGGTATCTATATACAGAAAATGGATCTGAATGTAAGCCATTGAATATGATTTAGTTACACTAGTGAGCATCTTGGACAGTGGGAAAAGGGCTCCAAAGAAGAGCCAAAGTTTGCGTTGTCACTTTTTTTTTTCTGTCTCTATCTCGTAGAAAAGAAGATAGTGGGAAACATGTCCCAGTGCTTTCTCAACACTCAAAAACCACTTGCAAGTCCACATGTAGTCCAAGTGGCGAGCAGCGAGCAATTACTGATTAGGAATTTGGGTAGCGTGAATGTGTGGGCGTGAGTGTCTAAACATGTACCCCAGTAAGAAAAAACTTAAAAAAACACATTCAAAATCCATACAGTCTTCTCCCCGTGTCCCCCTTTTCTCTTTTTCAGAATTATATATATGAAAAAAGAAATAAAGATCTTCTCTCTTTCCCCTTTCCAAAGATTTTTTCCAGCAGATGAGAAGCTAAAAATCAAACCAAAAAAAAAAAAAAAACCAACTGTAAATGTTAAAAAAAAAAAGATTCAAATTTGAACCACTTGATCATTTCTATTTCAATAGAAAGACTAGTCCTAAACATTCTTAGATTCCAATCTTAGTTTTCTTCAGTTAATTCAACATCCTAGCACTGTATTAAGTCAAGCAACTACTTCAAAGAAGCCTCATTTTTTTTTTTTAAAGTTCCAATATAAAATTTCTTACCAGATAAGATCGATCGAAAACTGGGGGACCAAAGCAAAGTTGCCTTGCAGTTCTCCTGCTCCTGCTCCTGATCCTTTCTATCCTTCTATCAACGTAGAAAATCAAATTCTCTTTTCAAGAAACGTCCATAACTCCTTCATCCAGATGTCTGTCTTATTGTATGCGGAAACTCTACAGCTCTTTGGTTTTCTAGAGAACACTTGAGAAACTCAAATTCCCTCCTTTCCAACTTTCCACAAAATGATCTCTGTCGTAGATGGAATTTGAGATTTCTTGAATTGTCCGCCCCAAACGCTTGAAAGTTGATGGAAAGAGAGCAGAAACTGAGATCTCAGTTTCAAGAAGAAGAAGAAGACATGTGCAGGAACCAAATAATTAACTGCAGTGTACGCACAAACAGCAAAGGACATAGACAGGACTTCATTTTCGGCGTCATATTGACGATTTTACCTTCGAAGTTGGTTACTGCAGCCTTCGTCACTGTATATAACTGAGTAATCCTTTTCACGCTGTTGCTACTTGCAAGGAAGATGCCATGCATGCTTCATGTGGACATGAAAGTGAAAAAGCTTCTCTTTTAAAGCCAAAGATTGATTCATAAATTGTCCCAGGAATCAAACATTTGATGAATGAAGAGTTGTTATGATTCTTAAACCCTTTTAATATATGTGTGATTTATGAGATAGTTATCTTGAAATGATTGTATATGAAATTATTGAGAAGAATATTTATTTATTTTATAGCGGCGGACTAATCTCTACGAGTTTTGTGGAAGTCTGATAAATACCCCGTGACCCCAGTATATATAACAGTGCAGTTTCAAACCCTTAACCTCCATGAACATATCGTGGTGCTAAGTTGTCACGCCCCACTTCATAACCATACATGATATTGTCCGCTTTGACCCACGGGCCTCACGGTTTTACTTCTGATGGGCATCAACCTATCAAAAGGCCTCATGTAAGATAAGGGTGTAAGATCCACATATAATCCCATTTATTTTCCTCTCTATAGTCGATGTGAGACTCCAGGCGTCACAATCCACCCTCCTTAAGGCTGCACGTCCCTGTGCAGCAGCCTGCCAATCTCTGTAACCTGCCAGCCCTCTTGGCCCGCCCATATGGATACCCGCCCACTTGCACCAAACCACGGTAGGGGACCCACACTCGAACTAATCGAGAGTCAGCTCTGATACCATTGCAAAGAAAAAGGAGGTAACCCAAGAATATAGATCTACTCCTAATGATTTGAGGAGAGGGTTACTTGAGATGAGAAAGTTGAATGAAGAATGATGGTGTCCTCTGATCTTGATTTTGATGGTTGGATCCCAAAGCTACAATGGCTTGGTAAGTTGAATGAGGAAGAATACGAATAATCGAGAGAATTTGCAGAGATAAGTGGAGAGGGATAAATTGTGCGGTTATTTAAACAGGGACTAGGTTAAAAAGGAATTATCTATGGGCTTGAGTCATTGGGTCAAACTACGGGTCAGGTCATCTAACTGCTAAACTAACTCGCAGATCCACACATCTAATCTAACGTGTGCCCCACTTAATCCTACTCACTTAAATAACTAAAATACATTTAATTAAAATAATAGTAATATTCTAATTAAAATATAATAAAATATTATAAGCGGGACCAGGATCTTACATTCTCCCCCCTTAGGACATTTGGTCCTCAAAATGTAATCATACCTCTGGAAGAAGATGCGGGTAAAGCTTCTTCACTTCGTCTCGGGGTTTCCAAGTGGCTTTTCGAGGACTATGGTGCTCCCACTGAACTTTCACCCAATATATTGTTCGAGTCCTGAGAATTTGCTCCTTCGTGTCGATGATCCAAGAAGGTCTCTCAACATAAGTAACATCTGGTTGCAATTCTAATGACTCATACTGCAACTCGTGAGATGGGCCTGCCATATACTTCTTCAACATCGAGACATGAAAAACATTATGCACCACTGACAATGTTGCTAGACATGAAAAACATTATGCACCGCTGGCAACGTTGCTAGTAAGGCCTATTTTAAGCAACTTCTCCAATTCTTTCCAAGATCTCAAATGTACCGATATATCTCCGAGATAATTTCCCTTTCTGCCCAAACCTCAATATTCCTCGCGTTGGTGAAACCTTTAGAAACATATGATCACCAATCTCGAATTGAAGATCTCTCCTCTTCAAGTCTACATAACTCTTTTGTTGGCTTCTAACAATTTTCAACCAGTCATGGATTTGCTTCACTTTCTCTCAACCCATCAGAAGGCCTCATGCAAGATAAGGGTGTAAGATCCACATATAATCACATTTACTTTCCTCTCTATAGTCGATGTGGGATTCCGGGGCGTCACAATCCACCCCCCTTAAGGCTGCCAGTCCTTATGCAGTAGCTTGCTAGTCTTTGTAGCCTGCCAGCCCTCTTGGCCCGCCCATATAGAGACCCGCCCACTTGCACCAGATCACGGTAGGGGACCTACACTCGAACTAGTCAGGAGTCGACTCTGATACCATTGTTAAGAAAAAGGAGGTAACCCAAGAATATAGATCTACTCCTAATGGTTTGAGGAGATGGTTACCTGAGATGAGAAAGTTGAACGAAGAATGATGGTGTCCTCTGATCTTGATTCTGATGGCTGAATCCTAAAGCTGCAATGGCTTGGGAAGTTGAAGGAGGAAGAAGACGAAGAATAACCGAGAGAAGTTGCAGAGATAAGTGGAGAGAGATAAGTCGTACGGTTATTTAAAACAAGGATTAGGTTAAAAGGAAATATTTTATGGGCTTAAGTCATTGGGTCAAACTGCGGGTTGGGTCATCTATCCGCTAAACCAACTCGCCAATCCACACATATAATCTAACGTGTGCCACACTTAATCCTACTCACTTAAATAACTAAAATACATTTAATTAAAATAATATTAATATTCTAATTAAAATATAATAAAATATTATAAGCGGGACCGGAATTTTACATAAGCCTCCTTGGGGTTAGAGGATTTTTTGCTCCTAAGAATTGATGATAAGATTTTTACCTTCACTTGTGACTCGCAAAAATGGAGTTTCAGTATATTTGGTTGATCTGCTCTACATAAAGGGTTCGTTTCTTTATTAGAATTCTAAAAATTCATGTCTGAGAGGATTTCAAATTATCCAAAAGTTGTCCCCTTAAGTGAAATTTCAAATCTCTCTTTTTAACGGAGGATTTAAAATTCCAACAAATATAGAGAGGAATTCCAAGAATTTCAAAAAGTCTTTTGAGTGGCTTGGAATTTGAAAATCTAAACACACGGCATTTCAAAGGTCAAGGGATGATGTCACGTTATGTCTAAAAAAATCCTCAACTCCCCAAGTTCTAGTCATAAATTCCAACAAAGAAATGGGCACAAAATTTTAAAATATGTTTTCAACATCATGTAAACTATTGTGGATCTCTCATGTATTGTACTTTCCCAAGGACAAAATTTTCTGCTTTGTGTCCTCTGCGGTCCATTCATATCTCTGTCAGTGCTGAAACTTGCGCTGTTGTAGGAACATCTGCACATGGGAAAATTCTCCACTACATTTGCCAATATATTGGATGAAAATTCTTCACTATGCCAATATATTGGATTTTTAACCATCATATGAACCAATCTAAAGGAAAACCAAAATACAAATTAGGTGTGTCCCAATATCAGTCTTCATCACATCAGCTTGGCTCCTAATCTCACTTTTGTTTCCTGGTTTTAATTGTTTTAAGTGCTTTCATTGTGAGTGGGATTCGATCAATGTTTGGTTTTTGCTTGGTTGTGGGTAGGCTATTTTTCTATTTGAATATGCTGGAAGTGGACCAGGAATAAGTGTACATAATAGGACCAAATGGTTAAGTATTTCAAAAGGAGTATGTGGTCCATTTTTTATATTTTATAATGGAAAATAAAGAATGTGATTTTTGTACATGTCTGTCGGTTATGAAATAATTGAAGGATATGTCAGGCTGGTGTATATATATTCTATATTTAGATTTCAGCTTTAAAATATTTAAAACATTGTATTTTTTAAAGAGAGATGGGATCTTCATTTTCTTTTTTCATTTTTTTCTTTTAATGCCATCCAGCAAAGGTAGGAGCAGATTGCATATTGTTCATAAATGTTCTAGCTTTTGGGATCAGATTAAATGCATACTTATAGGTAGGGCAATATTCTCCTAGGAGAAAATTGCATAGGAGCAATATGCAGTCTAACTCATGGGACCCACTTAAGATTGCTCCTTTTATTAGTGGGATTGAGTACATGGAAAGGTCTTCATGCATCATATAAGAGAAGAAAAAAAATCAGCCTAGTAAGATAATCCTAACCCTTGATTTGAAACCCATAAACTTTAGTCGCTTCTTAACCATATGTTTCTTTGATATTCAATCCAACTGTGGACAAAGGTTTGATGATAGTGACCCTCGGCCTAGTAAACAGACTATGAAGGGATGAGAGTGTGAATGGGCCTGAATTGATCCAAAGTGCCCCCCACATAGCTTGACTGCATATGCAGTAGCTCGTAGGAGAACATTTCTCTTTATAAGGTCTGGGTAGAGGATGGAAAGGTTTCATACTGGTAAGGGCGTACAAAAATCAGCCCCATTAAATCGTCTTATTATTATTTATCTAATAGCCTTAAAATTTAATGATTTTTAAACTATGAGTTCGTTTTCTTAAAAAAAAATTCAATCTAATAGTGACTTAAGGTCAAATCAGTATAAAATTAGACCTCATTTCAGATCACAGGGGACACTGAGTGTGAAGAGGTTATAATGATCATAGTCGAACCTCATAGAGCTAGTTGGTTGGGTCCACTCGTGCCAAACAATAAAATAAAAATAAAAATAAAATGCTAATTATTAAAATCTAGGGAAGCATATGGATCATCCATGTCATGGTGGCATGACAATCTCATATTCTATCATCTAAATCTTCCACGGTATATCGAGCTCTTAGATGCCAACACATTGATGGTTGAGTAGTATTAGCACCTCTATATCACACAAATGTTCAGGGATCAATTCCCGAGTTTTCAAATAATAGCTACACATCCCATTAGACCAATGTAGCAAAAAAAAAAAAAGGACAAAAAGAATTCTCCTAAATATTTTATATGTAAAAAAAAAAAAAACTCATTAAATTCCAATTAATTGGTCCTATAGTATATATCTAGTGGTGTGTCAATGTGAAAAAAAAAAATAAAAAAATAAAAAAAAAGTTACAACAATGGCCACCTCTAAAAATGGTACCTAAGAGGCAGTAGTGCTACATAACATTTTCAGTACTTTTGTCTTCCCAGATCCAGTGGCCGACATCGGCAGCCACCATCTCCATCTGATAATAAATATTGGACAGCGGTATCTAACTCTCTCTCGTGAATAATAACTAATAATTGCTGCCTTTTGCATTGGATTGGATCATGAAAACAGGTTCACCATCACATGTAGTCAGGAATTTTTAAGGGCCCAATTGAATTGATTTTAAAAATAATTTTTTAAATTAAAATATAATGATATATATATATATATATATGGGGGATATTCATATGCATCCATCCCTCACCATTTTTGGTGAGGGACACCCCTTTTGGGGGTGTTTCAAGTACAAGAGGAAGGTACAAAGTACCCCTCTTGTACTTCTCTTGTACTTGAAACACCCCCAAAAAGGATGTCCCTCACCAAAAATGGTGAGGGATGGATGCACATGAAGACTCCCCTATATATATATATATATATATATATATATATATATATTGCTAACTAGGGTGTCCCGCTCTATAAGAATCGGCTATTCCCCGGACACATAAAGTCCCCCCTCCCCCCCCCCCCCCCAACACCACACACCAAGTAAGTCAAACTTTTGCATGTGCAAAATGCCTCGGGAGGGAGCGCTCGTTCGAAATCATAACCTCTTATTCCCGAGTATAGTTCTAGCCAAATGTGCTACCACTCGGGGTTAAATATAATGAAATATTGAAGTTGTGACTATTGTTTTCTGCTAAAAATTGTCCATTAGAATTTGTTTGCTAAATCGTTTTTCTTATTTTTACTTTTATGTATACAATTAAATAGCATGTTAAAATCTCATTTTCATTAATAGGCAAGACTTAATTTCAATGATGTCCGGTAGGATTTGGTTTGATACGGTGACATATACCTACCGGCCACTCAATGTCGTCACGATCGTTTACCATCAATCAATGGGTCTCTAGGGTGGACCCCACGATAAAAGTGATTGGGCAAATTGCCAAATTGGAATCAGATGCAGACAGGAATCCATGTGGACCCCTCATGAAATCCTGTGTGAATAGGCAACCAGCATCAGCATTCTGGTTGGGATAAACAAGAAGACAAACTTGTGAAGAGATCAGAATCTCCGAGCAGTTCATCCACTTTGATTCTCTAATGTTAGGTTCTTTGGTGTCAGTAGGGGTCACTTTTTTTTTTTTTTTTTTCTAAGAGAGGGTTCCCCCACTTTGGGCTCGAATATTTCCTTCGGGCCCAGAGAGAAGGCGGGTAAAACCCTTGTCGTCTCTAGGTGGTAGCACAAGTGGATTCAATATTCAGTTTCTGAAGAGGGGAAAATCGGGGGTCGATACCAAGACCTCTAGCTCCGGAAGAGGAAGGAACCGTGGTCCTAACCACTCAACCAAACCCTGGGGCCACTTAGGTAAATAGCTCTAGAAAAATCTCAAATTCTTGCTTACGCTAGTCAAAATGTTCAACCATGCTTTCTCCTCCTTGGCCCGTGTGGCACTTTACTAGATTAGTAAAAGTCAAGTAAAGCCTTCATTTTTCATATAAAGGGTCACATCAATAATACTTTAATTTAGAATTCTCTCCATATTAAAAAAAAAAAAAAAACCACCTCATTTATCTACTAAAAGACAAAAAAGCTCACATGTGAATTGGGCACAAATTCAGGTATTAAAGCATAGGCAGAAGATGGGTGAGAGACTAGTTGCTAACCGCCTCAGCAACCACTCATTCAGGCATTCATTATATATTCTCTTTGAGGTACTCAAGTTTAACGACAGTAGTTAAAAATGCGGACTTGGACCTCAACTCGTCTAGGGTTGGGTCAAGTTGGGGCGATTCGATCTCATCAGGTGATGGCCACCGAGCTTTAAAATCCTATCATATGGAGATCCGACTCCGCCAAAGTTGGGTCAAGTCGGGGCGACTTGATCTCATAGAGTGATGGCTGCCGGGCTTTAAAATCCTATCATATGGAGATCTAACTCGGCCATAGTTGGGTCAAGTTGGGGCTACTCGATCTCACTCAGTGATAGCCATCGAGTTTTAAAACCCTATCACACGGAGACACAATATTGATAATCCCAAGGGGTTGTCCGAGTGGTCAAGACCACAGTTCCTCCCTCTTTCAGATCTAGAGGTCTTGGTATCAACCCCGATTCTCCTCTTTTCAGGAACCGAAGGTTGAGTTCACTTGTACTACCACCTAAGGGACCCCGCCTGGCTTCTCTCCCTCTCTTTATGGGATCAGAGCTTGGGCCCGGTGAAGACTTTGCGATCAAACCAGGTATGATTATCACAGTCAAATTTTTTTTTCCTATTTCAATAAAGAAATGATCATCTTCTCCCACCCACCCACTCATCTAAGCTCACTATTGCACAATATTTTGCTTCTAGAAGAAATCGCGACAAATCTAATCCAGTGGGCCACCGGCAACGACACGACATACGGTGATTTCCAAGAAGACATGAAGATCGTTTATCATCTATCTTTTAGAGATTAGAGAGTTCTTATTTTTTATGTTTACAATCACAGATACTTTATTTGAAAGTACCATATTATTGAGGGGGAATGTTGAAGATTAATAGTTTGTTGAGATTAGGATTTTAGGGATATTAGTAGGTCATCTAATGTTTATCCTCTGAATATGGTTGGTTAGTATTTTCTTATAAATGCATTCTTTTATGTCAATGAATCTTACCGTGAAATTTATAGAGAGAAAGTGATTCTCAAAACTCTTCATTACCATAAAAAAGAGAAAATTGCTATTGATTGGTTTGAAACCCAAAATACAAGGACAGTAGTGTCCTAGTCATAGAGAAGTAGTATCATGCAATTTGATGATGAGGTCTTCGATGTCGAGTGGTCACCAGCAAGCGGGTCAAAAGCTCGACCAGAGATGGGTGGACAAGGAATGGGCACGATACTTATCGAGGACTGGCTGAAGCAAGCAAAAATGACATACATTGATCAGTGTGGCTCTCACCAATAATGCAGTCAGCTCTCTAATGATTGGGGCTCAGCCCTTCGCAGCACTAGCTAGTAGTTACTATCTAGTCTCAAAAGGGAACAAGATGAAAAATAAAGCACATCTACCCTGCACTGGCCTAAGGGAAACATCTATAGATCCTATTAAGACAGGGTGCCAATGGCCTGTTTGTTTGCAGCACATCTGATAATCCTGTTGGTCCTTAAGAGGAACATATCTGAATACCCTGACAATTTAAAAGCTGAAGTTCAGAGAAATTTATAAGCTAGAACTGATAGTTTTTACAAGTTTGTACTTTTAAACTCTTTAAGATTTTAAATAGAAAGCTCAAAATGCAAAGGAAGAAGTAGCTGACATTATTGTCAGAAATTTTTACATACAAAGAACTCCTTGAGAGCCCATTTGTTTCATTTAGTTGAGTTCCTAGGAATTTTAAGAATTCTGATTTTGAATGTGGTTAAAATTGAAAGAAAATGATGGTAAATATTTACCTGTTTAATATAAATGGATTAAGGTGATATGAAAAGTGAAGGCCCAACCACCACCCACCATATGCTAACTCAAATCGGAGGTGTCTAATCTACATCTTGACTTTATTTCATTCATCCATTCCTTCTTTAATAATACTCTCATGAAGCCGTTTTGATTATAAATTCTTATGTATTCAATTACGTACGGGCACATTCCCTCTAAAAAATGTTATAGAAGTGGATTTCATAAATTAAATTTCACCTAAAGATGTGTTTAAAAGTCTTTATAAATAAAAATAGTGAGTTTTAAGGTCATTGTCAGAAACTAAATAAAGCGATATTTCTTTTTGCAATACTCGTATGATATTTATAGTTGCGGTATTTTTTCGTAAGAGCACAAGGAAAACCCACAATTTCAGAACTCCACCATTAATAACTTGATAACAATATCTGTGATGTCTCTCCAAACACTCCGTGCGACTGCCGTCACTTGATTCAATCTGTTCATACCACACAACCCAATTTGGACTGAGTAATAATAAAAATTCACCAAAGAAATAGTGCTTTTACTGTTACATTATCAATACTTCAAAAAAAGGGATATATGGTCTGTTTCTTTTTCAGAATTCTAATAATTTATTTCTGAAAAAATTTCAAATTCTTCAAAAGTTGTTTCCTTAGGTGGAATTCCAAATCCTTATTATTTTTTGGAAGATATAAAGTTTCAACAAATGACATAGAGAGTGAAATTCCAAGAATTCCAAAAGTTTTTTCGGGTGGCTAGAATTTGAAACTATAATAAAAGCATTTTAAATGCCACATGCCAGGAAACAAGATGTCACATCATGTAAAAAAAAATTCCAACCTCATTAAGTCCATTCATAAATTCAAATTGATATTTAATCTTGTGTTTTATGCATTGATACCCACTAGAGGGAAATTTCGGAAATGTCCAAGGACAGTGAAATGAGTAACTTGATCAAATAAAGATGAAATCCATGTGTGGTGATTCTAAATGCACCCACTATTTTTGCTGAAGATACCCACCTTCCATTGTGAACAGTGATTTGGTCACAATGGAAGGTGGGTGTCTTCAGCACTTCAGGGTGGTGCGTTTAGAATCACCCAATCCATGTGACTGCTTTACTGACAAGTCTCATCAATCATTATCCAACTACAGTTGTTAGACAATGATTATCAGCTTGGACGATTTTATAGGCCGACAATTGGAATCACAGTCATGAAAGATGAAACCATTCATACAGCATAAAAGCTTGATCCATTTTATAATCATGATCAGCTTGTCAAATGGGCCTCAAATAGGTGGGGGATGAAATTGGGGCCCATAGTTAGAATTGAAAACAATTTGAACTGACTGAAGTTTAGCCCAGCTAGCTCTGGCAATATTGACTAGTGAATTGATTTTAAAGGATTGGAACTGCAATTTTATGACAAATCCTTTCTAAGATTTTATTGCTGTTGCTCTTGTTCGAGAGAGTCAATGATTTCTCTGCTTCTTCCATTCTAAATTTGGAATTCCCATTACACTTCACTAAAAGGGCCCATTTGTTTATATGGAATTGAACAAATAAAATTAAGAGTAATATAGGCTCGGAACAAAGAATTATGCAAAAGGTGAGAGGTGAAGGAAATAAGGTTACCTTAAAAAGGTAATTCTCTCCTACGCAGTGCACATCAGTGCTGCTCGCCATGTGGGACTGGATGAAATTCAGGGAGGTTCCCACCCTTGGTGACGACCCAAATGCACACTCGTTTGCTCAATGGGAGGATGTCCATCCGACCAATAATTTTTGGAATTATGTACAAGGGTTATGGCTGGTATTCATTTCCGGTCTCCCATTGATTTATTTTCTATTTGGGGGAGATTGTTTGGTGATCAATTTTGTATAATCACATTTGTTTCTTTAACTTTAATCATTTTTATAAATAAAATCCTTTTTTTCCTTAAATTAGTTGAGGCTAGACGAGTACATTTGACTCCATGTGTCATCAAATTCTCAATTTGAGCTAACTTGGGCAGGCTATAAGAAGTCACAAAATTCAAGATCAGTGATGGAGATAACCCTACATTTTAGCGTCAAACAAAAAATTAGGCCCAACAGTTTGCTGATGCAGTGAATATGTGATAAGAAAAAAAGGAATATAAGAGTGGATGTTTTCCAGTTTCAATGGTTTACATTGGAATATAGTGTTGATCTAATTAGGGCAGGGGAGCTTTTTCTTTCTTTCTTTGTGGGTGTTTGAAGAGTTAAACATTTATTGTCGATTGATGGTTCTCAATTTTCCCTAACCAAATAAATTCCAACTCATGTGAGAAGATTTTATGATCTTCATGGGTTATACTCATCCTTTTATATTGGAAACAGGAAATGCCTGGAGATAATTTTTCTCTAATCAATTTCATTGGTTAGAAATACAAAGGTGTCGTTTGTTTCATGTAATTAAATTCCTAGGAATTTAAAGACTAGCAGTGTTTCTAAAAGTGGACGTTAAAATTGAAGAAATAACCAAGTTAAACACAAAAAAGAATTCAATATGAACGTAGGAAAGCCATTAAAAAAGAAAAGAAAAAAAAGGTGTATAGAAAAAAAAGAGGCTAAATACTGAATATATTTCTGTACATGGACCATACACTATGAAGACCTCAACCATGAAGTCCAGAAAGAAAATTGGAACTCAAATATGTTCATCTTTACACAAACTTGGAAAGGTTTCATTTTGGATTATGTTTTGGACAAAAGCAGCCCACCCCTATCATCCCAACCCTTGATTGGCTTTGAAGTTTTTGGGTCTTTTCACCCTTAAAATGTTATGTGTTAAACCAACGGTGAACATGGGTTGGATCAGTGCCAAATTGGGTTGGAAGCAAAGTCATGCAGGCAGTGAGTACAGTACAGTTTTGATTGATCTGGGCCTTATATAGGATTTCCATGCAGTGTTTGGATAACCACTTGTACACTGATCAAACTCATGTTTATGTGTGTATAAACAGGTCAAATGGGCCTCGACATGTCCCAACAACCCTAAAGAAGTTGGCCGAGTAGGAAGCTGAAGACCACTTGTGGACACATATATCCATCTACGCTCAAGACCATCAAAATATAGGCCTAGTCAGGCCCAACCCAGGTCATTGCAATCAGCTTTTTTTATAGATCTTTTCCTTCTTTTTCATGTTGGGTTACCATTGGGCTGGGCTTTTACCCATCCAATCTATCTATTTGGGTCTTCAGAGATAAATTAGCCCAAGACTAGTCCACTTTTGTACTGGGACAAATATTTAGGCCTAGATACAGCCCACAGACATAATTAGTCAGACCAAATTCAGAACCAAGCAAGCTGACCTTAGACCGGGCTCGGGCTAACCTGACAAGTTGCATTTCTACTAGTAACAGAACCAGCCATTTGTGGGGTTTCACTGCTGCCCCTTTTTTAAGCTTCAACTTCTATCAATGGTGGGGTGGGTGGGGGATCCATCATTCAGATATTGAGCTTGGCAAGTCAAAAGATATCTTATGGTTGTGTTCCTTCCCAAAAATCTATTTGCATCAAATTGAAGGGTCATCATATCATCCAATTCATAAGATCTTTTGAGAATTAGTTTGTAGAATAATAAAAAAGTCTTTAAGAGAATCCTATCCACAACGAGCAATTTTATCCATGTGCACGAACATCCCTTATGTACAGTAACAGAAGATTAGCAAAATTACAGTTTTTGGGGGTTTAAGGACCCTATAATTAATGTTGGCAAATGAACTGGGTCAATGCTTGTCCCAGTTGATCCCATATAGTTATCAGGCCGAAGGGAATTTTCTCCCATGTGGATTTCTGGTGGGAGCCTTTAATTTAGGGGGGTCTCAGTTTTATAATAGGCGCCCCGCTCTTTAACCGTCAAACGGAAATGTCCACATTTGGAAGTTCCCATACGAGAATCACTTAAGGCAATTAGAGATTGTTTCAGTCCATAGAGCAGAGCTCTGACTGGCACATTATACCTTTCTTTTTTCTTTTTTCTTTTTATTTTGGCACTCTAGCCAAGGGAGTTGGGATCCAAGAGAGAGCCCGTGCACGCATGGGAAGGAAGCCCACACAAGTAGAAGGGAGCCCGCACACGTGGGAAGATGTGGCGTACCTAGAATTCGAACCCTGGCCGGCACATTCCATCTTTCCTTTTTTGGCAGTCCAGCCAAGGGGGTTGGGAACCAAGAGAGAGCCTGTGCACGCGTGGGAAGAAATCCCACACAAGTAGAAGGGAGCCCGCAAACATGGGAAGATGTGGCGTACTTAGAGTACCCAGAGTTCAAACTCTGGACAGCCGGGTGGGAGAGAATTCCTGCTCCTTACCACTTGGGCAAGGCCAATTGTTGTTGAAAGGGCTGTCTACGGATATGGGCAGGCTGAGAACTGGTAATTTTCATAGGACTGTCCCGTAAAGCCAAGCCCAATGAATTTTAAAATCCTTGCTTGAAAACAGCAAGACCCATCCCATAGGAAGCTGTACTTGGTAAAACTACCAGGTTGGGCTAGACCATCTAATTTGGCCTTTAGGATAAAAGATTGACACAGGCCAAGCTCAGTCACTTATTGGGCCTAGATTTTATGTCTTGACCAGCCCATGGTAAACATGATCAGCACGAAGCAGACTCGACTCATCCCGGCCTGCCCCACTTGCATCCTTACCTATAAGTGATGGTTAAGTATGCTTAATATAAGAACGGCTCCTTATCTGACTGCCAAGGAGTGTAAGTTCTTTCCTGACTACCTGGGGTTTGAACCCCGGGTATCTCACATCTTTCTGCTTGTGTAGGCTTTTTTCTCACTTGAGTGGACTGTCTTTGCGTGTGTTTGCGGGCTCTATGCAAATAACTTATGTTGATTCAAACTTCACTCCAATTGTAGGGCAGAACTACCATGCAGCGTCAGCGTCGCTACATGATAGTATGGTGCAACGCCCATGTTAACATCATGGGTGGGGCCCACCTTTGGAAAATTCAAACCATTCTACTGCCCTAAGACCCATTGTATACTTTGTATGTAAATATTCAAAGTCGAATCCAGTGGGCCAACCAATGAATTGATCACTTAATTTCACACATGAGGGACTCCTATCATTTCCGCCCATTAAAAAGAGGAAGCAAAGAAAGTTAATCACAAATTCCAGATTTAGTAGATCCAATGGTGGTCATTTCACTAATTTGAATAATAATTTATTACTTGATGTACTACGATGGGTGCTAGGGCAAATACGAGGTTTGAGTTTTCCAAAAGTGGGCCCCACACATGTATTTAACATGGGTGCTGCACCTTACTACCATGTAGCGACGCTGCATGCTAGCTCTACCCTTGACAAAAACCGATACACACCATTATTTTGATCAATCCTTAAAACTGGAATTATCGGAATAGTTATTCTCAATTTTAAAACAATGATCGATCCAACAGTGCTTATGAATTGGATTGGAGCAAGATTTGGGTCATTGTGTTTTTACTGGAGGGCATGTAAAATAAATGGTTCGGATCGACCAAAGGTGGCCCTTAAATGGGTCAGCAGAAGTATTATATATCATTCCTCATATCTTTATTAATATTCAACATACCTTCATAAAAACCTAGACTGGTCAAAACATGCCTTGTTTTCATCTTTAGACTCTAATCCCCTAATACATTATCCTCAGGTCAAATAAACAAATCCCTTTGACCAGATATGGGTTTCCTGTCCATGGGATTCTCACTCAGTTTCAAAATACATAAGTGTTCTTTGGTGGTGATGCCCCCACCGATCAAATTTTCAAAGAGGAAATGACTTAGACTTGAGTAGGGTGATGTATATTTTTTTTTGGGGCAAAGGTAGGGATGACTCTCTCTCTCTCTCTCTCTCTCTCTCTCTCTCTCTCTATTGGATGTAATGATATAAAGATAGCAAGTGAATATATTCTTGATTAAAGGGCATTGAGTGGATATGGAGTATTGTTGCCAATTAGTGCTTGTGGCCACAAGACATGTTGTGACATACAGAATCAGAGGTGACTTGGATCTCCACTACTGGAGATATCATTAACCCAAGAAACCCATCCAGATTATGGGCTCTCTCTCTCTCTCTCTCTCTCTCTCTCTCTCTCTCTCTCTCTCTCTCTCTCTCATATAGCTATATTCAATTTCTTGTGATGTAGATTGTGTCATGCTTATAGACAAGGACAGCAGGGTCAGGCCTGCAGGTTAGGTCAAAGGCTGCTCGAGTCCAAGAACTTATAGCTAAAATTGGAGATCCAT
Source organism: Umbellularia californica (assembly GCA_028538565.1). Classification (NCBI taxonomy): domain Eukaryota; kingdom Viridiplantae; phylum Streptophyta; class Magnoliopsida; order Laurales; family Lauraceae; genus Umbellularia; species Umbellularia californica. The sequence goes on from JAPQWN010000001.1 coordinate 107,617,389, forward strand.
ATAGCAACAAAACTCGAATGATGTCTCTACTAATCTTACTCACTAGGATTAGAGAAATGTCTGAATGCAAATGATCACAATACTTAAATTTGTATTGCTGATGTTGTAAACGAAGTGCTTTACTCAATTTGCTAATAAATACAGGGTTCATTCATATCAATAACTTTAGTTATCCATAAGTCAGTTGTTTTGTTTAAGAAAGTGTCTTAGTTGTGCCCCGTGCCCCCCCTATTTTTTTTTTCACAAGGGACCTGCTTTCGAACCCCCCCACCCGCCACCCCCCCCACCCTAGGACCTGCTTTCGACACCACCCCCCCCCCCCCCCCCCCCCCCCATATTTTTTTTTTTCACAAGGGACCTGCTTTCGAAACTTCTAATCTTTATAATTGTTGGATCAAGTCCACAAAAAACTGCACTTACATGCATGTTTTTAAACCAAGTGCAAACGCAGCTAATCAAGTAGTAAAGATCCAAGTAGCACCCTAGGAATATATATCATTGTATTGCCTCATTATCATGTACCAGTTTCTGTGGAATCAGTGATCTAGCAGGTTGACGTGATAAGCTCAAAATGGTTGGAGATGCACCTAGTCACAGAGACCATGTTGGACTAGGATCATTAATCAGCCTCATAGAGGGTCCATAGTACCCTATGGTCTATTCTAACTGAGGTCATCTTTTTTGGGGTAGTCAATTAAACAAGGTTCATTCGCAACACTAGCTGGGTCTACATTTTTTTGAATGAAATGATGATTTGATGTGGTGCAAGTGCGACAGCCTGGCGCGTGAGGGCTAGTATGATCACAAGCCATTGTGAAGCTCAGAACCAAAATGGCTGTCATATATCTTACATTGTCCTCTTCCTGAATTCCATTTGGATCTTCCAAAATGTAGTGCAGGCAACTCAGCTGTACCCACAAGTAAGGTTTCACGAATCACGTGTTACAATAACAAATTCGATACTGGATACTGTTTAAAAGTTTGTACAAGTGAATCCTATGATCAAACAAATAAATCTATATGATTTATTTAACATTAACCAGCTTTTTGTATCATAATCCTACGGTTATCTCTCCGTAAGAAGCTCAAGCGAGGGTGACCCTCCTGGGTTTAACAAAGGCTGGGATCGAAAGTCTTCTTGAACTGATTCAAGAAAAAAAAAAATTTATTATGATGTTGAGTGATCTGAAAACTATCCAGGTTGGCTGATGAATTTGGTAATCCATTTGTAATTGCTTTGTTTCTTCGTTTTTAATGAACTTTTTCATCTTACCAAAAAAAAAAAAACCCCCTCTCCAGAGGGGTATATCCCTGCCACCCAATATTCATCATTCTCTTTTCTTAACTGTATATTAATAGGCCCATGCATCATTGATCCAAAGGGTTAGCATTTCCCTGTTGGGGGACATTGTCCATCTTCACTGGGCCAAGATCACCAAAACATACCAAGACCCGTGGAACGACAAACAGAGTGGACCAGCAATCACATAATCAAAGAATAATCTCATCGATATTAATGTGTTAATACCCTATCTACTTTGAAAATATTTATTTACCCTTAATTAATCCTTTGATGTGAATTTCCGTTTCTTCTCTCCCTTAATTTAATTATAATAGAGTTGGCTAAAATTGAGAACAAGACCTCAAAATCCTCAAATCATCTAGTTTAAACCATGTTTGTTTTTATTAAAGTTGAATACTCTTAGAGCTTTGAGAAAGAAAGAAAAAAAAAACAAACTATATACCTTAGTTTTAGATAGGACTCAACATGCCAAGGATGATTCATACCTTACCTTTTCTGTATTTAATTAGATTGGTCTTAAACCAAGTGTTTTATTTAAAGGCCTATGGGTAACAAAATAAAAGCACAATCTGCATCAGCATTTTGTGGTGTGTTGCACTGCACATGTGGTTCCCTTACGTGGGCCATTGTCTTATATTGTCCCATGGGTCTGAAGTTGGACTTTTAAGACAGTTCATATATGATAAAAAGCTTTTGGAACCATATGCTTGAAAAAACAAATACTTGTGAGTGGGAGAGAAGCTTTTTATGTGTTCATCCCAGAGGAGCCCCCTACTGCCATCCTACTAGGGTGGCGTGCATTCATTTTGTGTAAATAGTTTAAGATACTTTATTTGGGTATGCTTTTTACCTGCCACTAAGGAAGAAGTAGACCATGCCACCTTCCAAAGATGGATACTTGTTCTACAAACCAGGGGTAAAAGAGAAAGCTTCTTGGTATTCAATATAAAGGCTTTAAAGTGAGGGAAATGGATATCTCCCTCCCTCCCTCCCTCCCTCTCTCTCTCTCTCTCTCTCTCTCTCTCTCTCTCTCTCTCTCTCTCTCTCTCTCTCTCTCCCTTTTTGTCTTTCTCTTTACCCCTTCATGTTCATATCCTGGTTCAATCTAGTAAGATGACTATAGTATGGGTGTGGAATATGATTCTCCTAGAAAGAAGGGAAGAGGCTTTGCCATGAGAATGGCTTTATGCCAACATGTTTTAGACAGACCAACCGTCTTTGCCAAGGCCAATTAATTTCTTTTCTTTTCTTTGCAAGTGGCAAAGCATGGATTATCAGCTTATTGTGTTCAAACTTCAAAGGAGATGGTGGGAGACCATCTATCCAAGGAAGGTGCATTAAGTCTCACAAAGGGAGATATCAGCACCTGATAGATATTGAGCTTGTACTTGGTGGGACACATCAGATCATATCATGGACCACTAGAAGATCCTATTCGTACAATATTTAAGCTTTTCTATGCTGACTGTGGACCATTAATGTCACTTTTTTCCCTGAACCATTCTATTTCCAAGATTTAATTTAGAAGCATGCAGTAAAAAAAAAAAAAAAGGAAAAAAAAGTTGAAACCAACTAGGGATTACTTTTCAGAAGCACGCCCGGTTTGTAATGGGGCGGGCCCACCTGATTCATGCCAGCCAGTGGTAGGGTGATGAGATGAGTATGATGATTAGGGATCGATTGTCCAAATATTAGGCTAATCAAACCATCCTCACCCTTGACTTTCAAGGCCTCGTAGTTCAATGGTTTCACATGAATGTTTTTTTATCTTTATTTTGATCCAATCATTGATAATGGTTCGATCAGTGACAAATTAAGAGTTTCATAAGATTAGCTGAGCATTTTATCTGTAGACCAAAGAATTGGTCTGACCCACTATGAGGATCTAAGGATAGGATTGTCAAAAGTGCTGCCCAGGGACCCACAGATAGATAATCTATATCCACAAAGAGAGAGCACATCAGAGGCATTAAATGGAGCCTTTTAAGTTGCTGTCCACTCCAACCTACTAACCCTCCTGAAATGTCTGTGTTCATTTCTCTATGAAATGTCTGTTTCTCTTTGATCCAAATAGATGGCCCCAAAAGGCTAGGGGTTGTGATCACATCACAGGTTTCCCTCAAATTGATGGATGGTGACCCTCCAAAGGATCATTAGATGCACCCCCCAGCCCTTAAGCGGGGCAGATGTGACACCTCAAAAGGGCCCAATCCACTCAGACATGGGGATGGTGACCCTTCAAGGGATCTCCAGCCCCACTAAATATGTCAAATAGGGGACCCCTTTGAAAGTGGTTCCCTTTAGGAAACTTTGGAATGCAAGTGTTACCCCCATTCAACTTCATATAACACTTAACAGCTCTCTTTTCCATGTGAAGATGTCCATCATGGATTCTTCTTCGAAATGGGAGAACTAGACACATCTCCTTTACTGTCTTTTTTTTTTCCCCTTCTCTCTTCAGCCCTCCCTTTAAGACTAAGACTAAGCTGCTCTTAAAGCACACATAGACATTACATGGATATTGGGAAGCTGGTCCCATCTCTGTAGACTGTAGGGCAAGGAAGGAGTAGGAATAAAGCAGAAAAAAGCTTCAATGATTCCCCCTCCATATACATAACCATATTATTTATTGTACAATAAACCATGCAAAATGAAAGCCTCTCATTGATTATGGCCATACAAAACATAATTATATAATCATAATAACCTTTTCTACTGTACTGATCACACATGATAAGGAGTAGCATTGGGATACATGCAAGAATCATACAGCCACATGGCCTGAGTTAATAACATTTAGGCATCCTTTATCATGTACGCGTTAAACTTTACTATTATTCTTTTTCTTTTTCTTTTTCTTCATCACGGATTGCAGCCATATTACACCAAGCCTGTTGGGCTTTCTGCTCAGCTTACTTGGGGCTGAACTTGGACATAAATATTAGGCGCCAAAATCACTTTGACCTGGGCCTTCAAATGGGTTCATGAGTCAAGTGATATGGAATTAACTTGATCCAATCTAGTCATCAAGGAGACTGAAAGTGTTGTCACAAACCAGAATTAAAAAAATATGAAGGGACCTACATGTATGGTATCCGGACCAATGTCCAATACTACCTGCTGACAATCCTCTCATTTCATTGTTAAGAGATCAATATCGTTTTAAGCATGATCCAAGGTACCATGCCTAGATAACTAGTTTAAATCTTACACAAATGAGTCATTTTTCAAAAAAGAAATATGATGATGATCATCATCATCAAAGCCTTGTCCCAACTATGTTGGGATCGGCTACATGAATTATGTTTCTCCATTCTGATCTATCCTGAGTCAAATCCTTAGATAAGTTGCACTTCTTCTATCTATTTTTACTACCTCCATCCACATCCTCAAAAGAGAAATACGATAATTTAAATAATAAAACCATAATCATAACCAAGGATTACAAAGACCTGAACCAACATGTTTTATAATTTTGAACAAAGGGAACAAGATGGTAACAAGACCCATGAAAGTGTGATATGATGCCGGAAATTTTCATTTTCTTAGTAACTAGCTTTCATTCCCTCTTTAAGTATTTTATCAATTTGGTGATATCTTGCCATGTTGTCCATATAAACTGTTTGGATGAGGGAAAAGGTTGTGAAATCCAAATAGGTGGAAAAATGAGGAGAAATCTAGAAGTGGGAATTCTCTTTCTATAAATACACCACTATTGTTTGAATTAGATTAAAGAAAGTAATGGAGGAGAGTGAGAAGTTCCCTCTGTTTTAAAGAGAATTAGTTGGTTTGGATGTTATTGTAATAATATAAAATTTTCAATATAACCAGAGAAAAGAGTGTGTTCTCCTCTCCCTAAAGAGCAAATCATTTCCCATACTTTCCACAAAATTTAATTAAGAGGAAAACTGTTTTTCTCCACTAAATAAGATCAAACTAGATAAAAAGAAGAGGTTTCTACAGAGAAGACTTTTCCCTCCCAGTTTTCTCCTCAATCACAAAGTTAGAAGATGCACAGTGAAAAACAACCTTCTCCAATCTTCAGAGGTTAAGGGCATTTTCGTCATTGGCAAAAGAAGTCCCCTCTTCAACTTTCCTCCTAATCTTAACTTTAAATTTCTGTTATCCAACGGCATTTTTTTCCTTCTTCTTTCTATGGATAATAAAAGGAAAAGATGAAAAAGAAAACCTTCTTCCTGCTTTTTCACAAGCCAAAGCAGCTTAGACAGCTCTCAAACCAGATAGCACAAAATCCAGCTACTCATCTTCTCTTTCACAAAGCTTAGATAAGGAAAAGAACAGAAATTCCTCTTCCTGGAAAAGGGAAAAGGGGTACTACTTGTGTTTCTTCCTTGAATGTGAAGGCTCTTCTTGAAGATGCTTGATTTTCAAAGGCTATGCTCAGCTGAAGTTTCTCAGATTCCTCTTCTTTTTCCATCTTTTCCTATTAAACTCCCACTTGATAGAGCATTTAAGCCCAACTTCTCTGTGAATACCTTCGAACCCAGCTCGCGAAAACTGATCTCCTGAAAAATTTCCAAGACATGGTCCTATTCCTTGTTCTTGCTCTGTTTTCTCTTCTGGCTGCTTGTAGTTCTTCCTCACTGATCAGTGATGCTCATGTTCTAGCTTCACTCAAACAAGGTTTTTTGTTTACTGATTCACTACTGAACAGTTGGGACGTGTCGAATCCTAGTTCTGCTTGTTCATGGGTTGGAATCACATGCGAACGGAATCGAGTGGTTTCTATCAATCTCTCAAATTTGAATCTTTCGGGTTCTGTTTTGCCTGTATTCTCCGGCCTGGATCAGCTTGTCAGCCTATCTCTTGATGGAAATGATTTGTGGGGCGAGATCAAGATTGCCAATTTAACCAGTCTCCAAACTCTCAACATTTCAAACAATCAGTTGAATGGCAGCTTGGACTGGGACTACTCTGGTCTGATGAACTTGGAGGTGTTTGATAGTTATAACAACAACTTCAGTGGTCTCCTTCCAATGGGGATTATGGGCTTGAAGAAAATCAAATATCTAGACCTTGGTGGGAATTTCTTTTATGGGAACATCCCAACAGGTTATGGAGATTTAATTGGATTGGAGTACTTGCAACTGGCAGGAAATGATCTTCGCGGAAAAATACCAGGTCAGTTGGGCAATCTCACTAAGTTAAAACAGCTTTATTTGGGCCACTTCAATGTTTTTGAAGGCGGGATTCCAAAAGAACTTGGGAATCTGGTGAATTTAGTTTACCTGGATCTCTCTAGCTGTGGATTAGATGGACAAATCCCACCCCATTTAGGGAATTTACAGCTTCTCGACACGCTCTTCTTACATACGAATCTTTTGTCGGGTCCAATTCCAAAGCAATTAGGGAACCTGACTGGATTGGTATCTCTTGATCTTTCAAACAATGCCCTCACAGGAGAGATTCCATATGAGTTCATCAATCTCAAACAGTTGAGTCTTTTGAATCTGTTTATGAACAAATTACATGGGTCCATACCAGATTTCATCTCCAAATTGCCAAATTTGGAATTCATCGGTCTGTTTATGAACAACTTCACAGGCGTGATCCCGGAAAAACTTGGAGAAAATGGAAAGATTCGACTCCTTGATTTGTCTTCCAATAAGCTTACAGGTACAATTCCTAGAGGCCTTTGTTCTTCAAATCTGCTTAGGATACTGATTCTGTTTAAAAATTTCCTGTTTGGACCAATCCCAGAGAACCTAGGGACATGCCTAAGTCTCACTAGAGTTAGACTGGGGCATAACTATTTGAATGGTGGTATTCCTGAAGGTTTTCTGTACTTGCCTCGGCTGAATTTGTTAGAGTTGCATAACAACTATCTATCAGGAACATTCTCAGAGAACAGTAACAGAAGCTCAAGTCCTAAAAAGTTGGGTGAGCTGAACCTATCCAACAATCTCCTATCTGGGTCTCTGCCATCTTCAATTTCAAATTTCTCCTCCCTCCAAATCCTCCTTCTAAATGACAACCAGTTTTCTGGTCGTATCCCCATTTCAATTGGAGAATTAAGCCAAGTACTAAAGCTTGACCTCAGCCAAAACAGGTTATCCGACAACATCCCACCAGAGATTGGAAAATGCTCCCAACTCACTTATCTAGACCTGTCTCGGAACAATCTTTCTGGTCACATCCCACCAGAGATTGCCGAAATTCGTATACTGAATTACCTGAACTTATCAAGAAACCACCTCAACCAGACCATACCCAAATCTTTTGACGTCATGAAGAGCCTGACAGCCGCCGATTTCTCCTTCAATGATCTCTCTGGAAAGCTACCTGAAATGGGTCAGTTTGCATACTTCAATGCATCATCCTTTGCGGGTAATCCACGCCTCTGCGGCCTTCTCCTGAACAACCCATGTAAATTCACTTCAGTTAGTGCCAGAACCAGAAAAGTCCCTGGCAATTTCAAGTTCATTTTCGCGCTTGGCCTACTCATTTGCTCTCTCATTTTCACTATCGCTGCTATTGTCAAAGCAAAGTCTTCGAAGAGAACTGGCCCAGATTCATGGAAGCTGACTGCATTCCAGAAGCTCAATTTCACAGTCTCTGACGTGATCGACTGCATGAAAGACTGCAATGTGATAGGAAGGGGAGGCGCGGGGATCGTGTATGTAGGGAAGATGCCGAATGGGGAAGAGATCGCGGTCAAGAGACTACTTGGATTTGGAAACAACAGTCATGACCATGGATTCAGAGCTGAAATCGAGACATTGGGCAATATCAGACACAGGAATATAGTGAGACTGATTGCGTTTTGCTCCAATTCTCAGATGAATCTTTTGGTGTATGAGTACATGAGGAATGGGAGCTTGGGAGAGGCATTGCATGGAAAGAAGGGGGTCTTTTTGGGGTGGGATTTGAGGTATAAGATTGCAATTGAAGCAGCTACAGGACTGTGTTATCTGCACCATGACTGCTCTCCTCTCATACTTCACAGAGATGTGAAGTCCAACAACATTCTCTTGAATTCAAACTTTGAAGCCCATGTAGCTGATTTTGGGCTGGCCAAGTTCTTGCAGGATAGTGGCACATCCGAGTGCATGTCAGCAATTGCTGGCTCATATGGCTACATTGCACCAGGTATGTGTTAATTTCACTCATCACCATCTTCTTCTTCTTTTCTTTTTATTGATCTATCTAAGTTATCTGCTTGGTAACAATTCTGCCATTCAATTGATGAGTAGTCTCCTCTAGAATGGGCCTTGGAAATTATAACATCTAAACAGTGCTAGATAAAAAAAACCGTCAAAGCCATTGCTTGTAACTACTCTTCATGGTTATTTCAATCATTGGATCATGGCCCATTCCAAAAGTTGCTTCTTGTTGAGTGGATTGCTAGATAGGTTGGCAATTTGTACAATTTGGATGTTTCAGGGTTTTTATGTCAAAGTGCAGAATTGTTTTTCTTAAAATCTTAGGCTGTGCTTGGATGTACCTTGAGTTTCAATAGTTTCAAATTATTTGAATAGTTTACATTCTTGTTTGAGATTTTGGGTTCATATAAAAGTTAGAAATCATAGTAGGTGGGATGCTGTTTTTCCAACATTCCTTTTATCATTCTCTCTCTCTCTCTCTCTCTCTCTCTCTCTCTCTCTCTCTCTTGCTGTGGATGATGTGGATTGACAAGGAATACCACCCATTCATGTCCACTTGCTTCCGTGCCGGAATTGGTCCTCAGAAGTCAGAACAGAATCTGAGACACTGATAAACCGAGTTCTGAGATACTGACAAGACTAGAACGTAACGTAACAGTCATTGAGTTTCGTGAAAGGAAGAAAGCCGACACGCTGATTTTCTAAATGTCAGCTTATACAGTTCTATATATACGTCTCTTTATCAATAAATTATGCATTTGGAATATGTTCGGTGCCTGTGCCAATTCTCTTGGGAATCTCAAACTTAAAAAAAAGAAAAGAAGAAGCTAGAATTTCAAAACATTCTCAAACAAATGAAGTCAACTCCAGTCCAAGAACACTGAGCAAATTAAGTTTGACCAAATTCACCAAAAACCTGTCAAATTTGTGATGCCTATCTATGTTACTTGGGTGATTTTTTTTTTCTTTTGATTTTCTATAGAATTATGCTCCGTTCATGGTGCCATTATAATATATTAAGCGAGAAGGTTTTTTGCTTTAATTTTGACAAGCCAGTTATTCTTTTTTTTTTTTTAATATCTTTTCAATTTTCTACCCATTTATCTCATGCAAACTAATTATATCTATTTACCAAAAACCACATCTACTTTCCACTTCTCAAATTTTCACTTTTCCATTTCCACAACTCTCTTTCTATCCAAACTCTACAATTTCCTTTCTCCTTCAATTCTCGTCTTTTATTAATATGTGATTAGCTTTTAGATTACATAAACTGGTACTCTCATAATCTTTTTTTCTTTTGCTATCTTTCTAAAATTTATGGATATTTTTTTTCATGCATGAATATAAGTTGCAGTGTTGGCCATACCTATGCTAAGCACGGGTTATAGTGCTAGTCTATGTTATACTGGGGTGATTTGATTATTATTTGTTTATATAATAGAACTATGCTTTATTGTGATATATGATTATAAAACATAAACAATTGATTATACAAACACTCTGAAAGTATCATGACCATAATTTATGTTTGAGCTGGCCAAATCCACACACAGAGACCCACAATCCATCATTTAGTGTGGTCTGTTATATCTAAACCTTCCTGATGATCGTTGGCGTTAAGGATGTTCAATCCAATGGTGATATTCGGGTCCATCATTTCACATGTAAGGATTCAAGATTCAATGGTTTTTGCCATGAGGAGGATGAACTCCTCATCAAATTGCTGCTGACCTAACCAAAACTATGATACTCATCTCTGTATGTGGTTTACATCATCAATATTCAATAGGATTTATGTTTACTGTTTCATGTTCCTCTTTAACTGCAGAGTATGCTTATACTTTGAGGGTGGATGAGAAAAGTGATGTTTACAGCTTTGGAGTGGTCCTGTTAGAGCTTATTACTGGCCGCCGCCCAGTGGGTGAGTTTGGTGAAGGTGTGGACATAGTCCAATGGGCGAAGCGGCTCACTAAAGGTGATAAGGAACAAGTCATCAAGATCATGGATCCTAGGATGCTAAGTGCAGTGCCCCTGGAAGAAGCAAAACATGTCTTCTTCATTGCAATCTCATGCATTCAGGAGAAGAGTGTCGAGAGGCCGACGATGAGGGAAGTGGTCCAAATGCTCTCAGAGTTCCCACGCCACACCCCCAATCATCAGTCTTTCCCTTCTACCCCTCAGCATCATCAACCAAAGAATTCTGATAAGGACAACTGCAACCTTAAACTTCGTCCAGATCTCTTGGTATGAGCAAGTTTCATTATAGAGGGTCATGAAAATCAATTACAATGGTTTGCTTCAAGCAAGGTTGATTTTCATAAGCTTTGCCATGTGCAAATGTTCACGTTTCCTGGTTATGGGCATGAAGGAATAACAAGGCACTTCTTTGAAAAGGGTCTCTCAAGAAGCATTTCTTAGATAGGTAGCTAAACACACCTAATGGGTCATGTTAGTTCTTTGTATTATATTAGAGTGTCATGCCTTCAGTATTTCTTTCTTCCACATCATAATCCATTGTATTGCCATATTTTTCACATTCCTTGTGACACCAATGTCCCATCTGAGTTTTGCTTTGTCATGAGAATCTCCTTTTGCTTTACTAAGGTCGTTCCTATTTGCTATAAAAGTTTTACTGTGCCGTGGGCCTGTAGCCCTCAAGGGATTCCTTTTTAAAGTTTGAAGATTAAAACAGAGTGATAGCAGAGATTTGGGTACCAGGAAATCGAACCAAAGATCAGCCACGGATGAAATAGTTATATGGAAAAGATAACATAGGGCAGTCGTCTTTCAACTCAACTTGTGGGACCCAATGCATATGGGCCGGTACTTCCCCACCCAACAATCAAAGCAATCCAGTCAAGAGACTTGCTTAACAGGCAAATCAGGCTATCCCATTGCATAAACCTTGATTTGTGCATAAGGCAAGTTACCTGCACTTGGCTGAGATAGATCCAAATAGGCCCAAAAGGAACTAAGATTGGACAGCCAGTTCATAACTATTTCACACTATACTTTACCTTGAATGATGACAATGGTTGCACCTTTTTAAATTTGGGCTGTTTATCAAGACCTGGAGCCTTCAAATGGGAGTCACTCTATGGTGATATGGCCCATTGTTATCAAGATCAACTTAACATGACAGGTTGTCAAGTTGAGCGAGTTAGCGGGGAGGTTGGACGAGTTTGACTGGAAACAAAGAGACTCAATTGAGTTACTTCACTCACCAGGGTTATGAGATGAGTGCTTATTCAGGATTTTAAAAACAATGTGGTTCACCTGGTCATTTCCATTATCATACTGGCGAGTCCATGCCAATAAAACCATGGAGCCATATACACCAATGCTTGGCTTCATAAAAAACATAGCAGTCCACTAAAGCTAAACACTGTAGCAGCTCATCTGTGTCTCCCATTGTGGGTAAAGGATGATGGAAAATAGCACTTGGGTTAAGTAGTCTAGCAATCAGATTTAACTTGTTGAACTAAAGACAACTGATTCAATCCTCTTCAAACTACCTACATTTTTCTCAAAATTATCCAAAGCCATCTTAAAACACTTCAGCATTTCGAATGGTATCCTTTTCCCACTTTTTGCATGCATGATTGCATGTGCATTTCAAACAGTTATCAATTTTATTGCAAAGGGCTGAAAATTCAATGAAGCAGAAGAAAGAAGGAACTATGGCAAATGTCAAGTAACAACTAACAAAATTTAAATAATTGAACAGCAAGAATGCTACTCCATATAAAGTAAAATTCCTCATCAAGCCTTAAAAACTTCCAATATAATACATAGAAGTACAGAATAACCATTTTGGCTCTCAAATAAAGTGAGAAAAAAAATTTATAATAAAAGCACACATTACCATGTGGTGAGGTTTAAGCAGTTCCAATTTCCCGATTCAAGTAATCCACGAACATCCTCTTTGCGCTGTCAGCATCAGAAGGTGGCGGCGGTCCACTCAAGCTAGATTGTGCTGTTAATTTTATGAAGGTCCGTCTCAGGCTCCGAAGCTCAGGCAATCCAACCTGTCTCTGAATGCTGATGTAAATACTCAGTCAAGGCCTTGGCAAAAGAAAGGCTCGGTGGTGGCTCACACATGCCTAAGCATACACAAGGGAAGGGCTGGCCACTATTAGTGGTCCAGCTCTACCTCAAAAGACACCTCCCTAGGTTTTATCTAACTAGTCAAGCTGCTAAGTCGCAGCAGAACCAGATGGTTTGCCTGGTTTACACTGAACTAACTAGAATGTCTCACTACATTTATTCAATTTTAAGTCTAAACAACAGATTGAGATAGCAGCTTTAGGCCATCTATGGTTGAGATGATGAGAAATGATTATATACAAGCAACAAAGCCTTAGCCGTGATTCAAGAGAACGATGCAGGAGGATCTCGCTGCTCACGGGGTTAGAACATTGGACAAAAAACAAACCTGTGAATTGAGACAGGCCCAAATATCATTTGGATCAGAGTAGCATCAACTAGTTAGATAGAATTCATCTTCAGATGATTATTGGTGATCTCATAATTTAGCTTGGCATGAAGAAAATCACTCCAGCCCATCAAAGATTATCACTCTGACCTAAATAACATGCAATCAAATTGTAATATTGAGTTGTTTTGATCATGACATACGAAATGAAAAACTAATCATGGCATAGTTGAAAGGTGCTCAGTGTCGCAACCACAAGGTTGTGCTGTCAGCTTTACAATAAAAATAAAAACACAGATGCTACAAAATCTGAGCATTTTCCAAATTCAATTATGCATGCAAAAGTGCATGCATGACACATGAAGCAATGGACATGACATACCTACTTGTGCAGATAGGCACCATGTACAGATGCCATATCATCATCATCAAAGTTTTTCCCACTTATCCGGGGGAATGGATGCATTATAGTGGTGAAAACCAACATTCCAAAAGCCTAAAAATATCTTAAAATTGTAGAAGGAAAGAATCATAGATAAGACTTTTAAGTTAAAATCTTAGAATTTTAATAAAATTATAAAATTATATTTAAAATATATATAATCCTATAATTAATTATTTGCTTTGTACTTTTCTAGGAAAGGGAGGAATGAAGGCATATTTGTCCATCTTTCTGTTCTTCATCTCATTCATTTTCATTGAATAGTTCAGTTTGTAGCTATTTTATTTATTCATTTGGTTGATGAAATGGATTGATAGGTACTTGTTTTTTTTTCTATTTTATTTAATTATTTGGCCTTTGATTATGGCCCTTTCTTCTATTGACTTGGTGGTTTTAATTTAGTTAACATGGGATTTCAGGAGGACCTGCATTTGATTTTGATGCCTTTAACTTTTGGTGGATTTAAATCGGTCACTAAGGGTTTTGTGGTAATTTTTGTGGTCGTGTGATGATGACAAAGATGAAGAGGGGGGGGGGGGGGGGGGTGGATTCCCTTTTGCCCTTATTAGTTGTCACTTTGTTGAATTTGTAAGGTCTTAACTCAGTTCTACCATTTATAGTGGCACTGAAAATTTTCAAAAGCTATGACCTTTTTATAAATCAAATGGTTTTAGGCAGATGACCATCAGACATGCATCCTTATCAAATCGACTCTGAGGATTCAGAACAGAATCAATGCTCGTTTTTAACAATGCATGCAGCTTTGTGAAAATCAGTTCCTTGTACACGTTGTACCATGCACAACAGTTCAATGCTTCAGTTCCAGTTGTAGATTAAGAGTTTTATGACAGGTATTGTGTAGGTCATAATCAAATGAATAACTATCCTCACAGGTTGTAATATCATGGCAGTGAAACTTCTTTTATACTTCTCTCGGTTGACAGTAAACTCCCCTTCCAACAGATATACTGTGCATGAGCCATCCACAGAAGGATCAACATATAAATCGTATGAAAATAGATAGTTAAGTTTTAAACCATAATTGCCTTTTTCTATTGTTCTTTTCGTGGTTGTCGATGCTTCGATTCACCCGTGCATCAGAATGTGCATCTTTTAGTAATTCATGCTTTCAACCTCTCAAATCAAATGCCTACTGGAAACAAAAATACAGTTGAACTTTAAAGGATATAGTTGGCAATTGTGGGCCAAGAGAAATCCTGTTTGCTGGGGCACCGAACCCTTGAGATTGGGCTTCGACAATGGCACTGATCACCTCCTGCAAGTATACAGGTTCCATGAGTCTTAAAGGTGCATTTTGGTAAAAGATATAAGCAAGAAAAAAATGACTAGCTTTTCCCATGCACCTGTGTGGCCTGGTCCATCTCATACAGTGAATTGGCCTCTGACTTGCGTACCTAATGAATTTTCATGGGATTAAGACTTTTATGATAACAAAGGAAATCGTTTTACAAACTGAGTTCAGTACATGACCATAAAGGAAATGTCAGTCATTCCAATGTCTAGCCTATCATTTGTTCTTCACATCAGAAAACAGAAAGTCACAGGCAACCAACATGTACCATCTTCTAATAAAGAGAAATAATGGTGGAAACAGCAAAAGGGACATTTTATGGCCAAGTTGTTGCGCCAGTCATCCTCACTTTAGTGTTACAAAATAGGGCCTGCACCCATAAAGATGCATACGCATCAACACACACCATCTCGGAAAAGGTAAAAAAAAAAAAAAAAAAAAAGAGCTTCAAGGAAACATGAGATCAAGCATTGAAGATTCAAACAATATGACATGTCAAAAAGTACTATAAAGGCAAGAGCAAAAACAGCCATCAAGAACAATAGACAAACCTTCAAACTATACATATAATTTTGAATCACTAAATAAGAATAGCAAATATTTGAAATAAAACTACAATGAGGGTTAAAAAAAAAACCAAGGATCTTCTTTTGTCAAAAGCTCACAGGAGGAGAGTTGGGATGTAGTTTCATTGCGGCATGGATGTGCTCATGTGCACATTAATCATCTCAAGCACGGATCATGTTTAAAACAACCTACCAGTTGTCCTTGCCAAATTTCATAAATGGTTAACTTCTCTACCTCCTCTGGGATATATTTTACATAAACCAAAACTAACTAGTCTGCCTTTTCCCTAATGCAATCACGATAGGGCTAGAAGTCTTCCCTTATTTAAAGAAATCAACTAGGATTCTTTATACGAGAATAAACATAAAGCATGTTCATATGAACAACTGAAAACTTACATTTTGTGTCGCAATGGTAGGTTCAAGGATTCTAACATCTCTCGTTTTCGAATCCACTCTCCTAGTCAAATAAGATACTGCCTCTGAAATAGCTATAGATGATTGATTTATGCCATCTGCCAGGAGACCAGAAGCATAAGCAAAAAATTATCTCAATACAATTTACTGTAAACTCATTTTTATGTCTGTCTTTTAATGAGAAAGTTAATTGCAAGCACAGCCGCTTTCTAAGTTTTTATAGCAATCCCTTTGAACTTAAATATCTTCAATATAAATTAAATCAAACGTTCAGGGGGGAGAAAACAGAACGAAAAACAAAATACAACCTTTTGAATAAGACAAGGCTGCACTTGGCTCCTTACCTAATTTGAGAGGAAAAGTTCCACTCATTTTAGAAGTAGAAATACCATAGTGTCTCAAATTTTGGTAAACAAAATTTTTTTTTCAGCCGTATGTCAGTAAACATTTTTCTTGGCTCCCTAAGTGGCATGAAGCCAAAAGCAGTAGAAGGTATTACGTTGTGAAAAGGGGTCTAAGATCTCCTGATTACAATTAGTGAGCCTTTGTTCATCATTCACTATTATTTTATTTTTATTTACTTTGCTTAATAGCAACTGAAGACAAAAAAAAATTTGCTTGATCAAAACATCAGGAAAATGAGAATCCTTCGCTTCCCAGATTTCAAGTGAAATCAAAGAAAAACAAAAAAAAAAGAGCAATCTTTATCCCTAAGATAGTGAACATGCTTGTCAAGATATGAGAAGTACATGACAAGAATTCATACACAGTTGGAAGGTGTTAATTGTCGCAACCAAGGGGTCAACAACAACAATACTACAAAGACTACTTGTTCCCGACAACATCAGGTGTATTTTATTTATCCAGATGTTCGACAGCAAGGTTATCAGTCTTGCAATTGCAACCTCGCATAACCCAGCTCGCCTGACTAATTTCCATTCTATATATTAGAAATGTTTCATATTTTTTTTTTAAATAGAATAAAAATAAGGACTTATCACTGGAAGCAATAAACTTATTTCAAGGGTTCTAAGCTAGTGGTATTTTATTTATTGATGGAAGTTAGGAACCAAGTTACTATCATTCAAAAATCAAGATAAAGCAACATGCATTACCTTTGGAAGGCCACAGTTCAAAAAGTGGAGAATCCCATCGGTTGCGCCTATCTGGTTTCTCAAACCTTCTTACTAAATCTTCAAATCTGATTAGGCAAGCATCATTAGATCCTTTCAGAAAAAGGTTACAGCCAGACTTCTCTAACCAGAGTAACAGAAATTCAGAACGACCAAAATCTTGAGCAAACAGACAATAAACACTGAATTTCAAAACTGATAAAGAAATACCACCAGCTTCTTAGAAAAAAAAAAAAAAAACAATGAAAGAAACAACACCCAGTAGCAAGTATCCATAAAGTGGTAGTGAGATTCAATAATTCTAGTACCTGGTTCTAAAGGTTGAATTATGATGATCTCATTAAGTCATAATTACTTTCTCAACAGCCAAGGCCAAGGCCAACATGGAACCCTCATGGTGAGGGAATGAATACAGGTTCAGATTCAAGTTCAGGTATTCAGATTCTGTTCAGATACAGGTGCAGGTATCCTTCCTTAAACCTGTTTGGATACGGGTATGGGTATATAACTCTGGATTCCAGTTTGGCCCAGGTCTGCGTACACCGTGGACCTGTTCTGTACTTGACCCATTTCATCCCTAAATATACAACAATTTCCAAACTATGATAAAAGTTATAGTGTAAATAGATGACTATCAATGTTTTTTTGTTCACACGATATAAAGTTACATGACTACCAATTCATGCACTGGAATCTGACACCAGCACTAGGTGCGTGGTTCTGTAAACCCCAAAAATAGGATTAGTGGAATGACCATTTACCATAATATTAAAATTAGTATCACTAAATGCCTAATTTTAAATAAACACAATTTGAAAATAACACCATCAGAAGTAATTTAAGAATATTTATCTAAACAATCAATTAACATATCAGTATTTTATTCAGATTTCAAAAGAAGAAATGATAATAATATTTTTCCTACATTCCAATTGTGTGATGATACTTCCAACACAATGCTGTTGGGTATCCAACATGAGAATCCACATTGGCACACAGATGTTAATCATTTTACAAACCCTATGCAATGTTGACACAACATAATGGCATCCTAGATATTTCAGTTTACAGCCTTTATCTAATTATAAGTTGCAACTTGCAATAATGATGGTGGACAGAACAAAAAATAGTTTCTGCAAATGACACTGCTACTCACATCTTATCATCATATGTGGCCTGACCATTTTCCCCACGTTCCTTGTTCCATTCCCTGCATTGGTTTTCATCTGTATCACAATACAACTGTGACATCAAATGAATACATGGCATTGTCAATTTGTCATCCATATAAAATTGCAAAAGAAGGTTCTAAATAGAGTGAAAGAATCCAGATATATCATATCAACATGCTGAGAGCACTTTAGATATAGACCAGGGAAATTTTCAAGTCCATAAAAGGTCTTGTGAGTTCTATTTTTTTCTCAGGCGCCATTTGTGTGTGTGTGTGTGGTTTACACTGTTCTGCTTACACTCGTTTACACACAAGACTCTCAATATAAAAAAAAGAAAAAAGTGTGATTTACACTGTTTTGCTTTGGGTTAAACAAAACTATCAATATAAAAATTACAAAAAAAAAAAAAAGTAGATCCATGGATAGTACTGTGGAACTTAAGCATCAGACAAGATGATAGCTTACCACACAATGTCTTATACCAGCAGCACGAGCCAGACACCATAATTCATATCTGTAACCCTATAGGGAAAGAAACAAAGCAATTGAAATAAACAAGTAAAAAGTCGCAAAAGAAACCCTGTAGAGATTAATGAAACAGAAAATAAAAGCAGCACTAAAATAATATTAAGCAAAGTTAAGACACATTGCAATGAAAAATGCAATTGCAAACAGAACATGCTGGAAACAAAATGCACAATTGATATTATTGAATGACCAAGAATAACACACAAAGAGCAGTTTCCTCACCTTGATGCTGTTCAAGGAGTCCACAATAACAATACTGTCTCTGGATAAGGACCTATCGACTTCGGATCTGAGCACCCCCCTTAAATTCTTCTCTGCAGGCATATCTAACAAAATGCAGCAAAAATATTCATCGGCTAACGACAAAATAAATACAATCAGAATTCAGAGGAATTTACAGTAAATATGCTCGAAGAAGAAAAGGCTTATGCAGTTATGCTGCTTTCAATAGTAGCATAAGCAAATGGCAGCACCGCGGATGAAATCTGACCAAAACTAAACCACTTTAATCACAATTCCAAAGTCATTGGACTACTGTGTGATGAAAATTGACCAGTGCACAAAATTTGCATCTTATTAGCAGTTTCAAAAAAATTTTCAATCGAATGATGAGTAATGGTTGGATGGTTATCACAATTGGTCTTGGAGTAATCCATGAGGATTGGTGCACGAGGGGTGCAAGTAATCACAGGTGGGAACACATGGCCCCAAAAATTGAGCCAAATTGCATAGTTCTTCTGCACGCAGACAGTTCCTCACTTGATTATGCAATTAGACAAAACTAAGAATCTCCTCCATACACCTCATTCGATTGCCCCGCTACAGAAAGTTGTTGCCTTTGTAATCACAAATTTTGAGTCAAATTTTTAAGTGAATGTTTCAATCAGCTTAGAGCTGATGCGTGATTTGCAAGCAAAATCAAATTAGTCATCAACCAGGTGATTCTATCATCTGTACTATGTAGTGATTGTGATTTAGGGTTTATCCAAACGCACCCTTGTTACCCACCCTACTATGAATCCTTCTTCTTCTTTTTGTTAACAAACTTCTTGAACTGATCGAAAAGAAGACAAGAGAAGAGATAGAAAGACAGAGAGTCCAAATAATGGGGGGGTTCTAGGGTTTGGAGATGTGTTTACCTGCGTAGCTCTGATTGCGATCGAGATGGAAGGAGGATTCATCGATGATCTTGAGCGTTGGTTTGGGGTCTAGGGTTTGGAGAGCTTCGGATAGGCAAATCGCAGCCGTTGATTTTCCACTGCACGGTTGCCCGCAGATCACGACCAACGCCATGTCCCCAAAATTCCCGGCTCCACGCAGAGAGAGAGAGAGAGAGAGAGAGAGAGAGTTTTTCCGCGAACTCGTTTTGGAACTCACCGTCTCGAGAAAAATGGAATACAAAAAAATTGAAAGTCAATCTTGTGCAAAATTAGAATATGGCTAATCTATGGACATTTATGGTCAAATGGGCTCGCTCTACTTAGGAATGGCATTAGGTGAGAGGTGAATAATGGTAGACACAGTTTCCATTTGAAGGGAGTGGGATTTTGGGCAAACTCAGGGTTTCATGTGAGTCATGTAGGTTTTGGGTGCGCCCACAAAATTCTCATATAGGTAGACCAAGGTTTTTGTGCTTAGTTTTGGAGGCGGATCATCATTGAAGGTAGGGTTGCATAAAAAATCCTCTGATTCGTTAAACCGATCCGATCCATAGATTTTTAACTAATCCGAAAGTAAACGGATTGGTGAAAGATTAAAAATCTTATAATCCGTTAGTAACGGATTGGTTACGGATTTCACCCTTAATCAACGAATTCAATTCAATCCGATCCGTTGACATTAAATATAAATAAAAATTTTTAAGGGGTAAATATAAGTTAAGATATCTAAATATAAAATAAGAAAAAAAATTAAGGGGTCAAATATGAAATTTTTTACAATATGTTTGATATATTTCTTAATTTTAACAGTAGATTAAACGGATTAATCCGATTCGTTCCGGTCCTCCATGGATCGGATCGGATCGGTTTTAACAGCCATGAATTGGTAACGGATTTCAAATCCATCAATCCATAAGTAATAGATTGGTGACGAATTTAGCTCAATCCGCACCAATCCGATCCGTGTACACTCCTATTTGGAGGGGCGACCACCTCCATATCCATGTATGTAGGAATGCTCACGGGTGAAGAATATAAAGTGGGAATATAGATGGGACTTTGACTTTCTTATGTTTGAATTAATATGGCAATGATTGTGTTTTGATTTTTCATTTTATTGACCATAGGAGTTATAATATATATGAATTCATGTCATATACGATTAAAAAGGAAGATACATGGTGAATAAACAAAAAAGGAAAATAATCAAATAACCACCCCTTTTAATATAAAGTAGATGGAAAATTAATACTTAGCCATCACAGGATAATTCGTCTCATGAAAATTAGAAGTCCCCATCCACATCACTACATGACATCCTTCACCCATTGCATCACATTCTTCACTCCTTACCTTCTTAATAATCTTTGCGTAGAGTGCATTTGATTATAAATTCCTATATATTCAATTCCAAAGTATCCTATACATACAAGCAGGCCCTACTGGGTAGATTAGGGTTTCATATGGCTTAGGCCAGCCAGGAGGCCCAGGACTCATTCCAAGCCCAGCCTAGCCCTTTGTTTAGCTCCATGGACAGTTACTGTTGAGATATTTAAATGGTCTGATGTTGGGCATATATTTGTCTAATGGCCAGAGTAACAGGATCAACAAAATGGGCCCAATTTTCAGTAGTAGACCATCCTCACACCCGCTTACTTGCCCATATAGAAGACTTGGCTAGAGTAACAAGAAATGGGCCCAATTTTCACTAGGAGACCACTAGGCCAACCTTTACACCCACTGACTTTAGGTATTTTGGCTGAATCCCATGTTGAAAATCTGGGGTTATCAGAAAAACAGAAAAAATAAAATAAAATGCAACATAACTCATGTGCAAGCTACTCTTTTGTTTTTTATGTTATCGGAGGATTCCCGACCCTTTGGGCTAGATTAATCCTTTCAGACCCAAAGGGAAGCCAGGTAAACTCCTCTGTGGCCCCAGTTTGGCAGTGCAGTTTCGAACCTACAACCTCCGAGTGCAAACCGTGGTTCTAAGCCAACTAAGCTACCCCTTGAGGTTATGTGCAAGCTACTTGGAGAGTATATTCGGGCCGAATATCTAGCATGTTAATAAATGAGCTTGCCTTGGCCAAGCTGTGGCCAATGGACCCAGACCCTCCCGTTTGTTTGTGTGACTTTGAACTGAGTTTTGATCAAATGGTAAATATGTTAAGTTTGTAAGCTTTATTGGCAATGCCGTAGGGGAAAGAGGAGAGGGGCTGTCTCAAAAGGCACATGTATTATCAATCTGATAGGATGTTAGTAACGCAGATTATCTAAATGCATGCATCTTAATTTGTACATAAACAAGTTACAAATATCCAAATGGGCCTCTACTGCTGGAATCAGCTTCACAATATAAAAACTTGTCATTATAAATCACAAACACAATCGAAAGTGATCTCAACTATAAAAGTGAATGGCCATGCAGAAAAACTGAACATAAAAAAAGATTGATTTGAAAAGGAAAACAGTATATTAGAGAGAGAGAGAGAGAGAGAGAGAGAGAGAGAGAGAAGAACTTTTGTTTAACAAGAGGAGGAAGGGCACATCTAGTGTCCAAACAAGCACCAACAAAAATAGCCCACCACATAACCTTGTCTACTGCTCATTATTCTATCCTAGTTCCTACCCTAAAAAGCTTTCTCAAGAGTCAAATGTGCACATGAAGATGACCCATGAGACATCATATAAATATCAAGGGGTCCTCCAGACAAGAAGAGTTTAATCAAATGAATTGGGGAACAGAAAAAACTTAACATGTGCACCCTTGTCTCATTGTTGATGAAATATTAGTGATGCACTTGAATATCAATACAAATGCTATCTTGTTCCATTGACAAGTTTCTTTGATTAAGAAGGAAATGTATTTAGGTCACATTTGTGCATCGAATTTTTTCTTTTCTTTTCCTTCTGCATGATTAAATGCGATATTTGCCACACTTTTAAGGTCTTTGAGGTCCAAAAGAGGTGATGGTTGTGTGAATTGTTTTCACAGCTTTGTGAGCTTTCTTCCTCCCCCAACACATTTTATGGTTTGAAGAAACCACATTGCTTTGAAAATGAATGAATGAATTTTTTTGAGAAGTTGGAGATGTAATTTTGGCTTCAAGTCAACCAAAAGAGTTCCCTCTCCACTTGATGCAGCTACAATTTTATTATTAGTATAGTAATGATGTACCTCCGCCGAACCTTTTGACCTCTCGATTACTTGGAATGTTTTTAGTTATCCGAGTAGATGTCTCAATGTGGACCACTGGCAGTAGTATTTCATATGACCCTTTCATTCACATGCTCTTGACCATAAAGTTGGATGAGTCAAATTAGAAGGATTATTGATGGATGAGCAATTTAAGGTTGGGCCACCAAGTTAGTGACTTAGATTGATAGACATGGCCACCTAGGATACAAAGTATGATGATGATGTCACCATTAAACCATGAGTAGCTTCTGCTATATATTTTTTTATCAGTCTCCTTTCAAAGTACACAATTCTGTCTCTCAAGTGATTTAATATGACCAAAGCAATAGTAACATCATTATCATAGCCATATGTTCGTACATGTGTGGGGCCCCTTTCCTCATCCTACTAATTTTATGCCTTTTTAGGTTATGTTTGGATGAGGGCTTAATTGAATTGAATTGAGGTACAGCCTTAACCAATCTAAGACACAGGTTTGCTGGGTGGTGTTGTGTTTGGGAGTGGTTTTATCAATGACCAACCGGGTCCGCGGGTCCCTCATTCATGAAAAAAAAATTAAAAACATTAATATTCTCAAGTCACTAAAAGACAAAAAAAAAAATTCCACTTTTAACCTCGAAAGTAAAAAAGATACATTATCAAGTTACTAAAAATAAAATTTCATTATGCTATGATTAGACCCGCTAATATTTTATTCTTTCTTCAATCTTCACTTCACCCTATCAATATTTTTACCAAACAAGCATGTATAAGTCCTCAACAAGGAACCCCTATTTGACTGGTATTGAGAAATCCTCAAATCAGCGAATTCCTCACAAGTTTTCATAAAGTAAAAAGAAAAACATAAATGCCTCAAGTAGAATGGGAAATAGGGAGTTTTGCGAAAAAATTTATATTAAAGTCTGATCAAATGGATAAGTAAAGAAAAATATAAAATAATAGCACATGGTGCCATTCTATTATTGGGTGGTGATAGGCCACTGTTCGTAAAAAAATTTTACCCCACAACTTTTTTCTTTTCTGTGTTTGATAACCTAATTCTGATAGTTGTGAGTTCTCCTCTAAGAAGTTGTAAAATATATGTTAAAAAAACTCTTATTCATCATCCATTTTAATCAATCAGCTTCATTATTTAATTCATACAATAAGTTGTTAAAAAATTAAGACCAAAGATGAACGTCACAAAATTGTGGGATTTTTAAACATGTAAATGGTAAATGAGATGAGGTTTTTTGGTAAGAAGAAATATATTTTGGAGTTTTTTTTAATAAAACATTATATATGCAAGGGCAGTTGTCACTATAGAGATATGCTTGAACAGCCCATTCCCTTTCATATTTTAAATTTAAAAAGATGTTGGATGTTTTAAATATCTAAGGAAGAATTCAATCATTAAGCACCACATGTAGTCAAAATATAAAATCATAATGTGGATCTCTACATTTGGGGACCTTAGAACCACGGTTTGCACCTGGAAGTTGTAGATTTGAAACTGCACTACCACACTGGTGGGGAGTTTACCTAGCTTCCGTCTGGGCCTGGAGGGATCAGTCTCGCCCAAAGGGTTGGGAAGTGGGAACCCTCTGATAGTGAAAAAAAAAAAGAACATATGGGGACATGGCCACACTTGTTAGTGCCCTACCCCACGTTGTATATTATTTCATGTGTGCATTTTTTTCTACTTCCCTCTGCACAACTCATCCATTTTTTGTATATTTATTTAACTATTCATATAATTATAAATATGAATAATACATTCAACTACAAATACTAATACTTTCAACCATTCTCACCTGCACACCACATCCAGTTTTGGAACATTAAGCCATTCATACCACTTATAAGTACAAAAATATTCAACCCTTCAAACCTTAATTACACACTATCCAACCATCCTTTCATGTTTTGCAGCTTCTTGGAAAAGAATTTCCATCTCTCATAGCTAGGTCTTGTAGCATAAAATTGAATTAAGTTTTGGAGTTAAAAAAGATTACAATTGCCGGAGCTATTGTCGACAATGGTATTGCGAGTTGCGACGCAAAAAGAAACATGAGAATGGCTCCTCACCCTTACTTGAACTTAGGGCACGCCACCTTTTTTCGTGTGTGGGGACTCCCTTCTCATTTTTGTGTGGGTTTTTTTTTGGCATGTGGGCTCTTTTCACACGTGAGTGAGCCATCTTTTCATGTGTGTGAGCTCTCTCTTGGGTCCTCGCCCCCTAAGTTGGGTACCAAAAAATACAATACCATCTTCGGTTGTTTTTATATTTTTCTTTACTTATCTAGGTTTCTAGCTAATCGGACTCAAGATTATTTATTAAAAAAATATTTTATTTTTCTCTTTACTAAAGACTATCCGGCAAGTAGACATGTACTCACTGACATAAATGAATAGCTTGGTGCCACCTTCCAACTCCGAATGAGAACGGCCGCTTACCTCACTGGTAAGTGGCTTCTAGGGTTTAGACCGGTGGGTATGCCTCCTCATTCCACTTGTATGAACTTTTTTACGGCTAGTACGAGGCTGTCCTCCAAAGTGTGTGGGGGCTCAGAGACATAGCCCGGTTTGTGCGGGGACCCGAAAACACAACTTCCAGCTCCGGATTGAACTCAATGCCATCAAGTAGAGATGGAAATTTGGAAAAGCAAGAGATGGGAGAGCACGCGAGCCGTGTGGGCTCCATCTAACGCTCACTTTGCACCGACACAAGGCCCACCACCGCATGGCCCACTGCTACGCATATCGGAACACAATTTTTAAAACAGAAAATATCTCTCTCTCCCTCTCCTTTTTCACATATGACTGAGAACCAGCAAAAGAGAAAGAAGTAGAGAGAGCGAAAGCCATGAAAAGTACACTCAGACTGCAAGACCAGAGAGAAAAAGGAGAAAAGAAAAAGCAAACTCATAGAACAAATAAACCATAGCAGGGTCAGTGAGAATTTCAGTACTTTATATCCCCATGAATGTTTCTTTTTTATCTTCTATATCTCACATGAACACTCACTCTGTCTTTTAATTTTTTTTTCTTTTTTTTTTTTCATTACATTTACAATGGGTTTTTTTTTTTCTGGGTTTTCTTTCCCTTTTTTTATCTCTATTTTTCTTCTGATGTTTCTCTTTCTACTTTCCTTTTTTTTTTTTTTTTATGGGGAAAAAAAAAAGAGTTCTGGGTTGAAATGAGTTTTTGTGGTAGCAAATCCATGCAGGAATTGATGCTTGCTTTTGGATTTTGTGGATTGTGTTGGGTTTTAGAAAAGAAAGGGGGGAAAAGGGAAGAAAACAGCAGGAATATGTTGGAGTTTGTTTTCAAGCCATGCTTTATATCTGCTGCTCTCTTCATGGGCCCCTTTCTCTTTTGTGATATGACCCAAATGGAAGACAGTAATCTCTTTCCTAAGAATGACCCAAACAGCTGAAGTGGGTTACTTGAATAAAAGAAGTACAATAGAGATTTCATATGGTCTTTCCCTTTTTGCTGTTTGATGATCATGAGCCGTTCTTCTTTTTCTTGCTGGAAGCATCTAATGAATCTATTATTAACTTATTGATAGAGTTGTGATGTGGATGGAAGCCTGTATTTTCTGAATTTCTGATTGGAAGTAATTATCAAACACTTGAAATAAGTAATCATTTACAAGGTAGAAGTCATAGTTTCTCCTCTCTCAAGGGTGGATGGGTCTGTTGAGTCCCTGATTACAGTTGAAGTCCCAGATGCCTCCTTTTGTCAAAATTTAGAAATTGTCCTCTTTGTTTTGTAGAACATGACTATGATGATGAAAAACAAGGAAATGATTATCTTCTGCTTAAGTTGGATTGCAAGATTGAATAGTTATACTTCCACAGACAATGCATAGAACTAAGATGGATGGGTTTAGATGGGTTTTGATTTCTTCTTAGTTATTATCATCAGGTTGGAAAGGATCCTCAATTGATTGCAGGCAAAACATCTTTTTGATGGGTTTTGATTTCTTCTTAGTTATTATCATCAGGTTGAAAACGATCCTCAATTGATTGCAGGAAAAATATCTTTTTCTTTAATAGCACAGATGGTACCGGTCATTTACCTTGTAATAATTGCTATTCTTGTTCTATTAAATTTTCATCTCCATGGTTGTGTGATATTATCCAATTGTTGTAATCCGCCTTTTGAAAGGTCATTGCTTTTGTGTTTCTGACAAATGTCACGGGGTTCTTTCAACATGGAATTGTAATCATTGAAACAATAAATTGAGAAACCGATGTGATCGTCAGCTCCTGTTGTATGCAAGAGCTGTTTCGTTTCTTTTATAATGAGCCCCTTTGCTTTCCTCTCTTGAGTCATGGTAGCTCTGGCAATACATACCTGTGAGATGTTGAACCTTATATATATATATATATATTTTTTTTTTTTTTTAATTCTTCGTTGATAATCCTTAGTTTTGAATTTAGGACATGAACAGACTCTTATCAACTATGACTGCCATTAGGGATTTGTAATGTACTATAGTGGCAGCCTTTGGCATTTTATTTAATCTCCTCTGGCAGCTTTTCTATTTTATATGCAGTGAGATATCTTGTGGCTACACTGCTTTCCATGAAAATGCCACAATGGTCTTGCATATTTGGTTTTTACCGGAAGATTGAAAATGCACATCAGCTTTTCAGCTGCCAATATGCCCTGATGCTTGCATCGAATGGCACTCTCTTTTTTTCTCAGGATCTTTTATAGGGTTCACACAAGTAGATGCAACATATACAAGCCATGTAAAGGAATAAGGCTACCTTAATGTTTGCCCCTCTCTCTCTCTCTCTCTCTCTCTCACCTACTTGAGTGATTTTTCCTTTAGATGCAAACACTGATGGGGAAAAACTGATTTTTAATTGTTTATTTCTTTTTTTTCTTTAATAGGTTATTTATGATATGGGTTTAGCATTTCATTTTTAACATTTCTTGGGATTCGTGGCTTATTCAAGTACTGCTAGTGAAAAGTGAATAATGTGGTTTTCCATGCCTTTCTTTGTAGTTAAGTTACATTCAAGGCGGACCAAAACACAGATGATGATATTTCCTGGACCCATGTCCATCACTTTTCAACTCAAATGTCAGTAGTGCACTAAAGAGAAGGTCACTGTTCCTGATGTCATACTTCTCAATGGAAATTGCACTTGATTACCATCCATGGAATTACGTTCTTTTGGCCTGTTTATTACCAAACCAGCAATTCTAGAAATAATGTTCTACCTTTATGTTGTTATCATAATTTTTTTCCTTAAGGAGGTGGCTGATCTCATTTGTTGGTTATGCATGTGAAAACCCCATGATGGGTACATGTGGAATACAAAGGAAATCAGTGTAACTCCTTGTTATTATGCAAATCTCATGGAATGGGAAGGGCAATATAGAAACTCCATATTTTGCTTTTTAGGTTTGTTTTTGTTGGTAAGACTTTTGAATGCTAATTCTGCGCTGGTTTCCTGATGATAGTTGACATGAAGGCCCATATTTATGCCTCTGTCGTTGCCATTGCCGTTTCGAATAAGGATCATTCCTCTGTGTCGCTTTGTGGAGCCTGCAGATCCAATGTGTGCTTTGTTATTTGATGTTTTTTGAGCTCTCAGCTTCTTTATGTACCTTTTATGAAACCCTATCTGGAGTCATGGCTTGAGAACCTTGGAACGAGTTTAGAGATTTCAAGTTCACCACTGTTATTAATGTCCAATGCATATCCCAAAGGTTAGCACTTAGCAGTCTCTTGTCTGTGAATTGTGAATGAAAATTTGAATTGATTTAGAATCCAGAGCTCAAATACTCATCATATTTTAGCTAAGTGTTTTCATGTTAACCATTTGCAGATTCATTCACTAAGGTATATCTCCTTCGAGTGTAATTGATTGAAGAGAACGCCACTGACAGGCTTGATTATGTTTATGTCATTTCGGCCACTGGTTAAAAATGTTGTTGAATAAGTGGGGCTATCCTATAGGCAAGCAAGAAAGAGTATGAATTCTGCATCATATGGCTGTCACTGCATGACTGGAACCTACTTCTCTTTGCCGGGCCCCACTTTATGTTCTGAAACTGAGGAATTCAGTAAGGTGTTTTGTTTCAATTGTTTTAACAGGCACTAAATACAAAGAGAAACATATCCAAGAACCATGGAAAGTTTCAACTCAGATAGGATGAATTCTTGGAGTGTTTACACCAGTGCCAACTCGACTCCATCACAGTCAGCAGCTGATACGGAAACTCCATGGAAGAATTTCGGCTCGTCTTTGAATGCCATCTCCTGTGGTTTCGTGGCTACAGCAATCTTGGTATCTCTGTTTCTCATCATGGCATTATTTGAACATTTGCTGAAGCCAAGATCCTCTTATCCTTCAGTGCAAGATGTCGCTGAAAGAACCTTGGAATCGGGTCATATGCGATCTCGAATACATTTACTTGAAAAACTTGGCAATCGACAAACTGTAAGTTCTCTAGTTTTCATCCTTTTTGTTCATCTCTAATTCGCCAGTGTATGGGTTTTTAGCATAATTTTGGTATCTGTTGTTTTGTTGAAATATTCCCACTCCCTTGTGTACACCCAGTATAGACATTAAGTGCAAGAACACACAACATGCAGAACATAAAGGAGAGGCTTGGAGAGTTGCAACCCTGACACCTGCCACCAAAATCATGTCTCTTTACAATGTGATAAGTGCTTCTTGAGTAGGAGCACTTCCTCTCTGTGGAGTTGATCCATCAAATGCCTAATATCATCAAATCCACTGTTTGGTGATCCAAGTATCTGATATGATGTCCCCATTGTGGACCAAAAAATGCCTCAAAAGTATACAAGATTGCTAATTCTAGTTATTTGGTATTTGCTCTTTCTGTAGGTTGAATGTGGGTTTTTGCTGTATTTTCTTTCTAGCCATATGTTAGCTGGTTGTTGATTGAAGTTCATGATTTTCAAATGGAATGACCTTTTGGATGTATGATCTATCCACTATAGGTCTCATCTGATCAATGATTTGAAAATAATGAATCATGGCCTCATGGGCCTCTCTTGTACATACTCAACCCTTCATGTTCTTTGGATTAGTATAATACAATTCCTATTTTGGTAGGTTCCATTTTCTTAGTTGCAGCACATTGCCTTCTTAGCTCTCAGTACCAAGAGTGTCTGATTTGTCCAGTGGTTTGTGTTGAGAAAGTGAGTTTTGGGTAAACATCAAAGAGGTACTGTTGTATCTTCTCTATTTGATCCAATACCTCAAGTGTTGAGCAAAAACGTGAGAAGAAGCAAAAGTGTTGCACTATTTATTTTTGTAATGGATTTTTCTCAGATTTGTCCCGTGGATTCTCTCTTTTAATTGAAGGGCTTTTTGCATAAAATGTCTTGGTTTCATATCTTGATGTGGGTTGTGGTTTTGTTTCAAATTTTCTCGATTCTTGTTGGTACCTACTTGTCGGTCTATTTCTTCATTTTCTTAGCTGGGAAACTTCACTTCCAACAAGTGGTATCGTGTCTTGGTTCAACACAAGCATGGTGACCTGGTGAGCCCATAACACACAGGTCCCAAATTGAAAATCTTGAGGTTTGATTGTTTTTCATGTGTGGGTTAAAATGGAGGCAAGCACCATAGTAGAATGGTTAGCCTCAATGGCTCAAGTTGTATAATTTGGAAAGCCAAAATGGATATATTTTATACTGTAAAGATTTGTATGAACCTATTGAATGTGATGGAGTCAAGCCAGATGATAGGAAAGATGATGAATAGAACAAACTGAATAGAAAGCCCCTGGACATATTTGACAATGGTTGGATAGTGTTTTTCACCATGTGTTAAGGGAAATTTTAATCATGCATTGTGGAAAAAAATTAGAAGACTTTTGATAGAGAGAGAGAGGACGGGGAATTAGGCTTTTTTAATGAAAAAGATTGTTAATTTGAAATTTAAGGAAGAGGATTTTATTGTAGAACACTTAAGTGAGACACATAGCATTGTTAACCAGTTGTCAACTATGAAGATGGTGCTGGATGATCAACTACAAGTGTTATTACTCCTTAGCTCTTTACCCAAAAATTGGGAAACCTTGGTGGTATAATGTATACACAAAGCAATACTGCACCGAATGGTCCGATTACAATAACTTAAGTGTACCTTACTCTGAAGAAAATCTACATCGTTCACAAGATTTAGTTGCCGAACAAGATGGAGAAGTAGGAATAGAAAACCTGATCACGAGAAACCAAGTGAGGATCAAATTAAAAAGAATCGGATTAAGTGCTTCCATTGCTATAGAAGGGTCACATGAAGAGAAATTGCCACATCCTAAAATGGGGAAAAGAAGATAAAGGACAGAAAAAATAAAAAATCTTAGGATACCACCGGCATTGCATCTTCTGATGAAACTGTGATGCATCTAGTGAGATGCATGTCTCTGTGTTCGATGTCAAGATACCGAATGGATTGTTGAAATAGTTGTCTTTTACCATGCTTACGTCTAGGAATTAGGAAAGACTTTTTTGCATCATTTTACTATGAAGATTTAGGTATTGTGAAGATGGGTTGTAGCAGTCACTCAGATTGTGGGAGTAGGTGATATGTGTATCAAAACAAATGTGGGTGCACAGTAACTTTGAATAGTGTGAGGCATGTTCTTGACCTTTCGCTCAATCTAATTGTTGGACTCAATTTAAATAATCAAGAATATAAAAGCTACTTTGGCAAAAGCAGTAGGAAGCTTGTCAAATGGTTCCTTGTAATTGCAAGAGAGAACAAATGTTGCACACTAAATAAGACACGTAAAGGTGTACAATAATGAATTGCTTATTGTGAATGATGAATCTTCACCAAGTTCTGCGGCATAAGTTAGGCACATGAGTGAGAAGGGATGCAAATTCATGCAAGGAAACAGCTTCTCTTTGGCAATAAAGGTACATCTATAAGCCCATGTGATCATTGTTTAATTGTTTTACACTAGTGCTTCTATTCATGGTGCATCAGAAAGAAAATCTGACATTTTAGAATTAGTCATCTTTGATGCATGTGGTCCAATGAAATGTGGTTCCCTGTGTGGTGCATTACATTCTATTGCATTTATTGATGATTCTCCCGGGAAAGTGTGCCTATGCTATGAAATCAAAAGATCAAGTTAATAAAAAATTTCAGCAATCTCATGCTAAGGTGGGATGGGAGAGAGGAACAAAAGTTGAAATCCATCTCTGCATGGATAGTCGTGGTGAATGGCCTTCGAAGTCGGCATGGCATCAAACAGCAGAAAAGAGTCTCCTTATCTCCTCAACAAAATATTGTGAATGAGGATGAACAAGATCATTGTTAAAAGGATTAGGTGCATGCTTTCCTCAACCAAATTACGCAAGCCATTTTGGGGTGAAGGTTTATGCTTTGCATGCTATCTAAATAGTAGGTCCCTCAGTTCCTTTGGAAGGAGATGTTATTGAAAGGGCGTGAATCAGGAAACAGGTTTCATACTCATCTGATGGTGTTTGGGTGCCAAGCTTACATCCATATGCCTAAAAAGCAAAGATCAAAATGGATGATTAGGCAATTCCATGCATATTCTTAAGCCATGGAGAAGAGTTTGGCAATAGTTTGTGAGGTTCAGGAAAGAAAAAACTCAAATAAGCAGGGATGTTCACTTTGATACTTCTTTCTTTCATTAATAAAGTTTACTGTTACCGATAGAAAAAGAGAAGCAGGGATGTGGTCTTTCATGGACCAAACTATTTGAGACTTTGAAAAGGTCGATATGCATCAGAATGAGTTTGGTGAGGTTCTCGATTAGGGCTGTTAAGGGGTCGGATTGGGCTGGGTTTGGGGTTGTCCAATCCCTGCCCTCAACATACAGGCTAGGTCCGAGGTGGGCAGAAGCCCTCTGAAGGCTTGCATTGTCTAGGCCCTTACAAGGGCCAGGGCTGAGCCCATGGCCTGAATTTTTTATTTTTTCTACACGGGCACCGAGTGTAAATCTAAGGATATCCTCCTTTATTCGAGCTTAGGACCATCAATGCAGTGCAACCATCAACATGGCGCTAGATGGAAATCTCACTTCACTACAATCTGAATTAGTAGGGCGATGGCTAGGCAATCATTTACTATACAACAGAAGACTATTTGATGGTGTTGGTGAATCGTTTCTTTTAAGTTTTCAATTTAGGCCCTTCATAGAACGCATTGCATTGAATTCTCATGTATCGAATGCCGAATAAACAAGTGGATCCTATAAAAGAAAAGGGAAAAATTCTCATGCCATTGGGGTTTTGTAGCACTTTGTTTTCCAGCATGAAAATCACAAAAGAATCATATAAAAAAACTAATACAAGAATCACACAATAACCAACATAAGAATCATTCTTATATGCTTAAACATATCCACATATGCATAATAAGAAAAATAAGAGTGGGCTGGGCCTAATATTGTCCAAACTTGGCCGTCAAATTGGCAGGCCTGTAAAAATTTTGTCCAAGCCTGACCCTCAAGCCTTTTAAGAAAAGCAAAAGCCCTAATCTTGCAGGCCTTCTGAGGTCAACCAGGCAGGATACCCTAATAGTGGGCTTGATTGAGAGCCCTGATCTCGATCTAAATTTAGTTCCTCCTCATGCTGCATATTGAAGATGGGGAGAGACGCATGAAGAGGATGGCGTGGTTGGAAATCCTGCACTAGAATATGAAGATGTTGAACAGGGGAAATAGTCTCCTCAAGGACCTGTAGAGCCTCAGGTTATGAAAGATCCACAGGAGAGTGCCAACCTTCAAAGAAGTGCTCCATCCACTGTGTTTGTCATGGTAACAAATGCAGGGGAGCTTGAAAGTTATTAGAAAGTGAAGTTCATAAAGATGAAGTGGAAGAAGGCTATGCATAGAGAAATAAGTTTCTTGAAAGAATAATAGTTATGAGTTGGTGAAGTCTTCCAATGAAAAAAAGACAGTAAAGAACAAGTCTAAGTCTTGTTCAAGTTGAAAATTGATTGTGCCAAGCAAATGAAATATAAAGCGTGATTGGTTGAAAAAGGCTTTGGTCAAAAGAAGGGAGTTGATTTTACTGAATTTTTTTCTCTCAAGGTAGAGATATCATCGGTTTGAGTGATTTTTTGGCCTAACTGCGAGCATGGACCTTGAGTTTGAGCAATTAGATTGCCTTTCTTCCTTGGTGATTTGAATGAAAAATATATTGAACAGACAAAAGGGGTTGAACTAAAGGTCGTAGGGGTTGAAAGTGAAACAAGCCCATAAGCAATGATACAAGAAACTCAACTCATTCTTGGTGGGTTGTGGTTACAGAATGGAAATGTGAACCATTGTGCTTACACAGAAAAATTTTCAATAGTAATTGCATTATTCTTCTGCTTTATGTTTGCGACATGCTAATTGTTGATAGAGATGTTGGCAACATGAATATGCTGAAGAAAAAGGACTCAGGGTTCAATCAATAAATATTGGACATGAAGATTAATGGTTATAATAGAGCAAGAAGTTATGACTGTCACAAGAGAAACACATTGAAGGGGGTGCTTGAAGGTTCAATATGAAAACTTATACTTACTGAGAAGGAGAAAGAAGAGATGGCATCAACCCTCTCGTTCAAAAGTGAGGAGTTTGATATGCACTATGGTTCACATTGGGCCGGATATTGCTGATACAATAGGTGTTATGAGCAGGTATCTTGCCAACCTTGAAAAGGAACTATGGGCAGTGGTTTAGTGGATCCTTGGGTACTTGAAAGGTTTGTCTAAGTGATGAAGCGTAGACCTCATGGCCACATGTGTTGGGCCCACTTAGATTTAGGATATTTTATTAACTAATTATAGGTCATTAGTTTCTGATTTTATTTAAAGAATGTTATTTCGGATTAGGTTTCCTATTTATTTGGTTTCCTATTGTAATTAGGTTTCTTAGAGCTTAAGTTGTGTTTTCCTATTTATATAGAATTGTAGAGAATTATTTCTCAGATAATTGATTAATGAAATTGGGTTTTCCCATTGAAGTGCGTCCTTGTTTATTATCTCTGCGGAGATTGATTGTGTCTTCGGACACGTGCTTTAGCACCCATTGTGCTTTTAGCATTTTCCACGCAAGCCCTAATTCTAGGGCCTGCATCACTAAGTTGTGTTTATGTTATGGAGGTTCTAAACCTTTGTTGGAGGGATATAGAGATGCAGACATGGCTGGTGCCGTTGATAGCAGGAAGTTCAGTTCAAGATATCAATTAATTTTTTTTTCTATTTTTTATTATACGGTACTGGTAGATATCAATTCACCTTAGCAAGGGAAGTTGTATCATGGAAGTTCAAATTGTGAAAGTGTGTTGCTCTTTCCGGGACAAAGCTATAGAATATATTGTAGCTTGAATCTGGTCAGAGTGATGTTTTGGATGAAGTGATTTCTCCAAGAAGTGAGCTTGGTTCAAGAAAACTTGCTGTGTGTTGTGATGGTCATAGTACAATTGAACCAGAATGCTTCATATCATTCATAACCACAAACTAAGCACATAGATGTTCACTCTCACTAGATACACTATGTATTGTTGAAACAGTTGATACAATTGGAGAAGACTGGTGCACTCAGCAGAATTAATCAGATATGATTATGAATACTGTTCCCAAGGAGAACCAAGACTTCCATAAGGATACTAGTCAAACATTGAAGTTTTGGTGATATCCTCCTTATAGGTCTAGTTGGGGGAGAATGCTAATGTTAGCGGTCTGCGCACTTAAGTTATTAAGAAAAGAACAGAAAAAAAAAAGAGTGTATTTATATGACTCTGGTTTTTCTTTCTCAGTCGTAGAAAAGGGAGAAAAGAAGAGAAGAAAAGAAGGTTTCTCTTTGATGTCAAAATCTAAGAATCTTTCACTATTCCACTATGGTTGTGATCATCGTAGAAGCCTGATGGGCATTGAATTCCTTAAAGCAATTTTCTAAGTGCTTTGTGGTGAGAAAAGGAGTTTTGGGTAGAAATCAAAAGAGTAACATTGTAGCTTCACTTATTGATGTAATGCCTCCAGTTTTTGGCATAATGTATTGATAACTGCACGGCTTATGCACCTCGTGTTATCACCTTCTTTATAATTTATTATTAGAAACCATTAGTTTATTTTTTTCTTCATCTGCACTTTTTTTTTTGTAAGCTGAACTCTAATATGGTGTTTGATGGCAGGCAATGACTTTGTGCGCATCCGATTTCTGTGTGTTGATGCCAGGAGAACACTACCCTACTTTCATTGCTCAACCTGCTCCTCTCCCCTGTCCCAGAGAAAGGATATATTGGCCCTCCCATGATCATGGGTTTTCTCCCTCTCAGTAATCAAATTGTATAACTAAAACATAAGTGGTGGACACACCAAAACGGGTCAGTGGAATGTATTTAATCTTTGTGGATGTCAATTTTTTACTAGTTCTCTGAGTCTTGGTCTGTTCATATATGTATATTTTACGCGGCATGTGCAGGTTAATAATTGAGCTTCTAATTTTCCATGTTCCTTTGCATGATCTTCCTTTTTATATATATATATATATATATATATATAATTTTCTTTTAGTTTTCATCCCATATTTTAGTAGATATACCTGTGTTGGCAAGTCTAATCCATGTTCTTGAAAACAAAGTTAACAAGCCTTCTGTAATGTAATGAGAGAAATTCTAGTTACATGCCTTAAAGTAGTTAGATGTATAGTCTGAATATTTTTATTGATTGTACTTAAGAGTTAGAACATGGTGTTATTTGTGGAGCCTGATTTCACCCGGGGCAGACTGTTAATTCAGGTCCACTGCCCTCAACCTAAACCTTGTAGGGGTATTTTCGTAATATTATCCTGTGCTATTATGTAACCCTAGCATGGCCGCCAAAAAGGTTGTATCTTGTATTCTCATCTTTTGCCTTTGAGTATCGTCGAATCGGTGTGATCTGTGGACGTACCTAAAGATCGAGGGAACCATGTAAATCCTTGTGTCATCTGTGTGTGCTTTGCTCGCATCTTTTGTTCTTTTCTTCTTAACACATGGGATAGGGAAATTTTGGGGTATCTTCTATCTGCAACCGGACCCATTATATGAATGAGTTTGGATTCAAGAAACTGTGGGGCCCACCCATCTGCGAAGAGATGATCAAGCCCCACTTCCTTGTCTATATAAAAGGACGATCATGCAAGGTTAATACTAAAGAGAGATGGGAAAAAAAAAAAAGGTACAGTCTACATTCATTTTCCTTATGCCCCATGGTCCCATCAGTGGCAGTCAATCTGAGTCGTTGGATCAAGATATATCATCCAGGTTTCAGCACACCTTTTATCATCCTTGTCCATCTGCATCATCATATCATGACCATATCACCAAGATCCCAGGTATTTGTATTTTATTATATGTTGCGTGATAGCAGCCTACTTTGAAATTTTGATCGATCAATGTTTTTATCGTGTTTTTTCGATTCTCTAATCTCACCATTTGATGATGTGTGGCCCACTAATTATATATATATATATATATAATCAATAAGATCCTGACCAACTCAATAGATCCAGTCCAATAGATCAACACAGTTATATTCAAATTACCTAACACTGGACATTTCCAAACCGACCACAACCCGTTTCTTTGTCAGAATTCCAAGAATTCATGTCCGGAAGAATTTCAAATTCTACAAAAGTTGTCCCCTTAAATGGAATTCCAAATCCCTCTTTTTCACGGAGGATTTGAAATTCCAACAAATGATATAGAGGGTGGAATTCCAAGAATTCCAAAAGGTTTTTTTGGGTGGTTGGAATTTGAAACTCTAAGAAAAGAAACATTTCAAATGCCAGGGGACAAGATGTCACATCATGTCCAAAAAAACCTCAACCTCCCAAATTCTAGTAATAAATTCCTGTAAAGAAACACGCGCGTGTTTGGATGGACAGTGAATTGATGTAAAGTGAGGCGAAGCATCAAATCAAGAGAAAATAAAATAAAATGGGGTTATGATGGTATTTTGTTTTTAGTGACTTGATATGAAGTCTTTTTTTACTTTATTGCGTAAAAAGATAATGTTTTTTTCGTCATCTAGTTGAGAAAGGAGGTTGTTTTTCTTTTAAAAAAAGGGGGATTTTGAATTTATATACTTTTGATATGACCTATTGGTCTTTTCTTGTCTGGATAATGGAGGTTTTACTTTACTTTTACTAGTAAGGTTCCAAACATGCTTGGCCATTAGTGGTCATAAATGGGTTGTTCAATTTCTAATGCCACTATCAACATTCCAAAACGGAAGCTAGCAGTGTTCATCAAGCTGATTTTGGCAGTCAAGCAAGCCTCATCTGAAGTTCTGTGGGTACTGGTGGTCATGGACTGGACCAGCCCACATTGGGATAAATGTGGGTAGTACTTTCATGGGTGGGCTAGATTCAAGCCTAATATTCAGGCTGGAACCTAAATGGTCTTAAACTTATGAATGTGTAAAGGCCCAGCCTGGCTGTATGGACCATAAAGGCAGTCTTCTCAGCTTCAGGCCCAGGGGATGGATCTTGGGCTTGCTGGTAGGCCACATCATTCACCTCCTCAAACAAAGTAGAGGACTATCATTCTGAGCTCTGCATAAAATGCATCATATATAATTAAATAGACTCCACCTGAAGACGAAGAGGCGAGACAATGAGAGATTCGAAGGATACGAGGTGAGGAGTGAATGATATAAGGTAATCATGTAAATTCAACCCTCACTTTCCTACAATATTTGAAACAAAGGATACAAGGATACGAGTGATGATTGGTTATTCATTTTCTGCCTTCTTATATTCATTTTTATGTTAGAGGATAGATACAGTATATATATATTTTTTTCAAAAATCACACTAATTTCTTCAATTTTAATAATTTTTAGTAATAAAAATCTTACAATACCTGTGTATTCCATCACACAAAATAAACAGGCCCTTGAAGAAAGGAGAAGACTAACCCGTCCACCAAGGCTTCTCCACTTATCATATCTATAATTAAGGTGTATAGTAAATAATTCGAGAGGCAGCATAATTGACTAGGACCACAGGTTAAGAACCAGAGGTTGTGGTTTTAAACCTGCACTCTCTCCTTGGGACTTGCCCGGATAAAAAGCATGATTTATTCGGAGCGTGGGGGAGGCAGAGACTTTATTTGCACGGGAATAGTCGGTTCGAGAAAGCCGGACACCCTCGTTAGAAAAATAAAATAAAATAAATAAAATGGGCCCATCAGACGCCTTTATTGAGGCAGGTCCATGTGATTTGCCCCCATTAAGTCCAAACACCTTGTCTTTTGAATCCACACATATATATGGTCTCCTACAGTACAGCATGGTTTTCATAAAATTTTATACTTGGGAGGCTAGCTACTAGAGCAATTTTGTCGATATCATTTACAAGACAAAAAGGTCAAGATGTTACTGGGCCACAAACTCCTTCCAGCCACAGATGCACTAAGATAGGGACCGCCAGGACCATCAGCCAACAGATTGCAGCCACGCATGCAATCGGACAAGCACCATCAATATGAAGGTGATGCTTCTTTTGACAAGTGGTTGCTTCACTTCAACATTTCTACGTTCAGACAAAATAATATTCTCTCTCTCACACACACACATATTTAATTATTCATTCTCTACTTCTATATAATTTTTTTTTTTTTATTTGATATCATGTCTTTGACCTAACAGGACTAATCACTCGGGTATTGCCTTCTAAAATCCATACAAACGCATATCGGACAAATCTGAGGTAGATTTTGAACACAAAACATGGATAGCAAATGCATGCCTTATTCTCTATTTCTATAATTTTAAGCATTTTCTTTTCCTCTATTTCAATTTGACAACAATAAAATTTTGGTGTTTGATGAAATTGTGGGCCCAATGATGATCATGTGGGTACAAATGACTGTATGTCCCATGGTGATTACTGAATTTTTAGCCAGCTATTAAAGTACTATTTATTTATTAATGAAGTTCAATCACAAGGGTAAGCTATTGATTATAAAATGTAGATTATAGGTGGGTCAATCTTAACCATTCATTTAAAAGCCTATAAATTAACAGCTACCAATTCACTTCTAGCAGTGCAGATCTCCTGATTAGTAGCACCTCTTGTAATGTGATGATATGGCCTCCTTCATCCATCCAATCTAAAGCCTCAATGAAATATACTGAGGATCAGATATTACAACAATTAATGTAATAGATAGAACACATAGAATACATGTGATTTAACCATAAGGGGTTGGCCGAGTGGTCAGGATCACGATTCCTCCCTCTTCCGGAGCTCTGTTTTGGTATCGAACCGAATGTTGAATCTACTTGTGCTATCACCTAGGGGCCACCGGGGTTATACAAGAAATGTGATGATGAAGAAAGCAAAAAAATAAAAATAAAAAATGTGATGATGAAAAAGCAAGTAATGAGGAAAATTGGATGGTTGTGATTGCAAGAGCTTTCAATCCCACACTAGTCTTGTGATTGGGATGAATGTTAGGTAGCCCCACATCAGGATTTGCAGAAAAATGAATTTTGGAGGCAGTTGGTAGCCGAATTTTCCTCGTACCTGGGAGTGGTGGGTGTGTTTGTGGTTGGGGTGATTAGACAAAAGGGAATCACTCAATAGTCCCTTCGTTTCCGGATACTAAATACATCTAAAGATATGCAACATTCATTCTCTCTTCCTCCCTCTCCCCTGCAAAGTTGCAGAAACAAGAAGAAGAAGAAGAAGGAGAATAAGAAGGAGAAGAAGAGCTCCTCTACTTCCTTTCTTATTCAAGAATTTCATTTTCACTACCTATTGCCTTTTTTGCTCGAAAAAGGAGGCTTGAGGAATTTCTCTACTGAGATTTGGACCTACCACTTCTGGGTTTCAAGTCTTCTTGTGAGACATATAGAAGGAGGTCCATTTCCAGGCTTCTTATTGGTTAGCTCTCTCTCTCTCTCTCTCTCTCTCTCCACAGTTTAGCTTTTCTTGTTTTTTAATGAAATATTGGTATTGTATCAGTTGGAAAAAAAAACTGATATGTAAATCTTACTTTATGCTAATACAAAATAATAAGTTGGTAGAAACATATTGATTGTATTAGCAATATGTGTGAATTAGTTTAGTCATTGATATATTATTTGC
Organism: Umbellularia californica; assembly: GCA_028538565.1. NCBI lineage: Eukaryota > Viridiplantae > Streptophyta > Magnoliopsida > Laurales > Lauraceae > Umbellularia > Umbellularia californica. The sequence goes on from JAPQWN010000001.1 coordinate 107,658,279, forward strand.
ATTAAATTGCTTTGAATCCATGTGAATTTTGGATGCAAAGAACATGTGAATCATGAAGCAAGAATTTGAGTAACAAAAGAATTTGAAAAACAACTTAGAAGCAACTATGAAACACATGAATTAACATTTGAGAAGCAATTGTGAAATAGATGGTGGAATATATGGAAAGTCACAAGTAGATTATCTGACCTTAGTACCATACTACTTTTTAAACGAAAATGTGTTGATTCTTGATACAATCTTTATGTGTTCTGTTCATAATCATTTCTTGGGTGTTTCCTTGCACTTCTGATCACGATTTTCAAAGTGTCCAGTCTACTTTAAAAGAAAATTTCTATGTTTCCCATGCATCTTACTTGAGAAATTTTTTTTAAATAAAAGCATTTTTTTTAAATTTCAGTTTCTTATACATTTCAAAAATGAAACATAAAAGTAAAAAATTTAGTATCTTTTCAGCTTCAGAAACGTGTTTCTAAAGAAACTATCTTCCCAAATACAAGGCATTGTGGTTTAATGGCCCAGCTCTTCTATACTCTCTACTCTTATGGGATTTTTCGCACTCCATTGTTAAGAATATCTTTATCTTTGAAATGAAAAAATGGCTCTTTTGGTCACTATGGTCTTCGCATCACATTTACATAACAAAAAGTGCACATAATTTTACTTATATTTGCATTACTTTCAACTGCTAATTCAATTGCTCTTCCTTCACTGTTTGCTTTTTCCTCATACCAGGAGGAGAGTCATTTTGAGGAGTTAATATTGGCAACTGAGAGGTATGAGAGGATAGATTAGAGAAAGTAGAGTACAATATAAAGAGAGGCAAGCATTTTGTCTCATACTAGATTTGAATACAAGGAGGGGAAAATTTTCAAAATTGACGTCTGGATTTGTGCGAGTTAGTAGAAGAGATTCAGATACAAGTTAAAATAGAGAGGATGGCAGTGTATGGCGATGAGAGCCCGCTCTTGGCACCAAGAAATTGTGTGAGGTTCTTATGCAGTCATGGCGGGAAGATATTGCCAAGGCCATCTGATGGACAGCTCAAGTATGTTGGCGGTGAGACTCGAATTGTTGCGGTTCCTCGAGACATCACCTTCTCAGGCCAGTTACTTTTCCTCCTGTTCTAACAATCAATCAACACTAGAATCTTCATGCATGCTTTCTTCCATTGTTGCATATCTATTGCATAGTTAACTGAATTAACTGTATATTATATTCTCTTCATGTCAATTTTCAGAGCTGATGAATAAGCTGGCTAGGTTGTTCAAGAGCAACATCGTCCTAAAGTACCAATTGATGCCAGAAGACCTCGACGCCTTGGTCTCTGTTACCTGTGATGAGGACCTCAGAAACATGTTTGATGAATTTGATTTCCACATTGCTATGCGCTCGAGAGATGGTAGGAGTGCGAGGATGCGTGCCTTCTTGTTCCCCTTGACCCCAATCACCATGGATACCCAGAATAGTATCTCCAACACCAATGGGATGGATCGAGATGGCGCCCTGGAACAGCGTTATATTGAAGCAATCAATGGCATCACGCGCACCATCAGTGATCTAGGCCCCTCAATCTATAACATCTTCTCTACGGTCTCTTCACAAAATTCATCCAACAGTGGCGGCGATGCACCAGATACCTCATGCCAATATCGTCCTAAGCCAGAGCTCCAAAGGGTCTATAGTTCTCCAAGCCTACTCAGCAGTGGGCAACAACACAGCCAGCATCAACTCTACAACCAGTCAAGGCTCCAAAGGCCAGGACCGCGACTAATGACTACCCAAAGCGATGTTGCAAGATACAACATTGATCGGCTTGCAAGAAGATATCGCACACCAGTTAGACACCGCAATGGCCAGAGTGTAAATAGGAGTGGAGGGCCAGGTGAGAGGGAACTCAATCTTCAGAGTCGCATGAAACAGCCATGGGGGAGTCCCTTGAAACGCACTAGTAACAGTCAAGAATAGATTGAGAAGGAGATCTTCGTTTGTGGATTTTGATTTTTTGTGTGTACTGGTTTAGATAAAAAAGATTGCAGCAACTTGGACTCAGTACTGTTTATATAAAATCATACATTGAAGGGTGTAAGGAAATTACATTAAAGTCCATTCCTTGGACCACAAGTCCTTTCCTTTCCCGAATTGTGGTCATTATAGGAAATCTGTTTTCTTAGGATACATGCTATTCCTTACACAAAAAGGTTTCTTAATGAGATGTATTCCATAACAAACTCTACCTTGATGGATGGTTGAGATTAAGTCTATGGAAACCCTGATTGGAAATTCGGTCCTCTTTTCACCTATAAAACAAAGCCTTTCGTCCATCACAAAGGCATTCACGAAAATCAACACATTAAGGTTTTATAGGCAAGGAGAGAGAAACCGAAACCATTCATATAGTCTCTTTCTCGACGGATCACAGCATCAATCAGCAACAGCACCAGACTGCAGGATCAGAAAGCTCTCTGCATCAGGATGTCTGGAGGTACTCTTTAATTTATTTAAGATTAAATCCTACACGTGATTATCATGCTGTTCACGATCTTAGGGTTCATGTTAATAATAGTATAACATGTGGTATCAGAGCATGGTTTTAGAACACATGATCGTCCATTAATTAGGATAACTATGCATCGCCATAATCGGCAAATATAGATCCGTTCTGACTCTGTTTTGCAGCAATTTATCGATCCAACTATTATGGCATGCATGAATGGTTTATATTTATGTTATTCCGCAATTTTTTTTATTTGGGCATGATTGTTTGATCGTGATTTATTTAAGTTTTGAATTTTCAATTATGTATAAACTCCTGCGTGAGTAAAAATTCAATGTAATAATGGAGGAGATCTGTAACTGGTACGTCATGATTGAAAATGATGTTGTTTTGAGACTAAAGATGACGTTGTGAAGCAGTCGAAGATAAAGACTGATGATCGAAGAGAATGACAGGAAATAGGTCATATAGTTGGATCATATTTTTATAATCTTTCCGTATTATGCTGATTATCATTAGTATGTTTCTTCATAATCGATGATATAATGCCTCAAAAATTTTTCGGGGCTGCCGCCCCGAACCCTCCTAAAGAGCCGGAGGACAGCCCTCCGGGGCTCAGCCTTCTTTATCAGTACTTTTTATATAACGAATGATCTATCATGAATGCATGCAATATATAATGTTTATATTCATCTTAAGCCAATTTTTGATCACCAAAGTTGTATACTTAAGGTTAGGTCTCACCACAGTGACCCTGACGATTAAACATTGAAATTTGGCCCTAAAAGTACCATCATGATGTTTACATTACATATTGTTCAAGCGGGTATGACGCATTTAGTCGCCCACAGGCGGATTATATTCATACGATTGAACAATAATTAAGGAGTGTTTGTTCCTAATTAAGTGCAACATATCACTCATTTACACCACCTTGAATATGACGACCTTAGATGGTATAATGTGTAGAAATTATGGTGACTACCCACAGGAGCACCTAAAAATTTGTCGTATATATTCATATATTATGCATGTGTTGTCTTATTTTAATTAAAGCCTTATTGTTGTATCTCTATTGCAGTTCTTGCAACCACTAATCTCACTTCGCATGCTACCTCTGTCACTAAGCTCAATGGAACCAACTTCTCAGAATGGAAAGAGCAAGTTGAGTTCACATTAGGGGTACTTGAACTGGATATCGCTCTTCGTAAAGATAAGCCAGCTTCACTCACTGATAAAAGTACCCCTGAGGAAACGACCCTCTTTAATGCCTGGGAAAGGTCTGACAGACTAAGCACTATGTTTTTGCGAAGGTCTGACAGACTAAGCACTATGTTTTTGCGAATGACTTTTGCCACCAACATAAAAACATCCCTTCCTACACCTGAGAATGCTAAGGACTATATGAAGGCCATTGAAGCTAGGTTTAAGACTGCAGACAAATCCCTTACTGGGAAACTAATGGCAGATCTTACAACCATGAAGTTTGATGGCACTAGATCAATGCATGAACATGTCATTGAGATGACCAACCTTGCAGCTAAACTAAAGAATTTGGGATTATCAGTGGATGAGGCCTTTCTCGTCCAATTTATCCTAAACAATTTACCTTCTCAGTACGGGCCTTTCCAAATTCACTACAATACTATTACGGACAAGTGGACAATGAATGAATTGGCTAACAAACTGGTTCAAGAGGAGGCCAAGTTGACTCAACAAGGAATTAAAGTAGCTTATCTCGTTCAAGGAGCTGGACACAAAACTGGGAGAAAGCATAATTCAGGCCAGAAAAGGGCACCACCCAAATCTAATGAGGCTAGTCAGAACCCCAAGAAGAAAAAGAAGGAAAACGTATGCAAATTTTGCAAGAAACCTGGACATTTTCAGGCAGACTGCATTAAACGTACAGAATGGTTCGAAAAGAAAGGTAACCCTATGGGTTTCGTAAGTTATTTCGAATCAAATCTTACTTATGTTTCTTCTGATACTTGGTGGATTAACACTGGTGCTAATGTTCATGTTTCCAATTCAATGCAGGGATTCCTTACGATCCAAACCATAAACCCAAGTGAGAACTTCTTTTTCATGGGAAACAAAGACAAGGCTCTAGTTGAAGCTATTAGAACTTTTCGTCTTGTTTTAGATAGCGGTTATCAGTTAGACTTATGTCAAACTCTTTATGTTCCGTCTCTTTCCCGTAATTTGGTTTCTATAAGCTCACTTGATAAAGTTGGTTACTCGTTTGAAGTAGGAAATGGTAATTTTAGTTTATTTAAAAATTCTAGTCGTATTGGTTCTGGAATTTTGATTGATGGGCTATACAAGTTTCATCTTGATAGTCAACTTGCTGAAACCCAACTTACCCTGCATTCTAAGAAAACAAAACGAAAGTCATCCAAACTCGACTCTTATTTCTTGTGGCATAAAAGACTGGGTCACATATCCAGTGAAAGAATCAAAAGATTAGTAAAAGATGGTGTCCTTCCGGATCTAGATTTTACTAATATTAATGTATGTGTGGATTGTATTAAATGCAAAACAACAAAACACACAAAGAAAGGAGCCACAAGAAGTACCAAGCTTCTTGAAATAATACATATAGACATTTGCAGACCCTTTGATGTTCCAACCTTTGGAGGAGAAAAGTATTTCATTACCTTTATTGATGATTACTCACGTTACTGTTATTTATACTTATTGCATGACAAATCTCAGTCTGTGAATGCTGTACAAGTGTTCATTACTGAAGTCGAAAGGCAATTAGATAGAAAAGTGAAAATCATAAGGTTAGATAGAGGTGGTGAGTTTTATGGAAGGTATGACGAAACAGGACAACGTCCTGGACCTTTTGCAAAACTTCTCCAAAAAACTTGGAATTGTTGCCCAATACACAACGCCTGGTTCTCCATGGCAGAATAGTGTAGCTGAAAGGCGAAATCGTACATCTATGAAAATGGTTAGATCAATGATGAGTCATGCTAACTTACCTATATCCTTGTAGATGGATGCTCTACGCACAGCTGTTTATATCTTGAACAGAGTTCCCAGTAAGGCAGTTCTAAAGACAACTTTTGAACTGTAGAAAGGATGGAAACCTAGTTTACGACATCTCCAAATTTGGGGTTACCCAGCTGAGGCTAGAGTCTACAATCCACATGAAAAGAAATTGAACGTTAAAACGATCAGTGGTTACTTTATAGGTTACCCAGAAAAGTCCAAAGGATTTATGTTTTACTGCCCTCACCATAGTACAAGAATTGTTGAAACCGGTAATGCTAGATTATTTGAGAATGGCGAAATCAGTGGGAGTAATAAACCTCAAGATGTGATCATTCAGGAAATCAGGGTACCTATCCCTTTACCCTCTATTCCGAAAGATGTGGGCAATCCTCCCGTTGTCGAACCATTTAACAATGAGGAAAATCCAATAAATGATCAACAACTCCATAATGAGATTGTCGCCAATGAACATATGGATAATGCACCAGAGGAACCAGCATTAAGAAGGTCTCAAAGACAAAGGAGATCAGCTATTTCCGATAATTACATGCTTTACCAAGTAGAATCTGGAGAAGGGACAATTAATGACCCGGTTTCTTATTCATAAGCCATTAAAGATGTTAATTCTAGTAAATGGATTGATGCCATGAAGGATGAATTGAAATCTATAAATGAAAATCAAATCTGGGAAGTTGTTCAATTGCCTCCAAGACACAAACCAGTTGGCTGTAAATAGGTCTTCAAGACCAAACGCGACTGCAAAGGCAATATTGAACGACATAAAACCAAACTTGTTGCCAAATGTTTCAATCAGAAAGAAGGTATTGACTATACTGAGACTTTTTCCTCTGTGTCAAGGAAGGATTCTCTTATAATTATCATGGCATTAGTAGCTCACTATGACCTCGAGTTACATCAAATGGATGTGAAAACTGCCTTTCTTAATGGAGACTTGGAAGAAGAAGTCTACATGAGTCAACCTGAAGGCTTCATAATTGAAGGTTAGGAAGATATGGTCTGCAAACTTAAGAAATCAATATATGGACTGAAACAAGCTTCGAGGCAATGGTACCTAAAGTTTCATGAAATCATTACTAACTTCGATTTCATAGAAAACATAGTTGACCCTTGCATATACCTCAAGATCAGTGGGAGTAAGTTCATATTTTTGGTTCTGTACGTTGATGACATATTACTGGCCAGCAACGACCTTGGTTTATTACATCAAACAAAGGACTATCTCTCTACGAATTTTGAAATGAAAGATATGGTTGAGGCTTCCTATGTGATAGGAATAGAAATATTCCGTGACAGGTCACTTGGTATTTTGGGATTGTCTCAGAAATCATATATTGACAAAGTTCTAGAGAGATTTGGCATGATGACATGTTCCTCTAGTCCTGCTCCACTGCATAAAGGAGACAAGCTTGATCTTTCGCAGTGTCCACAGAACGAATTGGAACTTAAAGAAATGGCAAAATATCCTTATGCTTCTCTTGTCGGGAGTTTGATGTATGCACAGGTCTGTACAAGACCTGACATTAGTCATGCTGTTGGCATGCTCGGTAGATTTCAGAGTAAACCAAGAATCGCTCATTGGAAAGCTGCAAAGAAAGTACTGAGATACCTCAAGGGAACAAGGAATTACATGCTCACATACTGAAAATCAAGTCACCTACAGGTGACTGGTTATTCAGATTCAGATTTTGCTGGATGTCCTGACACCAGACTTTGCACTCTTGGCTATGCGTATCTCTTATGTGGAGGTGCAATATCATGGAAAAGCCAGAAATCCGAGTTGCTTTACTCATCCACCATGATGGCTGAGTATGTAGCATGTTACGAGGCTGCAATTCAGGGAATATGGTTGCGTAATTTTATCTCTCAGTTTGGAGCTTTGAATTTCATCTCTAAGCCATTAACCCTTTACTGTGACAATGAAGCTGCAACCTTCTTCTCCAAGTATGACAGGATATCTAAGGGATCCAAACACATGGACCTTAAATATCTATCACTGAAACAAGATGTTAGATTACAGAAATTTGTCATTGAGTCTATACGTACAGATTTCATGGTCGCAGACATATTCACGAAAGGACTACCTCCAAAGACCTTTCAAGGACATACTGAAAGCATGGGTCTTGAAGATAATTCTTAATTATCATTTTCTGCCTTTTATTTCTGTACTTATATTTGACATTTATTGAGGTCTTAATACAACTCTACATCTGCTATTTCTGTTTTTCCATTGTGTACATACTTATGTTTGGATGAATGATAAACAGAAACAGTCTTTCCCCATAGACATTATGAGACCATTACGTATATCTCTTATTACGGTCTAGTTATGCCGGTTGTCAATGCTGTAGTACCTGGAAGTAAGCATGTTGCAAAATAATGTATGCACGCCATGACTCTCATTGCCCACCGAATTAGCCAAGACACTTATGATAACCGACTAAAGAAATGTTTAGCATATAATGCGCGTCTTATGATTCCTAAAATGAAAAACACTAAAGGATCTTCCTATCGACCAAGTGGGTTACTGTAAGGAAATTACATTAAAGTCCATTCCTTGGACCACAAGTCATTTCCTTTCCCGAATTGTGGTCATTATAGGAAATCTGTTTTCTTAGGATACATGCTATTCCTTACACAAAAAGGTTTCTTAATGAGATGTATTCCTTACTATTCTCTACCTTGATGGATGGTTGAGATTAAGTCTAAGGAAACCCTAATTGGAAATTTGGTCATCTTTTCACCTATAAAACAAAGCCTTTCGTCCATCACAAAGGCATTCACGAAAATCAACACATTAAGGTTTTATAGGCAAGGAAAGAGAAACCGAAACCATTCACATAGTCTCTTTCTCGACAGATCACAGCATCAATCAGCAACAACACCAGACTGCATGATCAGAAAGCTCTCTGCATCAGGATGTCTGGAGGTACTCTTTAATTTATTTAAGATTAAATCCTACACGTGATTATTATGCTGTTCACGATCTTAGAGTTCATGTTAATAATAGTATAACAGTGGCGGCGATGCACCAGATACCTCATGCCAATATCATCCTAAGCCAGAGCTCCAAAGGGTCTACAGTTCTCCAAGCCTACTCAGCAGTGGGCAACAACACAGCCAGCATCAACTCTACAACCAGTCAAGGCTCCAAAGTCCAGGACCGCGACTAATGACTACCCAAAGCGATGTTGCAAGATACAACATTGATCGGCTTGCAAGAAGATATCGCACACCAGTTAGACACCGCAATGGCCAGAGTGTAAATAGGAGTGGAGGGCCAGGTGAGAGGGAACTCAATCTTCAGAGTCGCATGAAACAGCCATGGGGGAGTCCCTTGAAACGCACTGGTAACAGTCAAGAATAGATTGAGAAGGAGATCTTCGTTTCTGGATTTTGATTTTTTGTGTGTACTGGTTTAGATAAAAAAGATTGCAGCAACTTGGACTCAGTACTGTTTATATAAAATCATACATTGAAGGGATGTTTCAAGAAAAATTAAACTAGGCTTAAAGCTAAGAACATTTAATTTTGAAAGATAAAACAGATGTTGCAAGAGAAGTTTACAAAGTGAGAGACTATTGCTAGTGCTGATTTTAAAGAAAATCCACTTGGTTCACTACTATAACTTTTCAGAAGATAACTTCTGTGGAGTTGATTTCTAAGATCACTTTAACGATCGTGAAGTGGGCTTTGGGCAAAACGGAATTCTCTAATTTTTGTCTTCATGACATACTTATTAATTGGGAATCATGTATGGGGTGTGTCCCAGTCGAAGTAAGATCATCTATTCTTTGGTCTCAGATCATCTATTCTTTGGTCTCCTCCTCCTATTGGTTTGTTTAAGTTTAATGTTGACGGGGTCACAAGAAGAAAGCCTGGACTGGTTGGTATTTGGTACTAGAGGGGTCCTTCGAAATTACAATGAGGATGTTTTATTTATGTTCTCCAACTATGTTGGGGGGGGGGGGGGGTTGTGACTCTAATGAAGCTAAGGTTTTAGCTATTTTGGAATCTCTTCGGTGTTTTTCGAGGTATTACCATGGCAATCTTATTGTGGAAAGTAATTCTTTTAATGTAGTGAGTTGGGTTTCAAACCGGAAGTCTTATCCACGAAAGTTTCAGTTCCTCTTCAATGAAATCCAAGTATTATTTGTTAGGGAAATTTCTTACAAAGAATGTGCAATCAGAAAATCAAATAAACAATCAGTATAAATAATTACTAAATAAAGTGAATGTTAGTGAATATGAGAAATTGAATAAGAAAGCAAAAGAAAAATGGGCAAGGCATACCAATTAAGATGCTTTTTTAAAGACAACAATTTCCCATATGCAGGTGGTTTTGATGAAATTCTGTCCCCAGGATATAATGCCCAACTCTGATTCAAAGCTTGCACACTAGAATCAGAAATATAGAATTACCCTTAAAATCAAAGTAAAAATAAAAGAAAATAAAATATTCTTAGACAATATGCTTTTGAAAATACTGTATTATGCTCATTTGAATCTTCTTGAATTCTGTGGAAAACTTTAAATCACCTCAAATTATAATGTTCGAAAGCAACTTTTGAAATTGAGTCACATCCACTCAAATGGGCCCAAAGACACATCTCATCCAAAGGACGCAAAACACTTGATTTTGAAAAGATACATTCAAATGTTTCTTGGAATTTATTTTTTAAATAATTGGGTTTTGGAAAATATCCAACATTATTCACCACCATTAATGCTAGCTTTCAGCATAAGAGTATATCATCAAACATGATAGCGGATGCTTTAACTAAGTAAGGTGTTGAGAGAGTTTTCCCTTGGGAGGATTTTATTATGTGATTGTGGTGTGAGGGGATACATTACTCTTGTACCTCTGTGTTTCTTTCCCCTTTTTTTTCTTTTCTTCTTATACCCTTTGTTTGTATTTTATTCTTTTTTAATATAAGTTACAGTTACCTATTGGAAAAATAAACAAAAAACTTTAGTAGTAATCAAAGAAAATTTTCTTGACCATGACACCCCGTTACATGCTGCACTATTGGTCTCCACATTATAGTATTATACTAGCGCCTTGTATTTCCCCTCAGCAAGACTCATTGTCTGTCCTCTGGGACAAGGTGAACTCAAGTTGGATATTTTTTCTTTTTTTTTTGAATTGATTAGAAGTAATAAAACAATATAACATTGGAAATAGAACCTAAATCCAACTTGCGAATCTAAGACAAAATTAAAAATATTAAAAAAAAAAAAAAAGAAATCTATGAAACTGGCCCGAGACTCAGCCCATATAGAATCCATTAAAATGGCACAACCTATTTCCCCACCTATGTGCCCTTTAGGGCATATTTGGCACTTAACTAGTTAAAGTGAAGTAAAGTGAATCCAAATAAGAAATGACAAGGGGTCATATCAAAATTACAAGGGCCTGTTTGAATGTATGGTGAATTGAAGTATGGTGAGGTGAAGCATCAAATCAAGAGAATAAAATATAATGTGTTATGATAGTGTTTTGTTTTCAGTTGTTTGGTATGGAATCTTTTTGACTTTTTGTATGGAAAAGTGAAGCTTTTTTGTCTTTTAGTGGAGAAAGGAGGTTGCTTTTTTGACTTTTTTTTTAAAAAGATAGAGGGAATTTTGAAATTGTATACTTTTGATATGACCCATTTTCTTTTCTTGTCTGGATAATGGAGGCTTTACCTCACTTCACCACACATCCAAACACGCCCTTAGGATGTGATCCATGCAACGCTAGGTGATTAAATGGGCCACTTTTTGTGAGGGTGTTCCTATTTGGCCATTCTCATCTGACACTAGAATCCGAATCCTATCACTTGGAGAAAATCCCAAGTTGAAATAGTGGAACTCTAGAGAGGGAACCCATAAACCCCCTAGTCGTGCTTGGCGAATGGCACCAATGCGTAATGCTCAAGTGTGCAATCGAAAGAAATGCTCCACATGTGCGTGTAATTATTCTAAATTTTACTCCAATAAAAGTTATTCTCACTATAAGTTTGAACCATTTAATTAACAACGTGATTGATGAATATAACTAATAATATAGCATAGTAATTATGTAGTGATATTGAAGTAACCTTTAAGCATATCACATACATTAGAGGTTAGATTTTTATCAATTTTACAGGGACCAATTCAAACAAATGTCCGTTAGAATCATTTGAGATGGGTCGGAGCCTGGAGGGAGTTTTTTTTTTTGGGTAAATAGTAGGGAGGCGAAGTGACTGATGGAGATAGACACAAGTAACAGATACATGGGAAATAGTAGAATGCATAGGAAAAGACTGTATGGGTAACTGAGAAGACAGAGTTGTGCAATCCAATCGATTGGAATAGAGACGATTTCGCCGTATGGGTAATGAGAGAAGATAACACATGCATGTAGATAAATATAGAGAGAGAGCAGGAGAGGGAAGGAGTTTTTCTCATTCAAAATAGACTTCTTTTGTTTTTAATCCTCTTCACCAGTTTCTCATTTGAAGCTCTGCTTGTTTGTTCGGTCCACTTCCATTGAGCACAGTCGAAATAAATCTCTGGTACGTAAGTTCATTTTCTTGTTTGAGTGGTTTGTTTTTGTAATGTTGTGGTTCGATAGGACTTGGGACTCTCAAATAAAGGTTTTTGATGCACCCCACATTGCAAATGGTTTCATTACTCTGCAAAAGAACTGAAATAAACAACGTTCTACCAAATATCTTCTAGAATGTTTTTTTTTTTTTTTTTCTACTCTTTGGATGGGTCTTTAGTAGTATATTTTTTTGAGAAGCATATCTTTTTTTGGTCTAAAAATTGCATCACACGACAACTACATGCACTGATAGTTTTATTAGCACTAACAGTTGGGTTGTTTTGGTGTTGGTAGCATGGTGGATGTAAGGAGGGAGGAATACATCTATCTTAGGAGCCTATTGGATTAGGCTCTCTAAATAGATGCATAGTGCTTATATTATTTAAATGATGATATGGCAGAAGTTGATTGGATAAGAGTTCCATGTATTGGAATGAAACACCAAAAGTTCAAACAGAAGAACAAAAAAAAACCAAGAAAGTCAAATAACATCATCTTTAATGGCAGAAGTTGAGTGGCGCATATATTAAAGGGCTTTGTTTTTAGAGTAGACGTGGTTCAAAATGAAGAATCAAATGTTAATATCCAAAAAATGACTATCAAATAACGACCCCTTTTAACAGAAAATGAATAAAGAGAAGGTGGGAAATGAATACCCCACCAACATACTAGTAATTCAAATCCCAGGAAAGTCAAGGTCTTGTTTACATTGTTTCCTTATTTTCTTCTCCCACCTTATATTATATTACCCTCCCCTCTTCCAATTTTTTTTTCTTCAGGTGAAGCTCATTTGACCATGAATTACTATGTATTAAATGCAAACAAATAGCCTTTTAAAAGTACTACTTACATGCCAGTATGGTTTGATTTACGTTATTTATTTGTGGGACAGTTTTTAGTGGTTACAATGTTATATCAAATGACTGTTTCAGAAAAATCTTATATAAGATTTAAAGCTCTGTTTTTTAACTTTTTACTTTCAATTTTTATTTTTATATGCTCTAGTCCAATCATCCATGTGGATTAAAAAAGAATCAGTTTATCATTTTGTATATATTTTTTTAATTTTCAAATTAAAATTAGGATGTCAAATTGTATGCAGGTATACAATGGCCATGAATGTGGTAGATCAATGGGAGTTGCCTTTTTCCTCAAAGAGAGTTACCACTGTAGTTTTGTTTGGACGAACAGGTAATGGAAAAAGTGCAACTGGAAATAGCATCCTTGGACGGAAGGCATTTAAGTCAAAGGCCAGTTCTTCTCTTGTTACAAGTACCTGTGAATCACAGAGCACTGTTCTTAAAGATGGTCAAATTGTGAATGTCATTGACACACCTGGTAGGTCTATTTCTATTTGGCAGATACAGATGTCCTTTCTAGGTCTATTTCTAGCTAGCTCATTTAGTTTCCTATGACTTGTTGGTAATGACCATCTATTTTGTTTATGATGGGTTACACAATTTCTGTTGCATAGGTGAGAAACTTCTTATTAAAATGGAATGCTGTTGGCAATGGATATAATAAATTGTAGATGTTTTGAAGAATCCTTTGTAAATAATCATTTGTTAATGGAGGTTTTTATGGTACTGTAGTGATGAGTGCTAGGTGTTTTCAATCTGCAATTCATGTGAAGGTCCCCACTTTGCCTCTGACCAACTTGGTTAAGTTGTACTCTTGCGTTAGTATGGTAGTTCAGTTGACATTTACTATTATTTTGTAGTAAAGTGCAGGTTAGCTTCTCAATCTTTTTTCATTGTTGAGGCATATGCTTCTGGATTAGAATAATTGATTACATATAATTTTGTGCTATTTTTTTTTTCTTGATATGCTTGAAGTAGAGGACCCTAATGCTACAAATTCCCTGCAGGGTTTTTTGATTTTTCATCTGGATTGGAGTGCATCACCAAAGAGATTCTGAAGTGTATTTGTTTGGGAAAAGATGGAATACATGCAATTCTTCTTGTATACTCAGTCAGGACCCTCTTTTCAAGACAAGAAGAGGCAGCACTCCAGAGTTTTCTAGAATTTTTTGGAGAGAAAATTACTAACTACATTATCTTAGTTTTCACTGGTGGAGATGAACTCGAAGATAACGACGAGACACTGGCAGAACATTTAGGCAGTGGGTGCCCTCAGCCTTTAAAGGTTAAGACTTCTCAATTATTTCTTTCCAGTATAGTTTTCAGTCTTTGGTTTTCTTTCCTATGATGTTTATTTTTCATCACTTTCCCAGCAATTTATTTTTTACTGGCTTGTGTTGGGTCATCTTCCATGTTGTGGGGAGTTTGTCTCATATGCTGGTTCTTTGTTAATTGGGATTGTGTAATGTTGATACAGGAACTGATCCACCAATGTAATGACCGAGTAGTGCTGTTTGATAACAGAACTACAGATAGAACAAAGAGGGATAACCAGGTTCAACAATTGCTCTCTATGGTAAACAGAGTAGTCAGGGAAAATAGTGCTCTGCCAGCCTTGAATGATGAGATTTTCAATCTACTCAAGGTGAAGAATGCCATTGTTTGTTCGAACTGTTGAGGCTGTGCATATATATTTAATGATTTTTAATACAATATTGTTTGGCAGGAACATTCTTTGATGCTGCATGATACAAAAGAACTCGAATCCTTGAAAGGGCACACAAAAAATGAGACATCAAAAATGGAGCCATCCATGCGGGAAGCTGAAAAGGTACACTTATTCTCTGCCTAGTCTGCCTTCCTCTGGTCCTTCCTCATTCTCTTATTACATCTTGTATAAAAGTTAACTTCACAACTCTTTAGGAAACACTATCTTCTATTAAGTTCTGTATTTGACAGTAAGTTACGTTGAAGTTTTGTATTTTTTGATAAACCAGCTATTGTTTGTTGAACAACAGGTTGCTGAAGAGCGAGCTGCGACATTTGAAGCTGAAAAGGAAGTACAAGAGGCCCTTAATGGTGGCAAGACACTGGCGAGTTCCCATAAGAATGGTGGCAACTTTGCAATACGCAGCTTTTTTCCATTTGTGGGGAGGTCCTTGTTCCATGGCCAGGAGAGTTAAAAAAATTAATGACTTTTGGTTCAAGACATTGAATGTTAAAATTGCTGGTGAAGGTTAACTGGCAATGAGTTTTGAAGGGAAAACCCACATGAGCTCAATTGACAAATTTCATTTGACTTTTTTTTTTTTTTTTTGTAAAAGAAATTTCATTTGACGTTGAATGTTATAATATGACTTTAAACAGAGATGAGGGGAGAAAGTGGCTTACAAATCTAGAGTTTTTGGACTTTCTACCAAAAATACTACAGAGCTTTTGTACTCTTTTTTTTTTTTTTTTTTCACTACAATTGCCTCACCCTAAAGCTATCAGGGTTTAGGACCCTATAGAGCCCAAATAAGTGGAAAGAGGAATCCACACACTATGGGAAGGATAGCCAACACAAGTGGAAAGAGGAAGCGCACAAAGTGAAAAGAATACCCCACACAAGTGAAAAGAAAATCTCACAAAGTGAGATGAGTGGCATAGCCAGGGATCCATATGACATATGGGGTTGCAAACCAACAGAGCAAAAATTTGTTTGAGCAAATAATACATCTTTGGGAATAGAACCGAAATTCAACTTGTGAATCTAATACAAAATGAAAAAAGATCTCAAAAACAGATGGGTCCAAGTTCCAGCCCATGGCAATACAACCAAGGAAATTGTAAAGAAAAAGCTATTGTTCGACAGTGATGTTGTTTGAGAATGCAAGTAGGATCTTATTAAAGAGCATTTCTTTTGATTTGAAGAAAACGCATAATTTCTTTTAATGAGTAAAGGCTTTCCTCAGTTGTAAAAGAGTTAATGATAGTGATTAATTTCTTTATACTTGTAAGATCCTAGTTACCAGTCCCATAGTAAACGATTGTTTGAAAATCAGTTTTTTATTATGATATGATCATGCTCTGTTCAGTCCGATAGCTAGAAAATCCTATCAATTTGAAAAGTAAAACTCTTCCAATAACAACTAAAATTTATTGTAATAAAGAAGCAACGTTCTGTTTTCATGGTGAAAAATGGTTGATACAATACAAGAGATTTTCACCTGCGGGAACGTCCACATGAGGATGCTCCAACTGGATGGTAGAAGAGGCGTAGGCTTGAATTTCAATGCAGCCACTGTGAATGATTTTTATTCATTTCAAGAGTTTTAAGATTTTGATAGATGGAGATGAAAACCATGATCTAAAGAATGATATATATATATATATATATATGGGAAATATTCAAGTGCATTAATCCCTCATGATAGGGTGAGGGATTGTCACGACCCGGGCCCGAGATCGGACTAATCGGGGCCTAATCCCCGGGTCGCGAATCCAACATACTTACTCCCGTAAATCTCGAATTAACCGAAGTTAAGACGAAGACTCACAAGGGATCTAACATACATACCTGTCAAATGTACATTTTTGCGGAAACATATATATACATTGACAATAATTGACTTTACATTACAAGTAAAGTTCACATATACAAAATATAATCCAATGAAGTCCACCACTGCATATTCACAATACAATGCAGGGGACATCTAATTACATTTCAAAATGATATACAAAAGTATCTATCAATGAATTCCCAAAATAATCTCAAAACATTAAAATCAATGCCCTCCGAGCTATGCCCACTCGGCTAAACCTCCTGGAGGTATCGGATGGGCCTCCTCCGCACGCGGCGCGGCCTCTGCAAGACCGGGAGGGGCAACTGGGCCTGTAATGCCATCAATAACACTATGAACACGACGGTTCAACAATGTATAAACACATTTATGATAACACATGCTAAACTTGTCCTTTATCAATATAACAACTCTAGACAATTGCATCTAGATTAATACATTATCATGTACAGTGTAGCCCATTGATACTCAATGGCTAAATTTTCAATTACAATAGTGTTATTATCATTCAGTTCAATGTCTTTCCAAAAGAAGCATTATTCAATTCATTTCATTTATTTCGTGTCATTTCGTTTCATTTCGTGTCTTCCAACGGAAGAAACTTAAGCGCGAGGCGGAAGGGCAAACCGTTCATGGCCTGGCTTTATTTCACTTTCGTTAATCAATTTAATTAAGCAAAAGGCGGAAGGGCGAACCATTCATGGCTGAGGCTTCAATATTATTTCAGTTTTCCTTACATGGCTTATCAATTCATTGACTTTTCAGTCTATATGTGGGATCTACCAGTGTCTTGATCAGAGATCACTGGCATCACCACGGAGCTCCGGAACACCCCAATCATCTGCTGCAGCAGGATTATTCATTATTCATTGCATTTATTCATTTTGTTCATTATTCAATGGTTCATTACATTTATTCAGTATTCAGTGGTTCATTGTGTGCAATCATTATAGACTCAATGGGATTAGATGAATCTTTAATCATTCACGGTCCTACTTGTCTCTATCCCAATTTAGACAATTTATAGGTGTAATTATTAGTAACTAAATGCACGTGTTATTTTCGATGGACATCACATTTTCATTTAATATGTGCATTTAGTCCCCAAAAATTTTCCACCCACAATATCAAATTTTTGCTTACAATTTCATGTTTGGGCCAGTATCAGGTTCGCTCGAGCGAACCCAAACAGAACATTCATCGCACGAGCGCACCTAAAGTTCGCTCGTGCGGACACTTTTTCTCGTCAGACAGTAACTGGTTCGCTCGAGCGAACTGTCCAAAACTCCATTTCTGGAACTCCGAACTTCACTCCTTCATTCATTCCTTTCAACCACCCTTTGCATATACATTAAGGATCTCCTATCCTCCCCTCATTCATCATTTAATATACAAACAACTCTTCTATTCCATCATTAATACATCATAAAATCCATACAAATCACATTCAACCTAATCTCCATTTCATAAGAAAGAAAAGGGGTTTTGAGAACCCATCTCTAATAACTCAAGGAAACTTATAGATTAGCATTTGAATCATAAATGAACATTTATACTTGCCTCTTAAAGCCTATTAGCAAGAAATCCTTTGATAGCTTGACTTTGAGGTGAGAAATCCCCAAATCCAAACCCTATTTCCATAAAACACAAGAAATACTACCTTATGAGCTAATTGGCTAGAAACCACATCTAATCACTCTTATAACTTGGAAACTCACTAAAATGATCATCTACTTACTTGTAGTTCTAAGGAAAGGAATCCTTGAGCTCTTCTTTAAGTTCCAAGCACTCCAATGGAAGACAAGCTAAGGAAGAAGATGAGGAAGGAGGAAACCCCCTTCAAATCCACTTGAATCTCTCTACAATCCACTCTTGATGAAGAAGAAGGAAGAAGGAGAAATGGAATGCCTAGGGTTTCCTCTACAATGGACTTGAGATGAATGAACCCAAGGTTCATTTTAATGCCTTATAAGAGTCTTTTACAACTAAACCCTTCACTTCAACACTATTCCCAATTCAAGTCAAATGGAGGCTCACTTGAGTCAATACTCGTCGGATGACTTCGAGCCTATTATGAAAGTTAACGTACTCGTCGAGATACACGTGTTGGCATCAAGAGTTTCCGTATTCGACAAAATACGTATAAATCCGTATTTACGAAAAAGGCCTTGTTCTCTTAGTTTGAGTCTAAAATCTCATTAAATTCATTCAATCCCCTTCATTATCATTTCATTAAGCTTAATTCAATCATTTGAGACTAATCTCATCGAGCTTAGTCATTAGCCATCATTAGCCTCATTAAACGTGATTAATTAGTATTAACTTCAATTAATTAAAGTTAATCTTGATTAACTCGGGGCGGGGTCTTACAGGGATGCTTCCATAAATGGAGATTTTCAAGTACAAAAGGGGGATTTCAAGTACATAGGGTGAAGTATAAAATACGGATTCATGTGTAAAAAAGGAAAAGTGCCCTCACCCTATGGTGAAGGATGGATGCACATGAATGTTCCCCTATATATATATTACCTATTACCACCTATATGTCCTTTATAACTTTTCATTAAAAGATATAGGGAGTAATATAAAAATTTCTTCAGTCACCGGGAGTATTAGAACACAAGAGAGAGCGTGCACACACAAGTGAAAAGAGAGCCCTCATATGCAAGCATCTATGAGCAATTGCATGAGACAAGGGATTGCTAACCAACTTAGCAACCCGCTCTTCTCTAAGTAATATATATATGTTGAAGGTAAATGAGGCAAGACGAGTCAAGCAAACTCAAAACTAAAATATAGCTCGAGTCAAAGTTGAGAAATTCACACCCACCCTTAATCCTATCAACTTACTAATAAATCCATTTTAATAGGAAAATATTGTATTAATTTTAAACTTCATATCCAGTTTTTCATCTCAATCTATTATATATAGAAAAACATTATATTAGATTTCTTATAAATATTGAATATCTCAATCTAAGCCCGGACATGTTTTGCTAGTTTTATTGGTAGGGAGACACACACATTGATTCTTTTATTCAAACAAGTATACTTTGACATATTTCCAGAGATCCGTTGAAGGAAGAGAATAGATGGAGAGGGAGGCGAAGAGACAGGTGAAAGAACACAAATGTTGTCACGCCGGGAATAGAGAGTGGACAGGAGATTAAGTCTTGAGGCATATGGGGAACCGACAAGTCAGACGAGTATGGAAAATATGAGAGAGAGAGAGAGAGAGAGAGAGAGAGAGAGGTATAAATAGGGACATTTTGCTTCGTTTATTCACCATTCATTGACCATTCCCCTGTTGTTGCTTTGCTGAAAAATCTCTGGGTACGTCGATTCACAAGTGTACCTTATCTGTACTTACATGTTCTTCTAAATAATATTAGTTAGAGATTAGAAAATTGTTGCACTAATACAAGTGTAGACTTTTGCTTCATTCTTACATGTTTTTTTTTTCTCTTTATAGACTTTCTGATAACAGTCGTTAGAACAGTAAAAGAGAATGATCTTCATTGTTTTGATATTAATTTTAGTGTGTTGAATTCATTACAGGTTCACAATGGTCAGTAATGTGATTGATAATGACTGGGAATTACCTTCATCTAATGGAGTTACAACTGTAGTTCTGGTTGGACGAACGGGGAATGGCAAAAGCGCCACAGGAAATAGTCTTCTTGGAAGGAAGGCTTTTATATCAAAAACTAGTTCTAATGGAGTAACTAGTGTGTGTGTGAAATGCAAAGCTCTATTTTAGAAGATGGTCATGTTCTTAATGTCATTGACACACCTGGTAATTTTATTTGTTTTGGGCAGTTAAGACATGTAACCACATGTCAATTATATCCATTCTGCTGTTCACTAGATCTTACTTTTATGCTAATGTGTCAATCTCTTTTGTAATGGACAGGGTGGAGGAAGGAACGACTATATATGCCATTATGCCTTGTTGGGGTGGGGGGGTTGTGGGGGTTGGGTAATGTGAAAAAATTCTTAGGGGGGCATCATTAAAAACAACTCTTAAGTTTCCATTAATCTGGGACTTTTTTGAAATTCAAGGGGGGCCATGGCCACCCCCTAGTTCTCCCCTTGGTAGTAGACATAACTGAAGCTAGGATGTTGATTGAATCCTTTACATGTTTGTTTGCATACGGAACACTGGCAGGTGTAAAAATGGTGCATAAATAAGCCACTTTCACTCACACCACCTTATGAAAGAGGCACTTGTACAGTTTAGCTATAGAGATTCACACCCTAGATTTTTTATCCCTTGGGCCCATCAAAAAGCTTTATTTTTTTTTTTTCATTCGTATGTTTTATATAGCTAAAATGATTGAGTGGTGAGATTTTATTCCTTGATTATACATGGGTTTTTGAAAAATCTGCGAAAAAATTCAGACCATTAGATCAAAGTTTTCAGACTTTTGTGGGCCGTCAATTCATAATCCAAATCATTCATCTGTTTTATGTTATGAAAAATGACTGCGAAGTAAAATATCATATCTTATTTCTTATTAATCACTTTTGTGAGATTTGTGAAAAAACATCCACAACAACATATGTGAAAATGGTAATTTTGTTTGTATCATTTAAATATTTGGCATATTCACATGTGAATCATTTGTGTATGCAAATAACTTCAATCTACAACATATTCTTTTTTCTTGCTATTGTAAGAAGTGTATGGAAGTGTAAGGATCTTTAAATCGACTATTTAAGTTTTTCTCTATAGTCTCAATGATTTACTTGTGTAGTTGTTATCATTCTAGATGTTTCATTTCTAGTCCCTATGATTACATTTTTAATCATTTGCAGTTGAGTCCTGTTTTGGCTTTCAATCTCCATGATTGTCTTGTGTAATTGTTATCACTCTCATTTCCAGTCTTATTATAGTGCTTGTGTACCATTTTAATAGTCTGGAGTTGAGTAGTACTGTTTTGCCATTCAACTTTTTTGGACTTTTGCAACATGTGCAATCTTGTCTATAACAAGTAACAACTGATTATAGAACATTCTGTTATGAGGATACTTCTGTTAAAATAGCGGATTTCTGTTTATAAGACTGAATTAGTGAATTCTAATGCCACAATTGTTGTGCAGGGTTGTTTGATTTTTCAGATGAATCTGAGCTCATAGGCAACGAGATTGTTAAATGTATAGAAATGGCAAAGGATGGAATCCATGCAGTTCTTTTTATTTTTTCAGTTAGGAATCACTTTTCAAGGGAAGAAGAGGCTGTTCTTCAGTGCTTGAAAAACTTTTTTGGAGAGAAAATTACGGACTGTGTTATTGTAGTTTTCACTGGTGGAGATGATCTTGAGGAAAATGAAGAGACCTTGGAAGATTATTTGGGAAAGCGGTGCCCAGAGCCACTACAGGTTAGTCTTCTCACATATTCTACTCCTTTAGACTTTTCAGTCTTTGGTTTACCACCTCTTATAATTTTCAAAATCATTATCTCGCACCACTTGCACAACAATTGATTCTCCTGACATCAATCACAGCTTCTATGTATTCGGAATTGAGATGAATATATGATCCTCAATCTTTCTTTTAAGTCATAAAAAAGTTTACAACTTTGTATGAAATGTTTAACACCATTAAAACGTCACGTTCAATTGATGCATAAAATGTCATGTTCAATTGATGCATCTTGTTCATTTTCTGTAGTCAAGCATTTTGCTTCTTGGGTAATGTATTCTCAAGCTTACTGATGCTAGTGCTCACTCTATATTAGTTGGTATTTTGGAATGTTTATGCAGAATATTCTCCGGTCATGTGAACGTCGAGTAGTTCCTTTTGATAATAGAACTAAAGATAGAATTAAAGAGGCTAAGCAGGTCAATCAATTGTTGTCTCTAGTGAACAAGGTAGTCAATGTAAATGGTGGGCATCCTTACTCAGATGAAATTTTCAAGCAAGCCAAGGTGAAGTATATCTTGATTTATCCAAAAAAACTGCCTGTTGATAATAAACTATGTTACTCTCAATGCAAATACTTTTCTTCAGGAACTGGAAGCTTTGAAACAGCACGATGGAAACGAGACTCAAGAAATCGAGCTGATCCCTCAGAAATACGAGGATCAACTCAAACAGATTAATGAAGAGGTAATATTCATTTTATTTTTATTGTTAAATTTAACATGTTATTATTGGTGCACCACTGGATCGAATCAAGTTCGAGAAAAGGTATATTGTAACCTATTTTACAATGAGTTCTTCGGAATTCAATGCCATTCAAAATAGACAGGCCTTTGGTGACTTAGCTTATTATATTCTCATATAATTGTTTCACAACTGACCTCCTAATGTTAGTAGAAATTCGATTCTTATATATTTGTATGTAGTGGTTTGCTAATCTTTTCATGACATTAATTAGGTTAAATTGAAGCTTGAATTGGCTACAGAGAGTCTTCTAAGACAGTTGGCTGAAGAGAAAGCTGCAAGGTTGGAGGCCCAGAAGGCAGCAGAGGAGTGCCAAGAACAATTTGTCAAGGAAAACCGTCAACTTGTCGAGACATTGAAGAGTACCCAAAATGAGATGGAACACCTCCGTGGGCGAGTCGAACGCGGAGGATGTTTTATCCTTTGAGACTTAAAGAGTGGACAATATTTCATCCTTAGAGACTTAAAATTCTCAATGGTTTCTCACT
This sequence comes from Umbellularia californica, assembly GCA_028538565.1. Lineage (NCBI taxonomy): Eukaryota > Viridiplantae > Streptophyta > Magnoliopsida > Laurales > Lauraceae > Umbellularia > Umbellularia californica. Next base: position 107,681,450 of record JAPQWN010000001.1, read on the forward strand.
GGTTTTTATGTTGACTTTTTGATGTTTTGGGGTGGATCAATATTAGCAGATTTGTTTTACAATAGCTTATGGTTTTTTATGCTTTTGAGGATATGCCACTCATGAATTATCATGAGGTTTTGTATGCTTTTGTAGTTTTTTCCTCTAATGATTATTTATAATTAAGGGAAATAATTGTACTCCTTAGAGCTTTTATGCAATTCAGCTAATGGGAGCCATGGAAACAAAAATCTTTTTAAGTGTTTTTCTCATAAAGAACTGATTTTTCTTGATATACAGGTTTCAATTTACTAAGGAAGGGTTAGGAATGTAAGATTGCTCTATCCCATGAAAACAAGAAATCTTCAAAGTGTGGAATCCTCTCAATGCACCAACAATTATTTAGGTTAAATGAGCATAAAATTAGGTTAATGTTATATCATGAAGTGTATAAAGTGTGAAAAGGGGGTGAAGGGGTGCAATTATCCAAGGTGCCAAGTTGGCCACACAGAGCTGTGCTCCGCTCTCAGTCTGCTTCTTAGAGAAAATTTCTGTGAAATAGGCTAGCCTTTTTATTTTATGGGCCCCATTTTACTTACCATTTTTCTTCTCCAAAACCCAAACCTCTCAAGATCAATCTCATGTCTCATGTTTAAGAGAAACTTCACATCAATTCCAATGATTTTCACTTTAATATCGTTCATGTCTAAGATAAATGATTAATATAAGAAAACGAAGAAATAAAATAAAATGCACCAATCATCCACTTTTCAGAGTTGCATCTGAAGAGTATTTTGCCAGGGTGAATATGTTTAGCAACAGTAAGACTCAATTTCCTATAATAATCTGGATTGTTCATCGGTGAGATCGAGTTTCAATGAAAGAAAGTAAGTAGAGAGGAAGACCAATCAGTCCTGTTTGAATCAATTTGCACCTGCAGATTTATATGTGATCGATAAGTAGGGAGGGGGGGTTATAGTTGGGGTCTCAAAGGCCGGCATTGCAAGGGTGCACACAGCAATAATAAGAACCACTGGATGGGGTGTCCACTCCATCATGCATCTATAAATGGCTGTCACTAGGGTTTTGATTATATAAGTAAGACCTGTAATTTTTACCCATACATGTTTTACATTCTTTCTTTGCATTTTGTGAAATAAAAATAATAGTTTTCCATTGTAATAAACATTAATTAGAAAGGCTCAGTAGTTTTCTTGTAAGGAGGTGATGGAATTTTTCATGGCATTGAATTTATTAGCCATCATAAAGTTCTTATTTTGATCATCGATGATGATCAGATGAACAGCAACTTCTAGAGTGCATTTGTGCAGCAAAAGAATATACCTTTTGCCGATTTCTTATCCCTCACATTGAAAATCGAAATTTTCTCTATAAAACAAAACAGTTTTTCTTCTAAAATGCATCACACCAAACGATGACAGGAGGAGTTGCATGGAAATTGATATAATTTTTATCTATACCACCGATTTCTCTCCTCACATAAAGTACCCTAATGGACCTAAAGTTCTTTTGCCTAGCATGTATGGGGGCCTACAAACAATCACATGTGACATTTCTAATTGTACATAACCTTTTAGTTGTATGGACTTAGGAAAAATACCTCCCATTTCAAAGTTGGGACCCCATTAGATTTACCATATATCACTATTATCTTTTTCTTTATTTTTATTCAGACAAACATCCATGCATGGGAATATGTTTGGAGATTGGTTGAAGGAAGAAAATGGATTGGAGAAGGCGAAGAGATGGAGATAGATATCATTGTTGGCATGTAGAGAATAGCACACACACACAGAGAGAGAGAGGAGAGAGAGAGAGAGAGAGAGAGAGAGAGAGAGAGAGAGGAGAATGCGAAGCGGCTTGGCCATATATGGGGAACAGAGAAGTTGGAACAGCATGGGAAATCCAATCGATTGAAACACAAACGGCTTGTCCATATGGGGAATTGAGAATACATAAATACATATACTCAGAGGGCCGACTAGTTAGAAACTCGTAAACTTCTATCTTTTGTTGGGTGGACTTCATCATTGAAACTTCTATCTTTTGTTGGGTGGACTTCATCAAGCATGGTGAATATCCATTTTTGTTCCGTAAGTTCTACGATTCTACATCCCTCTTATTTGAGTGGTTTATTTTCAACTAATAGTGTCTCTTTGTTTAGAACTTTAAAGTCTCAAATGAAAAGTTCTTTAAAAAGATATTCATATGACCATCCATCTATAATGAATCACTAAAGTGGATGATTTTGGTTTTTTCCATTGCAGTTGAGCAATGGCAATGACTGTCATAGATGACCCCTTTCAGTTGGCCTTCTCAGCAAAAAGTGTTATTACTGTTGCATTATTTGGCCGAACAGGCAATGGGAAAAGTGCAACCGGAAATAGTATACTTGGACGAAAAGCATTCATCTCCAAGGCCAGTTCTTCTGGTGTTACTGATACCAGTGAAATGCAGTGTACATTCTTGGAAGATGGTCAAATTTTGAATGTAATTGACACACCGGGTAGGTCTATTTCTATCGGCATTAACAGCTACACATGACTAGTTGATAACTGAATGACCATTTCTTTGGCATTTCATTATAGTGGTCAATGACTAGTTCTATTTCAAGTTCTATTTTATGTTTTTGCATACTCATTGTGTGATGTTCCTTTTGATCGAATACACCCAAGCTAGTGATTTGCTTGAAGAAGATAATTCTAAAGCTGGAAGTTGTTTGCAGGATTATTTGATTTTTCAATTGAATCAGAGGTCATGGGCAGAGAGATTGTAAACTGTATTGAATTGGCCAAAGATGGAATTCATGCAGTTCTAGTTGTGTTCTCAGTTAGAACTCGATTCACAAGAGAAGAAGAGGCAGTTCTTCAGAAATTTCAAAACTATTTTGGAGAGAAAATAACTAACTATGTGATTGTTGTTTTCACTGGTGCTGATGAACTTGAGCAAGATGATGTCACATTGGTAGTTGCTGCCCGGATCCCTTAATGGTTAGCCTTCTCAGCTATTTTTCTCTATTAAGCCTTTCTTCCCTTTAATTTTATTTTTCATCACTGATCCAACCATTTTAAGGGTGCATTTGTGGAGCAAGAGGATTCCTCTCTCTAGTTTTTTCGGTTCCATGAGAAAGGAATCCTTCATCCGTACTCTTCACATAGAAAATTGAATCCGTTCTTTTTTTTTTTTTTTCCTTAAGGAAAATGTGTCGCATCAAACAGTAGAAAGAGGAATGTAGGACAAATAAGATCAATTTACACTAGAGAGGAAAATTCCTCTTGACTAACAAATGAGCCCTATACTAAAGAAATTGCTCAAAGGGGGAGAAAGTTGGTGTTTAATGATGTGAAGTCCATGTACATGTGGTCAAATTTCTACATTCTTGGTCGAGTGGTGTTATCATCTAATCGTGGTTGCAAACGGGTTGGGTTGGTAATGGATGTTTGCGGTTTTATATCTAATCTGCGTCCCATTTTTAACATGGGCTAGGTAATTAACTTCAACCTGATTTGGGTCAACATGACCCAATCTGCATAACTCAAATCCAGTGCAGGGCAATCTGTTTAACTTTAATTAACCTGTACAATCTTGACTAACCTGTACAATCTTGGCCCAAACCTACTCCATTCAAATTATATGGCTTTATTTTTTAGTTAAGTTGCAGGGAAAAAAACCAACCAACACCAACTCAATTTATATAAAATATGAACTATTCTATTGCAAGTACTAAAATATTAAACCAGCAAATTGCAAATACAAGTTTAGATATGCAGCCTGACTCTGACCCAAGTCATCTAAATAGGTTGCTCTGGTGAACATGGTTGTCAATGAAAATGGTGGGCAGCCTTACTCAAATGATGATTTCAAGCAAATCAAGGTGAAGCGTGTCTTAATTTATCCAAAAAACTTGTCTGTTAGTGGACACTTTATGATTCTTAATGCAATACTACTTTTCAGGAAATTGAAGCCTTGAAATGGCTTCCTGTAATCGAGATTCCAGGACTGGATCTGATCAGTCAGAAATATGATGAGCAACTTAAACAAGTAGCTGAAATGGTACCGTGAGTATTCTTTCTTCTTTGTTAAAATCTTGTTATAGTTGTATACTGTATATAAAGAACTAGTGTAAGTACATCTCCGGGAAAGGTTCACTTGAATCAGTAACTCCACTGTCTCCACATACAAACTCTCATTACCTACTTGGCTACTTCACTTTGGTAAGGACATGTATGTTAACTTTGATTACATCAAAGAATATGTTCTTCCATTTTATGTCCATCAAGGTGAACTTTTCTAATGCTTTTTCCATACCATGATAAGAATTAGGAATTTATTTTTTTGTACTTGCATATTTTGTTTAGATGTAAACTCAGGTCGAGTTGTCTAGTGTGTTTACAGGTTAATACCCAACCTGTATCCTATATGTTTAAGGCCTTGACCGATTAATGGTCCCATGAAAGTTGAGAGCGATTGATAAAATCCATTTTGTGTACTGCGGGTTGATTCTAACCTGGTGCTATTACATACCGGTCAAGTTTTTCTTGGCTTGTGACTGAACCTCCCTATATAATGCAAGTTGGGTTTGTCTGGTTTTATTCGGGTTGGATGTGAGTTGGGTCAAGCTTTGCTACTGTAATTTGTTATAGCTATTATGATGATAATGGTGTTGGTGGTGGTGGTGGTGGTGATATTAATATAGATGTTGGGGAGTGTGTGTGTGTGTGTGTGTGTGTGTATTTTTAGTTACTTGTGTGGCATTAATAAGGTTGAGTTGAAGGCGAGAGAGGGCACAGAGAGCCTACAAAAACAATTGGCTGATGAGCAAGCTGCGCAGTTGGAGGCAGAGAAGTTTGCCCGAGAGGCCGGTGAAAGGGCAGATGAGGAAAATCGTTGGATCAGAAAGAGATTGGAGAGAGCTCGTAGGGAGGCTGCGGCCTGCCGAAGGATTGCCAGTGCCAGCATTTCCACTTGTTCCATCCTTTGAGATGGGGTGATGTTGCCTTTTTCTATTGTTCATCATTGCTAGCATTTGAAATTATTCATCATTGCTAGTATTTGAAAAACAGTTGTGGTGAATTTTTTTGCTGAGAGCAGGTTTTCGTGTTTTCTGAATCTAATTGTCATTTATGATTTGGGACAAAGCAATAGGATATGAGCACCCTTTCTCCATGCTATTATAACTACATTTGAGTAAATTATGTTATTGATTCATATTTGATGTTTATGATGCTAACACTGTTTATTTTTTACTGATATTTACTCTTTCCATAATAGTTGGATCAATTGAAGCTCCAGAATATCAAAACCATTGCCTTTATTGGGCATGTCACAGGACAGATATATCAATGTTGGAATGTTTATGTTAGCTGAGGATCAATGGCTTAACAGACGCACCTCTTATGCCTGATTTCAATATTTCATGTTTTCGACGGATATTCGAAGCTTCCATATAATCTTTCTTTTCTCTTAATGTTGTTGCATTGGAAATCTATAAAATTCTCATTCATTCTTTTAATTTGATTCTGATCAAACCAATATCTTCTCTCAGTATTGAATGTATTTAAACATGCCGTGACATTGACAATAGTCTAATTCTTTTATTTAGTTTCCCATAAATTTTAGGATCTTTGGTATTTTTATTAATAATTTTTCATGCTTTATTTCTGATATGCCACCTCATGAATTCTCTTCAATCATTTCATGCTTTGCAAGGTTGTCCTATTGAATAATCTTCTCGTACTCATGTTCAGGTATTATTTTACTTCCAGTTATGTGCCTCCCTCATGACTAATCAAGTGCCTTAGAATTCTCATTCCCCATAGCCTTTTAGGTTTATTATTGTTTTTAAAGTAATTTAGCACTTTTTGTAATATATTCAATTTTGAACGTATCAGGTTGTATACACTTTTTTTCAGAAGGTAAATATGATATATTAAATCTCTCTCAAAAAAAAAAAAAGTCATGGACCTTTGTACAAACAATAATCGCTCAATCTACTTTTTTTAGCAGTTACAACACTTGACAAAGGAAGCATTACAAGAACAAAGCAGAACAAATTACGTAGTATGAGAAACCAAAAGACACATTACATATAGTATTGAGCAGTCAAAGGATCTACCCTATTCCATCCATTGCTTAGCTAAAGCATCAAGCTAGGCATTGGCTGACCTACTTAGCTTAGCTAAAGCATCAAGCCAGGCATTGGCTGACCTACTTACATTCTTGAACTCAATGAGAACTTGGGAGGAGAGAGCTTCGATTTACAAGAAGAGAAAATGAAACCTCCAAGGACCCAAGGAATAGTGTTTGGAGGAATCACTCACTCTACACTAAAAATGGAATAACTTAAAACTTCAGCTGCATTATAATCACAGATGCCCACATTCTTATAAAATACAAGCAACACATCCCTGAGGATACTTCCAATGGCAGCTGGCCCCGGCTTAGCAGAGCACCATCTACATCGAATTTCAAAAAGGCCCTGGGGGAGGAAGACACCAAAGCGCCACCTTACTGGCTTACTCCCCACTAGGCACTCTACAACGAAAGTAAACATCCCAATCAAAGGAATATCATCTATCCTCAAGTTAGCAAACTCCTTAATGGTGGTCCACTTTGATACTCTCCAACAAACAACGGAAAGGAGCACATTTGCAATTTCCATCCATCAACCACCTTCCAAATATAGAGGACAAACATCACAATGCAGGAACAAGTGAACAATAGACTATCAATCTATTACAGCAGGCAAATGGAAGGGAGTAGACCGGAGAGCCAATCAATAGTACAACTATTGAAGGAAAAAGAAAACGAGAGAACCATGCGAGAAGCCAACTTAAGAAGCTGATAACTGCCTAGGATTTCTATTTTTGTTGGTAGGGGATTTAACAACCATCTAAACCCGCAGCCAAGAATACCTCTGTTCTCAAGTTCTGCAGAGGACATCAGAGAGAGAAAGGAGATAGTACCCTTGCAAAGTTGGATCTTATGGGGAAATGGTAGATCTGAAATGCTTAATTCCATGTTAGAATGAGAAGTATTCACTTCTCCAAAGAAAATATCATAACTATACATATCCACGCCATTCACAAATAGGATTTAAGGACTTGGGCAAAATTCCCAGATGGACACACAGCTTGAAGTGTCCTATTAGTTGGGCCACTATTCAAATGAATTGAAACTTGCCTGATTGAATAAAGGTACATTCCAAAGGTTGGCAAGGGAAATAATTCAAATATAGACAGATCATTTGGTTTAATCTGAAATTATCCAACCTAACTTCTATGCCAGTATGTAGTATCAGCGCACCGCTTCCATGAAATGTCCCAGATCCAACATGCTGCAAATGAGATAAACATAAAAAAGATCCAGCAATCGAGATTTAAACCTATAAATTGATTTAGGCCTTGCCTAGAAGACTTCATTAAAAGCTCCAGTCTCATTCATTTTGTTTTTTAAGTGACTGAAATGGGCGCATAACACACAATGGAAAAGCAATGAAGTTGACCGTTCTTGCCTCACATTGCAAAAACTAAAATGGGCACATGAACCCTTCTTAGTGTACTAAAGTATCTGATATAAGATTGTTCCCAACAGTATTATCCTGCCAAATCACAGGCACACTCCCACCAAAAATGTGAAATGTCAACGAAACAACACTGCCAACACTCTTTTATCACAAAACTCACAAAATGGTGCATTAATAAAGTACTGATCTCAGCAAGTTATATCAAACAACTCAAGTGCAGGAATATTCTACTAATCAATGCATAAAGGGCGAAAAACAGCTTCAAGGTGGAGAAAGGCTTGGCTCACTTGAAACACTTAGCATCCAGTAGGGCCTCACCCTCAAAAGGCTCTTGATCTTCAATCATGGCATTAACACGCTCCTTCTGAGCTTCATCAGAGATGTCTACTTTTGTCCACTCGTAGAGTTCCATGTCATAGCACTCATCCATTACAAACTGAGGTATCTCCTTTCCACGGAAGAGCCATAGCCCCTTCACCTTATATGGTGCCTCTGATCCGATCACCAGCATCTTTCCAAATGCATACTTGCGTGCCAAATCCATCCGCTGCAGGAATCCACCCACCTTGTTCAGAGTGACAAATGAGACAGTGTTCTCATCATTGTATTTATAGTCACAAAACCATAGCGAGTAACCCTCTGGATCATACATATCCCAAAATCCTGTAAAGGGCAACGAACAATAGAAAACTTAATAAATTGGTTCAAACCATGGTTTCTTAGACAGGGCTGGCCAATCCACAAGGCATTACAGTATCAAAAGAAAATGCATTGTTAAATAGAAACCTTACAAAAGTATTGAATACAGAAGCTTTAATAAATTGGTTCAAATCCCAGTTGGTTAGACAAGGCATGACCAATCCACAACGCTTTACAGTAACAAAATAAAATGCATTGATAAATAGAAAAGTTCTAAAGTATGGAACACAAAAGCTTTAACTGGATGCAACTTGGATGAATGATAGTGTCAAAATAGCCAAAAAAGGAAAAATACACCCTATATAATTAAATAAAATAATTAAAGGCAAACAGTATCAATAAATATTACTGAATATATGAAGGCAAAAAATAATAATGCATATTACAAAGGAAAGCTCGAACAAAGTCTTCCAATATTTTAAACCAGAGTTTCATTTAAACAGCTTTAGAGCAACAGTCTCATGATAGCAAAAGAAAGATGCAAAACTCATTCTTCTGAATAGGTATGTCAAAAAATAAAAAGGAAGATCAGTTATTTATTTGTTGGTATACTAAGAAAACAATTTGCTTCCTCCAAACAGATTATTATAGCTCCTCAATTTTATACAGAGAGGTAGGTCCTCCTGCTATGTGTTGCTCAGGTAAATAAGCATTACCAAAAGAATAAACCAGAAGATATACCTTTGATCGCAACCTCACGGAAGTTGGTCTTAGTATTTGAATAGAGCCTCTTCCACTCATCCAGAATCATCTTACTTGGGGGCAGAAGATCAAGAGGATTCTTCGGCTTTGGTTTGGGTGCCTCTTCTTCCTCGTCATCAGCCTCCACTTTAGGTTTTGCAGGTTCTTTCTTGGCTGCTTTCTTGGCTTCCTCCTTTGGCTTTGCAGACTCCTTTGGTGGAGCAGGCTTCTTTGCAGATTGAACAGGTGGAACGGATTCTACCTGTTTCACCTCACCAATAATCTTGCTAAAGTTTGGTTGGTTAACCATGGTCCAGAAGTATCTCTCAACGTGGGGAAACTCAGAGGTAAAGCTCTTTGTCATGACACGAATGAATCCGAAGTACAAGTTACACGTCATTACAATGTCAGCAAGTGTTACAGAATGTCCCACCAGGTAAGTGTTTGTAGCAAGATGTGTATTCAAAGCGGTCAGTGCCCTCTTCAAAGCAGCAATGGCAAACTCCTCAGCCTTCATACAACAAATTTATGAGGCAATAATACATCAGAGAGGATAAAATTACTAAAATGCCCCAGAGAATGAAGTGCATGGATCTAATAAACTAACCGGAGGAAGGTACACGGCGAACCCCATTCTTGGTACAAACCATCGCATAATGTTTGCATCAATCTCCAGTGAAGCAAAATCAATCCATTGCTCAACAAGAGCCTGTGAATACATATCAAAGATGATAATCAGGAAAAAAAAAAAACCCTAGAATCTAATAATAATGATGCCTTTTTTTTTTTTTTTTTTTTTTGGGGAGGGGGGGTGGCGGTTTGCAAAAAATGCATCAGAAGACCAAGACACTCACATATTCAAATAGGGATGATCCAAAAAGAGAATTGCCTTCCTTCAAGCGGGCAACTACATGAAGAGACAGACCCATGAGCAATTTAAGATAGGCAGGCATAATCATGATAAAAATGTAACTGTGTCTCACCATAGCGTGCAATAGCATTGCTCTCAAATATGGGGCCATCAGGTGTTTCTAACACTGGAACCTGCATGACCATAAAATGAATTTAATTCTAGCAAAATTAATTATGATGTAGCAAAAAAAAAAACTACTGAGATATGAAATTTGTATACCTTTCCAATGGGATTCAACTTAAGAAATTCGGGAGTCTTATTTGTAACTCCCATCTGAAAATTCTGGGCCAATTCGACTTTGACCCCAGTATACTCTGCAGCGATAAGTGTCTTGAAAGCATTTTTATTTGTGCTTCCTGCATGCAAGATCTACAAAACAGATGCCGCAGAATCATCATAAAGTTAAAAGTCAATGTATTATCAGATCACTACCACTATTTCCAGCAATATACCACCCCCTACAGACAAAAGGCCCCACTCACCACTACACTGAAGAAGTGATAGAACAATATATAGATGTAAGCTCAAAAGGCTCAGTATCAACAAGGAAAAAGATAAATTATAAATCGTTTTGCTTCTTTCCTTCACATTTGAGGACTTAGTTGTAGATATAAGGGGAGACCAGAAACCTCGCACGCATTCTACAAAATCCCCCCTTCTAAAACGCCCCCTTTTCCACCTCCATTTTTTAGGGCATGGGGCATCCTTCGCCAATCCATGCTTTTCACACACACTAACCCCCTAATGTATGGGAACAAGCCCAAATCTTACAACTCATTGTTGGATTTCATAATGGAAAACATTCATGATGCATAGCAGTTGCTGAGATCTCATATTCTCATCATCAATAATGGGTTATAAAGGTTGGATGGGGCGAAAATTTTGATCAACCCCTATCCAGGGGAGCCCTCTTTCCATCCCTTCATCCCTCTTATGAGGCAGTGCCCCAGGTGAGCTTAGCACTCACCACTGCAATTGCCACCGCCACTGCAATAGATGATGCCTAAACACACCCATATGAATGTCTTCAGATACGTCTAGTGCTTAGGCTAATGAATTAATCATCGCACTGGAAAATCAAACCCTAGGAAAGTGACGGTCATGTTCACATCTCCACCAAAAGCCCTTCTCACTTCACATCCTCAATACTCCTTCAAAAGTCCCTCGTAATTCAATACACAGTACTGAAGAAGTCATCCACTCAACAAAGCCTCCGAATACTGAGAAAATCCCTAATTCTAAGGCCTAAAGGTAGAGAGATTCAGATTAACCGCACAAAAGATTTCAGACACATCACAAAACTTACACAGAAGAATCATAATTTCACACAAATCTAAGTTCTAACCAACAAAATATTCTAGATCCATCGTTCAAAAAGAAAATCGAGGTTAATCTCATATTGCCAACACCAGATTCAAACACATGAAACGAAGAACAAAAACGAAATCGAAAGATTCAAGAAACTAACCAGAGCCATTGATGGAAAGGTGTGTGATTCAACAGATGATGAGAGCGGGCTGGAGCCCTTCGAATACCAAAAACCCTAGATTTGGAGCACTCGCTAGGGTTCGGAGAGCAGAAGAGAGTAAGTATCTCCCAATGGGATTATATATATATATAGCGTAGCCCTAGGGCAAGAGAGCCGAAACCGGATCCGCTTTAGGCGATTTTAAAAAAAAATTGGAGAAAAATTCTCATGTAAGGCCTTCAGTTTTTATCTTATTTCAAAAAAGAACATAAGTTTCGAAACTTAATTAAATTAATTCATAAGTTTTTCGATAAATTTTTACTCAAGGGAATCTTATCATTTAAAGATATTTTTATGATATTTTTCTCTCAATTTTCTTAAAATACCCAAATTGTCCTTCATTTAAAGTCATGGCATAATTTTGGTAGCTATTGTATGCTGGTCACTGTGGGGACGCTGGTTGTCCTTAATAACCATGAGGATACCAGTGAAAGAAAAAAGGAAAATATAAATAAAGTGAAGGAATGTCTTATTTCAATGAATGGTGATTTCGGTATTTAAAATAATGAGGAAAAAAACTGTATAAAAATAATTTTAAATTGATAGATGTCCTTAATTGAAAACTGTCCGAAAAACTAATGAACTAATTTGAAAAGTTTTGAGACTTGTGTCCTTTTTTTAAATAAGGCAAAAACTTAAGGCCTTAAGATTAAAAAAAAAAGTGAGATGATCTCAATATTATGAAGATTGAGATTATATAAAGATTTATTTATTTTTTAATTTTATATTTTTTTATCGCTAAAGCCATTAATTTTATGTTCACCGGAAATTTTCTTTTTTGCTAAATGATATTTTTGGTGAAACTTTGATTAAAATTTTATAAGAGAGTAATGATTTTGTAAGGACAATATTTATAAGATAAAACGAGGATGGTACCAACCCTTGAATCCTGGACATCTTGCATGTACTCCTAATCATGCAATCAGTGAGACACAAGGAAGATTGGTAAGGATGATCTTTATAACTTACTGGAAGGACTCTTGGAAACCATTTTAAGATGATTATTAGTGTTCAGTAGCTACAGGAGATTTTTTCATAAATATAACTTGCATATATTTTTAAATTTTGTGTAGTTAATGTTTAATTATATCCTAAATATGTGTTCAATAGAGCCAATTTCTTTGTAAATATAACTTACATCTCTTTTAAATTTTGTGTAATTAAAGTTTAATGCATCTTATATATTGTTGTCCAAGTCCTACCCTCAATATTTGTGGGCCAAAGCCTTCAAAGGTCTTGTACTATTTAGGCTTTCATCCTACCATTGTGGGTAAGAGCTAGACCTAGAGCATGAAGATGAGAATATTAAATTTTAATTTTTTTTCTACACTAACACTAAGCACTAAGTATAAACATAAGATTAACCCTCCTTTATATGAGCTTAGTACTTAAATATATACCAGACATAAAGCACCATGCCCGTAGATAATAAATCACACCTAATTTAGTAAGATGTCGACTAGACAATCATTTAATCCAGTAGTGGGATCTTAGTTTAACTCATCAATACTTTTTGTAACTTTCAACTCATCAGTTTCAAGTTCTTGATAAATTTCATTGCATTGGATTTCTGTGAATTAAATACCAAACAAACAAATGGATTCAATATAAAAAGGAAAGAAAGAGAAAATTTTCCCGTCATGTCTTTTAGACGATGCCATTTAGATTTTTGTAACGCTTTCTTGTTTGTCAAATCTTATCTCAATGAAATAAATCTGTATGATATAGATCTGTTTCAAATGGAGTGGTTTGAAATAGATTTTTTTATAAACAGACCGTTTGGCATCACAAAAAGCCGATTAAAATAGGTGTTTAAGAATCCAATGGTTCATGATTCTTCATTAATTTCTAAATTGCCAAAATCTAAAATTAAAAAAAGAAAAAGGGATAGGTACAAAATCATGTTAAACATGTTGTTTCTCCCATAAGATATCCAACGGTTCACGATGTTTCTTCGTCTTCTCAAGATCTGTACCAAATTAGGGGTTGAAATTTTGTCTTGGTCATTTCAACATTCCGAAGAGGATCAACTGCTTGGATCACAATTAAGGGCCCAAAAAAAATCCAAAACTCCAAATATATGGTTTTCAATATGTTTTGCCTTGTTGAAATGCATCCAGCTTTATGTTGCTACGAATTAAAACAAGATCTGGCCTTCAACTCTAGTACGGTGGAGAATTAGGGCTGTCAAGTTGGCTGGGCTTCTCGCTTGTTACTCAACTAGCTAGGGATCAAACCTTGGATCTTTTCTCGGGCATGTGCAAGTGTTTACTCCCCAATGTGTGATAGAGTCCAATCTGACAGTTATCTAATCTCTAATGGTTCTAGGCCCCTTGGCGGAAAAATTCACTACAAGAAGATATTCTTTTAGAGGCAGAAAAAAGCAACAACTAAAAATTAAACATCCGTTCTTACAAATTCCTAAAAACAGCAATAACAGGACCAAATAAGATAAACCAGCACTTACCATAATCTCGAGCTCCAATTTCTCATGGTCTAATTCAATGGCGACCGAGATGCTAATCAACTCAAGATAGCCTTTTGAACAAACACCACCCTACATGACACCTTTTAGCCCAACTTCAGAAGAAAAAATGGTGGCAGATGCCTCTAACTTGCACCAACCGGGAAACTCTTCAACCCCCATATTTCTTCATGGAAGGGTCGTCTTCTTCTTCTTAGCAGTCATCAAGACAACATCCAAACAGAGATGCAGTTCTACCTCTTACTTTCCAAGCACCTCAAGCTCAAACTCAGGACACCTCATCTTCATTTGTCTGGAGTGCATTTTACTGCTAAGAACATGGCCAAACCAACACAACTGATCTTTGAGTGAACCAATGAACATCAATTCTGTCCTTTCTACCGACTGATGCATGGTTTCTTTCGATTACACTTCAATGTTATGCCCATATTTGGAACACTTTCTTCTTAACAATGCTTAAGGTAAAAGAATGGAGCTTACCTTGATTGCAACTCGTAGATGCCTTCATATAAACGAAGGCATGTTTCAAACATACCAACGTATACCTCCTCCAAGAAACCAAGTCCTCCTGAAAGCCTCCTGCAAAAACCCATTTCAGAAACCAAACCAAATCACCCCTTCCAACTTTCAATCAGTTTTAACATGCTACAAATATCAAACCCATTGATCAGGAAAGTGAAACATGCAGTCCACTTGTATAAGTGTAAATAATGAGAAGTGAATATAAATAAATGATGGGAGTTACAGTCACACCAATTCCATCAATTCCAACTCTTGATTCAGAAATTACAGGGTATTCACAGAGCCAAATGGTTCCTCGTGGCAAATGGCCCACACATAGCCACTAAAAAATTACATGGCAGAACCCGAATTATATGAAATCCCTCGGGTCGCCAAAAGCATATTCTGAGAATATATATAAGAAAAGAAGGAATGAAATCAACAATGGTTAATCGACAGATACCTAGAATGGAAAAAAAAAAAAAAAAAAAATAGAACCCACAAAATGTTATTTGCCACTGCCCATGTCCTTCTCACAACTCTTGGGCGCCTTCCATGATGAGGAAGCTTTTAAGAACTCCAAAACGTAAACAACAACAATAATAATAATATAATGAAGTGCAAATTCTAGCTGTTTTCTCCAAAATTTAAACTAGATTTCTAAACGTAGAGGATTGTGTTTGAATTCTCTTTTCAAATCATGGTCGAAAGTAATGCTCATATGTAACTTGGCAATTTTCAAGAAATTCCTCTATCTTGTCACACGAACTCCACAAAAGAATGTGGTATCCGGATCCCCTGTTTAGTCTAAATAGGGTCGGGGGTACCACATGGGGGATGAGATGTCAATTCAGATGACATCCCTTCTCTCCAAATAAATAAATCCTGCCTCCTGTGGCACCCCCTGATTGGTCCAACCAGGGTTTCCCTATTTGCACCAAACAAGGAATCCGTTTCCAAAAATGTGGCCTTATCGTATGAATTGAGTGTCCCCACTACCACAAACTACTCTAGTACTGGTATTGGACACAAAAAGATGAACGTAATTAGTGTTCTAACCTTGATATATGGCTATACTGTCCTCTAGCTACCGGTTTAAACTTTTAGAGTAACTGGTTGTTAACATGATATCAAAATGAGAGGTCAAGTATTTGGAGCCCTATACTGTTGTCCCATGGAGGGTGTAATTTCCATGAATGAGCTCGGAGGCGGGTTTTATAACCTTGATATACATTGTTACATTATTCTTTATCCACTTAAGCTTTTAGAGTAAGTGGTTGTCAATAATTGGAAACCATTTCATGATGTGGTTTTTGCTGTCTTTGCTACCCAAGATGCAATGTGAATGCAAAGAACAATTTTCGAACTCTTGACATCTTGACAACCATTTCATGACGTGGTTTCTGTTTTCTTTGATACCCAAGATGCAATGTAAATGCAAAGAACAATTTTCAAACCCTTGACATCAAGTATACACATCTTTTATTCCATGTGGCGTGGAATTGCAAAGAACATTTTCCCGACCAAAAAAAAAAAAAAGAACTGCAAGGAACGTTTCAGAACTACTGTAACAAAACCCATCTAGGTGAACAAGTGATGATCTCGGCTGAAAACCCCAAACTTAATTTTGGTTCTGATAATGCCACAAAACTGATGACACCAATTCCAGTTCCAAGCTTAACTGAAAACATAAATCATTGCGGAAATCCATCTAGTATCCTGAGATCAGATATGCAAAATGTAGAAACAATCTTCAGAAGCAGATTGTTCCTTACATCCATTTCAAAACTAACCAAACTATCGAAAGGCGACCATTAATCATCCAATTGATGCAGAAACTATATATACTAATATTTGTTTCTGTTGAGGTCAACGTCCACCCTCGCTCTTGAGCGGTCATAATTGTGGTCGAGCCCTCGCCCTCACCATAAAACCATTGTTGTGTCGTTTCCTATCACCAATTGGTTTTGGAATAAGTGGTAGTTCAATGGAGTGTAAGATCCTACAATTTCAACACAAACGAGCATCTTCAGAGTTCAGATGAGATGGGGTCCTGTTGGAGATGGAGAGGGAGCACGAGCTAGGGACGGGGTGAAATATGTAGATCTATATGGAATATATCGACCAAAACAATTATCCGCTAAAACACACTGCACTTTGCAGCTGAAGACATCCTTAAAAAGTGCTGAAAAATTAAAAATTCCAGGCAATAGCGGCACTTCTTCCATAGCGGTAGCTCAAAAGAATAGCCACTAATAATGACCTTTAGCAGACTACCATATTTACAACCGCTGGAAGTTCAAAAGAATAGCCACTAATAATGACCTTTAGCATACTACTAAATTTACAGCACCGCCCGTTCATGTTGGGGAACTGAGTAGGACAAAACACGCACGATCAATCAACCATCAACCACAAGTAATCACTGAAAACAAGAGATTTATGTTGTTCAGAAAACGTGCCTACATCCACGGGGCTATGAGGATTTGGGACTATGAGGATTTCACTACGCAAGAAATTGGGCAACTTGCGTGTTATAGGGATCCAAATCCTCTAACACTTAACCTACTCTCTCTCCATAGGTCTTAGTCTTGCTCTCACATTTGCCCCCACGTGGTTCCGGATTTGGAACCTCATCTCTCTCACTCCGAGTTTAGGGTTACCGATTACATCAATATATAATCTCTACTTTTTTAGCCCCCAAGAAAACCCTAGTACAATGACCAAGACACCCTTGACCCTTATCTAGTCATTGGCCAACCCAATGAACCAATCTGGTCAAACCGGAATGCAAGACATAAACCTAACATTTTATAAGGTCACTTTTCTTGTAATGATAAAAAGAAAAGAAGCTCCGATACGAATGCGCATCCTTTTCCCCATTTTTTGGTACCAGTTCTCCACTTATCCTTCATAAAGCCAGGTTCTTTGACACCCAAACCCGCCCAATGGCAGACTCAAAATTTCATTTGGGTGGTGTGGGCAATGGTCAAGTTAAGTGATTAAATAATAAAATATAATCTTTTAATGTATGTTCAAGAAACTACTCTAATCTTGTGGGTGCGACCGAACCCGTGTCGTGATATATAGGTTCGCCCCTAGCCCCACCTCTATCTTGCGGCTCCTAACCAATGTCATAATAATCATTAATATTCTAAATTTATTGCACGATTTTTGTTAAACTTTATTTTCTCGACAACATCACAATATTTTCAAGATGTCGCCTATCTCAGATTTATTAGAAATTTTATTGGGATATTTGTAAACTCGTCACTACAAGTTTCTCTGTGGAAATTATGAAGAAGTTCTTCTTCTTCTTCTTTTTTAAACATTGGTTGCCTTTTGTTCCAACCAGGAAGTCATTGTATAAGAGAGGATTTGGTGGCTTAGAAACACTCGGACAAGATACATGTCGGATCAATGTGAAACCTGTTTCTAGCATAGAGAAGAATGAAGGCAAGAGGAATTGAAGGACAGAAAGTAGTCCAAGTGACGTCCTGTTTTTAGGGATATAAACTATATCTAGTTTAAATCTAAACCCAGAGAAACCCATCACCTTGACTGTATATCTCTCTTCTAACCTGTTTGGCTTGTAAGAAAGAAAATTCCTTTTGGATTTAAAACACACAAACACAACAGGCTAAAAGTGGACCATTGGTGCAATTTTACTTGCACATAGGTACTTTGGAATCTCTTCCTTGAGTTATTTTAGTAAAATAAAAAATAAAAAGGAATTGGTTGTTAGATATAATGATTGATCTGTTAAAGAAGATTGTCAGGATATTAGTGTTGTAAAGATTATCCTCATCCTTTGGTTATGGTTAGTTCATATTTGCATATAAATGTGATCATTTCCCTCAATGAAAATTATAGTGAAATTAGGGAACAAAGTGGTTCTTGAGTTTCTTTATGTTATCAGAGCCAACCCGTCCTGAATTCGAATCCCAGGAAGAACAACTCGGCCGCAATGATCTTGCGATCAAGCCGGTATGATCCCGCTTCCACAATAATCACTGTCATTTTTCTATTTCAATAAAAAAAAATTGATCATCCTCTCCTATCTGTCCATCTAAGGCTTTACGATCTCACCATCTTCATCAAAATTGCACGATCGAAGCTTTTGGAAGAAATTGTAACAGATCTACTCTAGTAGGCCACCGACACCGACAAACTCAAAAGGGTGCGAGTTGCTGCAGTGATGGATCCACGGATGGTCGCTGATCACTAAGAAGACATGAAGATGTTGAGGTTAATGTCCATCCTAGTTCCTGAGCGGTCATAATCATGGTCGAGCCCTCGGCCTCACCATAAAACTATTATTGTGTCATTTCCTATTACTAATTAGTTTTGAGATACGTAGTAGCTCAATAGAGTATAAGACCCAACAAATGGTATCAAAGCCTGGTAGGTTAATCTTTCTACTCATTGAAATTAGTTATGGTGAAATTATGAAACAAAGTGATTCTTGAATTTCTTTATTGGTTTCCACGAATTTACTTGCAATAAGCCCCATTGGTTCTCATATATATTGGCTTATTGTCCAATATGATTCCTTTATTAGTCTCTTTCAAACATCATCCTGGCCGCTGGGTAATTCACTTATAAAGTAAACTCAAAGTGAAGGGTTGCATTTAAGAGATAAAAAAGAATGAAGAGTGGTTTGATGAGAAAGTATAAGATTTCAAAAACATCTTCTTGACTTTTTGTCATTTTGAAGCATGCGAGGAATTTTTTTAATATATTTTATTGGATTCAAATAAGAGGCATTTTTGTCTTTTAGTGGAATGAGATATTGATTTTTTCACCTTTAAAAAAAAGTAAAATTTAAAATTTTATATTCTTGGCATATTCTTCTACGTACACTTGGTAAGACTTTTAACCTTTTCTTGTTACTACTAAAATGTAAGAAGATGGTTTTGTTTAGAGGATGCGGGAGATTGAAAAAGACAGATTGGTGTCCTTTGTCACAGCCCCATCCACATAATTTGTGTGTTTGTCATCTTAATTACCTGTAACTAAAAAAAGTAGTTGCAGTTGTAGAGCTGGCCCCGCATTTACTACTACTAGCTTGTATCTGCTACGAAAAGTTGCAGAATTAGCTAAGTGTGAAGTACGGAACACTTGGCTATGTTGGAAAAATGGCCTAGAGCACTATTACCTTTGTCATAGTTTAAGCCAAAAATTAAGTGGGACCCACTTATCCTTTTTGGTGAAAATATATAGGAATGTCTTCTACTCCATGAGTAAATTAATTACATGTATTGGGTTTTTCTAATTCATTAAGGAGTGAATGAGCAATTGCATCCTAAACACCACTACTTGAACATGTTAAACATGGAAACAAAGGAAGTAGTAAACTTGCATCCCACATTGCTTGGGAGCAAAACTTTCATTGGGTATATATATACTTACCTTGGTAGTATAAAATAAGCCCCAAGGGGCATCCCACTTTTGTGGGGGAGGGATGACCTAGATCAAGGTGGGGTCACCACCACACGCGAGCGCGTTGCCCCGCCCTGGGCTTGGGCTTCACGCACGAGTTGGGCCTGGCTCGGGCCACTACCCATTTATTTTTTGGAGAATTTTATTTAATAAAAATTTCCTTTTGCAAATGGGATGTATCCCTAGTAGTGTGTGTCACTTCGCATTTGAAAGGGTGTGTGTGTCTAAAGAAGATGCATCTGTTCAGTGAACAGTCACTGCCATTGAAGAGACCTGATTGAAGCTATTTATATGCATCTCGTTCATGACTTTTCGATCATTCATTCACTGCTGTTGCATTGTATATTCGAGTCATTGTTTATAGTAAAAGAGAGAGAGAGTACCGCTGCTGTACTTTTGGTTCGCCAGACATACAGTTTGTAATGCTGCAACTGTGTAGTATTGATCATTGTATCCTGGGAGACAGACGCTGTAGAGTTCGTAAGCACTATTGCGAGGGCGAATTTTGTCTTAAGGACATAGTGTATAACACTAGCCATGATCATCATTCAACTGCGAGTTACAGAACTTTTCAAGTTCAGACAAAAACACTCTGTCTCTACTTTTAAACAGTAAGTGAATTATATTTCAACTTTACAATTTGCTACTGTATTTAGTTGTTATTTTGGTTCACTGTATTATAGAACTTGTCTCCTAAATACTGAACTATTACTGAGTGTACTCGGCACTAACAGACTATTGGGGAGTCTATCTGGCTTCCCTCTGAGCTCGGAGGAATTAGTTAGGCCCAAAGGATTGGAACCCCCGATAGTAGGCTTCTAATCAAGATTCATGAACCAACACAGAGGTCAATATTTCGTGTTCTGGGGCATGACAAGAGGAGGATTTCGTCTGTCAAGAAAGAATCAATGCTAGCCTAGTCGACATTTTACGCATGCATAAGCCACTAATTACACTTGTTTTCAACTTTTGAACCTGCTTTGACCTTTCGAAAAAGATGTGGACCCTGTAATGCAGAAGCTTGTGGAGCTGCTTTTTTCAGGTATTGGATTCCTTTCTCTCTATAATTAATGGACTCAAATCTAGACAAAACCCAGCTGACAAACCAAGGCTAAGCAGCAGCAGCAAGAGCAATGGCTGAAATCATCCCTCTCCTCACTCCATACAAGATGGGAAATTTTCATCTCTCCCACAGGTCAGTCATTCTCAAATAAGGAAATGGTTATGCTCACCTTCCATTGAAGGAAGATGGGTGAGACAGATTGTAGTCCTCTTTCTGGCAGTGTTTTGCCCCACAGATTCCTCACCAAAAAAAAAAAACAAAAGCTTGGGTAACTTTATAGTAAAGTGCTAGTTAACTAAGATGAAGGGATGGCAATGGGTCTGGTTAAATGAGTGTCCTGATCCAAGGTGATCCTATAAAGTGTGGTTTTGGTATTGGGTTGATTGGGGCAGGTATGTGAACGTGGACACAGACTTTAGTTGGTGCCTGACCTGCCCCCGCCTTTTTTGTCATTTTTCTTTTGTCATTCAACCAAGACTTTGCATGGAAAGCTTCTTTGCCCCCAAGTGGTAGCAGATGAAGGACTTTCTTACAAGGGATGTAGCCTGTAGGTCCAAATCATTCCTGGCAAGTTGATTTTTTTTAGTTTTTCTGTATTTTTAAACAAAAAAAGCCTTACAGTACCTTTTTCTTAACCCAAAAATGTTTGGGATTTCTTCTCTGTTATGTGAGTTGTTCCAAAAAATTTCTAGCCAAAGACACTCTTGGTTGAGTTGTCTTGGCACCTAGTTTCACACACATACTGAGGGATCCGCAAGTAAAAGTATTCCACTAACCCAACATAGAAAAGGAGGGGAAAAAAATGCCTAGCTACTTTTAACAATCTGTACCCAACAGAAACAAATTCACAGAGAAAATGTTTATGGTGTGCAATCCTCTAAAATAAGGTTAATTTGATCCTTTTTCAGGATAGTTTTGGCACCATTGACGAGACAGAGATCCTATGGGAACATCCCTCAACCACATGCTATCTTGTATTACTCTCAGAGAACCAGCAAAGGAGGGCTTTTGATAGCTGAAGCTACCTGCGTTTCTGAGAGTGCTCGAGGGTAAAATCTTGTCTCTTTGCTGCATGGATGAATTAACTGCTTACATTGTACCAACTAATCTGTCAATGAGTGTGATACATTGTTGGAGTGCTTTAGTATGAGATAAAAGATAAGGTTTGGAGGGTAGACATCTATTAAAAATTTAGTTCCATGTGTGATGTGACTAGTTCTCGGATTGATGTTGGGGGGGTGGGGGGTGGAGTAGAGGAGGCCAATGCTGCTAAAGCCGCCGGTGATGAACATGTGGCAGCCTCTTATTGGGTTCTTGATAGGGCGAAGGAGGACGAGAAAGTAGAGGAGGAGGAGGGCACAAGGAGGGAGGATGAAGAAGATGAAGAGAAGGAAGAGAAACACTATCAATGGAGTTTTTTGAGATCTAGTGATTTGGGAGAGTGAGAAGATGAGGGATGTTGAAAGAAATGGAGTGGGGGAGGTGGAGAAAGAGGAGGAAGGCCTTTACTGTTACACCGAGGAACTATGAGGGCCTTTTTGGTGCAGCAAGACATCTACGACGTTTATTAAATTAACTTCCGCTTTTTCTTTCTCCCTCCCATTTTTAGGTATCCGGAAACCCCTGGTATTTGGACAAAGGAGCAAGTTGAAGCCTGGAAACCAATTGTGGAAGCTGTTCACAAGAAGGATGGCATCTTTTTTTGCCAATTATGGCATGCGGGCAGGGTTTCAAATAATGGTATTTTATTTCCAAATTTATTAAATCTATGAATGCTTCGAAATGAAATTCAACTTGACATATAATGTAGAGAAACTATCACATTCACTTTCACAGCTGATGGAGGATCCATCGTACCCATCATACAAAATTCTCACTCGTGGTTCATTTGAACAAGGACTGACTAACACTTCATATTTCATCTTTTAATGTAATTCTTGTTTATAGGCTTTCAACCCAATGGTCAAGCTCCTATCTCTAGTACAGACAAAGGATTTATACCCAAGGGGTTGATACCCGAGACAGAATACTCACCTCCTAAGCAATTAATGATCGACGACATCCCTCAAATTCTGAATGAATTTAGACTTGCTGCACGAAATGCCATTGAAGCTGGTAAGCCTTCCATTCCTATGTTTTCAAGCAAAAATCTCATTTACAAAACTTCAATAGAAAAGATCCATGTTTCAACATTCAACTGATTGAATTATTAGTATTGGATAGATGAGGAGAAAGTACTATGCATTTAAGGCTATGGCTTGTCCATGTACCAAATTGATTCATTGCCTTGTCTATATTGATTATCTTGGGCATGTGTGTGCGCGCGCAACACGTGTAAGGCCAAATCCTTTGATTTCATATTTTTTTCGTGCACTTTTGCTTTACTCTATTTTTACTCACTTTTAGCTCTTTTGGTATGAGATTGACTCTAATCCAATAGTTGCAGAGCTTGATAATCCGAGTGTTCGTAAAATTTCTCCAGTAACATTTTATATATGCAGGTTTTGATGGAATTGAGATCCATGGCGCTCATGGGTACCTAATTGATCAGTTCATGAAAGATCACATCAATGATAGAACCGACGAATATGGTGGATGCTTAGAGAACCGTTGCCGCTTCGCTCTTGAAGTAGTTGAGGCCACCATCAATGAGATTGGATCAGATAGAGTTGGCATTAGACTATCTCCATTTGCAGATGTATATGACTCTGCAGACTCTAACCCAGAGGCTCTTGGCCTTTATATGGTTGAATCACTGAGCAAATATGGAATTCTGTATTGCCACATGGTTGAGCCAAGGATTAATGGTATTGAAGAGAGGGATAGTACCTATAGTCTTCTACCCATGAGAAAGGCTTTCAAGGGGACTTTTATTACTGCTGGGGGCTATAACAGAGAAAGTGGGAACAAAGTTATAACTGATAATCTTGCAGATCTTGTTGCGTATGGTCGTCTATTCTTAGCTAACCCAGATCTGCCAAAGAGATTTGAACTTAATGCAACCCTTAACAAGTATGACAGAAGCACATTCTATACGTCTGATCCTGTTGTGGGCTACACTGATTACCCATTTCTCGAATCACCGTTGTGTATAGAAAAGTTCAATTGAATTCTATTATTTCAAAAAGTTGTTCTGGTCTTGTGAAACAAAAACTATAGTATGGATGAATAAGGGCCTGTTTGGATATGGTTAGAATGTTGTCTAAGACACTATTTTGTAGGAATTTATTTGTCATTTTCTTGACCTACTTATTTAATGTGTTTGGTATCTCTATAGAATATATTGTAATATTTGAAATTCTCAAAGAAATAAAGATTTCCTACTATGGGGGTATCATGTATATTTTCTTTTGTATATTCTAATGTTGCAAAGTGCCAGCTTCCTTCCTTAAAACTAGGGATGTAAATGGGCCCTCGATTATCCAATTATCCGAATATTCGGACCTGTTAAAAATCAGGTCCAGGTCCTTATTTAGGTCCCAATAAGTAAATGGGTCCACATCCAGTTCCACCTTTGTTCGGACCCGTGGACCCGAGATCCAACATATTACCTTAATTTTCTTAAATCTCTCATAAAAATCATGTTTTTTGTAATATCATTCTCTATCTAGACTCGGACCCGGATCCAAACTCGACCCATATATGGTTCTGGTTCCGGTTCCGGTTCCGGTTCCAGAGCCAAGAAACCGGTTCCGAAACGGTTCTGGGTTTGAATCCGGTTCCACCTTCTCCTTAACGGTTACGGTTCCAGGTCCACAACCCTACTCAAAACTTATTATATTTTCTACCATACCTCTCAAGGGGGGGATTACCTAAACCTACCCTCCTATATATCTATCCTGGGCAACATGATGGGCGCGAGTCCTATCCACAAAGACATCCCGATATTCTCAATTTTGAGCCATGAGCAGATTTAATTACATGAATATGCTTAACATTTATGTGAAAGCTACTGGCCTTTTTTTTTTTCAGGAATTTCACAATTCATTTTCATTAAAAAAAATAAAATACATTTTCTTGTTGATTTAAAGCTGACTTTTCTTGAAATCCTAAAAACAAACAAACAACTCAATTTATACGTTATTTAAATTTGTGAGAATTGCCAAAAAGTACAATTTATACAATATTATAAATCTAATAACATTTTGATTTGTGATATTGAAACCTGACAATGTTCAACTCTGTCAATATGATATTCGGCACATATCCAACCACCCCTACTAAGATGAGGTTATTTATATTGAAATGAGCCATTTCTCAAATCTAGCACCAACTCTAGTGGCTTTTAAGCTTTAGACATTCTTCTTTTTGCTGTTAATTCTCATTTGTGATCCATCAAAACTAGACCTTTCTAGGCATGGCTAATTTGAGCTACTTCCAGTTCCAGGTAGGAACAATCCACACTTCATCCATCCAAGTTTTTTTCCTTTTCCTTCTCTTCTAATGCTTGAGAACTCTAACTTGCACACTTTTGCTACCTAAAATGCTGAGCTACAACTTGAACCTCACTACAATAATAATATAATCCAGGCAAGTTTTATCTTTACCAACTTGAGGACCTTTTGAGGATATTTCATTTCAAAGAAATTCACAAGATTAAGTAATTAATCTAAACAACCCAATTTTTTTTAAAAGGAAATTGGCCATATTTCCAAGCAAATTTAGCCCTAATCCTAAGTCCTCATCCGTGCTTCATCAGTGACATTAACTCATGGGTTTTATTCTCTGACACTTTGGTGGGAGTGGGATGCTCTTAACCAAAAGCCATATGCTTCTTTACCTGCTTCTTACTGTTTTTCTTTTCCTTTCTTTTTTGTAAACATGGATGCTACCTCAAGCCAAAAGTGATGTCTCCGTTCATTAAGAGTGGGCAATGGAGCATTATCATATGCAGAAAGAAAATGACATAATCCATGACGATGGGTCCGGTCACTTTTTCATTCATCAAATCTTTTCTCCCTGCTCATCATTCATTGTTTTTCAACAACACCTGGAGGGATTGGAGCCCACCTTCATTATTGCATTCTTACTTTTCTCATGTACATGAGAATCTTGAGTCCACCTCCCAAAACCCATCATGAAAATTATGGGTTCATGCCCAAAATCCAATTACGAGTTTGGGTCCGCTCTCCTCAAACGTAAAAACCGAGCCCGCGCAGCAGGGTCTCATGGTCTTGGGCTCTCAACCTCATTGGTTGGTTTCCAAAAGACGAACACCCGGCCAAAAAACACCACAACCGCGGACACAGTACCTTTGCGATTTCTGGTTCAGTCGTTAACAAACTTGGCTAAACTTGCCCGAGTAGGCGCAACCCATTCCCATTCCAGTAAAAGCATTGAGTCAAGGCCGGCCGAGTCGGCTTTTTAAATTTTTTTTTTTTTTTTGAGTTTAATATAAGAGCCGCCTAGATACATGCATAAGCCATTTTCACAATTTTTAATTTCCAACAAGAGTTGGACCCCTGAAATATAAAAGTTTGTAAAGCTCCTTTCAGGTATTGGTATTGGATTGCTCTGTCTATAAAAAGAACTCAAATGTAGAATAAGAAAGAGCCCATTTGAGAAAGCAAGGCTAAAAGAAGAGCCACTAGCAGGAGTAATGGCAGAAATCCCTCTCCTCTCTCCATACAAGATGGAAAACCCCCACCGAGCCATTTTTAAAATCTAGCACCAATTGTGACAGCTTTAAGTTTTTAGACATTCTTCTTTTGTCCTGTTTATTCTCATTTGCAATCCAACATAACTAACTCTTTCTAGGCATACTATAAAAAAGTAACTTTTAGAGGTGGAGAACTTTGTATTTACCGGCCCTTTTTTTTTTTTTTTTTGCCGCTAAAACTACTAGAAAAGCCTAGACGGTGCATCTCGATGCAAAAATGCCAGCTTTAGCTGTGGGAAAAAATCGCCACAAAAAGCGAATTTTGTGGCCACTAAAAGTCACTTTTTTGGAATTTGAGCTAATTCCAAGGTAGGAACAATCCAAGTTCGGTTTAAAAATGACCACATGTTGGCCAGTTCTTCATCCAACCAAGATCCTTTTTTCCTTTTCATCTGATGCTTGAAGAGTAAAACTCACACACTTTCGCTACCTAACCAGCTGAGGTACAACTTGAATCTTACTATAATAGTAATTCACTCTAAGCAAGTTGAACTTGCCAACATGAAGACTGTTTTTGGGATATTCAATTTCAAATTTTTTGTTTTGAAGGATTAAGTAATGCTCAACAACCCAATTCTTTTCTAGGTAATTGGCCAGCCATTGTCACGAGTTTTAATTTCGGACAAGGCCGGTTTCCAATCTTTTTTGGGAATTCTGGAGGCAAATCAAGGCTGATCTGCTAACTCACGTGGAGAATCTCAAGAAAACTGGTCAGATGAGGGGCCAATAGTACTTTCCTCACTTGAATTCTAAAAGAGGTCAGTCCCAACCGACTATCTAGATTTAGGCCAATTTCTGTGTGTAATAAACAAACCTCAGCCAATAAGGATTGCCAATAGAATCTAGAGAATCATGGACAGGACTGTTTCGCAGGAGCAGGTTGCGTTCATTCAGGAGAAAAATCTTTGCTCAAGCTTAAAGAAGCTGTCCACTCAGCCTACATTGGAGACAAAGAGACTGGTTCAATTTGACATGGCCAACGCCTGTGATAGTTTGAACCATGTGTTCCCATTGCTAGTTGAAATTGATTTCGGAACTAAATCTAGGTCCTCCTATCGGAACCAGGTATGAAACCAACAAAATTAGCTTTAAGTCGAACCAAAACTATTATTTAAAAATGGGTTTAGGCCTGATTCCAGTATGGTTCCAACCTAAAGTAAAAGGTGTGCATTGTGGGTTGGGCCAAAACTGAATGGCATGGCCCGCGCTAAGCCAACATGAAAATGTAGTATTACAGTTGAGATGTGATAGATTTGGGTTCAAGGTTGAGTGGAATTTGGGTTGGTAGCAAGTTTGCCTCAAGTTTTCTTCCCAAATCATATATATATATATATATATATATGGAAAATATTCAAGTGAGAACTAGTTCTCACATATTATGTGAGAACTTTTTTGTGGGGCCCAACCAGCAACCCATCCAAACCTAGCAACCAATAGGAAACCCCTTGATAGTCACTAATCCCAAAGATTGGCACACATCTAAATGGACTGAACTGTTGGATCGATGGTTGAATATTTTTTTGATTATGAAGCCATTAAACTTGTGGGCCACGGATGAAGGGATTAGGGGCATGGGTTTGTGGTTAAACTTGATACATGAGGTGGTTTCACATAGATCTTTCCATCCCCCATGGTCCCATCCCCAAATGGGGCCCACAATTGAGCCCTACAAAAAGGTTCTCACATAATATGTGAGAACTAGTTCTCACTTGAATATTTCCCTATATATATTATAATGCTAATTTCTATCTCCATTCTAAGGGCCGGTCCATTTAAAACTAAATGGAATGGACCTACATGGCTATGTTTTTCTACTTTCTTCTTTTTTGGCTAAAAGTATGATTTATATTAACAATCTGAACAAAACAAATTAGGAAATTTTCAAAGAAGGCCTTAAGGTTTTGCCTTATTTGAAAAGATGACATAAATTTTAAAACTTTTTAGATTAGTAGTCCCTAAATTTTTCTGGAAGTTTTCAATTAAGGACACCTATCTATTTAAAGCTATTTTTGGGTAAAATTTTTTCTTGATTTTTTTAAAATACCCAAATTAGTCTATATTGAAATAAAACTCTTATTCATTTCCACTATATTCTCCTCATTTCCCTCATCGGTGTCCTCACGATGATCAAGGACAATCAGTGTTCTCCACAACAATCAATTACATGTAGTGGCTGTCGAAACCGTGTCATGGCTTTAAATGAAGGTTAATTTGGAAATTTTAAAAGAACTAAGAAAAAATGACTACCAAAAATCACCTCTAAATTGCCATGTCTTTAATTGAAAATTTATTAGAAAACTTAGAGACTAAATTGAGATTTTTTAAAACTTGTGCCTTTTTTAAAATAAGTCAGAAACTTAATACCTTATTTTAAAAAAATTCAACAAATTAATATTAACTCACCAACCATCATTATAGCTGTCACGACTCACGAGTCACTCAATTTGGCCCACAAAATTATTGGCCCCACCTAGGAGGTCTGCTGTTCATAAAGATATTGCAACATCCCAATTGGACAGATGAAACTTGTTTTCTCTATCCCTGACATCTATTTGAAAAAGACAAAAGTAACCATCAATTGAGGCCATCCGCGTCAGTCCATGAACCAGGACGCATAAGGGGTTACATTCGGAGGCCTCCCTAACCATTGGATGACAACGTAAGAACACGAAAATTTCACGAGTTGTACAGGTTGTTGTGGGATTTTTCAACTTCCATGACCAAACTATTTTAAAATGATAAAAGGAAGGAGTGGATGCAACCTTCGTCAGTCCTTAGCTCATATGGGTTAGGCTCACAGTTTACCTCGGGATTTTTCAACTTCCATGACCAAACTATTTTAAAATGATAAAAGGAAGGAGTGGATGCAACCTTCGTCAGTCCTTAGCTCATATGGGTTAGGCTCACAGTTTACCTCGAGACAATAGATTCGAAACTGCACTACCACACTGAGTTTATAGGAGAGTTTATCCGACTTCCCTATAGGCCTGAAGGAATTAGTCCAACCAATAGGGTTGGGAACACTCCTCATATAGCCAAAAAAAAAAAAATAAATAATAATGTTGCGCTTCCTTAGAATTCGAACTCGCAACCGATTGGCACTTGTACTAATTTTATTAGCTAACCATTTTTACCAAGGCTGAAGAACGCTCAACAATTATACTAGACTTCATCCATATGAATTTGAATTTGGAGAAGTTGATGTACTGATAGTCAAACATTTACAACCCGGCAAATACTTTGTATAAAACTATATGTAAGAGTGTATGAAAGAACACATTGACCCTTGGAAAACGCAATTTTGGAGAGCTTTCATGTTATTAAGAAAATGTCATTAGAGCCTTTTCCTTTAGAAAAGTCAATGTTACTTGTTTGTTTGATGTGCCTCAAAAGACAATAGTTTGCCCAATGCCAACTCAGGAAGTCAGTTGGGTATTAGAAAAAATATCAGGCTGAGTTAGGAGTCACCCCACTAATCCTCACATTTTCTTTAACTCTCTTTCTCCAAACACTTAGTAGAAGGGGTTTGTTGTAAATATAGAAAATATTATTTTCGTAGTATAAATACACAAGGATGCCGTAGCCTCATATAAGTTGGATGACCAGCTAAATGCTTCCTTGTTTCCCCTCAATTTCCATCTCATTTTTCTATTCGTTCCGTTTTCACTTTCTTTGCATATTCTTCTTCATATTCCTGAATTTCCTAACCACATTATGTCAGTCAATAGTCTAACAATAACTCATAATTGATGTGTTACTTCCTTCTGGACATACAAAGTTTTTCAGGAGTTGACGACAGGGCTTTAGTGGTGGCAATGAAAGTAATGGTCCCTACCCCCTCAAATTTTGAATGAAAGGTCCAGCAGCGCTTCATTCATCAACAAGCAAGGAGGACGTCATACATAGGCACCAAAGACTTGGATATGTTTAATTTCAAAGTCTGAATCCTCCTAGAGGAAATTAGCTTTTCTAACAGTAGCCTATGGTTTCACATTGCAGCAATATAGCAGTTGAACATCTTGCAAATAATCTTATTTATCACGAGAGACCCAAATAGACGGAGGGACATGGCGCTAAATGAGCTTTTCTCACTGTAGAAGGAGGCACATGGCGCTAAATGAGCTTTTCTCACTGTAGAAGGAGGGACATGTAAAGAAGGAGAGCTAAAAAAGATGATGCAAATCAGTTAGAACCTAGATTCACTATCAAAACAGACATCTACCACAAGAAAATTACAAATCAACCAAACCTAAATTCACTAGCAAAACATATCCCCAAAAAATAAGAGAAAATGCAAAATTCAAAGGAGAATGAGAGAGAGAGGATTATTGAAGCCATGTTCAACGAGTTAGTTGAACGTGTGAGAATCGCAGACCCAACACCCTTTATTAGTCTTCTCTGGTGACGGTGGGTGAATCTGCGCTTCGGCAATGGAAACAGAAACCAGAGCCTCCACCTTCCAATCTGCTCTTCTCTAATCCTCTACCCCAAGGGTTTTGTCTTTTCCCACAATGGCAAGAAGTTTTGCATACCAGCAGCGACGATCGGCAAACCTGAATCAATGTGGAGCCCACCTTCTCCGGTTAGCGTTAAGAGATCCTCTGGTGATCGGTCTCTGTAACGACTCCGGCAAAGGTAGTCGGTTTGGATGAGTTGCCCTTGTTCTTTCTTCTCCGTTAGCCAAAGGTTCTTTCACCAGCAAAACTAGATTGAAAAATGCCTAGCCTCTTCTCTGGTGCCCTCCGAGAATGACAATGGCCCCACCTGAGATTCAAATAAGAACTTCGTCCTGCGAGCTACGAATGAGAAGGGAAAGAGAGAGAGAGAAAGAGGGGAGGATTTCTGCTCTCCTCTGCAATCGATCTTCAAGAGAGATTTTGTTGAGTATTTTTTGAGAAAGAGAGAAGGAATCTGTGAGAATGGAGAGAGGGACGAAATGGGTGCAAATGAGAATAGAAGGTGAGATGCAGGGAGTGGAGGAGAAAGAGAGAAAAAAATCGGGAAGAAGAAAAAGTTCGGGGAAGAAAAAAGAATGAGAGATGACGATGTCGTTCGGCACACTAGGGGTAAAGTCGTCTAAAAAGCGTGTACGAACACCGAATTTGGTGTTTTGATGTATTTGAAGTTAAATTGGACTAATACATATTTAGCAACATTCATTTGATAAAATTTTCTAAAAAAGATTTACCCGGTTCACATTCTTGTAGAAGCGTCGAGTCAATGGGGCCGAGTGGGCCTTTTTTTTTTTTTTTTTTGAACAATATAAGAGCCGCCTCGATACATGCATAAGCCATTGTCACAAGTTTTAATTTCTGACTTTGACATTTTGAACGGAATTTTGAACCCAGCTGTAAATGTACAGGTTGTGTGGATTCATTTCTCTATAAAAAGAACTCGCTTGTCGACCAAAACCAGTTGAGAAATCAAAGCTAAATAGAAGAGGCAGAGGCAGAGGCAGAGGCAGGAGCAATGGCAGAAATCCCTCTTCTCTCTCCATACAAGATGGGAAATTTTCATCTCTCCCACAGGTCAGTCATTCTCAGAAAAGTTTATTAGAGAAGGCACTCTGAATTACCTACTTAAAACTAATTGTACCAAAAAGAAACAAGTCCACAGGGACCTGTTTTCTAGTGTCCACCCCTCTAAAATCATGTTGATTTGATTGCTTTTTCAGAATAGTTTTGGCACCATTGACAAGAAATAGATCCTATGGGAACATTCCTCAACCACATGCTATCTTGTATTACTCTCAGAGAGCCACCAAAGGAGGGCTTTTGATAACCGAAGCTACTGGAATTTCTGACACTGCTCAAGGGTAAATTCTTGATTCTTGCTGCACAGTCTATGAGTATAATATATTGTATGTTGATGTGATTCACCTGTATTATAAAATCAAGGGAAGGTTTGCAGATTTGGGTTTACTAAAAACTTAAAGTTAATTTGACTAGCCCTTGGATTGATGGGCAATTAACTAATCCATGAACCAAGTCTTGACATGTTTTTCCTCTTTTTTTGGTATAAAAGTCTAGACATGTTGATGTATTATTATTTGCCATCTTTTTTCTCTTTTTTCTTTGAACTTGTTCATTTTTTTTTTTTTTTTGAACAATTTTTTTTTCTTTTATGGTGTGAGATGATCAAGCCAATCATCATTTGTCCCCATGTTCAGGTATCCAGAAACCCCTGGTATTTGGACAAAGGAGCAGGTTGAAGCTTGGAAACCAATTGTGGAAGCTGTTCATAAGAAGGGTGGCATCTTCTTTTGCCAACTGTGGCATGTGGGCAGGGTTTCAAATTATGGTATGTTTTGCCCAAATATGGTATATCTATCTTTGCTTTGAATTGAAATTCAATTGGACATAAATGTGTTTATGGTCACAAGGAGAAACTTTTGTACCTAAATGGACAATTTGGGTCATTTATAACTGAAGTCTTCAACAACTACTCTGGAACGTCCCTCCAGGGAGCCTTAATGGCTTCCTGAGTCTGTTAGGTCCAACAATTCTAATCAAAGCCATCTAACCAAACAGCTAAGCAAGCCAATCCCTAGGGAGCAGAGTGATTTGGGGCACAAGGCTTGCTTTTGAAAAGCAGACTTGATGGACCATCCATTGTTATTCCAAAAACAACTCAATACATTGTTTCATGCAACCAAAAGCTGATTCATATTATCTTTCAATGTAATTCTCTTATTTATAGGCTTTCAACCCAATGGCCAAGCTCCAATCTCCAGTACAGACAAGGGGTTGACTCCTGAGACAGA
Organism: Umbellularia californica; assembly: GCA_028538565.1. NCBI lineage: Eukaryota > Viridiplantae > Streptophyta > Magnoliopsida > Laurales > Lauraceae > Umbellularia > Umbellularia californica. Next base: position 107,714,709 of record JAPQWN010000001.1, read on the forward strand.
ATTCTCACCTCCAAGGCGATTAAGGATAGACGAAATCTCTCAAATTGTGAATGATTTCAAACTTGCTGCGCGGAATGCCATAGAAGCTGGTAAGCCTTCCATTCCTAAATTACAAGCAAAAATTCATATACAACCTTCAAGAGGAATGATCTCATTTATGTCTCAAGATTCAGCTGATTGAATTGTTTTGTCCCTTGTATTATTGTGACATAGCCGAGGAGAAAGTATCATGATGTTTAGGCTATGGCCCATTCATGTACCTAATTGACTCATCTCCTTATTTATGTTGGACTTGCTTGTGCATGTTTATATATGCAGGATTTGATGGGGTTGAGATCCATGGCGCTCATGGCTACCTAATTGATCAGTTCTTGAAAGATCAAATCAATGATAGAACCGACGAATATGGTGGATGCTTAGAGAACCGCAGTCGCTTCGCTCTTGAAGTAGTTGAGGCCATCATCAATGAGATTGGATCAGATAGAGTAGGCATTAGACTCTCTCCATTTGCAGATTTCATGGATTCTGCAGACTCCAACCCACAAGCTCTTGGCCTTTATATGGCTGAATCACTGAACAAATACAGAATTCTATATTGCCACATGGTTGAGCCCAGGGTAAATGGCGTTGTAGACAGGGTTGGTGTTGATTCCCAGTCTCTTCTACGCATGAGAAAGGCTTTTGAAGGGACTTTTATTGCCGCTGGGGGCTATAATAGAGAACGTGGGAACATAGCTTTAGCTGATAATGATGCAGATCTTATTGCATATGGTCGTTTGTTCTTGGCTAACCCGGATTTACCAAAGAGGCTTGAACTTAATGCACCCCTTAACAAGTATGACAGAAGCACCTTCTACATACCTGATCCTGTTGTGGGCTACACTGATTACCCATTTCTTGAATCACTTCAGTGAATAAAGAAGCTCAATTGAATTCTGTTCTTTCAGAATTTGTTATAGTTTTGTGAAATAAAAACTACTGTATGGATCAATAAGATGAGGTTATAGATATTGAAATGAGCCATTTTTCATATCTAACGCTATTTGTGTCAGCTTTTACATTTTAAACATACTTTCTTTCACTGTTAATCCATATTTGTGGTCGCCTAAGACTATAACTTTTTGGACATGTTTGATCTGAGCTAATTCTTAGGAAGGAAGAATCCAATTTTGGTAAAAAGAAAAAAGAAAAAAATGGAAATCTCATGATGGCAAGTTCTTCGTTAAGCTAAAACTTTTTTTCATCTTCTTAATACTTGAGGACTCAAACTCTCACACTTTGGCTACATAATCTGCCTACAGCTTAAACCCCACCACAATGGTAAATCAATCTAAGCAAGTTTTATCTTGCCAACATGTGGACTTTTTTGGGTTTCTTTCATTTCAAAAAATCTTGAAGGGTTAAGTAAATCTCAACAACCGAAGTTTTTTTCCTAAGAAATCGGCCCTAATTTCAAGTAGATTTAACTCTAATCCTATGTCCTCATCCATACTTCGCCTGTGAATGGAACTCCAGGATCTCATCTCTTGAAACTTTGCGATTGTGGTTCAGTCGTTAACAAACTTGGCTAAACTTGCCCGAGTAGGCTCACCCCATTCCCATTCCAGTAAAAGCATTGAGTCAAGGCCGGCCGAGTTGGCTTTTTTTTTTTTTTTTTTTTTTAATTTTTGAGTTTAATGTAAGAGCCGCCTAGATACATGCATAAGCCATTTTCACAATTTTTAATTTCCACCAAGAGTTGGACCCCTGTAATATAAAAGTTTGTAAAGCTCCTTTCAGGTATTGGTATTGGATTGCTCTGTCTATGAATAGAACTCATATGTAGAATAAAAAAAGAAGCCCATTTGAGAAAGCAAGGCTAAAAGAAGAGCCACTAGCAGGAGTAATGGCAGAAACCCCTCTCCTCTCTCCATACAAGAAGGCAAACCCCCACCCAGCCATATTTCAAATCTAGCACCAATTGTGACAGCTTTTAAGTTTTTAGACATTCTTCTTTTTCCTGTTTATCCTCATTTGCAATCCAACATAACTAATTCTTTCTAGGCATTCTATAAAAAAGTAACTTATAGAAGTGGAAAACTCTGTATTTACCGGCGTTTTTTTTTTTTTTGCCGCTAAAACTACTAGAACAGTGGGGTGGGGGGGAATATCGCCACAAAAAGCGAATTTTGTGGCCACTAAAAGTCACTTTTTTGGAATTTGAGCTAATTCCAAGGTTGGAACAATCCAAGTTCGGACAAAAAATGACCACATGTTGGCCAGTTCTTCATTCAACTAAGATTCTTTTTTCGTTTTCATCTGATGCTTGAAGACTCGAACTCACACTTTCGCTACCTAGCCAGCTGAGGTACAACTTAAATCTTACTATAATAGTTATTCACTCTAAGCAAGTTGAACTTGCCAACATGAAGACTGTTTTTGGGATATGCAATTTCAAAATTTTTTGAAGGATTAAGTAATTCTCAACAACCCAATTCTTTTCTAGGTAATTGGCCAGCCATTGTCACGAGTTTTAATTTCTGACAAGGCCGGTTTCCAATATTTTTTGGGAATTCTGGCGGCAGATCGAGGCTTATCTGCTAATTCATGTGGAGAATCTCAGGAAAACTGGTCAGATGAGGGGCCAATAGTACTTTCCTCACTTGAGTTCTAAAAGAGGTCAGACACAACCGACTATCTAGATTCAGGCCAATTTCTGTGTGTAATAAACAAATCTCAGCCAACAAGGATTGTCAATAGAATCCAGAGCATCATGGACAGGACTGTTTCGCAGGAACAGGCTGCTTTCATTCGGGAGAAAAATCTTCGCTCAGGCTTAAAGAAGCTGTCCACTCAGCCTACATTGGAAGACAAAGAGACTGGTTCAACTTGACATGGCAAATGCCTATGATCGTTTGAACCACGCGTTCCCATTCGATAGTTGGAATTGATTCCGAAACTAATCTAGGTCCTCCTATCGGAACCAGGTATGAAACCAACAAAATTAGGTTTTGAGTCGAACCGAAATTGTTATTTAAAAATGGTTAGGCCCGTTTCTAGTATGGTTCCAACCTAAAGTAAAAGGTGTGCGTCGTGGGTTGGGCCAAAACTGAATGGCATGGCCCGCGCTAAGCCAACATGAAACTGTAGTATCACAGTGGAGATGTGATAGATTTGGGTTCAGGGTTGAGCGGAATTTGGGTTCGTAGCAAGTTTGCTTCCCAAATCATATATATATATATATATATATATATTATAATGCTAATTTATATCTACATTCTAAGGGCCGGTCCATTTAAAACTAAATGGTATGGACCTACATGGCTGTGTTTTTTTTACATTCTTCTTTTTTGGCTAATAGTATGATTTATATTAACAATCTGAACAAAACAAATTAGGGAAGTTTTCAAAGAAGGCCTTAAGGTTTTGCCTCATTTTAAAAAATGACATAAATTTTAAAACTTTTCAAACTAGTAGTCCCTAAGTTTTTCTGGAAATTTTCAATTAAGGACACCTATCTATTTAAAGCTATTTTTGGGTAAAAATTTTTCTTGATTTTTTTAAAATACCAAAATTAGCCTATATTGAAATAAAACTCTCATTCATTTCCACTATATTCTCCTTATTTCCTTCACCAGTGTCCTCAAGATGATCAAGGACAACCATTGTTCCTACAACAATCAGCTATATGCAGTGGCTGTCGGAACCATGTCATGGCTTTAAATGAAGGTTAATTTGGAAATTTTAAAAGAACTAAGAAAAAAGATTACCAAAAATCACATCTAAATTTCCATGTTTTTAATTGAAAATTTACTAGAAAACTTAGAGACTAAATTGAGATTTTTTAAAACTTGTGCTTTTTTTTTTTTAATAAGTCAGAAACTTAATACCTTATTTAAAAAAAATCAGCAAATTAATATTAACTCACCGACCATCATTATAGCTGTCACGACTCACGAGTCACTCAATTTGGCCCACAAAATTATTGGCCCCACCAAGGAGGTCTGCTGTTCATAAAGATATTGCAACATCCCAAGTGGACAGGGGAAACTTGTTTTCTCTATCCCTGACATCCATTTGAAAACGAAAAAACGTAACCATGAATTGAGGCCTTCCGCGTCAGTCCAGGAACCAGGACGCATAAGGGGTTACATTCGGAGGCCTCCCTAACCATTGGATGACAACGTAAGAACACGAAAATTTCACGAGTAGTTGAGGTAGGTGTGGGATTTTTCAACTTTCAGGACCAAACTATTTGAAAATGACAACGGAAGCAGTGGATGCAACCTTACTCATTGCCAAGTTGGTTTAAAATTACGGTTTACCCCAAAAATTATATATTCGAAACTGAACTACGACACTGGAATTAGAGGAGAGTTTATCCGACTTTCCTATGGACCTGGAGGAATTAGTCCTGCCCAAAGGGTTGAGAACCCTCCTCAGATAGCAAGAAAAAAAAAAAAAATTGTTGCGCTTCCTTAGAATTCGAACTCACAATTAATTGGCACTCATACTAATTTTAAATTTCTTTAGCTAACCATTTTTACCAAGGCTAAAGAACACTCAACAATTATACCAGACTTAGCCCATGTTTGGCATCTCTATTTCATGCTTCTATTTCTCTAAATGTCTAAATCGGACAGTGGTTCGAACAATTAGAGTGTTTGGCACAAGATTCTACACTCTGTCCACTTTAGACATTTAGAGGCAAATCCTCTAAAATCCAAATGTTCCAAAGATTGGTAGATGAGAAATAGAGCTTTTGGGTCTTAAAAATATAGAAGCAAGTGATATTTAAAATAGATCCGTGCATTGCCAAATGCGTTTTTTTATTCTAGACTTTTTTTTATGGCTCTTTTTTTAATGACTCTATTTTAGATGGATCTATCAAAAAAAGAGTAGAGATATCAAACGAGCGCTTAGTCCATAGGAATTTGAATTTGGAGAAGTTGATGCAGTGATAATCAAACATTTACAACTCGACAAATACTAATTTGTATAAAACTACATGTAAGAGTGCATGAAAGAACACATTGACCTTTAAAAACACAGTTCTGGAGAGCTTTCATATATATTTTAAGAAAATGTCATTAGAGCCTTTTCCTTCAGAAAAGCCCATGTCACTTGTTCGTTTGATGTACGTCAAAAGACCATAGCTTGCCCAATGCCAACTCAGGAAGTCAGTTGGGCATTGGAAAAAAGATCCGGCTAAGTTGGGAGTGACCCTACTGATCCCCACCTTTTCTTTAACCCTCTTTCTCCAAACACTTGGTAGAAGGGATTTGTTATAAATACAGAAACTATTATTTTCGTAGTATAAATACATAAGGATGCCGTAGCCTCATCTAAGTTGGATGACTAGCTAAATGCTTCCTTGTTTCCGCTCAATTTCCATCTCATTTTTCTATTTCATTCTGTTTTCACTTTCTTTGCATATTCTTCTTCATATTTCTAAATTTCCTAACCACGTATTGTGTCAGTCAATAGTCTAACAATAACTCACAATTGATGTGTTACTTCCTTCTCGACATACTGAGTTTTTCAGGAGTTGACGACAAGGCTTTAATGGTGGCAGTGAAAGTAATGGTCCCTACCCCCTTAAATTTTGAATGAAAGGTCCAGCAGCGCTTCATTCATCAACGAGCAAGGAAAACGTCATACATAGGCACCAAAGACTTGGATATGCTTCATTTCAAAGTTTGAATTCTCCTAAATGAAATTGACATTTCTAACAGTAGCCTATGGTTCCACATTGCAACAATATAGCTGTGGAACATATTGTAAAGAATCTTGTTTATCACGAGAGACCCAAATAGAGGGAGGGACATGACTCTAAATGAGCTTTTCTCACTGTAGAATGAGGGACATGCAAAAAAGAAGGGCTAAAAAAGATGATGCAAATCAGTTAGAACCTAGATTCACTATAAAAACAGGCATCTACAACAAGAAAATTGCAAATCAACCAAACCTAGATTCACTAGCAAAACAGATTCCCAAAAAATAAGAGAAAATTCAGAAATCAAAGGAGAATGAGAGAGAGAGAGAGAGAGAGAGAGAGAGAGGATTACTGAAGCCGTCTTCAACGAGTTAGTTGAAGGTATGGGAATCGCAGACCCAGCACCCTTTGTCAGTCTTCTCCGGTTATGGTGGGTGAATCTGCGCTCCGGCAATGGAAACAGAAACCAGAGCCTCCACCTTCCAATCTACTCTTCTCTAATCCTCTGCCCCAAGGGTTTTGTCTTCTCCCATAATGACAAGAAGTTCTGCATACCGGCAGCGACGATCGGCAAACCTAAATCGATGCGGAGCCCACCTTCTTTGGTCAGTGTTAAGAGATTCTCCGGTGATCGGTCTCTGTAACAACAACTCTGGCAGAGGTTGTCGGTTCGGATGGGCTGCCCTTGTCCTTTCTTCTCTGTCAGCCAAGGGTTCTGCCACCCGCAGAATTAGATTGAAAAACGCCTGGCCTCTTCTCCAGTGCCCTCTGGGAATGACGATGGCCCCACCTGACATCTAAATTAGAACTTCGTCCTACGAGCCATGAATGAGAATGGAAAGAGAAAGAGAATGAGAGGGATTTCTACTCTCCTCTTTAATCGATCGTCAAGAGAGACTTTGTTGAGTGTTTTTTGAGAAAGAGAGAGGGAATCTGCAAGAATGGAGAGGGGGACGAAATGGGTGAAAATGAGAATGGAAGGTGAGATGCAGGGAGCGGAGGAGAAAGAGAAAAAGGCGGGGAGAGGAAAAAGTCTGGGGAAGAAAGGAGAATGGGAGATGACGATGTCGTTCGGCACACCCGGGGGTAAAGTCGTCCAAAAAGCATGTACGAACACCGAATTTGGTGTTTTGATGTATTTGGGGTTCAATTGGACTAATACATATTTAGCAACATTCATTTGATAAAATTTCCTAAAAAAAATTTACCCGGTTCACATTCTAGTAGAAGTGTCGAGTCAATGGGGCCGAGTGGGCCTCTTTTTTTTTTTTTTTTTTTTTTTTGAACAATATAAGAGCCGCCTCGATACATGCATAAGCCATTGTCACAAGTTTTAATTTCTGACTTTGACATTTTGAACGGAATTTTGAACCCAGCTGTAATGTAAAAGTTGTGTGGCGTTGGATTCATTTCTCTTTAAAAAAGAACTCGCTTGTCGACCCAACCCAGTTGAGAAATCAAAGCTAAGAGGCAGAGGCAGTGGCAGAAGCAGAAGCAGAAGCAGAAGCAGAAGCAGGAGCAATGGCAGAAATCCCTCTCCTCTCTCCATACAAGATGGGAAATTTTCATCTCCCCCACAGGTCAGTCATTCTCAGAAAAGTTTATTAGAGAAGGCACTCTGAATTACCTACTTAAAAGTAATTGTACCAAAAAGAAACAAGTCCACAGGGACCTGTTTTCTAGTGTCCACCCCTCTAAAATCATGTTGATTTGATTGTTTTTTCAGAATAGTTTTGGCACCATTGACAAGAAATAGATCCTATGGGAACATTCCTCAACCACATGCTATCTTGTATTACTCTCAGAGAGCCACCAAAGGAGGGCTTTTGATAACCGAAGCTACTGGAATTTCTGACACTGCTCAAGGGTAAATTCTTTATTCTTGCTGCACAGTCTATGAGTATAATATATTGTATGTTGATGTGATTCACCTGTATTATAAAATCAAGGAAAGGTTTGCAGATTTGGGTTTACTAAAAACTTAAAAGTTAATTTGGCTAGCCCTTGGATTGATGGGCAATTAACTAATCCATGAACCAAGTCTTGACATGTTTTTTCTCTTTTTTTGGTATAAAAGTCTAGACATGTTGATGTATTATTATTTGCCATCTTTTTCTCTTTTTTCTTTAAACTTGTTCCTTTTTTTTTTTTTTTTTTTGAACAATTTTTTTTTCTTCTATGGTGTGAGATGATCAAGCCAATCATCATTTGTCCCCATGTTCAGGTATCCAGAAACCCCTGGTATTTGGTCAAAGGAGCAGGTTGAAGCTTGGAAACCAATTGTGGAAGCTGTTCATAAGAAGGGTGGCATCTTCTTTTGCCAACTGTGGCATGTGGGCAGGGTTTCAAATTATGGTATGTTTTGCCCAAATATGGTATATCTATCTTTGCTTTGAATTGAAATTCAATTGGACATAAATGTGTTTATGGTCACAAGGAGAAACTTTTGTACCTCAATGGACAATTTGGGTCATTTATAACTGAAGTCTTCAACAACTACTCTGGAACGTCCCTCCAGGGAGCCTTCATGGCTTCCTGAGTCTGTTAGGTTGTAAGGTCCCGTCCCGAGTTAATCGAGATTAACTCTAGTTAATTGCACTTAATGCTAGTTAACCATGTTTAACTAGTTTAATGGTAATTAATGACTAAGCTCAATGAGTTAGTCCCAGATTAATGGAATGATCGGATAATGGAAAGATTAAGTGAATTGATTATGTTTAAGGCTAATTAACTGAGGTTAATTGAGCTAATAATGGTTTATGACCAAGTGATGTGAAATAAGCCTCAAATGAATGAATTAGGCTTAATGGCATGGTAAGGAATGGATTTGCATGGTTTAAATGGAGTTTTAGACTCAAACGTAGAAATAAAGGACTTTTATGTAAATACGAATTTTCGCGTATTTCGTCGAATACGGAAACTCTTGATACCAACGCGTGTATCATGACGAGTACGTCAACTTCCGTAATAACCTCGAAGTCGTTTGACGAGAGTCCGGTCAAATGACCCTTCATTTGACTTAAATTGTAATTTTGTGAGATTAGTGGACTTAGATGCAATTCTAGGGCTTATATAAGCTAAAATAACCTAAATGAGATCATTCATCTCATTTCCATCTTCTTCCAAACCCTAGGCAACCATTTTCTCTTGCTTTTCTCTTCTTTCCTTCCAATCTTGCTCAATCAAGTAGCAAACAAGGGATTGTAAGTGTTTTCAAGGAGCTTACATCCTTCACTTCATCTTCCCCAACTTTGTTTTCAAATTGTGAAAGTGTAAAGCTTGGAATCAAGGTTTTCTCTTGGAATCAAGCTCAAGAAAGAGGTTTTTAACCATTCAACCTTCACAAGAGGCAAGTACTTATGCATTCTTATGATTTGTAGTGTTTTAGAGATGTTGGAGTCTATTTGACTCAATTTCTGGAAGTTTTGCTTCAGAAAATCCGAAGTTCAGAACTGAACTTCTGAGCATGTGTCGGTCAACCGACACCTGACCGACAAGCTAACCGACAGCTCTGGGAGCTGTATCAGAGAGTTTTCAGCTCTCTGGAATTCTGACCGACCTTATGTCGGTCAGCCTACAAGTAGTGTCGGTCGACCGACAGACTAACCGACAGATCTGGAAATCTGTCTCAGTGAATTCCAGCTCTCTGGAATTCGAACCGACAGTATGTCGGTTAACCGACGTAGTATCTTCGGTCAGCCGACGCCTGACCGATGCTTGACCGACAAATGTATCAGAGAATGGATTGGAAATCCAGCTTCTGGAACTTGGACCGACAAAGTGTCGGTTAACCGAGAGGTCAACCGACGTTGTATTGTCGGTCAGCCGACAGGCCAACCGACAGCTGAGATGAACTCAGAGAAGATTATGGAAATGAAGCCTAGTTTGTACACGCTATTCCATGCTGATGTCTAAGCCTCCATAGGTGTAGCGAAGGTCGTCTCAATGTACAAATCAAATACATAAAGTGACATTCATCGAAAATAACACGTACATTGGATAACTAACGCTTCACTCGTTTGTTTGGCTTAGAAGTGTGAATAGAATTGATAAGAAATGAATAGAATCCATGAAGTGACACAGAGGTGAACTTCATTGATATAGTAATCGTCATTGACATAATGCACGAATTGAATAATGAAATGAAATGAATAGTCACTAAAGGTGACAGTAATTTGAATGAATGAATAATTCCTGCTGCAGTAGATGTGAGGGGCGTTCCGGAGCCTCGTGGAATGCCAGTGCTCTCTGATCAAGACACTGGAAAATTTCCACCATTTGTGATAAGTCATGTAATGAAAAGTGAAACAATCTTGAAGCCTCGGCCATGAATGGTTTGCCCTTCCGCCTTGTGCTTAATTAAATTGACTAAAGGAAAATTGAATAATCTTGAAGCCTAGGCCATGAATGGTTTGCCCTTCCGCCTTGTGCTTATACTGCTTCCGTTGGAAGACACGGAAGACACGAAATGAATGAAACGAAAAGATATGACTTGACATAGGTATTTATTGTAGAACTGTTTAAGTTCTTTTATTGTAGAATTGTTTAAGTTCTTACATTATTACATTCTTATATAGAATTGTTAAATAACATGAAGAATCATGAAAATGCATGTATCTTGTTGAACCTTCGTGTTCACGTGTTATTGATGATGTCACAGGCCCAGATGCCCGTGCCGGTCCTGCCGAGGCCGCGCCGCCTGCGGAGGAGGCCCGTCCGTTACCTCCAGGAGGTTTAGCGGAGTGGGCGTAGTCGGAGGGCGATTGTAAATGAGTATTTTTGTAATAGAGAATTTTGGATTGTAATTAAATACCAACTGCATTGTATTTTAAGTGTACAGTGTTGGTTTTAGTGGGCCGTAAAATTGTATAAGGGAACTTTACTTTCGTGTAAAGTTAATTGTAGTCAATGTATATATACATGTTTTCCGCACATTATACATTGACAGGTATTGTGTTTTGATATCCCTTGTGAGTCTTGTCTTAACTTCGGTTAATTCAGGATTTACGGGAGTAAGTATGATGATCGCGACTCGGGGTCCGTCCGAAGTAATCCGATCTCGGGCCCGGGTCGTGACATACTTATTGTATGGTATCAGAGCCTAGTTAGAGAACTAGGTTAAGGAACCTTTGAAAGCCTTAGTACAACTAAGAACGAAGTGAGGAACGTTATCGATAGGACGAATCCAATCTTGGATTTGTATTTATTGCTTTCACTATATGTGATACAAATGTCGTGGAAGTGTATAGATGTATGTCTTACCTTCCGTATTGTTTACAGCATGGCTTCTGGATCAGGGAGTGATGACATTGTAGAAGTTACTGTCAATGACGGTACTAGACCTCCTCCCACAGCATCGGATAATGATGCTCGGTTTACTGCTATTCTGGAACAGTTAGCCAGAACTAACGAGCAGATTGCGAAAAGTCATGAAGCTCAGTTAGGTTTGCAAACCCAAATGACTTCGATGTTGCAAGTCATGCAAGCCCCGTCTGTTCCACTACAGCCTCATGTTGAGACTCAGCTAGTATTACAGCACAAAGAGACGGACCCTCATGCTGTTTATGAGCGGTTTCGTAAAAGAGGAGCTACAGAGTTCCATGGTACTGAGAATGTCATACAAGCTGATGAGTGGCTGGAACACATTGAAGATGTGTTTGAAACGGTTGTCTGCACTCGCAGGCAGAGAGTGTTACTCACCTCTACGATGTTTAGAGGGGGAGCGAACACTTGGTGGAAGAGTGTCAAGGACACATTTAAAGTCATGACCGCGCCGGACGTTTGGGAGACTTTCAAGAAACAATTCCAAAGAAAGTTTATCCCCGAGCATGTGCAGCAGCAAAAGGAATCAGAGTTCCTACACTTGAAACAAGGTCAAATGACCGTAGCTGTCTATGTTCATACCTTCTTGCAGTTGTCCAAGTATGCTACAGACTTGGTGGATACTGAGGAGAAGAAGGTTAAGAGATTCCTCATTGGGTTGAACCCCGATTACAAAGCGATCGTAATGGCTGGACAGAAGCCTACGACGTTTGATGATGCCGTGGACAGGGCATATACCGCTGAGGAAATTCAGAGAGAAAGAGAAAGAGAGACTGTGAACACCAAGAGAAGTGGTGACTCCTGGTTTAAGAAAGGAGGACAGTCTAGAAATAAGAAGCAAAAGCAGAAGTTCATTCCTAGGAATGAGAGAAGAGAGAATATGCCAGTCTGTGAGACTTGTGGCAAGAGTCACCGGACTGAGCTATGTTGGAGGAATACTGGAGCCTGCTTCGTCTGTGGTTCTTTGGAACACAGAATGGCACAGTGCCCAAGAGCTAGGAGAGATGATAGAGCTCCATACCAGTATCCTGCGCAGGGTCAAGCAGCACTTCCTGCTCCCCCGCAGAGATTAGCTTTACCAGCTCCTCCTCCTAGACCACAACAGCAACAGCAACCATAGCCACAACGTCAGGGCCAGCAGCGTCAGTGGCAAAGGCAGCCTCCGAGGCAACAGCAACAGCCAAACAGGCCACAGATGGCTGGGATGGCTTATGCTGTTAATAGAGAACAAGCTGATGTTGCCACAAATGTGGTTGAAGGTACAATTTTTGTAGATAATAGACCTGCAATTGCATTGTTTGATCCCGGTTCAACACACTCATTTGTAGCACCCGCATTTGCTGGTAGCATGCAAGACCGGATCATGCAATTGTCTTATGATTTTACTGTGTCTACTCCTTTAGGGAGTAAAGTAGTATGTGAATTATATATTCCACAATGTACTATTAGCATTGGAGATGTATCAATGCCAGCTGATCTGGTGATACTACCTATGAATGATTTCGATGTGATCTTCGGCATGGATTGGCTTGCGAAGTATAGGGCTTGTTTAGACTGTTTCCGCAAAGTCATTACCTTCAGGGTTAATGAAGCCAATGCCAGTGTATTGTTTGAAGGAGTGCAGAAGAAGTATGACACCAGGCTCGTTTCAACACTTAAGGCTGAACGTATGATGCGTAGTGGTTGTGAAGGCTACATCGCATTCATTTCAGAGAAGAAGCCTGTACAGGAATTGCAAAACATTCCTGTAGTCTGTGAATTTCCAGACGTGTTCCCGGATGAAGTGCCAGGTCTACCTCCAGCTAGGGAAGTGGACTTTACAATTGAACTTGTGCCCGGTACTGCACCAATATCGAAGGCACCGTATCGAATGGCACCATCAGAGTTGTATGAGTTGAAGAAACAAATACAGGATTTACTTGACAAGGGTTTTATCAGACCTAGTATCTCGCCATGGGGCGCGCCTGTATTGTTTGTGAAGAAGAAAGATGGTACCCTGCGAATGTGTATCGATTATAGGCAGATAAATCAGATGACGATCAAGAACAAGTATCCTCTGCCTAGAATTGACGAGTTGTTTGATCAACTCGTGGGTGCATCATATTTCTCCAAGATTGATCTCCGATCTGGTTATCATCAGATTCGGGTTAAGGATCAAGATGTGCAGAAGACTGCATTCAGGACTCGTTATGGTCACTACGAGTTTTTAGTTATGCCTTTTGGTCTAACCAATGCACCTGCAGTGTTTATGGCCTTGATGAATAGGGTGTTTGCTCCCTTTCTGGACCAGTTTGTGGTAATCTTCATTGATGACATCCTGGTCTATTCAGAGACAGAGGTTGAGCATTCACGTCATTTGAGGACAGCCTTGCAGATACTGAGAGAGAATCAGTTATATGCAAAACTCGAGAAGTGCGACTTTTGGTTGCAGCAGGTTGCATTTCTGGGTCATATCATTTCCGAAGATGGATTAGCAGTTGACCCAGCTAAGATTGAAGCAGTTACCAATTGGCAGAGCCCGAAGAATGTGCCAGAAGTGAGAAGTTTCTTGGGATTGGCAGGCTATTATAGGAGGTTCGTCAAGGACTTCGCAAGGATAGCATCGCCATTAACAAAACTGACTCGTAAGAGCTCTTCCTTTGAATGGAATGATGCATGTGAGTCTAGTTTTCGAACCTTGAAGCAAAAGTTGATTTCAGCCCCAATCTTGTCTTTACCCGACGGAAGAGGGGGATTTGAGATATACTCAGATGCCTCGGGTATTGGCTTGGGATGTGTGTTGATGCAGAATGGTAGGGTGATTGCCTACGGTTCGCGTCAGTTGAAGGAACATGAAAAGAATTATGCCACACATGATTTAGAACTCGCGGCGGTAGTGTTCGCATTGAAGCAATGGAGGCATTATCTCTATGGAGAAACTTTTGAAGTCCATTGCGATCACAGGAGCCTTCAGTATCTATTTACTCAGAAAGATATTAATTCGAGGCAACGTCGTTGGTTAGAGCTAATCAAGGACTACGACTTTCCATTCAAATATGTACCTGGAAAGGGTAATGTGGTGGCTGATGCTTTGAGTCGGAAATCAGCTGACTTGGCATCGTTAGTTGGTGAGTGGGACATGATTGAAGAGTTCAGAGATCTGGATGTAGCGGTTGAAATGATAGACAGTAAAGTGATGCTTGCAGCAATGTCTGTCTTTGAACCAATGCTTATCACGGAGATCAAGGCTAGGCAATTTCAAGACCTTGATTTGGTAAGGATTAGAGATAACCTTGCCACGAAGCCAGATTTCGTGTTAGTAGAAGGAGTTCTGTATTTTAGAGACAGATTATGTGTCCCAACTCAAGAAGATCTTAAGCAAGCTATCATGTTTGAAGCTCATCACACCAGGTATTCTATGCATCCTGGAAGTACGAAAATGTACAGAAATCTGAAAGATAGATTTTGGTGGAATAACATGAAGCGAGAGATAGCAGGTTATGTATCGTCCTGCTTAACTTGCCAGCGTGTAAAAGTTGAGCACCGGAAACCACCGGGATTGCTCCATCCACTGAAAATCCCTAAATGGAAATGGGAACACATTACGATGGACTTTGTATCGGGTTTACCGAGGACGAGGAAGCAGCACGATGCCGTATGGGTGATCGTTGATCGTCTTACAAAGTCTGCACACTTCATTCCCATCAGAAAAGATATAGGATTCAGTGAGATGTCTAAACTGTTTGTCAAAGAAGTGACTCGATTGCATGGAACACCGGTCTCGATTGTCTCCGATCGGGATAGCAGGTTTGTGTCCACATTCTGGAAGTCATTTCAGAGTTCATTTGGCACTAGACTTCAGTTTAGTACTGCTTACCATCCACAGACTGATGGGCAGTCAGAAAGGACTATACAGACTCTGGAAGATTTGCTCCGTGCCAGTGTGATTGATTTCGGGAGTGATTGGGATGACCATTTAGCTTTGTGCGAATTTGCGTACAACAATAGCTATCACTCCAGTATTGAGATGGCACCATTTGAGGCATTGTACGGTCGGAAGTGTAGGACCCCAGTTAGCTGGGAAGAAGTTGGAACTCGGAGTTTCCATGGTCCTACGATTATTGCGGAGACAGCAGAGAAAGTCCAGAGAATACAAGAAAGGCTAAAAGTTGCTAGATCAAGGCAAAAGAGCTATGCTGACAATCGTCGGCGTGATCTAGAGTTCGCAGTTGATGATTTAGTCTTTTTGAAGACTTCTCCAATGAAAGGTACTGTTCGATTCGGACAGAAAGGGAAGCTTTCCCCGAGATTTATTGGACCTTTCAAGGTCACGAGTCGAATTGGAAATGTGGCTTATCGCCTAGACCTCCCATCAGAACTCTCCGGTATTCACAATGTGTTTCATGTTTCTATGCTTCGGAAGTATGTGCATGATCCTTCACATGTCATTCGTCATGAAGAGATCGAAGTGTTACCAAACACCACATATGTTGAGAAGCCAGTTCATATCATAGATACAAAGAAGGCAGTTCTGCGTACTAGAACAATCAAGTGGGTCAAGGTCCTTTGGGATCACCATGAACCTAATGAAGCCACATGGGAACTTGAGGAGCAAATGGCTCAGAAGTATCCCGAGCTATTCGTTCAGGTAATTTTGAATTGAATTGTTTATTTACCTTGTAATTACTTTGCATTGATTTGAATTGCATTCGGAGGACCGAATGGTTCAAAAAGTTGTGATAGTTGTAAGGTCCCGTCCCGAGTTAATCGAGATTAACTCTAGTTAATTGAACTTAATGCTAGTTAACCATGTTTAACTAGTTTAATGGTAATTAATGACTAAGCTCAATGAGTTAGTCCCAGATTAATGGAATGATCGGATAATGGAAAGATTAAGTGAATTGATTATGTTTAAGGCTAATTAACTGAGGTTAATTGAGCTAATAATGGTTTATGACCAAGTGATGTGAAATAAGCCTCAAATGAATGAATTAGGCTTAATGGCATGGTAAGGAATGGATTTGCATGGTTTAAATGGAGTTTTAGACTCAAACGTAGAAATAAAGGACTTTTATGTAAATACGAATTTTCGCGTATTTCGTCGAATACGGAAACTCTTGATACCAACGCGTGTATCATGACGAGTACGTCAACTTCCGTAATAACCTCGAAGTCGTTTGACGAGAGTCCGGTCAAATGACCCTTCATTTGACTTAAATTGTAATTTTGTGAGATTAGTGGACTTAGATGCAATTCTAGGGCTTATATAAGCTAAAATAACCTAAATGAGATCATTCATCTCATTTCCATCTTCTTCCAAACCCTAGGCAACCATTTTCTCTTGCTTTTCTCTTCTTTCCTTCCAATCTTGCTCAATCAAGTAGCAAACAAGGGATTGTAAGTGTTTTCAAGGAGCTTACATCCTTCACTTCATCTTCCCCAACTTTGTTTTCAAATTGTGAAAGTGTAAAGCTTGGAATCAAGGTTTTCTCTTGGAATCAAGCTCAAGAAAGAGGTTTTTAACCATTCAACCTTCACAAGAGGCAAGTACTTATGCATTCTTATGATTTGTAGTGTTTTAGAGATGTTGGAGT
This sequence comes from Umbellularia californica, assembly GCA_028538565.1. Taxonomy (NCBI): domain Eukaryota; kingdom Viridiplantae; phylum Streptophyta; class Magnoliopsida; order Laurales; family Lauraceae; genus Umbellularia; species Umbellularia californica. The sequence goes on from JAPQWN010000001.1 coordinate 107,731,299, forward strand.
CTATTTGACTCAATTTCTGGAAGTTTTGCTTCAGAAAATCCGAAGTTCAGAACTGAACTTCTGAGCATGTGTCGGTCAACCGACACCTGACCGACAAGCTAACCGACAGCTCTGGGAGCTGTATCAGAGAGTTTTCAGCTCTCTGGAATTCTGACCGACCTTATGTCGGTCAGCCTACAAGTAGTGTCGGTCGACCGACTGTCAACCGACAGACTAACCGACAGATCTGGAAATCTGTCTCAGTGAATTCCAGCTCTCTGGAATTCGAACCGACAGTATGTCGGTTAACCGACGTAGTATCTTCGGTCAGCCGACGCCTGACCGATGCTTGACCGACAAATGTATCAGAGAATGGATTGGAAATCCAGCTTCTGGAACTTGGACCGACAAAGTGTCGGTTAACCGAGAGGTCAACCGACGTTGTATTGTCGGTCAGCCGACAGGCCAACCGACAGCTGAGATGAACTCAGAGAAGATTATGGAAATGAAGCCTAGTTTGTACAGGCTATTCCATGCTGATGTCTAAGCCTCCATAGGTGTAGCGAAGGTCGTCTCAATGTACAAATCAAATACATAAAGTGACATTCATCGAAAATAACACGTACATTGGATAACTAACGCTTCACTCGTTTGTTTGGCTTAGAAGTGTGAATAGAATTGATAAGAAATGAATAGAATCCATGAAGTGACACAGAGGTGAACTTCATTGATATAGTAATCGTCATTGACATAATGCACGAATTGAATAATGAAATGAAATGAATAGTCACTAAAGGTGACAGTAATTTGAATGAATGAATAATTCCTGCTGCAGTAGATGTGAGGGGCGTTCCGGAGCCTCGTGGAATGCCAGTGCTCTCTGATCAAGACACTGAAAAATTTCCACCATTTGTGATAAGTCATGTAATGAAAAGTGAAACAATCTTGAAGCCTCGGCCATGAATGGTTTGCCCTTCCGCCTTGTGCTTAATTAAATTGACTAAAGGAAAATTGAATAATCTTGAAGCCTAGGCCATGAATGGTTTGCCCTTCCGCCTTGTGCTTATACTGCTTCCGTTGGAAGACACGGAAGACACGAAATGAATGAAACGAAAAGATATGACTTGACATAGGTATTTATTGTAGAACTGTTTAAGTTCTTTTATTGTAGAATTGTTTAAGTTCTTACATTATTACATTCTTATATAGAATTGTTAAATAACATGAAGAATCATGAAAATGCATGTATCTTGTTGAACCTTCGTGTTCACGTGTTATTGATGATGTCACAGGCCCAGATGCCCGTGCCGGTCCTGCCGAGGCCGCGCCGCCTGCGGAGGAGGCCCGTCCGTTACCTCCAGGAGGTTTAGCGGAGTGGGCGTAGTCGGAGGGCGATTGTAAATGAGTATTTTTGTAATAGAGAATTTTGGATTGTAATTAAATACCAACTGCATTGTATTTTAAGTGTACAGTGTTGGTTTTAGTGGGCCGTAAAATTGTATAAGGGAACTTTACTTTCGTGTAAAGTTAATTGTAGTCAATGTATATATACATGTTTTCCGCACATTATACATTGACAGGTATTGTGTTTTGATATCCCTTGTGAGTCTTGTCTTAACTTCGGTTAATTCAGGATTTACGGGAGTAAGTATGATGATCGCGACTCGGGGTCCGTCCGAAGTAATCCGATCTCGGGCCCGGGTCGTGACATACTTATTGTATGGTATCAGAGCCTAGTTAGAGAACTAGGTTAAGGAACCTTTGAAAGCCTTAGTACAACTAAGAACGAAGTGAGGAACGTTATCGATAGGACGAATCCAATCTTGGATTTGTATTTATTGCTTTCACTATATGTGATACAAATGTCGTGGAAGTGTATAGATGTATGTCTTACCTTCCGTATTGTTTACAGCATGGCTTCTGGATCAGGGAGTGATGACATTGTAGAAGTTACTGTCAATGACGGTACTAGACCTCCTCCCACAGCATCGGATAATGATGCTCGGTTTACTGCTATTCTGGAACAGTTAGCCAGAACTAACGAGCAGATTGCGAAAAGTCATGAAGCTCAGTTAGGTTTGCAAACCCAAATGACTTCGATGTTGCAAGTCATGCAAGCCCCGTCTGTTCCACTACAGCCTCATGTTGAGACTCAGCTAGTATTACAGCACAAAGAGACGGACCCTCATGCTGTTTATGAGCGGTTTCGTAAAAGAGGAGCTACAGAGTTCCATGGTACTGAGAATGTCATACAAGCTGATGAGTGGCTGGAACACATTGAAGATGTGTTTGAAACGGTTGTCTGCACTCGCAGGCAGAGAGTGTTACTCACCTCTACGATGTTTAGAGGGGGAGCGAACACTTGGTGGAAGAGTGTCAAGGACACATTTAAAGTCATGACCGCGCCGGACGTTTGGGAGACTTTCAAGAAACAATTCCAAAGAAAGTTTATCCCCGAGCATGTGCAGCAGCAAAAGGAATCAGAGTTCCTACACTTGAAACAAGGTCAAATGACCGTAGCTGTCTATGTTCATACCTTCTTGCAGTTGTCCAAGTATGCTACAGACTTGGTGGATACTGAGGAGAAGAAGGTTAAGAGATTCCTCATTGGGTTGAACCCCGATTACAAAGCGATCGTAATGGCTGGACAGAAGCCTACGACGTTTGATGATGCCGTGGACAGGGCATATACCGCTGAGGAAATTCAGAGAGAAAGAGAAAGAGAGACTGTGAACACCAAGAGAAGTGGTGACTCCTGGTTTAAGAAAGGAGGACAGTCTAGAAATAAGAAGCAAAAGCAGAAGTTCATTCCTAGGAATGAGAGAAGAGAGAATATGCCAGTCTGTGAGACTTGTGGCAAGAGTCACCGGACTGAGCTATGTTGGAGGAATACTGGAGCCTGCTTCGTCTGTGGTTCTTTGGAACACAGAATGGCACAGTGCCCAAGAGCTAGGAGAGATGATAGAGCTCCATACCAGTATCCTGCGCAGGGTCAAGCAGCACTTCCTGCTCCCCCGCAGAGATTAGCTTTACCAGCTCCTCCTCCTAGACCACAACAGCAACAGCAACCATAGCCACAACGTCAGGGCCAGCAGCGTCAGTGGCAAAGGCAGCCTCCGAGGCAACAGCAACAGCCAAACAGGCCACAGATGGCTGGGATGGCTTATGCTGTTAATAGAGAACAAGCTGATGTTGCCACAAATGTGGTTGAAGGTACAATTTTTGTAGATAATAGACCTGCAATTGCATTGTTTGATCCCGGTTCAACACACTCATTTGTAGCACCCGCATTTGCTGGTAGCATGCAAGACCGGATCATGCAATTGTCTTATGATTTTACTGTGTCTACTCCTTTAGGGAGTAAAGTAGTATGTGAATTATATATTCCACAATGTACTATTAGCATTGGAGATGTATCAATGCCAGCTGATCTGGTGATACTACCTATGAATGATTTCGATGTGATCTTCGGCATGGATTGGCTTGCGAAGTATAGGGCTTGTTTAGACTGTTTCCGCAAAGTCATTACCTTCAGGGTTAATGAAGCCAATGCCAGTGTATTGTTTGAAGGAGTGCAGAAGAAGTATGACACCAGGCTCGTTTCAACACTTAAGGCTGAACGTATGATGCGTAGTGGTTGTGAAGGCTACATCGCATTCATTTCAGAGAAGAAGCCTGTACAGGAATTGCAAAACATTCCTGTAGTCTGTGAATTTCCAGACGTGTTCCCGGATGAAGTGCCAGGTCTACCTCCAGCTAGGGAAGTGGACTTTACAATTGAACTTGTGCCCGGTACTGCACCAATATCGAAGGCACCGTATCGAATGGCACCATCAGAGTTGTATGAGTTGAAGAAACAAATACAGGATTTACTTGACAAGGGTTTTATCAGACCTAGTATCTCGCCATGGGGCGCGCCTGTATTGTTTGTGAAGAAGAAAGATGGTACCCTGCGAATGTGTATCGATTATAGGCAGATAAATCAGATGACGATCAAGAACAAGTATCCTCTGCCTAGAATTGACGAGTTGTTTGATCAACTCGTGGGTGCATCATATTTCTCCAAGATTGATCTCCGATCTGGTTATCATCAGATTCGGGTTAAGGATCAAGATGTGCAGAAGACTGCATTCAGGACTCGTTATGGTCACTACGAGTTTTTAGTTATGCCTTTTGGTCTAACCAATGCACCTGCAGTGTTTATGGCCTTGATGAATAGGGTGTTTGCTCCCTTTCTGGACCAGTTTGTGGTAATCTTCATTGATGACATCCTGGTCTATTCAGAGACAGAGGTTGAGCATTCACGTCATTTGAGGACAGCCTTGCAGATACTGAGAGAGAATCAGTTATATGCAAAACTCGAGAAGTGCGACTTTTGGTTGCAGCAGGTTGCATTTCTGGGTCATATCATTTCCGAAGATGGATTAGCAGTTGACCCAGCTAAGATTGAAGCAGTTACCAATTGGCAGAGCCCGAAGAATGTGCCAGAAGTGAGAAGTTTCTTGGGATTGGCAGGCTATTATAGGAGGTTCGTCAAGGACTTCGCAAGGATAGCATCGCCATTAACAAAACTGACTCGTAAGAGCTCTTCCTTTGAATGGAATGATGCATGTGAGTCTAGTTTTCGAACCTTGAAGCAAAAGTTGATTTCAGCCCCAATCTTGTCTTTACCCGACGGAAGAGGGGGATTTGAGATATACTCAGATGCCTCGGGTATTGGCTTGGGATGTGTGTTGATGCAGAATGGTAGGGTGATTGCCTACGGTTCGCGTCAGTTGAAGGAACATGAAAAGAATTATGCCACACATGATTTAGAACTCGCGGCGGTAGTGTTCGCATTGAAGCAATGGAGGCATTATCTCTATGGAGAAACTTTTGAAGTCCATTGCGATCACAGGAGCCTTCAGTATCTATTTACTCAGAAAGATATTAATTCGAGGCAACGTCGTTGGTTAGAGCTAATCAAGGACTACGACTTTCCATTCAAATATGTACCTGGAAAGGGTAATGTGGTGGCTGATGCTTTGAGTCGGAAATCAGCTGACTTGGCATCGTTAGTTGGTGAGTGGGACATGATTGAAGAGTTCAGAGATCTGGATGTAGCGGTTGAAATGATAGACAGTAAAGTGATGCTTGCAGCAATGTCTGTCTTTGAACCAATGCTTATCACGGAGATCAAGGCTAGGCAATTTCAAGACCTTGATTTGGTAAGGATTAGAGATAACCTTGCCACGAAGCCAGATTTCGTGTTAGTAGAAGGAGTTCTGTATTTTAGAGACAGATTATGTGTCCCAACTCAAGAAGATCTTAAGCAAGCTATCATGTTTGAAGCTCATCACACCAGGTATTCTATGCATCCTGGAAGTACGAAAATGTACAGAAATCTGAAAGATAGATTTTGGTGGAATAACATGAAGCGAGAGATAGCAGGTTATGTATCGTCCTGCTTAACTTGCCAGCGTGTAAAAGTTGAGCACCGGAAACCACCGGGATTGCTCCATCCACTGAAAATCCCTAAATGGAAATGGGAACACATTACGATGGACTTTGTATCGGGTTTACCGAGGACGAGGAAGCAGCACGATGCCGTATGGGTGATCGTTGATCGTCTTACAAAGTCTGCACACTTCATTCCCATCAGAAAAGATATAGGATTCAGTGAGATGTCTAAACTGTTTGTCAAAGAAGTGACTCGATTGCATGGAACACCGGTCTCGATTGTCTCCGATCGGGATAGCAGGTTTGTGTCCACATTCTGGAAGTCATTTCAGAGTTCATTTGGCACTAGACTTCAGTTTAGTACTGCTTACCATCCACAGACTGATGGGCAGTCAGAAAGGACTATACAGACTCTGGAAGATTTGCTCCGTGCCAGTGTGATTGATTTCGGGAGTGATTGGGATGACCATTTAGCTTTGTGCGAATTTGCGTACAACAATAGCTATCACTCCAGTATTGAGATGGCACCATTTGAGGCATTGTACGGTCGGAAGTGTAGGACCCCAGTTAGCTGGGAAGAAGTTGGAACTCGGAGTTTCCATGGTCCTACGATTATTGCGGAGACAGCAGAGAAAGTCCAGAGAATACAAGAAAGGCTAAAAGTTGCTAGATCAAGGCAAAAGAGCTATGCTGACAATCGTCGGCGTGATCTAGAGTTCGCAGTTGATGATTTAGTCTTTTTGAAGACTTCTCCAATGAAAGGTACTGTTCGATTCGGACAGAAAGGGAAGCTTTCCCCGAGATTTATTGGACCTTTCAAGGTCACGAGTCGAATTGGAAATGTGGCTTATCGCCTAGACCTCCCATCAGAACTCTCCGGTATTCACAATGTGTTTCATGTTTCTATGCTTCGGAAGTATGTGCATGATCCTTCACATGTCATTCGTCATGAAGAGATCGAAGTGTTACCAAACACCACATATGTTGAGAAGCCAGTTCATATCATAGATACAAAGAAGGCAGTTCTGCGTACTAGAACAATCAAGTGGGTCAAGGTCCTTTGGGATCACCATGAACCTAATGAAGCCACATGGGAACTTGAGGAGCAAATGGCTCAGAAGTATCCCGAGCTATTCGTTCAGGTAATTTTGAATTGAATTGTTTATTTACCTTGTAATTACTTTGCATTGATTTGAATTGCATTCGGAGGACCGAATGGTTCAAAAAGTTGTGATAGTTGTAAGGTCCCGTCCCGAGTTAATCGAGATTAACTCTAGTTAATTGAACTTAATGCTAGTTAACCATGTTTAACTAGTTTAATGGTAATTAATGACTAAGCTCAATGAGTTAGTCCCAGATTAATGGAATGATCGGATAATGGAAAGATTAAGTGAATTGATTATGTTTAAGGCTAATTAACTGAGGTTAATTGAGCTAATAATGGTTTATGACCAAGTGATGTGAAATAAGCCTCAAATGAATGAATTAGGCTTAATGGCATGGTAAGGAATGGATTTGCATGGTTTAAATGGAGTTTTAGACTCAAACGTAGAAATAAAGGACTTTTATGTAAATACGAATTTTCGCGTATTTCGTCGAATACGGAAACTCTTGATACCAACGCGTGTATCATGACGAGTACGTCAACTTCCGTAATAACCTCGAAGTCGTTTGACGAGAGTCCGGTCAAATGACCCTTCATTTGACTTAAATTGTAATTTTGTGAGATTAGTGGACTTAGATGCAATTCTAGGGCTTATATAAGCTAAAATAACCTAAATGAGATCATTCATCTCATTTCCATCTTCTTCCAAACCCTAGGCAACCATTTTCTCTTGCTTTTCTCTTCTTTCCTTCCAATCTTGCTCAATCAAGTAGCAAACAAGGGATTGTAAGTGTTTTCAAGGAGCTTACATCCTTCACTTCATCTTCCCCAACTTTGTTTTCAAATTGTGAAAGTGTAAAGCTTGGAATCAAGGTTTTCTCTTGGAATCAAGCTCAAGAAAGAGGTTTTTAACCATTCAACCTTCACAAGAGGCAAGTACTTATGCATTCTTATGATTTGTAGTGTTTTAGAGATGTTGGAGTCTATTTGACTCAATTTCTGGAAGTTTTGCTTCAGAAAATCCGAAGTTCAGAACTGAACTTCTGAGCATGTGTCGGTCAACCGACACCTGACCGACAAGCTAACCGACAGCTCTGGGAGCTGTATCAGAGAGTTTTCAGCTCTCTGGAATTCTGACCGACCTTATGTCGGTCAGCCTACAAGTAGTGTCGGTCGACCGACAGACTAACCGACAGATCTGGAAATCTGTCTCAGTGAATTCCAGCTCTCTGGAATTCGAACCGACAGTATGTCGGTTAACCGACGTAGTATCTTCGGTCAGCCGACGCCTGACCGATGCTTGACCGACAAATGTATCAGAGAATGGATTGGAAATCCAGCTTCTGGAACTTGGACCGACAAAGTGTCGGTTAACCGAGAGGTCAACCGACGTTGTATTGTCGGTCAGCCGACAGGCCAACCGACAGCTGAGATGAACTCAGAGAAGATTATGGAAATGAAGCCTAGTTTGTACAGGCTATTCCATGCTGATGTCTAAGCCTCCATAGGTGTAGCGAAGGTCGTCTCAATGTACAAATCAAATACATAAAGTGACATTCATCGAAAATAACACGTACATTGGATAACTAACGCTTCACTCGTTTGTTTGGCTTAGAAGTGTGAATAGAATTGATAAGAAATGAATAGAATCCATGAAGTGACACAGATGTGAACTTCATTGATATAGTAAACGTCATTGACATAATGCACGAATTGAATAATGAAATGAAATGAATAGTCACTAAAGGTGACAGTAATTTGAATGAATGAATAATTCCTGCTGCAGTAGATGTGAGGGGCGTTCCGGAGCCTCGTGGAATGCCAGTGCTCTCTGATCAAGACACTGGAAAATTTCCACCATTTGTGATAAGTCATGTAATGAAAAGTGAAACAATCTTGAAGCCTCGGCCATGAATGGTTTGCCCTTCCGCCTTGTGCTTAATTAAATTGACTAAAGGAAAATTGAATAATCTTGAAGCCTAGGCCATAAATGGTTTGCCCTTCCACCTTGTGCTTATACTGCTTCCGTTGGAAGACACGGAAGACACAAAATGAATGAAACGAAAAGATATGACTTGACATAGGTATTTATTGTAGAACTGTTTAAGTTCTTTTATTGTAGAATTGTTTAAGTTCTTACATTATTACATTCTTATATAGAATTGTTAAATAACATGAAGAATCATGAAAATGCATGTATCTTGTTGAACCTTCGTGTTCACGTGTTATTGATGATGTCACAGGCCCAGATGCCCGTGCCGGTCCTGCCGAGGCCGCGCCGCCTGCGGAGGAGGCCCGTCCGTTACCTCCAGGAGGTTTAGCGGAGTGGGCGTAGTCGGAGGGCGATTGTAAATGAGTATTTTTGTAATAGAGAATTTTGGATTGTAATTAAATACCAACTGCATTGTATTTTAAGTGTACAGTGTTGGTTTTAGTGGGCCGTAAAATTGTATAAGGGAACTTTACTTTCGTGTAAAGTTAATTGTAGTCAATGTATATATACATGTTTTCCGCACATTGTACATTGACAGGTATTGTGTTTTGATATCCCTTGTGAGTCTTGTCTTAACTTCGGTTAATTCAGGATTTACGGGAGTAAGTATGATGATCGCGACTCGGGGTCCGTCCGAAGTAATCCGATCTCGGGCCCGGGTCGTGACATAGGTCCAACAATTCTAATCAAAGCCTTCTATATTTGCGAGAAAACCAAACAGCTAAGCAAGCCAATGCCTTGGGAGCAGAGTGATTTGGGGCACAAGGCTTGCTTTTGAAAAGCAGACTTGATGGACCATCCATTGTTATTCCAAAAACAAGTCAATACATTGTTTCATGCAACCAAAAGCTGATTCATATGATCTTTCAATGTAATTCCTATTTATAGGCTTTCAACCCAATGGCCAAGCTCCAATCTCCAGTACAGACAAGGGGTTGACACCCGAGACAGAATTCTCACCTCCAAGGCAATTAAAGATAGACGAAATCCCTCAAATTGTGAATGATTTCAAACTTGCTGCGCGGAATGCCATAGCAGCTGGTAAGCCTTCCATTCCTAAATTACAAGCAAAAATTCATATACAACCTTCAAGAGGAATGATCTCATTTATGTCTCAAGATTCAGCTGATTGAATTATTTTGTCCCTTGTATTATCGTGACATAGCCGAGGAGAAAGTATCATGATGTTTAGGCTATGGCCCATTCATGTACCTAATTGACTCATCTCCTTATTTATGTTGGACTTGCTTGTGCATGTTTATATATGCAGGATTTGATGGGGTTGAGATCCATGGCGCTCATGGGTACCTAATTGATCAGTTCTTGAAAGATCAAATCAATGATAGAACCGACGAATATGGTGGGTGCTTAGAGAACCGCAGTCGCATCGCTCTTGAAGTAGTTGAGGCCATCATCAATGAGATTGGATCAGATAGAGTAGGCATTAGACTCTCTCCATTTGCAGATTTCATGGATTCTGCAGACTCCAACCCACAAGCTCTTGGCCTTTATATGGCTGAATCACTGAACAAATACAGAATTCTATATTGCCACATGGTTGAGCCCAGGGTAAATGGCAATGTAGACAGGGTTGGTGTTGATTCCCAGAGTCTTCTACCCATGAGAAAGGCTTTTAAAGGGACTTTTATTGCTGCTGGGGGCTATAATAGAGAACGTGGGAACATAGCTTTAGCTGATAATCATGCAGATCTTATTGCATATGGTCGTTTGTTCTTGGCTAACCCGGATTTACCAAAGAGGTTTGAACTTAATGCACCCCTTAACAAGTATGACAGAAGCACCTTCTACATACCTGATCCTGTTGTGGGCTACACTGATTACCCATTTCTTGAATCACTTCAGTGAATAAAGAAGCTCAACTGAATTCTGTTATTTCAGAATTTGTTATAGTCTTGTCAATTAGAAACTACTGTATGGATCAATAAGATGAGGTTATAGATATTCAAATGAGCCATTTTTCATATCTAGCGCTATTTGTGTCAGCTTTTACATTTTAAACATACTTTCTTTCACTGTTAATCCTCATTTGTGGTCGCCTACGACTATAACTTTTTGGACATGTTTGATCTGAGCTAATTCTTAGGAAGGAAGAATCCAATTTTGGTAAAAAGAAAAAAGAAAAAAATGGAAATCTCATGATGGCAAGTTCTTCATTAAGCTAAAACTTTTTTTCATCTTCTTAATACTTGAGGACTCAAAACTCTCACACTTTGGCTACATAATATGCCTACAGCTTAAACCCCACCACAATGGTAAATCAATCTAAGCAAGTTTTATCTTGCCAATATGCGGACTTTTTTGGGTTTCTTTCATTTCAAAAAAAATTCGAAGGGTTAAGTAAATCTCAACAACCGAAATTGGATTTAACTCTAATCCCATGTAAATCGGTCCTATGTTCAAGTAGATTTAACTCTAATCCCATGTCCTCATCCATGCTTCGCCTGTGATTGGAACTCCAGGATTTCATCTCTTGACACTTTGATCAGAATGAGATGCTCTTAACAAAAGGGCGCCATCATACTCTACCTGCTAATTTAGTGTCTTTTTTTTTTGTTGCTGATGTTGAAGGATGACATGGTGCCTTAGCCATTGAATCACTGGGATACATCTATTTGAGCTTTATACTTTATGCCCAATAAAATTTCTCCATTGTAACTGATGATGCAAAAAATTAACTTCGCACACCACCGGTCAATTAATAGGTAATAAATGCAGTAATTGAGATGAGAGAGAGATTTATAGTGGTTCGGTCAGTGCGACCTACGTCCACTTTCGGAAAGGCTGAGATCGCCGGATGTATTAATTTCCAAGTGTTTTAGAGGTTACAAACTTTGGAGAGAGTGTAGAATAGAGATTCTTGCTTGCCGGCTCTTTAATTTATAATCTTCCCCTAACAAGATGGGGACGACTTTACAGCGCCGTTCACGAGGAGCCTTTGAGGTGTCCTCGACTGGCGAGGCAGTTGAGATATTCTCCGCAGGACTTAGTAGAAACGGGACGTGGCCTGATTTCTTCCGAAGCGATGTGGGTTGCTGTGACGTGTCCAGGCATCGTGGATTCGGGCCCGGATTCCATTGGACCAAACGGATCTCCATTAATTTAGGCTTTGGCTCATGACGTCTTGGGCCACTCGGACCTGACTGATCAGTAACCATTGAGTATGGGGCATTATCATATGCGAATAAAAATGACATAATCCATGACGATGGGTCTGGTTGCTTTTTCATTCCTCCAACCATTTCCCTCTGCTCATCATTCATTGTTTTTCAACAACACCTCACAGATTGGAGCCCACCTTCATTATTGTAATCTTACCTTTTTAGGTGCATGACCTCAAAATCTTACCAAGACAGGGACCTCTCAAATTTTGTTGGAAGGTTCAAAAGAGTGTAGCAACCACATATTAATTTACGCTTAGACTGGACATCCACACGATGACGCACCTTTTCTTTTTCTTTTTTATTCATGCTAATTAAAGTAAACGTAGCATGCAAACGATTATCCAATTCTCTAATTATTAAATTATTTTGATCCATAAAAAATGAGATTTGGAATTTATTTTGGGTTTTGGGTTCGGAATCCAATTTAAATTTTTATTGATAAACGGGTCTAGTTTTAAGTTCATTTCTAACCTATGGACTCGGAACCCAACATATAGGTCTTTAACGTCGTAAATTGTACCTTAAAATTAACTTTTGTTGGTTAATTTTATATTTAATTTAGGAGGTAGCATATTTGATGCAAATTTGTAAGTTGAATAATATCTTTATTTTAAGAAGAAAAAAAAAAAAACAGAAATGAAAAGAAGATGGAACTGGTTTTGGAACTACATTTCGATCCGCTAGTTGAAATTGATTCCAAAACAGAATCTAGGTCCTTCTATTGGAACCAGGTATGAAACCAACAAAATTAGGTTTTGAGTCGAACCGAAACTGTTATTTAAAAATGGGTTTAGGCCCTAGTCATGGTTCCAACCTAAAGTAAAAGGTGTGCATCTTGGGTTGGGCCAAAACCAAACAGCATGGCCCGCCCTAAGTCAGCATGAAAGTGTAGTATTACAGTGGAGATGTGCTATATTTGGGTTCAGGCTTGAGCAGAATTTGGGTTCGTAGCAAGCTTGCTTCCCAAATTATATAATTTGCTGATTTTGTATCTCCATTTTAAGGGCCAGTCTATATTATAAAACTAAATGGAATGGACCTACATGGCTGTCATTTTTTACTTCCTTCTTTTTTTGGCTAGAAAGTATGATTTATATTAATAATCTGAACAAAACAAATTAGGGAATTTTTCAAAGAAGGCCTTAAAGTTTTGCCTTATTTCAAAAAATGACATAAATTTTAAAACTTTTCAAACTAGTAGTCCCTAAATTTTTTTGCAAGTTTTCAATTAAGGAAACCTATCTATTTAAAGCTATTTTTGGGTAAATTTTTTTCTTGATTTTTTTAAAATACCCAAATTAACCTATATTGAAATAAAACTCTCATTCACTTCCACTATATTCTCCTTATTTCCCTCACCGGTCTCCTCACGTTGTTAAGGACAACTAGTGTTCCAACAACAATCATCTATATGCAGTGGCTGTCGGAACCATGTCTTGGCTTTCAATGAAGGTTAATTTGGGTATTTTAAAAGAATTGAGAAAAAAGATTACCAAAAATCACCTTTAAATTACCATATGTCTTTAATTGAAAATTTACTAGAAACCTAAACTGAAGGACTAAATTAAGATTTTTTAAAACTTGTGTCTTTTTTAAAAATAAGTCAGAAACTTAATACCTTATTTAAAAAAAATCAACAAATTAATATTAACTCACCAACCATGATTATAGCTGTCACGGCTCACGAGTCACTCAATTTGGACCACCAAATTATTGGCCCCACCTAGAAGGTCTGCTGTTCATAAAGATATTGCAACATCCCAATTGGACAAATGAAACTTGTTTTCTCTATCCCTGACATTCATTTAAAAAGAAAAAAGTAACCACTAATTCGAAATTGTACTATCATACTGGGCTGCAGGAAATTTATCTGGCTCTCCTATGGGCTCGAAGGAATTAGTCCAGCTCAAAGAGTTGGGAACCTCCTCCGATAGCGAGAAAAAAAATTGTTGTGCTTCCTTAGAATTCGAACTCGCAATCGATTGGCTCTTGTACTAATTTTAAATTTCTTTAATTAACCATTTTTATCAAAACCTTGGAACATTAACAGAAGAAAAAAAAATATACATACTTTTCAATATGCCAACATGTCCTCACATTTCACTCTACCTATCCTCAACTCCTCTCTCTCATACTCCATCACTCTTTCTCACCATGTCTAATTCTCTACCAAGAATGCAGATTATTATATGTAATTTCCCATAATGAAAATGTATGATGGAGCCGTTTATAACCATCTCATCGTCTCTCTTCCTCAAAGTTTGATCTCTCAACATGAGACTGTTGTTAGAGGAGTTGAATCTTATGAGCCATTGCCCGTTCACATGTTTATATATATATATATATATATATGGGGGATATTCAAGTGCGTCCATCCCTCACCATTGTGGTGAGGGGCACTTCTTTTTGGGAAGTGTCAAGTACAAAAAAGAAAGTTTCAAGTACAGGGGAATTTTACCCGGCTTTCTCTTTTGGGCCCGTAGGGATTATTCTGGCCCAAAGAGCTGGGAACCCTGCGTTATCAAAAAAAAAAGTACTTGAAACTTTCTAAAAAAAGGGTGTCCCTCACCACAATGGTGAGGGATGGATGCACTTGAATATTCTCCTTTTATATATATATATATATATATATCTCCTCGAAGTCTGAGTTTGTACAGCAGGGAATCTGCTCAGTGTTCAATGCTTGTAGCCGATCAGCTCCATAATTTGAAACAACATTGGAAATTCAACATTAAAAAGTCCTAAAAAGTTAGGACCCATTTTAAAATTTCCCATATAAAATTTTTCAGTTTTGGAATTCTGTGGTTCTGCCTAGAATGTGAGATTGCCTAGTAGTAAAGGGCGTCCCGGGTCGATCACGGGCACCGAAGGAGCACAGTAGAATACATTGTGTGGCACAGCCCAAGAGTCTGGAAAACTCGAACAAGCGGAACGCGGCGAAGAAATGGAACATCTAAATGATGGCCCTTGACTGATATAGATTAGGCTAGTTTAAAACTATGGTAGTTATTAACTCCTCGCATGTAATAGCAAGAAAATTTTTACTGGCTAAATGGATGTCTTCAGGCACTGCAAGATCCTCTGCAAGAACAGGCCTTGAGACCAGGAGTCCGGATCCCTGTATTTACAAAATTGGGGAATACTGTTCCACCCAATAAGCATTCGCCAGGTGGAATGCAAAAAAAGAGGAGATGAGGAAGTTGCTTGTTCAAGTACGGCTCGGCAAACCCCGACGGGTAACTCAGTTGGCTTAGGATCAAGGTTTGCACCTGGAGGTTGTGGGTTCGAAACTGCACTACCATACTGTGGCTACAGGGGAATTTTACCCAGCTTTCTCTCCTGGACCCGTATGGATTATTCTGGCCCAAAAGGCTAGGAACCGTACGTTATAAAAAAATAAAAAAATAAAAAAGTACGGCTCGGCCCAATTTTTTAATATGCTTCCAAATATACCCTTTACCACACATTGATTATTATTTTATTATTATTTTATTTTATGACAACATGGTTCTTATGGAATTTAATATAAAGAGAAGGGCTGATTGGCAATTTCTAAACCCGTCACATGATTCCATTTTGGTTGGGTTCGAGTAGAGCATTTATATGCTAGTTGTTAGCGGTAGTTTGTTTTGACTAGACTTTTAAGGGGTCATTCGTTTGCACTTATTTACATATATAAATGATGCGGTCACATTGATCACATTTAACCCCGAGGGGTAGCTCAGTTAGCCTAAGACTACGGTTTGCACCCGGAGGTTGTGGGTTCGAAACTACACTACCACACTGGGGCTACATGGGAATTTTACCTGGCTTTCTCTCCAGGGCCCGTATGGATTATTGTAGCCCAAAGGGCTGGGAACCCTACGTTATCAAAAAAAAAAAAAAAAAAAAAAACCATTGATCACATTTATTTGTCCTTATTAATACATTTGATGCATAACTGAGGGGTGAAAATAGTTTGTAACTTTGTTGTAGCATAGAAAATACATAAATAAATTTGGACATTTTCAGATTCGATACCCACATCCACCTTATGTCCTTCCCTTCACACCAGTGTAATAATTCTCCGTCGGAACCTATTTTTTTTATCATGAACACAATCAGAGTCAACGTGGGTTTGAGCATCCTATACCTCGTGTTGGATGGGTTTGAAGCTGGATCTTGGGTCTTTGTTGTACTTGGAGTCTTGGACCCTTCAATGTTTATATAGGGTCTAACCTAAAGATACCGCTATATGTTGAAAAGTATTTTTATTGACTTTAAGAACGCATTAAGGTTTTGGTGTGCTTGGTAAGTAAGGAAGTTAATATGGTATTCGAGCCAACTGATAGCAAATTTGTTGAAAAGTAATTCCACTACCTCTGCTAATGCCTCTTTTAATATTTGGTATAGTATTGGTTAGCAGTTGAAATTCAACCAAAATATGCTGAATTAAATTGGTTATTGTTTGAGTTTTCACTGCAATTGACTATTGTTTGACAAGCTAGCACCCTTCTAATCATCCTTGCTCCGGAATCCATGTCTCGGGTGAACGTAAACCCACCAATTTTGATTGCACCCCGACTCTGGTCAAAGCAGCAAGTCATGGCTGACCGCGTCAAGTTTGTAATATGCTCAATATATAAGAGCCAGTCTTGATACATGATACCATATGTGGTCAACATAAGTCATCCTCCTTTTGTTTAATGATTTGACTTCAACCAATAAAAAGACAGACGTATCAAATTCGTACTGTTAATGTGTTGTCACCTGTTATGTCGTTGCTGGCGAAGCTTCTTTGAGGTATTGGATTCCCAACTATATAAAAGCACTCTTTCATGTAAGTGAATCAAAATAGCTAAAACCCAATTGAGACAAGAAGGCTAAGAATAAGAAGCAGCCGAAGCAATGGTTGAAATCCCTCTCCTCACTCCATACAAGATGGGAGATTTTCATCTCTCCCACAGGTTAGTCCTTCTCAAATCTCAAACAAGAAAATGGGTTAGCTCACCTTCCATTGAATGAAGGTGGCACAGATTGTAGTCCTCATTCTGGCAATTTTAAGCCCCATATGCTTATGGGAAAAATGTTGGTGTTGTTGAGGCTACCAACGCCTCTAGATTTTAGTAGGAATGGCCAGCTAGAGAAACTTAATAGGTGTAACTCGTGTTAAACAGGTGACCTGACCTGACGTGACCCACTCTTATTAAGGTGGGGTTTGGCTAGAACCTAACTCAAAGCGGGTCCAGATTTTAGTGGCGACTGACTCGTCTAACACGGCCCATTGCCATCCCTAGTAACCAAAAAATGTTGGGATTTCCATCCCGCTTGTCTTATGAATTGATTTCAAATTTTCTTGCCATCCCATTAATAAAACAGCCTATGGTACCAAACAGAAACGAGTTCACAAAGAAAAATGTTTTTGGTGCCCCAACCCTCTAAAATAAGGTTAATCTGCTCCTTTTTTTCAGGATAGTTTTGCCACCATTGGGTAGGCTGAGATCCTATGGAGGCATCCCTCAACCGCATGCGATCTTGTATTACTCTCAGAGAGCTACAAAAGGAGGGCTTTTGATAGCTGAAGCAACTGGCATTTCGGACACTTCTCAAGGGTAAAATTTTAACTCTTGCTGTTCAAATATTCAAATGATGTGGGAACTTGGTTCGGGCGGCATCCATAACTATGGGGCGTAGCGTGTCAACCACGGGCTTCAAACGACGAGTCTCCGCTAGCCCACATCGGAGACTCTAGGCTTATAAGTCAAACTCCGTCATAACTCAACATGAGACCTTTTAAAACTGTGTAGCCCCGGAAACCGTAAGAACTTCGGATTTAAGCATAGCGCACATGGGCCAAAGCGAAGTCCTCGTGCGGACATGGGCCAAAGCAGATAATTTCATGCTGACTTGGGCAGGATTGATGACAAATGATCACTATGAACGTTGTACCAATTGATCTGTCAGCGAGTGTGGCACATTATATGCTGGTGCTAATGTCACATGTCACAAAATAGAAAGAACGGTCTCCAGCTTAGGCATTTACTGGAAAAAAAAAAGAAAAAAATAGCCTCCTCTGATGTCCTAGTCTCTGAACTTTGTGACAAACATGTCCTGTGTCCTATATCCACATTTCTTTATGACTTACCTCCTTTTTCTTGATGAAGAAGAGGGTGTATTATTTCTTGAATATGCATGCTTTTAATCATGCAAGCATGGTGATGCAAGGAAGATTGGTCATGTATTATATTTGTTTGGCCATCATTTCCCTTATTTTCTGCACCTATGTTTTTTCATTTTTACTTTCAAAGCACACTTTTGTTTTCTACGGTATGAGATGATCTAACCAACCATCATTTTTCTCCCATTTTTAGGTATTTGAATACCCCTGGTATTTGGACAAAAGAGCAGGTTGAAGCCTGGAAACCAATTGTGGAAGCAGTCCACAAGAAGGGTGGCATCTTCTTTTGCCAATTAATTCATGTGGGCAGGGTTTCGAATTACGGTATGTTCTGCCCAAAACTACTGAATCCATCTTGCACTGAATTGAAATACATTTGGACATGGGTGATGGGTACAAAGAGAAACTTCACATTACCATGTCAGAACCTATTAAGGATCCCTTGCCCCCATCCGTTCAAAGTCTAGCAAAAAGGACCATAGATTTGGATCTGAAAAAGTGGAGGGGTCTCCGGGATCTCTAGATTGGTCTACTCAAACAATCAACCAATGTGTGCAGAAATAAACAATATGCAGCGGAAAATAAATCAACAAGCACACACCATAAGGACACCAATTTTAAGGTGGAAAACCCTAACCGGGTGAAAAACCACCGATCCAAACTGGATCAAATCAAGCACTATGAATCTCGCAATTACAAGAAACTCAGATCTCCTCCCTAGATATCCCCTACCCAAGGACTGAAATTACCTTGTGTCGCTTCACGCTTCAACGACTTCACACCGTTGATTGCACCAGATCCAGACCAGCACTTGACTCCTCAAATCTTCTCTCAGGAAGATAATCTTCTACAAAGGATGCAGAAGAAGTGACTCTAGAGAACTTGGCAGCACAACTTCATAAAGCTCTAGAGAAGAACTCTCTCAATGATAAACTCTAACTCAGTACTATGAGAGGTGAGGTCTATCTTTGGAATAGCCTTAGAACCCTTTAAATAGCCCTTGGTTCGTGCTAAAGGTTTCCTAACTTGATTAGGATGGAAATCAACAGTTTGAGCACAATCAGAATATCAAGTTTCCAATTTTATCTCACTGTCCGCGCCAGGTTCGCTCGAGCGATCTCTCGGTTCGCTCGAGCGAACAACCCTCTGTTTCAGAACTAGGCAAGACAGAACACTGTTCGCTCGAGCCAATGAAATGGTCGCTCGAGCGAACTCTTCTTTGGATATGTTCCGGAAATTCAGCTCTCTTTCTCCAGCAGACTTCTTCTAATTCCTTCAGGCTTTCTCCTTCTGAGTCCTTTAGATCTTCTAACTTCAGAGGTCTTTTCTAAATAAAACATTACAACTCAAAGACCCAGAGTTTTGTCCAACCCATGAATTTAGCCAACACTCAAAAACCTAACAGGATCATTTATAACTGAAGTCTCCAACCACGTCTCTTAATTATGCATTAAGTAGAGCCTCCAAAGACCATCCATGGCTCCATGCATCTGTTTAGAGCAGACAATTCTATTCCTACCATTATATATTTTTTTGCTAAGGAAGAACAGGCCGATACGTCAGATGATCACTGTGATTTGGAGCACAATTTGAGTTTTTAAAATGTAGGGCATGAGAGACTGCTTCCATCGCCACTCTAAAAAAAAACTCAATGCATTGTAAATCACACTCCTTTTTTTTTTATACCTAAAGCCCATTCATGCTTTTATATTTTATCTTTCAATTCATTACTGTTTATAGAACTTCAACCCAATGGCCAAGCTCCGATCTCAAGTACAGACAAGGGGTTGACAACCACCACAGAACACTCACCACCAAGGCGATTAAGGATCGAAGAAATCCCTCGAGTTGTGAATGATTTCAGGCTAGCTGCACGTAATGCCATTGAAGCCGGTAAGTTTTCCATTCCTATATAACCTGTTAATTGGTATTGTTCAATAGAAGTTAATAAGTCTTGGTTAACCGGGCCCTTGTATTGCCCAAGTTGTACTGTGATTAAAAATAGAGTTTGGGTGTAGCTGGGTTTGGGGCTAATATTATAAATACAGACTCAGAGTTTCTAGAAAGTACACATCTATTCTGATTGCATAGTAAACTCTCTCGTCTTCCTGGTGGACGTAAGCCAAAAGCCGAACCACATAAATATCTCTGTTTTTTCTTTGTACGTGATTGATCTCTTCTCGTACGCCCTAGATTACAACAATAACCAAGCAAAAATTCATTTATAACCTTTAAAAATAGTTTTAAAAAATTATCATTTATGTTTTAGTATTCAACTAATTGAATTATTTTGGTGCCCTGTATTTCTGTGACCTTCGAATGGAGAGTTGAGGCCAAAAAAGTGCTACAATTCACATTCAAGGGTCACAAATAGATGGATGACTCAAATAACCATGATGTTTAGTCCACATACCTTATTTGATCATTTCCTTTTCTACACTTCATTTTCTTATGCATGCTTATATTTGCAGGTTTTGATGGAGTTGAGATCCACGGCGCTCATGGGTACCTTATTGATCAGTTCTTGAAAGATCAAGTCAATGACAGAACTGATGATTATGGTGGATCCTTAGCGAACCGTAGCCGCTTTGCTCTTGAGGTAGTTGAGGCCGTTGCCAATGAGATTGGATCAAATAGAGTTGTGTAAGACCCCGCCCCGAGTTAATCAAGATTAACTCTAATTAATTGCAATTAATGCTAAATAATCAAGTCTAATTAGACTAATGATGGTTAATGATACAACTCGATGAGATTAGTCTCAAATGATTGAACTAAGCCTAATGAAATGATAATGACGGGTATTAAGTGAATTGAATGATCTTAGACTCAAACTAAGGAAACAAGACCTTTTTCGTAAATACGGATTTATACGTATTTTGTCGAATACGGAAACTCTTGATACCAACACGCGTATCTCGACGAGTACGTTAACTTTCGTAATAGGCTCGAAGTCGTTTGACGAGAATTTGGTCAAATGACCCTTCATTTGACTCAAGATGTAAATGGCATTAGTGGAATGGACTTAAATGAAAAAGGAGGTTTATATAAAAGGAATGAAACCCTTTGAGTTCATTTTTCTTCATTCCATTGAAGAGAGAAACCCTAGGCACCCCTTTCCCTTCTTCCTCCTTCCACTCTTCTTCATCAAATAGAGAGAGATTGGGAGTATTTCAAGTGGGTTTTGGAGAAGCCTCATCTTCTTCACCTTCTTCCTCACCTTGTTTCTATCTTTGGTGTGTTGGAGCTTGGAAGAAAAGCTCAAGAATCCCTTCTCTTGGAACTACAAGTAAGTAGTTGATCATTTAGTGAGTTTCCAAGTTGTAATAGGTGATTGGGCATGGATTCTAGTGTAAATGACTTATAGGAATGTGTTTTTCATGTTTTATGGAAATAGGGTTTAAAATTGGGGATTTTAACATCAAGGCAAGCTAGTAAAGAGGGGTTTCTTGCTAATAGACTTTAAAGGCAAGTATAAATGCTTCTTATGATTGAATATGCTAGTATCCAAGTTGTTCTTTGAGTTATAAAGATGGGTTCTCAAACCCTATTGTAGAAATGGAGATTTGTGAACTTGGTTTGGTTCCATGGATTTTGATGCTTTAAATGATAGAATAGAGGTGTTATTTGTGTATTAAATGATGGATGAGGAAGGGATAGAAGATCTTTAAATGTGTTGCAAATGGTAGTTGAAATGAGTGAATGAAGGAGTGAATGTTCGGATTCCAGAAATGGAGTTCTGGACAGTTCGCTCGAGCGTATAGTCCAGTAGGTTTTGGATTTTTGCGTAAACTTGGAGCACTCCTCGTGAGTATCGATGCTCCCTTATATTAGTTTTAAGACTAATCATGGGGTAAAGTGAGACCGATAAGAATTATGAATAATAAAGAAGGGATCTCATAGATAATTTATTGTGGACTAACTTCCATGGGTGATAATTATGGGGATGTGAATGCACACACTAATATTACAAATGTGATGTCCATCAAGAATAACACGTGCATTCGATAACCAATAGTTATATCTCATCGGTTGTTTAGATTGGAGATAGAGTTAAACAGAAACAGAGCTGACTGACAAGTCCCTCATTGTAACTTTGTGCCCCAATCTAGTGAGATTGGTATCACTATTGTTTCCTTCCCTCGTCATGATGGGAATTATTGATTGGAATTGAATCCAGGATTGGATTGCTTCCTGAAAAACATTAACCCTGAAGTCTGGCACTACCTAGCAATTGTACTAGAACTCTATTGAGTTCAATGAATTAATAAATGAAATAAATGACTAATCCTACTGCAGTAGATGGATTTGGGGGCGTTCCGGAGCTCCGTGGTGATGCTGGTTGTCCCTGGCCCGGACACTAGTAAGTCCCACTAAATTCCGATCGTATCTATGGGTATTGATCGATGCCTTCCAATTGGGAGATGAATCCTTCCTTTGAGGGAAGATGGTAATGATAATCCTTCCTTTGAGGGAAGATGGTAAATGAAATGAATGAAATGACAATGAATGCTATGGTAGTGACCTTCCATAACGTGTCCACAAGATTGACTTTTATAGTTGTATATTATATTGTAGGAACTTTCTAGACTTATCTAGAATTGGAACTGTCACTAATAGATTGATTAAGTTTGACTTATGTACTAACATAATATTGTGAGAATTGTTTATACATTGTTGAACCGTCGTGTTCACTCGTGTTATTGATGGCATTACAGGCCAGATTGCCCTTGCCGGTGCAGCAGCGCCCCCGGCGGGAGCGGAGGAGACCGCTCCGGTTCCTCCAGGAGGATTGATTGAGTGGAATGGCCGGGATGCCGTTTGATACGGGCATCCGAGTGCGAGAAGGAACATTTGTTTTGAGAAACATTTTGTGAAGCTATTCTTTTTGTATAATCATTTTGGAATGTAATTATGGTCACTGCACAATATTTTGGACATGCATTATTGGAAAAGTAAATGATGGATTTGATACATGTATAAGGGACGTTATTTTGTATACATGTACATCTTGATTGATATTGTTAAGTGAAATTGTTTCCGCAGAATTGTGTAATTGACAGGTTATTGTGAATGTTATCCCTTGTGGATTTCGTTTTAACTTCGGTTAATTCGAGATTTACGGGAGTAAGTATGGGCTCACGGCTCGGGGTTACCGGATCTCGGGCCCGGGTCGTGACAAGTTGGCATTAGACTCTCTCCATTCTCCGATTTTATGGACACAGGAGACTCGAACCCAGAAGGTCTTGGCCTTCACATAGTTGAAGCGTTGAACAAATATGGAATTCTGTACTGCCATATTGTTGAGCCAAGGATGAAGGTAATTGAAGAGAGGCATGATCTTCGTAATCTTCTACCGATGAGAAAGGCTTTCAAGGGGACTTTTATTGCTGCCGGGGGCTATGATAGAGAAAGTGGGAACAGAGCTATAGCTGATAATCATGCAGATCTTATAGCCTACGGTCGTTTGTTCTTGTCTAACCCAGATCTGCCAAAGAGATTTGAACTTGATGCACCCCTTAACAAATATGATAGAAGCACTTTCTACACATCCGATCCTGTTGTGGGCTACACTGATTTCCCATTTCTTGACTCACTGAGTGGATAGATGTCCAATAATAAGATATAAACAAGTGATGTGTTATGTTCTGTCCATTCTTTTTTACTGTAATTTTTTTTTTTTTTTGGTAAGCTTTCCATTCTAATTTATTAGAATGTTATTCTAGTCTTCATAAATAAAAAATTGTACAAGGGATGAATAAGATGTGGTTATTGATATTGAAATGAGCCATTTTTCATATTTAGCACCATTTGGATCGGCTTTTAAGTTTTGGACGTTCTTCTGATTGCTTTTGTAATCCTCACTTGCAATACAGAAAAATCAAAACTTTCTGGGAATGGCATGTTCTTGGCTAATCCAGATCTGCGAGAAGAAATTTGAACTTAATGCGCCCCTTAACGAGTCTATTGTCTTTTCACACTGTTAAACTTTGGGTTTATGTATCAAGGAGTTTAGATTATCTAATGAACTTGAAAAGTTTTAGATGGGTAGATTTCATTCAGATCTCCCCATCCCCACCTCTAGCCTATGTTGAGTCCCAAGTGAACCCCAGAACGGAATTCTTAGGGTAGGTGCATGCATTGCATAGGAGAAAGGCATATGCTTATAGTCTAATCTTTTGTATGCGAAAGAGAGAGAAAAAAAAAAAAAAAAAAAGTACATAATCCATGAAGATCATCCGGTGGCTCTTTCATTCCAAGATAAAATAGAACAAAACCAAAAAAAAAAAAAAAAATTTCTTCCAAGACAGGGAACCCTCCAAATTATTATAATTACAGAGTCATTTCCAGAGGATGACACATCCATGATGACTAAGGTTGCAAACGGGACGGTTCCGGGTAGGAACCATATCGTACCCGGATCTATTTCTAAATAACGGTTCCAGTTTTGATTCAGAACATGTTTTGTGGTTTCAGACCCGGTTTCAATAGAAAATCTTGATCCGATTTCAGAACCGGGTCCACTTAAAGGACTTGAAGCTAGTTTCAAAACCAGTTCTAACTTCTCTTCATTTTTAAAATTTTTCTTAAAATAAGTATATCTTTCAATTTATATCAGTGAATCAAGTCTACTAGGTCTAGTATTGTACATAAAAATGTACAAGAAAAGTTGATTTGAAGGTACAATTTGCAATATCAAAGATTCATATGTCGGGTATCGAGTCCACGGGTCAGAACCTATATGGATATGGAATCGGACCTGTTTATCAATCGGAACCTAAATTGGGTTTCGGACCAGGACCTGCTTATGAATCTGAACCTAAAATGGGTTTCAAACCCTTTTTTTTTTTTTTGTCCGGATCATAACTTTCGAGCAATTGGAGAATTGGATACCCATTTACAACCCTAGCGTTGATGATGTATCTTGGGTTGGACCAAACCTGAAGAGCATGGCCTTGCTCGGCTTGTGTGAAAATGCAACGATAACACTGTGCAAGTTTTGGGTCAAGCTTGGGCTTGAGCCTTGATTTTAAAGCCCATTTGAAATTTAGGATGTATTAGGTTCGGGTCTTGATTATTCCCAAGATTATATAATCTATATAAAAGTAATGCTCGTGTAGAAGATTTCCATACCGTTTTACGGTACAAGCCACCTCGTGGGGCTTCTTACTTGTCCATCCGAGCTATCCGTTCAAACCCACTCCCCCTATTTACAAAGATCCCATCAAGTTTTGGTAGATCTGAATGGAATGGACGGTTGGATCGAGGGTAAATTTTGTTGTTTTATATAAAGCCACGAAACTAGTGGAGCATGGCTGAATAGATTAGATTGACTTCAGATTTAATATCTAGATTGACCCTACTTGGATCTTCCAATCCCCCCGGTTTCATAATTTGTGGGGTCCATTACTCTTGGCACGTATATAATCTCTACATGCTCCCCTGGTTGGAGTTTGAGAAAAAGTGTTGCACGGTGACGGTACTCAATGCCACGGAGGGTCCGGACTCGAAAAGGTAACTATCGATTTGGGGATGTCAAATAGGCCGGGCCGAGCCGGCCCAACCCGCTTCAGACTCGACCCGCCGTGCTAGCGGGCCGGGCCGCCAGGGAAAAACCCTGGCCCAGCACGGCCCACTGGCCCGGCCCGACACGACACGGGCCGGGCTAGAGTCGGCCGGGCCATGCCGGGCCAGCGGGCTTGCACTGTTTTTTTTTCCTTTTTTTTTTCAGTATTAAAAAAAAAGAATAAAACAAAAACTAACATGTCTTTCAAGAAGTGAAGTGAAAAGTTGGCAAATGGTAGTGTAATTACTTTACTTGTCTTTTAGAAAGTAAAATGTTTAGGTTCTGATAAAGTAAAAGTAAACTTTTTTATTACTAAAACCTTGTTTAGATGGTTGTAGTGAAGGAAAAGTGACTTTTTTAAATCCTTTTTTTATTTTGCAAAATTGAAACTTTTGTATGAAATTGTACAAACATAATCAATCATGTGCTCAATCAAATGGTGTGCCACACATTCCTATTGATATAAAATCGTAGCATATATCCCTGGATGGTATGTGATTCATTTTGAGCGATTCAGATTATCTTTAAGTGGGACCCATAATGGAGTCCTGGGTTGGTTTACTCATTCCTAACATAGAGTTAAGAATGATTTATGTTACAAATACAATGTAACTTGTAATTAGGGATGGCAATGGGGCGGATCGGGGACGGAATTTGGGTAATTTATATTCCCCCAGGGACGGAATTTGGGTAATTTATATTCCCCGTTCCCGCCCCGCCATGCCCCGCGGGTATCCCGCCCCGCAATTGTAAAAATTTTAAATGTGCAAGACTTGGGATTCGAACTTGGGTGGGGGAGCAACTGGGTTGGTTTACTCATATACAATGTAACTTGTAATTAGGGATGGCAATGGGGCGGATCGGGGACGGAATTTGGGTAATTTATATTCCCCCGGGGATGGAATTTGGGTAATTTATATTCCCCGTCCCCGCCTCGCCATGCCCCGCGGGTATCCCGCCCCGCAATTGTAAAAATTTTAAATGTGCAAGACTTGGGATTCGAACTTGGGTGGGGGAGCAACTGAAGGTTTGCCTTACCACTAGACCAAACTTCATTTCTTGTAATATTTTACCTTATTTAAAATATATTAATATATTTAAGATTGTTACACACATATACATACTTCACTTACTATATATATTATGACTTATATATTATTTATCATTTATTTAAAAGGAAAATGTTAAATGTAGACAACTAAGGAATCTGATTGGAAACCTTAAAGCTACATTGAGCTCGTTTCCATCTCTTGGATTTTGAAATCTTTTGGTCTTGTGAAATGAATGGAACTTTATTTTAAAAATAATAATTTCGCTGATCAAACATTTTGTTTGGATATCTATTGGACTCATAGCTTGGAAATTCTAGAATCCTTTGAAATTCTAAAATATTTTTTTGGACATCAATTGGGATTGAGCCTAATTATTTCTTCTTGTGTTTCTCAATAAAAGCTCCGAAATCTTTATCACATGAATTAGGGGTGCAATCATAATATGCCCTGCCTGTTTAAGATGAAAACATGATAAGAACCCACCAAAAGGAAAATTACACAATTTGCAATTCAAATTTATAAAAGTCTTGAAATGTAGAAAAGATTCTAAAAACATATACCAGTAATTTTGTTTAAAAAAAATAGAATTTATATATGAACTTCAAGTATTGTCATATGAATATTAAATCATTATTTATTGTATAGCTCTGTATAAAAGTCTTTATAGATTTTTAACAACTTTAATTTCATTAAATTTGAATTAGAGGGAATGGGATCATATTATATACTTTTATAATGTCTAGGGTTCAATCAATTATATGTTTAACTTTAAAAAAAGTCTTCAATCAATCTACCTAACCCTTAATAACAACATAAAATCAATATATACATTTACATATAAATATGTTTATTTATTATAAAAAAAATCTAAAATATATATATTTTTTAGAGGATTATTAATTTCGGGGCGGGTTACGGGGCGGGTCAACGGGGCGGGGTGGGGCAATGGGGCGGGGCAAGGGGCAGACCCATCCCCGCCCCGCCCCGCCCCGGCTTCGGGGTATTTTTTTTGCCCCGTCCCATCCCCGCCCCGGCTTCAGGGTATTTTTTTGCCCCGTCCCCGCCCCGTCTAAGATTCGGGGCGGGGCGGGCACTCCGAGTTGGGGCGGGGCAGGTTAAAAATGCCATCTCTAGGGACTTAACCAATACGCTAAAAGTCTCATGACCGATGGAACACGTAAGAACAAGTCTTATAACTATTTATGGTTGTAATAGACTGCCACAATTCCACAACTAACATCCCTGGCACCTCTCACTGTGGTGGCTGGTAGGCCATTTTCCCCTCCTAAAACAGCTCATTCGCTGCTCTAGGTGGGCTTCTCCACTGTGGCTCTCAATCTAGTGGTAAGTAGCATTTTCCGTGACTCAAACTTGGTGAACGTTGGGATACCAAATGTTATAAACCTAACCAATACGCCAAAAGCCCTAATGGAATGCATCAAATCAAGTCTTAGAAGCATAACATCTTCTTTTTTTATTTGGGTACCAAGAATTTTCATCTAGCTGTGGACCCAAAGGAAGGGCATTTTGCAGTCAATCTCTTCTTTCCAACCCAACACATTTCATGGAAATTTGTTAAAATGACAAAAAAAGGATAAATAAATAAAAGAGGAATCTGACTTTTTGAAGTCATAAACCATGGTTCAGTTTCAATGCAGGGGAAAAAAGTATAGATTTTTCCTTTTTTTTAGATTTGGTGTCTTTTCTTCTTAAGCTAAGATATGGGCATAAAACATTTGACTACGAGATGGAGAAAATACAGTCAAAATGAACTTTCACATGCTATTTTTCTGGGAAGGACCTATTCATATGCATCCTACGAGGAATTGACTCATATAAATAAGAGAGTGGAGCTCTATAGCAAGGCCAACATGTTAAAATCCCTTACCTGGAAAATGGGCCATTTCCAAATTTCAATTCAAAATAAGAGTTGGTCCCACCGTATGATTGACAATTCAATAAACGGTGATTATGAATTATCCTTGTATGATTTTTTTATCACATCTTTTCTATCAAACAAGTCAATTCTAAGTGAGATCAATTCCTACTACAAAAATATTCTCTGGGATACACCATATGCACATGAAGTATTTATTTTGAATGGCGGCACATGAAGTATTTATTTTAAATGGCTCGGATTTTCATAGCTAGTTGGCCACTGCAAGGATTTCTAACCCTTCAATTGAGGATTTTTCTAACCAACAGCCACATGGGCTGGTGGGCCGATCCCAGTGGGCCTGGAGGGCTGCAGCCCCCAGCCCACGTTCCTGGCGGGCCTGGCGGGCCCGGGCCAAACGGGCCAGAGTGCCCAGCCACCTAGGCCCAGCCCAGCCCATGTGCGGGCCGGGCCTTTGCGGGCTGGGCCGTTGACCGTGCCGGGCCAGGCCACGGGCCATCCTACATCGATTTAGATAGACAGGGGCGTCGAAACAGGACCCATTAACAAGAACAGATAACATTCAGAGGTGGGCCTGGACTGGAGGCCTCTTTATATTAGCGATTTTATTGCTCTCATACATTGTTAAAGAATTTGTGTGACATTGATTGTACAAAAGAACCGTTAATCTAGGCCAGAGCCAGCCGTGCAATCCAATGAACCGGGACGCATTTGAAGGAACATTCAGAGGGCATCATTCACTGTTCAATTATAGTCAGACAGAGATAAATAATACTTTATATTTCGTATAATCTAAACCTGATAGAATAGTCAATCGAGGCTAGCCCAAGTGACTTTCATGGCGAGAGCCCCCACTGGGCACCACCTTTGATCTCTTCTTCAAATTTCTTCTTTTTTTTTTTTGGCTAACGGAGGGTTCCCAACTCTTTGGCTTTGGGGAGGACTAATCCCTCTGGGCCAAAAAAAAAAAAAAAAAAGGCCGTACAAAACCCCTGTGGCCCCAGATGGTGGCACTAGTGGACTCTACCTTCAGTTCTTGAAGAGAGGGGAACCGGGAGTTGATATCAAAACATCTAACTCTGGAAGAAGCAGGAACCGTGGTCCGACCACTTGGCCAACCCCTTGGGGTTCTCTTCATCAAACTCACTATGACAATAAAGGCCCGTTTGTTTCATGGAATTAAATTCATAGGAAATCTATGAAATCTATTTTTAAAAGTAGTTAAAGTTCAAAATATAAAGGTGATGATTTGCATTATAAATATCCTCTTATTCAATGGAAAATGAAATTAAATACCAAGCCATCATGGGTAAATCAATTTTTAGGAAAACCAAAGTTTATCTACATTTCCATTTGCAACTTTGCCTCTCAGAGGAATATTTGCAACTTTTCCTCTGCTAGGAAGGGAGGAAAAGTTGCACCTGCTACTTTGGTTGAAAATGAGTATAAATACCAAAGCCGTCATCCGGGTTGATAAAATTTTACGAAAATCAAGGTTTATCTAAATATTCACCATTTATCCTTTCCCCTCTCAAAACCCTATAATAATTCTATGTTGGAACCTATTTTATTGTGAACACGATCAGAGTCAAAGTGGGTTTAAGCATCCTATGTTTCATGTTGGGTGGGTTTGAAGCTGGATCTAGGGTCCTTGCCAAGCCTACATAAATTCAACTTGAGCCAAGCCTATTGATACCCCTATTTGTTAAAGAGTATTTTCACTGCCTCTATTAATGCCTCAAGGTATTTCTAAGAGGGGTCAGCACTCCTAAACTCAAGCTTAGAATAAGGTAAACTCAAGTGTGTGGTGGGGCCCACTTGGGGACCCGCATGAGGATAGAGATGAGGGGATTTCAAGGACTCCCTGGGATCCTCCTCTCTACAAAAAAATTAGCCCCAACCGTGATTTCTATCATCTCCATATGGGACCAAAAGTTTAATGGTCAATAGTCCATTTGGATCGATACACAGTGGATCCAACGGTCTAAAAAATTCGGATTTGACTGAAAGTTGGTGGACGTGTGTAATTTACAGGGGTCATGTGTTTGGTTTATTTAGATGGACCAAAGGTGGGCCCCACAAGCATGAACTTACGAAATTTTCTCCTAAGCTTGAGCTTAGGTGAGCCTTGCTCTTTCTAAGATTTGTTAGCATAATAACTTTAGTAGGGTATTACAGCCAATTAGTCGCAAGTTTGTTGAAAAATATATTCGTTGTCTCCACTACTGCCTTGAGGTTTTGGTAAGATTGGTTAGAAGTTGAAATTCACTACTATTTACATTGGGCAATCAAAAAATGCTGAATTAAATTGGTTATTGTTTGAGCTTTCACTGTGATTGACTTCTAAGTTCTAATCATCCTTTCTCCAGAATCCATGCCTCGGGTGAAGGTAAAACCCTCTGATTTTGATTGAGTCATTGACGAACTTTCCAGACAATATTTTGAACTGGGGTTGTCAAGGCTGACCGTGTCAAGTTTGTAATATGGTCAATATATGAGCCCAACTGTATACAGGCAGATGCAGATTTAAACAAATACATGATACTATGGTCAACATAAGCCATCTTCCTTTAGTTTGATTTCAACCTTGAAAAACATAGACGTATCAAATTCCTACTTTTAATATGTTTTCAGCTGTTATGTCATTGCTGGCGAAGCTGCTTTGAGGTATTGGATTCCCAACTCTATAAAAGCATTCTTTCTTGTAAGTTAAATCAATATAGCTAAAACCCAATTGATACAAGAAGGCTAAGAATAAGAAGCAGCAGAAACAATGGTTCAAATCCCTCTCCTCACTCCATACAAGATGGGAGATTTTCATCTCTCCCACAGGTCAGTCATTGTCAAATCTCAAATAAGAAAGTGGGTTAGCTCACCTTCCATTGTAGTCCTCTTTCTGGCAATGTTAAGAGCCCCACATATTTATCAGAGAAAATGCTGGTATAACTTGTGTAAAACTGCTAGGTGAGACTTATGAATGGCAACGGGTGAGTTAAACAGGTGACCTCACCTGGCTCGCTGATCTTAGTGAAGTTGGGTTTGGTTGTGGGTTAATTGGCTTTGGGGAGTGCATGTGATCTAGAATTTGGCCAGATCCCGGCTCATAGCATGTCAGAATTTTTGTTGCTATTGACTTATCCACGGTCAAACCCGACCCATTGCCATCCCTAGTAACCAAAAAATGTTGGGGATTCCATCCCTGTTTCATGAATTTGCTCTCAAGTTTTCTTGCCATCCCATTAATAAAACAGGCTAGCTATGGTACCAATCGGAAACAAGTTCGCAGAGAGAAAATGTTTTTGGTGTCCCAACCCTCTAAAATAAGGTTAAACTGATCCTCTTTTTTTTTTTCAGGATAGTTTTGCCACCATTGGGCAGGATGAGATCCTATGGAGGCATCCCTCAACCACATGCTATCTTGTATTACTCTCAGAGAACCACCAAAGGGGGACTTCTCATAGCTGAAGCCACTGGCGTTTCTGACACTGCTCAAGGGTAAAATTCTAGATTTATTTATTTATTTTTATGTTTATATTTTTTGCTATGGTAAATACCTGCACTACCCAAGTCTCTCATCATCAACGCTACAACCAGGGATTGATACCTCATTATTTTTGTGTCACCGCTGAGCTAGTTGTGGATTGGCGAAACCCAAAATTAACTAAAATATAACACTCAAATCAAGGTGTTTTATATATAGAGAAATGGTGATATATACTTTTTTTGTTCCTGTAGCCAATAGATACCAGTTCTTCTCACACATGCCCACATTTCCTGCTTCAACTTCATCTAACTGTTAAAGTAACTAATGATAGAATTGATGTAAAATGGTGAGATATTATTCTCATTAGGCTTTTCTATTACATGTGTGTTCCGCTTGGCATCTGCAGCTATGATAGGCCACAGGGATAATTCCTGAAAGGTTTCCATGTTCTGCAGTGTTGCAATTTGCAATATTAAACACATTTATTTGGAATTCGGCTACTTTTTATTAATGTTGCTTTTGGTACAAGGGAGAACTGAATTTCACAAATTTTATTTTGGGCCTGTGGATTTTGAGTTTAGATGGCCAATATGACTAGTAGTTCTTTTAAGTTGAAATAAAACATTATTTCAATATTCAGGTTCCATTCGATGGTCCTTTGATTAATTCTTTTCTGATTTCACTATATGATTTGATTTTTCCAATTTTGAAGGTACCCAGAGACTCCTGGTATTTGGACAAAAAAGCAGGTGCAAGCCTGGAAACCAATAGTCGATGCAGTTCATGAGAAGGGCGGGATCTTCTTTTGCCAACTTTGGCATGTTGGGAGGGTTTCTAGCTATGGTACATTTCAAATTCTGTTTACTACTACCAAGTTATCTCCATGACAATTAACCAATGAAAAATACTACAGAAAGATCTTTACATAACTTAGAGCAATAGCATATTCTGCATATAGGTTGTCAATGGAAGTAAATGTGTAAAATGCAGTGGATAAGTAGTATCTTATAAATGAACTGGAAGTAATGTTCACACGCTTGCCTTGATGTCATTGTTGCGAAAGAGTGTCTACTTTATTGTAGGATCTTGTAACATATTATAAGGTGATAGAAAAGTGGGTTGTGTGCATGGGTCATTTGCTGTCCCGTGTATGTAACATCATCGTTATTTTAGCATCAGAAATTGAGCTGTGTATCCCATGCCTGGGTGGTGGACATTTCTATTTGTAGCAGCACTGGTTGCAACTTGTCAAGGTACATGCAACATTTTTTTTTTTAAGAAAGAAACTTTGTGGATGTATCTTTATGGGAGCACTTCTTTTGTTTCTTGTATCCATACTATTCCATAGGCTTTCCTTTGGTCCATTTATCAGCATGTGCTGTAACAAGAACAATGTCTATTTGATCCTGATTAGCCTCTTTGATCGCTTACTTTATGGGGGAGTGCACAGCATGACTCTGACATTTCTTGTTCTCATTTCCCTTGACCTCATTCCACTTAAAGATGTCTTATCTCAAGGATGCATCTCTCTTGTTTCTAATCTTCTAATTTGGTCATTCATTACAAAGTTTAATGTGCCAGGAGGATTTTTAGGGTTCGATCTTTATTTTTTATTTATTTATCTCTTTCCAATTTTCAGGATTTCAGCCTAATGGGCAAGCTCCAATCTCCAGTACAGACAAGGAACTTTCACCTCAGCTTCTAGCTAATGGCATAGATCTGGCAGAGTTTTCTCCTCCACGACGATTAAGGGTGGATGAAATCCCTCAAATCATCAACGATTTTAGAGTTGCTGCAAGGAATGCTATAGTAGCAGGTTAGATGTGCATATCATCTGTGAGAATATGAGAAAAGTAAACAATGAATTAAACTCAACTATGTTATCTTTTAGGAGTTCTCCCCCCTTGATGTTCTATATTTACTGAGTTTTTAGGCAAATGAAAATTTTGCAAATTCATTGAATTACCATGAGAGTTTTAGCACTATCACTAGTGGTCCACCAAGATAAAGTGGAGGAAGGCATGAGGCAGGACGTGTGGGTCTGAAGCAAGTGCATAGGGCGTGTGCCCTACTACCATAATAAGGGACAACTTAAGAGAATTTCCTTGATGTCTTCTTGTATTAATCATGTGTATTTGTATAGGCTTACTAGCAGTTAAATGATCAGGATTTGGGATAAGAAGGAGAGATAGCTGCATAGCAAAAAAAGATAAGGAAAGATAGGGATAGGGGGAGAAGATAAGAATATATATATATATATATATAGAGAGAGAGAGAGAGAGAGAGAGAGAGAGAGAGAGATAGGGATAGGGGGAGAAGATAAGAATATATATATATATATATATATATATAGAGAGAGAGAGAGAGAGAGAGAGAGAGAGAGAGAGAGAGAGTTTGCATCATGTAATATGCGCCTTCGAATAGAGATAAGATATCCATAGAGCCCAACAGGTAATATGTGCCTTCAAAGCTTATATTGACCTCCATGAACATTCTTTACATACTGAGCTACCTTCAAAAAAGAAAAAAGAAAGAATTACATTGACCTCTAAAAACATGGGAAAACCCTTTTACTTAAAGGGCTTCCTAATTTTGAACGTCACTTGTATTTTCTCCCTGCATCTGGTTGTGTTCGGTAATTTTTCCTTTGAATAATGACATTGGAAGAAGCTTGCGCTTACAGTATTATGACTCAACCCTTCCACTGATAATTGTTTTTATTTTTTATTTTTTATCATAGTACTGAACCTTCTAGATATATGGTCAGACCTACATGAGTGTAGGGAATTGTTGTAACTGTGGCTACTTTTGTCAAGAGAGAGATTCAGGGCGCTATCAATATAATTCACTGGCTATCAGTATAATAGAATGAGATAATTCTAGTTCCATCTTATTTAAGAAGTTAAGGTACTTTTAAAGTTCTGTATTGAGCTTGGGAGTTAAAAAGTAATTAATATATATATACACACACACTGGCCCCACCATATTGCTAAATTGAGGATCTGTATCACTTTCACACTGTTGATTCACCAGGGACAATATTCCATTGATAATCCTAACCATCCTACTCGCAACATGGTTCACATTCAATGGGTGAAACTCCATTAGTTGGATGGTTATTTCGTATTGAATTCTTAGGGATTCAGAGTAACAGGGTTTTGTTGATGAAGTAATAAACAGGTTAGGAGTAAGGGCCAAAGATTTAGATGAGGCTAATTTCCTCAAATTTAATTTACTGGGGCAATGGGTGGGTTATCATTTCCTATCAAGGGGAGATTATTTAATGGTTCATCATGGTTCTTCACGTTTAATCTTTGACTAAATTGCCATCTCTATTAGTGTAATGAAATTTGAATCATTATTATTTTCATCATCGTCGTCGTTGTCTTCATCATCATCATCATCATGATGGTCTATTCCATTGATCATCAGTATTTTAATAAGAAAGGCCTTGTCACTCATGTATTTCTTTGGTTCTAATAGGGTTTGATGGAGTTGAGATACACGGTGCTCATGGATACCTCCTCGATCAGTTCATGAAAGACCAGGTTAATGACAGAACTGATGAATATGGCGGAAGCTTAGAAAACCGTTGCCGTTTTCCTTTTGAAGTTGTTGAGGCTGTTGCCAATGAGATCGGAGCTGACAGAGTGGGCATACGGTTGTCTCCTTTCGCTGATTTCAATGAGTCAGGGGACTCAGATCCAGAAGCTCTTGGCCTTTACATGGCTAAATCACTGAACAAATATGGAATTCTCTATTGTCACATGGTTGAGCCGAGGATGGCGAAAGTAAATTCGGTGGTAGAAACTCCCTACAGTCTTAAGCCCATGAGAGAGGTTTTCAAGGGAACTTTCATTGCTGCTGGAGGCTATAACAGGGAACAAGGAAACTCTTCTATTGCTAATAATTATACAGATCTGGTTGCATATGGACGTTTGTTCTTGGCTAATCCAGATCTACCTAGGAGATTTGAACTGGATGCACCCCTTAACAAGTACAACAGAGAGACTTTCTACACACCTGATCCAGTTATTGGGTACACTGACTACCCTTTCCTAGAATCGACTGCTTAGATATTGCATTCTAGATTATAAGGGAAGCCTATGTGATCCTATTTTTCATTTCGGTCGTGAAGATTTTATCAGTATCACCATTCAAAAAAAATGATTTGATCAGTATCAAGAAGTGCTGGCATTGCGGAAGAAATGCTGCAAGTGCCAATTTGTGTAAGTTCTTCTTATATCTATATTTGCTGCCTAGCATTTGGTTGCTGATTACAAATGTAAGGGAGCTGATTACAAAATATAGTTCATGTGACCATCCATATACAATGAATCTTATCTTTGCATTCATGGAAATTTTAATTTGTGATCAAGACAATAGAAATCAT
Organism: Umbellularia californica; assembly: GCA_028538565.1. Lineage (NCBI taxonomy): Eukaryota > Viridiplantae > Streptophyta > Magnoliopsida > Laurales > Lauraceae > Umbellularia > Umbellularia californica. Next base: position 107,767,544 of record JAPQWN010000001.1, read on the forward strand.
CACTACAAATTTCTAGGTGGAAAATTTAAGAACTTTGAAGTTCCTTTTTTCTGTTATTGGTTTTTGGGCCAACTATAGTAGTCTTTGTGTAAGAGGAGTTTTTTAATTGGAAAATCAAGAGATTTAATAGAATTAACTTATTGTTATGATATTCAACAGTTAAATCATTTCCAGATCCATCTTCTCTCTCTTACCCTCTGTTTCATCAAAACATTGGTATTAAGCCACTGATCTCCCTGCTTCTAATCATCTTCACACCTGTGTACACCACTCTAAATAGTGTCAAAATTTCGAATTCAAAGACAAATGCTATGGATCCGATGTTAAGTGTAGGAGAAATTTGGATTCGATCTATATTTATGTCCATAAGATCTAAATCTGAACAGAAACTGCATTAGTGTTTAAGACTAGTTTGGAGAACTTGGATCATATTATCATTTTGAAAGCCATCTTATATGCTCACAGGGTTTTTGATTATTTTTCTTTTTCTTCCATTGAAATCCAATATTAAACTCATTATAAAGGATTAATATTTTAAAAACTAAACCAACCATTGAGCCGAAGATGGGCACAAATTGGGTCAAATGTAGTCCCATAAGTAACCAACGAGTGGTAGCTCAATTGGCGAAGGACTTTGTGCCTTAGGAAGCGAGAGGCCTTGTGTTCAACACCCTCCTCTGTTGCCCACCTCATATTTTTTCAACCCGGTGCATGTGGATATGATAGTTTGCATGAGGCATGAGCCCCATATATATTAGTTCTCGGCTATCCAAAATCGAGTGTCCGTGCTTAGGGCCAAAGGCTTTTAGGCTCATATGGGTGGGTGATACCCTATGTTATTAAAAAAAGAAAAAAATAGACCCATTAGTGGTTTATTTTTGGTCAAACTATGAGATCTGTACAATATGATTATGAAAAATATTTAGAAAGTTAAACATCATACAAAAACATACGACTTTAAATAATTCTGAAGAGAGAGAGAGAGAGAGACCTGACCTTTCTGAATTCTCAACTGAAATTGAATCAGATGTCAACATGTAACGTTTAAACATGGAATGGAATCAATGGATGACCATCCCAAGAAAAACATTTAGATCCAAATAGATCATGATGATTCTACTGGTTTTACATGACTCATTTGATATTCTTATTTAATAGGCCCATGTAAATTCTTCATTTTCCAAAGACAAATAAATCCCAAGGAGTTGACCCATCTCAGTCTCCACCTACCTCTCCCTGATAAAAATCAATTCTCTATCTCTACCAATCGATTGATTGTTCCAACAGTCATTATCTAACCTTTCTTGACAGTTGGTGGACATGCACTCCTCTGAAGCAAGCAACAGATCCGACCATCTGATCCCTTGTCAGAAGCTTATGAACGCTCAATTCCTGCATCAACAAACAAATAAAGCATGCGTTCGTTACTGAAATCAATTAATGGATTTGATTGTACAGAAGAATGCTCAGGGGACCAAAATCAATTTGTAGAACAAAAGACAAAAAAAAGTTGAGCTCTGGGGGTGTCTCAGTCTAATCAATGTATTCTCTTGGGCATTTCTCCATCTGGAGTGGGCCACTGGATTTGGATGATGCGGATTCAGGTAGTATAGTATACTACCAGACAAGTGCCTGTGAAATATGGTTCTCAGTGGGTACTATTGCAGTGGAATATGCATTGAGTTGCTGACCCCCAGTCCCTGTTTTTTCTACCTCATTACTCTCCACTGTGACACTGTCCAGGCTGCACAGAAAGGGTTACATTTTGTTGCATCTGGTTGGGTTTCACTTTCACCTCTACATTTTGTTGCATCTGGTTGGGTTTCACTTTCACCTCAGAGGTGGTACTTCATATACACAGGAGTTCAAAGGGGCATGCCCCTCTAGGAACAAAGAGATAGAAATACCAATAATTTATGCCCACAGTCCGGGTAACAAGCTACAATCTGTGTGAATGGTAATTGACCTTCATTTCATTGGCATTAATTTGATTGGACCCAGTCGGTTTTTCGAATGGATATTTTCAAATCTATTCATGCTGGAAACTATTTTTCTCACTTGAAATCTCACTGTCCATGGAGATTTTGATGGGCATCTCAATGCTTTGGGTAAATATCAAAATCCTCTTCAATACAAATATGTGTAACGAGATTAGGGATATTCTGTAACACATGCAAAATGCCCTTATAATAATCAAGAGAATGCACAATGGCTGCATACACAGGTAAATTTATGCCAAGATATAAGATTCAACTCCTAATTGTATTCATAATGGCGTGCATTACATTTATAGCTGATTTAGATTGTGTTTTAAAAATGCGATAGTTCCTTTCACGCTATATATGCCAAATGAATGCAGAAAAAATGATCTTACCTATAGTTTGTAGGCCTTTGTTATGTGGATCGATCCAGAGAGTTAATGATTCCACCAAAGCATTAGATGAATCACAATCTATGGGTTCCAGATCAATCTTACGAAGGAGAACTGCCATAAAAATTGGGAAAAGGGGAATTGAATCGTTAAGTATGATACCATCTCCCAAGTACAGTCACAAAGTACACAGAAAGAATCGCAAGGAACATTTCTTTGTAAGAGGAAATCCTCTGTTGTCAATCGACCCCTTAGATACATCCAAGGACACATTGAGTGCTTTTTAATACACCTTTGAAACCAAATCATTGAACTCCACTACAAGTCTCGGTTTGACAGATTGTTCACTAATCGATATGCAGATTTTAGAATAAAGCATCAATGTTCTTCTAAAGTCCAGACTATTTCTTCTTCAAATATCGAACAAGGTCTATAGAGGAGTTTTGTGGAAAATATCCATTAGAGCATTTGACGTTGGCCTAGGAAAGCTCCAATCTACATCAATTATAAACCGGCTCATATAAATATCGGTCCCCATCCCCATACCATAAACTTCACGTTCTCCATAGCACTCCCTGAGCCAAGGATCATTCCAGAATTTTGTTTAAATGCCCATTCCCAATTAAAAACTTGATATTAGGTAAAGTCGACATGCAAAGAGCCAGAATACCATTCCAGAATTTCATATTCATTTGCTTTCTTTCAGAAGAACTTATAGTTATTTTTTAATATGAATATTTATGTTGTAATGTTGGCCATACCTGTGCTAAGCATGGTTTATTGTGCTAGTATATATTATGCTAATTTATATTTGCACTTTACCATTTAGTTCAATAAGTTCAAGATCAAAATTAAATCAGGCCCAATCTGCTTCTAGTTTGAACCAAATCAATTGCGGATGCATATCATCATCACTGTAGTTAATCTTGACTTAGCAATCATTTTTATGAGTGTCTCAAGTCATTGAACCTGGGCATCCACATTATTGTCCCCACCTAGATTGTCAATTATGCATGAAGACGTTGTGACGTCCTAACTTCTAATCGTGTGTTAATAGAAAAAAGTCAGAAAGTTGTGGCATCCATCCCATCCGTTACAAGTCGGATCCTCTGTGGCAGCTGCTATACGGTATTTTATAAATAGAGATCATCTACTATTCAAGTTGAACTTCATCCACTCCAATCATAAATACCTAAGTTTTATATAAAAGGAAGTGCCCCATCGTCCGATTGAGCACCATGACAAAAACGTAATTCACATCACATCAGCAGCGATGCCTTTCCAAATGATTTTCAATTGGATGGTGGGGCACTCCTTTCAATATGAAACTTAAAGACATATGACTAAAGGGTATGAAATTCATCTTAAATGGTAAGAATGATCTCTATGTGGGCCCTGTATGGAGTTTGAGAAAAAAATGTGACACGGTACCAAGTAACAGATGCCACAGATGATCCAGACTCGAAAAGGTAACCATCAATTTAGACCAGGGGCGTCAAAACAGGACGCATTAACAAGAACATTCAGAGGTGGGACTAGAGGCCTCTTTAGCAACTCTCGTACATTGTTAGGTTGGAATGGTTTTAGGCAGGAATTGAATGAAGAGTGGAATGAGTCTGAAATGAAATGAGGCAAGAATACTCATTTCCATTCCAGCATACCAAACACAAAGGAATCAACCCAGTAATTGAATTTTGGATTCATATTCTTGCGTTTGGTACGCTGGAATGATGCACATAATGGAATAAAATTTACATAAAATTGACCAAAATACCCTTGGTACCACCAAGCATCCCTCCCAACCTGGTTTTTTTTTTTTGCATGAGCAACATGTCTCAATGGAATCAGTGACTTGGGTTAAGTGAACAATGCTTCAGGATGTGGATTTTTGAAGTGGGGTTTGGGTTATCTGAAATGGGTTTGCTGGAATTGCTAGTTAGAAGCAAATTTCATATGAAAGATCAGATCTTTCGAACTGGGCATCAAAAGGAAAAGGATTCTATAATGTGGGTTTTGAATCTCCTGAAATAGGTATCCAGAATTTGATGCCTGTAAATGGATTTCCCCAAGAGAGCACCTAAATTTGAAAATTGATGATGGTAGAGTGGTATTCAAGTTGAGATTTTTATTTTTTATTTTTTATTTTTGGGTGAGGATTGCAATTCGCAGGAACTCACTGGCCGCCGGACTGTGTGTAGGAACTAGCAGGTCGCCGCCAGTCCCCAATCTTTTTTTTTTTTTCAATTCGTACCACTTTTCTTCAATACCGCAAGCCAAGGGAGAGAAAGAGAGAACCTAGAACCTATACACCACACAGAGAAAAAACCAAACCGAAAAGATATTCTTCTCTCTCACAGATTTCCGATCTCAAGCAAACAGATCTACAAGAAAAACCAAGAAAAGATATCCTCCAGAGAATTTTTTTTTTTTTAGTTTTCCTTCTCTCATCATCATCAGATCTGAAGTATCAGAAGAGAAAACCAAAGAAGAAGAAGAAATGAAGGAATGCGAGCTTTGCAATAGTCGAGCGAAGATGTAATGCGAGTCACACTAGGCGAGCTTATGCTGCCGCTACGATGCCAAAGTCCACTCTGCCGGGGGGATGCCACCGAGGCCTTCCAGCTAGTTTCCTTCAGCTGGGAGGGTAGAGGAGGGTGGAGGAGTATCTTGGTGTTAATGAAAAATTACAAAGAAATGGAATGACCATTCCTCTATCTCCCCGGTTAAATGGCAATTCCTCTGCATAAGAGAAATGATGATTCCAAAAGTAATCATCATTCTGCCACTTTTTTACAAAACAAATCAGTTGGAATGACCACGAACCAAATGCTACCGTAAAGAATAGTTAAAGATTTTGTGTGAGATTCATTGTAAAAGAGAACCGTCAATCTAGGCCAGCCCCAGCCGTGCCAATCCAGTGAACCGGGACGCATTTGATGGAACATTCAGAGGGCATCATTCACGGTTGAATTATAGTCAAGACATAGTTGAATAATACTGTATATTTCGTATAATCGAAACTTGATAGAATAGTAAATCGAGGCTAGCTTAAGTGACATTCATGGTGAGAGCCCCAGTGGGGCCCACCTTTGATCTCTTCATCAAACATCTTCTTCTTTTTCCTTTTTTTTCCTTTCCAATGGAGGGTTCCCAATGCTTGGACTAATCCCTCCGAGCCCCAAAAAAGTCGGGTAAAACCCTTATGGCCCCAGGTGCTAGCACTAGTGGACTCAACCTTCGGTTCCCCACTCTTTGAGAACCAGAGGATGATACCAAGATTAGCTCTGGAAGAGGAAGGAACCGTGGTCCTGACCACTCAGCCACCCCCTTGGGCTTCTCTTCATCAAACTCACTACGACAATAAAGGCCCGTTTGTTTCATGGAATTAAATTCTTAGGAAATCTAAGAAATCTATTTGTAAAAGAAGTTAAAGTTCAAAATATAAAGGTGATGATTTGCATTATAAATATCCTCTTATTCAAAGGAAAATGAAATTAAATACCAAGCCATCATGGATAAATCAAAATTTAGGAAAACCAAAGTTTATCTACATTTCCATTTGCAACTTTGCCTCTGCTAACAAGGGAGGAAAAGCAACACCTGCTAGGCTGCTACTTTGGTTGAAAATGAGTTTAAATACCAAAGCAGTCATCCAGGTTGATTAAATTTTATGATAATTAAGGTTTATCTAAATATTCACCATTTATCCTTTCCCCTCTCAAAACCCTACAATAATTCTATGTTGGAACCTATTTTATTGTGAACACAATCAGAGTCAAAGTGGGTTTGAGCATCCTATGTTTCATGTTGGGTGGGTTTGAAGCTGGACCTAGGGTCCTTGCCAGACTTGGACCCAAAGACTCAAACTTGAGCCTACATAAATTCAACTTGAACCAAGCCTATTGATACCCCTATTTGTTAAACAGTATTTTTACTGCCTCAATTAATGCCTCAAGGTAGTTCTAAGAGGGGCTAGCTCTCCTAAGCTCAAGCTTAGGATAAGCTAAGATCAAGTGTGTGGTGGGGCCCACTTGGGGACCCGCATGGAGATGGAGATGGAGATGGGAGGATTCTCCCTGGGATCCTCTTCTCTACAAAAAATCAGCCCTAACCGTCACTTTTACCATCTCCATATGGGCCCAAAAGTTTAATGGTCAATAGTTCATTTGGATCAATACATAGTTGATCCAGCGGTCTAGTAAATTCGGATTTGACTGAAAGTTGGTGGACATGTGCAATTTAGGGGGATCATGTGTTTGGTCAATTTAGATGGACCAAAGGTGAGCCCCACAAGCATGAACTTACGCAAATTCCTCCTAAGCTTCAGTTTAGGTAAGCCTTGCTCTTTCTAAGATTTGTTAGCATATTAACTTTAGTAGGGTATTACAGCCAATTAGTCGCAAGTTTGTTGAAAAATATATTCGTTGTCTCCACTACTGCCTTGAGGTTTTGGTAGGATTGGTTAGAAGTTGAAATTCACTACTATTTACATTGGGCAATCAAAAAATGCTGAATTAAATTGGTTATTGTTTGAGCTTTCACTGTGATTAACTTCTAAGTTCTAATCATCCTTTCGCCAGAATCCATGCCTCGGGTGAAGGTAAAACCCTCTGATTTTGATTGAGTCATTGACGAACTTTCCAGACAATATTTTGAACAGGGGTTGTCAAGGCTGACCGTGTCAAGTTTGTAGTATGGTCAATATAAGAGCCCAACAGTATACATGCAGATGCAGATTTAAACAAATACATGATACTCTGGTCAACATAAGCCATCTTCCTTTAGTTTAATTTCAACCTTGAAAAACATAGACGTATCAAATTCCTACTTTTAATATGTTGTCACCTGTTATGTCATTGCTGGCGAAGCTGCTTTGAGGTATTGGATTCCCAACTCTATAAAAGCGTTCTTTCATGTAAGTTAAATCAATATAGCGAAAACCCAATTGAGACAAGAAGGCTAAGAATAAGAAGCAGAAGAAACAATGGTTCAAATCCCTCTTCTCACTCCATACAAGATGGGAGATTTTCATCTCTCCCACAGGTCAGTCATTCTCAAATCTCAAATAAGAAAGTGGGTTCGCTCACCTTCCATTGAATGATGGTGGCACAGATTGTAGTTCTCTTTCTGGCAATGTTAAGAGCCCCACATATTTATCAGAGAAAATGCTGGTATAACTTGTGTAAAAATGCTAGGTGAGACTTATGGATGGCAACGGGTGAGTTAAACAGGTGACCTCATCTGACTCGCTGATCTTATTGAAGTTTGGTTTGGTTGTGGGTTAATTGGCTTTGGCCAGATCGCAGCTCAGAGCAGGTCAGAATTTTAGTTGCTATTGACTCATCCACGGTCAAACCCGACCCATGGCCATCCCTAGCAACCAAAAAATGTTGGGGATTCCATCCCTGTCTCATGAATTTGCTCTCAAGTTTTCTTGCCATCCCATTAATAAAACAGGCTATGGTACCAATCGGAAACAAGTTCGCAGAGAGAAAATGTTTTTGGTGTCCCAACCCTCTAAAATAAGGTTAAACTGATCCTTTTTTTTTTTTTTTTTTTTCAGGATAGTTTTGCCTCCATTGGTGAGGATGAGATCCTATGGAGGCATCCCTCAACCACATGCCATCTTGTATTACTCTCAGAGAGCTACCAAAGGAGGGCTTTTGATAGCTGAAGCTACTGGCATTTCCGACACTTCTAAAGAGTAAATTCTTGACTCATGCTCCCTAGATGAATCACTATATATGCACGTCGATGAGTGGGACACATTGTTTGTTAGTGGGATTTATTTATGAGAGCTGCTACATGTCCCGACATATCGGGACCGATTCACATGGGAGGGTAAAATATTTTACCCTCCTCCCATGTAAGTCGGTCTCGACATCGGCCGATGTTGGGACAAATAGACTTTTTCTTTATTTATATAATAAAATAAAAAGAGCAGTTTGTAGATTAGGCATTTACTAAAAAAAAAAAAGGTCCGGCGCACTTGATGTCACTAGCCCCGATGAAAAATCACCTAATTTATAAACAAAATCTCGCCAGCAACATGTCATGTGTCCTCTATCGACATTTCTTATGAACTTATGATGTATTGTGGTTTTTTTTCTTCATTTTTTTAATGAAGAAGCGGGTCATGTGCTGATCCTTGAATTTGCATGATTTTAATCATGCGACCACATTGATAGAAAGAAGATTTAGAGGCCAACTTTTGTTTTTATGGTGTAAGATCATCTAACAAACCTTCATTATTCTCCCATTTGTTAGGTTTCTGAATACTCCTGGTATTTGGACAAAAGAGCAGGTTGAAGCCTGGAAACCAATTGTGGAAGCTGTTCACAAGAAGGGTGGCATCTTCTTTTGCCAATTAATTCATGTGGGCAGGGTTTCGAATTACGGTATGTTTTACTCAAATCTACATAATCTATCTGGAATTGAGTTGAAATTCATTTGGACATGGGTACCATGAGATTCACTACCGATGGAGGAATATTCCTCATGCCATTTATTCAAAGTCTTGCAAAATGGACCATTTGGATCATTTGTAACTGAGAAGTCTCCAACCACTAATCTGAATTGTACATTAAGTAGACCCTCAAAGCCAAACGAGCATCCATGGCTCCATGAGTCTATTTAGACCAGACAATTCTAATCCTACCATTATAGATTTTCCTCTAAAAAACAAATAACTAAAGATCGAAGAAGTCTAATGCGTGACACGATCAGTGTGATTTGGGGGACTGTAGGACTGGAGGGACCTTCCATTGCCATCCAGAAAACAACTCAATTCATTGTAAATCACTCATTTTTCTGATTCATGCGTTATATTTCATCTTTAATTTAATTCCTGCTTATAGGACTTCAACCCAATGGCCAAGCTCCAATCTCTAGCACAGACAAGGGGTTGACAACCACAACAGAATGGTCGCCTCCAAGGCGATTGAGGATCGACGAAATCCCTCAAATTGTGAATGATTTCAGGCTAGCTGCAAGAAATGCCATGGAAGCTGGTAAGTTTCCCATTCCTAATATAGCAAGCAAAAGTTCATTAACAACGTTCAAAAATAATTCAACTGACAGAATCACTTAGCCCTTGTATCAGTGCGGCATCCGAATGGATAGTTGGGGTGAAAAAAACAATTCACCTTCAAAGGTCACTGATAGGGGGATGGCTCAAATCACCATGATATTTAGTCCACATGCCAGATTTGATCATTTCCTTTTCTACACTTCATTTTCTTATGCAAGCTTATATTTGCTTATATTTGCAGGTTTTGATGGAGTTGAGATCCACGGCGCTCATGGGTACCTAATTGATCAATTCTTGAAAGATCAAGTCAATGACAGAACTGATGATTATGGTGGATCCTTAGCGAACCGCAGCCGCTTTGCTGTTGAGGTAGTTGAGGCCGTTGCCAATGAGATTGGATCAAATAGAGTTGGCATTAGACTCTCTCCATTCTCCGATTATATGGACGCTGTAGACTCGAACCCAGAAGCTCTTGGCCTTCACGTAGTTGAAGCGTTGAACAAATATGGAATTCTGTACTGCCATATTGTTGAGCCAAGGATCAGTGGAACTGAAGAGAGGGATGATCCTCGCAGTCTTCTACCCATGAGAAAGGCTTTCAAGGGGACTTTTATTGCTGCCGGGGGCTATAATAGAGAAAGTGGGAACAGAGCTCTAGCTGATAATCATGCAGATCTTATAGCCTACGGTCGTTTGTTCTTGGCTAACCCAGATCTGCCAAAGAGATTTGAACTTGATGCACCCCTTAACAAATATGACAGAAGCACTTTCTACACATCCGATCCGGTTGTGGGCTACACTGACTACCCATTTCTTGACTCACTCAGTGGATAGAAGTCCAATTCCATTAATAAGATAAAAATAAGTGATGTGTAATGTTCTGTCCATTCTATTTGATTAAAATGTTCTTTTAGTGATCATAAATAAAAGCTGTACAATAAGATGTGGCTATTTATTTTGAAATGGGCCATTTTTCATATCAAGCCGTACCATTTGTGTTAGCTTTACTTGACTTGACTTTAATTGTAGTAGTAAAGTGCCAAACCAGCTCTTAAGTTTTGGTAATTCTTCTTGTTGCTTTCATAATTCTCATTTCTAGTGCAACAAACTTATATATTTTTTAACCGTTAGGGGTAGCTCAATGCTTAGGACCACAGTTTGCACCTAAAGGTTATAGGTTTGAAACTGCACTACTATACTAGGGCTACAGAAGAGTTTACTTGGCTTCCCTCTGAACTGGAGAGATTAGTTTGGCCTAAAGGATTAGGAACTTGATAAAAAGGAAAAAAAAAAAAAAAAAAAAAGAAATCTAGATATTTTTTGGGAATGGCATGTTTTGTTAGAGCCAAAGCTTGGTAGAAGCAATCCAAGTTCGGAGAGAAAAATAAACCAATGTTGAGCTTGAAATGTTCTATATTTATCCTGCCCATTCTGGTACATGAAGGACTCAAAAGCAATGCACTCCCGCCCCTAAAAGGGCATTTAGTGACCCAACTAATTGAGCTACAGTTACAACTCAATCCAATCAAGTTTTATCTTGCCATGAGGTCTTTTGATGTTTTCTTTGAATTTAAAAAATCAAACAACTAATTAAATCTTAACGATTTAAGATTTTTGGCAAGCGAATTGACCCTATTTCCAAACACATTTGGCCGAAATCCAAACTAGCAGTTTAACTTTCAAATTAGAAAATGTTTGAGCCGGTGTCGGATTCCTCTTTTACTTTGCTATTTCAAAAATCTCATAATCCTTCTGCCAAAAAAACAAAAAGAGTTGGGCCCCTAACTGAACTTAGACATTTTCATACAGCTAATGCTATCGGATCTTCTGATCCCCCATCTCTCCCATAATTGTTGGGTACCAAATTATCCCCGCTGGAGAGTCCCCCAGGATGGGTGGATTTATAGAACTGCAAAGGAGCACAACTGTCATATGTTTATGGTCAAATCTGTGCTAGATGAGAAAAAATATATGTATGACATAATCCATGACGATGATTCTGGTTGCTGCTCCATTCCTCCCACTTTTCGGACATCCTTCCGAAAAGGTAAACAACAATTTAGACCACGTGCGTCGGTCCAATGAACCAGGACGCATTTAGAGTGACCGACCATTCAGAGGCGGCTTTAACAGCTGTTGACTGAGAATGTCATGTCTCCACTTTCATGGCCCTATTCCAAACTTAATCATTTCCATCTTTGAATCAAAGTAAAGTCTAGAGACACCCTCAAAGAGATACAGGGATCATTTTCAGCTGCTCAAAATTTTAATTGATGGGCCTCAATATAGAGTCTCATTCGGAGAATGTTTGTGCAACGTAAGATGGTAACGATGTCGGTTAGAAAATATTTGACTATAAAGGTTGATAGCCCACCAAGAAAAATAGATAGGTCTAAAAGGATGTGGATGGAAGTAGTAAAGATAAAAATGAAGATAGTAACTTATCTAAATATTTAGCTCAAGATAGATCAGAATGGAGAAACAGAATTCGTGTAGCCGACCCCAACGTAGTTGGGACAAGGCTTTGATGATGATAATGATGATGATTCGGAGAACGTTTGTGTAGACGGTTTTCTATAAAATAAATGAGAATTGTGAAAATACTTTTCCGCACTATGGTAGAAAATTTGTATTTTGTGGTCACTTTTACATGATAAAAACACAAAAATAAGCCAAATTTTCTTTAATCCTACAGATGAGGCTTTCCTATTGATAGCATTTGGAAAAAGAACCCTATGGAAGAGGAAAAAATCCATATAAATGTTGCTCTGCAAACATACAAAACCATACCTTTCAACCATGCACACCAGAATGGAAACTCTACCGCTACTTATAGACTCCTTCCAAACTCAAACATTTTAAAGTGAACGTTTTCCCTTTGAGCCGTTATCTTTTATATTTTATTCCAACATAATTTTGTTCTATGTTTAAGTATATGATTAATAATAGGGATATTTACCACAAAAATTCCCTTAAATAAGGTAACCATAGTTGATGACCTTCAACTTTTATTATGACATTAAGGACCTTCAACCCAAATCATCTCTTCTTTTTTTTTTTGCATTTTTTTTTATTAATGTTAACATAATCAGTTCCTTATTTTATCACGAGTAATATTTATTGACATCAATAAAATATTTATGGACATCAACATAAAATTTCGTTGCTAGCAGTAAAAGTTTTGGATGTAATGGGATTTTTGAAGTAAATGTTCGTTAATAATAATATCAATCACATTCTATATTGAGACCCACTTTTATGTCGGTTATTTTCAGTAGATTCGCTCACGCCGGCCATTATACTATAAGTTCGTATATATAATAACAACCCAAACACCTTTAGCTCCGTGGAAGGAGAGTCGAGAGTAGCAAAGAAGAAAAGAGAGAATGGCAAAATCTGCAGTGTCTGCAAGTGAAATCCCTCTCATGTCTCCATATCAGATGGGAAAATTCCAGCTTTCTCACAGGTCTTCTTTCTCCTTTTCTTTTCTGTAATTCATTTTCGCCTTATCTTACAACAACCCAAGAAGAGAAATTACTCTTTTCTACACTTACAACTCTGCTCTATTTCGCACAGAAAAAAGGGGTCTGTTTCTTGGTCTTATGGAGAGAAGATTCTTTTTTTGAAAAAAAAAAAAATCCCTTTGATTACAAGATTTTAGCTCTAATCTTCTAAAGTTTGGATTTTGATCAAGGAGGAAGATTGAAAATGTAGACTTGTCACTCCCACAGTGGTTAATTGCTTCAAGGAACCCAACCTTGGGTTTTTAAGGAATCATGAAAGCTTTCACCCCATTTGGCAAACAGACCCTGAATTACCTTTAAATTGTAAATATGCCCCAAGTGCTGGAAATGAAATGAAAGTTTCCTTTGTGATATTGGATTATCATGTTCTACTTTTAGTTGAAATCAATGCTGGATCTTAGCCTCTTCAGTTATATGGAATTGTTTTTTTCATTAATCTTTGTTTGTTTTTTTTTTCCTTAGAATTGTTTTGGCACCATTGACGAGACAGAGATCCTTTGGGAACATCCCTCAGCCACATGCTATCTTGTATTACTCTCAGAGAACCACCAAAGGGGGACTTCTCATAGCTGAAGCCACTGGCGTTTCTGACACTGCTCAAGGGTAAAATTCTAGATTTATTTATTTATTTTTATTTTTATTATTTGCTATGGTAAATCCTTAGGCACCCGCACTACCCAAGTCTCTCATCATCAACGCTACAACCAAGGATTGATACCTCATTATTTTTGTGTCACCGCTGAGCTAGTTGTGGATTGGCGAAACCCAAAATTAACTAAAATATAACACTCAAATCAAGGTGTTTTATATATAGAGAAATGGTGATATATACTTTTTTTGTTCCTGTAGCCAATAGATACCTGTTCTTCTCACACATGCCCACATTTCCTGCTTCAACTTCATCTAACTGTTAAAGTAACTAATGATAGAATTGATGTAAAATCGTGAGATATTATTCTCATTAGGCTTTTCTATTACATGTGTGTTCCGCTTGGCATCTGCAGCTATGATAGGCCACAGGGATAATTCCTGAAAGGTTTCCATGTTCTGCAGTGTTGCAATTTGCAATATTAAACACATTTATTTGGAATTCGGCTACTTTTTATTAATGTTGCTTTTGGTACAAGGGAGAACTGAATTTCACAAATTTTATTTTGGGCCTGTGGATTTTGAGTTTAGACGGCCAATATGACTAGTAGTTCTTTTAAGTTGAAATTAAACATTATTTCAATATTCAGGTCAACTGAATGCACCTTGCCCATTCGATGGTCCTTTGATTAATTCTTTTCTGATTTCACTATATGATTTGATTTTTCCAATTTTGAAGGTACCCAGAGACTCCTGGTATTTGGACAAAAAAGCAGGTGCAAGCCTGGAAACCAATAGTCGATGCAGTTCATGAGAAGGGGGGGATCTTCTTTTGCCAACTTTGGCATGTTGGGAGGGTTTCTAACTATGGTACATTTCAAATTCTGTTTACTACTACCAAGTTATCTCCATGACAATTAACCAATGAAAAATACTACAGACAGAACATTACGTAACTTAGAGCAACAGCATCTTCTGAGTATAGATTGTCAATGGAAGTAAATGTGTAAAATGCAGTGGATAAGTAGTATCTTAAAATTCATCTGGAAGCAATGTTCACAGGCTTGCCTTGATGTCATTGTTACGAAAGAGTGTCTACCTTATTGTAGGATCTTGTAACATATTATAAGGTGATAGAAAAGTGGGCTGTGTGCATGGATCATTTGCTGTCCGGTGTATGTAACATCATAGTTATTTTAGCATCAGAAAGTGAGCTGTGTATCCCATGCCTGGGTGGTGGACATTTCTATTTGTAGCAGCACTGGTTGCAACTTGTCTAGGTACATGCAACAATTTTTTTTTTTTTTTAAGAAAGAAACTTTGTGGATGTATCTTTATGGGAGCACTTCTTTTGTTTCTTGTATCCTTGGGCTTTCCTTTGGTCCATATGTCAGCATGTGCTGTGACAAGAACAATGTCTATTTTATCCTGATTAGCCTCTTTGATGCGCTTACTTTATGGGGGAGTGCACAGCACGACTCTGACATTTCTTGTTCTCATTTCACTTGACCCCATTCCACTTAAAGATGTCTTATCTCATGGATGCATCTCTCTTGTTTCTGTTCTTCTAATTTGGTCATTCATTACAAAGTTTAATGTGCCAGGAGGATTTTTAAGGCTCGATCTTTATTTTTTATTTATTTCTCTCTTTCCAATTTTCAGGATTTCAGCCTAATGGGCAAGCTCCAATCTCCAGTACCGACAAGGAACTTTCACCTCAGCTTCGAGCTAATGGCATAGATCTGGCTGAGTTTTCTCCTCCACGACGATTAAGGGTGGATGAAATCCCTCAAATCATCAACGATTTTAGAGTTGCTGCAAGGAATGCTATAGTAGCAGGTTAGATGTGCATATCATCTGTGAGAATATGAGAAAAGTAAACAATGAATTAAACTCAACTATGTTATCTTTTAGGAGTTCTCCCCCCTTGATGTTCTATATTTACTGAGTTTTTAGGCAAATGAAAATTTTGCAAATTCGTTGAATTACCATGAAAGTTTTAGCACTATCATTAATGGTCCACCAAGATAAAGTGGAGGAAGGCATGAGGCAGGACGTGTGGGTGTGAAGCAAGTGCATAGGGCGTGTGCCCTACTACCATAATAAGGGACAACTTAAGAGAATTTCCTTGATGTCTTTGTGTATTAACCATGTGTATTTGTATAGGTTTACTAGGAGTTAAAGGATCGGGATTTGGTATAAGAAGGAGAGATAGCTGCATAGCCAAAAAAGATAAGGAAAGATAAGGATAGGGGGAGAAGATAAGAATGAATATATATATATATATATATATATAGAGAGAGAGAGAGAGAGAGTTTGCATCATGTAATATGCACCTTCGAACAGAGATAAGAGATCCGTAGAGCGCAACAGGTAATATGTGCCTTCAAAGCTTATATTGACCTCCATGAACATTCTTTTCATACTGAGCTACCTTCAAAAAAGAAAAAAGAAAGAATTACATTGACCTCTATGTGCATTTTTTACATGCGAAAACCCTTTTATTTAAAGGGCTTCCTAATTTTGAACGCCACTTGTATTTTCCCCCTGCATCTGGATGTGTTTGGTAATTTTTCCTCTGAATAATGACATTGGAAGAAGTTTGCGCTTACTTGTGACTCAAACATTTAACTGATACATGTTGTTTATGACAATGGAAGAAATTTGCGCTTACAGTATTATGACTCAACCCTTCCACTGATAATTGTTTTTATTTTTTATTTTTTCTCATAGTACTGAACCTTCTAGCTACATGGTCAGACCTACATGAGTGTAGGGAATTGTTGTAACTGTGGCTACTTTTGTCAAAAGAGAGATTCAGGGCGCTATCAATATAATTCACTGGCTATCAGCATAATAGAATGAGATAATTCTAGTTCTAAAGCATAATAGAATGAGATAATTCTAGTTCTATCTTATTTAAGAAGTTAAGGTACTTTTAAACTTCTGTATTGAGCTTGAGAGTTAAAAAGTCATTAATATATATATACACACACACACACACACGCCCCACCATATTGCTAAATTGAGGATCTGTATCAGTTCACGCAGTTGATTCACCAGGGCCAATATTCCATTGATAATCCTAACCATCCTACTTGCAACATGGTTCACATTCAGTGGGTGAAACTCCATTGGTTGGATGGTTATTTCATATTGAATTCTTAGGGATTCAGAGTAACAGGGTTTTGTTGACGAAGTATTAAACAGGTTAGGAGTAAGGACCAAAGGTTTAGATGAGGCTAATTTCCTCAGATTTAATTTACTGGGGCAATGGGTGGGTTATCATTTCCTATCAAGGGGAGATTATTTAATGGTTCATCATGGTTCTTCACGTTTAATCTTTGACTAAATTGCCATCTCTATTAGTGTAATGAAATTTGAATCATTATTATTTTCATCATCGTCGTCGTTGTCTTCATCATCATCATCATGGTCTATTCCATCGATCATCAGTATTATAATAAGAAAGGCCTTGTCACTCACGTATTTCTTTGGTTCTAATAGGGTTTGATGGAGTTGAGATACACGGTGCTCACGGATACCTCCTCGATCAGTTCATGAAAGACCAGGTTAATGACAGAACTGATGAATATGGCGGAAGCTTAGAAAACCGGTGCCGTTTTCCTTTAGAAGTTGTTGAGGCTGTTACCAATGAGATCGGAGCTGATAGAGTGGGCATACGGTTGTCTCCTTTCGCTGATTACATGGAGTCAGGGGACTCAGATCCAGAAGCTCTTGGCCTTTACATGGCTAAATCACTAAACAAATATGGAATTCTCTATTGTCACATGGTTGAGCCGAGGATGGCGAAAGTAAATTTGGTGGTAGAAACTCCCTACAGTCTCAAGCCCATGAGAGAGGCTTTCAAGGGAACTTTCATTGCTGCTGGAGGCTATAACAAGGAACAAGGAAACTCTTCTATTGCTAATAATTATACAGATCTGGTTGCATATGGACGTTTGTTCTTGGCTAATCCAGATCTACCTAGGAGATTTGAACTGGATGCACCCCTTAACAAGTACAACAGAGACACTTTCTACACACCTGATCCAGTTATTGGGTACACTGACTACCCTTTCCTAGAATCGACTGCTTAGATATTGCATTCTAGATTATAAGGGAAGCCTATGTGATCCTATTTTTCATTTCGGTCGTGAAGATTTTATCAGTATCACCATTCAGAAAAAAAAAAAATGATTTGATCAGTATCAAGAAGTGCTGGCATTGCCGAAGAAATGCTGCAAGTGCCAATTTGTGTAAGTTCTTCTTATATTTATATTTGCTGCCCTAGCATTTGGTTGCTGATTACAAATGTAAGGGAGCTGATTACAAAATATAGTTCATGTGACCATCCATATACAATGAATCTTATCTTTGCATTCTTGGAAATTTTAATTTGTGATCAAGACAATAGAAATCATCACTACAAATTTCTAGGTGGAAAATTTAAGAACTTTGAAGTTCCTTTTTTCTGTTATTGGTTTTTGGGCCAACTATAGTAGTCTTTGTGTAAGAGAAGTTTTTTAATTGGAAAATCAAGAGATTTAATAGAATTAACTTATTGTTATGATATTCAACAGTTAAATCATTTCCAGATCCATCTTCTCTCTCTTACCCTCTGTTTCATCAAAACATTGGTATTAAGCCACTGATCTCCCTGCTTCTAATCATCTTCACACCTGTGTACACCACTCTAAATAGTGTCAAAATTTCGAATTCAAAGACAAATGCTATGGATCCGATGTTAAGTGTAGGAGAAATTTGGATTCGATCTATATTTATGTCCATAAGATCTAAATCTGAACAGAAACTGCATTAGTGTTTAAGACTAGTTTGGAGAACTTGGATCATATTATCATTTTGAAAGCCATCTTATATGCTCACAGGGTTTTTGATTATTTTTCTTTTTCTTCCATTGAAATCCAATATTAAACTCATTATCAAGGATTAATATTTTAAAAACTAAACCAACCATTGAGCCGAAGATGGGCACAAATTGGGTCAAATGTAGTCCCATAAGTAACCAACGAGTGGTAGCTCAATTGGCGAAGGACTTTGTGCCTTAGGAAGCGAGAGGCCTTGTGTTCAACACCCCCCTCTGTTGCCCACCTCATATTTTTTCAACCCGGTGCATGTGGATATGATAGTTTGCATGAGCCCCATATATATTAGTTCTCGGCTATCCAAAATCGAGTGTCTGTGCTCAGGGCCAAAGGCTTCTAGGCTCATATGGGTGGGAGATACCCTATCTTATTAAAAAAAAAAAAAAATAGTCCCATTAGTGGTTTATTTTTGGTCAAACTATGAGATCTGTACAATATGATTATGAAAAATATTTAGAAAGTTAAACATCATACAAAAAAATACGACTTTAAATAATTCTGAAGAGAGAGAGAGAGAGACCTGACCTTTCTGAATTCTCAACTGAAATTGAATCAGATGTCAACATGTAACGTTTAAACATGGAATGGAATCAATGGATGACCATCCCAAGAAAAACATTTAGATCCAAATAGATCATGATGATTCTACTGGTTTTACATGACTCATTTGATATTCTTATTTAATAGGCCCATGTAAATTCTTCATTTTCCAAAGACAAATAAATCCCAAGGAGTTGACCCATCTCAGTCTCCACCTACCTCTCCCTGATAAAAATCAATTCTCTATCTCTACCAATCGATTGATTGTTCCAACAGTCATTATCTAACCTTTCTTGACAGTTGGTGGACATGCACTCCTCTGAAGCAAGCAACAGATCCGACCATCTGATCCCTTGTCAGAAGCTTATGAACGCTCAATTCCTGCATCAACAAACAAATAAAGCATGCGTTCGTTACTGAAATCAATTAATGGATTTGTTTGTACAGAAGAATGCTCAGGGGACCAAAATCAATTTGTAGAACAAAAGACAAAAAAAAGTTGAGCTCTGGGGGTGTCTCAGTCTAATCAATGTATTCTCTTGGGCATTTCTCCATCTGGAGTGGGCCACTGGATTTGGATGATGCGGATTCAGGTAGTATAGTATACTACCAGACAAGTGCCTGTGAAATATGGTTCTCAGTGGGTACTATTGCAGTGGAATATGCATTGAGTTGCTGACCCCCGGTCCCTGTTTTTTCTACCTCATTACTCTCCACTGTGACACTGTCCAGGCTGCACAGACATTTTGTTGCATCTGGTTGGGTTTCACTTTCACCTCAGAGGTGGTACATCATATACATAGGAGTTCAAAGGGGCATACCCCTCTAGGAACAAAGAGATAGAAATACCAATAATTTATGCCCACAGTCCGGGTAACAAGCTACAATCAGTGTGAATGGTAATTGACCTCCATTTCATTGGCATTAATTTGATTGGACCCAGTCGGTTTTTGGAATGGATATTTTCAAATCTATTCATGCCGGAAACTATTTTTCTCACTTGAAATCTCACTGTCCATGGAGATTTTGATGGGCATCTCAATGCTTTGGGTAAAGATCAGAATCCGCTTCAATACAAATATATGTAACGAGATTAGGGATATTCTGTAACACATGCAAAATGCCCTTATAATAATCAAGAGAACGCACAATGGCTGCATACACAAGTAAATTTATGCCAAGACATGAGATTCAACTCCTAATTGTATTCATAATGGCGTGCATAACATTTATAGCTGATTTAGATTGTGTTTTAAAAATGTGATAGTTCCTTTCATGCTATATATGCCAAATGAATGTAGAAAAAATGATCTTACCCATAGTTTGTAGGCCTTTGTGATGTGGATCGATCCAGAGAGTTAATGATTCCACCAAAGCATTAGATGAATCACAATCCATGGGTTCCAGATCTATCTTACGAAGGAGAACTGCCATAAAAATTGGGAAAAGGGGAATTGAATCATTAAGTATGATACCATCTCCCAAGTACAGTCACAAAGTACACAAAAAGAATCGCAAGGAACATTTCTTTGTAAGAGGAAATCCTCTGTTGTCAGTCGACCCCTTAGATACATCCAAGGACACATTGAGTGCTTTTTAATACACCCTTGAAACCAAATCATTGAACTCCACTGCAATTCTTGGTTTGACAGATTGTTCACTAATCGATATGCAGATTTTAGAATAAAGCATCAATGTTCTTCTAAAGTCCAGACTATTTCTTCTTCAAATACCGAACAAGGCCTGATCTATAGAGGAATTTTGTGAAAAATATCCTTTAGAGCATTTGACGTTGGCCTAGGAAAGCTCCAATCTGCATCAGTTATAAAACGGCTCATATAAATATCGGTCCCCATCCCCATACCATAAACTTCACGTACTCCATAGCACTCCCTCAACCGCCCATCCCTGAGCCAAGGATCATTCAAGAATTTTGTTTCATGCTCATTCCCAATTAAAAACTTGATATTAGGTAAAGTCGACATGCGAAGAGCCAGAATACCATTCCAGAATTTCATATTCATTTGCTTTCTTTCATAAGAACTTATGGTTATTTTTTAATACATGAATATTTATGTTGTAATGTTGGTCATACCTGTGCTAAGCATAGTTTATTGTGCTAGTATATATTATGCTAATTTATATTTGCACTTTACCATTTAGTTCAATAAGTTCAAGATCAAAATTAAATCAGGCCCAATCTGCTTCTAGTTTAAACCAAATCAAGTGCGGATGCACATCATCATCACTGTAGTTAATCTTGACTTAGCAATCATTTTTATGAGTGTCTCAAGTCATTGAACCTGGGCATCCACATTATTGTCCCCACCTAGATTGTCAATTATGCATGAAGACGTTGTGACGTCCCAACTTCTAATCGTGTGTTAATAGACAAAAGTCAGAAAGCTGTGGCATCCATCCCATCCGTTACAAGTCGGATCCTCTGGCAGCAGCTATACGGTATTTTATAAATAGAGATCATCTACTATTCAAGTTGAACTTCATCCACTCCAATCATAAATACCTAAGTTTTATATAAAAGGAAGTGCCCCATCGTCCGATTGAGCACGATGACAAAAACGTAATTCACATCACATCAGCAGCGATGCCTTTCCAAATGATTTTCAATTGGATGGTGGGGCACTCCTTTTGATATGAAACTTAAAGACATATGACTAGAGGGTATGAAATTCATCTTAAATGGTAAGAATGATCTCTATGTGGGTTGTGGGCCCTGTATGGAGTTTGAGAAAAAAGTGTGACATGGTACCAAGTAACAGATGCCACAGATGATCCAGACTCGAAAAGGTAACCATCAATTTAGACCAGGGGCGTCAAAACAGGACGCATTAACAAGAAAATTCAGAGGTGGGACTAGAGGCCTCTTTAGCAACTCTCGTACATTGTTAGGTTGGAATGGTTTTAAGCAGGAATGGAATGAAGAGTGGAATGAGTCTAAAATGAAATGAGGCAAGAATACTCATTTCCATTCCAGCGTACCAAACACTGAGGAATCAACCCAGTAATTGAATTTTGGATTCATGTTCTTGCGTTTGGTATACTGGAATGATGCACATAATGGAATAAAATTTACATAAAATTGACCAAAATACCATTGGTACCACCAAGCATCCCTTCCAACCCGGTTTTTTTTTTTTTTTTTTTTTCATGAGCAACATGTTCAATGGAATCAGTGACTTGGGTTAAGTGAACTATGCTTCAGGATGTGGATTTTTGAAGTGGGGTTTGGGTTCTCTGAAATGGGTTTGCTGGAATTGCTAGTTAGAAGCAGATTTCATATGAAAGATCAGATCTTTCGAACTGGGCAGAAACGGAAAAGGATTCTATAATGTGGGTTTTGAATCTCCTGAAATAGGTATCCAGAATTTGATGCCTGTAAATGGATTTCACCAAGAGAGCACCTAAATTTGAAAATTGATGATGGTAGAGAGGTATTCAAGTTGAGATTTTTTTTTTTTATTTTTTGGGTGAGGATTGCAATTCGCAGGAACTCGCCAGTCGCCGGACTGTGTGTAGGAACTAGTTGGTCGCCGCCAGTCCCCAATCTTTTTTTTTTTTTTCAATTCGTACCACTTTTCTTCAATTCCACAAGCCAGGGGAGAGAAAGAGAGAACCTAGAACCTATACACCACACAGTAAAAAAACCAAACCGAAAAGATATTCTTCTCTCTCACAGATTTCCAATCTCAAGCAAACAGATCTATAAGAAAAACTAGGAAAAGATATCCTCCAGAGACTTTTTTTTTTAGTTTTCCTTCTCTCATCATCATCAGATCTGAAGTATCAGAAGAGAAAACCAAAGAAGAAGAAGAAATGAAGAAATGCGAGCTCTGCAACAGTTGGGCGAAGATGTAATGCGAGTCACACCAGGAGAGCTTATGCTGCCGCTACGATGCCAAAGTCCACTCTGCCGGGGAGATGCCACCAAGGCCTTCCGGCTAGTTTCCTTCCCAGCCGGCGACTGGGAAGGTACAGGAGGGTGGAGGAGTATCTTGGTGTCAATAAAAAATTACAAAGGAATGGAATAGCCATTCTCCCCGGTTAAATGGCAATTCCTCTGCATAAGAGAAATGATGATTCCAAAAGTAATCGTCATTCCACCACTTTTTTACAAAACAAATCCGTCGGAATGACCATTATTCTATTCAGAACTTCATTACTGTGAACCAAATGCTACCGTAAATAATAGTTAAAGATTTTGTGTGAGATTCATTGTAAAAGAGAACCGTCAATCTAGGCCAACCCTAGCCGTGCCAATCCAATGAACCGGGACGCATTTGAAGGAACATTCAGAGGGCATCATTCACGGTTGAATTGTAGTCAAACATAGTTGAATAATACTGTATACTTCGTATAATCTAAACCTGATAGAATAGTCAATTGAGGCTAGCTCAAGCGACTTTCATGGCGAGAGCCCCAGTGGGGCCCACCGTTGATCTCCTCATCAATCATCTTCTTCTTTTTCTTCTTTTTTCCTTTTCCAACGGAGGGTTCCCAACGCTTGGACTAATCCCTCCGGGCCCCAAAAAAGTCGGGTAAAACCCCTATGACCCCAGGTGCTAGCACTAGTGAACTCAACCTTCGGTTCCCCACTCTTCGAGAACCGGAGGATGATACCAAGATTAGCTCTGGAAGAGGGAGGAATTGTGGTCCTGACCACTCAGCCACCCCCTTGGGCTTCTCTTCATCAAACTCACTACGACAATAAAGGCCCGTTTGTTTCATGGAATTAAATTCGTAGGAAATCTAAGAAATCTATTTGTAAAAGAAGTTAAAGTTCAAAATATGAAGGTGATGATTTGTATTATAAATATCCTCTTATTCAAAGGAAAATGAAATTAAATACCAAGCCATCATGGGTAAATCAAATTTTAGGAAAACCAAAGTTTATCTACATTTCCAGTTGCAACTTTGCCTCTTCTAAGAAGGGAGGAAAAGCAACACCTGCTAGGCTACTACTTTGGTTGAAAATGAGTTTAAATACCAAAGCCGTCATCCGGGTTGATTAAATTTTACGAAAATCAAGGTTTATCTAAATATTCACCATTTATCCTTTCCCCTCTCAAAACCCTATAATAATTCTATGTTGGAACCTATTTTTATTGTGGACACAATCAAAGTCAAAGTGGGTTTGAGCATCCTATGTTTCAAGTTGGGTGGGTTTGAAGCTGGATCTAGGGTCCTTGCCGGACTTGGATCCAAAGACTCAAAATGGAGCCTACATAAATTCAACTTGAACCAAGCCTATTGATACCACTATTTGTTAAAAAGTATTTTCACTGCCTCTATTAATACCTCAAGGTAATTCTAAGAGGGGCCTGCTCTCCTAAGCTCAAGCTTAGGATAAAGTAAGATCAAGTGTGCGGTGGGGCCCACTTGGGGACCCGCATGGGGATGGAGAGGGGGGGATTTCAAGGACTACCTGCGATCCTCCTCTCTACAAAAAATCAGCCCCAACCGTGATTTATATCATCTCCATATGAGCCCAAAAGTTGAATGGTCAATAGTCCATTCGGATCGATATATAGTTGATCCAACGGTCTAGTAAATTCGGATTTGAATGAAAGTTGGTGGACATGTGCAATTTAGGGGGGGTCATGTGTTTGGTCCATTTAGATGGACCAAAGTTGAGCCCCACAAGCATGAACTTACGAAATTTTCTCCTAAGCTTCAGCTTAGGTTGCTTTTTCTAAGATTTGTTAGCATATTAACTTTAGTAGGGTATTACAGCCAATTAGTCGCAAGTTTGTTGAAAAATATATTCGTTGTTTCCACTACTGCCTTGAGGTTTCGGTAGGATTGGTTAGAAGTTGAAATTCACTACTATTTACATTGGGCAATCAAAAAAATGCCGAATTAATTTGGTTATTGTTTGAGCTTTCACTGTGATTGAGTTCAAAGTTCTAATCATCCTTTCGCCAGAATCGATGCCTCGGGTGAAGGTAAAACCCACTGATTTTGATCGAGTCATTGACGAACTTTCCGGACAATATTTTGAGCTGGGGTTGTGAAGGCTGACCGTGTCAAGTTTGTAATATGGTCAATATATGAGCCCCACTGCATACATGCAGATGCAGATTTAAACAAATACACGATACTATGGTCAACATAAGCCATCTTCCTTTTGTTTAATTTCAACCTTGAAAAACATAGACGTATCAAATTCCTACTTTTAATATGTTGTCACCTGTTATGTCATTGCTGGCGAAGCTGCTTTGAGGTATTGGATTCCCAACTCTATAAAAGCATTCTTTCATGTCAGTTGAATCAATATAGCTAAAACCCAATTGAGACAAGAAGGCTAGGAATAAGAAGCAGCAGAAACAATGGTTGAAATCCCTCTCCTCACTCCATACAAGATGGGAGATTTTCATCTCCCCCACAGGTCAGTCATTCTCAAATCTCAAATAAGAAAATGGGTTAGCTCACCTTCCATTGAATGATGGTGGCACAGATTGTAGTCCTCTTTCTGGCAATGTTAAGAGCCCCACATATTTATCAGAGAAAATGCTGTATAACTTGTGTAAAAATGCTAGGTGAGACTTATGGATGGCAACGGGTGAGTTAAACAGGTGACCTCACCTGACTCGCTGATCTTACTGAAGTTGGGTTTGGTTGTGGGTTAATTGGCTTTGGGGCGTGCATGTGATCAAGAATTTGGCCAGATCCCAGCTCAGCGCAGGTCTGAATTTTAGCTGCTATTGACTCATCCACCACGGTCAAACCCGACCCATTGCCATCCTTAGTAACCAAAAAATGTTGTGGATTCCATCCGTCTCATGAATTTGCTCTCAAGTCTTCTTGCCATCCCATTAATAAAACAGGCTATGTACCAATCGGAAAAAAGTTCGCAGAGAGAAAATGTTTTTGGTGTCCCAACCCTCTAAAATAAGGTTAAACTGATCCTTTTTTTTTTTTTTTTTTTTTTTTTTTTCAGGATAGTTTTGCCACCATTGGTCAGGATGAGATCCTATGGAGGCATCCCTCAACCACATGCCATCTTGTATTACTCTCAGAGAGCTACCAAAGGAGGGCTTTTGATAGCTGAAGCTACTGGCATTTCCGACACTTCTAAAGAGTAAATTCTTGACTCATGCTCCCTAGTTGAATCACTATATATGCACGTCCATGAGTGGGACACATTGTTTGTTAGTGGGATTTATTTATGAGAGCTGCTACATGTCCTCGGGACCGATTCACATGGGAGGGTAAAATATTTTACTCTCCTCCCATGTAAGTCGGTCCCGACATCGGCTGATGTCGGGACAAATAGACTTTTTCTTTATTTATATAACAAAATAAAAAGGGCAGTTTGTAGATTAGGCATTTACTATTATAAAAAAAAAAGGTCCGGCGTGCTAGATGTCACTAGCCCCGATGAAAAATCACCTAATTTATGAACAAAATCTCGTCACCAACATGTCATGTGTCCTCTATCGACATTTCTTATGAACTTATGATGTATTGTGGTTTTTTTTCTTCATTTTTTTAATGAAGAAGCGGGTCATGTGCTGATCCTTGAATTTGCATGATTTTAATCATGCGACCACATTGATAGAAAGAAGATTTATAGGCCAACTTTTGTTTTTATGGTGTAAGATCATCTAACAAACCTTCATTATTCTCCCATTTGTTAGGTTTCTGAATACTCCTGGTATTTGGACAAAAGAGCAGGTTGAAGCCTGGAAACCAATTGTGGAAGCTGTTCACAAGAAGGGTGGCATCTTCTTTTGCCAATTAATTCATGTGGGCAGGGTTTCGAATTACGGTATGTTTTACTCAAATCTACATAATCTATCTGGAATTGAGTTGAAATTCATTTGGACATGGGTACCATGAGATTCACTACCGATGGAGGAATATTCCTCATGCCATTTATTCAAAGTCTTGCAAAATGGACCATTTGGATCATTTGTAACTGAGAAGTCTCCAACCACTAATCTGAATTGTGCATTAAGTAGACCCTCAAAGCCAAAGGAGCATCCATGGCTCCATGAGTCTATTTAGACCAGACAATTCTAATCCTACCATTATAGATTTTCCTCTAAAAAACAAATAACTATAGATCGAAGAAGTCTAATGCGTGACACGATCAGTGTGATTTGGGGGACTGTAGGACTTGAGGGACCTTCCATTGCCATCCAGAAAACAACTCAATTCATTGTAAATCACTCATTTTTCTGATGCATGCGTTATATTTCATCTTTCAATTTAATTCCTGCTTATAGGACTTCAACCCAATGGCCAAGCTCCAATCTCTAGCACAGACAAGGGGTTGACAACCACAACAGAATGGTCGCCTCCAAGGCGATTGAGGATCGACGAAATCCCTCAAATTGTGAATGATTTCAGGTTAGCTGCAAGAAATGCCATGGAAGCTGGTAAGTTTCCCATTCCTAATATAGCAAGCAAAAGTTCATTAACAACGTTCAAAAATAATTCAACTGACAGAATCACTTAGCCCTTGTATCAGTGCGGCATCCGAATGGATAGTTGGGGTGAAAAAAACAATTCACCTTCAAAGGTCACTGATAGGAGGATGGCTCAAATCACCATGATATTCAGTCCACATGCCATATATGATCATTTCCTTTTCTACACTTCATTTTCCTATGCAAGCTTATATTTGCTTTTGTTTCCAGGTTTTGATGGAGTAGAGATCCACGGCGCTCATGGGTTCCTAATTGATCAATTCCTGAAAGATCAAGTCAATGACAGAACTGATGAGTATGGTGGATCCTTAGCGAACCGCAGCCGCTTTGCTCTTGAGGTAGTTGAGGCCGTTGTCAATGAGATTGGATCAAATAGAGTTGGCATTAGACTCTCTCCATTCTCCGATTATATGGACGCTGTAGACTCGAACCCAGAAGCTCTTGGCCTTCACGTAGTTGAAGCGTTGAACAAATATGGAATTCTGTACTGCCACATTGTTGAGCCAAGGATCAGTGGAATTGAAGAGAGGGATGATCCTCGCAGTCTTCTACCCATGAGAAAGGCTTTCAAGGGGACTTTTATTGCTGCCGGGGGCTATAATAGAGAAAGTGGGAACAGAGCTATAGCTGATAATCATGCAGATCTTATAGCCTATGGTCGTTTGTTCTTGGCTAACCCAGATCTGCCAAAGAGATTTGAACTTGATGCACCCCTTAACAAGTATGACAGAAGCACTTTCTACACATCCGATCCGGTTGTGGGCTACACTGACTACCCATTTCTTGACTCACTCAGTGGATAGAAGTCCAATTACACTTATATTCTTTCCATTCTATTTTACTGTTATTTTTTTTTGTAAGTTTTCCATTATATTTTATTTGAATGTTCTTCTAGTCTTCACAAATAAAAAAAAAAAATTGTACAAGGGATGAATAAGATGTGGTTATTGATATTAGAATGAGCCATTTTTCATATCTAGCACCTTATTGTATCAGCTTTTATGTTTTGGACTATCTTCTGATTTCTTTTGTAATCCTTATCTGCAATACATCAAAATTTAAACTTTCTGGGAATGGCATCTTCTTGGCTAATCCTTATTTGCAAGAAGAAATTTGGACTTAATGCGCCCCTTGACGAGCCGAATTCTTGCTCTTTAAAGCCGAATGTTGGTTGCAAAAAAAATCTTAAAAAAACCATCTATTCTGACCTTAGGAGAAGCCACATCAGCTTATGGGGGGCCATTTGTGGATGTGTCCTTTCAAAAACGCATAATATGAATATTGGTTACAAAAAAAAGAACCTTTAAATTCTGACCTTAGGAGAAAGCCACACCAGCTTATTGGGGCCCATTTGTGGATGTGTCCTTCCAAACGACAATTTAGTGAGCTTGACTCACAAGTGAAAAAGTGAAATTTCTCCTTGGTATTGTTGTACTTGATTCTAGACAGGTATAATATTACAGGAGTACGTGTACTACCCTAGGCCAGGGTAATTCAAGGCCGAGATATGACACATATGCTTTAAGTCGAATTTTTATGTGAAAGAGGAGAAAAAAAGACATAATCCGTGAATATGATCAGGTAGCTCTTTCATTCCAAGACAAAACAAAAATCTTTCCAAGAAAGGGAACTCTCCAAATTATTATAATCCAAAGTCATATCTAGACCATGACACATCTATAGGATCTTACACCCCATTGAGCTACCACTTATCCCAAAACCAATTGGTGATACGAAACGGCACAACAATAGTTTTATGGTGAGGGTAAGGGCTCGACCAC
The DNA here is from genome assembly GCA_028538565.1 of Umbellularia californica. Taxonomy (NCBI): domain Eukaryota; kingdom Viridiplantae; phylum Streptophyta; class Magnoliopsida; order Laurales; family Lauraceae; genus Umbellularia; species Umbellularia californica. The sequence goes on from JAPQWN010000001.1 coordinate 107,796,717, forward strand.
GATTATGAATGCTTAAGAGCGTGGGTGGACGACTTGAACACCCAACCTACCAAGCTCTGATACCACTTGTAGGGTCTTACACCCCATTGAGCTACCACTAATCCCAAAACCAATTGGTAATAAGAAACGGTACAACAATAGTTTTATGGTCAGGGCGAGGGATCGACCACGATTATGACCGCTCAGGAGCGAGGGTGAATGTTGACCTCAACAATGTCCACGATGATGATTTATTTTGGGTTGGGCCAAACCTGAAGAGCATGACCATGCTCGGCCTGTGTGAAAAATGCAATGACAACGATAATGCTGGGTTGGGCCAGCAGGAATTGGTGGGGTTCTTCGAAATAGTAAGGGAGAGGTATTATTCATGTTCTCCAAGCATGCAAGAGTTTGTGACTCAACTGAAGCAGAGGTTTTTGCAATTTTGGAAGCTCTTCGTTGTTTCTCTAGAAACTTTCATGGTGTTCTTATTGTAGAGAGTGACTCCTCTAATGCTATCGCTTGGGTGACAAATCAGAAGAGGAGTCCGTGGAAATTTCAATTCCTCTTCAATGAAATTTGGGCTTTATCTTCCTCAATCAATGTTTACTTCCGCCATGAGCTTAGATCAGCCAACTACTTCGCTGATGCTGTAGCTAAACAAGGGATTGAGAGGATGTCTCCTTGAGAGGGTATTATCTTGTAGTTTGCTTCGGTGGGGTACAACGGCCTTGTACCTAGTTGCTCTTTTCTCCTTTTGTGTTTCCTCTTTCTTTTATGTTCTTTATTTTCTCTTCCTTTTTGTAACCTTCTTTTAATTTATTAAGAAGTTTCAATTACCGTTCAAAAAAAAAAAAAAAACGCTGTGCTAGTTTTGTTTTGGGTTAAGCTCGGGCTTGAGCCTTGATTTTGAAGCCCATCCGAAATTTAGGATCGTATTAGGTTCGAGTTTTGATTACTCAAGCTTGGTTCCCAAAACTATTATAATATATTAAGCTAGGAGGTTTTGGTTCGAATTTTGACCGTCGGTTATGATTTTGACATTAAGTTATCGTCTTTCTTTTTTTTTCAAATCTTTTCAGTTTGCTCCCCACTTATCACATACAAACTATCTTATCTCTTTACCGAAAACCACCTCTACTCCCCACTTTTCTATTTATGAAATAACTCCCTTTCTACCAAAACTCTACCATTTCCTTTCTACTCCAACCATCATCTTTCCTTTCTATGCAATCAGTTCTCTGATCACATTAACAAATACTCTCATAATCTTCTTTTTCTCCTTTGTTTATTTAAGAATAAGTGTAGCTCTTCATTTTCAAATAGTAATAGATTACATTATTGAAACCCTATCATCCAAATCAGATACATAGGATTTCAAAGGGTAATGCCCCTCTAGGAACAAAGAGATAGAAATATCAATAATTTATGCCCACAGCCCGGGCAACATGCTCCAATCAGTGTGAATGGTAAAGGACCTCCATTTCATTGGCATTAATTTGACTGGGACCCAATTGGTTTTTGGAAACCTTTTTGCTGAATTAAATTGTAAAAGGATGCAAAATAGAGAAATGGATATTCCCAAATCTATTCATGCTGGAAAATATTTTTTCTCACTTGAAATCTCGTTGTCCATGGCGATTCTGATGGGCATTTCAATGCTTGGGTAAGATAATAATCCACTTCAATTAAAATATGTGTGACAAATATTAGGGACAATCTGTATCACATGCAAAACGCCCAGATAATAATCAAGAGAAGGCTTAACGGCTGCATACACTGGTTGATAAATATCACTCCAAAGAATTCCAATTATCATGTTTCTAGTCGAATAAATGGATATCCTCCAACCTGGACTAACCGGAGGAACAGCATAAGAATAATGATCGGTTGGTGGGGTGTGCCAATAGTTGGAAATATCATCTGGTAAATTTATGCCAAGATATAAGATTCAACTCCTAATTGTATTGATAATGGTGTGCACTACATTTATAGCTGATGTAGATTGTGCTCTGAAAATGCAATAGTTCCTTTCACGCTCTATATGCCAAATGAATGCTGAAAAAATGATCTTACCCGGAGCTTGTAGGCCTTTGTGATGTGGATCGATCCGGAGAGTTATTGATTCCGCCAAAGCATGAGATGAATCACAATCCATAGGTTCCAGATGGGGAAGTAGCCACACAAATTGGGAAAATGGGCATTGAATCCTTAAGTGTGATGCCATCTCCCAATTACAATCACAAAGCACACAGCAAGAATCGCAGGGAAGATTTCTTTGTAAGAGGAAATACTTCGTTTTCAGTTTACCCCTTAGGTACATCCAAGCACACATTGAGTCCTTTTTAATACACCCTTGAAACCAAATCATTAAACTCGACTATAGTTCTTCATTTGACAGATTGTTTACTAATCGATATGCAGATCTTAGAGTAAAGCATCCATGTTCTTCTAAAGTCCAGACTATTTCATCTTCAAATTCCGAACAAGGCTTGATCTCTAGAGGAATTTTTTGAAAAATATCCATTAGAGCATTTGACGTTGGCTTAGGAAAGCTCCAATCTGCATTAGCTATAAACCGGCTCACATAAATATCAGTCCCCACCCCCATACCATAAACTGCATGTTCTCCATAGCACTCCCTCAACCGTCCATCCCTGAGCCAAGGATCATTCCAGAATTTTGTTTTATACCCATTCCCAATCAAAAACTTGATATTAGGTAAAGCCAACATGCGAAGAGCCAGAATACCATTCCAGAATTTTATTTTTATTTTCTTTCTTTCAAAAAACTTATGGTTATTTTTTAATGCATGAATATTTAAGTTGTAATGTTGGCCATACCAGTGCTAAGCACAGGTTATTGCGCTAGTATATATTATGCCAATTTATATTTGCACTTTACCATTTAGTTCAATAAGTTCAAGATCAAAATCAGGCCCAATCTGCTTCTAGTTTAAACCAAATCAGGTGCGGATGCACATCATCATCAATGTAGTTTATCTTGACTTAGCAATCATCCTTATAATTAGTGTCTCAAGTTCATTGAACCTGGGCATCCACATTATTGTCCCCACCTAGATTGTCAATTATGCATGAAGACATTGTGACATTCAAAGTTTTTGCAGGCTACCAAAATGGATTACTAGTTCTGATTTAACCAATTAATGCAGTGAAAATAACCAATCAGACAATATAGTTATAGTTATCCACTAATTACACACCACAAGAAGGCAAACACAATATTTAGCGTGGAAACCCTATCCAGGGAGAAAAACCACGAATCAAAAATCAAGAGTTCACGAACAATTACAAGATATACTCACAAGCTCCTTTACCTCATTATGTACCTCAACCTAAGGACTGTAATTGTTCTTGCAAAGAATCTACTAACACGACATCCACCGTGCCCCGTTCTCTTTACTTGATCTCCTCGCACCTTACCAGTCAAGATGAACTATCTTCTACAAGAAAGGTAGAAGCAGCAATGACCTTCTAGAGTAGCCCTTCAAAACGATATCTCAATGACTCTAGAGAATAATCTCTCTCTAAGATATTTCTTACTCAGATTACTGAGAGTGGTGTCTTTTAGGGTTGAGTGCAACACCTTATATATAGCCCCAAATTCGTCCCTTAGACTTAGTGCACAAGTAAGACTCAAATTGGGAAACATAGACTCAAAGGGAAACTAATTCGAATCAAAACTGGAAATTTTCCCAAAAATTTGTGCCTGTCCGATCAATCGGAATGCCCAATAACTGGGGCCTGAAAACAATCCGATCAATCAGACTGAGGCTCCGATCGATCGGGCCTGGGGGGAATTTGCTTGGTCTTCTCTTTTCTTCTGATCTTCACTTCAACTCTTCCGGCGACACAACCACAATTCATTCTAAAATAAATAAGAAAATACAACTCAATGGACCCAGAGTTTTGTCCGACATAAAAATTACATAAAGGTACTAACAGACATCCCAACTTCTAATTGTGCGTTAATAGACAAAAGTCAGAAAGCTATCCGTTACAAGTCGGATCCTCTGTCGCAGCTATATTATACGGTATTTTATAAATAGAGAACATCTGACTATTCAAGTTGAACTTCATCCACTACAATCATAAATACCTAAGTTTCATATAAAAGGAAGTGGGCCCCACCTTCCGATTGAACATCATGACGAAAACGTGATTCACATCACATCTGCAGTGATGCCTTTCCAAATGATTTTCAATTGGATGGTGGGGCACTCCTTTTGATATGAAATTTAAACACATATGACTAGAGGGCATGAGATTCATCTTAAATGGTAAGAATGATCTCTATGTGGGCCCTGTATAGAGTTTGGGAAAAAGTGTTGCACGGTGACGGTACTAGATGCCATGGAGGGTCTGGAACCGAAAAGGTAACCATCGATTCAGACCAGGGGCGACGAACAGGACCCATTAACAAGAGCAGAGAACATTAAGAGGTGGGACTGTGCCTCTTTGGCAATTGTATTGCTCTGCTCTCATACATTAAAGATTAGTTTATATATTTCCCCTATAATATCATTTGATTTGTTGCTAGATTTTTATAACTTGAGAGACATTGGTGAAGAGACTCTCATGTCAAGATGTCATATGGGTCCCAACTTTAAATTCAATGGAGACTGTTTTCACTATGGGTTTTGCACATAATTTTATTCTCTGTTGATTGAATTTGAGGGTGTCACATCTCCATTTCAAGGTCCCCGTCCCATATCCCAACTTAGCCATTTCCATTCTTGACACCTGCTCCAGGTTTGGGGGCTTTACTAATGGAGTTGAGTGGAGTAAAGATTATTTTGAAGAAAGAATAAAATATAAGTAGATTATGATAGTATTTTATTTTAGTTGTTTGTAATGATATCTTTTTGGCTTTTTTTTTTATTAAAAAGTGGAGTTTTTTTGTCTTTGGATGGAGAAAAGGGGTTGTTTTTTTCACTTTTAAAAAAAATGGTGGGAAATTTGAATTAAAGTGCCTTTAATGTGACTTTAAAAAAAAAAAAACAAAATGGAGACTTTATTTTACTTGACTCTACTAATAGAGTTGCCAAACAAGCAGGTAAGCCCGAGTGGGCATAGCATAATATACAGTGATGTTTGGAGGGGCCACTGCTAGGGCGGGCTGGCATTAGCCATTACCCTGTGCTCATATGTGCGGGCCGGGCCTTAGTTGAGCCAAAGCCCTTGGAGGGCTTATAATAAAAATACGGAATGCCTTACCCTACAGCTGTTTAACTATCCAATTAAATCCATGCCGCACGCCACTCCACCAATTTCCAAATGTATGTGAACCAGATTCTATGTGGGGCATCCAAGTTATGAGTCCTACCTAGATGGTCTTCTATGCAGAATGATGTTGTAACATTCCAATCATCCTTGCTGCAGAATCCATGTCTCGGGTGAACGTAAACCCACAGATTTTGATTGCACCCCGACTCTAGTCAAAGCAGCAGGTCATGGCTGACCGCATCAAGTTTGTAATATGGTCACTATATAAGAGCCCGTCTTGATACATGATACTAAGTTCAACATAAGCCATCCTCCTTTGGTTTAATGATTTGATTTCAACCTTGAAAAGGACAGACGTATCAAATTCATACTTATAATATGTTGTCACCTGTTATGTCATTGCTGGCGAAGCTGCTTTGAAGTATTGGATTCCCAACTCTATAAAAGCACTCTTTCATGTAAGTTAATCAATTTAGCTAAAACCCAATTGAGACAAGAAGGCTAAGAATAAGAAGCAGCAGAAACAATGGTTCAAATCCCTGTCCTCACTCCATACAAGATGGGAGATTTTCATCTCTCCCACAGGTCAGTCATTAATCTCAAATCTCAAATAAGAAAATGGGTTAGCTCACCTTCCATTGAAGGAAGGTGGCACAGATTGTAGTCCACTTTCTGGCAATGTTAAGGGCCCCACATATTTATCAGAGAAAATGCTGCTGTAACTTGTGTAAAAATGCTAGGTGAGACTTATGGATGGCAACGGGTGAGTTAAACAGGTGACCTCACCTGACTCGCTGATCTTATTAAAGTTGGTTTTGGTCGTGGGTTAATTGGCTTTGGGGCGTGCATGTGATCTAGAATTTGGCCAGATCCCAGCTCAGGGCAGGTCTGAATTTTAGTTGCTATTGACTGATCCACGGTCAAACCCGGCCCATTGCCATCCCTAGTAACCAAAAAATGTTGGGGATTCCATCCGTCTCATGAATTTGCTCTCAAGTTTTCTTGCCATCCCATTAATAAAACAGGCCATGGTACCAATCAGAAACAAGTTCACAGAGAAAAAAATGTTTTTGGTGTCCCAACCCTCTTAAATAAGGTTAATCTGATCCTTTTTTTTTTTTTTTTTTTTGTCAGGATAGTTTTGCCACCATTGGTCAGGATGAGATCCTATGGTGGCATCCCTCAACCACATGCCATCTTGTATTACTCTCAGAGAGCTACCAAAGGAGGGCTTTTGATAGCTGAAGCTACTGGCATTTCCAACACTTCTAAAGAGTAAAATGTTCTTCCAGGAGGACTAAATGAATGGAACGGACGGGATACCATCTGATATGGGTATCTAAGTGCGAAACGAAGTTGGAACATTTTGAAAGAATATTTTGGAAAGTGTTTTGAAAAGTTATTCTTTTTATATAATCATTTTGGTATGTAATTAATTGTCATTGATAATGTTTTAGATATGCACCGATTGACAAGTAAACGATGGAAATGATACATGTATAAAGATCATTATTTTGTATACATGTAAATCGTAAATTGATATTGTCAAATATAAATATTTTCACAAGTTTGTGTATTTGACAGGTTTATTAAGAATGTTATCCCTTGTGGATTATGTTTTAACTTCGGTTAATTCGTGATTTACGGGAGTAAGTATGAGCTCACGGCTCGGGGTTACCGAATCTCGGGCCCGAGTCGTGACAGGTCGTTTGTTCTTGGTTAACCCAGATCTGCCGAAGAGATTTGAACTTGATGCACCCCTTAACAAGTATGACAGAAGCACTTTCTACACAACTGATCCGGTTGTGGGCTACACTGATTACCCATTTCTTGACTCACTGAGTGGATAGATGTCCAATTCGATTAATAAGATAAAAAATAAGTGATGTGTAATGTTCGGTCCCTTCTATTTTATTAAAATGTTCTTTTAGTGATCATAAATAAAAGCTGTACAATAAGATGTGGCTATTTATTTTGGAATGCGCCATTTTTCATATCTAGCAGTACCATGTGTGTCAGCTTTTAAGTTTTCCTTATTCTTCTTTTTGCTTATGTAATTCTCATTTCTAGTGCAGCAAACTTATATATTTTTTAACCTCTAAGGGTAGGTCAGTTGGCTTAAGACCAGGTCTGCACCCAGAGGTTATAGGTTCGAAACTGCACTACCACACTAGGGCTATAGGGGAGTTTACTTGGCTTCCCTCTGGGTCTGAAAGGATTAATCCGGCCCAAAGGATAGGAAACCCTAATAGCAAAAAAAAAAAAAAAAACCTAGATTTTTTTTGGGAATGGCATGTTTTGTCAGAGCCAATTCTTGGTAGAAGCAATCCAAGTTTGGACAAAAAAAATAAACCAATGTTGAGCTTGAAATGTTCTATATCTATCCTGCCCATTATGGTACATGAAGGACTCAAAACTAATGCACTCCCGCCTCTAAAAGGGCATTTAGTGACCCAACTAATTGAGCTAAAATTACAACTCAATCGAATCAAGTTTTATCTCGCCATGAGGTCTTTTGATGTTTTCTTTGATTTCAGAAAATCAAACAACTAATTAAATCTTAACAGTTTAAGATTTTTGGCAAGGGAATTGGCCCTATTTCCAAACACATTTGGCCGAAATCCAAACTAGTAGTTTAACTTTCAAATTAGAACATGTTTGAGCGGGTATCGAATTCCTCTTTTACTTTGCTATTTCGAAAATCTCATAATCCTTAAAAAAAAAAAAGAAAAAAAAATTTGGGTCCCTAACTGAACTTATACATTTTCATACATGTAAGGCTATCCAAATCTTCTGATCCCCTATCTCTTCCATGATTGTTGGGCACCAAATGAGCCCCACAAGAGAGTCCCCCAGGATGGGTGCATTTGAAGAATTGCAAAGGAGCACAACTGTTACATGTTTATGGTCAAATCTGTGCTAGATGAGAAAAAATATATGTATGACATAATCCATGACGATGATTCTGGTGGAAGCAATAAATATGTATGACATAATCCATGACGATGATTCTGGTGGCTGCTGCATTCCTTCCACTATGCATTTAGCATTGCATAAAGTGATGAAGACATTGTGACATCCTTCCGAGAAGGTAAACCACAATTTAGACCAAGGGCGTCGGTCCAATGAACCAGGACGCATTTAGAGTGACCGACCATTCAGAGGCGACTTTAACATCTGTTGACTGAGAATGTCATCATTAAATCCGTGTCCCAACATTGCAAAAACCGTCTATACAGCTGTTGAGGGAGGGATTGTTGAAGTCAACGTCCACCTTCGCTCCGGAGCGGTCATAATTGTGGTCGAGTCCTTGCCGTCACCATACAACTATTTTTATGCCGTTTCCTATCACCAATTAATTTTTGGATAAGTAGTAGTTCAATGGGGTGTAAGATCTTACATCATGTCTCCACTTTCATGGCCCTAATTCAAACTTAATCATTTCCATCTTTGAAGCAAAGTAAAGTCTAGAGACACCCTCAAAGAGATACAGGGTTCATTTTGAGCTGCTCAAAATTTTAATTGATGGCCCTCAATATAGAGTCTCATTCGGAGAATGTTTGTTCATTGTAAGTTGGTATCGATGCTGGTTAGAAAAAGTTTGGCTATGATGGTTGATGGCCCACCAAAAAATATGGATAGATCTAAAAGGATGTTGATGGAAGTAGTAAAGATAGAAATGAAGATAGTAACTTATCTAAATGTTTAGCTAAAGATAGATCGGAATGGAGAAATATAATTCTTGTAGTCGACCCCAATATAATTAGGACAAGGCTTTAATGATGATGATTCGGAGAACGTCTATGTAGACAGTTTTTGCTATGTTAGAACAAGGCTTTAACGCTGATGATTCGGAGAACGTCTGTGCAGACGGTTTTTGGTATAGTATAAGTTCGTATGTATAATAACAACCCAAACACCTTTTGCTATGTGCCTATGTGGAAGGGGAGTCGAGAGAAGCAAAAACAAGAAAAGAGAGAATGGCAAAATCTGCAGTGTCTGCAAGTGAAATCCCTCTCATGTCTCCATATCAGATGGGAAAATTCCAGCTTTCTCACAGGTCTTCTTTCTCCTTTTCTTTTCTGTAATTCATTTTCGCCTTATCTTACAACAACCCAAGAAGAGAAATTACTCTTTTCTACACTTACAACTCTGCTCTATTTCGCACAGAAAAAAGGGTTTTTCTTTCTTGGTCTTATGGAGAGAAGATTCTTTTTTTGAAAAAAAAAATCACTTTGATTACAAGGTTTTAGCTCTAATCTTCTAAAGTTTGGATTTTGATCAAGGAGGAAGATTGATAATGTAGACTTGTCACTTCCATTGTGGTTAATTGCTTCAAGGAACCCAACCTTGGGTTTTTAAGGAATCATGAAAGCTTTCACCCCATCTGGCAAACAGACCCTGAATTACCTTTAAATTGTAAATATGCCCCAAGTGCTGGAAATGAAATGAAAGTTTCCTTTGTGATATTGGATTATCATGTTCTAATTTTAGTTGAAATCAATACTGGATCTTAGCCTCTTCAGTTATATGGAATTGTTTTTTTCATTAATCTTTGTTTTTTTTTTTTTTCCTTAGAATTGTTTTGGCACCATTGACAAGACAGAGGTCCTTTGGCAACATCCCTCAGCCACATGCTATCTTGTATTACTCTCAGAGAACCACCAAAGGGGGACTTCTCATAGCTGAAGCCACTGGCGTTTCTGACACTGCTCAAGGGTAAAATTCTAGATTTATTTATTTATTTTTATGTTTATATTTTTTGCTATGGTAAATACCTGCACTACCCAAGTCTCTCATCATCAACGCTACAACCAGGGATTGATACCTCATTATTTTTGTGTCACCGCTGAGCTACTTGTGGATTGGCGAAACCCAAAACTAACTAAAATATAACACTCAAACCATGGTGTTTTATATATAGAGAAATGGTGATATATACTTTTTTTGTTACTGTAGCCAATAAGATGCCTGTTCTTCTCACACATGCCCACATATCCTGCTTCAACTTTCATCTAACTGTTAACGTAACTAATGATAGAATTGATGTAAAATCGTGAGATATTATTCTCATTGGGCTCTTCTATTACATGTGTTTTCCGCTTGGCATCTGCAGCTATGATAGGCCACAGGGATAATTCCTGCAAGGTTTCCATGTTCTGCAATATTGCAATTTGCAATATTAAACATATTTATTTGGAATTCGGCTACTTTTATTAATGTTGCTTTGGGTACAAGGGAGAACTGAATTTCACAAATTTTCTTTTGGGCCTGTGGATTTTGAGTTTAGATGGCCAATATGACTAGTAGTTCTTTTAAGTTGAAATAAAACATTATTTCAATATTCAGGTTAACTGAATGCACCTCGCCCATTCGATGGTCCTTTGATTATTTCTTTTCTGGTTTCACTATATGATTTGATTTTTCCAATTTTGAAGGTACCCAGAGACTCCTGGTATCTGGACAAAAAAGCAGGTGCAAGCCTGGAAACCAATAGTCGATGCAGTTCATGAGAAGGGCGGGATCTTCTTTTGCCAACTTTGGCATGTTGGGAGGGTTTCTAACTATGGTACATTTCAAATTCTGTTTACTACTACCAAGTTATCTCCATGACAATTAACCAATGAAAAATACTACAGAAAGATCTTTACGTAACTCAGAGCAACATCATCTTCTGAATATAGGTTGTCAATGGAAGTAAATGTGTAAAATGCAGTGGCTATGTAGTATCTTAAAAATCATCTGGAAGTAATGTTCACACGCTTGCCTTGATGTCATTGCTGCAAAAGAGTGTCTACTTTATTGTAGGATCTTGTAACATATTATAAGATGATAGAAAAGTGGGTTGTGTGCATGGGTCATTTGCTGTCCCGTGTATGTAACATCATAGTTATTTTAGCATCAGAAAGTGAGCTGTGTATCCCATGCCTGGGTGGTGGACATTTCTATTTGTAGCCGCACTGGTTGCAACTTGTCTAGGTACATGCAACGATTTTTTTTTTAAGAAAGAAACTTTGTGGATGTATCTTTATGGGAGCACTTCTTTTGTTTCTTGCATCCATAGGCTTTCCTTTGGTCCAAATGTCAGCATGTGCTGTGATAAGAACAATGTCTATTTGATCCTGATTAGCCTCTTTGATGCGCTTACTTTATGGGGGAGTGCACAGCACGACTCTGACATTTCTTGTTCTCATTTCCCTTGACCCCATTCCACTTAAAGATGTCTTATCTGGAGGATGCATCTCTCTTGTTTCTGTTCTTCTAATTTGGTCATTCATTACAAAGTTTAATGTGCCAGGAGGGTTTTTGAGGCTCGATCTTTGTTTTTTATTTATTTCTCTCTTTCCAATTTTCAGGATTTCAGCCTAATGGGCAAGCTCCAATCTCCAGTACCGACAAGGAACTTTCACCTCAGCTTCAAGCTAATGGCATAGATCTGGCCGAGCTTTCTCCTCCACGACGATTAAGGGTGGATGAAATCCCTCAAATCATCAACGATTTTAGAGTTGCTGCAAGGAATGCTATAGTAGCAGGTTAGATGTGCATATCATCTGTGAGAATATGAGAAAAGTAAACAATGAATTAAAATCAACTATGTTATCTTTTAGGAGTTCTCCCCCCTTGATGTTCTATATTTACTGAGTTTTTAGGCAAATGAAAATTTTGCAAATTCATTGAGAGTTTTAGCACTATCATTAGTGGTCCACCAAGATGAAGTGGAGGAAGGCATGAGGCAGGACGTGTGGGTGTGAAGCAAGTGCGAAGGGCGTGTGCCCTACTACCATAATAAGGGACAACTTAAGAGAATTTCCTTGATGTCTGTGTATTAATCATGTGTATTTGTATAGGTTTACTAGCAGTTAAAGGATTGGGATTTGGGATAAGAAGGAGATATAGTTGCATAGCAAAAAAAGATAAGGAAAGATAGGGATAGGGGGAGAAGATAAGAATATATATATAGGGTAATATTCAAGTGGGAACTGTTCTCACGTATTATATGATAACTTTTTTGTGGGGCCCAATTGTGGGCCCCATTTGGGGAAGGGACCAGGGGGGATGGAAAGATCTATGTGAGACCACCCCAAGTAATAAGTTTGACCCCAAATCCATGCCCCTAACCCCTTCTGTCACGTCCCCCAAAATAAGAAATGGGGAAAAACGTGAAAAATTAAAACAAAATTCAAATTCCTGTGTTTAATATAACACAAGCTTCCAAAAGTGGATCCACATAAAATTTCAACATGTGGTGAGTCAAAATAAATTTCATTAAATGCAACGGAAGCTTTATTCAATTGGTATTGAAAATTCATAAATGAAACCCAACATAAACATCAAATAAACATTAATAATTAAAGTTACAGAATGAATTCAGTAATTTCTAAAGGGTCTCAATACTAAAAGAAAGTTTATTCAAAGAGAATTTCTAAAATGACGTTCTCTCGTTTGCTGGCTCAAACGGCTCCAAAGCCATCCCGGCATCCCACTCGGGTTCGTCAGTTGGCTCAAACGTTTGAAATGCTTGATCCTCCTCCGTCTCCTGGGTAAAGTAGGGCTCGGTACCTATGCACCAATTATTACAAAGTAAATAGTAAGAACATAATCATAATTCGAAATTTAATACGATAACAAGAAAATATAGACAAGTGTGATCATATCGAAGTAATGACAATGACAATGACAAAAGAACGTATAGAATAATCCAAATAAAACAAATGGAGCAATATGATTCATACGAAGACAAGTGTCCCCATTTCGGGTGATCAGCCCTAAATAAATCGGGAAAGCCCGTCCACAACGTCGGTGGTCATAAACCGATCAAATAAAACAAATATCAGGATAACCTGTTCACATTCATAGCGGATTATAAGTGATCCGGTCACATCGGTGATCAACCGTCCATATATCGATCTGCAGTCGTCCATAAATAACCCACATAAACATAAACATATAAACATAATAGACCTGAATAATAAAGCTCCAACACAAGAGTCCTAAGTCAAAGTAAAGTGCTGGCTTTCCACATTCCATATCATAATCGAATCGTCATACAAAATTTGCCTAGCCACTTTATAGTCCATAACACACAATAGGGTATGCATCTAAAGGAATACACATCCTAAACCAACATATATATATATATATGCATGCGAAGGTTAAGACATAGATACAAAGCGATCCTAAGGTCAAACATAAGGTCTCGTACCCAATAACTACAGGAATTTCTAATATATAAAAGATCAACGCAGCTCTTATCCATCAGTGGTGCATAGACCCAATTAAGGGTTTTCCAATAGAGATGGGTTGAACTCGAATCCATTAGAATTTTCCCGATGTTATACTAAGTACTGACCCTTATGTTAATAATATACCGTTTGCCCGGACGGTATTTACTTGAACCAAAGATCCACTTATAAAGTACAAAAATATAATTTTAACATATTAAAACCCAAAGGTATCAATTAATCTTAATTTGCAAATAATGATAAGTCACAATCTTAGTTTATAATTTTAGAAAACCAGAAAATTCCATCCCAACATTTTCAACATCCAAAATAAGCCAAAGGTCTAATTTGAATTTATAAAACAACTAGGGCCCTTGTTTCTAATTTTTAGAAAACCAAAGGGGGCAATGTAAATAACTTCACCACACTATAAGAGTCAAATGGGATTACATCATCACACCACTACTTTATTATGCCCATCCTTATCAAGTAGCCAGGTCATCCCATTCTCTCTTTCTTTATTCCAATGCATGACAAGTTACAGGTCACATGCCCTCAGGTCAACAAGTCACCTTTCATCTCCTTCCTATGCAAGCAACAGTCACCTCATCCTCAACTCTAACACAGAAACCCATTCTGTAACAGTGTCCGACGCCAGCAACATTGGACTACTGGGATTGTGAACCCCATCGATCAACACCATTGATCAAGATGATTTTCATTGTCGCCCAGGGCCCTACTAATAAATCTTTGGCCCAGATTAATCATCAGGTTACACCTCTTGGCTGCACCATATGATTAAATACAAGAAAAGAACCCATTTCCAGAACGATAGGGTTTGTTTCACTCCTGCCCATCAAGGTCTGGAAAAGTGGGCCCCACTGCTCAAGAACCCAAGATGGGTCTGTTCTCTAGGATAGCCCCCACCATGTACGGCCACATGATCGGGCCAGATCTGTGATCCGATCAATCATTGGGTCCCACAATCTGATTAAATACAAGAAATCATCTATAGAGTGACTCACGCCCCAAGCTTCAAAATCATTCGATGGTGGGTTGGATGGGACCCACTCCTCATGGGTCCAACACCTCTAAGGTCGCCCGTGGGTCCTCTGCCGGATCCACGGATCAGATCTACCGTCAAGTGGCCCACCTGGACCCACCGTCAACGCACAGACAGTCCCAACTACGTGGTGCGTCCCCTGTTACAAGTCATTCTCTGGTGCATGTGATTCTGGATGCCCATGAAGGACACTTGAAATAGTGATCTCAATCCCTAACCACAAGTCTATGATGGGTTTTGAAATCCAAACGAAAGTGCTGCTGGGAACAGCCATTTGCAACAGTAGCAACAGTAACATTGATATTAGAAAATCGAATCAATTGGGTCATCCCCAAAACCTTTGATCGCAAAAACAATTAAATCATAAAAAAGGGCATTAAAAGGTTTCCTATATGCACAACAATGGAATCAATGACAAACACATTTATTAAATTCACAGATTATGGTTAAGTACTTGCCTTTTACCGGGGTTGAAAAAGAAAGCGACAGATCCTAGCCAATACCCAATCCAAGATTACCACGGCGCTCGATCACAATCCCAACACCAATCTGACATAAGAGATGGGAAAGAAATACCCATGTGATCAGATCTATGGTTCTCTCAACCAGATCTACCATTGGAAGAAAAAGAAGATAAAACCCAAGAATATAGATCTATTCCTAATGATTTGAGGAGAAGGTTACCTGAGATGAGAAAGTCGAGACAATAACGGTGGTGTCCTCTGATCTTGGTTCTTGGTTCTTATGGCTGGATCCTAAAGCTGGAATGGTTTGGGAAGCTGAAGGAGGAAGAAGACCGGGAGAAGTTGCAGACGAAAGAAGGAAGATAAGAACGTGCGGTTCTTTAAAATAGGGATTAGGTTAAAAGGGGAATCTCTTATGGGCTTAAGTTATTGGGTCAAATTGCGGGTCAGGTCATCTACCCGCTAACCCAACTCACCGATCCAAGCAATCTAATCTATCGTGTGGCCCAATTAATCCTACCCACTTAAATAACTAGAATACATTTAATTAAAATAATAATAATATTCTAATTAAAATATAATAAAATATTATAGTGGGGCCGGGATCTTACACCTTCATCCATGGCCCACAAGTTTAATGGCTTCATATTCAAGAAAATATTCAACTCTCAATCCGACGGGTCAATCCATTCGGATGTGTGCCAATCTTTGGGATTAGTGATTATCATGAGGTTCCCTATTGGTTGCTAGGTTTGGATGGGTTGTTAGTTGAGCCCCGCAAAAAAGTTCTCATATAACAGGTGAGAACTAATTCTCACTTGAATATTTCTCATATATATATATAGAGAGAGAGAGAGAGAGAGTTTGCATCATGTAATATGCGCCTTCGAATAGAGATAAGAGGTCTGTAGAGCGCAACAGGTAATATGTGCCTTCAAAGCTTATATTGACCTCCATGAACATTCTTTACATACTGAGCTACCTTCAAAAAAGAAAAAAGAAAGAATTACATTGACCTCTATGCACATTTTTTACATGCGAAAACCCTTTTACTTAAAGGCCTTCCTAATTTTGAAAGTCACTTGTATTTTCTCCCTGCATCTGGATGTGTTCGGTAATTTTTCCTTTGAATAATGACATTGGAAGAAGTTTGCGCTTACTTGTGACTCAAACATTCAACTGATAAATGTTGTTTATGACAATGGAAGAAGTTTGCGCTTACCGTATTATGACTCAACCCTTCCACTGATAATTGTTTTTATTTTTTATTTTTTATCATAGTACTGAACCTTCTAGATATATGGTCAGACCTACATGAGTGTAGGGAATTGTTGTAACTGTGGCTACTTTTGTCAAGAGAGAGATTCAGGGCGCTATCAATATAATTCAATGGCTATCAGTATAATAGAATGAGATAATTCTAGTTCTATCTTATTTAAGAAGTTAAGGTACTTTTAAACTTCTGTATTGACCTTGAGAGTTAAAAAGCCATTAATATATATATATATATATATACACACACACACACACGCACACACTGGCCCACCATATTGCTAAATTGAGGATCTGTATCAGTTCACGCTGTTGATTCACCAGGGCCAATATTCCATTGATAATCCTAACCATCCTACTTGCAACATGGTTCACATTCAGTGGGTGAAACTCCATTGGTTGGATGGTTATTTCATATTGAATTCTTAGGGATTCAGAGTAACAGGGTTTTGTTGACAAAGTATTAAACAGGTTAGGAGTAAGGGCCAAAGATTTAGATGAGGCTAATTTCCTCAAATTTAATTTACTGGGGCAATGGGTGGGTTATCATCTCCTATCAAGGGGAGATTATTTAATGGTTCATCATGGTTCTTCACGTTTAATCTTTGACTAAATTGCCATCTCTATTAGTGTAATGAAATTTGAATCATTATTATTTTCTTCATCGTCATCGTTGTCTTCATCATCATCATCATCATGGTCTATTCCATCGATCATCAGTATTTTAATAAGAAAGGCCTTGTGACTCACGTATTTCTTTGGTTCTGATAGGGTTTGATGGAGTTGAGATACACGGTGCTCAAGGATACCTCCTCGATCAGTTCATGAAAGACCAGGTTAATGACAGAACTGATGAATATGGCGGAAGCTTAGAAAACCGTTGCCGTTTTCCTTTAGAAGTTGTTGAGGCTGTTGCCAATGAGATCGGAGCTGATAGAGTGGGCATACGGTTGTCTCCCTTCGCTGATTACATGGAGTCAGGGGACTCAGATCCAGTAGCTCTTGGCCTTTACATGGCTAAATCACTGAACAAATATGGAATTCTCTATTGTCACGTATTTGAGCCGATGGCCGAAGTAAATTCGGTGGTAGAAACTCCCTACAGTCTTAACCCCATGAGAGAGGCTTTCAAGGGAACGTTCATTGCTACTGGAGGCTATAACAGGGAACAAGGAAATTCTTCTATTGCTAATAATTATGCAGATCTGGTTGCATATGGACGTTTGTTCTTGGCTAATCCAGATCTACCTAGGAGATTTGAACTGGATGCACCCCTGAACAAGTACAACAGTGACACATTCTGCACACCTGATCCAGTTATTGGTTACACTGACTACCCTTTCCTAGAATCGACTGCTTAGATATTGCATTCTAGATTATAAGGGAAGCCTATGTGATCCTATTTTTCATTTCGGTCGTGAAGATTTTATCAGTATCACCATTCAAAAAAAAATGATTTGATCAGTATCAAGAAGTGCTGGCATTGCGGAAGAAATGCTGCAAGTGCCAATTTGTGTAAGTTCTTCTTATATTTATATTTGCTGCCTAGCATTCGGTTGCTGATTACAAATGTAAGGGAGCTGATTACAAAATATAGTTCATGTGACCATCCATATACAATGAATCTTATCTTTGCATTCATGGAAATTTTAATTTGTGATCAAGACAATAGAAATCATCACTACAAATTTCTAGGTGGAAAATTTAAGAACTTTGAAGTTCCTTTTTTCTGTTATTGGTTTTTGGGCCAACTATAGTAGTCTATGTGTAAGAGAAGTTTTTTAATTGGAAAATCAAGAGATTTAATAGAATTAACTTATTGTTATGATATTTAACACTTAAATCATTTCCAGATTCATCTTCTCTCTCTTACCCTTTGTTTCATCAAAACATTGGTATTAAGCAACTGATCTCCCTACTTCTAATCATCTTCACACCTATGCTTACCACTCTAAATAGTGTCAAAGTTTCGAATTCAAAAACAAATGCTATGGATCCGATGTTAAGTGTAGGAGAAATTTGGATTCGATCTATATTTATGTGCATAATATCTAAATCTGAACAGAAACTGCATTAGTGTTTTAAGACTAGTTTGGAGAACTTGGATCATATTATCATTTTGAAAGCCATCTTATATGCTCACAATAGGGTTTTTGATTATTTTTCTTTTTCTTCCATTGAAATCCGATATTGAACTCATTTTAAAGGATTAATATTTTAAAAACTAAACCAACCATTGAGCCGAAGATGGGCACAAATTGGGTCAAATGTAATCCCATAAGTAACAAACGAGTGGTAGCTCAATTGGCGAAGGACTCTGTGCCTTAGGAAGCGGAGAGGCCTTGTGTTCAACACCCTCCTCTGTTGCCCACATCATATTTTTTCAACCCGGTGCATGTGGATAGGATAGTTTGCATGTGCCCCATACATATTAGTTCTCGGCTATCCAAAATCGAGTGTCCGTGCTCAGGGCCAAAGGCTTCTAGGCTCGTATGGGTGGGAGATACCCTATGTTATTAAAAAAAATAGTCCCATTAGTGGTTTATTTTTGGTCAAACTATGAGATCAGTACAATATTACTATGAAAAATATTTAGAAAGTAAAACATAATACAAAAACATACGACTTTAAATAATTCTGAAGAGAGAGAGAGAGAGAGAGAGATTTCTGAATTCTCAACTAAAATTGAATCAGATGTCAACATGTAACGTTTGAACATGGAATGGAATCAATGGATGACCAACCCAAGAAAAACATTAGATCCAAATAGATCATGATGATTCTACTGGTTTTACCTGACTCATTTGATATTCTTATTTAATAGGCCCATGTAAATTCTTCATTTTCCAAAGACCCATAAATCCCAAGGAGTTGACCCATCTCTCAGTCTCCACCTACCTCTCCCTGATAAAAATCAATTCTCTTTCTCTCTACCAATCGATTGATTGTTCCAACAGTTAACATCTAACCTTTCTTGACAGTTGGTGGACATGCACTCCTCTGAAGCAAGCAACAGATCCGACCATCTGATCCCTTGTCTGAAGCTTATGAACGTTCAATTCCTGCATCAACAAACAAATAAAGCTCGCGTTCGTTACTGAAATCAATTAATGGATTTGATTGTACAGCAGAATGCTCAGGGACCAAAATCAATTTGTAGGGGAAAAAAAAAAAAAACAATTATGGGACGGACTGTAATAAAGCTGATAATAACCCCAAAAAAGCACAAAGATATATATTTAGCCTAAAGCTATTCGATCTTTAGGATATCACAATTTGCGATATCTTAGGGATGTAGGATATCCCATAATCAGAAGCGGGAAGACTTGAGTAGTCCGTTTTTTTTGTTTGTTCTTTGACTGTGGTACGACCAAACTACCATCGAAACCGTTGAATAGGTGTATGAGTGTAAGAACTTATATCGCACCAAATTTGAACCGTTGATCTATCACGGTTATCAAGAAACTTTAAAAAAATCTATCACGGTTATCAAGAAACTTTAACAATCGCACCAAATTTGAACCGTTGAACCGTTAATCTATCACGGTTATCAAGAAACTTTAAAAAAATCTATCACGGTTATCAAGAAACTTTAACAAAAAAACATATAAGTTCTTACACTCATACAGCTATTCAAAGGTTTCGATGGTGGGTTGGTGGTCCCAGAATAAAGGACAAAAAATAAATATACGGACTATTCAAGTGATTGTGGGATATCATATATCCTTCGGATCGAACAGCTCTGCGGTAAATATACATCTTTGGACTGTTCTGAGCCTATTGGCAGCTTTATGATAGTCCGTACGGTAATTGTCCCAAAAGAAGGTTGAGCTCTGGGGGTGTCTCTGTCTAGTCAATGTATTCTCTTGGGCATTTCTCCATCTGGAGTGGGCCACTGGATTTGGATGATGCGGATTCAGGTAGTATAGTATACTACCTGACCAGTGTCTGTGAAATAAGGTTCTCAGTGGGTACTATTGCAGTGGAATATGCATTGAGTTGTTGACCCGCAGTCCCTGTTTTTTCTACCTCATTACTCTCCACTGTGACACTGTCCAGGCTGCACAGAAAGGGTTACATTTTGTTGCATCTGGTTGGGTTTCACTTTCACCTCAGAGGTGGTACAGATGGCATAGTGTTGATTATGGGTTAGCAGTAGGTCCACTGGTGTTTTTTTTTTTTTTTTTTTCCCTCTTTATGGGGTCTAAAGTGATAAGTCTCTCAGAATTTTATTATATTTGCACATATAATTTGATGCATGGGATCTGATAGTTTGTGTAACCAAGGATTGTCAGTCTGTGAGGAGGCTTCCATTGTGGGTTAGCATAACTTTTTCAAAGCACTTCTGCTGGCTAGCACTTTTTATTTTAATTTTTTTTCCCTTTTTATCAGCATCAAATTGGACTTGATGTATCTGATCAGCCTATTGTAAAGGTTTAGATCTTCTGTCACAATCTCACCACTCAATTGTAGAGAACTGTTTATAATGGATTGGATTCATGTAAAAAGTCATAATGAATTGAAGGGAGCATAGGACTAGACTCTCCTGTAGTGAAAGAATGAGTTGGAGAGAAAAATTTTGGAATTGTACAGACTCTTTTATGAACACAAATACAATGGGGATAAAATTCTATTGTAAATACAGTCTTAACAGCAAATTAAACTCTGGAATTTTAAAGAGAAGATATCCATCCCAGTCATCTTCATGGTATCCATATGGGACCCACTGGATTCAAGCTATCACCCATCCAACCCATCAACAAGGTCCCTACCTATCATCCTTCTCAACAGTCCTAGTCAAAATTTGACTTACTAGTTCCAACTCACATGTGAATTGATATTCTTAAAATCTTGGATCCATTCAATCGCCTGCCCTGTCTTCATGGATGCATTAGATCCGACCCATCCATTTGAAATCTACTATATGAAAGACCCAAGTGGGCTCATGTTGGTACAACATAAATGGGTGGATAGGTTAAATTGGTCTGTCCCGTCCTTCATCTAGTGGTTCTAAGTAAACAAGTGAATCGGTTAGATCTAGATCTTCAACTGAGTGGGTCTTTTCTCGAAAGAGAGTCATGGTTCTGATGAGTGTAAGATAGGTGGGACTTTTCCTTGGAAAGCAAATGGCGGTGGGGCACCACTCATTAAACAAAGAACCAAAAGAGACTCTGGTCCAATGTTGTTTGTTGTAACTAGTGTTTCTTGTTTTGGCTTAGTTTCCATAAATGGAGAGGCACTAATTAATGAATTCATGGAAATGCTAGTGTTATGAAAAGGGCTTTTATGGGAAAATAGAAAAAAATAAAATAAAATAATTCTGTGAACAGTGAAAGTCTTCACATTCGATTTTCTAATTAAGATGATGCTACATATAACATAGTCGCTTCAAATTGTGGGTTTTGACTTGATTAAAGGGAATTTTTCTTTACTTAAGGGCACGTTTGTGTAGCCTATTTCTGTTGAAAAAGATGTGGTTTTATGCAGAAAATTACTTTGTCATATGTTTGGTGCGGCAGTTTTCTGCAAAACTGGTTTTTCGCCACGTCAATTTTTTCCTTCCTTGGCATGGAAATGGACTTCTGGGGGGGGGGGGGGGGGGGGGGGTTTGGTATGAGAAGTCCATTCACACATAGGAAGAAATGGATTTAAAATTTAGAGCACATTCTTGTAACCACCCTTGGGAAGTCTTTCCATGAAAATTTCTTTTCATTCTTTGATGCGAACACTTTTCCTCGAGGAAAAGTATTAAAAACAATACAATTTTTTGTGATTCTGCCGGTATTTTCAATTGAGATCATGTGGTAAGAAAAAAAAATCCGCTAATGATAGTCTTAGGAGAATTTAGGTAAAACAAAGTATTGTTTAAAGTCCATTTGAATTAATGATATTCAAATACTTCAAAACAAGCAACATATCGTAATTGATACTTTGTTTTTTTATAGGTAAAATTGGTATCTCTACCTTGCAGTATGTATAATCTACATGTTGTTTATTGGATAGAATGCACATGTACAATCTCGAGACCCCTTTGCCTATACTTCCTGTTGAATTCATGAGAAATCCTAGTAAATGGAGTTTTATACAATACACACTATTTTTTTATTTTATTTTTTTAAAACGGTAACAAAAACTTTCATTCAAGAAAAAAGGAGAATACAAAAAGAGAAATAAAAAGGGAGGTACAAGAGTAATGTACCACACCCAACCAAGCGTACATAATAAAATCCTCACAAGTAGATATGCGGTCAACTCTTTATTTAGCCAAAGCATCAGTCATAGAGTTGGCTGATCCCAGCTCGTGACGGTTAAAAATCAGACTATTTCGGGGCACATTCAATATTCTCATAGCGCCTATGACTGGAACTAAAATGCATTGCTTCATAATTCTGGGATTTAACACCAAGTGAACAAATAGAACCTTAGTGAAGCATTATTGCTGATGATTTTTTTTTTAATCTAACATTGTTAGGAACTTCAAAAAAGTTCAGTTCTAATATACTTCTAAAAGGACTACTGTACAGGTTCTAATTGCCATTCTTCCATAACCCCAAGGGGTTGGCCGAGTGGTCAGGACCACGGTTCCTCCCTCTTCCGGAGCTAGAGGTCTTGGTATCAACCCCCGGTTCTCCCCTCTTCAGGAACCGAAGGTTGAGTCCACTTGTGCTACCACCTAGGGCCACAGGGGTTTTACCCGGCTTCTCTCTGGGCCCGGAGGAAATAGTCCAGCCCAAAGGGTTGGGAACCCTCCGTTAGCGCAAAAAAAAAAAAAAAAAAAAAAAAGCCATTCTTCCATCCTACATCAATTTTCCAAGAAATCCTAACCCCTTCCTTTTCCTTTTTATTATTTTTAAAGGCACAGTAAGAGCTCGTCTCAACTCACACTCTCTTTTCATCTTTTCTCCTTTCCACGAAAAGTGATCTGAGCATGGGAAAAATTCCTCCATGCAGAAACAGTGTTTGAAACTAACCAGGCAAAACATTGAATGATTAATTATACTTTGTTCTTGTACCAAAAAAAACAAATCATATTTTGTTCTGACGACCTACGAGAAATGACATGAAGTAAAAAAAAAGAAAAAACTAAGGTAGGTTTCTCCGAACAGGTAAAATGCTATGGGACATTAATGACATTTACAAAACCATCCACTTCACTCTCTGAACTTCTCAGTTAAAAACACATGCATTCATTTATTTCTTTCTGTCAAACAACCACTCCTACCTTTTATAGAAAATAAAAAAACCACACACCCACCCCCACTACAGCTATTAATCCCCCTCACATTCTCACTTTTCTCCTCAGGCCTCTCTCTCTCTCTCCCTCTCCCTCTCATGGCCTGCTTTAGCTGCTTTACATTCTTCTTCTTCTTCTTGGGTTTAATAGTTGAAGCTCAAGAGGGTGGAGGAAATGGGAGAGAACTGGTTCCAGCCATGTTTATATTTGGGGACTCCCTCATTGACAATGGAAACAACAACAATCTTCCATCTTTTGCTAAAGCCAATTACTACCCATATGGGATTGATTTCCCTGGTGGCCCCACTGGAAGGTTCACCAATGGTTACACCATTGTTGATGCAGTAGGTGGGTGCTCTCTCTCTCTGTGAATTTTTTTTTTTAAATGGGTAAAAGGATGTCTCTTAGCACTTTGGACGTACTTGGATGACTTCTCAGTTCCCCTTCCCACCGGAAGATTAGATGGTTGTACAAGTCCACATTCCGCATTTTCATTAACTTTCCTTTCTCTGTTTCTAGAAGTCCTTGGAATTTGGATTTGACGTTTCATATACTTTTCCTGTCATTTTCATTAACAAGACTAGTGTAGTCTCTCTTTGTAGGAAAGATGTCTTAAATTTTATTGAAAAGCAGCAAAGAAGTTTCCAGACATTTCAACAAAATGCAAGGGGTTATTTACAATTATCAGTGCCAAACTTTTTTCCCTTTTTTAGAATAAATAGGCAAAAAGCAGGGTGTAGAATTAAAAAAGTTCCTTGGGATGACTGGTAACAGTCGGTTCCTCCCAATGGGTTGGGTCTTGAAAATCAGTCCATTTTTCTCAACTAAGAGAAGACCTGAAAAGGAAGAGATCAATCAATTGCAGCTCCATTTTCATCACTGTGGGCTATGGTGCATGTGGTTATGAAACCATGCCTAATCAAGATATCAGCGTGTATTTCCCATATTGGATCTGGAACGTTGACTGTAGAAGTTTCTCAGTTTGCATGTTGATTCTTTTTTATGTGATATGTGATGTGGATGGTCCACTGTAGGGGTCCATCCATCAGAGAGTTATGATTCAGATGCACCAACCCCAGCAGGGCATGAGCAAACCTTTTTTAGGGGCTATTATGAGCACTTTGTGATTTTTCTATCTTTGGAGAAAAGCATTTATTTCATGTTTTTAACCCTTCATAACTGCATTCAGCACTTACAGTCCCTAGGCATCCTAATAATGCATGCTTAGAATTGTCTAATTAGGTTTTTCATATATGTTTGATTTATTTTTATTTTTTTTTTTTTTCTTTTTGCCTAAAGATAAATGGTTGACATGTCCTATTAATCTTTTTTATTGGTAACATGACTCGAAACCACAAAATTAAGAGGTCAATATTAAGCACCTTCCCCTTTGCCATGAGCTCTTTTCCTTGTTTTTGTTTCCTCCAATCTAGTTATGCATATTACATTTTGGTGTCATTTCCAAAAATTGATGGAACCATTGTTGCCTTACTTTTGAAAAATATTGATATATTATCACACATATATACTTGATACAGTGCTTTTCTCATGATATCCTCATATTATTTTTGATAAAATTAAGAAATTTATTAAAATAATTTTTACATTTATTTATAATTTTATTCATATTAATAACAATAACATCGTCTTCCTTAACATTTTCCTCATATTATCCTAAGAAAAACCCCAACTTTGAAAACATCCTGGAATTTTTAAGAGACAATAATTTGCTTAGACTGACATTTTTGTTTAATAATGGAGAGGGTATGGACTGCTAAATATAAACTTTATTGATGAAGATTTTATAAAAACAGTAACAGATTACTGAAATATGGTTGGATATAGATACGGTTTAATGGTAGGGTCAATAGGATGTTTCTTTTTATTTCTTTGTTCCAAAAGCTTATTGTAATATATGTATCATTGTAATAGAATTAACTAATAGGTTCAACTCAAATAAAGAAGCAAACAAAGACTATAAATATAATCTATTTCCCAAACATTGGTATATGATCGTGATACTTAAGAGTGTGATGAATCACATCTGGTAATTGAAAGAAAATTTTAGCCGCTTTGATAGTATCATATTACTTCGAATTCCTAGCAATTCAATTCCATGCAAACAAACTGGCCCTTGTATTTCCTTTTTGGAAGTTAATTTTACTGGTACATATTTTGAATCCTCAATATAAATAATAGACCCATGAAGCAATGTTGATTAATACCGAATTATTATGTTGCTTAGCTGATATTGCTGTAGCATTGGCTTATTGTTTGCAGCCGTGCTTTTGGGTCTTCCTTTGATTCCAGCGGCCTCAGAAGTTTCAGGAGATGATGCTCTTCATGGTGTTAACTATGCATCTGCTGCAGCAGGAATTCTCGATATCACTGGCAGAAATTTTGTATGATAAGTTTACTTCATAGCTAATGTTGAAAAATCTTCTCTCGCCGTTTTGATTGAATATTTTTTACAATTTCTTAGTTCTTTCTCAAATCTTCCCTTTCAACAGTTTTCATAGATGATAGTAATAGTTAGCAATGAGTAGAATCAGTTTTTATTCGGTTCAAGCTGAAGATCTTAGTAACATGTCAAGGCTCAGTCTGAAGTTCTGAACCAACCATTTATTAGTAGGGTCTGAAATATGAACAAAAGCTCAACCTGAAAGCTATTAAAAGGGTGAATCATAACCCAAACCCTTAAAACAGGTTGGGTTTGAATTTGGTTGACAGCTCAAGCAGTAATTAAGTTGGGTTGGATGCTGTTGACAGGTCGGATAGCAGGTACATGCATGCTTAGTCAAGCCCAACACATTTACTAGTTCTTACTTGAAAAATGTCAAACTGAACCCAACCCTAAACTAAAAAGGATCAAACTGAACCCAGAATCACTGGCTCAGTTTTGACTTGGGCTGTTGGTTCAGGTCGGGATCTGAAAGACCCCTGCAATTACAAACAACAAGCAACATTATTCAACGTGCTTCAAGGTCTAGATAACTGATCTAATGAGAGTTCATTATTTTGGTTATAGCAATCAAACAAGAGCTACATGGTAGTAAAAACTGAAGAAAAAGAAGCTTAATCTTATTAGTTGGTTGTGTGCAGGTGACTCGTATACCTTTCAACCAACAGATCAAAAACTTCGAGGCCACACTTGATCAAATCACAGACCGACTTGGGGCAGATGGTGTTGCAAATGCGATCGGCAAATGCATCTTCTTTGTGGGCATGGGAAGCAATGACTACCTCAACAATTACATGCTCCCCAACTATGACACAAGCAACGAATACAATCCCCAACAATATGCAGATCTCTTGATTCAACAGTATACCAACCAGCTCACTGTATGTTCTTCTTCTTCTTCTTCTTCCAACAAGTATGAATTCTACTCTAGAGAAAAATAACCAACCTTGTTGACTTGCTTGCAGAGACTTTATAACCTTGGAGCTAGGAAGTTTGCAATTTCTGGGGTTGGATCTTTGGGCTGTATTCCGAGCGTGCTCGCTCAAACTGCCAATGGCCATTGCTCAACGGCCGTGGATGCGCTTGTTCTTCCTTTCAACAACAATGTCAAGGCAATGGTCAACAGCCTCAACTCCAATCTCCCCGGTGCAAAATTTATATACTTAAACATATACCAGATGTTCACAGACATTCTCCACAACCCCAGCCAATATGGTAGGTGACTCTCCAAATAAAAAATTTAGGGAGGACTAGATTTGTACAACTGATTGTTATAGAGTATAATAATTTAAACAAGAAAACTATTCAAATCTTAACATAAGCAACAGAAGGAGGTAATTATCCCATCATAATTAGTCAAATCCAATCTAATTCTAATCTAAAATAACAATATATCATTATTATCGTAACATATCTAATCTTCTTGACATAGAACATTCTATATCATTCGATCCCACACGCATGTCTAGCTCTTCATATTTATGTTTCTATATATTATCTTCTTCTTGTTGTTTTTTTATTTGGAACCATCTCATTCACTTGTTTTTTTTTCTCTCTCTTTGTATGTGTGATTTTGAAGGTTTTAGTGTGGTGGATCGTGGATGCTGTGGTATTGGGCGCAACGGCGGGCAGATAACTTGCCTTCCATTCGAGACTCCTTGCTCAAACAGACGACAGTATGTTTTCTGGGATGCCTTCCACCCAACAGAGTCTGTGAATATTATCATGGGACGAAGGGCTTTCAGTGGCGGTCCTGATTTCGTCTATCCCATGAACATACAGCAGCTTGCAAATCTAGACATTGGATCAAACTAGAGGAGCAAGATCTGCTGTTTTGAATGAGGGAGAATACATGTCTGTTTTTTCAATTGTGAGAGCAGAACAACATGGGCAATAAGGAGAGACTTTTGGGTTTGTTCTCGGTTTATGGGTTTGTGTTTGCTTTCGATTTCCATCGATAATTTCCAACACCCGTAAAGGAAAAAATAGATGAAATACTAAGTTGGTGAATTTTGCTTTCCATTCCAGTCAGCTATCCGGGCCAAAACTTTGGATAGGTTGCACTTTTTATTATCTATCCTGACACTTTCATACATCTTCTTTGGCCTATCCCTTAAAAGACTTTTCTAATTAATCCAAGTTGCTTACCTGCATTGACATATTCAAATAATCTCAAATGATTATATCTTAACTCATCACCTATTGATGTTATCCATATGTATAAAAAGGCCTACAATATCATTTTGCCCCCAAGTAGATCTTCCTCACAACAATGATAAATAAGTAAGCATCCGAGTGCCTTCCTACCAAATCAGGCAGTTAATGTGAAACAAGAATCATAAGCTTGAATTTATCTTCATTGTTTCTCATCACAATTACAAATACAATGAACTTTCTTAAAATTGATTTGCAAATTATCAAATAAAGCAGTTCTTTTCTCCAATTTTCACCCAATTTTATATCATGTTTGTATGGGGTATTTCCGTAATCCAGATAATTACCTCCCAGTTCGGTAGAAGTACCAATTGGGGCATGTTCTGGGCCCGGTCTCCGTCAGTTCGGCAATAGTGCCAGCAAGTACCGAGACTCGGTCTACCTCGGTAATCATAACCGAGCACACTTCCTTGGAGTTCGGCATCTCATATTCCAGCAGTAAACTCCCGAGCTCGCGCTCTCGGCTTCGGTGTCTTCTCCAGTTCGGCCAAGCGCCGAGGTGAACACTGGGCGTCTAAATCTCCATTATGAGATGGGACGGCTGCTTTATAGGGAGTCCCTGACAAATAGGGTGGCCACCGGCCATTGATAAGGGCTTATTCCTATCAACAAATCACATCCACATTTATGTGAGGGATTTGAGGGAAGGTCTGATGGGACAAGTATCATCACCTACCTCCACTGTAGAACCTTCCACTTTCCTCTATATATGCCTGCATGGTAAGACATGAGGAGGCACGCAATATACAGTCCACATTCTGTTTATTTTGCTAACACCTTCTTCCCCACTTCACCCTAGTTCGGTGACTGCATTAACTCAGGCATCGGAGTGCCTTTGGCTGACAGCAGCCTCGGGCCCTGACCGCTGTTTTTTATCTCTTCCAGGATTCAGGCCATCGGTGACTTCCCCGTTCAGCTGGACAGGATTTCACTAATCCCCATCATCATCTAAATCAAGTCCGTAACTTTTAGGCACGCACAATGTTCAAAGAAAGTGCATAGATTAAAACCTTAGGTAATGTTTGTGCAGACAACTTTTATTTCCCAAGGTGGAAGAATTTTTTTGCAAATATTGTGGAAGAAGAATCAAACTTCCAAGAGGTAGAAAACCAACTTCCGCAATCTTATATAAGAGGAGGCAGAAGCATAATTCCCTGTGGAAAATATTTTCCCCATCAAACAATAAAAACCGAAAATCATAGATATTAATTAAAACCCATTTTTTCTATAAATTCAAAACACCATGCAAATAAAATGTAGCGAAAACTTAGTCCGCGAATATGCTTGTTGGTCTCTTTGGAGACATCCATTTAGATCAGAAATATGCTCCTAGGCCGCATCTAAATCCTTGGAACTTTTTGTTGGTGGCCTGAATTTACCTGTATATAATTTGACTTCTATATATGGTACTCAGTATGCGTACAGCTGGTTATAGGAAACTACAAACAACTCTTACTTACATGCACTCACCTTCATTAAATTGAATTACCTGCACTTGATCTAGAAATATAAATGGGTTCTCATCCTCATATTCTAGGACTAAGGTCTTTACATAACATTCTTGAGAAACAGGGCTAGGACTCGGAAAAAATACGAAGCTTGGATATGACCCTATTATTAACTAAGCTTAAAAACGGCTCTTTACCTGAGTGGTAAGGAGCGTCGGTTCTTACCTGGCGGGGTTGTTCCTATTTTTATAGGCTTTCTTCCCGCTTGTGCGGACCTCCTTCCCACTTGAGTGAGCTACTTTTCCATATATACAAGGCCTCTCTCTTGGGTCTTAGCCCCACTTGGCTAGGGTCAAAAAAAAAAAATTTACGAAGGTACATTTGACAATAACAACTTGGGGAGATCATGTCTGAAAATCCTCAATTCATTTCAAGTACTTGAGTGAGCTACCTTTCAGTATGTACAAGGCCTCCCTCTTGGATTTTAGCTCCCTTGGCTAGAGTAACAAAAAAAATTTTTACAAGGGTACGTTGACAGTGACAATTTGGGGAGGTCATGTCTGAAAATCCTCAATTCATTTCGAGTTACCGGTGGCACAAGTGCTAATTTCAAGAGAGCATTTGAAGAATTCAAGCCTTTGTTAGTTTAACCAAGATATGTTATTTTAATAAAGATTCTCTTAACCAAACAAATAATTGGGATTATTGTAGCATGATAACTATTATTCTCTGACAAGAATATGAAAATACCCAAACAAGAAACTCACTCCAATCTGGAATTTTTCATTAAAAAACACTCCTAATCAGACGTGCTTTAAAAAAAAATCTCAACTTTAGGGTTTGCATCATTGACAATTACATTTAATTATGATATCTGCATCTGGCCTATCCTAGATGGGACCCATTTAAATAAACGGTCAAGATCACCCAAGAAAAAAAGTTTCAAAAACGGTTGCCATGGAGAGAGAGAGAGAGAGAGTCTAGAATAAGATTTGTGGTGTGGAAGTTTCTAAATAAGTAGGCCTTGTGAAATCAATCGAAAAGCATAAAAGATGGCGAGGAGAGCGGAAGAGGAATACGATTACCTGTTCAAGGTGGTATTAATTGGCGATTCGGGAGTCGGCAAGTCCAATCTCCTCTCTCGATTCACAAGGAATGAGTTCTGCTTGGAGTCCAAATCCACAATCGGTGTCGAATTTGCCACCAGAACACTTCAGGTCTTTCTCTTCTCTTCTCTTCTCTTTTTTTCTCTTTTAGATTTCTTTCATATAGTTAGTTGGTCTCTCATAATTCTATCTATGGTTCTTACATTACTTAGTTGGACTTCTTTGATGGGCTTTTTCTTATTTGTTATTTATCTGACTCTGTATGTGTAATTGACACTTACTTTTTCTTTTGAATTGGATGAGGATATGGGTGTTTGGATGTGGATATGGATATGGATATGGATATGGGTTTTATCAGCTTCTTTTGGGGTTTTTTGGAAATGGGGTGATATTGGGTTGGGGTTCTGACTGATAATCTTTTCTGGGGTATGATTAAAAGAAAGAAAGAAAGAAAAAACTATTTTGGATTGATGAAAGACTAATGAGTTTTCTGTGTTTTGTTGGATCTTGGTTTGTGGGCTTTTAACCACAGCAGATCTGAATTCCTGCGGAGAAATTCTACTGTTTTTTCACTATTAGTTCCTTGTGAACTTTTTGATGGATTAGAAGAATTTATCAAGCGAGAAGTTACAGTACCCATTTCCTGATAATAATTACCTCCCACTGCTATATATTTATTTTAGCAATCACACTGCTCAGGACAAGTTTAGAGAATTTCTACTAAGTTCATGGGATGGGGACCTTTAAAGTTTGGAGATATACATGGTGCCATCTGATTTCTAGGATTCACTTATGCAATGACATGGGGAAGTAAACCTTTCCTTACTAAGGAAAAAAGAAAAATTGTGATGGTAGTCCCTTGTTGATATTCATTCTCCACATCACTTTTAATCCTTCGATGAAGGCCCATTTCTATGAGAATTTACCAAACATACCCTTGATTTCCCCTTCCCAAACAACCCCCCTCAATGGGGATTGCATCCATGAATTTATAAGTACTACAGAATGGAAAATCCTATTCACCTCAATGAATGTTAAAAATTGTGTAATGTCAAATAGCTAAAATATGAAGAGAAAGTGGATTTGTTAAGGATAAATGAAAGAAATCAAGAATACTTGCCTATGTTTTTTTCATAGCGCACTTGCACCTGAACATGCCTTTATGAAGAAACACCTTGTCGTTCATTAGGTGGGCTACACCTATGCTTTAATATGGACCCAGACAATGAGTGAACAGCCTTCTTTTCTTTTCTTTTTATCTCAGGCATCTTTACAATGGGCCCCTCTTGATCATTGGCCTGGGTCTGGGACACATGCACCAGCTTGGTACATTTGCAGCAACTAAAAAATTATATGTATTTTCACAAACATCATCCACAGTTTTTATAGAGAAAACATCTCATCTCACCATGTAAGACTGAAACAAAATACTTCTTTCCACCTGTGGAGAAATCAATACCAGATAACTTAGAATGGGTTTCCTAATTTTTCACTTTCGAATTAATGAAATTATCATTGTTAGTGTTTCTTTCTAATATTTTTCTTATGTTGAGAAGTAAAAAATTAAAAGAAATAAATGAAATAATGGACTTGGTAAATAGGATATGCTAAACTAGTACCCAAGAATTGTCGGTGCAGTATTCCCAAGAAGTGTCAGTGTAGTATTGGGTACCAATACAAATGTCGTATCATTTCAACACGGATGCGTTGGGCTTTTTGAAGTATTCTGGTGTCATAGGTTTTCACAGTATTGTGAGCGCCTCTCTCCGTCAGCAGCAATGGATGGTCTCATTTTCTGGTTGGCAATACAAGGTTATGAACCTTTTTAATCAAACTCCAGGGCATCTTAGAGTGACCTCCATCACCATATCTCATTTTCCTAATTTAGCAGCCAGATTTGCATTAATCCTAAGTCTTACAAGAGGCACCTTCCATCCTTCAGCATCAACATTCTTTTTAAAGATTGTACGTTTCTTCCAAATGTCTCTCCGAAAAAAGATTAGTTGTATCAAAGAAGCAATTCTCAAGTTGAGAACCAGTAATTTTATCTCTGATGGGAGTCTTTTGTTGGTTGATTGAAGTGAGATGGTTCAGTAGACACAGAGATCATGTAATGAAAAGATGGATTTGCCCAACCACCACTGATCGCATTTAGATTCAAACTGCCCTTGTTACTGTAGTGCAACTCTCACAGCGTACATATGGATCATAGAGAGACTCCTAAATCCATTGGGAGCCTTTTCTTTTCTGAGAAGCAACTATAATAACTTTATTAAGATTAAAAAAAAAAAAGATCTATTTATTGGTGATTAGGGTCTACTAAGGCATTGAACTGCTACATAAGAAAATCAAAATTACAAAGGCTAAGAATTACTTCTCTCTAAATCATGTATTGACACCTCCTTTTGCTAGTGCTTCTGCTTTTGTTGGAATGTGTGATATGACTTTGATTTATTCTCCTTTGACCACACTTTCCAATCTCCACGTGGTACATGAGCATCCTTGCAATCAGTGTCAATAGAATCAGCTTCAGTTAGCAAGAAAACCCTATCATGTATTTGAAAAAGAATTAATTCCTTTTAAATCCCATTATATCTGCTTTGTCTATGTTTTTGAGGGCCTGTCTGGTAATGTTCCATTTCCTTGTTCTTGCGTGCCTACAGGATAAGAAAGATTAGAAAGTGTTTGCACAACAGCTATGAAAACAATTTTCATGAAACATTCCGGTAAATAGTGAGTCGTTAGAATGGAAGGAACCGAGCTTTAGAAACAATGAATGGTCTTTTTTTGGGCCAGGGAAACTCTTCAAACGTATGCCCTTAAAAGATGGAAGACCTCCTTAACTTCTGCCAAAGCAACTTGCTTCTACCTCTTCATCAACCCCTCTCGCCCCCACCCAGCAAGGTCTGGCCCCCCACTCCTCTTTCCTCCTTCCCCCCCCCGCCCCCCTCTTTCCTTTTTCTAGTCTCTGGAGCACCCTTTCTCTGTCTCACTCTCTATTTCTGAAGATGGTTGGCCTCAATACTTCTTAAGGTGGGCTATCTATATCTGTGTGTGTGTGGATTTTTATTATGTAAATTATGCCTCTGTTGTGGCTGGTTAATCCATGTTTAAATGTGTAGTTTCTGCACTCTGATGTTTCTTTCCCAGCGACTATTTGCTTCTTGGATAGAGTTTGGGAGCTTATTGACACAATGCAATCACAAGACTTTTCAAATATGTGCTTAATAAAGAATTTGACATTGGTGGATGGTGTACTTAAAAAATCAATATAATATAGCAGATTAATGGACCAAATCACACACTGTATTTATTTTCCATGTGGTTTGTATGTATCAAATTCCCGATTATCAGTAGTAAGTGGGTGCTCGCCATTTCCAAAAAAGAAAAAAGAGAGGGTCATTTTACGCACTAGGTGCTGTATCATCACCATGGTGATGATGATCATCTTCACCGTTGAAGGCTTATCCTATATCTATCTGGGGTCTGCATTTCATGTACTTGGCTGCTAGGCCATATTAGTTGAAATTCAAGTGTTTTGCATTTCATGAGGCAATTTCTTGGGATTTTGGCTCAGTATTAGACTTTGATCTTTCTCTGGTCCTCCTGGAATTAGGGAGTGATTAGGACCGACTAGGCCTTTATTAAAATAACATTCTTCAGTCCCACTGGATGGGGACAGACTCTATGACTAGTCTGAGAATCTGTGCATTCATTCTGTTTTCATGGGACGAGATTGAATCAATAACATGTCATGATTGCTTTTGGCAAACATAGAACCTTTGAAAAAGTTAGCATTTTCAATGAGACCATGGAGTTACTATCGCTTGCAAATATCTTCTATGCTGATGTGAGGATAACTTCTGCAGTAATATTAGTAACCTGTATGTCTATAAAATGTAATGGATTCACTCGCCAGATGTTGTACCTTCTTTTTTCAAGTAATTTTTTTTTTTTAATCAATGGAAACTGGATACAAAATTTTAGTATTTAATAGATAATATGTATGCTATATTATCTTTTGGAATTGCTATCAATGAACTATACAGACATGTTTGCAAGGTATGCTCTTTTGATATGTTAAGCTTTTTCTGGAAATGCTCTATGGTTGCTGCATGTTTATATGCCAATACCATGATGTCACATCCATCTCTAGTTAAGTCATAATGAAGTTATTCTCTGCAAAATGTTGTTAAATTATTTTTCAGGTTGAGGGCAGGACAGTAAAAGCGCAGATATGGGATACTGCTGGGCAGGAACGTTACAGAGCCATAACCAGTGCATACTATAGAGGTGCGCTTGGGGCACTCCTTGTCTATGATGTGACCAAACCAACAACATTTGACAATGTCTCCAGATGGCTTAAGGAGCTGAGGGATCATGCTGATGCCAACATCGTAGTTATGTTAATCGGGAATAAAACAGACCTAAAACACCTCCGTGGGGTTGCCACGGAGGATGCTCAGAGCTTTGCTGAGAAGGAAGGCCTGTCATTCATTGAGACCTCTGCACTTGAAGCGACCAATGTTGAGAAGTCTTTCCAGATGATTCTTGCAGAGATATACCGGATAATTAGCAAGAAGAACCTCTCTTTGGAGGATTCTGCACCTGCTAGTATCAAAGAAGGGAAAACAATTTCTGTCACTGGGCCAGAGGTGAACACAAAAAAGCCTTGTTGCTCAACATAGAGGCACTCGTAATTATCTACAATGGGTTTTAATTCGAGACGCCGGGTTTGAGTTTTGGCCTTTTCTTCTTGATTGTGGAGTTGTTGAGGCATTTTGTATGGGTGCTTGCATTTTTTTAGTGGTTTCTTGTCCTCCTGTTTCTTGGATTTGCTTTATTTCTTCAAAGGCGGATGGATGAAAGCACGATTTAAGAAAGTCCAGATAGTTGTAAGGTAGTTTCTCAAACTTTACTTGAACCATGGAATTTGATTTTTGTGAGCCTACCTGTGTCTCCATGTCTGCACCTTTCCTCAGCAGTTAAAACGCATTATACTTCAATGATGATAGTTGGCATCCCTGGAAGAGTTACCATCCTATTATCTAGTGATGATCAAGTCCAAGTCAGAACTGAGAACCCTATCATATCCGAATATTTTTAAAAGAGGCAATGTAGCCCTGCAATTTTTTTTCTTTTACTCAAGCAGTGAGGAAAAAAACGTATTTTCATTAACACAACTTCGATGCCCTTGTAGCTTGTTACAGATGATCTTGATCTTCAAAAGCTTGCAAAATGGGTTATTGGACCACCTCTTGCAATCTCAGTGCACTAGAATCATCTGATCCAGGTTTTGGAGGAGCAACTTGGGACTCCATGGCATTTCCTTATCCAACAGTCAACCATCCAATTTAAGGTTCCGTCTGTTGTTTATTATGTGGTCCTTTTGTAGTCTGGACATTGTTTTCATGCTCATTATCATACAGGACCACTCCCCTCATTCCAGCGACAATATTCTCAAGCGGATTGCATGCGCAGTCCAGTTCTATGGGCCCACTTTTGACTCTTCTCATCCCTTGATCTGACATCTAGCCCAATTTTACACTCATCAAACCTTCACTTACTACGGGATTGAATCGAAAAAAAAAAATTTCTTGGGTAAGATGCTGTTAAACTTTTAAGTCTGTTAAATCAAGGACTTGGAGGTTTTGGTATATTGATTTTTTGGTGCCCCCTTGTCCACAAGGAGACCTTTCCATTGCTCTCCCATTGAAAGACATCCATCTTAAGTTGCACTAAAAGGAAAGGCCTCCGTAGTTCTGTCCAATATCTTATCCATAATGAGACCTTTCCGTCACAATGCCTTCTCAAGATTGGAATGGATACAAGTGGGTCCCACAAGGGCTTAGATTTTTTTTTTTTTTTTTTTACTTGTGAGAGGTACCGTTGGCAGCAACCCCATTTAATAATCCTAGATTTAAATTGGGTAAGGTCAAAATTATGCGCCCGAAGTTGAAATCCAATTTGGGCTTCAAATTCAGGCCGAAAGTGAATATTTAACTGAAAACTTAGAGCCAATGGTGCAGAGGGGCCGAGCTAAGATGAGACCAAACAGAACTCAGCCAAAGATTCTGCCCAACTGGCTCTCCGAGCCCACTCCACTCAGACTGAGTTTTTGATAAATGTGAGGTCATTTTCCTTAGAACTGACACTCTGAGTGACCTTTTTGATAATTTATGGCATGTTTTCTTCTTTTTAAGTTCTGTTGTATTCACCAAAATTAGGTAACTGAATGAGCGATTCAACTCAGGCAAGTCATAGTGAGTCAAGTGGAGACATCCAAAGTCTGGTTCCATGACATTCCAATTCCAATAGAATGATGCCAAAGCCATACAAAGTTTAGAAATCAATTAACCCCAACCCCACAGGGTAAAAAAAATGAGAACTGTAACTCCAAATACCCAGAAACAAACTTCAACAACAACCAACCCCCAACCTGCCCATATTCCTCGAAAGAATTATTTTGATACTTGTGTCTTGTGTGTGTAAAAACTCTCTCAATTCTCTTGAGGGCAAAATGGCTTACTCAAACTGTCCCTGTGACTGGGAATGGTGAAGTGCCTCAACCTCCCTTCCTGCTCCCTCATGTACCCCTCACAAAGAAATGCTTTGGAGAACTTATCCTCCACCGTCCGATCCACATCATGCACAAAAATCTCCGTCTCTCCTTCCTTCCGGTTTCTAGCCATCATCCCAGCCGTATAAATGGCTCCCATCCTCCCTGATAATATAACAATATTCAGGTTAACAATCTTTATTGTATTCTATAAATAGCCAAACGATTCGCGATGAAATTCCAATCACTGCAGTGTTTTTACCTGGGGCATCTATGAAGTACCCGGTGGGCGCATCCACCATGATTAGGTCCCACTCCACCTCGAAAATGTCGCTGGGTATCCCCTTGAGTGCCAGCTGGCACTTGGAGAACCGCGTGTCGCCCACAGCCGTACATTCCTCGAGCTGGCCCACCTTGATCAGATCATCGGCATGGCTCACCTTGGTATCGTAGACGACGTGGAAAGTCTCCAAGGAGTGGAACTTGGACGTGACCTGGTCGATCCAGGCCCTGTCCTCTTCGAGGAACACGGTTCGACCCCCGTGGTTGAGCCCAGCCCACATGAGGCTATCATGGCCCAGGCCAAAGACCAGGAAGTTGCATGGGGACTTCCTCTCCAGGACCTTGGACGTGACCGAGATCTCACTGAGGGTCTGTTGTGGGGTGATGTTGGAAGTTGCGTAGTGGGTGAGAGCT
Organism: Umbellularia californica; assembly: GCA_028538565.1. Lineage (NCBI taxonomy): Eukaryota > Viridiplantae > Streptophyta > Magnoliopsida > Laurales > Lauraceae > Umbellularia > Umbellularia californica. Next base: position 107,834,681 of record JAPQWN010000001.1, read on the forward strand.
TGGACTAGGGCTGGTGGGATCTTGGTGCATGATGAGGTTGGTTGTGGTGGGCATTTCTCGGATGATGTTGGGTTGGTTTGGATTTTTTCAATGGAAGTCTTTGGTGATGGGCCTTGGGGGATGGGAGATGGGTTTTGTTGGGATGATGAGAGGTTTGATCTTAGAGCAAAAAGTAGGAGGAATGCAATGAAGATGCCTAGGAAAAGGAGCTTGAGGTTGAGGTGATTTGGGGTTTTGGACTTCATGTGTATGTGAGGAAAACCCATGAATTGTAGCTTGGTTTCTTATTGGGTTTGAAGCTCAATGGAGAATTGGTTTTCTGGGTTTTTGCAGGGGGGGTTATTTTTAGCTCTGTTGAGGCTGCTAGGGGGGTTATATTTTAGATTGAATTGGATAAAGAAGAGAGGATTACTTGAGAATGAAGGAGAAATCTGAGGGAACTCTGCGTGTTATGTCTTACTGAATCCTTGGGAATGCAGCAAGGAAAAATAGGAGATGATTGATGAAGACATGAGAACTACTAGGATTCTTGGTTAAGGAAAATGGTTGGTAGATCTGGGTTTTCATGATTTTCCCCCTCTTAAGGTATTCTAATAAGGTTTGAACGACTTGTCAATCCAAAAATGTTGGTTTGTGATATATAAATGATTCTTAGGAAATGATTGTTTTAGTTTGGGAGTTGAGAAAGAAAGAACTTGCATTGAAATGCCTGTTCACTCGGCCTTAAATTAATTCTTAGGAAGAGGTATTCTTCATTATTATAAAGAACATGTAGGAAGCAATGCTAAAGAATTAAGATTAAATTATTGAAATGAAAGTCTGAGCAGTTAAGGCTGAGTGGGCCCAGTTATGACAGTGACCTGACCTGGAAAAATCTGGGTCGAGATCTTTTTTATCGTCCTGATCACCAATAATCAGGTCTGCACATAGGCCTAATGTGAGATGCCTCTCGGAAGACCCACTTGAATACATGTCAATCATGGGTGATAGTGTGCCAAAAATGTCTCCTTGTGAATTATAATTTGGGCGGAAGATATTATTTCAATCAAATCGCAACGGTCATTAATTTAAAAGTCTTAAAAGTTAAAGAGTTTCTTTTTAAGTTAGTTTTTTTTTAATGAAATTCAATCCAACATTGAGTATAGTTTACGTTAATGTGAAGGTAGTAGTTCAGTTGGTCTAAGACTACGTTTTGCACCCGGAGGTTATGGGTTCGAAAATGTACTATCACAATAGGGCCACATGCGAAATTTTACTTGCCTTTCTCTCTTGAGCCATAGGGATTATTCTGGCCCAAAGGGCTGGAACCCTGCATTATAAATAAATAAACGTTTTAATGATAATAGGAGTGTCCCATTATAATAGTTGGGTCTCACGTGGTGCAAAATTGCTACCCATAACACCAGCCATGAGAGGTATCTCTGATCGAAATGAAACCCTAAAATATATCATATACTTAGTCATGCTACGCCAAACAGATGCACCAGGTTGTGCTCCCATCCGGGATGTTTGGCATAGGCCTGTTGTGTGGACATCCATGTGGGGCCTACTTGGGGCCTCACCGATTACAAGGGATGTTGGGGATTGAAAATCTTGGATGTGACCAACCTACGTATCAAATTTCCAGTCCATTATATCATCCTATTTCCTTGATCCATGGCTATCACGTTGAACAGTTTTATAAGGCATCAAAGTTGTAAGATTTCAAGTCAATGGTCATTCCTATTTGATATTTGTGTGTATGCGTGTTTAAGACTGTTTACAGCCTTATTTGTAGAAATCAGAGATCTTTTGAATCTTCAAATCTATGTTTTACATCACAAATCAGCCTCATGATTTTATATAATTAACAAGAATCTAAAGATATTTCCGTTGCTAATCGATACAGGCATTAAATGCCTATTAGTGGTTGGAGAAAATCAACATCAACTTTGGTAAACTAGTAAAAAAATTAAGATAACATGAACTTACAATTAGAAAGCAGTTGTTGGAAGCTGGTGAGGATGATAGAGCTTTTATGCCTAATCATGTCTTTCTTGGTGGGATTTAGGAATTAAGGCCCCAAGTCAACTGTGTGAAATAGTTTCTCATACTAGTGTTTGAGAAACGCTGGAAAGGAAAAACAAACAGAGCAAAGTAATTGCTCTTCTTCTAAATGTTTCTCATGCAGCAATATGTTTCCTAATGCCCTTATGGCTCCTTGTCCAATGTATATGTAACCCCCACTGTGGTTAAACATTGTGAAACTCGTTCCTAAATGATAATCACAATTCAAATGAAAGGTTAAAAAAGACAGATGTTTGGGATTGTCAAGTGTTTTTTGCCACTTTTTTTTAGGTTATATGCAACCACAGTAAGGCTTACAAGCAAGATAAGATAGGCATTCTAGCCTGCCTAATGTGAGGTTGGGAAGTCGATAATGGAAAATTGACAACATTGGTTTAGAGGTCTCACAAATTGGAATTTTGTGAAATTGCAGGGCCTTTTATCTTGTTGTCAGTTTAGGAGCATGGGAAGTTTTATCATGATTATGACAGTAGTACTAAGTACCAACTTAGAGAAAGGTGAAACTCAACCAACAGATGTTTGCGATGCTTTTTTTTCTTTTAGGTAGTTGATGGGCTGTCGATTACTTTATTGATTGATGTAGGGGAGACATTTAAACACTAAGGCCCGTCTAGTTGCAAGCATTTCGGCCCATTTTCAAGAATTTTGGATGAGAATTAGCTGAGTTGATCATGTGAAAAGTCATTTTTGGTCAGGTAAATTATCTCGATTCTGACATTCTTAATGGCTCATTGGCCATTAGCATTTTGAAATCATACTAGGAACAGCATTTGGAATTCTCCAATTCCAAATGCTCTAGACTTTAAATTCGTCAAATGCTTGCAACCAAATAACCCTTTAGCATATGATTCCTTATGTCACTGTAATATGAGAGGAATTGAGGATTTGTCAGTCCCCCTGAAACAGGGCTTTCCTCATAAGATTTGTATAGATGAGGATTCCTTGAGCCACATTTTTTTGGTCTCCCCCTGAGCCACATTGGTAACAAGTGAGGAATCCACAATTTTGAAAATTTCATACTCTTTCCCTTTCTGTTGAGGTTTTTCATATCCCATGGGGGTTGGACCTAAGAATTTAAAGAAAATAAGGATCTTAGATGAGCAATTCCTCGGACGTTTGAAATTGTTAAACATAGGTTTTCACTACTTTGCCCCCTCTAATCTTTTCATGGTACAAGCTAAGATAACAGTGACCCATGAAAAGCCATGGCCTATAAAAAGTATATATAATAAGTTAGTTTCCTGAGACTTCATCACTTATTGCAATACTTGTACTGGTGAGCATTTTAAACTGACAAAAAACTGTTTTTTCAAAATATGTGATAGGGGACATTTACCAAATGAAACGACTCCTAGGCCAATTCTATAGGAAAAGGTCATACATGGAGCAATAACCACGCAACTTACGGGTCTCATGCGAGTGCAAATTTTTTTCTCCCATCAATTTTTTTTTTTTTTTTTTTTGGCAATAATGAGGGTGTCCAGCTCTTTCGTCAGACTAATCCCTACAAGTCTGAGAAAAGCCGGGTAAATCTCCTATGGTCCCAATGTAGTGGGACAGTTTCGAACCCTCAACCTCCGAGAGTAAACCGTGGTTCTAGGCCAACTGAGGTACCCCTTTGGATTAATTCGTAAAGAAGTGCGTCAAAACCCTTGATCTATTTACCATCCCCCCAATAAAATCTTAGCTCCGCCATTGAATCTAATCTAATCTAATCACACCCAATAGCCGATAGTAGCTTTTCATTGGCAATTGCAACTCTATTACACGGATCAGATGATTATATATCCATTGGATTTCAAAGCTCTAAAATTAAAGGGTTAGATCATTGGATCAGATTGATATTTGGACTGACTTTAACCACACCCGGTCCCATCCATCCATGGCTGTCCTCGCTTCAGATGAGCCCCAGACACGACCTATCCGCTTGTTCTCTGCATTTTTGTTTTATAAAGAACAGGTCTGAAAGGGTAAATCCACCATAAAAACCCACCCCATTTAATCCAGTAACGGGTGGGCTGCCCATGAAACCTGAAGTCCTGAACCATTCCAAGCAAACCCTCGATTCTAAATCCAGCCCAGTTACTTTTGGGGCCTAACCTTCAAGATGGGATTTAACCACAGGCCCAGTGGCAGACCCAAGATTTTTATTTGGGTGGGGCTAAACTTTTAGTCAACTTTGCTAACTTTTCTCACATAAACAATACAGAAAGAAAAACTTTATTGTATTTAAAATAGACGCAAATTCTTTTTCATGCTCAGATCCCCTACCTAATTGAAGGGTCTTCCCACTACCTTTCCCAAATTTAAGTGATCAACAATTAATCGTCATCAAAATAGCCTACGATAACATTTCCTTTAATCCTACTTGTTTGGATGCCTCAAACGATGATTTGAGTGAACACCCAATTACCCAAGTTGGGTTCCCAAAGGGGTGTTATTTGGATCTAAGAAATTTGGTTGCCTGCACTTGCTTTAGCTGTAAAAATAATTTCCTATAATTGGTCATGGGCTCAAGGTGAAGAAAAGAAATTGTCACTTAAATGTAACTCAAATTATCCGAACATATGAACTCTAAGACCCAATTTATGTATGAATTGAAGATTAAAGTGCCTAATGGTGATTTGGTCGTCTTCGTCTCGTAGATATGCTCAGATTTGGTGGTTTAGGGCTTAGGATTTGGATTATGATTTTGAGATTAAGGATTCAAATTTTTGGTAAGGAGTGATTAGGATTATGCTACATATGAGGAGGGAGGAAAATTGCTTTATTTAGGGTTATTTGGGGAGAGAGAGATATTAACCACGAGATGACCCGCGATGAGAAGCTCGATCACCGCAAGGAGGATCTCGCACTCTCAGTAAATAGAAGATGCCGAAAGAAAACAAGGCGAAGAGGATCTGGCACTATCGGTGGGAAGATGTCTAAATAGAACAGGAGTCTCTCACCAAGGTTTTGTGACATGGGGTGATCACAAAATTTTGACCTGGGGCAATTGTTTATTAGATATCTTTGGAATAGGTCCGGGCCTATTCAAATATCAAACGATTTCAAAATCGACATGGGGCGACCACCCCATGTCATCTTCAAGTAGGTCCACCACTGCCACATGCATCGATTCCTGAGTTGCCCAATTGGTTGGGAACTCTGCCTCTCGTGTGCAAGTCCCCTCCTTGGAGTGCTCACTCCCCACGTGTACAAGTGCTCTCTTGAGTCCCAACCCCATAAAAAGAAAAAAAAAATGCAGCCGTTAAGTTTCCATGCGCTGCCCAATTTCTACAGTTTCAAGGGCCGGATTAAGCGAAAGGCCCAAAGTCGCACTCACAGCCAACATTATACCATCTGTGTGTCAATTGTCAGGCAAAGTTGAACCATTTATCAAATCCTTGGAGCCTATATAGACTCAGCTCCAGAAAGCTTTATCTGTTATAGGCCATCTAAATTTTTAGGGCCCATCATCATCAGATCATTACCCTATCTACTTCACAGCCATGGCATGATTCTGGGCCATCCATTGATTGTGTGAAATTGGAAATCTTCATTTATGCTGCCGATTTCCGGGGCACACTGATCAGAGACTGCTGTTTTGGCTGTTTGGGCTTTGAGATCCATTACAATAGGGCTCACATTTGGCTAGTCGAAGAGGTATGCATAAGAACCCACAGTGGAGATCGACCAGTCTAGTCACTATGCAACTCAGTCATAATGGATAAATGGGCCCTGCCCCACCCCCAAAGTCTGAAAGTTAGGCCCAATCACGTTGTTAGTTGTATGCTCAACATTACGGTGGTTGCCCACTGATTATTACTTTGTTACTTTTGTAACTTTCTACACCAGCATTTCTTTTTGAGCGGATCAGATTTTCATTAGATGGCTCCACTTTGGGGTGTCAACATTGAAATACTTGAATCTAGGGTCGGGTCAGGTAAAAACGAGTCACATTGACTAGATTATACATCTGCGGATTGAAGTCTAACCCATATGCAACCAGGATCCAGGCTATGGGGGCCCATTGTGTAAAAAACTGCTTTAAATTTTAATATATCTAATGGGCCTTACTGTAATTTGGGGGCCATGCCCCCCGAGTTCCGCCCCTGTATGCAATCCATTTATAAAAATGGATCAAAGAACTTCAACCCACACCCGACCTACATAACCATCATTCAATATGGGTTAACTTATTAAACCAACCCAACTTGTAGAAGCATGGCCCAAACCCTATCCATTTTAAGTATTAATAAAATATTAGGCCAAAAAAAAAATCAGAGCAATGGTATAGCTAGCTACCTGGCCTGGGAGAACTTTGATGTCTTGATTCAGCTAAATTCCATTTTTATCTAGAGTTATGGAGGATCTATACCTTTCCTTGGTGGAATCTAGATTACAAGCATATAATTTCATCAGTCAGGGCCACTTAAGAAATTTTATAAACCACTTATAACAGATGTCCACTCACTTTTCTACTCTGAGCACTTTGTATAACGATCAGAGATGAGGTTTCCCTTGGATGCATGATAATCAAGAATGGCAACAGGATGAAGAGTTGTGTGGATATAACTCAAAGGCCTTGTAGAACATGGAGACTGCATGTTTATCTTAGCCCTTGTAGAAATTAGCCTTTCATTTAAAACCCTCAGAATTGGACACATTTCAACCTTGAATGAAGAGCATGTGTTTTTTTGGATGTTAATAGAGGTTGGAATGAGTGTCAAAGTGACAGGAGTGCTAGCCAATTCATAAGGACAGTGAGTGTTTTTAGAGATGTGAAACCAAGTAAACTCATAGACTTGACAGTTATTTTGTTTAAAGCTGGAAAAACTTTTTAGCTTTCTATCTTAAGCGCATGTTTGGTGAAATGTGATCAATGCGCAAATCTAAAGATTTTACCCGTAGAATAAGGATTCCTTGTTAAGGATTTGACATATAGCTGATTGAAATTGTTGTGGGGTGTAAATTCATAGAAGTGAAAATTTCTATATGATATAAGTCTCGCTTCTTGATTTTCCTTATTATAATAAATTATAATATGATTTATTAACTTTTTTGTGGCTAGAATCCAGAGATGGCAAGGGGGAGACCTAAATTGGGTTAAATCCATATTATAAACATGACCCATCCAGCTCCAATCCACACTTAACCTGCTTTATGACGAGCCCCGGGGCCAAAAACTTAACCCACCTCAAAACCAAGATGGACTGAAATCTTATAAAACCTGTGCCAATTTCTCACCCAAGAACTACTGCTTATCAAACATGCTGATGCTAACAATTACTTTTCTCAAATGGATCAAAACTACCTTCCTTATTAATTTAGTCTCTAAGGCCTGATTGTTTCATTTATGAATGATGCTGAGTAGTTAGATTTCTATTTCTAGGTTAAACTTGCAAAAAGCAAATGTGCATTTCTAAAAATAACCATCAAAATTATCTCCCCGTTAATATTAAATAATTCAGATTCTAGGAATGTGAGGATTGCGTCTATAAGTGCCTCATGGTCATATCCTTCTTGTTGGAGCTCATTTGACCATGAATTCACACTATTCAAGTCTCATTTCCATGCAAACAAACACAAGATTATTAATTATATTCTTATCATTATTATAATTTTCTACATTCCTAATTCACAACTCCTTTCGTTGTTGTCGGAGGCAAATGGACCATTTTACGAGTATGTCACAAAGCATTGATCGAGTGTCTTAAAAGTTGACTCATTGACCTCATTCAAGCTGTGAGTTTAAGTAGAAAACTCACTGATCTCACCAGCATGCTGAAGGAAATTGTGTGGCTTGCATGCCTTGGATCCCACATTATATCAAGCATGATAAAGGCCGAGAAAGATTAAATATATTATTCATTGAGACCAAAACACGGTAGATATCCAGCAGCACAACGGAGGCTTCCACATCTAAATCCGTCACATATGGGACGAGTTAACTCGCCGCCACCCAATGATTCACAAAATGGGGCCTAATTTTCTAACAGATTTCAAAGCAGGACAAAATTAGAGCCACATTTCAAAATGGGCCTTAAATTCTCCAAGTAGGTTTCAATTCACATTTCAAAATGAGCCTTAAATTCTCCAAGTTTCAATTTCAATTCAGGACCACCCCCCCTGGGGGCATTTGAATGAAGGAACACGTGACCACCTTTAGCAAAGACATCCCTGAGAAGATCTTGTTTGTGTCATTTTGGAGAAGACGAAATCTCCCGTATCAGATTCATGCATGGTTACATAATGTTTGCATGCACAGCTTCTTTTCTTTCTTTTGGGGAAGTGGAGGCTTACTCCCCATCTCACTTGGACCACCGTTCTGTTACTGTTTCTTTTTTGTTTCAACTCAAAGCCCTAATGGGATTTCTTGGATTTAGAAACAAAATGGGGGAAATTGGCCACCCGGCCCACACCCAATTTGGCCGGATGTCCTAAATTGAAATCTACTAGGAAAACTTAAGCACCATTTTGAAATGTGGCTCTAATTTTATCCTTTTTTGAAGTCTTTCATAAACTTAGGCACCCCCGTAGGAAATCTCCAAATTAACCCTCTCCCTACTCGCCACCCACCTCCACCCGCGCCTCTCCCCCTCCCTCTCCCTATCTCTCTTCCTGCTCACTGCCCAGCCCCGCCATCCTCCTAACCCCGCCCACCTCTACAGGCGACCCCCCGACCCCACTCCTCCCTTTTCCTCTCTCACTCTCCCTCTCCCTCTCCCTCTCCCTTCCGTTCAGCCACTCGTTCGGCCACTCAGGGCCGAACAATATTAATTTATTTGGCCCCAAGTGACCGAATAGTAGGGAGAGGGAGAAGGAGAGGGGTCGGGCTGCCTGTAGAGGTGGGCGATGAGTAGGGAGAGGGAGAGATGAAGGGGGAGAAGGAGAGGGTGCGGGCGGAGGTGGGCGGTGAGTAGGGAGAGAGCAAAGGTAGGCGGCGAGCATAGAAAGAGGGAAGAGGGAAGGAGAGGGGTAATCTGGGGATTTCCTATAAGGAGCCAAGGTTTTGAAGAAAAAGGATTGGAAGGAGCAACGTGAGCTGTGGCAATAGCAGTTCTCTTGTTTAAACATATTTTCCATAATATTTTAGGACCTTAAGATACAAAACATTATACCTTAGGGTTATCACTTCTATGAGAATGTAGAGTGGTCAGATCATAAATGTGGGGGCCAGAAGCGTGCAGAAAAAACTTAAAAGTGGGATTAAGCTACTTTTTGTATTTTCCACATGCTTCTCATAATCCACGAGGATCATAGATATGAAACTCCACGCCATAAGAATATTGAATGACTTGGATCGTGCATTGGGGGCCCACATGAGTGAAGAAAACTAGATAGGATTAGGTCCGTTTTGTGTTTTTCCATATGCTTCTCAAAAACCATGAGGATGTAAGATACGAAACTTAAAAACTTGAGATTTATTAGCTCTATGAAAATGCCCAAAAAGTTCAAATAAAAAAAAATTGAGAGAGCAAACGAGTGAAAAAACATCCAAAATATGAAACGAACTAATTACATTTTTAAGATGTATAAAAATGAGGCTCACTGGTTTCGAACCTCAGACCTTGGGATTCCCCACAGTAACATGGCATCATGAGAAAGCTCTATTTCAAAATGAAGAGGATACAGTTTTCCAACTTTGATTTAAGAGACCTTATTCTTTGTTAGGGATTACTTGAAGAGATTTGATTCTTATACGATTTATCGCTAGCATTTCTCTAACCGACCTAACTTGGCATTATGAGAAAGGTCTATTTCAAAATGGAGAGCTCTCAACTATTTGAGGCGGCGGCTATAGATTTCCAACTTTCTATCAAGAGATCTAACCTTATTCAGCATATTTGATATAGGACGAATAGAGTAAAGTGAAATTAAATGGGCCTTAACTGTTTAAATTTTCAATCCTACCTTGTTTGAATGAATTTGGCCCGACAGATGAAGTATTGTTGTCGGCCACGTCCCACGTGTATATATTAATTTCCCTTCAACCCTAAATACTCACTTTACTCCACTCCTCACTTATCCAAACAAGGTATAAATTAGATCACAGATTTGAATCCTACACAATTTATTGCTGTGAGCATCTTTTCCTCGGTTAGATTCATACCAAGAAGATTAATTGTTATCCATTTAAAGGGAAAAGGAGATGAAGCTCTTGAAATAGTAGAAATAGTTGATAAAAACTGAATTGGTTGATCAACATTAAAAGTAACTTATCAAAACTGAAATCTAAATCAGCAGCTGTTGCTTATAATAATGGAAAAATATCCAAATACGAATGCACAAAAGTGAGAAGTGTGTTATAAATTGGAATGGTTATTATTTTTCCTTTTTTTCCTTTTTTTTTTCCTATTGCTCTGGTAAATATTAAGATATCCACCCAGCTCAGTTGGCCAAGGACCACGGTTTGCCCTCGAAAGTTGTAGATTCAAAACTACACTACCACACTGAGGCTACAGGGGAGTTTACCCGGCTTCCCTCTGGGCCAGGAGGGATTGGTCCAGCCCGAAGGGTTGGAAAACCTCCGATAGCAACAAAAAAAAAATTCCCTAACTAAAAGTTACAACCAGTCTATTGATGTTTTTGTGGAGAGAGAGAGACCTCACTACTTTGTATAAGTGGATTGTTAGGTTTCTGTGGAAAGTGGTTGTAAATCTCTTACTACCATTTGGGTTGGATAGGCTTGATCCCAGCTTCTCTTTGGGTCAGGAGGGATTGGTCCACAATCCAAAGGGTTGGAAACCCTCCGATAGCAAAAAAAAAAATTCCCTAACTAAAAGTTACAACCAGTCGATTGATATTTTAGTGGAGAGAGAGATACCTCACCACTTTGTATTAGTGGATTGTCAGGTTTCTGTGGAAAGTTGTTGTAAATTTCTGAGTACCATTTGGGTTGGATAGGCTCGAGTAAGGAATTTGGACCCAAAACATGATCTGACTCCAGCTTGTCCGACCAGATCACCTAAATAAAACTGGGTCCAGATAGGGATGAGGCCAGGCACAATAAACATCCCTACTATGGAATTCTCACTATCAGCCACACAACAGAAGCCTAACAATGAAGTTCCTCATTCCAAGAATACAAAGGGGTTAGCGAATATCCAGCATTTGATCTTATACCAGTATAGCGGCAATACAATAGGCGAAAAACCCACAACATAGCTGTCAAGAACAACCTTCAAATGATCCATGAAAATCTAAAGCCTTCATGAAAGGAAGATTATCATGAATCAGGAAGCTTACCATATTCATGATTTGTCTCAACACAGTTCCAAAAAAAAATTACAACAGGTATGACAATGGCAAGTGTTTCTAAGAAACTTCAAAATGATGACCTCCCCATGGGAGATCCGGTACCATATATTAGCAAAAGGAGCCATGCCATTTATAAATAATAGAACAAAATCTTTTGCAGCACAAGTGCCAAAGCGTTACTTTGTAAGGTATCATACATTCATCAACTGTGGTCCACTGTGTACATGATTTCATACATAATCAGAATGGCCAACAAATCGGGTGGATCACGAGCGGCATTATAAACACGGGCCTGTCTGCCGAACTGTTCAGTTTCTCTATTATGGAGCCCTGCTTGATGCATTACCCAGACTGATTTTTCAGTGAGGTCACATTCATAGTCTTCTCAACTGATTTATGGATGACAATTTCACATGAATATGATATTCAATATGTGAAGCAAAAATCCTAATTGATTGAACCATTTGCTTTTCTCTACCAAAAAGGCAACAGAAAATCAGCTTCTTATCCTGATTCCTATCGGAAAATTTAACATGAAAATAAATAATGGTTTTGGATGCCATTATCAGCACTCAATCCACACAGAACCACTTTCAGATGACACAAACTTGGGCTTTCTATTTACTGGTTCTAAGCACTGAATAACGTCTCCTACACGGAAATCATCACAGTTCTGTATGACAAGGCCACACTCATTGCCCTTCCCAACCCTTTCAACATCTTGCTTCTCCCGTTTCAGTGACAAACACAAGCCCTCGTACATGACCTCTCCACTTCTCAACAGCCTCATGGTTGATGATTTGGTGAAATGTCCATCAGTTATACGACAGCCAGCAATCTTCACATCCTCCTCTTTTGATTTGCTTCTCCCCTTAATCTCAAAGATATTTAACACCTGGGCCTCTCCAGCAACCTGGATCTCCATTGTTCCAGGTGCCTTCTCAACAATCCTATTGCCCATGTCCTCCAAAAGATGGTAAATGACGCGGTGTAGGCATATCTGTAGACAGACGGGAAAAAGGGACAGATCAACAATTTTTGTTAAGGGCAATGGAAACGTTGATGTTGTGCTCCAATATCATGAGCCAAGGGATAGAAGGGGCCAACCATGGTGTGCACAAGTTTCCCATTTGCAATCCTAATCCGAGGATCTTAGCAGCAGGAGTTTTCTGTATTCAACATGGCCCCTTCAATGATGCAAGTCTACGTGCATCGGAGGTGGGACCACTGTCAAGTGAAAAGGTCTTCTCACTGGATTGCTCAAGTGTAATTTAGGTCTCATTTAGATGCATGGAATCCATAGACGTAAGAAAAGAAGGTGACTGACCATGGGTGATGGATATCTTAAAAAGATTCCAAGGAATTACAGAGCAGGGACACAGATTTTACATATAAAAAGTGAAGTATCGGATACGATACAACGCGATACGTTGCCCATTTTGAAGTATCCGTGCATCGTAGGTAATAACACTAGAGTTCCATGTAGGCAAAATATTGAAAGCATCTAAATGAGGCATTACATTGTGTATGGGTACAAGTGTGCAATCTGACATAGATACAGACAACTTGGATTTTGCTTCCAAAAAAATTTAAGGAGTCATTGATTCAGAAGTATATGTAATCAGGTTAATTTGCCTAAAACCAATCAGTTTGCTTTGACCTATAACCACTGACATGAATACTGCCAATAATTTGAAAACTCCATGTCAATAACACAGAATTTTCTAGAATAAAAAACAAGGCAAACATATGCGATAAACTGAAATAGTTGCAACAGTGAATTTTTAGAGAGATTAACATGGTATTTGATAATATTTACATAAAATCTCTACATATCACATTTATACACTTTAGCATTTTAAAGAAAATTTTCATTTGTCTGTTTCTATTTATCTTTTAATAACCCAAAAAACCAAAAAGAAAAAAGAAAATTCCCAAATGATTTATTTGAGTTGTAAAATGGTTATCCTGTGCACCATGACAAGCTAATATTGGTAACATTATCAGCTTCGATGTTCTTATTGAACAGTGGAATATAATTATGAACAGAAAACTTCTTCCATCTGAGATACTAAATGGTCTAAATCTACAACCAATTACCTGGACATAATGGACTTGGGCCAAGACAAGATCATGAGTCTGGGCCAAATGGATTCCCAGGACCGGACATTGCCATATTGGGTCAAATGGTCCAATCTCAATTGTAAACTTAAGATTAGATGATAGTAACAAAACAAAGTTATCTCTTAAGACTAGTTTATTCCTTAGTTGCAGGAACCGTCAACCTTGAAGCCGCTCCTCCTTGAGAAACGCGATTCCGCGTTTCTCGCTCGGAAACGCGACGGAAACGCGTTCCCCAAGAGGAAGAATCGCGCTCCTAAGGAAGATGGGAGCTTACCGTTTGTTTTCGTCGCCGTCATAGTCGCCGTCGTCAGTTCCTTCCCAATCGCAGTTGTCGTCTCTGTCGCCGTTTTGTCTCTAATTAGATTGTTGTTGTTCCTTGCAATCGCCGTCGAAGATGAAGTGACGAACCAGAGGATCGGAGATGAAGGCTGTAATTGTATCTATCTCTATTTGGGAAAGAAGGGGAAGACGAAGGGTTATGACGAAGGGTTATGTTTTCCTCCATTCATCTCTATGTATCTATCTCTATTTGGGGGAAGACAAAGGGAAGACGAAGGGTTATTGGGTGCATCTATCCTGAGTGGTGTTTGTTACTTTTTTTTTTTTTTTATCAGCGTGTTTGTAACTGGGAATAGGGTGGGCAGATGGGGATGTGTAGCTTTTGTTTTACATCTGTGACTTGTAAATAATATTAGACTCTTCATTTTCCACTCACTATTTTAATCATATTAAATAAGTTTTATCATTTTATAATAATAAATGTTAAACCAAATCAAATAATTTTTTGAAAAATGTTCTATCTTTAAAAAATCAAGTACGAATTTTTAAAAATCAAGGATCAAATAAAGTAATTCTTAAAATTAAGCACTTATTATTATAAAATAATAAAATACATTTAATTTTATAAAATTATACATAAACGCTCCCGCCGGCGCTCCCAAAGATAGGAGCTTCTATTTTAACCGCTCCCCCGCCCCCGCTCCCGCTCCCGTACCCACCCCCGCTTCCTGCAACTTAGGTTTATTCTGTTATGGTAAGGTCTTGATGCAGCCCAGGGAAAAGACCAAATCCACAGCATGGATTTGGCCGAATCCAAATGGATTCAACTATCAAGAACTCACGATCAATGAATAACCAAAGCAAGAAACAAACTAGAAACCAATTCTTTTATTCAACAATAGAGATGTGTTGATCCCTAAAGGGGATTTACATATTTATAATAAAATTCCTATGATCTTTCCTATCTCATTAGGATTCTATTGCTAAATATAAATTTCCAATTTAAAGAAACCTACTAATTCTAAAATACTCGAGACTACTAAAATAGGATAACTTCCCATAGCGCAGTCGGTCCTTCCCATTGGACTTGTGGGCCATTCCAATGGGTTGGGTTTGATTGACCCAATAACTCACGGGTTGGGCCCATTGGACTTGGACCTGGCTCGACTTGCACAAGGTCTATCCACCCTATCCTCGTATCAAAGAAGAATATAAATACATGGTTTTAGGGAACCAAGAGTCCCACAAACTTTCTCCAAATTATTTCCTTGGCTATTGCTTTGTGATGGTATCAGAGCATTGAGAAAGCACCACCGTAGGATCACTTTTCCGAGATTTGAAAGAGAGAAAACCTCATCCCTTTAGATGAACCTATTTGCAAAACCAGACGTTGATGTAGACCTCGAAAAGAGTCTGTTCGTTTGAGATTAGGAGGAATTCAATCTGCCTGTCTTCTGTTTCTTTGAAAAACCAGGTTATTACCTGATTCGCTTGAGATTGAGGTTCCATTTTCTATGAGAACTTGGGACTTCTCTTAAAATTGATATATGTACATTAGTGGGCAATTCTTTTGATGCAGGCCAAACCATGGGTTGGCCAACCCATTGGGCATAGTTCATAGGCCCAACATAGCATCTATTTAATTAGAAGTTTGAGTTGTTTAAGAGTCTTAATTGATCGGGCAAGCCGACAATAGGCTTTATATACGAAGCAATGGATCGGGCAAAGCAAGCTCTTATGAAAAACATTAGATATCACAAAGAATATATAAAAATTACTGATGCTAGGTGGAACGATCAGCTGCACCATCCATTGCATGCTGCAGGTAATTAATATATATCTTTCATACTTTTTTGTTCCCAACTCATGTATTTATTATCTTGTTTGCTCATAGTACATTCTACTTATTTTCAATGTAGGTTCTTGTTTTAATCCCGAATTCTATTACCGCAATGCCAAACTACACACTGAAGCAATAAATACGGACTTATGGGTAAGATTACGAGAGATATTGAAGAGATTGTTAAATGAAGATGATCAAATCGATGCCACATAAGAGGTGAGTGGTTACTTAAGAGAATTTAATTATGCTGTCATACACATGTAGGGGTTTACTGACTTACTTCTAATTTTCACATTGTAGATATCTAAATATACACAAAGGAGACCTTTGCTAACCCTCTTGTGCAACGATCGATTAGAAGGATGCCACCTGGTATGACTATGAACAAAAGACCCCACCCAATAGTCTTAATCTATTTATCTTAATTGATTAGAAGAACTTAAGGATCATGAATATCTAATTTTCTTTATTTATTTTGCATTTCAGCTGATTGGTGGATGAATTATGAAGAGAGTACTCCACATCTAAAGAGCAATTGTTCACATCTTTAGTCAGACTACATCATCTTCCAACTGTGAGAGAAATTGGAGCACTTTCTCCTTGATCCACACAAAGGCCGGGAATCGGATTACCATGCAAAACTCAACAAGCTAGTGTACTGCCATTACAATATGAAGTTAAGAAACAGAATTAGGGAGATAAGGGCAAGGGATGATCCTACTTATTGTCCTATTAATTTAAATCACATATTCAAAGAGGACAATCTCTTACTCCAATGGCTAGCCAAGAAAAAGGATCCACTGCTAAATTCAAACCCAGGCTTTCAAGAAACAGTTCAAGTATTGATAGATGAGGAAATGGGTGAGGCACCTGCTGAAGGTCAGCCACCTCAAGGAGAAGGTGCCAGTATAAGTGCATATAGGAGTGGGAAAGAACCTACTCATTATATCTTCTGAAAAAACTAGTTCCACCACCGTCTCTTTGAGTAGCCATAGTGGTGGAGATGGGGGAGATGGAGGAGACAATGGGACAGGTGGTACTAATGAATATTATCAACATGATGAAGACAATGTCGTTCCTGTACAGGGCGTGCAGGAGTTACCTGAAACTGGAAGATTTGATCCAAATCATGGTTATCAACAGCGCCGAAGTGACTCGCCACCTAGAAACAATAATGAAAAATGAAATATAGGTGGAAATGTAGGAGAACAAGCTGCATCGTTGAACCCTAGTTATAGTGAACCGCATTCAGACTCCTAGCAATGTGGACAAGGACCCTCAACAATATTTTCCATATGGTCAAGTGCAACAAGGAGAAGAACAGTCTTCAACTTCAGGGTCCTACTCATATGGTGACTATGGTGAAACGCAATATAGGTATACACCTCCACCTCCTCCAAGTTCCTATGATGCAGCTGCCTTCTTTGGATTGTGGATCCCAATGTTCATCAATATCAAATTCAATATGGCTCCAATAGAAACGATAACACTAGTGGGAATGAGGATAACCATGCCATAGATCCTGATAGACATTCCTTTTGGTGGTGACTGCCACTGGTGACCAAGGTATTCATTCACTAACTCTCTACTCTTTATGTCATTGCTAAATTGTTATTGATCACTTCATTGAATTTGAACCTTGAGGCTTCAAGTATTGATTGTTCAATGTTTTCTAAACTTCATCGGATATTATTAGCTATTGAATCCATATTCCCTAGGACCTAACTCTTAAGTCTTTTGCCTTTATTTCATGTTCTAGTTTTTTTTTTTTTTTTTAATGAGCTTTTCATTACTTTTGTAAGTTAGCATGACTAAGAAACATGAATACATGTTTAAAATTAATCATTACTATTATTTTCTATTTATACAGTGATACGGGACCTCACATATTGAGGGCACCGCTCGCCCCCTTTTCTTACTTTTGCAAAATAAACACATTTTCTTTTATTTTACAATTTTCCAGATTTTCTGGAATTTTTTCAGATTAAAATCACCCCGCTATGCCACTACGTAGCGGCTACCGCTATTTTCATCCATGATTGCCATTACAATTTGAAGTTGAGAAACAGAACTAAAGAGAGGAGGGCAAGGGATGATCTAGGCTATTGTCCTATTAATTTGGATCACATATTTAGAGAGGACAACCCCTTACTCCAATGGATAGCTGAAATAGAGGATCCATTGCTAGATTCAAATCCGGGCTTTCAGGAGGAGATTAAAAGGTTTGCTTAATGAAGAAATGGATGAGGCAGAGGGAGACCCACTTGGAGGAGAAGGCACAAGTGCACAACCACACCATCTAAAGGGAAAGAACCTACTCATATCGTGTCATCTTCTAAGAGGACGAGTACCACCGTCTCTTCGAGTAGCCATGGTGGAGGAGATGGCGGAGATGGAGCAAGAGACAGTGGGCCAGGTGCTACTAGTGAATATTACCAACTTGATAACGAAAATGCCATTCCTGTAGAGGGCATACAGGACTTTCCGAAAAGCATGGAAGGAAACCGTGGTTATCAATGGCGTCGAAGAGTCACCACCTGGTCCTGGAGGTAGTATTTAGTAATGAGCAAGGAAATATGGGTGGAGATGTTGAAGGACAACAAGCGGCATCATGGGTTGATTAGTGGATCCCCTGTTTAAGTGAAGCGCATTCGGACTCCTGGCAATGTGGACAAGGACCCTCACAGTATTTTCCATATGGTCGAGTGCAACAAGGAGAAGAACAGCCTCAACTTCAGGGTCCTCATATGGTGACTGCTGAAACACAATATAGTAGATATCCACCTCCACCTCCTCCAAGTTCCTATGATGCGGCTACCTTCTTTGGATTTGTGGATCCCAATGCCCATCAATATCAAATTCAATATGGTGGGTATATGACTAATACCAATAGAAATGACAACACTGATGGAGATGAGGATAACCATGCCATAGATCTTGTTAGACATTCCTTTTGGTGGTGACTAAGGTATTCCTTCACCAACTCTCTACTCTTTATGTCATTTCTAAACTGTTGTTGATCACTTGATTGAACCTTGATGCTTGAAGTATTGATTGTTCATTGTTCACTAAACTTCATTGGATATTGTTTGCTGCGGAGTCCCAAGGACCTAAATCTCAAGTCTTATACGTTTATTTCATGTTCTAGTTTTTTTTTTAATGAGCTTTTCATTACCTTCTAAGTTAGCATGACTAAGAAGTATGAATACATATGAAAAAACTAATTATTACTATTATTTTTTATTTATACAGCGATACAGGACCTCATATATTGAGAGCACCGCTACGCCCCCCTTTTCTTACTTACTTTTGCAAAAGAAAACACATTTTCTTTTATTTTACAATTTTCTGGATTTTCTGGAATTTTTTCAGGTTTTTTGGGCAATTTTTTCAAACCGCACCCCTACGCCGCTACGTAGCGGTTTGGCAACGGGCCGATACCGCTATTTTCATCGTTGTAGAGGATCCAAAATCTTTTTTCTTTCTTTTGTAAATCTCTAAATTGGGTCCCACTAATGAAAAATTTTAATCCTATGATACCCAGATACTTGTGCCCAACGTATCCGTATCGGACTGACACAACTTGTATTGGTACTTGATACTAGGGGTGTAAAAAAAAACCGAAAAACCGTCTAACCGAACCGAACCGAACCGAACCGCGGTTAATAACCGTATTTCACGGTTCGGTTTCGGTTACGATTAATAAAAACCAAAAACCGCACGGTTCGGTTCGGTTACGGTTTTCGGTAAAAATTTACGGTTATTAACCGAACCGAACCGTATAATACGGTTCGGTTAACCGTATGCGGTTAACCGTACCGTTTACAGATAAAGAAAAAAAAAGTAGGGCCTGAATGAAAAAAATTTTATTCATAACTCACAAGTCACAACTCATAACATTTCGAAACCCTAGCCTCTCTGGCTCTCCATCATCTCCATCCCCCTTTCAGCGTCTCCAACTCTCCATCATCTTCATCGCCCACTGCCCTCCTCCATCGCGTGATAACCTGCGAAGACATTGCACGTCTGAGTTTCAGTCGCGGATTCTCCTGCTATCTAAGGTAATTTTCTGCGAAATCTGGTCTTTTCGATTGAGTCTGTGTCGTTGCAAGCTTGAATTTTTTTTAAAAACTATGTTTGGGAGTTTTGCGAGTGTGTGATCTCTGCAATGGAAGTGATTAGGGGTTCTTTTTTCGATCTGAACTTCATCTGATTAGGGTTTTTTTTTTTTTACCCTGCTGTTTTTATCTTGTTTTTGGTTGTCAGATCCGGTTGTAATCTCTGCAATGGAAGTGATTAGGGCATAGATCTGTCATTCAGATGCTTCGATCTGTGATTGAGTCTTTTTTTGCTTTTTGTGTAATGTCCATCTGCATTTTGGATTTATACATGCACAAAGATGTTTCTGGTAAGATCCTCGACGGGGAAGAGAAAGAGAGACAGTTAGTTTTTTTTTTTGTATACAGGCTCTGTTGAAGGCCCTCTTTCTACGCACCCCACGCACATTATTCTTTGTCAGCGCATACTAGAACACGGCGAGCTTTGGTCTCAGAGACCCAATTAAAAAAACGTCTCCTTTTCACACTCCCTCTTATTGACAGAAAGGAAGGAACAAAACAGAGCTAGGGTTCTGTTTTTTTTGGTTTGCTCTGACCCAAATATTCTCATATCAAACCCTAGAAATCCATCCCCAGCTGGAAAGGTGCATTCTTTCTATCATCATCTTATGTTTTCCCATGCGTTTTCTTCAGTTTTCTTGCCTTCTATATGAATGGATGTTTCTTAGCATCTCTTCTCCAACTCATGCAGTCTTCATTGGTGTTACTTTCATTTTTTTTTTTTTTTTTTGTTAGGAATCATGTGTTGTAGGATAATACGTTTCTGGGTTTTTGTTGGGGTTTCTATTCTTTTGAAAAGATTCAATCTTTATGGGTTTTTGTTTAGTGATTTTACTTGGGTTGCAGTAGTTGTTTTCTGGGGTTTTGTGGATGTATCTCCAATTGCAATCAGTTGAATGATTTTGGCAGAATGGGGTGGTTTTTGTTTTGCTAGACACCATTGGGGAGTATAGAAAGGCACACGTAAGTGCACCAGGCAAACTAAGCTACAGCTTGACTGTACTTTGTTTTGGGAAGTCATCTGTAATTGTAGAAGGTTCTAGTTTAAGGATAAATTCTGATGAGTGTTGAGCAGGGTATCTTTGGCGTCAAGTGTATAGAAAGAGTAGTGTTTGATGTTGAAGTGGATTTGATTTTGGAAGTGTAGATAGAAAAGAACCCAGATGTGAAAATTGATGCAAAATTGATTTTGGAAGTAGCCTTCTTCAACCCACCACCTTAAACATTATCACTCCAGAATACAAAATCTCATTCCAACTTGAAATCCACCCTCAAACATTTTCTTTCCTTCCACAGAGAAAATGGGCGTTTTGATCGTCCCCCTTCTATTTTCCCACAATCAAATGCAAAAGACCCAACTTTTCATCAAGAAATCAAAAACCCAGATGCAAAAATCTATTTAAGACCACATATTAGCAAAAAGAACTCCCCTTTATTCTTCCTTCCTATAAAAAAAAAACCCTTTTATAATGACTTTGCCTTAAATTATTGGCTTTTCTAGGATATGTTTCTGTTCAATCTTTGCTCTTTTGGTTTGAGCAAATTTATTTATTTTTGGTTTCTTGTAAGGTTTTGAAGATTCTGCATTGTTGAATTGATATTGTGGGTTTTATGTAATCAAGGAGGACATTTGGTTGATATGAGTTTTGAATCCATTTGTTATAATGATTATTGACCTTTAGAGCTTTGATGTATCCATCTTGAGCACTTTGTCCTAGGGCTGCACAAAAATAACCGTAATCCGCCAACCCGCCCGCTCCGCCCCGCCCCGCTACAAGTGGATATACATCAAAACCGCCTTTAGGCGGGCGGGGCGGTTTCAATCCGTACTAATGAGCGGGCGGTTACGGTTTCACATTTGAGTAGGCGGTTTCAAACCGCCCCGTCCGCTCATTATTTAAAAAAAAAAAAAAAAAACTCTTCACCTATTCTTCAAAGACTTCACGTATCTTTCAAAAAATATATGGTTGCTAAAAAAATGCTTCATATTCACAATTAGATTTTTGACTTTTGGACGTTAGATTATATAAGTGATTGTATTTTTTAATTTTGGTGATGCCTTTGGATTTTAATTCTACATTAATATACTTAGTTGAAATTTTTGTTTATTACTGATTATTGACTTTTATTAAAAATCATGTTTAATTTTTATTCTTTATGTTAAGTACTTTGAAACTTTAGTTACATTCTATTAAAAATAAAAAAAATAAAAAAATAAAAAAATAGATACAAATACCAAACCGCCCAACATGCCGCCCAAATTGCCCGCTAAAAAAACCGCCCAAATCGCCTATACTTTGGGCAGTTACAGTTTCTACTTTTTACAAACCGCCATAAAACAAAACCGCCTAAACCGCCCAATAACCGCCCAAGCCGCCCGCCGTGCACCCCTACTTTGTCCTGATCATTTATTGGTACATGTTTGAATTAAATTAAATTTTCATGAAGTGGTGCGACCCACTTTAAATGAATCCAAACCGTCTTTTAAGTCCTGGCAATGACCAAAGCTTAGGTCAATTACTCTGACCTTTGGATTGGACACTTTAAAAAAACTGGTTAATTTCTTTTTGTCCATTCCATTGGTGAACGTAGCTTTGATTGGATCAAAATCTCAGCAGAGAAGGAAATTGTCTATATGATGGACAGTCTGGATGATCAAAAGAGACAGTCCGGCCTGTCTGAAGATAAGTAAGTTCGGGCCCAGCCCGAGAATGATTGATATATATATATATCATTTTTTTTTTGTTCTGAGTGTATTTTTTTTTTTTTTTTTTTTGTTCAATTTCAGTGTCAGATATTTATGTCAAGTATGGCCGAGACTCCACTTCCTCAGCCTGATGCTCCTCCGCCTGATGCTTCTCAGCCTGATGCTCCTCCTCACTCTGTTAGTCACTGTCAAAGTCAGGTATCATCTCTCAAAAGAAAAAATAACAAAGAATCAGAAATTTGGCAGCATTTTCCTAGACCTGAAAATTATGATCCTAAGATTCAGTATACACTCCATTGTGGTTATTGTGATGCTCAGGTTAAGTGGTTACGTGCTAATGGAACTAGTGCAATGAGGAATCATTTGAAAATTTGTCCTAAGTTTCCAGAAAATATAAATGCAAAGAGTCAAAGACAAAAGAAAATTACTTCAGTAATGAAATCTGGTAGTGGAGCTGAAAATGTTAATCCTATTGCACTTTGGAAATTTTCTCAGGATGTTTGTAGAGAGGAACTTGCAAGAATGATCATCTTAGATGATTTGCCTTTCAAATTTGCAGAGAATGAGGGGTTTAGGCGCTTTTGTAGCATGATGCAGCCCCAATTCAAACCTATTTCACGTGTTACAATTGCTAATGATTGTATGACTTTGTATGTGGCGGAGAGAAAAAAATTGAAGAGTATGTTTTCGAAAAGTAAACAAAGGATATGTCTCACTACTGATACATGGACATCAAATCAGAACCTTTCTTATATGTGCCTTACGTCTCATTTCATAGATAAAGACTGGAACTTGCACAAAAAAATATTGAACTTTTGTGTGATTTCTAGTCACAAAGGTGAGGCAATAGGTCGAAGGATTGAGGAATGTTTAGTTGATTGGGGAATTCAGAAACTTTGCACATTAACTGTTGATAACGCTACATCAAATGACACTGCCATTACTTATTTGAAAAGAAAGTTCTTTAAGAGAAATGACAGTTTTATTTTAGGCGGTCGATATTTTCAAATGAGATGTTGTGCACATGTGTTGAATTTGATTGTAAAAGATGGATTGGATGAGTTGGATGGTGCCATAAATCGAATTAGGGCTGTTGTGAAATATGCTAGGAGCTCTCCACAAAGGGCACAGATATTTAAGTCTTGTGTGGAGAAGGAGGGAATAGATTGTAACAGGATGTTGTGTTTGGATGTTACAACTAGGTGGAATTCTACATTTTTTATGTTGGAAACTGCAGCTAAATTTGAAAAGGCATTTGATCGAATGATTGATGATGATGATAAATTTAAGAAAGAACTTGAGGACGTAGGTGGACCTCCTTCCTTCGAGGATTGGGAAGACTGTAGGCTTTTGACCACTTTTTTGCAGAAATTCTATGATGCTACAACTAAATTGTCTGGCACTTCATATGTGACTTCTAATTTGTATTTTCCTGTAGTTGTTTCCATTGAGAACAAATTGAATACCTTGATGTCTGGTTTTGATCCTTGTCTGAAAGCTATTGCTGCCAAAATGAAATTGAAATTTCAGAAGTATTGGGAACCAATTGAGAAAATGAATATGATGTTGTTGATTGCTGTTGTGTTGGATCCACGTTTCAAGTTGACATATGTGACATGGTGTTATGGATTTTATTTCAAACTCGGGTCTTCCAAGGTGGTTGAGCTTACTGAAAAGATAATGGATACACTTAATGCTTTGTATGTGGAGTACCAACAACTTGAGTTCTCTAATGCTTCATCTTCGAGTCATAGTTCTGAATTGGAGGTTGACCAACCCATTTTTGTTGAAAATGATGAGCTGGAGGAATATGAAAAGCATATGGCAGAAGTAGAAAATGATGTGGACAAAAATGAAGTTAAACAATACTTGGATTTTCCTCGTGAAAAAGTTCAAGCCAATTCTAATTTTGATATTTTGGTTTGGTGGAAAGTAAATTCTTCAAGGTATCCAATTCTTTCTCAAGTTGCACGAGATATTCTGGCTATTCCTGTCTCTACTGTTGCTTCGGAATCTGCCTTTAGTACGGGAGGACGTGTGTTAGATCCATATCGTAGTTCTCTTTCTCCCAAAACAGTAGAAGGCCTGATTTGTGCACAAGATCGGTTTCGAGGTTCAAATGTAACAACTGATTTGGAAGATGTCTCGGAGGAATTTCAAGCCTTCGAGGAGTTAGGTAAAACATTCATTAATTCTCTTGAGATTTCATGTTATTTCAAATTTGTTGTGAATTTAAATTAGATCAAATGATTAATAATGATTTTCTTTTTTGTCAGAATTTGATTTTGATGGGGTTTGAATTGAAGCTATTCTTGTAAGGTTTGGATTTCTTCTCCTTCAATTTGTCTCTGGCAATCCATTTCTAAATGAACTTTCATTTATATCTGTGTTTGTACCTTGGCTTGGATTTCTTCTCATTCAAGCCTTCTAAATTAACTTTCATTGAGGCATACAATGTCTATTTCTGCATGCAGGTCATCATTTTAGCTGTGGTTATGGAAGGAGCAGTTACTATTTGTTTGGAAGACTAAGCACTAAGCAGTCTGGCATTTTTATGACATGAATTAAAGCATGGACTTCTAATGACTTGACCAATCTTCTATTGGTGTAATGCCTTTTATTTCCTTTTCATTGGTTGGATTGTCCTGATCGTAGCTGTGAAACCTTTGGCCTATGTTGGGTCGGTCTGTATGGGTTAAATTGGTGGAAAAGTCTGAACAATCTATACATTGTCATAGTCTATCTTATTGCCTTTACAGGCTTACAGCTTTGCTTGAGATTTTTTGCCCACACTTGTTCGTGCCATGAAATTGAATCCATTTCAAAACACATCTGATGCATATACATGATGGTCAAAGGGCATTCTCTTTGTTAAAGCTGATAAAAAACCTTATCTCAAGACATCAAATGGTTGGTGAATGAATGCTTTCATGTAGTATAGCTGATGTTCAACTTTTTAGATGTTTGAATTGTTGAGAATGGTTTTTCTTATCATTTTGGCTTCTACGTGACTGTGGATGGTTGAATGGGTGTGATTTTTTTATTTGTTTTCCATTTTGATTGTTGTTTTAGGTATGCAATAACTACAGTGTCCTTTATGAACCCCATGCGGCCTCGCAGTTTGGTACTGTGGTACACTTTGATGCTTAAGATGGCGGGGCACGTTTCAACTTTCAATACTAAATGGGTAGAAACTTTTTTTTTTTTTTTAAGTTTCAGGGGATTTGCATACAGCAACTGCCCAGCCAACAATCCAACAATCGTGGGAATTAATCTACTAAATGAATCAATATTTTTTTTCAATGGTTATTAACCGTAACCGAACCGTCTAATACGGTTAACCAAGGTTCGGTTTTCCACGGTTTTTATAGATTCGGTTACGGTTACGGTTTTGAAATATAAAAAACCGCGGTTACGGTTCGGTTAACGGTTTTCCCCAAATGACCGGTTAACCGAACCGTTACACCCCTACTTGATACTGCACCGATACATCTAGGGAACAAGTTTAACATATCATACTTATAAAAGTCTCTTATTTCATATAGTTATTTTAATATTTTTACTTCCCACCACAAAAAATGCTAAAAAGGGACGAAAACAATAATAATTCCAATGATTCAAAAGAAATCTAAAGAAAAAATTGGGACATCCGTATCCGAACCCGTGTCCTAAATTTTCAAAAGTGGAGTCATATCCCCAATCCCCGTATCAATGTCCGTATCCCTATCGGTATCTGGGCATCATAGTCTAAATCCCTCAAAAGAAATGCCCCCTTTTCTAGGAGAAATTTCACTCCAACACGATCAGGGCCATCTCTAAAATCATTTGAATATTTTATCATATTTCATTTATACTGGAAGAGTAATCAATCTGGCAGTGGATATACATTTTTAATATTACCTAAATGTTTCTATATTTAAATTTTTTATATTTTTTATGAAACGAAAATCTGAACTGAAAAGTGAAATGCCGAATCGGCCGAAATACTTTAGTTTGGAGTCAAACTGAAAAGGGGTCCCAAAACAAAATTGACAGCCATGCTTCCTAGACCCAAGAAGAATGGTAACTGAAAGAATAAATAACACAGGATAAGGAGAAGAAAGAAAATGGGTAAAATGTGTGAGAACGAATTACCTTTAAATTGGCTCGATTGGCTGCAAGAGTAACAGAACTTGGGGGGCTGCGCACATTGAATCCAACAATGTAAGCACCACAAGCATGTGCCAGGTCAACATCCGAATGAGAAATAGGACCAACGCCAACATGTACAATATTCACAAGAACCTGGCAATGAGATATAACAGAAACCATATCAAATGAAATTGACATGAGGAAACTTCAGAAAAACACACAAAATTTATTGTTATAGAAGGAGAGAAAGCAACAGTAACAATTACACGTCCCTGATATTTCACTGAATGGCTATCTGCTAATATTTAGGTGTAGCGTCTTCTAAGTAATTGACTGCAGTTGTTATAAAAGGCAGATTCTATGTTTCACAGGTTCAGGGCGTATGTAAATTATCGTGTATGCAATTGGAAAACCTCCATAGAAAAAAAAAATCTATATGTTCTAAGCTCATCAATTTTTCAGACTATGTCATGTGATAAGATTTCTCCAACTAAATTGCATGGCAATTTTCCCCATTGAGCAGCAGCATAGGTGAATATATTTCATAAATGATGAACCATTCAAAGAAAATATTTATGAAATGATGAGCCATTCTGCTGTACTTTACCAGAATAAAATATCATATGAGGTTACATATGGTTCTCGTGACCGCCCAATACCAAACCAAATTCCTGAAAATTGGTGAAAGACAAAATAAAGAACCTCACACAACATGGGTGTCAAATACACTCATTCCCTGAAATGCAGCACAGAGAAAATAACCATCCATTCCAGTAATATATCAAATGCATGTGATTACATCCATGATGGCTTTCCGTGATGATTTCATACCTGAGGACTGTTTAGACTCTTCAGAGCATCCGTCACTGCTTGAACAGTGCCCTGCACATCGGCTTTGACTATAATTGGCATCTCAACACGTTCAGGTGCCTCTTCTGATGTTTCCTTCGTTTCAATTCTCTCCTCATTAATCTTCCTAAGTCTATCCTTCTCCAACTTCTTTTTCCTTCCTGCACTAAGCATCCTTGCTCTCTCCTCCGAACCCACAACTACAATATCATCACCGGCCATGGGAAGCCCCCGAAGCCCTTCAATTTCAACTGGCATTGCCGGCCCTGCCTTCTCAGCTAACTTCCCCAACACATCCCTAATAGCTCTTATTCTCCCCCATTCTGCACCTACAACAACATGTTGCCCACAGGCCAATGTCCCAGCCTTTACTATAGCGGTAGCCAAAGGTCCTCGGCCGCGATCGAGCCTTGCCTCCACCACATAAGCTTGGGCAGCGCCATCAACCCGTGCCTTCAGATCCATCATCTCAGCCTGAAGAAGTAAAGCCTCCTCCAGTTTATCCAATCCAATCTTGCCTATAGCAGAAACTTCTACCACTTGAACATCACCCCCCATATCCTCCAACAACAAGCCCTCAGAACCCAATTGAATTCTCACCCTTTCAGGATCAGCAGCTGGTTTATCGCATTTGTTGATTGCAACCACAATAGGTACATTAGCTGCTTTTGCATGCAACATTGCTTCAAGGGTCTGGGGCATCACACCATCATCTGCTGCAACCACAAGAACGACGATGTCTGTAACCGCAGCACCCCTTGCCCTCATGGCACTAAATGCAGCATGCCCTGGTGTATCGAGAAATGTGATCGAGGCTCCTGATGGCATGCCAACAACAAATGCACCAAGGTGTTGGGTGATACCCCCAGCTTCCTTGGCTGCAACAGATGTTTGGCGCAAGGCATCTAATAAAGAAGTTTTACCATGATCAACATGGCCCATAACTGTTACAACTGGTGGGCGAGGCTGAAGTGCTGCACCCTCATTTGAGTGCAGCCTTCGAACATGGACCCCTACTTCCTGAAAAATGGTCAAAAATGATGTCAGCAATGTATTAGATAAGAAAGCCATCTATTATATGATGCCTTAGTTTCTAGCAGGCACCATGGATCAAAATATCAGCCAATATGCAATGCATTGGCCGAAAAATAAGCAGTATTGACCACATCCACACTGCTTTGTTACAATTTATCAGTGTTCACCTGCATAACAGAGCATATCAGCCAATAAGCCCCGACATTAATCAAATGACCCTTTTTAAAGCCAAAACCCCTCTTTCATTTTTATTTTTTATTGTTCCTTCAAGGGAAAGACTATGGATAGGATTTTGTGACTTCCAACTCCACAAAACCAACAGAAAACAATTGAGTTCAAAGAATTAAAGTCACTATGCAACCTGTAGCTTGAGAGTTTTTCCTTTAAGCTCAGAAAAAATTCCGAATTTGAGCTGATTTTTTATGCTTTTCATTTGTTTTGGTCAGGAGTGACAAAACTATCCATAATCCTTGTTTTTTATTCATACACATTAATTGGGCCATTTGCAAGTCATTTTGGAGTTGTTCTCATAAATAATTGTGAATTTGTCGGATTTTTTAAAAGATAAGAAATTTTTGAAATTTTGCTAGCAAAGATCATTTCATTTGTGTTTTCCTATTCTAAATTTATGTGTTCCATTGATCAATCCCTTAGATCTATGTTTAGCAATTAACTATCCAGTAGTAAGTACAGGCTGTACAGCAAAATACCAAGTAGTTATAAGTATCAAGTACTGCACCATAACTATTAAATAAGGGAGATGTGACATGTGAGAGCATCTCTCACCTTACTATGAGAGATAAGGTGGCAGCCTCACATTTAAGTTGTTGGCACTGGATATGGATGTGAGAGCCCCCACCTTATGTCTCATAGTAAGGTGAGAGCATCTCTCATAGGAGCATCTCCCATTAAATAAATACTAAAATATTGCATGCTACAATACATGAATGGTTATGTCATGACACAACATACTACATACTAAATAGTCATTCTTGAGTAGTAAGTAAATAAATAAACAAATAGTTATCAAAATTTTGATCCAACTGTTTGAAAATTATTATTTAATTAGGCCTTAACAAAATATAACTAAGTAGCATCAATATAGGTGAATAATAAATAATTAGATTTGTATTATTCTTTTAAAAGCATAAAATGACACCAGACCTTTATTACAAAGAATGGTCCAATGGAAAATAAACATCAGAATCTTACATTTTCTAATATTCTGAGTTTTTTTTACATTTTTTCAGATTTTTTGTTACGTCAAATTAAATCTGTGCCGATAACTTACATGTATTGCTAGAACCTATACCATATCACCTGATATGTATCATGCTAGGGGGAGCGAATACAGCAACAATGTTTTTGTACTTTTGGCATACACGATACGCATGGGACGCTGAGATGAACTAATTTTAAATGAAAAAAAATATTATTAATCTGACAGACTGATGACCCATATGGATTAACAAACATTGCATTCACAGCAGTCATGCACATCAATTCAAGAACCAATCCGCTCCGACCAAAATTTAGTCTGTTGTACAAAGGGCATATCTCCAAATGAGATTAATTGGATGAACCCACCTCTGAGAAACGGACATTTGCTTGAAAATTTTATTCCATTTAGCATGAAACATTATAACCATCCATTTTTACAGAAACAATAAAGCAGATAGGGCAAAGCAATTTAGTGTAACATGTAGGTTAGTGCAGAGTGAGCCCTTAATTTGGATCACCCCACTGAGAAGTTTGCCATAATAATTAACTAGCTTGACCACTTATGCTTAAAGCACAGGCATGTATATCCATAAAAAAAAAAAAGTCAAAGGGGGTTCAACATTTAAAAAATATAATTAATTTTATGATTTGATTTTAATTGAAATTTTATCGACGCCAATTTTTAAAATTAGAAATAAAAAAGTAATGAATTTTTTTTTTTTTTAAGGTGAAACTCGCAGAAGAGACTTGTGATGAAAGAGAGTCCAAATCATTAAGAGTCCCCTTGAATTTCAATTGATTAGGCGGGGAGTCCAGATTACTCGAGCAATCAAATGCAGAATGTGTGTGTGTGTGTGTGTGTTAACTGTATTGACACAGGGTTTTTAAGAACAAGGAGCAACAAGAGACATACCAATGCAACTAGCTCGGCAATGTCAATGCTGATAGGGTCAAACTCTGAATCAACCTTCTCACCAACATTTATAAGGATGTCTTGAAGAGCAGAAATTGCTTCACCAGTTCTCTTAGCAAGCTCAGAAAGTGTCATTCCTTCAAAAATTTCAATGGTTTTGTCGGGCATCAATTTTGTAGATCTTTTTGGTTTAGGCGGAATATATGGTGCCTCAACAGGTGGTTGGGTCCTATTCTCCTTTTTCACACGCTTCTGTTTCTTGGGTGCTTTTAAACCAAATGCTTCTTCATTTCTT
Organism: Umbellularia californica; assembly: GCA_028538565.1. Taxonomy (NCBI): domain Eukaryota; kingdom Viridiplantae; phylum Streptophyta; class Magnoliopsida; order Laurales; family Lauraceae; genus Umbellularia; species Umbellularia californica. Next base: position 107,865,506 of record JAPQWN010000001.1, read on the forward strand.
CGCCTTGCCGATAGCTCTGGGCTTGCATGAAAACACCTACACCAACTAACCAAGGACAACATGCACATTGTGATACTTTGGATGCATAAATAAAAACAGAAAAAAACAGAACATGGCACTGATATTGGATTCAAGATACAATGCTGTTCCCTGAATGAAAAAACTATAATATATATATATATATTCTCAAAAACTCCCCTTTTTACTCCCCCATGTTTTAAGGGTGTGGAGCCCACCTTAAGCCAATCCAATCATTTCACACATACTACCCCCCGTGAATTGGTATAAAGACCAAATTTGACACTCGTCCAACTTTCACTCACCGTTGGATTGAAATCACAAGAAAGTGATGCCTCTAAAACCATTAAACTTTGGGACCAAGGATCAAGGGTTAGGATCATCTAATGGAGTTGAAAATTTTCACATAGGTAGATCCCATCTAGATTATTCCATCCAGTGGCGTTCCATGGTTGTCATACACCATAGAGGGCCAAATTGGCCAGGGCGTTTTTTTGAAAAAAGACTCCCCGGGGGTTTTCTAGCGCTTCCTATGGTGAGGGATGGATGCACATGGGCCCACCTAGGGCCCATTGATCATGGGACTTGGGGGGGAGTCAAGTGAGATGAGACCATATATCAAGTTTGAGGTCAATCCCAAGTCTCTAACCCCTTCATCAATGACACAAAATTTAATAACTTCATATTAAAGGAAAATTTTGTCACTCAATCCAATGGTCCAATCCAATCAGATTAATGAAAACTCAATTGATCCATTGTAGTTTAGGGGGGTCCATGTGTGTGGATGATTTGGATGAATCATAAAGTGGCCCAACTATGTTGGATGCACATGAATATATATATATATATAGAGAGAGAGAGAGAAGCACATATACCGGATCACGTTGTGGCTGGTGCAAGTCAAGCCACCACTAGTTGCTAGGCTAGCAGAACTAACAGCAAAATCTGCAGAAAACAAGGGGTAAGGATCATAATGACTGCCTGATATTGTTCAATTATGCACCATGCCCGCAAATGATAAAATTATCCAAAAAGAAAAACCTCTTGTGACACTCATAAATTATATTATATTGACAAATAATTAAAAAACTCAATAATAATAGCATCTTAATGATATCATCATCATCATCTTGATGACAATGAAATAATAGTCATTCATGACTCATGAAAGATGGAATTCTCACGTGATAAAAGAAATACATATTTACCTGGTATATTCTTGAAGGAACAAGAAGTTAACTGTATTCTAACTCCAACAGTTGTTGAAAACAAAGCTTTTAGAAGTCCAATACGAGTTCCCTGAAAAAAACAAAGAAAGAAAGAGAGAAGGCCAAAGATTAAGCATCATGTTGTTAACAACCATCACCCCTAGATAAGCTTTTGAAATAAATACATATGTACTCAAGAAACACATTAGGCTAGAAGAAAAAAAACTGAGACAACAAAACCCATCTTTAGAGATTCTTATTCATTGAAAATGTGAATCTTTCAAAAGTTCAATAAGAAAACAATTAAAACATGATCATATTTATTCATATAAGCTTCATGACACTAAGTCATATTTGTTCTATCGAAATGGCAATTCAGTTATCTTTTCCCCATAAAACTGAGGGGTATTTGGAAACTCTATAGTTAACTAGTTAAGAGCTTATTTACATTTTAAGGTGTTTGCTAAACCTATAATTAGAATTCTAATTACAAATTAGAAGTAGAGCCAAAGCCTCTAAACAAAAATTCCAAGTTAATTTTCTAATGAGAACTTAATCCTCTAAAGCGCCAAGAGGTGTAATTTGCTGATTTATGGCCATTTCGGACAAAAGTACCCATGATAAACTGGGTTTATTCCTTAAATACCCCCTACGAATTTTATTTCTCTCCACTACAACTAAATCTTAAAAAATGAATAAAAGTAAAAGTAAAAAACTTGAAACCCTTTCAAGCTCACGTCAAGTGCAGCTTTCCCTCCTGTCCACCTTTCCCCAAACACAAATCACCTGATGCCTTCATCTCTAGCTTCAGCAAATAAAAAAAAAGTTGTCTTCTACATATATATATATATATAGGGAGATGCTCCTATGAGAGATATCTCTCACCTTATATGAGAGATTGTGTGGGGGCCCTCACATCCATATCCAATGGTAACTCCTTCCAATGCTGCATTATCTGATCTGAAGAGTAGCCTTTGAATGACGGAGTAATGGACACCCACAAAGCAACTAGAGTCTTAGTCTTCTCCACCAAGCGCCTCTCATTGGTACCCAACCCTTTGAAGCATCTTGAATTCCTTTCCTTCCGTATTATCCAAAGGACAGCAAGAAAGGAAAGTCTCCATAATTATTTTCCTCTAGGAGCCCCAGTAGGAGCCTTTCAAGCCTGGAAGAGATAGCAGGGACTTTAAAAAGACCTAGGAGCAGTCAAACCACTCTACCACTGATCTCCATATAAACTGGGCTATTTTGCACTTCAGCAGTAGATGGTCCATTGATTCCTCGTCTCTTAAACACATGGGGCAGCCATTGACCACAATCCTCCCCCTCCTCCGAAGGCTGTCCAATGTTAAAATTCTTTTCCGAAGGGCCTACCACCCGAAGATAACAACCCTTGGTGGAGCCTTAATCTTCTAAATACTACTCACGGCGTTATTCTCTCTCATAGTGGTAGATAACGCCAAGAAGAAAGAAGAAACTGAGAAGCACCCATCTTTTGAGGCCGTCCCCAATTTGTAAGCCGTTGAGAAGGTTTAGGAGCGAAAGGAATTGGGATTCCTCCTTAACATGAGGCTCCACACCACCTGGCCTCCAACTATTGACAGATAGGCTTTAACTTAGCTTCCTTGGCCATAGCACAATTAAATAAATCCGGAAACTGGGCAGCCAAAGTCCTGTCTCCAACCCAATGATCTTTCCGAAAAAGAAACCCACCCCCCCCCCCCCCCGACTTGATATGATACTTAATATTCTCCATATAGATCATTTTAACTGAAAGGATTCCTTTCCATATTGCCGACGCGTTTTTTGGGGCATCCTTGACGTGAAGAAAGTGTTCATGAACTAAAAAAACAAAAAATATTAAAAAAAAAAAAAAAAAAGAAGAAGAAGATATTGACAAGCCCCATACGTACAGTCGAACGCTTTAATCAAATGCATGTTCTTTATACATTTTTAAAAGCTCTCCAACGCGGCATAATTTTTTAAGAGGTTTCGTTAACTACTAAATAACCTTTTAAAAGTGAAAATGCTAAAATAAAGAAATAATAAAGAAAGAAAAAAGGTAAAAGATTATTGATATTAACTTATTGGTTGTAGCTAGTCTCACTCAGCCAAATCGCTTTAATCGTAATATTCGATGAATTGAGTATTGAATCGTAAGATTCACACCTAAATCCTAAGATTCATATGTAAATGGGATTCGTTGCATGGATACAAATCATTTTCCTTAGGATTCAATATATGAATCGTAGGATTTTGATAATTACAAGTTAAAAAGTATGAGGTATTTGCTCTAAGACCTAATCTAACTAGGAGGTCTTATTAGATTAGACTACAATTTCCAAACAAACCCTAAATAGCTACTTCTGAAATTATAATAAGATTGAATGAAAATGGCCAAATGCAAAGCCTCATGAGCAACACTTTTACATACAAAAGAAATTGCTTCCTTTTCACCCAGTTTGTTACATATCTATACATATGCAGCCCACATCACAAACATCTGAACTGTTTAAAAGATGAACACTGAACATCATCATTGGATTGGACATATCATTAGAAAAATGTGATTCATTCCTACAACAATGGGGCATCTTTGATAAATCCAAGTTTTACATACAATGGGACCCACCTTACAAATCCGAAGCATGCATCCAAACCTCCATCATGAGTGGGTAGAAGCTCCAAACAGAACTTTACTCGAAGTAATATTGACTGTTGGAATGGACATGCAAAGAAGATATAATCAAGCCGTTTGTCCAATCCAAAGGCAAATATCACTCAAATCAATGGAACTTCAGTCATTTTCAGAGAAGATGATTGCACAGTTTGGGTCCCCAAAAAGTAAGCCATGTTGTTCTTTAAAATAATTTTAATAATTTTCATTTGATAACTAACTTGAACCTGAATCATGAAGGCCATGGGCTCAAAGGCCCGAACATATACACGAGGAGCCCCAAAGGACCTGGGTTGACTAGCCAATGAATTCATGAACAATTCAAGGAGCCCAACATAAACAAATCTCATTAGATTTGCTTAGATTTTCTTATTCATTATTCTTGAAAGCTTTGAAGACTCTAGTTGTGTTAAGAATTAACAGTTAGAAACCGCTTCTTAACTTCCAAAATATTAGATAGTAATCTGCATGGGGCTTCTTTGAGGTGCAATAAGCAACAAGCTATTCATACTGTAGTGCCAAACCTTTTAGTAACATTTTTTGCTGCAGTTAAAAACAAATAAAAATTATGAAGTTTTCTAGTTTTATAGATTATCAGGGAAGCCAATTAGTTGTGTTATGAAGTTGACAATTGACATTAGAAAGATTTGTAGTTCATATATTACAGGGAATCCATTGTGATCAAGAAAAATGGAAACAAATACATCTGATGTCTCCAATTATGGACACTTAAATAGAACTGATCCATTTGCTACTGAATTAATATTTGAATTTTACAAAATGGTGTAAAACTTGAGACAGGATTTTGTGTGTTTGGGGTGGGGTGGGGGGGGGTGGGGTGGGGGGGTGGGGGGGGGCAGCGCCCCATATTTTATGGGAAGTTCATGCCTTTTCTCCATACTGAGAAATTCATTTTTTCACATAGTGGCTCCCCAAATGAAAATTTTCTGCTTCCACCAATGATGTTGCGTGTGTTACCATTCAATTCTAAGCATGCAGCTTAGAGATTGACCCGAGGCCAATATTCCCCTTCCCCTTGCTGTAGTATTTGATTTTAGAGCAAGTCCTTGGGAGATGAGTTCACAATCAATTCCAGTGTGTTATCTTGTCTCCTGACTTGCACGCACTCCAATTTTGAATGAGTAGGGCACCTTCAACTCTTTTTACATAAAATGACTAAATTTTCTTTAAAAGAACTTCTCTGTAGTTTACAAGTTATCGCTATTGCACAATACCATCAATGCCAATAGGTGTTGCAAGACTAAAGATTCAACCTTATTAAAAATATAATAATAAAATAGAAGGACCAGGACCTTCAACCACCTGATGCAGTACACATCTCTACTACTTTTTAGACTATGAAACATGCTAGAATTTGTGGAGCTCCCTAACCCTACCAATTACAAGAGAACTTTAGGAGCAAACCAGTTGCAAAAGTAATATACATCAGACAATACAGCTGTCCTCTCCAAGGCCATTAAATGGATGGTTATGAAAGGAATAAATCCTTCTTCTTTTTTTTTGCCAACAATCCATTTCATGGCCTTAGATCGAACCAACGATCAAAATATCGGTTGCAGCGGGCACAGCAGCTAGAGGCCAAAACGCTAGCTGGTGATATGTAGCGGTATTGGTGATATGTCGCGGCGTAGCAATGTGTTATGTGAATAAAAAAAAGTAGTCAAGAAATTCGAAAAAGTATCCAAAATATCCAAAATATTGGGAAATGTTAGAATTTCATGTTTGTTTTCAATAGTAACTGATATGAGGGGCAGTAGACGTCCTCCTCATTGCATGGAGGTCCCATATAGAAAAGAGCCCATTTTCTATAAGAGTGAAATTTGGCCCGGGCACTATTTCCTATTAGAGTGAAATTTTACTAGGGCTTTATTTCCTATTAGAGTGAAATTGGGCTAGGCCCTATTTTCAGCTACAGTGAAATTTGGCTAAGGCCATATTCCTATCAAAGAAACATTTGGCTAGAGCCCTATTTTCTATCAAAGAGAAATTTGACTAGGGCCCTATTATCATAGTAAAATTTGGTTAGGGCCTAATTTTATATTAGATAAAATTTAGCTAAATTTGGCTAAGGCCTAATTCCTATAAGAGTAACATTTGGCTAGGGCCCTATTATCATAATGAGATTTGGTTAGGGCCCTATTTTCTATTAGATAAAATTTAGCTAGGGCTTAATATGGGTGGGACATTTATTTCAATAATTTAGATCTTTAACATGTGGGCCCAACCTATCAGATATAATTTATACAAATAGTGATACATTAGGGAAAAAATAGGTGGGCCCCACTGTGGGGGCCATGAATCCTCCAAAATCTTAATGAGAGGGATCTGCCCTTTTTTCCACATTGAGAACTTTAGATTCTCTCTCTCTCTCTCTCTCTCTCTCTCTCTCTCTCTCCCCTCTTTGTCCACCTTTTCTGTTGGTACGAAGATCTAGAATTAGAGAAAGAAGGGAAAATAAAGGAGCAGGAGGAAGAAGATGATGTCGTTGTCAAGGACTGTGAGTGCTGCTCTTCGTCTATGTATATCATCTTCTACAGTTGTTGCTTTTATTTTTTCTTCTGAGGTGATATTATGATGTGTGTATTTCCCTAATCCCTCCTCCTTTCAGTCGAACCGATTAAGTGGAATAGGGTTTCTTTTCCTTTCTTTTTCTTTTAACTTATGTAGTGCCTACCCACCTGAAAGTTGGAATAAGGTGTGCATTTGCTCCCACGTCTTGTATTCAAAAATGCCCCAGAATTATCCGATGTGTTTGTGTGGGTTTTGCGGGCACCACCTGAGGGAATAGTCCTATTGGTTCAAAGACATCAAGGATACCCATGTCATTAGAAAAAGAAAAAAGAAAAAAACTCATGTAGCGCCCAATACGGTCTTGTAGTGGCCGTAGCTGTAGCGGCCGATATAGGCCACAACGGTTACTAGCGTCGATAGCATGCATTTAGCATAAGATATTTTGATCCATGGATTGGACCTTTGAAAAAAAAAATTTGGAGGGGGGGTGGGGGGCAGGGGCAAGCCATCTTGTATCTAGTTAAATTCATGAGTCCCACAACCTATGCACATCCTATATAAAAAATAATAGAGGCCTCATCTTGTGCTATAGATTTTCTCCTACAAGCAGACCGTACATGTGGTCCAACTCCATGGGGCGCACTTGGGCCCATCATTGATAATGTAACCACTTCATACTTACTACCTCTCTATGGTCTGAAACTAGGCCCAATTTGAAACTTATTTGACCTTTATTCACCATTGGATTGAATCTCAACATATACAAATATATATAAACACATATACATATAAACGCATAAGTATATTTATATCCACATAAACACACAGAATTAAAAGACCAATAGATTTTTTAGGCCATTAAATCAACGTTAGGGTAATCCTCTAGGGCCGATCCATTCATAACAATGATAGCAATCAAGGGAACTACTTCTAGAATGCTTTTAAAAGCCATGCAAATCATCCTAAAGTGCAGCTAAGAAGATCCGTATGAGTGGGAAGGAGACATTACAAAGAAAATGCAAGTAGAGGTTCCTGATTTTATGTGAACGATGGACATGACGACATTTATAGATTGGATGACATTTATAGATTGGATCATGGTGCTTGAAGATTATTTAAACTGGTAGGAGTTGGAGGAAGATAAGAATGTGCCTTCAATGGAGATGAAGTCGAGATGTCAAGCACACGTGGCAGTATGGTGTTGATGATCGTTTGATGGACTTGCAAGAGCACCCATCACCACATGGAGCAAGATAAAAGCTAAAGTTTAGAAGTATCCACTATCAAGTTCCATAGATAATATTTCTGAGTAACTTCTTATATTCAAAACAAGGGATCTGAATTAATACACAGTAAGATTCCATAGGTGACAATGTGAAGCAGTTTGGTGGACAATCATCAGTAGATGTATAGATAAAAGACCAGGGATCAGAAAAAAAGAAAAAGAGTTGTGGGGGGGGTGGTGGATGTGCATTTTATAATGTGTGGAAGACTAAGAGGCGTACAAGATAGCTTCACATTAAGAAGCAGTAACAGACTTGCAGCAGCCCATACTTGATGTTTTGGCTTTCAATCTGGGAAATTCAATTCAAAGGGAGGTATGGATGCTCCTCCGCTATGAGCATGCACCTGAACTCCATAAGGCTCCATGCAGATTCCACTTCCGAGGCAACAATCTCATAATCTAATCCAATATCATCACTAGTGACTAATCCATAAAGGAAAGGTCTTATGACCAATCACACTTATTGGTGTGCATGGAAGGATACTGATGGAGGCCGATCCAAGACCAAGACCCGCAGGCCCTGATGGACCTGCTTGATGGGGTCCACATGATCTCTAATTTTGGGATCCCTATCATCAGTTTAGATATTCTCTAAATTAGTAGAGTTGCTTAGTAAATTTTCTTCCTAAATTCTATTTTGATTAAGATTAGGTAGTTTCTTATTTTAGAATGTCTTAGTTATTAAGAAACAGTGTCATTCTATATATAGAGGAATCCCTTATTGTAATGCTTATGCTATACTGATAATCAAAATTTCATAAGTGTTCTCGTTCCCCTTTGGGTATTTTTTCCTAAGTGGTCTTAGGGCTTGAGTCTTAGGCTCGATCTCACCGTCGGAGGTGTAGATCTTCACCGTGATTGTGGTTGCGCCATCAGATACTGACTATTTCCATGAATAATTAATCCAAACCTCCACATGGAAAACACCAAGCCCCGGACCCCAACTTCTTAACATGTGAAAAGATTTGGATAGATCATACATGGACGCAAAAATATTGAACATTATATATAGACAAAAACAACTTCTAAAGATAATATCTCATTTTGTTTTGTAAGATGGAAAAGGCACACGATCGATCCAAACCTTCAGACCTGATCAATAAAACAATAATTAAACAAATAAAAACCTTTTCACATGCGACAGCAACCCAATCCACCAACCTGACACAACACACATACACTTTGAATTGGTATATTTCCAACTTAATCAATATCCAAGGAATATTCATCGCCATATAGAAAAACAAAATTTATAAACTTACAGAACCATAAAAAGTGTCCCCCATAAATCGACAGCCATGATTATGTGATCAACCTAATTTTTTTGCCTACCCATACCCGACATGCAAAAGTTATCATCCACCTTGCTTGGATAATTGACATGAAGGTGGGCTCCAGAAGGCTAAGCTAAATGGGATTCGATCTCGGTAGATAATTCCTCTACATAAATGTATGTGTGTGTATATATATATAATACATAAAATGATATATCTAAAGTTTAAATGCACTATTTTTTTTATCAGTACAAAATGCACGAATAAAAATTAAATTTCAAAATTTACCTTTTGTTGTATCTCTCGCCACGCCATTCATAAGTATGAAATACACTGCCAAAACAAAGAAGAATATCAACCATGAAACTTCAAAATTTTCACATAATGGTGTGAAAAATCATTTTAAAATCAAGAATATAAAATATAAATTTATAGATATAAATATAAATATACAATTAGGAACCAAACTAAAATTTAGTCTGATGAACACCCTCCTTTGTCAATCCAGCATTAAAAAAAAGGGTTAAAGAAAGGAATTGGAGAGTGCATTAAATTTAGTGAGAATCGTAAGATGATATGCAATGGATTGGTAGATGTCAACAACTTTTTTTTATTAAAAATTTCATTAAATAAAAAAGGAAATTCAAATTACACAGTAGAAGAGGTGTACTATATCATATCAACAGCTGAAATATACAATATAAAAAGAAAAGAAAGAAAGGAAGGAAGGAAGGAAGGTAGGGCGAAAAATATGGAAAGCAGCATTGGTAGATGTCCACAACTATGCTCAGTTTTAGATGAAAAACCAAGATCCAAATATTTTGATATTCAACAACTTAAAATGTAATTTAATCCCTTTTTTTCATTTTTTTTTTTCTATACTCAATCTAATCTTGAAGGGTTTCAATGTAACTGATGTACTCAAATCTCAAATCTCATCACTACCCACTTCTAAAATCTCAAATCTGCACAAACCTAGCCATTCCACCACCAAAGACGTCATCACAGTCCCTGCCAAAAACCTCAAGGAGTTCCACGACCTTTGAAGACACCAACACCAAGGACCTCATCACCTCGGATGACCCCCAAGTTCCCATTCACCAAATTGAGTGCTAGACAGCATTTCCTATCTAAAATAAAAGAGCCCGGCCCTCTGCTACATCCTACCATCGATCTAAACCTTTTGAGTGAGGAGAACTTTCATCCACTTTAAAGCCCCATTCAATCACACACGCACAGAGAGAGCCCCATTCGGAAAAACAAGAAGAAGAAGAAGAAGGCATACCGTGTTCAAATAAGGGCAGGGTTATTGCTTTCCTCTTCCCTCTTTCCTCTCCTCTTTCTCGGTCTGGGCGACGAGTAATGCCCGCATGTGAGCAAAATGGCACCAGATACGGAGAGAGATGCTGGCTGCAGCTGCCTCTTCTTCGCAGTCCCCTACTATCCTTCCTTCTTCTTCTCTTTTTCCTGCGTGTCTGCGTCCGCACAGAAGGGGCGATAGCCCTAACTGGTGGTGGTTGCAAGATTTCTTTTAGAATGATTTCGGATCGTCGCCGGGCCGACTGAGTGATTCATTTCATTAACTGGGTCCTCAGAGTGGCCCACCTGTTAAAAATTTTCGATCGCCAAATCAAAAACGTTTTGACCAATGTAAAGATTTGATCAGGTACATGTGTTTATAGATGATCGATCTTAAGTGGGCCCATCTTTTATTTAAGTGAAATTAGGATGGATTTGCATCATAGAGCTGCTAAATGCACGCAGAAAATAGATCTCTACACCCACTGAATTTTTACCAAAGTACCCACGTAGGAACCGCTGGACCCCACCCGCGGCCGGACCGTGCCAGACCCCTCCTCTCATTCTGGTCTCTCTCCCTCTCCCTATTTGCCACCCACCTCTGCCCGCCCCACAACCCCACCCACGCCTGACCCCTCTCCTTCACCCCAATTCTCTCTCTCTCCCTCCCTCTCCTTGCTCGCCTCCGCTTGTTTCTCGACCCCACCCATTCTCCCTTTCCCTACATGCCTCCATCGGCGCTTGATAAGTCCACAAAATTGGGTCAAAAAGCCATAATTTCATGTGCACTTGTGGACTTAATTAGGATCAATTGCATCATAATTTCATGATTTCGTGCATAAGAGAAACAATTGGGAATTTCAATCAAACTCAGTTAAACCATTAATCTTTAATGAATTTGTGGATTTGGTGGTTTGCATCACCCCCTAGGTCCCACCAATTAGTCTATCAATCAAAGCAACAGTCAAAACCTTTCATGGTGCAGTATGGTCCGAAAAGAATATGGCCAACTGATGGGCCCCGCTAGGAAATCTTCTGTCAATTTGCTTGCTTTAATTAGTTTCTTAATTTAGTTTATTTGATTTTGATTTGATTTAGTGAGAGAGATTCTAGTGATCATATGGAGAGATTTTAGTGATGAGTGTTTCCTTATTAGGCCATTCCTTTATTATATAGAGAGAGGAACTCTAGGTTGTAAGGTATGCTAGAGGGGGCAAACGATAGTCAACTAGCAACGACAAAGTTAGAAATTTTTTTAGAGATCAATAATATATTCATATATATTAATTTCTTTTACTTGTCATTAATTAGAAATACGGTTATTTCTTTATTTTAGCGTTTTTAATATCTAAAGAAAAAATCTTAAATTTGAAAATACCAAATAAATATAAAGATGATTATGGTCACTGGGGATATATACCTAAAGGTGTCCAGAATTGTTAATTCGATGGGGTTTCCATTACATGGAATGAGAAACATGTCACAAATTTTTATAAATTTCCTTGCTATTATGGCATTACTATAATTAAAGTGTAAAGATGTAGTTTGTGCGGTAATGGCATTACTTGTTAGAGAGTTGTGTCTCGCACACACTTTCTTGTGAGAGAAGTAGGTGTAACTACATTCTGGGGCTTACCTATTGATAATTTGAACAAATTAAAAATGTATAGATTATATGGCTTCTCTAACGCGCTTTCCGTCTAGGGTGGGATGCATGGAACTCCATTATGGGCTATATATATAGATAATTAGGCATGTTCCAAATGAGTTCAAATGCTCCATTGCAGCCATTTCGTATAATAAATTCCTCAAACTCCAATTTGGTGCCTGCATAGAGATGATCCAGACTGTTAGAGATTAATCACATCCCATCCAAAAGCATATCCGACAGTTTTGAATTTAAAAGGAGTGGATCTCACAGTTTGAGCATCATGATGGAAACGTAATAAACACTACATCAGCAACACAACAATTTTACATCCATGTCGGTTATGTTTTCACCATGGTGCTCAATTGGATGGTGAGACTTTTTATAAGCTGAAACTCTAGGATATGTCTATTGATGGGATGAGATTAATCTTTAACCATCCGGATTATCTCACTGGGAACACCAAATTGGAGTTCCACGAATTTATTACATGGCTTTCTTGTATTGGCCACGGCAGAGGATCCAGATGCCATCCCTCCTAGAGATAAATCTTAAAATCTCACTTCAATATAAGTCGGTCCCACTTTAAGAATGAGTACATAACATATATGGGATTAAATAGAATTAAAAAATGACATAATTCAGTGGCATTTTACACTATGTTTGGGGAGGGGAGGGGAGGGGAGGGGAGGGGAGGGAAAATTTTAGGGGGAAAGAAAATGAAGGGGAAGGGAGGGCAGGGGAGGGAAAATTAATTTTATCTCCTCTAGTTTGGATAGTCAAAATGTAGAGGGAAGAAAAGTGAAAAAGTGTAATTTTGTTTGTTTGTGAGGTAGAGAGACAATTATCATTTTATCTTTACTTTTGCAAAAGCTTCAATTTGACAAAAGGGCAGTTCAGTAATTTTTTAAAAAAATCCCCTCTTTTGCCTCCCTTTTTTCCCCAGTTTTAAAGAGAAAAATTTGGAGTGGGCCCCACACTAATTTTACCCCCAATTCCCCTCCCCCACTTTCCCTCCCCCCCTTCCCAAACACCCTCAATTTCAACATTCCCTCCATTTTCCCTCTTTTTTTTCCTTCCCCTCATTTTACCTCCTTCCCAAACGATACCTTGAAATTTCCAAACAACCTCCAGACATAAATTATAGGAATTCTAGTAAAGAAACAGGTCCTAAATGATTATTACAATTCAAATGAGCGGTTAAAAAATGATAGATGTTTAGGATTGTCAATTTTATTTCCACTTTTTTTAGGTTACTAGTTTGCCAACAATTCCAGCCTATCTGTTGCCACCTGGACAATATAGATATCCTCTAGCTCGAGGGGGCATTTAGAGAAATAAGCAGGCACTTTTTAGACATATATATATATATATATATATAGTTATATTTATAGAACTTATTGACATTTGGGGGTTCTAGTTTTGATTCTAAAAAAAGTTAATAAAGTGATACAATAGGAGATTAGGGTTCAGTGGTCTTTTATTCATGGGATATGAAAATGAGATTTACATATGTGAATTTTACCTATGTAAGATCTACATGTGAAGCACATTACCATGTTTGTTTGGTAACACCATTTTCACGTGAGTAAATGTTGAATGGTTTTGATCCCTTAGGCGAAAACTTAATATAGCCCATAATCTTAAAATACATGAAGATTTAAGACATGAAACTAAATGTTTTGTGGTTTAATGAGTCAATAAAATATTTGAATGGTTTGGGTTAGAAATTTGGAGCCCACAAAAATTGCAAAAAATAAAGTAATATACAACTTTTAACGGTGCATCATGTATACTACATCAAGTAATATACCTAAAAATGTCCCATAAAAAGCTGATTTTCAAGTACTATTTGCAATATTAAAGGCTCATATGGGTCCCGAGTCCACGTGTCGGAACCTAATTGGACCCGGAACCGGACCCATTTATCAGTCGGAACCAGAATTGGGTTCCAAACTGGGACCCGTGCTTGGATCGGAACCTAAAATAGGTTCGAGACCCGGTGTTTTGCAGTTCTGAACTTCCGAGTAATCGGAGAGTCGAATACCCGTTTGCAACCCTAAATGTGGAGGAGTTACCAACTACGATGGACATTTATGGGTTTTCTCCTTAAACTATTTCAGTAAAAGTTCTAAGAAACTCATTTCTATGTTTCCATAAGCCTAACATGGGTCGGGCGCGGGCTTCATCATTTCCATGCGAGGCTGGGCCCTGGCTAGCAACTTCAGGCCCGACTGAAACTTTGGTCAGGCTTAGGCTTCTAATTTAGAAGTTGGGCCGCTTTGGGCATTCCTCCGCCAAGCCCACGTGGTACATGAAAACCCCCAATTTTTTTTCTTTTCATTTAGAGGATTGAGAATATAACTTTTTACATTTTATTTTGTTAAAAGGATGAGGTGATTTTTGAAATTTACTATCTTTTGATTTGACCCGCTCTCCTTTTATTTTCCCTTGAACTAACCCTTCACTTTACTTCACTGGTAAAGTAAGTTTACCAAATATGAAGTAGATAGCGAGTGTGAAAGGAACAGACATGGTGGTGTCCACTCGTGATTAAATCCTACGGTAAAAAATCAATATCATCTGGGTTTTTAAAATATATGAGAGAGTCCGGTTTCCAATTCAATCTTAAAGCTGATTTTTTATTCAATTTTGACCATCTTCCTTATTTTGACTGTCTTAATGACGGATAAAGAGTTTTGTGTCCGAAATGGGTGATACATGGAGCCCTCTTTCCTATTTTAACTCTCTTAGTGATTAGAGAACTTTTACTGAAATAGTGTAAGGAGAAAATCCATAAATGTCCATCGTAGTTGGGTAACTCCTCCACATCTACGGTTGCAAACGGGTATTCGATTCTTCGATTACTTGGAAGTTCGAAATTGCAAAACACCGGGTCTCGAACCTATTTTAGGTTCCGATTCAAGAACGGGTCCGGGTTTGGAACCCAATTTTGGTTTCGACTGATAAATGGGTTCGGTTCCGGGTCTAATTAGGTTCCAACACGTGGACTCGGGACCCATATGAGCCTTTAATATTGCAAATAGTACCTCAAAATCATCTTTTTTGGGGGCATTTTTAGGTATAATACTTGATGTAGTATACGTGATGCACCGTTAAAAGTTGTATAATTTGCTTATTTTAATAAAGAAAGAAGAATAAAGGGAAATTAGAATCGATTTCGAAACTAAATTCCAGTCCTCGAGGTGAACCCGGTTCAGAAATCGGATCTGGATTTTCCTATTGGAATCGGGTCTAAAACCAACGAAACAGGTTCCGAGTCAAAACCAGAGCCGTTATTTAGGAACGGGTCCGGGTCCACTATGGTTCCGATCAGGAGACGTCCCGTCTGCAACTCTATCCACATCTATTTCTTTGAGACGATGGCGCGCCTAGGAATTTTATTTGGGCAGGGCTAAAATTTTCTAGACTTTGCTAGACCTTTTTCCACATAAACAAGTGGTGAAAGAGAATATTTGTTGCACTTCAGAAAAAAGAACTAAGTAGTTAGAAATCAATTTCTATAATTTCTGTAATTTTACACGTGAAAGGCCTTCTGATATGATGAATGTAATTGAATAGCTAATACCATTTAATGGGGTTGCGTGTATAGCATCCTAAACACCCTCTTCATTCTTATATAGGTTTTTTCTTTTGATATCTCAGGGTATCTATACATTTGGTGGGATCGACAGTGTCCGAGCCGAGCCAACACCCGGTTGGAGTATTCTTATATATTTTAACTTGTCTTAGTTTGAGCAACATTGAGCTTTCCAAAGACTCTTAATTGGGCATAAATTGAGAAAGAAGAGCCAAATTACTGAAATCCGAGCCCTACAAAAGAAAATGCGTTAAAATGTATATGATATTGAGAATTAGAATTAATCCGACCGTCCGATCGACTTGACTTTTTGTATTTATTTTTCTTAATAAAAATGTAGTTAACATAATCATATGTATATTTATCTCTATATTTGATCAAGCAATTAATACAACAGCGAAAGTTAATTTTTAATTTTCTAGGCATAGATGCAAATATTACAACCGTGAGACCCACGTAAGTAAGTTTTTATCAGTGTTCGTGCTTGAATCCCAAAAGAGACTAATAAAATATTTATAATGATGTTTAAAATCAAAAACTATAAATCGAAGCACATTAAATTAATTTTTTTTTTAAATATTCTTAAAACAGACAAATATATTATCTGCCATTATTAATATTTATTATATGTTGAGATTAAGTCATCCCCGAAGACTCAAGGAATTAAGTGTGGGCCATTAACTTTGCTAACATTATTATAAAGATCTTCCAGAGATGATTAGGACTGCTTTATCCCTCTACAGTTATCAAGACATCATCTCTTCAACTTTTCGAAGCACCAGAACGAGGACCCACTAATCACAACCCAAGGATTCGGTTTTCCAACCACAGAACAATCTTGTGGGAATCAAAATGAAATAATTTTTAAATGATAGAGAGGTATATTTAAAATCTAATGATAGCCCAAAAAATTAATTAAAAGATGGTTCCCTAGGCCTTAATATTTCCTAACAAATGATTTAGATCTTTGATTCATGTGCCAATATCTGCTGCTTTCCCATTTGTTGTGGGCCGTAACTGACAAACGCTAGAGGTTATTTATTGATGGGCTCCACTTGGATGAAGTACATTAGATTAGAAATGGGCCCCACAGATCGATCGTGTGAAAATAAGGTTCTAAAGGAGATACGTGATATAAACTTAGACACGGGAAATGTTTGTATGGGCTGCAGCTATACCGCTGCTATTAGGGGCGGGAAAGTCGCATTCGCCACTTTTCCTCCTCTCTGAGAGGAGGAAAACTTGCAGTGCAGCGGCATTTGACAGTTTTCCTCCTCTCAGAGAGGAGGAAAAGTGGCAGTGCAGCTTTACCACTCCTGTAAGAGGCAGTAAATCCTCATTTGCCACTTTTCTCCTCTCTGAGCAGAGGAAAGGCGGTATTGCAGCTTTACCGCTGCTATAAGAGGCGGTAAAGTCTCATTCGCACCTTGACTGGGCTTTTGTCATTAATTAAAAAAAATCAGAGCAATAGTGTTCTAAGCCCTTTTTAATATATAAACAAATTAATTTACTCTTCTAGACCTCTTTTTTCTTTGTTTTTTCTTTTTTTTCCTAAGGTACTATCCAAGGAAGCTCAAACTTAGATAACTATCTGGCCTAATTGAACTTTGATGTCCCCACCAACTTAGCTAATCTATCTTAAGAGCATGTTTAGTGAAATGTGACCAATATGCAAATGTAAAGATTCTACACTTAGAATAGGGATTTCTCGCTAAGGATTTGTATGGCTAAGGATTTTATATTGACATTGATGTATATTGATATATATAGCTGATTGAAATTGGTGTCGGGTGTAAATTCATAGAAGTGAAAATTTCTATATGATATATAAGTCTTGCTTCTTGATTTTCCTTATTAAAATAAATTATAATATGATTTATTATGTGTAGTTAGGAAATAGTCAAATGCTTTTAGCCTTTTTAACTGTTTTTGTGGCTAGAATCCAAAGATGGCAAGGGGGAGACCTAAATTGGGATAAATCCATATTATAAACTTGACGCATCCAGCTCTCATCTGCACTCAACTTACTTTCTAAACTTAACTCACCTCAAAACCAGGCTGGACTGAAATCTTACAATACCTGTGCTGCTTATCAAATATGCTCTTTATTAAGAATGTTGCTAACAATTACTTTCCTCAAATGGATCAAAACTACCTTCCTTATGCCTTGACTGGGCTTTGGTCATTAATTAAAAAAAATCAGAGCAATGGTGTTCTAAGCCCTTTTTAATATATAAACAAATTAATTTACTCTTCTAGACCTCTTTTTTCTTTTTTTCTTTTTTTTTCCTAAGGTGCTATCAAAGGAAGCTCAAACTTAGATAGCTATCTGGCCTAATTGAACTTTGATGTCCCCACCAACTTAGCTAATCTATCTTAAGAGCATGTTTGGTGAAATGTGATCAATCTGCAAATGTAAAGATTCTACCCTTAGAATAGGGATTTCTCGCTAAGGATTTGTATGGCTAAGGATTTTATATTGACATTGATGTATATTGATATATATATATATATATAGCTGATTGAAACTGGTGTCGGGTGTAAATTCATAGAAGTGAAAATTTCTATATGATACAAGTCTTGCTTCTTGATTTTCCTTAATAAAATAAATTATAATATGATTTATTATGTGTAGTTAGGAAATAGTCAAATGCTTTTAGCCTTTTTAACTTTTTTTTGTGGCTAGAATCGAAAGATGGCAAAGGGGAGACCTAAATTGGGATAAATCCATATTATAAACTTGACCCATCCAACTCTCATCCGCACTCAACCTTCTTTCTAAACTTAACTCACCTCAAAACCAGGCTGGACTGAAATCTTACAAAACCTGTGCCAATTTCTCACCCAAAAACCACTGCTTATCAAATATGCTCTTTATTAAAAATGTTGCTAACAATTACTTTCCTCAAATGGATCAAAACTACCTTCCTTATTGTTTCATTTATGAATGATGCGAGCAGTTAGAATTTTATTTCCCTGTTAAACTTGCAAAAAGCAAATGTGTATTTCTAAAAATAACCATCAAAGTAATCTCCCCTTAAATAATTCAGATCCTAGGAATGAGAGGATTGCGACTATGTGTGCCTCATATCCTTGTTGTTGGAGCTCATTTAACCATGAATTCACGCATATTCAATTGTCATTTCCATGCAAACAAACAAAGATTATTATTTATATTCTTATCATTATTATAATTCTCTACATTTCTAATTCACAACTCCCTTTGTTGGGGGCAAATTGGCCATTTTACCGAAAGCTTGTGTATGTCACAAAGCATTGATCGAGTGTTCTAAAACTCAACCCATTGACCTCATTCAAACTGTGAGTTTAAATAGAAATCTCACCGATCTCACCAGCATATTATAGGAAATTGTGTAGCTTGCATGCTTTGGATCCACATTATATCAAGCATGATAGAGGCCGAGAAAGATTAAATACTTTTCCTTGAGACTTAATATGCTCCAACATATGAATTAGGATATGTGGGCTGCGGAGCTTTCCAATCTCGGAAATGCAGATAGATATCTAGCCGCGTATCCAAGTCTTCCACATCCAAATCCTTCACATATAGGACGAGTCAACTCGCCCCCACCCAATATTGCCCTGCCCAGCCCAGCCCAGCCCAGCCCAGCCCAGCCCAGCACTCTTTGTTTCAGCTCATTTTAGCCAGATTCAACGTTCACAATCTAACGTGCGCTGATAATGCTCACTTTAAGGATACTCCCAAGATTTCTGTTATGAACTTGGCATATTCTCCAAGCAGTTCATTTTATCGCATATATATCCATTCGTCGTGTCATCTTCTTTCCTCTGCTCTTGCTCTGCTTCTCAATCTCATCTTTTTCTAACGCATCAAGCAGAAAAAACTGAGATCTTTCGATTGGGAATCGTCCAAATTCGACTTCGGATCGGTACCCATTTCGAAAGGGGGATGGATCTTTGGTCTGTTCATCTCCAAAGCAGCCATCGAGCCCTTTTCTCTGCAAAAATCTCACCTTTTATGAAGAGGAATTCGTGGGCTGAAAGACAACTCTCTTCCAATTATGGGAAGGTGGGTTTTCTTGGAATGGAGGATGGAGGAGGGTTTTTGGAGATTAGGGTTTCGAAGTTGAAGTGCTCTTCTTATCGGTGTCTGGCTGTGAGGGCGATGGGGAAGAAGAATCATGAGAATTCATCGAATTCCGGTGAGGTTGTTTGGCTGTTTTGATCGAAATCGTTTTTTCTCTTGTAAAGATCGTGCCTTTTGGGGGCTTTTTACTATTAAAATGAAAAATCATCCGATTCCTCTATGTAATTGTCACTAGATTCTAACATTTTTTAATTAGAGCACAGAGATTTTGTTATCCTTTTGGGATTTTATAGATTGATTTTTCTAATTTGATCTGTACTGGTTCCTTTTTAGATTCATTTCGAATTAGTAGGATTTGAGCTTTTGTCTTGTATTTATTCTTCTGATTACTGAATGTTACTTGTGTTGGGTTTGTAGCATTTTGACTCTGATTGCTTCTGTTTTGCATGCATGAATTTTCTTATGGTCTAAGGATTTGTTACATGTAAAAATGGGGTTTTGAATCTATAGGCATTTTATAATTTGTGATTATGATATCTAAGGATTTGTCATATATAAAAATGGGGTTTTGAATCTATAGGCATTTTTCAATTTGTGATAATGATTTTACAGCAGTTGGAATCATTTAAGTAGGGGTTGGCTGTTTTGAGCACAAATGGGCCAGTTTATTGAACATTGCTACTCTAAGGGTGTTGGATATCTGAAGTAGTTTCCCTTTTGGGTCCGTTTCGATCTTCGCCACTCGGTTGACTTCACTTAGTTTACTTGTAAATCTACTTACCTGTAGCTCTGTTTAGCTGTAATTGGTTAAAGGGGGGAAAGCTGATTCACAGGTAACTCAGGTTATCCACATGTGTGAAACCTTGACTAATGCATAAACCCAATTGCATGGTTGACATACGTCCAAATGGGCCCTTTGGAAAGATGCATTGGATGGAGTTTTCCTGTCTTTGTTTGTAGTCCGAAGTTCTGCGATTGTCCAATACTCATTTCTTATGTTTGAGCATCTTACATATAGCACATTGCTAAAAAAATTGGTAACCATATAACATAGTCTGATATTGTGGATACAATTCATTGCTCAGTACATTCTGTAGCAGTGTAGCTGATTTCATGTTTTTATTCTAGAAAAAGTGAGCTGGACTTTGAAAAGATGCTGAAATCTAAATTATATATAGTGAAGAAGAAGAAAGAAGCATTTACATGACTGGTTTGAGACGCAGTGGAATATATTCAATGCAGCAGGACATCAGTTTGGGTTTTGCTACCCAAAGATAGTTATTGTTTGCCACTGCAGTCCTGATAAGAAGATTTGGAATCTGAATAATTCAATTCTTTCTCTATAATGCTACTAGGATAAGTTTTGGAACTTTGGTTCAAGATTTTGTGTTTTCCAGTTCAGGAATATGGTCTCTGGAATTGGGACTAAAGATTCCCTTGTGTTTTTTTTCCTAATCTACATGCTTTGTATAATCAGGATCATTAACTTTGGCTACATGGTGACCAAGCTTGTCACAACTGCAAAGAGCGGTGTTAATATACATTTAGCATGATATTTATGTGCTTGCTATGAAACCAGCAAGTGGACCACTCTGATCAATTCCAGTAGGATAGTATATTAAATGTTCAAATATCGGTTACAAATGGAGCAATAGCATCTTAACTGGATGAACGAAAAACATTGATCTTTCCTATTTTTCTTTATTCTCTTTTTTGGTAAGCAATCTGTGATAGAACCTGTAACCTTGTTGTTGCTAAGTTGCTTTATAATATATGCCATCACTGCTATATGCAGCAACGCAGGGTAAATTTTGGAAGATCGGTTTATTTCTTTAGTATAATATTACTTAGCACCACAAATGGAAAAATCCTCTTGTTAATCATATCATGGCGATTCTGATGTGCCATGTTTAAATGGTACTGACTATGATAGCTATACCTCAAAGTTTTCATGGATTGGTTTGGGTTCTAGTCAAGCTACTAATGAAAAAAAAGAAAAAAGAAAAAGAAAAAAATTTCATGTGTTACCTCAAAGTACCTGAAGTATTGTGAGATTTGGATTGTATGGTCACTAAGATGTAAAAAAATAAAGTTAAATAAATCGACCCAGTGAAAACTATAAAAATGATATTTCAGTGTCTTGATTATTGGACTAACACTTGCATTTGTAACAAATACTATGATGCAATTATAGGCATTTTTTTAAAACAACATAGTTAAGTAGCAGCTCCATGTAAGACTTAAATTGGAACTGCTTAATATTCATTGAAGTCAAGGTATTTATGTCTACTGATGTACTTTTGGAAATGGGGTTTATTGCAGGGAGCAGTGATCAACCAATTCCTGAGGGAGATGATGCAAACGGAAGCAACACCTCAGATAACTCTAAATCTGACGACACTGCCACCCGTAAGTCCCATCATGTGATCTCTGACTGGCGAACTTTCAGGGCAAATCTCGTGGCTCAGGAGCAGGTATCTCTTCTTCTTCTTCCTTTTTTTTTTTTTTTAAGAATCAACAGAAATGTTATTAATAGGAAAAGTTATGTACAGTGTAAAACCGTGATATCACTTTTAGACTGATGCAATCTCTTTTTGGAACAACATGTTCATTTCTTCTTCTAAGTGAATACTTGAAAAGGTGAAGAGGCAAAAGCAACAGAAAACTGCGCAGAGTTTGTCGAAATGAAAGGAAAAACTACAAAATTAAAATTTTCTTAGGAAAAACAAGCATTGTAAAACTGAGGATGATTGGTAATCTTCTAAAGCCTCAACAACCAAATCTGTCCAAAGAGAAATGATTGCATGATTTTGAGCCCCAACTATGTCACGTACTTTGATTGGTTCCATCCACGTTATACCTCCCTTGGAAGGATCATATCCTGAGGTTTTATGTCCTAAGAACCTCACTAATTGGTGAACCTAATCCAATCGATTCAGTTTTCCCTTTGTGGTTATCACACACTTTGTCCATTTGCAGGACTGAATTACTAGGTTTGAAATAGCCCAGAATTTTCACCTGCATTAGTCCTGCACAAGGATGGTACAAGATTTCCTGTCCCTGCTGTCCATAAAGTGGGTCCCCTTGAAATGAAGGCAGGGATCGAAAATTCCGCACGGCTGCAATTCGAGATTTCCATGGGAGACCAAAGCCGTTGAAATAGCACAAGAATGAAGATGATGAATTAATATTGGAATAACTAATTGATTGTGATGCATCATTCATATCATCAAATGGTTATTGGCTGCCTCAACTGCAGCTTACCTATTCTAGATTTACTTTCTACTTTATCAGTGACTCCGAAATTTCATTCCATAGAAAAAATACTGTGAAATATCATTCCATAGAAAAATAAGTAGTAAAAAATAAAAATAAAATAAAATCGTGTGTACCTGCAGAAGTCAAGAAAAACAAGATTACAAAGTAGGGCCTTGGTACGTGGTGATTTTACCTCTTTATATTCCTTGTTTTTCCCTAGATGTATGCTAGAACTTGACATCTATTGAACTTGATACATTTCTAGCATATCATCCAAGATAAAATTTACTTCCATGGTTCTTCATCTTGCTTTGTTGCCCAAGTAGTTTTGCCGTAGAAGACTTACCTTAATAATAATTGGAAAGAAAAGAAGGATTGGTGGTTGATAAATAAATTAAGGTGAAGAGAAAAATTAATACTAGACATTTTTTTTCCAGGTACAGCTATCAGATGGCAATGCTACTGCCCATGACTCGGTCTCCAGAGAATCAGCCAAACAACTTGGCCTGAAGTGGGCCCATCCTATTCCTGTACCTGAGGCTGGATGTGTTCTTGTTGCTACTGAGAAGCTTGATGGCGTTGGCACCTTTGAAAGAACTGTGGTCCTCCTCCTCAGATCAGGAACCAAAGACCCAAGGGAAGGCCCTTTTGGTGTCATTCTCAACCGTCCGCTTCGCAAGAAAATCAAACACATGAAACCATCAAATCAAGATCTTGCAACTACCTTTTCTGAGTGTTCTTTGCACTTTGGTGGACCCCTTGAGGCTAGCATGTTCTTGCTAAAGACCGGTGAGAATTTCCTCCTTCCAAACTTTGAGCAGGTTATTCCAGGCCTTTGCTATGGTGCTAAAAACAGCTTAGACGAAGCTGCGGGACTGGTGAAGAAAGGGTTACTCAAGCCTAAAGATTTCAGATTCTTTGTTGGGTACGCCGGGTGGCAGTTTGATCAATTGAGAGAGGAGATTGAATCAGAATACTGGTATGTCGCTGCATGTAGTGCAAATCTGATTAATGGGGGGCCACAAGATTCTGGATCGGATTTGTGGGAGGAGATTTTGCAATTGATGGGAGGTCATTATTCAGAGGTAAGCAGGAAGCCGAAGCAAGACAGCTCGTGAGGATGCATGATTTTTCCTGGTACATGTGAATTCAAATGTACATAAAGGGTGATAAAACTTAATTTCATATTAGGTTATCCTGCATTTGATATGTTAATTGACTTTTTAAGTAGAAGGGTACAGAAAGCTTCTCGTTCCCCCCAGTAGTTACAGAATCATTTTTTTTTTTACTAATAAAGAGAACTCAGCGCGACAGCACCTCCATGTCCTCTTTTCCATAGTATGATGATCAGCAGATGAATTTAAATCTTAGAATCTCAAGACAATCTCGTATCTGCAACCAGCATCGAACTTTAAATGACTAGTCAGAGGTGCTTCCCACTTTCTGGTTCCTGAAATGGGCAGATATTGCCCACATCTTGTGAGAACAATAGTGGGTTTATTGCCAATTTTCAAGGAAATGTAGTCCTCCACTATATATGACTGCCGGATGATATAAGATTGGTGGGCCTAACATAAATGGAGCTGTTCAGACTTGAGATCAAATACTGAGATGGATTTGATTAATGAGTTCCTTCAATTTTGATTGTGTGACAAGGTTATGGTACACTTGGTCTACAACTTCTGCAGAATTCCCTGCCACCCAAAATAGAGGGAACCCAACTCAGAGCCCCGAAATAATCATACTAGATGCTCAAATCCTTTCTGATTCTCAGCTTCAAGTTTTCAATTTATGAAATCCAAAACAGATGCAGTTTACAGGATATTTGGTTAAAGAATCAAGTCCACTAAAGGAATCATGCTATCTACCAAGTTTTACAGCATAGTTCAGATCACTGGTACAGCGCGGTTGAGAGAGTTTTTCTTTGGGAGGGTTTTATTATGTAGTTGTGGTGTGAGGGGGGTATATTACTCTTGTACGGTTGTACCTTTGTGTTTCCTTCCCCTTTTTTTTTTTTTCTTTTTATATTCTCTTCTCTTTCAATATAAGTTATTATTACCGATCAAATAGAAAAAAAAAACAGCGCAGTTCAGATCACTGGTAGCTAAAATGCCATTCTCACTGCTCTAGCGTGCCAGCAAGTTAGTGTGGAATCAGCACCGTACTCTCAATGTTGAAATGCTCAGCAACCCATCTCCCGTGGAAACGCTATGAAAATGATTAGAATAAGTTTTCAAATCTTAACAGCTTGAGAACAAATCTAAATTTGACATCCAAACTCCACTAACTTTGCTTGGGATGAGCTGACAGATTTTCGGATTGGATGAAAATCATGAGCCAGAGATCGAATGCTTTACTAGCCTGTAAAGACCAAATGCTTCTCTACTTCAATTGGAGCATATGAACGAGTGATCGTAACTGTTCCAGAGGTAAGGGCTTGCAGTGAACAAGGCATGAGTGACCAACATGCATTCACTGCGAAGTGCAAACAACCCAGTTCATTCAATCTGCACAAGCTAAACGTTGGATTTGAGTCGCATTTTGAAATGTGGCAACTGCTAGGACTTCAATGCCATATCCAAGTAAAATTATTTCATTGGAGACTAAATATAGACAACCCTTGAATCACTGGATCGTCAAATATGGTCCCGGCTTAAAAGAATGCAACAACAAAGCTATAGAAAAACTCTCCATCTCCCTCTCCCTCTCCCTCTTAGATTGACTTGTGGAAAAGAAGTGGTGTCATATTTCCAAGCCCTCGGAGCCTTGAGAGTCAGTCAATTTCCTGACCGTACCATTTCCTACATGCAAGGTTATAAATCACCCATATCATTGAACATGACAAGGTGGGGTGGAGAGCACGCATGGAAATAACTGTTCACAGTTCAAATGGTATTGCAACGGCTAAAAAAAGCTCTTAGATTCGAGTGGAAAAGCCTACAAAGAAAAGCTGGAAACGGCTAAAAAAATTGCATATATCAATTAAATTTTCGCCTGCAAGAGTTCCAAATTTATGTATTGAGGTATAAGGAAATAACTGTACATTGCGCATATCTCTTGAACCATTTTGATTGACAATACACTGTATATTGTCGACTTCATTTGGTAATGTGAAATCTAAGCTATAAACTCTAGGACATCTAGTTTTAAGTCTTTGTAATGTAAAAAGATTACAAGATCTTATGTGTTAATGTCTAGTACTAAAATTGAAGACACAGTTATGATAATGAACAAGTGTGTGTATACATCCAATCAATCATATGCATATTTCCATATCATCAACTGAGATGTCCAAGTCCCAGGCCTGTCCTTCATTCAGCTCCCTTGCTCTTTCTTCCCAATTCAAGCTCTCTGAGCCTTGAAACACACTACCCTCCATTAGCGTATTGTCATTTTCTGGACCCTTAACAGCAACCATTTGAGCATCAATGGCCATGCCAGCATCTGAGGCAGCTCTCTGTATCGACGTCGGCGACATGTCGGCCCGGTGGAAAGTCGGAACACACATGGGGAAATTAAGATTCGCCATCGAAGACGGGCCTCGCAAATAGAAAACAGCGGTGTCATGGGCCACCGCCGCGGCCTCCGGGTTGGCGTAAGAGCCCAACCAAAGGCGGGTCTGCTTGCCGGGGAGCCGGATCTCCGACACCCACTTCCCCCATTTCCGGCGACGCACTCCCTTGTACTTGTACTTGTCCTGCATGCTGTTGCTGGTGCACCCTTCATGAATCTGGCTCATTAATTGAATGGAATGTAAGTCGCCTGGGTCAGACAATGAATGGATGGTCAAGCCAAACGAGTAGGAAAGGTTTGAGGTGGGAAGAGCCTAGGAGTGTTGGTGTTTATATAGGTTGAAGATTGAAAAGTCAGCGTTTTATCTGGTTTTGGACAAGTTGAGAGATATTTTGGAGTTGGGTCAAGTCAAACATTTTAGGTCAAGGTCAAATGAATGACAATGGAAGTATGTGAGACGGTGGGCGGTGGAAATTGGAAGCCCCTGAAAAAGTACGAATTAATAGACCACGTGGACTGTTGTTTTGCCAGCGGATAGCCGCCCAAATCGTGGTCACAGGGTCTGTGGGTCAGTTTTTCAGTAACCGGTTTTTATTAGGGTTTGAATAAGATTCCTATCAAAATGGGTTTGACTAAGATCATTCATGATGCTTTACAGCATGACCCACTTGCTATAAATTAGACCACCCAAAATAGATTCCCTATTTTGCATGGTCCCTGGCTAATTTCTATCATATATGATAGAAGATGATGAGTGTGCTTGGCACCTTAGTATTGGAGACATATCCACGGATTGATCATCGACCCCTGTAGTAGAGGGGTGGGGTAGTATCACTCCTGACCAGTGAGCCAACTTAGTGAAAAAAATGATAGAAATATTAAATCTTAGTTGTAGTACTTGTCCTATTGGGAATCTTTGGACTCTTTGTTGAGTGCCAACCCTCTTTCCTTGTTGGGTTTTTAAAGCATTGAGAATTTACCTAACTGCACTGCAATAGAAGTCCAACTCAACTTGTGAGGCCCACTTCAACTGCCTGTATGCCCCCGTTTGGTAACTCTACTAATTGAGTCAAGTGAAGTAAATTTGATTTTGAAGAAAGAATAAAATATAAGTGGGTTATGATGGTATTTTATTTTTAGTTGTTTGTTATGAAATCTTTTTGACTTTTTGTATGGAAAAGTGGAGTGTTTTTGTTTTTTAGTGAGTAAAGGTAGTTGCTTTTTGACTTTTTTGGAAAAAGATGGAGGGAATTTTGGTAAAATGTGCTTTTGATGGGATGTTTCAATTGACTTAACTTTACTTGACTTTATAAGTAAAATTACCAAGTGGGCCCAACCGTTTATAAAATGGGTGGCTAATAAACTACCTTCATTTTTACAGTGCTAACCATTTCCGCAATTTATAGGGGCCTTGACATCAAACTGACACAACAATTGGGCCCAACCGTTTATATTAATTGCATGCCCTTGATTAACTGATTATATGGTCCTGCCATCATCCACCATCCACATAGTGGCTGCAGTGGGCCCCACAAAGTGCTTGGGATTGAAGACACTATTTCTTCAATTGGAAAACCTCTCAGGCGCAGCACTCGACCAGTATTTAGCAGCAACACCCTTTTCTTCATCTTCCCCTCTCTTTTATTCATCTTTTAAGCATTGTCATTAGCTTTGTTATCTAACTACTGTAGTTAGTTGTCACGATTCATTTAAGTTTATGACCCTTTTTTAATTGATCCATTTGTGAATTTTCAAATGGTAATCCAAAAATGTTGGAGAAAACTACCCAAAGAGATAGATTAAAGATTTGGTCTTTGATGTTAATTTTCCATCCACCTTCTCTTAAACCGATTATGGGTTTGGTTTGGTTGATTCCACCCAAAAAGGGTCAAGTTGCTATATTAAAAAAAAAAAAAAAAAAGAAGTTGAGTTTCATGTGATAGGCCCTAACCCGTTCGAGCTCAACCCGGCCCGGGGAAGCGTTAAAAGATGTTGTCTTGAATAAAATCGCTCACTTTGGTTCTTACAAACGGGGGCGGACCCAGGAAATTTTCATTGGAGGGCTGAACGTTAAAAAGAAACATTGGAGGAGGAGGCAACTGTAAAAAAAAAAATCATTAATTTCTAAATTATGTAGGGTTTTTTAAAGACTTTTTTGAGGTCTGGTTTGGGCTATAAATCCCCAAGACCCTTCTACTTGGGTCCACCCTTGCTTACAAAAGGGACCAAAAACGTACTTTACCAAGAACCTTTGAGCATGTAGGCCTATAAGCAGCAAGACAAAATATATTGCTTTTTCATGGAATGGATGGTTGACTTAAGAGGTCTTAAGGTCATATAAGAAGGTTGGGGCATGTATGCCATAGGTGGAAGCATGAACCCCAGCATTAAAAGCGACTCAAATGTCTTCTTCATATCTTCTGGCAGCAATAAGGTAATCTTCACTTTAAGTATCCTAATTTTGAATTTTATTTTCTTTCTTTTGCATAGAGACATGCTTATGAGGTTGTATATATTAACAAGGTGACATGGAGGGGAGGAGGCCAAGGTGACAGATATTCATGGAATTGGAAGTCAAAGAACGACCATTTCGTTAATGGAGCTTTTTTTCGACAATCAGGAAATACTGTTGCGAGGCCGAATCATAACCGATATCAGAGTTTCATTGTAGAAAATGCTGGAATGGTCAGGTCAATAACAAGTTCTTCAGGCGCCCTCAGCTGCACCAGAACTAGATGCTGATAGAGGGGGGGTTTCAGTTGTAAAGAGAATACATATCAAAGCAAGTAATTATAGTTTGATGTGACCAACAATTTGTTGTTGAATTGTAGCCCTGTAATTTCATGTTGGTCTCAGCATTCAAAAACCCAACATCATGATAGAGAATGATCCATGCATTGATATTACTCTTATATCTTCTAATATGATGTTTTGAGTTTATCTCCTTCTTGATATTTCAATGAAATCCAAACAATGAACTACTCAAGTTACAATGAAAATTTCATGATGCAGTAGGTCAAGGGAAATTCTATATGCACCCACACATTGTGCTATGCACATCCACATTCTTTTATGAAAAACCATTGTTCATTGAAGAATGTGGGTGTGTTCAGCAGAAAAATGGGTGCATATAGAACTTCCCGTAGGTCAAACCTATTTCTATTTCCAAAGCCCATTAATACTATGATATAAGATTGGGATCCAACTCCAATGACCATGACAGATCTAGCTCTTGCTCCTTGAAAAGCTAGATGGATCCGTATACACACCATGAATATTGCGAAAAAAGACGCAACCGAATTACATCCTTATTCTTAATTATGGGTGTTCCACGGTCAGGTCAGGCCTAGTTGAAGCATATTCAGGCCCAGCACGACTTTGAAAACACAGGCCCATATTTGGCCTAAGCCCGTGCGGGCCTTAAGTTCTTGGCCTAAGCCTAGCTCGTCTCAAATATGTCAAGCCCCGATTTAGTCAATTGGGTTGGGCCATGCCATCACTTACTTAAGCTTTCTATAACTCGCCCAAGCAAATCAGTCACAAAACTACATGCAGTACTTATTTGGGCTAGTAGGACTGAGCCAAGTTTCGGATTTTTTTGGCCCAAAACTTAGATCCAAGCCTGAACCGAGTAAAACTCACCAGTTCGTGCCATGCTGAGGTATATCTAGGTCCAGTCTGACTTTAGAAACACAGGTCCATATCCAGCCAATGCCCGACATTGGCCGTAAATATCAGGCCAGGCCCTCTCATTTAGTCAATTGGGCCGGTACAAATCGGGCTTTCGATTACTTGTATGGGCTTTCAAGAAATTATTTGATCCAAGCCCGGTCAATGAGCACCCCCTACTCCTAGTTAATTCCATGCCTCTCAATAGGCTTGGTTTGGTTTTTACAATCTCTGTCTGTTTGCAGCCATGGAAATGAGAGCTATACCTCTTTCAAACCCAACTCTCATTCCCTCCAAAACCCACCCAAAACCCTATCCCTCCCTGCAACTCCATTTCCCTCCAAACCCATCTAACCCCCTCACCATTCTCTCCAAAGCATGCCCCCCATCTTCTTCAACCCAAACCCAAAATCCTTCCAATTCCAAGCCCAAACCTTCAAATTTCTCACAAAGAGATGCATTCCCACTCTCCTTACCCCTCCACACCAAGAACCCACATGCTATCTACAAAGATATCCAAGGATTTGCCAGACAGAACAAGCTCAAAGAAGCCCTCACCATCTTAGACTACATGGAGAAGCAAGGCATCCCAGTCAACCCCACAACCTTCTCTTCCCTCCTCGCCGCCTGTACCCGATCGAAATCGCTCACCGAAGGTAAGCAAATCCATGTCCATATGCGCATAAACGGGCTCGAGAAGAACGAATTCCTCTGCACTAAACTCGTTCAAATGTACACCTCATGTGGGTCGGTGGAAGACGCCGAAAGGGTCTTCTCCGAGCTCCCCGTAGGCAGTGTCTATTCGTGGAATGCGCTGCTTAGAGGCAATGTGGTCAATGGGAGACGTCAGAGTCACCACACCCTCGCTACATATTCGAGAATGCGAGAATTGGGTGTGGACATGAATCAGTACACCTTCACTTGCTTGATCAAGAGCTTTGCGGGCTCGCCGGCGCTTAGCCAAGGGATGAAAGCCCATGCCCTTTTGATCAAGAATGGATTTGTTAGCTCCTCTGTCGTCCTTAGTACTAGTTTGATGGATATGTACTTCAAGTGCGGCAAGACTAGATATGCGTGGAAGATGTTCGATGAAATTCCCAAAAGAGATAGAGATGTTGTTGTCTGGGGGGCTATGATTGCAGGGTTCGCGCACAATAGGCTGAGGAGAGAGGCATTGGAGTATTTGAGGTGGATGAGAAGAGAAGGAATAGAACCCAATTCCGTTATATTGACGACAATTCTCCCGGTGATTGGAGAGCTGTCGGCTAGGAAATTGGGTCGGGAAGTTCATGGGTATGTGATCAAAACAAAGAGTTATGCGAAACAGCTCTTCATTCAATCTGCACTGATTGATATGTATTGCAAATGCAGAGACATGGGGTCTGGGAGGCAAGTCTTTTATAGGTCTATGGAAAGGAATGCAGTTTCTTGGACCGCACTCATGTCTGGTTATGTCTCAAATGGAAGGCTCGAGCAGGCTTTGAGATCGATAGTATGGATGCAGCAAGAAGGCGTGAAGCCTGACGTCGTGTCAGTTGCGACTGTGATTCCAGTTTGCGGTGAATTGAAGGCTTTGAGACAGGGAAAGGAGATTCATGGATATGCAGTGAAAAATGGTTTTCTACCCAATGTTTCCATATCTACTTCATTGATGATTATGTACTCAAAATGTGGAAGACTTGAGAATTCGCGCAAGTTGTTTGATTGCATGGAGAAGAGGAATGTGATTGCTTGGACTGCGATGATTGATGCTTACTGGAAGATTGGGTGCCTGCATGATGCCCTGAGGCTGTTTAGGTCAATGCAGCTTTCAAAACATAGAGCGGATTCTGTAGCTATTGCAAGAATGCTGGCAGTTTGTAGTGAACTATCAGCTTCCAAGTTTGGGAAGGAGCTGCATGGGCATATCATGAAGAAGGATTTGCAACTGGTCCCTTTAATTTCATCATCACTTATCAACATGTATGGTAAGTGTGGAGAGCTTGACAAAGCAAAGTTGGTGTTCGATGCAATCGCATCCAAGGGATCGATGACTTGGACAGCAATTATCGAAGCTTATGGATGTAATTATCGATACAGAGATGCCCTTGCTCATTTTGATTGGATGCAAGCAGAGGGTTTTAATCCTAACCATTTCACCTTCAGTGTAGTGTTATCCATATGTAAGAGAGCTGGATTTGGTGATGAAGCTGTTAAGATATTCAACTTGATGGTCAGAAAACACAACCTTAAGCCATCTGAAGAGAATTACTCTTGCATTATAGACCTTCTTACACAAGTGGGACGCAATGACGAGGCACTAAGATATATCAACATGAGATCAGCGCTAGCTTAATTGTATAAAACAGTGAGATTCCATCTTATGTATCTGACGAAGTAGTTCGCCATTAATTTCAAGTTGGACCCCAACTCGGTGCTTAAGTTGGGTTTCAGATTCTCATAATAAGAAAAAAATTGGGGCATTGTTTCCAACCTGTTTTCAGATAAAGGGGAGTGGTGAGACATTAATGTATGGAGTAGCAGACCTTGGTCATAAAGTGTGTGGTCAATTATCTGCAAGATTAGACCTCTTAACTTCCCCATTAACCTCGTACCCAAAAAATAAACACTTCCCCATTAACCAGACTTGTTTATCCCCAACTTTTTCACATCACCCTTCTCCCCCTTTGTAACATCCTTCATCTCTCCTCTTTCGTGGCCAGTGTTGACGAAGAGGGTAGTAGTAGTATTTAGACATTAATGGTGAGAATGATAAGCCCATGGTCATGAAGTAGATGGTTAAATTTCCACAGAAATTAGTTCTCTGCCCTCCCACTATGACAAAAAAACCCAATATATGAAAATTTCCAACCTTGACTCTTTACCCTTTTCCCCCTTCATCTTCACCATTTCCCTTTCACAGAAACCAGGTTGGAAACAAACAAACATATGACACTATAGCTTAGACTTTACAGGGCCCTGTTTTTCTCCTTTTTCCTTCCCAATTATATTGTTATTAATTCCTTGTCTGAACTAAGCAGACTCTGTATAACTCCCTCTTAGAGTAAAAGAAGCCAGGATTTGAATTTCTTAGTGAACTTCTGGCAGTGGATGGTTTCAAGCTTGCAGTTGTGTTTTTCATATAGGGCCTCTGCAGTGTCCTCAGCAAATATTTTCACAGCTTTGTTATAGCTTTTGGTATCTGTTGTTTTCTCAGGCCATCTTTGGTGGAATGGGAATTTTGAACAGGTACTACCTTCATGCATGTTAAATATCAAGTGTTGGGACCTGCTGGCAGAAGATGGCAGCAATATTTCCCATGAGCACACAAGATAATTCCAAAATTAATGAGGGTAAAAAATGGTTCCCAATAACTGGCATGTGTGTAACATCAATCTGTATTTTATCTTATTAACAAGTTGGAACACAAAATTAGCAGTTGGGGCTTAGGAGTGGTGAGACTGTTTATGCTGAGAATTTAGCCAATTGATTTAGAACATGGGGCAGAGCTCCGCTCATATCGGCCAGTATGCTTGTACCACATCAAAACTTCAAATCTACAATAGATCAGCCCGGTCATTGATTGCTGATTTGCCCTCACTCACCTACCAAGCCAGCTGATTTGAATGCCAGATTAAATAATAGGGTTTAGTGTTGGCTAGAATGCATGCCAAGGGAAATTCCATTCACATTACATATCATTTCTTAATGAGCCTACACAAACAAGCCTGTTGAATATGATGGACCAGTTCACTGGCTCAGTTTGCACTGTGTAGTTTGATATTCTTGGGGTGGGGAGAGGTAGGAGGTGCCGGGGAAGAGTGGAAACCATAAAATTTTAGCAGATAGGATTCATTTTCATAGGGAAAGGATGAGAAATCTTTTTTCACATGAGAACATGACCCTCCACTATTTAGATGTTGCATACTCTTGTCAACAGAAACCATGCTCCATATTTCTTGCAAAAATGGTCCAATTGCATTCCTTTTTTATATCCCAATTGCAAATAAACGTCCTGCAAGTTTTTCTAGTACACAGAAATTAAAAAAAAAACCTAGTATACTGATGAAATGAAATGTCATCAAAATCTCCTGCATAAAGCCATACACAACCTCCTGGATGATGAGACACTGTGCACACAAACCCAAAAGATAAGAGCATGAATTCAAGATGATGAAGCTCATAGATGAACAGTACAAGTCACCGAAAAATGCATAGGAAAATGTTAAACCTAAAAGAAAATGCATCATAAAATGCTTTAGTATGCTAAAACCCAACATTGCATTCTCCTCAAAGTCTTTTGGTCCATTGTGCAGTCATTTTAACAGTGGCACATAAATATTGAACCATTGAGCCAGACAACTGGATGCTTCAGATAAATGAATTGATGGACGATCAACATCCAATTGCAAGGGAGAACCATACATTATAATGCCATAAAAGCACTGAAGCATCTTTCTAAGTCAAGAAGACCTGCAAGGAAAAAAGATGGCATATATAAGGGAAATACACAAAAATGGCACTTGATGAAGTCAACCTTTTATTCAGACTCTGAAAGGTCCTGGTAAACAGAATCTTTGTAAACAACTTTGATGTACAGTAATCAAATGCAAAACTGTCTCATTTTTTGATAGAATATGTAAGTGAAATACATCACAAATGGTACTCAGTAAAGTTAGCCTTTATTCAGAATGTGAAAGACTAATTCTCCTGGTAAATAGAATCTTTGTAAACTAGTTTGTTGTACAGTAATCAAAAGCAAAACTGTCTCATTTTTCCTTTATCTGAAGAGCATATCTTCAGGTTTAAACCTTGAATCCCTCTGATCGAAGGCACTGAAGATGAGCTTCAATCCATTTTGTGCAAGCATCCTCACCATGCTCCACAATGCATTCATCTCTCAGTCTCTTAGTATCAGGACAAGCACAGCAGATCTTCTTCTTGGGCTTCGAACTGGCCTCAGTTGTTGATGTGGTCGACCCTTGGCTAACATTCTGCAATGCCAGCACAATCAAGGAAGAGGAACGGTTCCGCTTGGGCACCTCTACCTCTGCTACACCCATTGTCACAAGGCACTTCGAGGAAAATCAGTAATCTGCAACCATTATAAGTATACTTATTGTAAGACAGTCAATGTGTGACAAGTGCTGAAACCTCCTTTTGGCCAAAACAAAAAAAAAAAAAAAGTATAATGAATGAATGAATAAACTAGCAGGGTGGGTATCAAAACAGGAGTATGTTTGAAGAAGAAACTGCAAATTCTGATATTGTAAAGCTAAAACCAATAGTTTCAGATCAAGTACCAGACTGGATTTCATGTCAATTTCAAATCAACAAAGAGAAATCCAAGAAATGGGGAAGATCCAAATGCAGGGAGATAGAAAAGGTGTCATTTGGCTTTCTAACTAAGAAATGCAATTTCTCATTAATTTTTTTTAAAGGATGCAATTTCTCATTGATTATGAGAATGATAGTCTTAAACATTCCAGAAAGAGGTGCCATGAACTACTTGTCAGGGTTTTGGTGCAAGCTTGCGCACTTGTCAATTGCCTTTTTATTGTTAACGGATTTAAGTGCCATATACATAGCTTTCCCCCCTTCGTTTCATTCTCCATGCAGAAAACTCTTAACTGTACCTAGAAGGTTCATATATAATATGAAAGTCGGACACTAATCCTCCACATCCAACTGCTTTCGGTGCAATGTCCAGGTCAAGTTTCATTAATGATCTTTCTGATCTCCACCCACATTTGCAAATTTCAAACACTATAAACAATGAAAACTAGCTACTTTAGCTGCTCCCTTCCCATCAGAGAAGGAAGGACAGTAGCATTTCCCCTCCAAGAAATATGACTATTTTCGTCAGATTCCTCACAGCATGAAATTAACCAAACTTTTCAGACAAAGTCCCTTATTCTCCTTCAACACGCCACCATGCCATAAAACTTTTTAAATTGAATATCTTAACACCTGTCCAATAATCCACTAGACATAAAACAGTTTTCTAGTGCAACATTAATCCCCACCACAGTTTGCACTGTGCTGACCACTTGACGAAGAAACAACCAACATAATCCAAGTGAAAGCCTCCACATCCCCAACCTCCCTTTACTTCAAACAGGGGGAATCATGGCGCATAGCGATTCTGTCTATTATGCCTGGATATCTAATTCTCTCCTAATCTTCCATGGACATGGCGACAGCAAGATTAAAAGGGGGGCTTTTTCAGTAAAAGCCTAAAAAGTGTTAAGGCAAGGTGCAGCCAACTAAGTCATGTAATCAGAGGACATTTATGAATCTAATGGAAGTAAACATTCCCTTCAAACATTTTATGTTGAAAAGTACTAAAATTAATAGATAAATTATGAAGTAATGGAAATAGTGCAACAGGGTAAAATGGTAGCAAACCAGTATCACTATTCAACATATATACATATACCCATCACAGGCAGACAGAAGCACCCAGGAATAATTGGGCCTGATAAATTTGCCTAACTAGAAAACCAACTCTTTTACACAAAGCCACAATCACATCCAAAAAGATGAACAAACCTCCATGGACCAAACCAGTTCTTAAACTCTTCTTCTTATATTTCCCCCCTTGAATGGTGGTTCTTAAACTCTTCCCATTATATTTCACATACCAACTTAAAGACCTTTTTTTTTCATAGAAAGGTCACTCACAGCCAGCATAAAATTTTGTCACAACCCAAACATGAATTCCGAGACAACAACATGAAAACATAACTCACAGGCAACCTCATGGTTGAGGCAAGATTTTATCGAATCCTTCAAACGCAAAATCTCTAAACAATACAGTTCTAAGATTAGTCTTGAGAAATCCAAAACCATTTTATCGAATACTTCGAATGTAAAGTATCAAAACCATACAGTACTAAGATTAGACTTGAGAAATCCAAAACCCCAAATTTTCTTTAACCTAGAATTCCAATTCCTAGCAAAAACCTAAAACCCCA
Organism: Umbellularia californica; assembly: GCA_028538565.1. Lineage (NCBI taxonomy): Eukaryota > Viridiplantae > Streptophyta > Magnoliopsida > Laurales > Lauraceae > Umbellularia > Umbellularia californica. The sequence goes on from JAPQWN010000001.1 coordinate 107,902,513, forward strand.
AAACCCTAAACCCTAATTCATGACTTAGATATCAAAAAATTTAGTATCTTTTCATCGCAATATTGAAATCTGATCTGTTCAGACATTGAAAATAATCTGATGAAACTTTCGATTGGATTGTGAAAATCATCAAATGAAAAAAAAACCATTTGGATTGTGAAAATACCGCTGAGAAGAAAGCTGATGAAACTTTCGACTCCGAAATCCGAATACCCGTCCAGTTGCAAGCGAAGGAGATGAAACTAGAGGAATGGATGTAAACGGGTCGTCCGGATACGCTATCGACACCCGTCACGAGCCCGGGTCGTCTCAGATCCGATAAGGCTGTTTCCATCGAATCCGCATAAAAAAAAAGGGTTGTAGTGGCTCCCATTCAAAATATTTCAAGCTCAAGTCTGCTCGTATAGTCAAACTGGCCCAAGTACGCGTTCGGACTTTTGATCACTTAATTCAAGCTTGACCCAAATATCAAATGGGCTTAGATTTTTAGATTCAGCTCAAACATTAAAGCCTAAGGACTAAATCCGGACCGGGCGTAGAGGGAAGCCGGGTAAACTCCCATATAGTCCCAGTGTGGTAGTGAAGTTTCGAACCTACAACTTTCAGGTGCAAACCGTGGTCCTAGGCCAACTAAGCTACCATTTGGGGTTAACACTATATAAACCAATTCATTGCAATGAAAGTAGTCCAGCAAGAAACTGATTTGAAGATTTGGACATAAGTTAGATACAGTGGGAAACCCACCAAAAATGATCCAAGGTGGAGCCTGAAAGAAACTTTGCCCTTTTAATTTTCCAAGGACCCCTTTTTAGGGCTCGAGCTCAACCTGATGCGTAAGCGTGGAAAAAAGGAGTGAGTTTTAGCTAAATCTAATGTTGTTTCAGTGATTTAGCTCTACTATGTGAAACCAAGAAATAAAGTTTTTCAACTACCCCAGTAGGAATTTATTTTTCGAGGGATCACAAAAAACTTAGCCCATCTTTTAGCTTTTCCAGTTGCATCAAATACAGATTTCCACAATTCTCACTTTTTTCCGTAAAAGAATTTCATAAGGATATTGGTTTTGCCCTAATTTTTGCGGCTGGTTTCGGTGTGGATTTTTCTCTTTCCTTTTCCATTTACATTGGTTTTCCGGGAAAATAGAAGGAACTACCAAAAAAATTTATCATCAGTTTCTCCGCAACTGAAATTTTGTTAAGGAGAAATGAGAGGATTGATACCCTGGACCTCTTCAACTAAAATCCATGCATATGAGATCCACTTATAATCTTGATATTAGATATCCTCCATATCAACGGTCCTGATCAATGCACGTGTGTGGCTTGTTAAAAGTGAGTGGTGTCCCAAAATTCTCTCTCATTATTGTGACTTCACTTTTGTGGGTCATCAATAATGTCATCCTGGGGCCGGGCCCAGTACAATTATATGTAGTCTGAGTCCAAGCCATGGATGATCATGATCATTATTTAAGTTGAAAAGTGCACATCCACGTTTTGGGTTCTTGAGAGTAGAATAGTAGCCATCTGATTTACTAAATGAGTCATGCAAAACAACTACTTTTTTTTTATTATCCTAGGATATTTTTTCTTATTTGAAGAAGGATTTCATGTGAAACTGTTTTCATCTTTTAGTCAGTGTTTGTTTGTACCTTTACAAAAGGCTTTCAATAGCTTGAGTTTATTGAGGCATCTGGTGTAGATGTTCATCTTTTTGGATTGTTGTGGGGGCACATGCACATCACATGATTTTCCCATCAAATGCTTGATGGGTTTACAAAGTAAAAAACTTTTGGAGATACCACCTTTATGAAATAAAAGGGAACTTTGCTTAAAAAAAACTTCTGGTTTGTGATAATTTGAGAAACCCCTGACCATGTGATAATTTGTCAAAGACCCTTGACTGAAAAATCAATTTTCAATAACCCCCTTGATTAGCAGTGTTTACCTTCTCAACAGTTGTGTGGGAAAAAGCCTAGTGACAAGGACTTGGGGAGAGGAAGAAACTGATAAACAAACAAAAGTTCTCTGGCAAATGAAAGAATAGCTAATTATTTCACTTGGTTACCAGCACAGGTGGTGGAAATTATGGTTACCAGTACAGGTGATGGAAATTATGGGCCCCGAAATGTATGAATTCTGGACTGTACGGACACCAATAATGAGAAGTCTCCAATGAAAAATGTTTGTTGCCAGTGAGTGCCTGACTAGTGATCCAAGTATGTGTGGGGGCATGCACAGGTTTTGAAGTAGAACAAGCAACCAAATAATTTTTGGAATGTGGGAATCTTCAGAAACAGAAATCATGTCCAAATGATAGTGTCAACTTTAAACAACCACGATTTTTTTTTTATCAAAGTACCATTTCATTTTGCAATGCGCGAGTATTCATTTAGTGGTTATCAACATGCTCTTTCATGGATGCTGTTTTCAAGTAGAATTGAGATTGTTTTGAAGGTTCATTTAGTGGTTATCAACATGCTCTTTCATGGTTGCTGTTTTCAAGGAGAATTGAGATTGTTTTGAAGGTCAAATGCAGATTTTATGAAAAAATTATAGTAATTTTCTATTATGGTTATTTTAATAGTTTTTTAGCCCGTTTTAGTCTGCATTTTCATGAAAGGTCACGAAAAGCAATTTAGAGTTTGGTTGGATGATTTATAAGTAATTATGGTTTTTTTCACTATTTTTTGATAAAATTTTCTATTTTGGTGAAGTGTGGGTTTTCAGGTTTATCATTTTGTATGTTGCTATTGTTGGAGAATAATACAAAGTTTAGTTTCTCATTGGGGTTTGTCCAAATTCTTCCATGTGGATTCGAGGTTTGTTATATGGTTGAGGACCGCAAATGGTGATCTTCTCCCTTAATCCTTTTGCCCGAAACGGACAAAGTTGTTTTCCTAAAAACCTGAGTAAGCAAAGTTTCTATTCCGATGGGATATAGCTAAGATGATGATGATGACGATGATGTGTGCGAAGACCTTCTCTGTTCTCCAACTCTGTTTTCTTGCTCCTAATTTCCCCACTTGGCAGGTATTTTTTTCCCCAGGTGTCTTATCTCTAAAAACGAGCTGGAGGGGTCACCTGAAATGGTGGTTGGCAGACATCCAAACTGCTCCAAAGGTACACATATTCTTCCCCTATCTTTGATTGAGATTGCTGCCAACATGACTCTGCCTCCATAACATGCCATCTATTCATATACTTAAAGAGTTAAAGAGAAGAATACTTCCATTTCCATTTCAACGTCTTATCAGGTATCATGTATCCAGAGCTAAGTAGTCACTTTTTGCTTAAAACATTCAATAAATACCCCATTCCCATACCCATACATCGCATAGTTGCATCCAGTAGTGTTACTAAAGCAATAAAGTAAAATGTAAATGAATGAATGCAGTGAAATTCTTTTTAGCACTTCTCTTATTATCCCAAACCTTTTTTTTTTCTCTTGATAATTTTCTTTTCAGCTTATAAATCTTGCCATGATATCTGATATGTCTAGCCCTGTCATGCCTATTGCAGTGTTGCTTCTTTTTTTGCAGCGAATTGAGGAGAATACAAGAGAGAATTGAACTATAAATCTAGGAAGAAATGGCAACTGACATGGATCAAGCTTACAGAGGATGGTCACATGAGCAGCTAACTGATTGGAATGATTCTCAGGTGATTTATTTGGTGCAACTTTTAATCTTAGTTCATCTCTAAGGCTAAATATTGTCTAATGCTGTATAATCTGGTAGTATAAGATGTCACATCCTGTGACAACTCTATGAAGCATATTTCATTGGTTTTTTTCAGTGTGGAAACCAAATCAATAATCTTCTTATTCTGTATCAATCAATGAAAATATGTTTTCTGCTTGGTCGTGCTATCATCACTGCTATAAGTATGGTTTTGCTTTCAATACTGCTGTGCCTATTACTTTAATTTGTATATTCACCATTTGTATTTCTTGAATCCATTATTGTTGGATTTTAAATGCTTCTATGTCAAGAAAAATTATTTCTGTTACAGACATTCTAATTATTATATATATTGTCTGCCCTTTTGTATCTGGTGCTTGTCAACTTCATCTGAACTGGAACCATGGATGGAAAATTTACCCCCATTCACTTCAGTTATGGTGGTGAGGGTCTTTTCTTCTTTTTCTGGAGGGTACTATTACAAAAAGTTTCTAATGTTCTAGTATAGTGCTTATTTTAGGTTCTTTTAACTCCATATCTTTAGTAAGGAGCATATCTACTAAAATGGAAATGGAACCCCTTTTTAGTAGTTTCTACCTGCAGAAGTTTAGATGTCCAAGAACCTTATTTCCTCTTGCATACTTATGATACTTAAATTAAACGGGAGGGTGGTTATTAGAATCTTAATGCAATTCTCTGTGGTTTCACTGCTGTAAGAATCTGTATCTTCTGCTTTCCTATTTAGCCTTCTTTTGTGCCATCTTATTCATTTCTTTAATTATGTTGACATTTTAACGTCCAGGAAGCCTCAGCTAAATTTGTAGATCATGGCTCGATATCTTTCGGAAGATTTGCTGCTGAGTCACTGTCATGGGAAAAATGGTCAGTTTTCTCTCATAACAAATATCAGGAGGAACTAGAGAAATTCATGGCACCAGGTTTAGTAGCCGAAAAGAAAGCATATTTTGAAGAATATTACAAAGGGATGAGAGCACTGAAGGGTTTACATCAGGATCAACGGGCTGCACCCGGATTGGAGTCTGGTGATGATTGCAGTATTTGCCGCCAAACCGAAGAACAGAACTCATTACAGGTAGAAAAAAATGTTGAAAGTAACAAGAAAAAGCTCTATCTAGTGAAAGCATCGTCAAAGTTACTGTAGAACAGGAAACAAAATCCGTAGATGATCCTCGACTTCAATACTTGGGAGTCAGAATCCATGGTATCTCATCCAAAGTCATTGGGAAAAACTAGCAGTGAAAGAATGGAAGAGGCTGATGTCAATGACCTCAGTGATGAGATACTTAGTGGGAATGATGAATGTCCAACTGAAAACATAGAGGGGATAAAAATACAAGAAAATAATTTGAAGTTTGCCTCTCTCTCTCTCTCTCTCTCTCTCTCTCTCTCTCTCTCTCTGTGCGCGCGCGTGCAATGATAGAAAAATTTTAAATCTTGTTTAGGAAGCTGCCATTTTGGACAGAAGAGCTGGAAAGTTGAAAAACTGTTTCATTTAATAAGGAATACAGAATCTCACATCCAAAGCATTGTTATTTGCTACCATCATTTGGCATGGGATGACACATTTATGTTATGTGTGTGATATGTTGCAAGGAAACATTTGGTGATCCAGTACGAAATGATGTGAAGATGAACCAACAAATGAAGGCAAATACCTTTATTTCATCACAGGGGCTGAAATACACTCTCCATAAGGCAACTGGTAAGGTAGAGAATGCGATCAGTTCATGCAATCCCATTGCTCATGCAGCATTAGCCAACAAGAACTCTTCCTCTATTTCTTCAATTAGACCACTTGCAGAGGTAATCTATGTTCGTCATCCTCTACCTGTTTCATTGGAAAACCTAGCAGCTGTTCCTTCCAACACTAATTAATTTTTCTAGCTTCAGAAATCTTATTGTCAAGTGTTCTATTGCTTCCATTTGCAGGACATGCCAATGGAATTAATCACTTCTAGAAGCATTAAATGCACCATTTTGGAAGCTAGAAGGTTGGTTTTCATCTTCTTTCTTTATCATTGTTAAAGAAACTCTATAGTGTTGCTTATATTCTTATCTGAACTTAAACACCAAATTACACGAAGCCTGTTTATTTGATAGAGACTGAAATAGGTTTCAAGTGAGACTATGAGTCCTGAGTCCATGCTAAATTTCTAAAGACTGTTTGTAATGATTACAACTAATATTTTTTTAGTAGTGATTATGAATAATGTTAGAGAACAGTTTATTTCCAAAAAAATGAAAAAGAAACTAAAACTTGTTTGAATTGATATTAAACAATTTAGGGGATGGTATGTCTAATATCTTTGGTATAAGACCTTTTTTGTGTTGTACACAACTTACATTTTTGTTTATTAATTTCAGGAGCTCTGAAGTTGTCACTAAGTCCATGGTATTGGACAGTCCGCATACCACGCCTAAGGGAAGAGATGCAGAGGTTGCCAGACCAAGACTGAGACCCATATATTACTTTTAGCTTAAGCATTTTATTTTCATCTCTTCATTCTATCTCTTGCAATGTCCTCTTATGTTTATAACATGGTATCAGAATGTTGAAGAAGCAGTTTCTGTCGGTCTTGTTTGTATCATGGTCACTTAATTCTTGCATTTGAAAGGCTAAGTTTGGGTGCTTAGATCTTCCATAACTTCCTGCTTGGAGAAAATCTAATCTAAGTGGACTTGAATTCAGTCTTCAGAGTAGTGACAGGAGAGCAAAATGCAATGCCGTAGGTTCGTTCATACATGACCCTTACATTGGTTGATTTGTTCAATTTTTGTATCTTGTGTGCCTTGGGAACAATGAGATGCACAGAGCAAAGTCATGTGGTCTCTCAGTGTTTTGATTTGAGATTCTGATTTCTGAATATCCATTGAATCAAACTCATATTTTGAAGTTTCAACCTTTCTATCTAAGCGAACAGCTTCCTAAACAACATGTTCAATTCACCAGTTCTTTTTTTTCCTCAAAAAATCCCCTGTATTTTCTGTTAACCTCATAAATGATATAACTCCTTCCAATTTCATTTTTCACTAATATACCCTTTGACTAAGAGAAACAGTTAACCTCTCAGACCTCTGCAAGGCACACACTCCCAAGAAAGAGAATACTCTCATATAAATTTATTCCAAAAAACATATATCGATGATTACATTCCATTGACCTCAATGAAAAGAATTCTCAAACCTTTACCTAAATTAACTGAAATTGGAACTAAATCAATTAGAAAACTAGATACCTATCTTTTGCATTGCCTAAAAACAGAACTTAATGATTGCATTAGTTTCTGAAGAAAAACGTCTACTGTCTTACCAAATCTTTTCAGAATATCAATAATTATACCAGGCCCCAGCATGGGCCTTCTTCATGGGCTCCAATAGGCAGATGATTTGTGGTCCAAGGATGGATCACTTATTCTTCATAATTTATACAAGTTCGTATCCCTTTCCATGCTAAAAATGTGAAGTTCATCACTTTATCCTGTTGCATTTGGACTATTGAGGTAAAATATCTTCTTTGTGCCTACAAAATGGGAAAGGAAATCTTGCTTTTGGCAGATGTTCCGAAAGTTAGTGTCGGGAATAAGAAATCAGATCAAAGCTCAAAATAAAATTTACGAAGGGATAAACCTGTCACTGAAATCATTCAAAAGAGAGCGCTTCGGTGATGGTTATCATCAGAATGAAATATGAAGTATGTAACCCTTATAATGTGTAAAATGATTAGCCAAATTGTACATGGTCCTGGTGGGATCATCAATGTGGCCTCCACCAAGGAAACTTTATCCAAGCACAAGGCTAGTGATACAGTCCTGAACACAGCGGAAGGTGCTTACTATTGCAACCTTGAGATAATGGGTTTTAGTCACATTACCAATATAAAAAAAGGTCATAACCACGGACTGATTGGGCATAGAAAATTTTTGTTTAGAAAAGATATTTCACTAATTATATTTAATGATAAGAATTGTCTCACCAGTTTGGTTTTTTTGGGCAAGGTTGTGTTGGTGGTGGGCCTGCATGTTGAGAAACTTTGATTTCTCAATATAGGGGGATTTCCTCCTAGAGGAGCGTCCGCAAGCGGGCGTCCCCATCCAACCATCAAAGAGGTGAGGGTGCTGTCAAAAGACCGGGACCCCCCCCTAATTCAGGAGAAAATCTCGCTCTCATTATATGTCTTGTTCTTACATGTGAGACATGTTAAGAGTAGTTATGTCATCCTAGTGTCTGAGGAGTAGTTTATATTTCAAAAAGATGTGCATTTAGCACCTCAGCCATACCTAACATACAGGAAATGACAAACCTCTCTTACCTAATACAAATGACTCTTTTACTTCACACATTATTGAAGTCCATGCATTTATGTATGTTATTGCAGGTAAAAGAGCAAGAGGAGATTCATTTTTAAGCTTGAAGAGCAGTAGAAATGTAACAGGCTACAATGGAGACAACTACCTGTCGGTTCTTATTTGAGTAGACAGACAAACTATAGCAAGGGTGGGTGAACTATCAATTCTGCTGAAAGGTTGGATTTGGAGAGTGTCAGGCACCATTCTTAGACAACCAATTTGTATGCTCCTTGATCCAAAGGTTCTGTACAATGAACTTGATATGAGAATCTATCTATGAAACATCACCCAAGTTGGAAGATCTTATCTGTCCAATTCCCTATGTTGGATCTGTAATATTGTTGTCTTTTCATTTTGACCATAAAACCTGGAGGCTGTATATCTGGGGTTTATTAGGATTTGTGTAGGAAACGTTAGTTGTGCCATGATTTGTTCTTATGGTTCTAGTTATATACAATAGCATAACTGCATGAGAGACTAAGAGGACAAGGCAAATTTCTTGACCACTCCTTTTATTAGTGTCTCTTTTTCATTTAGAAATTGAACCACGCCCATGATCAATCCAATCCCTTCACAAAAATGTGCCCTTGCAATTTGGCACCGGCTCTTGTTTGGTAGTAATCCAGATGGGGTGTTATTTGGTCAACTTGGGTTGGGTGTATTTTCAAAAATTACTCTCCTGTTTAGGCCTACTTGAGATGCATCCAATTTTGGATGGTAGGTTGTAAGCACAGGGGATTTTCAGTGTAAGGGGTCGGCCAAATATCACTCTAATCAAATGATATTAATGCTTAATTCTATGAATCTTCAAAAAATTGTGGCTTTCTAAGTTCAATTATGTTGTCATTGAATTCAATAATGCTAATGTCAGATTAGTTATAATATAGTTGCTGAATTAGTTCTAAAAAGATACCTTAGAATTGTAATATTCAAACTTACAACATCATAAGAATAAAAATAGAACAATGATAATACTCATGCTGATAATACTCAAATCCACAGAGCAATGCATCTAAGCATAGGTAACATAAAGGAATGGCTAATAGTGGTTGAAAAGCAAGTAAAAAAAAAAAAAAAAATTTGAATTGTTGAGAATTACAAATAATTGCGGACGACATATGCTAATAGTGCAAGTACCAATGCACGAATAAGAAAACGGCTCCATATCTAAGTAGTAAGGATCGACAGTTCTCACTCGGTTGTTTAGGGTTCAAGAATTCCGCCCTTACTATGACTGGGGTACCAACCATAAAAAAACCAATGCACAAACAAGATAAGGCAGATAATTAATGAAAAATACAAAAATCTAGAATTATCCACTTTCTAGATTTTTTAGAAAGTGGACTCTGAGATGCCTCTTCATGCATGGAGTGCTTTGAGCCATGTGATCATGTTTTGCTCCCAGAGGCAGAGAGGTGAGATGTTCAATTTGTGGGCCCCACAGCTGATGTGACTTTGGCATACAAAAATGAATTGATGAATATCTATCTTTAAGTATCTATCTTGTCGTTGAATGGTTAGGTTTATATATTTACTAGTACGAAGGGACATGTATTTTGCAAGCACATGGCCTGCTTGCAAAGAAAAGTGGGTCAAGTCAACAGTCAACGGTTTCTATTGCCCACAGCACAAGGCACAAACACAAAACCACTTCACTGGCCACTGGCCAGCAATCTGAACTCTTCTCTAGCTTTATTTATGCACCTGTTTGTGGGGCCACTGTCAATCTAAGGATGGGGTTTACCTTTGAAATCAAACCGTTCAACATAGCTTTTGAATCATGTAGTGTAGATGTGCTGAATTTCATTTTTAATTAGAGTTACTCAACTATCAGATTGATTGCACGTAAAACATGTAATTTGATTTATTTTAATTTTAATTTTTATCACTTGTTTTAAGTATGAACTTTTTCAGTAGCCATACCTTTGGTTAAATCCAAATTTAAAAAGGAAGTTAAAAAATATATATTTTAATGATTTTGAGCGATTTGAATTTCAAAAATTAGCTCCATATTGACTTACAACAAGAAGATATGGGCTGGATGAAGAAAGGGGTGTCATGATTGACAGTGATATTTCATATATTCACATGATCTATTTGCTGCTCTTCAATCAAATGTTAGAATTATCACCATCACATGGACATCATGTGAACCCTTCTACCCACCATAGGACTTGGTGGGTTCCACTGCTGACCAAACCCCAAAATATCTCAAGTTTTGAAACTGGGAAATTTAACATCTTTTGATTTTTTTTTCTATCGGAAGGTTCCCAATTCTTTGGACTGAACTAATCCTTCTGGGATTAGAGAAAAGCCGGGTAAACTTTCCAGTAGCTCTAGTGTGGTAGTGAAGTTTCGAATCTACAACTTTCGAGTGTAAAATCGTGATCTTAAGACAACTGAGCTACCCCTTGGGGTAAACATCTTTTAATTAGGGCATTGTAGGTGTGAATAGCTCAAAAGGATTGCCGTGGCTAGATGAAAAGGCCCTCTTGTATGTGGTATGTGCAGGAGGAGACCCATTTTTACTATGTTGGCACTTTATTTTTATGCAAAACAGTGAAATTTATGAAAGATAAATTTCTCAAGTAGGATTTGATCAAGCCTATGTGACAAGTCAAAATCCTTATTTCACAAACAAATGTGTTCAAATGACCCTTTAATATTATTTTAAAATTAATGAGGGTAACATGAAAGAGGTACATACATACATGGTTACTCGAATCTCAGTTATTCCTGCTGCCCCTACCAAATAACTGTTAGTGCTAGGCCCCCTTCCACATCCTCTCACTTCCATTGCATCACCTTCTCCCGGGTTTTCTTTTTGAGTATTTCACTCAGGAATCACGGGTGCTTGGACTTGTTTGTCATGAAATAAAGTGAAAATAAAGTAAAATCAAATCAAACACTTTTTTTTTTATTTGCTTGAAAACATATTTGCGAAGATTATAAGTGATGGGTATGGTGCTTGCAATACCCACAAACTTTTTTTTTTTTTTTTTTGGTGTGTGTGTCTGTGTAAAAATATGCAACCATTAGATTTTAATTCATTCTATTTTTATTTGAATACATGACAAATTCACTTTACTAATTTAGTTGGGTGAAGGGTTATTTCAACAGACAATAAAAGAAGGGGTCAAATAAGAAAGTACTGGAGTGGTCAAATAAGAAAGTACTAGAGTGGTCAAATAAGAAAGTACCCAGGGGGTTGGCGGAGTGGTAAGGACCACGGTTCCTCCCTCTTCCGAAGTTAGAGATATTAGTATTGACCCCCAGTTCCCCCCTCTTCAGAATCCGAAGGTTGAGTCCACTTATGCTACCACCTAGGGGTCATAGGGGTTTTACACGGCTTCTCTCTGGGCCCAGAGGGAATAGTCCAGCCCAAAGGATTGGGAACCCTCCATTAGCAAAAACAAAAAAACAAAAATAAGTACCGTATTTTAAAAAAATACCTCTACTTTTTACTAAAAAAGTCAACAAAATTACTTTCCCATGCCTATGACAAAAAGCCATCTTCCTTTAAAAAATAAAGTCAAAATATTATATTCTGAAATGACAAAAGGTTATTTTTGTATTTGACCCAACTTCTTTCCTTATCATTTAATTTGACGCTTCACTTCACTTTCCTTTATTAGTAAAGTTACCAAACGGGTTTGTGCGTGCCTAAAAATTACGGACTTGGTTTAGAGGGTGTTGAAGGTTACGAAGATGCTGTTTAACTGAGTAGAAACGTCGCCGATGGCCTGGAACCTGAAAGGGAGAGGAAACAGAGGTTAGAGCCCCGGACTGCTGCCAGCCAAAGGCACTCCGACGCCTGAGTTAGTGCAGTCACTGAATTAGGGTGAAATGGGGAAGAAGGTTCGAGCAAAATAGCACAGTGTATGTTGTGTCTTGCGTACCTATTCATGGCTTACCATGTAGATATATATAGAAGGGAATGGAAGGTTCCATAGTGGAGGTAGGTGGAGATGCCTGTCCCATCAGCCCATACCTAGGACCCTTAGTGGGGGTAGGTGAAGGAGATGTCCCATCGGATCTCTCCTCAAATCCCTTACATAAATGTGGATGTGACCAGTTGATAGGAAAAGCTCTTATCGATGGTCGGCGGTCACTCTATCTGCCAGGGCTTCCTGTAATGTAGCCGTCCCATCTCATAAATAGAGATTAGACGCCCAATGTTCACCTCGGTCTAGTGGACCGAAGTGGATGTCACCGAGGTCAGGCTTGCTCGAGGTTGGGTACCGTTACCGAGACGCTCGAGGCAGAGCCAGGAAAGAGCGTGGCCGGTACACTTACCAGGGCCAACTCAAAACCTGGTGCCAGCTGGCACGCTGCCAAGCCGGGTGAATGAGGTCGGTATAACTTTTTTATCAGTATTATTGCTCAGGTCGGGAATGACCTCGTTATTAGATAAATACTCCCACATAATTGCCTCCTAGCTGCTGGCCTCATTAGAGTTCGGGGGAACTTGATTGAGGTCGGGAGCTGAATTCGTGGGTTTTTATGAATGCCGAGCTTGCAACATTCTTTTGAAATCGGCCGTTGATGTCGGGACCTCATCATGACCGTTCAATTAAGGGCTTCATTACTCCGTCGCCAGCCTGTCTGCCAGAAGGTGTTGAAACCGCTGCGCCTGCTCGAGACAATCAATCATTCTGACTGCGTTTACTGCGGAAACCGTATTGCTTTCGACACGTGGCATTGCCTGGTTTCCAGTGTGGTTGCTTCGAAACGGTGAACATCTTTTCGAGGTGGCATGTTGAATGCGTGCCCTCGGAATTCGAAAAGGCGTCCTATCGTCCTATAAAAGCAGCACTCTCTTTTTTCCTTCTTCTACTTCGGCGATTAATCTTCGGGAGACTCTGCTCGAACTCAGACTGAAATTCTGTTCTTTTCTCTGCCTTCCAGCTTTTCTTCTTCTTGTCTCCTTTTTCTGTACGTCTTCCCTTCCAGTATCTTTTTCTCGCTTTTCTGGCTAGGGTTCTGCCTTCCCAATCTCTCGGTCCTTCAATCATGGGCATAGGAGTTTATCGCTGTCTGGCCGATACCCTAGAAGCCATGCTTAGATTCAAGGAGACGTACAGCATCCCAGATGATGTCCGGGCTAGGCTGGACGATCCAGAGGACCCATATGACGCTGACTCCTACCGAGATGGATGGATGCCCTTCCCACTGGTCTCGGTAGTAGAGGGAGGAGTAAGGTTCCCCCTCCACCCACTGCTTAGGAAGTGTCTGGCAACTTGGCACCGTGCCCCCTGCCAGTTAATGCCGAACAACTTTAAAATCATAATGGGGACAGTAGAGTTGAATAGGATCTTAGGTGTCCACCTCGATGTCCATGACATCGAGGAAGCGTACGACCTTTGCAAGTCGACCGGGGAATCCGGCCACTGCTATTACCTCCGGGGAAAACCAAAGATGGTTTCCTTTGTGACCACCCTCGAGGACTCTATGCGTCACGCCGGGAGCAACAAGTTGTTCGTTGCCGGCAACTGGGAGTTCGGCGCGGAAGATACCGAGGCAGAAAGGAGGTATAAGGTATCTCGTCACTTCGGGCGCCCCCCAAGTAAACACCGAGCTCAAATAACTTGACTTTTTATCTCCCTTTTTTTATTTGCCGAACTGACGTGTATTGTTCTGTTGTGCAGAGCTTAGTGAGAGGAGACAGGTGGCCTTGCGCGAGGGTTGGAAGAAGAACGGTGATTGGTTCGACGCCGTCCAACGCTACCAGGGGCACAAAGACAGGTCTGCTTGGTGCCTCATAGGGTACCTGCCGAGGTACAAATCATTTTCCAAAAGACAAGGGGCTGAGTACCTTGAGGCCGGGCCTAGCTACGCACCAGAGTCGGTCAAGCAGCTGCAGCCGATCTCACCTGTTTCAGACCCGGACGAGGCGATCAAAGAGCATCAACCTAGCCCCGAGATAGAGAGGAGTCGTCAGGATTTCGCCACCACAACCTCAGGGAGAAACTGCTGGGCAAGCGGGCCTCCTCTTCCTCGAGATCCGTTGATTCTTCATCCAGGGATGCCTATAGGGCTCCCTCTTCTGGCTCTTCCCGACATCACTCTATCGTCGTGAGGGAGGAGGAAAGGCAGACGAAGAAGGCGAGGGAGGGGCGAAGAACCGCTCTAGACCAAGCCCCGGAAGGAAAGGGCTACCCGATCCACCCCGGCGGAGGAGAGGAGGGAGCCGAGGCGGAGGGATGAGGAGGAGCAGGAGAGGAGGGAAGCGGAGGAGTTGCCCTTGGTCCGCCAAGGAAGGCAGGAGGAGAGGGTGCCGGCGATGCCCAGAGGAGAGGGTTCGTCTCGACAAGACCCTTTCCAGCCCTTGGTTCCCCACGTCCCAGAGGCTAAGCCATGGAGGCCATCCTTCCTCCTAGGGCCAGGGACGCCGTTGACCTCCGGTCATCGGTTACACGGCTGTCCGGCAGTCGCGGCGGCGTTGGCTGGTGCTTGTGCACTTCAGGGAGACATTGACCGGTTCAGGGGAATGGAAGAGGGCGCGCTGCACCAGGCTAACCTCACGTCGGCCCTGCTGGTGAGGAGCACTTGCCGAGTTGCGTGATTTTGCAGACATGCTTTGCGTTGTGCTAACCCTTGTCTTTTTTCTTTCGTTCAAATCGTTCAGAGGTCTCAAGTGGCGTTGGAGAAGTCTCGCCAGGGTTATTCTGTGATTCAATCTCTGCAGGCTGATAAGCAAAAGCTCACAGCAGCTCTGGAGGGAGGGGAGCTCGGAGGAGCTGAAGAGGTCCCGCGAGGAGTACGCCAAGCAGAACGAAGAAAATGAGGCAGCCATAAAGGAGATCACTAGGGCAAGTACTGAAAATCATGAGCTCCAGGCTGCAGCGTACAAGAAAGAAAAGAGGGCGGACCAGCTGGAGGCCGAGATGGAGGCCTTGAGGAGGGAAAAGGCCGAGGTCGATGCTTTGCTGCAGGCCAAGCAGGAAGCCTCAGCTAAACTGAGAGCTGAGTTCAAGGCTTCGCGGCAGGCAGAGATCGACGCCTCTTTTCAGAATGGGGTGGCCCAGGCGACTAAACGATATAAAGATCAACTCGTAGGGCTGGGAGAGGAGCTGTTTGAAATGAGCTGCCTGGCAGTGCTCAAAGAAATGAGGATCCCCGAGGATCACCCCATATACCGGAGTCTGCCCAAGCTCCCTCTCCCCGAGCCCGAGTCGCTTGCCCCCTCATTCACCAAGGCCTCCCTTGACCCTCCAGCTACTGAGCCCCTGGTGTCCATCGAGATTCCTGAAGACACTCTTCGAGCTCCAGCAGCCGAGACCATAGCTGCCAATCTCGGGGCCGACAACGTAAAGGTTCCTCCTCCTCCTATTGGTGGTGATGGGGAGACTGGCGAAGTCTCTGTTATTGACATTGATCAGTTACCTTGACGTTGTCCTTTATTTTTCTGTACTTTGGGGGAGACTTTATTTCTTTCTTGTATATGTAATCTTTCTACAGTGAATGAAACTGTATCTTTTTTTTTTTCAGCTGTACACACAATTTTGATGAATGGAATCTTCTTTTGCAGCAATCCCAGTGTTTGACTGCTGCTTTCATTCTACTCTCTGTAAAATGTATGATGAACGCCTTGTTCTTTCATTGTCTCTTTTTATGTTTGGTCTTGTAACCAGGAAATAGGACAAAGTAATTGAGCTCGGCTTTATAATCGAGGTTAAAAATAGGTCCTTCACCGAGTTCAAGTGACTAATCCGGGTTCTGCAACCGTCATGAGTCAATGAGTTAGGTAGGCCTAGAGGAGCTCGGTCCAGTGACCAGAGCTAGAGTGCTAACCGTAGAAAAGTTTTTGGTTCTGCAATCAGTGGCTGGTTCTTGACCAAGCCGAAGTAACTGATTTTGCGACCGAACTGATGTGGTTAGTCTCGTTCAAGGTGAGAGGTACCGTACCTGAGCTAAGGGGTAGCTGGTCCCGTGATTGCATCAAAAAAGCTGGTTCTGTAACTGAGCTGGAGATGGCTGGCCTTGTGACCACGCCATATGCAAGCTAGTCCTATGACCGAGCTGTGCGCATATGCCGAGTTGGCGAAATTTAAAAGTAACAAAACACATTCTTTCGTAAGAACTGATTTTATTGACTTTCAGAATTGAGTACAGTTTAAAAATAGTACTTCTTGAGGTGCGTGACATTCCATGGGCGTGGCAGTTCTCTACCCTCCATGTCCTCAAGTTTGTATGCAAACTGCCCTGCTACCGAGGTCACCTTAAATGGCCGATGCCAGTTCAGTGTTAGTTTTCCTTCGGTGTGGTTTTTGTCTGCTGGAAGTGTCTTTTTTAAGACCAAATCCCCAGGTGAGAATTTCCTTTCCTTGACCCTTTGATTATATCCCCTAGCCAGCTGCTGCTGGTAGGAAGCGAGACGGATAGCGGCTGCATCCCTTCGTTCCTCGGCCAGGTTGAGCTTTGTGGCGAGGTTTACATCGTTTTGGCCTAGGTCGAATAGTTCCGATCTAAGGGTCGGGAAGCCGACCTCAAGTGGAATCACAGCTTCCATCCCGTAGGCCAGGGAGAAAGGTGTAGCTGAGGTCAAGCGCCTTGGGGTAGTTCTGTATGCCCAAAGGACACTCGGAAGTTCCTCTACCCATCTTCATTTGGCTCGGTCCAGTCTCTTCTTGAGTCCGTCGAGCACTACCTTGTTAGAGATCTCAACCTGTCCATTGCTTTGGGGGTACGTTGGAGTGGAGTAGTGGTTCCTGATGCCAAGCTCTTGACAGAAGTTCTTGAAGAAGTTGTTGTCGAACTGGGTCCCGTTGTCCGAGATCAAGGCTCGAGGCACTCCAAATCTTGTTACGATGTTCCTCCACACGAAGTTTTTAGTATCCTTGTCAGTGATGAAGGACAATGCTTCAGCTTCTATCCACTTGGTAAAATAGTCAATGGCTACTATTAACAATCTCTTATTCCCCGGAGCTCGGTAGAGAGGTCCCACCAGGTCCAGTCCCCATTGGGCGAAAGGCTAAGGACTGGAAAGGGGACTTAGGTCATGTGCTGGTTGATGGAGACAGTGAGAGAACTTCTGGCACTTCTCACATTTCCTGGCATAAACCTATGCGTCCTTCTGCATGTAGGGCCACCAATAGCCTTGGCTGATAGCTCGGTAAGCCAGTGACCGACCTCCAATGTGACTGCTGCAGATCCTTTCGTGAATTTCATAAAGGAAGTCTTCGACTCTGCTTGGGTGAACGCATTGGAGGTAGGGACCATTGTATGACTTGTTATAGAGCTTGCCATCTGGAGAGAGCCAAAACCGAGCTGCTTTCATCCTGATTTTGTGGGCCTGGTTCTTGTCCTCGGGGAGCTGGTCATCCTTGAGGTAGGAGATGAACTTGTCCATCTAGCTCGGACCGAGCTCGGCACAAAAGATTTGCCGAGGTGGGTGAAGCTCTATACTTGGTCTGTCCAGTGCCTCCACTTCGATAGTCCTTTTTCTTCCTGCCTCAACAGCAGAGGCCAGGTTGGCAAGTGCGTCAGCGTGAGAATTGGAATCTTTGCCGATCTGCCTGACTTCAGCTTTTTGGAATTGAGAGAGAAGTTGCTTGGCGTGGGCTAGGTAGGCTGCCATCCTATTGTCACGGGCCTGGTAGTCTCCATTCAGTTGGCTCGTCACCAGTTGTGAATCACTGAAGACCACCAGTTGCCGTGCCCCCAGAATTTTTGCACTGCCCAGCCCTGCGATCAGTGCTTCGTACTCAGCTTCGTTGTTTGATGCTTTGAAGTCAAGAGTAAGGGCTTGCTCGATGACAAGGCCCTCCGGAGATTGGAGGACTATGCCCGTGCCAGCCCTCTTGGAGGTTGAGGATCCATCGACGAAGACCTTCCAAGATGAGTCGAGGAACTGTTTCCAAGACCGTTCATGTTCTGTCTCGGTCTCGGTGGTTGCCCCCACCTCCTCGCCCCCCAGTTCGGTGCCGAACTAGGAGAGGTGAACTCCACAATGAAGTCTGCCAACACATGGGCTTTGATTGTCATTCTGGGCTGATATTGGATATCATACTCCCCTAGTCGACAGCCCATTTGGATACTCTTCCGGAGAAGTCTGTTTTTGTAAAAAGAGACTTGAGTGGGTGTTCGGTGACAACCGCTATAGAGTACGTCTGGAAGTAGTGGGAGAGCTTACGGGAGGCACTAACAAGCGCAAATGTGAGTTTTTCCTATTGCAGGTATCTTGTCTCGGCATCCAGCAGGATTTTGCTCGTGTAATAGATAGGCCTTTGTTGCCTGTCTTCTTCTCTGACGAGCATCGAGCTCACTGCATGGTCCGAAACTGTCAGATACACGTATAAGACTTCACCCTGTGTCTGGGTGGACAGCAGGGGAGGTGAAGAGAGGTATCCTTTGAGCTCCTGAAGGGCACTCTCGCATTCCGGAGTCCACTGGAACCTCGAGCTCTTCTTCAAGAGTTGGAAGAAGGGACGGCATTTATCCGAAGCTCTGCTAATAAAGCGGTTCAGTGCTACCGCTATCCCTGTAAGCCTTTGGACTTGTTTTGCCGTGGTCGGACTTTGGATGGCTTGGATTGCCGAGATCTGCTCAGGATTGGCCTCTATTCAGCGTCTGGTGACCAGGCTGCATAGGAATTTGCCCGAGCCGACACCAAATGCGCATTTGGAGGCATTCAGCCTGAGCTTGAATTTTTTTAGGACGGTGAGGGTTTGATGCAGGTCGGTCAAGTGGTCCTGTGACCTTTTAGACTTGACGACCATGTCGTCAATGTATACCTTGACCGTCATGCCGAGTTGGGCCTGAAACATTTTTGTTACCAGCCTCTGGTAAGTAGCACCGGCGTTGCTGTCGCTGGAGGATCTGTTCTTTCTGTTCTTGAATAAGGCGGTTTTGAGCCCTGATTGCTTCAACGTGTGCCTCGTCGTCCTCTTCTAGGATCATGTCGTCGTCTCCCTCGTCATCGAGGTGCACGTGGTCCTCCACGTGGTCCTGATGACGAGGCTGACGTGATCTGGAAAACGCTGGAGTTTTGCCTTGTCAGGAACGTTCCTGAGGAGGAACATCCCGGCGAGACTGCTCCAACAAGATGATGTCCTGACGAGGACGCTCCACCTGGGAAGTATTCGGCCGAGCTCGTTCCGGAACAGGGCCGTGGCGAGATGTCGCTGCACCTCTAGACAAGGAATGTGTCTGGGTAACATGTGATCCCACACTTCTCATCTCGGGTTCTCCGCCAACCCTCCTCTGCTGAGGGTCGGGCGATGCTTGCCTAGCTGCTTCCATCTGGTTCGTCACCAGTGGAGGTGGCATGATGGGTAGAAACGTTTCTGGCGGTATGGACCTGGATGGTCCAGCAATGCTCTTTCCCTTTCTAGTTTTTGGAGGCATGGCTTTTGAGCTGAAAATATGATTTTTTTTTCAAATCGTTTTCCAACAGACGGCGCCAAATTGTGCGTGTCTAAAAATTACGGACTTGGTTTAGAGGGTGATGAAGGTTACGAAGATGTTGTTTAGCTGAGTAGGAACGTCGCCGATGGCCTGGAACCTGAAAGGGAGAAGAAACAGAGGTCAAAGCCCCGGGCTGCTGCCAGCCAAAGGTACTCCGACGCCTGAGTTAGTGCAGTCACTGAACTAGGGTGAAGTGGGGAAGAAGGTTCGAGCAAAATAGCACAGTGTATGTTGTGTCTTGCGTACCTGTTCATGGCTTACCATGTAGATATATATAGAAGGGAATGGAATGTTCCATAGTGGAGGTAGGTGGAGATGCATGTCCCATCAGCCCATACCTAGGACCCTTAGTGGGGGTAGGTGAAGGAGCTGTCCCATCGGATCTCTCCTCAAATCCCTTACATAAATGTGGAAGTGGCCAGTTGATAGGAAAAGGCTCTTATCGATGGCCGGCGGTCACCCTATCTGCCAGGGCTTCCTGTAATGTAGCCGTCCCATCTCATAAATAGAGATTAGACGCCCAATGTTCACCTCGGTCTAGTGGACCGAAGTAGATGTCACCGAGGTCAAGCTTGCTCGAGGTTGGGTACCGTTACCGAGACGCTCGAGGCAGAGTTCGGAAAAAGAGTGGCCGCCGGTACACTTACCGGGGCCAACTCAAAACCTGGTGCCAGCTGGCACGCTGCCAAGCCGGGTGAATGAGGTCGGTATAACTTTTTGATCAGTATTATTGCTCGGGTCGGGAATGACCTCGGTATTAGATAAATACCCCCACACAGGGTTGATCTTAGAAGGTATCTTGCTGTTACAAAGGATGTGGAGTTACACATTCCCGTATAAATCCACACTTAAAACATTTCAGGTCTTTCAGCAAGTGGACTAGCATCATGAACCAATAGCTTTCGATGACATAGCGGTCGTCATTGGATTCTAATTTTCAATTCAACATGAGAAAAGTAGCACCCAGGTGAAGGATTGAGACTGATAAAGTTAGAATTTTTTATTTTTTATTTTTTGTTCCTATTACCTGTTCATGGTGCATACCAGGAAGGCCTTGAAACACTAAAACATGGGCCCCATTTTGCATAGAATGGTCTGTGTAATTAAACAATATCCAATTGGAGCTTGCACTATGTTATTATATGATATAGTATAAGATAACACAGTTTAATTATAAGCATGATATCTTCGGTTGTGGAATGAAGTTGGATCCCAACTTGCAACAAATGTTTGATATGAAAAAGAACGTTCTACCTGTATATATAATACAAAAACCTAGGCTGAAACTTTGACCTTTTCAGCAGTCAGGTCTTGAACTTTGGCCAGTGTCCCAATCTGCTTCTATTAGGCCCCAAGTTCAACCAAATGTGTGTTTTGGGCCTTAGTTGCATGTAGAAATAATTAATTAGTTTTTGGCAGCTGTTTTTGAAATTTGAAATGAAGGTGATGGAGGTCTGAATGTGTTACATATACAATAAAATGTTTTGATGCCTGTCAACCAGATAGATGGCTCATTGCATTCAAAGGTCCTATAGTAACAAAGCTGTATAGGGCCCCAGCCACTTGTCTGCATTGAATGCTGTATGCATATGTTGTATATTTGTAATATTAGCCCTATAATTCCACTCTCATTTTCTTTTATTTTTCAGAATCAGTACATCATGGTTTTGCAAATTACCATAGTTTTCATTAGATCATCATGGTCAAATGGAGCAGTTACAAAGTTCAGTGAGTTTTGATGATATGTGGTGGTATTTATTTAGAATGATGTTTTGTTCAATAATATTATGATTTTTTTTTTAAATGCCAGAGTTAAAATATCATAAATAAATCACGAAAAGGTTAAAATAAAAACTGAAAATGGGAAAATCTACAAAATTGAATGATATAATATCATTTTTCTTTGTATTCATTTATCACTTTAGTAATACAAAAATAATTGACTTTCTATGACATTTTCCAAATAATGTATTGAGGAAACCTCCAAATTTGAAATCACCCGTTTTTTTTTTTTTTTTCGAGAGGATGATTTCCTATTTATGATAGTGATCATGGTTTTTATATGTTGAAATCATTATTAGATTATAACTCTTTATTATCATTCTTTTTTTATTTGAGTTGTTTGACTGGTGTTTTATATTTTGATAGAAGTAGCTAGAAACTTCTTTTTAACTAGAAACAGGGTATTTTATTTGAAAAAGTCTACTTGTCCCGGGATTTAATCCCGGGACTTGTCCCGACTCCACATGGGAGGGGCAAAATGGTCATTTGGAAATCCCGGGACAAGTAACAGGGTTGATTTTATTTTGGTTAAGGTAGCTTTGCTTCTGTTGAGAACAAAAATAATAAGTTTGTCCTTACTCTTTTAAGTGTGGTAGACAATGCATTATAAGAATTTTATCTGCCTCTTTCTTTCTCCTTTACACAAAATCTTTGCAGGTTTATTCTCCTTTTCCAGTGGATAATATTTTTGGTTTTTTCTTTTTTTATTTGAGATTTTTTTGTGTGTCTTCTACTGTTCCACTCAACTCAAATTTACAATGGTTTGATAATATGATCTTCAGCATCTCACTAATTTACAAGACTTCTTTCATGCCAGTACCCCTTCTGGAGTAGGTTAAGTTATGGTTGGTGCATGCGCATGCATGTGTATGCTATACACATGTGTGAATATTATTGCTTTTGAGGGATGTTTTAGATACACACATTTATCATACATTTTCTTTAGTGAGGGAACCTTTTGGTGGAAATTAAGTATGTACTATTTCAATTAGGGACGTATGTAGTGTGAGTGTGATTTAACCATTGAAGTATTTAAGGTCTATAGGCTATGGGCAACACACATTATTATACTACTGCGATTTCGCACGTCGCTATTTATCTCCTTGTGTTGTAAGAATTGTCTTCCTGCACAATTAATAGCTCACTCAATGAATTTTCGTCTTCTTCTTCCTCATCTATCTTTTCTTTGTAAAGTTGATTGTAGGCAATCAAAGGCTATCTAAGTTTGTCCAAGGCTAGGAGCATGTGTGCACCATACCTCACCCATTGATTAGTCAAGGGTACGAAAGTTGAATGCCCGATGCATTAAGGAGAAGAATCTAATAAGTAATCTTCCTTCATGGCAATGTACATAGTAATGTGCCTCAATTTTCAATCTCTCTTTAAATTATCTATTTATTTCTTTTATTTCACCATTTCCCAATCGGTCAATTTATCTAAAGCTACGAAGTTACTTTCCATTTGAAAAGCAACAAATGTGAATTGTTAAAAGAGGGGGGGGCAGGGGGACGGGGCGGGGGGCGGAAATTAAGTTTAGATGGGAAGGAGTGGGAGGGTGGGAATGAAGTTATTAGAGCATCTCCAAGAGACACTTCAAATATGGAGATGTCTTTTTCAAAATAGAAGCTTATGTGGCATAAAAAGACATGTAAATTTGGCATCTCTCTTGAGCAACTCCAAGAGAGATGTCAAATTATTATTTTATTATTTTTTCAAATCCAAATCCAATGGTCATTATCATTATTTTACTCCAAGAGAAATTGTACAAGTGCCTACTTTAAATCCAATTGTCATTATCATTATTTTAATGCTCAGAAATTATTTGAAGTATGCCTTTTTGGTATGCCAAATTTGGCATACCAACCCCAATGCCAAATGATAGGTGGAAAAAGAGGTTCTGTTGGAGGCTTCTCATGATGCCATTTATTACTGTTGGAAGTTGATGTGGATAAATAACTCCTCTGTTGGAGTTGCTCTTAGATGGATGATAAACAATTCATCATTACAGTTGCATTCTAAACATCTTTTTTTCCTTTGCTTGAGAAAAGACTATAAATCATGTGCCCTCACCCCTGCATGCATTGATGTCCCTAACTAGCTAAATTATAGTCACAAAGTATATGCACTTATTAAATTAAATGACATTGGCTTTTGACGAAAGTCCCTCCCTTTAAATCTCATAGCAAGTTCTAAAGTAGGTGTTTATGTGTGGTGAAAGTGAGAAAAGTAGTGGCGTCAAATGAAGAAATTAAAGCCGGGAAAAAGGCATAGAGATAGGTAGGTTAGGTATACAATTTTCTTTTGAGGAGTTCTCATCCTTTTTATTATCCTAGTTAATGTTACCATAGCTTCATTTCATCAATTTAGGGAATGCTTGAGATTTATATATGCTATAAAATTATAGATAATTTCCACTATTAACTCCAATTTGAATTCATTTAAATTTTTTTTTAAAATAAATATATATTTTGAAAAAAAAAAATGTCAATGGTAGGAACTGGTGGACCTTTGATGATATTTGCAAAGCTAATGAATCTACTAACAACACAACTTAAAAAGGATGTGTTTGAGTTTGTCATATTAAAACTCAACTCTACCAAAAGATGAAGACCATCAAGAACAGGTATATATAGTTTGTCATTTGGAGGTCAATTTGACTTATACCTACTTAAAAATAGAAATTACTTGAATAAACTATATCTCATTTGCAGCACCCGCCAAACAAGCCCTTGTTTTAGTGGGAAAGATGATTAGAAACTATTAACAATTAAAATGAGAAAAATATTGAATTATCTCTCTTATTTATTATGTGTTGTTCTTAATATATTTCAAACTTATTTTTTTTTCGTTAGATAGGTAAATGGTACGTAACTGTATTACACCCTTTCTATCTGAAAATCGATCTCTAAATATTTGTGTAAGACGAGATCACCCTTTCAAATAGAGTATGTCGTGTTTACCAATAGTTTTTTTAACTTTTACCCTGCCTCATTGAGATAAAATAAAATCCTTTTATATTGTAAAAAATGGAGAAGCTGAACTAATTTATCTATTTAAACTATTTAATCATTTCTCACCTTTTAATGATACAGACTAATTATACAAAAATATCAGAGGCATCTCTGTGATCTGTATTAGATGGTAAAAATAATTTTTATGTACCAAGAACAGTAACTACCTTGGACAACTAAGTTACTTATCATATCAAGCATATTTTTGACAGTTGGCCAATTCCTACCTCTCTTGTGGTCAGGGAATCCATCATATGCCATACGTCGTCCCCATATAAAGGGCCTGTCAAAGCCTACATTCTAGAGATGCTCTTCATCCCCTCTGTATTTTTTACATGCTGTAAAAGCTGAAAGGGTTCCTACAATAATGTCTCACTTATTGGGGCAAGAATTATGGGTTAAATTTTTTTTTTTTTTTTTCGTTTTGATTAAAAAAACCTCCTTTCCTTGCTGTCAAACTATATAAGTAATTGTACTTTTTGATTTTTTTTCTTCCTGTGTATTTATTTATGGAAGAAACTCAGCTGGTTCATATGATGATTTTGCCAACACCCTTTCACAAACACCCTTCTGTTTTTGTGCTTTTCATATAGAAGTTTCATCTTTTTTTAATCATTTAAACCTTATTCATGGACATTGAGATCCATAACTAGAATTAATCATGTTTTACTATTTACTATTAAATTTTTCTTCAAGAAATTTTAACAACATGTATCTATTAAATTTTGAGGGCCTAAAATTAAACGCTATAATCATTTAGCGTGCATGATATTATATATCTTCCTAATCCACATCCGAAGTCTTTTTATCGTCATAACCCTCTTGCTTATCCTACGTCCAAGCGGGACCACTTGAGTTAGTTAAGTGAAGTGCTATAAGACTAAAGAGTTTCACCAAAATTATAACATATGGGAGTTTTCTTTAGGTTGTCTAAAAATAAAGGAGGCATTTGAAAACTCTAGTCTAATTTAATAATATCCACTCAAATTAAGGTATAAAATAAAAGCTCTAATTTCTAATTTTATCTACACTTAATTTATTTTATAAAATGATAGAAAAAACTCTTGTTTTACAATAAAACATGCAACCCACCTTTAAAATCGTGGTAATTTGAACTGAAGTTTTAGAAATTACAGTATAAAACGACAATCTGTGTCATTTTGAAAATTTCATGCAGTCATTTTTATCCAAACCAATCATAAACCTTATATTATCTACCTTCATCTGCTTTAACTAAAAAATCTACTGAAAAATAGTGTGTCCCAATTAGCTTATTTTTTACAGGCCAAAGCTTCTAATATGTAGTATGTTTAAAATTAAAAAAAAATATATTTAAAATTATAAAATATTCAAGTGAGAACTAGTTCTCACATATTACATGAGAACTTTTTTGCGGGCTCAATTAACAACCAATAGGGAACCCCCGATAGTCACTTATCCCAAGGATTGACATACATCCAAATGATCTGAACCGTTGGATCGAATGTTGAATATTCTTTTTAATATGAAGTCATGAAACTTGTGGGCTATGGATGAAGGGGTTAGTGGCCTGAATTTGGGGTCAAACTTGATACTTGGGTTGGCATCGCATAGATCTTTCCATTCCCTCGGTCCCATCTCCAAATAGGGCTCACCAGTTCTCACATGAATATCACCATTTAAAATTTACCGAACACTTTAATGTGTAAATAAGCTCTAAATAATTTTTAGAGTTTTCAAACAACTCTTAAGAATGCCTTACTATAGAAAAAAAATAAAAAGTCTATTTGGACAAACTCTATGGACATAATTTGGGATAAACTGTCCACGTGGCGCAACATGAATGAGCTCCCTCAAAAGTTGAAATGCATTGTCCCAATCACATTGCACCACGTAGACGGTTTGTCTCAAATTATGTCCATGAGTTTGTCCATATAGACGAACTGGAAGAAAAAACACCTCTGATGACAATAATCATGTTTAGCCAATGGGATTACAGCCATCTAAATTGTCTATTTTTTTGTTTTCTCATTCCAAAGGAAGTAAAGGGGTATTTTCGTCATTTTATGAACAGAACAGGGGCATTTCTGTAATTCAACAATCAACGACAACACAGGCCACCGCAGCGGCAGCCTCGGGTAATGCCAGCTAGGATCGGATTCTCCGAGCCTCTGCTTTTAATCCGAACCTTGCACAGCTGGAGACAGCCTGTCAGCAACCAAAGCCCCCCCTCCCTTTTCTCTTCCATCGTTTCTATTTTGCAGTCCCTCTCTCTCTCCTCCCTCCCCCCTCTTCCCTCCATCTCTCTCGTTCCTCCGTTTCTCTCCAAGCTTTTGATTCTGAAGCTCTTGAAACCCTCGCCTTTCGCGTCTGGATCGAGGTTCTTCGATCTGAGAGCTATTGTTTGATATCTGTTTCGCTTGATCTCGTGATGTTTTTCTCAGGAAATGCTCGAAATTAGGGTTTTCTTCTTCCAAGCAGGACATGTTAGCAGGGATTCTGGTCTTTGATGCGATTAGATTGGAGGTATTTCCCATTTTTTTTGGTTTTTTCTTTCTCCATCGTTGTTTGAGATTCCATTTTATTAAAAAAGATGAGATATCTGTGAATATAGTTTCTTTCTTGAATGCTTAATAGTGAGAATGTGTTTTTGTTTGGATTTGGTTGGAAGTTTGGAGAATTGTTGAAAAGTTTGCGTCTTTTTGTGCTATGAACGTTGGATGAAGTTGAAATTTGTATGTCTCTCCTTCGCGTTTGTTTGCATGCTTTTGAAATGGAGATGTTTTGTTTGTTTGAGATTTCAAGAGCTTGGTTTTGGTAGAGATTTGTGCATTTTGTGTGTTTTTAAGGCTTTTTTTTTTTTTTTTTTTTTGCATTTGTGATTTTGTGTGTGTGTGTGTGTGGAGGAATAGAAGTTTATTTTTTCTAAGAATGTTAATGTTTTTGATTTTATATTCCAATGTGATTATTCTGAGAGATTGGCCCAAAAAAAAAAAAATTTGGTGGATATTGGACCAATCGATCTGCTTCCGTCATTGGTTGACCTGACTGAGAAATTGTGCGGGTCGCTAACAATTTGACCAATGAATGAATTAAGAGGACATTTGGTTCGCAGTGGGCACTAAATGGTCTCTCTCTGTGATGAGATTTTAGACGAAAGCTTCCATTTTTATTTTTTATTTTTTTGTTGGAGCTTAATGAAGTTTATTTTGTTTTTGTTTTTGTTTTTTTTCTTTTTTTTCTAGAAACAATTTGGTACAGGGAGGAACACAATGCAAATTGGAAAGAGGGTTTTTTTTTTTTAATAGGCAGAATTGTTGAGAATTGAGATTTATGAAAATCACTACAAAATGGAGGGCGCATTTGTATCGAAACTTAGACTTTTTTTTTTATGTCCCTGTTCCTGCCTGCATTCTTGCCATATATAGCTTGTTGTAGGTTTTTATGCCCATATATCTTTTATATTCCCTCGAGTCAATGGCTATCATCATCCAATCTGATGGGTTTTTTGGGATGCCTTCAGTTAGCTTGATGTGGGTTGCCTTTAATACCCATACCTTTAATACGTATATAGCATGCAGATCTTTAATAATATGTATGGATCATGTACGTTTGACCATTCCCATCGTAATGAATTGGTTCAATTCTGTTAAGCCAAACAAATTTGCTCTGTGGTGCTCACATTTCATGAATTAAACTCCATTTGCACCACAGTGCTCACATGTCATGTAGTAACTTTTTCATCAAACCATAAGCCCTAAACTCTCCCCCATTTATATTGGTGGCACCTATCCGCTTTCATGCTGACTTGATGCTTTGAAGGTGTTAGATATTGTTTTGCTTGTATGACTATGGTTGTCATCATCCCAGGTGAGTCTTGGGTAATCTGCAGTTTATAGTGGATGCGTACTATTCCAATGATCTAATTCTGTCTTTCTGGAAGATCTGCATGCATGATACTTGTATCTCAGGAAGTAAATATCTGTTGCTCTTGGCGCACTGAGGTCCCTATCCACCGAGTGTTATTTTGTTTTTTTTGGTTGTGAATCAGTGTAGGAGCTGTGATTATTGTGACTTACATCTTGTGGGGCAATATAGTTTAGGTCTCATCCAATGCAGTCAACACTTTTGGAAAGGACTTTGGGCTTATGCCCCAGATGAGCTGTGCTTCAGTCACAGGCTCCATATTGAGGGAAATATCCTTCATTCAACATCATGCTTAAAAAAAAAAAAAAAAGTGGGGGCAATTTATGATTTTAACAAGTCATGTATATAATATATATGTATATATATACATATGCGCACGTGAAACTTACCCAATGCACACATCATGTGCACCTCATAGTAAGGCCCACTCGATCACCCATTTCAATGGACCAAATGCAGGACCCCTTGAATGACACATATCCCCTTTTTTAACACCCACCCAAATGGATTGGACCGTTGGATCGACTGTGCACACTTTTTTAAGAGGCGAAAATTTGTGGGCCGTTGATCGAGGGGTTAGGATTACTTTATGTGCTCCATATTTTGTACATAGGTAGGCCACAAGTAGATCTTTCGATCTCTCTTAGCCCCATCCCCAGGTGGGGCCCCCACAGCGAGGTGTGGATGGAGGGCTCCATGTGCACACACCATGCACAGCACAGGGGATAGCAACTGTACACACACACACATGTGTGTGCATGTATGAGTATAGGCTGTTGTAACTATAGTTAAGTTACAACTGGTTAACTCAGTGAAAGGATTAGCAAAACCAAATGTACCTTGATGAGTGGTGTGACTCAATCTGGAGAGTTGCAGTATTATGTGTTCTGTGTCATAGGCTGTATTTAATTTGTAATCATTAACTATTTTCTTGCATGTGCCTGCACAATCATCATGCTTGGACGTGTTACCAGTAACACCTCCAAGCATAGTGTGGTTCTGCATCCATGGTGCACCTGGACGTGCACCGATTCAGGGGTGGGTGGGTGGGCTGTGAAGCGGGTACCATGCATCTCCTCAACTAAAATTATGTCCTGATCGAATTATCTTAAACGTGAAGTTAGGGGGCTTAAAACTTGACAAATAGTACATTTTGTTCATCCTGTTTATTTTACAGGCTCTTGATCCAGTTGTTAGAACTTAGAATGATCTAACTGGGAAGACTTTTCACCATAGATATGTCAATGGTGTCCAAGAGTAGAGTCGTAGTATTGATATGTGTTTATGTGGGAACGGATGAATTTGTGTGTATACTGAAAAAAAAGAGAGAAAAGAAAAAAAAGTTGCGTAAATTGTAATTCATGAATTTTCACGTCTCCTCGGGCTAGTGATCCTCTGTGCTGACATGATTTCAACCTTATCAAAAAAAGTATAACCTATTGTGCTTCTTTTGCAAGAAAAACAAACCATTGCCCTGATTATTTATTATTTTCTGCCAATCAACTTATCAAAGCATTTTGTTGTGTAGTAGATTTTTTTCCTGTCTGATAGATTTTGTTTGTGGCTTGTTTATCTGTTGGCTGCTCACCACGTCAATGAATTTTTATTTTTTTTCTATCAAAGAAAGATGATCCGATGACATGTCTGTATGTGATTTCGCTTGTTTATTTTGAAACATGGGTATTCATGTTTTAATTGGAACTAGTCGCTCTCACAGTCTCACCTCTTTGTTGTAGTTTGATTATATTGTCTTATATTACTAAGCTGTTTCTTCAAAAAACAAAAACAAAAACAAAGAGAGGATACTAAATTCAAGAATATTTTGGAATCTCAACTTTTTATCTCATTATCTGCAGCTGATTGTTTGGACCTTCATCGGTGGTCTTTATAGTCATTAGACCTCATGACACTTTACAAGGGAAACTTATTCTTTGTTGGATATGCTACAGTGTCACTAGAGTCATCGAAGGTGGACACATACCTTTCGCGTGAAGTAGATGAGTGTTTTCTTGAGAATCACAATAATCTGGTTGGCGTCTGGTGAAGGCGCCTGGAACTACCTCTCTTTATAATTATGACGCTCTGCAGCCTGTTTCAGGGAGGACACCGGTTGCTGTTGGCCTTGAGAATTTAGCAGAGTTGCCCGTGGTTGCATACAGTTTCAGCCTTTGTGGAAAGCATTCTTCCTTATTTTGAAGGGCTTCTGTTCATTTTGTACATTTTTGAGAAGCAACCTTCCTCATTACTGGAGGGCATTTTCAGTATCCATGCTGGCAGAGAGCATGCTTGGAATCTGTGCTTCGGGTGATGCCTCTGACCAGACTCGCCACCGATGCATTCGGTGTGGTGACAATTTGTCTAGTCTTTCTCTCAGCGCTGTTTGGCTTACTCTGCATTTTTTATTCAGTTTACTTCCGATCACGGATACGGACACGAGGTTATGTTCAACTTGGTTATTTTAATGGCCCTTGGATCATTCGGATCACACTCATCTTAATTGCAATTTGGTGGGGCATAGGGGAGATCGTTCGGCTAAGTTTGCTGAGGGGGGAAGAAAGGGTCTTGCATTCCCTTAGTTCGAGATGGCAGGAAAATATCTGCAAGTTTTACATCCTTTCAAATCTAGGGTTTGCCGAACCAAGCATGTTCCTCACTCTCATATTTCTCCTCCAGGCATCATTACAGAGGAGAGAATTGGGAACTTTAAGCCGGCAATGGAACAAAAAGACGTTTGGTTATGTTTTACTTTTTTGCTTCCCCATCTTCATTTTGCAGCTTGGCCTTGTTTTAATTGGACCCAAGCTCACTAATAAGCATGCGTACTTCAGAAAGATGCCAAAGTACTTCACGCGCACGAGCATTCCCTCCAATCATGTCAACATTGAAGTCGCCCTATGTACTTACCCCTTGCTGAGTACAATTGTATTTGGACTGTTTTCTTCTCTCTTAATTGCTTACTTCTTATACCTTGGAGCAAGGATGCTGTCTTTGGTGATCAACAAGGGACTACGGAGGAGAGTTTACGTATTGATCATTTCTGTCATCATCTTCCTTCCATTGAGGGTTTTATTTCTTGGTTTCTCCTCTCTAACTCATCCTGGGCATCTGCCGTTTGAGTCCCTTGTCTTCTTAGCCTTCCTTGCTCTGTTGTGCTGCGCTCTTGTTGGAATTTGCGTGCTTGTCTATTGTCCTATTGCAGATTCCTTAGCTGTTAGTAGCCATCAGCACTTGGAAATGGGGGGAGAGCTCTTTGATGCTAATGACAGTTCATCTCCTATTGCTAACCAAAGCCTTATCGAGGTAGCCTCAGTGCCTATGAGTCCAGGACGAAACTCGGATGCATCAACTAAAGGAGACTCTATCTCATTCCGGCTGATGATCAGGGATGAATCCCTATCAGAGGGGTTTGAGGAAGTAAATCTTCTGTCTTCTGGTGCTCGCCATTTTGCATCTCCACCAGACTCTCCTCCTCTTCCTGGCAGGCCAATGATCCCGCTCAGAGAGGTTTCCAATTACTGAGTGACGGGGATGTTATCTTATTCGCTCTCATTTTTGTGGTGAAAGAGAAATATGTAAAGGGGTTAGTTACAGTTTTAATAATGTGTTGCTTGTTCATAGGAGTTAGGAAGTTGTATTCTTAATTTTGTTTTGATAGAGACATTTATTTTGCGTGTTAATAGGACTTAGGAAGCTGTATCTTAAATTCTCATTTTGTGAGTTGGTGCTTTTGGTGAGTGGCTTTTTAGTTCTGTGCTGGTGCTTTTGTAGGTAGTTCCATCATCTCTCCTTAATGGAGAGAGACATTGCTCTCTTTTATTAAGGAATTCAAGTAGTAAGGTAGATTGGTATCTCTGGATTTGCAGGAGTTGTTGAGATGTCTGCATTTGGTATCTTATATGTTGTCTGGTGTGGACAACAGAATAGACAATTTTCAAGTACTTTCTCTTGAAAGTAATTTAAAATGATACCTATACGAATATAATTTTGGGGCTTGAGTTTGATGCATTAGTTGTGATTTATGGCACATCAATTAAAATGACTGGGAGACCTTGTCAACCCCATGGAAAGGATCGTGTGCCAATCTAATCTGATTTTCGAGGTTCCCTCATGGTTGAGTCCTGTGTTCCAATTTTACAATGTGGAGTCTTTTACCTTACAATGTTGAATGTTTCACTGTGAATTCCCTTAAGATTGTGATGCTTGGGTGGTTCTTCTGTGGATCATTATTGCATTTGGCGAGGATGCATGTGTTGTCTTTGTCTCTTCGATTGTTGCTTGAGATGCATTTCAAAGTGGAAAGGGCCTTCTGAAATGACAAGAAAGTGCACAATTCACTGCTGTGGGTGGCAGGTAAATAAATTAGGACATATACATGTTCGTCCATTCCCTCCCTATTTGTCAGAGGATGGCCAACTGGTTCATTGATTGATCGATTTTGGCATTAGCAACATTCCACAGAAGTTGGTTAAGTGGAACAGTGTAAGTGGACAATGGGGATGGGAATTCACTTATCTAGGCAACGGGGGCAGGGAATGGATGGCTGATTGGGTGTCAGTGTGTCGTTAAATCTTTCAGTTTCGGGAGAAGGGAATGGATGGTTTTTTTTTTCCTTTCATAACACAGGTTCGTAGTCCTTTGGTGGGTCCAAGAGAGAAAGCCGGATAATATTCTCCTATGGTTTCAGTGTGATAGTGCAGTTTCAAACCTACAACTTTCGGGTGCAAATCATGGTCCGGGCCAACTGATATACCCCTGGGGTTGAAGGGAATGGACTTCGGTGCCATGGTTTGTTGCTTCAATTATATGTTATATATTATAGGCAAAAGTTTTCAATCAATTTTGACTATTTTCTCACTATTTTGACGTTCATCAGACCCTATATATCAATCTACAGGAGAAGCCCACATCTTGTCCTTTACCTTCCACGATCCGGGGCCCCATTAATAAATTAGCATTGTCTCATTATAGCCTCTTGAATCATTTTGAACTTGCTTGAACTACAGTACTCGTAGTTGTTTTTTTTATTTTTTTTTATTTTTTTATTTTTAAATCTAAATCTTATTAAAGAACTATAACAATCAACCCAATATCATTTTAAATTATCCATATTAAATAGTACTATTCAATGTCAAATGCTAATCTTCAAGTGCTATTCAGTGTTTTTAGTGGAGAATATTCATGTACATCTATGGTGAGGGACACTTTCATGAATGAGAATTTTCAAGTACAAAAGTGAATTTTCAAATACATAGGGTGAGGTACACTTCCTTGTCTTCATGTGCAAAAAAGGAAATAGGGTGAGGGATAGATGCACATGAATATTCCCCGTTTTTAGTAACATCTTTTTAAAGTGCTCCATTCAAAAAGCAGGGTGCATGCAGGACCCACAATAAACGTGTACCAAGTAACTTTGGAGGATGTTGAGCACATTGGGTGGGGAGCATGCTAATTAACCAACATCCAGAATTAATCCTATTCAATTCTAAACACGAATCTATTTTTTTGGATTTGCAAATTCCATTATATCTTTCCATCCTTTCACGAAAGAACAAAAAAATAGTTAAATTGAGAAAGTTGGAGAGTAGCAATCGCGGAAGTTATTATTATTTTAAAAGTTTTGACCATTAGTCAAAAAAGAATTCGGTCAGAACACAAATAACAGAGGTTTTTTTGAAGTTATTAAAAAAATAGTGGGCTTTTTGAAAAACTCAAATTTAATTTATCATTTTTAATCTAATTTCATTCTTGATAAGTAAATTTGGAAGACTAGAACATATGGTAATTAGGGCTGTAAAAAAAAAAATGCAAAAATCGTCTAACCAACCGAACCGATGGTTCATAACTGTATTTCACGGTTAGGATTATTAAAATCTGAAAACCATGTTTTACGGTTCGATTTTCAGTCTCGACTCACGGTTATTAATCGAACCGAGCCGTAAAATACGATTTGATTACCGATTTTTCCAAAACATACGGTTAACCGAACCATTATACCCCAATTTAAAAGGAAAAAGAGAAGAAGAAAGGGGTATTGTGTTATTTTATAACTTAAATAATCATTTTTAACTTTTGAACCCTAATTGTTGGAACAAAAATAAAAGAGGGAAAATAAAAGAAAAAGAAGATGTATTTTGCATTTTAATAAAAAATTTATGTACTTTAATTGACAATTAATCGTAACCGAACTGACAGTTCGATTTTTTAAGTGTTTTTAGGATATGATTATAGTTGCCGTTTTTA
Organism: Umbellularia californica; assembly: GCA_028538565.1. NCBI lineage: Eukaryota > Viridiplantae > Streptophyta > Magnoliopsida > Laurales > Lauraceae > Umbellularia > Umbellularia californica. The sequence continues at coordinate 107,936,907 of JAPQWN010000001.1, forward strand.
AAAAACTTAAAATAGTAAAATACGATTCAGTTAACTATTTTTCTAAAATATACTGTTAAAGGAACTATTACACCCCCTACTTAGTAACAGTGCATTTGTGTTATGGGTTCGATGTATTAAACTAATAGGAATTAGGAATCCACCAGGTAATAATGACATTGATGATGGGAAAACAGTAAGTTCAAATGTTACTATTGCGGAATTGCCAAATGTGTATTTTCCAAATGCTTGGAGGACAAATGATTTGGTTGTCTTGAAAAAAGCCTCCCTAATATCATCAATTTTGACCAATCAGTTTTCCTCCCGTACTGATTGGAGAAGCTAATAAAAAGGGAAGGAGGAATTCATTCGATCGAGTTCTTCTAGGGTTTTGAGGATTGAGAAACCCACATACACATACACATGGCGACTTTTGCAGAGGCTCCAGAAGGCAATCCCAAATCCGGAGAGAAGATCTTCAGGACCAAGTGCGCTCAATGCCATACTGTCGATAAAGGAGCTGGTCACAAGCAAGGTAACCAACCGATTGTGATTTCTTCTTCTTCATACATCTCAGATCTCTTCGTTTGTTTCTCTCTTCTGTGAATTTTGGATCGATCTTCTTGTTTTTAGGCTCCTTCTATTTGATATCATATCCTCGATTTGATGTTTATTATATCGTGATCTGATTTGGGATTAATCTCTACCTGTTAGAGTTTGTATACGTTCTGGTTTGGATTATTTTGGTTCTACCTTTTAGGATTTTGCGTTAGTTGCTTGGAAATGTGATTTTAGTTTTTGGGATGTTTAGTTTTCTCCATTGATGTCTGATTATTTGATGTTTCTGGTTGATGGGTTTGCTTCTGAAATTTCATACAATTCATGGGTTATTAATAATGTTTGATTTGCTAGTTAAAGATATGATATTTCATAATCTATGTTTTAGGACTTTTATGAAACATGCTAAGCTTGCTGGGTTTGATTTTCTCTGTCAATCAGATCAAAACTGTGTGGGGGTGATCTGGTTTTATTGCTTTTATTCTTCATCATCATCATCACCACCACTGCCGCCAAAGGGTGGAGCCTTATCCCATCCATCGTCGTTAAAAATGAGAGAAACAATAGATTTGGACATATGCTATTACATGTGGAGTGACAAGCCAAGAATGGCACTACATGGTGGAAACAACTCAGTATGACTAAAACAAAACTTTCATTCAACATTTTATTTTTATTTTTATTTTTTATGTTGGGTTTCCAATTGCCATTCATGTGCAATTTGAGTAATTAATTTGGCTGAGAACTTAGCATCATTTGGCCCCGGATAGATTGGAATGGTGAAACAGAATTCATGTAGCTCACCCTTACATAGTTGGAACAAGGTGGATGATGATGGCTATTAGTTAGTGGGCAACTTAGCAACAAGCTCCTGGTAGTCTTTTTTTTTTTTTTAAATGCTAAGTGCATCTATCTTGTTCACATTTAATTGCATGCCTCTCAATTAGGTTGGAAATGCTTGAAGTTGGTAATTTAAATATTTATTGTTTATTTAGAGCCACTATGACATAGGATGTGGCTTTAAATTAGGGTTGAGCAGAATAGTAGAACTCATGAAGCCGACCACGTACAGATGTAATTAGGTTCAATGACTATGCCGGCCACGCACAGTATGGAATGAACTATGCCTCTCATTTGAGTTGGAAATGCTTGAAATAGGGAGTTTTATCAATAATTCTTATTTGGAGCCGCTATGACATGATGTGGCTTTAAATTAAAGATGAGTGGAAGAGTCGAACTCATAAAGCTGACCCCATATAGATGTAATAAGGCTTTGTTGATGATGATGTATCTAGCATGGAATTGTTTACCATTTTGATTCTGAACTCTAGTTTTGAATAATTTATCTTTCCCTTTTAAATTGATAGGGCCCAACTTAAATGGTCTTTTTGGACGACAATCCGGCACAACTCCTGGCTACTCATATTCTACTGCTAACAAGAACATGGCTGTGATCTGGGGGGAGCCAACTCTGTATGATTACTTGCTCAATCCCAAGAAGGTACTTGATCCAACCTTTTAGGATTGCATGTATGTGTACTGATTTCACTGCTTCCTCTCTGTTCATCCATGCATGATTCATTGTTTTCCAACATTTCATACGTGTTTCGTTGTTCACAGTTCATACCCTTATTCAAGTAATACTTTCTGATTCTTAGTTTCAAGCAACTGATACTCGATACAAGAGTATTGTGATGGTCAATACCAATATGCAAATACTGAATGCTGCAATTGTTTAGCACTGTGCCACATTGTCATGACTCATGATATGATCGATCATAATGCATATTGTCTGAATATATCATTTTTAAGATTCGTGATATGTGATTCCAGTGGTATTCTTTGTGATGGTTGATACAATAACTCTTATGGGAGGCAAAGGAGTTAACTATGCCCTGAGGCCACATGGATATTTCTACACAATGAGATTTGCCACTGGTCGTGTAAGGTTGACACTGACAGTCCAAATATGTTCCAACAGCTTTTCAAGAGTCATGTGGCAATGAAAACTATTTTTTTTTTAAATACTACTTAAAGGGAAAATATTCAAACATAAAGTATATGAGATATGCTATCTGCAGAAACAGGAATCAGTAAAGAGCTCCAAACAAATAATCCCTAGAAATACAAGCAAACTAGAATATATATAATATTAATAGTATCCAAATTCATTGTTGTCCAAATCCTACAATTCGCATCCCGAATGTGAACCCTAGTGTTACCTACCTAATTATCGAAACTCTTTTTTTATTATTATTATAACATCCTGACTAAAAGAATGTGAACCAAAGTGTTACCTACCTAATTCCTATTTATATTATCAGCATCACACTATCAGGTATCAGACAATTTAGAAATGCGGCACAGTTGGAACTGTTGGATAGCATATTGATTAACACACCCAACAAGCCCATGATTTTGACAGGAATTAAGAGTTATGTATCAATTTTCCTGATTATCAATCAATTTTTTCTTTTTGGTAGAACTGATTATCAATCAATTGAAAGTGAGAAAGGAACAGATTAAGGGACGTATGAATGAACTCTCTGATTTTCTCATCTCTCTTTTTTGATTGTTTGTCTCTGTTTGCAGTATATCCCTGGAACAAAAATGGTTTTCCCAGGTCTAAAGAAACCACAAGAGCGTGCAGATCTCATTGCTTATCTCAAGGAATCCACATCTTCTTGACGCGTCTCTCTATTTACTTCTCTCCATTTTTGTGGCAGTTGGGGCAATTGTAACAGAGCGAGAACTTTTTTTTTTCTTTGAAATAATACCATTGGGCCTGTCTGTCTTTGCGAACCAAGCAAGCAAAGATAGATTAGAGTCAATACATACAATTTTGATGTCATTATCCCCTCCAAAACATAAAATTTAGCAGTTTCTCTATAATATTTTAATTCTGATGATGCCTTTTATAGTCCTTTTCAACCTTTCTCAGCTCTTTGGGCTACAAAACGGTCACATGAAATAAACCAGTTTCATACAAACCAAAATGATTGGATTGCTCTCTTTTATTTATTTGTTTATATACGTTTTCCTTTAGTAGAGGCTGGAACTCATGCAGCCCCTCACTCAATATAGACAGCTGAGCAACAGCAGGGAATGACATGTCCTCTTCTATTTCCATTGCTGTTTTCAGCTGCTGTTTGATACTATGTTTCTATTTTTTCTGTTTTTGAATTACTATGTATCTCTGTTTCTTCAGTACCGCTGTCAGCCTAATTTTCCTTTTCAATTTTGATTCTTGATTTATTTGATGATTTCCTATTATTTAAAGTCGGAAAAATCTACTACTCAGTGCTGACTGCGCTGAAAATGATAAAGCAAATTCTAATGTATCTTGATCTGGTTGTTGCTAGTATAAATGACCAGTGATACAGGTAGTACACTGAAAACCTAGATAATTATATCAATTGGGACGACTCGGTTATTGATCCTATCATGGTGTGTATGCTTCTCTTACTTTAGATGCCAACCAAAGTGAGTCCTGCATGGCTGTTGAAAGCTAATTATAGATATATTTTTAAATTTCCTTTTCACATTTCCCTTTTTGACAGTACTTATTTCTTCTTCTTTTTTGTTTCATGATATTTTCACTTTTGATGAGATTCTGAGACTATCACAAGTTATTGTGAAATTACCATATTCTGTAAATACCATGTTTTTTACCCATAAAAAAAGGTTAAATACCATGATACTACTGCAATATTTTCAAGATGACATAGATGTATCCTAAGCACCTGATTTGATGTGGCCCTAGCAATTTAGTAGCCATGAAATAATCTCACCCTTTAATGGAAAAATAAATAAAGGGCAAGGGAATCAAATATCCGGCCATCACTCTAGGAATTCAAATCCTAGAATGTTAAGGTCCTATCTACATCTCCACCCCTCATGCGGGGGACGCCAAGTTTATATTTTTATTTTTAACCCCAATGGATAGCTCAATTGGCCTAGGACTACAGTTTGCACTCGAAGGTTGTAGGTTGGTAACTGCACTACCACACTGGGCTATAGGGGAGTTTATTCGGCTTCCCTTTGGGCTCATAGGGATAAGTAAAAAAAACCTCCATCTCTACCATGTAGGTTTCTCCCCCTCAATGGGTTTAAAAAAAAAAAAAAAAAAAATCTTCTAGCAAGGTGCAGCCTCACATGAAATGCTCAAGTATAGAACCCATTTGAGTGATTTAGATTCTTATCATATGGTTAAGGTTTGTAAATCTAACATTGACGCTCATCTCTCAAATCAGAATCTTCTCCTCATGTGTGAACTTCGCCAAAATCCTGCACAATCAGGTTTGGGTCCATGGAAGATTGATAATGTGTGAGATACAAGATTTTATACCCATTTTTGTGTGTTTGCGTCAAATTCTTTGCACTCGTCAATTTGACTGTGGGTCCAAAGTAGGAGAGAGATTTAGTATTTTACTAATACATTGGGGGTGTTTGTTTTGAACAGCTTGGAATTCAAATGTAATCCTCTGTGATCAATTTGTAAGAGTAGGTTTGAGAATTATATTTACTATTCTTTCCCACTCTATTACCTTCTAAAATAGGGCACTGAGAAGTTTGTGGGGACTATCAGACTTACCATATTATATAAAGGCACCATCAACAATCTTATATAAAACAATGAAATGAATGCTACTATAGAAATATATATTTTAATGGGAGAAGTATGCATTTTAATAGGTCATCTTTTATGACCTTAGTTTGAATGGTTTTGAATGACAACTCAACCTTTTTCTGTTTGTACATGTATATATGGATATTAAAGTCGTGATATGGTTAATAAACTTCACAAACTTTAGTCACATCTAATATAGTGATAAGCAGAATAATAGACATCTCTAATTTGTTGTGGGACTCTTGTTTGGTGGTTCAGACAGTTTGATCTAAACAAGTTTTAATCAGAGAGAATGAAACATTTTTGGAATAATGTCAAATAGGCCCCCACGTAGAAACATTTGGAAGGTGCTTATCGCCAACCATGAAGTCAAATGTTGTCATTAAAGAAAATTATTTTTCTACAAGACAAGTTTCAATCCTTCCAATGGATACAATATTAACTTCTACTTCTACCATGCTTATTTTTCAACGGGGCAAGCTTTTTTTTTTTTTTTTTTCCCATCCTAAGCTGGATCAAACGCTTGTCCGCCCAATGAGAAGAGTAGTTACCTGCCGCTAGGGGTATTTATGGGCCGGGCCGGGCTAAGGCATATCCATGCCCAGCCTGACTTTAGAAATATTAGCCCAGGTCTGACACGGGCCGTAAAACCCATGCCCGAGCCCGCCCATTTAATCAATCGAGCTTGGCCGAATCAGATGTTTTTTTTTTATATAAATTTTATTGGAATTCGAGTAATTATTTGGACTAATTAAATTAAATTACAAGCATTTCTTATATGGGCTGGGTCGGGCTAAGCTTTGGGCTTTCTATCACTTAATACAAGTGCGGCCCAATTATTAAACTGGTCCTAATTAGATATCCAACATATCCAAGTTAGGTCTAAAACGGGCTGGGCCTGGATTGAGCTCAGGCTAGCCCCGCCCATGAGCACCCCCACTTGCCGCCTTTTTATTTTTTTATTTTGCCCATGCCAAACAAGGATTGATCCCTCACAGTTAATGGGGAGAGTTTAGTCTTTTAGGCACAATGAAGAGTTAGTTTGAAGTATTATAATATCTATTTAAATCAATTTTAAAGTCAAATATACATAAAAATCAGACTCGTCAAACATTACCTTATACTAGCATACTAACCCGTGCTGAGCACCAGAATGGCCCATGTGGTTAGGGTCCCTCTATCTAGCTAGTTTTGAGATTTTATCTCTAATTAATTAAATATAACAATTGTGTTGTTTAACAGCTAGTTTAGTTTTATTTAAAAGGTGATACAGGTCATGAGTTAAAATCTCTATTCCTTGTAATTTTTAGATTTTCGCGTACGCTCCTTAAAAAAGTCAAAATTGAAACGAATCCAATTAAAATTGAATCCAAAACCCTCGAATTTAATATATTATAATTGATAATTGATAATGTGGGCTCATGGGAGCTATGTAAATCCATGCCCAAAACTCTCCGGAAGAGGTTTGTTTTAGCGGTCTAGATTTAACGAAGGCCCACCGTTGGATTTTCTTGACACTAAATCAGCACTTTCTAAACAGATGACATCCGTTGGATTTTCTTGATGAGATGGCCCACTTTGCTCCGGTTTAAGAACTCTCCAGCACTTGCACGTTTCGTCCGAAGCCGAATATGAAATGAGGAATCCAACCGACGTTCTTCGCTTCTACCTGACATTCCACACCTTCTCCTTCTCCTTCGACTCTTCTCTTGCTTTTCCATCGATCTACGACTTCACTTTTCCATTCAAAACTAGGGCTTTTAGTTATCCACCTGATTCTATTCTTGCCAATCGGATTTCTTCGAATATCTTTCCCCGCGAATGGATTCTGAAAGTTCCCATCTTTTTCTACCATCTTGGTTTTGATCGGTTCTTCTGAATCTCACTTCAATCGGTTCTGGTACTTGCTGTTTTTCTTGAATTCCAGAGGCACCCATCGATTTGTTTCAGTGAATTCGAACACAATTTAGTCTCCCGGCTGTTTCTCCTATCTGGGTTTTGCAGTTTCTCTCCAAATTTCACATTTTTTTTTCAATTCGAGAGACGCCCATTGAGGTTTATTTCAGTAGATTACGGCAGGAATCGCTACAAGGATCGGTGTTTGCTTGTTTTCTCGGGTGGTTTCCACGGAACAAGTAGGAATTTCCCTCAAAGTAGCGTTCTTGGTTGGTTTTTGTATTTGATGTGATTGCTCTTACTCGTTTTCCATCTGGGTTTTTGAGAATGTGATTGCTCTTCCTCATTTCCCATCTGGGTTTTTGAGAAGTTGCTCTAAATCTTAGGATTTTGGCTGATTTGGCTAATTAGAGGACGGTTCCCATTTAGTTCCTTGTATCAGTTTGGAATCTTCATTTTCCTTTTTATTAGTGAAAAATTCGTATAGAACTCAGTTGGAGTGTAGTGTCAGTGAATCTTTTGCTGATTTGAACGGAACCCACCAAAATCCTTTTTTTCTTCTTCTTCTCATGTTCTTCTTGAGATTGTTTTGGTGTATTCTGAATGTCTAATTCTGAAGAAAATTGCGGAATATTTGTTTCTGATGTGGGTGGAAGTGGTGGAGAATGTAAGGAAGTAGATATGGCCAATGCTCAGGAAGGCCCGAGTTCTGGTCAGGTTGATGAAACGTCACCTGATATGCTGCAGAATACACCTTCTAACATTGCCAGGTTGGAGGATGTGATCGAGCACTCTAAGGGTCGACAGAAGTACCTTGCGCAGACAAGGAGCCCCTCAGATGGAGAGGACATTCGTTGGTATTTCTGCAAAGTCCCTCTGGCTGTGAATGGTGAGTTCGGTCTTTGATTCTTCCTCATGTTTTGTTTACTTTGTTTGAATTGAATTGGTTGTGTATAAAAAAAATGAGAAAGAAATGAAGTAGGCGAAGTAGAGAAGTTTTGAGAAAATATCATGGCAATTGTTTAGTAGCATCTCATAAATTCTCTTACTATTGAACATCACCTATTTCTTGTTTTATTTGTTATTAATCTGTACTTATGGAAATTCTTGCCTGTAATGGCTCTTTGGTTGCTTGGGAATTGTTTCCAATGACTGATTTTCCCATGCCAGCTCATCAAATTGTGTTTGGGAATGGTAATGCACCAGAACTGTCTTTTTTCCACATTCCACTTGTTGGTCTTACCTTTCCATATTTCAATGTTCCACAAAAGGAAATTCGAGCGTGTTTTTTGCCTCTTCAATGTCATAAATCAAGAGGTGTTGTTCCTAATCCTACTGTACCAAACAGGCCCATAACCAATAGTAAATTCTTCCCACAACATTTCTTGTGTTTGGTGCATGTTTTAATGCACACTCAATTTAGCGCGGGGAGATCACATTAGGGGTAAGTGAATTGTTAATTAACCCAAGCTAAACCCATCTTGTTGAATTGTCTTCTGTCAAATTGTCCTCTTGAGCCTTTAACCATCTTTGTTATGAAGCTTACCAAGAAAGGAACAGGATAGAAGTCTACAATAGTAAAAGAGACATTTTTTTGCTGCTAAATCCTCAGTCCTCTGGATACACACGTTTATTTTGATAATTGATAAAAAATAATTGAGTCTGAAGGGTTTTCACCTACTGGAATAGTGCTTCTGCTAGAATCGTTGATGTCTTCAGTCAACTAAGTGCTTGTGCTTGTGACCTCACTAAATTGCCACAGGAGTTATTTACTAGTATGGATCCTTGATTTATTTTTTTCCCAAGTTCAGTATTTGCATGCCCTTAAGCATATACTAGCATAATAACCCGTGTTGAGCCATTATTGTAATTTAAATATTCATGCATTAAGAAAATTCGTAGATTTAAGAAAGAAAATAAAGGAATGAGAAGGTTATGAGAGTACCTGTTTATATAATCCAAGAGCTAGTAGTGGAAATATGAGAATTTGAGCAGAAAGGGAGTGGTAGAGTTTGGATTGAAATGGAGGTTTTTGCAATTAAGAGAAGTGGAGGTGGTTATGAGTGGTTTTGATAATGAGATAAAGTGGGTAGTTGGATGAGTGGAGAGAGAAGATTTAAAACAGAATAACTTATAGTCAAAATCCCAACTGGCAGTCAAAATTAAAGCCAAAACCTTCCTCTTTAATATAGTATATAATTGGATCAAGAAATCTAGATCATGAATGTAATATTGACGACAAATTTTTATTCAAAGGAAAACATATTTGACTAATTCAAGGTAGTTGTTATTTAATTCTGTATTATTAATTTGAAGCATTGCTGGCTGCATAAGAGATATTTCACTGCTTTTTGAAGTGTTGAAAGAATTAATGGCATGGGATGGAGAACAGATGCAACAAGGGTGAAACAAATATTTATGTGATAGAGCTAGCAAAAAAGAAAAAAACACTAAAAAGAAATTGATAATTTGCATTAGTTTGTGATTTGTGTTTTTAACAGAGTAATCAAATTGTCTTTCAATTTCAAATTGTGTCATCTTCTATGGAGTATGGACACATACATGCATATAAACAAACATTGAAGTTTGAACACATGCACATGCATACAATATAGTTGACTTCCTGACATGATGATATACTAATATGAAAGTTCTCACATATTTTTTATTCCATTACGCTTTTTTGCTAAATTTTGTGCAGAGCTAGCTGCCTCAGTTCCTCGATCGGAGATAGTTGGAAAGAGTGAGTATTTTCGATTCGGTATGCGGGACTCCCTTGCATTAGAGGCTTCTTTCTTGGAGGTAATTGTTTTACTTGATAATAATGAGATTTTATTAGTTTTTTAAACATTAGCATGTCATCCATGATCCCATTATGGATATTCTGTTAGGTGGTTAGGGATCTTATCTGCATGCATCTTTTGTGTTGCTCTTTGCCTTTTTCTTTATGGTTTACATATCTTGACCATGCTGTTTCGCTTGTTTGTACACTGCCCCTTATCTCTTTTGGCACAGCATTGTCTGTGTTTGTTTAGGATGGTATGGAGTTCTTACCTGCATGTGTCTTTTGAATTTCTCTTTGCTGTTTCCTTGCTTGTTTGAATTTCTCCTTGCTATTTCCCTGACATGACATATCAGAGGATTGAGCATAGAGGTAACTAATTTGATTATTTATTATTTATTTTTATAATCCATCTTGATAGAGGGAAGAAGAGTTCCTTTCTGCATGGTGGAAAGAATATGCGGAATGCAGTGAAGGTCCAAGTGGACATCCAAGGAGTTCTGGCATTACTGAAGATACACAACCAAAATTGAATTCTTCCGAAGCTAATCAATCAACTCAGCTTTATATGATTGAGGAAGAGAGAGTTGGTGTTCCTGTAAAGGGAGGACTCTATGAGGTACTATTTTGATCAGAATGCTTTAATGTTTCCTGTAAACGGAGGACCCTGTGAGGTACTATTTTGATCAGAATGCTAGTATTCACCTTTTTTTTCTTTTACTTATCTAGTAACATGAATGCTCCCCCACCACACCACCACCACCACCCCCCCCCCCCCCCCCCCCCCCCCCCCCGCCCCCTGTTTCTGAGTTCTTTGTGTAATTTATTTCACTCAAATTCATTGAGTTTCATGAAAAAACTTAATGATATCCTTCCAACGTCAGATTGATGTGAATGTTACATCTTCCTTTCTTATGAAGTTACTTTAACTTTTCTCTTTAATTTGTTCAATTTGATGATAAAACTATTTTTGAACTACAATTTAATGGAAAATATTAATAGTTTCCTTTAAAATCGAAGGAGCAAAACTGTGATAAATTGATTATCTTCCTTATAGTACCATAGTATTCTGCGGGCCAAGTTGTATAGCGAGATGTTTCAATACTTTTTAATCATTATTGGATTGCTGTATACTGTGATTTAAGTTAGGAACCCAGTCAATGGGAATATTTTTGGATATCACTTCATATGCTGGGAGTTAGAATGTGCACATGCATCCCAAGTAGTACATTATAATCAACCATTCTTAAAGGTGTCTGAGTTGTGTAAAACACTAGTAAGTTTATTGGAAGTATTTCATCTGTAGTTGTCTGCTCTTTTATCACAGAACTTCACTAATTGTGATTCTAAACTGTTTTGATTTCAGCCTTTGCATCATATTATTCCTTTTTTATTCAGGTGAAAAACCTGGGACTAAAATGATAGTAAATTTTGAATTGTATCAGCTTGCTCTGAGTGTAAGACTTTTAGAGTTCAGCACATGATGATCCTCGAATCATTTATTGAATTTTGTTTATAAATATTTATGGGCATTATCAATTTATCATAACTGGTGGTATTTCTTTGATTTTTAAGAGCTTAATTTGTCTGAAACTGAAGCAAAGTGGGTGGCTGCAGGTAGACCTGGCTATGAGACATTGTTTTCCTGTTTATTGGCATGGGGAAAATAGACGAGTTTTAAGGGGCCATTGGTTTGCTCGTAAAAACGGCCTCGACTGGCTTCCTCTACGTGAAGATATTGCTGAACAGTTGGAGCTCGCATACCGATGCCAGGTATCATGGAGTGAAATAGTCGAGGCATTTTATTCCATAAAAGAGGAAAAAATCTAACCAATTTCTGATATCCATGTTTTGTTTTGTTTTTGTTTTTGTTTTTATAATTACAACTACTTCCGTGCTGTCGATAGGCTTGACTCCTTAATAATGAGTCAATTCATCAACACTTGCAATTTACTGGCACGTATTTGAACTTGTTTCGTTGGAACCTTTTTTTACTCATGGACAATAATTCATGTAGCTGACTGCTGACCCCAACATAGTTGGGACTTGGGACAAGGCTTTGATGATGATGATTGTATACATGTCTCTATTCCATAATACGTTGATCATGGGAAATGCATAGGTTAAGTGCTTCTTGGATTTTAGAGAGCTTGACAAGGCTTAAGCCAACTTGTATCAGCAATAGAGTATCGCTCCATATGATGTTGCAGTTACACATTTTCAGAAATAATGGCAATTTAGGTACTTTTTCAGTGACCCATTTGTGTTGTTGACACTCAATACTTCTTTTAAATGGGTTGCTTGGATTTCAAAGCCATCTTATTACACGACAAAGCTTGAACCACGGGGCCAGAAAATGGATAGAGAGCTCGAGGGGTTTTGTGGATGAACTTTGATCAATTATTGCATCAGTCGCAGCCTCGCAGGACTAGGAAAGGATTCAAGGCCTTCAAGATTTTCCACACTCAAAATTCTTTTGTTGCTTTTCTTGTCTAGTCACAAAAGTTGCTTGTGTGACCAATTCAAATGATTGGTAAATCATCAAATCCTTGTCCTAACTCCTAACTCTGTTACGGTTAGCTACATGAATTCTATTTCATCATTCTAGTCTATCCGAGGTCAAAACCCCAAATAGGTTGCACTTCAGAAAAACTTCTGACTGGCGGAATTGTTGGTTTGTGTTGGACTGACATGTCCAAACTGTCTCAACCAAATCTCTCTTAATTTATCATATATTGATGCTACCCCTAAATGCCCCAAATGCGCTCATTTCTTATTATATTTTCCTAGTTTTACCATACATCTATCTCAACATTCTCATTTATGCTACACTCTTTATTGCATGTGTTGATTCCTCATTGGCCAACGTTCTGCTTGATAGGTCATAGCTGGTCTAATCGTTGTCTTGTAAAATTTCCCTTCCAATCTTGTTGGTATGTGTTGATCACAGAGAACTCCAGAAGAAACTCTTAACTTCAACTATTGTGCTCTTATCATATGTTTGACATCCTCCTCAATTTTTCCATCTTCACTAATTATAGAACCATGGTATTTGAAGGACTCTCTTTGTGGTATCTCTTGATTGAGCGATGACCCAAATGACAAGTGCCATTTGAGGGTCTGCCTTTCTTATTACTTGCCTTGAGTTTCTTCTCCTTTGTGGGTAGGATCATTGCTTCTGGCTATGATTCCCAGATATGGCAGAGATACAACAGGCGTACTCTCTGAATATGGAAAGGACATGGATTTTACACTTATAAATGAAGTAATATGATATATGTTGCTATTTTGAAGTATCTGGATATCATAGGCTTTAGGGTACTCATGTCTGTCCTCCTAATGATGGAGGCTAACCTTTGCCCATCTCTCATTTCTTGTATCCTTGAGTCATTCGTTTTATAGAGATTTGACTAGGATTGGAAGAATCAGTTTCATAAACAAGATGAAGTGTCTTATCTTGGTAGCTGGATTCCACGGACTGTTATATTCTAGTGGGCAGGTCTAACATGAGCTTGAACCTAGATCATTCCTTGTAGAGAAGGTGTCTTTATCAACTCACATTGTGAGATATTTTTTTTAATTATTATTATTTTTGGTTACTATGTTCCATCTATTATATGTGATTTACTAACAGTTTTTTTTTTTTTTTTTTAATTATTATTTTTTATTTTTTATAAAGGTTTGGCATCGTAGGACATTTCAGCTATCAGGGCTTTTTGCTGCCAGAGTTGATTTACAAGGAACTATGCAGGTACTTATATTGCTCTCGAGATGAGTTAGAAGTCGGTTGATTTTTTTTCTTTTAAATTTTGCTTTAAGTCATTTGGCCTTGTATAGGGTCTGCATGCTCTTTTCACAGGAGAAGATGATACCTGGGAAGCTTGGTTGGGTGTTGATAGCTCTGGTTTCTCTAATGTTCTTGGTTTGAGAGGAAATGGAATTAAATTGAGGCGTGGATTTTCAACGTCTGGTTCTCCAAAACCAACCCAGGTTTGCTTTCTCACAAATGTTTTCCTTAGATATTATCAATAGGTATCATGTGTGTTTTTAAAATTTTTACTTATTTCTTAACGAAAATTTTAGATCTAATCCTATGGTGGAGGATCCTATTCATGATTCAATTTGACTAGACCCCTTAAGTGACCTGCAATGTGATTTCGACTTTCTGAACAAATTCATAATATTATCAAAATATTATATAAACTGAAAATATCACGAGAAAATTGTGATAATGTCAATAAAAATGTGATAATTGGGAAAAACCTATTTGAAACTTGAAAGTTTTAACACTTTTTATATTTATTTCTTATTATATAAAAAATAATTTATTTTCCGTGACATTTTCCTGTTAACGTCCCAAGAAAACCCCAATTTGAAAAATATCCTTTCATTTTCTTCAGCTGTTAATTTCCAAATGGATTCTAAGGGAGTTTGTAGCGGCTGTCAGTCGGCCATGACATATTGGCTGATATGTCGAAAATGGCAGCCACTACAACCTGCAACACTTGTGAGTGCCACTATTTCACAAATAACTTACCGGCCACTTCGGATAATGCGGTCAATATGCTACTTATCCACTGCTATTTTGAACCTTGCCTATTACAATAATTTAAAACTGTAGTCAAGCAATTTGCTACTACCTAGCAACAATAGAAAATCAACCTCGAGGTAGACACCATCATTCCTTCCAGAACATAACACGACCTACCATCTTGAGCTTTACAACAAATTTGCAAGAAGACTTGATCTCTAATGGAGCAAACTGTCCTCCAATTCACAGAAAGAGAGACAATTAGATTTTGGATAAACCCATCCTTATTTTCTTTTGGGTAATGCTGCCACATTGGGATGGATGCCTTAAATTGGTGTGAGCTGAGTTTGAACCCCACCACTCTATGCTTGGGTGGACAACCCATCCATGGTTAACCAATATGATATTTATGGACAATCACTTGCTTCCATAATCCTCTCTTCTCTTTTCGTTTCTAAGAAATTGAATGATAGCACCTCATTTGTGGGAGCTACAATTTAACATAGCGCCTGTTGGTAACAATGAACAACCTATTGATACAATAAAAATATAGAAGAAGGGAACTGAATCTATTTTATACTGTGGTTTGGGCTTGCTTGGAGCTTGGAGTTTAAGTGCAGCTACATTAGCACCTCATACTGATGTTGCCGTCACATAAGCACTTACTAATTACTATATGTACATAGGCAGTGATTTGTTCTGAATGAGCAGACTGGGGGATCCCAACGGTTCCACGTAGAATCATATTTATTTCAAAATATTGCTTAATGTCTGTCTATTGACAGGAAAATTTATCAATCATCCTTTTCTCATAATGCTGATTTAAATTTTCAGGATGAATTACGTCAGCAAAAGGAAGAGGAGATGGATGATTACTGTTCACAGGTTGGTATTTATCATGGAACTGATCTTTTCTTCTTAACAAAACTGGTTCATAGCCTTTTCCCTTTCTTGATAGCAATATATTTATGTAGCTATCTAAGAGAGCTTAAATCCGATTTTGGGGCATACTTTCATGGTGGCTGAATGTTGGATCTTAGCTTCCATCCTTGATGGGTGGGCCCCATGAATCTCCAAAACTTTGAACCCAGATACATTGACCTGGATACACCATCATTTATACTAATATATTGATTTATACAGTTAAGATAATCCAATAAAGGAATGATCACATATAGTTACCCACGCGTGCACTCATTAGGATTTTTTAAAAGGTATAATTGGAACCTAAGTCATTTTAATAAATAAATATTTGATCAAAATAAACACTTTTTTGAAAATATTTGAAAAAACGGTTGTTTGACCAAGTGGAAGAATTGACATATGTCTATTTTGGGTGGTCCCACATGATCACATATGGTCCCTAATTGATTCTAACTATTAATAGTATGATATTTTGGGCTTCCATATTTAAGACAAACTTGGATTCCAAGAGTCCTGTCATTGCCCCACTTAAAGCTTCCTAATAAGGCTGAAGTACATGGAAAATTAAGAAACCCCTCCAGATTTGATAACCTTGATTGATTAAGGAACCATAAGGCCTAATTACAAATATGGTCAATTGGTCCCTTTAAGCTCTCTCAACTAGCAACATAAGAAACCATCATCCTTGATAAGGGAGACGTTCTAGAAGAAGAATCGATAATTATCTTGAAGATCTGATCCGGTCTAGTTCAAGCACAGATACATGTATTTTTAAACTCTTCTTTAATCTGTTTTTCTATGATCATCAACTAAGATTCATCCATGATAACTATAAAATTAATATTATAACAAGACTATTACACTGTGCCACTTGTCAAGATGGACCATTGGGTCAAAGCATCCATTTCAAATTGCTATGGCCTAATATTACTCAGATTGGAATGCTTATCACTGTTGCATTGAAGTAATATTCTAACCCGATGATAAATCTGGAAGATTCTGTACTGTGCCATCCAAGGATGAATCACTGTGATTAGAGTGATATTTGAGCCAATAGGAGAATCACTCCCGCCGAAATGGAGATGAAAAGGGTTAGACGCCCATGAAGCTGGCAATCTATGATCATTTCTTTTGTCTAACTATACTTAGTACTGAAATTTCTTTGTTGATTGAATAAAATTCAAGTGGATGCTATAGTGATTCTTCACCTGAGATGCCAATAAATTCTCCTACTATCGGTCAAATTCTTTTGTAGTTGCATTTTTTACTCTAGTGTTGCTTTCTCAGGTTCCTGTTCGGCACTTAGTTTTCATGGTTCATGGTATTGGTCAAAGGTTGGAGAAAGCCAATCTTGTGGATGATGTTGGTGATTTTCGTCATATCACGGCTGGTCTTGCTGAGCGGCATTTAACTTCATACCAACGTAACAGACAGAGAGTTCTCTTTATTCCATGCCAGGTATGTCTACAGGCTTGCCATGCATTTGATTTCTTACCCTATGATTTGGTTTTGTTCAAACATAAAAACTGACACCTTGCAAGAGCATGGTTTTAAAAGTTGGCCAAGTCCAAGTCTACTCGGTCTCAACAGGTGCCAATTCCTGTCAACCCCCTTTGCCCTTCTCCCCCAGCCAAACCTTCTCCCCCAGCCAAAGTCGTGTACTTGGTCGAGTTCTAGGGTATTTGGCCCCTAAACACACTTAGCTTCTAGTTTTTGTATGGGAAATAGTTGTGGGCGGCTCCATTGCACTGATTCTGGAAATCAAAACCATATTTTCTTTGGGATTCAAGCATTTGAAGATCGGTGGTGCTACTCATCTGATTGAATGAAATATATATGTGGGCACCTGTAACCACTTAAATTCACTATTGATAAATGAGACATAATTAATGTTAAAATTCTAGACTCAATAGAACTAGATTTTCTATGTTTCAGGAATTTTCTTTTTCTTTTGCTATATTTCTTATTTTTTAAATGTCATTGCCTTAGTCCAAGTTAGCCTAGTTGAATAGATTAGATTCGTCCCCTGAGTCCAATTTTGTGCAAGAAACCAAGAATACCAGAATGCATTGGATGAGCATGAACTGTTGTGTTGCTTGCAGTTTCTTATATCTACCACCTGATGGGTTTGATCTCTTCATTTTGCTGCAAGTGTTATGGAAACAACCGAGTAGTTGTGCATTGGCTGGGCATGGTTACAGGGGTTCTTTTGTCCCTTCTGGATCAATAACTTAAAAATTGATATCCATAGTAAAGAAAAGAGAAAAAAAAGAAAGAAAAGAAATCTTATTACTCAGAAGTATTATAAATAATTAAAAAGCTGGGAACTAGGATCTCAACTATGGATTAGTTTTTAGAAGGCTCCCTAGGGAAGTGTATATGCCATAGGGGAGCTCATGGGCCAGGCCAGCCTGGGCTGACCCAGGCCCGGCCTGCTTTGCAATAGGTTTAGTACTTGGGCTGGGGCTGCATCTAATTTTTGGGCTAGCTTGGATTAAGTGATAGAAAGCTCGAAGCCTGAACTGGCCTGGGTCGAATAAGTCGGGCTTGTAGCTAGTGAATAGTGATCGATTTGCCCAAACAACTGAGAGAAATCCTGAACAAGTGATAGAAAGACCAGACCAGCGTGGCCTGATTGACTAAATGGGCAGGCTCAGGCCTGACATGTTTGAGGCAGGCTGGGCTTGGGCCGGGACATAAGGATAGTGTCAGGCTTGGGCTGGATATGGCCCTGTACTTCTAGAGTCAGGGCCTGGAGAGGTCTTAGCCTGGCCCATAAACAACCCTAATCTGCCCACCAGAAACAAAGTAATCTGTCATTCTGGCTGTAGTTGGACAAGGCAGTTAGCAATAGGCAATAGTTTGACCTCAGAAACACTTTGGTTTCAGGTTTAAACTACATGAAATAGAAATAGGTTGTGTGACCTGATCCTATTTCAAATATGACAAAGAACAGTATAAGCAGGGGCAATTAGTATGGACAAATATTTATAGTTTTTTTCCATAGTCATCCACACAAAGAAAATTAGTCAGTATATCGCCAAGTATCAGATCAGTATATCGCCAAGTATCAGATCATTCTCTTTTTTGAATCCAAGCCGTAGCCCACAGTCCATATCGAGATTAGATCAAAGAAGTTTTAAGATCAAAGAAGTTTTATCTTTGTTAAAATTTATAATCTGCTTGTTTTTCCCTCCTTCATTAAAAAAAGGAAAAAGAAAATGATGGTAACTAAATTTTATTGGAATTAATTTTCTGCTTTTACACCTGAAATCTCCTAGGAACAAATCTATTAATTGCTTAAACCCAGGACTGTGACACCAACCAGATTTGTCAACCTAAATAGGCAACCTGAAACCATCTGAATGATGTTTTCAGATTGTGTCCTCTGGAGCCATTAGTAGCTTCAAATGACTATCTTATAAATAGCAGAGCATTTTGCAAGGAAAAGTAACAAATGCTGAAAATGATGAAATAACCCCTTATCATGTAGGTAAAATGCACCTGTTTTATGAATATATATGTAGGTAAAATGCACCTGTTTTATGAACACACACACACACGCACGCACGCACGCACGCACGCACTTACTTTTAACAATGTGCAGAATTTCATTACTTTTAACAATGTGCAGAATTTCATTATGATCGAAACTTCTAGGTAAGAATTTCATCATTTACTTTTGTGCAAGCTTTTTCTCCTCCTTACAAAGCTGGGCATTTGATCCAAGGTACTCTAAAACACAGTAAGCATCAGCATGACAATTAGATATCTTCCATCACAATCTATAGTCAGAGTATGACGGCTGAGTTCTATCTGCTTCATATTACTTTTGGGTCAGATCTATTTAGTTTTTCTACTGTCATTGAGTATATTATAGCTATGTGGGTGTCTGCAGAAGAAAATAGAATTTTCTTATTCGAAAAAGTTTACACTGTTTTCACAAAGTGAGGACTCTTTTGGTTGCTGGAAAGCCGTGCTATCTGTCCAGATATGAAACTACTTCGTGGCAAATTACGACCTGTGAAGGAGTAAACCTGTATTTTGAGTGACAAATAGCCTCCTCAGGATTCTTTTTTTTTATTTTTATTTTATTTTATTTTATTTTATTTTTTTTTAAATAGGGATTGCAAGAATGGAGAAGCTTTTTGTGCTAATTTTTTCCAAAATTCCTCAAAGCTTTCATAATCTTGTCTTCTCTTTAAAGTGTAAAGGTGGTGTTGTATGGAGTGAACTGGAACTTTGGTTTCGCTATTCTGTTTATGAAATTTTTTTGCCTTGTGGTTGTATGGTTTCATCCTAGTTGGATAAATTTACTAGCAAGCTCTTGTTTCTTACTGTTTGTTTGTTGTCTAGTTTTTGAACAACACTCTATACCTGCATTTCTGGATACATTTTTCTCTTGAGGATGCCTAATATTGAATGGTTTATATGCTTGTTTTGGTTGGTAAGAGGTTTCTCCTTCTTTCTAGAAAGAGAACTTTTGTTCATGATTGAAAAAAAAGGAAGTAGAAAAAGGGTGAACCTTCGTTTGAGTTGCTCATTTCACATCTTGTATTGTCAATGGAACCTCTTTCTTATGTTGGTGGTTTATTTACATATTAGTTTGAATTCTGGATTAGTTTCAGTTGTTCATTTATTTCTACTTCATGAGATTGGCCATTATATATTTGTCATGCAAAATTTACCATTTTTTTTTCAGTGGAGGAGGGGGTTAAAGCTTAGTGGTGAAAGTGCCGTAGAAAAAATTACTTTGGAGGGTGTACGTGCCTTGCGAGTAATGTTGAGTGCTACTGTCCATGATGTTTTATATTACATGAGTCCCGTATACTGCCAAGATATAATCGATTCGGTAATCTACATTTCATCTTGAGTTTCAATGTTGAACATTTTCTACTCTATGATTTTAATATTGATTGGATGTCAAACTAGAAACAAACAAGTAGTAAAAAAATTGGCTATAAAACTGGCTGCAAAATTTTTAAAGTTGTGAGTTGCGAGCTGAGTTTAAATGAAAATTTTAATATTGGGTTTCATCTTGTTTTGCGCTTAAGTCTAAACGCAGGTAATGTGTTTGAAAGGTCTGAATGTGGATCAATGGTTCATACAAATTTTTCAAGACCTTTTGCTCGTGATCATCTATGTAAGGGGCCCAAATTTCAATGGTTTTATAATTATACAAGCAACTGTTACATTTTGGGCCCTTAAATATGTAGTTACAATCATCAGTTTGTACTGATGTTTGGCCCACCTTTAATCCACTCTGAAACATTTGTATCCCATTTTTTCCTGTGTTTGGCATGCATCGAGGTGGGCCACAACTGGGTTGCAACTTTTGACAGTTGCTGCCAGTTCGTTGCTGAATTTTCCTCCAACATGAATGCATGAGGTAACTTATCTTGTTTTTCGCATGGTTAACCTGTAAAAGCATATACAGTGATTAGATTGACTTGACCTACTATGTCCTAAGTTTGCATGAAGAGGGAATTGGAGATGCAAAGGGAAAGCAGCAGTTGTAGAAATGAATTAGAAAGCATGAGTTCCTCCTATTCGATATCAGTATAAGATTATATGGAAAGTAAAGATTATCATTATATGTCATCTTTATAAACCTTCTCCCATCTTATTGAGGTTTTCTGAGGGCTTCTTTGGTCAAAGCAGAACTCAATTTGGTTTGGCAAGTATCCATTACTAACTTTCAGTTTGATGCAACCCTCCCATTCATCTGGGTTTGGCAATGGCCTTTGGCGGAGGAAAAACGAAATGTGTCTGTCGAACAAGCCATAAAAACGGGCCATTAGAGAGGCTTTTGGAATGATCAATGCAACGAGGAAATTGGTAAGTGACCGCTGGAAGGGGCCAAGCTAAAGGTGGCCAGAATATGGTCCTAGAGCATTGGAAACTCTTTTAGTTGTCAAATTGTGATAATCTGTTTAAAAGAGGATGTTAGGTTTGCAAATTACAAGTGAAAAAAAACTACGAATATGTTGGAGTTGTGTTTGATGCCGTTGGTAGTTGTTTTGTAAGGGAGTCTAGAAGTAGGAGTGAGGATGCCACTTAGACTGGACCAAACCTGAGCCCCTGTGAAATTGGATATATTCATCTGTTGGCTTCAGTTACTCATTGAGGCCTAACCTGATTTTCTAATCCCATAATATATGTATTTATAGTTTACATACTAAACGTTATATGCAGTCTTCTGCTTTGTCATTGAACTTTATTTTGATAGTCGGATGAGGGAATCTAGAGGCTCTACTTGGAACTTGGTCAAGCTCCTGTTGTCGAGCTGACTGCCCTTTTTTTTTTTTCCTTCAGGTCTCCAACCAGTTGAACAGACTGTACATAAAATTTATTAAGAGGAATCCAGGTTATGATGGGAAGGTATCTAGTTGATGTCGCTTCTTTCTTTGAACTACTTTTGTTGTTGAGTTTGCAGAAGCTTGAATATTGTCAAACCATATAACTCTTTTGCAGGTCTCCATCTATGGCCATTCTTTGGGAACTGTTCTCTCCTATGATATTCTGTGTCATCAAGAGAGTTTATCCTCTCCGTTTCCTATGGATTGTGTATACACTGGATGCGCCCAGAATGAAGAATCTCATGTGCTTGCAGCTGATCAATCTAGTTCTATTGGGAACTCAGTGGATAAAAATGCAAATGGAGATGGTCAAACTTCAGAGTTAGTGAGTTCTTTAGAGGGGAATACTTCGAATGTGCAATCTAATGCAACAGTTCAGGAGGAAATATCTGGAGATCTTTTTGTCCCTGTGGATCATACTCGTGCATCAGAAAAAGAAGAAACAAACTTCAGAACTTTAGGCATTCCAACTCCCTTGGAAGAGTCATGTGCTTCAGTCCAAGAGACTGGAAACTTTATGGAGTCAAATGATATGCCATCATTTGATGAAGGTGTCCAAGAACTGGCTCGTGGTTCTAGTGACACATTTTCTTTAGAGGGAAAGAGTTCAGATGCCAACCCAAACATAAACAGTCAAGCTCCTAGTGATGGTACTGTTACAGTGTATGAAGGTACATCTGATGGTAGCAGTGACAGAGACAAATTAATCACCTTATTGAAGGAAGAGGTAAAGAAAATCTGCAAAACTTATCTTTTAGTACCATTTCAAATTGCTTGCAAGTCATTGTGTTGGTTCATTCATCATCTTGTTGGGAAAGTCCCACATCCCACATCACCCAATGGGTTTGACAGGGCTTCATATACCCGTTTGGGCATTCCACCTATCAGCATAAGCTTTTGGGTTGGTACATGGTATCTTACATGGTATCAGAGAGCCAGTTCCTGCCGTTCTTGTGTAGCCTACATGGCAGGCCCATCCATGAAATTTGCTGGACCTGCACGTGAGGGGTAGTGTTGAGAAAGTCCTACATCCCACATCGCCCAAGTAATGGGTTTGACAGGGCTCCATATACCTATTTGGGTCTTCGGATCTTCCACCTATCGGCTTAAGCTTTAGGGTTGGTACATGGTATCTTACACATCTCACTGACTATTTCATTGTACTTGACAAGTTATTATGTTGGTTCATTCATTATTTTACTTTAGTGGGGTCACTGCAGTGTGTTTGACTACAGTTAGTGTAGTTCTCTGGTTAGCAAATTTACCTACATCATAAAGTTTGTATTCCTGATTAATGTATTAAACCCAAAGGGATCCACAAATGAAGAAAAATGCAATTAGAGTTTTGTGAATATTCTTCTCTTGAGCATCTTAACTATTGTTTCGTCTCTCATGCATCCTTCAAACTGCAACTTCTGGAAACCACTTCAGCAGCAGGGCACCAGGTCCATATCAGTAGGATTATTCAGTTAGTATAAAATGGAACATCCTGATGATATGAAGCAACTTTGAAATACAGTTGCACTTCATGGTATCTACTTAGAGTGGGGACCCTCAAGGACTACATGTAAGAAGGACCATAATGTAATGCTAGGATTTTTTTTCAATGTTTTTTGAGAGGTGTAAAAATGAAGAATGATCATGTCCATGGTGGTGTTTTCTTTCATAATAGATGAGTAAACAGTTAGCACCAATCTTTGAGAAAAAATTAAGAGAGTCATGTCCTAATGGACCTTGACGGGAGAAATTATGTAGCGGTTTGAGATGAAGAGCTTTGGATTAATAGAGCCAACCCTGTGCAACCACCCTGTTTGGTTCAACTCTTCAAGTTCGCTTCACTGATTCATATTGAGCTCTGCTTTCTCCAAAACTTCTCCATGGATGAAATGTAGAATTATTATATATGAACATTTGGTTCAATTTGAAACAAGTGTGGTGTGCCTCGGTTTTTAACAGTTTGCTATCAGACTATTGTATTCTTATTGGACATAGATTTCATCGCTAACTTCCCCCTGATTATATGGAAGTATCTTTCTTTGTATTTACGTAAAATTACCATTTATAAACAACATCTTCAATTTTGACTGTGTTCCCATCGATTGATTTACTTGGGGTTATTGAAGATTTGATTTGGGGATCTGATAATTGATTACTACCACAGGTGAATTCTCTTAAAGCTAGAATAGTGGAATTAGAATCAAGGCAAAACAGTGGGGAAGTTAACAGTTGGGAATCCCGTGAAGGTAATGGTGGATGTTGTCATTGATAATATATTTGCTTTTTAGACTGAATGCTTATACATCAAAGCAAATGTGTATTGTAAACAGGTGACAAAATGAACAATGTTACTTCAAAGCAATCACTTTCAAAATTGCTTTCTATGGAGGAAGGTGATTCACAAAAGCGTTACACACGCTACATTAAATACACTAAGCTTGAGTTCAAGGTAGACAGATCTGACATCTTCTTTTTCCTTTTCTGGTACCATTTTGTTATTTCAGCATGGTCGTGTGATGATCTATAGGCAATCCATTTGTATTGTCTTTTATCAGATCATTTAATGTGTAAAATCCGTGTCCTTGACGGGATCCTTGGTGTGTTCTCTCTTTTTCCATTCTGTATCTGGGCATCATGAGTTTGATACATTAGCTCCCTGTTGATTATCATAATTTGGGTTTCTTCTATCGAAATGGTTGCCCTTTTGGATCTTTGTTGTTATTTTCAGTCTATATGCTGTTTTACACCCCTACTGACAGTCCCTCGTTTACCTTTTAACTCAGGTTGACACATTCTTTGCGGTCGGATCACCTCTTGGAGTCTTTCTTGCCCTCCGCAGTATTCGAATTGGGATTGGTAATTAGCATGTAATTATAATTGAACTATGAACATATCAGAGAAAACGGTGCTATATACTGGAGTTGTGATCCTTGCCTTTTTACTTATTAACCAAGAGTCCAAGACCACCTCCCTTCTTTTGGCAGTTTTGGACTACAAAACTTACTATATTCAGCTGATATGATAAACCAGTTTAGAGGAATTATAGCAGGCTCAGCCTGAGAATATGTATAGTTTGCTCAAATACTCAGTTTGTTCGTGTGGAATTTATGGTTTAATGACACAGACTGTTGACATGGAACACGGTTTGGGTAACTGAACAATGGAGTGTTCGAACTGAAACCCATGAAAACTATATACACCGAGGCTGAGAAGTAATGTATTACTTATTCATTTTTTGCATATAAAGACTTCTGAACCATCTCTCTCTCTCTCTCTCTGCTACAGTAATCCAATTAGGCTGAGAATAGCCCATCAAAGAATTCTAATGTTTTCTTTTTTGATGCGTCAATTATATTCATCAACTGTAATCCTTACATCTTCAATTCTCTTTTCTAGGCAAAGGACAAGAATATTGGCAAGATGAAAGAATAACTGAAGAAATGCCTTCATGTCAGCGGATGTTTAATATTTTTCATCCCTTTGATCCTGTGGCATATAGGTATTTACATCTCTTAATATATTTCTCATTTTGCAATGCATGTTCTTGAGAGAAATATATGTCGAAGTATTGATATAACTTTTTTATGAAATGTGTTTCATATATAATAGCTGTTACAGCATAGTTGCATGATGATAATGTTTTTGATAGGAAGTTCTATTTTGAAGTAAGAACTCATTATATGAATCTAGGATGGGCTTTCATACAGAGTAGAACCACTTGTATGTAAAGAGTACGTCAGTAAACGCCCTGTAATTGTACCTTATCACAAGGGTGGAAAGAGATTGCATATTGGTTTACAGGTAACACTACTTAGCAATTGCTAGTTATTGTACCTGGCAACTTGGTTGGTTAGTTCATTTATTACTTGTTGTATGATGCAGGAGCTCACTGAAGATCTAGCTACAAGATCTCAATCTGTTGTGAGTCATTTAAACTCTCTGAGGGTATGCTCCATATTAATTTTTTATATTTTAAAAATGATATTTTTTCAAGTGCTGCTAGTTTTTCAGAGGTTCTGTAAATTTCACTATGCTTCTTCCAAATTACAAGGGCTTCCAAATGAAATTCGAACTTGTGTATAGGACTGTAAAATGAAAAATGCTTTCCTGCTGAAAAAAAGTGTGCTCTAGCATAATAGCAGACTGTCTTAATTCTAAATGTTCATTGATGTTCAATCAATGAGTCATTGGAAAATTGAACAGCAAGTGTGACATAATTCTCACTGTTTGAGATTTGAATAAAAAAATCGAGCCAAAACATGTGGAGTCAAAGCCAACCAGTGCTTGGGTTTTTCTCCTTGCTTCATAACAAGTCTTGAGCAGTGAATTTTCACTCCACAAATAATTTATATTTCAAAATAAATCAAAAGAGCTTACAAATCTTATTTCTAGAATGGATGCATAGGCACATGAAATAAGGGTGAGACTCACACTCACCTACGATCTCCATGTCGCCATAACACCCACCATCCTCTCCTCATCTGAACTCTCACCAGAACCAATTTAACACTCAGCTGGTCTTAAACCACGGAAAAAAAAAAAAAAAAAAAGACTTCACACACCCACACCAAAACAAAACAAAACAGAACAAAATGCAAGCCCACATCAGGAACACAAAACATAATTAAAAAAAAAAGAGTCAACTATCTGCCAGGTGGCTTCCACTTATTTGATGCCCATATTGATATTCACACACTAGTCATTTTTCCACTTTGAAATGGTAAATTAGAGTCTCCATCACCAAATCCGAAATTGTTTTCTTATATCGGTAACGGAACCTTTATTAAAAGAGAAAACAGACAAAAAGCACAAGAAAGAAATCCAAAATAGCTGCAACAGGGGGCTGAACCGCTGAAGAACCCAAGATGACCCACCTCCCAAGCCATGCCCATCAAAGCTACCCACATATTGCTAAAATTACCGAGGTTAAATATCTTACTTGCCATTCTAAACTAATACAGACCATTCTCCCATTTTTTTCTTTTTCTCGTGATGTGAAGATTCTGGAGTTTGCATATACCCTTCCCTTCTGATTTCTTAGTCTCTCCCTCCCCATCTTTATCCAAAGACCTTTTCAGAAGCATTCACGTATCATCTTTAGATCCAAACGAGACTCCCCACCCACCGGTTTTCCAATCTTCATCATCCTATTAACATCAGATTCCATATAACCTGGCTCTTCAGTTGCACGCTGATGATAAACCCAATTTTGGCTTCCTCACTGCTAACCTGATTAGCTGCCCTTCTGACACGGGCTTCAGATGGTCCCTCAGGCCTCAGCTAACTGTTCAACCAACTGTTCAACCAACTGCCCCTTATCACACCTATTACATAATCTGGATTTATAGGACAAGCATCATCGGGGAAGTGAATCATATGATTTAAAGCATTATTCCCATAAAGAAATTGGTTTAGCATATGTCAAAATCACATTCTTCTTACTAGCTAAAGAATATCCCAAAATCATTCCAATTTCAAATTATTTTTCTTCTCTCTTAATTCTACTCCCAACAGTATGCTACTCCAAAGAATCACTACAGAGATCATTGGAATTACTACCAGATGAGGAAGTTTCTACTTGATATAAACCCATGCTATCTTGCAATACTTTGGTCACATGTAGGTCCATCAGCAGTCAATCTCTACCACAGAGAGAAATTCATCGAAAATTTTAAATTTGAACACTTTGACTCAATTTACATTATCCATCACCGAAATGGTGAAGCAGCCTGGATCCGCTAGCGGTGATGAAACGGGTGTAGACCATAGTTACCTAATTCGCAATTTGCTGGATTTGCATTTGAATTTGTAGTTCGTAGCTCGATGCTTGCTTCAATTCGAAAATTCGATGGGGTTAGGTTCATTTGATTCGCTTTTCGATTCGCTTAATTCGCAATTCAAGTTTGACGAATTCGATATAAGAATTCAGATATACAAGAATAAATGGGTAAAATCATAAATTTATTATTTAATCAAATCTAATACAAACTCAGATTTGTGTGAAATGGCCCATCATCAAGTAACTTGGGAACACTAATTTTTATACATGTTTGGATTTTATAAATGGGCCCCAATGATGGATGAATAGAAATTACTGTATCTATTCATTTAATACAGTAAGAGACGTGATATTTGGCTTCCTCAAGAATTTCAAAGATTCACACAACAGCAAGAAGAGGAGGGAGTGAAAGAAATTGAAAAAAACAATGAAATATAGAAAAATTGATGGAGATAAGATTACATCAAAAACTCATAAGGCTTTAAATTGGGGCCCACTTTTGAAATCTAACTAGGTCAATATATTACCACTTAATAAGTATTCTTGAAATATGGTTTCATCATTAAATGGACTGGTATAAATCACATAAATTTTAATATATTATTGTATTTAACAATTTTATGAGTGATTAATCTTACCGTGGGCCCAACTCTTTTTTAGATGAAATTTAGCTAAATCCTATTTGTATATATATAAAAGAAGTCTCATCTTCTTGAGTTTTGATTTCTAACTGGGTGCGCCACACAATGAGTCTCACAAATTGTGTGCTGACATACGGTGCTCTACTCTTCAATAACTTTGTGATGGGAAGACACTTGACAGGTGATGAGAAGACACTTGACAGGAGAGAGGCTCGCTGATGCAGCCCGTTCACAATCCAAGAACAAGATCCGCAAGCCTTGACGGACCCGTCTGATGGGGTCCACATGTTCCACACATTTTTTAGATTAGTAGTGTTTCTTTATTTACTTATTTCTAGATTAGTAGGTTGTTTAATTGTTTAGGAAGATTTCCTTTCTAATTTATATGTTGATTAGGATTAGCTATTTCCTTTATTGCTTATTTTGGACCAATTACTCTATATATAGAGAGGCTCCTTATTGTCATGTTCATGTTTTATTCAATCAATTCAAGTAACGTGAGTTATTCCCATGAGTTCATGGCTGTGATTATTGTTTTGTGTGGAATCCCTTTGTTGGATTCAATCAACCTCATCTGAGAGGTTGGTCTATTCAGTCGAAGATCCGGGGCCGCACCACTGGCCTTCCTACTTTCATGAAGACCATTGAGTGTATTCCTTTCCTTCGTCTTCTACTTGTGGGCATTTATTCTTCTTGTACCACCTTTTCATATAGGAACGAATTGCTTCAAACTGGAGAGTTTTGAAACCCCAAATCCAACGAATCGAATCGCGTATAATCGAACAGTACGAAATTCGGCTGTGGTTAGACCGAATCAGGTAACCATGGTGTAGACAAGCCCTGCGAGAGAGTTTGCTGAATCTGGGACGGATTTAAGCGAGGACCAATTCCGCATATGGGAATTAGCCTCGGAACTCAATAACATTCTTCCATTGAAGAGAAAGAACAAACCAAACAAAACCAATCTTTATTATTGAATAATCTTGAACTACTCTCCTAATAGAGGGATTACATATATATAGGAAGGGTTGGACATCCCCTTTCCTAATAGGACTCTGCTTTCCTAAACAATAACAGAAACTAAACTTGGTTACAATCCAAATAAAATAAAACTCCTAATTTTAATGACTTCTAAATAAATAACAACTCTCAAAATAAGACTCTTAAATAATTAAAACTTTAACTAAATGAATGACCTATTGGGCTTGTGGACTGGGCCCAATTGTGGTCTGGCATGCATCAAATGGTCTTTAATGGTTCTCTGGGTGTCCGTCTTTTTATCTTAGAGCTCTTTACTTCATTGATGTGATGACCCAACGTGGGCCATTTTGGGCTATCCCCATTTTGGTGGTGGTCCTAGGTGGGCCCTGGAGAGATTAGTAAATGTCACTGTATACAGTACATTAACAAGTAATTTTCTTTCTTTGTAACAAATACACGTGGATGTTTTATTTCTAAAAATAAAGATTCCTTTTTTGTGGTAATTTGTTTATGGGATGGCAAACTTCATTTCCATTATGCTTGTCAAAAATAAGATTTCAAAGTTGATATTTCCTGTCCCATGTCCTTATTGCATGATCACTTCAATAGGTTAAAATGGCGAACATGTTTCAGCCAAGAAATAACAACAAAATGGAAGGTAATTGAGGATCTCATCCATTATGTTTCCTAAATTCTTTCCCCTTGGAATTCATTATGACTCTGCATGTTATATATAAAAGCAATCGAAGATGTTCAAGTAGAGGAGGAGAGAACCTATGGTTCCATCATGATGCAGAGATTAACTGGAAGTGAAGATGGTCGAATTGATCACATGCTTCAAGTGAGTATATTATGCATTCAATGGGAGTTTCTGAGGTGATAAGATTGTTTCATTCCATTTTTTGTATGTTTTAACATGATGAGTGCATTGCATGATCTTGCATACACATTGGAATAATAGTGAAGAACATTTGATTACCTTGTTTCAGATCCGTTCTCCTGTTTGGATTAAATCATTTCCATTTGATGGACATGTTAAAAATAAAGGTTTCTGATTCTTTTACCATCCTATCTATCTATGATTGGCGTTGTTACTTCTTCTTTTCAACTCAACCCTATTTAAAGATGATGCTTGCTTATTAATAACTTGCAGGTGTTGGGATGCAACAAAGTTACTTGTCTACCTGCCAAGTAACTTGAAATATGCATACCATTAATGGTTGGGGTGATTTGGAGAGATAAGAGGGGTGTTTGGCATTTATCTTGTGCGTTACAGGGAGTCAAGTTTGACCTCGATTCAATCAATTGACAACCACTCTTGTATTTTTTGTGACAGTAGGTTATATTTTATAAAATCGTATAAAATCATCAAATGTCTACCCTTCCCACCGTCCAATGACTCAGATTGTTGCGCTTATCAATCTAGATGCGTGGCTTTTGGTGGGTGTATTTTTACTTCTGTCCAATGACTTTGACTGTTGGATTTCCTTGAGAGAATCAGCACTTTGTAAACAATCTAATGCTGCATACTATTTCTAGTGGTGGATATTGGTTGTATAGGGGTGATACTTGACCCGCTTCCCATCCACAAGATGCTCACCAAGGGGAAGGGGTAGGCCGAAGAGGTTGTGGATAGAAGTAATAACAATATATCTGAAGAAGTGCGACCTATCCGAGGATTTGATTCAGGATAGATCAAAATGGAGAAACAAAATTCATATAGCTGACCCCAGGATAGTTGGGAGTTGCGGCAAGGCTTTGATAATGATGTGTATATGACTTCCCACTGCTGGTTGATTGTCTTTCACCCCTCAAGTTGAGAGGCACTTGTGTTAACTTTTGATGTATCATTTGGTCTTATCTCATGCAGAGCAGCATGTAAATTGCATTTTTGTTTTTTTTGATATGATCTGATTGGGTTTCCACATTCAAATGCAGGATAAAACATTTGAACATGCATACATATCGGCTATTGGATCGCACACGTAAGCCGTCTTGTCTTCCTTGAATAGATTAATAATCTCCATCTTCTGCTGGTGTGCACTTGTTATTTTAGTTGTTTCTATATTTTGAAGTGGCTACTGTTGATATGGTTGGAACAACCCTGAACCTAACCGGAGTTGACCAATTCAACAATGAAGAAAATAAGGGAAAAAGTACTAATTTACTAAATTTGATACAGGGCCATTGATTAAAATAATCCTTACTACAAAGATCATAAACAGCATGTTTACTAGGTGTCGACTGTACTTTCGTTTCCCCATGTGACCTTTTTTCTTACAGTTGCATTCAACAAGTCTGGGGCATTTATGCAACAAAGCAGAGTTTATACTCTTTTTATTGTTGACCTTTTATCTTTTTTTCTAATTTACTTAATATTTTCTTTCTGTAAATGGCTTTTACTTTTCTCAAAAGATCCCTATGAAATAAAAATATGGCACACCAAAGCAAAGCTTCATACATAACGGCTGACCACCAATGAATTGGGTTCCGGAAGAGAGTGCTATAATGAAAGAGGACATTTCCATATGCTTACAAATGTGTCCTAGCATTCAGAAGAATATATACCTCATCAGACTCATCGTACGCGAGGAGGGGAAAAAAAGGTTTTCGGAGGAGAGAACCTTGGGATCATGGATCAAAATACGTAGCGGCTGCTATATTGGGCGTAGCGATGAAGACCGCTACACTAAATGGCATTTATCATCGTTCACATCCGTAGTGTCTGCCAGGGTCCGCTATGCCTGCTATGGGTTCGCCACGGAGTGAGACAAATTCCTACTTTTCAAAATTTTTTAAATTGCATAGTAAGACTTATTTCTTTTCTTCTTCTCTCCAAATAACATTTCTACGCAACTCTTCTACCCTTTTATGTTTAAAAGAACACAAAAAAAGCACATGATCTCGCCAAATTACAGTTAATGCAGAGAGTTCTTCTTAAGGATTATTCTCTATGTACATCCTATTAAACACGCCCTTTGATAGATGTATTCTTTTCTCTAGGTACTCTTAAGTCTTAAGCCTTGACTTCATGACATAGCTTTTTTTTACGAGCCTTTCATTAGTTTCTAAGTTAGGATAACTAAGCAACATGAATACATGTGAAAAAAATAATAATAATTATTATTTTCTATTTATACAACGATACAGGACTTCATACAATGAGGGGACTGCTACGCCCCTTTATCTTAATTACTTTTGCTATAAATTTTTTTTTTCTCATTTTCCAATATTCTTGATTCTCTACAATTTTTTTTCATATTTTTTTTTTTACGATTTTTTTAAATTGCACCGCTACTCCACTACATAGCGTTTACGCCCACCGCTACCGCTATTTTCATCATTGCTCAGGATATCCTAAATTTCCCCAAAATGCGAGCAAATCTTGAAGTAGTCGCGCTACAACCACTTGCCCAAATAATTGCACAAGCAGAATTTCCTTAAATATTTAGAGGTGAGAGCCTCCTCATCACCTGCTTAAGAAGCTTAACCTTTATCACCATCAGACCACATTGTTATCGGGCCCAAGAAGCTAATTTTGATAGGCCCCAAAGCATTACGAATTAGTCACCAATTCCAGCCGGCATTAGTTGCTAATTACAATCCCATCAAAGTTCAACTTGACCTTATCCTCCAGTGACAGAGCCCGCTTTGGCAGAATAACCTGCAGGTGAGCAGAGTCACAGCCAGCTTCCCTCCAACATCTATCCGGAGAGGACACCAACGCATGCTTTTATTGACACTAGGCCATCAAATTTCAGGCCAAACCACTCAACAAGCTGTGCAATCTGCTTTTGCAAGTCTCTTCTATTTTATTTTCTTTCCCTGGGTGTGCGTCTTCAGAAATAAAAGGACAGGTTCTAACCTGTACTCTCTTTTTTTGTTGTTGTAAAAATTCTAACCTGTACTTGGTTTTCTTTACATAATGCTTGCAGAAACTATTGGCGGGATCATGACACTGCTCTCTTCATTCTCAAACACCTATATCGTGACATTCCAGAAGACCCTGATGAGATCGGGCAACCCAATAGTGCAGGTGGTTCAGTCAATCAGAGAGAACCTGCTGCCGCGACACATCAGACTGAACCTGTGATGGATGAAGATCTTCCTTTGACATTCTCAGACCGGACATTGCTCAGGGAATTCTCAAGGAAAGTGAGAAAGTCCATGAGAATTTCCTAACAACTTTACCAGTCCACTTCATCATACGACTAGGTAGGTCAGAGGATAGTGTAAATTAAGATGCAATTATACTTTTTCCATTTGAGGGTTTTTGCTTTACCCCATAATGAACTCTTGACACACTAGAAAATGTACGTTGTATGCACACTCGAAATTATCTCCTGATGACACTTCCATGATAATGTGGGGCCCACCTCGAACCACAACTGATCGATGGAGATGGGGGGCATGGGAACGTCCCAACCGCTCATCAGATTCCATATGGTGTAGATTCCAAGGCCATGTTTGGAAATGGCCATGGTCCCATGGAGAGTCCAAGGTGTCCATTTTTCTGTGTTTCACTTGTTGGCAATCTGCATATTTTGCGTGGGAAAAGTTCTCTCCCTCGGACTTGAAAATAATCAGGGTTATATATTTTTGTCAAAAGGTTTTGGTGAAAGATTTTCTGTAACAGCATTAAATTAAGCATATAACCACAGAAGACTTTGATTTCCATTTTTTCACAGAAATCTCACAGCACAAACGCTTGTAGCCTATAAACCGGTGGTGTAGAAAAGTGTTGACCTTTTTGTTTGGCAGGGAATCCATCAGTTCATGAGCCGCTTGCCCATTGTGCTTTTTTTTTTTTTTTATAACTCATCTTGGATCAAAGAACACAATGGTTTCATTTCATTGATATAGAAATGAAACTTTATTGTAGAAGAGGAGGCCCAAGAAGTAGCATTTGACTAATCACTTGTGTACAACTAACTCTTAACTTGAAATGAAATGAATGCAGGAAAATCCAAAGAGCTGCTAAGATTGTCATAACCCCAACTTTATTAGATTCTTTAATACATGTTTAAAAGACATCAACAGGACTTACGTAACCTTCGCTATAACGGAAGACACCAATTTTGTTTTAGTTTTGCCCATTGCTGCACAATCCGCATTGAACGTCTAGACGCCATTTAATGGGGGAGACTAAGGACACGTTTGGTAAACAGAGGGAAGTCCTTAGTTTAGAGGATTCCCTCCATCTCCAAGAATAAAGAAATCCACATGTAGGATTTGTAAGGAGAGTTCTAGGTTTGGTATTGAAAGAGGATTCCACCAATAGTAGAATATAAGATCCAATAGTTGTAAGTTTTTTTGGAAATAAGTCAAGTTTCATGAAGAATCATGACCTCAACTTGTTACTCAAAGTCATTTTTGGGCATCTTGAGGATTTGAACGGTTCGGATCGTGCGTAGGGACCCCACAAAAATACGCAATTAATATTTTAGAATTGTGACTTTTTTTCAAAAATCTCGATATCTAGACATGATCAACGGTTGAAATTTAATCAACAAGCCGTTTCTGACTTTATGGAGACATCTCACGGTTTAGATCATGATTACGGGCCCCATAGGAACCAAGAAATTGAAAAAAAACACAGTTTTTCTTCATGTTTTTTGCATTGTGTGAAATTAACGGTCTATAGTTTTTGGCCAATTTCTCATGATCCATGATGAATCAAGCTTCCAATTTTGGATCCATAGCCGTTTTGGGCATTTTGAAGAGATTGGACGGTTTGGATTTCACAAATGGACCCCACATAATTTCAGAAATCACCATCCAACGGTCTGGACGTTTTTATAAATATTTAAAAATCTATGAGAAATCAACGGCTGATATTTGATCAAGTAGCCGTGTTTGGCCATGTTAAGAGGATGATCGGTTTGGATTGTGATTTTATGGCCCATATAAATGAGAAAATCGAAAAAACCGATCTGCCCACAATCACCGCGTGTTACTGTAGCTCCGCGTTTCAATCACTTTGACGATTTTGTAAGTCCAATGGGGAGTGGTCTGACTGAGCATATCTATGCTTCAGTGGAAAGGGGACGTCCCCTTTCCTTCATGCAAGTGTAGCCAAACGTGGTTTTTCCACGAAATGACAGAAAAGTGCCGAGGAATCCATAGAGAAGACTTTTATCAAACGTGCCCTAAGAAGCTGGTTTCCTCACCCTCAAAGGACCACAATGAAACGTATCATTCCAATTAGTATCAAGCAATGTAAGATTGTTACTGCAAGTCTTTTAACCTATGAAGACATCATGGTGAAGGCGGTGATCATCAATTTGATTCTCAGCAATATACAGGCAATAAGACAATGGCATGGCTTTTGCATCATAGTCATTAATTTCGTTTGGTTTCTGCCAAAATAGTCGAAATTTTTCGTTTCAGTCAAGTGGCTGAAACGAAATTTCAACCAAAATTTTCGGTTTGAATTTCGATCAATCTTGACCGAAATTAAAGATTTCGGCCGATTTTAGCCAAAATGTGACTTTTCGGCTGAAATGAAATTTTACATAATTAATTTTTTTTACTTTTTTTACACATATAGATTTTGTATTTCTTATATTTTCACAGAATATAATTCCAAAAAAATTACTAGAATGGATTAAATCTATGTTTATTACTTTTTTTTTATTTTTTTTACTTATATATGTATATATATTATGTTATATTTTCCCCGAAATGTAATTCCGAAAAGTTTCGTCGAAATCCCGAATTGGCCGAAACTTTTCATTTTGCAGGCCAGAGCGAAATGAGGTCCGAACAATATTAACAACTATGTTTTGCATGCCTTCTTTGGTAGGCTGCCACAAGGGCATACAGATGTCTCTTCTTTTGCTGCCTTTTGAAAGCCTCAAATATTATTTGATTCAAAGGCCTTGGCAGCAAGTTTTAACAACTTGATTTTGAGGTGGCAGACCCAAAACATGTTTTTTTCCCTTTTGGAGTGTGTGTAGAAAGTCACTTCTGATTATCAGAGGCGGGTTTGAAGTAAATTGTTCACAATAATGTGATTTCTGCATACAAGTACACTTCATCTGGGGTTTGTTATCTATGATGTAGTTATAGCATGATCGTAGTAATCTTGTTGATTTTGATCGGGTATCTGGTGGCCCATCATGAGTTTGCCTTTAATGCAAATGTTATGATCTTGGCTTTGTGGCATTTTTATACCATATGTAATCTATGATGATACCTTCACACGTCTCTGATCCATGGATAAAAGTCATGGCCTCTAGTGGATCCTACAACAGGGGTCCTAATCTGCAGAATTGGGACACAATCTTGATATGAGATTCTTAGAAATCTCACCTGAAAACTCCTCCCCTAACTGATCACTGCTTTAACCATCATAAATTATAAGCCTGGAAGAGATTTTTGTAATCAGGAAAGCGTGTTGCAAATTTTGTGGGGGTCCAGTGGTCTCACTAGTCACTAGTGACCAAATAAAGGGAAATTTTCTGGCTTATCCATCAAAAGTCAAATCCATTAATGCTGATTGCCATCTGATCTAAGCTTAGTAGGTAAAGCTGAAATTTCTAATTGAACAGTTCACTTCATGCTTATCGATTGCACATCCACAACCTTCATCCCTTCATCATTCTAGTATATTCAAACTTTTTATTTTTCAAATATAGTAAGCTAGAGTGGTCCTTTCTAATTCAAGCAGTTCAGGCAATAGTACCTATACCAAGCCTTTCTTTCTAGAACTTCAATGAATGTTAAGATACATTACTTTTAAAACTCTCCACTAGACCCTTTTAAGATTATGATATCATGGAGAGAATTATCCTTCTAATATTTTAGGAATTGCCATGAGGTCATGATGCAGATAGATTAGATGACTTGTTAAACATTAGACACAGTCATGAAATTTGTATGCATATATTATGATGAATATAATTCTGAAGTGGTTTAAACCATTGGAAGGTCTGGAGTGCATAGAAATAAAAAAAAAAATGGAAACATTGTCTTACAAGTTCTTAAGTTTTCATGTTCTAGAATGGGCTTAAACTAAAACTGACTACTGCTGACTAAGTAGCTTTGTTTGGGTCTACAAATATTATTATAACCCTCTAGTTTCTTTTCTTTATTAGTTGCCTTTCCCAGCATGCAATAGTTGAATCTTAAAATATGGTCTTTAATGAGAGAGAGAGAGAGAGAGATGTAAAAAAAAAAAAATATCAAATACAGTTCCATGCATGACAACATTGAAGAAATATAATTAAATCTAGATTGGAATTGGAAAGACCAAGTATAATTACCCATCATACTCAACTGTGTATCTTTCATCGCAGTTTAGGACGGAAATTTCAAGGTTTTTATTTTTTTAAGATTTGTAGAAAAAGATATTCAAAATAGTTGGAACTGAAATGGAGCAGTTACATGTGACACTTACCATTAAGGATATAAATTCATGTTTTGTTTTTTAGTCATGATCCAAAGGAAGGAATAAAGAAAGGGATAAGGGTAATGACAATAATGATGATTCTTCAGTCGATAAGCCATTGGGTGGGTCCATGCTAGATGGTCCTGAGAGCTGGGAGAATGGCCTACTGAAGATAAACACCAAAACTCATGATATGTAAGATATGATTTATAAGTACCCAATTGAAACTTTATTAGCATAGTAAAAGTCAAGTGAAGTTTTCATTTTTCAGACAAGATATTATATCAAAAGCACTTTAATTTATAACTCTCTCTATCTTTTTTCTTAAAAAAAAAAAAGGTAAAAAAGCAATCACCTTTATCTACTTAAATACGAAGAAACTCCACTTTCCCATGCAAAAAGTCTAAAAGATTCCATAACAAACACCTAAAAATAAAATACCAACACAATCCACATATATTTTATTCTTTCTTTGAAATCAACTTTACTTTACT
This sequence comes from Umbellularia californica, assembly GCA_028538565.1. Taxonomy (NCBI): domain Eukaryota; kingdom Viridiplantae; phylum Streptophyta; class Magnoliopsida; order Laurales; family Lauraceae; genus Umbellularia; species Umbellularia californica. The sequence goes on from JAPQWN010000001.1 coordinate 107,974,850, forward strand.
TGACTCTATTAGTAGAGTTGCCAAATTGGTCGAGAGCCCTACATCCTCCAAATTCCCACCCTTGTTCACCCCATTCAAATGCGGCTCTAACCTATAAATTAGACATTGTTAATCATCTAAGTTAAATTCATTAATTTAGTGGACGTAATTGTTTATTAATTATTCTTAAATCAGATGGCTAGCAATAATTATTCGATCCATATATTCGCATATAAGTAATCAATAAGTCTCCATTGGTCTGTTGTAGTAAAAGAAAATAAATGGTTAGGGGAAGAAACAGAAAGAGGTGGAGAAATCAATATCTTAGGAGGTAAGTAAGGTATAGATGATCCGAACTCCTTTGGAGACCACGTCAACTCAAGTGGAAGACCGTTTCAGACCCGGCTCAGCCGGCAAGCGGTCAACGGTCAAACCCTCCGCTTTCTCTTTCAAAATACCGTTTTTTTGTTGTTGTTGTTGTTGCTGCATGCAACGTTACTTGCCACGGCGGCACGGCCCAAACGATTATCTGAAAGCAACAGAGCCGATCTAAACCCTATCCATGCTTCCAGAACACCATTTCCTCGGCCATTATTGTCGGCCATTATTGACGACTTCACTTGCAAGTTGCAAAGCAAGAAACTCTTCTTCTCTGCAAGTTTCATTTTGTTCTTCATTGATCTTTTGAAAGATTTGAATATTCTGCACTATGGAGGACACGCATTATGCACGGAAAATATTCTCCTACGAGCACACTGCACATTGTATATATGCAGTCCAACTCTTGGGGCACACTAGGATGTATTCCTATCAGTAGCGGACCCACCATGTGAGGACCTGGGGCGATAGTGCAGGACTTACATTATGCACCGAAAATATCATCCTACGAGCATAGTCCAACTCATGGGGCACACTAGGATGTATTCCTATCAGTGGCGGACCCACCATCTGAGGACCCGGGCGAAACCAGAAATCATATTAAATTTAAATGAAGCCCATGTCCATGCGCCATGTATCACTCAACAATTGCCCCAGATCTAATATGAACCAAATGTTTTTATAAAAAAAAAAAAAGAACAATCACCCTACATATGTCAAAAACTTCGCTACTTTTTTTATTAAAAGAAAGAAAAAAAAAGAAGAAGAAAAGCCCCAGTTAAAAGCAACCCCAGAAAAAAAAAAAAAAAAAAAGAAGAAGAAGAAGAAGCATTCGTGGTAAAAAGTTATTTCTCCTTTCAACATTTGTAATCGCTAGCTTCTCATCGGTGGTCTTATGATTAGGCTTTCTCGGTTCAAAGCAAACGCTTCCCGCAGTGAAGTTCTCGGAATCACCCCTCCTCCAGTTCCACATCGAGCCAACTTCATTGGAACCCCATCCTCATTCGGCATTCCACATCGAGCTAACTCCATCGGAATCACCTCTCATCCAGTTCTTATAGTTGTTTGTTATTACATCTTTTTTCTCTCTTTTCTATAAAGTATCATTGTGGATTGTTTGTTTGAGTGAGCTCTTTGAAACTTTAGCATTTTTCTTGTAAAGGGAAGTAGACGGCAACATAATTACAGAAAAAGCCGAGGATGAAGAGGAACTATTAGGAGATAGAATTTAACTACTTATTTCTTTTTCTTTTAGATTTTAACTACTTGTTTCTTCTTCTTCTTCTCTTTTGGAATTTCTTCTTAGACCATAATATGATGTCTATGTCAAATAAAATCAATTGTAGAAAGAAGGGGCATCAAACTCTTTTCCATAAAACACCCTTGTGGATTGTTTGCATGAGTGAGCTTTTTCGAGGTTGGAGCCTTAGAAATTTTCTTGTAAAGAAAAGTAAAATTGAGCTTTAACTGCGTATTTCATCTTTAATTTTCCTTTTTTTTCTCTTTTGCTATTGTTTAAAAAAAATAGAAAAAGTTTAGCCCTATCTAAACAAAAATCTTGGGTCCGCCAATGATTCCTATCATTGAGGGTATGATGGAGAAAAAAGATCTTTGTATGGATAATTAAGGCCATGCGAAAAATGAGCAACATTAGATTATTGTACCCCTTGATTTAATACCCTTAAGGTTTGATGATCTTATATATATAATATTAGGGGTGATGGTCACTAGGTTTAACTTCTATCTAATGGTGAGTCAAAATGGGCATGCTGTCCAAACATGAAAGGCTAAGAGTGTGAAAGGGTATGCCTTGATCAAGTCACCCCCGTAGAGCTGGACTACACCTGTAGCCAGCTCGTAGGATAAAATTGTCCCCATATACGCATCTAAATGTTCTGCTTGAACTATCATCCCGTGCTTGATAAGTACCAAAAGATCAAACCAATATAAAAATATTGACAATCTGATTCTCGTTTGTGCTATGGTAAATAATCACACACCAGCACATATATACTCTATCTAAATCCTTAATCAATAAAGCCAAGGATCCCTGGTTATTTTTATGTAGAGAGAGAGGTCTCATTGCAACGGATTGATGAAAAATCTTAATTAGAAAAAATTATATTGTGATTATTCAATCCATGGTAAATCTCATCGCATTTGAGTGAGATTTGATATACTAGTGGATGAAGCAACTCCAAATCAAAGTGAAAGGCTTGGATCCCTAGAAAGTGGATTCTGCTATACAAAAACTAAAACCTTGATTAATTATGATTTACTATTAGTCCAATCACTTACTTTTTCTTAATTTGATCGTATATTTTAATTTGATAAGAGCAGACATTGAAACCAATAGGGTAAGAACAACTTAAAAGTGACACAAGTAAATTTAGATTGACCTGACAGAAAAAGGTTAGGATTTCACTTCATATTTAGAATTTAATTTGAGTGCCTTAACCTTATCATTAATAATGTCAGCCTAATGTTATCCCTTCTCTAGTATATGGAAAAATTATAGAGCTTTTTGTATATGCCTTCCTAAGATTTGTAGGATTTGCAAACAGGCCCCTGTATTTTTATTTCAACACCTTATGTGTCCCCCAAAATCAATAGTCTTCCAACCACCATAGGTTTTTAGTGCGAAATGACATTTTTGTCCATATGCATAATTTCATAAGCTTGGACTCAATTTTTTTTATAAAGCATTTAACATTAACAATTGCACTTAGTGAGAGAAAACAATCCTACATAAATTCATTTTTTTATCATTATAGGGCTCATTTCTTTAAGTCCAAATTGATTATGACGACAATCAACACTTGTACTTATAATCGATTATGATTTATCCAATCCATACATGACACATAATTGAATTGATGAAAGTTTTAAAATACATGATTTTGCATTCTGTATAGGGGTATAAAAGAAATATTGGGGGAATGGGTAAATGTGAAAAAAAAAAAAAAAGAATTTTTAGAATTTGCGAGGGGGTGGTGTTTGGCTCTACATAAAAAGAATATTGGGAAAGAGGCAAATGTTAAAAATATATGTTAGTTTTTAGAATTTGAGGGGGAAGGGGGATTTTACACTTTTCTCACGTATGGGTAGGGGCTTCAGTCCCCAAGCCCTTGTACCTAGATCCACCCTTGATTATATACAAGTGTGAAAATGAAAAGACAGTGTCCTATTTATAAATATTAAAATCTCAGTGGCTTATTTACAAATCTTACCAACCTTAAAAGAGAGATATATACAAAAAGCGCAAAATTATATCGAATACATCAAAAAGCGGATCCAGATCCGCATATACCATGGACCCGAACCGAACAATACGATTTTAGTCCGTAAAATCGGCGAGGAATGTGGACAAACTGTCGGGCGAAAAACATTCTCCGTTTCGGGTCGTGCGGACCCTTTCCTTTCCTTGGCATTGAAGGATTCTATTCTATGTAACGTTGCGTGTTTTGTGCTGTCTATGGACCGCTCCAGTACTTGGCGGGAGCACCTAAATTTTGCAATATACAGTAGCCTGCGTTCCCAACCTAATATTACACTCGCCCTCCTCTGTTGATCACCATACCCGGGCCCCACACGATTATTCACTTTGTTGGCTCATCGTTTCACAAGCTACCTAGCCGAGTTTGGAACTATGTTTTGTTCGAACACAGAGATACCTATTCTTCCGATCAAGATTTACCTATCAAAATCTCATCTTTTATTTTTTTGTCCATTCAAAGAAGTAAATGAGATGGTGTATTAGGTGACATGAGATTTTATACATTTGGCAAATCTTGAATTGACGAAACAATACCTTCATTCAGACTCGAATCGGTGTCATTCATAATACAGAATTAAGGCTTTTGTGTGTGTTCAGAAGGATTAGTTCAGTCCAAACGATTGAAACCCTTTGATAGCAAAAAATTAATACAAAATTTGGTGAATATTCATTGAGATCCTACCTTTGGTTACAGTCCAAATGATGGCACATGGGCAAATTTTCCCAACAGATCCTTACTAATGTATATTGGATACTTCCTAGTGGGTCCCATGCAAATATGAGTACAAACAGGGAAGTCTTCTTTCTTTTAGGAGAGCTTCCTGCGGAGGAGTACAAATTTGGAAGGTCGGCCAAACTACCAATTATGTCATTCCTCCTTTTAGGAATTCAAAATCTGTTTATTTGGATGAGATGATTCTTTTTCTGGTTGACTGGTCAAATCATTACCCAATAATTACCCACAGCTCTTCACCACGCAAAAGCCTACAAAACACCGAAACCAAAACGTAGTCTGATGCATTTTTGAGCTTCCACAACTTCTGAAATTCAAGCCAACCTTGAAAACAAGGAAGAGTGGAAAAGGCATGCAATGATGATAGATGCAAACGAATTTCTCTGTAACTTCTCTTTCATTTCTCTCTTTCTACGCTCCCTCAAACTGCTTAGAAAGGCCATACGTATGGCTATCTGCTCCGGTCCATGGATGGATTTCAGATCATCACCTGTTCCTGCTCTGGGAGGCCTGTCTTTCTCTTCTGCAAATCGCCCACAAGAGATTCCATGTAATGAAACACACCCTGTAGAGAACTTGCTTCCTGAATCGCCGGCTTCGGTTCCGAGAGTCCCAACACCAGTAAATGGAGGTCCCCAGCTTTTGAATTCATGCTCCAAGAAATACCCAGAAGAGAATTTTCTATTTAACCAAACCCCGGTAGAGAATTCTAGAGATGGACTTCAGAATTCAGTCCAAAATAATATAATTTCGATGCGAAGTGAGCGCCCGGAGGAGATTTCAATGACTCCAAAGGTAGATGGATTGAGTTCTATGGTGACATGTAAGGGTGGAGAGGTTAAGGTGCTTGGAAAGGTGAGGAAAAGGCCGGCAAGGATTGCGATACCGCAGATGAACAGAGATTTGGATTTTGAGGAAGTGGGTTTGGATGGTGGTGAGAAGGAACTTCATGTTGGAGGGAAAGATTTCTTTTTGGCAAGCAAGAAAGGGAAGAGAAAGGTGATGGAAGATGGCTATGGGTTCATCACTGAAATTTGTGGAAACTCTAAGCAGGTAACATGGATAATCAACCTTTTCTTCATCTTCCTTTATTTTCAAAATAAATATTTTTCTGTTACCTTTCCATATTGTTGGGAAGTTTTTTAGTTACATGGTCTTGTAGTTAGTGTTAGTATTGCGAATAAACATGATTATCTTGTAGTCTTAATGTGAATAGTAGTTTTAATCCCATCAGGGTATGGAGACATCTTTAGTAGAAATTACAATTGAGGGATCATCACTGTATACATCTGCGGCAAACAAGATTTCTAAATCTTGTAGTTAGTTTTCTTGTGCATCTGGTCATTCATTTTATGATTTATGAATCAGAACCCATGTTTTTAAGGAGAATTCTAGCCATATAATTCTCCAAAAAGTTATCCTCCTTGGGCCCTTCTCATCTTCACTTTTCAAATGCATTTGTTGGCATAGGATCACAAGTCTTGTCTCTCTTATCCTTTCCAGGATCTCAATAATTAGGATTTGGGTTTTGTTTAACATGTCTGAAGTTTTTTTGATAGGAGAAGTGTATTCACTGTCTTGTGATTCTTCTTGATGTAGGCGTTTTTCGGTGTCTTTGATGGACATGGAGGCCGTGCAGCTGTAGACTATGCTTCGGATAAGCTAGGAAGGAATATTGTAATAGCTATGGCAGAGTATGAAAAGGCAGAAAACCAACTAGAGCAAGCAATTAGAGCAGGCTACTTGACCACAGACAAGGAGTTTCTCAGTCAGGTAGAGTACTAAATAAAAACCAATCTTCCTTGTGTCTCACTAGTTGCATGATTAGGAGTACATGCAAGAGGTCCAGGTTCAATGATTGGTACCATCCTCTCTTTATCTTAAAAGTACCAACTAAAAAAAAGAACATTTTTGACATTTTCACAATATTATTATCTAAAAAGCTGTAATCGATAAATATGAATTTTCTTCATGGGTGTTAGGTAGTATGCCATTGCCAATGATTCTATTACATTCCTAGGAATATGAAGTAACAGGGGTTTTATTGAAGGAGAGTGAAAGAGGTGAAGAGTTAAGGTCTAACCTAGAGATCAAGATGGGACCATCACTTCCCCAGACTATTTTACTAGGATGATGGATGGGTGATCATATCTTTCAACAGGAAGATCCTTTGATGTCCCCTTCTCTACCTTCACATTTAGGTCTTCACTTTAGCTCTCAGAATTCAGAAAGGCATTTCTAAGGAATGGAATTCAATATTGGTTAAACAAATTGGCCTCTTTGTCTATTTTGTATTGAATTCTATTGTGGAAATAGTTTTAATGAACATACAAAAGAGGTGAGGAGAATCAGGTAGAGTTGAATCTTTATGGAGGCATCACTTTAGTAGGATTTAATTTTCTTGTGTGATGGATGGGTAATCATTTCCTACGAAAGGATCGAGATGTTGTTTGACTTTTAGCACCTTTCATTAGAAATCCTAGGAGTTCAACCCATTAAATATACCAGGGGGATGTGATGGTGATCAATTCATATGCAAGGAGAGGGTATTTGATGATCCTTGCAAGGCTTCACCTCTAATCCATGCCTTTTAGCTCCCTTGATAGAAATGCATTGCTCACAAGTCCTAGGAATTAAACAAATAGGCCCTAGATATAATTAAGTTGGAGTACAATTATGCTGATCTTCATCAATGGGATTCATTGACAGGGTGTGAGCAGTGGAACTTGTGCAGCAACTGTGCTTCTGAAGGATGGAGAACTGCATGTATCAAATGTGGGTGACTGTAGAGTGGTTTTGAGTAGGAAGGGCATAGCTGATGCTCTCACAAAGGACCACCGCGTCCAGAGAGAAGATGAGCGCGTTCGCATCGAGAGCTCGGTAAGCATCTGAAATTCATATTCCTACAAAACCATTTATATTTTATCCCTTTGTGGCCAATGTACCTCAAAATTACATCAATATAACTTTATATCTTTCTCATTGCAGGGTGGTTATGTGAACTGTCATGGTGGAGTATGGAGAGTTCAGGGCTCACTTGCAGTTTCCAGAGCGATCGGGGATATGCATCTGAAGGAGTGGATAATTTCTGAGCCAGAGACTAAAAAACTTCGCCTAACACCCGATTGCGAGTTTTTGATCATAGCCTCTGATGGGTTGTGGGATAAGGCAAGCATCCTCAATCAATTCTTCTTTTTGTTTTTTCTATTATTAAATTTGTTCTCCAGTCTAATCTAGTTAATTTATTTTAAACAGGTAACTAATCAAGAGGCGGTTGATGTGGTCCTGAAACACAAGGACTCAATTGAATCTTGCAGAAAGCTTGTAGATATTTCCTCAAGCAGAGGCAGCAAGGACGACATAACAGTTATGGTGGTTAACCTACACAATTTTACACTATAGATGGTTTAATGTCATCACACAGCAAATTCACAAACAAAGAGAAAGAGATACAGCCATGCAAAGGCAAAAAGGAATGGAAGAAATGGTAGAGCAGAGTGTGCAATTGAAGGAAGTTCTTAATGCAGGGACAGTGATGATGGCGAGGGCTGTGGCCTTAATGTTGATGTCATATACCCCATGAAGTTTAAAATTCAGTTAGTCCTAGTGGAGGAATCTCCAAAGGCTGAATTTGCAATGTTCAAAATTGTAATTAGGAGTTAGACCAAAGCTTGTAAGTTTCCATTTCATAAAATCCATCCAATTTTTTCATTCTACTGATAGCGAAAATTCAGACCCAACTGGCTGTCCAGATAAAGACACGAGTTGGGCTATATGTTAGTTCCATTGGAGCCCCCCGGGCCAGCTTTCATTTGATGGGTGTTAATTTTTTTTTCCAAATCCAGGTAGGTTTTTGTGTGAGGCATGGTCTTAAAATAGGGTTTTGGAAAAAGGAGATTTTGATGTTCTGGTAATGAAGTCAAATACTGACTGGTTCGTATAGTATGTGGTAGCTGCATTGGTGTGAGGGTGGTATGGAATTGCAGTTTACAAACTGTACTGTGGTGGTGATGAACCACAGTTCAGAAACTATACTGTGGGTAAATCTAAAAGAAGTCTAGATCACTGTCACCATCTTATCCTATCCAACATGATAATTTTAACTCCACTTCTTTAGGTTCATTTTTTTTAAAGAAACTGTTTTTTTTTTTCCGAAAATATTAAGGCCTGTTCATTTGCATTTCATGGACAAATTGGCTCAACCGAATGAATAGTAAAAGGTGGATATATATATATATATATATAAGGTAGCATTTAATGAGACCTTGACATTTTTAGCTTTTGAATTATTAGGATGGCATTCTTTTCCAATCTTCCCTTGGTCTAATTTTTATTGACGGGAAGATTATTTATGGTCTTTTTTTTTTTTGTTATTACCCCCACCCCACGCTTGCCTAAGTCCCTCGCCATATACACTGCAGCTTATTTCTATGAAAGGGAAATCCCTCACCGTCAACACTAGAGTGGTCCCCACGCTTGCCTAAGTCCCTCGCTATATACACTACAGCTTATTTCTATGAAAGGGAAATCCCTCACCGTCAACACTAGAGTGGTCTGCTGTGGCCTTTTAGAGTGTTTTTCCATTGACAGAATATAATGGCAACAAAAGATTAAATTCACTTATATTTTTAGTTTTCCATCATAGGAAATGATTCAGTATTAGTCATGGTTAAAACTTAAAACCTGTTGGTATTGGATGATATGACTCTGTTTAGGCCTAATTTTACAGCCATGGGGGCAACCCTTCCAGTGGCTCTTACATGCTGAATATGCTTTGATTTTTCATATTTCATGTTAAGCTTCACAACTTATATTCAACAGGTAGAAAATCACCTTAAAGGCCACTGTTATAAAAACAAAAAGCTATAAGAATTTAGACAGTTAAAAACCTCTACATCAGCTACATATTATGTATTGGTTTCAGCTCTCAAAGTTTTGAAGGAAAAAAAAAAGATTAAGGTGATAAATTTTACAATGACATGTTAGAAGCACAAGAAAATCTTAAAAATTATAAGGTGGTGGTTTCAACTTTAGTCAAGAGCAGACTTTGACTGCTTGATGAGTATGGAGACCATCCCATTTCCCTTTCTTAGTGGGTTCATACTTTGTTATTCTTCCTAGGAAAAAAGAAGATACCATAAACCTATTAACATAATTCAGATTAAGCATTGAGAATATGCTTAAAAACTTGCCAAAAAAAAAAAAAAAAACTAATAATGAGATGCATCAAAAGTTTGAAAACAAATATATATAAGAGTATGCAATACATTTAAAAATGTTACCCACACTTAAAAATGTTCGTGTGGTTAGGAAGTTCAGTTTTAACCTTGAGGTCCTGCCTTCGAATCCTTAAGGCCTTACCCAATACATAGGGCTAGTGGGTGGTTCCATGTATCCGTGAGTTTACCAATGATCATCCGAAGGGGGTCGGCGGGTTCCCATGTTATCAAAAAAAAAAAAAAAAAAAAGTACGAAATACATTTACTTGACAAGCTAGCTCCTAGCAAAAAATTTAGCATATAACTAAAACTAGGGGTATACAAAATATGATGACTTCTAAAACTAGGGGCATCTAAAATATTAATCCAATTAAATAATCATAACCAGGTGATTTATGGCCCTCGAGTTTAGCAGCTTCAGAAGACATCATTTTTTTTCATACTTTGTTCCAACCGCGAGTCACTGTTGGATGAGCGTTGGGCTTGTGCTAATTCATCGGTGACATGGGATCCAGATTAAGATGCCATTAATCTGAAGATATAATACGCGAGTCATCGTTCGTTGCACTTAATTTGATAAAATTTTGATTGGATGGTCAAATCTCCAGCAGAACCAACTGTTATTGAAGTAAAATTTAAAAACATGCCATGTATTATTTTGGGGCGTTCAGGTTGTCCATGGTTGGTCTCATCTCACCATTAGAAGTTCCATGATACACTAGATTGTGCTAACATTGTGGGTAAAGATGGACGGTCAGATATCTCTGAGCCCAATCATGCAGCAGCTTCTACAATTGGGCAGGGGCTGCGTAAGTTGCATCCATGGAGACACAAGCACTCATGCCTCAGCTGTTGTCCCAACCCCGACGCACACGCAAAGGAGTCCCCGGTACCCAGACGACTCGTTTGGCAATTTTTATCCAAAAAGATTCTCCAGTCGCAATGATAGCAAACATCATTTCACAAGTAATTGACGGGATAAATTCCCGTGCTAGTCTTCCACGATCCAAGTTTCCCACTTTATCATGCAGTTTACAATACACGGCAATCCAGAGAGTGAAATCTGGACCCAGGTAACAAACATAGTGATTTATTGAACGGTATCTGATTAAAGGAAGGTGGGTCCCATGATTGAAAAGCCCTCTCTCTTTGTTTTTCCTACCAGAAAGGTCACACAAGAACAAGATCCTTTCCTTGTGACTTAAAAAACTAGAATATGAAGGCAGAAGTTGCAGTGGCCCACCTGTCGATAGATGGTCTATAAACAATCAATGTGTGTTTGTGGGTCCCATATCCTGATGGGTTTGGATTAGTGAACTGCAAACGACATGGGTGAAAAGTGGAAAGTGTGCAAGGAGAAACATGCAAACGCAGTAAAAATTATATGGTCCTCAATATATCGCAATAAATACAAACCAAGATCAACGATGCTTACCTCTCTAATATGAGAATGAGGCCCATCATTGATCAATCCAATGCTTCATATTCGATATCCGTCTACAAATTGGTACTAAGAGAGGTTTTAGCCACATAAAATTTTTATCCACCGTTTGATTAAACCTCTCCAAGAATTGATAATTAAGAACCAATGAGTGTTACCACATGTATTGTGTTTGACGCATGCGGTCGATGTTAGAAATCTCGTGTAGTTTTGTCTGAAGATTTTCATGTGCTTTTAGAAATTAGTTGTGAGCTATTAAGAATCGAGTATCCCTCGGGTTCGGGACCAAAGGCCCTGAAACTAGGTTGTGTGGGAGATACCCTATGTTATCAGAAAAATAATAATTATTAAGAGACCACTAAGATCTTGATTAGACTTAATAAGATGGTTTGGTTTTTTCAATCACTTCTAATCCATGATGAAATTCGTTTTGGCCACATTTATCTAATGATCATTTGGCAATCAAATGGGCCCAACATGGCTAGACCAATCAATAGTAAAGACAAGGTGTTTTACTTTACTTCACTTCTCATCCCTTCATTTGACAGTTGTTGTGCCATCATCAGCTCATCATTCATTCGTCTCTCGCTCTCTCGCTCTCTCGCTCTCCTTCTTCTTTCAGAATTTGGGTTTCCTTTGTTGGAGCCATCGCGATGGAAGAGGACTGGGAAATGCTCCAAAAACACGATATGGGTCATCCTCCAGTCCCAGATTTGGCTGAGAACTCGAGGGATTTAGAGGGAATCGAAGGTGCTTCCGAAGGCGCCATCAGATCAGATTACTTCTCTCTTGATTCGGAGACCCGGTACCCGAAACGGGTCGTGGAGGACGATCGAGAAGAAAGCTCTGTAGAATCGAATAATCCGAGCTGGGTTGATCCAGATGGAGGGGGAGGAGGATTGGGGTTCGGCGGAATTGATCTCCCGCGCAGGAATTATGGTGGTTCTTGGTCGGATTCGAGCAGTGATGGATCTGTTTCCCGGAAACTCGGCGCCTTTGATGGAAAACCTGAGTTGGGTTATGCAGATGATGCGAAAAGCGGGCTTCTTGTTGGAGGGATTGGAGTCGAGCGTAAGAAGTTCGACAACTTTTGGTTGGATTCCGAGGTGAAACGTGAGTTTGGTATTGGAGATGATGCAAAAGGAGAAGTGGGTTCTGAAGGAATTGGCATCAAACGTAAGATTTCGGGGGAATTCTGGTCGGACTCTGGAAGTGAAATATCAATTCGTGAGAAACATGGAGGTGGTGAGGGAGATAGTGAACTGGGTTGGGGTGATCTTCTGAAGACAGGAGAAAGATTGAAATTTGGTGGGTCCGCAGAGGTTGAGGGAGATGAATTTTATGGGAAGACGAATGATGCCCCAGCGGAAAATGAGATGAAATCAGGTGATGCAGAGAAGAAGAGGGTGGCTTGGTGGAAGCTGCCTTTGGAGCTTCTGAAATTCTGTACTTTTAGGATTAGTCCTGTTTGGTCCTTCTCCATTGCTGCTGCAGTCGTGGGCTTTGTTATTCTTGGAAGAAGATTGTATAAGATGAAGCACAAGAGCCAGAACATTCAGCTGAGGTTTAGCTTAGATGATAAGGTGAGGTTTGGTCACCCCTTATCTGATTGTGCATTTGTTTTCAAAGTACTAGGCTTAATTATAGTTCATAATCAAAGCCTTGTCCCAACTATGGTGGGGTGGCTACATGAATTTTGTTTCTCTGTTCTAATCTATCCTAAGCCAAATCATCGGATAAGTTGCACTTCTTCACATCCATCCTTGCTACTTGTAGACAATCTAAAGAGGCTACATTTGCATCAAGTTTCATTGTACACGATCTTCTCAATTTATACCAAAGCAGAGGAATTACAAGAGAATGATTTTTTTTTTTTGAAAGGTAATTACAAGAGAATGATTTAAAACTCAGACTAATAATTCTATCCCTAGTATCTCTAATGTCTGATATTACTTCCATCCATGTCCTCTTCAGCATACCCTTTCTCCTTGAACGGCCATCAACGTATATAACAAAAATTTTCCTCAACGGTACTATTGCTGGTTTGCATTGGACATTGCCCAAACCATCTTTAGCTAGTTTCTGTTAATTTATCACCCATTGATGCTACTACTAATTGCTCCTGACTGAAAGTGCTCATTTCTGGTTCTATCTTTCTAGTTTAGCACACATCCATCTCAACATTTTGCTACAATCATTTTGTGCATGGGTTGCTTCTTGATCGGCCCACGTTCTCCTCCATAGGCCAACATTTTATACTTGTTCCTTTTTTCCCCTTTTTTCAGTCACTTGGAAGTTTCCGATAGAATCTTGTTATTTGGACATTGCCTGTTTTATTTGGTCATTTTGGAGTTGGTGGGTAATCCTATCTGCTGTGGAGATAAGGTACTTGCTTCAATGGTCTTTCTGATGAGTAGTGGAATGGTTATCTTATGGATTGTATTATATGTCCATCACTTTGGTTCTGCAATATATTTATGTTTGCCATACTTGTGCAGATTATTGGTGTTGTTGAGATTGTGTTCTTTTTTCTTTTACCTTCTGGAATAGGTTCTTCCCAGATCAAATTTTATGATTGACCAACCCAAGTTGAATACGACTATCTTCTACAGGATGCAATTGGGCTTTTCAACCATACTTTAACCAAATATCTTGATAATATGTGGATCAGCATATATCATTGTAACATAAAAGCTTCATTAGCATTAGATGAAAGCATTCTGTTCTGTGCTTGTGTTTTCTGACTAGAATTACCACTTACTTCCACCAGTGTCAATCTCATTAATTCGATGCCATCCTTTGTGCCAAATAGTAACATGTAATCATAGTCTATCTCTCTTTCTTTTCTCCCCCTTTCTTCTAGAAGATGATATGAACATTTTAAAGATCCAAAAGTGTAGTTGTCAATTTCAGTGCATTTTTGCTGAACTTCCCAAAACTATTTGCTTCGTTTGGTAGACAGAACAAACAATCCCCCAAAAGGATTTCAGCTGCAATTCCAGTCTTGTTCGGCCAAAATCCCTATTTGGATATTCCAGATGAACAAGCTGAAATTCCATATTTCAGCCAAAATTTGACAACATTGATTTTTCCCTTTTTTTTTTTTGTCTGAGTTGGTTCTCGACCAATATTCCCTCCATAGATGCTGAGTATGCATGACTTTTTGGTTTTCATTCAAAAGTGAGAGCTTTTAGCTCTTTTAGGGCCTTATGCAATAAGTGGTCCCTTCTTTTGGCCGCTTCTTTGTTCTACTTCTTCATTTGTGCCCTTTCTGCCTCTACCCAAAAAAAAAAAACAGCTTGTTCTTCTTCTGCAACTAAGGTGGGTTCCCCGGTTCCTCATCCTCCCCTTCCTCCTCCTCCTTCACGTATTTATTCATTTCACACAACAGGGATTAAGATTCATTTATTTGATGTAAATCTAGCAAATTACATTGTTGCTTCAATAGAATGGATAATATATACATAGTCTATGTTTTTTTTCACTTTTTAAGATTTTTGTATTTTTCTAAATTTATGTATTCTGCTTTTTTTAATTTTATGAAACTCAACTCTGACATGGAACACCGAAATGCCAAAAAGGCCGAGATGTTCTAATTTGGAGCCAAATTGCAATGGGTTCCATTTTCCAAAATGAAATTGACAACTATGTCCAAAAGACCATAAATGAACTTAAAAAATAACACTGCATATCTGTAGTTCTGATATTGCAAGCAATGATAACTATACTCAACTTAGTGATCTGAAACCCTGTACCATATCCTGATGAGCTGGTATAATTTGTATCTTCAAATTGTGTATTGAGACTAGAATCTCTAGAAACTAAGATGCGTATTACCTCCTCCATAAGTCTAATGACATTTGGTGCATGAACTTCATTCCATATATTCTCCCTTTTCCAACTCCAGATTCATAGTTTCAACTCTGAACTTTTAAATTTGAACTTTGGTTTTATATGAATATTTATTAGTTTCCTTTCTGCCCAGTTTGATATCCATGCATATATTAATCTTGCTTGATTTAAGTATATTTTGATTTGAATACAGTGTTAATAACTAATAACACCAAAAGCTCTAGCTATTAGTGAATGGCATAACAATCTATATCAACATACAGATCCCCGGGGCTGGCCAATTTAGTGCCCATTTAGATGCACTGCAAACCACAAACTGCTTAGTTAGCAGAATGGATCATTATCTTTGATTCAATTCCACTGAAAGCTATAGTGAGCCCCAGGACATTATGACATGGAAAACTGTGTGTTGATTTCCCACCTGAAATGCAAGATCATCTGAATTGACATGTTAGTGGAAACTATCACCTACTCAATCATTTGGGGTGGCATCCAAACCTACTTGTAGCCTTTGATATCCATTGATGCCTCTATTAGATCCTTAGTACTTGTTAGCTTGGCTCGATGCAATTTATCCTTCTTTTTCTAAATGCTAACATAGAATCACATTGACAAAATCAATTCTCCTGTGATGCTGCTGTAGTCATTGTGTGCTATGTTGGTTTTTCTTTGACTTTTTGGTAGATGCTTACACTAGTACTCTTTCTTCCAATAAAGTTTCTGATGGGTGTGAATTTACAGAGGGTGTCTCAGTTCAGGATCCGTGCTGCACGGCTGAATGAAGCATTCTCAGTGGTTAAGCGTGTGCCCATTGTAAGATCTTCAGTGCCTGCTACCGGAGGAGTGACACCCTGGCCTGCTATGAGTCTGAGATGAGCTGTTGTGGCAATTAAGGTCATAGATGGTTCACAGTAAGGTCTGGATTGAAACATGTATAAAACTTTATATCTAGACTCAGCTGTATCTATTGTATAATTAGAAAATGTGGGAAGAATGTTGTATTCTTTGGGTCCTGTATTTACACAGTAAAGATTGTCTTTCGCATGTGAGAGTTGTTGATCCGTCAGATTTTCGATGTTCGTCACCCATTTATTCATGTGTGGGCACCATGGAAGATCTGATGTGCTGACACTCCGGTAGACATGGGTGCTTGATGATGCAATAACACATGACTGTATAGATTTTTTCAGTTCATGGAAAGCATGATATACAGGAAATGCATGCAGGGACATGATCACGTAAAGGGTACCTATTTGGTTCTTTGTTACGCATAAGGGCAAGTCATTTGTTTTGTGTAATCAACCAGTAAATTCGTTTACAATCTATAACCCTTTTCCTTCTCTAACTAGGGGATCCCACCACGTGCTTACAAATTTCCTCGGAAAGCTTTGTTTGTAAAATCAGAGTACTTTGTTCAATGGAACTGGAGAGATAAAACTCCAAGTAGTTCTAAGAATTCTGGGTCGATTGAGCTCCAATGAAGGATCGTAAGAAGGTAAGGAGTAAAGGATAGGAGGTGAGGGGTGAAGGAAAGGAAGTAGCATAGAGGCAACCCTCTCTTTCCCAGGATTTGAATCCTCACTGGGGTGGTGGCCGGGTAATCATTTCCCACATTCACTTGATTCATTTTCCATTAGATCCCGGCTGAATCTATT
The DNA here is from genome assembly GCA_028538565.1 of Umbellularia californica. Classification (NCBI taxonomy): domain Eukaryota; kingdom Viridiplantae; phylum Streptophyta; class Magnoliopsida; order Laurales; family Lauraceae; genus Umbellularia; species Umbellularia californica. The sequence continues at coordinate 107,991,384 of JAPQWN010000001.1, forward strand.
CTCATTTTTGGAAATTTACAGATGTTTCTTCAGTTTTAACCATTTTTAGAAATAGAAGTGTTATCATTTCTATGTATTCAATCTCTCTTGAGTATAGACCCAACTAGACCTGGATCCAATCTGATTACAAATCGAGTCGGGAAAAGAAGGTCCGGGCCCAGATTTTTCGGGCTGGGTCCTTTGGATGACTGGGTAATTGAAGGTCCATTGACATCCCTACATCTAACCCATTCTGAAGGTGGCCCCAATACAGAGATCTTCTTTCCAAAAACCAAGGTAGAAGTTGAGAATTGGATGTCCAATTGATAAACTGGTGTGTCAATCTAGGCCATCCCTGCCATTTTTTGGGTGTGGACCAATAAGCAGTGGAGCCCACAGAAAGTCTTAAAACCTTTCTTGAGTGATTCTGTAGAGAAGAGAAACTATGTGACATTCATGGTTCAGTCAATGGTAATGTTGTAGAGGTCGCATATTAGTTACTCTACAAATAGACACGATTGTGACACTGGGACCTAGCCACTGATATTAGTGATCTGGACCCCTTTTTTGTCCCCTTTGGCCTATCCTAAGCCAAGAAATAGAATACTCCCACCAACCATTTGCAGACAGGAGTATAGGAGAGAGTATGGTAAGTGTACACAAGATCTGAACCGTTCATCAGCGATCAGCCCAATTGGTGCATTCTTGGGCCTGGATACATCAATAGACCACCAGTGGACGGCTCAGGTCATGTGCATTTGTGTCCCAGTTGTAGACCCAATCTCCGACCTAGCTCCCTCCCTCTTTCAGACACCCGTCGACATTTAATTCACCAAAAGATCACTGCCATTCATCACTGCAGGCCCACCGCGGATATTCCAAGATCATTTCTGAAAGCCCACGACCCATGCAACCTCCACGCGTTGACTGTGTGGGTTGGTGCGATTCTTTTACAAAGAACAATATATTTATTTAGCAAGGAGAAACCACCAAGGTGGACGTGCCGGAGTGGTTATCGGGCATGACTAGAAATCATGTGGGCTCTGCCCGCGCAGGTTCGAATCCTGCCGTCCACGTTTTTGCTTTTTTTTTTTTTTGCCAAAGAATAAAACGGATAATTAAAGATCGGATTTAATCCAAGTTGGTTTGGCACAGTTTAATAAAGATTTATCTCATATTTAAAGTGTTATCTTCAGTCTGCATGTTTTTTAGGTGGATTACATTCCTTGGGAGAATCCTCTGAAATGTCCCAAGTGTGACGCCCACTAGATGGACGGTCTAGATCTAAACTTGCACACCCATCAAGGGAGGATTGCAAACATAATTACTGGGATAACATTGGCCAGAGAGAATATGGTTAACAATTTTAATTTCTTGAGTTTTTATTTGGATATTATTGGTAAAATGTCATTAAAATAAGATAAAAATATAGCTAAATATTATACCAATAGTTTCAAAATGAGGAAGAAAAAGGACCATGAGAAAAGGGTACTGCAAAAGAGTTAGGAGCTGCCTATAGATTCATATTGTATTCTGGTCAAACACATAACAAAAACTGACTCTTGGTTGAGTGGTCAGAGCAATATATTTCAATGCACATAGCCTATGTCTCTGCTGGAATTTTGCGGTAATAATATCAATAATATCGCGATAAAAACAAATTAGACAACAAATTGAATTTACTATCAATTTGTCCTGATAACATATTTTAAAGGAAAATATTGTATTAATATTGCCATAAAATAAAAATATTAGCTATATTTGCAACATGCCTCCAAACAATCCTAACCCAATTAACGCAACCTTGAATTAGTAGGGCAATAGCATCATCCCATGCGTAATCATCATGGTCTTCAGACTCAGTGGCAACAAACACCATTTTTAGGCATAACTTTTCTATCTTTAATAATGTTAGTTGTTATTCTAACCAACCTTGCAGCCACCACATATAATATGGATACTTCCATCTTCTCTCTTGTTAGGAACTAGGAAAGGTAATGCAGAATTGAACACAATAGATTGGAAAATGATGTGGGAAAGAGTTGCAGTTGCTGGAATCCTCATTTGGTGTTTGGCTGTTGTTTGTGTGGCAACTTGTAGCCACCCTGATTACCATGACGCGCTTGTGAAATCGATCTTGTTCTTTGAAGGCCAGCGATCCGGCAAGCTCCCATCTAACCAGACCATAACATGGAGATCTGATGCAGGGCTGAACGATGGTAAAACAGAGAATGTAGGTTTATTTCATAACCAAAACATCACAGAGAATGTAGGTTTTTTTCATTAACATTAACATCTCAAAAACCAACCAGCGCTTTAAGGTTACATATGAGTTTTACAAGTCGTTAAAATTGCAAAAACATAGGCAAATATTAAAAAATGACAATCAAATCATCTCCCATTAAATGAAAAATGAATTAAGTGGAGATGGGACGCGAATACCCAGCCTACTAATTCAAATCCTAGGAATGCAAGGTCCCATCTACATCTTCATCCTATATCCTTCACCCCTTACCTCTGGAATAATCCTTTTTTGAGCCCATTCGAGCATGAATTACCATGCATTCAATTCCATACAAACAGATGGGCCCTAACATTACCTTGGTTGCAGGTGGACCTCACGGGTGGCTACTATGATGCAGGCGACAACGTCAAATTTGGCCTGCCCATGGCTTTCACAACCACCATGCTTTCTTGGAGCGTGCTGGAGTTTGGCAAACGCATGCCCAATGAGGTCGATCGCGCACGCGAAGCAGTGCGTTGGGGCGCGGACTATCTCCTCAAGGCCTCCTGCCAATTGCCAAATGCTCTCTATGTTCAGGTTTGCACAGTGGATTATTGTAGCTGCAGTTGATGCTTGATTTTCATGGAAATGTACTTTTCTTATTATTTCAGATCAAGGTTCATTTTCATAGAAAATTATATGATTAAAAGGTACATTTCATCCAGCTCATGTCACTTTGTTTCTAGATTTTGTGGAAAGCGCATTAGAGGAACAGAATTTGACATCATTAATTCCAAACCACCTAATTTATTATTACCTGAAAAGAAGGTACATTTCAATGAAATGGAAATTAGCCACACCCAGCTTATGTTTGCGGCTGCTCTAACTTGGGATGAGTCTGATGGTTTATCTGCTGGCACAATGCCTATATCTGCCAGAAAACCAACAAAAATAGGACCAAACTTGATCTTCTCTTATTGGCTAGAGCCAGATAGGCCTTGGCTAATATGTGTGATAAATAACCAGGCTGGGCTAACAGAAGCCTCAATCCTCACCCCAGAGTTGTTCTCTCATCAGTGTACTCCTAATGTAAGAAATGAATCAGCTGTAGACATGTAATCCATCCATAGTTGCCAGACTAGGAAAAGGATGTCAGAAGTAGTACAAAATATGAGAACATGAAACCCCTCGTTTATATATTGTATTTCTATGAAAGAGTAAAGTCAATGTGAGAAACTAAAGAGAAAAACATGTGTTTTTTCTGCTGAAAAAAATTTCCCAATGACTATGATTTTGAATAATTTGCAAGTATTAGTTTATGAGGATATTCAAGAGGGAACTTTCCCTATTTTAAAATGAAGGATATTTGTGGGACCCACTTAGATGTATGCATGCTAATCATGCGGTTGGGCTACATGTGGAGTAAGGGTATACGAAAAGTAGTTCCAATCAAATCATCATGTCCCTTGATTTAGGTTCTTAAAAGTTTTAGACTTTAGATAAAGTCCACTTCTTGTAATTTAAATCCAACAACCCATACGAGTCCGATGAGTGTCAAATTGAGGCAAGTGTCAATGCATTGGAAAGTTATGTGAATTCATCCCAGGTAAGAGAGAGATCAGAGATGTCCTCTCTGTGAATTCTGCATCAATTCATATATTGAATATCGTTATCAGATTTAAGAAATGTGTAGGCCCAGCATATTTTTAGTTGATCTTCTGTTTTTTTTATAAATGATTTACCAAACCATGTCAGTATATTTGGTTAACCGATCTTTGTTTATCCTGATCTTTTTTGAAAAAAGTTTGAGACTATCTATTTGATTACAGGTTGGTGATGCAAATGCTGATCACAAGTGTTGGCAGCGAGCTGAGGACATAAACACACAGCCTATCTTCAAGGTCACCCCAGACAAACCCGGATCAGAGGTTGCTGGCGAGACAGCTGCTGCCCTTGCAGCAGCCTCAGTTGTGTTCAGAACCATCGATCCCCAGTACTCCAAGACACTTGTTGCAACTGCAGAGAAGGCGTTCGAATTCGCTGATAAATATAGAGGAAATTACAGTGAATCCCTTGCATCAGTTGTCTGTCCCTTTTACTGTTCATATTCTGGCTATAAGGTAAACCACATTCAGCAGAAAAGATAAGAAAGAAAAGCTCATTTTATTACATGCTTTTATGCCTTATGCCTAGCCAAGTTGGTTTTCTCCTGTTGTTAAATTTAACCTATGCATACATTCTTTCATTTACATGTTTTATTCATCAGGACGTGTTGTTTGTTGGCATGTCCCTGTCGCAAAAGAACTGTTAAAAAAAAAAAAAAAAGAGCTTAAACTGTATTGAACTTTAAAGAACATCACACTTAGCTAATTAACCCCAGTTAGATGGAGTAAGGTTTGGATGATGATGGACAGAAATTCTAATATTACATGTGCATATGAAAAGTAGCATCGACCACCTTTGAATTTGTTAACTGGGCGTTGGGACCCATGTAATGGTGTTATTTTCTGCTTCTTGATCACCCATATGGGCAATCATAGAGTACATGTAGGCCCTTCTATTGGAACTTTTTCCCAAAATTGCATATATGTTAACTATATGTTCTTCCACTGTATGAGTCCATAATTTCTTCCCTTTTTTAACTGATATGAAACCATATAGTTTTTGCATCTCCAAAATGTGGTTCTGTTACATATTTTCTCAATGCTAATGTGGGTGCTGATGATGATTAATTAGCAGAAATAGTGACAATGATATGATATGATATTATTAGGATGAACTGCTCTGGGCCGCTGGATGGCTTTACAAGGCTACGCGCAAATCCTCTTATCTTGACTACACTCAGTCACTAAACATTGAGGATGATTCTGATGTTTTCAGCTGGGATAACAAGCTTGCTGGTGCTAGAGTGCTCCTCTCTCGCGTACGTTTCTAATGATTTATTTTAATCATCTCTGTATGTGTTAGTTCCATATTAGTTGAAAATTGAGCTATAAGAAATGGAAATGATTGAGGGCCTATTTGTTTCATGTAGATGAATATCTAGGACTTCTAAGACTTCATATTTCTGTAATGACTAAAAATGAATCATCAAAGGAGAATATCCAAAAACGACAATCAAATAACTTCCCTTTAAATAGAAATTGAATCAAGAGAGATGAGGAATGAATATGCAGCCATTACCCTATTAATTCAAATCCTAGAAAAGTTAAGATCCTTCCAATTCGCTACGTTATATCCCTCACCCTTTGCCATGTATCCTTCACTCCTCACAGTAGGCCTACCAATAACATCAGGAGAAAACAGACCCCAGTGCCTATGTATTCTATGTACTCAATGTATTCGGTAGTTTGACAATAAATTCCAATGTATTCAGTTCCTATGTATTCTATGTAAACGAATAGACCTGTAAGAATGGCATGTTTCCTAATAGTAGGCTCCCAATAATATCAGCAAGTGAATTCAACTTCTGCAGTATCCTCATGACAAAGACCCCAATGCCTTGCAAAAAATTCGCGAGAAGGCAGAGAGGTTCATGTGCAGCGTGCTTCCCAACTCTCCGTCCGCAACGGTTAAGTACACACCAGGGGGCCTCATGTACAAGTTAAATGGGAGCAACCTGCAGTATGTAACATCCTCAACATTTTTGTTAACAACCTATGCAAAGTACCTGCAGTCTTCTGATGGAACATTTAAGTGTGGTGATTTGGTTGTGACTCGCACTCTCTTGAGGGAACAAGCAAAGAAACAGGTATTCGCTAGCCTTTTCTTACATGTTTTTATCTTAAGAGCGTCTATAAATGGCTAAAATGAAGTGAAAAAAAATCCTCACTTGATGAATAAGTAGAGAGAAATCTAGAAGTGAACAACTCTCTACCATTGAGATTCACCACTTTTCTTTTATAGCAATTCTCCACTGTGTTTGGATATGAACTAAGAAAGTGTAAGGAGATAACCATTTTGAAACCTTTGTTAAATATACTTGTTTGATAATAAAAAAATCCGAGTTCAATGGAGAAATGATGTTTCCTTGACCCCTTTGTGGAGAAATATATTTCTATTACCTTGTACAAAAAGTAGTTATGAGGAAGATTGTTTTCAAGTTAATTTCACTAGAAATAATTCTTCTTTTAATCTCCTTTCCACTTTTCTTCCAATGATCTCATGAAATGCTTAATTAATAAGGTTGTGTGAGTCTGTGAGAGATATTAAAGTGTAAATTTGTGTTAATTGTATTGTAAAACTTTCTCTGATATTCTTTCCTTGTTCAGGTAGATTATATTTTGGGAGATAACCCATCAGGAATGTCATACATGGTGGGCTTTGGCAACCGATTTCCGCAGCGCATTCATCACAGAGGCTCTTCCCTGCCTAACATCCAGCTGAGTAGTGAGAAAATTGGCTGTGAAAGTGGTTTTGATTCCTACAAAAGCACAAACCCAAACCCCAACATACTAACCGGAGCCATCGTAGGAGGACCTGACCAGGATGATTCCTTCTTGGATGATCGCAATAACTATGCCCAATCGGAGCCTGCCACATACATCAACGCTGCGCTGGTAGGACCATTGGCATACTTTGCTGATAGGTTCCATCCATAATCTCTAGTTAGTAAATAATTTGATGCTCTAGATGATGTGGAAAGAATTAATTTATCCTCAATTCACACTATTTTATATGGATGTATTCCAATGCATTGTATCCTATTATATGGAGTTTGAGATAGATGCCACCATAGGCAAATTCAAATTGCCTACTAGACAGGATGGCCTCTAGGAGTTCAGAGATATGGTGCTTCACTGCTTCTAGGTTCATAAATTATACCTGCAAATCACAATAGTCACATGACTAATAAGTGACAACCCAATTGGGGACCATAGTGGTAATGGTGATGGCTGAAGGTGTGCAATGACTTATTTGCCCTTTTTCTTCATATATATAATTTTCAGGTTGACCTTGAAGTCTAATCAGTCTTGTTTCTCATCAAGTTAAAGTCTAAATTTGGCTAATTCAACAATCCATTTCCTATCAAATGGATCTCTTTAGTATCATTGTCATGTCACAGTCTATTTCCTACCATGGATCAATCATAATTGAAATTTTGAAAACATTTTCAAACCAGGTTTTTGCTGTTCACAAATTGACCCCTTCCACTCTAAATCCAACCAACATTATCATAATAAATGGATCTCTCATTCTACACCATCTTCATGATCATCTCCATTCAAAATCGCCTCATCCATACTTTATCTCCATCAAAATTAAAGAAAATTAAAACCCTATATTTTTGTTATTCTTACTTCAATAATCTCCAAACTCTCATCAATTCTACCGCAAACATTAAGCCAAGACTATCTACATTTTACCCCCTTAATATTTATAAAAGAAAATTAAAAACAAAAAAAACAAAACAAAACATATAATGGTTGCGAAAGCCCACTTTGAAACGTCATTATCACAAAAGATGAAGATAAAGAACTTAGAACATGAAAGATATAATTGAAAGATATTAGGATTGATAAAAGTCCAAGGATAACTAGCGTAGTGGGTGGTTGATGGTTGGACAAGAGGATCACCTGACTGAGATAGTGGTTTGTTTTGTAACATCATTAAGATAACTGCAAAAATTATTTTAACCGTTTGACATTTACTCCAAAAACCTCCTTAAATAGGGTAACCATAATCGAGGACCTTAAACTTCTGTAATGACAACCAAGGACCTCCAGTTCAAATCATCTTTTTTTTTTTTTTTTTTTTTTTTTTTCGTTTTGCCCTTTTTTTGTTGATGTTAATATAATAAGTTCCCTATTCTCTCTCACTTTGATTGAGAAAAAAAGAGTAGGGCGTTGATCTCTTCTTTTCTTTCCACTCTTTTTTCTATTCTACTGTTTGCTGCTGTTGATTTGGGGTGAAGAACGTTTTTTTTTTTTTTAGGGTTATGTTGACATCTACTCACCAAGGGCAAAAACGGAATGAAATATTAGATCTTGGGATGGAAGTCCTTGACTATCATTATAAAATTTAGGGTCCTCAGTTGTAATTACCCCGTTTAATGGGATTTTTGAAGTAAATGCCCCTTGAGGGACCCAATTGGAAGAATTTGTAGATTTTCAAACCCTTTAAAGCCCGGGCCCTTCTATGGAATATTCAAGAACTTAGGAAGCCTTTTGGAATTATCCGTTTTCTGATTCTCCAAGCATCTTTTCTCCTTAGAAGGAAGAAACACATCGAACTGGTAAACTCGTTTCTTCCCAATCCAAGAAAACCCATCAATCTTCTCCCATCAAAACCACTCATTCCCCAACCCAAACACCCCAAGAATCAAACCCCAGAATTCCAATCATGTCAATTTCCAAAACCCTTGTTGGATTTTGCCTGATCTCATGCCTTTCTTTGATTTCTGCAAAAACCCTTGATTCAGACAACCTAACAGCCTATGAGATGCTTGAGAAATACAACTTCCCTAGAGGGATCCTCCCCCAAGGTGTGAAAAGCTACACCTTGAACCAAGATGGCAGCTTTGAGGTTTTCCTCAATGGGAATTGCAAGTTTGACGTGGAAGGAGGGTATGCTTTGAACTACAAGAGCAGGATTTCAGGGAAAGTGAGCTTTGGGTCTTTGAAGGAATTGCAAGGAGTGAGCGTGAAGGTATTGTTCTTGTGGCTTAGCATATCTGAGGTGGACAGAGGCAATGGTAAGTTGGATTTCTATGTTGGCCCGATCTCTGCTTCATTCGAGCTGGTAAATTTCGAGGAGAGCCCTCAATGTGGGTGTGGATTCAATTGTGGGAACTTGTTATCAGATTCATGATCTAGAAGTAATTTGTTCTGATCTTCTTTGGATGAATGTTTTGCTCTGTTATGACTTGTGATACATTTTGGTGGTTGAAGAATAATGTTGATGTTATGTTGTGCCTTGGTGGATTGAAGTTTCATGAATTTGATGTGGATCTGCCTAGTTTCTAGTGATTTATTTGGGTTCCTTATGCAATGGGTTTATTATATTAATGAGGGTCCATCAAAACACCCCCTTTAATAAGAAATGATTGTGCACCATCTGTCCTGTGATATTATATCCTAGAAACTTGTGGTTTTTTGGGTTTTTCTTTACCCTTGATCTTCTTTTTTAGACTCTTTGCAAAAGACTATAACCATAGGAATTTACAGAATGTGCTCTAAGCTTTTATGCTTGAAACTTTGTTGGTCTGGATGCTTTTCTTGCATGTGTGGTTTGTGTCCATGGATTTTAGATAGGATGGGTGAATGACCTTATGCATAGATGGGTTTGGATCCTCTTAAAATGTTGAGATCCATCTTCTTACTGTTTTTTTTTTTTTTTTTTTTTTTGTATTTTTGTATTTTTTATTTTTTCCTCCATTTTCATTGGCAACAGTAAATATTCTTAGCAAAAAAGAACTACAAAGGAAAGCGAATCCGGTTCAGTGCTAGAACTAAAATTCAGGAAAGGGCATACATAAGTAGAATATCTATCTTTCTTAGCTACAGCATCGACCACCTCATTGCCTTGTCCTCCCCAAGTGAAAAATATTCCACTTGAACGAAGGAGATAAGGGCTTAATCTCATTAAGAACAAAATGAAGTTTCCAAGGACCCACAGTTAGAAGACACCCTAGAAACATCAGATGTAGGATTGATTTCCGCAGTTAGAGGATCCCAAAAAAGAAGGCTTGAAGGCTCTTAACACTTCCCTGATGGTCCAATGGGTCTGCTTTGTTTTAGTCTAATTACTCCAACTGGGCAAGACAAAGAAATAAGCACCTTCTATACTTCATTGCAGTGAAAACCACCGATGTTTTTCTTCGAGTTCCCATTACTTATACCAGCCATGTGTTTTGGCTTTTTGACCTCGCTCCACTTCAGCAAATGTGGCTTCTTTTCTCCTGATTTCCCTCCCGTGAAAAATTCCTCTGAATGTGTTTTTATATGTTTGTTATCTCCACTAACATCTTGAATAAAGATATATGATAGATTGGAATATGTGTGTGTGTGTGTGTGTGTGTGTGTGTTTTGGAGATCTTTTCTTAAAATATCTTTCACGCAAATATGCTTATGTATTCCCACCCTTAAATTATCTCTCACAGTCACAGATTTGTTGTCCTCTCAAATTGAGGTAGAAAAAAAAAAGAGTTAGAAGAATCTTCCAAATTCCAACATGATGTGGTTTTCTACTAAAGTTTACAGTGTTCATGTACCACACAGTATAATTGATTGCTTTATATTAGCTAACCTTGCATCTACTGAGAGTTGTGCTACATTAATTTGAATAGATGTGAGAGGTGCTACATTGACTTGAAAGGATATGAATTTGTGCATTGTTGCAATTCGTGAGATATCCCTTTTCCCACTACTAATGGAAATGTTTTTGAAGATTAATTGTGGAATTCTTTTGAAGTTAAGGGATGGCTACTCCATTCTCTTGCCATGATGTTCCCCTTCCAAAGGTTTTGTTGATCTAAGCAAACACCCAGCTTCACATTTCAATTAATGCAAAAGTTAAAAGACCACCTTTTCAACTTCGAAGAACCCACCAGAGCTCTTTTTCTCCAGAATTCAAAAAGAAAATTCCTCTTGTTCTGCAGTTGAGAGCTTTTGATGGGGAATATTTTTCCTTGGCAGGAGTGGTGACCTGTTCAAGGGAGTTGTTGAGATATTGTTTGAATTGATCTCAACCTCCAACATCCAATTATGCTGTCCCACCTCTAACAATATGGCTTTGAAACATTATTCGACTTTAGGAGGCCCTACCATTGTGAAACATGGACATTCCGGGAGACCTTCCTTTCTGGGTAATTTCTGAGAGTTTTTTATTTTTTATTATTTATTTTTTTGAGAGTTATGAGCATTTAGAAGCTCTCTCTTTCTCCATCTTTCCTCTCTAGTCTATACTAGTTGTTTTATATGAGAATAGATTTACAGGGCAGATGTGCTAATGATTGGTCGACTGTATGTGTGCTGTTCCACATTTTTTTTTAGTTTACATTCAGATGCCCAGCTGCTTGGTGTGATTGCATGACTCAATGTAGCCATCTATTAGTGAAAGTTTAATAGCTATCTTAGTATCGAACACCTTTCAGTTATTGACACGAGTGACTGACGAGTCCTTTGTTCAAGTGGAATAATAATTTATATGATAATCTTCATGATGATGGAGGAGGCTTCCTTCAAGGCATCTATCAATGGCTGAAGAGCTTAAATCAAAATAACATCAGATAGTTTTAGTATATGCAATCCTGTTACTTTCAAAGTTGATTAGGATAGAAATCAAAAGGCGATTTGGGTGGAATTAAAATGTTTAAAAGCTCTTTTGTGACAAAGCTGTGGTTCACTTAGGTGCAAGGTGAGTCAAATACTGTCATCAAGTGCTCTTCTTCTCCAAATGCAAGGTTCTTGGACATTAACATTAACATTCTCCAAAGGGTTAGGAGGAAAAGGACATGGATGTAAGTAGCAAGTATAGATGGAAGAAATACAACCTTTTTGCAGATTTGGTTTAGGATAGATAGGAATGGAGAAACAAAATCCATGTTGCCGATCACAATTCACAGCGGAGTTGGGACAAGTCTTTGATGATGATGATGATGAAGTAATTAGGCTATATGATTAAGAAATTAGCACAGTATTTCTCCGTGTCAGGTGAGATCCGAAAAACGACAACGCCCTCCCACTTACCTATCCTCACAAATTTAGTCATCTACCATCCTTATCTTTGACATCTCTATTTCAGAAAAATTACAGAGGGTGTTCAGAAAACTTTGGTTGGAGCTCTTTAGAATACATAGAAGAAATCATTTCGGTGTGGTGTTCCCAGAAGTTCGTGTGTTTTTAAGGCCATATGCGTAGGTTTATAGATTCAGTAGTAGAATTCCAGCCCAACAAGAGAAACCATTCCTTAGGTTGTGCTGCATCCCGTTAGGTTTTTTTCACTAGTATAATGTGTGTCCTATGCATCAGTATAAGTATCACTCCTCCAAATAGGTATCTTCCCAAACAGGTCATGTTGCTTGTATCTTACAGTGGAGTTTGAATGACGCATGGAAAATGTTCAGATGCAAAGCTCCTATAAACTGTAGTCACAAAACATTCAGGATGCTTTTGCAATTTTGGGAGGCCAACAATTTTTATACTGGTTTTTTTGAAACTTACTGAGAGTTGTATTCTTACAGAACATGGTTGAATATTCTACACTGAAGCAATCTATGTAATTTCCTCTTCTGATTGATACTTACACTTAGCATGTACCATGTATTAGTTCTGAATAAGGCTGAGGAATGGCATGATCTAATAATGCCATCACAATGGGGCTCAAAAACCAGATCCATAGTTTGGATAGGGCCCTACCTTAGATATAAGACAACCGAAGATAGATTTGATCAAGTAGCTCTAAATGCGCGCAACCGAAGATAGATTTGATCAAGTGGCTCTAAATGAGAGAGAGAGAGAGAGAGAGAGAGAGAGAGAGGCTCTCAATGTAGGCTATAAATGTGTGTAGTGGCTCTAAATGTGTGTAAGTGGCTCTAATTGTGTGTGTGTGAAATTTTTGTCTAGATCTACAAATGTTGGGGTAGATGGATTTTTAGGGAATTTATAAGTTTTGTAATGCATTGTGTTGCATGGAGATGAAGTTTTTGAAATAAAAAAAAAAAAGAAATGAAGTTTGGCTTTTCTAGATGATTTGCATTTAAACGATATATTTGAATTATAACTGAGTGCCTTTTTTTTTTTTCTTTTTGAAGCATTTCTCATCGAGGCACACCTTTGAATCAAAATTCAAAACTAGGATTTAAAACTGGACTGACTGACTATCATAAAGATCAAGATGATCTCCTCGTAGGATTCTTTTAAGTCATCTCCATCACTCAAGATAAAATGTGATTTATGCATTTGAACATATAACTTCAATTGAAGAGTGAATATGACTGAAATTGAATTTACGCACGCCAAATGAGTAAGTTTAGATCCAATGGTCTACCACAGTGAGAAGCAAGCCCCTGAAACCGGTTTTTTTCTACTGCCTTGAATTCACAGTTCTGTTGTTTGTAGACAGTGCTTTCTCTCTGTTGCCTGATGGAAAGAAGATCATCATCACTTTTCAGTTGTGTCCACCTATTTAATCCATATTGCTCTGTTACTACAATAAAGCAAAAGATAGCTCGATGACGGCTCTTAAATATGTATCTGAAATGGCTAAATGCGTGATTTAAAGCTGATAAAACAAAGATGTACTACCAAGAATAAAAACCCAAATACAGTCCAATAAGGTTTCTTAATGAATTTAAATGGGAAACAGTTTTGTACATTGCACTTTAGGAATTGTTAAGTCTTGACTCTTGAGCAGGCTGTTTGAAACCTTGGTAGTCATTGCTCTCCACTCTAGTTACACGTAACTCTAGTGGCCTGTAATTTTCCTACATCAAAGAAATAAAAAATTGTTATTCATGGTTAAGTCAGTTTGTTCATATGCATGAACCATCATTTATGCACAAGTAACCTGCACTTGATTTATGAAGATCCAAAAGGGCCCTAGGGACAATACCCAATCCTTCTTCTGCACTAAAGTTGTTGTCCTACATCTACTCACTATGCTTGCACTAAACACAGAAGTCAAAAAGAGTGAAATAAGGAATACATTAAATTAGTGAATATTGTCCAATGAATGAGGGTCCCCAAGACCCAAGTTGGATTGAAACCATCAATTTCTTGAAGATGAACACTAACAACTAGAAAAAAGGAAACCTTACAAGCAAAGTCAAAGCTAATCGAACCTCTCTAGCATTATCTACTTGTGGGGGTTGACATGAGGGAAGAGCATAAGAATGTGCTCTGGCATGAAGTCGTGCCGCGTCAAAATCCCAACCACTGGTGCCATCTGCAAAAGTAGGAAAAAAAATTAACTTCACCTGTCAAAGTTGTTTACAAATGTGTTAAATGTAATTTTGGAAGGTCATGCTTGGACCCAACCCTGATCTAGGTGCACCTAGTGGATCAGGGGATCCTCCTGTGGCCCCATCAGGTAGGAAGAAGACTGTCACATTTTTTCTAAAGAAAGCATAGTGAGTGTATCACATGTTTTGAACCAACCCTAAACCCTCACAAGGATAATTAGGGTGTCTTTGATATACATAGAAACTTAACATATTATACCCTATTCTAAGCTTTGCTGGCTTAGTGTATCATGCACTAACCATTATGTAATAATAATAGCAGTTTTAGCAAACCATGAAATTGATTTACCATACAAGAAGCTGTGCACAAATTGTATTGCATTTCTTTCTCTTTATACATACAATGTGCAACTTGGATCAAACTTGTCTGCCTGCACTTGGCATGGTGCAAAGTGACATCAAGGCCTTCTCTTGTTCCTTGCTCAGGTGGACCAATCGGAACATAATCGGTCATGCTGACGAATCCTTGAAATTCAGGACGAAAAATGTACAATGAATAGCCTGAGGGAAGCAACAGTTTGGGCCATTCAACTGGTAAAAATGAAATTTTCGTTTCGTCTGGTGAAACCAACCTCCATGAATGGATGATCCAAAACAACACAGTTAACAAGTAAAAAAAATTAGCCCATCAGCAAGAAGATTTGTGATTTTCTCAGGCTGTGGTTCCATGATAAACACCTCTTAGCAATAGCATCTATCAAATGATCAAGCTCCTATTATTTGAATGTGTTGTGTGTGTGTGTGTGAGAGAGAGAGAGAGAGAGAGACCCCATGACTCTTGGGCACCACAAGCAGATGCCTGAGGGCCATTTCCCGAAATAACATTGCAGCCTTGGCAAGTGACATGGTCTCCACCACAGTGTAAGGTGACTTATTAGTAATAGGATGGAGATCAACAAACATCTCCATCTCCTCATTGTTGATATCCAAGTCCTCCAGTTTCAACCCCTTCCCCGACCCTGCCTTGGCAAAGTCTTGAGCACCAAACCTCCTAAGGAAATCTTTCCCTGTTTCCACTCGTTGTCTTGAGAACCTCTTCCCCTTGAGCAACACAAGCAAATGAGACCTCAGCACTAGCCCACACAACTCTGTGGCATTGGCCAAAGGAGGCTCATCTACCACAGGGAACCCATTGTGGCCTGTTGTCCTCAATGCATGAACTATGTTCCCCACTTTCTCTATCCCGGCAAAACTCACCAGCTCAGCTGAGACAACGTCCTTGGCAGCTAAGTTCCTGAGGTAAGGCTCTGGATGAGCGTCCATGTAAGGCAACCCTTTCATTTTTACAATCTGATCGTAAATACCCTTGTTAAAGCAGTCTGCCACAGTTTTTGATATGAGCAGAACAACCATCACAAGGGGGAGCATTAAAAGATCATTTGTGAGCTCAAGCAGTATGATACAAACAGAGACTGTCATCCTCATGGTACCTCCAAGGAAAGAGGCTGCTCCAAGGAGCGAAAAGAGACCTGCGTCGAGGTCTGAGACTGGTGCAAATAAGGTTCCAACGATACGGCCGTATACAGAACCGGCTAGTATGACTGGGATGAAGAGGCCAGAGGGGAGTACAATGCCGAAGGTTATGAGGCCAAGGCAGTAGACACAGAGAAAGAAGAGGAAGAGGGTAGACATGTAGAATTCATTTTGTGTGCCAGCGCTGAAGAGGTTACGTATGGCATCATCATTCGTGTTGAGGAAGAGGGAGGCAATGTCATTGTAGTGGCCTGGGGGGCATTGGAATCTCTTGAAGTTGCCTGAACGTCCTATCGTTGGACATTCATCTTTTTTCAAGCCAGGAGGGCAAGGGGTGCACTTACCCAACCAAGGGAAGCCATAGGAGCAACATGACGTCAGGAGGGAGATTGCCATGGTTAGGAGAATTTTGAAATGAGGTCCCCTCCTGCAACAAGATTTGAGTTTAAGCAGTGATTATGATTTATAGGGACTGTAATATGCACAAAATAATTTACATACTAATCACGATCATGATCAAGTTGGCCTCATTGCATCATCATTAACAATCATAAATACAAATGATAAGCATGTACTCATTGATAACGCTATATTTGCGCAGGATTTTGTCCAAAAGATGGTTATAGAGGCCGCCAAATATGCCCCCAATTATTCCAAGGACTATCACTACAATCACATCTTTGGCACTATATCCGGTAACGGCTGAGCTGACATCAAACATGATCAATCCTCCTTCCCCAAAAAGTCCACATTTTCCACTTCGGCAGTATCCTATGAGGGCTCTCAATACCACAGCAGTTACAGCTGTTGTGAAAAAGGTCCTCCAAAGAAGAGCGCTCCTCCACCTGATGAATGAATAACAGCAGCAAAAAAATATATAGTCATCAAGGTGTAAGAACTTGGAACTTGGGTGTTAAGATGTTCTGGCAGGGGAGTGATGCTCCCAATGTGAGGACCAGGGATCAATTCCTGGTTTCCCTAGTGAGACTAGAGTACCTTGCCACTGAACTATTAGTGGTTTGATGTATAATGAGTTTTTTAAGTCAAGAAATGATAGAAATAGGACTGAAGAACCCAAGGAAAAACTGTGTGGCTCCATTTTGAAGAGATATCAAGAAATGCTACGGAAAATGGTTTGAGCAAACTTTTAGAAGAGACTGGAAACCAACCTTCTTGAGGAACTGAAGTATTGTCAGTACAGGTAACTAGAAGGTGTTTTAAGTAAGGATCCATTAAGGGTTTTTTTTTTTTTTTTTTTTTTATGTAGGTAGATGTGATATCTCAGATTGTACAGTGACTGAAAACAGAGACCAAGATAATGATGTATGGAGAAGTGCAACTTACAAAGGAGAGTAGCAGGCCCCTGAAAATGAGACAAGGCTTCAATGGTGTGGTTATATTGATGATAAATTTCCTTGAGTTTCCCCACTAGTGAATGAGGTTCTAAAGCTCTATGAGATTTCATTAACCACTCTTGACAAGATCTTGGCCAGGTTTTATGGTTTTTGAGCTCCCAATCAAGTTGCCTATTCACCTTTTTGTTTCACTTTCTTTCAGAACATGAACTGAAATCTGGAGGATATGTTTCTATTATCATCATATGCATCAATATGACCTTAACTTTGGATATGAGCATGCAACCAAAGCCATTAGTAATATTTCCTGTCTGTCTTGATCTGAGTTCCAGTTCCATGATTTCAGTTGTGTCTGTGAGCGTGAGTGTTTGTTTGTTTGTCCATGCGCGCATGAGAGAGAGAGAGAGAGAGAGAGAGAGAGAGAGGTCGTAGAAGGTACCATGAAGCAGCTTCTTCAAGGGCAAAGAGAACCCCACCAAGTGGGGCCCGAAATGCGGCTGCCACACCAGCAGCAGCCCCACAAGTGATCAAATCACGCCGGTCCCGGTCATTTTTGAAATATCTAAGCCATGTCCATGTCAGATGATACTTGCGGGACCCACCCTGACCCAGCAATGAGGCTATGCATGCTCCAGTGTGCACCATGGGTCCTTCCTTACCCAAAACAAATCCAGCAGAAACTCCACCAATGGATCCAATGATCTGATAAAGAGGATTACAACTACCATTAAGATAGTTCAAAGGAAGTGATAAAAACTGTAGGAGAAAAATCCTAACATCCCTATATTGTGAAGACAACAAGAGATTTAACTCAAACGTAGTTGAAACTATAAAATGTCAACTAAGTTTATGAAAAGAACACTGCTTTGAAAAAAGCAAGTTAGTGTCAAGCTTAAAATTTATAAAGATTTTTTTCCAGAGAAAAAAAGCAAAGCACCAACTTAAAATAGGGTTGGTATGATTCAAACTACTCAAGACTTCAAGTTAATTCTCATTGCAAACCCAAATCAAATGCATTTATAATTATCTTAGCATCATGGTAAAAATTATGGGAGATTAAATTTCTTCCACTAAATATTCCATACAAAATATAAATAACGGTCTCACCTTTACAAAGAGAGTACTTGGAGCTAATATAGAGTAAGCATCCACTCCATTGAGGTATGATTTCACTTCTGGTATACCGGAACCTGCAGCTGCAGGTGCTATGTAAGCACAAATTGCTGCAGATGCAGTTGCCAAAATCAAATTGCAACCAGCAAACACAATGAATGCCTGGTAGTAACTGCACTGGAACCATAACCACAAGTACTTTTACAAGCCAGTTTTACAAACCAGGATACAATGCATTAAAATACGTTTGATAAACGAAGAATATTCATTAATATAAGAAGAAATGATATTCAGTCAGTAGAAACATTTTTTATTTTGTTAATTAATAACAGCTGTACACATTTTCATTTGAGCGTAAACAAGATTCTCCTGTGACGATGATGATGTTAATGAGCCCTTGATAAAGAATTGACAAGTCTAAAGGGTAACACAACCAATGGTCAGCATATATATGATGGTTAGAGAGTTTACCTAACCTCATTATGTGCTTTGCAAGGAATGTCTAGTATAACTTCTTTTTTTTTTCTGTTTTACTTGCATTCCAATTCTCATTGTCACTGAAAAGTTTAATGTTGTAGATGCATTTGGAGACAGTGAAGAGACAGAAAAAGAAACAGAAACAGAAACAGATAGAAAGCTAGTTTGTTGTGAATGAACGCACTTGGAGTTGGAGACAGAGACAGAAACAGATAGAAAGCTAGTTTGTTGTGAGTGAATGCACTTGGAGTTGGAGTTGGAGAAAGAGACAGAAACAGATAGAAAGCTCGTTTGTTGTGAGTGAACGCACTTGGAGTTGGAGACAGAGAAAGAAATAGATAGAAATATGTATATACATTCATACATGCATCCATACATACATACATATATAAAGGACCTATCAGTGCACGAGGTGCGCATGGAGGCTTGGGGTGGGCCCGACTGATGTACGGTGGCCAGGGCTCAAGTGCCTCTTCCTCATTTAATTTAAGGTTAGAGGTGGAAAGCGATTCTCTCAATGCTATTTCATGGGTATCCTCTTCATCTGTCATTCCTTGGAGATTTCAATTTTACCTTAATGAGATTAGAGCTTTAATGTCCTCGATTCAAGTAAAATTTCAACATGTTGTGAGGTTGGCAAATGGTTTTGTTGATTCATTAGCTAAGCAAGGGATGGATAGGTCTTCTAATTTGGTGGCTTTCACTGTGTGATGTTTCTTTGTTTTTTGCTTTTCCTTTTCGTGGTATAACTCTTTTATACCATCATGCCATTTTTTGTTTGTTTGGTGGCCTTCTTGTATCTGGCTTTCTCTTTTAATATAATTTATCATTAATGATAATAATAAAAAAATGTAACAAAAGTACTTGAGAAAGTATTCAAAGAACATTGTGAAAGCATACAGTCATATGCCTGCACATGCACATAGTTCATCAAAGAACTCATATGGTATCAACTAATTCTTTGGAAGAGTATAATTGGAGAGAATTTCATACAAAATATAACCAATGCTATTAAAAAGCTATTAAACTGTCAACGTCTACTAAATGACATGGGTCAAACTCAAGAACTTAAAAGGATAGGAAGCACCATTGAAGAATGTCTCTGCTTTCCAAATGCTAACTGAAATTTTGAACAGTCCAAGGCATTTGTCTAGAAGGAAAACATTACAATATATTTTAATCTCAAACTACTAGAGCTGGCAATAAATTAGGATAAGAGTGCATGAGTTGAAACCATAATAATCTGGCAAGCAGTGGTGATCAGGCTTACCTTTCCTTTTGCATGAGATGGCTGGTGAACAACAATTTAAATCCAGCAAGGTTCTCAACAGCGAGATTATTAAAAAATCCAACAAGTCCTGTGGCCAAGCCTATAAGGAGCGCTAGAATCCACTTGAGGGCAATGTATTGGAATACCTGAACCTTATTCCTTGCCCTCCAGTCCTCCTTGAACACATCGTTTTCTGCAACCCTGAATGAAGAAACAAAAAGAAAAGACAAATGTAAGTTAAATAAGTAACATAGTCTGTGTTAGTTTCAGTCATAGAAACAGCATCAATATGCCAAAGCAATTGGTAATCCTTCCTGTGTATGAACCAAATCATTAATACTTATTCAATTGGGTATGCACTGCTCAACTTCCATTCACAATCTACCTGTGGACAGGCCATTTCTATACTATATGTATTAGCAGGCCTTTGATCAAAGGGCTAGTAATCTCAACTATACCAATCATCCAAATCAAATTGGAGTTATAGAGAGTAAAAACTCAAATTAAAGAAATCAGTACATATAGAATAAAAAAGAAAGGACTGTTAAGTATTGTAGAAAGTGGTACAGATTAGCTTACTCATAATCCAGGCTTTCAATGGTGCAAACATTGGCGCCTATAATCGCGGTCTGTGATGAGGTGTCTGACCTTCCTTGAAGCAGAGGATCCCTCAAAGCCATATCCTTCTCCAATAATTCTGACTGGTTCCTCTCCAACTTCCTGTTGAACCCCTCACTCTCAATGTCATGCTTGTCTTGATGCATCTTCAAGTTCTCTTCTGCATGGAGAAATATAGTTTGTGATATGTATTTCATTAGAAATTAGAGCATTTTTTTTATTTCTTAACAGAAAAAACTAGTGGCATTTCTTACATGATCTTTCGCTTGAGAAATAAGATAGGAAAAAAAAAAATAATAATAAAAAAAAACCCAAACAAAAAGGCATTGCAGAACATGAATTGGCAGACTTAAAAAAAGCACAGGGGGGTTTATCAGAGGGGAAGAAACTGAAAAATGAATCCATATAAAATCTTAAGGCCCCTTTGTTTGCATAGGAACTCATGAGTTTCTAAGAATTCTAAGAAAGCATTTCTAAAAATGGCTAAAATAGAAGAAACCAAGGCGAAGATCCATAAATGGCATAAGAAAAGAATACAGTTTCCACTGAAGCCATGAATACCCATAGATTCCAGGAACATCAATCAATCTTCAATATTCATCAGGAGTCAAAAAAAAAAAAAAAACATAGTAAAAAATCATTCAAAAGAAGTAAGTGAATCAAATGAAAACGATCTGATATTACCTTGACCTACTCAACCTACTACTAAGATTATATTCTTCTTCGTTTTTTTCTATATCCTTTTGAATGGGATCTAGGAGAGAATTTATGGTATTGGGGAGAGAAAATGAAAAAGGAAACAAGGATCTTTGAAGATTGAGTTTCCATAGTAAGGCTTTTGAAACATGGCATTTTGATGAATGAATTGAAGAATCGTAGGAGTTTTCTCCGATCGAAATGTTCACATTCAAAGTTTAGTAACAGAAGAAGAGTATGTGGCGGGTGGTTGTTAAAGGACTTGCAAAGCAGAGTCCCGAATTTCGAGTAGGGAATTCTCTCCCGCCAGTGGACCGGGTGTGAATGTGAATGGTATACATGTCGTAACCCAAGAGGTAGCTCAGTTCGCTCGTCCAGGATCACAGTTTGCATCCGAAGATTTATAATTAAGATTTGAGCATTATCAAGAAAAAAGAAAAAAAGAAATGATCATCTTTCCCATTTCTTCTTTTTTATCTTTTATTCTATTTTGTTAAGAATGGGCCCACCTATTACTAGTCTCATTCGAATTAAATTTGGGTGATAACATATAAAGGACAATTAAGCATGAGTCCATTTTATTAAAATGGACATCCTCAGTTTAAATTAATCAAGTCCGATCCAAGAAATCTTTACCTCTTGACGGTTATATATAGATTGTAAAGATCAAACAGGCAGGTGTTTATAGGTGGGCCTCATCATGGGGCCTCACAAGTTTCTCATGAGCTCATGATTCAAATTTGATTGAGTGGATGACAATGTCCAGCAACTCATATTTTCTTCTTCTTTTTTTCAAGTCTAAAGGTATAATTACCCGGCTGAATATTTAGTCCTTCAATTTAACTAGAATTTGTGATGAACATCTCAAATTTCAAATTTATGGAAAGACCTCATCTATCTTTTCGATTGCTAAAAAAAAAAGAGTTTTTCTTGTATATACCCCACAAGGGTTTGTAGGTTCTGTAAATAGGTCCCTAAAGGTTTTAGTATTTGCAAATATGCCCCTGTGTTTTTATTTTAATACCTTCTGTGTCTCCAAAATCAATAGTCTTCCAACCACCATGGGTTTTTAAAGTGAAACGACACTTTTGTCCATCTCTTTTATCCTTATATGCATAATTTCAAAAGCTTAGACTCAATTTTTTTTTATAAAGCATATAACATTAACAATTATACTTGTGGGAGAGAATAACCCTATATATATATATTTTTTCATAAATACAAGGCTCGTTTCATTAAATCCACATTAATCATGTCGACAATAACACTTGTACTTATAACTAGTTATGATTTTTCAATACATACACGACCCACTTTTGGATTGATGGAAATTTCAAAATACATGATTATGCTTCATGTGTAGGGGGTGTAAAAAAATATTGGGGGAATGGGCAAATTTAAAAAAATATTAGATTTTAGAATTTGTGAGGGGAGTAGTGTTTGGCTCTGTGGAAAAGAAATATCGGGGGGGAGGGGCAGATGTTAAAAAATATATATCAATTTTTAGAATGTGCGGGGGAGGAGGAATCTTAAACTTTTCTCAAATATGGGTAGGGGCTTAACTCCCCATGCCCTTGTACCTGGGTCCACCCCCAGTCATATACATGAGAGGGTTATTATCGAAAGAAACCATTGGGACTTGAAATAAAATAATGGCATTTTTGTAAATAAAAGTATACTCATTTTTGTTTAGTGGATGTAAGGCCAAAGTTGTAATTGATATAAAAATCCAACACAAATCTCACTGTAGATGCCCATTTTTGTTTGGAATATTGATTTTGAGGACATGAAATGTATTAAAAAGAAAAGGTGGGGGCCTATTTATAAATACTTAAACCTCAAAGACTTGTTTACAAATCCTACAAACCTTAGGGGGGTCTATACAGAAAGCTCAAAAAAAATGAACAACACAATATAGTTGTCTCTTTTTACCATTCTTGATAGGTTATGGAATTATATCGACTAGGAAATTGGAATTGCCCACACCAAAGGATAAGAAATTGGAAAACTCCGAGCAAATTTGCAATGATAATAGCGGTGCTCATGGGCCGGGCAGGTCTGATCTGGTCTGGGCTTGAGCCTTAGATTATAATATTCAGGAAGGGCTCGGATATTTTATTTCAGTCTATTTAACAGATGGGTCAGACTTGGATTGGTTGTATAGAGCCCAAAGCATGGCCCAGCCCGATTGGAAAAGTAGTAATGAGAAAATGTAGGAGAAGGGGGTTGGAACACTATTACTTTCACACACGCAGATAGAATCACCCGAGCAGCCCCTTCTTGTCATACTTCCATTAGAAAGGCTTTTCCACATATGTGCAGAAAATTAAGGCAGTGCCAAACAATGAAAAATAAAAGGAAAATTTATGGGAAAAAACCCCATAAGTGGTCTCTACACAGATGAGGACCCAGTACTTCTTTGCAAACTGAGAAGGTCGTCGAGTAGCTTTTCTGACTAATAACATTCGAATATATCTCTTAAATGCAAATCATCTTAATAAGCAAAAAATCATTTCTTTTATTTTCTTATTATTTCAAAAGGAATATTACATTTCCATTGAATATGATGCATTATAAAAAATCACTTACAATCTACCTAAAAATCCATCTACCTTCACATTTGTAGATCGAGATAAAAACTTCATACAAATTGGTGGATTGACCTTAAAAAGTGCAAGTATAGAGTACGGTAGTTTCCATAAACCGTCACCACATATAAGCCCAGATGCGACTGCTGTTATAAGCGACTCTGCCTCTGCCTCTTTACCCTTATTCTTCTTCATCCATAGCACTTTCAAAACACCTCCCACACACATGTCAATAGCAAAATATGGCCCAATAAAGAATGGAATTGCCATGGCCATCATACTTGGCATCCAACCATATATCCTCATTTTGTAATGTTTTGCAATCTCTTTCAACCCACATACAAAGATGGAAGTGAAGAAGAATGCAATGCATAATACAAGGCAATACTGAGGAAGAGATGAGAGTCCTTTGACCCCAATCAGTGCAATACTACGGAACATGATAGGGTTGATATATTGATTCGGATATGAGCGCTCATGAGGAATTGCACGGTAAAATATCCAAAACACACATGGAGAAATTAAACAGCCCAAACAAATTCCAATCGCTTCACTAATTAACACAGACCGCGGTGATGTGTGGGTTAGATATGCTGTCTTGAAATTTTGCATTAAGTCAGTTGACAAGTATACTATGCTTGTCATGATTCCACCAGAAGCAAGTCCTGCAATCACTCCTCCGTCACCCATTCCAACCCATAGGCTGAAGGTGAAAATGGTCAATCTACCATAAGTAGTAGCCAGTGACCAGTCAGTTAGCCCACATCCATAAGCATTGGAAAATATTAGTACTGGCGCGATCATGCATAAGACTAAGATGTGATACCATTTTAATTCAGGGATAATGAGCGGCACTGTAATGGCTGATATTGCAGTTAAGACAACGTAGCCCATCAAGGCATACTTTTTTGAGAGTCGATCTGTCAGAAATAATCTCTCTGTTTTACTCTGATCAGCATTATTAAGCGACGGTTCTTGGGCATCAATAACAGATACGACAAGGGATGAGTTTTTTTTTCTATACTCTTTTGAGAAGTCGCGAATGGCTTTGATGAGGATTAAAGTGAAGTAGAAGAGGCCATCTCCTAGTATCATGGAAATCCCAATGAAAACCTGAATACATAAAAAGGAATATAATGAAAAAATAGATTATTTCTTAACGCAAGTTTAAGTTGTACTCAATCTGCAGTAGAAAAGAAGGTTTGATTTTTTAATACCTTATATCCTTGTAGGCCGCTAAGGTCGTTGTCACTGAGATTTTCACGGTACCAAATTCCCTTCTTCCGTGTGATAAGCGGCCACATGATACCCCAAGAAATGATAGACCCCACGAGTAAAGATATGGTGATAATGTATGGACAAATCATTCCCACACCAACATATGTAGCTGAGAAATCAAAGTAGAACCTAAAGAAAAATAATATGCTGATGAGAATATTGAAAGATGACATATAATATTTGTCTTGAAAAACAAATGTAAAGGTAGATGGATTCTTAGGTGATTTATAAGTAATTTCTGTATAATTTCATTTTATATAAAATGACCAACTATAAAAGGAAGATGATTTGTATTAGAGGTGGTTAAAAATCGTCCTAGTAGATCAGTGTTATATTAAGTCCAGTGATGAAACCATTTGCTCAAATGAAAAGGACTTGACTTTCAAATTATTTTCTACTTTTTTTTTTTTTTTAATTTTTAACAAAGAAAGAATCCCCATGTCAAATAACCAGTGATTCCATGGCTTAGAAAAATATAGTTGCAAACACACTTTTTTGTCGACCATTGTCAAATCCCTAATGACTCCATGCCCTAGAAAAAAAAATACTAGTTACAAATATATTTCTAATGACGTCAGACGTCAGAATTAGAAAACATTTGAGTCAGAAACTATCTTGGTATGTGTTGAGATTAGATAGATTCTAATAAAGATTAGAGAAAGAGGAAGAAAGAGGCACCCCATTGTCAAGTCCCTAATGACTCCATGCAATATGGAAAATAATTAAGGTTAGAAAAACTAATTGCTAAAGATAATTTTTAAAGTGGACATAATTTTGAGCACTTTAGATGGGATCGCATTCGATGCACAAGTGCTATTGGATAGGAGGACCTAATTGATGGATGTGTTAGCCCTCGCTTATCAACTTGTTCCGATGGTCTTAAACTATAAGAACCTGCAAATTAGATGGTTGGACCTAATTTGGTAGATTGTACCGTACTTCAAAGAATACATCTACATGTAGAACCAATTAGCTATAATACCCAGTACATAGTGAAATCTGGTTATTACCTGTACTCATAGGCTTGAAGCCCAAAAGTAGGAAATGATTCAAATCCACAGTCATCCCCAGAAGAATAGAACCATTTGAAGAAAGACCAGATGAAGCTAAATGAGAAGCATTTGATAAGAGTTGAGACTTGCTTCCTGGAAAATTGCAAGATAGTCTTAAACCTGCAGATATAATCATAATTCACAATTTAAATGAAAGATAACTGATGTGAGAGGACTTACTTTATTAGCTTTGCTTTTTGTGGCATGTGGAACCCATTGATGATATGGGCAGTTGCAGTTGCACTTGGATAAATTAATTTGTGGTCGATGATCATAATCTGACAAATGAAAGATGTTGCAATTCATATATTTTAAAAAACCTACCAAAATTAAACTACCTAAAAACCTATCATTATTTCAAGGATTAAAGTATAGAAAATCGTGTGGCCCGCATGCCATGGGTCCCACATCAGATCAAGCGGGACTGATGCCAATAAAGAATACAATTACACTTAATGTAAGACTTGATCTGGTCTCACTAATAAGACTCCAAATAGAATTGGTGGATGTAGGTTTTTTGGCGAAGAAGTCTCTTTTTAAGTGTGACTCTTTGGGACTTGTTTATTTAAGATAAGGGAGCCTTTAAAATTGTTTATTATTACATCCTATAGGAGAGACAAGAGACGAAGAGATCCGTAAAGATTTTCAATCGTCGGAACGCACATAGATCTCCGGCCGCATGTCGGAGTCTATGCATCCAAATCCATCAAATAAGACAACTAATTGCCAAATCTTTAGGGAACGTTTGGTAAAGGGCGACTTTAATTAAATAGACAATTTGCAAGACCCAATATATTTAATGTGTTGCAAGCAAACAAATTAAAGAGCAAACACCTCTATCTCTATAGAAGTGTGCCACACGTTGATATGAATTTCTCTCAAGTATGAGTATAAATCTTGCAAAACACGCCACTGACCTTTCTTAGAGGCTCAGCCAAAATTACTCCAATGAAGCTGACTGCAAAAAGAAATGCAATCATCCATCCCATATTAGGATTCTTAATGTTTGCAGGGTCATGTTCCTCTCCTGTTTGATAAGCGACCATCCGACTCTTTGCAAACATATTACTTGCCAATCCACCTGAAAAAGCAAACAAAAGAACAAATCAACTACATAAGTAAGTACTACTACTTGCTGGAAATGAAAGGAAGAGAAATGTTAATTAAGTTACAAGCTATACACTCAAAGCATTAGTATTTGTTTGTATTGTACCACTTAGAGCCACTCCAGATGCAGCAACAATGCATGTCTGCATGACCGTATTCTCCTGTCTTGTAAATGGACGTTGCTTAAAGCCTAATCTCGCAGAAACTTTCATCCATGTTTTAGTAAAGAAGAACCCCAACAAACCGGCTCCAACATTGAGAGAAGGCACATATCCTGTCGTTAGATTGAAATTCATAACAATGAAACTGAAAAGAGTTCCCAATATTACGCTGGCGAATAGACCCCTCACTGTAAGCGAATCTCGCCATGAGGAGGGGGCCTCATCGCCCTCAAAAACGCTTTCAACTGCCATGATTGAAAGCTTTCTACTCCCATTTTCTATTCCCTCAATTCCATGATCCACTTCCAAGATCTCCGTTGAAGTGCAGTGTTCATCATCCTTCATCACTCTCCCTGCATCCATGGACTCCAAAGGTTTTGAGAGAGTATGAAATGAATGAAGAATAAAGGAAGTATGAATGGAGTAAGGTTAGAAGAAAGCTTGAGGAAAGATGGAATTAAGTTGCTCATGTTTATATAGTGGGAGAATGAAGCTACTCGTGGTTTGTTGATTGAGAATTCTGTCTACTTGGGGTCTTCGGGTCTTCAGGTCTGCTCTCTCTAGACTTGAGGTCTTAGATCACTCATTCTTGTGGTCTTTTCTTTATCCCTCTCTAGACTCCATCAAAAAGAAAATTACTGTGCACTACGTGACTTGCGCGTACTAATTAAAGCTTAAATTAATCTTGATTAATTAGGATTATTCATGATGTACGGGATAGAATGAGTTTTTTTTTTTTTTTTTTAGATTTATATTATAATTAATCAAAAGGAAGACAGACAACAACAAAGAATGGCAAGGTAGAGAGAGAAGTCGGAAGGAACGTGGAGAATGGTGCACTAGATCTTCTTGGGTTAGCTAAAGCCAAAACACAGCAGAATTGAAAAGTAGTGTGTGTTCAGCAATGAAGAATCAAAGGTGAATATCCAAGCATGACTATCAAATATCCTCTCCTATAATGGAAAATGAATCGAGGTCTCTAGTAATTCAAATTCTAAGAAAATAAGGTATCATCTACATCCTTCCCTCGTATCATTCACCACTCACATCTTTAATAAGTGTTACATGCATAAAGCTTATTTAACTATAAATTCTTATGTATTCAATTCCTAAGTATTCTAGATAAACATACAGCACTTAACAAAAATAAAATAAATTTCTTTTTATACAAAATGGCCCTAGTATTTTAAAACAAAACAACCTCAAATTGCTCCCATGCTTTTAGTCTTTACCGGCTAGCCTTCGATCGGCTGAATAAAAGTAACATGCTTATAGTTTTTCTTCTTGTTGTTTCCGCGAAATGCTTGAGTTTACGACTATATTGCCTCTAGCCTTAACAACATAATTAGTTAAGACTTAAGAATAGCTCCTTACTTGAGTGGTAAGGAGCGTCAGCTTTTACTTGACTTACATGTCACCTATTCTCATTTGTGCGGGCACTTTTTCCACTTATGTGGGCTTTCTTCACGAAATGTGCAGACTTCCTTTCCACTTGAGTGGGCAGGTTTACGTGTCTTTGATGTCTCGTGTTAGTGTCGGTCAAAAGTCTTTAGTCATATTTCCTAAATCAAAAGTTAGCCTAGTCTACTGGAAAAATTGATCGCTCGTTACTGGGGTGAGGCCCACTTAGCATTATTCCTACATTGGCGTGATAAACCTTCTGTATGACGAATTTTCTTGAGAGTCTCCTCCACTGCTGTTTGAGTCATGGGAGACACTTTCCAGAATCAAAGGCTTGCCCCTCCCCACTTAGATAAATACAATAAGGCCTATTAGGTTGAATTTAGTCCTATGCTACACTTCCTCTTGGACCATGGAAATTTCAATCAGCCCCTCCCAGAATATTAAATATAAGAGAAGCCCAGTGGAATATTAATTGGTAAATAAACTCTGCTGAGTCTTAGCAAGTGGACAACTCTTGATTATGATTTAACCCCTTACTACTTTTCTTTTCTTTCCTAATCGAGCTCACTCAGAATGTGCTAAGTTAACTCATGTGAGAGTTTTTATTACGTGGGTGCAATCTGAACTCTTCCTTCCATATTTTATTTTAAAAAGAGTTGGTCCCCCTCTAAAATTGAGCATATTATTAATAATTTAATTAATGCATAAAATAATCACTCAAATTGTGAATCATTCCCACAACCTTACTGTGAGACCTACTTCTAGTGGAGAAAATTTTGAGAAACTCTACTCTCATAATGAGGGAAACCTACATTTTTTAAGGGGTTAGGGAAACCATACATTTTTTAAGGGGTTTGGATTTTCAAAAGGTAGGCCGCATTGTTGAGTCCAAAGTGGGGTGTAAATCGGGCCAGGCCTCCCGCACAAGAGAAACCTTTATGCATAAGGAGACCTTTTCATCCACCCTCCTCTCATCGATAAAAATGCATCTAAGTGGGGCCACGTTGGGTCATTCTTTCACTATATAACGATTGAATGGCTCAAGAGTTAAATGCTGGTATCCCACTTTGCTCCCTTCATTGCGGGGGGATGGGGGGTGAAAAAAATAATCAATATCCTAGTTGTGGATTTTAAACTTGGCCTTGGTATTTCTCTCCTTCTCATAGAAGATTTGCGCCCCCATGAAAGAGAATTGATGGCACATGAACGAATCTCTTGAAACTCTTAGGCCCTATTTCTTTATAAGAATTCCTGATAGTTGTCAAGAAATTCTAAAATTCCTATACAAAGTTCTTGGAATTCAGAATTTTCAAAATCTCTAGAGGTCCAAATCATAAATTTTCAAAAGCAAGGGACCATTTAAGATATTCAGGATTTCGAAATCCCAATAGCTCTTTGATAGCTCTCTAGCATCCTCAATTTCTTAAGGTGAGCCCCTTGTATTTTAAAAAATGGGCCCAACACTGCAATTTCTAAAAGTGAGCCCGTATTGTAATTTCCAAAAGTCTGCCTCATGTTTTCAATTCAATTTTTATCACTTTAAAAAAAAAAAAAAAAAAAAAAACACTGAGTCTCATTGGACCCCAAGCAACTTATTGTTATATATTAATTTTGGAAGCTTTTCAATTCAGTTTTGATCTTTACCTTTCAATTTTAATAAATATGTAATCCACCAAATAAGGATCAAGATGGAAAAAAATAGAATATATTTGAAAATGTGATGGGCCATTTCAAGTAATCCACTTGATGATTCTCATCATTTCAAAAAAAAAAATGTTCAAAGAGCAATTTGCAATTGATTTTAATTTCTCTTTTTTATCATTTTTCGAACAACCGAAGGGGTGTGATTTTGAAATTAACCAATTCTATATTTCTCTAGCAAGGCTTGAGCTTAGCACCATTTTACTTGCTAAGTAAGTCATTATCCTATGTAGAGAAAATTCTTAAATCAACGAGATTATGACCTTTTAGAATACGTTTCTTTCCACTCTTCTTTTTAGCCTACGTACCTTTCAAAATTTGTCTCCGAATGTGGACGCTCACCATCAGCTCTTGAATCTCTTTTGGCACATAGTTGCTTCAAAGTTCCAGGGGGGCACAGAACAATTCTAGAATGCACAGGCTATGACTCAGTCAAACTAACCTGGGGTTCAAACTCCAAGTCCTCTAATGCATGGATCACATAAATCTCAAAATATGTATTTGCTCTGGCCAAATTGTACTGTGAGTCCAATGGCTTTAAACCGTTCGCACCAAGCCAAAGAGTTTTCCCTTCACTGGGGTCAAGCATAATGCGTTAGGCAAGTTAGAACATGTAAGGGAATTTTCTTTTGCCATTGGTCATGTAGACTCTCTCTGTAGACTCTTCTTAAATCTCTTGTGTGGACACAGTTGTTCAAATGGCCACCTAAAAATCACATTCCTACAACTCATATCAAACATTCATGAGTGTTAAGTGGGATTAATCACATGAAAAAGTAGTGATTTTTCTCTATTTGTCATGTGATTACTTGTGTGATGGGCTCTAACTCTTATTAGAGAGAAACTTTGGAAAGAGCAAATAATAATAAGGGGACATTTATTTTGATGTAGCTTTGGATTTCAAAAAAAGTGGACCCTGTGGAGAATACAGTCCAACCTTGTTAAATGGGTCAGTCAGTGTATGGACTACGGCACAATCGGCACTTTCTGCAACACCACTCGATGGTGGAGACTCGCTTTATGCTTTAATGTATCAACCTTTTGTGCACCGTGCATTCCGGGATCATGGCATAGAATTTTCTCATTTGTATGGTCGAAGTTCGAAGAGTTGGACTGGTCAGTCTGTGGTGGAAGGTTTTGCCCATTTTTGGGGTTAAGTAGACCAACCGGTTGAAAAGGTTAGACCGTGTATCTGCTCCCATTGGATTCAAACCTCATACAACTTTAAAATCGCTTGGATTTTATGCCAATTAATTACTTATATTGACACCGTTGAGTTTATCCTATATTTGACTTGGTCTTTCCTCAAAATGAGTTGACTCAACACAATTAACTCGCAGGGTTCTTCAACCTTACAAATATAGTTACAAAAAAAGGGATTGACAAATCTTTACTATGCATTTTTTTCTTATCATTTGTTGGCATTTCTAGCGTTTGTAGCACTATTCTCCCTATTTCCTTTTTATTTGGGTGTTAAATCATGACCTTTTATTAGTTTTGAATTGATTAATTAAATTGAATGTTCAGGTGCTCGATTTGAATGTGTTTGTGTGTATTTTTCAATGAAATTGACTTGGAACATGGAAGACCTTACAAATGGATTGACACACAAAACTAACATAGTTGATCATTGATTCCATTCATTGTTCTTGATGCATTATAAAAATTACTTACAAACTACCTTAAAATCCATCTACCTTCACATTTGTAGATCAAGACAAAAACTTCATGCAAATTGGTGGATTGACCTTAAAAAGTGCGAGTATAGAGAATGGTAGTTTCCAAAACCCATCACCACATATAAGCCTAGATGCAACTGCTAAAATCAGTGACTCTGCCTCTTTACCCTTATTCTTCATCCATAGGACTTTCAAAATGCTCCCTACACACATGTTAATAGCAAAATATGGCTCAATAAAGAATGGAATCGCCATGGCAATCATGCTCGGCATTTAACCATATATCCTCAATTTGTAATGCTTTGCAACCTATTTCAACCCACATACAAAGATGGAAGTGAAGAAGAACGCGATGCATAATACAATGCAATACTAAGGAAGAGATGACAGTACTTTGCCCCTAATCAGTGCAATACTTCGGAACATGATAGGGTTGATATATTGGCTTGATAGCGCTCATGAGAAATTGCACGGTAAAATATCCAAAATGGAGAAATTAAGCAGCCCAAACCAATTCCAATCGCTTCGCTAATTAACACAAACCGTGGTGATTTGTGGGTTAGATATGCTGTCTTGAAATTCTGCATTAAGTCAGTTGACAAGTATACTATGCTTGTCATGATTCCACCTGAAGCCAGTCCTGCAATCACTCCTCCGTGACCCATTCCAACATATAGGCCGAAGGCGAAAATAGCTAGTATATAGCTAGTATACTATAAGTAGTAGCCAGTGACCAATCAGTTAGCCCACATCCATAAACATTGGAAAATATTAGGACTGGCGCGATCATGCATAAGACTAAGATGTGATACCATTTTAATTCAGGGATAATGAGCGGCACTGTAATGGCTGATTTTGTAGTTAAGACAATATAACCTATTAAGGCATACTTTTTTGACACCTGACCTGGCAGAAATAATCTCTCTGTTTCACTATGGTCAACAGAGTGTTCTTGGCCTTGGCCAGACTCTTTTAAGAAGTCGCGAATGGCTTTGATGAGGATTACAGTGAAGTAAAAGAGGTCATCTCCTAGTATCATGGAAATCCCAATTAAAACCTGAATACATAAAAAAGGAGTATAATGAAGAAAAAAAATAGATTATTGCTTAAAGCAAGTTTAAGTTGTACTCAATCTGCAGTAGAAATAAGGGTTGATTTTTTAATACCTTGTATCCTTGTAGGCCGCTAAGGTCGTTGTCACCAAGTTCTTCACTGTACCAAATTCCCTTCTTGGCGGCCACATGATACCCCAAGAAAGGATAGACCCCACGAGTAAAGATATGGTGATAATGTAGGACAAATCATTCCCACACCAACATATGTTGCCGAGAAATTAAAGTAGAACCTAAAGAAAAATAATATGGTAATGAGAATATAGAAAGATGACATATAATATTTGTCTTGAACAACAAATGTGAAGGTAGATGGATTTTTAGGTGATTTCCCAAGCTATGGAGGGCATTGTGACTAAAAAAAATCTTGGGGGCCACGTGTGAAAATTGCTTTAAATTTTAAAAAAAATTGAAGGGCCATATTGTAATTTGGGGGGTGCCATGTCCCCCGCCCCCTAGTTCTGCCCCTGTTATAAGTAAATTCTGTATAATTTCATTCGATAGAAAATGACCAACCATAAAAGGAAGATGATTTGTATCAGAATTGGTTAAAAATAGTCAAAGTAGAGGGGCTCAGGAGTATTAGATCAGTGTTATTTTAAGTCCTAGTGATGAAACCACTCTCAAATGAAAAGGACTTGACTTGCAAATTATTTTTTACATTTCTTTTATTTTTAACAAAGAAAGAATCCCCATGTCAAATCGCCAATGATTCCATGTCGACTTAAGAGAAATATAGTTGCAAACAAACATTTTTGTCGACCATTGTCAAATCCCTAATGCCTCCATGCCCTGGAAAAAAATACTAGTTACAAATATATTTCTAGTGACGTCAGAAAATTGAGTTAGAAAACATAGAGTCAGTGTTGAGATTAGATAGATTCTAATAAAGATTAGAGAGAGGAAGAAAGAGCTAGGCACCCCATTGTCAAGTCCCTAATGACTCCATGCAATATGGAAAAGAATTAAGGTTAGAAAAATTAATTGCTAAAGATAATTTTTAAAGTTGACATAATTTTGTCCATCTCTTTTATCCTTATATGCATAATTTCAAAAGCTTAGACTCAATTTTTTTTATAAAGTATATAACATTAACAATTGTACTTGTGGGAGAGAATAACCCTATATAATTTTTTTTCATAAATACAATGCTCGTTTCATTAAATCCATATTAATCATGACGACAATAACACTAATACTTATAACTAGTTATGATTTTCCAATCCATACACAACCCACTTTTGGATTGATGAAAATCTCAAAATACATGATTATGCTTCATGTGTAGGGAGTGTAAAAAAATATTGGGGGAATGGGCAAATTTAAAAAAAATATTAGAGTTTAGAATTTGTGAGGAGAGTAGTGTTTGGCTTTGTGGAAAAGAAATATCGGGGGGAGGGGCAGATGTTAAAAAATATATATCAATTTTTAGAATTTGCGGTGAAGGAGGGATCGTAAAATTTTCTCAAATATGGGTAGGGGCTTAACTCCCTAGGCCCTTGTACCTGGGTCCTCCCCCGGTCATGTGCATGAAAGGGTTATTATCGAGAGAAACCATTGAGACTTGAAATAAAATAATGGTATTTTTGTAAATAAAAGTATACTCATTTTTGTTTAAGGGATGTAAGGCCAAAGTTGTAATTTATATAAAAATCCAACACAAATCTCATGGTAGATGCCCATTCTTGTTTGGAATATTGACTTTAGGGACATGCAAGGTATTAAAAAGAAAAAGTGAAGGCCTATTCACAAATACTTAAACCTCATGGACTTGTTTACAAATCCTACAAACCTTAGGGTGGTCCATGCAGAAAGCTCAAAAAAAAATGAACAACCCAATATAGTTGTCTCTTTTTACCATTCTTGATAGGTTATGGAATTATATCGACTAGGAAATTGGAATTGCCCACACCAGAGGATAAGAAATTGGAAAGCTAATCCGAGCAAATTTGCAATGATAATAGCGGTGCTCATGGGCCGGGCAGGCCTGATCTGGTCTGGGCTTGAGCCTTAGATTTTAATATTCAGGCAGGGCTCGGATATTTTATTTCAGTCTATTTAATAGATGGGTCAGACTTGGATTGGTTGTATAGAGCCCAAAGCATGGCCCAGCCCGATTGGAAAAGTAGTAATGAGAAAATGTAGGACAAGGGGGTTGGAAGTTGGAACACTATTACTTTCACACACGCAGATAGAATCACCCGAGCAGCCCCTTCTTGTCATACTTCCATTAGAAAGGCTTTTCCACATATGTGCAGAAAATTAAGGCAGTGCCAAACAATGAAAAATAAAAGGAAAATTTATGGGAAAAAACCCCATAAGTGGTCTCTACACAGATGAGGAACCAGTACTTCTTTGCAAACTGAGAAGGTCGTCAAGTAGCTTTTCTGACTAATAAAATTCGAATATATCTCTTAAATGCAAATCATCTTAATAAGCAAAAATTCATTTCTTTTATTTTCTTATTATTTCAAAAGGATTACATTTCCATCGAATATGATGCATTATAAAAATCACTTACAATCTACCTAAAAATCGATCCACATTCACATTTGTAGATCGAGACAAAAACTTCATACAAATTGGTGGATTGACCTTAAAAAGTGCAAGTATAGAGTACGGTAGTTTCCATAAACCGTCACCACATATAAGCCCAGATGCGACTGCTGTTATAAGCGACTCTGCCTCTGCCTCTTTACCCTTATTCTTCTTCATCCATAAGACTTTCAAAACACCTCCCACACACATGTCAATAGCAAAATATGGCCCAATAAAGAATGGAATTGCCATGGCCATCATACTTGGCATCCAACCATATATCCTCATTTTGTAATGTTTTGCAATCTCTTTCAACCCACATACAAAGATGGAGGCGAAGAAGAACGCGATACATAATACAAGGCAATACTGAGGAAGAGATGAGAGTCCTTTGACCCCAATCAGTGCAATACTACGGAACATGATAGGGTTGATATATTGATTCGGATATGAGCGCTCATCAGGAATTGCACGATAAAATATCCAAAACACACATGGAGAAATTAAACAGCCCAAACCAATTCCAATTGCTTCACTAATTAACACAGACCGCGGTGATGTGTGGGTTAGATATGCTGTCTTGAAATTTTGCATTAAGTCAGTTGACAAGTATACTATACTTGTCATGATTCCACCTGAAGCCAGTCCTGCAATCACTCCTCCGTCACCCATTCCAACCCATAGGCTGAAGGTGAATATGGTCAATCTACCATAAGTAGTAGCCAGTGACCAGTCAGTTAGCCCACATCCATAAGCATTGGAAAATATTAGTACTGGCGCGATCATGCATAAGACTAAGATGTGATACCATTTTAATTCAGGGATAATGAGTGGCACTGTAATGGCTGATATTGCAGTTACGACAACGTAACCCATCAAGGCATGCATTTTTGAGAGTCGATCTGTCAGAAATAATCTCTCTGTTTCACTCTGATCAACATTATTAAGCGATGGTTCTTGGGCATTAATAACAGATATGACGAGGGATGATTTTTTTTTTCTATACTCTTTTGAGAAGTCGCGAATGGCTTTGATGAGGATTAAAGTGAAGTACAAGAGGCCATCTCCTAGTATCATGGAAATCCCAATGAAAACCTGAATACATAAAAAGGAATATTATGAAAATATAGATTATTTCTTAAAGCAAGTTTAAGTTGTACTCAATCTGCACTAGAAACAAAGGGTTGATTTTTTAATACCTTGTATCCTTGTAGGCCGCTAAGGTCGTTGTCACGGAGATTTTCACTGTACCAAATTCCCTTCTTGCGTGTTATAAGCGGCCACATGATACCCCAAGAAAGGATAGACCCCACGAGTAAAGATATGGTGATAATGTAGGGACAAATCATTCCCACACCAACATATGTAGCCGAGAAATCAAAGTAGAACCTAAAGAAAAATAATATGCTGATGAGAATATTGAAAGATGACATATACTATTTGTCTCGAAAAACAAATGTAAAGGTAGATGGATTCTTAGGTGATTTATAAGTAATTTCTGTATAATTTCATTTTATATAAAATGACCAACTATAAAAGGAAGATGATTTGTATTAGAGGTGGTTAAAAACCGTCCTAGTAGAGGGCTCAGAGGTATTAGATCCGTGTTATATTAAGTCCAGTGATGAAACCATTTGCTCAAATGAAAAGGACTTGACTTGCAAATTATTTTCTACTTTTTTTTTTAATTTTTAACAAAGAAAGAATCCCCGTGTCAAATAACCAGTGATTCCATGGCTTAGAAAAATATAGTTGCAAACACACGTTTTTGTTGACCATTGTCAAATCCCTAATGACTCCATGCCCTAGAAAAAAATACTAGTTACAAATATATTTCTAATGACGTCAGACGTCAGAATTAGAAAACATTGAGTCAGAAACTAGCTTGGTATGTGTTAAGATTAGATAGATTCTAATAAAGATTAGAGAGAGAGGAAGAAAGAGGCACCCCATTGTCAAGTCCCTAATGACTCCATGCAATATGGAAAATAATTAAGGTTAGAAACATTAATTGCTAAAGATAATTTTTAAAGTTGACATAATTTTGAGCACATTAGATGGGATCGCATTCGATGCACGGTGCTATTGGATAGGAGGACCTAATTGATGGATGCCTTAGCCCTCGCTTATCAACTTGTTCCAATGGTCTTAAACTATAAGAACCTGCAAATTAGATGGTTGGACCTACTTTGGTAGATTGTACCACATACTTCAAAGCAGACATCTACATATAGAACCAATTACCTATAATACCCAGTAATTAGTGAAATCTGGTTACTACCTGTTCTCATAGGCTTGAAGCCCAAAAGTTGGAAATGATTCAAATCCACAGTCATTCCCAGAAGAATAGAACCATTTGAAGAAAGACCAGATGAAGCTAAATGAGAAGCATTTGATAAGAGTTGACACTTGCTTCCTGGAAAATTGCAAGATAGTCTTAAATCTACAGATATAATCTTAATTCACAATTTAAATGAAAGATAACTGATGTGATCGGGGGACTTACTTTATTAGCTTTGCTTTTTGTGGCATGTGGAACCCGTTGATGATATGGGCAGTTGCAGTTGCACTTGGATAAATTAATTTGTGGTCGATGATCATAATCTGACAAATGAAAGATGTTGCAATTCATATATTTTAAAAAACCTACCAAAATTAAACTACCTAGAAACCTATCATTATTTCAAGGATTAAAGTATAGAAAATCGTGTGGCCCGCATGCCACGGGTCCCACGTCAGAACAAGCAGGACTGATGCCAACAGAGAATACAATCCTACTTAATGTAAGACTTGATCTGGTCTCACTAATAAGACTCCCAATAAGATTGGTGGATATAGGTTTTTTGGTGAAGAAGTCTCTTTTTAAGTGTGATTCTTTGGGACTTATCTATATAAGATAAGGGAGCTCCTAGGGTTGTTTATTATTACATCTCATAGGAGAGACAAGAGGCGAAGAGATCCGCTAATCTTTTCAATCGTCGGAACGCACGTAGATCTCCGGCCGTGTGTCGGAGTCTCCGTATCCAAATCCATCAAAGAGGACAACTAATTGCCAAATCTGTTAGGGAACGTTTGGTAATAGGTGACTTTAATTAAATAGACAATTTGCAAGACCCAATTTATTTAATGTGTTGCAAGCAAACAAAGACAAAACACCTCTATCTCTATAAAAGTGTGCCACACTTTGATATGAATTTCTCTCAAGTTTGAGTATAAATCATGGAAAACACGCCTCTGACCTTTCTTAGAGGCTCAGCCAAAATTACTCCGATGAAGCTAACTGCAAAAAGAAATGCAATCATCCATCCCATATTAGGATTCTTAATGTTTGCAGGGTCATGTTCCTCTTCTGTTTGATAAGCGACCATCTGACTCATTGCAAACATATTACTTGCCAATCCACCTGAAAAAGCAAACAAAAGAACAAATCAACTACATAAGTAAGTACTACTACTTGCTGGAAATGAAAGGAAGAGAAATGTTAAGTTATAAGCTATACACTAAAAGCATTAGTATTTGTATTTGTTTGTATTGTACCACTTAGAGCCACTCCAGATGCAGCTACAATGCATGTCTGCATGACCGTATTCTCCTGTCTTGTAAATGGACGTTGCTTAAAGCCTAATCTCGCAGAAACTTTCATCCATGTTTTAGTAAAGAAGAACCCCAACAAACCGGCTCCAACATTGAGAGAAGGCACATATCCTGTCGTTAGATTGAAATTCATAACAATGAAACTGAAAAGAGTTCCCAATATTACGCTGGCGAATAGACCCCTCACTGTAAGCGAATCTCGCCATGAGGAGGGGGCCTCATCGCCCTCAAAAACGCTTTCAACTGTCATGATTGAAAGCTTTCTACTCCCATTTTCTATTCCCTCAATTCCATGATCAACTTCCAAGATCTCCGTTGAAGGGCAGTGTTCATCATCCTTCATCACTCTCCCTGCATCCATGGACTCCAAAGGTTTTGAGAGAGTATGAAATGAATGAAGAATAAAGGAAGTATGAATGGAGTAAGGTTAGAAGAAAGCTTGAGGAAAGATGGACGTTGCTCATGTTTATATAGTGGGAGAATGAAGCTACTCGTGGTTTGTTGATTGAGATTTATGTGTACTCGCGGTCTTCGCGGGTCTTCATGTCTTCTCTCTCTGGACTTGAGTGCTTGTATCACTCGTTCTTGTGGTCTTTTCTTCATCACTACGTGACTTGCGCGTACTAAAGCTTAAATTAATCTTGATTAATTAGGATTATTCATGACGTACGGGATAGAAAGATTTTTTTTTCTTTTTGTTTTTTTAAGATTTATATTATAATTAATCAAAAGGAAGACAGACAACAACAAAGAATGGCAAGGTAGAGAGAGAAGTTGGAAGGAACGTGGAGAATGGTGCACTAGATCTTCTTGGGTTAGCTAAAGCCAAAACACAGCAGAATTGAAAAATAGTGTGCGTTCAACAACGAAGAGTCAAAAAGGTGAATATCCAAGCATGACTATCAAATATCCTCTCCTATAATGGAAAATGAATCGAGGTCTCTAGTAATTCAAATTCTAAGAAAATAAGGTATCATCTACATCCTTCCCTCGTATCATTCACCACTCACCTCTTTAATAAGTGTTACATGCATAAAGCTTATTTAACTATAAATTCTTATGTATTCAATTCCTAAGTATTCTAGATAAACATACAGCACTTAACAAAAATAAAATAAATTTCTTTTTATACAAAATGGCCCTAGTATTTTAAAACAAAACAACCTCAAATTGCTCCCATGCTTTTAGTCTTTACCGGCTAGCCTTCGATCGGCTGAATAAAAGTAACATGCTTATAGTTTTTCTTCTTGTTGTTTCCGCGAAATGCTTGAGTTTACGACTATATTGCCTCTAGCCTTAACAACATAATTAGTTAAGACTTAAGAATAGCTCCTTACTTGAGTGGTAAGGAGCGTCAGCTTTTACTTGACTTACATGTCACCTATTCTCATTTGTGCGGGCACTTTTTCCACTTATGTGGGCTTTCTTCACGAAATGTGCAGACTTCCTTTCCACTTGAGTGGGCAGGTTTACGTGTCTTTGATGTCTCGTGTTAGTGTCGGTCAAAAGTCTTTAGTCATATTTCCTAAATCAAAAGTTAGCCTAGTCTACTGGAAAAATTGATCGCTCGTTACTGGGGTGAGGCCCACTTAGCATTATTCCTACATTGGCGTGATAAACCTTCTGTATGACGAATTTTCTTGAGAGTCTCCTCCACTGCTGTTTGAGTCATGGGAGACACTTTCCAGAATCAAAGGCTTGCCCCTCCCCACTTAGATAAATACAATAAGGCCTATTAGGTTGAATTTAGTCCTATGCTACACTTCCTCTTGGACCATGGAAATTTCAATCAGCCCCTCCCAGAATATTAAATATAAGAGAAGCCCAGTGGAATATTAATTGGTAAATAAACTCTGCTGAGTCTTAGCAAGTGGACAACTCTTGATTATGATTTAACCCCTTACTACTTTTCTTTTCTTTCCTAATCGAGCTCACTCAAAATGTGCTAAGTTAACTCATGTGAGAATTTTTATCACGTGGGTGGAATCTGAACTCTTCCTTCCATATTTTATTTTAAAAAGAGTTGACCCCCCTCTAAAATTAAGAATATGATTAATAATTTAATTGATGCATAAAATAATCAATCAAATTGTTAATCATTCCCACAACCTTACTGTGAGACCTACTTCTAGTGGAGAAAATTTTGAGAAAATCTACTCTCATAATAAGGGAAACCTACATTTTTGAACGTGTTAGGGAAAACATACATTTTTTAAGGGGTTTGGATTTTCAAAAGGTGGGCCGCATTGTTGAGTCCTAAGTGGGGTGTAAATCGGGCTGGGCCGCCAGCACAAGAGAAACCTTTATGCATAAGGAGACCTTTCCATCAACCCTCCTCTCATCGATAAAAATGCATCTAAGTGGGCCACGTTGGGTCATTCTTTCACTATATAACGATTGAATGGCTCAAGAGTTAAATGCTGGTATCCCACTCTGCCCCCTTTGTTGCGGGGGGATGGGGGGTGAAAAAATTAATCAATATCCTAGTTGTGGATTTTAAACTTGGCTCAGAATTGCTCTCCTTCTCAGAGAGGATTTGCGGCCTCTTGAAAGAAAATTGCTGGCACATGAACGAATCTCTCGAAACTCTTAGTCCCTATTTCTTTATAAGAGTTCCTGATAGTTGTCAAAAAATTCTAAAATTCCTATACAAAGTTCTTGGAATTCAGAACTTTCAAACTCTCT
The DNA here is from genome assembly GCA_028538565.1 of Umbellularia californica. Lineage (NCBI taxonomy): Eukaryota > Viridiplantae > Streptophyta > Magnoliopsida > Laurales > Lauraceae > Umbellularia > Umbellularia californica. Next base: position 108,033,450 of record JAPQWN010000001.1, read on the forward strand.
AGAGGTCCAAATCATAAATTTTCAAAAGCAAGGGACCATTTAAGATTTTCAGGATTTCAAAATCCCAATAGCTCTTTGATAGCTCTCTAGCATCCTCAATTTCTTAAGGTGAGCCCCTTGTATTTCAAAAAATGGGCCCAACACTGCAATTTCTAAAAGTGAGCCCGTATTGTAATTTCCAAAAGTCTGCCTCAGGTTTTCAATTCAATTTTGATCACTTAAAAAAAAAAAAAAAAAACTGAGTCTCATTGGACCCCAAGCAACTTATTGTTATATATTAATTTTGGAAGCTTTTCAATTCAGTTTTGATCTTTACCTTTCAATTTTAATAAATATGCAATCCACCAAATTAGGATCATGATGAAAAAAATAGAATATATTTGAAAATGTGATGGGCCATTTTAAGTAATCCACTCGATGATTCTCATCATTTCAAAAAAAAAATGTTGAAAGAGCAATTTGCAATTGATTTTAATTTCTCTTTTTTTTTTTTTTTCATTTTTTGAACAACCAAAGGGCGTGATTTTGAAATTAACCACTTCTATATTTCTCTAGCAAGGCTTGAGCTTAGCACGATTTTACTTGCTACGTAGGTCATGATCCTAGGTTGAGAAAATTCTTAAATCAAGGAGATAATGACCTTTAAGGCTACCTTTCAAAATTTGTCTCCGAATGTGGACGCTCACCATCAGCTCTTGAATCTCTTTTGGGACATAGTTGTCACGGTTCGCGGTTGTCGCTGTTCGTGGTCATTGCAGCCCATCACAGAGTGAATTTTTATTTGACCCCAAAAAATTCCGAAAAAATATCCAAAAAATCCAGAATATTATAAAATGATATAAACTAATGTTTTTTTCCATTAGTGCACACTTTAAAGAAAAAATAACGGTCCTCTCAAGTTATAACATCCTGTATCATTGCTGTATCGATGTATATACTAAAATAAGCTGAAATATCATAAATTTGACATAATGCAACTATAATTTTGGGCAAACTAATAGTATTAAACATTTAAAGTATACACTTTAGATCATAATATTCACACTTTTTTGTTCCAAAAGTGTAGATCTATTGTAAACTAACATACTATAAATGCATTTGAATACTAATTTGGAAAAATGTAAATGATATTAAGAACAACCCCAAATTTTGAAAATAAAAAAATCTAGATCTACACCTTAAAACACTAGTTCTAGAGAAAAATTAGTGAGTAACATCAAATCTAACCCAATATAAAGCCTTTGGTTCATGTATTACACAATCTTTAAATAAATAAATAAATAAAATAATTCGGATTCAAATAATGAAAAAATAAAAAATATTACAAAAAGTTTTATAACTTGAAATTTTTTGCTCCAAAAGTATAGATCTAACACACCTCAAACATCTCTAAGTTATTTTGGTATTGAATCTTGAAAAGAACACCAAAAAAAAAAAAAAGCATACCAAAGAGGTCCCTTGAGTTTGATTAGATTTCCCCACATACAAATCCACCCAAAAGTATCTTAGATCTAAACGTTTAGGTGCTCTTCCATGTCTTAGAAGTTGTAGCAGGCCTTAGGAAGCCTTAGAAAGCTCTTAGAGAAGAAACACATTGAAAAAAGTGAAAGAAGAAGGCCAAAGAGAAGTTTTTTTTAAAATATAATGGCCGTTATTTTGAATATAACGCTGTACCGTTATAACGGCCGTTATTTTGAACCATGGTTGCTTCAAAGTTCCGGGGGGCACAGGAATGAACTTAACAATTCTAGAATGCACAGGCTATGACTCAATCAAACTAACCTGGGGTTCAAACTCCAAGTCCTCTAATGCATGGATCACATAAACATCAAAATATGTATTTGCTCTGGCCAAATTGTAATATGAGTCCAATGGCTTTAAACCGTTCGCACCAAGCCAAAGAGTTTTCCCTTCACTGGGGTCAAGCATAATGCGTTAGGCAAGTTAAAACATGTAAGGGAATTTTCTTTTGCCATTGGTCATGTAGACTCTCTCTGTAGACTCTTCTTAAATCTCTTGTGTGGACACAGTTGTTCAAATGGCCACCTAAAAATCACATTCCTACAAGTCATATCAAACATTCATGACTGTTAAGTGGGATTAATCACATGAAAAAGTAGTGATTTTTCTCTATTTGTCCTGTGATTACCAGTGTGATGAGCTCTAACTCTTATTAGATAGAAACTTTGGAATGAGCAAATAATAATAAGGGAACATTTATTTTGATGTAGCTTTGGATTTCAAAAAAAGTGGACCATGTGGAGAATACACTCCAACCTTGTTAATTGGGTCAGTCACTGTTTGGACTACGGCACAATCGGCATTTTCTGCGCATAGAATTTTCTCATTTGTATGGTCGAAGTTCGAAGAGTTGGACTGGTCAGTCTGTGGTGGAAGGTTTTGCCACTTTTGGGGTTAAGTAGACCAACCGGTTGAAAAGGTTAGACAGTGTAGCTGCTCCCATTGGATTCAAACCTCATAAAACTTTAAAATTGCTTGGATTTTATGCCAATTAATTACTTATATTGACACGGTTGAGTTTATCCTATATTTGACTTGGTCTTACCTCAAAATGAGTTGACTCAACACAGTTAAGAATTAACTCGTAGAGTTCTTCAACCTTACAAATATAGTAGTATCTTGTGATTTTGACTTTCACTAAGATGTTAAAATTATATATATTTCATATTAGCTTGTGTGAGCTTGTATAGCCATATTGGAGAAATTAACATATCAGCCTATATTAAGTGCCTGTAGTATTTGTGATACATCTTGACAGTATCGCAATGTATTTGTGAACAGAATGCAACCTTGATACCGTAAGTCGGTTTTAAAAAAAGGAAGTTTTTCTGTCAAACATGACGATCTTAATTACGGTCTCTGTGTCGAGAAAATTCTTAAATCAAGGAGATAATGACCTTTTAGGAATTCCACTCTTCTTTTTAGGCTACCTTTCAAAATTTGTCTCCGAATGTGGACCCTCGCCATCAGCTCTTGGGACATAGTTGCTTCAAAGTTCAGGGGGGCACAGGAATGAACTTAACAATTCGATCTAGAATGCACAGGCTATGACTCAGTCAAACTAACCTAGGGTTCAAACTCCAAGTCCTCTAATGCATGGATCACATAAATCTCAAAATGTGTATTTGCTCGGGCCAATTAAATTGCACTATGAGTCCAATGGCTTTAAACCGTTCACAGTTCACACCAAGCCAAAGAATTTTCTTTTGCCATTGGTCATGTACACTCTCTCTGTAGACTCTTCTTAAATCTCTTGTGTGGAAACAGTTGTTCAAATGGCCACCTAAAAATCACATTCCTTCAACTCATATCAAACATTCATGAGTGTAGAGGGGGATTAATCACATGAAAAAAAGAAAGTAGTGATTTTTCTCTATTTGTCATGTGATTACCTGTGTGATGAGCTCTAACTCTTATTAGAGAGAAATTTTAGAATGAGCAAATAATATTAAGGGGACATTTATTTTGATGTAGCTTTGGATTTAAAAAAAAGTGGACCCTGTGGAGAATACAGTCCAACCTTGTTAAATGGGTCAGTCAGTGTATGGACTACGGCACAGTCGGCACTTTCTACAACACCACTCGATGAAGGAGACTCGCTTTATGCTTTAATGTATCAACCTTTTGTGCACCGAGCATTCCGGGTGAGCTCATGGCATAGAATTTTCTCATTTGTATGGTCGAAGTTCGAAGAGTTGGACTCGTCAGTCTGGTGGAAGGTTTTGCCCATTTTTGGGGTTAAGTAGACCAACCGGTTGAAAAGGTTAGACATTGTAGCAGCTCCAATTGGATTCAAACCTCATACAACTTTAAAATCGCTTGGATTTTATGCCAATTATTTTTTTTATATATATATATATATATGAAGCGAACAGGTTTCAATTGCTTCCAATTTTTAATTTGAAATCAATTTTGACTGTTCTCCAATCTTGACCTCTACTAATATCAACCGTTGATTAATAAATGATTTTCACCATCTCCCATCACTCCTTGGAATTAGAACTTCTCCCTCTTTTCATCTTATAGAGAAAAAGAACCTCTCCACCTTCCCCTCTTAACTCTTGCAACCGTTTTGTACTCAATACACCTCTTATCTTCAACTTCCATCTTCTTTTCACTCTCTTTTTTGAAAGAAGACAAACCTCTCTATATTCAACCCGCGTCTTGAGAGCTACAATCAAAAGTACATTCGGTCTTTCTTCCAATCTCTCCATATTTATCCTATTCTAACATTTCAAAATCGTTGAGTTACAAGGATATTTGAAGATGGAAATAAATTATCTTCGGTTTTTGTGGAGAGCCTGTTTGTGACCTCAAACATGTGATCATTCCTGATGCTCTATTTGCAATGAATTGGTGTCTTCATTGCTAATACAATATGCATCTATCGTCAAATGGTAGCCTTCTTTTCCTTTTCTTTTTTTTCCTGTTCTTTTCTGTTGTTCTAATTTGAGTTCTATTGTGATTCTCTTTCCATGAAGTTATGTTTGTCCTATTTTGTCCCTTTTTTCTTTTCATTTTTTTTTTTTTTTCTGAATGTGATTAATGATGTTGTCTTGTTACCTTCAATATCAAAGGAAGAATGGTATATCTGACTACAGAACTGGTTTGATGATCGCATATGGTATCTTATATAGAACGATCATATGGTATCTTATATAGAACTTAATTATTGGGTTGTAATGTATAGTAATTGTATGTTATATGTTGGAACCATCCTTTTTTACTTTTATCTTTTATCCTTTTTTTTTTCTTTTTGTACATCTTAATTTCAATCCTGACGAAAACATTTCTGTATAGAAACTGTTTGTTGTAATGCTACAATGGGGTTGTGCATGTCAAAATGCTCTTACAAGCAAGTATTTGGGCAATTGGGTCTCTTTCGTTTTCATTATTTTATTTCTTTTTCTATAGTATTTGTAAAAATGAAAGAGGGGGAATGGGGAATCATGAAAACAATAAGAAGCTTCCTCCATGGTTTTTTTTAACAGAATTATGTTTGTTTTGGTATTTTGTACATTAATAGTGATAGTATGGTGATTGGTGTCTTCATTGAATCATTGTAAAATATAATCAAAGAGAGGTTCTGATTTAAGCTTGAGAATCAAGAATACAATACCTAAGATTATTAAATCAACAAATCTACACAAGACTTGTCTCGATTTGAGATTTGAGAACTAGTATGACAAAGTCCAAGGTTATTGAGGCAACAAATATCTAGATAAAACTTATCTCTACCAGCAATTTTCTCTCACTAATAGCTTTCTATGATATCGATCTGGCCACATCTTCCCTCCCAACTTAACATTAGAAAAAAAAAAAAAAAGATTATTAGCAACAAAGCCACTATAAATAGTTGTATATATTTATGTTATTATTTTGGTATATATTTGAAGCAAAGTTGAGGTGTTCCAATCATGTCTTAGATGTCCACACACCTGGACCATTCTTCGCTAACCCAAAATCAGAAATTTTTGCATCATAGTTCGTAGGAAAAAAAAAAAAGATGAAGAAAAGAAATCACATTAAGAAATTGATCATAAAAGGGGTTCATTCTCCCTTAGTCTCTAGAGCAGAATAAATCAGGATGGAAGAATTTACCAATCAAGCAATATATCAGATGCGTTAAAATCACGATATATGATTTGTTTTTCTTAAGAGTGTAAGAATGCAAGGCCCCAAGCTGCACCTATTGCTACCTTGAGCAGTATGCTCCATGAAAGCGGTTAAAAGGCCGAACCCCCTACAGGAATGCATCAATCTAGAAACATGAGCAATGGTTGCAATTCTACGAATAGGCAAATACAGCTCAGACTAGCCAAGTCTCTCTACCTGTGCACAATGAGAAACTGACCACATGTAGGTAAAAATAGCTGTAAGTTTGATTACAGTAAAGTTATAAAAAAAAAATCTGCAGTGTAAGGGTACATTGATGGCTCAGGACTAACACATGACCTGCAATTGGCCTGACTATCAGCAGTATTAGAGGATTGAGGCCTTAATCTTTGACTTGAATTCAATAGGGGAAGAAAATTCACTGCTCCAATGGCATGCGTATTTGCATTGACGTGCACAGGTCAGTAGCTTACATTCTTATTTTGGAGGAACATATGAATGTGAATCTACACAGTAGGTTCATGAGCTGATATTAGCTCTTTTTTTTTTTTTTTCGAGATATGACCATTCTTTTTTTGAAGATGTGCTTTTTCTTCTTTTTTTTTTTTTTTTTGGCTAAAAAGAGCCTTTTTTCTGATGTTTGTTACTAAAAGCATTTCTACAAGGTCTCAAGTTGCATTAAAGAAAAATCTAGAAAGATGATCTTTACATGGCAAGCAGAACCAGCCGGCCATCCGGCCATGAAATTAGGATTAATACCTTCACCTTGAGAAGAGAATATCTATTTCCAAGGTGATGGGATGGGCAGAAGCCAAGAACCAAAATGCTGTTGACTAAGTCTCCCTTTCGGTGGTGCCTTTCTCAGTTGGGACTGATTCTCATGAACCTCACAAGTACCCTAACATTTCTCTTTCACTTGCTCTCTTTATCTCCATTTTCCACTACAATCTTTCTATTCCTCACCTATTGGTGGGTCGGCTCTGCCCTTCTCTGAATCTTTTTGTTCCTCACCTATTGGTGGGTCCTCTCTCTCTCTCTCTCTCAGAGCCACTCAACAAATATTTAGAGAAAGAAGTGACCACTAACCACTTTAAAGTCTTAAAAACCATGCCTACAACATGATGGTTGATATGAAAGCAAAGGAGATCTAGCACCATTTGACACCTTCGAATACGACCAGGACTGAGTTCATGTATTTGAGTTTAGAAAATGAAAACTAAAGGTTTGTTGGTTCCTTATGTTTTCTTTACTTCTCTCTCTTCTTATTATTTTTTGGTTGTCTCCTTTTACATATTGGACAGTAGATATCTCTATTGGAATGATTGTTGGATCTAAGGATACAAAAATGGTCTATAAAATTTCTATGTAATAGAGAGAAATCAGAAGAGCAAAACATTAAAAAAAGCAGGGTACTTATTTCCAATCATGTCTTAGATGTCCGCACACCTGTGGAAATGAAGTTTTCAGTTTTGATTTTAGGCAGAAAATGAAATCACTCTGCAGATATAATGCAAATGAGAACTCCTGCATAGTAATATGTCCTTAACTGAAAAATGTGCATATGTAAACGAAAGTATTATTATCAAACCAATAGTCTATAAATTAACCAGAAAATTATTCAGAAAACAAAGTCAATACAGTCCATACTCAACTTCAACACCAGCAGCAGCAGCAGCAAGAACAACAAAGTAAAACTAATAATTGGATCAGGGCCAGAATTCCCTACGAATAAACGAATGTACCGCGCGTGGCCAGAATTCTGTACGAATAAATGAATTTGATCATCATATACACGTACACCCGTTACATGACTCAAGCTTCCAGACTGCATAACACTCGCGGATGAGTGCATCATCTATGCGATACGAGTAGCGTCTCACTTCCCCACACAAAGCATGGCAACTGTGTTGTCTGATGTAACCGGCTATGACCTTGCAACAGCTCTTGTTCGCTACGCTTTCGCAACTCGCCAAACCGTTGCAATGGGCCACGAGGCCAAGGATCAACAGTGCAAGCAGGAGGAAGAGATTGAAAGGGAAACCAGTAGAAATCGCCATAGCTATATGAAAAGCGACAGGATAGGCATTGAAGATATAACACAGTTAGTTACGTCAATTCTTAAAAAACAAATAATGTCAATTAAAAACAGAACTATTTGCAACATGAATACCAGATAACAGCATATTCTTAAATCAGAAAAACAGTTGTAGCTTTTGCAACTAAAATCTGGAGTCTCAAATAATTGATGACTACTTCTTTCTGGCAAGCTGCCCTCAAGAAAAAGGTGTTGCATGTATTAAAGAATACTGTGAGGCAAAGCAGAATGCTGCAAGGCCTAGAATGTATTTGCATTTCATGAATGCCCTGGAATGTATTTTTATATGCGATTCTGTGAAACTTAGCAGCCACTAAGTACTGCGCACCACAGTGATACCCATTCATTTTGACTAGAAACCTATAAACTCTCCTTTTGTGTTACAAAACAATTCTCATATTAGATAACACTTGCTATCAAAGTCAAGCCTTCAAAGAAACAAACACTAACATTTCAAGTCAAGGCAACTGATATAGATATAAACTTGAAAAAAATGCAATATGGATCTTAAGGCCTCAAAAAAAACCTGATGTATGAGGCAATTTAGCAATTACATGTGCATCTGTTAAATTAGCAATAGAATTGTTACCCATCATTCTTTTGGTTTGACCAGCAGAGTTGCAACTGCACTGTGCCAACCTCAGTATAGCATAAATCCAGCTCTCTTTAGAATGATCCTATTATAGACCAGGGTGGGTCTTGGCCCTATTTCAAGGCTTCTAGCTAAACAAATCATAACCAGCTCAAGTATATAGATTTGAGTCTTTTTTTTTTATATGGGTGGGACCAAGCTCAGTTATGACTTCATGTAGAAAGGATGGAAGCCTGAAACAGGCCAGGTGACAAGCTTTGGCTGGACCGAGCCCATTGAAGCTCTATTCACCAGCAATTGTACAGGTTGGTTCTAAATCTTGGTACAAAGATATACATCTCACAGGCCATTACTATCAGATGATACATGGAAAATTAAATTAGTATCTTGCAAATGGATGCTGCAGCCAGCAGTCCACATTTACTAAGGGAATTCTTTGGAAACTGGATGATCCTTATTGATCAACCCCTGCTTCATTTATAATGTCTACAAGTATTAATCAAGGCATTTACAATCTCTGTATGTGGAAAGAATATATGTTACAATCTTATACATGGAAAGGGAATACTTTTACCTATAATGCACAGATACGGCATGGATTCGGCAAGGACACACTATAGACACGGCAGGGACACTGATTTTACACATAAAAAGTGAAGTATTGGATATAATACGACACGATACGTTGCCCATTTTGAAGTATCCGTGCATCATAGCTTTTACTAGTAAATTGGTCAACTAATCCCATGTGATGCATATGAATGGGCCTATGGACCTATTGTACATGGGCCTCGTGGTGTTAACCGATACCTGTGTGTATAATTATCTTTTGAAAAGCATCAAATTGGATGATTGCAACACAGAACCATGTAACAGATCAGGACATGGGGATTATTGAGAAATCAGTGATATAAGAGATCTTAAACCAAGTCCTTATAGATAACTAGCACAATAACCTGTGCTCAGCATGGTATCTCCATGCATTGCAAAATAAATAATCATAAATTAAAAAGGGTTATGAAAATACCTCATTTCATAGAGCAAGTTGCATAAAATGGAAATAGAAAAACTGGGGTAGAAAGGATATAAAAGAGAGATTTTACAGAAAGGAATAAAACTTTAAAAAGTAGAGAGTTAACATGAGTGGTTTGGTGGAGTACAGGATAGAAAACTTTCAAAAGTAGAGAGTAAACATGAGGAAAAAAAATATGAGTGGGTAGTTGCATGAAATAGTAGTGGAGAGAGAATGCAGATCAGTTGAAAAAAAAAAAGCATAACTATCAATCAAAATTAGAACTACCAGTAAAAATTAAAGCCAAAACCCTTGGCTTTAACATATTATAATTGCAACAGTTGCAAGAGGCATATTCAAACCAGTTGACTGGATAAGGCAATGTGAACACATGCATATATAAAGAAGGGGTTGGAATCCATATATTTATATATATATATATGAGAAACGCTCCTATGAGAGTAACTCTTACACTACTATGAGAAAAGAGACGGGAGGAGGACCTCATACTTAGGTTATTGGTATTGGATATGGATCCAATTGGTTCCCCCCTTACTCTCATAGTAGTGTGATAGTTTTTCTCATAATCAACCATACACCAACTAGAATAGTGAAACCAACAATTAAAACCATGTGCCTTCACTAATATCACATTAAATGCAAATAACTAGTGACCCAACATCTAAGGCAACCATTGGATGTACTATTTTGCAATCTGCAATGCAAAAACGAGGCGGACCCCTTATCATATCAAGACCATCATATATGCTGAAACCATCTAATTTGGAATACAAAGTTGGGAAAGATCTTCAAAGGGTATTTTAATGGAGATTAGGAGATGGATTTTAACTATAAGGTCCATAGGCCAACTCTCAAGTATAATCAGTTTAAGAATAAGTGATATAGCTAGCTAACTAACACACGTGCGCGTGTGTGTATATATATATATATATATATAATATTATATTATATTATATTTAAGTAGGATAGGTTTAGGTTCATCCATCATCTTCCTCATAAAAATTTGTACCAATTTCTCTCTATAATCTAAATAGCCTCTTTCTACACTCTCCCAAAACTGATGGACCCAATTTTCTCACTCATGATCCAGGTCAAGAATCAAGGTGGCCAACCCTTAAATGCACAAGAGAGGGCTCTTGGGGCCCTTGCACCGCAAATATTGCATCATCTACCAATTCTTAGTTCCAAATCTGTCTTTCACAAAAATTGCAGAAAACACTTTTACCTCAGAAGCTGAGAACAGTGGAAAATATCAACATTAAAAACAACATAAATCACTCTCCCTTGGAAACCATTTTCATTTTCCACAGAAAACACTCCTCCCAAGAAGGGCCGTGAAAATTACCCATGAAAAAAGTTTCCAAGGGAGAGAAACCCTTTCTATCATGTATGCCCTCTTGAAACCTTTCATTGTTCAAGGCAAAAGCATTTTTCATGATTTTTGCAAAATCAGTTTCAGACCCAAGATTCAGAAACCTATTTTCTGCAATCTTACACAACAGAACACACAAAAACCCATCTCACTTAAGGGCATGTTTGTGTAGCCCATTTCCGCGGAAAAGGTTGTAGTTTTCTGAGGAAAACTTCTTTTTCATATGTTTTGTGCGGCAGTTTTCCGCGGAAATGATTTTTCGCCACGTCAGCTTTTTCCTTCCTAAGCATGGAAATAGACTTCCTATGGGGGGGTATGGGAAGTCCATTTCCACGGAAAACTGACCCCCCCAATTTCCTCTCTCTCACCTTCACCCCACCCGGGCACCCTCTTTCTTCCTCCTCCCCTCCCAACCCCACCCACCCCACACACATACCAACCCACCCACCCAATATTTTTCACTAAAAAGTGGTTTTCACTAAAGAAATCCATAGCTGCACCAAACGACATTAACACTAATTCATCGAGGAAAACCTTTTTGCACCAAACTTGAATTTCTAATTTCCTCATAAAACCATTTTTGAGGAATTTAAAAACCATAGAATTTGCTGATGTGGCAATTTCATCTTTTGCATGGAAGTTGGGTCTACACAAACGTGCCCTTAAGAAAAAACATTTTCCCACACCAAAACACTAGAAACGAAAACCCAATAGAAAAACTAAATCACTGTGTAAATAAAATATCACATCAACCGTACACAGTCAAATGGTAACTTCTCACACACAACAGTGAAAGAATCAAAACCGCATAAAATAAAACATTATAATAGAGAACTCAACATCACAACCAAACAGTGGTCCTACAAAAGATAAAACATTATAATAGAGAACTCAACATCACAACCAAACAGTGGTCCTACAAAAGAAAAAAGTACATAGCACATCAACATATCGCATTCAAACAAACACGTCACAATCATTATCTTAATAACACCAAACATGGCCTCCTTTAATCCAACTCTAAGGGCATGTTTGTGTACACATACTTTATGTGGAAAGGAGAAATTGCCACGTAAGCAAAATCTGTGGGAAAGGAATACCAACCAAAAATCTGTGTTTGGTGCAAAAATATTTTCTCTGTTGAAATGGTAATTTTCATGTTTGGTGCAACGGTCAATTCCTCACCCATTCTACCCAAGTCACTTTACACAGAGCAATTATCAACAATGGTAGTAAAATCAAATTCAACATCAATTGAATCCAACAATGGAAGAATAACCAAATTCAACATAATTAACAAGAAGAATAGGAACACAACAATGATAACCAAAGAGCAGGAAAACCAAATTCAACATAATCCACAACATACCTGAGAAAGAACCCATCACAAAATCTGTTATTTTCTGCAAACAAGAGTACTTGTTTGCCACTAGGGACGATGGAGATGGAGACATTGTACAATCCTCGGATTTGGGTTAGGATAAGGGTTTGAATTTCATTTTAGGGTTAGGGCTGGGATTACGATTTGATGTACTGTTAGGGCTTGGAAATCACATAATAAAAATGGGGTTCATAATGGAAATGGAGGAGAAAGAGAGAAAGAGGTGGAGATGGAGGCGGATTGAGAGAGACGCGTGGAGATGGAGGCGCTGTGTGTGTATGTGTGAGAGAGAGAGAGAGGAGGTGGAAGAGGAAGAGAGAACGGTCTTTGAGATCAGATTGAGGAAGAGCGGAGAAGATGGAGACAGCTTCAAATCGTCCATGGAGACCGTTTTTTTTTTTCGCCGGAGCTTCTCTTCTCCGTCTTCTGATCGCATGCTTTCGAGGAAGACTCAGCAAACAAGCATAGAAAGGGGGATCAACTTTTACGAGGAAATATACTTTCCGTACCCCACAGAAAGCATATTTCCACAGTGACAAAGAAAAGGGCAGGTAAGAAGTGATTCGTAGGGAGAAAAAAAAACCTACACCAAACATATGTAAAGTTCTATTTCTAAAAAAAACTATTTCCATTTTCATGAAAATGGGCCACACTGACATGCCCTAAACAATACAAAGCAAATTTCAAGAAGAAATGAACAAAAGCAAATCATATCACATTCTAACAATCAGGTGATGATCAAGCCTAATACAATAAAAAAACAATCAAGCCTAATACAATACAAAAACAAAATCCAAGGAACCAATCATCACTAAACAAAAAATGAGATATCAGATCTCACAAAGTCTATTCAACAATAATGGAGAAAGGAAACGACAATCACCTGAGAAGAAGATGACAAACCAGAAAGAGAGAGATGAAGATGAAAGGAATGTGAGTAGAGATGAAGAAGATGACAAGCCAGAAAGAGTTTGTCCTCGAGTCGGTGATTAATGCCTCCCAATCCTCTTAAAAAGTCGTGATGAATCTCAATGGGTCCCACTTACAACCACTTCTACAATGGATGGATCCATGTTCAAAGTTTGACTCTAACGTAATCTAATATGATTTGGACTCGTCCTCTTATTTAATTTAATGCACGCTGGAGCTAAATCCGCGGAAAAACAATAGCAGATAAGGATCCGATTATTTTGGTTGCTTGGGAGAGAAGATACCACAAGCCTGTTAGTGTAAATTCATATCTCCCAAAGGGAACCGGATCCCTGCTTGGTCCAAACAGGAAAAAGAGCGTGGCATATAAGCTTATTAAGTTTAAAAAATGGTGTTGTCTTTAAAAGACACCACCGTCTTTTTAGTGTAAAACATATACAAAACAAATGTGTCATCCCTTGATTGATCCAAACAGGATTTTCCTCTTTGGTCCAAACAAGGATTAAAGGTGGATAGAAAATTAAAAATGTCTCCACGTGGATAACGGGGAGCCAAAATCCTCGCCCATGGTTTAATAGTCTTCATGTTGAAAATACCCCCTTAATTCCTTTATTTTTTTTATTTTTTTTTATGTTCAATCCAACACCAACAGTGAGTGAAGGTTCGATAAATCTAAAACATGTCCATGGGATGAAAATAGTATGAAGGGGCCAGGGGCAGAACTGGAATATAGACATTCGGGGAGCGTAGGGCGATGGCAAGTTTCTCCCTTACAGGGGGCCTACGTTGATCAAAGGTGGGCCAAGTAAGCCCTATAGAACTGCACCTCATATGTATGCTCATAGGAGAATTTTTCCTTACATTATACTATTTATTCTAAGTTGTTTAGATTTTTCAAATATGGGCTTATGATTTTTTATTTTTTATTTCAGTTATGTATTTATTCATTTGTTATAGAGCAAATTTAATTACCTACCAGCCTCAATCACACTAGCAAGAAATAAAAATATATTTAAATTTGATACAAATAAATTTAAAATAAATAAATATATTATCTTGCAAAAAAGGCGTTCACTAAGCTTGGGCCCAAAAATTAAATTATTTATAAGTATTGGATTGACATATGATCTAGCTTTGAAAGTACTAAAAAGAATTATAAAAAAGAGGATGGTGATACGATAATTGAAGTTCTTAATAAAATAAAATTAAAAAATATATTTCTAGAAATTGCAAATTGTGTGGGGATTCGTGAATTTGAGTAAACTATAGAGCCCAAAGATTAAAAAAAAAATACCCCCTACTTATTTTGCAAAAAAAAAAAGGCAATGAAAAGAATAAACAAAGGGAATTTTGTCTTGATTAATCATATTGGAGTTGTGATGTTTGCCGTTGCAGCTTCAATACTATGGCGGTAATAATATTGACACCCAATACAGATTATTTTAAATATATGCAATGCCCTTTCATGGCCAACTTTAATAAGTACAATATATTGACATGAATATAACATGATTTTCATATTCTTTCTAAATTCATAATTGAACAAACATGACCTTACGAAGAATGGTTGATCCTATGAGTCAGTTACAATTTGAGAACAATGGGTGATCCTATGGGTCAGCTACAATTTGAGAGCCACATTTGTGAGTAAGACTATTTTGAAAGGCATTTTTTTCTTCAATTAATTTTCTCTCCTTCCATTCCAAACCCATTATAAAATTCTTAGCACCCCAAGTTGAGTGCTACATTGAGAAGTTTTTGGTTTTTAGTCCCATGAAAATGCAAGTAAATCCAACAAAAAAAACAATTTAAAAATATATATTGATATCTTATCATGAAATTCACTGAGACACGCCTCAATTAATCTCGATCAAGAAAAAAAAAAGCAAGAATAAAAGAATCCATCAAAATCTTATTCAAAATCACAAAGTTATAACCTAATCATGCTTATGTATCCTTTTAATTTTTTACGTCGTTTTTTCTCCTAAGATTTAGTTTAGAATTTGTTTATTCTTATGGTATCATTCCACCATTATTCCCTAAAACCATGGTAAAAGGGAAAGCAATCACAACTGCCATTCATAACATCTAAATAATGATGATGGTAGCTTATGCGCTGATTTAATTTGCATGAAGCCACATTTGGTTCAATTCATTCCTATTGCATCATAAATTTCTCTACAACCAAAGTAAAAGATATAAAGTTACTGCCATCTCTTATATGACCTCTTTCTATGTATGCCATTTTTTTCTCGTAGCTAACTATATTACGCGGATAGTGACATTGCAGTCCAAAACAATCTTTAAAAAATATTTTGACCAATGGCCTTACAATGCTATATAAATTATTAAGTCAACGTAATGCTTTTTCCAATTAATTGTATTCATGAGAGAAATTTGAAAATGAAAGAAAAATCACATATCTTTAAAAAAAGGCATATATGGGGAAGATTTCAAAAATCAATAATCATTGGTATCATTCCCTTAGAAAGAAGATGAGGTATGAGAAATAGATTAAATACAATAATATTATATCAATATCTTGAAATCTTAAATTTAAATCATGATCCATCTATACAAACAAGAGACAATGTTATTCACTCTATATAGAAGAATGTTGCATCAAGCTGCTTAAAAAAAGAGCTTGATGAGAACTAAAGCCTTTCATGTGGCACCAAGAAATACGCATGGCGTGATTAAGTAAAGTCCCAATAGTTTAATGGGACAAAAAAGATTGCGGGTATGTATCAATTAGGCTTGATGATGGAGGTACGTTTTTTTTCCTTTTTTGCAAGGATATTATGAAGCAGGATTCTACTATTCTTTTGGCAATATTCAAGCTTGATTTTTTAAGTACTTCCATTGTCCTTTAAGACATAGCACACCACAATAACTTAACAACATTGAAAACAGCATCAAAGACTCATGTGTGTCAAACTCCACATCATTTCAAAACAATTAAATAAGGAGCACAAAGATCATAAGAAAAGAAAGTGAAAACATTGCATGATTATAAAACTCATCAACTCAAGAGTAAAATAATAAAATATCTATCTATTTCTACTCCTATAAGAGAGCCAAAGTTGCAACTTTTTTTCAACCAACCATTGTGGGGCCCATCCAAAATATTATAATAAAATATAATAATATATTATTATTATATCATAATAATATATTATTATTATTATATAATAATAATAATAATATAATATCTTTTTCACCCAACCATTCTAGGGCCCACCCAAAATATTTTAATAAAATATAATAATAGATTATTATCATATAATAATAATAATAATAATAATATAATATCTTTTTAACTCAACCATTGTGGGGCCCGCCCAAAATATTATATCTATCTATCTATCTATCTATATATACTATTATAAAAGAGGCTATGTTGCATGGTTCTTTCACCACACTACTGTGGGGCCCACCCAAAATATTATAATAAAATATAATCATATATTATATAATAATAATAATAATATAATATCTATACCCTTATTATCTATCTATCTCATACAAACTTTTTCATTACACCATTGTCGGCCCACCCCCAAATATTATAATATAATATAAGAATATACTATTTTGAGAAATTGTAAAATTTTTCACTACACCTTTGTGGGGCCCACCCCAAAATATTATAATGCAAACTTTTTCACTACACCATTTTAGGGCCCACCTCCAAATATCTGCTATCTACTATCTACCATCTACTACTATTATAAAAGAGTGAAAGTTGCAAACTTTTTTACTACACCATTGTGGGGCCCACCCCCAAATATATAATATAATATCATAATATATTATTATGAGAAATTGCAAACTTTTTCACCACACCTTTATTGGGCCCAACCCCAAATATTATAATGCAAACTTTTTCAATACACCATTGTGGGGCCCACCCCCAAATAGTATCATATAATATAATAATATATTATTATGAGAAATTGCAAACTTTTTCACTACACCATTGTAGGGCCCACCGCCAAATATTATAATATAATATAATAATATATTATTTTGAGAAATTGCAAACTTTTTCACTACACCTTTGTGGGGCCCACCTCAAAATATTATAATGCAAACTTTTTCACTACACCATTGTGGGGCCCACCTCCAAATATTTACTATCTAATATCTACTACTATTATAAAAGAGGGAAAGTTGCAAACTGTTTTTCACTACACCATTGTGGGGCCGACCCCCAAATATAATAATATAATATAATACTATATTATTATGAGAAATTGCAAACTTTTTCACTATACCTTTGTGGGGCCCAACCCCAAATATTATAATGCAAACTTTTTCACTACACCATTGTGGGGCCCACCCCCAAATAGTATAATATAATAATATATTATTATGAGAAATTACTAACTTTTTCACTACACCTTTATGGGGCTCATCCCAAATATTATAATCTATCTACAATTTTATCTTATCTTATCTTATATCTTATATATTATATACTATTATAAAAGATGAGAAATTATAAACTTTTTCACTACACCTTTGTGGGGCCCACCCCCAAATCTTATAATATAATATAATAATATAAAATCTATATCTATACCCTTATTATAAAGAGAAGAGAAGTTGCATACTTTTTCACTACACCTCTTATTATATAATAATATAAAATCTATATCTATACCCTTATTATAAAGAGAAGAGAAGTTGCATACTTTTTCACTACACCCCTGTGGCCCCTCCCAAATATTATAATATAATAATATATTTTTATTATATTATAATAATAATCATATAATATCTATGCCCTTATTATAAAAGAGAAAAAAAGTGTTATGCTTTTTCTCTACACATCCGTGGGCCCCACTTAGTGTGATGATATTATAAATATATAAAATAAAAGAGAACTACACATATGTGGGCCCCAATAAAAGAGAAGAACTTATCATGCTTTTTCTCTACACATCTGTGGGCCTCACTTAGTATTATTATATTATATATATATAATAAAAGAGAACTACACGTCTATGGGCCCCACCTAGTAGAAGAACTTGTCATGCTTTTTCTCTACATTTAGACATCTGTGGGCCCCACTTAGTATTATTATATTATATATATAATACAAGAGAGCTACACATATGTGGGCCCCACTTCATATTATTATATTATATATACGTATAAAATAAAAGAGAACTACACATCTATGGGCTCCACTTCGTAGAAGAACTTGTCAAGTTTTTTCTCTACATCTACACATCTATGGGCCCCACTTAGTGTTATTATAATATCTGCATGCCCCACTTAGTATTATTATATATATATATATAATAAAATAAGAACTACACATCTATGGGCCCCACTTAGTAGAAGAACTTGTCATGCTTTTAATCTACATCTACACATCTGTAGGCCCCACTTAGTATTATTATATTATATATATAATAAAAGAGAACTACACATTTGTGGGCCCCACTTAGTATTATTATATATGTAATCAAAGAGAACTACACATCTGTGGGCTCACTTAGTATTATTATATTTCGATGAAATGCTTAGCTCAAATGATCATGAAAAGGGTTGTGTTTGAAGAATTTGTTCATTCACTGTAAGAGCTCAAATGCGAAATTTCAGTTGAGATTTTCATGTGTAGAAAATTTCAACTTCAATCCCAATGCCTGTAAAGACACGATTTGCTTGTCAAAGGAAGGAATGAGAATGCCAAAGATTGTTTAGAATCCTTGTGATTTGTTGTTGATTCGTTTAAAGCTATGAGTTGGGTATTATTTTAGTTGGTTAGTATTTTGTTTCATTGAATTTGGTATGTATTTGGCACTAAGTTTTAGACAAATTTTAATGGGAAATAGGCCGGACTATCGATCTATATTAAAATTAGTGAGTGTTTTGCTTAATCATGTATGGCCAGAAAATGTTCGTTTTCAACTTTTTTTTTAATTAGTTTCCTTCCATATATCTTGTTATTCAATCTTCTTCTTACTTTTTTCTATTGAAGCTTTTACTAAATTTCATAAGAATAATGAGTGATTGTAAATTACTTAATTTGTTATATGGCCATTCTCCATTGGGATAGTTCATATTGAGTTTTTCAATGACTTTATTTTTTCAGATTATCATACTGAAAGAATATGTGAACGTGCAAGGCTCCACTAGTACTATTATAAAAGAGGAGAAATTACAAACTTTTTCACTACACCTTTGTGAGACCCACCCCCAAATCTTATAATTTAATATAATATAATAATAATATATTATTATTATATAATATAAAATCTATATCTATACCCTTATTATAAAAGAGAAGAGAAGTTGCATACTTTTTCACTACACCCCTGTGGCCCCTCCCAAATATTATAATATAATATAATAATATGTTCTTATTATATTATAATAATAATCATATAATATCTATGCCCTTGTTATAAAAGAGAAAAAAGTGTTATGCTTTTTCTCTACATATCTGTGGGCCCCACTTAGTATTATGATATTATATATATAATAAAAGAAAACTACACATATGTGGGCCCCAATAAAATAGAAGAACTTGTCATGCCTTTTCTCTACACATCTGTGGGCCTCAATTAGTATTATTATACTATATTTATTATATTATATTATATATATAATAAAAGAGAACTACACGTCTGTGGGCCCCACTTAGTAGAAGAATTTGTCATGCTTTTTCTCTACATTTAGACATCTGTGGGCCCCACTTAGTATTATTGTATTATATATATATATATATATAAAATACAAGAGAATTACACATATGTGGGCCCCTCTTCTATTATTATATTATATATTTGTATAAAATAAAAGAGAACTACACATCTGTGGGCCCCACTTCGTAGAAGAACTTGTCAAGGTTTTTCTCTACATCTACACATCTGTGGGCCTCACTTAGTATTATTATAATATCTGTATGCCCCACTTAGTATTATTATAATATATATATAATAATAAAACGAGAACTACACATCTATAGGGCCCACTTAATAGAAGAACTTGTTATGCTTTTACTCTACATCTACACATTTGTAGGCCCCACTTAGTATAAGAACTTGTCATGCTTTTTCTCAACACATCTGTGGGCCCCACTTAGTATTATTATTATTATTATTATATATATATATATATTTATATAATCAGTGAGGCCTTGGATTGCTTACTTGGTTATTGGAATACATGCAATTTGATCTTAGGTTTATTTCGAATTTGGGTCACAATTCATAAATATTAAGGTAGTTATGGTATTTATGTTATATTAATAAAATTCAAATATTAAAGTTAATATACTTAAATTCAACTGATGATATATCAAATTAATATAATCGTTTCATTGATTTTCCTTTTCCAACTTAATTGATCTTTATAATACATATTAATAAATCATATTAATACTAATATTAATATTTTTTTCATAGAATATTAGGTAGATATGATTTCATACTCTTATATCTCATTAGCTCTTGACTAATAAAGTTTTTCCAATATTTTTTGATAGATTTCAATATAGAGAATCTTAGGTAGTTAAAAAATGTTTTTATATGTTTTTGGGTTTATTTTATTCCTAATAGTATTTCAAAATGGCACGTGGTTTCACTTTGCCCTTGGAGTGGGCCCATCTAGTTTCAAGAAGTCTCCAACAAACCACTTCCAATCCTCTCCTAGGTTTAAATTTTTCTATACTCGCTCAATGCAAATCCCTTCTTTATCTAATCTCTATCCCTAATTCTTAAACTATCTCATCTCTATAATCTATTATATTTCAAATCATGATCGGCTAAAGAGACACCCGCTATACAGGTATAATTGGAACATGATAGTAAAACCAATGGCCATGAGACCAAGGAGTAAATGCAATACGCATCAAATTTCAAGGGGTAGCTCAGTTGGCCTATGACCACGGTTTGCACTCGGAGGTTGTGGGTTTGAAACTGCACTACCACACTAGGGCTACAAGGGAGTTTACCCGGCTTCCCACTGGGCCCGGAGGTATTAGTTTAGCTCAAACGGTTGGGAACTCTTTGATAGAAAAAAAAGAAAAGAAAAAGAAAAAGCAATATGCATCATAGGGCTCTCAATCAAAATTGAGTTTCTTGATGTAATAGTGCTCACGGTGTAAGATCGGACTTGGGAGGAAGACCGGGTTGTTGGGATGGTCTTGGTTTTGCATGTTGTAGTTATGGGTTTTCTAGATTTCAAAACAGGGCATATCTCCAATGTCAAGAAAGTGCACAAGACCTTATAATAAACTAGCAACAAATGCCCGTGCTCAAAACAAATATATAATAAATTATTATAATAATTAAAACTATAAAAGAAGAATCCACTATTATTATTTTTAAGAATTTTTAGAAGAAAATAAAGTGGAAAAAGATCTTAAGGTTTTATGGTAAAAGAAAGAAATTATCGTGAAAAATAATAATGAGAATCTTGTAATATCACACCTATAAAATCTTTGTAAATTAAAAAAAATGCATGGGTTGAAAGTCCCTACTAAAAAAGAGAAAACTTTGGATGGAAACAAAAAGAAAAAATGATACCATTCAAAGAAAGAAAAAAAATGAGAAAAAAACCCGTCCATTTTCCTACAAATACATTAATACCCGGCTGGGGTTCAGTCTGTTAGGTACATCATATGAAATGTGAGTGTGGTTGAGATGAGTCCCTTGAAATGAAAAAGAAAAATAATGAAGTAAAATAAATAAATAAAGGAAATCAATCCTTTAATTAGTTTTCACTTTCCTGTAATGAAATAAGGTATAAATCAAACCAAAGATGCCATCATTCCTTAGAGCATCTCAGTGTAGATGAATCGATTCAGAAATTAAGAAAAAGAAAAATGTATTACCATTCTCATTTACATCTGAACCATGGATCTTACATACCAGTAAACAAACTTCCACAAAAAAGCCTACTCAATTTCATCATAAGATTTTGTCAAAGCAAACTTGTAGGTTCCACGCCCCGTGCTCAGCCCAGGCCCTAATAAAAATAAATTCTATTTTATTAAAATTAGATTTATTTTATTTTATATTAGTTAAATAATTAGAGAGAAAAAAGGCATTAAAATCTTACTCCTGATGATGACTGTTGACACCAATAATGTCACTTTGCCTCTTCAACATCAAGAAAGCTGCATGAAGTCGCAACCTGCCATAAATAGGCAATGCAATTTCTCCAAAAAATCAAATCTTGTCAGAATCAAACAAAAACTGCAAGATCCTTCAAGATAGCCAAGAGAAGAGTACACATGAAGTTTCGGGCCATTTCGACAACATTTGGCCTAACTTCACTTCTCCAACAGTTAAACAGGAGCTCTCGGCGGCGACATCATCGGAGACGTCAAAACTTCGATCAGAGCCTACAGATGACTCCAGCATGTCTCAAAAGGGCTCCATGCCAAATTTCAAGTCAAACCGACAACGTTTGATCCTCCATCAATGCTCGAGCAGCAAAATCAAGCCTACCGGCAGCGGAGCAACCCGGGACCATGACATCCAAAACGGAGCCCATGGAACGTCTTAAAATGACTCCAATAGGCTCCCCGTCAAATTTCAGGTCAATCGGACATCGTTTGGCCACATATCAAAGCTCGGCATTTTCCCCGCAGCAAAATCAAGTGAAGCATCGACGGGACCCCAAACGGCTTCAAAACTCAAACAAAAGCCTATGGTTGGTCTTATTTATTGCTCAGGAGGCTTCACCTCAAATTTCAGGTCATTCCGACATCGTTTGACCAAGGTTCAACTTCTGGCGGAAAATCAGCAGCTCTACGCGACAAAGTCTTCTGCTTTCCCGGAAAATTGGAAACTTTGCACTCTAAAAATGCAAGGATTCTCATCAGGTTTTCTACAGGGAAATCAAGCCAATAAATAAGAAGAAATGTCAGGAAAAATACAGAAGAAAACGGCGACGAAAAAGACCTCAAAACGACCGCAAAACGGGCTCCGAAGGGGAAAATTCCCCCAGGGTCGCAGGACCCTGCGACCATGGCCCATGGTCGCAGGCCCCTGCGACCATGGCCCATGGTCGCCGGCGACCATGGAAGTCCGGGTCACCGGATTTTCCGCCGGTGACCCGTTTTTCCGTCCTTTTTCGCGTTTCGCGCACCTTGACCCCTGTGGTTTCCTGAAAATGTGATTTTTAGTGCTTGAAATTGACTCATATCCGACGACATCCGTCAAAATCACGGGTCAACCTCCAAAAGCATAAAATCATCAGTGATCGCTCCAAGATCGCCAACCGGCTGACCAAGAAAGTGCACTTTCTGTCCGACCGATCGTGAAATCGACAAGACAGATGTCACTGGCCCGTTCTTAGCTATCAATGTCTGAAGTTACATGTTCATCCGATGTCGATCAGCATGTAGATCCATCGATGATCATCGCCAGAAGAATTCCAGAAGACACGACATGGCCCGCGACTCTTCGACTGCTCGGCGACCAATTAATGTGGTTAATTGACTAGCTTTATTGCAGTCATTAATTCATTTCTTTGGACGGCCCAATCAGAAGCAAGCATTTGGGAGTTACAAGTCAATTGATTCATGGCATTTAACCCATGAAACTCCTCCCATTATGGTAATTAAGGTGATTAAAAGCCCTTAATCTCCATCGGCCAATCAGATTCAAGGAAAAAGGAGTTACAAAATCAAGAAATAAATCTTGTAACTCCTCTCATTAAAGCAATTAAAGCTCATAAACTCTCCTAAATGGCTACCAAAAGCCTATAAATAGGAGAGCATTCCATTGAAATTGAAAAAGAGCGGAGAAAATCGGGATCAGAAAATCGAGATCGATCGATCGGAAAGAATCCAGAGCTCGTATCCAGAGAAAGAAAAAGAGAGAAAAACTCTGCTGAAGTTCTGCACCGGCCACCACTACAAGGTGACAAAAGTCCCTTGGGGGGCACCCCCCCCCAAGGTCCTTGCCTTCTCCCGCTGCCTCCAATGGCTTAGACGTGGCTTTTCAGCCCGTCTACTTAGCTTTTTATTGGACATAGGACCTTCTCTTGGTCTTTGTCCTCTAAAAATCTGAGGTTATAGCCAAGCCAAGCGAATCAAGAGCATCCACTGTTCTCATCTGCATGGATGATGGCGAAGCCCATACATGGCTTGCGACCGTCAATCTGAACGAGTCCCCCACAATCTCCTGAGAAGTTAGATCCTCCTTTTCTTGCTTTTCATTGTAGTTTGTATTTTTCTAAAATAGACAAAAATCACAACTCTTGTCTTTCATTATTGATGAGAATTGTAAATCGGCTATAAACGCCAAAATCGGCTATAAATGCCAAACAAAATCGCCTTTCACGGCAAACCAAGAAAATGTCTCTTTTCTTAAATATTTGTGCAATGGAAAACTTGAAAGAAGTTGATTTCCTATTTACTTGCGAAGGTTGATCTCCGGATTACCACTTGCAATTCCAAGTAAAATAGAAAATCTGGCACACCCACACAAAAGAAATGTTGATGCACGCTTCAGGCCCGCCAGGGCGCGAAAGGGCCGGACCCGACGGACTCCCACGTTCCGCCGACCCCGGTAGCCGCCCCACGGCGCCTCGGAGCGCGTTCCATCAAGCTGGCACACCCGGTGGGACTCGTTCATTTGAGCACACGATGCCTTGGAAATGAAATATTTGCATATCATACTTTTTGCTCTATGCTTAGGGCCTGTTTGGATGCACAAGAAAACACAAGAAAATAATATTTTATAGAATATAATCTTTCATTTTCTAAAGAAGAGAATCTTGTGCGTTTGGTAATCCAAGAAAAATTTAAAGAAAAGAAACTTTTCTTTTAAAAAGCTCAATATTTTCTCCTACAGCTCCCCCTTGTAGAAAGAATTCTACAAGATAAGAATCTTTCAAAATGACAATTAAAAAATGGTAGAGTAAAGTAACGACTTTAGTTTACCAAATCCATCATGATGTGTTTGTTTACATATATGATAAAGTAAACTAAAAGTAAATGTCACGGCACGGTAAAGCTGGGGTAAAGTAAAGGTGGGATAAAATATTTGGTAAAGTAAAGTAGGAAGGAATGGTAAAGTAGTTTCTTTCTATTTGACTATACTTTATCACATTTTATCATGGTTTTATATGGTAAATAAAAACTGATTTATTTATAGGTGTGGTAAAGTAAAATAAAGATTGATGTCATATAATAGTAAATGTGAGGCAAAGTAAGGTGAGATGAAGTATGTGGTAAAGCAAAGCGGGAAAGAGAGTTGTAAAGTAGTTGTCTTTTGTATTGACTTGATTTTACTATACTTTACCATGGTTTTATGTGATAAAAGAAAATGAACTTAAGGTAAAAACATTGCAGTTGAACTTTAGTTTACCTTACTACTTTTTTTATCCAGATTTGGTAAATTAAATAGAAATTAAAATATTTAATAAAAATTTATTTTAATAATGTAATTTAATTTAATCATAGCACCTTCCAAACAACTCAATTTAAAATCTGTGAAATTCTTCAAAAATCGCCAAACAGTAAAAATATTGTAATATTATAATATTACATTATTGTATTCTATACTATCTTATTATTGCAATATTTAAATCTGTAAATATTTTATTCTGTAAACATCCAAACAGGCCCTTATACTTCTTTTCCGGATTCCTTGGCTACTTTCTAGCTGGTAGCCTATGTTGGATTTTGCATCCTAAAAAAAAAATGAGATGGGATTTTTTGGAAATTTCTATTTCTTTGAGTTTGTTTCCATTCTTTCTCTTTTCAAAAAAAAAATTAAAAAAAAAATCAGTTTTCTTAGTTTGAATTCAAAATTGAGAAACTTTGATCCTATCCTATCGTTCTTTGGTGCTTGCAGAAATGTTGAGCCCGTTCGACTAAGGTTTTGGACCATCGTTTCTCTTCGATGAGTTCATTAGAGATTTCAAAAAAAAAAAATTAAAAAAAAAAATCAGTTTTCTTAGTTTGAATTCAAAATTGAGAAACTTTGATCCTATCCTATCGTTCTTTGGTGCTTGCAGAAATGTTGAGCCCGTTCGACTAAGGTTTTCGACCATCGTTTCTCTTCGATGAGTTCATTAGAGATTTCAAAAAAGTAAATAAATAAATAAATAATCAACTTTCTTAGTTTGGATTCAAAATTGAGAAACTTTGATCCTATCCTATCGTTCTTTGGTGCTTGCAGAAATGTTGAGCCCGTTCGACTAAGGTTTTGGGCCATCGTTTCTCTTCGATGAGTCTATTTGGGATTTTTTCTTTTTTTATATAAAAAAAAGACATAGACCACTAAGGTTAAACCAATTGCGTTCTTTGATCACGATTGATTCAAGAAAAGCCTTGTCCAGAGTGTGGAGACAGCTTGACTGTTCTAGGCAAGGGTCCTCCAAACGGGTTCATTAAGTAATCCTACCCTTACCTGGGGGCAATTCTATCAATTGAGGTTTCATAAGACCGGGTTAGGAGGCCTATGTGTACTCTCTCGTCTTTAAATCTTAAAAATTTTAAAAAAATCAAAAATAAAAAAAAAAGATTTTCAAAAAAAAATCTTAAAAAAATAAAAAAAAAATCAAAATAAAAAAATAAAAAAAAAAGATTTTCAAAAAAAAATCTTAAACAAAAAAAAAGATTTTTTAAAAAAAAAAAAAATGAAAATCTTAAAATAAAAAAAATCTTCAAAAAAAAAAAAAACTCTCGTCATTTTAGATTCAGATCCGAGAAATTGTGGTTCCTTCCCTTCTGGGTACTGGTGCTCGCGGAAATCGTTGAGCCCGTATTCGGATCGGAATACCATCTGCTCTCTTTGATGAATCCAATCTTGACATTTCAAAAAAAAAAAGAGAATCCCATCTCATGGATGCGATCTCCAACATTTGTGCATAGCGGTACTAGTACGCCCTTTCAGGGTCTACTGTATCTATGACCGGCACATTTGTAACTCCTACCTTATATTCTTCTTATCTCGAGCAAGCTCCGCTTCTCGATAAGTCGAATTTAGGTATACAATTGCTTCTAGCAGTCATTGGAACGCTCATTTCGAGCCTACCATGCTTGCAACCAGAATAATTGTACCCTCTATGGCTTTTTGCCTTCTTCATATTGCTTGGGACATGTCCCTTGAGCGATTTGAAAAGACAAAATCATAGAATTCCCCATTTATGATCATTATATTCTTGTGATTACTAATGGATGTGGTCTTGTTTCAGAACTTTTTCAAAACTAACAATGGCAGCCTTAACCATTATCTTCGATGAGAACAAGCACCAACTCATGCTTCAACAGAAGCAAAGCACGCGCACTCATAAGCGCCCTGTCAGCTGCCGAAGCGTCAACTCCCTCGGCAACTCTCTGAACTCCGAGTCGACCTCGACTCCCCAGACCATCGTCTTCGGGACACTGGGACCATTCCCACTTCCTGAAGAACAAGCTGCGCCTGCTAAAAAGCAGAAGATCGCCTCTCAACGTGTCACTCCCGTGACACCAAAGGCGAGCGCCCAAAAGCCCGAAGCCCGCGGCACCCCCGCGAAGCCTCGACCAACAACCAACCAGGTCTACCCTAAGACTTGGTCTCCAAGACCTTCCCCAAAACAAAGAAGGTCTCAAACCTCCACCAAGCCAGCATACCTGGCCCCACTCAAGGAGAACCAATTCTACCCTCTTGCCTACATGAAAGAGGAGAGACCCATCTCCAACCTCAATCCCAAGTCAACCCAGCATGAGCCGGTTTGTTCCTACAGGCCCAAAATCAGATCATGCATCACTAGGCCTCTACAAGCACCTGCCAGGGCCTACACCCCTTCAGTTCGACCCTTTATCTCTACAGGGGCCGAACTCGAAAGGTTTAAAGCTTCGCTGCAACAGGCAAAGGACCGGGTCCGCATCCTGTCCTTGCCCAACCACAAAGAAGACAAGCTCGGCTGCTGCGCCCGAGGGAGCACATCCTTCATCGTCAAAGGCCAGCCAGAGCTGACTGAAGCTCAAATCGCTCGTCGAGCACGCCGCCGTGCGTCATATCGACAAAAGAGACTAGAGAAGCAACGGACCCAGCCTCCTACACTTCAAGTCTCCCACAAATGGGTCGAAAAAGAAAGACCCGACCAAGTTGCTGCCGTCCATATGGTTGGAAAAACCAGAAGACGCCAAAAGTCAGCATAAAAAATCCATGTCCGACGTCCGGTGACCCGTAGCGTCACCGGGACACGAAGACATCCTGAAGAATCTCCTGACCCTTCAAGCCAAGGACGGGAGAGTAATCCTTCATCAAGCTCTTCATAAAAAAGAATGAGCCCCAGCTCGGTCACCAGGACGATTTCTTCGTTCGAATCCCGAGGGATGAACGTCTTGGCTACAAGTTCTGAGCCACCACCTCAGAATCCACCTCGAGATGATGCGCTCACACGCATCCAGCAGTTGGAACAAGGCCAGCAGAGGATTGAAACTCTGATGGAAAACATTCTCCTTGTTGTCCAAAATCAGGCTAACAATGAGCCTCCTCCAAATCATGACAATAACGAGGAGAATTGTGAAGAAAATGAGTCGCGCGCCCTTACCAAAAAGGACGTAGACAGTATCCTCGCCAAAGCTAAAGAAGAGGATATACTCAAAGAGCATGTGATCAAGCCACCATATCCTTTATGGATGGACTCGGTCCCGTTCCCCACAAAATTCAAGCATCCTACTCTCCAAACATATACGGGGAAAGGATCAGCCAGACAGCACGTCATCCACTTCAAAATTTTGACGGGAGCTATCGCGGATCAAGATGCACTCAAGATCCGCCTCTTTGCAAGTACCCTAAAAGGTACGGCCTTCGATTGGTACTCCACTCTGCCGGAGAACTCCATTCAAAACTGGGCCATGCTAGAGACACGCTTCCTGACCCACTTCCAAGGTGAAGATCATCCTGTTACCATGGCTCAGCTCTGCAGCTTAAAACAGGGAGAGAATGAGTCGACTTATGACTTCATTCACAAGTGGAAAGCAATGGCGTACAAATGCTCGGATGTATTGCCACAAGCGTCGCTAGTCGACATCTGCCGAAACAACATGAGAGCCAGAATACGCTCCATGATCATCGGCAACAAATCAAAAAACCTGGGAGAACTCCTGGAAGCTTCTATGGAAGCTGAAACGGTGATTAAAGACCTCAACAGTCAGAAGTCATCAAGAAAAGAGCCAACCGCCATTGCAACCTCCAAACCAAAGAAGAAAGAGGTCCTTAATGTGCAAACCAAGTCAGCTCCTCAGCAACCAAAGAAAGCTGAAAATAGAGCTGCAGGTAAGAGACCTGAACTCTCTGATGCCTTCAAAGAGCGAGTAGAAAAGAAATATCCGTTCGATGAAGACGTTGAAGAAATCTTTGAGGCTCTCCTACCAAATGGCAAACTCATTTTGCCAGAGCCCAAAAGACCTGGAGACGTTGGCAAAACCAATGATCCTCGGTACTGTCCATACCACCAGATGGTCTCGCATCCTCTCAATCAATGCTTTGTTGTGAGAGAGAAGATAAACGAGATGTGGAAAAACGGAGTCATCACCTTTGACAAAAACTATGGGACTGCCTCCGTCAACATGGTGTCATGTGGACAAACACCAAAATCACCGAAGAAGAAGATCACTACTTCCTTCAAGGTGATAAAAAGAATTCAAACGTCCGAAGTGTTGGTTCCTTGCCCGACACCAGACGGACAACCCATATGGGTACATCCCGATCTCCTGGAAGATGAAAATTGGGAGATCGTCAAAACAAAGCCGACCGCTCAACAGCGAAGGCAGGCTAGGAAACATCTCCTCAGGCTCAAACGGCAAGAGAAGACCCAGCCAAAACAAGAAGTCCATGAAAAGGCAGAGGCCTCCTCTACCACTTCACTCGGGGCAACAGAAACGTCCCTTCCAGAGACTTCAAAGGCGGTAAGAAACTTCACTCTCAGTGATTTCATGCCACCTCAATTCAAAAAAGAAGCCATGCAGGGGGCATTATACTCTTGCAACTCGGTAGTTGGATTCTCCATTGATGGATACGAGTCCAGCGACACCGACGATGGATTCGAGCCTAACTACACCGGCGAGTGGGAGGAATCTCTTGAAACAGGAGAGTATCTCTCCGACGAAGAATGGGTTCCTGAAACTCACCTTATGCCAGTAATCTGGTATAACCCCTTGCAACCACAAGGATCCTGGTCTGATAATGAAGAAGACCAAGAGGCTGCACAAGAAGATGCTGTTAACCCAGCACCTGTCATTGCTCCAGTGGAAATCAACTATGTTGAGCCACACGGAGAAGACGAAGAAGAGGATCTGGCTCCCATGCCTGATCTTGAAGAATATGCAAGGATCTTGCAGCGTCTCGCTCTAGAACAAGAGCAAGATCGTGTTAACGAGCCTCCTCGCAACCCAGAGCCTGAAGTCCCTGAAGATAATCAGGTAGATCCACCCTTAACTCCTGAAAATGGAGAACATTGCTGGATTGACGATCCTCTTACATCCGAGGATGAGTCTGACTCCAAGCAGGCAACATCTCCTATCAGAGCTTCCTGTAATGTAATATATCAGGACTATAGCTCTTCTGAAGCGTCGTCTGATGAGATTACCTATACTCCGACAACGCCTAGCAATGTATTCTCTGGAGCTATCTCGTCTCACGTGACTTTCACAGAGATGACACCCTCTCAGGTTTCTTCTCCTGAGACTGTGACTTCAGGATACACATTCTTCCCGACTGATCATCATGAAGAAAACCCAGATAATGATGTTTGGGATGATGAAATAGTCAACACAGAAGAAAAGCTGCTGGATGCTGTTCAGGACTTGCTCCCGGAAAATGCTCCGTGCAACACAATCACTGAGGATGGCAACTCTGCTGCAGATACAGCCTCAGTGGATGAAAAACGACAGCCTCTTGATCCTGAAGACAATCTTCCAAACGAAGATCCTTCTCAAGAAGCTCTCGAAGTTGGTAGAGGCACCCGCTCTGGCCGGGACTACCACAAGAATTACAACCAATCTTCCTTTACTTATGTAAATCCTTTGGGAAAAGATGTTGTAAGCGCCCCCAGTGGCAAAAACAATGAACATGCAGGCCCCAAGGAGGCTTTCAAGTATGACTTGGTTAAGCACTTCAAACACATACCTGCACGTCTTCACATCCTAGACTTATTACGAATGTCTCCACGCACTCGTGATAATCTCATCTCAGAATTACAAAAACTGAATGAGGATGTCGACAAACATGCCCCACAAGTCCTCCAAATTGAAATGGACTACCGGGTCAAAAACTCAGAAACCTCCTTAAAAGGAGAAAAAGAGAAAAACGAGGGATCATGCATCCAATGCCTCTCGGTTCAAAAGGCAGCCAGTGCAACCATCGCCTTCACTAAGGAAGACCTCCTACTTGGCGAAGCAAGGCACAACCGACCCCTGTACTTCACAGGGTACATCAAAGAAATGCCGATACATAGAGTTCAGATCGACCCAGGTTCTGCACTCAACCTTATCTCCACTTCGGCTCTTGAAGAGTTGGGCATCCCACCCAGCAAGCTAAGCCACACATCTGTATCTATCTTTGGATACGATGGGAGCGCTTAAAGGCCTATCGGCAAAATCAGGTTCAAATTGCAAATCGGTGATCTTATCTCTGAGGTCACTGTGTATGCAATAAAAACCCCCTCATGCTACAACATCCTTCTCGGACGTCCTTGGATACACGAGAACGGTGTTGTCCCTTCAACTCTACATCAATGCATCAAGTTCGTCGGCGACGACGGCATGGTACATCGAGTCTTTGCGGACAAAAAACCCTTCAAAGGTAAAGAAGTCCACTTCGCAGACTCCCAAATGTATGAAGGCGAAAAAGAAGAAAAAGAGGAAATAGCACCCCCTGCTGAAAATCTCCAGAAAGATAAAGGCAAGGCCCCTCAAAAATCACCGGAAGAAAGCAAACCCTCCGGCAAATTAGAAGAGAGTAGTCAACCTCCCTTCGTCATCTCCCTCAAATCTTCAAAACCTTTGGTCATCACAACCAGAGTGAAGAAGGCGAAACAAAAGCCTGGGGGCAAATTTGTTGTCTCTCTCGTGTCTATCATGCAAGACACAGACTCGGACTCAGAGCCAGAAGACGATGCATTGTCAAGCCAAGCTGACACTCAGCAAGTTCAGCCTGCTCTCACTCCGATGGAGACACCTACTGATGTAGAAGATCATATGTCTGCTACCTTTGTTGTTCCGGCAACATCACCAAAGCAAAGACCGATCTTCTTTCATAGATCGGATGCTTCTTCATCAAGTTCTATGCTTGAACCTTTCCAAAATGAAGGTATGCCTCAACTATCTCTATATAGTCCTGTGGCACAAGCTATCATGAAGAAAATGGGCTTTGACGCTCAGAACCCAGTCGGTTTGGGAGAAGGCCGCGGTATTCTCACGCCATTGGAGCCCGCCTTGACCAAAAGCCAGCTGGAAGATTGGAGACTCTACGGATATGTAGAAAAGTCTTCACATGGGTTAGGATATGATCCTGATACCCCCCTGAGACAGTTGACACAAAGGCTTAAAAGTCGTTTTACCGACCAAGCCTCAACATCTCAAGTCCACGAAGACATTGATCTCCCTGGATATCTCTTTAAAGAGTTACCTGACAAAAATCCAGGAAGCTCATCCAATTGGTACGATTTCTCTGATGATAAAGAGGAATCGCCCGATGACACAGACGGGTGGCATCCTGACCCAGAAGAACCCTCGTCTCCAAAAGAAATACCAGACTCAACAGGCGATTGGGACTATCTCATAGCAAGCCTTGAGGAGATCACCAATCAAGAAAATCCATGGAAAGGAACAGAGCCTTGGTCTGGTAATGCAGTTGAAACTCCAGAAGGTTTCGTTGCGTTGGAAGCCTCCGAAAATATTGTGGAGGAACCACCTTCGAACCTTCCGACAGAAGATCCTGTTGAAAAGATAGACTTGGGAACACCAGATAACCCACGTCCTGTATTCATAAGCAAGAATATAAAGGATGATGAGTTACCCGAGTATATCGCTTTTCTTCGTGAGTTCGTTGATTGCTTTGCATGGTCCTATGCTGAAATGCCTGGTTTAGACCCCAAAGTAGCAGTCCACAAACTCAATCTTCAAGAAGACATCAAGCCTGTCAAACAAGGCCAAAGAAGATTCCGTCCAGATGTGATGGATAAAATTGAACAAGAAGTTCAAAAGCTCAAAAGCGTCGGCTTCATCCGTGAGGAACAACATCCAGAATGGTTGGCCAACATTGTCCCCGTGACAAAGAAAAATGGGCAGATCAGGGTCTGTATTGACTATAGAGACCTGAATAGCGCTTGCCCTAAAGATGAATTCCCGCTCCCCATACCGGAGGTGATGACTGACAATACCTGCGGATTCGAGCGAATGACATTCATGGATGGCTTCTCTGGCTACAATCAGATAA
This sequence comes from Umbellularia californica, assembly GCA_028538565.1. Classification (NCBI taxonomy): domain Eukaryota; kingdom Viridiplantae; phylum Streptophyta; class Magnoliopsida; order Laurales; family Lauraceae; genus Umbellularia; species Umbellularia californica. The sequence continues at coordinate 108,066,898 of JAPQWN010000001.1, forward strand.
AGATGCATCCCGAGGATGAAAAACACACATCTTTTCGGACTCCATTTGGCGTATATTGCTATACTGTCATGCCATTTGGTCTGAAAAATGCTGGTGCCACATATCAGAGGGCTATGATGAAAATATTCCAAGATATGCAGCACAAGACGGTCGAATGTTACGTTGATGACCTTACCGTCAAAAGCAGAAGAAAAGAAGACCATCTCAAAGATCTTCGGGAAGTCTTCCTCCGACTCCGCAAACACAAACTGCGGATGAATCCTCTAAAATGCTTCTTCGGCGTCTCGTCGGGTAAGTTTCTCGGATTCCTTGTTCGGAAAGCTGGAATAGAACTTGACCCCATAAAAGTCAAGGCTATTCTAGAAATGCCCTCTCCAAGAACCTTGAGAGAACTAAAAGGGCTTCAAGGGAGATTGGCCTACATCAGACGGTTCATCTCCAATCTTTCGGGGAAATGCCGTCCATTCTCTCGATTGATGAAAAAGGGTGTAGACTTTGTCTGGGATGCCGACTGTGAAGCCGCATTTCAAGATATCAAGTCATACCTGACCAAACCTCCAGTGTTAGCTGCCCCTGCCACTGGAAAACCATTCATCTTGTACACAAGAGCTCTTGATCATTCTGTAGGCGCTCTGCTTGCACAAGAGAATGGTGAGGGAAAAAAAGCTGCTCTATACTACCTCAGCCGCATGCTAGTAGGTGCAGAGCATCGCTACTCTCCAGTCGAAAAAGAATGCCTTGCAGTGATGTTCGCCGTACAAAAGCTACGTCACTATCTGCTTTCCAACACAGTCTACCTGGTCTCGAGGATCAACCTCTTGAAGGTCCTTGTCACAAAGGCCGGTTCTCTCAATGCCCGACTGGCAAAATGGTCCATCCTTCTATCACAATTTGATATTAGGTATGTGCCACAAAAAGCAATCAAAGGCCAAGCTCTAGCAAATTTCCTCGCAGAGCATCCATTGCCTAAAGATTCACCACTCAGAGATGATCTCCCAGACGAACCTGTCTACAACGTGGAGACTTCCTCACCAAATGCCTCCTGGGACATGTACTTTGACGGTGCAACCAGGACAAATGAAAACAGAAAGCTGATCTCGGGAGTTGGCATCCTCTTTGTTAGCCCCGACAAATGCATGATTCCACACGCTTTCTCGCTATTGGAACCATGCACAAACAATGCAGCTGAATACCAAGCTCTGATCCTAGGATTGGAACTCGCCATCGAATCCGGTATCACTATGCTGGAAGTCTTTGGAGACTCTCAACTGATCGTCAACCAGATGAATCAGAAATATGAAGTCAGGAAGCCCGATCTGCTGCCTTATTACAACAAGGCACAATCGCTTCTGCAAAAGTTTGACATCTGCAACATCACCCGCATTCGTAGAGGTGAAAACATCCGTGCAGATGCCCTGGCCGGACTTGCCGCATCTATGGCAATTCAAGAAGGGGAAAACATGCAAATTACAGTGTGCGAGAGAAGGATCCTCCCTCCTCTTAACACACACCAAGCAGTTGCTGAATGCCACCGAGTGGTTGGAAGTCGGATCTCTATCCTTCAACCTTCAATCGGCGACTGGAGGGATCCGTTCATTGATTACACTATGTTCGGAATCCTACCTGAAGATCCAAAAGAACGGGTAAGCATCCAAAGGCGAGCCCCAAGCTTTCATTTGGATATCTCTTCAAAGATCCTTTACAGGAAATCCTTCAATGGAGTACTCCTACGCTGCTTGTCACAACAAGAAGCTGAAGAAACACTCAAAGAAGTTCACGCTGGTCTTTGTGGAGCTCATCAGGCTGGTCCCAAGCTCTACGACCAAATCAAAAGGTTGGGTTACTACTGGCCTACCATGGTAGCTGATGCAATGCAATTTGCCAAACGCTGCCAGCTATGCCAAGTTCACGGAGATTACATTCACATGCCTCCAGAATGGCTGCATCCTACAGTAATCTCATGGCCTTTTGAAGCATGGGGCATGGACATCATAGGTCCTATCTCTCCCCCTTCAAGCAAAGGTCATCGCTTCATCTTCGCCGCTACGGATTATTTCTCCAAGTGGTCAGAAGCATTTGCGTTCAACGAAATAAAGACCTCATCAGTTCTTCAATTCCTACGCACCAACATCATTTGTCGTTTCGGCATACCCAAAAGATTCGTCCATGATAACGGACCACAATTCCGGGATCATCGATTCTACAGGTTCTGCGACAAATACAAAATCCAAAGCTGTCCTTCGACTCCATACAATCCGGCAGCAAACGGATTAGCAGAAGGCTTCAACAAGACACTCTGCAAAATCCTCAAGAAAATGGTCTCTAGTCACAAAAGAGACTGGAGCGACAAATTGTATGAAGCTTTGTGGGCCTATCGAACCACCGTTCGAGGACCAACCCATAGCACACCATTCTCCTTGGTCTATGGATGCGAAGCTGTCGTGCCCCTAGAGGTACAAATTCCTTCTCTGAGGGTATCTCTACAAAATGACATGACTCAAGAAAGCAATGCGAAATTGCGACTCCATGAGCTGGACAATCTCGATGAGAGACGGCTCGAAGCTCGACAAAGCATTGAACTTTACCAAGCACGCATGGCAGGATCTTTTGACAAAAGGGTCAGGCAACGCACCTACAAAAAGGGTGACTTGGTTCTTGCGGTAAAAAGACCAATGGTCTTCGCTCACAAGTCCAAAGGCAAGTTTGAACCAAAATGGGAGGGACCCTACGTCATCGACAAGGTCTTCTCCAATGGCGCATATGCCCTCCTAAACATGGAAGGTGACAGATGTATGCTGCCTATCAACGGCAAGTTCTTGAAGCAGTACTACCCTTGAAGACTTACCCAACTGGGTAAGAGCAATGCCTGTATGGCCAAAACCTGTTCTCAGGTACTCGCTCGTCAAACCCACTCTCTTTAGAATTTTCATATCAAATGTCAAAATTTCTAGAGATTCAAAAACAATGCTTACTTTTACCGTTTCATTGTTCAAAAAAAAAAAAAAAAAAAAAACAAAACAAAAAAAATCCAAGTTTAGGAGCCTCTCCCTGACTTGACCAAAACTTTCGATCCTTGAACCAAAATTCATGGTTTGAAACAAAAATCCGGATTCAGGGATTTCCACCCTAGTCCACCTTACCTTTTACCGCCAAATGGTTTTAGGTCAAAATTTACGACCCTCGTGTCTTTAAACAAAAAAAATGGTTTTTCAAAAACCGCGGGGAAGTGACACTTAGTCGATACTCGTAAAACTCAAAAAATCGGAAGGATGCGAACCCCATTCGATACTTCCAAAACCTCTAAAATCGTGGAGACGCAACATTTCAGTTGATATCCACAACCCAAATTTCAAAGGTTCGAGAAAACCTCAAATTTCAAAAATCACGGGGAAACGACATCAAGTCAGTACCCGCAAAATCAAAAGTTTTGGGAAAAGCAGGGAAGCGACGCTTAGTCGATATTTGCACCCCAATTCGCGAGGAAGCGACATTCCATCGATACTTGCAAAACCTAACCCGCGAGGAAGTGACATTCCATCAATACTCGCAAAACCGAATGAGCAAGGAAGCGACATTCCATCGATACTTGCAAGACCATTCAGCGGGGAGGCGACATTTAGTCGATACCTGCATTTTGAAAGCCAAAAAAAACCTAACCCGCGAGGAAGTGACATTCCATCAATACTCGCAAAACCGAATGAGTAAGGAAGCGACATTCCATCGATACTTGCAAGACCATTCAGCGGGGAGGCGACATTTAGTCGATACCTGCATTTTGAAAGCCAAAAAAAAATCTGGCTATAAACGCCAAAACCTGGCTCTTTTGCCAAAAACCGGCTATCAATGCCACCAAATCGGCTATAAATGCCACACACAAAAAAAAAAAAAAAAAAAAAACCTGACTCTCATGTCAAAACCGGCTATAAATGCCACAAACCGGCTATCAATGCCACAAAAAATTGGCTTTCACGCCGACAAACCAAAACTTGGCTTTCAAAAAATGGCTATCAATGCCACCAAACCGGCTATAAATGCCACAAATTGGCTATCAATGCCACCAAACCGGCTATAAATGCTACAAATTGGCTATCAATGCCACCAAATTGGCTGTAAATGCCACAAAATTTCGGCTTCCATGCCAACCCAAATTTTGGCTTTTACGCCATAAAATTTCGGCTTCCATGCCATCTCAAAATCGGCTTTCACGCCACAACCAAAATCAGGCTCCCATGCCAAAACAATTATTTGACAAAAGATTTTCACAAAATGACAAAGCTTTTGATCAAATCCCATTTAGCAATTGCTTTCATCACAAAAAGATTTGAGTGAGCGTAGGGAAAACAAAAAAAAAGAAAGTACCAAAAAAATACATGTGGTACCAAAAAAAAAAAAGAAAGTGTTCACAAGCACTACAAAAAAAAAGGAAGTACCAAAAAAAATACATGTGGTACCAAAAAAAAAAGAAGAATGGTTTCTGCTATAAAAAATCAGAAGCTCAGCCAAAAATGGTCTCCAGCCAAAGCTTCAGCTCCTCAAGCAAACTTTTGGCCTCAGCCGTCAGAGTTTCCAAGGCACGCATCTTCAGGAACTTGCCATGAGATGCTGGCGAATGCCGTAACCCTTCTTTTACACCGGGAAGCTCTTCCCCAGCAGTTTGCCATCGTTCGTTTTCTAGAGTCCTCCTCTCGAGAACTTGACCGGCATCTGCAACCCTGCGAATCAGAGTACTCTCCCTGTCACGAGCCTCTGTTATAGCAGCCCACTTAGCATCGACTTGTGCCTTCAAATGCTCAAGACGTTTCCTGGCCTCCTCAACTTCCCTATCAAGGACGTTAAGGTCATGCCTCAATCCGATGATGGCTAGCTCTTCCTTGTTCTTCTCCCGAACTAGCTGCTTCTTGCTTTGTGTAGCCTCATTCAGGTCAGACTTAGCCTTATCAGCAGGGTCCAAGAACATCTCCTTGAAGAATTGGTCGTCAGGGAAATCCATGGTCTCAAACCACTTGTCACCCAGTGCAATGATCCTATCAACGATCGCCCTGGCACCTGTGACATCCAGACCAACCTCTTCGGTGTCAGTCAGAATCTCCTGTACATGTGGGATCATGCCAAATCCTGCCTCCAAGTGTCCAGAAAGGAGAGTCTTGACCCAAGAACTCAAAACCCGAGCCAGCACCTTCTTCGCAAATTGAAGAGACGAACTGGATGAAGATTCACCCTTCTCCGCTGATCGGCTGATCATGTCATGTCCCATTGGAAGAGTAACAAAAGAACTCTTTCCACTTGGAGCCACTGGAGAGGGAATCTCAACACGAGGCATCTCCTCAATCATGTCAGAACTGGTCTACCTCCGGATCGACCTCTGGCATCCCTTGCTCTGGTTCTGAAGAAAGCGATGGACTCTCTTCTGTCACTTCAAAACCTGCAAATGAAACACAAAAAGGTATGAATATGATCCTGTTAAAAAAAAAAAAAAACCATCAGGGTCATCACTACAAAGTACCTTCTTCGACGACTGGTGGAACACTCTCTTCCTCCATGAACTCATCGGAAGCATCATCAACATTTGCGTCCATTGATGGTTCAAAGTCATCGGAATCCTGTGGCAAGTCAGCTGACAAGAAAAATATTAGCAAATCAAGTCGCAGGCAAAAAAAAAAGAGAAAGCAAAAAAAGTCATACCAGTCGGAGATTCCGGAGTCATTCTAGAGTCCCTCGGTTCTTCTTCAGATGCCATAATCGGCTCCATCACCGCCTCATCGGTCGGAACCTCAGGCATCGCCAAGTCTTCATCCTCTGCTAAAAAAAAAAAAAAAAAAGGAGGGCAGCAGCAGGGTGAGAAAACAAATCAGAACATGGAGAGCCCCATGAAAGAAGCAGAAAAAGAAAAAGGAAGAATCATACCTTCACCGATGGTCTCTTCTTCCCGAATCCTCTTCTCCGGAGGTTCGTCAGCTTCCCCTGGCACCTCCTCATTGACAGTGAGAGGGACTTCCACATTAGGAGAGTCTTCGTCCCGCCCCGTGTGACGCTGACTCCTCCTCCTCTTCCTACCTCTACGGGTTCGCTTCCTAGAAGAACCCGCCCCACTATCAGAGTCAGGTTTCTCACTTGACTCCTCACTGGATGGTCTGCTCTCGCCAGTAGACTCCGCGGAAGCTCGCCTCTGTGCCGCTTGCATCCAAGCGTCGAGCTCAGCTTCCTCCTGTTCTAGCTGCTCCATAGCCTCATCAGGTACTTCCCGAACAGCTTCAGAACCAATGACGCCCTGGTCACCGAGAAAGCCTATCTTGTGCTTCTCTCCAGAAAGGAAGGCCCAAACTTCCTCTCGCCGGACGCCATCCGACTTCCCAATGCCTTTTCCAGAAGACAGCTTTACATCAAGCTCCTTCTTGGAAAGCCCCCGATATGCCAAAAAGCTCTCCGCGAACCACTTCGTGAAGCCGGCAGTTCGGAAAGTCGACAGCTCAGGATAAGAAATCGTGGCAGTAGTGTCTTCAGCACTATAGAAAGCCCATGCATTTCTGCCATCCTGCAAACCCCCAAAACGCTTCACCATACTCGAAGGCGCTCCAACAACGCCTTGAGAGAAGCCCAACTGAAGTGCAAAGCGAGAAGGTACATACGGCTGGATGTCGACGAAAAGATGTCTACGGTACACCATCGTGCCGACTCGTATGCTGAAAAGCCACTCCTTCTCTGCATTGGTCAAAGAGTAATGCCTTCCCGACCCTGCTCTGGTAGAGTCTCGGGAGGCACCAAAATCAAAAGCCTTCTTCCGCAACTCCGGAGAAAGCTTAACTGAAGTCTACCCCATCTCGACGTCCCTGAACCGTCGGATCCTCATGCGGGCAAACAAAAGTGATTCGGATACGGCTTTTCCCTTAGCCAATCGAATCATCAGAGGATCATCATCCTGTGCAGCACCCAGCTGGTGGAAGCCAGGACAGTGGTATACAAACCACGAATAAAAAATATGGGCTGAAAATACCCTATTCATAGGGAGCCCAAGCCGAACCAAGAAAGCAGCAGCCTGCAGTTCGGTACACAGGTAGGAGTAAAGAGCGGGCACCAAAGCAAGCCGCTCTCCAAACGCCATCTGACAAGCTGGAAAAATACAATGCGGCCTGATGTGTGTTCCATCTCCTCCAGCAAAAATAGCCTCACCTAGCCAATAAGTGAGGTAAACTGCAATTTCTCTCCGCAGTGCAATGTCAGAACAAATTACATCTGCACCTGCGAAGAAGTCTTTCAACTCTTCTTGCATGGCGGAAGCCTTCTTCCGATCCTCCAGGGTCATGCTATCAGAAGACTCTTTGCTGTCAAAGAAGTTGAAGAATGAAGAGCCATTACTCTTCCAACTGCTGGATCTCACTTTCGAGCCCTCCTTCAAAAAATCATAGAAGGCGACGAGTTGAAAGTATAGGAGCCTGAACTCCTCTGACTGCTCCTCAAGGACGCTGTCAATCGGCATGAACTCCTCATAGAGTTTGCCAAGGATGGGCAATCCAGTAATAGCACTCAACTCCTTCAGAGAAAAACCAATCTCACCGTTCGTGACAACGAAGGTATTGGTCTGAGGGAGGAAAGACTCCAACATAGCCATGAAGGCATCATCGGAAAAGGTCACGGTCTCCCTAAAAGCGCGGACCGCGTCAAAAATTCTGGCTTCCTTCAAAACGGCGCCCCCAATCAGCAAGGTGTGGTCAGTCCATGACTTCCAATCGGAGTCAGCATTGAAACGGCCACGAAGTCGAAAAGGCTTCACCCAAGTACTGCCGTCACCGCTGAAAACGCCAAGGCCCACCGGTCTCAAATCGACCGACGGATAATCAGAGCCCTGGTAGCCGCTGGCTGGCATCAACACGTCCATACGGACAGGTGGCTTCCCTGCAAAACCGGAAGGTCCACCAACAAAAACCCCGGTCTTGATCACACTGGTCCTCTTCACCCAGCTCGGAGGATTTTCCCTCTTAGGGCACGTGGGAGAAAGGCTCAGGATCGAGATGGTCCGATCAAAAGATGACCGGGTAGAAATAGTTCTCTCCTCACCATCCGCTGTGTAAGAGAACTGAAAACATCTCCTTTGGTATGTCAAGTCGTCAAGGACTGCATCTCCAAAGAAGAAGGTAGGCTTAGGCAAAACCCTCAGATCGTCCATAACCCAAGGACGGCTGCTTACCATGATCTTATAGAACTCCTCATCCTTGAGAGCGATCAATCGCTGTCTCATCTCATCACGATTGAGGGAATCGCATTCTTCCAAGTTCTTCTCAACAAACTGGACCTTCTCCCAGGCCTGCTGAACGGCCACATTAGAAGATCCGGCGGATCGACGAGGTACGCTTGTAGCAGGCTCTTTACCCTTGTTCGCTCTGGAGGAACCACCTGCAAAGGTTGAAAAAGAAAAAGATCGTCATCAAAATGACAGGATTTCGCTAAAAAAAAAAGGAGTCACTTTGTCCCACCAAAAATCTGGCGAAATTTTGGCATGGTTCCGGGGCAATTCCGAAGAAAAGGGAAATACCCCGAAAGAAATAGAAAGTTTTGAAGATGGGCTCAACATTGCTGCGGGCTCCGAAACTCCAAACTTTCGAAACCTCAAAATCTCCGCAAAATCAAGAAGGGCTCAACATCACTGCGAGCTCCAAATTCCCAAATTTACAAAGATTTTCAGGTATGCTATCATGCTCAATCTACAAAAAGTACATGCATGAACATCTAGATTTGCATAAAAAACGCATTATCATGATGAGCAAAAAAAAAAAAAAAGAAACTTTCTCAAAAAAAAAGGAAAAAAAAAAGGGGAAACTCTCCAAAAAAAAAAAAAAAAAAAAATCAGGCCACGTGGCCGTACGGACCAGATCCGTACACAAAAAAAAAAAAAAGAAAAAAAAAACGTGTGAAAGAAGAAATCACGTGGAAAAAAAAAAGAAAAAGAATAGAAAGAAAAAAAAAAGAAAAAAAAAGAAGAGAAACTTTTTTTTCCATCCTATTCTCTACATGGAGTTTTCTTGAAAGAAAAAGAAAGAAAACTTACTCGAAGCCATTGATGGAGAAGAAGAAGGAAAAAGCTTGAAGATCCTTGAAGAAGAAGCACTCTTGGTCTTGGAGCTCTCTTGAGATTGTTGCAAAAGAAAGCAATAAGGGCAAGAGATCTAGCCTCCTCCTTGCTTTTATAGGAGAGAGCAAATTAAAGAAGGAAACAAAAAAGGAAAGGTAAGTGCTACTAATTAGTAACCTTACCAAAAGAGAAGGAATTAGAAAGATTCTTTCCCAAAAAGAAAGATGTCTTTGAGAGATTTCCTCCCAAAATCAATCAAATGAGAGATTCTCTCCAACAAAAAAGGATATTGAAGATTCATTCCCAAAAAGAAAGATACCTTGAGATATTCTCTCCCAAATTAAGGGAATATGAGAGATTCTCTCCCATAAAGATATTTTTAGATATTCTCTATCCAAATGAGATATCTTTAGATATTCTTTACAAAAATGGCCCCACATGAGATCTAAGCCATCCTAAAAAGCTTAAGGTCCCATGGGCTAGCCCATATGAGACAGGTTTGACCACCTAGGCACTTTAAAAAAAAAAAAAAAAAAAAAGTGGGCTTTTAGTCAGAAAAAAAAATCCCTCTTACCAAGAGCATACAAAAATGGTTCCATGCCTCTTCTGAGTTGATTGAACCATACAAAAAATTCCAAGCCCCATGAGCTTCCAAAAATCAAACCATCCAGCCTCATATACCAAATTGAGCCAAAATCTTGAAATTGACATTTCACAAAAATCCAAACCATTCCAATGGACCCACACAGTCCCAAAGAGTGACCAAAAACCAAATCCTGCTCCCCTAACTTGCCACATACAGCTTGTTAGGTCACAAGACCAAAACAAAAAACCAAATCCTGATCCCCCAACTTGCCACATACAGCTTGTTGGGTCACAAGGTCAAAACCAAAACCCGATCCCCTAACCTGCCATATATAGCTGGTTAGGTCACAAGATCAAAAACAGAAACCCAAATCCACATCCCTGATGTCATCTTCAAAACTTTGCCTCGAGATGGTGTGTGATTCCTTTCACTACCATAAAATTCCCCTGGAAGCTCAAAGGCTACTCTACCAAAGGAAAGATTGCTCAAAGACTCTTGGTCAAGACACAAGCTCTCCTTCAAAAATCTCTTCGAGGCACATCGACTACAAAAGTCAAGCAACTCGTCGCTGTACCTCGAGGGGGCATTTGTTGACACCAAAAATGTCACTTTGCCTCTTCAACATCAAGAAAGCTGCATGAAGTCGCAACCTGCCATAAATAGGCAATGCAATTTCTCCAAAAAATCAAATCTTGTCAGAATCAAACAAAAACTGCAAGATCCTTCAAGATAGCCAAGAGAAGAGTACACATGAAGTTTCGGGCCATTTCGACAACATTTGGCCTAACTTCACTTCTCCAACAGTTAAACAGGAGCTCTCGGCGGCGACATCATCGGAGACGTCAAAACTTCGATCAGAGCCTACAGATGACTCCAGCATGTCTCAAAAGGGCTCCATGCCAAATTTCAAGTCAAACCGACAACGTTTGATCCTCCATCAATGCTCGAGCAGCAAAATCAAGCCTACCGGCAGCGGAGCAACCCGGGACCATGACATCCAAAACGGAGCCCATGGAACGTCTTAAAATGACTCCAATAGGCTCCCCGTCAAATTTCAGGTCAATCGGACATCGTTTGGCCACATATCAAAGCTCGGCATTTTCCCCGCACCAAAATCAAGTGAAGCATCGACGGGACCCCAAACGGCTTCAAAACTCAAACAAAAGCCTATGGTTGGTCTTATTTATTGCTCAGGAGGCTTCACCTCAAATTTCAGGTCATTCCGACATCGTTTGACCAAGTTTCAACTTCTGGCGGAAAATCAGCAGCTCTACGCGACAAAGTCTTCGGCTTTCCCGGAAAATTGGAAACTTTGCACTCTAAAAATGCAAGGATTCTCATCAGGTTTTCTACAGAGAAATCAAGCCAATAAATAAGAAGAAATGTCAGGAAAAATACAGAAGAAAACGGCGACGAAAAAGACCTCAAAACGACCGCAAATCGGGCTCCGAAGGGGAAAATTCCCCCAGGGTCGCAGGACCCTGCGACCATGGAAGTCCGGGTCACCGGATTTTCCGCCGGTGACCCGTTTTTCCGACCTTTTTCGCGTTTCGCGCACCTTGGCCCCTGTGGTTTCCTGAAAATGTGATTTTTAGTGCTTGAAATTGACTCATATCCGACGACATCCGTCAAAATCACGGGTCAACCTCCAAAAGCATAAAATCATCAGTGATCGCTCCAAGATCGCCAACCGGCTGACCAAGAAAGTGCACTTTCTGTCCGACCGATCGTGAAATCGACAAGACAGATGTCACCGGCCCGTTCTTAGCTATCAATGTCTGAAGTTACATGTTCATCCGATGTCGATCAGCATGTAGATCCATCGATGATCATCGCCAGAAGAATTCCAGAAGACACGGCATGGCCCGCGACTCTTCGACTGCTCGGCGACCAATTAATGTGGTTAATTGACTAGCTTTATTGCAGTCATTAATTCATTTCTTTGGACGGCCCAATCAGAAGCAAGCATTTGGGAGTTACAAGTCAATTGATTCATGGCATTTAACCCATGAAACTCCTCCCATTATGGTAATTAAGGTGATTAAAAGCCCTTAATCTCCATCGGCCAATCAGATTCAAGGAAAAAGGAGTTACAAAATCAAGAAATAAATCTTGTAACTCCTCTCATTAAAGCAATTAAATCTCATAAACTCTCCTAAATGGCTACCAAAAGCCTATAAATAGGAGAGCATTCCATTGAAATTGAAAAAGAGCGGAGAAAATCGGGATCAGAAAATCGAGATCGATCGATCGGAAAGAATCCAGAGCTCGTATCCAGAGAAAGAAAAAGAGAGAAAAACTCTGCTGAAGTTCTGCACCGGCCACCACTACAAGGTGACAAAAGTCCCTTGGGGGGCACCCCCCCCCAAGGTCCTTGCCTTCTCCCGCTGCCTCCAATGGCTTAGACGTGGCTTTTCAGCCCGTCTACTTAGCTTTTTATTGGACATAGGACCTTCTCTTGGTCTTTGTCCTCTAAAAATCTGAGGTTATAGCCAAGCCAAGCGAATCAAGAGCATCCTCTGTTCTCATCTGCATGGATGATGGCGAAGCCCATACATGGCTTGCGACCGTCAATCTGAACGAGTCCCCCACAATCTCCTGAGAAGTTAGATCCTCCTTTTCTTGCTTTTCATTGTAGTTTGTATTTTTCTAAAAGAGACAAAAATCACAACTCTTGTCTTTCATTATTGATGAGAATTGTAAATCGGCTATAAACGCCAAAATTGGCTATAAATGCCAAACAAAATCGCCTTTCACGGCAAACCAAGAAAATGTCTCTTTTCTTAAATATTTGTGCAATGGAAAACTTGAAAGAAGTTGATTTCCTTTTTACTTGCGAAGGTTGATCTCCGGATTACCACTTGCAATTCCAAGTAAAATAGAAAATCTGGCACACCCACATAAAAGAAATGTTGATGCACGCTTCAGGCCCGCCAGGGCGCGAAAGGGCCGGACCCGACGGACTCCCACGTTCCGCCGACCCCGGTAGCCGCCCCACGGCGCCTCGGAGCGCGTTCCATCAATGACGAAAGGTGCCTAGGATATAAAATTGAGATAATTAGATAAAGGTCCCTCATAGAGGTTTTGTAAGGTCTCTAGTCCATCAACTTTTTCTCTAAGGCCTGTAGTTTATGCAGCTAGGGGTGGCAATTTAGCCCCGCCCCGCCCCGCTCGGGTTTTCCCTGCCCCGATCCTTAGGTGGGGCGGGGACGGGGAATAAAACTGTGCCCCGAAGGCGGGGCGGGGCGGGGATGAGTTTGCTCTTTTCCCCGCCCCGCCCTGCCCCGTGTCCCGCCTCGTACCCCGCCCCGCCATTAAATAAGTTTATATATATGTATATGTATGTGTATGTATATATGTATATGTGTGTATATATATATATATGTATATGTATGTGTGTGTATATATATATGTACTAGTCACTGCCCGTGCCTGAAGGACAGCGCACCACGCTCTGAGCACAACTAAATCTAATTACTCTTCTTTTGACCACCTAATAACTAACATCGCCCATAATTTAACAAATTTAACTCAAAATTTCTATGTGGCCCATTGGATCAATCAGCTTCAAATCAAGCCCAACCGGATTTTATTTTTTTAGGTAAAACAGCCCAGTCAATTAGACCCTTGTTTAACCACAATTGAATACCAGAAGTGGCCGCCCACTGCTATAAGCAGTCATTGCATGCAAGCCACGTTTACACCTGCTACCAAAACAATCCAAGTTAGCCCAGATTCTACAATCCGTGAAAAACAACATATATATGTGAAAGGGCAAACTGGTAAGTAATGGGCCCAAATTCCACACCGTTCAATCACTCAATTGCAATCATAGCCATGCATTTAATCATATCTTTACTTGCAAGGAAGTTTTGAAAAGATAATGGCACGTTTCGTAATTTCACAGAAAACCAAGGACACTCCCATATCCTCTGGGAAAAGATAATGGCAGGTTTTGTAATTTTACAGAAAATCAATGGCACTCCCGTATCCTCTTCTCCTTAGTAAAAAGTTACTGCCCCTTTGTTTTCAAATAATTACAAAATTACCAAGCTCTTGAATCCCTTCTCAGCCCTAGGATTTATGTACAAAAATATGTACATAAATCCAAGGGTCCAAAATGTCTAGAGATTCAAATACTGCTCTTCCTTATTATATAGATATCTGTGTAACAATTTTGAATATATTAATATATTTTAAATAAGGTAAAACATTACAAGAAATGAAGTTTGGTCTAGTGGTAAGGCAAACCTCTAGTTGCTCATCCACCCAAGTTCGAATCCCAAGTCTTGTACATTTAAAATTTTTACATTTGAGGGGCGGGGCGGGGTACCCGCGGGGCAATCGGGGTATGGCGGGGCGGGGACGGGTCATTATTAATTACCTCGAAGGGCGGGGCGGGGCAAGTTTAGGGCGGGGGCGGGGAACCCCAATTCTGTCCCCGATCCGCCCCGTTGCCATCCCTACATGCAACTTGGACATATTTCGGTGAGAGATCCCTAGATACGTCATCTCATGGAGAGAGGTCCCTAGACTCGCCACTTGATACATTTTCATGACTGATTTGCCCTTTCAACTAATTAGGCATAAATTTTGAAATTTTAAATCTTCTAATCTCTCTTCTTCTTCTTCATCAATCCAGACATGGACATTGATAGATTGGATCTCAACAGTTGAAATCGATCTCTATTTTTTTTTCGGAGGACGAGATCAGGGTTTTTTCGGAGAAGTAGTTTCGCCAAACACTGCTGTATCCTTAGCCTATACGCCATAGCCGGAGAGGAAGAAGAAGACTCCTGCAACCTTGCCCAGGTTCTGTTGTAGACTTGCAGAACACGAAAAGAAGAAGAAGATGATCTTCTGCGCCATTACTGGATTTCCTGCGCCACCGCTGTTCCTGTGTGTCACCAAAGAAGGGGATCGTCACCGGACGCCGCGCTATACCATCGCCGGAATCGAGGAAAAAGGCAATATGCTTGCTGCTGTCCGTTTCTGGTTACAGAAACCAGAAGGAAGAAGACAACCTTCAGCCAAGCCAGGTTGGGTTTGCCCAGGTCGGTTCTGAACTGACCTACTACGAAAGCCCAGCCCACAGCCCAGATTTGTCGCTACTATTGCTGCCCTAGTGTCGTGCCATCATCGAAGAAAAGAGCAAGGCTGTCTTCCTCCATCGCAGCACCGCTAGAGAAGGAAGGCAGCAGGGTTGTTATATCATTTTTGACAAATCTATTAGTTTTTATGAACTTTAAATGAGTTTTTGTGAAGTTTATCTAAGTTTTTGTCAAGTTTATCTGAGTTTTTAACAAATTTATATGAGTTTCTGTCAAATTTATTTGCGTTTTTTCATTTTTTGTCAAATTTATTCGAGTCTTGTGCAAATTTATCTGAGTTCTGAAACAAATTTCTCTGAGGTCTGGCCAAATCTATCTAAGTTTTTGGCTAATATATCTGAGTTCTGCACAAATCGAACTAAGTTTTTGGCAAATTTATTTGAGTTTTTGGCAATTTTTTTTTAAATTTAGGAAATTGGTTTATCTTAGTTTTGACAAATGTATTTGCGTTTTTTTAAATTTATTTGCGTTTTTTAATTTTATTTACGTCTTTTGAAATTTATTTGCTTTTTTTAAAATTTATTTACATTTTTTGGAATTTATTTGGATCTTTTGAAATTGATTTTCATCAATTAGAATTTAATTATATTTTTTAAAATTTATTTGGATCTTTTGAAATTTATTTACGTCTTTTTAAATTTCTTTGCGTTCTTTTAAAATTTACTGCATTTTTTAAAATTATTGCGTTTATTGAAATTTATTTGTTGCGTTTTTTGTCCCATCCAGCAACAAACGCTGTGCTAAGCTGGGGCCTCAAATTACAATCTAAGGCATTTACAACTGAGCCCCACATGCATAGAAGTTGAAAGTCTAAAAGATAATTACGTACAACGTTTAGGATAAGGGTAGAGATATTTTAAAGATAGAGATGACATGGGAGGTGTAGTGGCCAGAAATTTTTTCTCTCAATTCACAAGTTTATTGTGTAGATAACAAGGTAAGTTAGCAGGCAATGCACGTCTCCAAACATTTAGGTTCTGTACGTGGGAATTTAAGGAAATTTGTTGGGTGGTATATTTTTTTCTTTTGTATTTCTTTTAAAGGAGAGATTTCTAGGGACTGACGTGGCACTCCTCATAGCTGTCCTCCTCTTAGCTTTAATATATATAAATAACAAACGCCATGCTAAGCCTGGGACAAAAATAAAAATATATTAAAATTTTAAGAATTATTTTAAAATGTTATTAAGATAAAATAAGTCTAAAAGAAAGAAATTTATTATTTTTGAATATTAGAATCATTTAACATGTAATGAAAATAAATATAAAATGAAGTAAACGTACATGACATAACGACCTCTTGAATTTAAAGGCATTGACCATTACACAAGTAGGAATGTGTGTCTACACAGGAGCAGCTCTTCTAGCTTAGGTTAAGGTAAGCTCAAGTATGTGGTAGGGCCCACCTGGCGACCCACGTGAGGGGTGGTGACGGGGGGCTTTTAAGGACTCTTTATGACTCTTGTCTTTGTAAAAAAATTAGTCACAACTGTGGTTTCTACCATCTCCATCTAGCCTCAAAAGTTTAATAGTCAACAATCCATTCGGATAGGTAGACAGTCAATCTAACGGCCCAGTAAATCTGGATCTAACCAAAAGCTAATGGACATGTGCAATTTAGGGAGGTTGTATGTTTGGTCCATTTGGATGGACCAAGGGTGGGCCCCACAAGCGTAAGCTTACAGAATTAAATGGAGAGGTATGGTGTCCGGGCTAAAAAAATATAATAAAACATGTGATTTTTTTGAGATAGTATTTGAAAAGGACAGATTTTATAGAAATAAATACGTAGTTTATATTTATTATATATAATTTTAATAAAAAAGAAAAAATAACTTGGTGGGGTCACATGATGTAACATCTAATGGTGGGCCTCACATCCTAATTCCTTCGAGGTATGTCTAATCGGATAATGGGACATTGCTGATGTGCCATTCCGAGGATCCTTAGTGGAGTCACATGATGTAACATCTAAAGATATGCCCACATCCAAATACTTAAAGGTGTGTCCAAGTGAACATTTGGACATTAGGCCCTTGTTAATGTGGTGTTCCAAGAAGCATTAGTGGGGTCACAAGATGTAGTATTTAGAAGCGGGCCTCTTATCCTAGTTCATTAATGTACAACATGATGTGTTTAAAGGTGGCCTCGTCTACAACAATTATTAAAGGAAGGTCTCATATCAACCCGTATACCATTTCATGTATATATAATTAGAAATGAAATGTATTCTTAGTATGAATTTTAATAACAAATATAATTAATCATCAAAGTCCATTATTTTATGTTCGTTGAACTTTGGATTCCACATTGTAATTAATGGTCTAGATCATGAAACTAATGGTCTTGATACAACTCCATATTGGTTGGTCCCTTTTGTTGGGTGTTCCATCATCGTGCAGTTGGTTTGATGGACCAAGCTGATTGGTGGTGCCTTTTGAAGGTGTCTATCAATCGGGAGATCAAAGTGGTCCCCACAAATCCATCTGTTGTTTATACTTTACGTGGATGATTGATCTATACTCAGGTTATGAAAATTTGGTCATCCCCATTCTTTCTCAAATCATGATAATTATGGGTGCTGACGTGGCACCCTTCACAACCTACCTCCCTGTTTGCTTTAATACATATAATTAGCTAAAACCCCGTGATTAGCACAGGTAACAATATAATTTATAATATTAAATATAAAAAAATGGGAAATGTTCTTATTAGAGATATCTCTCACCTTATTATAAGAGATATAATAGGAGCCCTCACATTTAAGTCGTTGGCATCAGTGATGATGATGTATAGTGTGTGGGCTAGGCCAGCCAAACCTGATATGGGAGGTGTCTGAAAAGATTTAAGCAATGGGCTGTGGATTCAAATTCTTCATTCATATGCAAGAGAAGATATATAATTTAATTCTTACATTTGTTATATTATAAAACTAACCAACTGAAAAAACTATAAAATAATAAATTCTAAGCATCAAAGCCGACCCAAGTCCCACCCGACCTATGTCATGGTCATGGTGGGCTTGAATTTCGCTCAACCTATACTAAGCCCAACGGCCCCAACCCATTGCCATCTCTAGTTTTGACTCCTGTGCGCAGCACTTTCACCAAATATTTTAGCCCAATTGTTAAATTGGCCGGGTCTAATCCTATATAAATTTAAAGGCTGGCTGGGCCTGACAATTTAACAGTGGGATGTATAAACTTTGATTTGAGACGGGCTTGGACTGAATTTTAGGCATGTGGGCTGGACTATTTATGAGATTATATGGGAGGGAATTTTTTTTTGAGGAAATGGAATTCCCGTACCGTATGGTATAGGAAATTCATTTCTAGCATTAATAAGAAAAATGCTGATAAGACAAGAAAGCGTTTTCGTGAAATTCATTTCCAACATTAATAAGAAAAATGCTAATACGGGAAGAAAGTATTTTCCTAGAATGGTTCCGCACCAAATACACGAAAAATAAGAGGGGTCTTACGAGATTATAGCTAAAAAGAGGGGGTTTTGTTATGAGGTTGTCATAAGAAACAGAGGGAAAACTAAGAAGTCCCTACTTTTTATGTGATGTCCCTCTTGCTTCCTTTTCTCGCATTCTTCTGTTCGTTAGAACCCTAATTTTCAAATTCATATCTGAGGCACCCCATTATACTGTCGATTCCGATCCAAAGGTCGAAATTTGAAACTGCCTCTGTCGATTCAGGTCAGGGCAAGGAACCCCATATACAAAATTCTTGCTTTTTTATTTTTATTATTTTTTAAAATCATCGTACATTTTTTGATTGTTTTCGTGTCTTGTTGAATTACTCTCTGCGGATTTCTGAATCTAGCATTAACCCATTTCCCAATTCATTGTTTTAACGTTTTGGGCGTTTGTGTTGGTTAATGGACCATCTGACAGTAACTAAGTTAGAAATTTCACATTTGTTGAGGGAGTGTTCAAAAATCTCTTTTTTTCAACACTAAATACTATATCCTAGAAAGTAGTCTTTAATGGGTGTTCCAAGCCCAGATTTTTAAAATTCTTACTAGGTGAGAATGGGCAAGTTAATTGAGGTTAGAGGACATACATGCAGATTGAGAAATGGTTGAGATTGTTATGATGTTGAAGAAAAAAGTGCATATCTTATCCGGTGGAACTTTTCTTAAGACAAGTTCCTGTTATGGTTTTAAACACCCCCTTTAACAGTTTTGCTCTGTTATGTGCATCTTCACAATTGCCATTATATGGGGAGTGCTAATGCATGTAATAGAAGATGTATGTGGCGCTTGTCACTTTCATACTGCCTCACAAACACTCCTATTGTTCCTATTGTTTTAGAGACTAGAGCATAATAGTGTAATAGAAGATGTTATTAACAATACAACATTTTACTACTTCGTTCTGGGTTGTCAAACCTGAAGAGTGCAGTTGTATCTTGTTTATTAAGTAATAGTAAGACACCTATATGTCCATAAAGGTGGACAAACAGACATTTTGAAGATTATTTAGAAACTGGATTGTGTTTTCTATTTTATCATGGTTATAATGTTATGTTGATCTGCAGGAAATAGAGTGAAAAGTCGCACTGATGTGTCCTGGTAGTAGAAAACTGGTGGTATGTTGATCTTGGGACTTTGTAGGAGTATTGGTGCATATATCTCTTATCAATACCATTCATATATATATATATACACATGTTATCAATAACAAAGTTTATTTCACTTTTTTCTGACTTGCAGGTCCTGGGCATTCCTTGGGATGTGGATAGTGATGAGCTGAGGGAGTACATGAGTCAATTTGGTGACTTGGTTGAAGCAATGGTGATGAAAGTACTGTGACAAACAACCTACGTCGATTTGATAGTTGTTTTTCCCAGTGTTGATATGATGCGTTGTCACGCCTTTGTTTATAGTGTTTATTTACAGTGGTTTATTGAGTTGATGCCCTTCCCCATTGCATGTGATTGTTGGTGAAATGGAGTTTTAAAAGCACCATTTAAGCTAATGATCTCTTCCAATTAATGAGCTGCTTTCTTGTCAAAATAAATTCTGTTTGCTTTTGCTAAATATGTCTGGTTTATGGAAATATAGATATTAACAAGCTTTTTGCATTTCTGTTCATTATGGAACTATTTGGTGATTCAGTTTGTTAATATCACAAGTCAAGTGTGTGTATCTAGGCATTCGAGGATCAATTTGTATTTTGACAAGTCTCAGTTGGATTAAATGTGCAAGCGTGCCTTTCTTTTGATTCTTCAATATGCAATTAAATGGAAGTTTTCTGTTATCTTCACTTATAGCTAATGGAGTATTGGCTGTAAATTAGGATCGGGTATCAGGGCGCTCTCGTGGTTTTGGATATGTCACATTTTCGTCTTCAGAAGATGCAGAGGTATTGTATCATTTTTGTCTTTATTAAATCTTTTAGGCTGTACAAATAACCTGTGTCATCCTTGTAATGTTTGATTGCTCTATTTTGCATGAGGAGGACAGAAAGTGCTTGGAGCCCAACATACTTTCAAAGGAAGGACACTTGATGTTAAAGTAGCAACTCCAAAGGCAAGTGTGTTCATTAGTAATGACTTCTGACCATAAGTTTATCTATTTAGGATATGTTTTTCTGTTGTGGTCTCCTTTCCATCAACATTAAGATATTTAAAAAGGGATTAACAAATCTTTACTATGCATTTTTTCTTATCATTTGTTAGCATTTTTAGTGTTTGTAGTATTATTCTCCCTATTTCTTTTTTATTTGGGTGTCAAATCATAGCCTAGTTTTGAATTGATTAAATTGAATGTTTAGGTGCTAGTTTTGTGTGTGTATTTTACAATGAAATTGACTTGGAACATGGAAGACCTTGCAAATGGATTGACACACAAACTAGCATAGTTGATCATTGATTCCATTCATTATTCTTGATCTAATTTTAGCACACCTCATGTTCTATAAATCACAAGCAGTCATCATGGACATAAAAAGAGCGAACTAATAACATTGGATCAAAATACCTGTAACCTTGTTCCTACAGTGGCATATTTAATTGTTTGGCTTCATTCTAGGATCTTTTGTTACATTCATCTGGACTTCTCATTTGTGCATTTTGTTCTCTCCTTAAATCAAGATCACCATACCTTAATGACAGTGTTGGTTCTGGGATACTTGGTATGTGCAAATGCATTCATGCATGTGTTTGTGAACACATGCCCAGGAACTATGAGCCAACAGTATTTTGGGTTAATTTACATACCTCAAATCCTGACCTTTCAACAGTTGTCAACACCATGGGTTTTGTTTTAATAGTTCAGGAGTTAAGACAATATATGTTGGATGTTATAAAAAAAAAAAAAAAAGACTATGTTGGAGAAAGTTGGTCCTCAGATTTTCTGTGTTTTGCTTTGTATGCCTTATACCTAGAGGTGCTTGTCCATGCAAATAAATATGTAATATGTTTATTATGTTATATATAACACATAATTACATATTGTCTTTTGATGTGTAGTTATTTTTCTTTTCTTTTTGTTGATTTTCTTTCGTTGTGCTTTGTTCCTTTTTGTTTTGGTGACATAAAATTTTATTGTTATATATAAAAAAAAAAAACACATAATTACATTTATTAGTCTTCATAGCCTATAGGTGTACATGCATGCAAACATACATACATTACTTATGCTGCACAAATATATAAATGCACGATAGCTATTACATTTTCATGGATCCACCACATGATAGGTTCTGCCTTTTTCTTAGTGTTTGGTGGGCCGGGGGGGGGGGGGTGTTGGTGGTTTAGCTTTACCAATTTTTACTGCCAATTCCAAGCCAGGATAATGGAGGGCTGCATTACATAGGTTGGCAGCCAGCGTACATTTTTGTCACAACCCAAACATGAATTATGAGATAACAACATTCCCGCTCAAGATAGATCAGAATGGAGAAACAAAATTCATGTAGCCAACCCCAATGTAGTTGGGCCAAGGCTTTGATGATGATGATGGGTGTTGGGAGTTGGGACAACACTTTGGTGGTGGTGGTGGTGGTGGGTTTTTGGTTGTTGAGGGAAGAGGAGGAGGAAGAAAAAGGGGGGGAGGGGGTTAGGGTTTGAGGGATCCGCGGGCACCACCTGGGCCATGCTAATATCTGGAGCTTATATTGATCTCGTGGGGCCCAGGTTTCCCCACGGTCTCTTGCACACCGTGTGAAACATCTGCACAGGAGTGTGGGCCCTCTCTTGTGGACCCTCTCCGTGCAAACCCCTTATGCTGCTTACTTAGGGCCACACCAATCATGGGGTAGATATCTAAATGGGACCTACATGTGTACAATTTCAACTCCATTAGTTCATCCTAACCCCTTTATCCATGGCCCTTAAGTTTAATGGTTTTAGAAAGCACCATCTAAGATTTCAATCCAACGGTGAGTGACAGTTTGATAGATGTCTCTCACAAGAGGATGTGTAGGAGAGGACTTTCCATCTATATAAATTAAAGATAGATAGACAGACAGGCACAAAAACACACATACATGTGTATATGTTTGTACTGCCCACTTTGTTTCCTATGGCTCTGGCTATCTTGCACATTGTTTTCCTTTAGTTGAGACCTACCTCACTTATTTTGAGCCCTTCTCTTCTTAGTATTAAGTTTTTCTTTAATCATTATGGCTCTACTTGTTTTGATTTCTTTCATGATGGTATGCTGATGTTAACTTTCACCTGCGGGCAGGAGGAAATGGTGCCAGCATCAAAGAAAAGTACACGTATATTTGTTGCTAGAATACCTCTGAGTGTGACTGAGGAAAATTTTCACAGGTTTGTTTATTTTTTTTCTTTGATCTTTCATGAGCACCTCCTTCCTGCTGTTGTTTTTCCATGCCCAACAGGTTTATATTCTTTGTCGGTCATAGTGTCATATTATAATCCTATGGCAACATAATATTGTATTATTTGACTGTCAAAAATTTGATCGGTTATAGGTGCTAATTGCAGCTATTTTACAAAGTATGGTTCGGTTATAGATGCTTACATGCCCAAGGTAATGATCCGGTCATCAGTAAATTTTGTTCTCACTTTCTTTTAAAGCTTTTAAAGAACGCGAGGAGTATAGTGTTGAATTAGTTTCTTTAGCTCCTGTATGGATTCTCATCATCCTAATCTTCTGTACTGGAGTAGAGATTTTTTTATCAGCCAATCACTGCATTTCCTATCACATTTATCATTTGTTAGCTGTGCTGCTAGTTTCTAACAATGGTTGCTCCATTCCCATTTGGAAAGCTTTGATGGGACTAACAAATAGTGGGAATTGATGAGTCGCTATTCTTACTAGTTTATAAGAAACAGTTATTGTCTAAGCATACATAATGGTTTAAGTGGGTACTGTGGAGAGTTACTTATTGAAAAAAGGTACTAACTGAATTTTCTGCACTGAAATTTCAAAGAGTCTAGTAGGGAATCAGAACTTCAAGAATTAAGAATGGGTAGAACTTCATTTGATGTGCACAACTTATATTAGGATCCTTATGTCTCTGAAGACACTTGTGTCTACCCATCAAGCTGGGGTCAGCTTGCTTGCACCTAATGTTGTTACAGAATTAATTAATAAATTTTGTAGCTAAGAACTACTAAGAAAGTTTATGTTGTGTTGATTTTCGTTTCATTCCAAAGATTGATTTCTCATCACATAATACATTCTAGGACCCCGTAACCAGGCAACATCGAGGAATTGGCTTTGTGACATATGAAAATTCAGGTACCACTCTTCAGTTACAGATGGCTTATTGATGTTTTTTTTTTGGGTTGCATCATCAATTAACTTCCACTAAAGCCAGTATGGATATTAAAAGACAGTCAATAGATTCAGATTTCTGTGTGAAGTGATGAGAGTCCTTTGGTCTTTTAACTCAGTTTTTATTATCTTTACAGAGTCAGTAGATAAGCTTATGTCGGAGTCTCATGAACTTGGTGGTTCTACAGTCGCTGTTGATCGAGCGACTCCAAAGGTTTGCTGTTTTCCTCAATTGTAAATCAGCATTGAATGAAATTCTAGACGTCATTGGGGTACTGAATATCTAATGTCCCATAGACATAGATTGTATATCTCATTCACCACAAACATAGATAATACATTTCCTGCCCTTCAGACACAGATTGCATATCTCATGCACCACAAACACAGATAATATAGTTCCTGCCCTCAGTCACAGATTGCATATTTCATGCCCCACAGACACAGATTGCATATTTCGTGCCCGTGTCCCACAGACACAGATTGCATACTTGGTGCCCCACAAACACTTGTGTCCCACAGACACAGATTGCATATCTTGTCCTCCACATTCAGAGATTGCTTATTTCGTGCCCCACAGACATATTATATCTACCTACCTATAGGAGGCAACTGGGACCACATCCCGAGGATAGGCTGGACAAGCACCCTAGTCGCAGGTCTCTAGGTATTGGTCAGTGAGTCGACTTGACATGCATGACCCCCACCACAGTCTAGGCATCCCTACCGTGTTCCGTCCATCATATCGTGTCATTCTAAATGGTTACCAATAGTCCAAGGGTTGTGTTCTCTTTTCCAGTAATACCTGCATTCTTATAATGCTTCACCTACCCCCTGAGTCACAGCGGTCCAGGTACTTGTCAGTGCATCAACTTGACCTGCATGACCCCCACCACAGTGTAGTCATCCCTACTGTGTTAGGCCTGTCCATCATATAGTGTCATTCTAAATGGTTACCAATGGTCCAAGGGTTGTGTTCTCTTTTCCAAGAATACCTGCATTCATATAATGCTTTACCTAATGGGTAATGATATGTAGACATTAAGAGTAAGTCCAATTTCTGGTCGAAATATCACATTTATATCAGTCAAGACCCTCACCAAAATTGAGGTCCATTCGAGTTCATTTGATAGCCCAAAGTTCAAATTTTCAGTTTTGGGTCACATCTGGAATTTCCAGAATTGTTTTCAGGTTACATGCCCTTCTTACTGTAATATTTCCTTAATATCCCTTTTTTTTCCCATATTACTAGCTTGCCCAAGAAAAGCTAACCAACTAAGCACCCTAAACTTTACTACAAGTCAATCTCTACAACATTATTAAATAGTTACATGGGTTTGGGCATGATTTACTAGGTGGGACCCACATGGCCCCACATAATCTCTTTAATTCATTTTATTTCATTTTATTTTTTCCACTTCTTATTTTATTATCGTATGGAAGGCATTATTATTGTTTATTTAATAATATATGTAACATTTTAAAATCATCCAATTGATTCTAATTTATTATTTAATTATTTGTTTTTATTTATAAATACATACAATATCATATCCAATTTAATTATTAAATTCACAAAATAAACTAATTTGGGTCGTGTCCTTCCAGTTGTCAGGACACTTTGTGAAGAAGCCATATACCTACAGCATGCCTCATTCTTTTGGCTATAGCAATACCAACAATTATTCCAGACTGGAAGGAGCTGAACCTCAAGCAAACAAGCTGTTATCGTCTGTTGTTTATTCAAATCCAGATGATGTAGGTTTTGGAAGTACAGTGGGCACTGCAGATACCAGCTCTAGTAATGTACAGGCTGCTGTAGCTGCTTCTGGGAGAGTAGAAAAAAAGATGTTCGTTGGCCGCATTCCTGTTGAAGCAACATCAGAAGATCTTCATGCATATTTCAGTCAGTTTGGATTCGTTCTTGATGTTTACCTGCCAAATGTAAAACTTAATTACAATTCATGAGCTCTGAGTTAATTGTTCTTGTTGCGTCATTTGTATTGGAAAGTATGGGACTCGTACTTTGCGTATCACAAAATGGGTTTAGGTAAGTCCCAACAAGATTTGCGATCTCATTCTCTCCTCGTTCCTCTCACAGGATGCAAAGAAGGTATCTCACCGAGGGTTCGGCTTTGTAACATTTGCAGATGAAGCTTCAGCTGGACGTGTTGCTAGGCTCAGACATTATCTTTTTGGTCGTGAGGTAGCTTTCTGGTCTTAAATGGTGCTTTTGTTTATATCAAAGGAACGTCAAGTGTTTAAGGAAGGATGGGTGAGTTGGATCTAGGTTGGAGCAGTTCCATTCTGAATATGATCTGATTATTAACTGGATTTCAGGATCTGGCACTGACTGCGCAAACCCTGAATGTGAGTCCAAACTTGGATCCTTGTTGGACAAGGTCTTTGGTCATCTGCTCAACCGTGACTGCATTCCATTTTCTTCATAAATGGTTTGCTTCTCTAGGGTTTTGAGCCTTAGTCACAATTTGAACTGTAGATCTGATAGAAAACTGAATAAAGATGCTCAGTCTTACCATTCAAAAAGAAAAAGATGTTTTAATCTTCACCGTTAAATAATAGAAAGCAAAACTACTAAATTGTGCCTTTCACCATTTAATCTTCACCTTCTGTTACGATGTACTGCAATGCAAATAAATCCTTTACTGGTCCCAAATAGCATACTCTTAACTGATGCTATTTAAAAAAAAAAATCCTACTCTTTCCATTGGCATGGAGCCCGCCCATTTGTGGCCAACTCATTCTTTAACTGGTATATTAAAAATCACATTTTTATAATCAATGTAGACAATTAATTAGTGAAGACAGAAACATTATTGCATAGAGGAACATTGAAGCATATCACATCTTTGAAGGTGCAATCCATATTATTTACTGATGGGCTTCTCAAGTTATGCTACATAAGAAACACATACCTGCTTTGCTGTCAGTTGGGTTTACAATTAGATGTTATTTACTTACAGTTCGTTGGTTTATCATTTCTTATGGAAGAATGTTATGTCGTAGTTTCAGAGCCTCTGCTAGTGTGTGGTTTGCTGGGGCAGAGCATTCGGTACATTTGTGCTGATGATTCAGTCATCCAGACCGTTGATCTAACAGGGTCTGCCATGTTGAGTGGATGCCCCTTATATCCTCCACATTATTCTAAGTTTTCGATTGTAGCATTTTTCTTTTTATTTTGTGGACTGTTGTAATACATATCTTAACCGTCTGTTTGTAGACCAATCCAGGGGTTAAAGAAAGAGATATCTGGGGTATCCCCACCATTATAGGTTCCATTGCTTAACAATATGGGTCACTGAACCACAGCATCACACTTAGGAAACAACATGGCCCAAAAAATCACACATTTGCTAAGGCTGATCCTTTAGTTCCTCTTTATCTAGATTGGCAACATCCACAGAAGCTTCATTGTGCACATTTGTTATTGTCACATTTCTTTTTCTAACTCAATCTGAAATTTCCTTAAGGTGCTTTTCTTTTAATTAAATATTGAATAATAACCTTTATGCACTTTATTTTTTAGATAGCTGTTGAATCAGCCTCTCCTACAGATCGTATGCTCGGTGGTGTGCAGTTCCCTGCAAATGCTTCTTCATTTTCAGGACATGAGCAAGACCTGCCTTCTGGAATCTCTGGTGTTGGAACTGAGAATTTTACCCCTATGACTCTTGCCACCACTTCTAAATGGGGAAAAAAGATATTTGTTGGTCGTATCCCAATTTATGCAACTGCTAGTGATGTGCGTTTGCATTTTAGTCAGTTTGGCCACATTTTGGATGTGTATCTTCCCAAGGTGAACATCTCTGTCAATTCATAATGAAGCATCTCACTCTTTCTTCCCCACCCCAGTCTTGAGCTCATTATAGCATAATCTATTGTTTTGTCTTTCTAAAGGATGAAACGAAAAGATCACATAGAGGATTTGGCTTCGTTACATTTGCTGATGGAGCTTCAGCTGAGTATGCTTCTCAGAGAAGCCATCGGATTCTTGGCCAGAAGGTGCACTGCCTGATATTTTAGTCATGTTAAAGATTTCAGTCATCTGTTTTACCATATATTTGCTTGAATAAATCTTAATTGAATATATGTAGTAACATCTTAACTAAATTTATTTTAGTAACATCTTAATTTCTAGCGAAGAAAAAAATCTTTATTAAATTTATTCAGTAACATTGTCATGAAATTTCTTGTCTCCAATGCTTGATAGCTGAGAGGGTGCACTGTTAATGTAGGTTTTTTTAGCAATAAAGAGGACATACAATCTGTGGAGGATTATGGGCTCTTTTGTGGGAATAATGTTGTTTTAGGAAGATACTATTCAAAAAATAAATGTTATTTTAGGAAGATTTAAGGATTACAACTTTTGTGTCGAAATTCTATGCAACCTTCTAGAAAGGAGGCATTACAGTTCCGAAAGGCCAATGGTATGCCAAATAGGGAAGTGGAGTCCACAATTCTTGTCTTTGTTACATGACCTTATAGAAAGGTGCATGTCAGGATGTTATTGGGCATGACGTGATGTTTTGTAGACTACAATTTAAATGTTACATACAAAACAGGTCTTTGCACTGTCTGCCTAAACAGTTAGGGGTGTACAAAAAATCTGTCAATCCGTCAATCCGATCCGATCCGATCCGCGGATTTTAATCCGATCCGAAGGTAAATGAATTGGTGACGGATTGCAAATCCTGTAATCCGTTAGCAACGGATCGGTGGCGGATTTCATCCTCAATCCGCGGATTTAATCCGATCCGATCCGTTGACATTAAATATATATAAAAAAATAAAAATAAGGGGTCTTGATATAAATTAAGATGTCTAAATATAAAAAAAAGAAAAATTATAGGGGCTCAAATGTAATTATTCCCTATCACTATTTATCCCCAAAAGGCCAAAACCGGAAAACCCTACCCAATACAGATTAATGTACAAGGACGGATTGAACGGATTAATCCGATCCGATCCGGTCATCCACGGATCGGATCGGATCGGATTTTAATGGCTATGGATCGGTGATGGATTTCAAATCCGTCAATCCGTAGGTAACGGATTGGTGACTGATTTGGCCCAATCCGATCCAATCCGATCCATGTACACCCCTATAAACAGTTGAAAACTGTAGTACTACCGCTACCTTTGTGGTATAGTCAGGGCATTTGTAGGATCTGTGCCACTCTTAAGCTCCTATGAAGTTAGAATATTGATGATTTCTTCTTCTTCTTCTTCCCCCTTTTTAAATGGTTACTACATTCATTGCTCAAAAGAAACCGTACAGTATTAGAGGTATATACTGAGCTAAAAAACTTCCAAAGAACAAGGGAAGAGCAGCCAAACCAAAACCGAAAGGAGCAATGCCCCAAAAAATAGGCAAACAAAATGCAAAACTAAACAGAAATAGGCAACACAGTTTTAAGAACTCTCTCTTTAGCAAGCTTAGCTGCTTCCTCATTGGCCGAACATTTGATAAACCCATACAATTTTAAATCGTCAATATGTCAATATTTCAATCTAGCTGATGGATCATAAATGATGACCGCTGATTCATTTTATATTTTATGGGTAAGATGAGATTGAACGTATCACTTCTAAGTTCTAATTCTAACTGCTATACCCAATGTATTGGTATGACATGATGGTGTTTCGAATGTATCCCAAGTCCCAACTGTAAATCAGTCATGTGACTTATCACCAAAATCCTGGTGTCTGTTTAGGGTATTTCACAATTGGAAGCTCAATATCCAGAGTCTCAAACCAGATGAGGGTCCAAGTGTATGTCAACTCGAATATTTGTCCAAGTGTATGTCAACTCGAATATTTACCGTCTCAGATCAATGTCATTTTCTTAAATTCCTTTTGTTTTCCCCTTGGGTACTCAACCCACTTTTCTTTATTCCAGTAACTCAAAAGTCTTGGTTGTAATATTGATGAGCTTTGCATATTCTTGAGGTTCTTTGAGTCCAGATGTCTATATCAGCATTTCCATTTTATATAGATTCAAAGGAGTAGAGAATCATTGTCAGTTACTGATCAAACTAAAATAAAAATATAAACTTTCATTTGTAAGTTTGATACTGTTGAAGTTATTATTCCATGTCTTCCAAATAAATCTTTGCTGATTATTCTATCATGATCCTGTTTCTTGCAGATTGTATTGGATGTCGCAGCTCCCGTGGAAAATGAGGGATTGAATATGGTCCCTTCTTCATCTGTTGCCAGTGGTAACCCTTTAGGTGGATCAGTTCCAGCAGCACTTGGTATTTCAACTCAACAAGCTTTTGAGGCCAGGGTGAGTTTTTTTATCCCAAACCTTGCCTAATTAGATGATGTCACATTGGCGCATGGCCAATAGTTTGTAACTGCCTTTATTCAGTTCAATTTCATATCTGTAATGTGTGCCAATCATTTTTAGGGTTTGCAGATGATGCATTCAGTTTATTTAGTTTCATTTTCATGCAGATTTACACAATCCTATATTCTGTATGAATATCAGAATCAGGGATTGTTCCTAGGGTTGTCTTATACACCATTTTGAATATGGTGTTTCTGCGTTGGTAGGTGTTTTACAGTAATATGGTTATACATGTATCATTTTTGCATGGGCCCCTGTTAAGTAATTCATGAAAGGAAAGACCACAAGAGACGACAACAACTGATGTTATAACATGTCGGGAAAATTGTATCAAGATTTCTTATGGTAAGCTGCAAGCTGGAGGTCTAACCGTTTAATAAAAGGATTTTCAATCCATTTAATAAAAGAACTTGGATTTGGCCTATAAAAAACTTGGAAACCAAAACATGGGTGCTAATTTAATTTGATAGGTTATAGCAATTTTACCATCATACTTTATACACTATTGTATTACATTTAATTAATTATAGAAAGCTCACAAAATGAGTATTTTATAACCAAGTTCATATTATATTAGAAGTGTCATGAAGTTGTGTTGGTTAGATAAAATCACATTCATGCATGATTTATGAATGTTGAGTCAACATACATCTTTCCTCCTTTCTTACATTCATAAATACATGTTTAAAGAATTTTTAAGTGGTGAGAAAACAAAATAAATTCAGAAAATAATTATAGAATTATTAAGATATTGGGACTTGGGAGATAACTAAAAATTAAGGTAATTTGTTTGGAAATTTTTGGACACTTTTTTAATTCCTATATGTTGGGTACTTTTTTGAATAATAATATTTGTTTGATTTAAGTTTGAGAGGTTCTAAAATTCTTTAAGATTTCAAATTTTTTTTTTTTTTGCATGAAGAGATATTATGATTTTTTTTAGTTTTTTTTTGTCATTTATCTTTATTATGTTGGTAGTTTTGATGTGGTTTTGTTGTTACTTGATAATTAAATTATTCTAGCTGTTTTCTTTTTATTTAGAAATAGATCATGATGAACCCATTCTAGTTATTGCTTCTATATTTTTTGTGGCGGTTAACTATATTAAAATACAGCTTTCCTTCTCTCTTAAACTCATTTATGCATATTCAAAGAATTTTGAAGCAGTGAGAGAACAGATAAATTTATATATATATATATATATATAGAAAAAGAGATAATTGAATAACGGATGAGATTCAAAATAGAGAGTTGGTCAAATGGGCACGAACCACTCATAAATAATCAGTGGTCAGATAAGCAACAACAAGAAGTTATACATTTCTTCTCATTGCAATCTTTAGATTTTAATGACCTCTCCTAATCAGTAACCACAAGTAATACATTTCTTTA
Source organism: Umbellularia californica (assembly GCA_028538565.1). Taxonomy (NCBI): domain Eukaryota; kingdom Viridiplantae; phylum Streptophyta; class Magnoliopsida; order Laurales; family Lauraceae; genus Umbellularia; species Umbellularia californica. The sequence goes on from JAPQWN010000001.1 coordinate 108,098,183, forward strand.
CATTAGAATCTTTAGATCTTAATTACCTTTCTTAATTGATTATCTACATAAGAGAGAGATCTAAAGGGGAAAAAAAAAATAGTACCTTTAAATAACAGTGCCTTTGAGAAAAGTGTTTTTAAAAAGATTAGAAAATTGTGCAGTAATATTGTCCTTAAAAGATTAAGGAAATCATTTTAAAGACTAGGAACAAGTGATTTAATCTGAATGTTAAAGGAAATTATTGTAAAATGTCATGAATAGTTAAAGAGGTGGTGATTTAAAATCTAAAAAAATTGACATGGGCTCCACTAAAAGTGAAAAATGAGAGAGAGAGAGAGAGAGAGAGAGAGAGAGAGAGAGAGAGAGGTCAAAATTGATTGGATATCTGCCAGTATAATAGATAACATATTTAATATATAATGATATAAGATTTAATAGCGACAGTAGTCTCGAACCAATGTCAGATTGGGTCTATTGGCTAAGGCGAGCCCATTGTATCTATGAGGGGGAATGAGATGAAAGGTGGGGCCCACATGCTACCTTGAAGATGAGGAAGATGAGAGGATGCTTAAGGGAAATTTTAATAAATATTAAATACCTTTCCTAATAAGGTGTGGATTTATTATGTAATTTAAACTTCAGAATTGTTTAAAGAGGAACCATATGAAGGGAAGAAAGGGAACCATATGGAGAGGGTAAATTTTAGCTATAAGTGTGCCTGCATCATGGTGGCTGGTTAGATGGGAAAGGTTCACTGGATCACATCTAGCTCAAGCATCACAATGATTTGATGATTACAGCCATTGGTTCAAGTCTCTTTAAAAATGGACGATTCAAGTGGACTCCACAGCACTTATATTTGGTTCAAGCCTCTTAAAAAATGGACGGTTCAAGTGGACTCCACAGCACTTATATTTGGACCCGCTCATTCTTCCATGAAGTTGGCTTCTAGTGTACAAAAATGTTCTCTTACCCATTTCATATCTGTATACGACTTCTCTGTTTTCGGTGGTGTTTCCCTTTTGAATCAAACCATTACCTCACACATGCATGCATATGAGAGAGAGCTTGTGGCATAGTTGGAAGTTGCTCATTGTTGCAACCTGGAGCTTGTGGGTTCGAGTCACATTATGATGACCCAAAAAAAAAAAGAAAAATAGGAGTATCAATGCCGGATACTGTTGAAACATACCTTCCATTTTTTTTTTTTTTTTTTGGTACCTTCCACTATTTGGTAGCCATGCTTTGAGTACTTTCTGTCTTCATTTGTGTTACTGAATGCATTTAAATTTTGGTCTTTGCCCATGGGTCCTTTTTTTAATCCCCTGAAATCGGTTCTTGTTACTATGTATATTCATTTGTTCGTCTGCATTTCATTTTGCAGATTATACAGTCTGAAGATACCATGACGAACCGGACGCTTAGAATAGCATCTCGATACAGACCCTATTAGAACTTACTTTCAGAACTTCAAATACATTTTTGTAAAGTATGGAAATTAAATTTTATGTGATGGTTGCTAAAGTTTATTTGCCATTTCTAACCAAAGACGGATGCATTGTTCATTTTCTTTGGTTCTAATGAAATTTTTACTTTCTTCATTTTCTTTGGTAGCTGTTGTTCTAATGATTTTTTTGCATTTCTGGAGGAAATTACACGGCTGAAATGAACAACCCATTTAGTTATTTGGCCTAATAATCAAGCCCAGGTCCAAATTACAAGCCAAAAGAACTAAGTTGACACCAACCCATTTGCAACATGCACATGCCCACTTTTGTCACATTTGTGTCGAGTTATTTTTGTTCTTAGGAATTCCAACACTTGGGAAAGATATTAAAATTGAAGAAACTAGGGGAGATGAGAAATGAATGCCTAGCACCCTGTCAATCGAAACATAAGAAAGTCAAGGTTCCATCAGGGGAAAATGTCTTTTAAATATATTTGTTGGATCCTATTTGACACCAATGACAATTGAATGAGGTCATGGGTCCAAAGTTCTAGTTAGTAATTGGGTTTTGGATCTATACCTGAGTTTTCAAAGTCTAGCACTTTTCTTACATTATATGTTTTATAAATTCAATCTAACATTGTCTTTAACTAGCTTATTGTCTAAATAGGGTAAGTGCCAATTTGTGGGGGGTTTGGATTGATTATGGGTGTCCTATGTCCTAGTAAAAAAGCTACCTCTCATGTAAGATAGATCTCTCTCTCTCTCTCTCTCTCTCTCTAGGACCTCTCATGTAAGATGTGAGAGGTACCTCTTACTATACAGAAATTCTTTACATATATAAATAGCGTCATACACATGAGGAAATATTCTTTTACAGCCTAATGGTGAGAACTTTCAGCAGACAGGAAATATTCTTTTACAGCCTAATGGTGAGAACTTTCAGCAGACCCACCTTATGATTCATCCAAATCATTAACCCCCCGCCCCCCCCCTCCCACCCCCCATATCCCATCATTTGCACCGATGAGACGCACCAGACCATCGGAAGGAGGTTCAATTCTTTCTTCTTTAATATAAAGCCTTTAAATTTAAAGGCGATGGATTAAGAGCCCATTTTTTTTATATCTGCCCTTAAGAAGTTATTTGGACATGTGAAATAATAATTTGGACTTGCTATCTTGACTTTTTTGAGGGAAAGCGGAATTCTCCTAACCCTCTTCGTAAGAACAAGACTTCCACTTGCGAAAAAATAAATCATCAGCTCAACAAAAGAAACCTATTCTTTCTTTTTCTTTTTCTATTCCATGAAGATCTCAAATGAAGTGTAAGAAGTATTTTTTGGCTTTCCCATTTCCACAACATGAGCAAATGCCCCCAATGAAAAGAGAAACGTCAACAAATGAGCATACATTTTGAACGGCCCCAGATTATCAATAGGTGGGCCCCACAGTAGAGTTCCACACTTCCCGCCTACTGGAAGCGTGGTCAATGGATCTGGGTCCCTTAGCTGGAGCTTCCTTATTAGGGCTTTGAGAATTAAATTGGGCGTATCATGAATCATGATTCATGATACATGCATGTGCCTCTAGAATGGGTAAAATGTACTAAATTGTGCTCAGAACATTTTGGGCTCATTAAGTGTGCCTATAGGTGCTGGAAGTGCCCACATGCATGTACCCACAAGGACTTGAGGCTAACTTAGGGTAATGTTGTTAAAAGTGCTCATGGAACTACCCTGCTCAAGCTTGAACCAAGCCCATCTTTGGTTGGGCTGGATTTCGTCTCTAAGTCTAGGCCTATGGGCCATGCCTCAGCCTACTTTTCTGGCCCAATTGTTAAATAAGCCAGGCCTGGGGTTTTATGTTCTCGAAAGGCCCAGCCGCCCCCAACATACTTAGCACAAAACATGTACATAATTTTACAATTGTAATCCTACTTCAGAGAAAAAAAATTAAATAAAAAATAGAAAAAGATAATTGTTGACAATTGTATGGACCGAATCTATCCTAGCTTTTGGTCACAGATAATATGCATGGATCGATCTAATCTTGGCCATTAAAGATGTGTATGTTCTCATATTTCTTCTTCTCTTCCAGAAGGGTTTTGAATGCCCCGAAGTGATTTGATACCTCTTTTTACAAGGGGAAAAACATGAGTGAGTACTTTTTATAATTCTTAGAGTGCATTGATAAATAGGAGACATTTGTGCAACGCTACGTAGGAGGCAACTTACTTTTTTGATGGGAGAGTAGGAAAACCCGAATCCCTTCTTGAGTGGAAAATAAGACCTTCAAAACGTGCAGGAAAACCTAGAGGAGAGGAATCATTGATGCACCCAAACGCAAGCAAAAGGTGCCGGAAAATCGGATGTGTTCTCTCCGCACTGTTTCCGCATAAATTGCCGCTGCACAAACACCCCCTTAATCTATTTAAATGATAAAATTTGGGTTTTTTTTTTAAACTTTTTAAAATTCATATAAAGTTAATTTTATAGTAGAAATGATAGCAAGATGAGTAACATTTGTTGATCTAGTGTTGCGTCCAAGAATCTCAAACCCTTATAAGAATGAAAAAGACACTAAGAGCATCTTTGAGCATTCCATCTTATATTTAGAATAGGGATTCCTCACCAAGGATTTATAGAGCTAATCAGTACACATTGATTTCAGTACATATCGATCTATATGTATATAGTTGAGAAAAATTACACCGGAGAATCTCAAATCCTAATAAGAATGAAAAGGGCATTAAGAGCATCTTTGAGGATCCGAAATTATATTTAGAACATGGATTACTCACCAAGTATTTATAGACCTAAGCATTACACATAGATATCAGTGCATAACGATCTATATGTATATAGTCGAGAAAAATTAATTTTGATGCATGAATTAGCTAAAGTGAAGATGTTCAAATCTTGTGAAAAGAGGTTAGATCTAAAAGTCTTAAAATATGAAGATTTTCATTGGTTCAAATCTTTAAAAATTTGCATTTGTCAAAGATGGCTTTTCTACAACTTACTCAAAAACAAATAAGAGAATTGCAATGAAATTTATGAAACATCCAATACGAAAAGGGATGACTCTTGTCGACTACCTATTACTTCATTCATTTCCCTCCTTTATTTGCAGTTGGTCTAAAAAAAAACACCCAAGAGTTCTGAAAAAGGATAGAACTAGTCACAAACACCCAAGTCACTAATTTGATTAAATAAAACAACAGTCACTTAAAAACATCAACATTTGATATGTGAATAAAAAGCTAACTTACTTTTTTTTTTTGGAAAATGTTCACCTATTTATAATGTAGCTTACAAGACTCATTTAGATGCAAGTTTACCAATGGGTGTAGGGCATATTTAAAGGTCAAAAAATATGGGTCAAAAGTTAGTAAAATTAGACCCCAGTGCGAGATCACGAGATGAAAAGATTATCAAAGGGGTGATGAAAGGTGACCCAAAGTAGACCCCACATGGTTGTTCAGTTATACCACACTTCATCAAAGTTCCTTTCTGTTGAAAACTTTTTAATCTTTTAACCTTGGCTACACACAAAACACAAAACAGAGACTCTGAAACAACACTTGAAACGAAACTGTCAGCGTTCCTATTAAACCCTAAATTGGGGCAACTGAAAAAGCCCATCAAACTCTTCCCGCCAAACTTCAACATCTGAAAAATAACTAACCAGAGAAGCAAGAGAAGGGAGTGCAAAAGAAAGAGCAGAAATCCTTTGGACCCAACTCCTCTTTCCTCTTAGCGATTCCATTTCCATATTCTTTGGAAGATTTTTATACAGTTTCAGAGTTTCTGTAATACAATTTCTCATTTCTACTTTCTCCTGCCATTGTTATCTATGGGTTCTGCAACTTTTTTATCTATGGGTTCTGCAACTTTCTTAGTTTTTGATTTGAATGCAACGACACTAAAAATGGAGAGTATCATATCTTCAGGTAATCTTTCTGGTTTTTGATCTCTTTCTTTCTTTATTTGTCTATTCTTAGAGAAGATGTCTAGATTCAACTCCCAGTAATTAGTGTAAAGTTGTATATTTAGAGATGCATGGCATTTGTCTATCTTTTTAGGATGCGTTATACATTTCTCAGCTGTATCTTTCCTTCTTTTCTATCTATAAATCTCGATAGCACGGATTCATTTTTTCTCATATCTGTTTCCATTGTTTCTTTGCTCAGATCTTCGTTTTCCATATAGCTCCTTGGCCTTCGACGCAAAGCTTGCAAGGTTAAAGGAATTTAGGTATGCAGTTGTGGTTTTGTTGCTCTGTTGGTATTCTTTTTTTTTTTTTTTTTTTTTTTTTTTTTTTGGCTGTTCTCTGGCTCATTTGTTTCATAAGGTTTAAAAAACCCTAATAAGTCCAGTTCTGTTGGTTGTGTCTTCTGCTATATGTTTGTATTCATTTTTTTTTTTTTTTATCAGATATGCGTGGATTCATTTTCTTTTGACTGACTTGTTTCCTTTTTATCCTTTTTTTTTTTTTTTTTGAATATACAGCCATGGTATTGGTATTTTTTTTTTTCAAGATTTTTGTTCCTTTGGTTCTTTGGCTTCTGAAGCCCTATGTTGATTCAGTGGTTGGATGGTTTTCTTCTGTTTAGCTTCTGCAACTTGGTTGTAGTTTTTAGTAGATTTGTAGATTTTTTTTTTAATTTTATATTTGTTGTAAGGTTCTATTTTTTGGGGTTTATCATCACTGTCGTCATGGCCATAGCTTATACTGTCTATCTTGTTATCCGAGGATTTGCTCAGGATAGATCGGAATGGAGAAAAAGAATTCAAGTAGCCTACCCTGGCATAGTTCGGACAAGGCTTTGATGATGATTTTCCAATTTTGCTTTTGTCTTGGATATGGCTTTATGATTTCTACAGGAAGAGTAAATGGGTTTTGCAGTCCCTTAAATGTATCTGATGCACTTGAAGTCGATGCGGAATAACTTTTATCCGATGAATCCCACAATGGATTGGTTATGGTGAAGAAACCTTGCTGCATGTTGATAGAATGGTCAACATTGAAGAGAATAGTCCACCGACCTTGCTGGCTGGGTTTGCCCACCCATATCACTGATTATCAGTTGTCTATCTAAGGCTGATTTTCCAGATATCAATTCAGACCATCATTGCTTGTCCAACTAAAGTAATGAATAAATATCAGGCTAAATAAATGAATTTAGCCTTTTGTTTTAGGTCCTTAAGGTTTAATTACTAATTACTATGTAAACTTTAACGATAAACCTAAATGACTAATTGCCATGTAAACTTACATTGATAAACCTAATGGCAATTAATATCTAGAGCAATGACAAGTCAAAATTAGTGCCAAGTGCCAACTGAAAGAGTTCAGAGCTAAGTATATATTGAGGGGTTTAGAATGATCATAATTGAAACTCTTTCTTTTTCTTTCCTTTTCTTTTCTTTGCAAGTGACTCAAACTCACATAACCATGCATAGTAGCACACAACATCATATGCCTAACCGGACGGGCAACAACACATGAATGTAGAGGTAGCTGAAGTGGGCCCCACTAGAATGCTTGAGTTGGATTTGATCAAGTCTCTTACATGAATTATTAAAGGTAAAATATGGAGAGAACTTGATTGAAAGAAAAATGGATAACTTATAGACTTTTTTGAAATATTCAAATCCTCATGTACTTTTTTGAAAAAGAGCCTAATGTTTTATACTTCTTTGAAAATTTCCTTATTACATTAAAACATATTAAATCAAGATATATCTATCTCTCTTTCCTTTTTCTTTGCAATTGTTTATTTTTTTATTTTTTATGTATAAAGGAAAGGATAATCATCAACTTCCTAACCATTATGTCAAATTTTCAAAACATTTTTGCAATATGTATATGTGTGTGTAGGGCCCCCTCACCTTAGCATTGGTGCTCACAATAAGGTGAACACTTTTTTATGGGGTCCACTTGGGGATGGGACCGAGGAGGCCTAAACCACCTAATTGTGTATGGTGATGGAGGCTCAAATCATCATCCCAACTACTTGATCAATGGCCAACAAATTTTCATTGTCCAAAATGAGTATACAGTTGATCCAACTCTATTCTATCCGAATGGGTGCTAAACCGGGATTGGTGACTCTCAACACCCCACCCCCCGCCCCGCCAAAATTTTTTTTATTTTTATTTTTACGGTCCACTCGGATGGATCACTGGGTGAGCCCTACTAGGTAATTTGGCACGCGGCGGCGGTCACCTATGGTTTCTACGTGTACGTACCCCCACTAGGTAATTTGCATGCTATGATCACCTAATTGTGATCACCAGTGCTCATCGTCATCTGAGGTTTTTCCATGTACGTATGTACATATGTATCTATGCAGGGGTGGACCCAGGAAATCTTCCTTTTGGGGTGGGGAGGGTGGGGGCGGGGGGCTATGTAAATAGAAAAATTTCTCAAGGGGTGCCTTGTAAATCCTCATTTTTCTTTGAGATAATTAGTTACGATTGCAGTAACATGTTTATTTATGTGTGCATATATAGGGCAGTGGATGATGAAATCATGAAATACATCAAAAAGACATGCTAATCACTAATTGTGCCATATGAATCACCATGCATTAATAGCAAGTAGCAATTGTCTTGGCACAACTTTAAATGTCATTAATAAACAAATAAACAAATACAGTATCAGTCCATTTTCAGTTGGAAAAGGACCAAATATTCAATTGAGCTTCATAGCGGATGCTTCCGATGCCAGGCCGGGGCATAAGTTGGGGTTTGCATAGAAGGGTCAGTCCTTGGGTTGGTGATTTGTTAAATTTAAGGGCAAAGGGAACCCTAAGAACCACCTGATGGCATTTTGCACTAAGGCTGTTGAGCTTAGAAATAGTGATGACCTATTGATTAGGTATCCCTATGAGTTTTAGTCGACACAGCCTTGGATTGGTATATCTCCCATTCCATTGGATTATCATGTGTAACCTTTGAAACACTTTCATTGGAATTTCCTTTTCCCGATCAATAGGTTGTTAGGGCTTTAGCGCAGGAAGTAGAGGCACCTTCAGTAGAATTAAGTTGTTTGACCTTTGGAGCCTGGTTATGACACTCGAGTGAGTTTTGTTGTTCGATCTTGAAGACAACATTAGTAGTCTAGCTCATTGATGTCAAAATCCAATGATTCTTATCTCGAATTCTTAGGAAAACGATTCCTATCTATGTAGTGAATCCCACATACAATTGAATCTTAGGATTCATGTATGAGTCTTATGATTTGATACTTTTTTCACAATTCAAGCAATTCAACTAAGTGAGAATAGCCTCAGCCAAGAGGAAAATATTACTATTGAATAATCTTACTTTTTTCTTTCAAATTTTTTGTTAGCATTTCTATTTATGAAATGTTATTTATTGGTTAATGAAATCTCTAAAGAACTTTTGCGGTTTTGGGAAGGCTTTAAATAGAAGACCAAGATATCTGAAAATCAATTTGGTTTTATGCCAGGGAGGTCAACGATGGAAGCTATCTTCTCACTTAGGCAATTAATGAAAAAATATCAAGCAAAGAGGAAAAATCTACATATGGTCTTCATCGATTTAGAAAAAGCCTTCGATAGGATACCTAGATATTTAATTTGGCGGGTTTTAAATAAAAGGAATGTTCCAAGAGGTTATATTGAAATTATTAAATACATGTATGAAGGAGCAGTAACGAGTGTGAGAACTACTTGTAAAGAGACGTGAGAGTTCCCAGTAACCATAGGTTTGCATCAGAAATTAGCCCTAAGCCCTTATCTCTTTGCATTAATTATGGATGGGTTAACTGGTCATATTCAAGAAGAGGTACCTTGGTGCATGTTATTTGCAGATGATATTGTGTTGGTAGATGAATCAAGAGATGGCGTGAATGCAAAACTCGAGAGATGGCAGGAGGCTTTATAATCCATAAGTTTTAAAATAAGCAGTATAAAGACATAATATATGGAATTATGGATTGTAACTTCAGTGGACATATGGAAAAAGTTGAAACTACCGTGAGAATGAAGACAATGAGATACCACAAAGTGATTCTTTCCGCTTTCTTCCCTCTATAATTAGTAAGGATGGGGAGATTGATGAAGATGTTGAACATAGGATAAAATCGGGATGGTTGAAGCAGAGACTTGCTTCAGGAGTGTTTTGTGATCAACAAATGTCAACAGGATTGAAGGAAAAATTTACAGGACAGCGATTAGACCAACCATGATCTATGGGGCAGAATGTTAGCCAATCAAGCAGCAACATATGCACAAAATGGATGTAGCAGAGATGAGAATGTTGAGGTCGATACGTGGTAAAATAAGGAAGGATAAAATTAGAAATGAGCGCTTTCGAGAGCATTTAGGGGTAGCAACAATAAGGGAATAAATTAGACAAACCCATTTGAGATGGTTTAAGCATGTCCAACATCGGGCGGTAACGGCGCCAGTAAGGAAAAATTTGGCTATGAAGATTAATGGCCCACCAAGGGGAAGCAGTAGGCCAAAGAGGACTTGGATGGAGGTAGTAAAAATAGATATGAAGAAGAGTAACTTATCTGAGTAAATGGCTCAAGATAGATCGGAATGGAGAAACAGAAATCGTGTAGCCAACCCCAACATAGTTGAGAGAAGGCTTTGCTGATGATGATAATGGTGGGAAGGCTTCAAATATGAATAAGGGACAATCATTTGACCAAAGCGTTCAGCTACACATTTGAGGTCTTATCCCGTATTCATTTTTCTTTAAAATCATTTATGATTGTTTCTTCATGAACACTTTTTTTAAACTTCAGGAGACATCCTAACATGTAAGATTGATGATTTGGGTTTATTCTAATGAGTTGATATAAATATTAAACAAAAAAAGCTATTGCAACTTGTTTTTTTTTCCTGGTAACATTAATATCTAAAAAATATTTAACTATTTATAATATCATTTATATATTAATGTGTTATTGATGTTCTTCATCTGATTGTATCAGTCTTTTTGTCATTGTATTTATTATGCTATGGATGGAAAATGGATGGATTATGAACATATACTTTCTTTTTCATATTCTTTTTATTAAACTTTTAAATTATTTTTTATTTTTATAAGAAAAATAAAAAATCCTATGATTTGCAATACAATTCATGATATGATTTGATTCATCTCCTTGAATGACTTGCAATTCGATTTTCAGAGCAATGGTCCAGCCTTTGAAGTAGGATGAATAGTCATGATTTCACCATATGAGATGCTTGCTTGCTTGCCTATCCCAGGAGGGGCAGTTGGGCCATGTAGTTCAGGCAAAGGCTTATGCCGTGCAGCTAAGGTCTTCTTCTCTCTCAGTGGAAGGACAGCCAGTGCTGTCTCAGGCCCAATCAACCTTCAGGGCTGAACTCAATCAAATAGCCATCTTTTTTCGACTAAATATTCAGTCCATATTCAGCTTCCTATATAATAATGGTGCATCACATATGTAACCAGTAACATCTCCAATCCACAACCCATCTCATTTATTGCACTTCCTAACCATGTCGTTGACAATCGGATATACCATAAAAAGTTGAATGGATCAACATCACTTATACCTTGTGTTAACAGCTAACTTCAAAATGTCCCTACCTATCATCTTAACCTTAGTTGCTGCAACACATATTGATGGACCCTTTCTGAATCAAAGGAGTTCTACAAGGGGGCACTACAACTGGTATCGTTTACTACCAATGGCAGTAGCAGCAATAATGCTATCTTTCCAAGTACATCTAAGAACAAACAGAAAAGAAATATAAAAAATAAAGAGGAAGCAACAAAGTTATATAGTGTACAGAACCAAAATGTAAATGATAGTGAAAAATAAAATCATCTCTCTTCTTGGACAGTCAATTAGAAACTGATATGGTTTCAATACCTATAACTTCGTGAATAGTGAGCCTCATTTGATTGTGGGAAGTGAGATTTGTTCCAGGGAGCATATGGGAAAGTGGAATAAAGGCCCCTCTTTATGGCTCGGCTACAAAGAGTTGTTGGATGTGATACAAACTCTAAGGAATAATATTGAGAATTGTGGAGTTATGAACCAATACGCTTTTCATATATGATTCTGATAAGGAAGGAGAATACAGTGGATAGTAAAATGGCAGTTACTATATGATAATCAAGAGTTACAAGTGTAGTATGCAATGGCTTGAAAAGAGAGGAATGCCATGTCACTGGCTGCTTTGCATATGTAGCATATATATGCTCTCTTATATAATTCATGACATGATGTTCATCTGGATATCAATTCTCTTTTATATGTGGTCTCATTTTTAGGTTCCCGTAAACTTTGTCCTATATTTGGGATTCCACAAAAATCTTTGAAATGTTATTTTTTCTGAATATATCTTATTCTGATGATTATGCATCCTCATGTTTTTTTGTTCTTTATTTGTACTCTTTTGTTTTCCTTGACTTGAGAAGATTTTCTGCTCATATTTATTGCTGCACCTGCCCACATTAATGTTAGTTGCATTCCTTCTGATGTTACTTTCTATTAATATTATTATTACTACTACTACTATTATTACTTTGTATCTTTGAATTTAGTCCCTTTTTTTTGCCTGACTCTTGTATTTGTGCATTTTGTTTATCACCACCACCACCATCATTAACATGGTTAGAAAACTCTCCGAGTTGACTCTTGACTCTACTGAGTCATCTCATTTTGACAAAGGACCGAGTCAAAAATAGGGGAAACTTGTCCGAGTCGTCTCATTTTAATAAGTTGTTTGCATTCCGAACCATTTAATAGGCAAGTCTAATTTTAAACAATTAAATTTTATTTATAAGTAATTATGCATGAGGTTTGGAGTCAGTAATTTAAAAAATGATGAATGGAATGTAATTTGAAACTTATATTTGATCTTTTACATTCGATACCTGGACTAACAAATCATGTAACATGCAATATTTTTTATTTTATTTTCTTTATTGGTGTACTTTTCTTGCATATATAAATTTATTCATTCGAATTGATTATCATGTATGCATGTGAATAAATATATTTTTATATTTTATAATTAATAGATTCATTTTTAAATATTTTAAAAATTATTTTAAAAAAAAGACATGACACTCCCGAGTCTCCTCATTGACTCTATCCGAGTCAATTTTTTTGCATGGGACGAGTAGAGTCCGAGTCACGAGTTTTCCAACCTCAATCATTATGGCGATTTTTCTATGCTTGTTTCTAGCATTTGTTGTCTCTGCATATTCTGATTTTAACCGCCGATTTCAACTATATATGTACCTAATTTTATGTTATGTTCCATGTCCTTATTGTGTTTTTCCTTTTTAGTTATAGTTTATATATATATTTATATTTCTTATTCATGAATTTGCAATGTTCTATTCTTCTCTTTGCACATGTTCTCCTTTGGAAATCTTTTTGTCATTTTTTGCTTCTTCTGTTTTCTGTGTCACAGTTTCTTCCTCCCATTGTTGCCTTTGATACTTGTTCTTGTTTTATTCTTTCTACTTATATTTGCTTTTCTTATTTGGTCATGGTTGGTTGTTTTTTTTTTTTTTTTTTTTGATGACATTTTGCAAGTTTTTTACTTGTTTTTATGTCAGTTCCCATGTGTAGGTACTTTCCCTGATTCTCACTTTCTTTTCTTGCATTAGGAATGGAGAGCAAGGGCAAGGGAAAAACTTCTATGAAGCCAAGCAGAGCTGATGCTAAGACAGAGGCAACAAGCACACTAGAAAAGAAGCGAAGTAGCCCTAAGAACAGTGGCGAGCCTCTAGCATCTCGAAAACTGCCAAAACGAGTTGCTGCATGCTCAAACTTTAAGGAAAGATCTGTCCGCATATGTAGTAGGTCCTCTCTTATTGATACCAAACAGGAACGGTTGGTAGAAGATGAGCTTGGAGCGATCCAATTAACTGAGGTGGCCGGTCAAGTAGATCAGCGGCCAAATAGAAAGCTTTTAGATTTCACACTTCATGATGTCAATGGAGTTCCAAAGCCATTTGAAATGATCGAAGTTGATGATTTGTTTATAACTTCTCTTATCATGCCCTTAGATGAAATTTCGGATAAAGGTAAGGGTGTCAAATGTAAAGGTTTTGGGCGAATTGAGTCATGGGCAATCTCAGGTTATGATGAAGGATCTCCAGCAGTATGGATTTCAACTGATCTTGCAGATTATGACTGCATTAAACCTGCTAGTAGTTACAAAAGATATTATAATCTCTTCTTTGAAAAGGCACGTGCTTGCATTGAGGTTTTCAAAAAGTTGTCAAAATCTTGTGGAGGAAATCCAGATGTAAGTCTTGATGAATTACTTGCTGGGGTTGTCCGTTCAATGAGTGGAGACAAATTCTTTCCTGGTGGTGCTACCAAGGATTTTATTCTCTCAGTGGGTGATTTCATCTATAATCAGCTCATTGGTTTGGATGATACATCAAATAAAAATGATGTGCATTTCACTGGATTGCCTGTTCTTGTTGCTCTGAGAGACGAATGTGAGACAAGGGGCAAATTTAACAAGATAGTGCCGAAGGTCTCAGATGGGAATTTGAAGATTACGGTGGGAAAGAGATTGGATCAATCTGGTTCATCCAGTGGTGTAGTTGACACAGATGAGGATGAGAAATTGGCGCGATTGTTGCAGGAAGATGAGTATTGGAATTCTTTGAAAAAAACTAGGCGTCCTCAATCTACTATGAAAAAGTTTTATGTGAAGGTCAATGAGGATGAGATTGCTAACGACTACCCCTTACCTGCGTACTATGAAACTTCTGTTGAAGAAATGGATGAGTTTCTCTGCTTTGACCGCGACAAAGAAAGTTACTATCCAGAAGACCTTCCTCGACTCATGCTTCACAACTGGTCGCTTTACAACTCAGATTCAAGACTTATTTCATTGGAGCTCTTACCAATGAGACCCTGCACTGAAGTTGATGTAACAGTATTTGGTTCTGGGACAATGACAGAAGATGATGGAAGTGAATTTTGTAGTGATGCTGATCCTGTGCAATCTTCTTCAACCTCATCAAAAACAACAAATGTGGATGGGTTTCATGTTTACTTAAGTGCCATCAAAGAATGGATGATTGAATTTGGCTCATCTATGGTCTTTATATCCATTCGGACAGATATGGCTTGGTACTGTTATGTTTTCTTTACTGAACTTTAAATTTTTATTTCATCTTTTTTATTAGTTATTCTATGTAAATGCCACCCCCGCACCCCGCCGCCCCTCCCCCAGCCCCCCCAAAGTGTTTGCTCTTTTCTCTTCTCCCTTCTCTTTAAAGATGATAATAGAAAATCATTAACTTTTGGGTTCTTAATATTCAGGTATAGACTTGGGAGGCCATCAAAGCAGTATGCTCCATGGTATGAACCAGTTCTGAAAACTGCGAGACTTGCAATAGCCATCATCACTTTGTTGAAAGAACAGAGCCGGGTCTCAAAGCTTTCATTTTCAGATGTCATCAAGAAAGTTTCCGACTTTGAGACGAATCATCGAGCTTATATTTCTTCAAATCCTCTTGCAGTTGAAAGATACGTGGTTGTTCATGGGCAGATTATTCTCCAACAGTTTGCTGAATATCCTGACGAGATGATCAGGAAGAGTGCTTTTGTCACTGGTCTTTCAGATAAGATGGAGGAGAGGCACCATACTAAATTATCTGTGAAGAATAAGGCATTGGTGAGAAAGGGAGCAAACTTGAATCCGAGAGCAGCAATGGCACAACCTTTGGTGTCAAAAAGGAAGGTGATGCAGGCCACTACTACCAAGCTGATCAATAGAATCTGGGGAGACTATTATTCAAATTACCTGCCAGATGATTCAAAAGAGGGAGAAGGCCTTGAACCAAAGGAAGAAGAGGACCTTGAGGAGCAAGAACAGAACGTAGAAGATGAAGTGGATGAGGAGGGCGTATTAGTTCAGGAGAAGGGCTCCAAACCTCATTCAACTACGAGATCCTACAAGTCCAGACCTAGTAAAGCAGATATTGGATGGGATGGCGAGTCCATAGGAAAATTGAGCTCGGGAGAGGCTCTTCATAAACATGCAAAGGTCCATGGAGATGTAATTACTGTTGGTGGCACTGTTTTGATCAAAGCCGATGAATCAGAAAAAATACCAGTGATCATCTTTGTAGAGTACATGTTTGAAAGTTTGGATGGTGGAAAAATGGTTCACGGAAGGGTGATGCAGAGGGGATGCCACACAGTTCTTGGTAATGCAGCAAATGAAAGGGAGGTGTTTTTGACAAATGAGTGTACAGAGTTTGAGTTGGAAGATGTCAAACAAACTGTGGTTGTCGATATTCGGCTGATGCCATGGGGACATGAGCACAGGAAAGAGAATGCTAATGCTGATATGCTTGACAGGGTGAAGGCAGAGGAGAGGAAAAAGAAAGGACTTCCAATAGAGTACTACTGTAAAAGTTTGTATTGGCCTGATAAAGGTGCCTTCTTAACCCTTCCAATTGAAACTATGGGTCTCGGAACAGGTGTTTGTCACTCTTGCAAAATAGGAGATGACCAGGATGAATTTAAAGTGAACACCTCAAAGGCTAATTTTATCTACAGGAGGACTGAGTACTTTGTTCATGACTTTGTGTATGCAAGCCCTCATTATTTTGCAGCAGAAATGGACACTGAAACCTTCAAGTCTGGGAGAAATGTAGGTTTGAAGCCCTATGTTGTGTGCCAATTGCTTGAGATTGAAGTCCCCAAAAGGCCTGAACAAGCTGATTCAAAATCTACTTTGGTGAAGGTCAGGAGATTTTATAGGCCTGAGGAGATTTCCACCGAAAAGGCATACAGTTCTGATATCCGAGAAGTAAGAGCTATTCCAGGGTTCCTGTATTTTTTATGCTTCAGAAATTTCATATGGTTTGCATCAAGTTATGACCTACAATACTAGAAAAGCATTCTTAGCTTGATATCTCATACACTTGCTAGCTCATAATTTCTTCATTTCCAATGCCGGTGATCTCAGGTTTATTACAGTGAAGAAATACTTAGCCTGTCAGTGGAGGCAATAGAAGGGAAATGCGAAGTCAGAAGGAAGCATGATCTTCCATCTTTAAACAGCCCTGGGATTTTCGATCACATCTTCTTTTGTGAAGACGTTTATGATCCTGCCAATGGATGTCTCAAACAGGTACTTTATCTTCTGCAATGTTGTGCATGGATGCACTGTTCCAAAAATCAAATTTTGCGTATATTTTATACGAAAAATTATCATTTTCTATTTATTATTGTTTATAGAGGAAAATTGGGCTATGAATCAGCCATAATATTTGAAGTTGAGAACTACTTCTATGGGGCCACCTCAATGCATGCCAATTATAGGTAAGGACGGGATTGAAAGGTCATAATGTGGATGGGGGGTTGATAAAAAAATTGGCACGAACCAATGATCATGACCATCTATTTAAGGGCTCACAAGTTAAATAAGTTTTGTAAGTGCATATGTAACTGTTAAATTTTGGAACCTTTAAAGAGATGGTTACAATCATCAGATCATATTGATATTTGACCCACTTTTAATTCACTTTATGACCTTCAGTCCCATCCTTACCTATGATTGACATGCATCAAGAATAGAAGAGGTTCATGCCTTCTGATATATGCCCAATTTGTAGGCAGGTATTCCTTGGTACACACACACATATTATGTTTATGACTAAATCTTTTTTTTTTCAAATTATTTGACAAAAAAATGTTATTTTGTCAACAGTTGCCTGCTAATGTCAATCTGTCGTTCTCAACGGACAACACAATTCCCGCATCAAGAAAGGGCAAAGGAAAATGCAAACAAGGAGAATCTGATCCTAGCGATCTCAACCTATCTGTGGCTTTTCAAGAAAACCGCTTGACCGCTCTAGATATTTTTGCAGGATGTGGCGGCTTGTCTGAGGGATTACAGAAGTCTGGTAATCACTTTTCTTCCCCACCTGTCTTTATTCAATTTAAGGATTTTATTAATCGAGCATTCAACTTGCAGGGGTTTCATTCACCAAGTGGGCAATTGAACACGACCAACCTGCAGCAGATGCATTTAGCCTTAATCATCCAGAGGCGACGTTGTTTGTTGAGAATTGCAATGTGATATTGAGGTGAATTCTATGATTTGAGTTGATTTTGTTTCATCATTGTCGCCTGTCATTTTTTTTGTTTAAGCGGTGTTCCGTGGCTTATGATAAGCTTTAAATCACCTTCCATTCGATTTTTTAATATGTCTCTATTAAGAGAGTGGTACTTGCTTAGTCCTTTTTCACTGGTTACTCAGTTCTACAGTACTTCCACGAGATGTCCATGTACTTTTGTTTTTGGTTTTCCATGTTACCTAGAAATGGATTGTAATTTGTGTGTTTCTTTTCTTTTGGTTTTTCATTTCACCTAAACATGGATTGTGATTCAGAGCCATAATGGAAAAGTGTGGTGATGTGGATGATTGTATCTCAACCTCTGAGGCTGCTGAATTAGCAGCAAAGCTTGGTGAGGAAAGCATAAAAAACTTGCCTTTGCCAGGTCAAGTAGATTTCATTAATGGAGGTCCTCCATGTCAGGTTTGTAATCTTCTATTATTATAACTGATCGCTCATGTTTTTAATATTAGTGCAAAGGATCCACTCAAGGCCATCTCTTTGCAGGGCTTCTCTAAAATGAACCGATTTAATCAAAGTACTTGGAGCAAGGTCCAATGTGAGATGATATTGGCATTTTTGTCCTTCGCTGATTATTTCCGGCCAAAATACTTTCTTCTAGAGAATGTGAGAAATTTTATATCCTTCAACAAAGGACAGACATTCCGTTTAACTCTTGCTTCACTTCTGGAAATTGGTTATCAGGTACTGCTCTTTTTTTGATAGCCAATATGATTTTTTATGAATTTCATCTAGAAAAGAGGAGAAACAAGCGATCAAATGCTTCTATGTGTTTCTTTTAGGTGAGATTTGGTGTGCTTGAGGCTGGGGCTTACGGTGTTTCTCAGTCTCGCAAACGAGCATTCATATGGGCAGCTTCTCCAAAAGAAACGCTGCCTGAGTGGCCAGAACCAATGTATGTCTTCGCTGGTCCAGATTTGAAGATCAAGTTAACAGGAGACATGCAATATGCTGCTGTCAAGAGTACTGCTGGAGGGGCTCCTTTCCGACCAATAACTGTAAGAGATACTATTGGAGATCTACCACCTGTTGGAAATGGAGCATGCAAAGAAGAAATGGATGTGAGTTTCTGTGGAAATCAAGTGTAGTTAAAGTAGTGTAAATTTCTAACTATTTACACTTCATTTCCACTCCTTACTTGCTTCTTGTCTCTGTTCTTCACAGTATGGAAATGAACCTGTGTCATGGGTCCAAAAGCAAATTCGAGGGAACATGTTGACCTTGAATGATCACATATCCAAAGAAATGAATGAATTGAATTCTATACGCTGCCAAAGAATTCCAAAGCGCCCTGGTGCTGATTGGCATGACCTACCTGAGGAGAAGGTGCTATCATGAATCAGATGTCTTCTATTGTATTTCCTATGTATTGAGCTTTAGGACCGTATTTTTATACACGGATGCTGGCCACTGTCATCCTTAACTATGCATGTCATACAAACATAACATTTAATCATTTATTACTTTTTTTTTTTATAATTTCTCCTTCTATCACTTAGTTAAGGAGATGCATATTGCATTGTCTAGGATTTGTAGACATCTATGATGACCATATACGAATATGGGAATGGACATGTATATGGGGATCGGGGATACGACTCTGCACTTTTAGAAAGTTAGGACACAGAATCGGATATGGGTGTCCTAATTTTTCCTTAAGATCACGTTTGAATTAATGAAATTATCATTGTTTATGTTCCTTTCTTTCTAAATTGAGTAGTAAGAAAATTTAAAGAACTAAATGAAATAATGGACTTGCTAAGTAGGAAATGCTAAACTTATACTGTAGAAGTATCGGTGCAGTATCGGGTACCAATACAAGTATCTTATCAGTCCGATATGGATTCGTTGGGCTTGTACAAGTATCCGGGTATCATAGGTAGACATTATACTTATTTTGGCTATATGTACTTAGCAGAGAGAGAGAGAGAGAGAGAGAGAGAGAGAGAGAGAGAGAGCTACAACTCAAAATTAGAAAGCATATGTGGTCTATTGACTTGTTTGGCTAGGAAATCTGCATCACTGTTTACACTTCCTAGAACATGTGAAAGCCACTCGAAGTGATTTGCATTTGTCTGACAATTTCCTAATGTAGGATAGTGTTCACACACCATTACTGTCCTTGACAATCAAGAGATTGCATTAAGCTAAGTCACTTTCCATAATCAAACATCCGAAATAGAACTCTGCAAAATAAATACTACCTGCTTAAGTGCCAACAGTTCTGCCTCATTTGATTCTTCAATCCCAACTGAACTTGGGAAAACAAAATAGACTTCTGCTTGATCATCACGAAGGACACTTGCAATGCCTACAAGCTCTAAGTTACCTGTAGCTGCTCCATACACATTAAATTTTAAAGCTCCCTAGTAAGACTGGAGCATACTTTCAAGCTTTGAAACCTTAGCTTCTCCACCCTTCATACAAGCTTCCTGATATGTAGCGCATTCCTAACAAATGTACTTGCAATCTCATTTCTAATCGAAGAACATTTGGTCACATGAACCTTAATCATGTATTAAATCTCTTCCGGCCCATAGTTTTAATAATCAGAATCGTATCGCAAATCATTCATATGTATCGCAACTCGTTCGTACCCAAGAATCAAATCGAATCATGAATTGTAAGTTTTTTTTTATTTTTCTAATAAAATTAAAAAATAATTAAAATTTTTAAAAAAGAAAAAAAGTATTTTTTTTTTAAAAGAAGAAAAAAAGTAGTTACTCATAACCATCCAATTTCTCATTTATAGCAATATAAATACAATGACAAATAAGTCTATCATACAATCATATCAAGAACATCATCACATGTAATAATACATAATAAATTATTTGTAAATAGTTTAATAAGTTTAACTGTTTAAGGCATCAATATATATATATATATATTGTTAACTTTAAATAAAAATATAAAAGTATAAAATTAAATTCAAATCAAACTATCAATCTTATGCAGTAGGATATCTCTTGAAGTTAAAGAAAGTGTTTTGAAGAAAAAAAACCAAAAAAGATTTAAAAAAAAAGAGGATATAGACAAGCACCATATCGTACAGTTGAACACTTTAATTAAATGCATGTTCTTTACTTATCTCTAAAACCTACATTAATGAAACTACGTTAATTAATGTTTGTGTTCTTTTAATTAAATGGTGATGATCAACTAAATGAAACTACGGATTTAAATGTTTTATTTTCTTTCAGTTTCATATCTTGATGCATGATTCATTTAATTATAGTTTTAACGAATTTAAGCTTTCTTTGAACTTTTGCATTCTTTTAATCATATTTCCTTTCTACATTTCAAATATTATGTTGTTATTATGGTATCTTATTATCATATTTGTAATTTGTTACAGCCCGGGTTGGTCCCGGGCATTTCTCACTAGTCTCTCATTTATAGCAGTATAAATACAATGACAAATAAGTCTATCGTACAATCGTATGAAGAACATCATCACATGTATTAATACATACTAAATGATATGTGTAAATAGTTTAATAAGTTTAAGGGCATCAATATATATTGTTAACTTTAAATAAAAATATAAAACTAAAAAAAGTTAAATTCAAACCAAACTATCAATCTTACGGAGTAGAATATATTTTGAAGTTAAAGAAAGTGTTTTGAAGAAAAAAAAAACCAAAAAGACTTTAAAAAAAAAAGAGGATATAGACAAGCACCATACGTACCGTTGAACATAATTAAATGCATGTTCTTTACTTATCTCTAAAACCTCCTTGAAGCCATGAATATTCTTAAGAGGTTTTATTAACTACTATATAACTTTTAAAAGTGAAAACACTAAAAGAAAGAAAGAATAAAGAAAAAAAGGTAAAAGATTGTTAATATTAAAGGTAAAAGAATAAAGTAAAAACGCCAATAAGGATTTGGATACAAGTATATGTACCATCCATTGTGTTGGGCATAATCAAGTTGATCAATTTATATTTTTTAGGTATCAGGCCAGTGATCAGCTTTTCTTGTCCTATAAACGTTGGAGATGGATTCTGCTCTGGGTGCATTGTCTTCATAACTTAAAGTGTCACCTCCTTTTCTGTATACATGTCTTTTGGTGATGAGTAAAATGAGTAGCATCTTCTGTCTTGACTAGCATATATAGTATCCATGCTGCTTCATCTGTACCAAGTTGGTGCCGACCTTACCAATTTTGGGTTAACCTAGTATTCCAGATATACACTCATACAGGTACTGACCGCACAGACTCACTTCACCTGAGTATTGACCAGCCCAAGTTGGCTTTGTCTGACAAAATTTCATTCTATGGTTTAGTGGGTCCTATTGCCTATCTTGACTGGTCACCAAAAGTGATTTGGTGACTCTTCACTTGGACCAAGTCCTATGTCTTCCTATTTGAAATCCAACAGTCGGTTTGAAAGGAAAGGGCCCGTGGGAGAAATGTCTATAGCCCATATGAATGGGCACAATTTTAGCGGCGCATCCCACTACATGACTTATTGAGAAATGTCTACAGCTATTCTCTCTCAGTTGAATTGCTTGAATCATAAGATTCAACGAAACAAGTATTGAATCACAAGATTCACACCTGAACCCTAAAATTCACTTGAATCCTAAGATTCAGCTATAAATGGGATCCGTTGCATAGGTACGAATCATATTCCTTAAAATTAGGGATACGAATCGGGATTTGGAATATGAATTGTAGGATTCTTACAACTATGATCATGCACACTAGTTTTACCCAAGAAAGTCCCTCCATTCCTTTCACATTGTAAAGACCACAAGATCGTGCATGTAGCAAATTTCACATAATTGACTTCTCTGAAAGGGGCGACATTAAAAACATGCAAAGAGAGTACCACTGATGAAGGAAATAACTCTACCAACCTAACGGAAAACAGTGAGGCCAAACTTGCCAAGAAAATTCACTATGCAGTAAAAGATGGTTCACTGGGCTGCTATCTGCCTTAAAGAGTAGAGCTCTGAAATAGAAGACAATATCCCTCTCTCTAGACAGCCGACAGTTGAAATTCTATCCACTGCTACAACACACAGAAAGCTGCAACCTAGGAGAGGCCTAGACTGTTCCACACAATCAAACAAGGAGAATGAACATCCACAGGTCTAAATAATATGTACCAGGACTTAGGGGAGACTGCCGGATGGATAATGAGTCCAAATCTGAAAGTCTTTATCCTTGCAAATGCTGACATTAGCTCAAACATATAACAAATATTCACTCTTGACTCAACATCCTACGGTCAATCTGTCAATCTGGGTGCTCTTAAACTCTTATTGCATGACTATATTATGTTGACATAGGTAGGGTCTGCATGGGATCTGTAGAGTATCCAAAAGAAGACTTGCACAAGCCATTCTTGCGCATGTTTCCTTCCTTGTCAGTTTCCTAAAGTTAGGAGACATGGGATTTTAGTTACCTAATTTAAAACTTCTTAGATATTACCTGCCCTTTTAAACATTCCTTGTTTGTTAAGTTGTTCAATTTAAAGAGTCCTATTTGTAAAGTTGTTTAATTTCAATTTAGGAGGTAGAATGGCTGAGGGTAGCCTTATATTTCTCAGTAGATAGGATTACAATTAGATCTTAATCATAGTTCTCAATTCCATTTCGGTCAGCCTTATAGTGGAACGTTATAGTATTCCGGCCGATTCCGGTTTTCCGTTCCGGAAAAAGACGTGGTTAAAAGATGAAAAATATAAAAGAATACCTAAAACTAAAAAAAGAATAGTAAAACTTTGGTTAAGCCCATTTCCTATTATAGTGAAATTTGGCTAGGGTGCATTTCCTATTAGAGTGAAGTTTGGCTAGTGCCCTATTTATGAAATTGAGATTTGGCTCTTGCATTTCTCATTAAAGATAAA
Source organism: Umbellularia californica (assembly GCA_028538565.1). Lineage (NCBI taxonomy): Eukaryota > Viridiplantae > Streptophyta > Magnoliopsida > Laurales > Lauraceae > Umbellularia > Umbellularia californica. Next base: position 108,121,629 of record JAPQWN010000001.1, read on the forward strand.
TTTGTCTAGTGCCCTATTTCTTATTAAGAGAAATTTGGCTAGGGCCCATAAATGAAAGACATTGATGCAATCGTTGGTATGATCGCAAGTGCTGGGGAACAATCAAGGTTCCCACAGGAACAATCACACGATGAAGAGAGCTCTCCAACGCTAAACCCACAAAAAGGGAATTTCTATTAACTCAATCTTTGATATTATTAATCTCTACAATGTCATATATATAATAAAAGAAACTTAAGGGCTATGAAATCAATCCTAATCAAACTAGGAAACCAAATAATAATCCTATCCAAAATTAGAAACAAACTAATCCTAAATACAACTCCTTAAATAAAAATTAGAAACTACTAACAATTAATAAAGATTACCTTACCTACCTTGGGTCCCACATGTGGACCATGCCTCTTGCTCCAACGACTGTATAATGCTGTTGCATCATTTTCCCCAGGTTAAAAAAGAGTTCGTTATGCTCTTGAAGCGCGTCCTTGGTGAGACAAGAACTTGACCCTTTCTTTGGTGGTGCAGGCTTCATAGGACAGAGGGTTACTTGCTTTCCACCATGCATGAACGTGTATGTGTTGTCAAGCATTCCGTTAGTACCATTCCTGTCATACATCCATAGACGACCAAACAAGATATCACAACTATTCATGGGTATCACATTACACCACATTGTATCTGTATAATCTTCACCAATAGAAAAGGCAACTGGACATGCATGCCATACTTGTCAATTGATGCAATCTTGGTACAATCGCAAGTACCAGGGCACAATTAGGGTTCCCACAAGAACAATCACACGATGAAGAGAGCTCTCCAATGCTAAACCCACAAAAAGGGAATTTCTATTAACACAATCTCTGAGATTATTAATCTCTACAATGTCATATATATAATAAAAGAAACTTAGGGGCTAAGAAATCAATCCTAACCAAATAATAATCCTATCCAAAATTAGAAACAAACTAATCCTAAATACAACTCCTTAAATAAAAATTAGAAACTACTAACAATTAATAAAGACTTCCTAAACTTCATTGGGTCCCACATGTGGACCATGCCTCTTGCTCCAACGACTATATAATGCTGCTGCATCAGACATTTGATTTAGACAGTTTAGAATTTTAATAGATGGGCCCCACGGCGGAGCAGATGAATTTTCACCAGAGCCCAAGTATCATAGTGTATATAAAACAGAGGAAAAAAGAAAGATACTATTAAAAGGGTGATTGCCTTTTCGTTGCCGCAGAACAAAACAGGGAATGGAAAGAAAAAAGGGAGGAGGGAAAGATGAGGGAAGGAGAAGGAAGAGGAAGAGAAGCAGCAACTCATTGCCCTCTTCTTTTCCTCCTCTTCCTCCTCCTAATTCTTCTTCATGGGGAGTTTGGGCTGGAGAATTTCATGGGGAGTTTCCATTTCGCTCCAACCCAATTCCAGAACTTCCAGCTGGAATTGGCCAGAGTGGAATGAAATTGACAACTATGGTCTCGATGGCATTAAGAGCATAATAAACACCCATGTAAGCTGTTTGCCCATAGTGTGGTTTTTTTTTTTTCTTTTGGAGTTAATTGCAAAAATAAATTTGTTTCTCCGTGGAATCATCTCTTTTGTTTCTTTGTAAAACTAGGTGTGAGACCCGTCCCGTTAAAACAGATCCTAAGGGAAGCATGAGGCTGAATCCCTCTCGTTCTCATCATCCTTTCTCCTTCATTACTGCTGTGATGTTTTATTTCAACCAGAAGAAGCCATCTTGCTGCTGTGTTGTGCATTTGCATCGTAAAGACTTTCTGAAATTCTGTCATGTTATTACCATGATCTTAAGATTTGGATCAATACATCATACCACTGCAGATTATTATTCATCAAATTACACTATCAGCCAGCAAACGTGAAGTAGTTAAAAATAAATTAGGGACTGAATGGACGCTTAGATTTGGTCCATAACATTGGATTATGCAGAGTTGTCGATGTTATCTTAATTTGAACTGTATTGGCACCTGCTTGATCGATGGGTTGAGCCTAGTAGCCTCCTTGTTCCAACCTTCATCCTGATTTATATCACTAGAAGATCAAACTGGTGTTCTTAATATTATTGAGCCCCCATTCCAACACTTCTTTTTTTTATTATTATTATTATTACTGTTGCCACTAATTACTGTACTAATCAGTAATATCCATACTTGCTGTTTATATTGTTGATGCAACACTTGGCCATAAATTGTCAATTTAGGTGGTTCATTCCAATGTAACTGATCCTCTTTCCTCTTTTTTTCCCCTTGATGATTTGTAGATTAAACTGTCCAAAGGACAAATAGTTGATCTTATACCTTGGTGCCTACCGAACACAGCCAAGAGGCATAATCAGTGGAAGGGGCTCTTTGGAAGGTTGGACTGGGAAGGGAACTTTCCAACTTCCATCACAGATCCACAGCCTATGGGTAAGGTGGGCATGTGTTTTCACCCTGATCAGGACAGGATACTTACAGTTCGTGAGTGTGCACGTTCTCAAGTAAGTTTCTCTCTCTATCTTCACTGTTGATTTTACATAGGCTACAATCTGTATATGTCCAGTCCAACAACTATATGGAAGATGGGTGTGCACCATGGGAACCTGTTTTATTCCTTTTCTACAGCAACATCATTGAAGCGTTGCCCCATCTATCCAGGGATGATTTTTTTCTTCTTTTTCCCGCCTGCATATCATGGAAAATTGAATTTCTTAATTGTATATGGAGATGACAAAAATCTCATCGACATGCCCTACAAGATTGCACCCACATTTTCTTCTTTTTTTCTTTTTGTTGGAGATTTTATCTTATTTTAATTTATATCATTAATTACCAGTATCACATCTCTCTGATGTTGGAGATTTTATGTTATTGCAATTTATATCATCAATTACCAGAATCACATCTTTCTCTTGCATCTAATGTATTACTATCATAATTACCCATGCTTAGCACAGCTATGTCGAACATTTCAATTTAAATATTTATGCATAAAAAATATGTAGTTCTTAAAAAAGAAATCAAAAGAAAAAAAAAAGATTATGGGTATGTATTTATGTAATGGAAGAGCTGGTGACAGAGAAAAGAAAGAGGAGAATTGGAGTAGAAAGAGAATGATAGAGTTTGGATAGAAACATTGTCTTTGAAAAAAAAAGAGAGAAGAAAAGAAAAGTGAAGAGTAAATATGAGTGGTTATGATAAAGAGATAAAGCAGATAGTTGATGTAACTTCTGGTCAAAATTATAACCGATAGTCAAAATTGAAGCCAAAACCCTTTTCTTTAATATATTATAATAGTAACCTAATTTCTGAGACATTTATGTATCATGGATGGATGCTTTCGAGCATGTCTGATTTTTATTTGCAACTGTATGCAGGGTTTCCTTGATAGTTACAAGTTTTCTGGTAACATTCAAAACAAGCACAGGCAGATTGGAAATGCTGTCCCTCCTCCTCTGGCATTTGCACTGGGTAGGAAACTCAAAGAAGTTGTAGATGCAAAGCACTCCTCTTGAAAGGGTTGTCTTCAGATCAAATTCCATGTTGGTTTTATGAATGCGTGTGAGAGCCCCACTCTGAAGGGTGGTACTATTAAGCAAATGAGTTACATTCAATTAAGGTCCCTTTCCAGTGTGCCTATTGCTGATCAATTATTGATCAATCATTTCATTGACCCTTCATGATTTAGATTTTTTAAATTAGAAATCAATATAGGACGCTTCTGCAAAATAACATGCCCAGAGGAGGTTGATATCTAAAATCTCCAATGAAGCAGCGAGGTAGTAATATTTAAATGCAAGCGTTCTTCAATAAGATCTTTTGGAGAGGGAGTTGTTGTCTTCAATATATTTTTTATGTATTTTGTTACTCCTTAAATGTAATTTGGATTATTAGTACAATGACAACCACCAGTATTTCTGAAAGTGATAAATCTTTTGACTGCCAGCTAAATGGAGATGTGAATGCTTGTTGAATATCTGCAATTTTTAGAAATGAAGTGCCTTACTGTACAGAACTGACGCCAACTCCCTCACCTGGGAGGTGAAATAAATTTTTTTCCATGAGTGCAATATGCACTCCAATGTGCCAAATGCCCAATGGGACTAGGAACTGTTCTCATGCTTCCACTACGCATCTAACTGTAGAAAAGAAAGGGTTTTACCAGGAGACATTTGTGAATCTGGATATAGGTGATTTTTCTCAAGGCATTCGAGGTTGCCTCCAAATGACTACACTGGTGTTGATTGCAATTATGGTATTGGGAATTGTTATACTGTTTAAGATCATGTGCCAATGCACACACAACTAGCTGCACCTGACCAGTGTACCCAACTGAGTACATTGGTGGAGATTGCCAGTGGTGTTGAAGGTAGTTGTTATTTGTCTATATATAGATCATCTGGCCAGTACATAAGTTAGCTTCTATTGTTTTCTGTGGTCAAGCTCATGTCACCTGTCTCATGGAGTTTGCCCAAAGTGTTGCAACTGATGGTAGTTCTTTCTGCCTCTTCGATTTCTTTTTTAAATGGTAACTTCAATTAATCGCTAAACAGTATGAGAGAGATACTAGATTGCTTCCAAAACACCAAAGAAATTAAAACACAGAAGGCATCCAAAATTCAAGTGGATTAGGAGCCTAAATAAGAAACAGATGAGCACCCTCTTTGAATTAGGTAATTCATCAGCAGCCATGGATGCATGTGGTCTCAAGACGCCTGCCTAACTCGATCACCTCTTCCACAATATCAGTTACTTAGACCCTATGAAGTTCTAGAAGCTCTTGAGACCCACCAAATGGCACATAAAGTATAAACCCCAACAATGATCTGACTGAGATGTAATCTACCAGCCTCCTAGAGGCCCGTCCCACTAGCCATCATTTCTGGGTCATTATTGTGCATACAGAGACTTGTACCTGAGAGCAAGAAGATAGAAGCTGCTAGCAATGCCACCAATTCAATCTGGGCCTGATTACCAGTAGCACTTCCATCGAAGTTGAGCTTCAGTTGGTCAGACAGAGGAGACCACCAGGCAGAACTTCATGATTCGATGGCACGAACCTTTCAAAATAGAATCGACCAAAGAGCCTTTAAAATCTGAGAGAATGGAGACCCCAGATGCGACATAAAATCATATTCCAAAGCAGAAGCATGACCTTTGAAACACCAGCTGTTTCTTTCCTTCTAGATCACCCACCCATTGCCTTCCACATGATTCTGCCCCTTGCTGAGACCACTGCCCGACTCCAATCCTAAAACAGCAACTATAGTCAAACCAACCAATCATTGATGCCCACACTGAATGAGCAACCTTAGGCATGGTATATGAAAATGAGATTTACATAAATTTTACGTATGTAAAGTTCACAAGTGAGACACAATACCATGTGTTTAGAAGCACCATTTTCACAAGTAAACATTGAACGGTTTAGACTACTTATGTCAAAATCTTTGGATATCTCAATATCTAGGATGTTTTAAAGACATAAAACTGGACCATTTGGGGTTTAATGGGTTATTAGAAAATTTGAATAGTTCCAAGTCAAAATTTGGGACCGCATGAGTCCCAAAAAATCAAAAGGTGATGAAGGGTTTTGACGCCACGACTGATCCCAGGCGTCTTTGTACCAGCGCCTTGTTAACCAAGGTGTAATCATTTTTAGTGTGAAAATATTTATATAAAATGATCTCATTTACATACCATTTTTATACCTCATTTGTGCATATATTTGCAAATAAATGTGATCATGCGTGCAACATTTATGCCCATAAATGTTACGCACGTGCAACATTTACGCCCATAAATGAGTGCAAATAAATGACCATGAAGAGACTCAGCTTCCCGCAAGAGATGGGTGATACTGAGATTTTACTGGAGGGTCTCTGTACACACCGGCAGCACAGTCAGTGAGCACCAATTCAGTTGAGCATATGGTTCATTGATATATAGTCAAAGCTTGAGTTCTGATGGCAATTCACTTGCAAAAATCAACGTGGAAATCATTTCTCAATTTCTTCAATGGATTTCAACTATCCAAGAACATAATAGTTACTGCAGCACTCCAGCTTGCATCTCTTCTTCTCTTCGACGTTGTAGTTGGGGCATGAGCACTTTCCAACAGGCTTTTGAATAGACAAGAAGGACACATTCCAGTGCCTTGGGCCTTTGTCCCTATCTAAAATGATGAAACCCAAGTTTGGCACTTGCAACAAGATGGAGGAAGCTGTGAGTAGAAACATTAACATGATGATTTTGGACATTAAGCATATGGCATTTTAGACAGAAGTTCGAAACTTTGAAACCATTACCCATTGATTAGTAATTATTTGTCTCTATTACACCCTCTAGAAATGAAAAGGAATGGACAATTACGAAGAAAATGCTAGGCAGGCCATGCCAAATGCGTTGCTGACAAACTACTGTAGTTGTACAACAGTTCACCAGCCAAAAGTTGCGAGTAGAGAAATATAAGTTACAATTCATTTCAAAGATTGAACCATAGTATTTAAGACGGTAGAGAAAATAATGTACAACTTTTCCAAGGAAAGTTAATTGAAGTTTGGATCTGTTTCCAATTATAACAATCTGACAGCATGGCATGGTATAATGCTATGCTTGTCAAAATAAAAATACACGGATATAACTTAATCACATTAAATTACAACAAAGAAAGCACGCGATGAGTTAAGATTGTGGAGATGACCCATTGCGGAACTTGGGCCGGACGGCAAACACTCCGGGCCTCGCATCCTCAAAGCGGTATCTGTGAAGGTTCAGAATATTAGAGACAACATTAAAAAAATTCGGTAAAGAAAGCGTAAAGAAAACACAAATACAAGATAGATAATCAATCATGTCAGTCTAAATGAACTTGGTCAATAAAGATGATCACCCCTTCTCAATTAGAAAGCTTCTCACTGCTGTGGGAAGTGCAGCTTGTCCACGGCTATGATTGCCAGTCCCTGTGGGAAAGGTGCAGAAAGTGAGCCTCCCTGATGCACATTAAATTAATGCATACATATATGCAACATTTATACACACAAAAATTAATGTGCACGAATGCATCCATAAAGTACACTTACTTTGTACGTCCAATATTAACTATTTTTCTTCTAATGCAAAATCCTACCATTCAATTTTTCACATGGCTTGCTTTACTTGTCAAGTGCAGGTAAAGATACAACAGATAAAAAACTTGCCTGAAGTAGCGAAATTGTTGTACTGCTAACAGTTCTCTTACATATGGTGTTACAAATTTGTATGCATGCATTTATTTAAGCATTTGGCTATTATAAATATGAACGTGCATAAGGGAACCAGTATCTGTGGATGGTGATTTCAAATCCAAGGAATCAAGTCTCCTCTACAATTTATAAATATTCGCTGAGGGTTCAAATCTAACCTCTAAGGTTCCATTGAGTTCTTTTATAAGTAATACTAATAAGCATACAAGATGAAAGCCCTAGCCATGGTTAAAAATAGCAGCATCTACACATATCATCCATAACAGTTGAGGCCGCTATTTCCTTTCCCCGGGAGCCTTTCCTAAACTTGCCCCCTATCCTTATATGGTTTCCAATCACTAAATAAATAAATGATTGCTACACAAAAATTGAATTCTTTTGACCACTTAAGAAATTCACACCGCTACGCTGCTACGTATCGCTGCAATCGCTATGTATCACGTGCTACATAGCGTTTTAGCCAGTAGCAGCTATACCCGCCGTAACTGCTATTTTAATCATTGGCCCTAACTTCTAATACCAAAACTATGGGTAATCACAATCAAAGAGCTCCTGCACCCAGTCAATTAAATTAATCGCAAAACCTTCGGTCTGGTAGTATGAAAGAAAACAATTAATTAGTCAAAATGTGGACTAGGAGCTGCAATGAAACCAATTAGTGAAAGAATTCCTGATTCCCTCGCCCGTTGCTAGTGACTGGTTCTGCAAAGTGAAAGTCCTGGATTCTTGCAAATCCACAGCTTTAGAATTCCCAGATATATGGAAAAGAATTCCACTGGAATAAGAGAGACAAAAGAAAATTACGTATCAGACGCTAAACAAAACCAGTCAACAAGCTTTTTTTTTTTTAAATAATGCAGTCAACAGGCAATTTGGATGAAAAGGAATGAAAAGAGAAATAAGAGAGGATCTGAACTTGAATACAATTCCCACTGCACAAGAAAATTGCACCTTGGATCTGTCCAAGGCCAAATTCTGAAAAGAACCACTCATTAGTCTCAACAGGACGTAATGGCAGGTCTCAGAAAGCAGGTTTCTGCAGAAGATGAACAGATCCGGATATCCATAAAGTTGATAAAGCTCGAGGCTGTGCACAGTAAATCGCAGAGACTGCAGGAGTCTTCAAAAAAGTGAATTAATCAGATCTTATTCACGTGGGCAGCAATTTTCAGGAACTGCAGTATACAAAAAGTGCAGAACAAGAGGAAAGAACAGCAGCAGAGCTTGGACCGGAAAAAAAATCTGAATGAAACCATAACTGTGTGGATTAGCATTTCAGGAACTGCAGTTCACTAAAAAATTTCAGGAACTCCAGTTCACTAAAAATTCTATTTATATCTGAATTAGCATTTTCAACTGGTCAATTTTTTAATGCTATTTACAACTGTTCATTACATTGCTGTTTATACAATTTTACTTTTATAACTAACCAAGAGAACACATACTACCATACCGTAATTACATCCAAACTCAGAAAATGGAATTATATACACACACACGAGATTCTGTTTCAGAATTTTAGACAATTCAGGTGTGCTTCAGATCATACTGAATGGACCAGTAAGGGTCCCAATTTGTGTCGGCAAGGCCTAGCAGACCTAGAAAAGGTTTGTCAAGGCCTATCAGGACCACACTGACTCAGTTAAGCCTGGAAGATATGGACTGTGCTTGGTTGGACCTATTTTGCATAGTTTCCCTTTGCCGGGTCTGCAGGGCCTAGCCAGCCTCAAGGGCCTGAATTACATTAATATATACACATGCGTAAATAGGCAGACATAGATGCATGATGATCTATATATGTAAGAGCATGACAAGTTTCTATACCTTGGGATGTAAGCAGGTTGGGTCCACAGAAGACCCAAACACAGGCACAACAAACTTTTTTTTTTAGAGAATCGTGTCTCTAAACCAATTACCAGACAGGCCCATAACTGCGAACTGAATATGGACCCAATTGTCAAATGGGCCCAAAAGCAGTAGTCAGACTATTTTTTATGGGTTGATTCTTTTGGGCAGTCAGGTAAACAGAAGTCAATTGTTATACTACACAGAAGCCCCCTACCTGTTATAACCTGCAATATTGTCTGCTTTGGTGTAGATAACGCTTGTTGTTTCCCTGTCTTTGCCTCCATGTACAATGCACTACTAGTACATTCAACAGAAGGAGAATGAACAATTCCCACTTGTGGTGTGTTTAAGCCATCGGAAGATACAGAACGTTTCATTAGCATTTGTGTTTCAATTCTATGTAAATGCTCTTCTAGGGCACAAATGGCTTCAGAAGCATGAAGTCCATGCAAATCCAATTTCCACACATCATTTTTCTCATTCCTAATGAGTAGAATTTTCTTGGCTGCCTTGGCACTGAGCTTTTCAGCAGCCAGCCATTCTCCACGGGCCTTTGATGAGAGCTGTTGTGCAGCAAAGTGGTCACCTTTCAAAAAGGCATTACTGGCGGCACGTGAATGCTGAGATGAAGACCTGTTCATTAAATGGATAAACTGTAACTACTCTTCCTTGAATCCACAGAAAAACATTTTCTATTTAAGGGAGGGATCTCGCTTTTCCACAAAATTGTGGAAACAGGAGTCCCCGACATTATACAAACTATGGATAATGTAAATTCGATGCTGCAGCAGTCATCAGTTGCCAGCACAGGCACCATATGGGGCACTTAGTGTACAGATCTATTTTACCCAGATATGGCATTGGGTATATATCATCTAGTTGTACAGCATTTGCATTTAAGAATTAAGATTGACTTTAGTGTCAGCACCTCTTTTCATTTGTGTCCAGATAATAACATATCCATGACAACACTGTCACTCATATTTTCCAGTTAAATAGACAATAATAGGGACTGGGTAGCAAGCATACCTCATCATCTTTATTGCTTCCTTCCGGTGCGTGAAGTATACATCATCCTCTTCCCACTCAGGCTCAATGGGTATGGAAAACAAGTGCCCGGGGACAAGTTTGATGGCAGCTGTACAATCCGATGGCTGGTTTTCTAATGAATCAGCTTCATTCATCAGTTCAGTTTTCTCGTTATGGAGATGATTCTCGAAAACTGGGCTTAATTCTTGTACTTTCTTTTTTGAATTTTCAGAGCCAGATGAAACCATGTCTTTCAAAAGAGCAGAAGCCTTCTCTTTATCATTATTTACAGTTGTTAAAATATCCTCAACCAAACTGTCATCAGCCCAACTGTGCAGCTGTCTCAGCTTTGCAAGAATCGGAGTCATACTGGACTCTTCAGTAATCTGGTTATTCAGCTTCCTGTTAGAATTACTGGCTGGCATTCCAATTTTGGAGCCGCTTGTCAGTATCGGAAAACCTGAGGAAGATTGAACCACTGAGGAGAAAGGCCTCGTCAATTGACAATGGTTTTTCGTCAAGTTTCCTGCCACACCTGCAGATGTTGTTTCCAGAATTGGTGGGAAGGGATCAGCATCAAGTTCAAGTTTGGAGCATTGTTTCTGCCCATGCTTGAGATCAAACGCAGCCCAACCAGAAGATCTATGCGTTGTCTGTGACATTTTGGAATGTAGAGGACCGGACGAGGTGGTCATCTTGGAAAACAAATTAGATTATCAAACACCAACAAATTAGATTATCAAACACCAAAGCACACGAGAAGGGAAAAAGCGCAAGACATTCTCCAGATTTTCCGGATACATGATGAACCCTTTAACTCATGCTGTGGAACTGTGGGATTTCCTGCTCCAAATTATCTGGTTTCAATAAATTTTATTGGTAAGGGCATATCTCATCATCATAACATTCACTTATCAACAGATAACTTAAAAGAAAATTATTAAAAAAATGTTAGCAGCCCATAATTTAAAGAATGAGAACTGTTCAGTTAAAAAAAATCCAAAATAAAATCAACATTTATGATGACTTAATCTTTAACAATAAAAACACACATATGACTATATGAGGAATGTTCATGTCCATCCATCCCTCACCATATGGTAAGGGACACTTAGGTGACTTTCCTTCTTTTTATTTCTATACATATAAATACGGTGAATATTCAAGTACATCCATCCCTCACCATCCCTTTTTGGAAAGTTTTGAGTACAAAAGAGAAGTGTACTTAAAACTTCCCAAAAATGGGTGTCCCTCACCATACTACACTTCTCTTTTGTACTTGAGACTTCCCAAAAAGGGGTGTCCCTCACTATTGTCGTGACGGATGGATGCACTTGAATACCCCCTATAAATATATAAATATATATATAGCTTCTTATGATCACTCCAATGACTAAGGGTGCATTTGATTGGAAATCTTAAGCCTTTTGCTTTCAAAAAGTCCAAAAGCACTTAAAAGATCATTTTTCTCGCAGGCTAAAAATTGGGCACCAAAGTTTTCATTTTTATTCCAAGGTGAAACTCTAGTTCTTGCTCAAATCTAAAAATAAAACAGAAATTCGAATGAAAAAATAAACTTTCTCCACCTTAATACATTCTGTGATTTCACAACCTACTCTGCAAATCTCAAGAAATCTAGAAATTGCCAAAGAGAGCATCAACAGTTATAACAACACATCGATTAAAACATATATTTGAAAAAGTTTGAATCTGCAACACAGGACAATGAATTGCAGTCCCATGTTTCAAAATCTAAGATCAAGAACATCGAAATTGGTGAAAGATTTTCACTTTCTAATTCAATTTAAGAAACAAAAAGATTGGATTGAAAATAAAAAAGAACCTTTTTTTTCTTCTCGAATGGAATCTTCTTGTTGCTATTCGGAAACGCTAACCCAAAGCTCTCGAAACCAGGGAGTTGATCGAACCGCGGACAAGGGACTTGACGATCGGGATTGAAGAATCAATTGATCGGATGGCTGGGAGATGGAGATCGATGAAGAAGAAGATCTGCATCTGGAATCCATACACGCAACGGAACGGAGAAATCGCTTTTTTCCGAATCGGAGAGGGAAACGAAATTGGGGTTTCCTTTCGTCTCGTTTGCGGTCGGCGGAGTCAACAGGAGAGGGAGGTAAAGCTTGAATGGATACTGTGAATTTACAGAAATGCCCTTACCGTTATAAAATATATGGTTGGCAAACACGCAATGGGTTGGGTTCCACTCACTGGTGGTAATGAACATGGCACTTTACTGGTAAATTTAAATAAAGTAAAGCGTACATTATTCATATAAGAAAAGACATAGTAGTTTCAAAATTCCTTCGCTCATTAAAAAATAGTTAAAAAGCATATCCTAAACTAAAATAGTGCTGGTCCGACAAATAAAAATTAATTATAACTGTTTTTACATAATGGAACTGGAAAATTCAGTTCTAATTGAATTTATCTTTATTTTGGAGACAATCATCATATATAAAACAACAATAATTGATCTTGATTTGTGGGACTAATACTAGGATAAGGAGTTGAAATAGTCTGGGTCCCACAAATTAAAGTTGATTATATCTGTTTTTCGCATGATGGAATTGGAAATTCTAGTTTTAATTGAATTTATCTTGATTTTGGAGACGATCATCATATAAAAAATAATGATAATCAACTTTAATTTATGAGACCATTACTATTTCAACTTAGGATAAAACAAACTTAGCTTAGAAAAGCTGGCAACAACAAAAGAATCCTCTTTTTAAATAAAAAGTTAAAAAAATTTTCTATGAAACAACTAAACCAAAAGGCCAAAATAACTCCCATATTTTATTTTCTTTATTTAATGATTCGCCTGACTTTATTCCAAGTCACCATACATCCAAACACATGAAGTTTTTATGAGAAAATCAATCCCGCCACAGTATTTAATGTAGAGAATAGTGTCTGGAGTAGAAAATTGCTCATGACTTTTAGGGTTCCTAGTGAAAATTGATTTTGTGAATTTAATTTTGGTTGATTTCGGCAGGTTTTTGAGTTTTTGATAACCCATTCATCCTATCGGTTTTAACTAATTTTGTATTTAATGAAGAATTTGTATAATCTATGTAGAAATATAACACTTTACGATTACAGAAGAATCCATGTATAAGTCAAAGACTGGGATAATCCGGACCCTCGCTTCCAGCAACTTAAAGCAGCCGCCTTCCATCTGACCGTCCACATGTACAGTCAGACGTCCATAATATCTGTAGATATAGATATTGCTGTTTTTAAGTATACGTCGTTTTCTGGAAAGAGCTTGCGTGTTAGGGTTGTCCATATCTACAACAGGTTATCTTTCACCATCGAAGACTCTAGGGTTTCGTTTTGGTTGGTGTTGATTCCTCGTAGATTTCATCGCAATCTCCCATTCAGATCCCCTTTCTTTCTCATCGTTCGTCTTGTATCTGAAAATCTCTGCAATCATGCCAGGAAACCCAAGTTGCTCGATCTATATAGGTTTGTTTTTTCTCAAGAACTTCTCTGAAATTTCTTTTCTACAGCAGTTAGATTCTTGTGCAGATAGATAAGCAAAAAATATTGCTGATTGCAGGTCAGTTGTTGTTTTTTTTTTTGTTTGTTTGTTTGTTCTCTATTTGTTGTTGTGCATGGATCCCGCTCTTGACTGGCTTGTTGTAGTTGAATGACGGAAATTAGGTTCAAAGTCTGATTTTTCTGCATCTTGGTTGATATACTGATCGTGTATATCTGTTAGATTTGGGAATTCTGCTAATTGTTTTCCTTTCCTTTTATTTTCGGCAGATCTGTTTGTAGTTGAGAGGGGAATTATGATGATCTCCCTTTCTCGTTTTTAATGTGACATAATGTTTGCTCTTTCTGTCTTGATGTGTTTTTTGATTTGATGCCATTTGATTGCAATGATGATCCATTCCTTAGATTTGGGTCACAATGCTGTCCCCTTGAGTTTCTGGTTTTTATTGGATCTTGATGTGATTTTGGATTTGGCAAGGTGTGAACTGCTGATGTATAATTGCCAAGTTTAGCTTCTTCTCTTCCATGTTGACTAGCGTTGAGAGGAAAAAGATCCCTTAAGAGGGATTATTCCTGATTTTAGCTTATGTGTATATGTCCTGGTTGCAGAGAATCGTGAAAGTTTTTTGCCTGCCTTTTTTTATTTTATAGGTTCTTTTCAAAAATACCCATACACTATATTAGAAAAGTTTGAAGGTACATCGGGTGTTTTGTTGGTTTGAAGGTACAGTCAAAGTTTCTACCTTTGACCGTTCAAGAAGGGATTTCAGCTAGTATCAACCCAGATTCCATGGTGAAATATTGATTTTGAGTTGTGTTATCTATTCTGATTTGGGTGAGAAATTCTAATGAAATTCTTTGGGAGAGCCATAAGGAAAGCATTTGGGGATTTTTGTGAAATCCTTTTTTGGGTAGTTAGGACATGGAAATGCTATTAGATGGCTTTGGCTTCGACAGACGCACCATGGAAATGCCAAATAATCTCAAATGAAATCAAGGATTGTGCAAATCATGTTAAAGTTGAGTTATTACATTTAGGAGTGCTAATGAAGCTGCTGATTTGCTCATAGTACTTGGGGTATATAGAGTTTATTCATGTGAGTCTTCTGCTTCTTTTGCATGCCTGTGGCCTTTTTTCTTCCATTGGTAATTTTTTGTTACATAGATTAAACATTCCAATTGCTCCTTGAATTTTTGATGGTAGCTACTTGTGTTGGGGGCATTAGTAGCAACCACAATGGGCATTAGGGGCATACTCCAGCAGACAAATGGGACTGACCAGGTCCAGTGAAGGTTTGAGTCTGGCAGGATCAACCTGGACTTGATTCATAGCTCTTGAGAATATACTACCGAGCCCCATTAAGGAGGACACTGTTGACCTTGTAGCTGGTTAGTTGGGCGTGCATTTGTGGTGTCATTGGATAGTGGTTCTTAGTGTGTGGCTGGTAAAGTTTAGTTTGGGATCTTTTTCTTTCTTTTGTCGTTCCATTTTCTGTGTGGTGCCACTATTTTGGGTGTGATGCCATTGTTGAGTGCAAGCCAATGAAAGACTCAGTGGGATGACACTATTTGGATATATGGATGCCAAAGTGATTGACTCTGCTAGCATGATTCTCTGGGAGATCCAAATGACAGCACTTTAGCTAGGGAGTTTTTTCCCCTATTTTCTGTGTGGTGACACTATTTGGGTTTGTCATGCCAAAGTTGAGTGCAAGCTAGTGAGAGACACGGTGGGATGTCTCTATTTGAATATTTGGTGGCCGAAGTGATTGCCTCTGTTAGCATGATTTGCTGGTAGATCCAAATGACGGCACTTGGGAACCATTATCACAAGCTTGTTGGAGGTATTAGGGTAACATGAGTGACCTCTTTCCAAATGGTCCCTTCATTGAAGTGGTCTTTATTGATTTTACTTGTTTGAGCTAGAAACTGATTCAGTTTCTAAGTTTGCTTTGCTATCAGTTTGGGATTTTTCACTTGGTTTTAATCCATGTGTTTTAAATCTACATTTATTGCTGTCACAATATGTTTTATATTTTTATTTTATTTCTCTTATTATGCGTGGAGTAATATATTTGAGAATTTAAATCTCTTGCCTTATTTTTATAATCTTGTAATTTACTTTTTACATTGCAAGCAGTGAAAAATCTGGAGAGGTATATTGCATCTGTATATTTACTGTTAAGAGTTATTAGTGGCATATGTTTATCTGATGTTCGTTTGTTTTGTATATTTGTTTGGATTCTAATTGGTATTCGTTTTGTAAGACTTTGTTAAGTTACCATAGATGCACATTTGCATCAATTTCTGATTTTTTCAGTGATGTTTTCTTAGGTAACTTGGATGAGAAGGTGAATGATAGGGTCTTGTATGAGATTCTGATACAGGCAGGACGCTTAGTAGACATGTATATTCCTCGAGATAAGGAAACCAACCGCCCAAAGGGCTTTGCATTTGCAGAATATGAAACTGAAGAAATTGCAGACTATGCTGTCAGGCTTTTCTCAGGCCTTGTTACTCTTTACAATAGAACTTTGAAATTTGCGGTGCGTCTCTGTTTGGTGATACTTACATTTCTCTTGCTGTGGGAACCTTAGATATTCCCATTTGTGGATAGAGTTTCTTTTCTAGGAAACTTTCTATATTATTCTCGTGTTCTAGAAGCTTTATTGGGTATTTGGGACATCCAAGGACAATTTCCTCACAGTGCACCACCCTTTTTTAATTTTCGGAGTTTTTAACAGATTTCTGGCCAAGATAGGCCCACTGAAAACTCGGCCACTCCCAGGACACCTGCATTTAATTCATCTTCTATACCAAGGGCACAGCCCGCAATGCAAGTAAGGAACAATGAAACTTTCCGACAACCCCCTCAGTTGACGATATGCAGGTTTTCAGCACACGCACAGTCGGTGTCTCCAAGTTATCCACAAGGTGATTCTTTTTCCTTGACGTATATTCTTAACTTCTAATAGTTAAGCACTATCTATTTGGTTCATTATTCTTATATTCAACAACCTTATATACATACAGCGCCAGGTCCAGGATTAGATAGTCATGGAAATAGATCGGATTTCCGCAGCGACAGTTTCGGTTATAGTAGGCGTGTGTTCGGGTCGGAGTTGGATAGCATCAGAGGCTATGAAGCCCATTTTAGGCGAGCAGGAGAACGCCCTGTACCCTATCCATCTTACCGATGATCTTGCTAATTAATATCTTAGATTTCATCTATTTATTAGGGGCTATTTATTAAGGGAAAAAACATTCAGGTCACATGTATGAAAAAACTCAACTGGATGTGTTCTTCTTTGTAAGCTCTTATCACTCTGCAGTTGGCTGTGTAGAAGTTGTCGGGTGACATTGGCGTTAGTTTTAGCAAGCAAGAATCAGCATGGTTATAAGGTGGTTAAGGTAGGTTGTCACTGATCCATTGCTCTAGTTCCCTTCTATGCAATTTACATTTTAGGCAACTAGCACCCATCTAACTTTGTATCATGCCAGGTGCTAGAGTCCTGTTCATTAGTATTTTGGTTGTGTTAGTTTGGAATGATAATGAATGCAGTTCGTAGAAGTTTGTTTGTGGTGTAAATGCGTAATTGTATTTGGTCTTTTCATCATTATTTTGGTTCTGTTACTTTGGAATGATAATGAATGCAGTTCTTAGAAGTTTGTTTGTGGTGTAAATGTGTAATTGTTTTTGGTCTTGCTGTTGGTGAAGGTATAATGCTCTTAACATCTTTGCCTTCTCTTTTAGCGGTTTGGTGTATTCTTCTTTGTTTCTTTTATTTTTCATTGATAAAATGTTACTGTTACTGATCCCAAAATAAATAAATAAGGGAAAAAGAAGAAGAAGAAGGAATGTCGTCCAGTCTTTATTTTGGAGCGGCATGGATGTGTTGCATCAAAGGCCCTCTGTGATAAGATGGGTCATAATGTATCTTGTGTTGATGTGTGGCTTTCTGGATGTCTAAATCAAGATACTACCATGCCACCTTTTTAACTTGATTGGTTCACTGTCTTTACTTACCTAGCATAATCTTATGAAGTTTTAGTAGTGGAAGTAGCTAATTGTTGTCTTGTGCGGTTGCTATATTTTGCTTTAGATGGTTTTCCTATTTGACCTATGGGCAAAAGCATTACATCAACAAGTAGGCATCTTTTTCTCCCCTGATTCCATGAATGGGAGATCTTATGTTACTGAATTTCTCAGAAGCCATTTTTTTTACCCTTTAGAAATACAAATTTGCTTTGCTGACCTGCTTTATTGTGTGCAGTGTTTTGCATTAAGATAACCATTCAAATATGAATACGATGAGTCTACACCTCTTTTTCCCTCATTTGTTGCGACACCTGAGGTTAATAATAGCTGGTGGGGTATTTTTTATTCCACTGCCCACAAGTATAATTGAGAATTGGGTTTTGCATATTTTGGTTTGGCCTCCAAACCGAATAGTTTTGGCTAATTTGGAATTTCAGTGAAGAGTTTTAGAGTTACTTTTCAATATATATATATATATATATATAATGAAATGACTAAGACCTTATTATTGGAGTGAAATTTGACTAGGCCCCATGTGAGTGGGACTTTTATTTTAAATGGATTAGATTTTAAATAGGTGAGCTTCACAGTGGAGCCCATTAACCCACCTGAAGTCATGCGTTAGTCAAGCATTGAATGGGAGGAATTATCTGGGACTGAACAGTAGACAGGACAGCGAAAAGGAGAGAGAAGAAGGATTATAATTCCTCCAGTCCAGGTGCATTCTTCTTCCTCTTATTCTGCTCTTTTTTCTCTGCAGTTTTCTTTTTTCTTTTTTTTCCTTCGTTTTTGGGTACTTGAGCTATCATTTGACAGTGGTGCCCACTGCCCGCTTTAACCTCCACTTTTCAAACGAAAAAAGGAGGAAAGGGATCAGGCTTTTTCTTTTTTTCTTTAAAAAACTAAAGTCACAGAGCAGATTCGAACCTATTCAGCTGAATTGTGTGATTTTAGCCGAATGGGTCTGGAATTTGGACTGAAATTTGTTGAGGGTGTTACTGAGTAATTTCAGTGTTTTCAACTAAAATGAAGTGATCCTCTTTAACTCTGCCCACTAGTAATGGAAGTTGCCGGTAGTTTTCCCCTCACATGATTTGGAAGAATGTCTTTGTTCCATATAATGGTGGCACATGATTAAATGCTGGGTGTAGATGGGCGTTCGGCATATGATTGTACAATGCTTGACATGCACTTCTAAGAATAGCATGCCTTCCATTCTATCTCTGGCCTGCTGAAGCATGTGGAAGGACAAGACTGATTTGGTGGTTTTATTTAGGTAGAGCAGACTCAATTTGGTGGTTTTGTTTATGTGGAGCAGATTCATTGAGGCCAACAATCTAATGGGATTAACAATAAAATAATATCCAAATATATTATTTGGGCTATGGGGAATTGAGCCACAGAATTCATGTATCCAAATCCAACATAGTTGGGACAGAACTTTAATGTGATGATGATTACTTGAGTTATTGCCTGTCTTGGAAGTTTCATCTATATTCTAGTTTTACTAACTATATACATGAGACCTTGAGATGATAAACTGGGCTTTTGTAGGTGCTGGCATGGTGGTTGTAAAGATCAGCCACCTCCCTCCCCATCCTTACTCCACACAAGTACTGATGGTTGGATATGTTATTTTTGTGAACTATGTAAGGTCTCTATCTTTCAAAAAAGGTCTCTTATCTTTCGGGCTGTGATAAGGATTTATGGTTTAGCTCTTTAGTTTTGTGAGGTGAAAGTCGTCTCCCTTCTAGATCCAATTATAACTTATTACAGAAGTAATTGTTATCCCTTGTTGTGTGAGTTTCTTCTGCGGCCTGTTCCTTTTGATGATATATAATAGGGGGATTAGGCAATGGGTTCCTGAACATTTCACTTTATTGTCTTAGTTCCATAATCTTTTCTTATAGTGTGATAGGTCCTTTTTTCAAATTTGAAAATCTAAAATGTCTAATTTACCTTTTCTTCAAATCATATCCCATGATTAGTGGGATAAGCCATTAATAATGGTTAACTATCATTAAATCAGTCACGATTAATAAAATTCTACTAATGAGATTTTCAAATAAATTTTAAAAAAACACAAATAAATTTCAAAAAACAGGAAACAAATTTCAAATAAATTTCTAAAAAAGAAATAAATTTAAAAAACTCAAATAAATTTCAAAAGAAAGCAAATAAATTTCAAAAAATGAAATGAATTTAAAAAAAAACGCAAATAAATCTCAAAAGAAAGCAAATAAATTTTAAAAAAAATGCAATAAATTTCAAAAGAACATAGATAATTTAAAAAGACGCAAATAAATTTTAAAAGATCCAAACAAATTTTAAAAAATATAAATAAATTTTAAAAGAGGCAAATAAATTTCAGAAAATATAAATAAATTTTCAAAGAGGCAAATAAATTTTAAAAGATCCAAATAAAATTCAAAAAATATAAATAAATTTGAAAAGACGCAAATAAATTTTGAAAGATTAAATAAAATTAAAAAACGCAAATAGATTTGAAAAAACGCAAATAAATTTTTGAAAAAACTTAGATAAAATTTTCAAAAACTTACATAAATTTGCCTAACACACAGAAAGACTTATTCAAAACTCAGATAAAATTTTCAAAATGAAGATAAATTTGTTTGAAATTCAGATAAATTTTCTAAAAACTTAGTTAAATTTGTCGGAAACTCATATATATTTGCCAAAAAGATAGATAAATTTCTCAAAAACTACTTATGCTAATTATCTCTGCATAAACACCCTCCTGTTTCTCTTGTTGCTCCTTTAAAAACCCAAATTCCCCAATTCTCCTTGTGAAACCCTTGCACAAAACCCTCCCAAATGGCCATGGCTGCCTTCTCTTCAGCAGAGATCGTCGTCCCCCATCGTCCTCTCCAACGGAGAACATGAAATCGACGCAGGAATCATTGCATTCAATCCATTTCAAAGACGCAGGAACCATTTCAAAGACGACGGTGTCACGACGCCGACCATCAAGCACCAACAATGGGACAGAGTCTGGATCTTCTCTATTTCCATTATACTATTCTTCCTCTTCATGATTCTGTGTGATTTTGAGCACAGTGATGGCCCACTTGTAGATATGCACACCGATTTCTCGCCTTCCTCGAGTCCGGCGTAGTAGCGAGAGCAGCACTGGGCGAATCCGGATCCAGGTTCTCTGTTTTTGTTGTCTTCCTCGGCAAGGAGTCAGGAATTTTCTGCGTTCTTTGCCACAATTCCAACACAAAAATCAACCATCTTCTCCAATGAACAATCATGACCCACCTTGTAATGAGGGGGAGAATCGAAGATTTGAAATTTCAAAATTCAAAATTAGATGCCTAATCAATTGAAAGAGGGCAAATTAGTCATGTAAATTATATCCAGTGACGTCTGGTTGCAAACAGTCTAGCTGCTTAGACCAGAGCCCTTAAAAAGAATTTGCCTGGACTGGAGGCTGGATAGATTCAATTCTAGGGACCTTTCGCTAATTATCTCTATATAATACTAGCAACAAAGTCCCGTGCTTAGTGCGGGCCTAAAATTAGGAATATATTTAGAAATAAATTAAGAAAAAACATATTACTTAATTGAAATTAGGAGTATCATATAGGCACCGGGGTACGAGTATAGTTGCACATAGTTGTCATGCGAAGATGATGTTATATGAAAGAATCATTAAACTAAAGTAAGTTTATGCGAAATAATAACTAATGAATTTAGTTTCAAATGCGAAGTTAAATAATAATGAATTTAAAGTCTAGAAGAATAAGAAAATTGGAAAATTTTTGCTCCCTTGACCCACGTGTGAACAGTGAAGGTCCTATACACCAATAGAAGGGACCTATTTTCGCTTGACGAAATAAACAATTAATGGGCCAGTCTAAAGTATATTCAGGACTTAATCTTGAACAGATTGGGCCACGATTATTGAAAAGATCAATTTTATAAAGCTCGGGCCCATTTAATTGACAATCATACCTGAGCATGGATTGTTTCTCCCTTCACTGAATGGATTTTTTAAATACATCATTTAATCTTGAAGGTTCCTGATACGTCCCACGGTCAGCCTATGCTCAAATGAGATTTAAGTCCCCCCTCTTGTTTCCCCAATTGCAAAAGACCAAGGCCCCACATGAAAGGCAAAGCCTCCCTTTCTATTTTTTAAATGGTTTTTATGAAAGGAGAACTCAAGTGTGTGATAATGTGGCACCCTCTACCGCCTTCCTCACCATTTGCTTATATATATATATAGATGGTGGATATTCAAGTGTATCCATCCATCACCATTTGTAATGAAGGATATCTCTTTTGGGGAAGTTTCAAGTACAACATAGAGGTACAAAAGATAAGTACACTTCTCTTTTGTATTTGAAACTTCTTCAAAAGGGGTATCCCTCACCAATTTGTGGTGAGGGATGGATGCACTTGAATATTTCTATTATATAGGTGTGTGTGTGTATATATATATATAATGTCTCTTGCTAAATTATTGAAAGTTCCTTTTGATGATTTATAAGATTTGTTTTCTAGTATTTTGAGATTTTTGAAATCTTATTACATTTAGTTCTTTCTATTGGTATTTTACTGGAATAGTCAAGCTCTCAATTACTATGGCCTTGAAATGAAAAATGATAATTAAACCTAATGAAACCGTAAAAGCTTTGTAAGTTGCATTGGGACTCCATCCATAAAACCTGGATTCTGTAGGGGGCAGTCTAGTGATGGACCCACTTGTCTTTTTAACGGTTGGATGGAATGTCACCAGGACGACATACTCGGAGAAAATTTGGGTTCAATGTTTGCGAACTAAATTACTAAGTAATGACTTCCTAAAGAAGATAGGTTTTTAATTACTTTCAAGATCTGGTTCAATTACCTTTTAGTCAAAATTTTTAGTTGATGAAGCCACCACCTTACCTTAATATTCAATGGCTCAAATTTTGAGTAGCTCAGAGTCTATCAGAAAAAATATTAATTGTTAGAGTGGATGTGAAAAATCTTGTTAAATTGTGGTCCAATTTTTGGATGAATATACTCATTGAACTGAGAATTTTGTATAGTTTTGGAAATTGTATATCTAACGAGATATTCTTAATAATAACTTGTTTCATTTTAGTAATGTTTTTATAGCGTTTGTTTTTAAATTTAATATCTAACATCACTTCATTGAATGGGCTTACAATTTGAATGGTTTAGATCTTTAGAAGGTTAGCCTTGTGTTTGTACATTTGTTTTGATTCTACAACGTTAGATCAGGCCTCCTATGATCTCCTTGCACATTTACTCACGAGTGTTAATATTTCTACACTCCCTGCCCCTCCCCAATCTTTCTACATATTTTTTTTTTTCCATCTTTTTTCTCTGTTTCTCCGTCCCTCTCTCTATCCAGATTTTTTAAGGGTTTGGGAAACCCTAAACCCTGAGTACAGAGAAAAGGAGAAGATACATACATCAACCAAACACCATTAAGTCACGGTTGCTGACTCTTTCAGTTCATCCCTGTTAAAAACATAACTTAGTTGGAACGCGTAACTGAAATCTAGATGGTAAGGTTGGAACACACAAATACACAAGCATATGAAAATACTTAAAACAAACAAGACAATCACATCATCTTAAATCTTAACCCCTTTGTCAGTCCTCCAAGTTTAATAGCAATGCATCAAGTAAACTTTAATATGATAATTAAAATTTAATCGTAATTAATCCTCAATTGTTTTAGGGCCATAATCTGTACACTCAACATTGATGGCCCTCAAATTTTAGTGACTCTAATGTTGGGTGAGCAATAGGGCTGTGGGGACTTATAATCTGAGGTTAGTTTTTATTGATAATAAATTTCAAGTGTCTCACTAAATCTCTTCAATGTTTAGCTGCCTTTCAAAGATGTAATATAGTAGACAATAGTTCATGTATATTTTGGCAGCTAATCCCAGGAGGCTAGGATTTGGACAATTTTAAATCCCATGAAAATTTTCCAAGTAGACTAACTTGTGAATGTATGCTTCTATCAAGGTCTAATAAGGTCTCTGAGACTAAGGGTGACCATTATTATGAGAGTTCAGTGGTTTCTTAGAAGACATTAAAAGAAAGAAAAAGACTTATCAATTACCACCTTGACTTTTATCCCAAGGTTGGAAAACTCGTGACTTGGATCCGATTAGTCCAATGAAAAAAAAAAAAAAAAAAAAAACAACCAACTTAGATAGAGTCAACGCAGGGACTCAGGAGAGTCGTTTTTTTTTTTTTTTTTTTTTTAAATAATTCTTAAAATATGTTAAAATGAGTCCATTAATTACAAAATATAAAAAATGCATATATTTGCCCACATTCATAATAATCAATTTAAATAAAGATGTATATGCAAGAAAAGTATGATGATAAGGAAAATCAAGGAGAAAATTGCATATTCCATAATTTGTTAATCGAAATACCGTATGTAAAACATATGTTTCAAATTACATTCCAATTATCATTTTTATATTACTAACTCCAAATCTTATGCATAATTACTTATAAATAATTTTAGTTATTTAGAATTAGATTGGCATATTAAATGGTTTGGAATGCCAATAACTTCTTAAAATGAGGTCACTCAGGCGAGTCTCCCCTATTTTTTACTTAGTCCCTCGTCAAAATGAGATTATTCAGGAAAGTCAAGACTCGGCTTGAAGAGTTTTCCAACCATGTTTCATCCAATTACTACCTATTGTAGTTAAGAGAGGAGGAAAAAGTTAGATAAAAGTGCTGGACGTGAAATACCTTGAAGATCAGGGTTATTTTGCATGCCTCTGTCCTCCGTCGAGAGCTTTTCTTTCCCCACCTCCATCATGGGCAAAATTCCTCCCGATTTACATGTGAGAAATCTAGAATAAAGAAAATAGGGGCATCCACTCATAATCCATGATCTAATCTATTTTTTCAACCATATGGTAGGTGGGTCATAGGTGGTCAACATGAATTGTCATTTGTTCATGTACCTTAATTGGATGTCGTGTATTTAAATTATTCTTTCTCTTTGATGTTACTTTCTTTATTCATTTATAGGATGCATTTGGTGACTTGAGAGATAAATACTAATACTTCAGAAATATGAAAGTGTCGGACACTTATAGGCACACTAAACATTTAAGATGCACTCTAAAAGATGGGTAATATGTATAAAGATGAACCAATGGATTGAGCTAAGATCCTTGACGTATCCTATGGTGAGGCTTAATTCTTATAATTATGAATTTTCTCAATGGTGCCAAATTTTTCATGAATAAAAGCCACTTCCATAAAGATGAGAAGAGAAACACGATACCTTTGCCTGGACCTGCACCACCTTCCGTGGGCAGCCAAGAATTCCCCAAAATCTCAGTTTCTAATACCTCATTGGTTCTTATAAACACGGTTTTTCTCAACGGGGCCTACTTTTGAGAAATCCAAGTCATCCCTATTCCCCTATAATTATATCATTTTACATTGTTCAGGCCATTTTGAATTTAAACTAATCCAAAAGGGGGGAAAATTTTGGGCAAACTTTTATATGTATAACAATATTTGGTTCATTTCCAAAAAAAAAAAAGTCAGATGTAGTGAGTTTTAGATGTGCGTTGGTTTACGTGGTGTTGGCACCATTATAACTCACTCAATGTAGTGAGTTTACTGTAGGCACCACTATTCAGCGATCATAATAGTGTCCAAGGCAGGGAATGTTAGTTTACTGTAGGCACCACTATTCAGCAATAATAATAGTGTCTGAGGCAGAGAATGTACCACTATTCAGCGATCATAATAGTGTCTGAGGCAAGGAATGGACTTACGATACTATCTGCCAATGGACTCAGAAAGTTAAATGGCTATTAAAAATCACTCCTTTAATCATCAGTGAAGTTTTATACTCTGATGAGAAACTCTGGACAGCCCCAGATTGATCCTGAACTCACCCAACTAGTAAAAAAAAAACAAAGAGATTTTACTATGATTTGAAATATAATCATTTTTAATTTTTCACATTTGAAATGTGTAGATGGGTTGAGGATCTTATTTACAGATCTTATTTACAGTCGATACATGAATTCTAAATTAATGTACCACATTGAATTGGCGTTAAGAATTATAAATCAATGGCACTATAATATTGAATTTATGATGTAAATACTTATTATATATTGGCAATAGATGTTGTGCTTTCACAAGGAAATTTCATTCATTATAACCTTTTTTTTTTAAGAAAAGGTACTGATAATGGAGAGAAATTATCAGAGAGGACGTGATTGAAAGAACTATTGAAAACAATTAATTGTTTTGAGAAATTCAATTTTCCATGGAAAATAAGTAAAAAGTTTTATACCGTTTTAAGTTATTTCAAAAAATATAATATATTTTTAGGTTTTATTGCGATTTTTGATTATTTGATTAGTGATATTTGGATCACCTTATATCCTCAATGTTCCTGCAAATACAAGATTACATATGGGCCGAAATGGGGGGAAATAGTTGGTTAGAAAGTGCAACATTAAATGTGCAACCTAGTTCAGGGAGTAAACTCTGTCAGCTATGTCGTATGGTTTTATTTCCGGTTAAAAACCTCACCCAAAGTCTATTACTCTCGGGCTATTACCCTCTTGGAGGGCGGAAAAAAGAAGGTTAAGTTCAGAAATGGGGTATGAGAAAAGTGAGGATCTAAAGATTTTTGGCCGATGACAGTGTTCTCTGGTATATGAGAAAAGTGAGGATTTAAAGATTTTTGACAGTTGACAGTATTCTTTGATATTTAACCCAATAGGACTAATTCCCTAGGCCCAATCTGGCTGGGAGGTCTCATGTGCATCAAACACTATCTACCTGCAGGTGCAATTGCGAAAACCCGTGTCCTATTCCAAGGAACCAACTCCACGTAGGCGTGTAAGTATTTGAATTTACTAGAATTTATTGATGGTTCTTATCTGCATGAATGTTGCCTGACCTGTGAGGCTGTGACCACCCTAATTGGATCCACCATATACTGTTAGCCTATTTGGTCCTGCTCATGCAAGCAACCATCGTACTGTTATTATATATTATAGGTATAGGATTTGATTTCCAAATTAGAGTCCGATTTCGAAATTGATTGCAGAATTGGAGTCGATTTTGCAATTGACTTTAAAATTGGAGCTCAATTTTTATTTCAATTGTGAAATTGAAACTCCAATTTCCATTTCTATTTTAATTGGAGAGAAATTTTAAGATTTACATTGAGGGCCCACTTTTGTTAACTTTTTTTAAGTGAATTTAAAATTTTAATATATCTATTATAGATAGGAGATTAAAGAATCCGGATGATACAAAAATTTCATCTTGCTCAATAACTCTACCTAGCCAAGTCAAAATGAGTCTTCTTTAGTTGAATTAAAATTCTTAATATATTTATTATGATTAGAAAATTTTAAAAGTTTGTGATTTTAAATGTGTATCCCAGATATTGATTTATACATATGGGCTCCATGTACAATAAACCTTTTTTAAGTGGACCTCATAGACATGGCCCTCCACCCAAATTCCTAAAGATGGGTCCATGTTGTTGGAAGTTTTAAAGTTGGCCCATCATGTACAACAATTTCTGTATCTTTTTTCTTTATATTAGATTTGGGAGAATTGGTTTTTATTTTTTTTTTTCTCACGGTTTTCTATTTTTTCTCTTTTTATAATGATTTTTATTAAATAAATAGTAAAAAATAATAAAAAATGAGATTACTTTAAGCTATGATGTAATTTCATAAAAAAAAATTAATCGTACCTTTTTCCTATGCCACCCATTTCCGACAAAGATTTTATGACTGCAATGTAAACATAATTTAATAATTTATTTAAAAACTGAACTCATCATATTTATGGAAGATGTTCAAAGGTATAAGATTAAAAATCTAAAAATAACATCAGCATAAATAAAAAGAATAGATATGAAAATAAACAAAAATATAATCAAGTAGTTTTTCATATAGAAAATAATCATTTCAAAATGCTCCATTGATTTTCGGAAATATGTCCTATCAATAAATAGGATTCAAACCACATTTCTATTTTTATTCAACTTTTAGTCTATTTATTTGGGAAATAAAGAAGTCCAAATCCCTTTTTTTTAAAGGCAATTGATATACTTTAACTTTGTTCTAGGTTATATGATTGTAGGTTATTTTCAATTATATAAGTTTATATGGTATTCTATTTTGTTAACATATGCATAATATAAAACATACATAAAAAATAATAAGTAGAAGTAAAACCTTTGAAATGAAAATTGTTGATGAATTCATATAGTCTTTGACATGGACTCAAGCACCCCTAGAGTTGGCTAAGCTTGATTTGGATAATATGATATACTTATTTTTTAAAAAATGAATTAAAACTAGGTAAAGGTGGGAGACTAATACATGAAAAATGAATAGGAGTGTTTGAATTAAATGGAAGAACATACCCTATTTATTACCTAAAAGTGTCATAGATGTTTGACAAGTGTTATCTATTCAATTGATATTAAAAAAGTTGTAACTCCAAATGTCACTAATTTAAACTTCCACATAAAATAGATGATTACAAGTATCATGAAAAAAAAATGATAGTCTAATGATAGTACAAAAAATATGTTTGCATCCGAGATTCGAAACTGCATTATCACACTGAGGCCACAAGGGATTTACCTGGCTCCCCCTAGGCCTTTAGGGATTATTTCGGCCCAAAGGGCTAGGATACCCTCCGTTGTAAAAAAAAAAGTACCATGAAAAATTGATAGTATGAAGATAGGAGTTAATGATTGGCAAGTGTCATCTATCAAATTGCTATAAAAGAAACTTGATTACAAATATCACCCATCTAAATTATCACACCAAAAAGATGATAAACAAAGAAAAAAGTGATAATTTAAAGATGGGGAGATGGAATTGAATGTGTTGAATAGTGCACAGTAGTATGTGTGCTCACCTAAAGTTTACTTAATCACTAATTATGATAAAGATGTTAATCCAAATGTTTTTTAAAGTTATAAAGGTTAACTCAACATTTAATTTATAGGTAACGTTCAAGTTAAATTGTTAGAAAGTCGATGTAAAGTTGTGTCAGGAGGCCATATCTCATAGATTAACTTTAATCCAATCCATTGATTAATTGAGTTAGAGAAATGTTGGTTCAAACATATGAAAAAAAAAAAAAAAACCTCTAACTTTGAATTACCAAGTGGTTTCAAGTTTCTAATTTACTGGTAGCTCAGTGGTGAGGCACTTCCTTTCTATAAAAACAACTAACGATCCATCCCTTACTATAGTGCTGGTGGTGAGGGACCTTCACTGAGTGAGTGCAAGGCATATGATTATTTATTTATATTGGTTTTGGGGGGGGGGGGGGGGGGTGGAGGATTAAAGAATTATAGCTATTTTACCAACTACCTCATGACAAAGCTATTTTACCAACTACCTCATGACAAAGCTCTTATTAATTATAATAAATTAAAAGATTTTATAAAATTGGGAAGTGCTCCTATGAGAGACACTCTCACCAACTTTATGAGAGATGGGTGGGGGCCCTTACTTCTATATCCACTCTCACCAACTTAAATGTAAGGACCCCCAACTTAAATGTGAGGGCCATCACCCATCTCTCACCAAGTTGGTGAGAGTGTCTCTCATAGGAGCACTTCCCTATAAAATTATCTTACTTTTGTTTCATTAGAAGGTAACTCGCACTTGACCAAGGCCTAACATGTTTCTATCAGCCAAATTTTGTTTTATATTTATAAGTTTGTAATGACCTCAGTAGTTCTTTATTAAGTCTGGAGATTCATCATAGGCCAATCCATTGCGTATGATTCAATTGAGTTTAAAACTTGATATTTTGTTTAATGTATTTATAACAATTGGATTGACCAATATATTTTTACCTTCAAATGAATAAATTTTTTTATAATTTATTTACAAATGTGAATGTTGTGACCATTTTCTTCTTAACTATTTATTACCTAAAAGTGTCATAGATGTTTGACAAGTGTTATCTATTCAATTGATATTAAAAAAGTTGTGACTCCAAATGTCACTAATTTAAACTTCCACAGAAAAAAGATGATTCCAAGTATCATGAAAAAAATGATAGTCTAATGATAGTACAAAAATGATGTTTGCATCCGGGGTTCGAAATTACATTATCACACTAGGGTCACAAGGGATTTACCCAGCTCCCCATAGGCCCATGGGGATTATTTTGGCCCAAAGGGCTAGGATACCTCCGTTGTAAAAAAAAAAAAAAAAAAAGTACCATGAAAAATTGATAGTCTAAAGATAGGAGTTAATGATTGGCAAGTGTCATCTATCAAATTGCTATAAAATAAACTTGATTACAAATATCACCCATCTAAATCATCACACCAAAAAGATGATAGACAAAGAAAAAAGTGTTAATTTAAAGATAGGGAAATTGAATTGAATGCGTTGAATAGTACACAGTAGTATGATAAAGATATTAATCCAAATGTTTTTTAAAGTTATAAAGGTTAACTCAACATTTAATTAATAGGTCACATTTAAGTTAAATTGTTAGAAGGTCAAGGTAAAGTTGTATCAGGAGGTCATATCTCATAAATTAACTTTAATCCAATCCATTGATTAATTGAGTTAGAGAAATGTTAGTTCAAACATATGAAAAAAAAAAAATAATAAACTCTAACTTTGAATTCCCAAGTGGTTTCAAGTTTCCAATTCACTAGTAGCTCAGTGGTGAGGCACTTCCTTTCCATAAAAACAACTAAGGATCAATCCCTTACTGTAGTGCTGGTGGTGAGGGACTTCACTGAGTGAGTAAAAGAGTTTATAAAATTATCTTACTTTTGTTTCATTAGAAGGTAACTCGTACTTGACCCAGGCCTAACATGTTTCCATCAGCCAAATTTTGTTTTAAATTTATAAGTTTGTAATGACCTCGGTAGTTCTTTATTAAGTATGGAGATTCATCCTAGGCCAATCCATTGCATATGATTCAATTGAATTTAAAACTTGATATTTTGTTTAATGTATTTATAACAATTGGATTGGCCACTATATATTTTACCTTCAAATGAATAATTTTTTTATAATTTATCTACAAATGTGAATGTTGTGACCATTTTCCTCTTAACTATTATTTTATTATATATTAAAGTTATTACCTAACCAACTTCAGTTCTAACCTTTCCAATTTCAAACTTAACCTCTAAATTTCAAATTTCTTTAATCCTAGATTTTTTTTCAGTTGTTAAATCATTTAAGGGTGATTGTAGTCAATTTTTTATTTTTAAATATTATTAACATAATTGTCTCATTTAATTTATAATCACGTTGATCAAAATATACCTACAAGAGAGATTCTTCTTTCTCGATAAAGAGAATGTGATGTCATGTCCATTTCACTCGACAATTCAAGATAATGATAATATACTCTCTACATTTATATAACTTTTCCTTCACACAAAGTAATCTCACTTTATATTTTAGTTTTTCTTAATTTGTAAATGGGGCATTTTTTTAGGCTTATATTTAATAAATCTCATTATGTCAGTCCAATTGAAATTAGACCCGTAAGATTGATCATACTTAAAATAATTGATTATAAATAAAAGAAAAACCAAATTACTTGATATATAGTTAAAATTTATATTAATTTCTTACTTCTCATAAACTTTTTTATTTTTTATTACCTTTTATTTTTTAACATTTAAACATTGACACCAATAAAATTTAAATTATATTTAATTCATAAAAATAATTATATCTTTAAGGTTTTGACCTTAATTAAAACTATTACGACAAATGGCCGTGCTTTTGTTAGACGAATGTTTCAGCCATCCGAATTTATAACCATGGTATAAAAGCTTGTTTTGATTCGTTCTGATTCAGTGCAACTGAGTTGGATCGGCCTGTCACCATGTCAGATGAGAGCGAGACCACTTGGCCTGAGTGACTGAGTCTGCCGAGTTAATTAGCTAGGTAACCTTCCCATACTAATTGAGTTCATGAGTTCCTAGATTGTGAAGAAAAGGTTTGAAATGTTGGCCCAGTCCAGATCATGGGCCATAAGGGTTGAGAAGATGACCATATTGCCCTTTTTTGTTACCTACTACATCCAGTTTCATCCATCACATGTTTCATTTGCAAGCTGATAAACTCTTTCTTCTAAGATTCAGTTTACACTTTGGAATAAAAATGAAGTTGCCCATTTCTTCATCTTGACCATTTGCCCCCTCTCTCTCAAGCAAATCCCACATCAAGAAAGCAACCTGATTTTCAAAGGCAAGAATGCTCACAAGGAAAAGAGAAACCCTAATATACAAGACTACTCCAAAACGAATTCTTTGCATTGAAAGTCTCTTCCTAAATTGTTGTTTCATTGGAGAATGTAAGAAGTTCACACCAGAAGAGAATATCTGATTTCATCATTTGGGTTTTATCTAGAAGAAAAAGAAAAGGTGGGTTCTCAATTGGGCTTTGATTATATTGATTTAAGAAGCTTTAATAGAAGAAGATCAAGAGATTGACAAGTTTGATAGAAGAATATCAACAAGAAGAAGAAGAAGAAAGGTGTTTTTTTTTTTTTAACTTTCTTATCAGGATCTTCTTGAGAATGCCGAGGATCGGATTGATGCCATGGCTCAACCGCAAGATCGTTGATCCTTTTATTCAAATTCTCCGAAGGTGATGTTGCTTATCTTCCATTTTAATTCTAATGCTGGTGTCTGGTTTTTTTCATTCATTTGCATTAGTTCTTTTTAATCTGCTTCTTTGGTTTGTTTTCTAGTGATTAAATTGGTGTTCTGGTATTGTCTTGTTGAAATGAAAAATGAAATCTTTATAAACTGTTCTTTAATCTTAAATAAGATGAGAATCTGCCATCCCTCCACCTTACTTTAAATAAGATGTTTGTTCATTGTAAGAAAAGAGGTCCAATGTGATTTCAATCTATATCTTTTCATTTATACAGTTTTACTTGACATTCATGGTTCTATTTTATTTGGCATTTCTTGGCAGAGGTGCTGAACCTAATCAGCTGGCTTTCTCTGCTGCTCTTGGCATCACGTTGGGAGTATTTCCAATCTGTGGTATGGGGTCTCTGAGCCTTTTAATCTAATTGCTCCTGGAATGGAAGAGAACCTCTTCTCATCCAATTTTGTTTTTGCAATCATTTCAATTGTATCTATTAGAACTGTTCCTTTCTTTCATGTTGAATTCCAGTAGAGGCCTAACTTCATAATGCTCTGTGAATGACTTTTTCAGAACTTGAGAATTCTGACTAATAATCTTCTTTAGTTCTTTTTTAGTCAGTTTGATTAATATTTTATCATGTTCACACATGCTGGTGCTTACTCTTTTTTCAATAGAGGGAAAATCTCAAGGATATAGAATCATTATAATAGGGGCTGCAAATTGGTCTGGTCAAGGCTCTGGAGCTGGATCAATTATATTTCATTGGTCTTGGGTCTCAATCCTTACACCCTGATCCGATTATATCCAAGTCTGACTAGGCTCCATGGTTATTACTGAATAACATATAAATACTGGGAAACTACTCTAATAATATGCTCTATCTGTGATTTTCTTGTCTAAATCAGGCCATCATCATATTTGGGTCCATCAGGTTTTGGGCACTCGACCCATCAGGTCTAAACTAGGACCTACACCCAGTGTTTTTTCAGGGTGAGGCCAATTGGGTCTGACCTAACCCATTTGCAGCCTAGTTATAAAGCTCAAGGAGTCTAAGAATGTGGTCAAATCTCTGAAGTAAAAAACCTTTCGTTGATTGTATGGTTAGACAAGTGATGATTATATTTATATTCTTTTGCCTGATTTATGTTTCATAAATAGTCTTAAGCATGATCAGTGTCTTCATTGCAGATCCCTCTGTAATTAGTTCATTATGTTCTGACTAGCATAGAAACTTCAGTAAGTTTGATATCAATTGAATCTAGATCTGATGCTTTTATATTAACTATAAAAGTTTTGGTCAATCAATTTCGTGTGTGTATGGGTGAGCAGGCGGGCTGGTGGTGCCGGTTGAGAGACGGTAGGTGATGCCATTCTAATTATTCCCCAAGTATTGCCTTTCAAGAAAACAATTTTAAAGTATAAGTGGATTTGAACCTCTGGTGAAATGTCATATTTCATTTTGGGTTTATGGATGTATGAAAATGTACTTGCTAACTAGGATACTGAAAGATTCTTTCATCGTTCATCATCATTATCATCAAATCCTATGTTAGGGCTAAAGATTCTTTTACAGGTAGCCAATATAAAATGTACTTGACACATTGTTATCTAGAAAGGAATGCTCTCTCTTTCAAGTCGGTGAGTTTTACAGACACAATACACGCGCGCAAAAGATCATGCTAACTTGTAGAGTGAGGAAAAAAACCATGGTTCTTTTAGGCTAGTGATGAACATTGATTAGATTTTTCAATTGTTATGATTGCACGTTGTGTGAATTAATGCTTAAGGGACTCATTTGTGAGAAATTCCTTCTTATTGTTATCTTTGCCTTTCATGTAGCATCACGAATCTGAGGATTTGTGACTTTGCTGACATTATAAAGCAAATGAAATTTCTTGAATAAAAGGAAGGTTAGATGCAAGAGGAAACAAAGAAAAACAACCACGGTCAACTTGTAAAAATGCGGATGAATCAGTTAGAGACTACAGCATGAGCTCCCTATGAATGCATTACTCTAAATGTTTTGACTGAGCCATTCCTGCCATCCGCAGGAGTCACTGTGTTACTTTGTGGGATTGCGATTGCAATTCTTGGGAATCTTTGTCATGCTCCAACTTTGATGCTTGCTAACTTTGTTGCTACTCCAATAGAGCTGAGGTCAACTCTCTCTCTCTCTCTCTCTCTCTCTCTGTCTCTCAAGATTCTCTGGCAACCTGTTTCTACTGTTTGCGACCAAACAGTTGGCATGGTCACTTTGAGATCATAGGTCCTTGATAGCTTGGTCTACTGATATAGATCCCATTTTCTACAAATCTTGTTCATTTCCATTATTTTAAACATTTTGATAAGTACACTCAAACTGACATGAATGTAGGAATTTTTTTTTTTGAATGGAAACTTTCATTGGAAAGGCAAGCAGCATAGGAGAAGTATACTGACAAGCTAGATCAAAAAGACCCCAAAAGAAAAAGGAAAAGCCCCTAAGACAGAACTAGATTGGCCCTGCAAAAGAAAATTCCTACATGAATGTAGGAATTTAACATGATAGAAAAACTCTATTTCAGAAATTCAATAAACCTACCTTGTATTTGGCTTGATTATAGTTGCATCCTTGATTTTTGACTTGTATTTTATTGCAACTATTTTACGTCCCATTTTTTAGTACAAGTATATTGGTTTTTAAGAATGAAGTTTGAGATTTGAATGGTTTAAACTCTAATTAACTTTCAAAAGCTATTGGTAAAATCATATTGTTTGCATCAACCGGGGGAAAAACCATAGTTTGCTACTTTCTGTTTTAGTGCCTAAGGAAAACAATTCAATCTGATGGACAAAAATCATGAATGAATCAGAGGTTTCAATGAAAGTAGATTGCACAAGGGTTAAACTGCAACTGTGGGGCTCCCCACCCACCTAGACCCCAAAAATAAGAAGGGGAAAAGAAAAGAAAAAAAAGAAGAAGATGAAGTTCTCCACCATCTTGTAGGGATGGTGATTCTTTTTCAAATCTGCACCTATCTGAATTTTAACGAGCAAATAATCCTACAATTGCCAAATAATCTATTCCAGCTCTCTCCAAATTTGCCCAATACTTTTAATTTGAGTTTCAGAACATCAAATGGAAATTAATTTTTAAACCTTTGAGATGTGCACCTACAGTTTTCTGCCCTGCTTATAGTCTGATTTCCATGGGCTTATTTTGCTTTTCAGTCTTGTGGTTCCCTTCTTGCGCTTCGGTGAAGTCATCACCGGCAGCAATCATTTTCCATTAACCTCTGGTGCATTGAGGGAAGTGGTGACCGGCCAAGCTTCACGAGAGGTTCTATTCAGCATCTTCCATGCAGTATGGACTTTCTATAGCCTTCTCAAATTTTGATACTGAAAATGGTGCTTATCAACTTTTTAAAGAAAAAATCTCATGCAACCATTGTTCTGGCAGTTGCTCGGATGGCTCATTGCAGCACCCTTCATTCTGGGCATTCTATATGTGGTGTTTCTTCCGTGTTTTAAGTACCTGCTTCACAAGTTCAGTGTTGTTCCTTCAAGGCCAATGCAACAACCCCTTTCTCATCCTGAAATCAGTATTAAGGTAAGAGATGTCTAAGATTGTATTTTTATATTTCCTATGAATGGAAGATGGATTGTTACGTTTCTAACATAACCAGTTGTATAAAATAAGCTTCAATTCAGCCAGCGGATGTACATATTCTGTATGTAAAACCTCGTCACTGAATGGTGGAAATGATCAGTTGCTATGGAATTGAGTTTGTATTTTCTTGTTCTTTTAACTTGTATTGTATTTTATTTCTGAAATGGAGCATGTGTTCTATTTCAGCCCCTCCTTTCCCTTGCAAGTCACCTTCATTCGGCTTGAGTGTATATAAAAGTCTTTGGAGGGTCATAATAAGGTGAAAGTGTGTTCTTTTGTACATTTGCATGTATTAGGTGGGTTCAATTGGAGTGTGTGGAAGTCTCTGTTGTTTATTTGTGCATATTTCTTTTTTGCAGTAGTAGTTAAGGATGTAATCAAGTCAAGCCAGCTCACAAGCTGCTCAAGTTTAACCGTTAAAGGGCGAGCGCAAGCAGTCGTGGGTTATATCCAAAATAAGTTTAGTACATCGTACATTAGACTATAAGTTTATTTAGAGAGAAAATTTCTCATTGTGGTACATTAATTTAAGAAACAAAATCAAACCATATTGACATTGCTGACCACCTGATTTACATATGCAGGCCCATATTTTTAGAAATCCAAACCATCCATACGAGACATTTGGTCCTTGTATGGGCATCTGTTCATTGTTTAGGCCTTTATTGTACCTATGTGGCCCAAGTGGTCAACATGAAGGGATGGATGCTCTAATGGTGATTATAAGTGGTGCCTAAGAATACATCTCCTGGGCAGGATCCCCTTTGAGAGCACAAGCCTCGAGTGGCCCCTTAGGCATGCCAACTTCTGCCGAGTCGCGCGCGCGCACACGCACAGTTTGTTGCCGACTGAGTAGACTAGCCTCATAAAAGAAAATGATTCTTCCATAGTGATGTCAGCCTAATCAACGGTTTGAGTCATCCATTACCTAAACTGCACCCCTTGTGCCAATCCTGGAATGCTGTTTGGCTAATCATTTTTCATATGTTGACAAGAAGCCATATGGTTTTTGCACCATGGACTTGACAGTATAGTCATGATTAGTGCAACTAGTATTTGCACCATGGAAGAATCATAGTCAATTGACTGCCTTGGGAAACCTGTTGTAGTTTACAGTGGGACCGTATTTTCAGTGATCAAGAGAGCAATCATGATGAGAGAACATTCCTAACCTCATTTTTTTCAGTGATTGTATATTCATTTTCAGTGAACATTCATAACCTCATAGTTTTATTCATACAGTTACATTTCATCATCAACATGAGGCAGAAAGTTGCATATACTTGCCAAATCAGATGTCCATAATGAGATGCATATAGTTGCCAAATCAGATGAACGTAATGAGCCCTTGGCTGCATCACTGCCCCATCAAAAGATGGGAAACTCCAGTATCAAATGGGGCTTGTCCTGAACAGATTCTGGCCTTAAAAGAAATAAAAACTTAAAAAACAACAATGGTCTGTATTCAAAGCAAACTGAAACAGGCAGTGGCCGAGTTCATATAACTTCATCAACCTGATAAATATTTTCAAAAACCATGAGTAAAGAGTCCGCATAGTGAACAAAATGAGCCCTATCAACGATTCCATTCCAAATCTGGGGACAGCGGTGACCCAGGCTGCTTCGGTGGATTCGCCTTCAAGGTTGTTTCTGCCTGAGGACTAGTGAAACAGTCCCACCCCATGATGTGTGGCAAGATGTACTGCACCAAATGAAGTTGGAAAAAAATTGACCAATTAGAAGTTCTTGTGGCATATGCATGCTCATCTAAGCGCGCACACAAATTCGCTAGCAAAGAAATAAAAAAACAACCATGTTAAACAGTATGCAACATGAATCAAAGCTAGGAGATTGCATGTGAAAGTCACACAACTTGAATCAATGTTCAAGAAGAATCCACCAGTCAGATTTTGTAATTCTAAAATAGTGTATGTGCATATACGTTTGCTATCCTTAATCTGTCTGTCACTAGAGCAGAGCAAGGAGGAACATGCCCATATACAACTGGTAAGGAAGCTAGATACTTAAAAATGCATAAATCAAGCAACCATGCATGCAAGTGAACACTTATAGGGCTGTCGATTGGCAGAGACTGGGCATGATAACTCAAGGATCTTACCAATTGAATGGTGTCTTAAGCGGTGTAGCTAATGTTATTACTTAAATGGGGTGATTAATTGCTTAATAGACTTTTATACTTTCCAAAAATCTTCGAACTCTTCTTTTCCTATGCTACCTGCACACCTTTCAGAAGAAAAGCAACCTCTCTGTGTTGCAAAATGTTGCCCTACGCACATTCAAAATATTGTCAATCTTTGGCAATTGCTCATTTCAAAGTCAAGTGATAGAACTCATCAAGGTGACCCCAGATTAACAGAATAAAGATATGATGAGCAGATAAGTGTTTCTACTCCTCAAATAAAACCTAAAGTCATGAATGACCTAACTTTGACTTCAAAGTTGCTTGGCTTTGTTGGATTGAAATTCAGGCAAATTAAAGTAGAAGATGTTGATGTAACATGAGCATGATGCTAATGTTATACTTCTTTTACCTTGACCTTTGTTTGTTTTGGTTTGAGATTTTGTTTACTGGATATGTTAACAGTTTTTTACCCACAACAAAAGATGTTGATGTTTGTTCGGCGTAAAGGACAAACAAGAATACAACATCGCTGATGTGCTAATCAAAGGAAACTCAATCTTTTTATAAATTTCAATTTTGTGGGTGAAAATACACTTGACAAAGTGCACAACAGTTGAATCAACCTTGTAAACCCTTTATATGAAAATTGATGCAGTTAACACAAAAAAACTAGGCAGAAGTATCCTTATCTTCACAAACTTTGAGATATTTATAGGGTAGAAATCCCATCCCTCTAAAATAACTTACTCGGGTTCATCTCAGCATCACTTTAGCAGATGAACTGTGTGACTGTTTGGGGTTCCATGGCATTTCTTTTGAAGATGGACATGAGCATAGGATCAACTCAGCATCAGACTGCCCCAGACATCCTGTTATGAGAACAACTTGTTGGCCAGCTAAGCACCAGGCAGACTGGCACCAGGTGAATCGGCACAGCTTGGCACCTGGTGAATCGGCACTGAGCCAACTTGGCATTAGGTAGACTTAACCTGAGTCATTTTTAGCCACAGATTGATTTAGTCCAATCGATTCGGCCCCATCTCAGCCTTGTACTTGCAGATCCCACTCACACTTTTTGGGTCCCACTAGGGACTTAGTACTTTTTAGGCCCCAACAATGTTTACTTATATAGGATTTTTTGGGTCCCACTTAATACCTGGTACTTTTTAGGCCCCAACAATGTCTAAGTTACTTATATAGGTAATAGGATAATTGATCAATATAGAAATACTAATGCATGAGTTTATTCTGGTAATCTTAAACATTTAATTGTCAAGTTTTTATTCATATACTATGTTCACGTTAATTGTTACGACATTGGATCATGTTTGTTCAAAATGGACAA
Source organism: Umbellularia californica (assembly GCA_028538565.1). NCBI lineage: Eukaryota > Viridiplantae > Streptophyta > Magnoliopsida > Laurales > Lauraceae > Umbellularia > Umbellularia californica. The sequence continues at coordinate 108,161,140 of JAPQWN010000001.1, forward strand.
ATTTTGAATATAAAAATTTTCTTTTATTTATTTTTCCTACAATGTTAGAAAATAAGTATGATCTCATAGTTTACAATATGGATTATGATTCAAATCCCACTACAATTTTGATTTCGAAAACATTGATTGTTCGAATTTCTGAACATGATCAGGCTTGTAGAGTATTCAAAGAAGTCTAATGCATTTCATGCCTGTTTTTGTGGAGTGCCAAAACATGCATTTTAAAAAATTCAGCAAAAAATATCATGCAATCAAATAAAATCATACTTACACTGAAAGATGTGCGCATGACTGCAAATTCTGCCTTTGATACAGGAACAGAAAAACGCTCATTGATTTTCTGATTGGGGTTCACAACAGCTGCACAGGAAATAGTACTGGTGTTATTTTGCAAAATGTTTGGTTATAACTCAAAGCTATGCCATCTACATGGATTCTAAAATCCATCTAAAGAGGAAAAGAGATATCAAAACAACATTTAATGATGCTGAATTGTAGTTGTACTGTTGAAGTGGACCCACCATGGTAAGCCACTGGCTGATCAAAAAGAAAAAAGGGGAGACACTGCAGGAGATTCATGATGGTCAAGGATTTCCTCAGTGCCTCGAGCAAGTTAATCACTGCCAACAAGGATGATCATCCTCAAGAAACAAGGTTTGCAACTGACACAGTAACAGCCAAGTCCATGTCAACTAGGACTCCCCCAACTTTTCAAATCTCTCCAAATTGGACCTAACCATCCAGGCCTCGATAAATTAGAGTTTGCAATCCTTAAGGGGAGACATTTTGAAGGAACCAGAAGGATCTGTTTATTAGTATTCTTTTTTTTAATAACGTGCCACAAGGATCTGTTATTCTGGTGAATATCGGTCAAGTACCCCATCCATGGCCCAAAGCTGATGAAGTGATATTTTGGGCCAACTGAAACATTGCACAAGTCCTCAAAATCCCCAGCATGTAGTTTTGAGAAACACTAAACGGCTAGGGAAGATTTATTAGTTAGGGGAAGGTGTCAAAGTCTAGTATGAGTGTAAGACCAAGAGATAATTGTTCAATTAGAAACTTCTTTGGAAGAAATTACAGCATAGCGGACCCCATTTCGGTTTCTCTGCAGGACTGAAATGTTTGGGCTGGTTTGGCATTTCAGTGTTCTATTTCAGAGTTCCACATCTACCCATAATATATGAAAGACACAAACCCCAATTCTAGTTTCTATTCCTTCTAAAATATAGTGCTGCATTACTCAAGATGGAATATTTTCTTTTTTGTTGGATCTCTGAAAATCTGACTACCTATTATCAAACCTTGATTGTCAGTGGGCCAATAAAGTTCTTATAAGCATAATAGATAAATAGAAAAAAGGGAAATTTTCAAAAAAGATCCTAAAACTAATGAATTGCTTATTTCAAAAAGGTTAATAAGAACTTAAATGTCCTCCTTTAAAATAAGGATTCCTTCTAGCTCATTTTACAAGTTTGGGGAAAAAATTGCAGTTGATGAAGAGAAGACATTTGGAAGATAACTAGAAAACTTATCAAACTTAATAAGCAATTCATGAGAGCCTTATAATGAAAACTCGCAAAACTATAGGATTCTTATTTAAATTTATCCTAGATAAAATAGTCCATCCCAAGCCAGAACATAAACATAAATATGAACATGAATGACAGGATACTCACTTGGTAGTTTTAGTACCAGGCATTGTTGTTAAAATCCTTTAATTCATATCGAATCCCAGGGAAAAGATGCCATGAATCCCAATTAGAGGTGATTCTTTAGGATTCAGTTGTGAATTTTAAGATTTAATACCTGTTTTATCGAATCTTATCATTAGTGTTTCTATTTTTAAAAGTCAACTAGTGCTTAACAAAACCTCTTAAGAATTTGTGAAATTTGGGGAGGCTTTATAGATAAATAAGGAATTGATATGTACCCAGAGTGTTTGGCTATGTATGGTCGTCCTACATTCTTTTATTTTTATTTTTCTTCATGAAAGCTTTTATAAGTTCAGGAGACATCCTAACCATATAATGTAGATGATTATTTTTCCAATTAAAAAAAACAAAAGGACTACTACAACGCATTTGATTTTCTTAGTAACTTTGATATCTCAAACATATTTAACTATTCACACACACATTATTTATGATGTACTAATATTTGTTGTTGATGTTCTCCACTTCTCCATATGATTGTATTATAATCTTATTTTCCACGGTATTGATACCACTATGGATAGAAAATCGATGGGTAATGAATAACTACTTTTCCTTATTATAAAAACAAAAACATTTTTTTCATGTTAAGCAAGAAAAATAAAAAGAATCCCGATTCACAATACAATTCGATTCAAACTCTTGACGATTTGCGATACAATTTTGATTTTCAAAACAACGGTACCATGAGCTATGAAAAAAACAACTTAATCATATCTGAGACCAGATAGAAGGCTTACACATATTAAAATAATAGCCACCATCATCCGACATCGGTGAAACTTGTAAACTCTTTCTTACCTGACCTGCAAGACTGTAATACACAGCTTGTGATATAACTTGAAACTTTTAATTAAAAATAATAAAAATGTAGACGAGAACTTGCATTGGTGGAAAGAAAAGGCATGAGAATGTTTTAATGCCTAATCTAGCAAAGTGTGGCATTTCTAAACAGTATGATGGCAGATGGCCTTCACACTCAGTCTAACAACATAGGTATTGTCAATCATACTAGGTGAAAGGAGCGGGAAAAAACCTTGTTTTCATTGAAGGGTCATGAAAAAATTCGCAAGAGTCAGTAGGACCTAGGCTTATCAATGATCCAAGCTCCACAGCAGATAGAGCAAAATGCTGCAAAATTGGCAAGTTCATACGGTCAAACTTCACAGGCAGAAGTACTTGTTCAAGTTATCCCAAGCACAAGAGAAAGCTGCCAACAAATAGCAGCAAATTTAGCCTTAATTATTAGCTTCAGAACATCAATGGTATACAACTCCGAACAAAAGTCTAATGTTTATCAGGTCATACTTTCAGTAAATGCACCCAATAAAATTTAATAAAAAGTTAGGCAGAACCAGTCAGGACATTGAGGAGAATGGCCAATCAAACAGAACAGAATACTCTCTTAGGAGTTAGCAACTTCCAGTTACCTGCCTCTTTTGCCAGTCATACTTGCGTTGACCAATCGCAGGCCAAAATGTCAACATAATCACACCCCTCCTCTCAAGATGAATGCTCCCAGACTGTCAAACATCAAATAAAGGGCAAAAAAAAAAAAAAAAAAAACTGACTGTCGAAAGAACTGACTCATAAAGCAGCTAGAAATGAAAAACTGAAAGATAAAGTGATACATTCATCTTATTGAACTTTGGTGGCACAGGAGACATAGAGAGTGCAGCTTTCCCCTTGAATATAGGATAGTTAACAAATGGTCTGCCTTCATACTTCCCTGCAGGTGTAAAAGGAACAGAAACACATGACCCAATCATAACCATCATCATCAACAATGACAGTAACAACAATGATTTAGATGATGCAATCATACCATCAGTCACAAGATTCTCTCTAGCAGTTGAAATGCTTGCCAGAGATGTAGAGTTATGCGACCATAATGAATCTTTAATCCTGCTAGTTTTAATATTGCCGGCACTCCTGTTTATATACATGAACCACTGTTTAGGAACTCCTGGAACCTTTCAATCCAAGTAAGATGGCTAAATATATTTCAAACAACAGTTCAATGCTACACTAACAACTATTTACGAATTTTCAGATATCACTACTTGCTAGATGATTGTACAACTTAAATACTACGCACATGCAATCCCACATCATACATGTTGATAGAAGCCCAATTATTCATAAATATCCAAGTATCGAAACATACTGGAACATTAGTAGACATCAGCAGTTTCATGGAATGCCAATAGATGTCAGATGCATCTAAGGAAGATTATAAATATCAATCCCAGTAATATCAATTGGGCACCTCTTGAAGAGGCTGGAGTAGACCCCCATTGAGGACAGAGTCATATGGCGAACGACCGCGCAAGGAATCATTAACATTTACATTTGTGATTTAGTTCTGCAGTGGTTCTGTTAGATGCTTATACAGTACTAGCTGGGAGATTGTATTTCATACTTCTGGAAGCAAAATTCTTATAAGAAAAAATAAGGCAATGGCCACAGACACCACATAGGAAATCCTCTAAGATCAAAAAGAGAAAAAAAAAAAAAAGGAACCCCAAATGGGTACTTTAATTTGGGCACCAGTAACCAATGTAAGTACATTAAACTGCACACCAATGCCCCCCAAAAAAAACCATGAAGGCAAAAAGTAAAATCCACCCATCATCAAAGGAACCAACTTAGAAGGGGATGGTTCTGAACAATTAGCAACTGGCAGTGTGAGATAGCAAATCCCAAATCACTAAAATCGCAGAAAGACACAAGAATTACAAGCCAATAGATGAAATCACTACAACGAATCACAGAAACAAGCAAATGAAAAATGCACAAAAGACCTAGTAGAGAAAATTTAAAGAGAGAGAGGAGTTAGGGGGGTTAGGGTTTTTTAATGTACGGATAAGACCTGGAGAGAAAGAAGCGCGAAAGCTTCATCATCGTCGGTCGTCTCTGCTTGTACAAAGAACCCCAACAAGTCTTTGTTTGAGAAGAGCAAGACAGAGAGAGAGAGCAGAAGCGAAGCAACTCCACTGCTGTAGATATCTGCGGGATTTTATAAGGGCTTCCCTCGAACGAGGGGTTTTAGGGTCGAGAAAAAAGTAGTCGATGATCGGGCCTGTATCCATCATCATTGTGGGGGTGGGCATGGAGCCAAACTGACGTCCGCTGACCAAAAGAGGTACCTATGGTTTTGAGAAATAATCCTTCTACTTGAACAAACTTTTTGTCAGAATTTGGGACAAACTCCCATGTGGCCCAATCTTAGAGGTGCTTTTTCCCCCTCTTTCAAAAGTTGCACATCTAAGATTGTGCCACATGGGAGTTTGTCCCAAATTCTAGCCAAAAAGTTTGTCCATTTAGACTTTTTGTTTGAGAAAACAATAAGTCTCTATGGACCGAAGTCTATGCCCGAAATTGTGATCGACCCTACGTGGAACCCGATGTGGCACTGACGTGAGACTTTTACCCTCTGTTTGGGAAGGGGGGAAAGAGGAGAGAAGGAAAAAAAGGAGGGGAAAGTGGAGGGAAAATCTTTTTGGGGGGTGTTTGGGAAAGGGGGGAGGAAAGTAGGGAGAAAATTTTTGTCTTCTTGTGGCAAAAATTTTCCCCCCAAAAATGGGGGGAAAATGAGGGAGGGGAAGGAAAATGAGGGAAAAAGTCCTTTTTGCCCTTTTTGTCCTTTGTTGTCCTTTAGAAACTTTTATAAAAATAAGGGCAAAATGGTAATTTTTCATGTACTTCACAAATAAACAAAACCCTACTTTTTCACTTTTCTTCCCCCTACTTTTTTACTTCCCAAACAAGAGGAGGTAAAATTAATTTTCCCTCTCCTCCCCTCCCCTTCATTTTCCTTCCCCTCAAATTTTCCCTCCCCTCCCCTCCCCTCCCCCCTTCCCAAACACAGCATTAGTCTACAGTGCATTTGTTTGACTTTCTGGGTTGGGCGTCAGAATGAAAAGAAAAGAAGGAAATGCACGGTAGACTATCTTGGGCGCTGGTTGTCTCTCTCAGCAAACCATTCATCCATCATTGACCTCAGCCACGCTCGTCCACAACCGACCTGTCGTCTCCTTGGATCTCATCTCTCTCGCGCCCGGCAATGACGAGCAGCTCTCTCTCTCGATCTGTGTCTGCGACAGCGCCCAGGCGAAGCTCTCTCTCTCTCGCTCTGTGTCTGCGACAGCGGGAGATCAGCGAACCAGCCTCCAGCGACTCCCTCCCTCCCTCGTGGGATAGCAGCGAACTCCAGGATTGCATCTTCTATGTTGTTTCTGGTGAGGGTTTTTTTTTTTTTTTTTGTTTTATTTTTTTTCTCTAAATCGTGCAAATGATGAGGGATTGCATCTTCTATGTTGTCTCTGGTGAGGGTTTTTGCATTTTCTAAATCATGCAAATGACATTAAGGATTCATATTGGGATTTCTGTTGACTCCATTGGCTCGGATTGCATCTTCTGTGTTTTTTCTAGTGAGGATTTTTTTTTAATTTTTTTTTTCTCTAAATCGTGCAAATGATATTGGATTGCATCCTCTGTGTTGTTTTTGGTGAGGGTTTTTTTGCTTTGTATTTTCCTGTAGCTAATTGATTTAAGATTTCAGGGTTTTTTCTGGGTTATTGAGGGTTTTTTGGTAGTGGTTGATTGCATCCTCTGGGTTTTTTTGCTTTGTATTTTCTTGTAGCTACAGGATAGGATGCACCCACTTAAGCAGATAGTGGTTACCTCAATAATGTCAAAATGTTTGTTTGGCTTTCTTTCGGATCTGTTTGTGTTACAGACACAATTGGAAAAACAAATAGATTTTTTTTTCTTTCTGGAGTAGCAAACTGAAGGTGCTAAAATGGCAATCCTCTTTTCCTAGAATTAGTGGAATTCTCAGATTTGGGGGGTCAAGAGATTGAGTTTCCACATTCTGCAGAAACTGCTAATGTGTTGGCCACAGTTTCATGGAACCCAGGCGTTCCCCAACGAACCCTTTCAATGGTTTGGTTTTCCCCTGTGGACATCTCACTTATTGGTCCGCCACACTTGCCATTTCCATTTGAGTTGAAGGTTTTGTTGGGTTTGATGTTTTGGTTGTCATCCTTGGAGTGAACATACAAAGCAAAAGTAAATGTACATAGATATTGAGGTCAACGTCCACCCTCGCTCTTGAGCGGTCATAATTTGTGGTCGAACCCTCGCCCTCACCATAAAACCATTGTTGTGCCATTTCCTATCACAATTGGTTTTGGGATAAGTGGTAGTTCAATGGGGTGTAAGATCCTACAAGTGGTATCAGAGCCTAGTAGGTCGGGTGTTCGAGTCACAAGATACGCGTTTTGCGAGTTGCGCAGCAAGAGTCGCGGCGGGTGTGCCGTTGAGGGAGGGATTGTTGAGGTCAACATCCACCCTCGCTCTTGAGAGGTCATAATTTGTGGTCGAACCCTCGCCCTCACCATAAAACCATTGTTGTGCCATTTCCTATCACCAATTGGTTTTGGGATAAGTGGTAGTTCAATGGGGTGTAAGATCCTACAATAGAGAAGCACTAGCTACAGGAAAATAAATTGATCCATGAACAATTGTGTGAACATGTTTGCAAGTAAAAACTGTTGGTGCACTGTGTGGGAATGAACAAGAGAAAAGAGTGAAACATGTCTAAAGTAATTTGCTTCTTGTGTATCTGCTTCATGCCCAAATGCATTTTACATTTTAATTAGTTACTTCTATTTGTCTGCTTTGATTTATGTGTTAGCTTCTGCTTGTTTGAATGGCACTTCATGGATGTGCTACAATGGATGTGCTTGTCCTAAAGTTGTTTTCTGTATATGTGGGTATGGAAAAGTCAGTTGGACAGGGATTAGAATATTTGAAAACATTCTATAAATCAGCTGAAGTATTTGTTTGTTTTATTTATTTTTGTTTGTTTGTGAAGAACTTGAAGATAATGGCTTCATATTCATCAACTGGAAATTCCAATTGGCCTCAACGTTTATGTCGATGTGGTGTTGGCAACTGTGTGGTCAAGGTTTCACGATCAACGAATAATTATGGTAGACATTATTATTCTTGTCCACGACCATTGGTATGAATGCAATATACTTGGTCCTCTTTCTTATTTTCATATTTTATTTTTTTGCACATAGACAAATATGTACCAACTAACGACAAATATTTGTCATTATTTGCGTGGAAAAAACAGGAATACAACAACTTTATTGGTTGGTGTGATGAATATGTGAGATCCACGGTCAATCACCCATATCCTGACCAAAGCACTCTGCGCTATGCCCCCCCCCCCCCCCCCCCCCCCCCCCCTGAAGCTGAGAGCCGTGTGGCAAATGTTGTTGCAAGATTGAAGAAACTAGAGCAAATTTTTCGAACCTTCATGGTTGTTCTCATTGTTTACGGTGTCCTGCTTGTGGTATTACTATGTCGAATGTAGCATCCATCATGTACTCTTTTTGATTGGGAGCTGTCATTATGTAAGGTGTTGGTTGATAATTAATAGGTTAGATGGTAGACTTTTTTTTTTAGTTTTTATTTTTTGTACTTTGATTAATGGAAGATGTTGTTGTATGAACCAATTGTATTTAGGGTAAATGAACAAATCACTTATTTTTGTATATGATTATATGAGAGCTTATTTGTGGCCAACTGTAAACTTTATAGCCCAAGTTATGTACTCTTGTTTCCATGATGATTGTTGTAGCCCAAATGAAAATTCATATATGTAGGAGATTGACGTGAATATCTCTTTTAAAAGGGAAGTTTCAACCATGTTTGCCTGCTTTTCAAACCGCACACTTTTGCAGCAAAGTTGCTGAAATCTGATCAGACCCTGCTGAGTACCCCTGTTTGGGGCTGTGGTTAACCCGCTTCCCGATGGAATTTTTGTCCGAAATTTGGGGCTTTCAAAGTCCATATTGTGAACTTAAATCCTGCTATTTTCCAGCACGATACAACCACGTTTGCCTGCTTTTCAAACCGCGCACTTTTGCAACAAAGTTGCTGAAATCTGATCAGACCCTGCTAAGTACCCCTGTTTGGGCTGTGGTTAACCCACTTCCCGATGGAATTTTTGTTCGAAATTTGGGGCTTTCAAAGTCCATATTGTGAACTTAAATTCTACTATTTTCCGGCACGATACAACCACGTTTGCCTGCTTTTCAAACCGCGCACTTTTACAACAAAGTTGCTGAAATTTGATTAGACCCTGCTGAGTACCCCTGTTTGGGGCTGTGGTTAACCTGCTTCTCGATGGAATTTTTGTCCGAAATTTGGGGCTTTCAAAGTCCATATTCTGAACTTAAATTCTGCTATTTTCTGGCACGATACAACCACGTTAGGCTGCTTATCAGACCATGCACTTTTGCAACACAGTTGCTGAAATCTGTGATAAAAACCACTTACTGTTTACATTTGGCTTGGCTTACCCTCAATATTGGTAATAACCTCTTTATGGTGGATCCGATATAAATACAATTGAAAAGGGAAACAAATGAAACAAAAAAGTGCTAATCAAATACTAATAGGAAACGAACCAATCAAATACTACTAGGAAACGAACCTAGTGCAGAAACAAAAGCGAAGCAATCAGATTCAGAATATGAAAATTTGAAGAAGCCCACAGAACAGTTTCATCATATTTAGCATGTAATAGAAGTTACAAATTGAGCTTTAAATCCAACATAATTGTTTCGCAATTACAAAATTGGTGGATCTGATATATCCAAAATGGCAACAAATCCAACATATCCAACAAATCCATCAAACTCCAACAAAATCCAACTCCAACATAAACAGTCAACGTATCTGTGACAAAATCCGGCAAATCCACATAAATCTAACAATGTATCTAAAGTAACAACAACGTGAATGGAGACGGCACTCCAAGTGATCCAAGTGTATGAGGCCATATGCAAGTGGATCTTCTTAATTGTTCAATTCAACTTCTACCGCCGAAACCTGCACATGCATAAAGTGTATGAGGCCATGTCCAATAAAGTTACAAAACTATTAGTAAGTTGGGGGTATTCTTACCGTTAAATTCACATTCTCTTGTGTGATGATCTCATCTAATCCCATAGGATTCGTTACAATATCTCCACGATCGACCACAGTCGTACCCTGCACATACATAATTCGAATTCAATTAGATTGTGAATTCAGAAGCCACTTCTCGTCTAATTGCAAAGAAAGATTTAGCGCTGCCTTGCAATTTGTTCTTGATTGTGGACGGGGTTTAACTGGGTTGCTTGCACCTGGGTTTGGCTTTTTACCCTTTGTACATCCAATTGTAACAAACCTCTTTTTTCCATCCGAACCCTTTTTTGAGGTTCTTTGGGCGACAGCAAACCCAATCTACCTGGCATATCTTGCATAATATTCATGTACTTCTTCAATTGAACCAAATATCATTCCCCTCTGAGGTTCCATTACTACCTCTTCTAAGTGTTCACCTTCCTCCAAGGGCTTCTCCATATCAACAATATTTAATTCTTGATAAACCATCCCCATTTCAACTTCATTGTCGTCTCCATCAAATTCACGTGATAAACCATTTTCTTCCATGCTTCTAAAAAACAAATAAAGCATGCAGGTGTTAAGAATAACTCGATAAAAGAAATGCAAGTGTCGAGAAAAATTAAGCATCATTTTATAAGCAACATCAGTCTGAGATTAATTAGACAAGATCATCCTTTTCCATATCTGTCAAACTCTAGTTGCTTGATATATTTAAACAATTCCATTCTAGTTGCATAAAAGAAACACTTTTCCATACCTGTCAAATTTGAGGTGCTTGATATATTTAAACATTTCCATTCCAGTTGCATAAAAGACACACTTCAATTTAGATGTAATTTCAATCTAAAGCATGGCTTTGATGATTCTCATCTTCCTGATTGATGATCTATGATAGTATTTCTCAAATTATTTAGCTAGGAAGGCTGCATTATTAACCTTAAAGTTTTCTGTTCGGATTGTGGTAAGCTTGTGCGTGGCTGCCATTATGGGGAGCTGGTGCAATTTTCTCACAATTATGTATATTGGTGAGAAATCTAGCCTCTCTTAACTTGTAGAATCTCTTAAACTTGTAATTTTCACTGCGGTGGTTAGACAAGTTTCACTCTTTTCTCTTGTTTGTTCCCACACAGTGCACCAACACTTTTTACTTGCAAACATGTTCACACAATTGTTTGGATCAATTTATTTTCCTGTAGCTAGTGCTTCTCTATGTACATTTACTTTTGCTTTGTATGTTCACTCCAAGGATGACAACCAAAACATCAAACCCAACAAAACCTTCAACTCAAATGGAAATGGCAAGTGTGGCGGACCAATAAGTGAGATGTCCACAGGGGAAAACCAAACCATTGAAAGGGTTCCTTGGGGAACGCCTGGGTTCCATGAAACTGTGGCCAACACACTAGTAGTTTCTGCAGAATGTGGAAACTCAATCTCTTGAACCCCCCAAATCTGAGAATTCCACTAATTCTATGGAAAAGGGGATTGCCATTTTAGCACCTTCAGTTTGCTACTCCAGAAAGAAAGAAAAAATCTATTTGTTTTTCCAATTGTGTCTGTAACACAAACAGATCCGAAAAAAAGCCAAACAAACATTTTGACATTATTGAGGTAACCACTATCTGCTTAAGTGGGTGCATCCTATCCTGTAGCTACAAAAAAATACAAAGCAAAAAAACCCAGAGGATGCAATCAACCACTACAAAAAAAACCCTCAATAACCCAGAAAAAACCCTGAAATCTTAAATCAATTAGCTACAGGAAAATACAAAGCAAAAAAACCCTCACCAGAAACAACACAGAGGATGCAATCCAATATCATTTGCACGATTTAGAGAAAAAAGATTAAAAAAAAAACCTCACTAGAAACAACACAGAAGATGCAATCCGAGCCAATGGAGTCAACAGAAATCCCAATATGAATCCTCAATGTCGTTTGCATGATTTAGAAAATGCAAAAACCCTCACCAGAGACAACACAGAAGATGCAATCCCTCATCATTTGTACGATTTAGAGAAAAAAAAAAAAAAAAAAAGCCCTCACCAGAAACAACACAGAAGATGCAATCCTGGAGTTCGCTGCTATCCCACGAGGGAGGGAGGGAGTCGCTGGAGGCTAGTTCGCTGATCTCCCGCTGTCGCAGACACAGAGCGAGAGTGAGAGCTTCGCTTGGGCGCTGTCGCAGACACAGATCGAGAGAGAGAGCTGCGCGTCATCGCCGGGCGCGAGAGAGATGAGATCCAAGGAGGCGACAGGTCTGTTGTGGACGAGCGTGGCTGAGGTCGATGATGGATGAATGGTTTGCTGAGAGAGACAACTAGCGCCCAAGATAGTCTACCGTGCATTTCCCCCTTTTCTTTTCATTCTAGGGCCCAAGATAGTCTACAGTGCATTTCCCCCTTATCGTTTCATTCTGGCGCCCAACCCAGAAAGTCAAACAAATGCACTGTAGACTAAAAGTCCCATGTCAGCGCCACGTCGGGTTCCACGTAGGATCGGTCACAATTTCGGGCATAGACTTCGGTCCATATAGACTTATTGTTGAGACAATAGAATCGGTATTCAAGCCAAAGTTCTCATTTTTTTTGGCCTTTTTTTCAACAAGTGACAACGTTGTCTCTTAATATCGAAAGTTAGTGTCGACCTTGTCGCTAATTCGTTAAATTTGTCTCTTCTCCGCCCTTTATCACTGGCGATTACTGGTTTTTTATACCAAAACAAAACTCTCCCCAATATTGAATATTCTTTGCAAAGGTTGTTAATCTCCATTAACGAGGTAGGCATAGTACAGTTTGACTTTCTTTTCATGCATTATCTACCATAGAGCCTGAGTTTCGTGTTTACTTTTCAAGAAAAGTTCATTAGGATTTTGATATATAGTTTATTCATTTCACTATCTTTGTTGTATTATTACTTTTGGGTGGCTAAATCATCAAGGTAATGACCTTTTGAGGAAGGGGGAAAGAAAACCTCCAGAGAAAGGGGGAAAACAATGGGAGGAAGAAGGGGAAAATGGAGAAATGGGGTTTCGGGCGATTTGTATTGATTTGAATGCGACGACGTCGTCACACGTTTAAATCTTTAATAAAAAAAAAAAAGGGAAGTGGTCACAGGAAACCACTTCTTTGCCATATTGACTAGTGACGTGTTTTTCGGTACGTAGCCATCTAGGGTCATTTTTTTGTAGTTTTCTCTAGAATTTTTATTTTTTTTTAGATGACAACACATATGGAGAATTTTTAAGTTCCTTTTAAAAAATAATGATGATATGCTTATATTTTGAAAATTGGGATCAGTCGATTTTTACTTCTTAATAATGTAGAAATTAAGAAATAAGCTAGCAGCTATTTTAGAATAACTTTTTCCTTCTCTTTTCGAGTAATCAGAATACTTTAATATCAATGTTGTTTATATGATTTTAGAGTGCTCTTTCGCCTTTTTTTAAAATAAATCTTCATCAACATAATTTAAAAAATGTTAAATATATCTATAGGTCTTTATGACACAATCAATAATTCGATTCATTTTCAATTAGGCCTTGCTCTAGCCTCTTTAGGGTTATTTATTTATTCTTATTTATTTTCTTTTCAACAATATTAATATATATATTATTATTATTCTTATTTTAAGCCCATCATCCTTCGTTGGTATGTATATTAAAGTAGTGAAGCATGAAGACCTTGCTAATATATCACTTCAGCCCTATGAAAGTGCTTCATTATTTTGAAGGGAAAAAAAAATAACAAAGACTTCCTTAGAGCAGCCATCATTACTGGGTCCAAAGATAGTCTAAAAACTCTGTACAAAACCGGCTACCTCAGTTTAAACATCTGAAAATTGTAGTTGTACATCAATTTTGTGATTTAAGATCATTCAAAAAACTTATAGAACTAATATACCCCAAGGTGTGAAGTTTCATATCTTACATCCTTCCAGATTTTGAGAAGTATATGAAAAACATAAAAATAATATAATCTAATTTTTATGATAAAATTTTTTTGCACTCATATGGACCCCCAATTCATGTTCCAAACGGTTTTACATTTTCATAGAAATGATCAATCAAACATATGAAGTTTCATATCTTCAATTCTCATAGATTTGATTGAAGATATAGGCAAAAGAACACAGAAATAACTATCTCCCACTTTTTGATTTCTCTGTACTCTTGTAGGACTCAGATTTATGAAATTATTCACTGATACCAAAGGCATTTTTTTGTCCTTTAATTCCCTCTGTCCCATGATTTGTGCATCCGCAGATGGGCCACCCATGCCCCCCTCTAGTTTCACCCATGTCTGGTCAATTTAAGATACTTGGGGCTACTTGTAGATGAAGGTTCATACAGTGAAAATAGTTTTCCTCTTTGCATTGCCAATTACAGATTAACAGAGTTACATGTAATTACAGCTAAACCAAGAGTAGGGAAATTGAACTCAGAGGATCCAAACAGGGCCTTAGGAAGCATCTACTCTCGCTCACATGTACTGAAATCAGCACATGTGTGAAGGTAAGTACCAAAATGTCAACAATGATCAAAACACACAAGTACAGACTTTATAGTTGAATAAGTTTGGAAGGTAGAAGATCCAACAGAAACAAAAATGTAGTCTAATCTCACACACTAAAATGTTGATAAAGTATATAACTTTCGAATTATATCTTTACAAGATGATGTTATTTCCGAACAATGCCATAAAACTAGTCTTATTAATGTAACTATAACTCACTAGACACTATAATTGAACTTCACATTTACGAACTAAAACCTCTGCAGACGAAGAGGCTCTAGGGAAAGCGCGGATAATTTCAGCAATCTCCTACATCGCTTCGAAATTTAGCTTATTAATATATAGAGTCAACTTCTCCAAACACATAGCCCTCTCAAGACAAAGTCTCAGAAATCGAATTCCGTTTCCTTGACTCCCCAAAGAGGTCTCAGAGACCTCAGAGTTGCTACTCTCGCGCAGTGTTAGATAAACTTCTCCCGCACTATCCCATATCTTGATGGTCTTGAGGCGAAGCTCCACGGAAGAGAATGGAGAAAGAAAGATTGCCAACGTTCCGTTTCATTGAAATTGAGTTTCTCCGCCAATGTTGTGTTGAGATCATACTGCAAAATTAAAGTGGACAAGACAATCTTTTAGAACCTATGAAACACAATGAAAAAAAAAAAAGAGAGAGATTTATGGTGACAATGCATGAACAACCAAGAAAATTCCAAAATTAAATGAAATTCACGACAACTACAGTGATACTCACATCAGCATTCTATGCTGATATCTTCATAACCAGAGTCTCAAGGTCAGGAGAATTCTTCATCAAGTAGGCTATGCCTTTGCGTTCCCATATTGTGAGTCCAGTCTCAAGTATCAAACGCTTGTGCTTAAAAATGAGATGAGAGCCGGAAGATTTTGTAACGCTCGAAGAGACAATGCCTTCAAAGATAAAAAAATATATATATTGTTGTGTTTGTACCATCAAAATCAAATAATCAACAAAGCTTAAATCATATAAGTCTAAACCTAACCATGTGAATATATAATAAAAAAGAACGTAAAAGTGCAAGCGTTCATCCTTGTTTCATTGTCGTCTTAGTCTTTTTCCCATTGATGATGTAAGAGTTTACCTCCCAAACCATCTAATTAATGGTCTTCTTAAACATTTTGAAAACATGTTCTGTTCACTGCAATACAGTTTTTCATCAAACTTATTAAATTTTTTTGTCAAAAGTAGTTATAGATAGGGAAGGCTACCCTGGACACATGGGAATGGAAATCTATTTCTTGTCATGGGTGTGCTACGGGAAATAAGCACAGGAAATCTAAATTCTATCTATCTGGGAAAACCACTTGATTCGTCCCCCATTTTCACAACGAAAATGTGTCCACCAAACAATGAAATATTGAGAGAATGAAGAATTATAACAATTTTTCTCTCCACGTGGAATCCTCTTGTCGCACAGGGATGAAAATACATAAATACAAACCCGAAACTAAGTAAGCCCTCTGTAATTTCTTCAATCTCCTTTTCTTAATACATTTTGCATTTGGATTGAATATAGGATTTGGCTTCCTCATGTTCAGATCATAATTTCAGCCATTGTCTAAAGCATCTTTTATGTAACAACACAATTACAATATATTCTAGCCTCTCAAAACCTAATAGTATTAATCAAAGTACAAAAATAACTAAGCCTAATTGGATTTGAGTTGCTAAGAAAACTGAAAAAAAAACAGTATCAAGCATAAGCATACCTGAATACAAGCACTTGATAACTTGAGCACTCTGACACGGCAAAGACTCTGAAGTAAGGATTCCAGAGAAGAATGGAGTTCACTTATGCTGCATCGAGAATGAGAAACATGAATGTAGGCCTCTCTTAGAAACGGCATGTCTTTGAAAGAATAGTTGCCCAATTTTTCACTATAAATATTCAAGATTTCGAACTTAGGGGCTTCGACATCAACCCGGACACTCTTACGATCTCCTCTCATTGTCAAGCGCTTCAGTCGCAGACTTGAAGAAGAAGGGCATATTTTGATAGGAGGACAGTAAGAACAGGTTTTGATAACTAAATTCTCAAGCAGAGGGCACCCTTTTAATAGGTCCTCGATGGAGCCTTGTCTCATGCCGCAACATTCTAGAGATAATGTATTGAGTTTAGGAAAGACCAAGGCTTCTCTTAATTCGCAGAATTGTAGAGACAATGTATTGAGTTTAGGAAAGATCAAGCTTTCTCTCAATTCACAGAATTGTAGAGACAATGTATTGAGTTTAGGAAAGATCAAGGCTTCGCTTAATTCGCAGAACTCTAGAGACAATGTAGTGAGATTAGGAAAGATCAAGGCTTCTCTTAATTCAGAGAGGCGTAGAGACAATGTAGTGAGTTTACGAAAGATCAAGCCATCTCTTAATTCGGAGCATTCTAGAGACAATGTAGTGAGTTTAGGAAAGACCATGTCGTCTGCGCTTAATCCTAAGCATTCTAGAGACAATGTAGTGAGCTTAGGAAAGAACGAGCCTTCTCTTAATTCGCAGGATTGTAGAGACAATTTAGTGAGTTTAGGAAAGACCAAACCTTCACATAACTCGCAGCATTCTAGAGACAATGTAGTGAGGTTAGGAAAGACCAAGCCTTCTCGTAATTCGCAGGATTGTAGAGACAATGTAGTGAGATTGGGAAAGACAGCAAAATTATAAACTCCAAACCAGCAATTCTCTAGCTTCAGTGAAATCAATGTTTCGCAGTCCAATAGCCAAGAAGGCAACAGGTATGGGCGATGGAAGCGCAAATCAAGTTCTTGAATGCCTTTTGTTATTGCCAAACGGATCCATTCATCTATGTGATAATCATACTTCTCATGGTGATGGTGATCAAAGCGAAGCCGAAACTTCTGGATCTTTGGGGCGGAGTTGATAAGAACAGCTTTGTCGACAAATCTAACAAAATCCTCTACTGCTTCTTGGTAGTGATAGTTTTCAGCATCCGGGTCTACACGAGGGGCATGGAAGTTGAGATGAGAAACTGAAGTGGAAAGATTCCTCCACGTCCTTGACAAAAACGCTGTGCGAATAACATCTTTCATGTCTAAGAAGGAGAGAATGTGGTGTAGAATACTGTCTGGTAGAGAGCTCATACGATCATACTCCATCTTTTCTTCTGCTCTCTTCTCAGCCGTTTTCCCCATCTCGCATTCCCTCCGTCCTTTCTTCGTTGAAAGTTGTAAGTTGGAAAGTAAAAACCTCTGCTTCTTGTCCTCTCTGTCCTTTTTTGGTTGAAAGTAGAAAGGTTTTTTTTTTATTTTTTTTTGGATTAGGAAAGTTGAAAGTTAGAAAATTGCTTTTTTTATTTTTTTTTTGGATTAGGAAAGTTGAAAGTTAGAAAGTTGCTTTTTTTATTTTTTTTTGGATTAGGAAAGTTGAAAGTTGAAAGTTGAAAGTTAGAAAGTTGCTTTTATAACCCTCTCCCTCCCCCGAATACTATACCTCCCCCGAATACTATAATTCTCATGAGCCTGCGTTTTCTATTCATATATACTCTTTCTTATATATATTAAATGTAAAACTTCCCTGGAGGAGTACTGTGGAAAGAAGAGACTCACGTACGAAGGGGGGTTCGGAAGAGTATTAATGTAATTATTATATTATTATGAGCCCTTCTAATCGGTCCCAGATATTTATCTTTCCCTTACTCTTTCTTTCATCTCGCTTCTTCTATAAATCTTTTTTTATGTTTTTCATTCCTTTTTTATTATTATTATTTATTTTTGTCATGTAGTTCTATTTTAATTATTATTTTTTTATGACGAGGCCGGTTTATTTAGATTTATGTTTTTTTTTATTTTTTCTGTTTATTTTTCACATTCATTCCTTTTATATTAATATTATTTATTTTTGTCTTGTAGTTCCATTTTTATTATTATATTTTGATGGAGAGACCACTATGGTAAATAGACCTGGAATAGAGGTTACTATGTTCACTCGGTGGTTTAAAACAAATCGTCAATATCATCATGCAAGAGATTTAAGATATGTCAACTTTCCAACAAAATGGACTTGGAATTAGTTTGTTTGTTTGTTTACTCGGTGTCTAATTTCAATTTAAATTAAGTTTTCCTTCAATGAATTAAAGGCTCGCATTGGACGCGGGCCCTAAAGCGCTAGTATATATTAAAGCAATAGGGGAGGTGGGCTATGGACGGTGCCACCTTAGCAGCCCAATAATTCTCCTTTCAAATAAATATGAAGAAAAAACATAGAGTGTTTTAAGGTGCCATGTCATTATATGCCATGATTTTTTCTCCAAAAAAATCTCTTTATCCATATCTTCTATATCCTAAAGTCTCTCAATCAATATCCACTAAAATCCCTCTATTTTGCTACAGTTATTATCTCTCTCAACATCATCTATCTTCCAACTTCTCAAGATTGCTATCTTTTTATTTTTAATATTTGGGGCCCACCATTCAACAATTCGCACTAATAAATTTTTCATTAAAAAAATCATTTTCTTTTAGTTTCCAAATATAACTCTACTATATTCAAAGATTGTCACATGTGAATGAAAATCATAACCGACTTTCTGGTAGACCACCTCATGGATGGATTTGTGATAAAAATGTTTTGAGGTTGGAGGGATATTTTTTTTTTTTGTTGAATCTTATAGGCATCCTTTTCTGATCTGATTATATAGACATATGACCCTAGGTTTGGCCCACTATAAATTACACTTTCGTGGACCCACATAGACTCATAATTAAGAAAGATATATATATATATATATATATATATATTGATCCAAGGTAGGCCAAATATTACTGGGATCAAATAATACTAGCATGTGGTTTTAATGTCTCATAATTTATGGCTTTTAAAGTTAAGATGTTTATACATTTTTTTAAAAATCTAGTGCTAAAAAAACGGTTTGATCAGTTCTAAAATGGTATTTGTGCTACTTGAAAGGGGTAGAGAAGAAATTTGTGCGAATGAATTGAAATGACTATTGACCTATGTGAAAATAAAAACATGGTGCATTTGTGCAACAAGAGGATTGCACATTTTTATGATTTTCTTTGTTAACAATATTATGTTATTTGGTGTGATATATTTTCCTTGCATAGAAGAAAAAAATGAACCATTTTTCCTTAATAAAGAGGAGTTTGATTTTCTACTCAAATACAAAATTACATTCTCATGAGCAAATAAAAATCCATATAAACTAGAATCCTCTTGTTGCGCAAACAAGTCCAAATGGGGTGGCTTTGTTTTATTGGGCTTTGAAATTATCAATGGGTAACAAAAACTTTAATGCATTTCTTATTACTAATATTATATATATTAACAAAATTTGCTTTTCTATATCTTCTTTAGTAATTATTGTTGTTTTTATTATTTTTATGTTGTTGTAGGTTTATCTTTGTAATAGTTTATTGTTGATGTTGACCACTTGGGTATTGGGCATTGCCCACCATGTCATAGTCAGTGATGAAAAAATATTTGTTGATATGAAATATTTTTCATCACACACATCCTTTAACCCTATATTTTTTCCTCGGGGCTTGTGCACAGAGAGAGTAGATGGAGGGGGGAAGTTTTTCTCTCTTACTTGCATGGAGATGGAGTTGCAAGCTGACTATGAAGATTGCTGGTACTGTTGGAGTGCTCGTTGTCGGTGCCAGATATTCTCAAGACTCAGTGCCCTCTTCTTCTTTCATCTGCTGCTCCTCGATCTCTTTCTTTTTCTATTTCTTTTTTTTTTTAATAGTCTCTATATTTGGAGTAGCAGATCAATTAGGAAGTGGGGAATTTTTTTTTTTTTTTTTTTTTTGAGTAAGTTATGCGGGTCAATTAGTTTAGAGAGAGGATAGTGGAGAGTGGAGAGAGAGGAAACTTGGCATGGATGGAGATTATGACACTTGTGTCTATGTATTTTCTAAAATTAGGGTTTTTAGTTTGGAGGACTATGGTTAATCTAAGGCAAAGCCTATGCACGGACCACAGAACCACCAAATGCACATACTAATACGAATTATTTTTAATAAATCTATTAATTAGTAAACTTGTGAGTCCTTTTTTTTTTTTTTGCTAATTTGATATTTATTTTTTTCAGCTGTTTTATTCTTTAGGTGAGGTGTAAATGGAGTTTGATAGAGATCGAGCATGTGTAGAATAAAAAATAAATAAAAGACATATTCACAATAAATGGAAAGAATAAAGAATCAGCCTCATAAGATTGTCTGGACTCTTGATTTATCAGTCCTAAAACTCAATCAACTGCGGTCATTTGATTCACACCCTCTTGGGAATCAATCGAAGAGTGCGTATAAGTCAGATAAGTGTCAAATTGGGACTGGTGTTAGATCAAGGGACTTCGGAGGGGAAAGGGAGATGGGTAAGATTGTTCGAAGGTCAACGTAAAGTGGGTCCCATGCAGCTGGGCTCCACTTGGAGGAGTCTCCATCAGGAGAGTATTTTTTCTGTGGGGATAATGGCTAATGGGCTCGGACAAGACATGGTCGGATTCAGCCCAGCAGAGATCCACCCATTAAAATACCAAGCCTAGAATTGCACACATGCTAGTTCAGTAACTTTACACAGTGGGCCAGACTCATCCTGATCTAGCTCTATCTGGACTTTAATATTGAAGCCACGATGCAAAAATGGGCTCATTTATTTTCAGTCTATAAGAACCTAAAGTCCAACGAAGTCCGAATGTGTTAAGGAACGACTATTACAACAGTGGGTCAAGTTGGGTCTTTGGTTTTTTCTCCACTCTCCAAGCCCGTGATAGAGGACATTCTCAAAACACCCCTTTCACATCCATCCTTGTTTCTAAACACAAGGCCCACCTATTATCAACATTGCAAGCCCACTTATGTTCAATCACATCCATTCAAACACCGTTATCTACCACATGATCTAAATTGAAAAAAATAAATTAAAGAGAGATTAACTTCTAAAGGCTTCAAATCTACGTCAAGTATAATTTTATCACATTGAAATTGGCCCACCCTTAATCCAAATCTCGATCAAGATCAACCCACACACTTGATTGTAATACACCAGGCGAGCCCTCTCCATTGGGCTGGAGGGGAAAGAACTAAATCAACATTCGGTATTGCGTGATATTTTTCATCACAGGTCCTTTAATCCTCTATTTTTCCTCGAGGCCTGTGCAGAGAGAGTAGATGGAGGAAGACGGGCTTCTCTCTTACTTTGAGATGAAAAAAAAGGAAGGGAGTAAGAGAGGTGAAAAAAAAGGAAGGGAGAGGCCCTGTTGCTAAAGCGAAGATGGAGTTGCAGGCTGACCATGGAGATTGATGGTGCTGCTAGAGTGCTCGTCGTCGGTACCAAGTATTCTCAAAACTCAGTGCCTTCTTCTTCTTTCATCCGCTGCTCCTCTTTCTTTTTCTTTTTTTTAATAGTCCCTATATTTGGAGTAGCAAATCAGTTACAAAGTGGGGATATATATATATATATATTTTTTTTTTTTTTGGAGGAAGTTATGTGAGTTAGTTAGTTTAGAGAGAGGATAGTGAAGAGTGGAGAGAGAGGAGACTTGGCATGGATGGAAATTATGACACCCGTGTTGATGTATATTTTAAAATTAGGACTCGTAGTTTGGAGGACCGTGGTTAACCGAAAGCAGAGCACATTCCAATAAAGATGCAGATGGATGTGGCATCCATCAGAGGCTTCCTGTTACTTTAATATAATATATATATATATATATATTATAATTAAGATATACTTGGTAATGCAACAGTTCTTTGAAATTTAAAATAAATGTGCACATCCCGTTCCATGAATCAAAAGTTAAATGCCAGCAGGTGAGGAAGCAAAGTGACTGGGGAAGAGTTTAGAGAAAAGAGTTTATTGTTGAATACTTCACTATGGAGTAAGCCAGTCTTACCTAGGGATGTCAAATGGGCCGGGCCCGACCTGCAGCCCGGCCCGGTCAACGGCCCGTCCCGCAAAGACACGGCCCTCACACGGGATGGGCTGGGCTGAGGTGGCTGGGCCCGCAGGTCCGCTGGGATCAGCCCACCAGCCCTCATGATCCACTAAATAAAGCCTAACCTACTGTACTAAAAAAGAGTTAAATCTGAAAATGACAATGGATTGGATGAATCTACCATCTTTGTTTCATTCTATAATATATAAAACTGTAGCCTTGCCAAAATTGTGGTGAAAACTTGCAAATCAAGAGTAAAGGCAAGCAACATACTGGAAAAATCCAAATGAACCAATAAACATACCAAGAATTGTTTACGTAGGGAAAGTTAAAAGGTTGCCATTAAGTTGATCACTATTCTAATTTATGGGCATTCCAGTTAGAGTGGCCCCACATTAGATTTGTTACATGTGTCCACATTCTCAAAAGAAAAGGGAAAACTATATGGATAGAAGAGAGCCTTCATGTAGCCTCCATCAAATATTTTTCTTCCTCAGAAAGAATGTACCTTCGGATAATTATCAAATTCAGTCATATATATGGATGATGGGGGAGGGTGAATGGAATGAAGCACTCAAAAAAATTTTCACATGGAAAGACAAGTGGATCTTTCCAAGTGAAACTTATAATGATATATGGTAAGCATGACCCTAGCCCCATAATTTATTTAGACCCAAGGAGATTCACCCATATCCCTTTTTTCATAGAAAACCATTAATCAACTATTACCATGAGGTGGGGCAACTTGGCAACAAAGCACACCGAAGCACTAAAATAGATTTCAAGGGGGGATATGGGCTTTGTAGAAGGAATGATGGAAGTGCATTCATGGGAATTTTGTGGGAAATGCGAATTAATGGTTTGCACATTTTGAAAATGAAATTTGGAAAGGGGCTGGATGCAAATTGAAAAAAAAATAAAAAAATAAAAAGGGAAAAAAAAAGAGCTGTCCAGCCTGGCCCGCTCCAGCCCGGCCCGTGGCGGGCCGTGCCGTGCCGTGCCAGTGTTTTTCCCTGGCCTGGCCTGTTTGACATCCCTAGTCCTACCCATTCGATTCCACTATCTATCTATATAATAAGGGAGAGCAGTATTTGAATCCCTGGATATTTTGGACCCTTGGATTTATGTACATAAATCCTAGGGCTGAGAAGGGATTCAAGAGCTTGGTAATTTTGTAATTATTTGAAAACAAAGGGGCAGTAACTTTTTACTAAGGACAAGAGGATACGAGAGTGCCATTGATTTTCTGTAAAATTACGAAACCTGCCATTATCTTTTCTCAGAGGATATGAGAGTGTCCTTAGTTTTATGTGAAATTACGAAACGTGCCATTATCTTTTTAAAACTTCCTTGCAAGTAAAGATATGATTAAATATACGGCTATGATTGCAATTAAGTGATTGAACGGTGTGGAATTTGGGCCCACAACTTACCAGTTTGCCCCTCACATATATATGTTGTTTTTCACGGATTGTGGAATCTGAGCTAACTTGGATTGTTTTGGTAGCAGATGCAAACGTGGCTTGCATGCAATTAAACTAGACTGCTTATAGTAGAGGGCAACTTCTGGTATTCAATGGTGGTTAAACAAGGGTCCAATTGGCTAGGCTGTTTTACCTAAAAAAATAAAATCCGGCTGGGCTTGATATGAAGCTGATTGATCCAATGGGCCACATAGAAAATTTGAGTTAAATTTGTTAAATTATGGGCGGTGTTAGTTGTTAGGTGGTCAAAAGAAAAGTAATTAGATTTGGTTGTGCTCAGAGCGTGGTGCGCTGTGCCTTCAGGCACGTGCAATGACTAGTCTCTAATAAGAAGTAGCTACTAGTACAATGCATAATAGAACATATAATGCTAAATCCAGAAACATACGTCTGATGTATAATTATTTAAGCATTTATTCAATGATGGAGCAATTGCAATAGATATATGAGATTGATGGTTAGTTTAGCAGATGATTATTTGATATTATACAATTCTGACTTAATTATTTAATTATTTTTTTATTATTAGCATCTTCCCTTGGATGAGGTCCTATGAAACTACAAACTCATGCCGACAGGAGTCTGTATGTCTCTCGAGCAAACGCTTCCAATGTAAGAGAGATTTTTAAGAACTCCACTATGGGCCCTGCTTAATGATATCCAGATTGTTCGAGATAAATGTCACTTGACTGACTTCAATAAGAGTGAGTCCCACCATCAAATTAAGCATATGATGATGACATAATTAAGGCATATGATTAGTAAAACTCAAGATTGTGCTATTCACATTATTGGTGATGTGCTCCTATTAAAATGAAATTTGACTATGTATTACTGGAGGAAATGAAATTCATCTTAAACGATCTGGCTCCAAGCCTTTTCTCCACCACCTGTACGAGTTGTACCCCATATTATGTTACATATTTTCCTAAAATCTTTTAATGAAAATCACTTTCCTATCTAATCTCTTTCCCTAATTTTTCTCATTACAATCCCTCGTACCAATTACATAGCCTATTTAATAAAGGTATTAACTTGGTTTCTAAAAGAGTTTTTTTTTTCTTTTTTCTTTTGAGATGAATCTCTCTTTTAGACAGAATTTATTTCCAATTAGAGTAGCAAAAGATTTTTATGTAAGAATTCATTTCAAAAGATCTCCTGCCGAGCAAGCACGAGGATACAATGAAGAAAATCTCTGCAATATTTCCGCTTCTCTTCTTCATTGCAACACCACGAGGTTCGGGATCCACATCTCTCTCTAAATGTGTCTTTGCCAATGTTGTCTTTCTCATTTTTTTATTATTTCTTTTATTTCTTTTTATTTTTTTATTTTTTTGTTAATAAAGGATTCTCAACCCTTTGGACTGGACTAATCCCTCCGGAACCATAGAGAAGCCAGGTAAAACCCATGGGCCCCATGTGATAGCACAAGTGGACTCAACCTTCGGTTACCATTGTAAAATTCTATGCTCTTATATTATCCTATTGATTCTATTGATTTATGTTAACCATGATTGGTTGGTCGAGTCCAAATTCTCAACCCACTTCTCTATGAATCTCAGCAAGAAGCTCTCATGCCACCTAAATTAGGATCCATTACACAGTTTCCAGGTCGAGTTGATTACAGAGTACACATTCGGTAGTAAGACAAACTTTTATTGATTGCATTTGTAAGTGCTTGCGGTGGGGACTAAAAAACTGCAACTTTAAAGGTTGTTTGGAATAATGAGTCTTCTATGCTTTTTTATCACTCACTTGCAATGCTGGTCCATAAGCTCACCCTGTTGAATCTCAAGAACTTCTCCAAACTTCGAGAATAAGTGGATCCAGTTTCACCAAAGATCATCTACAAGGCACTAGAGTATGGATATAAGCAATCTTAAATTTCAAAAGGAATCCAAAATTACATATATGATGCCATGCTAAGCCAAAAGAGAAAATAGGAAAAAATATGGAGGGATTTTTCACCTCTCTATGGAATACATCCTCAACCAATCAACGACCACAAGCCCAATGGGATCATATCAGGGACGATTTCCAGCATAAACAGCCAGTCACGTCCAGACACCAATTCAGTAAAGATTACCCACCACAACCACAGCAACAGCCTAAATAAAACAAGGCTGCAAGAATCTCAGATATGCTTGACATGCAGAGGTTGTGGTTCCAATCCCCTACTGTTTTGTCAGCAATTAGGGGGCCTGGTTACCTAGCTTATTGTGAACTGATCATAACCATTGCTGCAGAAACACAAAAAACCAAAGAGCAATCATTTTCTTTTTCCTGAGCCCACCATTCCTTCTGCTGTGCTGATTAATTAACACGGTTGGTCCTGTGAGAATCTGTTCCCCACTGAAGCCTCGTCTACTGAGGCACTTGGTGCAACATAGTCATCAGCAGCCAGCTTCCCTGGATTCTCCTCTTCATTGATTGGCATCTTAGACTTGGGTGTCAGCCTCTTTGCCTCTTCACACGTGTATATGAATATCTTCTGCACCATGATGCAGAACTCGCTGAAAATTAATGAACAAACAATCATATATTCTATTAAGATAAAATTTCCAATGTTACTCACAACTGCTAATAACTGAATGGTTCCTAACATGCCAAGAGCTGGAGCAAATATTGCTCCATGTGTTTCCAGTTACCATTGCAACCACCGTCTGAAGGAAGCAATCAAAACCATCAAGGCATCCTAACGTACCTTACATAAATCGGCATAGTGGAAGAAAGCCTTCTGAAATGAGGGGAACTTGGCATGTAGAGCAGGAGCAGTGGGTGATTCCATATAAAAGGGGATTTTTTATTAGCCATCTATAAAACATTTAGCCTCAGTGGAACTGCTCAGCATCTGGGCAAAAATGGTAATTAAAGAACTGTTCACTGTTTCTATATTTACCACCCACTTCAATTGCCTTACAACAGCTAGGGGCATATGATGGTGCTGTTTTTCCATAAGCCGAAATGCCATGAGTCCTCTATAACACTTTTTGCTCCCTTTGTCTTGAAAAGGCATCATGACAATAGCAAAGGCCATAACTTATAAAACCAACAAATTACAATCATGTTAGCCCTGCCAACACATGGGGCTCGCCATCAATATTCATGCTCAAGTTTGGGCTAGAATATTGACCTAGATATGAATGAAGCATTGGATTTTTTAACTAATTAGTTCTAGAAAATAGCAGATACGTTCTAACTTAGTACTGAAAAGACAGGTCTCAGGTAATTGAGAAGATGGTTCAGGGATTTACTGCCACGGATCATCACCAACAAGCATCATGTCATCTTCATCATCTGTGTAGACCACCTGCCATTTCTTGGTATGCCCACACAGCTCACCTTCAATGCCAAACATCTCCTCCAGTTTCTTGAAGAGCTCATCATAGCAGTCAAACCTTGTTAGGTCAACAGCTCTACCGAGGGCAACCCCTTGCATGTGTACCTATCAATACATGGATAGCAGCATTTCAACATGAGCACCCATGGCAAAATAGATTCAACAATTATTTGGGAAAGTATCAAAGCCACTAAATTAAACAGGCATACATTAATACTACAACGTTACTAGGCATCAAATAAACTTCTCTGTGACAATTTCCCCCTGGTGAATAAGTTTCGATTTGAACTTGATCCTGATATGACTGATCTTCACCAGTGGGATTATTAAACAGATATTGACGGTGCAAGAGGCTCTGAAGATCTTCGTGGAATGGTTCTTAGGACATCTGGTAATAGAGGAAGATTATAGTAATGCAAATCAAGTGGGCAATAAGGAAGAGGCAGATTTTATAAACACTGGCTTTCATTGTCCCAAGAGAAGTGGGATCTTTGCAAGTTGATGTCAGTTTCTGAAGTCTGAAGGCAGCAGAATCAGGTTGGCAAAACAAGTAGTAGCAGGATGTCTAGATTTGCAACTTGAGTGATTTATGTAAGGAAGAAGCTTATTTGTCCTGTAGGGGCGGATTTTTTGCTTTCCTTTTTTGCTCATGCTTACAGTATAAATGTCCATATTGGATCTTTTTTTCTAATAATGTGCATTTCCTGCTCTCAATAAAATACCATTAATAATAAGAGGAAACTAAAGTTTTATAAATGTCATTATCCCCCATGAATTCGCATTGGCCCAACTTGAAAAGATTTACTTTTGGACTGAAGCAATCTTTTGTATCAGTGGTAAACACGGTACCAGTGCTAGTGCTGATGTACATGAGTTGTTTTCTGTGATAAAAATCTAACATCGGTGAGAGTTAGCTCAGCGCAAGCTCTATCCACAGCATTTAATATATCCATGCGGAGACTATTTACATGGTACTTCAGGTAAATATGTATGCGTAAGCATCAAATTGTTTTGGAATCTATCACTGATGCTCCAACATCCACACAGCATTGAAGTAACCGAAATACTAAATGTTATAAAGACAAAATATTTTAACTAAAACCAAAACAAGTTAATTTACTACTGAGGAGGAGTTGCAGGAAACCTTTGTGCAGCTTCGGATCTGTCTGCTTTGCATCTCTTGGGGTGATCTGAGGCATGATTTATCAGGCTCACTGGTAACTGCTGGAATATCAGATTGATGTGTATTTGATGGCTCAGACTGTTGATCTGAGTCTGCATCCAAAGGTTGAACTGGCTGATCCCCGTCTTCGCCGGAAACGGTAGCTGTCATAGTTATCTCCTCCATAGGTGCGTTCTCAACTAACTGGATGCCAAATAATCGACATCCATTACCTGTCTCTTGCCGCTTTTCACCAGCTACTCTGCTTCTACCAGTGACAACAGCCTCAGGAAGAGGTTCCACTCGATTGGACCAAAACATTGGATCATAAGAGATGGGAGATGCTGCACTGTTCCCACTGAATCCAAAGTTCCCAGATTCTGGAATTGGAGGAAACGGAGGAGTGGAATTGGGTAATGTACACTGTTCTCGTCCACTCTTTGGCCCAGAATATGAGAAAGATATGCCAGAGTTATCTGCTGATTTCCAGGGCCCTAGAGTAACCATAGGAAGAGCATTCAAATGAGATCATGTTTTTTTTTCCCTAATGTGAACTCCTTAAATAAAAGGTGTAAATATACTGCACAAATCAAAATGAATCTTCAAAGATATCTAAATGTTTGCATCAAAATTTACAAACAGAACCCAGGGGGATTTCTCTACCAAAATATTATAAAAAATGGAAAAGAGTAATCAACATTGAAAGCAATGACAACAATGAATGAAACAAGGCAGAAGGAAATTATCATACCGAATGCTGGAAGTTCTGGCGGTGTTGAAGGTAGTGGTCTCACCCGTTTGTTCTTCGGTGCTGGTTGTGAGGTTAAAGGATTCGTGGCCAACATTGGCTCCAATTCCCAGGGTGAAACTTTATCCGGGCGCGTGATCGATGAAGGTTCATCCCATTGAACCTACACGCAAATCCATGTGCCATCTTCATTATCATAGGTCAAAATAAAAGGGAATAAGATCAAGATCCTAGAAGACAGACTAGAGCAATGCCATTCAGTCTCAAAAATGCTTTCAGCCCACACAGCAGAAGATATAGAGTTTTCAGTATCTCTAAAGAAAATTTCATGCAAAACTCTCAAGATGCTAAAATTCTTGATTACATTACTAAAATTTTTTGGGTCTTTAGGCAATGTCAAAAGGCAAATGCACACATAGATGCAGTTAAAAACAAGGATCATACGAAGTTTTTCAAACATTAGCCACAAAAAGTAACCTTTAAGGATCTCCATTCAGAGTTCGCCCAACATGATGATTGTGTGTCTTCAACACCAATGATGGTACCACTGAACCTGTGAAATTGTGAGGAAAGAAAGCTAAAATTGGTATGTGTTCCCTTATTGCTACACAAATTTAGAATCTCAAGCTTCTACAAAATATACCTTCTTTCAGGAGCTTCATCACCTTCAAATCTCATCTTGAATCTCATGCCAACAGAAAGCTTGTGGTTCCGAGTATCAAGATACTTGTTGACACTTATAATGAACTCTGACTGACTTGTTCTGGAAAACTAGCTAAGATTCAGTGGGTTCTTTTCTCCAATTATAAGTTGACAAGATTAAAACAACAAACTGAAAAAAGGTCTAGGAAGCCACTATGCTCAAGTATCATTGAGGACATGAAAAGTGAAATCATCATTAGACCCGTTTCCAACTTTAGAGGCCCATTTGTATGTTCAGTACTATATTTCTAGGATTCTTCCAGGTAATTTGCTTCCATCGGTGGGGCTAAGAGTGCAAGGATTAAAGGCAGGGAATAGGAGCATGGAACAAAAACCACCCATGTATACATACCCCTTCCATAAAAAATGATTCCCCACTCTCAACCTTCGTAAACTAGATCCTAGGAAATTGATATCCCCCTCTAGATCTCCAGTTCTCCACCCTTATGGTTCGCTATTCACCACTCCAATACCTCATGGATAAAATATTCTATCTAATTAACTCCTAAGAGTTAAATATGAATTAGACAAGTGGGCCCTAAGGATATATTAGATACAATCCATGAGGTAGGCTGACTAAAAGTTTGGTCCACGATCAATCTTTCTCTCTTATTGTTTTTTTTTTTTTTTTTTTTTTATGGAATGGTAACTGGGTTTTATTTAAAAAGGAGAGAGAGAGCCAAACATACAACCATGGAGAACAAAATCTAATTGGGCCCCAATGAATCATACAATGAAATGAAAATGAATATAACAGATGCAAAGTTTTGTAAATATAATAGAAATGATACAACTGTGAAGAACAATCAAACCTGGGTTTGTAGAAAACAGAAAAGAGTGTCCCTGTTGATAAGGCATGAGATGCAGTAGCAAGGACCCCAAGATGCATGCTGTGACTGGATATAACAGATGAAGGCATATTGTTTAGTTGTCTCATCGATCGCCTTACCCCAACACGCAGCTCTCCATTTTCACCTCTGCCATAAATTAGAACATAGGAGGTGATGAAACAGAACAAGAGGAGAAAAACAAATGAGAGGGAATTCATGGAGTCATAACTGAGTGGCATTGACTTGCCTTAAGAAGATAAATGCATCACCAGCAACGAGTCTCTTGGAACTAACAAAGACACTCCATCCAGTTGTGAGCAGGTGCCGCCTGGGTTGCCCTGTGTGCAAACATTTTGGTTTTTATTTTGGCAATCTAAAGACTGAATAGTGGAGTAACATGTTTAATGCTGAAGCAATTCATTGAAAAGCATATCACTACATTACCAATTGATGTCATCAAAACATTTCCCATTTTAATGGACGTCTCCAAAGAGTGGTCATCAAACCATTTAAACAACAAACAAGGTTCAATTATCTTGCTAAGATTATAAATCACAGTAGTTCACATGCACTGAAATCTCTCTCTCTCTCTCTCTCTCTCTCTCTCTCTCTCTCTCTCTCTCTCTTCAAATGCAAAGACTTTATCCACTTTACCAGCATATATTTGCTTGTTACATGCCCTACATATGGAGCTTAGCACCCAACATATTCACAATTCAGTTGACATTGGAGAAGACATTAATGAAGCTGCTTATATCAAAATGCTATACTTTTATGTATCAAACTATCAATACAGCTTGTGTTGAGGTCAACGTCCACCCTCGCTCCTGGGCGGTCATAATTGTGGTCGAGCCCTCGCCCTCACCATAAAACCATTTTGTACTTGTGCCGTTTCCCATCACCAATTGGTTTTGGGATAAGTGGTAGCTCAATGGGGTGTAAGATCCTATAAGTGGTATCAGAGCCTGGTAGGTCAGGTGTTCGAGTCACGGAACGCATTTTGCGAGTTGCGCGGCAGGGGTTGCGGCGGGTGTGCCGTTGAGGGAGGGATTGTTGAGGTCAACGTCCACCCTCTCATGAGGGGTCATAATTGTAGTCGAGCCCTCGCCCTCGCCATAAAACCATTGTTGTGCCATTTCCTATCACTAATTGATTTTGGAATAAGTGGTAGCTCAATGGGGTGTAAGATCCTACAGCTTGCATAACCATTACCAATGACTTCAAGGTGCAATGAAGACATATTTTAGCCATGCCGGTGCCATTAATTAAAAAACAAGATTGTGTTTGATCAAGTTTAAATAATTTACAGCAGAGCAGAAATTGTGAGATGAGAGTTGACCTCGAAAAATGTGACGGAAATGCCATTCATGCCCATGCAAATCCGTGGCAACCAGTTCCTGCCAAGGTGGGTGTTGGGACATGTCCTGAACGAAGAGTCACACTAAGCAATGACAAGTAATAAAGAAAACTAATTGCAAGAGAAATGCTTAGTAAAAAAAATAGAAATAAAAGAAAAGGTTAATAAGCAAAGAACTCACCAACGGTGGCAGACAATCATCTGCATGCCTCCTGAGAACAGAGAATCCTCCATGGGTGCTTGTGTCAGAAGCCGTCAGTGTCTTACAAAATGAATGAACAGTGCATCTTTGAGGTTCTGGGAGAGGAGGATCTGGGCTTGTAACCTCACCTTGCTGTTCCACAAGTACATGGAATTGAGCCAAAATCAGACAAAAGGACAACAGGTGAAATCCATTGTTATATCATAACTACATATGCACATCTTAAATCAGACAAAAGTTGCAATCATTACTTGGAAGATCACTGGTGACATCCACTAAAATATATGTGTAACACAAAAGTAATTTAGCAAATTGCCACTCTGTACATGTTACTCAATCTGGCAGACAACTCCCATTCATTACATTATTCGCTTTTTCAGCATACATAAATTGCAAAATGCATATAGCGGCCATTATATCCAACACAATTTATTTGTTTGTGAAACCTCATGCATTTGTCTAACTTCAACAATAAACAGTCCAAAAAAAAAAAAACTCACATCTAGTTCAGGTTGTAGGGTAATCTGCGCATAAACTTCATCTGTTTCAGGTTCGGCCTATAAGTCAAAAAGGAAATAGTAAATAACCACTAAAATATAAGAAATACAGTCTACGGCACCACATCCAACCAGTCCACAGAGATGAAATGAAAACTAAAATATAACCACCATTGCAACTTGCAAGTAAGATTAGAAAGTGTGAGAATTACCCGTAGCTGAACATTCACTACCCTGCAGAGAATCTTTGATGGAAGGTCGAAGGAAGGTATCTGCTGATCCAGCCCCTGATGAGTTGATGCGACAAGCTACAAGGAGTAAAAGATAACAGTCAGAAGAGAAACCCATACATTTCAAAACATTAAATTTTTTGTTCAGGAAATTTCATAGAAACATACAAATCAAGCCATCTTATTTTTCTCCTTCTCACACTTTCTCTGAAAGAGTTGATCAAGCTGTTTTCAGCAAATATTACACTAGCACACCCTATCCCTCAGTGCAACTCAACTCATGCTATGATTGTAATAAATTAGCAGCAAAACTTATAGATCAAAACAAGAAGTACAGCGTTAGGCTGCAAAAAGGTAAAATAAATTGGTTCCACAGATGAAAAATTATAAAAATCAGGAAATCAATAGGCTAATTCTAGAGTCAGTATCCTCCAATGTGATGAAAAAGGGGCCTCCACCAAATATGCTTTCAAAACTCAGCCGAAAATAAGTCCTATCAACTAATACATGAAGGTTTTGGCCATGACCACTACCGATTTTCTATGTATTTAGTCCACAAACTCAAAATGCAGTTACACTTTTTCTCTTTTTTCTTTTTTTTTTTTTAATTGTCATCTCTGAAGAGAAGGAAAATAAGTGGCAAAATAGGAAAAAATTGATGGAGATTATTTATTGTGTCTGAGTGCAGGTACAATCAGCTCTAAATGATGACCAGTCTTACTAAAAGAGTGGAAAGGATGTCTAGCATCCCTTTTACAACTGAGAATCAAAGACACAAAGGGAAAGGAAGATAAGTCTCTTCCCTTCCGTTCTTCCTTTGGCTCTGCATTGTTAGAGCGCTCACCTTGCAATGGGAAAGGACCAGGAAGCACAAACTCTGATCCTCAAACCAGTGCTTTGATTCGTTCCCTTAACCAGGGGCTGAAATCAGGGGAAGAAGCGCCAGAAGAAATATCTTCAGGACGTTGGCTAGCCCAGGATGCAGGCACCAGGATGTCTGCCAACATCCTGATGGTGTTAGGAAGGACGCCTGCCCAAGATGTCACCTGGTGATATCCAATTAAGAGAGGGGAAGGGGACGTTTAGATCTCTGGATGGAGAGAAATCCTTCAAGAAGTCCTAAAACCCACAGTGAGCTTCACACTCCTGTATCAGTAAATACTAAATAGTCGTCGACATCATTGAGAGAGAGAGAGAGAGAAGTGATGTTAGAACTGGATTGTTCACTCGTCTTTTGCTTAAACACTTTTATGCATTCAAATGTGCTAAGATTCCGTTCTCACAACCTTTCATATTTTATTTTGTAATTTTATTTACATTTCAAACACTATAAAAAAAAATTAAAACAATTTTTTGCAACTTCTTATTTTCTGTTGATTCCTTAGAAATATTTTTGTTCAAGCAAAAAGGGTTGAT
Organism: Umbellularia californica; assembly: GCA_028538565.1. Taxonomy (NCBI): domain Eukaryota; kingdom Viridiplantae; phylum Streptophyta; class Magnoliopsida; order Laurales; family Lauraceae; genus Umbellularia; species Umbellularia californica. The sequence continues at coordinate 108,195,255 of JAPQWN010000001.1, forward strand.
ACAATGTCCAAATACATGTTTTTAAACCATGCTGCTGACTTAATTGGAATGATGAGTATTGAGCAATAAAACATAAGGCAATACAAAATTGGAAGTTTGATGTTAATCTTTAATATGCTGGTTCTTACATTTGGACTAGATTCAGCTGTTTGGTTAGCCAGAAACAAAAGAATAGTGAACTTAGGGAATGTCATATTTTCCCAGTGGCTAAGGAGTAGTTCAAATAGAAGTTCTAAATAACAACCAGTCAACTTCACTGAAAAAATTACCATAAAGGAAGAAATAAAACATGATTTACCATCTTCTGGCTTTGAAAAATATAGAGAGGATAGCCTAAAGTAACCCGAGAGACTGAAACAAAATAGAAACAGAAACATGGATATCGGCTGCAACTTTCCTTTGAAACACTTGGCACGGGAGGACAGAGAACAAATCACCTCAGGTGGGTACAAAGGCAAAATGTTCCATTAAAAATAATAATAAGAAACAAGATCCACAACCTTTGATCTTTCTGAATAATAAAAGACTGAAAAGCCAAATGTAAACATTGATTTATGATGTATAATTAGTAAACAACCAAACTCCGCCAGCTTGTTGTAACTGCCAGTCCCAAGCCCGGATAAAGATGAAAGGGCAAGTTAGGTAGGTTGATAGCCGGCGTAAAACTTTTGAATAGCTGACCCCAACACAGTTGGCACAAGGCTTTGATGAAATTGATGATGATGATATGAATTAGCAAACAATCTGATCTCTCCAAACAAAAGAAACAATATATCACTCTTACAAAACAAAACACAGAACATGTCATGGTACCTGCTCCATATGACCTTGTGGAAAATAGTATACTCGCTCCTGTTCACGAGGTACACTAACCAAAGGCCCAGCACAGGCATGCCAGAGTTCATTATACAGAACATTACCAGAGGCTCCTGTAAACAAGATAGCACATGATTGTTAACGTAAACCAGACAGAAGGGAGATATGAGCTATAAAAAAGATCTCTTACCAACTTACACACAGATATATATATATGTGTGTGTGTGTGTGTGTGTGTATATAAATAAATATGTATATATATATGAGAGAGAGAGAGAGAGAGCGAGCTTTGGCGATTGGTTAAGAGGGTCTAAAAGGGAGTGACATGATGGTCAAGTCCAATAGAGGAAAATAAGTATCATCTTTGCAAGGGGATGATATCTCTCTTATCCTATTGGGTTCTACAGTTTTTGCTTTCAGTGAAAAATTCAGCTGCAGATAAGAAAAATATAATGGTAAAAGGTATTTAATCCTATCCCTTTTTTTTTTTTTCGAGTGGGAGCACAAAGCTCATTTCCTTTGCTATTAAGTAGCAGTCACCAGCTACTACCACCTCTGCTTTCAATGAAAAATTCAGCTGCAGATAAGAAAAATATAATGGTAAAAGGTATTTAATCCTATCCCTTTTTTTTTTTTTTTCGAGTGGGAGAACAAAGCCCATTTCCTTTGCTATTAAGTAGCAGTCACCAGCTACTACCACCTCTGCTTTCAATGAAAAAATCAGCTGCAGATAAGAAAAATATAATGGTAACAGGTATTTAATCCTATCCCTTTTTTTTCGAGTGGGAGCACAAAGCCCATTTCCTTTGCTATTAAGTAGCAGTCACCAGCTACTGCCACCCAAAATAGAGTTAACCTAATGGTAGAGGATGAGCCCTGCAGCATGTTGGCAGCCAGGTTTCAGCCCCCTTTGGGGCTGTCTGGTGTACCACATCTCCACAATTCAAGAAGTGCAAAATTGGGCAAGACTAAAACTCGTCTTCAAACAAGAGGGAGGCTGGTGAAGTGAGAGGCCGAGTTTTGCAGCAATTGCATAGATCAACAGAAGGCAGAAAGGAACAACAAGCGCACCTAAAATCAATACATGACAAGAAACCTTCAAAAGCAAGAACCAATCAAATGGTATTGTGACATCCCACTTCAATATGGATATTTAGAAACAACAAAGAAAGGCCAAACTGAATGAAACGAAGAAATCACATGACTCACAAGCTGATATTATCCAGAATTCAACTTCTAAATGAGGAAAAAGAACAACAATGATACAGAGGAATTAGACAAGGATAAGCACGCCAACCTGAAACATGTCCTCCTGGCGGTTGATTAGGAACCGCATGTGCCATGAAAAATGAAAAAGAATCCCCCAAACGCTTTCAATTTACAACAGCTTTAGCAAGATACCAACTTGAACTTGAACTTGAAACGAGAAGACTATCTCATTCTTCAGTTCATACTAGCTCGAGTAATATGAGAATACCTCCTTTCGCTCCAGCTAGCAAACTCAGCTTCTAAAACTCAAAACCAAGTTATCGCTACACAAATTTACTCCCAAGTACCGCAAAACCCTAGAGAGAGCTGAAAATAGCTTCTGCGGAGCGATCTCTAAAACAGGGTCCTCTCAAACAGCTTTGTCCGGCTCGCTCCACAAATGCACTGGAAACGTCTCTTCCGAGAAGAAGGCCGTTCGATCACTCAGAAACGCAAAAGTTTCCGCAGAGAATGCAAAGGACCGGATTAAACTGGAGAAATGTTGGATCTTTAACAATTCTAGCTGAGGCCTAGCTCAAACGACTCGCGGATCTGAGAATCGGTGGTGGAAAGCTAGCTGCACGGATGATGACAGAAGATGCAAGAGATTAATGGTTTTGACGACTTGATCTTTCTAAGTTGAAGAGAAGTGCAAAAACAGTAAGTTATCGTCTGAAATTGCTTGCAGTGCGGATTTTAAAGATGAATCAGATGCAAAACCCAAACCGTTTGATTCCAAAACAAAAGGAGGAAGAAATGCAAGATGATGTCCGAAAGTCACTGACCTGATTTCAACGAATAAGGCGATAAGGAAGCAGAAAGCGTAAAAAGCCAACCGGTCGGCCTTTTTCCAGAACGCAGATCTCCGCAAATATCGTAACAGGTATTGATGCCCGGGAAAAAAAAAAAAAGTGTCCGTACGATCCGGCAAGAGAAATCTCCTCCTCTGATGCTAGATCTGTAGGCTGTAGCCTTTTTTTTTTTTCCTCTCCTCTTTCCTAGATATCTGATTCGTCTTCCGCAGTCAAAGATTTCTCCGATTTCAGAGACGAAGGACTGTACGAAAATGCTCAAACAGTAGTAAATCTCATGATCCTCCAAATTTACGAATAGATCCACCAAAACCAGACAAGAACCCTACAATCTGCTCAAGTTTCGCACCAGAATACGCAATAATCCGCCATTGCTGCAACAACATGCTCTTTTACTCGTATATTCTTCCTTCTCGAACGAAAACCGCCAGTTTCCTCAAAACCGCCAAACTTCTTCGACGATAAGCGGAATCGAACCTGGTTTCTGCACGAATTACACAGAAACAAGAAGAAGAAACTCCATAAATTTACCGCCACTTGATGGAAGGGAAAATGCTCGGATGTTTCAGGTCTTTGCAGAAAAAAATCGCGGTCGGAGTGCGAGCGACTGCTGCTTTTTTCTTGTTTGTTGGGTTTCTCTTTTTTGGTTTCTTGTTCCGCGGAGACCGAAGTCTCTCTTGCGTTTACCGGCTTCTTTTCTTCCTCTCTCTCTCGAATCTCGATCACGTTCGAGTTTGGGGAACGAGCGACAAGTAGCGTTCGTTGCCTGCACGCGCGAAAAAATAGAATAAGGGAAGTAAAAGCGCTGTTGTTGGGTGCGGATGTCAACCATCGTCATGTCGTTGGGAAAGGACCAAATTAGAAGTCCAAAGGACACATTTGATGGTTAGGGGCCCATTTAAGATTGTTATTGAACAAAGAAAAGTTCAGTTCAATGCATGTAACCGGTTTGTTGAAAGCATTCAACCGGGTTTGTCGAAAGCTTTGACACAGTGAATTTGGGTGGGTGGGTGATTGATAATGGTTTCTAACCGTCCAATTTATGGCAGCCTCGCTAGTTTGTCCACCGAGTCATGATTTTACTGTTTCTGCAGTGGACGCACCTTCAGATTAGACAGATTTAATATAAAAAACCAATGACGTCTTTTCTTTCGTTTTTTTTTTCTCAGTTACTAGAGCACGACTAATCCCCCATGCCATCAGCAATATCCACACAAATACAAATAGAGTAAATCAGAAGGGAGTTTTCGTAAATAATAAGATGTGGAAAGCAAACCCACACCTTATGTCGCTATATCTACTCTAAAGTGAGTATATAATAAGAACTTCTATGTATTCTGCATATAATATAGTAAGAAAATTTTTCTCGTGCAAGCTGAGTGCATTAATGGGGCCCACTCTTGATCAATGTAACCCTTGCTCTTGTCATCTTGTGGTTTGGTTTCAGGCTCGATGTTAGACTCATTGAATCTCCGCTCGCCATTGTATTGTATTTGAATGAAAGGGAAAGATATGAATTATTTAAAAAGCTAAGAGCATCTCTAACATATATGTTGATTTGGATATGTCAAATTCCAATCGAAGGCTTATGTGACAATTGATCGTTTAAAACTTTGGCATCTCCTAAAGTAGAAATTCTACTCAATATGTCAAATTTATTATTTTATTATATTTTTGTCTTCTTATGGGGCTCACATTATAAAAGAAAAAAAAAACTTTTACATTCTTGTGGGCCCTCATTACATAAAATAATTTAAAATAATAAAAGATATTTTCCTTTTTCATACTTCAAATTTGGCATAATTCACGTGTCAAATGGCATGACTGCTGAAAATGCTCTAACATTTCAACTATTCTTGTGTTTTGAAAATACGCGTTTAATGTTTAGAAGCCCGCTGAGGATTCGTGATCTAACAAAGAAAATTCCAATTCAATGAGCATTACAAGCATTAAAATCATTGACCTAGTGATTTTTGGGTGATTTGACATTGTTTTCTAATCGTTTAATTTAATAAAAGAAGAAAAAAAACTTTTACATTCTTGTGGGCCCTCATTGCATAAAATAATTTAAAATAATAAAAGATATATTTTCTTTTTAATACTTCAAATTTGGCACAAACCACGAGTCAAATGGCATGGCTGCTGAAAATACTCTAGCATTTCAACTATTCTTGTGTTTTGAGAATACGCGTTTAATGTTCAAAGGACCGCTGAGGATTCATGATCTAACAAAGAAAAATCCAATTCAATGAGCATTACAAGCATTCAAATAATTGACCTAGTGATTTTTGGGTGATTTGACATTGTTTTCTAATCGTTTAACTTAATAGAAGAAGAAAAAAAAAAACTTTCACATTCTTGTGGACCCTCATTGCATAAAATAATTTAAAATAAAAAAAGATATTTTTCTTTTTAATACTTCAAATTTGGCACAAACCACGAGTCAAATGCAATGGCTGCTGAAAATGCTCTAACACTTCAACTATTCTTGTGTTTTGAGAATATGCATTTAATGTTCAAAGGCCCGCTGGGGATTCATGATCCAACAAAGAAAAATCCAATTCAATGAGCATTACAAGCATTCAAATCATTAACCCAGTGATTTTTTGGGTGATTTGACAATGTTTTCTAATCGTTCAATTTAGAGCAGCCTTAACAGTTCATCCATCGAGTCGTTTATGTTATTGCATTAATGTTGGCCCACCATGATGGCAACAAATTTAAAACATACGATTCAAACAGAAAAACAAAGAAAGGGTTACTTCAGGAACTAAGAAAATTTGGTTCCACTTTTTCTATCTTTTGATTTTTCCATGTGAAAAGTCACAAATCAAATTGCAATGGAGTGTTTTTATTATTATTATTATTTTTTTTTTATTTCTACGCGAAGGAATTGAATCCACACACATGAGGAGGGCATTCCAAATATGGGACAAAGTATCACAGTGGTTTCCACAACCTCACAGAAGTTTCGATGTTGGACTGATTGTCACCTAAAAGCATGTCCGTGTAATGTCGAGAATGTCGTGCGAAAGTCCACAACTTTCCTACAATGTTATTTTTGTACATTTATAGAAAAGAAGAAGATTTTTATCAGAAAAATAAGGAAAAAAATACACTTTAGATGGCCAATGCACTGAAAAGGTCAATTTAGCCAAACTCATGCCAAACCAGCCTTCCCGCACAAAGAGCAAAAGTGGAATTGATATATTCTTTAGACATCTACTACAAAAATATCTTTAAATAGGGTAACTACAATTGAGAACTCTAGACTTTTATAATAATGACCAAAGACCTCCAACCCAAATCATCTATTTTTTTTTTTTTCCGTTTTGTCCTTTTTTTTGTTGATGTCAATATAACCAATTCCCTATTATATCATGAGTAATATTTGTTGACATCAACAAAACATTCGTCGACATTAAGATAAAATTGTGTTGACATCAATAAAAATGCTCAGTTATTACAATCAGTGACCCTGTGAATTTGTTGACGTCGATAGAAGATTCGTTGATATCAACATAAAATTGTATTGACATCAACAAAAATGTCTAATTAACAACATGAGTGACTCTGTGAATTTGTCGACGTCAACAGAAGATTCGTCGACATCAACATAAAATTGTATTGATGTAAAAAAAAAAAAAAAGGCCTAGTTAGTGTCGACAAAAATTGACTTTTACGTTCTTTAGGGTTTGTTGTTGACATCGAGTAATCTCCCTCTCTCTCTCAAACTATGATTGAGAAAAAAAGGGGTTGGGCGTTGATACCCTTCCTCTCTTTCTTCCATTTTGCTGCTACTGTTGTTTTGGGGGTGAAGAATTTTTTTTTTTTTTTTTAGGGTTATGTTGACATTAACTAACTAAGGGCAAAAACGAAATGAAATATTAGATTTTGGGTTAGAGGTCCCTGGCCGTCATTATAAAAATATAGAGTAGTCAGCTGTAATTATTCTATTTAATGGGATTTTTGAAGTAAATGTCCCAATATTCTTTGTCTACGTAAAAACTAGTTTCTTGAGAACTTTGGAACCACTTCTATAAGGCAAGCGTGGTAAAACCTGTAAAAATATAAAACACAAAATTCACATAAACACGCCTTTAGCTTAGGAGTGGGAAGCAAGCCATGCCTAGGCTGACCGAGGGTCCGCACAGCATGGCACGACTTATGTCGTGGCGTGCTGCGCCATGCCGCTCAAGGGCCGGCTCACATGCCCATCATAAGATATTTTTATATTTTTTATATAAATTGAAATGAATTTTATGGACCTTTTAAAGTTTTGAACTTCGAATAAAGTTGAAATTATTAAAATAAATGCATAAACATCGATGATAAGTTAAAAATATAAAACCAAATTTTAATTATTTTAAAATAACTAGGCGTCTTTTTTTTTTTTCACCGTGGGGCCAGTGCCGAGCCAGACCGGACCATGCCACGTGTCGTGCTGTGGCCTAGGCCCCCTTGCGCAGCACGGCAGGGCCAATGCTCTGGCACGCACGGGGCGGCCGGCCCAATTCACACGCCTGCTGCTCCAGGCTCCAGCAAACATTAAAAACGTTCGAGTACGGAGAGCACGAGGTGGAGATGACCCGCGGGACACCTTCTTTTCTCCATATGGATATGGTCCGTGGACGTGGTAAAATAAAGTATAGTCAGAAAAAGTAGTGGTGTTGAGACTCCTTGAGTCCTGACTCAAAGACACAGCCTACTGCTGTATCTGAGGAACCTTATCTAGTGCGCTGTGCGCCCCACAAATAAACAGACTTAAACTAATGGCACTCAAATTTTAATTATAATAGGCAAACATAAGTCACACACTTCCTATGCTGTCCACAGCATGACCCACAATTGAATGACAATCAAGGGTCCCACTTCCAAGGGATGATCAATGGACATGACTGAATGTTTACTGGGCATGTTTCTTTATTAGAATTTATGACTAGAATTTGGGAGGTTGCGGTTTTTTGGACATAGAATGATATGATGTGAAATCATATTCACTGATATCTAAAATGCTGTGTTTATTTCATTAGAGTTTCAAATTTCAACCACTCAAAAGACATTTTGAAATTCTTGGAATTACACTCTCTATATCATTTGTTGGAATTTCAAATCCTCCATAAAAAAGAGGGATTTGAAATTCCACCTAAAAAGATAACTTTTTGAGACTTTGAAATTCTCCCAGACATTAATTTTTATCGAATTACGATACAGAAACGGGTAGTAAGAGTAGGTAAAATATTTGTTCCCATCCCTCATTTTTTTTCCATCAAAACTAATGATATATAGATAGAGTAAGGAACATCTAAAGGGATTTGATTGATCAGTGGTGGGTGGGCCATCCACTCAAGGACCATCATAGACTAGTAATAGATGATGGACGGTTTTGATGAGAGATAAACGGCTGTGATCGTTCGGAGTTGATGACATCATAACATGGATGTCACTAGTAAAGGGTTTTCCACAATAAGTCTATAGGAAGGAGTAAATAATGGATGATAAAAGAATCAATCTTTTGTTTGAAGGATGATGAGATTCAAAGAATCAATCTTTTGTTCGAAGGATTATCTGTGGGTCTGTGTCTTTGCTTCCTCTCATACAGACAAAGAATAATTGAATCTAGTTTGATAATCAAAATTAAGTGATTGTAGCACATAGGCACCAATAAAATGCCATCTGTTGCTAACCGCGTTGTAATGACACTTGAACTAATGAGCAGGCCAAAAAAAAGTAGGACCTAAAGAAGTTTTGCAACCAAAATTAGACCACAAAATGGTCAAAATCTTAGTAAAGACCTCAATCATTTGTACTCGTATTTGGCTTCTCTAATTTTTTATAGAAATTTAATTTACTTTTGTGAGCAAATATAGGAAAGGGTGGCATCGCACTATAACTTAGTTGTTTAGGGACAGGTCCCTTCACGCACATTGTCTTGTATGACAATATATAGATTTTCCTCTTTTGCTTAAGAATATTTTCAATCATGCAAGTGTCGCTCACCCAATAACAAGAGATGAATGCACATGAATATTCTCCTTGTATAATACATATATTAAATATATAAAATACATTAAATAAAATCAGCAAATTTGGAAATATTCGGGTCAATGAGAAAACCCAAATTGCACTTAGGTTTTGTTTGGGGAAGGTTTAGGTGGATTATGTTTTAGTTTCATTGGATTAGAGTTTGGGATTGTGGAGATAATCCACCGGACCTTAATTTAGAGCCCTGCCAAATGACCAAACTGCCCTCCCATGTGGAGTCGGGCCAGTCTTGTCCCGGGACAAGTAAACTTTTTCCTTAATTTAATAGAGAGTCTCCCACTCCACATTCTAAAACAACCGTGCTACTGAGCCCGGGCCCGGGCCTTGGCCCGACTCCACATGGGAGGGGCAAAATGGTCTTTTGGCAAATGACCATTTTGCCCCTCCCATGTGGAGTCGGGCCAAGGCCGTAGACTTTTTCATTCTAAAATCCCATCCTACCATCTTTTGGCCACCATATCTCCCTCCTGATTTACAATCTATTCCAAAATGCTTGTACATTCTCGGAGCCTTCTTGCCGGTTGCTAGTGATAGTGCTAGTGCTAGTGCTATCAAATAAAGGAGGACTCTCAGACAATTCCCTCTGCATTTAGCCATGTGGCACCTGCCTGGGCCATCACATAACATCAACAGCTCTTTGATTTCAATTCAGGAATGGATGCACATGACATGTATACATCAACATGACCGCAGGATATGCAATCACAATGGGTTAGTTGATTACGGCCTCTGGTTGTTCTCCACGTGCTTTCCTTCCAAGTTCGAAGTATTTTGAAAGGCATTCAAAGATTTTGTCAATTTGCAATGATGACTGATCCCATGGGGTTGAAGGGAATCCGGATATTTCAAGTGTACAACGGTAATGCGGTGGATCGTGATTGATTAATTTATTTTTCGTCAAATTTTACCTTATTAAATCGGAACTCAATTGAAAGGTTTCAACCAGCAAAGTGGATGCCACAATTAGATAAATTTGTATTATAATATAAAATTGATGAAATTTTGATAGTTAGACGTGGGGTTAGGATGATGGGGTGGAAGCTAAATATTGTCCATAGGTAGAGCCCATTGATATCTTCCAAACCCACCCAGCTCTACCTCCAAGTAGGGCCCATAGTGAGGCTTGCTAGGGATAGCTCCTATGCGGATGGGATTGACTGGAGTTTAAATGGGATCCGCCTTGCCCCCGCTCCCCCTTTTTTCTTTTAAGATATTGATCGTACGGCTCGTCTTATATCTGATATTCGCCCAACAACACTCAAAGTTTAATTTTTTTTATAGAACTCTTTGTAGGAAAATATTTATATGCATCCATCCTGCACCATAGAGATAGAGTGAGGGACATTTCCATAAATGAGAATTTTCAAGTACATAAGGTGATGTACACTTTCTTGTCTTTATGTGCAAAAAGGGAAAGTGCCCTCACCCTATAGTGAGGGATAGATGCACATGAATATTCCCCTTATTTGTATAATAATGTATGTTATTGCAAGAGTATGATGTGTGCGATATTGTTTACATCCAAGACATCAAGTGATCAAATTGATTTAATACAAAAAAGAAAGAAAAAAATTGAATACATATGTAAATGTAATTTGATAAAATTGAGATCATAACCTCATGAACCTGATCAACGTGCAAAAAATAGCGAGGCACGAGGATTTATTGATTCGGTCCACTCATTGTTTGAAAATTCCACCACAGTTTTACCAAACCCAAAGTACACAATACAGTGGGCCCCATTGCCAACAATTGCCCCCCATCCTTACCTACATCTTGACATGGTGGGGCCCACCTGATGAGTCTTCGAGGACTTGACACTACCGACACGGGGTATCATAGTCTCTCTGTTTTTCTCTCTTGATTCATCTCCCCTTTTCTTTTGTGCACTCGTAACAAACAGTGTCTTGTGCCGGAGTGAGCACGGAAGCTCACATCATTATCACACATATACGGCTGAATTTTCAAATCTGGAAGCTTTTGGTTTAATTTATTTGGTAAAAATATTGCAAAAACTATATTCTTAAGATCGTTTTTTTCTCCTAGCGTCGATTGGAACACTAAACGTTATAAAACTAAAGTCGATAAAACTAAGGTTGATAGGGACGCCAATAGAAAGTGCTAAAAAAAAATACGTTTTTAGGCAAAATAATTGATTTTGTGCAAGGTCAGTTAAAATCATCTTTTCGGTCCACTGGTCACCTTTTTTTTTTTTCTTTTGCTTACGAGAGTTGACCCCATATATATGTATATATATATATGGGGAATATTCATATGCATCTATCCCTCACCATTTTTGATGAGGGACGCCCCTTTTGGGGGTGTTTTTAGTACAAAAGGGGTACTTTGTACCTCCCTTTTGTACTTGAAACACCCCCAAAAAGGACGTCCTTCACAAAAAATAGTGAGGGATAGATGCATAGGAAGACCCATATATATATATATATATATGGGAAGTGCTCCGAGAGACACTCTTACCAACTTTATGAGAGATGAGTGGGGGCCTTCACATTTAAGTTGGGGGTCCTTATATTTTAGTTGGTGAGAGTGGATATGGAAGTGAGGGCCCCCACCCATCTCTCACCAAGTTGGTGAGAGAGTCTCTCATAGGAGCATTTCCCTATATATATATATGGAAATGTTCCTATGAGATATCTCTCACCTTACTACGAATGCGAGAGTATCTCTTATACAAGCATCTCCCACACATATATATATATATATATATATATATGCAAAATTCTCAAAATAACTCCTACTTTTGTGACAGCGCCTCACATGAATGAAGAACGCATGTGACCAGTTGTTTTGGGTGGTGTCAACATGGCTCGTGTTGAAATTATTCATGCTAAGTGTTTCAGTAGTCAATATCAGTTAGAGACAGTTATCCTTTAATAACTTGCTTCTTATTGGTGGCAATTGCAAGCTACTTCATCTCTGTGAGGCATTCATCTCCCATATCTCTCTTCTTAGTGGTGGCAATTGCAAGCTACTCCATGGCTGTGAGGCATTCATCTCTCAGCTTCCCCTCTCTCTCTCTAATAAGAGAAAGAGGTAGGCATACCAAACAAAGAGAACCCTTAAAAAAACACATGTTCTTTCCCAAACATGAGGGGACGGCTGCCTACTTTTTGCAGAAGGCACTGAAGCAGCCACTGGCTCCTTCAAATAGAAAGGGAATAAAAGGATGCCTAACATCAATTTCCAGTGAAAATCAATTCTCCAACTTAAAATAGAACTAACCAAACTCTTTGTCTATGTTGCAGGCTGCACCATAAGAAGGAAATCTTCATGTGCATGACTCTTTTCAGTGCAGAAGCCTACACAGGTAAGGCCCAATCATGAATCATCACAGATAGGGATGTCCGCGGACATTCATGACATCCCATTATCCTGTTACCCAAAGGAGCAGACCCTCATTTTGGATCCAATTGAATTAGTTCAGGGTCCAGGCCCAGTTGGGTGTACACCTGACTATCCATGCATTTATATACCACATTCCGATTATTTTAGTCGGGCTCAGGTCGAGTCGAGTCGAGTCTGGGTTCAGCTGTTTAAACTTAATTGTGATTCACAATGGACCCTACCCGTTTACATTCCTAATGGGAGCTGGGTTTAGCATCAGACATAAGAATGAAGATATGAAGACATGAAGTGATGGAAGATATTATGGCTGGCTATACCAATCGCAACAACATTATAAAGGCTCAAGCTGAGATAGGAGACTTGGCCCAGAAATTCTGCCCCAGTAGTGCCCTTTTGAATGGAGATTAAATTTGAAAAAGTGGTTAGACTCGCACACGATTCAGTCAATTCAACTTGGTTGGTCATAAAAGGTGAGGACTAGTGAAATTCTAGTTGCGTTAATGAGTTTCAACTAATCCGGCTTCACTCAGTTGACTCGGTTAAGACTCGGTTAAGGCTCATAACTCATAAAATCTTTGTCAGCATGGAATTGAATTCTTAGGATTTTATGGTCAAATAGGATCCAACAAACAAAGGTAAAAGAGATGAGAGGTCAAGGATGCAACGTGGAAGTGTTGATCGTACTTGCTATTCCTAATATTTGATTTACTAAGGTGAAGACTTCTTGTTCATTTCTAATCTCCGCTTGATTCATTTTCAACTAAAGGGGAGATTATTTGATGGTCTTTTTCTCATTTCACCTTTGTTTATTTAATTTTATCACTTTTTGAAATACATTTCTTAGAATTCTTTGGAATTCAATTTTATGAAATAGATGGGCCCAAAATATTCCTTCTTTTATTTTAAAAAAAAGCATTTGTGGACTGGTTGAATTTTTTTCCTACTCGAATAATCTAGAAGGGGTGCATATGCCGTTTATGGATCCCTGTTTGTCTCATGCCAAATGATTAGTAATTGAATCCACATTTAAAAGGATTAAGGGCACATTTGATCAATAAGAATTACATAAGACTATGAGGATTTGTCAGCAATTTCATTATTGTATCATTTGAAATTGAATCATGGTGAGGACTAATTGTGAAGTCTAGAAGGGTAGGGTTTGACAGAAATTGTTACCGAACCCTAGACCCTAGTAATAGCAAAGTGTAACTCTCATCTACGTCTCTGCAGGGTCCCAAGACTACACTTCTCATCTCTTGCTATTCTCCTAACAATTACACTGATAATATATCCAATGAGGAAGATTTTCACATTAGATTAGACCGACGTGCCACAAAAAAAAAATCAGCCCCATTTGATTATTCCAGTCCTCAATTTAAGGGTCTTAAAAAGATTTATGGTCTTTTAACCATAAACTTTTTTGAAAATCAGTCCAAAGACGAGTAAATGTTTTACGAGCATAGAACAGCAAAAAACTGGGGATCATGCCAGATCATTGAGGGATGAGGGTTAAAAAAACTGGACCGATTTAAGGTGGACCCAAGTGGACCCCATAGAGCCTCACCGGAGAAAAATTCTCCTATCACATTAATATCATACTTGAATTAACATGTTTTTTAGTGTCGAATTAACATGTTAAAAATATTTTTCTGCACTCATCAATAACTTATAAAAAAAAAAATTGTCTCCCACCCATTGCATTCAGAAAGATTAGCTTAGCTGGCATGTGTAAAGAAACTCTAATTAAAAGAATATTAAACATCTCTTTGGTCTTCAAATTTCATATGAAAGACTACACAATCCCATTTCCTCTTCATTTAAATACTAGCCCAAAGTTTCACTTCAATTAGAGTGATGCCCAATGAATGGATCATGTGTCAAAGTTATACTTAAGAATCAGGATCCTCTGAGTGGGTCTACGCACGGCGACCTGCCGTGCCGTGAGTGGACCACTCAGGTCCACCACGTCACCGTAGGCAGCCTCTGCCTAGATGCATGGCAGGTTGCCCACAGTGACGTGGCAGACCGTGAATGGTCTAGGCATGGTCACTGTGGGGTTTTACCCATACTTAAATTTTCCGCACATGATCAATCCAACAGCATGTCACTCCAAATGGAAAGAAATCTGACAGAGGTAGGTGTTTGATTCAACCATGAGATCATTTTTTGCCTGAAAATAACAATAATGAAGAACCAATAGATTGATCAAGTAGACACAAAACGAACTGCAATGCTTAAACATGCATGCAGGTTTCATCCATCTCTTTAAAACAAAAGATTCAACCTCAGATGGTTCACATAAAGGAGAGATGGAAAATAATTGAAGATAACCGGTGGTACACATGGAAGTCCACATCCTATCAAATTACAGAAACCAAATGTAAGATTACAGGTGCTAGTAAACAGTGACAAGCTTCCCTGACTGCCACCAGTTTTTATATTTGCTCTGTTCTATATTTGCTTTTGCACAATATGGTTGATGACCAGTAGAAACTGCGACCAACAGCTATTAGCACATAAATGCCAAAAATCTACTCTTCCGCTTCTGTGCCTCCTCCCTTAAGATGTAGATGCTTCTCCCTCTTCTGAAATTCTGTCAGCCCCTTCCCACTGCCAGTGACACCGACCTTCCCCTTGGGATCTTCCGGAGACTTGAAGATGCTCTCACGCTTGCGCCCAGAAAAGAACCCGATCTACAAAGGCAGAAAGGTATTGAAAAGTGAATACACCATAAAATCAGATGGGGAAAAGAAAAGGGTACCACGTAGTACAAACATAGGAATAGATTTAAGAAAGAACACACAATGCATCCATTAAAATAATATAATTCAAGTAACTTCCTCCTTTCTTCATATTTGTTCAGATTCAGTGATGAGAAAAATTGCTCCAAGAGAGACCATTCTGTGCAGTCCGCTCCCATAAAAGTAATTTTCTATGTATATAATTTGATCCCAAGAGAAACCCTGCTCATAGGACAAATGAACAGTAGATCCTGGATGGTGGGCCGCTATGTGCAGTTGGTTCTCACAAAAATGTTATTCTACTACAGCATAATATAAAATATAATAAACAATGAGCACCGGCTCATGTGGGGCCCACTAAAGCACCCTCCCCTCAACACCCCTCCACTTTTCTTTCTGGAATTAGCACCATTCTGTATTATTGATTAAATTGAATAAGAACAGAACAGATCACGCACAGAACGCAATAATTGTTACTCAGGAGGTTGCTAGTCTAGCAAAATCAAGAAAGATACAAGAATGGTATCTTGTATCAAGTGCAAACACATGGAAACAGAAAAAGAGTCGGAAAAGGGAACATAACATGATGGTTTGACTAGGATTTAACTGATAAAAAATATAACTAGACAGGATGCAGTTTAGTCAAATTACAAATCCTTAGTATGCATGGGAAATGCAATAACACCGTGTATTGTGTTGCACAAATTAAAAGATCATTTGCTTGTTAACAGATTACTTTGTGGGGTCCAGCCCATTCTAAGTAAGGGCAAGGTATCATGGAAGATCGCTCCAAAGGTGATTTTGGCACTACAGATAGGAAGAAGTAAAACACAAAGTCAGTCAGTCAACTCCAATTTCAGGATAGGTGAATTTTAATATAGATGTAGATGGAGCAGCTCATAGTAAGCTGGGGCTAGCTGATATTGGAGGGGGTATTAGGGGATGATGGGAAACAAATATCTACACTAGTACAGTGGGATTGAAGAGTCAAATGAGGCAAGAATGTCAGCAATACATAAAGGATAAAAGATTTTGCAGGAAAGATGCAAAGAATGTCATATAATCAAATGTGACTCAAAAAATGCAATCGAATGGCCAAAGAAGGAAAGGTGAGCCATGGTGATAATCAAACATAATAAGAGGGATTGAATTCGACAATGAATGGATTCTTCAAGCGTTTATATAAAAGAGTCAGATAAAGTGGCCCAAGATATGCCTAAAAGGGGCATTGCTATTTTCTGACTCTAGGGTGATACAAATATATTGGGAGAGACAGAATTTAGGGTCATTCTGTGGATTCTTGATGGATTTGTATTTTGTAAATCTATACCAATACAACTCTTATACTGCATAATTTTGCTTTTACTATGTACACTTTATTTTTGAATAAATCAGCATCACTCAAAAAAATAATTATAAAAATAAAAAAAACCCAAGTATGCTTAACTCGCTAAATCCCCTCGTTGCTTTTCTACTTGAGTACAATACCCTCCCCAGAATATGTACACAAATATGCATCAGGTTTCAAAGTGTTGACTTTTATAAGTGTCGCCACTATGTTTGACCCCATTTGAGAAAAAAAAAATGTTTAAGAAATCCCATTTATTTGAGTGTGGATGGTGTAAGGTGCATGTGCAAGCATGCAGAAAGATTACCTTCTTAGACCTGCCTTTGGTCGTTTGAAACTGCTGCCATGCATTTTGGCGTTTGTTTTGTGTGACTTCAAGTTGTTCAAAGCGGACCTTTGACTTGAATGCATGAATCTTCTTACGTTTAGCGGCTTTCTGCAAATACAATGGTTAGTCAACATTCCACTCTTTCCTTCCAAAAAAGAAAAAAAAGTGCAAATTCAGATAATTGGGGAAAAATACCCAAAAAAAAAGTGTGAATTCAGATAATTGTGGAAAAAAATAAAATAAAATGAAAGCATAAATTGCATGTTAGTTGCAGAGTTGGGATAAATGATAACATGGCATATTTTACAAGCAATTAATAAATTATTAAATAAGACCTAGAATGATTGGATGAGGCTAATATGGTGATTGTAATGAAACATTGCATGGTACTGCTACTCACCACATCTTCAGGATCATCAGGTTCTATACGAAGCTTAGCAGGTAAATTTCGTGATTGGAAATCAGCACTGGCTGCTTGTGCAATCTTCCTTTTAATGGCTTCTTTGGTTGCTTCAGCTACTCTTTCAGCTTCCACCAAGGCATCAACAACAGCTCCTTCGATTGGCCTTACATTTGCAAGATCCACCTGAAAAGCAGCAACTGCAGAATTCATAATGATGTCAAACCTCTAGTAAAAGCAATGAAAGAAATGAAAGAAGGAACACATCCTCTCACTTCTGAGCTCTCAGTCTCACTACATTATAGAGACAAGATGTCCCTGGATAAACAAGATATCAGAGACTGATGATTATGTCTCCAGAAATGCAACTACTATTAAGTTTCAGTGTGAATTATAAAAATCACGTTCATGCGGGAAACAATATACCCATAAGTATGAAGGTCATGGACAACAAATAAGATGTCCAAAATATATAAAATAAATAAATGAAGTGTTTGAATACAAGCAATTCTTTTTCTTTTTCTTTTTCCTTTTCTAGGTTGGCATTGGTAAAGGTACTTCACTAACTAAATAAAAGCAAAATAAGGATGATGCTAGATGACATCGAGAAGTGTATAGATCCCAAACCAGTACTTTTATGATTTAGCAGAGAGATGTTTCATCCGTGACCACTCTCAAAACATGGAACTAAGAAACTTGCAATTTCTGGATGATCTACCCAGGGTGATGTTATTGACAAGATATGATAGCTCAGCTCAGATTAATATGATGAAACACTATTTTACAAGTGATGTTACGTGGTTTGCCTGGGCCTTCAGAACAACCCTTACAGCTTCCCAAAAGCATGGAATCCAATTAGTGGGAACATAAACAAATATAGTGCGCCACCTGTTTCCTTGGGGCAACCTAGGCTGGGCAAATGCTCCTAGGGTATCTGTGGAAAATATGCATCCATAGAGAAACATATTCTTTAATGCAAGGTGCGTGGATGAGTAACTTAGCAAAAAAACATTTTTGTGAAAATACTGCAGTTATGTTACAAGTTTTTCACAGTATGCTTGATTTAGAATTCTTTTACAGATTTTATGCCCGTTCCAAGAATAAAAGGGAAAATATGATGGTCAATATACTGTTAATGCTAAAAAAAATGATGTCTGATAAAGAGACTATCTAGGGCCAATTTTGGGCTTCATCCATTTTTTCCGTTTTTCTTTTTCTTCTTTGGTGTATTTTCTTCCTTTTTTGTCCTCCAGTATACTGCTCTTATACTGTCTGATTTATTTGTTTATTTATTTTTCTGGAAATGGGAAACATTACTATATTTCATCAATACCAGAAATATAGAAATATCCCCTTTTATCAATGTCCCAGCATGCAGTGGGACTCCTACCAAACAGAACCACACTGGCTTCAGGATGGGCTCTAAAACCTCCATCACTGATCAGTGATCAATGCAATGCAAAGGTGCCTCTAACAACAAATCACTGCCCAGCTTTTTTTTAGCATGTCTTGTGTGTGCGTGTGCACGCCTATCGCCTTATCTGTGGCTATATCCGTACCCGTATCTGGGTATCACAACATATCTAATCCACTAAAACCCAGGACATGGAAACGGATACAGTATCCTAATTTTTCTTTAGAACGTTTCTAAATTAATGAAATCGT
Organism: Umbellularia californica; assembly: GCA_028538565.1. Lineage (NCBI taxonomy): Eukaryota > Viridiplantae > Streptophyta > Magnoliopsida > Laurales > Lauraceae > Umbellularia > Umbellularia californica. Next base: position 108,214,024 of record JAPQWN010000001.1, read on the forward strand.
CATTATTTACATTCCTCTCTAACATTTTTTTTATGTTGAAAAGTTATGAAAAAAATATAACTTTATTTTTCTTTGAATAGTAGTAATAGAACTATACTAAATGGACTTAATATAGTAGGCTATGTTAAACTAGTAACCTAAAACTAAAAGTATTGATGCAGTATGAGTACTTTTGGAAAGCCAGGATATGGATACGGATATGGTATCCTAATTTTTCGTTTGAACATCACTAGATTAATGAAATTATCATTGTTTACATTCCTTTCTAACATTTTTTTTTGCATGTTATTAAAGTCACCAAACTAATAGAACTATATTAAATGAACTTAATATAGTACGATCTGTTAAATTTGTATCGTAGAACTACAAGTATCGATGTAGTATTGAGTACTAGCATGACGTAGCCCCGGATCCGCAATCGAAGATCGGATCAATCTCCCGATGAATTGATCAAATCCTAGAATGGATTCAGCCACTAGGGCACACTCATGATGAGGAGAAATACCATGACTAAGAGAAAATCTCAAAACTCGGAAAAACTCAGATTTAATTGATAATAACCATTGCCATTACAACAAGGCTTAACATCCTTATATGGAGAAGTTGGCTTGATTCCTAAGAAACAAAAGTTTCTAATTCTGAAAAAGCTTAAACAAAATAGGAAGTTGACTAATACTAATCCTAATCAAATTAAAATACTTAATAAGATTCCTAAATAACCGGATGTCATGTTGGCCAATGGCTTGGCCACCCATCGTCAGGCCTGCATCAAAATGGGTCATGTACAAGTATCTGGGTATCATAGCGAATATATCCTTGGAAACGTTTAACACTTTGAAATTTTAAACTACCAGTTACATCCAACCAAAACCTTTTCTCCTTAACACCAAAATTTGTCCAAGCCAACAGCCCCCTTGTTGCTTCAAATCAACCTACTCCAATTATGGTAACAAAATTAGAGTTAATTCCAAAAAAGATTTTTGTTCAATAAGTCGTGTTATGTATGGCAAGATTGAGGGTCATATATTGCAATTTGTCATATATTGCAATTTGAACTGTGCTAATATTTCCCCCTTCAACAACATCATCGAATTGCTAAATCACTCACAAGGCTTCATTTTCTTATCCATATCATATTGATGCAAATCAACCAAATTGCCCTGAAGTTCTATCAATTGAAGGAAAACATGCCTCATTGAAAACTATATGTAATTCTGTCAAATAAATCTTGTGATAAATTTGATTGATACAAAGAACATGTGATACTGAACTCTCCCATCCTCATTCACATAAAACCCCCATTAGAGAGAGAGAGAGAGAGAGAGAGAGAGAGAGAGAGGATCTAATGGCAGAAGTCCCTTAGTTTATTTATTCAGCACACTTCATCAAGATTAGTTTTGCAGCAACTTCGTGTTTTAAAGGGATTTCCTATGGTATTTCTTTGGCTTTGTAGTCAGGCATTGGAAAGGAATCAATGTCGCCTGATCCTGTATTGTTATTCTACCTTTTAGTGTAATAAATAGATGTGTACTCCACTTCTGCTCCCATTGGTCTGGCAAGAGATGCTTATTTGTAACATGTGTAATCAACTGATGCTATTAAATATAATAAAGCTTTCAGTAAATGGCAATCAATTTAAAGAGGCAGTGAAACTGCTACCATTCAAGAGTACTGTCAAAAGTAAAAATTACCTCTTCTTTATTCCCCCATCCATCATAGGAGACATAGTAGCCAATTGGAGTATGAGCCTCAATTGTTGCATCATACCTGAACAATTAATTAATCAAACACAGAGAAAAAGATCAAGAGAATGGAATAAATAAATAGAAAAACAGAAAAAAAAAAAAAGCTCTCTCTCTCTCTCTCTCTCTCTCTCTCTTCTCTCTTCTCTCTCTCTCTCTATATATATATGATAGAATACACAGAATTATTAAAATATTTTCCTTATTTTTGTGCACATACCAATCCCCATCATCACTCCAAACAGCTTGGACCTTTGTGCCAATTGGAAGCCTCTCATATGGTTCAGAGATCACACTTGATTCCTGAGATGAGTTCAAAAGATGAGCACCAGAAATTGTATAATGCTGAAACTGGTATGACGTTCATAGATACAATAGCAATTCTAACACTTTGTGCCAGTGATATTGAGAAATAATAACAGCATATTTCTTGAAAACACATATGAATAAATGTCAATATAGGCAAGTTTTAGAGAAGTTGAAGAATGAGATGAGAAAACACGAGAGTATGCACACACGCAAACTCCACTTTGGTCCTCTTTACTGCCTCCAGCCATAACGAATGTCGAACGCTTGCGAATCCCCAAGAGACAACATGACTTGATTGTCAGAACAAATGACTATGCTCATAACTCAAAAGTGTGAAGTGTTTATATGATCTGAAATTGGGGAAGCAAAGGTGAATTCTTTTTTGTGAGATGGCACCTTCATCTTATCTGTTTTTCTGGAGATACCTAAATTTCACCTTGTTCCGCACTTCTAATTTATCAAAAAACTAATTGCATGAAAAACCTCCTTTAGAGATATTCAATAAGCCAGCCTTTTACTTTTCAGGATGAATGTATAAGTGACGAAAGTTACGAAACTCACATGTGATCTATGTTAATGTATGACCCACATGATCTTCTAAAGTGGCGCCACTGCAATTTTATTTGTCTGTTTTTTTAATAGAGAGCCCCACAGTTGAGGTGAGAATCGGCACTCCAAAACACAAGGTGGGGCCCACTTCATGGTCCATCTGAGTGAACCATAAAACAGGGAATCCATCCGAATACACTGGACCGTTGGATTGACTATGTACTTGTTTTGGAGACGGGTTTTTTTTTTGGGGTGTGCGCGCGCGCGTGTGGGTGGGGGAATTCTCATCCCCAACTGGGGCCAGTGCTCACCTCACCTAGCTGAGGGGCTTCCTTTTTAATAATGGCCATGCTTTGAACAATGTCTGAACAACAAGAAATTGGATGTGTTGGATGGGTGATAGATTCACCAATCAAAAAAAGTAAAAGTTTGAGCAATTTTAGTAAGTCTTGGGACATTCTAAACTAACTCTTGATTAAGTACAGTAGACTACCTAGTTTTATGGACATCAAGACATTTTACTTCTAATTAAGTAGATTGAGACCTCTAAGAGAACTGTAGATGGCCTAGATTGAGTCTAGGGCCACTTCTGTGGACAGACAAGTGTAAGCCATGATTAGATCACTGGATGGCCATAATGCTAGGTGCTATGGCGTCTTCCAAAGTCTCATGGAGAACCAGTTCTTAGAGGAAGAGTGGTCCCTTCAGAGTAGAGGTAAAACTATATAGAAGATTTCCCTCCTTTTTTTAGAAAGATAAATGCAATTTAATTGAGAGAGAGAGAGAGAGAGAGAGAGAGAGAGAGAGAGAGGAACAAACAATGGTATAAATGCTCAAAGAAAGGAACAACCAAAAAACCAAACAATGGGAAGCAAAAGAACTAAAATTACAACTCAAACATCAAATTAGAATGTAGTACACCATCTTTGGCTACAACCAATAAGGACCAAAAGACAATCACATTTTCAACTTTTAGGGAATGGCCGTGAAAGAACTGATAGATGTAGTAGTTGATGTGGTGCACTTAAGGGCTTCCATTTTGGATATTTGTGCTGACCTATTGCCATCCATCTAGTTTCAAAGCAAACCAGAACACATGCATGCTGTGCAGGATTTAGAGGAGAAGAAGAGGCTAAAATAGTTGCCCCCACCTCACAGTTATGAAATTCAATTTTGATGTAGTGATCAAAAGTAAATGCAGTCTTGCAAGCATGGAAGAGACCCTTCTTTAAGATAGAGGTATAATCTTGGTTGTTTTCTTGGGTGATAGTGGTGAAGGACTAATGAAGAGGAGTCTTCCTTGATCATTAAGGAATCCACAAAGATTTTTTAAAGTTTTTTTTTCCAAGTTGTCATATCATAGAAAGCGAAATAGGAATGCTATATCTTGGATGCTGAAAGAGAAAGACTGCCCATGGAAATTCAACTTTATTTTAGATAAGATTAGGGAATTATTCAAGCAGTTCAAGTTCAATTTAATAGGGGTGTAAAAGAAAACCGAGAAACTGTCTAACCAAACCAAACCGTGGTTAATAACAGTGTTTCACAGTTCGGTTATGGTTATTGAAATCGGAAAACCGTGCTTCACGGTTCGTTTACAGTTTTTGTCTCAACTCATGGTTATTAACCGAACTGAATCGTTAACCACGGTTCGGTTAACCGACACACGGTTAACCGAACTGTTTCGCTAATAAGAATAAAACCTACGGGCCTGAATGAAAATTACTTCTTTTCTTTTTTTTACAGTAACTTATTATGCCATTCTCCGGCTAAGATTTTTTTTTTTTTTTTTTCATAGTAAGTTTGCTTGATAAATGGTAAAAATTTTACATATTTTTAAAGTGACAATTAACTGTTAACCGCGGTTAACCGTGGTTTGGTTTTTCACGGTTCGGTTACAATTACGGTTTTTAAAAACCAAAAACCGTGAAGCACGGTTCAGTTAACGGTTTTCCCAAAATGAATGGTAAACCAAACCGTTACACCCCTACAATTTAAGCATACTGCTAGTGGAGCTAATGGGGTGGCATAGTCATGCGAAATTAAGAATAAAGAAATTCATTCTACTTGGATCTGCCTTTGTAATCTGTTATTCTATGGTCTCGTTTGGCTCTTTTCCTTGATTATCAAATAATATATTTTCGGTGTTACCGACATAAAATGTTTTTAAGATAACTCCATGATGGAACAACTGAACCTAGTTTACTCTGGGGTGTGAGATCCTAGACCAATATCCTGGCCTGTTTTCATGGGTACTATGACTTGAGAACCCTCTCTTTGTTCGTGCTGATTGGGTGGATTGAAAAGTCATCCTTTAGTTGCTTTATCACTGGATTGCTTTTAATTGCAGTTCTAGCAATGTTTCTTATTCCCGAGCTGCATCAATTAGCCAAAGTGATAAAATCATTAGTAGTAATAATCATAAAGATTACCGCGTTATGTTTGGCGGACCCAACTGTTTGATGTTGATCCAGAGACAAATCTGCATCTTCCGTGGAACCCAATCCAGAGAGATCAGCTTGCTTTGCTGTTGCCAAAAGCTCTTCTGTCAAGCCAATCACCTGCATCCGAGCAAATCTGAATCAGCCTAAACAGGAAAAAAGAACACATCCACATTCTCATTAAAAAATAACCCTGGATGTAGATCTGATTCAAACTTAATAGTTTCAACGTGAACATCTGAAATCAGGAAGGGGAAGCAGACAGGCCGTCACAACAGAGCACCTGCACAGGAACCAAGATACGGGTGATGGTAATCTTGCTAAAGCTTTGATTTCCACATATAGCTCTTCATTTTTATCGTTAATTCTCCAAATAGCTCTCATTATCAGTATACAAGAGCCATGCATAATATAAACACCCTCCTCACCTTTTCAAAGTAAAAAGAAAAAGAAAAATCTCCATGAGAATTCCTCTGCCATTATGCAGCCGAATGATGCTGCCCTGCTTGAAGAACATGGATGATTGCTTTAAAAGTGAAAAAGAAGACAAGATAAACCTAAATCCAGAAATTTCAATAACTACATTTGCAGGAGATAAATCACTCATTGCAGATGTAATTACTCAAACTCTAACAAGAGAAGATTTATTCGATCTTTTCTTCTCCTGGCAAAAAATTACCTTTGCTTCTAAATTTGATCTTGAATGGATCAAATCTAGATGAATCACCAAGCAGCAGAAAACTAAATTAAACTAACAAGAAAAACATATACAGCAAGAATAGCAATCACTTCTCACCTCCACAAGCTCCTTTTCCATGTCCGCATATTCTGAGTTTCCAGGATCATCAGCCAAAAGTTTTCTAATCTAAATCACAGCCAAAAAAAAAAAAAAGAAGCAACATATTAAATGCAATAAGAGCCCTTAGTTTGCAAACAAAGAACATAAAAAACAAGAAAGATGATGCAACAGTGGATGAAAACCTCAACTTCATAAAATAAGCACAAACAAACAATTAAAAAACAGTCTAATTCAACAGAATCCAAATTCAGCATAGAGAAAAACAAACTCCTTCTACTGTGTGCAGCATTCGAGTTGAAAAAAAAATCTCAAGCATCCACCTCGCATACATTTTCTAGTTCGATGCTAATCATTGCCAACTAGTAAAATTTCCCCCGCCATGACAAATCAATAGCAGACAAAACCCAACCAATGATCAAAGCCATAAAGCTTTTGTGCATTAAATCCACTTAGAGAGTGACTACCAATACCCAAGCGCGCATAAGGAATATATTTACACATTCAGGACCCATGAGCCTCTTAATCTCTAAAAAAAATGCACAAAAGAAACAAACTTCAATGACATTGAAAGAAACTCAAGTAAATGAAAAAACCCAACGTAAACCCTAATCCCGAAGAAGATTGTTGGAGTTGCTTTCTCGGTTTCAAATTATATAATTTATATGAAGGTTTTCAGCCGAAAGAGATGCATGCTTGAATCAACGAACGAAGAAGAAAAAAAGAAAGAATCTTTAGATCGCAAATCAAAGCAGAATCGGAAGCAAAGAAAAACCCTAATTCTTATCCATAAAGAGAAGGCGCAAAACCTGATTTTGAGCTATGGAAAAGGAAGGGAAGATATAATCGTAAAACCCTAATTTTTACAGAGGAGAAGAAACCCTAGAAAGAGAGAAAAAAAACGGGGGAGAATCTGGAAGACCTGATGAAGTTGATCATTGTAAGTGTCGAGATTGGAAGTGAGCTCTTCCATATTCAGCTCTTCTCCTCCTCCTCCTCCTTGCATTCTCTCTTCTTCTTCTTCTTCTTCTTCTTCTTCTTCTCGAGGTATCTCTTTCTGCCAAAGGCAGCGATAGCAGAGAGAGAGAGAGAGAGAGAGAGAGAGAGATTAGCTTCGTCCGATCGATTACAACTTTTACAATAGAGAAGAGAGAGAAGGATAGGTATGGGTTGGGTTATTTGACCTGACCCATTAACCCGACAATTTTTTGACCCGTCAAACCCGACCCGCAAAATAACAGGGCCAGCTAAGTCAGCTGGTTAGGTTTTTCTGACCCGTATAAAAAGGAGTTAGCCCAACCCTACCGACCTACGCAAACTTGACCATCAAAAGAAAATATTCCACTCTTTCGGACAAAATAAATCTTTGACCATCAAAAGGCACAAAAGAAAGCGTTTCTTTTTTCCTACCGTAAGCGTGTCTCAAGACCTTACATTTGCAAAAAAAAAAAAAAAAAAATTGAAGTTTAAAATATTTTGCTTGTATAATATTGATGCGATATCGCAAGGCCGTGGAATTTTGCATGGGGCGATATCATACCGCCTTAATTAGCATATTGCAAATTTCAACTGCTCAAAAAGACAAATGCTAGATCTAAGGGCAGCTGTATGATTAATGTGAAGTTGCAGCTTTATTCTCTATAACACTCTTGCGGAGGGGAGAGTTATGGTTTACTTAGGTGAGTATTTTTCAAGTTTATCAATAGTTTGAATATAGATTGCAAATTTTAATATGCTGTTCAGTAAATTAACCCTCCTCCTTTGAAGGGATATTTCTTGTATTGGGTTGGGTTTACTATAAATATCCTGGATGTGTGGAGCCTCTCAATTTTTTAGTTTATATCATCCTTAATTTTGTCCATATATGGCCATATACTCTGCATGTTGCCTGTAATCCAACTATCCAACTGCTAGTATTGTTTCTTGCCTTGTGTGGAACATGTCTAACAACTTGTAAATTTTCCGGGTTATGCTTTTTAAGTAATGATTATGACTTTGAATTTAAATTTATTCACACAGTTCATCTTGCCCCTACTAACTTCTGTCATTGCACCTTTGGGGACTATCATTAATCATACAGTGCCCAGATATTATTATTATTATGATCGCAAATTAATTTTAGTGAGGCCCATTTGAATGCATGTTGAAGAAGGAAGATAAGAATGGAAGGCTTGGATGTAGATCATGAGAATATCTAACGTCAACTCGTCAAGTCATTCAAATGATCTTAACCTTTGATTTGATTTAAGGCACCAAGGTATTATTCTATCTTTTAACTAAATGGATAAGTAGTCTGACTTTTTCTTTCGTAAATTGGTAAAAATAAAAATAAAATTTGAATAGCCAGGTACAAACAAAATTTACAAGAGCCTTTTCGAGATTGTTTGAAAATGCACAATCCTCTTTTGTGAAAAACTCCTTTTTCAATATCAAAGTATGTCATGTATCCTTCTTACCAAATGGGTGAGTTGCTTTCACAGGAGGAATAAATGAATCATATGACTCTTCTTAATGACACAACCAGAAGTTACAACAAACCCCTAAGGCTTAAAGCCTTCCTTGAGAGAGAGAGGGAGAGTATTAGTAGAAGTAGAAAAGAAATATAGTAGTAGTAGAACTAAACTGTGGCCATAACCTACATTTTAAGTAACATATTAGCCAACCCATACAGCTGGAATAAGGTATAATGATGAAGAGTGTTTAAAATAAAGGAAAAACAGTAGAATACCTACCTAGACTTTGGTCATTTTATAGGGCACCCCCAATATTTTTGTATTTTGTATTAAATTTACCTGTAGTTCTAATTAATATGCAAAACTCACGAATTCTGTTATTATTAACAGCGTAGACCGTATAAATGGTGTCTGGTGCATACTGGCTGCAAATTACTCGTTCAAAAAGACTTATTTGCCCCTAGGGAGAAAAAATCCCAAGCCCGCTTTTTTTTTTTTTTTTTTCTCGTTTCCCCTTTCCAAATTTTTTAACCTAATCGATCTGCAACTCTCCCTCTGTCTAGCAAGATCCAGAAAATCTCTGGCCTACGCTTCCATCTCCAACCATCTCCTCTCTCCCTAGGGGATCGCGGGGTGGTTTCTTTTCGAGTTAGAGTTGCACGGAAGCCTCGCTTCTCAATCGGTGCCTCGGTGACAGTAGTGCAGGACACCCAGCCAACATCCTCTACACTCTTCCAACTTTGCTTGTTTCTCGTTTGATTTTTGAAAACAACAATTCTGAGGGTTTGGGTTGCGAGGGAAAAGGTGTTGGTTCTGATGTGGGTTGGGATGTTTGGGTTTGAAATAGGTTTGGGACTTTTGGTTTTGGTTCAACAGTATTTTGGTTTATTATAATTTTAAGTTGGTGGGAGGGACAATGAGCTGGGGTTGATTTAGGATTTCAGTGGGGTGATGGGAAATGGTGTGGGGATTGGGATTTTAGGAATTTCTGATTAAAGAAGATTGGTTGTAGGGGTTGGAGAAGAGTTGATCTGGATATGCAGACGAGAAAAGGAGAAGAGTCGATTTGGGGAAACGCCAAGACACACTTATATATAGAGGGGTAAATTCTTCATTTTGTATTTTCCGTTACGCCCGTTTGTATTTGCATTGTGATTAGAACTATAGATAGGTTTAGTACAAAATACAAAAGTAATAGGGGTGCTCTACAAAAATGACCAAAGTACAAATATGTATTCTCTTATTTTCCCTAAAATAAACTACGTACATATAGAATACCTCTCCCTTCAAAGAAGAAAAACAGAAGAAAAGAAACAGAACTGAGTAGTAGTTTATTGTGCATTACTGGCGCACAGTTTCAGAGCGGACCACAGTTATATTGGGAATGGCTCAGGGGCTTTCCAAAGATTGCAACCAAGATGAGCAGAATAACCAACTTCACAGGCACTGGCAATAGTAACTGCATCGATTGCCTAAGAAAGGTCTGCATGGATAGCCTTATCACCCTTGTCCTACGCTCTCTCACATACTTATCCAGTGCCTTTCCAATGCTTTTCTGCAGCTGCCAACTACTTAGATTTCTATTGCACATGCCTTGTGCCAAGCATCTGGCCAGGACAACCGCATCCTCCAATGCGGAAGCTGCTCCTTGCCCCATGAATGGCCCCATCACATGCATGGCATCCCCTGCAACTGTCATGTTGCCTTCGCGAAAGCTTGGGAGTAGCAGGTCCCATGGTGCTCGATATCTTACGCGCGTGTAAATGATGGTTTCTGGGTCACTGTTTTTTACCACTTCGACTGCTTCTGGTGGGAAATCCTTCATCTTAATCAAAGCTGCTTCTTTCAGGATCTTGGCGTCTCTTGTGTTTCCAAAATCTGTTCATGTCTTGGAGAAACAAGGTTAGCAACTGGGTTGATTTGGAGGCACAAATCACTTTGTAATGAAATCACTGGCACAAATCACTCTGTAATGAAATATGGGTCGCTCCCTTTATATCATGGGAGTGAAGTTTGGCTTAATGCCTATTTGTACAAAGGCATATTTAAGTGATTTTTGTAGGATCTTACACCCCATTGAGCTACCACTTATCCCAAAATCAATTGGTGATAAGAAACGGCACAACAATGATTTTATGGTGAGGACAAGGGCTCGACCATAATTATGACCGCTCAGGAGCGAGGGTGGACGTTGACCTCAGCAATCCCTCCCTCAACGGCACACCCGCCGCGACTCCTGTTGCTCATCTCGCAAAATGCGTATCCCGTGACCCGAATACCCGACCTACCAGGCTAGGCTCTGATACCACTTGTAAGATCTTACACCCTATTGAGCTATCACTTATCCCAAAACCAATTGGTAATAAGAAATGGCACAACAATGATTTTATGGTAAGGGCGAGGGTTCGACCACAATTATGACCGCTCAGGAGTGAGGGTGGACGTTAACCTCAACAGTTTTAATTTAACAAGGTTTGAATTTTGGAAAGTCTTTTTCAGTAGCCCAAAAAACCCCTTGTTATTATTCCTGTTTCTTTTGTAATAGTTAGTTCAGTTGATTTAGGCAGATGGGATGAGAAGAAATGGTGGAGAAACTATCCATTATATATATTTGAACACACTTCACCTATGTTTTCTACACATCAAAACCAATCCTAGGTATCCTTCTGCCAAAATCAGAACGAGTTCATGGATTTTCTAGGTAATGTTTTTCTATTGAAGTGGTTTAGAGGGAATGATTAAAGGTGGACGTGAACGTATATAACCACAAAATTCAAAACATCTTTTTCTACAGAGAGAATCATAAGAATACCTTTTATTAAAAAATGATTACCCTCTCTAAAACCCTGTAAATTAAAACCCTTGAACAATTAATGAGCCCTCTAGATCTCTGTCCTTCTAACCATTCAACGCTTCTTTTGGTAAAATTGACAACTGCTATAAGTTAATTAGCTACCATAGACAATTGCATTACCTCCCAAAGGTCGAGTCCAGCTTATGAACCAGCAAATTAGCTTTTCATCAACTGGAACTACACCCAACATAATGCCATTGCCCATTAATCGGAGGGCCACATCACCAAAACAATGCCCATCTGGATAGTTTGTCAAGCTTCTGAGAGTCTGTATCTGGGAAACCTTTGTGGGCTTTATTTTCAGCGAATCTGCAACGGCAGAATTCACTCCGTCGCAACCAATTAGAACCTGCCATGCATAAAGATTAGTGGTAATCTCCCTTGTTTTGAAATGAAATATTCAATCTGACCATTTCTAAAGAGAGGCAAATGTGGAAATATCCTCAACTATATTTAAGCTTTATTGGGTTTGGCCCAGGTGGACATGGGCTATCAAATGTGACCTATAAGGAATTCTTAGCTATACAAATCCTTAGCAGGAATGCCCTGAACCAAAGGCAATGAGGAAACCACACACATGTTACTAAACGTGAAGGTACATTGAGTTAAAACAAAGGTAAGAACTGGGAAGTTTTGTATAAATAAGGCAAAAAGGTTGGGGCTTGGGGATAAGTGTTGATAAACTAAAAAAGTTGACAACATCATCCACCATCACCTTGCTTCTGATGATACTTCCATCAGCTAAACGAAGGATGTGATGACAAGTTAGGGTATCTGTTTGGACCCCAACTACATGGCAACCAAAACGCATTGTTCCTGCTGGCAAATCTTCAGCCAAGATTTCAATGAGATCTCTTCTTGTCACGCATCGGAACTCCCCTTTCCTGCCATGAACAAAGAAAAGCACAAACAACACTCAGATACTCAAAAACCATGCAAAACTATGTGAAAAAAAAAAAATCTCAAATGTTAAGGCTCATGTACTTTACTATCATCCATGTCATTACTAGCATGTAAGTCCTGTTTCTAGTTTTGTGAGTTCTAATTTACCTCTCAATCCTATAAAAACCATTCTCCTGTACCCCCACGATTTACCATGTCCTTTATTTCATCTAAAGCATATTTGGGTGGTGGTGGTGGTATGAAATAGCAAATCTACGGAGGCAAAGAAGTGCCTCAGTTATAAAGAGTGACTCCTCCTTGGTGTTTTCAAACATGGAATGCAATGATTCCTTCAATTAGGAATCGTTAGAGAGGATATCACGATTCCAAGTGCCAAACATGCCCGGATATAGGGTAGATTCCATAGGTCTTTCCTGTCCTTGCGATTTCAAGGGCCTAGGCAGTAGGCAGAGAACCATGTGTAGTGTGTTCAACTGCCCAGCTAGGTAGTGGTGTGTAAGGTTGTCGATGGGCCTGAATTCAGCCCTTCATCTACCCTCTATCCAGGTCCGTTTATTCGGGCTTGCACACACATTTGGGTCTGATGAGCCGGACCTAAATCCATGTTTCTGGTCTAAATTCCTAACAAACCTAAATCCATATTTCAGGTTGAGTCGGCAGTACCCATTATGTTTTGTTTGATTTTCAAAGAATATAAAACTTTTGAAACATATTTTTCACATCCAATCAGTGTGCATACATGTTGTGGATTCAACTACCCGTCAGCCAAAACCAAACAATCCCAATTCAAATTACATGCAGATTTCAACTCCGAGAAGTAACTTAGTTGGCCTACAACTGCAGTTTGCATTCGGAGGTTGAGTGTTTGATACTACACTACCACATTGGGGATTTACTCGGCTCCCTCTGGGCCCGTAGGGATTACTCTGATTGGGACACCCTCAATTATAAAAAAAAATTTACATGCAGATTTCAAAAATGAAAACCCAAGCGAGGCCCGACTCAATTTCAGTTTTGATTGGATGGGGCCAATGTGGAAGTGGGTGCAGGTTTAGCCAACCAAGTTGCATCCACATATAATTTAAGTGAGAGTCACATGTTTAGGCTAGGAAATTACCCAACTGGAATTTCTTGTATGGTCCCATCGTCCAGCCAAGTCTCACGCCACCTGAATAAGGATAAAATAAAACAAGTAGAGTGATAATAATGGATGCAGCATGATTCTCAATCTATATATAAAAAAGAGGCGAAAGGTTTCTGGAAAAGAAAGGTTGAAACAGAAAGCTACATTTGTAGTGGAATAGCTTTGGACCGAAGCTGTGTTCCCACACCCAGTTGATCGAGTGCTAGCCAACCATTGGTATACATGGAGAAGGCCACTCCTGTTTTCCTCAGAGAATCACCCTTTTCCAAGACCACACTTCTCAGGCCCTTTCTGTATTTGGTATAAAGAAAACCCATGACGCAATTATTTGTAATTCACAAGTCCCATATTCATAAAAATTGATAGGAAAATCGAAACATATCATGTCAACATGACCAAAAAGACCAGATTTCATATCCTATAATGAAAGATCAGATGATTATTGTAAAAAAACATTGCAATCAAAACTAGAACCCGTTCGTGCAGGGAAAAGATTCCGCACCTTGTGGATTCCTCTTTCCACTCGAGAGAGGAATCCTATATTTCCACCTCCATAGAAAATTAAAATCATAATCATCAAGTAAAACCAGTTCAATGCGATGAGAGGATTGTGAGACACAGAGAAAATTTGTTACGAGGAATGACATAAATTCAACAAGAGTGGAATACTCTCTTGCACAAGTATTGGAAAGTAGAAGAAAGGAAATGAGTAGACCAGTAGTTGTAACGCTTGTAAGTCTAAAACAAAGAAAAAATGGAATGAATGTATGGAACCTGTGAAGGGCAAGTGCAGTTGCAAGCCCAGAGATTCCTCCACCCACAATCACAATTTCTTCTGTTTTGCTGGAAAATGAATCCATTTCTCTCCTTCCTTGTTGCTCTTCCTCCTTTCTTTCATTCACCTTTTCATATACTTGTAATTGGAGTTATACAATATTGTAATAAACTTCACTGTTTCACCGAACCAACCAATGGCGGGTGGGGTAGGGGAAAGAATCTGCAGCGAGTCATGCATCTTTTTGCAGACGGGGAAAGCCTTGCCGCGAGTCATGCATCTTAGAGCCCAGTTTTAGTGAATCATGCACCTTTTTGCCTGGCAGAACCAGTATTTAATGGTTGTCAGGGCCAAGTTTAGAGGGGGGACCAGGATTTCATCTTGGGGGTGGGGGGTTTTTGGCCTAAATAAATATTTTTTTAACAAATCAAGATAGCTAATATTTAAAAAAAAAAAAATTCTGAACATATCTTCAAGTTCAAACATGATAAAAATAGTAAAATTAAAGACTAAATTTCATATTAAAAATAAAATCAGGATTTAGCTGACATAAATAATTATATTTTAGTACATTCCTTATTAGAGTTCTGGCTTTGGGAGACGTCAAACGAGAAGTCAAGGAGATGAAGCACCAATTTTTTCTTTTTTTGACGAGAAGTCAAGGAGATGAAGCACCAATTTTTTCTTTTTTTTTTTTTACTTTGGGGGGGGGGGGGGGGGGGGGGGGGGGACACTTGGAGGAGGAGGGGGAGCGGGGCGGGGGGGGGGGGGAGGAGGGGGGGACTTGTTATAAAATTAATATATAAACTAATTAAAGATATATAATATAAAAAATAAAGATTGGAGAGGGGGGGCCATGGTCTACATCTAGGTCCGCCCCATGCCAAGTTTGTCTGGTTTCTAATGAACATGATTCTTTTATAAACAAAATATATTATTTTTATTTTATTTTATCCAAACTCTCTATTTCCTTTTGTATTTCAACTATTTATCTTGTATATTTTTTTGAAATATTTAAATCTTTATATACTTTTTTGAAAATGAGCCGAAAGTGTTGTACCTTTTTGAGATTTTTCCTTATATTTTCCATAATAATTTAGAACTCTAGGATCTTTAATGATAGTAGTCCCTACCCAAGAATGTCACTTTTAAGATTTTGAAATGCATAAGGTTCACATTATAAAACTAAAAACCTCACCCGGCAACATGATATGAAAAACGATTGAAAGATAACTATAGTAACTCTAGAATTTCATTTGTAGGAGCCATATATATACTTTACGCTGATCATCATAAATCCATTAGAGGGCCTCACCTTTCTAATTAGAACTGCTTAAGATCATTGACCTATCTTGTTTTATCATTATGGTAAGTTCAGCTACAATCAAATTTATTCACATATTCAAGTTTATCACATTAATGCACATTAAAGAAGTAAGGAAACGAGTCAAACACTTTTTTTTTTTTTTTTTTGCATGTTACAAGCTCACACTAGCCAAACTCTTTGTTATAGTGAAAATTTTCTTAATGATGAAATCAGATGGAGACTCTGATTTTGTGTGGTTAGATTAGAATTTGAAAATAGTGGCCACATCTTTTTGATCCATAGCATTAGTTAGACTGAGAGGATTCATATGGGAGTGATTCTAAATGCACCCACCTAAAGTGCTGAACACACCCACCCTCCTCTATGAACAGTGATTTTAAAATCACTGTTCATAAAGGAGGGTGGGTGTATTCAGAAAAAATGGTGGGTGCATTTAGAATCACCTTTCATATGGATGACCATCAAAATGTTGAACAGTAAAGCAGTGTCATCTCTATCTAGAAAAAAACATAACTTGTATCAAAATAAAAGTAGTCTTTTGAAACAAGCAATAACTCCACACAGTTTTACCAAAAAAAAACAACAACTCAACATTCTTTCTTTATGATATTCATGTTAAGAGATGGTTTCATGTCGGGAGGGCTCTCAGGGGGCCGGCTCAGGCAGGACTTCTACCCTCACTCTATGTTTGTGGCTCAGGTGTAGGCCGAGCCATATCCCCCGATGGGCCAACACTAGCTAGATCCTTACGCTATCCTCAACAGCCAATGCGGGACCCTCCCCAAGCTACAATTAAGAAAGAATGATATTTTGAAAAGTCAAGTAGGCTTTTTAAAAAAAAAAAAAAAGAAGTAGGCTCAATTATAGTCTAGAAAAAAAGAAGAATATAAAACCGATGATAAATGTTAAATGAGACAGATAAAATTGAGAAATCAGAAAAAAAAAAAGACTTCTATGTGATGATGAGGAAGGAAAATAAATGTAGAAAGATGAAAAGGTTTTTGTTATTTATTTTTTTATTTTTTTAGAGACAAAGTTGTTTTGATACTAAGCACTGTCAGGAAAATGGAAAGTGGAAAACAACTAAGACTTAGAATACAAATAGAGCTTTGAATAAATACTTAATTTTTTTGTAAATCCTATTTTGGAATTAAAGTCAGTAAGGACTTATTTGTTTGTATGGAATTGATTCCTAGGAATCCATGGCATAATGAGTTTCAATGAAGGAAGATTAGAAAAGTGAGGAGTGGGGGATATAAGATCGAGATATAGATAAGACCTAACTTGCTTATGGTTTGGTTTTTTGTGCTGATGATGGGTTAATCATTTTCCATTGAAGTAGAAATCATTTGATAGCCATTTATAGAACTTCATCTGTATTTTTCAATCATTTGACAGTCATTTACTAGACATGCATTTCTTTGAATTACTACGACCTCAATTCTATGCCCAAAAAAAAAGAAAAGAAAAAGGCCCTATAGAATCGCCCCTAAAGCATTAACGGGACTTTTTTTTTTTTTTTTTTTCGTTTCAATAAAGCCACTTATTATTACAAATTATATATAGTCCTTCTAGCTTGATTTAAAATAAAAAAATTGATATTTAATATCAAGGTTTTTAGTAAGTTTTTAATAATAAGAAAAGGGGTAAAGCATTCATTAGAAAATAGAAAAAAACGCATGTGGTGAGAAGGAAAAAACATCTATAAAATGTAGAAACCAATCAATATGATAGACAAGCTAAAAAAAAGACAAAACTATACAAATTGATATTCGACTGTTTTTGGGCATCCAAACAACCTCTTTAAAAAACTTATATAATAGTAATAAAAATATAGTTTCAAATAAGGGGACAATCTCACGTTAGGAGTTTTAAAGGAAACGGATTCCCTATTTGGACCAAGACGGGGGTGCCACATGGGGGAGAGATGTCAAATCAGATACATCCCATCCCCTCCGAGGACTTAAAAAAAAATCCTTTCTCTCATGTGGCACCCCTGATTGGTCCAAATAGGGTTTTCTGTTTGGGCCAAATAAGAGATCCGGATTCAGTTTTAAAATACCTCTTTGTATACACGATTGGTCCTTTCGTCCTTCAGATTTTATTTCTGGACATGAATTCAGTACATAATTTGTTTGAGACATCCATTAAATCCGTTTAAATTAAACTAGCACATCAACCCGTGCTGTTGGGCAAGACACTCGTGTGCTTAGTGAGCAGTTTTAAACTCCAGCGACTTGGATATGGTAAAATGAATCCTAGGTATTTTACTATTTTAAGACTTTGTATTTCTCTGAGCAGTTAAAAATATAGATTCAAATTTGAATATTAAAAAAATAACCATCAACTACTTTAATGACAATGGAATGATGAGAAGATGAGAGATGAAAATCTGGCATTCACCATAGTAAATCAAATTCTAAAAAATCAAGGTCTCATTTAGATTGCCACCTTATATCATTTAGCTCTGCCCCGCAACCTTCACCTTCACCTCTTTATAATTTTCTGTGGAGCTCTTTGACCATAAATCTCTATGTATTTTAATGCAGACAAATGGGTTCGAGTGGTGGAGTTAACTTGGTATAATCAAATTATTTTTTATTAGCTAAAAACATTTTTTAAAAATGATGATTATTCCATTTCATTTATCAAAATCACATATATTAATCTAGAGCAAGGCTCTCCTAAGCTCAAGCTTATGATAAAATTTTGTATGCTCATGCTTGTGGGGCTCACCTTTGGTCCATCCAAATGGACCAAATACATGACCCCCTAAATTGCACATGTCCACCAACTTTCGGTCAGATCCGAATTTATTGGACCGTTGGATTGACTATGTATCGATCCGAATGGCCTATTGACCATTAAACTTTTGGGCCCATATGGAGATGATAAAAATCACGGTTAGAGCTAATTTTTTGCAGAGAGGAGGATCCTAGGGAGTCCTTGAAATTCCCCCATCCCCATCCCCATGAGTGTCCCCAATTGGACTTCACCACACACACTTGAGCTTACCTTATCCTAAGCTTGAGCTGAGAAGAGCTAACCCCATTAATCTATAATAGTTAGTTTGCAAATGTAGGTGTTTTCATTTTTTTTTCATTTCCAACGAATTGCAAAAGTTGTAACTCATTATATTAGTATTTTAAAGCATTTTGACCATCCATAATTTAATCAGCTGGATTTCCATCGAAATATTTTGAATGTAACACTACTACAACTAGCAAAACAAGTCTACGGAATTCTGGAAGAGCATAGCTGTCTTTGGTTTTAGGATGTATTTGTGCAATGCCACAAAATAGGAAACACACATTTTCTCTTCCATGAAAATATGTTTTGATGGGGATGTCGGACTTTCAAATACTCATTTCCAAAGAAAATTTTGAATTTGATTCCGGTTTGTTTTTTTTACAATGAAATAGCCTGCATCCAGCAAAAGAATGCATATAAAAGGAGTAGAATGAGGCCCATTTTATTTTCACTAAAATGGGGTGGACAAAGGCGCTCTTTAGGGCCCATTCTTTTACTAAAATTCAAAGAACTCATGCTTGGAAAATCTATAATTCTCAAAAAGTTGTCCCCTAGTGTGAGACCACAATCTGTCTAGATAATCCCTTGAGGCAAGACCGGTCAAGTGATCCTATAAACCAAGAAAGGAGAATCCGCATGGGTATGGGTGGAGTGCTTCGATGGCACCGTGAGGCTTTGTCCAAGTCTCACATTGGAAATATCCAAATCATGATCCTGAGCTTCTAAGTTAAACCCCTCTTAACTCAACATAATGCGTTTTAAAGTCGTACTTCCCTGCAACTGTAAGAACTTCGAAATCAAGCGTACTTGGGCATGAGTGGAATGGGTGACCTCCTGAAAAGTCCTCGGGGATGTGACACCCTCTCTGTGTAAGTGGAGTCCACTGGGCCTAACTTTACTCACAAGTCAATAATACTCTAGCCGAGTCAATAATACAACTCACCAAGTGGACATGCTTACGAATGAGAAAATATAATTTTCGAACTGGTCTTATAAGGATTACCCATTAATCGACCATATGACTCTTGTATTAAACGAAAAAAAAAACACATTTGAAAAGGCCACACATTTCAGCACTTAGAATTCTTCCAAGTTTAGCAAGTGGAAATTGGCCAAATGCCGAAAATCACAAGAATAGCACACATGAAATCACTTCCTTAATTTAATATGAAAATAACGGGGTTCTTAATTTAATAGCACACATGAAATCACTTCCTTTACAAGAAGATAGAAAGAAAACAAAAAAATGGAAAAGAGTGGAACAGAGAAGTAGTAGTGTGTGTGTGTTATTGGCCTATAGTTTCAGAGCTGGCCAGAGTCATATTGGGCATGATTGAATGACCTCCCAAAGAGAACAATTGATATGGCAACAATAATGTCACGACCCGGGCCTAAGACCGGACTAATCGGGGTCTAACCCGGATCGCGATGCTATCATACTTACTCCCGTAAATCTTGAATTAACCGAAGTTAAGACAAGACTCACAAGGGATCTAACCTGCAAACTTGTCAAATGTACACTTTTGCGGAAATATATACATACATTGACAATAATTAACTTTACAGTACCAGTAAAGTTCTCATATACAAAATATAATCCAATGAAGTCCACCACTGCATATTCACAATACAATGCAGGGGACGTCTAATTACATTTCAAAATGATATACAAAAGTATCTATCCAAAACAATTCCCAAAATAATCCAAAGTATCCAAAACCATCGCCCTCCGAACTATGCCCATTCGGCTAAACCTCTTGGAGGTATCGGATGGGCCTCCTTCGCACGCGGCGCGGCCTCTGCAAGGCCGGGATGGGCAACTAGGCCTGTAATGCCATCAATAACACTATGAACACGACGGTTCAACAAGGTATAAACACATTTATGATAACTCATGCTAATCTTGTCCATTGTCAATATAAGGACTCTAGACAATTGAATCTAGGTTAATGCAATATTTTGAACTGTGCAGTCAATTGATAATCAATGACTAGATTACAAGTACAATAATATTATCGTTATTCAGTTCAGTGTCTTCCAAATGAAGCATTAGTCAATTCATTTCATTCATTTCATGTCATTCGGATTACATTGAGCATTTATTAGATGGCTTATGGGACTTTTCAGTCCAATACATTTTTCATTCAATACATATTTCATTACATGGCTTGTACATGGCTTTTCATTGACTTTTCAGTCTATATGTGGGATCTACCAGTGTCTTGATCAGAGATCACTGGCATCACCACGGAGCTCCGGAACACCCCAATCATCTGTTGCAGCAGGATTATTCATTATTCATTACCTTTATTCATTATTCATTGGTTCATTGCATTTATTCAATGTTCAGTAGTTCATTGTATGCAGTCATTATAGACTCAAGGGGATTAAATGAATCTTTAATCATTCACGGTCCTACTTGTCTCTATCCCAAATTTAGCCAATTTCTGGGTGTAATAATTAGTTACTAAATGCACGTGTTATTTTCGATGGACATCACATTTACATTTAATATGTGCATTTAGTCCCCAAAAATTTTCCACCCTCAATATCAAAATCCACTGATCGGACCGTTAGGTCCGATCGATTGGCCAAATTTTCAGTCACAATAATTATTTGGCCAGCATCAGGTTCACAGGCGGTTAGCCGGAACTTGACCAGCGGCTAGCCGAAATGCAGTCGGCGGCTAGCCGGAATGTGGCTGGCGGCTAGCCGAAATTTCAATTTCGGTTAACCGCCATTTCGCGGTTAGCTCACGGTCAGCTTTCCAGAAGCTGACATTTTTGACAGAAATCTTGACTAAATTTCGGTCACCTCACGGTTACCTCGCGGCTAGCCGAAATTCAAATTTCGGCTAACCGAAAATTGGCGGTTAGCTTTTCAGAAACTCGCCCATTTTTACAGATTTTGACGGTTGGCTTCACGGTTAGCCCCGCGGCTAGCCGAAATTAGCCTAGAATGACACTTTCGAGCTGCAGAACTTCTGAAGCAAATTTCGGAGATTGAGTTCCTTGAACTCAAATCTCTTTAATAACCTAAAGAGTTCAAGAAAACCCACTCATTTGGAGTAGCCATCAACCATTCCATTCAATCCCTAACAATATACACTCTGCAACAAGGAATGGGTTAAGAACCCATTCCTATAACTCAAGAAAACTTGTAATATAGCATTTCAATCATAAATAGATGTTTATACTTGCCTCTTGAAGTCTATCTAGCAAGAACTCCTTCACTTGTAACTCTAAGAAGGAAATCCTTGAGTTCCCCTGCAAGCTTCACTACTCCGAAATGGAAACCAAGATGAGGAAGAAGATGAAGAAGGTGAAGCTCCACTCCAACCACTTTCCAAGCTTCCAATCCTCACTCAAGATGAAGAGAAATGGAAGGAGAAAGAAGAAAAGGAAGAAAGAGTGGTGTCTAGGGTTTTTGCCTGAGATGGGGTCGGTGGAAATGAACTCAAAGGAGTTTATTTTCTATTCATAAGCCCTCATTTGCAATAAAGTCCATTTCACTAAGACTATTTACATCTTCAGTCAAATGGAGGGTCATCCGACCAGATTCTCGTCAAACGACTTCGAGCCTGTGATGAAAGTTGACGTACTCGTCGAGATACACGTGTTGGTATCAAGAGTTTCCGTATTCGACAAAATACGTACAAATCCGTATTTACGAAAAAGGTCTTGTTTCCTTAATTTAGACTCAAAACTCACTCAATTCACTTAATCTCTTCATTATCACTTCATTAAGTTCATTTGAGACTAATCTCATTGAGTTAGGTCATTAACCATCATTAGTCTAATTAGACTTGATTAATTAGCATTAATTGCAAATTAATTAGAGTTAATCTTGATTAACTCGGGGCGGGGTCTTACAAATAACCAACTTCACAGGCAATGGTAGTGTTGACTGCAACAACTGCCTAAAATAAGTTTGCATGGAAAGCCTTAAGATCCTCCTCCTGCGCTCTCTCACATACTTATCAAATGCCATTCCAACACTAGTTTGCAGCTGCAGACCGCCTCCATTTCCATTTTGCATCTCTTGTGCCAAGCATCTGGCTAGAACGATTGCATCTTGCATGGCAGCAGATCCTCCCTGCCCCATAAATGGCCCCATCACATGCATGGCATCCCCTGCAACCGTGACGTTGCCTTCGCGAAAGCTTGGGAGTAGCAGGTCCCATGGTGCTCTAAATTTTATGGGTGTATAAATGATCGACCCAAGGTCACCATTCTTCACCAGTTCGATTGCTTCTGGGGGGAAATCCTTTATCTGATCCAGTGCTGCTTCTCTGAGGAGCTGGGGGTGTCTTGAAACTTCAAAATCTGTTTATTTATCTTGGGTAAGAGCTTAGTAACTGCCAGTGTAATGTAGGAACAGTAACATCTATCATGGAAAATGGGCTTGTTTAGCTTTGCACAAATTACTCTTGATAAAAGATTTAATACCTTTTGTAGTTGTGTTTAACCAGGCCTTTCAAACCGACAATGGACCAATATTGTTTTTATGTGATAAGGTGGGCTCTGGTCATTGACCTTTTTTAAAAATAAAAAATAAAAACCCACTCATTGACATTTTTGGGTGTCCTACACAGAAACTTATGTAAAACCACACAGGGCTATGAACTTAAATGTTCCCCTAAAACCACTCCCTTTAACATGGTTAGTGAGGTATCTATGTGATGTGTTTGAATGAAACCCGAGATGTGGTCAAACAGCCCCATTGGATTACTCCTACAGTTTCTGAAATATTTGGTTTAGCCTTAATTTTGGGTAGTTTGGATGAGGAGAAAAGGCAGAGGAAATAAAGGTGAATAAAACCATCTACAAATATGTACAATGAAAAGCTTTCTCTATTTGTTTTACACACATTCAAATGACCTTTAATTGCCTGTTTAAATCGTATCGAGTTTTAGGATTTCTTAGAGCAACTCCAACGGAGGAGTTATTTATCCACATCAGCTTCCAACGGTAATAAATGGCATCATGGGAAGCCTCCAACAGAACCTCTTTTTCCACATGTCATTTGGCATTGGGGTTGGTATGCCAAATTTGGCATACCAAAAAGGCATACTTCAAATAATTTCTAAGCATTAAAATAATGATAATGACCATTGGATTTAAAGTAGGCACTTGTACAATTTCTCTTGGAGTAAAATAATGATAATGACCATTGGATTTGGATTTGAAAAAATAATAAAATAATAATTTGACATCTCTCTTAGAGTTGCCCAAGAGAGATGCCAAATTTACATATGTCTTTTTGTGCCATATAAGCTTCTATTTTAAAAAAGACATCTCCATATTTGAAGTGTCTTTTGGAGATGCTCTTAGGTGATCTGGAACTATTAAAATGGCTAAAAGCGAAGGATTAAAAGGTGAACCGTATATAAATAACTTAAACCATGCATTAGAAACCGTCAAATTTTCCCATTTGACAAAATAATTGCCCACTGTTTAATTAAACCTAGTAAATTATAATCTAGCAAAACTAAGGTCCCCCTTTAAATCTTTACCATTGACCATTAAATAATGACTTAGACAAAGGGACCCCAGCAAAGAAACCATTACTGTTAGTTGGAATATTGGGCAATTGAGCTACCAAGTATTATTTCATTACCTTCGTAAGGTCGAGGCCAGCTTAAAAACCAAAAGACTAGCTATTTGTCAATTGGAATTATCCCTAAACGGCAATTATTTTTCCCCATTAGGACTGCCGAATTGCCAAATAGATGCTCATCTTTATAGTATGCCATGCATCGGAGAGCCCCTACATGGGAGAGCTTTGGGGCCTTCAGTTTAAGTGATTTTGCAATGATAGAATTCACTCCGTCGCAACCAATCACAACCTACCATGCATAAACATGATTAGTAGTCTTCCTAGTTTAAGATGAAGTTTGTCTAAATGAATTTGAATATTTTTAACATCGAAAAATGTGTGAATCCTATCTAACATATTTGGGGTTCTTTTTAGAGTAAATTAGCGAAAAGCCCCTAAAGTGGAATGTATCTAGCCTCCAGTTCAGGCAAATTCTGTTTTAAGTGCTCTTGTCTACTCAGCTAGATAATTTGCAGCCAGAGTTCTCTACATTCACATGATCACATATTTCATGACTAATTTGCCCTTTCAACCGTTTTAGGCATAAAATTTTAAAATTTCAAATTTCAAATCTTGTATTCTCCCTCCATGGGCTTGGGCAATCCTGCGCTGACAGAGATTGACGAGATTAGTCACGAGGAGTTTCCGGGGCAGCGGGACGTTGGAGTTACGAGGTGGAAACTCTTGTTTCTTGCCCATTAAAGATCCACAGTGCATCTTGTTCATTTGACAGAAACATGTAGTGGAGAAGTCTTAAGAAAAGACAAAAGGTCTTTTGACTTTTGAAAAGAAAAAAAGGAAAAGGGGGAGGTTCGTGTCTTGTTGGGTTCTCATCGCAGGCGCCATCACCAGAAGAGACAAGGTGTAGAGAATAGATCTCTTTATAAACAAATCACCGGAGAAGGCTGCCTACACGCCGTTGTCATAGCCGGATGTCACAGGCTACGGCCGTCAAAGTTTGTCTATCGCCGGAGAAAAAGCAGCAAGGCGCTGCAGTGTTCATGGTTCTGTTGCAAAAACAGAGCTTGTTGAGGAAGAAGATAAGACCCAGTTGGGTCAGTTTCCAAGCCAGGGTCAAGTTCCGGTCAATTCTAAACTGTCTGCAACAGGAAGCCCAGTTCAGCATTAACCAGCAGCCAGCCAAGGCTGACATCATTTGTCAAATTCATCTGAGTTTTTGACAAATTTATATGAGTTTTTGTCAAATTTATTTGAGTTTTTGGTTTTTTTGTCAAATTTATTTGAGCTTTGCGCAAATTTATCTGAGTTCTGAAACACATTTATCTGAGTTCCGAACAAACCTATCTGAGTTTTTGGCTATTTATCTGAGTTCTTGAATAAATTTATCTGAGTTTTGAATAAATCTATCTGAGTTTTTGGCAACTTTATTTGAGTTTTTGAAAAATATAGCTGAGTTTCTAACAAATTTATCTCCATTTTGAAAATTCTAACTGAGTTTTTGAACGAATCTTTCTATGTTTTTGGCAAATTTATTTGTATTTTATTAGATCTATTTGTGTTTTTGAATTTTATTAGTGTCTTTCCAAATTTATTTGTATTTTTTGAAATAAATTTAACTGAGTTTTGACAAAAATACTTGAGTTTTTGGCAAATTTTTCTGAAATTTGAAAAATTGGTTTATCTTAGTTTTAGTAAATGTATTTGCGTTTTTTTAAATTTATTTATATTTTTAATTTCTATTTACATCTTTTGAAATTTATTTGCGTCTTTTGAAATTTATTTACATTTTTTAAAATTTATTTACTTTTTTGAAAATTTATTTGAGTCTTTTGAAATTTATTTGCATTTTTTGAAATAAATTTAACTAAGTTTTGGAAAAAATACTTGATTTTTTGGCAAATTTTTTAGAAATTTGGAATATTTATTTATCTTATTTTTGGCAAATGTGTTTGCGTTTTTGAATTTTATTTGAGTCTTTTGAAATAAATTTGCGGCTTTTTAAATTTATTTATATTTTTTTGAATTTTCTTTGGATCTTTTGAAATTTATTTGAGTCTTTTGAGATTTATTTATATTTTATGAAATTTATTTGGATCTTTTGAACTTTATCTGGATATTTTTAGATTTATCTGCGTTAGTTTAAAATTTATTGCGTTTTTTGAAATTTATTTGCGTTATTTTGAAATTGATTTGTGTGTTTGTAGAATTTATTTGAAAATCTCATTAATAGGATTCCATTAATCGTGGTCAATTGAACGGTAGCTGACCATTATTAATGGGATATTCCCATCAATCATGGGATATGATTTAAAGAATGGGCAAATTGGATATTTCAGGTATAGAACTGTGTTTGAGGGACCTTTGGCTGCATGACATTTTTTTGTGGACTGTTTGCTTTAAAGTCACACTTTGAGGGACCTCCGACCAAAGCCCCCTTTTTATTCCTCATTTTACTATTTGTTCATGTTTGTGTGAGATCTGCTGCATCGAAGAAGTTGTGGCACATATTTAGTTCAATTAAGATTATCAGCAACTAGATACTATGGAATGCAGATGCAATTACAAATGTTAAACAGGTAAGACAATTCTGAGCCACGATGAGGCAATAGCTTAAGCGATCATATTCAATTGATCATAGATTATTGGAAAGGGTCTATTTGACTACAAGGAGTTTTTAAAAGGAATTTGGTCTGTTTGGGAAATTTGAATTTCTATCAGAAACTCTCAGCCAGAAAGAAATTTTGTTGGGGAAGAATTCTACTAATCTAATGGAATTTGCTCTTGTGTTTTAGCCTTACTGGCTTTGGGGTTCCCTAAATTTCAGAAGTTGGAATTCTCATGGAAGATTAGCAATTGAGGAACTCCACCAAGAGAATTGAATAATTAGAATTTGAGCATCAAAGACCTCTCGATCTCAACATGAATCTTCAAGTTCTTGCAATCATCCAGGTTTATTATGATATCAGATTTTCCATTAGCCCTTCTTAATTTGAGCAAAACTAGTATATGGATCCAAACCAACACAATAATTGCTCATGTTTTGGATTTATTGAGGTAACATCACAACATTTTCTTGAAAATACTTTTCATGACATTGCTGCAATAAACTAGATGAATTAAAGCGACAAAACTAAAAATGATATTCTTTAGACGAAAACATATATTTTTTAGTTTTTTTTTTTAATTTTTACTTTGGTCTTAAATGTTCAAAAACTAATTTATTTTCAATGTATTTTTTTCTATATTATGCGGAAAAAAAAAAAACAAAAGTTTATAATTGTTCTGATATGATCGTTGCCATACGCTCTATTTACGACTAAGCCTTGAAAAAGAATAGAAAAGGATTGCATCAACTATCACCTTGCTATTAATAACCCCAAGAGGTAGCTCAGTTGACCTAGGACTAACACTCGGAGGTTGTAGATTCGAAACTGCACTAACACACTGGGGCTACATGGGAGTTTATCCGGCTTTCCTTTGGGCCCAGAGGGATTAGTTTAGCCCAAAGGGTTGGGAACCCTCCGATGGCAAAAAAAAAAAGAATCACCTTGCTATTGATGGTGCTCCCATTATCTAAATGAAGGATGGGATGAGAAGTTAGTGTATCCTTTTGGACCCCAATGGTCCGGCAACCGAGACGGATTGTTCCTGCCGGCAAAGCTTCAGCCATGGTTTCAATGAGATCGCTCCTTTTCACGCACCCAAACTCCTTCCTACCATTGAAAAAAGAAAATAAGGAAGAAGAAAGTTCTTTCTCAACCATTGAGGAATATACATTTTGTTATCCATGTAAATAACATTATCAAGTTTTGCTCCTATCTATCTCGGTCAACTTTGTGATTTCTCACATTTCACATGACCATTTTGAAAATATATGTGCTCTTGATAACTCCATCCATCAAGGCTTTTATCAGTCCTGACTACTTTCTGGGCACACTTGTGCAGCAACATTTCAATGGAAAAGACAAGTTTTCTGAATGTACAAATCTAATGCTCGATTGAGGATTTTGAAGTTGGAAGGGGAAAAGTCATACCTATTAATTTTACTGGAAATTCTATATGTTCTCTCCACCACTGCACCAAATAAAGATTAAAGATTCTACCACTTACACCAAATCATATAAGGTCATCATTGTAGTAGATGATATGCTTTACAAAATCTTGGAACTTTGTCTGTCGGCATTACTCAGCTGATTAGGGATATGGGTGTATGAAGTAGTATGCATGAGCTGCTCATATTCCTAATGTAGCAAAAAGAAGTGTTTGGACTTTTCCACGAATATTTGGGCGAAAGCCCAAA
Organism: Umbellularia californica; assembly: GCA_028538565.1. NCBI lineage: Eukaryota > Viridiplantae > Streptophyta > Magnoliopsida > Laurales > Lauraceae > Umbellularia > Umbellularia californica. Next base: position 108,242,206 of record JAPQWN010000001.1, read on the forward strand.
TAGATATTAGTGTAGTTGTGCAAAGATCACTTGGTGTGTTGGGTATAATCAAACATGTATGTTTTGGGATGCAAACCAGGTAAGTTAAGATGGGTGCAGTCTCAATTCAAGCCCCGAAACCAAAAACCAACTTGAATGGAGATGGAAAACCCCACCCAACTATTAATTCCCTACCCAAGTGTAATTGATTTGGGTCGAGTATCCAAACTAATTTTGGGCTCAATTTTCTTTTCAAAGTACCAAAAATGTATATATTTTGTAGATTATATTCTCTGAATACTGTGGTCACAATGCTTGTGTTTATACGTAACCAAACCGGACATGGAAGCCCAACCCAAATTCACTCTTGGCCTTATTGGGCCATGTGGATTTGAGTTTAGTGTGACCCAAGTGGCAGCCCTGGAAGAGGTTGAGGTGATAGGAAAAGAAATTACCCTATTGAAACTTCCTTTGTTGTGCCTTCCTCAAGCCAAATCTCATTCCACCTAATCAAAACCAAAATAGAATGACAATAATAGAAATAATCCTCAAGTATTTTGGAGCAACAGCAAGATTCTCTATGTACATGTAAAAGAAGAAGAGAAGGGGACAATTTTCTTCTAGGTACTACCCAATGAGGCCCACTTTGTTCAATGCATCTCCTTTCACACTCCTATGCCCACAACATGTTCAATTTTATATTCATCGAAACTTTACTCACAGTTGAATTAAATGTAAAAGAGAAATTTATGATTAAAAGATCATTAAATTTTAATGCTATTGAAAACAAGAGCCAGGATAACTTAATGGGCTGATTTTTAGCATGACCCATATCCGTAAAGAGACCTTTCCATCAATCATGCCCAAGCGACAAGGAAAACGTCCAAATAGGGCCCATGAGTTGGACTGTATAAACCTGCAGGTATTCAATTTGCTTGTAGGTAAGAAGATTTTTTTTTTTTTTTTTGAAGAAAAGGAAAGGAGAGAATGGTACAGGTGTGAAGGAATTGACTTGGACCGTAGCTTATTTCCCACATTCAGCTGATCAAGTACTCGCCAACCGTTGGTGTATATTGCAATTCCGGTACCTGCATGTTGCAGAGAATCATCCTTCACTAGAACCACACTTTTGATACCCTTCCTGCCATAAAAACACATACACATTTCAGTCGTTTGTTTGCACTCATTTCTGTATATAAATGATGCTCGTAATAGTTATGCATAATAATGTTTGGCATATATGGGTGTGAAAATAGTACGTAATGAGCCATCTTCAGCCTCTCAGTTACATACCCTAGGAGGTGGTAAATGGTTACATATATGAATGAGAAGAGGCGGTGATACATGTTGTAAGGGGATTCCGCCTGGATAGGGTGTGGGTTTGAATCCCTTTAATCAAAATTTTTTTTTTTTCACTTTTGTGGCCTCAAAACGGTAATCCAAACCGTTCATCTTTTTTTATAGAGATAAAAAGACCCTAATTTTAACATATAGATTTTGCGTTATTTGTGAAAAATGCCCAAAAAAACAAAACCTATAGATTTGATTTTCTCAAGTTTGTTTGCTTCCAATTCATGATCCAAATAGTTTAGTATCTTCATATTAATGAGAAGCATCAAAATGTTTAGTTTCACATCATAGATCTTCTAGATTCTGAGAAATAAATTAAAAGGACCGTGCTATGCTACATATGTTTCCCTGGTCCTCCGAGTGGACTGCCTTGTGGGGTGCACCTAGGGTCCCATGAATCTCGAAGGAGATGGAAGATTGAAAGATTTGGATGTGATCACTATCTATATGCAAAATTACTAGTCCATCCGATCATTCTAACCCCTTGATCCGTGGCCCACAAATTTAATGACTTTATATAAATAAAAAAATCAACCCTTGATCCAATCGTCCTACCTATACGGATATGGATATGATGTAAATAGGGTTGGAGATTTTGATGCTCCATTCGGATCAATGCCTAGGGTCGTTGAGTGTACTCATTTACTCATGTAAAATGGTGATTTTAACAATTATAATAATGCCTTCTTGTTTGTAATAAAATGTTACATACGTAAAAGCACATGTTCATATCCCTTGCGCAAATGGAAAACTGACACCTTTGTAATTATAAATACCATGGAAAATGATTTTCATGAGATAACACTCAATTGTAAGTAGGGCTAGCAAAATCTAACCTGAACTGCTAATTTGATATGATTCGACCCACATATGACCCACACAACCCGACGCACATAATATATGGTCAATCACAGGTTAGTTTTTTGTAACCACATTTAAGCGAGTCAGGTTAGGGTAAACCCACAATTAACCCTTTTATTCCATTCAAAATGTATATATTAAACCGATTTTTTTCAATGCATGGGCTAAAAAGGGATGAATAAACCTTGGCAATTGGACTCCACTCTTTATAGATGGAAAGGCAAATACCCAGCCTTATATCTTCGTGAAATGAATTTGGGTTTGGTTAAAGCATTCATAATTAACAGGCTAGGGTCTGCACGATTCATAAATAGGCTAATGTCTACATGATTTGGTTCAATGCATGGGAAAAAAAAAAGGTTAATGGACCTTGGCCCTACTTTTGTTTAATAGAAAACTAGGTACTAGACCTCCAATAGTCATTAACATGAAATTATGTTCAAGCTAAGCTTAAAAGTCAGAAAGGGTTAGGCCCGGGGTCAATGGTTGGGTGGGTTGACTCATTAGAATGATGTGGCTCATGCAGGTCAACTCAACCCGCAGTATACTTTCCTTTTAAACAGTTAATCTTGTGAGATAGTCAACAGTTCAGATGAATAGAGTGAAGTGTTTGTAACTATACTAGAAGAAAAATAAGTAGCTTGTTACAGCATTGATCTGCCCGTACAAATAGTGATTTTGTTTAATTGACAGGAGAAGATGGTAAGAGAAAATACTCTTTCAACCAGCAAAAAAGGATAAATGAAAGAGGATTTAACCGGGAAAAATACTTTATGCGCACATGTTACGTGATAACACTTTAGCAAGTGGGGCACCAACTAGAGCAATTTGGCCCAATTTTCATTTTTTTTTCACAAATTTGGCATATCGTCAGCGCCAACCTTATTTACACTGAATAAGGTCGGCGACGACCCTGTCCAGTGTAAATAAGGTTGGCGATGACCATTTCCAGTGTAAATAAGGCCTTATTCAATGTAATTAAAGTCGGAGACGACCCTGTCCAATGTAAATGAAGCCTTATTCAGTGTGAATAAGGTCGGCACTGACAATGTGCCAAATAAATAAAAAAAAAAAGATGAAAATTGGGCCCAATTGCTCTAATTGGTGCTTCACTTGCTAAAATGTTTGATCGCATAACACGTATGCATAAAGTGATTTTTCCGGTTAAATCATCTAAATGAAAATAATCTTTCAAAAAGTATAAGGAAGAGAATATATATATATATATATATATATATATATATCTACCCTTATAAAAGAGACAAAGTTGCCAAGTATTTTCACCCAACCACTGTGGGGCCCACTCAAAGTATTATAATAAAATATAATTAAATATAATAAAATATTATTATATATAATAATAATAATATAATATCTTTTTCACCCAACCATTGTGGGGCCCACCTAAAATATTATAATAAAATATAATAATATATTATTATATCATAATAATAAAAAAATATCTTTCTCACCCAACCATTGTGGGGCCCACCCAAAATATTACAATAAAATATAATAATATATTATTATTATATATCTTTTTCACCCAACCATTGTGGGGCCCACCAAAAATATTATATCTATCTATCTATCTCATACAAATTTTTTCATTGCACCATTGTGCGGACCACCTCAAAATATTATAATGCAAACTTTTTCACTACACCATTGTAGGGCTCACCTCCAAATATCTGCTATTTACTATCTATTATCTACTACTATTATAAAAGAGGGAAAGTTGCATACTTTTTTCACTACACCATTGTGGGGCCCACCCCCAAATATTATAATGTAATATCATAATATATTATTATGAGAAATTACAAACTTTTTCACCACACCTTTGTTGGAGCCAACCCCAAATATTATAGGGGATTTTGGCCATAGGTCCCGCATCATTTGATTTTAAAGCCTAAGGTCCTGGACATCATTTCGTAACGGCAGCAGTCCTCCATGAAAATGACGCAGCAACAAAGACCAAAATGCCCCTCCCTGTACACGTCGGCATATATGTCGGTAAAAACGCTCATCCTCTACTTCTTCCTCGCTTACCTCAAACCAAAGGAAAAAGCAATCGACAGTACAACCAAAGCAAGAACAAAGTCAATCAAGAAACAGATAGGGTTTTCTCAGTTTTAAACTATTTTAACTCACTTTCAAATCTATCAAATAAAAAAGGACTTCAAATCAGTTTATTTCTTTCAAACTCGATCCAGACTCAGATAAATTTATTTGCAACTCAAAGAAGTTCTTCAAAACTCAGATAAATTTATCTAAGCTTTGCAAGATATTAAGATAAGTTTTCAGAAAACTCAGATAAATTTGATATTTCTCTGAGTTTGCTGTTAATTTATCTGCTCAGATAAATTTGCTTTGGTCCAGACTCAAATAAATTTTTTCGCAACAAAGAGAGGTTTTTCAAAACTCAGATAAATTTGTCTGAATTTTCTGAGAGGTTAAGATAAGTTTCAGAAAACTCAGATAAATTCTGAGTTTGCTGTTATTTTATCTGCTCAGTCAATTTTGTGTTGGTCCAGACTCAGATAAATTTGTTCGCAACAAAGAGAGGTTCTTCAAAACTCAGATAAATTTGTCTGAGTTTTCTGAGAGGTTAAGATAAGTTTCAGAAAACTCAGATAAATTCTGAGTTTGCTGTTATTTTATCTGCTCAGTCAAATTTGTGTTGGTCCAGATTCAGATAAATTTATTCGCAACTCAAAGAAGTTCTTCAAAACTCAGATAAATTTGCCTGAGTTTTGCAAGACGTTAAGATAAGTTTTCAGAAAACTCAGATAAATTTGATATTTCTCTGAGTTTGCTGTTAATTTATCTGACCGGACAAATTTGCTTAGGTCTAGACTCAGATAAATTTGTTTACAACTCAGAGAGGTTGTTCAAAACTCAGATAAATTTGTCTGAGTTTTCTGAGAGGTTAAGATAAGTTTCAGAAAACTCAGATAAATTTGCTGTTTTTCTGAGTTTGCTGTTATTTTATCTGAGTTTTTGTATATGTTATCTAATTTGGGCATGAAGTTATCTGACTTTAAAATAAAGTTATCTTTGTATTTATATGAATTTATCTATCTTTTTGTGTTTATCTGTACTTCGTAGTAATGTCAGAACAAGAAAAAGAAGAGGAAGAAGAAGAAGACGACGATGAGCTGGAGCTATAAACAAGGAGAAGATTGCATGACAACTATACAAATAGTTAGAAGGGCAGATCAGTCATAACAAAGTATGACGTGTCACGCAAGGGACCACCGCCAAAACTAATCCCATGCACAAGGGACCTTAGGCATTAAACAACTATGCTCTGTAGTGGAGACTTTATAGCCCAGTAATCAGGGATGTATCGCTAATTTACCCAATATTATAATGCAAACTTTTTCACTATACCATTGTAGGGCCCACCCCCAAATAGTATCATATAATATAATAATATATTATTATGAGAAATTATAAACTTTTTCACTACAACATTGTGAGGCCCACCCCCAAATATTATAATAATATACTATTATTATATCATAATAATAATAATAATATAATATCTTTTTCACCCAACCATTGTGCGGCCCACCCAAAATATTATAATAATATATAATAATAATAATATATTATTATTATATAATAATAAAATATCTTTTTCACCCAACCATTGTGGGGCCCACCTAAAATATTATATCTATCTATCTATCCACTATTATAAAAGAGGCTATGTTGCATGGTTCTTTCGCCACACTACTGTGGGGCCCACCCAAAATATTATAATAAAATATAATCATATATTATATAATAATAATAATAATAATAATAATAATAATAATATAATATCTATACCCTTATTATCTATCTATGTCATACAAACTTTTTCACTACACCATTATGGGGCACACCCCCAAATATTATAATATAATATAAAAATATATTATTTTGAGAAATTGCAAAAATTTTCACTACACCTTTGTGGGGCCCACCTCAAAATATTATAATGCAAACTTTTTCACTACACCATTGTGGGGCCTACCTCCAAATATCTGCTATCTACTATCTACTACTATTATAAAAGAGGGAAAGTTGCATACTTTTTTCACTACACCATTGTGGGGCCCACCCCCAAATATTATAATGTAATATCATAATATATTATTATGAGAAATTACAAAATTTTTCACCACAACTTTGTTGGGGCCAACCACAAATATTATAATGCAAGCTTTTTCACTACACCATTGTGGGGCCCACCCCCAAATAGTATCATATAATATAATAATACTAGTCATTACCCGTGCCTGAAGGCACAGCGCACCACGCTCTGAGCACAACTAAATCTAATTACTCTTCTTTTGACCACTTAACAACTAACACAGCCCATAATTTAACAAATTTAACTCAAATTTTCTATGTGGCCCATTGGATCAATCAGCTTCAAATCAAGCCCAGCCGGATTTTATTTTTCTAGATAAAACAGCCCAGGCAATTGGACCCTTGTTTAACCACCATTGAATACCAGAAGTGGCCCACTACTATACGCAGTCTAGTTTAATTGCATGCAAGCCACGTTTGCATCTGCTACCAAAACAATCCAAGTTAGCCCAGATTCCACAATCCGTGAAAAACAGCATATATATGTGAAGGGCCAAACTGGTAAGTTGCGGGCCCAAATTCCACACCGTTCAATCACCCAATTGCAATCATAGCCGTGTATTTAATCATATCTTTACTTGCAATGAAGTTTTGTAATTTCACAGAAAACTAAGGACACTCCCATATCCTCTGGGAAAAGATAATGGCAGGTTTCGTAATTTCACAGAAAATCAATGGCACTCCGTATCCTCTTGTCCTTAGTAAAAAGTTACTGCCCCTTTGTTTTCAAATAATTACAAAATTACCAAGCTCTTGAATCCCTTCTCAACCCTAGGATTTATGTACATAAATACAAGAGTCCAAAATGTCCAGGGATTCACATACTGCTCTCCCTTATTATATAGATATTATTATGAAAAATTGTAAACTTTTTCACTGCACCATTGTAAGGCCCACCCCCATATATTATAATATAATATAACAATATATTATTTTGAGAAATTGCAAACTTTTTCACTACACCTTTGTAGGGCCCACCCTAAAATATTATAATGCAAATTTTTTCATTATACCATTGTGGGGCCCACCCTCAAATATAATAATATAATATAATAATATATTATCATGAGAAATTGCAAACTTTTTCACCACACCTTTGTTGGGGCCAACCCTAAATATTATAATGCAAAATTTTTCACTACACCATTGTGGGGCCCACCCCCAAATAGTATCATATAATATAATAATATATTATTATGAGAAATTACAAACTTTTTCACTACACCATTGTGGGCCCCCCCCATATATTATAATATAATATAATAATATATTATTTTGAGAAATTGCAAACTTTTTCACTACACCTTTGTGGGGCCTACCCTAAAATATTATAATGCAAACTTTTTCACTACACCATTGTGGGGGCCCACCCCGAAATATAATAATATATTATTATGAGAAATTGCAAACTTTTTCACTATACCTTTGTGGGGCCCAACCCCAAATATTATAATGCAAACTTTTTCACTACACCATTGTAGAGCCCACCCCCAAATAGTGTAATATAATAATATATTATTATGAAAAATTACAAACTTTTTCACTATACCTTTATGGGGCCCACCCTCAAATATTATAATCTATCTACAATTTTATCTTATCTTATCTTATCTTATATCTTATATCTATATCTATATCTATATCTATAGTATTATAAAAGAGGAGAAATTACAAACTTTTTCACTACACCTTTGTGGGGCCACCCCCAAATCTTAGAATATAATATAATATAATAATGATATATTATTATTATATAATAATATAAAATCTATATCTATACTCTTATTATAAAAGAGAAGAGAAGTTACATACTTTTTCACTACACCCCTGTGGCCCCTCCCAAATATTATAATATAATATAATATAATAATATATTCTTATTATATCATAATAATAATCATATAATATCTATGCCCTTATTATAAAACAGAAAAAAGTGTTATGCTTTTTCTCTACACATCTGTGGGCCCCACTTAGTATTATGATATTATATATATATATAATAAAAGAGAACTACACATATGTGGGCCCCAATAAAAGAGAAAAACTTGTCATACTTTTTCTCGACACATCTGTGGGCCTCACTTAGTATTATTATATTATATATATATATATATATATATAAGATAACTACACGTCTGTGGGCCCCACTTAGTAGAAGAACTTGTCATGCTTTTTCTCTACATTTAGACATCTGTAGACCCACTTAGTATTATTATATTATATATATAAAATACAAGAGAACTACACATATGTGGGTCCCACTTCGTATTATTATATTATATATATGTATAAAATGTAAGAACTCAAATGAGAAATTTCAGTTGAGCTTTTCATGTATAAAAAATTTCAACTTCAATCCCAATGCCTGTAAAGACACGATTTGCTTGTCAGAGGAAGGGATGAGAATGCCAAAGATTGATTGGAATCCTTGTGATTTGTTATTGATTCGTTTAAAGCTATGAGTTGGGTATTATTTTGGTTGGTTAGTATTTTGTTTCATTGAATTTGGTATATATTTGGCGCTAAGTTTTAGACAAATTCTAATGGGAAATAGGCTAGACTATCTATCTATATTGAAATTAGTGAATGTTTTGCTTAATCATGTATGGCCAGAAAATGTTAGTTTTCAACTTTTTTTTAAATCAGTTTCTTTCCATATATATTGTTATTCAATCTTCTTCTTACTTTTTTCTATTGAAGCTTTTACTAAATTTCATAAGAATAATGAATGATTGTAAATTACTTAATTTGTTACATGGTCATTCTTCATTGGGATAGTTAATATTGAGTTTTTCAATGACTTTATTTTTTCAGATTATCATACTGAAAGAGTATGTTTCTTGCACGTGCATTGCATGTGCAGGGCTCCGCTAGTATATATTTTAAAGTTAGTTATACTCAATGTGAACCCACATATAAAACTATATCTATGGACCTCAAAACTTTCTTCCACACTAGTCTCAAAAAATAAGCTTCGAAACAATAGATTCATCACAGAGATAAATCAAACCCCTTCCAAAAATGAGATATTTTGCATCACCCAGGAGATAAATATTTATGATTTTGATATGGAATGCCAAATAATCTTTAGAACTTCTTTTAATCAGTTACTAAGGTGGTATTTTGATGTGGTGGCTGTTTGCTATTTTCTCATTCTAGTATCAAATGCAAGAGAGAGTAGAACATAGTGACAAGACTATTAAGTCTTTTTTTTTCTTTATACCTTATTTTTTGTTTAAAAGGAGTAGCTGCTAGTCTTAAAAATTAGAGAAAAGGAAAGGGTGTATTGTACCTGTGAAGGGCTAGTGCAGTGGCAAGGCTACAGATGCACCCCCAACAATCACTATCTCTTCTTCTTTGTTGTTGGAGGATAATCCTCATACCCTGTTAGGATCTTAATAAAATGGGTTTCCCTGCGCTTAGTATTTCTGTAAATGTAATTGCTTGAATTCTGGTTTCCTTCTATTAAAAAAAATTAATGTAACTTACAAGTACCTAAAAATACGCGTGTGTTGCGAAAAGTGTGCTGATCTGGTTCAATCCAGGGGAGTATTTGAAAAGTATTTCCACTGCCTCTAGTGTCTCAAGGCTTTGGTAGGATTTATTAGTGGCGGAACTAATATGGTATCAAAACTAACCGATCGCCAGTTCAAATCCTAGGAGGAATGAATAGGTGTTGAAATATGTGTCGCAAAAAATGTGTCATCCAGAGTATTTCCACTGCCTCTATAACGCCTCTAGGTTTTGGTGGGATTGCTAGTGGAGGGAATTTAATAAAATACACCATGAACCCACTTATATGAGCATCGAAATTCTCTCCATGTGAATGTTCCAATCCAGACATCAAATAGCTAGGGGAGTGGGTGGGGCCATCAAATAATCAGGACTCCCCCAAATTCTAGGGCACTGAAAATGCACACATTCACATGCGTGACATCCACAGGAAAAAATTCTCCATACTCAGTAAAAGTAGAAACAGCACAATGAGTACACGAGTGCTAATAAATAGAGGAAAGGAATGATTGTCTTGAACCTGTGAAGGGCAAGGGCTGTGGCAAGGCCACAGATTCCTCCACCCACAATCACTATGTCTTCTTCTTTGTTGGAAGGCAAATCCATCTCTCTCCACTCTCTCTTCTTCTCTCTTATTTCCTGTAACTTTATAATTACAAGCCAAATGACCAAAATGTCCCTCCCATGTGGAGTCGGGCCAGTCCCGGGACAAGATCCCCGGGACAAATAGCATGGCTCTTATAATTAAGACAAGGTGAGAGCAAACTTATTATAGCTTTGTTCATATGGGAGGGAGGAAAACAAAATTGGGTGTGAAAGTCTAAAATTTCTCACCTACTGACTTGACTCCACGTGAAAAGCTGCTAGGAGGAGCTTATCCAAACAAAACATACGATCCTATCAAATTTCACATGGTCATATATTTTATTGATTGCTAATATTGTTCAAGTAGAGATACCATTTCACGCACTGACGAAATCATTGGTTCAATAGATGATTAAATATCGTGGAATCAATCATCCATGGCCTTCAAGTGGGCCCACCTTTAGCTTGCTTCTAGGGCCAAGTGCCAACTACTGAGCAGAGATGAATGATGCAAATTTCAAGAAGCTATAGAGATGATTCCAGCTTCAAATCTAGATAGATTACTTAGAGGAACTCCAGCAGAGAAGTCCATTGTCCACGTCACCCCCAAACGGTAATAAAAGGCATGCATTTGTAAGGCCCTCCAACAGAGGTGCTTAAGTCTAGCGCAGCGCATCCCCCATGTCAAATTTGGCATATGGAAAAGCATATACCTAATATGTTCTTTTTAATTAAACAATCACTTGGTAATTGATAGCATTTGAAGAAGTAAGATTGTGCAAGAGAGAGAATGATAAAATAATAATTTGGCATCTCTCTCTTGGAGTTGCCCAAGAGAGATGCCAAATTTACAAACTTCAGATTGTGCTACATAAGCCTTGAGTTTTAATTAGGCATCTCCAAATTTGAAGGTTCTCTTGGAGATACTCTTATAATCAAACATTCGTGACCTTTAAAGAAATAAGAAAGACACATTTCAATAATCATCTTGAGATCTAGATTTTCCTTAAAATCTTTATTTATTTTTTATCGTACCCAGATACAGGGGTTGGGACCCCACCCTTGGGTGAGGGTTGCAGACTTTGCGTGAGGTGATGGAGCCCTCAGGTGAGCAAAGTAGACATTGGGTGAGGTGAGAGAGCCCTTGGGTGATGGAAGGTGGCATGTCTAAGGTTCCATCTGTATTGAATTAGGTACTTCCAAAAGGGCGATTTGTATTTATTTGCTACCAACTTATTTTGGCCTTGTAATTTTGCTCCAAGCCACCGGGATCCAAGAACTTTTGATTCTTTATTTTTAACTACTTTAAGCGAAATGCTCGGGATTGTGCATACACATTGCCCTGTTGGAGATTCAGACTCATGCTCATTTGGTTCAACCTAATATCAAATACAACAGTCACTTGGTTTTCTGTCCCTTCAGATTCAAGTTTGTTGGTTTGTGTTGTGTCCCTTGTGTCAAACATCCACCTTTCTAGCCAGAGGGTAAAAAACCCAACTCCATTTGCCACCCAATCAAGTCTAAATATATCAATGATCTGAACTTGATTTGCAAAGAAGCCCTTCTTCTCAGCTATTGTAAAGAAATTCTTTTGATCTTCTTGTTATGCTGTGGAGAGTACAGAAAAATACCATCTTTTGGAGTGATCGTGAAAACATTCTGGAGACCGCATTCTCATAAAATTCATTGCAGCTTTATTGAGGAAGATTATCTCAATTTGTAGAAGGAAGAAAAGAGAAGAAACTTCAAATATTTCAAATTCAACTTTCCTAATATCTCTTTTAACATCACTCTTATCTCCTGATATTGCTATGATAACATGAAATGATTCTGAAGACTACAGATTGGTGTATCACTCTTTTTAAGGTTGTTCTTCACCGCAAAAACTACAGGTTAGTCGCTCGAACTGGTTGTAGTCTAAAACTGAAGTGTGAAAAAATACTGCCTAGTGGACAAGATCTGTGAATCAGGCCATTTCCTTCTTCTTCTTCCATTCCTCAAAAACATCAGGAAGTGAGGAATGTCATGGCATGGGCTGTTTTTTCAAGTAGACAATCACTTCACTGGTTTGCTCGTGACTCAACCTGCCACCTGTGGAGAAAAGATTTTGTTAACTTGCTTTATTACCTATCAAGAGGAGGAAAAAAAGATGGAACAAGATTGTACCATCAGCCTCAAAGCAGCTTGAATTCACAAGCCATGTCATGAACTGCCTCTTTAGCTGCACGAGTATTCATCAATCATCAATAAAGGTTATGTGGTGCCCATAGTGTCATCATCCCAACTGCTGGTAGTACAGTACCTTATCCTGGAGATGGGTGAACCACATATCTGAAAATAAAATATAGTGACCATACGATCAATGCTCTGGATCGAAACAGTGGTCCCTGCATGTGAGCGCCTCAATAAAATGAAAAACTGCCTGGATAGAAACTCGCACATGCGAGGAGACATAGACACAACTCACACATGTGAGGTGGGAGGAGACAGTGTTCGAACCCAAAACCTCCCAATGAGGACTAAGACTCCTTAACACTACGGTAAGGAGCCATTCTCAATGAATTGTATAATTTAAAGCTCCCTATGCAACATGTAGCATTCCCAGCCCAATCAGTGCTTTGGTTCCATTTCTTTTTAAATAACACTGACGTAAAATATTTTGGTTTAAAATTCAAGAACATTACCAAACATGATTCTTCTGATTCCATTATTTAGAAATAAGAGAAATCTGACAGCTTTATAAATCAATCAGTGAACCCGCAGAAAAAATCCAGAACAGATCAGCATTAGTATCCCAGTGTATTGGGTTGTGCCAATTTTCACTTTGATCAGGAGTTAAATCCAACATAAGAACATGTCTAGAACACATGATTAAAATACATAGAACAGAGTAAAATAATGTGGATGAAAAGAAACATAAGCAATCTGATGCCAGGTCCACCTCAATTGGAGTGAAACTTAACTATACATGCAAGAAGTTGTCTTTGAGCAGTTCGGATTTCATAAGTGAGCTTGAGTGATAAATTTAAAGACCTAGACTCCAGATATTGTGATTGCGATAATTAACAGAGAATTCCAGTGTGTGTGTGTGTGTGTGTGTGTGTGTGAGAGAGAGAGAGAGAGAGAGAGAGAGAGAGAGAGAGAGAGAGAGAGAGAGAGCACCGAGGCTAAAATTGGTCCAGCAAATCAACATTCATACCCTTACATCCTCCCATGCAAAGAAAGCCTGCTAATACTGACTTAAGTTGATATTATGCACTTCAAACATTTTTAGTAACATAAACATTTCATAGCGTTTAAACATAAACTATCAAAATCATGCCACACTACAGAGGCAGAAAACAAATACAGTTAAAAGGCTAGCAAAACTACCCTCTACATTATGCCCCCATAGTCCCATGTCTCCATGCTTGCATTGAATTATATATATCATTCACTAACCAGCACCTAATCATTAATACTTACATCATATTTAAGCAAAAAAAAAAAAATCAAGAGTCACAATGTATTGCAGAATTCTCTTCATCTTCTCCACTTATCAATCTCTTTTGCTGTTACTTTGATTAGCTTTTTGGTGTTTACAACCAGCTCATCAATAGCATCGCCCATCTGGTCCCTGCAAAAGCAACACAGTGTGCCTTAAGTAACAACAGTGCATTGACATTAGTAAATTGAAGGACATTGATTATAATGATGACAGTGATACCAATAGGGAGCCACAATGGATTTCACAGGCTGTACACTACGCTTGAATTTTACTAGTACCACAGCAATTGATCACTTCAGCTAGCTAAGATGAAAAGGTCTAAAGCGCTAAATGATAGTTTGATATATTATCAAAACTTTTTTTCTGTTTCATTGGAGGCCTTCTGGTATTTTGCTGCTGTGTGTCCCTCCCTATGCCTGGGTCCTGGAAGTTCAAAACTTAAGTTGGTAATGTGCTGATCGTTGGGTCACTCAGATTTAAAAGAGAAGAGCATTGGGATTGTAAAAGCCTACTTCAACTAGTTAGGGACATGTGTGTGGGCTTCTAAGTCCCTTGAAAAAAAAAGGAAGATTTTTTAGGAAAGTGTTTTTTGTAGAAGTTTTATGGAAAGTTAGTGTCATATTAAGTGTACTCTCTAAGTAATGCAGAATAAATAGAAGAATTTTTTTTTTATCTTACGGAAAGTTAGTGTCATATTAAGTGTACTCTCTAGGTAACGCCGATTGAATAGAAGAATCTTTTTGTATCACAAAGAAAATCCAAATTTTGCATCCACTTCTTCAAATGAATACAAAACAATGTTAAATTTATATTGGCTAGTCATTCTTAGCTCAGGAGTTCCACTTGGTTACTGATCTCAACCATCAACATTGAAAAGATCACAAACAACATTTTTTTTTTTAAATGGCCAAGATGAAGCTGTAGGAAATCTATTAGTTTAGTTATGCTCTAAACCTGAAGAACATACCTGAAACCAGCCTGGCTTTTGGTTTTTACTTTTTAGTACTAATAATATCTGAAACGTGTTCAAACTTAGGATATGTTGGAAGCTAGGATAGAATTAGGCTAATCAGTTATGGTTTAAATAGGTTTGGATTATTCTGTTGAAAAGTGTATTTATCTTGTAGATGTATAAGCATTGGTGTCAGACAGCATAGATGTAAGCACCTAAGGCTGTATTCGAGTCATCACCTTCAAAGCATGGAGTCCAAACCACAAAAGATAAGCAAAAGCTTTACTTAAATTTTTCATTGTCTTTAAGGAACGTATATTCAGCAATATTTTTCACAGAAAATTTTAAGTTTTACCCAGATAAAAGTAAATCCAACATATGGTGTGGAAATTTTCCATGGATAAGTCACAGAAAAGTGTCAGCCAAAATCGATGTTTTGGGGGCTTTAGAAATCAACGGGGAGTGGTTGTTCTTGAGATTTTCTTTTTTCTTCTTCTTCTTTTTTTTTATAGGGATTTCTGTGCCCTCTCCCTCCTCTCCTAGTCACTACAGCAAACTAAACTTGTAGATTCCAAAGAATCCAAAGTCCACAATCGCAAAGTTGATGCTTATTCCGGCAACAGTTTCCAAGCATGCCCTTGGTGTTGCAAAACACATTAAAAGCTCATTTGGATTTTTTATTTTTAATTTTTTGATATTACCTCACTGGAAAGAGAGTGGTATTCCATTAGTGAGACCAAGGACATGAAAAGCATATACTTTGCCCATTGCCACTGAGCCATCAGTGGGTCAGCATAGCCTGTTTGAATCTACACAGGATTAGGGTTACAACTTTCCGTAAACAAATACAACCCCTTACAAGACTAAGTTGAACCTTCAACTTCATAACTAAGTAACCAACAATGACGACTAATGACTTCAAGTGAGGCGAACTTTGAACATTAACTAATACTATTAAAACCCATGCCTAAGAACATGACCAGTGATCTAAAATGACTCATAATTTACCACTCTGTAAGCTTAAAGTCATTCGACGAAAGCTCACAATTCACCCACAACCATTTTGAAAGATTCAAACATTAGGGTGGGAGTTAGGCTTGGGTCATGCATCCATGGTTTCATAACAAGTATAAATCTATGAGATTTACATATCAATAGAAGACCCCCATTCTATCACAACTCCTAACCTACCAAAACAAAGTAGTTGAAAGCTTTGAAATGACACCCCAACCATGTTCACAGCTAATGAAAATTTAAACTCAGCTTTCTGTGCTACAGAAAATTCAAAATTCATTGAGACATTTCTCTCTTACTATTGTTTTCTAATGGCAGAGAAATCCTATCTGTGCCAATTATTAGTGTTGCCTTAAATAGTTCCATAAAATAGTATCACAATCTCAAATAAACAAACTTCAAAGAGCGACAAGACTACAAACAAATCCACCAAGTAGCAGACAACATCTGGAGGATCTTACACCCCATTGAGCTACCAGTGATCCCAAAACCAATTGGTGATAAGAAACAACACAAAAATGGTTTTATGGTGGGGGAAGGGCTGGACCACAATTATGATCGCTCACGAGCGAGAGTGGATGTTGACCTCAACAATCCCTCTCACAACGGCACACCCGCCGCTACTCCTGCTGCGCAACTCGCAAAACGCGAGTCCTATGACTCGAACACCCGACCTACCAAGCTCTGATGCCACTTGTAAGATCTTACACCTCATTGAGCTACCACTTATCCCAAAACCAATTGGTAATTGGTGATAGGAAACGGAACAACAATGGTTTTATGGTGAGGGCTCGGGCTCGACCCCAATTATGACCGCTCAGGAGGAGCGAAGGTGGACGTTGACCTCAACAACAACCCATTTAGCCAACTCATCCAAATGAAACAGGATTGATGTACATTAAAACAAATTACTTACTGAGAAGGAAGAATCCCCACACCACGACGAAATAGGTTGCCTACATTTGTATATCTTCGGTTCTCATCAAACGCAGCACCCCTTCCTAATCCATACCCAAATCCTACACCAACCCCGCATCCAGCACCAATTCCAAATCCAATCTGTACGCTTGGAATGCCAACACCCAAGCCCGCACCTGCCACAAAGGTATACAATTCTGAATGATGTTAGGAGGATGAATGTTAGGACAGTGGAGAGGGGGGTGGGTCTGAGTCTGACTGACCTCCGAGGAGACCGAGACCGAGACCGAAACCACAGCCAGCACCGAAGCCAAAAGCGGGTCCGAGCTTGCCAAACTCTTTCGACCTTATCACTGGAAGCCTCCAAATTAGCCCTCTATCATCATCAACATCATCATTCCCATTCATCATATTTTCTTCTCTCTCTCTCTCTCTCTCTCTCTCTCTCTCCTGTATTCTCTGCTCGATTCTTCTTTGTTGCCCTAGATTTGCCCTAGAATCAGGAGGCACAAATGTTCCACAAGGGATGTGTTAATTATTAGATTTTGCTCGGTCGAAGAAGCACTCGTTTTAGAATTTGAGATGGGCCCATCCTTTTGCGAGTTTTGCTCTAAGAGGAGTAGGTTATACAAGGAAAACTTTTTAAATATGGCATTAAGTTTTTTCCTCATTTTTAAAAAAAATATAAGTTTTGAAACTTTTCAAATTAGTTCTTAAGCTTTTCGGTAAATTCTCAATTAAGGACATCCGGCCATCTAAAAATATTTTTTGTGGCTTTGCGAGTTGCTCTAAGAGGAGTAGGTTACACAAGGGAAACTTTTAAATATGCTCTTAAGTTTTTGCCTCATTTTTAAAAAGGATATAAGTTTTGAAACATTTTAAATTAGTCTCTAAGCTTTCCGGTAAATTCTCAATTAAGGACATCTGGCAATTTAAAAGTATTTTTTTGTGACTTTTTCCCTCAATATTTTCAAAACACCCAAATTAATTACCCTTCATTTAAAGTCATAACATAATTTCAGCAGCCACTACATGCAGCCAATCGCTGTAGGAATATTGAGTGTCATTGATTACAGTGAGGACACCGGCGATGAAAATAAGGAGAATGTAAAGGAAGTGAATGAGAGTTTTATTAAAATGAAATGTAATTTGGATATTTAAAAAAAAAAAGGAAAAAAGTTGCCGAAAAATAACTTTAAATAAATAGATGTCCTTAATTGAAAACTTTCTGAAAAACTTAGGGACTAATTTGAAAAGTTTTGAAACTCGTATCCTTTTTTGAAATAAAGCCGAAACTTAAAGACTTTTTTGAAATTCTCCCTTACACAAAATACACCTATTTGGTTAAACATGTTTTTCGGCTAGTGACCATTTAGGATATTTTTTTTTTGTAGTTTTCTCTCTTTTTTTTATTCCTCAGTCACCATTTGCTATTGTTGATCTTCGTGCCTCGTGACCAAAGTAGAGATATTTCCTCATAATCTCTCTATAAAGCTCAATTCTTTATAACATTATAAAGTTTAATTGGATTATTGGATGCAGAAATTTTAATTAAATTATGCAAAACATCACATCATAATATAACACATTTTTCTTTGTATTTTAATGCCCATTTTCAATAATCCAATAAAGTTTTTACGATAGCTCACAAATTGAGCAGTACAAAGAACATCTAGAATGATATTTCGAATTTGATCAAGAAGTGTGGAAATCAATGGCTAATGCTGACTGTACCTGAAAAACTCGTATCATAAATGGAACGATGTTTACACTGGTCCGTCTCTTTTACAGTGGAACCCTTTTTGGGAATTTATAGTGTTGGAATTTCTTGAAATTGATAGTATGTTTGTCCCTGTGGCATGTCGCATTTAGAATTCCAGCCATTTGAAATTGACAAATATCTATTTGAATTCTCCTTTACAAATGTTACTCTGCCATGAGGATTTGCAGTTTCATACATGCACAGGCATAGATCCTTGGGCCATGAAGATTTGAAGTATCACTCCTATAACAATAGCCTAATGTAGCAAAATAATAATAATGATGGAGCATTTGGAATTCTCCATATGCTGTGGTCCCCAAAGTGGAATCTCAAAATACTTAGGGGTGCATATTATTCAACATGCTAGATTTTTTGGGATTTTGAACGGCCAAAGTAGCATTTGGAATGTCTAATTTTGTGAATTCTCCTTACTCAAATGATGAATTCAGCTTAGATAAGGCTCGCATTGCTGTCAAGAATTCTAGACTAAAGAAGTTTTAGTCAAAAATACTTGCAATCAAATGTGCTCTAAGGACTTATTATTTTTGCATCAGGAATTTCATATTCTTCAACAAAATTTGAATAATTTCATAATGTCAACAATATTCAAATACTCTAATTAAGACATTTGCAAATTTCACCTCACCCTCAAGCAATTATGAATTCTGAGATTCAAGAACTTTGGTGACTTCCGTATGAAACTTCGGTGCATTCAATTTTGAGGTGAGGTGGGCTCACATACCATAATTAGGGGTGCTCATGGGCTGGGCCAGTCCGAGCCCAGCCCGCTTTGGTCCGGGCTTGGATATGTAATTGGGGCCAGTTTAATAATTGAGCCAGGCTTGGATTAAGTGATATAAAGCCCAAAGCCTGGCCCGTCCGACTCATGTAAGGAATGCATGTAATTTAATTGAATTTGTCCAAATAATTGCTCAAGTGCCCACAAAAGTGTTGACAACCCCGGCTGGCCCGGCCCGATTGATTAAATGGGCGGGCTCAAGCCTGGCTTTTTAGGGCCCGGGCAGGTGTAACTAAAATCGGGCCAAGCCTGGATATGCCTTAGCCTGGCCCGGCATGAATACTTTCTAAAGATGGGCCCTACATATAATTTCTATAAAAAAAATGTAGATTTTACTTTGTATTTTTAATTAGGGGTGCTCAATCCACTGAGGGGGCATAAGCCTGATCCGGATAAGAGCGATATCATCAATGTGTGTAAACTGATAAAAAGATTGATTAACGGCATGCTTTTTAAAACGGTTTCTCTGCTGGGAATAGAATCGAATATCGTCTACTTCTTTCCCATATGTTTCGTTGAGCATAGTTTCTTTATGAAAAAAGTTGCCTTTGAACTTGGCATTTTCACAGAAACCAGAAACATGCTTTCATTAATCAAGATTCAAGACTCTTTGTGCAACACTGTTTCTGCCAAAATGGGTAGGAGAGAACCTTTCGCTTTTCTGCACTGAGAGGTTTTCTCTCTGTATTTGGTGCAAAAGCAAAAACTTAATTGTCCACAAATCCACAAAAGAAAAAAGGTCCATACAAAAGAGGCTGCTTTTCTTTCCACAGAGGTCGGACTTGCATATTTCGATTTGGAAGAGGAAACTCACGGCATTCAACCCCACGGGTACCCCAGTTGGCCTTCTCGGACCACGATTTGCACTCGGAGGTTTTGTAAGTTCGAAACTGCACTACCACACTTGAGCTATATGGGAGTTTATCCGGCTTCCCTCGGAGTCCCGAGGGATTAATATAGCCCAAAGGGTTGAAAACCCTCTGATAGCAAAAAAAAAAAACTCACGGCATTGTAAAAATAAGTTCTAGAGGTGAGAACAACAATGAAAACTTAAAAGATTATGGGAGAATTCCAATAAGACCTTTCTGATTGATGAATAGCAACTGCATTTTGTGGTCAGTGTGGTTTGTAATTTACCTAATACAAGTGATTCAGGTTCCCCAGTGGTAGGATGAGAGAGGATCCAGATTCTTTGCTTGAGTAGGCAGTAGGCACCATTCCTTTTGTGCACAAGCACGCCAAGTTAGAGATCTAATAAGTTATTGATAAGGTAGATGGCCCCCCTTGGATTTGGGTATTGATGACATATAAAAACTTGGGTAATAGGATAAAAGTTCTAACTTATTAGCAAAATATTTGTTGGAAATGAGAAGTTATAATTGTGGCCAAAATCATCTAAATGGTTTGATTTTGCAACCAATGTAGAGTGGATTTGAACCCAAAGCCTGAGTTCTTCCCAAGTCATTCCATTGGTCAAATTCAGGATAGTATATATTTAGGCCTTCTTTGGCAAATCTTATCTTTTTGAAATTGATCTGTATGAATCAGATCTGTTTCAAATAGCCTCATTTGAAATAAATGTTTTAAAAATAGTATGTTTAGCAACACAAAAAAAATTGATTGAAATAGATATTTTTAAAGCAATGGTTGAAATTTTTTTCATAAATATCTTGAGATCCATAAGGAATCAAGCATTGAGATTTGATGTCATAGCCGTGTTTAGTCTTACAAAGAGAATTACCGGTATGGATCTTTCATTTGGGGCCCATGGATTTTTAAAAAATAGATAAAAATGTATACGCTTGTTTGCAAATAGCTCAAAATCTATGATGATCCAACGTCTAGAATTTGGACTCATAGCCATGCCCGACGTTTTTAATATATCCAATGGTTTGGATCATGATTTATGGTTCCAAAACTTATACAAAAATTACAAAAAACCTGACTGCTTGTGGACCCTTTCAAAACTCAGCCACCAATTTTTTTTAACCAACGGTCCACGATGATTCTTAAATTCCTTGAAATCCGTGAGCTACCAAGTATCAAAATTTGGCAGCATAGTTGTGATAGGCCTTACAAAGGAAACTAACGGTTCATATATGATGTTTTTGGCCCACAAAAGTAAAAAAAATGTAGATCAATGGGCCTGGAGTTCTTTGCAAATATCTCAAAATATAGGAAGATTCAATGGCTGAAATTTGGACATGTGGCCGTGTTGGACCTTCTTAATATGTCTAACGGCCCGGATCGTGATTTAGGTTCCCAGAAATTAAAAAAAAAAAAAAAGTGGAACGCCATGGAGGATGTCAAAAACACTATTCTAGCATGTCTTTTCGCTTAAGATCAATTGCTCTGATTCAATTCTCTGCCTTTTGCAGACAACTTGACAAAGACATGTTCTGTCTAAATGCCATTTCAAATGGACACATGAAAAGTTGCTACCAAACGCACTAAAAGTGGAATGAATTGGTTTTAAGACAATAAGACTATGAAAGTAGAGATGCCAAACGGCCCCTTAATTAAGTCGAACTTGGGCCCATTGATGCATATCATAAACATTACTGAAGGACCGCACCTTTAGTTATCTTAACATTTCACATGGTGGGCCACCTTCATCTATCCATAGCCTTTTCTGATAGATCCCCCATCATAGATGGATCAAGATGCAAAGTTCCCAACCATCATTTGGTGAGCTCACAAGTCCAACAAGGGCAAGCTTGTGTAATGCTGGAATGCCATGTGCATGGCCTCACGTCTCTATGATTTCAACTTTGTTAGGAAATAGTTTTTTACGGACTTGAGAACATAATCTCGTTGTTTTTGTTAGCAAATTGTGTGTGGAGAAGCTATTGTCTTCATCTGCAATGACTGTAACCTGTTTATTTACTTGACGACCTCATGGATGGACCATAGCTACTAAAAGGGAATTTCTTTGTGCTCCAAAGCTTAAAATTCCATGTACTAGCATTCCTAGCTTAAAGAAGAAGATTCCAATCTAAATGGACGAGGAATAGGTTCTTTTCCCATGGATTTCATATTAGAATCAGAGATTACTTGGATAGGCACTTGACTAAAAAATCAATCAATGCCTTGATACTCGATATATAAATTGATGTACATATACAAATGCTAGACACAAGGCTATTTAATCTGATCATTTGTGGCATTGGAGTCATTCGGGCATCTCAATCAAATGGCTTATTATGGTGTACTTGTGAAGTTCCTGTCAATCGCGACTCTAATTTATCTCGTCCGAACCTTTATAAAATATCTGCTGGGCTTTGCCAATTGGGAAATGGAAGGTGGTGTTGATGATGATACCTTTAAAGCAGGCATGAATTCTGTCCCTTTGATATGTAACTCCTATTTTCATATAGAACTTACCCAATTGAAATTCTTTTGAGCATGTTTCTATCTGATTCTCTTCACTGATTGTCTTATAATGTTTTTGAACATTTATGGTCATATTGTATGAATTTGTGAGCCTGCATGATGAGTTCAATCTTTGGGCTTAAGCCTTAGCATTTGGTATAGGGGCTCTAGGCTTACAAATTGGTGGGTTGGGTTCGAGCCATGCACTTCTGACGCAAGCCGGGCTAGCGCTGGGCTTGGGACAATGCTATAAAAGTCAGGCCAAGTTTGGATATTAATCAACCAGGCCCATGAACGCCCTTACTGTTCAAAATAAATGCCCTCTAGATATAAGGGGTATTCTTAGATTTAATGCCAATCCAACGGTAGATAGAACTTCATATTAACGTAAATTTTAGGATACCCCTTATACCTAGAGTATGTCTGTTTAGAGTATGTCTGTTTTGAGTAATTTGGATTTCAATGGTAGGCCCCACTCCACTGTAGAGCTCCACTTCTTCAACTCACTATTTCTCTAAGTTCAAGGCTTGAGGCTTGTTTGGTATTCAATATAAGAAACCCCGGAATGCTTACAATTAAATAGGCCCTTATTATAGGATTCATATTCAATGTCGTAAGATAGAAGAAATATAATGCATGATGCTCCTGCAATTAGGTCATGAGTCCCTGAACTTTATTTTATTTTTATTTTTTTCCACCAAACAACCTTGCTTTTCGCTTCCTTTTGAAAACAGATGTTTTGAAAATATGAAAATCAAGCTAGTTTTCACAATTTTTTTAATGAAAGAACATTCGTATCAAACGATGAACAATGATTTTTTTCAGAAAAAAAAGACCATGTTTCTTTTTATTTCCATCCAAAAAAAAAAAGTTACACAAATACTATGCCCTTAAAGCAGCAGGGATTTATCTTAGTAGATAACGTTTTAATTAAACCCCTCAAGCCACATGCCAATGTAATATGTGTCTTTTAGTAGATGTCTAATTTATAATCACCATTGTATCTTGTGTAATTAGTGGATCCCATTAACAGTCTGAAAATGACCATTTACATGCCTGCTTAGTTTATAAGCTACACTAAACAGATTCTCCTTTTTTTAATATGAACTTTGTCTCTCCTATATAATCTGGTCAATCTTGACAAACTCTACACTTGAAACTTTACAGTCTCTCCATTGAGAATTTGAGAGTAGAGAGATATGACAAAGGGTTGTGTGCATTGTGCAGAGGGAAGCGGTGAGGGGGACGAGGAGAAGCCTCTGGTGGTATCATTTGGTGAGATGCTGATCGATTTCGTACCGGACGTTACTGGGCTTTCACTGGCCGACTCGGTTGGATTCGTCAAAGCTCCTGGTGGAGCCCCAGCCAACGTTGCCGTCGCCATTTCCAGGCTCGGTGGAAGATCTGCTTTCATTGGAAAGGTCCCTTCTCTCTCTCTCTCTCTCTCTCTCTCTCTCTCTCTCTCTTTGTGTGACCAAGTCTTCATAAGAATTTTACAAACCTATGAGTCTTGTTTTCAGTGATGTTTAGTTAACAAAACTCTCTAAGCTACTCAATATAAGTGTAGATGTTTATTAATTTAAACATCAAATTTCACTTTAAGCATGGGTTGAGCCCACTCTAAAACTTAATCATTGTCAAAAATTTAATTTTCTAGTATCACTTTTATTAATGAGAAATTTGAGAGGGTCCTATCATACAAGCATTTATTTAATTTGAGGTTGTTGCACTCATGTGGGGGTAGACTCAAAATTTGATACAGGCGTAGCGTGTGTTTGTGTTGTTTATTGAGTTGAGCTATTTTATCTATAGAGATTTTTTGTAGGGGTGTACACGGATCAGATTGGTGCAGATTGGACTAAATCCATCACCAATATGTTACCTACGGCTTGATAGATTTGGAATCCATCACTAATCCGTGACTGTTAAAAACCGATCCGATCTAATTAATTCATTCAATCTAATGTCTAAGAAGAGACAAGGCTTGTATTTTTTTTCTCACCGTATGTCTATATATATATATATTTAATTTTATACACAAGTTTTTACAAAAGGGTTTCTATATTTCGAGAAAACCTAAAAAAAAAAAACCTATCTTTAGAAAACCGCAAATGTAAACCTTGAACTCTGAATGTTCAAACAAAAAAGAAGCATAGATGATATCTTTGTTGATTTGTATCTGATAAGAAATAACTGATGCATCCATTGTCCTACATCATCAGTTCGGAGAAGACGAATTTGGGCACATGTTAGTGGAAATCTTGAAGAAGAATGGAGTCAACACAGAGGGAATCCGCTTCGATCCCAACGCAAGGACAGCCCTTGCTTTTGTCACGCTCAAGACCAATGGTCAGAGAGAATTCACATTCTACAGAAACCCAAGTGCTGACATGATGTTGACTGAGACGGACCTGGACCTGAGCCTGATCGAACGGGCCAAAATCTTCCACTATGGGTCCATCAGCTTGATCTCGGAGCCTTGCAAGTCTGCTCACCTGGCCGCCATGGACGCCGCGAGGGAAGCCGGCCTCTTGCTCTCCTACGACCCGAACGTGAGGCTGCCGCTCTGGCCGTCTGAGGGTGCTGCCAAGGAGGGCATCCTGAGCATCTGGACGGAGGCCGACTTCATCAAGGTTTTGGTTGGATGATTGGATTTGTAATTTCTCTAATTCTCTTTCGCTTAGTAAGGACTTTAGCTTGTTTTGGGTGCAGGTGAGTGATGATGAGGTGACTTTCTTGACCGACGGAGGAGATCCGCAAAAAGAGGAGGTGGTGATGTCCCTGTGGTTTGATGGATTGAAGCTGCTTGTAGTCACTGATGGAGAGAAGGGATGCAGATATTTCACTAAGGTTTATGATATGCTCTCTCTCTCTATCTCTTATTGAGAATTATATTTATGGGGTCAATGGGTTGGGTCGAGTATGATTAGGGTTCAACAATATGGGTGATATCTACGAGCTCGACCCGAACCTGGCTCATTTATTTTTTGGATTGAAAATGGCAACACCAACCCAAGACTACCATTTTCTTTGGTAAACACCCCAAACCAACTTGAGACTTAAAAAGAGTCAACCCAAACCTATAATTAACAATTGCATTTGATTGACAATTGGGACTGCTCAGTAGGTTGGACATGTCAATTGGACACCCAGAGATCGATCCGGTAGGCATGCCACTCTTTCCACGTGAGTGGTTTCTACTTCACACTTATTTGGGCTCTCCCTTCCCACGGTTTGAGCTTTCGCTTCATACTTGTGCGGGTTCTTTTGGGTTCTCGGGTATCAAAATGAATAGGCAGTGGTGATTGGGTGGCCCATTTTACTCAAAGATTCTCATTACTAAATTTATTCTAATTTAAATTTTTACAGGATTTCAAAGGGAAGGTAAATGGATTTTCTGTTAAGACGGTTGACACTACAGGAGCTGGTGATGCTTTTGTTGGGGCACTTCTTGTTTCTCTTGCCAAAGATGAATCCATCATCCAGGTATTGATTTCCTGGTTCTTGTGCATATATTGTATAGAATTGGTCTGGTGGTTGGGTTTTATCCTGGCCACATTTTCTAATTGGCCGAACCTACCTAATCTCCAGCATCCAAGGCAGTTCCAGCCCAATTCACAACACCTTTATTCCCAAATGTAGTAAAGTGGCCTCTAATAGGTGAAAGATTCAAATCCGGCCCACCATAACCCACAATGGTATATTGTTGGACCTGACGTCAATTCAGTCTAGCTGGTTTAACTCCCCACAGATTTACTAATAGGCTGAACCTGATTTGGATTTGGGTTGGGTCAGACTCAGATGGCCCATGTGTTAATCCAATCATAGAAACAAGCCTTGCTCGGCAGTTGGACGGTGAGAAAGATGGGCAGGTATGGCCATCATAGACAATCGATTAGGCCAAATAACAGTGTAATTAGGCAATTGTAGAGCTTCAAAGTTTAATCACTTATAAAAACAACATTTTTAGTTTAAATCCATTGATGTATGATAGTTGGAAGAGTGTTGATTTGATGTTAGTGGGGTTGGTCGGATGGTCTTTACCGATATCTCAATAAGTTTGATTTTTATCCTACTTTAATCCGTCATTGGATAATGGTTAGATTAGTGTCAAATTTATATAAACACTAATCGACGGTTACATATTGTACGTGTGTGTTGAGGTTTTATGATTGTGATTGATTGGTTGATTCCCTAAAGCTGAGATGCACTTTTTAAAAAGTAAACACAAATATTGTACTGTTTTACAGCCCAATTTAGATCATTGTTAACTTTGTCTTATTTCATAAGAAATGTTAATCTTGACTTATAATATCATGTTAATTTTGACTTGAAATACATTTATAAAGGAATAGTAGTTAAATGCAATTTTTTTTCTGCAGCCACAAGATTGTAGGATCAAGCCATGTTATAAATAAATAAATAAATAAAATAAAAGTACTGAAGAGCAAGCATAGTTCTTTTTTTTTTTTTTGGTAAAAGAGGAGCAAGCATAGTTAATGAGCACTTAATTGAATGGATCAAGTAGAGAGAGTCGCGGAGAAACAAAGGAATAGCCCTGTGTGTTTGGGAGTCCCATTCTCACCCAACTTTCCAATGTTCGATCCCTGATTAACTCTTCCCTACATGTGCTGCGAGGCTGGGCCCAGCCACATTGGCTAATACCAAAGAAATATAGAAAGGGTTTAGGATGCAATGATCCAATGATCAAATGTGAAGATGTAGTGACACATATATATATTTTTAATTATCCTTCTACTTTGTCCTCTTTTTTTTTTTTTAATTTATAGATCCATCTACTTTGTTAATCAACACCATAAACCACTGGCTCTTTTCAATCTTTTAGGATGAAGGAAAGTTAAGGGAAGCATTGACTTTTGCGAATGCTTGTGGAGCCCTCTCCACCACACAGAAAGGAGCTATCCCTGGCCTTCCAGACGCGGCAATGGCTCATCAACTTATCAAGAAATCAAAGTCGAAATAAATTACTGTTTTTCTATCCTCTTTTAAACAAGTTACTATGTTTGGAGAAATAAATTATGGTAAAAGCACTTGACTTTTCCATAGTCTTGTACAATTAAGCTCATTATCAGACATCTGTTTCCTATCTATGTTGGGGTATTGGTGAAGGAGTGATACTTTTATTTGAGGACCTAGGACTCTGAACCGATCTCTAGGTAGATGAGGTGTCAACACCACTCTACTATGAGCACGTGGAAAGTGCAAAAATTAGCTATGCTTTTTCTATGATTATGTGGAAAAACTTTTCCTATAAAAAGGTCGGGGATTTTTTTTCCAATAGGCCATGTTTGGTAAACATAGATAGAATGATCCTTTGTTTAGAAGATTCTCTCTATATATCCAAAGAAACAACACCTCCTTAGGTAAGATTCCTTATGAGAGTTCCAGGTTTGGATGGAGGAAGGATTCCTACAATTTGTAGGATGTATGATCCAATGGTTATAAACGTTTTTTTTTTTTTTAATTTCTCATAATCAATGAAAAAACAAGACCTCAACATTCACCTCAAAGTTGTCTGTGGTCACCTAGAGACTTTGAACGGTTCCGATTGTGCAAAGGGGGCCCACATAAATAAAATAATAATATTTTAGTGTGTGAACGTTTTTACAAATATCTCAAGATATTGTAAGGATCAACGGTTGAAAATTAGCTAACCGTGTTTGACCTTCCCAAAATAATGACTGGTTCTGATCATGATTTTGGACCCCACATAAATTGGAAAATTTGGAAAACAGATTGTGTTTATTCCCGTTTTTAATATTGTAAACGGTTTGGACTTTTTGGCACATATCTTGAGATATAAGAGGATTCAACCGTTGAAATTTTGTCGCTTTGCCGTGTTCGACCTTTCAGAACTAATGACTGGTTCTGATCTTGATTGTGTACCCCACATAAATAAAAAAATTTACAAAAAACAGATTGTTTTTATCCCCGTTTTCAATAGTGTAAACGGTCGGGACGTTTTATCATATATCTCGAGATATAAGAGAAATCAACCGATGAAATTTCGTGAGTGGGCGTTTTGGAGTGTTAAAGTTGACTAACGGTTTGGATCTTGATTATAGGACCCAAAATGTACAATTTCAAAGCAGAAACTTATTAATCTCACATTACCACCCTATGTACTAAAGCGTTACTATAGCTCTGCCTTTCTTCCCCTCGCGAGGATTCAATGCGTCTGAAGTGGGGGTGGTCCGACCGAAAGAAAAATCAGAAGAGTTGATTTTGTCCATCTGTCTTCCTCAAATCCACGTCCAGCCAAATATGGGAAATCCACTATTGTGCGGAAAACAGGGAGGAATACACTGGCGATGACCGTTGCCAAACGCACCATAGGGAAGAAGAAAAAATCCGTGCAATCTGCAGACTAATTACACAAACAAACGTGCCCCTAAGCAATTGCAAATGGTAGCTGAAGGAGACCTTTTCAAGCCCACCCTCTCATCACCTCACGCGTGAATCCACACGAGCTACTCTACTTTGCATGCATCCTGCCAAATGCAACGTGCCATGATTAAAAGACATCGCTTTCCTCGTTTTTCTTGTATTTGTACTTAATTTTGGATTCTCCAAGATCATCGCCATTAGGTAACTTCTATGGTTTGTTTTAATGATTTCTTTGGAAGAACTGAAGTAGTAGATCATCTGTTTTATTATGCGCGTCGTTTATAGACATATGGAGATGAGAAAGTTTATTAAATTAAACACAGCAGTCCACACAGGTGGAAGAATGTGAGTTTCTTAGATTCAAACCTTGGGCAGCCGGTAAGAATTGCTGCCACCTACTAATGAGGTAAGTGGCCGTTTTAATTACTATTCTTATTAGTCCTCTCAGTCAACCACTTGATCACACACAATCAAACTTCAATTTTCGACCTATTAGTGAAATCCGGTGCATTTTATTGTAAAGAGATGAAGTTAACCTTTGTAGATTCAACTTTTTTTTTTATTTAAAGAAATTTTTATTCATCGAGGATAAAGTAAAGTGAATTTCGTTAATGAATTGAAAATGGGATATTGATTGTTGGTCAATATATAACCTTTTTCTTTCTTTTTTTTTTTTTGCTATCGGAGGGTTTCCAATCCTTTGTGCTTGACAAATCACTCCGCGTCCAAAGAGAAGCCGGGTAAACTCCGCTGTAACCCTAGTATGGTAGTACAGTTTCGAACCTACAACCTTCGGGTGCAAACCGTGGTCTTAAGCCAACTGAACTACCGTTTGAGGTTCATCAAGATATAATCTGTAGCTATTAGAAGAAGGTATAAATAATATAAGGTCTATCTTCCCGGTGCAAGGTCAATTGAGTTCAAGTTGTAATATGTACTTTAGGTGTACCTTATGAAGACCCCTGATTTGATGATTATCAAAGATTTTGCTCCTGAGAAATATTTACAATTTGATTGGGGATGTTTAAAAAATAAGGACGGTGAGTATCACCTGATCGAAGTGAAATATAAAATCATGCAGTGATGGATAAACCAACTACGC
Source organism: Umbellularia californica (assembly GCA_028538565.1). Lineage (NCBI taxonomy): Eukaryota > Viridiplantae > Streptophyta > Magnoliopsida > Laurales > Lauraceae > Umbellularia > Umbellularia californica. Next base: position 108,272,457 of record JAPQWN010000001.1, read on the forward strand.
ATCAAATGAAAAGTTTCAATTTCTAATAAAAAAAGTTACAATCTCCAAACAGTGTGGGCCCTAATGTAAAGCAAAACATGATTTATGATATATATATATATATATATATCACTCGTTTCTCATGAAATCGATGAAATTGTCACTCCATGCAAGCCTATCTTGGATGGGTTCACGTATCAATTGAATGGTTTAAATATGTGAAAGGTGGGCATAAGTGAATTTATTAAATTTGATTTTTTTTAACCTTACAATAAGATTAACCTTATGCCATAACTTCTAATGAAAAAAAATACAGTGGTTATATCTATATTTTAGTTTAAGCTCATCCCATTTACAATGGACCCTCTACTTGCATGTTCTATGGATGATTCTGTCGTCTAATAAAAGCCTCCAAATTCTGGTTCATATTAATGGCAATCTTAACAGGAGCCATGTCCTCAATGGTGGGATGTTCCTTTCAACTTTTGCATGCGAGGCTCCCTAAACTTAAAAGAGTTTCAGTGCAGCACCCTCCACATTGCAAATAATTATTGCAGTGATATAACCGCCCATGCTGTTGGGAGACTGTCGTCCACTTTGATGGATCTTTTATAAACAGTGACTTTTGGAGGGACTGCATTGAATAAAATTATACCCTTTTAGAATCCAAATCCTCTACATCACCCTAATATTTATTCCGAATACTCCTTTCCTTTCTAGATTTGAAGGGCTCACGGACTCTACCAAATATTAGAGGACGTAAGAATTTAGTCGTCTAAATATGAGATAAGCAATACTAATTAGACCACAATTGATTATACCAAACCTCAAGACATAAGTGAAGACAATGGAACTACTTTTCGACAGGCCCCTCTCTTGTTGAATATAGATTTTTCTCAATGTCGAGTCCTTTTTGGGATTTGAACTCATGACCGGTTAGATCCAATGCTATATTAAATTTCATCTGATAATACATCACACTTCTAATGCTTTTTGTAGCAAAATTGGAGCTACATTTTTTTTTTTTCATTTTTCTAAACCTAGCAAGGGGCCAGGACCCACCAGAGACCCCAACTATGGGAGAGTCGTGTGAGAAAATCTGGAGTCCACACAGTGTGATTGATAGTTGGTCCGTGGTCCACTCATGTTCCAATATTATCCATTGGTTTTGATGCATGAAGTGTGTTAGTTATTTGGACAAAGCTACCATACAGCGGCGCTGCATCATAGTATGATACAACGCCTGAGATATGCAGGTGGATGGAGCCCACCTTTAAGAAATCAAATCCGTCCATTGGTTCTAACACCCACTGTAGGATATACATATAAAATATTATTCAAATTAACAATATGCATACCGTTGGATTAATTAAATCTTGAACACATGATTCAACTTGATTTACTTTTTCTATCTTTCCTTATGGAAATAGAAGTTTAGCACATTTAAAATCAACAGGTCAATCTAACAGTAGGCCCCATAAAATACACTTTAAAATTATATATGCAAAGAACATAATGTTTGTAAAAGATAATGGACAGATTAGATTTTTTAAAAGTGGGCCCCACCCACTTGGATATGCATGGCCGTGCGTCATACTAAGATGTCGCGCTGTTGTATCGTAGCTTTGGCCACGTTATTTTACGTGTAATGATGGACTATGGACTATGGTAAGTTAGGACACCTGGCTTTGAGTACAAAGTGGTTTGCAGTTTGTAGGTGTAATTAGGTGTTATTCTTTAAAAGTCGTCGTGACAGTTGGATGATTTGCTTGTATCTATCTTTGTACAAGCACACTGTGACTCAGACGCAGCGGATTCATGCTTCTTTCCATACATCACATTCTAAAGTACAGTTCGATTGATTTATATTATAACATAAGCACCTCTATAAGTTACTATAAGAAAGTGCCTAAAATACCACATAAAAAGAAAGCTTACCATCCTTCCTTGTATGGTAGTAGGTGTTGGGATGTGTCCCTGATTAATTCGGATCAGTTTGTCTAGGTTAGCTAGTAACCATATTCAAGAATAGTTTGATCCTTTTATTATAGTTTTTTCATAGCTTTAGAAAGAATGCGCTAAATACTTGACATAATATGTAACCGTAACCCTTAGACGAAAAAAAGAAATGAAAAGATAATAGTCAACATTACTATCCATATGATGCAGGCATATTTATTGAACCACTTAAGATTCTTATTGTGTTCATTATGTGATTGCTTGATTAGCATATACGTGCATTGTGATTATGCATTGATCTTAGTTTTTTTCCACTACACCAAGCAGTGGGGACATTAACTTACACAGTGACCACTTGGGTTTGAGGAAAGGCTTTCTTGCTAGTTAGTGCGGCAGCATTAAAAAAAATTACATTGGACCATATATTTGTAACATGTGCATCTTACTAGCACAACAATATTAGTAAAAGATCTTTAGTTGTGATGCATGACTGAATATATATAGTTCATCTACTTAATGGACTTTAAAATAACTAGTTATATAGGTGGTCACCTTGATCCTCTTTGATATTAATCTATGGAGGATGGTAAATTTAATTTAAGAATAGATCACTTTTGTCTTTTATTATCAGTAGTTTTATCTAAATCATGTGTAAAAAAAGGTGATTGTTTTGATGGTAGGCTCAAGTTATACTGAAGTAAAATTTTAGCAAAATGAATTAGCATGAATCGTGTTGGATTTGAGGAAGGTGGGTCCTCAATCATATTATTCAGACAGAAAGTGTGCTCTGCTGGTAAATTTTTCGAAGATGAGTTGACTTGCCAGTAACTCCAAATTCACATTAGAGATTATAAGCAGAAATTCTCAATTTAGGACAAACACAGTTCAGAAGTTCTTATACAACTGCCCGAGATTCGAGCCCTGAGCTTACCACCTTCCCTCACCAGAGGACCTTATCACCTCACCTGAGATTTTGTTCTCTCACCCAAGGGCTCCAAACTGTTAACCAAATACTATCCCAGATTCATGCTATAAACCCTTTCATTACCATAGTTGTGCTGGAAAATTTGTTCATTGTGCCACTATAATTTATATTTAAGTATTTAACATGTCCAAATCATTGATGTGGTAGAACCCACATTGGAGGAAGTGCGAGACTTCCCTATAGATTAGGAATAAGTCTATATGTAATGTGAGCCAAGCGTTGTAAACCCTCAGTGTATCTTTGCTCGGTCAAACTTTTGGTAGAATAGAGTAATTATAGTTGAACCAATTTGCGTTGCAAAGTGATTCCACTCCATCTTTCTTTAGTTTATTGATTTCCATTGAATCAAAGTTGCTCACAGCAGCCGCAGATAGGTAAGTGTTATTTTTAGATGTAACTAGTAGATTTTTCTTTGTCATTATAATTATCATATGGGAGGAATGATAAACTATGTTACTATGTAATCTTAAATTAACTAATCTATTAATCTAGGGATCATCTCTAGGGTGCTCGACCATTGTATTGTCAATGTCAGTGCTTTGCCAAGTAGTGCTCCTATGCTCCACCATAAGCTGTTGTGGCTTGGGCTACCTCGAATTCTCAAGTGACTCATAGATCTATAATATATATTATATAGGGGATAAAATCTTTTGTTATCACTCACTAACTCAAATTTTTCTTACGTGTATTGACCAAATTTCATTCCAATATGATTTCGCCTAGAATAAAATAACTCAAGTCCATAAACACATTATCTCATTCTCCTTTTTGGGTTGAATTTGATCAATTTGACAATGACTCCACCTCTCACTACAAACAAAATTTGGTCATAATAAATGGCCTAAGTGACTAGTAGTTCAGCGACAAGGCATCTCTTTTTCTCATGAACGGTCAAAATCGATTTTGCATTGAGAGAGCGAAAAGATTTATTTTAAAAAAAATGGCACTGGGTGCAGGTGAAAGCTTTAGTGGCTTGGCAAATCCATTTCTTGCGGGTGAAAACTTTTGGTTGCTCAATTAGTTGGCAACTTCATTTTTCACCAACTATATAAAGTTTGAACCCTATGTATGTAGTCCTCTTCCTTGTTTGCGGTGTCCCTCACCATGGGCTTTCTCTCTGCATGTGTGGGCTCTCTTATGGGTCCCATAATTTTTAGTCGGTTTAGAAAAAATAAAAAAGAGAAAAAAAAAAATTTTAGTGGCTTGGAATTTGAGTAATTGGCAGTTGGCTCCACCAAAAGTAAATGTGGTGGTGTGGGTGCAGCCCTAATTTTTTTGTGTGGCAGCTCTCAATACTCAAATAGTCATTTCTTTCTTAAATGATGTATACAAGTCTTGGTTTCAACCGCTCTCTTTCCTCCCTCTTTACCTCCGCGCTCTCTTTTCTCGAACACCTGCGCCCACCTACAAATCTCTCTCCAATGCAGCGTTTCGTTCGACGATCCCGAAGCTCCAGCTACAGCACCACCACGTTCTCTGCTCCTCTCTCTCTCTATAAATACCCTCAATCCGCCATTTCCAAACCCTAATTCACACAGAGTAGAAAGAGAAACTCTTCTTCTTCTTCTTCTTCTTCTTCTTTCTTCTCTCTCATTCTAATGGCTCCGATTCGAATCAAGCAATCTCCTCCCTCCAAAACCCTAGCCGCCTCTCAAGATGCTCGGATCCTCGTCCGAGAGACGATCCGGATAAGCGCAGATCTCGCATCGGCACCTCCTCCGTCCAAGATCGAAGCAGAGAGGCTCGGCGGCGCGAGATCGGAGCTGAATCTCGGTTTCGTGGATGAGGGTTTTCTCGATTCGAGCCTTAGGGTTTTGTGCTGCGAGGAGATTAATGGGAGGAGGTGGAAGTATGTGGTGGAGAAGGAGGGATCCGCACGGTTGAGGAAGAGCTCGATCCGCGCGATTGGATTGCAGGCGCCGGATACTCCCATGCAAGTGAGTTGAAACTCGTCGAGTCGGTTTTGTTTATGATTTTGTAGGGCAGGTTCTTGTTGGGTTTCGTTTAATTTCTTGTGTTTTGGTTTTTGGAGTTGTGGGTTTAAGCTCAGTGGATTGTGTTGTTATAATTGAATTTTAGTTTGTTTCTTTTGTTTGATTGCCAGTTGAGGTTTTTTACATGTTATGTCTTTGAGAAAAAAAAAGACTCTTTTTTCTTTTTTCTGATCAAGACTGGGAATGCAGTACTTGGAGAGTTGAAAGATGCTGTCTTTTTCTGTCTACTTATGGAGCTTTATCATTTGGGAGATCTGAGAAGGGTAGAGGGTTGGAGTGGTGGTGATATATTGGGTTCTGTGATTCAAACCATTGGATATTGGTATCAGATTGAATCTGTGCAAGTTCGGAGCATCAACCATCCAAAGTCGGGTCCACTTTGTCAATTCTCTGGATAATTGAAAGATAAACACCCAGTGACATGGTTTTTTCTTTCGTGAATTGGATTGAAAGTACTTGAGAGAGGGCGAGTTTGGTGACCGCTTTTAGTTCTCTTTCTTAAGGTTGCGCGCCGGGGGAGGAAGAGTCTTTACTTTCTTGTTCGTAGTATATAGATGGGTATTGTGAACTTACCTTGGTTGGAGTTTATTACTGAGGAAAAATGTAATTTTCTTGGGAAAAAGTGAATTTATCTACACACATGGATATTAATGATAAATCAAGAGAGACTTGTTTGAGATGGTCTGTACATGTTCGGCATTGGGAAGAAAATGTTTTTCTATGCAGGTTGACGGTCCACCAAGGAAAACGGATAGGTAGAAGAGGATATGATGGAAGTAGTAACGATACTTGTCATAAGTGCAAACTATCCTAGGATTTGGCTCAGGATAAATTGGAATGGAGAAGCAAAATTCATGTAGCCGACCAGAAAATATAGTTGGAACAAGGCTTTGATGATGATGATACAAATGTTAATGATGATTACGAACAGGATAATGTGAAATTCCACCAATTTGTCATAATTTCCGATCTCAAGCTCGAGCCTGGACGAAGGAGGAGGGTTGCGTCAGGTAGTTGATAACTAGTGCAAAACTTTTCTCACAACTACAACATGAATGTTGAGACAAAACAGAATTCATGTAGCTGAGAATTAACCCACCTAATAACATTAGAAGAGTCTCCTGGAGTTGAGTTGATGAGTCTCACCCTAGAGCCTCCAACCTAAAAAATAGTGAAAAAGTGATTAAAGAGGTTGAAAAATAGAAAAAACATTGAACAAAGATTAAATAGATCTAAAAATAGAAATGATGTCTTCTGAATTCAAGCCACAAAATTTTTAATTATTTAGAAGGAATTTAAGTATCAATAGATGGTTGCATTTGGTTTTCATTTAGTATGAGGAACATAATCTTTGATCTTTGAATGTTTAAATCTTTTAGAAAACATGGTTTTGAATTTTGATCTTTCGAGATTAGTGCGCGAGGACTCCAAAAGCCTCCAGCATCATCTCACAACACGAAACTAGAGGAAAAGTACTAATTTTAGTCCTTTGCCAAACTCAACTGGAGAGGTGACTCGACTCAGCCGGGTGCTGAATTCTGAGTTATTTCAAACTCGGCCGATTATTAGAACCATCTGGATTCTAAGCATGTCTCTGTAGCCTATTTTCTGTGGAAAAAAAAGTGAGAATTGAGGAAATTACATTGCGCGCTATAGTAAATTTTATGTTTGGTGCAGCCACTTTTGAATGAGTAAAAGCGGAAAAATGAACTGAGTTTTCCACAATTTCATTGAAAATAAATTCCTGTGAGGGGAGGTTGGAACTTAATTTCTGTAGAATGGGAAACTTTTCGATAAAAAAACTTTTCCGCGGCATGTACACAAACGTGCTCTAAATTAATTGCCAATATGAAAGGGAAACATGAATTACGGAATTTTCATAGATCGATTAACCATGATAAGCGTATCGAGAGTGGCAGAAAGAGGTCTTCGATCGTTGTTTCATTTAATTTTTTTAGTCTGTCACAATGCTGGGAATGGGGTGTATTCTCTTTTTCTTTAAATTTAGATTGGCCACTGCATTCCTCTTTTCTGGTGAAATATAGTATTGTTACCATTTCAAAAGAAAAAATATCCATGAGAAATGAAATAAGTAGAAACCACATTTTCAGTTTTGTTGTGTATAGATGTAATTGTAGATCAGTGTTGAAAATTCTTGCAGGATTTGGTGTCGTTTGTGAGATCTTATGTGGTACCTGAAGGCTTCCCAGACAGTGTAACCCCTTCATATGTGCCATATATGACATGGAGAGCTTTAAAGGTAATCATTACTCTTTAAGTTAGCTGTAGATCAAATTTCATGATTTAAAAGAAACAAATGTATTATTCCTTAATCTGAAACAAGGTTCTCCTGCGCTGCACTTCTTTTTAAGCATTATGTTTATTTTGTTAAGGGTAGCAATACATTGCTGTGATGCTTCAGAATGTCATTTTAACATTACGTTGGTTCTTGTAGTACTTTTTTGGTGGGGCTATGGGTGTCTTTACAACACAGACTTTGTTAAATTCAGTTGGAGTATCTAGAAATAGATCGACTTCAGGTGCTGTTGCTATCAACTGGATTCTCAAGGTAATCTCAGTGCCTACATATGCTAAAATAAATATAAAATAGAAGTACCCACAAACGCATTGAAACTGAATGCATCAATTAATTGGCTCTCTTTTCATGATCAGATGGAAAATATATATTATAATATATATCTATTATGAGGCACATTACAAAATGCCCACGCATTTTGTAGAAATAAAAAACGCCCCTTTGCATTTGGCGAATGAGATGGCTAAGCGATTCTTCTTCTACGCTAATTTTTTAGGAAGTAAAGTAAAAGCATTTAAGGCATCTAAATCCCTACTGTCTTTCTCTAAGAAAGCAATCAATCACATTATTCTTTCCCTTTTTTTCTCCTTCTTTGAAACCAATTTACTTCAACACTAAGACCCCAATGACATTCATCCTTCTCTAATTTTTCTCCTTCATAGTGGGCCTTATTATTTTTGTGATCGAATCAATGACAGTTAATGTTTGATCGCATTCAGATTAATGCCAATTCATGGAGTTAAATAATTGCTTCCATCATAACATGGTTAGAAATCAATCAGCGGGGCCCTCTTTTTTTTGTTGATTGATTTCAATCACAGTTAATGGTCAGATAATTGGTGTAAAATTAGAAATAATGCCAATACATAGGGGTGGGTGAATGTGAAAGGCTCAGATTTGTTTAAAGGTAGGTGTCAAATTGAAAATAATGCTAATCCGTGAGGGTAGATAATGTGAAGGGATTGGCTTAATCCAAAAAGGTGTGCCACACTATACAAAATAAAGAAGAGCATAAAAGGGCAAGTGAAATAACATATATCATATGCACGCCCAAAGTCTCTCTCTCTCTCTCTCTCATAATCTCCTATTTTCTCTCCTACACTCTCCTATAAAGGTGAGTAAATAAAAGTAAGTAGAATGGAATGGTTTGAATGTGGATGCTTGTGTTTCATTAGATATTAGATAGGGGCGGGAATGCCCCTTTTTGAAAGGACAGTTTGTAGAATTTCTCATATATTATAATATTATATATATTATATATGTGAAGATTTTATGTTATTATTTACTTCCCAAGCAGAGGACTACAATTTGTATATGGAAAATCCATTGTAATTTCTATGATTGTTTGTTCTTATTGAAGAGCAATATATCTTGGTTTAATCAGACATAGCTGAACTTAAAGAATCCCTTTACTTTATGGATTAGTCATTTCCTGTTATATGCTAAGATGTATCCTTGGACTCTGGCAGTTGTTGTAACTGCTGGTCCCAAGCCTGGATAAAGGAGTGGGGTTACTTTCATGTAGGTTGACAGCCAGTGTAGAACTTTTGTCACAAACCAAAAATGAATTCTGAGAAAATAATGTAAAAACAGAAATCATGTAGCTGATCCCAACATAGTTTGGCTCAACATTAGATTGATCACTATAAGAAAATTTGAACATTTCATGATCCATCGGTGGGCCTTCTTCTGAATGAATTTAAATTTGGTAAGGACCAATACAATAAAATACATATCCACTAAATTTAATCGGTTGTGGTATTTTCATAACAATTTGTGTAGGCCCCACTAATGGATTTTCCATAACCATATTGCATTTCTCATAAGTGGGCCCAACATTAAAAAATTCTCATCTATGTACTTGGGCTTTTTAAAGTTTGTAGTTATCCCTGATGAAATGGGTTCCTTTAAGCTTTAATTATCCCTATTAAATGTCCAACAACTTTTAAGTTATAGTTGTGAGTTGTGACTGGGTTTAATGTATTGAAAATTTGAAATAGCAATAAATACTGCTGCTTTTTTATTGAATGTTTGCATAGGGGCAAAAATGCCCCCTTTTGAATGGGGCATTTTGTAGAATTTCTCTCTCTCTCTCTCTCTCTATATATATATATATATATATATATAGTGTGTGTGTGTGTGTGTGTGTGTAAGTTATCCTATGCATGCCTTTTTTTTTTCCTGATGCACACCCTTTTTTGTACACAATTTCTGTTTTGAATATAAATACTGTCAAATTAATTTATTTTTATAGGATGGAGCAGGTCGTTTTGGAAAAATGCTTTTTGCAAGGCAAGGAAAAAAATTTGACTATGACCTGAAACAGGTAAAATGATGTACATTCCTTTCTGGGAACCTTTTAAAAAAATTGTCACTGGTATGATAATCCTGAACAGCTAAAGAATGTATGAGCTTAAAATTGGATTTTTTCAGCTTCGGTTTACGGGTGATCTTTTAATGGAGTTGGGTGCTGGGTTAGAGTTGGCAACAGCTGCTGTTCCACATCTTTTCTTGCCATTAGCGTGTGTGGCAAATGTGGCAAAGGTAAGAGCCGCATTCATATTATGGAAATATTCATGCACATCTATCCCTCACCATATTATGGTGAGGAACTACATAGTAGGGCCAACTTTATGATCCATCCGAACCATCCGCACACATGGGACCTCTTGAATTACACTGGATTCATTGAATTTCCACTAATCCGAATGGATTGGACCATTGGATTGAGTGTCAATTTTTTTTCTTTAATAGAAAGTCCTTAAATTTGTGGGCCACAGATGAAGGGGTTAGAGACATGGGATTGACTCCAAACTTGATATATGGGCCCATCCAAGATGTCTCTTTCCATTCTTCATCCCCCCCCCCCCCCAAAAAAAAAAAAAAACCCAAAATGATCAGTGGGGCTCTAGCTTGGTCCTATCAAGTTTGTCCCTCATATGGTGAGGGATGGATGCACATGAGGACCCCTTTGTATTATACATTTTTTGTTCAAGAAAATCTAACCAATAATCAATAATAACATTAAAAGAAAATCTAACCAATAATCTTGTTCCTATCCTTGCAGAATGTCGCTACAGTTACATCAACTTCAACACGAACTCCAATATATAAAGCATTTGCTAAGGGAGAAAATATTGGGGATGTCACTGCTAAAGGAGAATGCGTTGCAAACATTGCAGATCTGGTATGTTATTCCCAGACTGTGTAAAGCGTGGCATAAAATCAACAAACTCCTAGACCTAGTTTCAACCCACTGCTTGCTGAAGTGCTAAGCCTTTTGCTTGCATGGTTCAAGTTCTCGTTTTTTTTCCCATTTGGCTCCTTAAAAACACTGATTCTTTTAACCTCAAAACCCCATTCTAAGTATGTCAATTCCGTGCCTCTCTAATAGTCTAATGTGAATTTTACATGCGGAAGTTGTGAGTTCTAAAACTTTACACATGCCAACAATAACATTATGTGTTCCTAGACCATTTTTGTTTACCTTCTGAAATCAACTCGTCAATTTTTTGTTGATGTGGTGTGAAAATGTTATGAGTCTCGTATATATCCTCTTCCCTTCTAGCTTAACTGCAGCTCTGGATTTCAATGCTCTAGTGCGAAGGGTTTTTCCTCTGTCCTAAAAATTGGCCACATTTTATATCCTGTTTGGTTGTATTAAGCCCTTTTTTTTTTCCCCAAAAAAATCATTGTTACAGAGAAAACTGTTTAAGATGACACTTGGCAGTGATAGCTTGGACGTGCAAAAGATAGAGTTGAAATGTGACTTAGAGGGCTAATCCTTCATCAGTTAATGCTTATATGTTAGCTAATAGTTTGACCTTTGATTCTCCATCCAATTATTTTCATGACTGCAGACAAATATTCTTATTAGTTACATTTGTTGATGAATAATAGATATTACTCAGTTGTTGCTTTTGTAGTGATTTCATATAGAACTTTCTGTCGAGTATTGATTTCATAGATAACTTTCTGTTGTGCGTAGTTGGGGACCGGACTAAGTATTTTGATTTCTAAAAGAAATCCTTCCTTAGTGACCACTTTTTCACTCCTGTCATGCGGATATCTTTTCAGCTCATTTCAAGAGGTTTGGTTTGTATTATCACTAAATAGTTCACTTCTTTAGTGAAAACAAGTTAAAATCTACTCACTTCTGAGTCAATGTTTCCGACCAGGTGAAGTCTCTTGTGTTGCATACTTTGAACCGGGCAAGATTCACTGTGGCAGTGGAATCGTTCCTAAAGACAGGTATGTTGACCTTTTAAAGTTCACATGTTCTGTTAACAAGCCATCTTAGATTCATTTTATGAAACACATCAAATTGGTTACCATGTGAATATCTTAGTCTACCGGTCTCCATTTTTTTTTGTGTTTTTTTTATTTTTATTAGTTGGGAGCATGACACTTGTGGAGGAGGCACTATCAGTTTTCCTGTATTTGGTTATACTAGATTCACACATTATAATCTATTGATCGGATCATCTGTTTCATGAGATTTTCTGCCTTAATTTGCTCTGGGTTTGAATTGCTCATTACTGATAATTAGCTTGGAGGACATGTGGGCTGAGTTGAGCTCCACAGGAGCTTACTGAAATTGCCCTTGGTGTTTGGATGGTGATTTCAGCATCATTAGATTTCTGATGAAAGAAGAGGGAGCTGTCATGTTACAAGCAGTGTTCACTATTTCCTAGATTGGTTCAGTTGGAATGAATTAGCCAACTTACCTTAGAAAATTGTGTTCATTGGAATTTAATGGATCGTGTAGTAGAATAGTGTAAATGTGTAATACAATGTTCGATGGGAGAACATGTATGTAATACACTGCAGCTTTATTAAGCTTCAAATGATTTCTTGAGCGTTCTTGCTCAAAGATTTTAAGGTGGTTCATATACAAATGTGGAATAGAGGTGGACAGATTCTGTTAGCAAGTCGAAACAGTATGATAGAGTTTGGGTTGTTTGGTTTCTTCCTTCTGAGTGCCATTTTAAAACTCTTTGAAGGAAGTTCTTTGGGAATAAAGGATATAAGATGTAGGGGCATAATTTAGAATTATCAAGGTTTTTGTGTTACAGCATTCAGAGGTCCAGCATGTATTTGATTCCTCCATGGTGAAATGTCAGGCTTTGTTGATTAGTTGTAGGGAGCTTCTCAGATAATTCTGGACAGTGTAAGGAGATCTTTCTAACCCTATTGCGAGGGGCCGTGGGCTAATTCTTAGCTGATTCCCATTGTGATCTGCCAATTGGTGGAGAAAGTTTGAGATATTGCCCATCGGTTGCATTGTTATATATATATATATATATATAAATATTTTACAAAAGGGAAACGAGGTGGCTGGTGGCTGATGCGCTTGTCAAGAGATTTTTTTAGCAGACTCTGGTCTTCAGTAACTCGTATCCTTTTTTGTGACTGGATTTAGTTGTTAAATTCAGGTGCTGGTCTTTTTCAGGCCCAACATGTAATGTTGTAGCATAACATTCTTTTATTAAATAAAACCATTATTAAAGTAAGAAATATTTTTCTCAAATTCATTCCCTTTTTACTTGAAAATGACCCATAATACCATTCCAAAAAAAAAAAAAAAAAAAAGATCCCTAACATCCTTGGTTCCTTTGTAAATACCTTTCCTTTTAATTTGATCTTACACCTGTAGTTCCCCCTCGTTTTCTTTTCTTCAACCCCGAACACCCTTCTCCCTCCTCCCCTATCCTCCCTCTTCTCCTTGTATGTTTTTTCTCCTACCTTTTACTTCTTAGCGCCTTTATATTTTTTTCTTTCCTTTTTTAAGCATCTTATGTGGTTGGAGTTGCCAGTTATTTGTACTGGTTGTTCCAGTTCATAATGACTGATTTTGTGTTGCCTTTGATTCCTCAAGAATTAACTTCAGGTTCTTCTTAACTTCAATGTCTCTGACTGGTACATGTATGATTTTCAGGAGACATTCCTTCATTGAAGAAAGGAAATTTTGAGGAAAATATCTTCAGTTTCCCGTGGTCTAAAGATAGACCTATTGTTTTAGGTTTGCAAATCTGTACTGTTTCTTGTTTGTAATCTTTCCTATGGATTTCCAACAACGAGTAAGCTTTCACTGTTCTGCAGGGCCAAGATTCAAGGATGCTTTTCAAGAGCCGGCTTCCTTCCTCGCCATAAAACCTTTATTTGAGGTTTAAATTTATACTTGCCTACCATCTTAGAATGGAATGATAGTTCAAATACAGTTTTTTTATTGATATGCATTGGCATTTCTTATATTGCAGAAAGAAAGATACATAATTACTTATAACCCTTTGAAAGGTAATGTTTATGCATTGCTCAAGGATCAAGCAAAGTCTGATGATATTCTAAAAGCGGCTTTCCATGTGAGTTGCACTGTCCATCATATTACCTGGATGTGGTAAAAGCTCCTGTTTTGTGTGGGCTGAAATTGTCTGGTATTGCAGGCTCATGTACTTCTGCATTTTATTCAATCATCAAATGAGAAGCAGTCTTCTGGGAAGAATGTCATCTCTGATCGTTCTGTTTTAGATAGATCTTTATCAACCCATCTCATGCCTGCTGGCGTTGATTTTGAGGCTCAGATTGCTAGGTCCTGTGACCTTGTTTCATCTTCATATGAGCTTTTTAAAAGGAAAGCTGCTGAAGAAGTAAGTATGATGCGGTGTTCCTTTCTCTATAAAATTTCGACAATGTCACATAAACAGATGATGCGATTCATCATCATCATCAATGCTTTGTCCCTACTATGTTGGGGTCGGCTTCATCATCATCAATGCTTTGTCCCTACTATGTTGGGGTCAGCTATTTGAATTATGTTTTGCCATTCCACTCTATCATGGCCCAAATCCTAAGATTATACAATTGTATGATAAATATTCAAAAATCAAAATTTTTAAATAATAATAATTAGTATCAATATCTAATTCCTATGTAGATTTTCTTGCCAGGTAGCCTGGAGACTAGCTCCTTACAGTCTCCTGCTCTCTCTGTACGGTTGCATGTGCCCTTTTCTTTCTCAAATATTTCATTACTAATAAAAAAAAATGATAGAGATAGATCAAGCTAAACCACATTTAGCATTTTATGTTCACAAGTTATCCTATATGCCATTACATGAGAGATCTGGATATCTCAAACAGCAGCATTACACCTTTCAAGACTAAACCATCTACTTCTGATGCAGGGATGGGTGATGTCAGAATCTCTTCTCAACCCTGGGCGAGCTCGGCTGTGTTGAACTGCAGACCAGGGGAGAAAACCCTGAAGTTGGATCGTTCAAGTGATTTTAGCTGGCACATGAACAGTACTCTCAAAATGGGTGGTCATGCGCAGAAAACAAACTCTACTACAATTCTGATGGCCTCCCTTTGTTTGCCATTCACTGCGTTTGAGCACTAGAGCATCCGGGCTTACACTTTTTCTCCATAATGAGGCCATCCACATACATCTTTAAGAGAGAAAACAAAAAGGATAAAAAGAGATAAGTTATCTAACTACATTTATTTGGAAGCCAACTGTTTCCTTCAGCTGTAAAGTCAATTACTAATTCATCTTTGTTAGTTCAACTTGGGGTTTAGATAGTTCCATCACCTTGTATATGAGCATTGAAATGTTGCTTGTATCCATTTTCCTTCTGGTTTAATAAATTTTGGTTTATGGTCTCATGGTATCATATGCTTATGGCAATGTGCTTCTTTTAACCCAGGAAAATTAAACCCAGTGCATTTGAAGTTTTTCAATGTGATCGGCACAATCTTTAATGCATTGCATTAATAACATTATCAATCACATTCAATCTTATGTTGAGGATATGTTAGTAAAAGTTCGGATCATCATTAGGTGGGGCCCTGGTGGGTTTCACACATCCCAAGGTAATTACCGAAATGGCTAGACATACTCATGTTTTTTTTTTTTTTTTTTTTTTTCTCCTCTTTTTTTTTCAGTTCTCATGAACTGGCAAAGAATAATGGATGAATTATACTGGAACTATTGTGGACAATGTTCTATGTAAAAAAAAAAAAAGATTCGTAGTTTAATTAATTGGACGTAGCTATCGCTAAACCAATTATGCTATGGGCGGGCTTGTTTGCTTAAAATACATAGAAATTGAGTACACAATTCATGGTGAAATGAGCTCTACATAAGGATTATTGAAGATGTGAGAGGTGAATGATATAAATTGTTTGCTTAAAATACATGGAAATTGAGTACACAATTCATGGTGAAATGAGCTCCACATAAGGATTATTGAAGATGTGAGAGGTGAATGATATAAAGTAACAATGTAGGTGGGACCTTTACATTCCTAGGATTTGAATTGCTAAGGTGATGGTTGGACGTTCATTTCACATCTTCCGTTGAATAAATCTCCATTAAGAGGAAGGTTATTTGATGGTCATTTTTAGATGTCCACCTTTGATTAAAAATATACAAGTTCTTAGAATTCCTAGTAATACAATTACACAATTAAGGGTGATTAATCTCCAGGGATCGAGTTTTGTCAATAAAATTATTTGCTTAAAAACCGAAGAAAGAAAGGTCAAGATTCATAAATTGCTATTAAATAATCTTTCCTTCAAAGAAAAATGAGTTCTCAACCATCACTCTACTAAATCTAATCCTAACAAAGTCAAAGCCATCTCCATCTCCATGTCATATCCTACACTCATTACCTTTATCACAATCCTTTGCTGAACCCGTGTTGCCTTGAATTCCCGAAAATTTCAATTCCATGTGAACAAATAGGCCCAAGCCTGTAAATACTTTTCTTCTTCTGCGATAACTCAAAAGTAAACCAAATGATCGCCACAAATAATATATGCATGACCAATTATGCAAATAGGTTCACATATAACGTATTGTGATCATAGTTGTTACTATCGTTTCGGACCTCATTTCGCTTTAGCCTACAAAATGAAAAGTTTCGGCCGATTCGAGATTTCGGCGAAACTTTTCGGAATTACATTTCGGGGAAAATATAACAAAATATATATACATATATAAGTAAAAAAATAGAAAAAGTAATAAATATAGATTTAATCCATTATAGTAATTTTTTTTGGAATTATATTTTGTGAAAATATTAGAAATACAAAATATATGTGTAAAAAAAGTAAAAAAAAAAATAATTTTGCAAAATTCCATTTCAACCGAAAAGTTACATTTCGGCCGAAATTGGCCGAAATCTTGAATTTCGGCCAATATTGACCGAAATCTTGAATTTCGGCCAATATTGACCGAAATTCAAACCTAAAAGTTTTGGCCGAAATTTCGTTTCGGCCACTTGACCGAAACGAAAAATTTCGGCCATTTCGGTGGAAACGAAACGAAATTAATAACTATGATTGTGATAGGAATCTCTTTTGGGTTATGCAAGTGCCAAAGACTATCCTCATATTGTCCCTGGTTTTGCTCAGTTGATTTGAGAAATGAGTAGTGTGCATCAATGTGAGTGCGTTATTTCGAGTCCCTTGTAAAGAGAGATTTTCTCCCCATGTTTTTGTGTTAGGTCAGTATCATCTGTATGGTTTGATTTTCCTTCTACAGACAATGAAAACATAGTCAATCTTGGCCCAACTTGTCTGTTTTCCAATTGGGTATCATTGACTCTATTTAAAACCATGTGTATATTACGTAATTGGCATTGAAAAATATGCTATTCTCTCAGGAATATGTGGTGGTAATAGGCAAGCACAAGGTGAAATAAAATCCATTTTCTGATTTTTTTTTTCATGTGCAAAGATATCAACAACCCAGCTTGGCTCGACTCGAGTAGGTTTGAGCTTGAGTTCGGCCCGTTACCTCATAAGCCAAGCTCAACTGCTCAAGCTAGTCCTAGCTTAAACCCCAAGGGGTAGATCAGTAGGCTTAGGACTACGGCTTGCACCCGGAGGTTGTATGTTTGAAACTGTACTACCGCAATGGGGCTATAGGGGAGTTTATCCGGCTTCCCTCTGAGCCCGAAGAGATTAGTCTAGCCCAAACGGTTGGGAAATGAAAAAAAAAAAAGAAAAGAAAAGCTAGTCTCAGCTTAGGTCAATTCAGCTTAAGCTTGGCTTGTTAGGAGGCTCAACTGGGCTAGGTTTAAGCTCAGCATATTCATGCAATTTGAGATTGTAGGCTGTATGGAACAGGGGATGGTTAGTAAGATCCATGTGATTTGAGATAGAATAAGGTAAAAGTTGGGGACTGTTTGCTCCACCAGCCACCCTCCTAGGACATCATGGAATCATTTGTATGGAAGCATCAATTAGTGCCTATAACTCTACCTATGATATGAGCCTTAATCTTTGTAATAGAGCATGCACAATTGCACCTGCACCCAAATGACACTTTTCTGTCAGTAAACAGTAATTACTACTGTAATAATGACGTTAATAATTAAGTGATCTAGGCTCTCACTCATCAATAATTACAAATTCATCAATTCTTAATTGGGGCGGTGGTTTGTTTAATCTCCAAGATTTCCATGTTCATAACAATGATTAGGTCCTCTTTTCTAATACTTCAGTGGGTTCTACCATGGATTTAAAGCTTTTAAGTTCAAACCATTGAATCAAAACCCTACCAACATTGAATGAAAGTCTCCCTAATTTCACTGTTATTGGAGGAATAGTCATGACTGGTTTGGCAACAAGTTACAAAAATTGACTAAATTTCAGAGCTAAATTGAGAGTTCATCATGTGTATTACATGTGACCAACCCAACGGTGCCTATCATTTGACGGTTTGGATTTAGGAGGTGTGGGTTTGGTGTCCTTCATCATGCATCTGAAGGGGTAACTAGCCCACATTTTCAAACTGAGCAGGTGGGGGGCAAACAAAGCAGATCATCTGACCAAAAGATAGAGAGTGATTCAAATCATCAGATTGGGGTCTTCTTGAGCTTTGAATTTGAATTATCGACGAGGTCTCTTTCAACTGTCAATCTGTTTTGGACTTTGTGGTCCATCTGATGAAGAGGACAGCTTGATTTTTAGACTACATCAAGGAAATGCCCAACCTGAGAATGACTTGAACTTGGATACCTTGTGTAATCAAGGCACATCAGGAAAACTCAACTAGAATGGTAATGTCATACCTAACTAGGAACTCAAGACAGGTGAGTTTTAGGAAGTGATGTTTAGTGCAAATCCAAACCTAATGAAAGGAGATATTCTGAACTGAAACCACCATTGAAAAATGGCAACTTTGCTCCTGTGAGTTTTGAATAGTTTGTAGAGGCTGCCAATGGGCTGGGCTAGGATGTCGAATTCTGCTCACCGATAGGCCCTTTTAGGCACTTGGATCAGGCCTGTTGTTCATTTGTCAAACAAACGGGCTTCCAGTGCTTAAAATGAAGTTAGTGGTGACGCGATACTGTTCGTGGGCCTGATATTAGACCTAGTTGAAATAAAATTGGGCTTGGGCCAGAACTTCAGGGACGAGTAAATGGGTTGGGCTCTCGGGTTAATCATTTCAAAAACAAAAACAAAACAAACAAGTGAGACCACTTGGTGGAGGTTTATGTTGTACTGGGTGAAGGCAGTAGAAATAAAAATCTGTGTCTACTGATCATCTAAGACTATTATTTCTCCAGTTTCAAATTTTTTGGGTCAATGCAACCAAACATGAGTAAAACTGAAAATGAGATTTCTCTGGCATGAAGGTTTCTCTACTTTTCACTTTTACAACCATCCCAACACGCTCTGGCATAAGGAGTAGTTGTGAAAGTAACATTTTGCAGAACTGTCGCTTACATGTCTCCTTTGGCATTTGATGGGTCTCTGTATATATTAAATATAGCTCTGAAAATCATGGTTCCAAATTTAGAGCCTTATTAAATGAAGGATCATTGTCTCCCCCCCCCCCCCCCCCCCCCCGGTGTTTAGGGTTCAGCTATTGATTTGTACTCTCTTATCGAAAAATCACCATACGTAAACCAGGTTATCAGATCCGTTAGGTTTTTTTAGTATTGGCTAAATTCATGGGTTGGAAAAAACTCTGGGTCTTTTGAGTTGTAATTATTTTTTAGAAAAAGACTCTGAAAATAGAAGATTAGAAAGACTAAGAAGAAGAAAGTCTGAAAAAATTAGAAGAAGAAAGCTGGAGAAAGAAAATTGAGATTCCGGATCAACCAGAATAGTGTCCGCTTGAGCGACTACAGAGTCAGAATAGCAAGACACTGAAACGAAACCTGATCCGCTCGAGTGGACAAGGTGGCAAAGTCCAAGGAAAATTAGAAATTGCTTTTCTAATCGTGCCAAAACTGCTTGCTTTAATCCTAATCATTTTAGGCAACCTTAAGCACGACCCAAGGGCTATTTAAAGGACTCGAGGGCTATTCCAAAGAGACACCTCACCTCTCAAAGTTCTGAGTTAGAAACTATCATTGAGAGAATTATTCCCTAGAGATTTATTAAAGAGTTGTGTTGACAAGTTCTCTAGAGCCAGTTCTTCTGCATCCTTTGTAGAAGATTATCTTCTTGTGAGAAGACTTGAGGAATCAAGCGCTATATTGAATTTGTTGCAATCAACGGTGTGAAGTCGTTGAAGCGTGAAGCGACGTAAGATAACTTCAGTCCTTGGATATGGGATATCTGGAGAAGAGATCTGAGTTTCTTGTAATTACGAGATTCATAGTGTTTAATTTGATCCAGTTCGGATCGGAGGTTTTTCACCTGGTTAGGGTTTTCCACCTTAAATTTGGTGTCTTTGTGGTGTGTGCTTATTAATTTTATTTCTGCTGCATATTGTTTATTTCTGTATACTTTTAGATTGATTGTTTGAATAGACCAATCTAGAGATCGCGGACCCTAAATCTTTCAAGATCGGATGATCATGATACGAATATTAGGTAAGAAAGCAATTCCCTTTCAGCCACTGTTCTTCGGAAATAAACACACACACACACCCCAACTGGAGCAAGTTGACCCAACTGACCAATTTTGGACCCACATTGTAAAAAAACTAAAAACTGTTACGACTTGCATCTGATTCGATTTCTATTTTTATTTGAACTTGAGTCTGAACTTTTTAATTGCTAGTTTTGAGTTGTTAAACCTTTTCTTTCTTGGTAATGTGCCTTGAACACACAACCTTTAAATCTTTACATTATTCCATCTATGAATGTTCATTTTTATGGCAACCAAAATATTATGAGTACTTAAAAAAACTGACCTTTAAATTTTGACACTTTTGCAATGCTTTTGTATTTCATTTTGATCAAGCTGGATTCGTGTTTTAAATAGACACACCATTTACACATCAAAATCATACTTGAGAGCTGAAACTTTCAAGTAATGGCAACGGATCCCTCCCTCATGAAAGCTTTAAATAAATCAACACTATGTAGCATAGTTCAAAACTTGAGTGGGCTCGGGCTTAAACGGGCACAAGTTGAATGAGTCACGAGTCCAACTGAGTCTGCTATAAAAGTTCTGTTAGACTCTCTCATGTTATTTGTGCAAATCAAATTGTAGAACTATGCTTCTAATTAAGCAAAATCAAGTCTTACATAATGGGAGACTGAAAAAACATTAAATCATAAACAAACTGAGATGTGAAAGCCATGGATGCCCATAGAGGCGCAATTCTGTCATTAATCATAGCAGATAGAGACTCCTAAACAGGATCCACTCGCCGCATACCGGGCCCAATGCTTTTAATTGGGACCATGCTTTTCCCCCATTGGAGTATCCAGATCATACTCTCATACAATCCCAGACCATTAGAAAGAAAGATCAGATAGTTAAAACACTTCAGATATTCACTAAAAGCTAATATCACTATTAAAGACTCTAGTTTTGTTGATTCCATTGTATTATACAGTTGTACTAGGAATGAATACAGGAAACTCTATAGTGATATTCATATGGGATACAAAAGTAGTGACCAGAAAAAGATCTCAAAACAATAAGCAAACAAAAAAAGCTAAGGTCAATGTAAATGCAATGAATTCTAGAACAAACACTACGACAGTACCTAGGACTCAGATTTCAATAAGCAAACAAAAAGCCCACGTCAAAATAACTACATGTAACCCTTGAACTAAGGCTACAATTGGTAGGATTTAAATTTCAAACGTTTTAAGGGACTTTCTCCCAGTGCCACAAATGAAACAGGAGATTCAGCTTCTAATTTCATAAACCTGCCAACACAGAGAACACAGAAGAAGAAGAAAAAAATAGTAGAAACTAATATCCTATTTTTTTGAATCTGAACTGTGGTGAAATTTTTATTTAGCTGATTGACAAGAAACCAGCATCCATAACTCATTACAACTTGTAGACTATAAATCCAACTGCTAAAGAACTCTCTAATAACAACACCACCAGGAAAGGAGAAGAAAGAAAAGAAGTAGAAAAGCAGATCAGTACAAGAGCAACTCAACTATATAAGAATTAGAACCCAAATGCCATCCCAAATTAGAAGGTCCAATCAATTCCTACACTGGATTAAACACTGTCACCAACAAGGCCAGCAAATCTTCAAATACATCACCCTGCCATTGTAGAGAAAACCCAAAAGAGCACAGGAGAAAGTAATAAAGAAAAGGGGACATGCTATAATCTAAACCCACCTCCAGATTAGCTTTGAAATGATCATCTGCCAAGTAAAAGATGACACAAGGAAAACAAAAGGAAACAAACCCATTTCAAGTGGAGGCCGTGGAGCCCTTCTTTGCAAGGTTATGCTTGTTATTATGCATCCACACCTTGAGAACTGTTCTCTTCACTCCAATCTCCTGACAGAACTGCTGGACCACACTTTCCTCTTGCTTCTGAATCTTCCACCCAACCTTTTCAGCAAAACCCAACATCTTCTCCTTCTGTTCTTGAGTGAACTTGGTTCTAAACCTCTTCTTCATCAAAGGAGGCCTAGCCGAGACACCACCACCTTCCTGTTCATCTGAATCTGAGGGGTGCCCCAGATTGTAGGACATGATCATCTGAGGATGTGGCCTTGGAATGAGGCTGCCTGGAGGGTAACCAAAGGCCTCTGACCCCGCAATGAGGACACCTTTTTGTCCCACCACCTTCCTGCCCTTGAGATAGTAGCAGTCATATGAGGACTCACCTTCTATTTCTTTCTTGTGGAAGTTCCTATGGCAGTTACAAGCTGAGCATTTGAAGGCTTCAAGAGTGCCTTCCTCTCCACTTGGCATGAACTCACCACACCCATCTGTGGCATTCCCACCCATGGCAGCTGCATGGTTCCGGAGGCATTCCCTATACCTGACAACCTTCTTGTATGGTACCTGGTCCTCGAGATTAGAAGGGATGATAGGGCCATTTGAGGAGATTGGAGAAGCTGATGAAGTGATGATGTGGTTATGGGGAGAAGGGTCATGGATCATGTGCCCATGACTATGACCCCCACCATAGCTGCTGTTAATTGGCATTGGGATATCCCCTTCATGCCTAGATATATCCATCTCCTCTCTCTCTCTCTCTCTCTCTCTCCTCTTTTTTTCTGCTTTTCTTATTGAAGAACAAAACACCTAAAGAGATGATGAGCAAGTCAAGAGAATTAGACCCTGGTAAAATAGATTAGCAATCGTCTTGGGTCTGAGATTCTAGAGACTTTTGCATAAAAAAACACCCACTTACTAATACACTGATACCTCACTCTTTGATGTAGAAAGAAACTAGAAAATAAAAGCCCCTGAGATCCTTTCCTGAAAACCCATTATGCTTGTAAGTCACAGAAATAGAAGTTGTTGGGTTTCAGATTCTTGGAGCCTACACTACAGACATTACCCAATAAGAGAAAGGAGAAACAAAAAAAAAAAGACACAAGAGTATCCGATCCAGACGATTAAATTGGCATTGATTTGGGTCTGAGATTCTTGAGACCTACCTAATTCTTTATATTTTCTCCTATCACAAACTTTTGAGAAGACACAAAGGACAAGATAAGACAATTAGAACCTGGGGATTAGCTGAATGGATCCTGGACAAGACTCCAAAAGAGACTCTAGACTCTCAACATTTTCAGCACAAGATCAGAAAAGGAGAACCAACAAATCATGTAGCAGACGATTTTTCTCTAATAGTTGGAGTTCTGCAGCAATGCAGATTGGTGGTGAGTGCTAAGAGCTCTCTCTAATGAAACAAGTGCACCTTCCTTATTTTAGAGAAAGAAGCGCAGAAATGGTGCATTATGGTGACAAAAGAAACTCCCGTGTTTTTCCCCCCCACTAGAAATAGAGAAGGGAGGAAGAAAATGGCAAAGAAACCACAAACTGAACTTGGGCACTTTGAGTATCATAAGCCAAGAATGAGTTGTGATTTACTCACATCAGCTACTCTCAAGAAAACAGAACTAAAACCTTGTAACTTGTAATAAAACAGGACTGTGGTGGTGAAAGAAAGAGGTGAGAGACAAGAGGGTGGAGAAAATGGAGAGATTTTCTTGGTGGGTTTTGCTAGTGAGGCACTAAACAGAAGCTTATAGTAGTAGAGAGAGCAAAAAATAGGTAGGGAAGAAAAAAAAAAGTGTTTTTTTTTACAGAAAGAGGACAGAGTTTTAGAGGAAGTTAAAAAAAAAGTGGGGTGCTTGCTTTGCTTGCACTATCAGGCAGCTTACGCCATACAGACACAGAGCAGTGTGTCAGAGAGAGAGAGAGAGAGAGAGAGGAAGCAATTTGAATTCTGATCTACCAAATCTCTGGTTTACCAAAAAAAATACCAAATCTCTGTGACTGAATTGACCAAGAATTCTAATTGATGGGATAAAATACCCATGTAAAGTTACCGTACCCTGTTGACCCACAATTTTCTTTGCTTGACCAACTTTAATTAATGGTTCGTTAGAATCATGTGTCTTCTATTATCTTTTTACCTTGGAAGGGCATATGAAAATGGTTTGAAGTCCTTAAATTCGTGAGGAGATGACTCTGCTGAACCCAATTCTACGATGTAAAACAAGATCTCAAAAAAAACAATTTTTTTCTTTTTATAGTGAATTACTTGTTTTGAAGTGAGTTGATTCACAGCAACTAGTGTTGGTCACATGTATACTTGCTTTTAAAGGATTGTACCGAGCCTAGCCCCAAATATCTTTTGTAATATATATATATATATATATATTTCCTTTCGGTTGGAAATCATCTATAAAGTTTCTTTTACTGCCTTCTCCTAATAAGGTAGAACTTCTTATGTGTCATTTTACCCTCAATTGGTGAAAGTGGGGAATGAAAGAACATAAAGTTCAATGCATCAACCAAAGAATTCCAATTTAAACAGTGACCTTGTGAAAGAGAGTCCAAAACCCCAAATTGTGGCGCACATATCCATTTTCTATAGTTGCTTGATGACTCAAATTGCTATTGAGACTTTCCTTTGGAGGATTTTTCACTTATTAAGTAATGTTTGATGGGAGAATTCCAAAATAAAATTCTTGAGCTATACATATTTTGAATTGGCTCATTGGCTAAGTACCTTATAGTAAATGACTTTCGTTTGAATTGTTATTGGTTTGGAAAGTTTCTATCATGAGCTCAATTCAGGTCTCTTTTCTTAAAGGGAGGTGCCTAACTATCTCAATTCCCAATTGATTTGTTTATATCAGTTTTCTGAAACTTAGACCAGAGCAACTGGTTAGATTGATCCTGACCAGAACATGTTCCACTTACATCCAAACCCTTATATGCTTAAATTAAAAAATCTGTATGAACCTTTGATTTTGACTTTATTTTTATTTGTTTCCAATGTTTCTTGCAGTCGCCCGGCACCCATACTACTTGAAAGTACTGGTGACTTCGGCACCTGACGATTGGCTGTGATAAAAAACAAAGCAACTTCAACTCATCCATATTCATATTCAATTAATCCAAGTAATTCAGATAATCCAAACCCATGAGTTACCTGCACTTGGGTTGCAAAAACCCAAATGGGGCCTAATGGTGCAACCTTGAGTTTGAATGTTTTGTAAGTAATTGATGACTTACACGTAGACTTGCAGGAATTGGTACGTTTGTACTTGACCAATGGGCTGATAGTGTGGTTGGACGTGTGGTAAGAGAGAGAAGCAATTGTCCAAATAACACATTAAAATATAGGGGGCCTCCCAAAGTTGAGACAGACACATTATAACATGGAAGAATATATTTGTAGTGGATTTAGGACAATGCAGAATAATTTCAACGAACATGTGATTGTAAACATGTGTTTGGTGGGTTATTACGCACCATGCACAAGGTAAAGTGCTTCTAGGAAAAATAGATTGTGCTCACTCTTCATTCCTTTCAACACACACGAGATGCCTTGCCTTGTTGACAAAATCAAAGGATGCTAGGGGAGTACAAACCAACCTACACGGATTTAAGTTCCCACCTGCTTCAATATGAAAAGACCTCTTGCACACAATAAACTTGGGAGCTCACCAATGGCCTTCTCTGCCTAATTTAGTAATGGGGTTTTACAAGCCCAATGACTGAAAGCTTGATAGCCAACCAATTGATTTCTTTGACTAATAGTAATTTACAAGTCAAATGACTAACTAATCTATCTATGTACTTAATTCAAATGTAGATGAGCAAAAAAAATTTCTACAAACTTCTGCATCAGGACATTAAAGAAGCATGGTTCTGTCAATAACTTGGGACCCCCCTCAATTTTACCGCACCAACCATGACAATGTTACCCATTCTTACATATGAAGTCGGAAAGAAAATAACTTGGGACCCCCCTCAATTTTACCGCACCAACCATGACAATGTTACCCATTCTTACATATGAAGTCGGAAAGAATTGCCTTCCTAGATGAAATTTGTTAACTCAGCTTTACTTGAATTGGATGGAGGAGAATTCTCAAATTGCGACTTTCATGCTGGATTCTCTCTCTCTCTCTCTCTCTCTCTCTCTCTCTCTCTCTAAATATATATATATATATAAAATGGGGCTCATCTTTGACAAGTCCAAGCCATTCATACTTGTCTAGTTTTGTCGATTAACACTCATCCCACTTTGATAATAGCCTGATAAATACCGGCTAATGGATGTAATCCAGATAAATTTGCACTTAAAAAATATTGGTAAACTCTAATGATTGGGAATTATTGATTAAGAACATTTTATCAGGGTGATATTTTACCCACCCCTTAGACGCCTGTCACACATTCCACCTATCCCTATGAATTGGATCCAGATCTCCTGTTTGGGCCAATCGGGGGTGCCACATAGGGGAGAGGATTTTTATTTATTTATTGAGGAAATGGGATCTCAGCTGATTTGACATCTTCTCCTTCATGTGACACCCCCTGATTGGTCTAAACAGTTTTTTACGTTTCGTTCAAACAGGGATCGTTTCCCTATGAATATGCCTCATAAAGGGCTCTACAAGAATGCCCCACAAGATTATACCTTGGTGCAAAAAAAAAAAAAAAAAATCATCCAACAGTCTGGATTAGACATGCATGTGCAGCCCGTCTGATGGATGGAGCAGCCTGACTTTTGGGTCCGTTCATGGCATGTGGTGGGGTCAAAATTCTGCATGGCATGGACATACTACAGGTGTACCATGGTACCACATGTCTTACATTTTAGAAGGAATTTATGTTGTTTTTTAATTATTATCCCATACCACTTTATTCTTCATTATCTCCTTCTTTATTCCAATCTCAATTTGAAGGATCCTTTCTCCTTTCTAGTTTTGTTTTTAGCTCTTTTCATGCAGTAAGTCACCTTATATGCTCTCTGATTTCGACATTTTCTTTCTGTCTGCTATCTTAAATTATCTTTCCCTATATGAAAATTCTCTTCTTCCCACATTTACCATTGTAAATGAAATGCCAAAGAATTACTGTACAGTCCATGGCCTATTTCACTCGAAGGCACTTTATCAGAGAAAAGAATCTCAATAAACACCCCTTTACAAAATCTGTTTGTTTCATATGGTGGCCTACATTTATCGATTCAATCCCTCAAATAACACTAATCCCAAATTTGATGTTTGATTCCATCATTATCTGCTCTTGAACTTAATCACACAAAATCTGCACTAGGCAGAAGTACCATCAAACGTGGTGGGTCCCACTTGATGAGCCACTAGAATTTGTGTGTGGTTATGATGGGTCCCACTTGATGAGCTACTCATATTTCTTGCATCTGTCCTGATCACTTCTGACTTAAAACATGGTGTTTGTGCCCATCCTTGTGGTGAGGTTTGTAATTGTAACATTGAGGCCAGTCACAGGTTTCATATGAGAGAGAGAGAGTGGGGGGAGACAGATATGGGATTTAATTAAGGACTGCAACAGTAAAGTGGGCCAGTAGAGTAAATGATTTTAATGATAGTTTTGATCACAGTTTTCGAAGAGTTGGAATCCAAATTCGTTGCATCAAAAATACGTATCCATCCCAATCAGTGCCAGCTGAAGTTTATCTGTATGTGCCCATCTATATGTACCTATCTATCTTATCTAATCCTCAAAATGGTGTTTGCACCACGCATTTCAATACTGCAATCATCCATAATAACTGTTATACAGGCGCTTAGGATATGTACCACTATACACCACATATTCCTCTATTCCACTCCCTATTGGTAACATTTATCCTCTTAAATGACTGACACTCTCTCTCTCTCTCTCTCTCTCTCTCTCTCTCTCCCCTTAGCCAAAATAAGTCCAGCCCATTTTTAAACCAATTCAATGGGCCTAAGAGCAGAGCAAAACCCAGTCCAATGCTAGCAGGGCTCCGATCAGGCTCAGGCGGGCTCAGCGTGGCTCTTGCATAGAGTTTATGCATTTAGCTGATTCAATTAAGAGATGATTGAATCTTGACAGAGTCAAAATGTGTAAACGTGGTGCGTGTGTGTATGTATGTATATGTATATAGAAAAAAAAAATTAATGACTTTTTCTTGAATTTTGGCTGGGTCATGGCCGACTTAATGTTGTGTTGATCGAGTTAACTTGAGTTTAGCCAAACTCACTGAAAATTGAGATACACTATTGGGTCTAAACTCTATGATGTGTAAGTACTTCATTCGATTGATTATGTGTAAAACAAAAATATATATTTCACCCATGTTATTCTAATGGTGTGTATCACATTGATTGGAAATGAGTTCGGTCAGTTGGCTAAAATAATGAGTGTTATGCACAGACAGATTAAATCAAAACTAGGTTTCAAATTTTGTAAAATGAGATATCACACTCATAGATATGGTGGTGTAGGCACCTTCCTTTTACACGGAGAGATCCATCGATGGTTAGGTAGCAGTCTCACAACCCTTACCACTTGCCCAATATATGTATAAAAAAAAAAAAAAGTTGGTTTGCGAAAGCCAAAAATGGTATCACAAGATAGAATCCTCTCTGTGTTGGTTTTCTTCCAAATTGTCAAAATCTTGTTAACACTAGTCGCCTATGGGACACTCATGGTGGGGCTTTTCATGTGAAATCTCTACTTTGGTTGACCTTGACCTATGAACCAGACCATTGGTCTACTCATAGGATTATGTAATCTGTACACTTAGATGTTCAATCTCATGCAATCTCCCTCTTCAGTTAGTTGTGTCTTGTTTGAATGAGAGTCTAGTTATTTGTTTGAATGAGAAACTTGCCATGGGAACATGGGAAATCTATCCATTTCTACACTTGTTTGGCAAACTGCTGTTATGATTAGGTTGGTGCAACCCTACCATTCAAAGACTCTTCTTTGTGCTTGCTCATCCCATGCCCACTTGTGAATGGCTTCACATCCTCCAATCCAATGCTTTCAAACTGTAGTCCCATCACAGATAGAGTGGATCACAAAACACCACGATGACCATTTCCCTTTGACCTTCCAATTGGATAGTGACAAGTGTTAGATCATCATACTTTCCTGGATAGCATTCACTGAGTAAGGGGCCTACAATTTGGATCAGAGTCTATATATTAGAAATTTAGAATCAAGAAAGGGGTGAAGACTTAAAATCAAAGGTTATTAGGTTCGCATAAAGTCAACAAAGATGGTGAGAATGAGTGTGGAGATATTCTAGTGAGCTGATCTCTTGGTAGAGAATCATAGATTGCTTTCTAATGGCATTTATTAGTAGAGATCATATTGGTTGAAATTGAATCTAGTAAGCTGACTAATGAAAGGTGGTTTTACACTTATTTGAAATCCAACAGTAGGATGTGGATCTCTTTGACTTCATCCAAAGCAATTTTTATTTTATTTTATTATTATTATTATTTCATTGCTATCGAAGGGTTCCCAATCCTTTGGGCTGGACTAATCCCTCGGGCCTAGAAAGAAGTAAGGTAAACTCCCCTGTAGCCTCCAGTGTAATAGTACAGTTTTAAACCTACAATCTCTGGGTGCGGTCCTAGGCCAACAGAGCTATCCTTTGGGTTCATCTAAAGAAATTTGAACATAAGATTTGGACATGGAAAAATGGTTATGCTCTCTGCTCCTCGATCTTCCTTGATTTGTACTCATCTTTGCATATTTGAGCACTGATGCCATTTTTTTTCAAATCAACTATACACATCAGCATCAATGTGAAATCTTCAATTATACAAATCCTCAGAGGAATTCCTGTTCGAGGAATAGTTAGGAATCCTTAAATATGTAGATTCCTCACCGGTTGGATAGGATTTGGAATTGAATTTATAAAGGATTCTAATAATATAGTCATTGAAGGTGGCTAAAATTGAATAAATAAAGGTGAAGATTCACAAATAGGCATCAAATAATATCCCCTTTGGTTTGGGGGGATAGTCAAGGTCTCCCATCTATATATCCACCTGATACCCTTCTCTAGTAACCTCATCAATGTTTCTTCATTGAACTCATTTTATCATGAACTCTCAGAGAATTCACTTCCACGCAAAACATACTTGAAATCAACTATTTGGATTTGGTTACAGATCATGAGAGACAGAACAATTTCATCATTTGGGAAATAGTTTCAAGGGCACTAAGGTCTATTCATATTTGAAAAGCACTTTTTTACTGGGATAATAGCCGTTACTAAGCAGATGGTAAGTGTAAATGTTCATCTGTATGGTGTGTTAAAAAACAGAACATATGACTGTAGTTATATAAAACCTTCATAACATAATTTTTAATGATAGCGTAGTGGCAACAGGCAAAGCACCTTTATCTCACTATTACCGAATAGCGATCAATCCATGGTCCTCACTTCTCACCAAGAACTCCCCATTATTCAGGAATAGAAGGTTGAGTCCACTAGTGCTACCACCTTGGGGCCACAAGGGTATTTATCTGGCTTCCCTCTACACCCGGAGGGATTAGTCCAGCTTAAAGGGTTGGGAACCCTCCGATAGCAAAAAAAAAAAAAAAACACTCCTCACCAAGAAACCCCACAGTTGTACTGGTAATTTAATCTAATAAAAAGAAAAAGGGCCATTTGGGCGGAGGTCCCTCAACTGTGATTTTTATTGCAAGCGGTCCACAATACTTTATCATACTGACAGCAGTCCTCTTGTAACTAAAAAGGACAAAAACGCCCTTGTACATGTCAGCAAAAGCAAAACTCAAACAAATTTATCTGAGTTTTCAAAACTCAGATAAAACTCAGATAAATTTATCAGTCTTCTAAGGCAGTCTTCTCACTGTTTAAACCATGGTTATGATCAGATATGTAGCCTGTGGACTGTGGTCCTGAACCATCCTTTCACATGTTAAAACCACTTATAGATTGACTGACTTGGGCTTTCTTGAAATTAGGACACAGGATACCTTGTAAATATAATAACCAGAACATGTTTGGTTTCTCCCATAGTTCCCTGCTCCTGCTCCTTCTTCTCCTTCTGTCTATTGGTAGAGAAAGAAAACATGAGTCATAAATCACAACCACTGCAATAAGAAAGAAGAGATGGATGTGGGTCGTCGGATGGCACCACTTCATATAGCTATTTGTTTGAAACTCAGAAAAATTCTTCAAAACTCAGATAAATTTGTCTGAGTTCTGCCAGAAACTCAGATAAATTTATCTGAGTTGTGCCAGAAACTCAGATAAATTTGCCAAAACTCAGATAAATTTGACAAATTTATCTGAGTTTCTGTCCAGTTTATCAGAGATTCTGGGAAATTTATCTGAGCTCGGCGACACCAAAAGTTAGAATACGGAAAATCAGATTCTAATAAAAATCGAAATCCAAAACAAAAACACTTGATGACCACAATCCAATCGAGAAAAGAGAGGGAGGAAACAAGAAAAAATGCAAAATGCTCTCTTTCAAATCAGTTGTAGAAAGAAAGAGAGATTTGGAAGAAACTTCAGATGAAAGAGCAAGATAAAGTAAAACTGTGTCTATCTTTGAAGAAATGAAAGAGAGAATCGGAAGTCATGGTGGCGACGGAAGGTGCTCTGCAACGATATTCTGCAACTATGGAAAGGAATGGAAAATGGAAAATGAGAGAAGAAGAAGGAATGAGTTTTCTGGCACAGTTGAATGGGGCAAATTAGTCATGAAAATACATGACGTGGCATATTAAGGACTTCTCACTAAAGTATCTCCAGCTGTCTGGACTATAGACATTAGAGAAAAAGTAGTTGTCCTTGATGCCTTAGAAGACCGTGCTCAAGGACTTTTGGCTAATTTACCCAAATAAAAAGGGTAAACTGTACTTGGGCATTAAGCTGGTTGAACCTGGATCCAGAACCAATGACTAATTTGGGCTGGAAAATGTTTCGTACCCAAAATCTTAAAGTTTGGCTAAGGGGATAATGAGGGGTCTGTAACTTGACCCATATCTGGTTCCGGAAGAATGTTAGTGTTGCGACTAAGTGCAATGTCACCAGTTGCTAGACAATTAATCAAGTGCCCACGTGGGGCCCATTTCCTACAATCACATCTACTCAATACATTGTAATTCGAGTAAATATTAATTGTTGTAATCTCTCTCCTGTGCATGTTTGAGAGGATTTCTATATTGTATATATAGAATAACTTTACAAGGATGAGGACTGATATTGATAAGATACAGATCCCCTGAATATCAGGAGAAAATCATGTATTCAAACATTAATACCTTCTTTGGGTCTATTTTTTGAATTGATTGAATCTCTATCCATTGCTTGGTTGGAATGCTGACCTTGTGTGCCAACATACATATCTCTGCACATGGAGGCATGGCTTATCATTAAGCAGTAGTTGAGTTTTCATTGGTCTCATTCTTCCCTTTCCTTCCCTTGAAGGGTCACTTGAGGGGAAGAAGAATAACAGGAGAGAGAGAGAGAGAGAAATCATTCGGTATTAGATTGTATTTTGTCCCCTGCAATGACACATTGCATGATTGTGCATCCAAGGTAAGCCTTTAGATCAGACATTCATTAAGAGATTTAGAAAGATTACAAGTTATTAGCCATCACATTTTAAGCCACAAAATGAAGAGAAGTATGATAAATGAGAGATTTCAATTTTAGTCATTCATTTGAAGATCATATTTTACATTCATTGAATGCCTCCACAGGACCCAAGTCCCTAGGTATTTTGCGAGCAAAGGTGAATACATTCAAATAGACTTTATAACAAGAACATGCAGGTAATTATACTTAATCCCTTTTTAATATAATGTTTGCAAAGAAAACTCTGTTTAAAATTAATTTAAACCCTAATCTAATTTTAAATTGGGAGGATGGAGCAATCAAGCAATAAGATTATACATCTAATCAAGATTGTTGCTTTCCATAAGCAACTAATTGCCTTGAAAATAACGAACTTGGTGTTAGATGGACATGAACCAAGGGCTGGATCACCATAGACCCCACGAAAATACAATACATCTCTCTTTAAGGAAGTTGCACGGAAGTCCCAGATTTCACAACTATGAAATGATAGCACCTTCATTCATTTTATATATATATATATATATATATAGAGAGAGAGAGAGAGAGAGAGAGAAATTCTCAAAAACTCCCCTATCTCAAAAGGAGTTTTTGCCCCTATTTATTAGCCAATGATTTAAGAGAATCTATAAAATATCCACAGTTTTAGGAGAATATTTAGGTGAGAGAATGGATAAGCCATTAATGACACGTGTCATGCTTTCATTGGCTAAAAGATGGGCCTTTTTTTTTTGTGAAAAACGCCCGGGAAGTTCTATAATGTTACTCATATATATATATATATATATATATATATATATATGTGTGTGTGTGTAATGTGCTTGTACATACATAAATAAAAACATTCAAATAATTTGGGTTAGTGTGTGTGTGTGTGTGTGTGTGTGTGTGTGTGTGTGTGTGTTTTGGCAAATTTACTCAAGACCTATGCGTAAAACTTAAGATTCACTCATTTTGAAATCTCAGAGTCAACTTAATTCTAAGATTTGGCAAAGTCACTGTTTGGTACAAAGGTAAAGATCTGGCCAAAAATATAGCATCATCATCATCAAAGCCTTTCTTTTTTCTTTTCTCTTTTTTGTAAAATATCTTCAGAGACTTATTGGGTTAGCTACATGAATAATGTTTCTCTATTTCAATCTATCTTAGACTAAATCTTCAGATGCGTTGCATATTTTGATATATATCCTTACTTTTTTCATCTACATCCTCTTCAACCCTCCCCTTTTTCTTGGGTCATCAACTTGAATGGGTAAACTTTTTAATATAAACTTTTAGTGATTAATGTACCATGTCTTTGATTAAGTTGTGAGCATTTCAATTCTTTTAATTTTTATTGAGTCAAGCTGACTCAACCAAATTGAATGAAGCCTAGACCTGCCAAGTATTCCTATGATATTAAAGATATGAAAAGGCATTTGACTGCTGCCAATTTTATACATGCAGTCCTAATTAGATAATTAAACATGATCCATTTTTGCCAGCCTTTAACTCTATAGTTCCAAATTCTGGGGTCTTATACATAAGACTGAATAATGCTAACATGCATGAACCATTATTGATCAAAGAAAGTTAACCCACACATCAATTATGCACTTTTCACTTGCTCTTAAACTTTTCTCACTTGGTATTTTTTTTTTTTTTAATGTTTTCTTGAATTCTATTTGACCAATATATGCCCACATAGACGAGTTTTACTAATTAAACTATGATCAGTTTCAACTGAACTAGGAGCAAGCCCAAAATCTCAATTTTGCAGCACAAAGGCTTATATTCATGCATTTGTAATCATTGTTAGTTTGACGGGTCATATGACTCATATCTTAAGAAATCAACCATTCATGATTACTTTATCTTAATATTGGCCCATATACTTTGAAAATTGGGCCCTATGATGATTATAGAAAATCAAGTTGGAATACAGAATCTAGATTGGGAAAGGAAGAAAATGAATTATTATGAAGGCAATTCACATGTACTTGCATTTAAGGCAACTATGTATGGCTGACAAATAAAAAGGAGTTGTTAGCTTCTTTGTGCAAGTACTTGCTGTCCTAAGTCCTGTGGGACTACTAATATCATTTTTGGTTTGCAGTTTCTTGGAGGGAAGGAAGTCCACTAGTTCAAGCTTTCACTGACATCCCAATTTGAAGGCATAGAAATCATGATTAGGGTAAAACATAAGTCTTCAAGAATCAAAATAAGCAATTCTACCAAAAAGGACCAAAATAAACAATTAAAGCATACTCCATGTTATTATAGTTCATTTTATTAAGTATTCATGTAAAAATAGTGATTTTGACAAATATGGTATGATAATATATTTTACATATATAGCATTTGCATATGAAAATGTTACAAATGAATCCTACATGTATCAAGCTCATTTTCAACCCAGAAAGTTCCAAGCTGGGAGAGCATATTTTGATTGTCCAAATTATCATCAGTTTTAGCACATTTGTTGAAAAATATTGAAAATAATTTATGAGGTAGAGTGATATTCATTGTTTCATGTTAACTTTTTTCCTTTTGTGATTTCCGTTTTTCTAAGTTAGATAAGCTTTTTCATGATTTCTTAAGAAAAAAAAAACAGATATCTACGAAAGACGTTGAATACAATTTTCTAAGTTGTTACAGAGGGGGGAGAAGAAAAATATCAACACAAAAAAGGTTTTCTCTATAGCAAACACCGAGATTAAGATTGCAGAAAAGTAATTTTTAAGTTTCCATTTTCACTGAAACAAAATTCTGCACTCACACACATTAAAAAAGAAAGGAAAAGGTATCTCCAAAAATTAACAATTTGGTGCCAATAACATGAGCTTAGGTAAACAGAGTACTTTCTTTCCTTTTTCATGTAAAAGAATGCCTTCTTTCTTTACAATACTTGAAAGCTTGCCAAATGAGCACAATTTGTTACCATGCTTACTCACTTGTTCCACTATAGGCTGCCAAGCTATCATTTTAGCTGGACTTCATACTCTTCCAATTGCTTTTCTTCCTCTTTATTCTTCATGTCCTTTTCCTAATTTGGTTTTTGAGACGTTTTATATTTTCTTAGGTGGGTTGAGAAATCTTTAAGAGGGATGCTATTGTTATACCAAAAAAAAAGAAAAAAAACGAAGGGGGATGCTACTGGATTCATGTTGAGGTTCTCATAGTGAAATCGGCTAAAGTTAAAATGTTAATGTTGTGATTTAGGGCCTACGAGAAGAGATCAAGCACGCACAAAAGAACACAGAGATTTACGTAATTCGGCTTTTGGCCTACGTCCACGGGAAAGACGGGAGAATTCACTATGCAAGCAGAAGAGGTGTACATCCCAGAAACTCTTAATCTCTATTTATAATATCAGCCCCAAAACTCTGTTACTACAAAACACTACTTCTTAATCAAAGTAGACCTATAACAAGCCTACTTCTAATCATAGTACAAGTTAGGCAATTAAGGGGCCTGGTTAACCAAGACTTATTAACTTCTATTGAGCCATACAAATTTACAGTTAAGTATTTCCTTAATCAATTGAGCACATGGGTTGCTTAGTTGGTTGAAAACCCTGCATCTTACATTGCTGCCCTAGGATGGATGACTGGATATGCTACTCTTTCCATGTGTGTCAACGTTGTTGGGTCAAGGCTCCTTGCCCCCTTGTTGGGCTACTAAAAAAAGATCTCCTTAATCAGTTTCTCAGCAAAGCAGATGTGAGACCCCACTCTGTCCGGTGGAGGCAATATCGGGTCAAGTGATCCTATTGGCCAAGAAAGGAGAATCCGCATAGGTAAGGTGGAGTTCTTCCGTGCTAACGTCAAAGCCCCACATTGGAAATATTCAAATCCTAACATTGAGTTTATAAGTCAAACTCCATCTTAACTTAACATAATTCATTTTAAATCCGTGCGCCCGTGATCATGGGCCGCTGACAATGGATGTATCCCTGGGATTCTTTATTCATTTTTGTTAATCATATCATCAATTCAGAATTCTACCTCTATCTCTTGTTAGAAACATGTTGGTTTTGGCTTTTTCTGGAAGTGGGTTATGTCTCCTATCCAAACCACGTGTGTCTGGCCAGTGCACTTCCTCTTCTGGATCTGAATTAGGCATGAATTCCTCTGACCCAGAAACCTGTTTTGTTCGTAAAAATTACTACAGCAGTGCAAGGAAGGAAGAAAACTATCCCAGAACTCATAATACTTCAAAATGTTTCTGAAATGATGTTGCATACATTAAAGAGGAATCACAGGTCCTGCATGCTTGATGCATTTGTGGGACATGTTACAGACTTTCAATTATACAGCACTTTTGTTTTAGAAATTGGATTCAACCATTTGGTTAAACTTGGTTCAATATGAACCAACATTCTTAATGGTTTGGTTCAGACCCATGTCACAATTATTGTGATCATGCTAGAATATTGGGAAATTTACATAGAATGATATTCTTCTCCTGGTAATATCGAAGTTTTTTTTTTAATTATTGGCAAATCCGAAATCACAAAGTACTGAAATATTATCATTCTGATAAAATGGTAAAAATGGGTAGATGTTATTTTAAAATAGTTTTTAAAACTAATATATGTTAATTTTATGTTTTTGTAATTTTTTTAAAAATTATTTATTTTCACAGTTGATAATTTCACAAGAAGACACCCAAAATTTGAAAATACCCCAAGATTTCCCAACATGACAAGGATATTTGTGGTGTTGGTTAGACAAAACCATGTTGCAAGTTCAGACAAAATATGGGTATAAAAATGAAAAAAATTTTGAGGGACTAAGTAGATAACCAATGCAAAACCAGCAATTTAACTAGTTCAATGGATTATTTGGCTATTTCAAAAAGTTTGATATTTTACCCTTTTAATGACACTTGAATCATGGTTATGGAAGAACAATTGTTTTGGGCATCTAGAAATTGGATCTTCACCTCTCTGTTCCTACGTCATGGGTATGAAACGTTTGGTTCTCTTATTTCAATTAGATACATGGCCTATCTTTGTAAATTCAAACCGTCTGTAAACATCAATTGAGTTTCAGCCTAGTTAAATGCAGGTCTAAGAGATAATAATTGATTGCATCTAAAACACAAGATTAATTTTAATAACAGAATCAAATGAGATGATTTAATCACATGTTATAAATATGGCAATTGCCCCTTTTGACTTGCATCATTTGAAGATTTAAGAGAATATATATGCTAATCTTACCAAAAAATAGAATATATGCTAAATTACTTGACTTAAGTAATATGTTTAGTTTTATAGAATGGCAAAAACAAGAGATACGGGTGAAATAAACCATATGCAAACTCAAAAGCTTGAGCTGATAAAATACTATTTACGAAGGCCTAAATAGATATATGAAGACATGTGAAACTCATTACTTAGACGATGTGTGATGTGAGACTTTCCCAACACGAGGAAGATAAATCATAGTTGAAATGAAATTAAATGTCATCACCTAGTGCAGTCCCACCGAAATAGGGTCCTAGGAGAGTTCAAACTGGAGATAGAGCTAATCTTTGACAATTTTACACGAAGTAGTTACTTGCAAGTCTTGAACTTGCATTTTCACGTATGGCCCTCCAAGACTTTTACCATAGCACCAAAACAATAACCCTATAGTTGGAATGAAGTATATGGTAAAATTTCCTCCTATAGAAACATCTGCATACAAACGTCCTGATCCAATGGTGAAAGAGGTGAAGGGCCGAATATGGAAGCTCCCTCGAATTAAAGACACCAACCACCACTGGTGAAAATTCCCCAACACGTCATACCAATTTTTCACCATGAAATTTGCAGTGGTGAGATTTGAAAATCGAAGGTGGATATTTTAGGCACCGGACTCTCCAAGTGCAAGCAAGTTGAAGGAAAATCAAAGAAAGAGGGTGGTATAGAAATGAGAGAGAAGCCAGAGATGATTGAAAGTCTCATTTACAAATTTCAAATGTCACTCGGCAGCTCGAATCTTCATCAAAGTCATGGCCAGCATCACTGTAATTCCACTTCACTCTTGTCAGAGAGGTCGGAAAGGTTCATGTCTTGTCACTCTCACGCTTGGTGGCATTCTCACTCTTAGAATAGGAGAAATGATTATAAGCATGGAGTGGGCACCACTCAAAACCAAGTATAGGAACGGTTAGTTAAAAAAATTTAATATAAGATCAGTGAGTTTCAATCTTTCAAGGATTGATCCTTCCAGTGTGGAGATCTACAGTGGATTGGACTTCATTAGTTGACCTTTGCAAGAAAAAAGAACTTGTTTTACCCTAATGGGTCCCACATTTACTTACTCTAATACCATTTATACGAAAGTCTTTCCTATTATGCACTCAACTAAATTTCATCTTATTTGGAGGGATACACACCATTGAATCATTTTGTGCAAAAGAGAATTTTATTTTATCCAAGCCCCCTTTTGGCACACAAGAGGACCTCATGACCTATACAAGTGGAGAGATATCGCACACATATGGTAAAGAGAGCCTACACAAGTGAGAAGAGTAGCATATCCAAGGATTGGTCTCCCCGACAGCCAGGTGTGAGGCTGGGTTGGCAACCAAGCAACGCCTTGTTCTTGTGTAGAAGAGACTTAGATCGATGGTGAATGCCAATTTCGTATACTGATCTATCTACCGGTATATATTACTCTGATTGATAGGAGACTTGGGCCACTAATTATTTGCTGGGCCCGTGTGATGTTAATTTGCTAGATCAAGGGGAAAGTAGGGCCCACATTAGCCAACTATTAGTAGTCCCCATGAGTACTCCCATAAGGATTTCGGCAAAGGAACAGTCTTCTTTATTTTATGTAAATCTAGAAATGAATCCACTTAGGCCTTACATTAATCTAAACCATAGTTATTGGTAAATGAAGCACAAAAATGTAGTGGTTCAGATATATGAATGGAGTACTTTTATTCCATATGCCATGGGGTGCCTTTGGATGATCAGCTGGTGCCATAAGAAGTCAACCAATATCAGTGTCCGAATAAATGTCACAGCATGGTTCAGTTGGAACATTTAAAAGAATCAGATGAACAACAGAGAGAACTGGGTGTTTGTTTCAGGTGGGCTGTATTATATGGAAGCCTACTATGTCCTCTCCAATGAGAAGCTATACATGTGGGACTATGTCTTCATGATGTGCTCTAATCATCCATGTGGGCCTGGCATCTATATTGGCCATGGTGCATAAATTGCTTTTGATGGGTCATCTACTTATCCTCTTGGGGTTCATGATTCTTCCAATGGCCTTTTGGTCAAGCTCATTGAATCTCTGAATCCGACCCTATAAATGTAGTAGTGTAACCAAAGTTGTGGTTACTTGGCAAGTTGATAATGTACCAAAAAACATAATTTAAAAAAAAAGAAAAGAAAAGGACACCCACACAAACCCTTACCATTGGATTAGGGTCAGACATAAGTCCCTTGTTGTATAGATGAAGAGAGATATGCCTCATCACTGAAGTATTAACGAATTGACAACATACCAGTTTATATTATGAGAGTATATTAGCTAAAAAGAGATCCAACCGGCCCGAGTCTAATCCCTTCTCTCTCTTTTGTGAGTATCATTATACTCATTGATTTTATTTCTTGTGTTCATATCAAATGAGGAAATATGAGTCTTTAAATTGTCTGTTTACTGCTTTTCATGTGGAGTATATGACCGAAATAAGTGAGTGTGTGTGTGTGAGAGAGAGAGAGAGAGAGAGAGAGAGAGTTCCAGGACTTCAATGGGAATGTGCCAAGATTAGAACTTGAGAAACATGGAACTGTCACAAGGTAAGGCACAGACAGTCAACGTGGGGCCATTTATGCCAATCAAATGACATGCTTCCCTGAATGCACTGCAACGCCTACCCCTCCTATAATAAATAAATATTACACTGCAATCACATAACATAACATAACACTATTATGTACCAAAGTAATGAAACCTGCCCCACTACATCACTTTGGAGTTTGGATAAGAGATTAGTTTGACTTGGGTATTGATACCTTGATAGTATAATGCAGGAGCTGTTATGATTATCATTCATCCTTACTACTACTCATTAAAAATATTTACACTGGGAAGGTTTTATTTGTAAATGCTCTTGTGATAACATTTAGGTCAGCCCTGGAAACCTGCATTGCTGTTTGGTGCACATTTCTATGCAAATACTTTTCTTTACTGGTTTTGAGATTCTGCTATTTGGCTAAGTCTTTGCAGGTGGGGCCCACCTGGCTCATGGAGTCTATTTTTACACATGGGTCATAATTCCAGTGTAACATAAAAATAAGTAAGTGTTTGTGTAAATTTTCTCCCTAAGATTGGAGGGAAAAATTATCTAACCAAACTCAGGAAGGTCATTTCCCTATGTGATGGGTTTACAGGGTAAGAAGTTGCAGTGCAGACAATGACACAACAGGACCAAGAAATGTGGAAAGAGGGCCCACTTGTGGAGAGTGGAGCAGCAACTAATGCCTTGGGTACCCCATATTGCAGGAGAGTAAAAGTAAGTCTGGCCTTACCTGGAGTAGCAGGCCATGGTCCATGTCCTATGTTGCAATATGAATACAACTTCTGTAAACGAACAAGAGGTTTCTGATCACATAAAACTAATGTACTTCCTACTATTTTGCAGAGCTGCATGTTGGTTTTGAAGTCCTTTGTATGCATAGATTAGCATCAGGGACTCAGGACCTTTCACCTCGGATTACCCTGCCATTGGTTGGATAATTGGATAGACTCCAACAAAATCCCATTCAAAGCCCAAATGGCAAAGCCCAGCAGGCCCATACATGAGACAACCAAGCCCCTGTCTAGGAATGTAAATGGGTCCCCGATTCTCTGATTACCCGAAGGTTCCGACCCGTTAAAAACCGGGTCTGGGTCCTTATTCAAGCCCCGATAAGTAAACGGGTCTGGGTCCGGTTCCACCTTGGCTCGGACCCATGGACCCGAGACCCAACATATTACCTCAATTTTCGAAAATCTCTCCTAAAAATAATGTTTTTTTTAATATCATTCTCTACCTAGACCCGGACCCATCCCTATATAGTTCTGGTACCGGAGCCAAGAAGTGGACCCGGACGGAACCGAGCCGTTTACAACCCTACCCCTGTCTCATTGTGGGGTTAATTTCTATGACTGTAACTTGGGTCGGGCCAACCCAAACGCCCACAGCCTGACCAAATCAAAGTAAAATTTAGGTGGGGCTTGCTCCATTTTGGTTGTGATGAAACTGTTTCAGAAACCCATATGTGCAGAGCCCACTTCTGTGCATACTTTTCCACTAATGTCATTTTTATTGCTCTTTACTGCGGCCAAAATGAAATGTAGCAAAAATTGCTGCAACAGACTATTGAATGCAATAAGGATCAAGTTCCACTTCTACCAAATTCCTCTTCACAAACAAACAACTTGTAGTAAGAATTTGTTGCTTTGCCAACTTTGCATGCAGGACCTTTTATATTGGGATTTTTATCAAGTTTATGTTTTGGTCTTTTGATCTTTTATCTTCTTGGGATGCTGGCTTTGGGTCCTTGTAGAAAGAGAATCTCCCTTATAAAAGTTTTGCTTAGCTTAGGTTAGATAAGGAGAGGAGAATCAAAAGGAAGAAAAAAAAAAGAGTTTGGGATATTCTCCCCACTTTTATTTTCTTGTCTGATGCGTCCATAGGCAAAAAATTCTCTGCAAGTGAATAGATTCAAAGCTGTAGAAAAGACCCACCTTTTCTCATCCGTTAGTATCCTCACTACCCCACCTCCTTCAATCAATGGAAGGAAACATAGAGAGATCCAAGAATAAAAAGAGAATGCTCTGGGACTTTTGTGATCAAGGGACAGGTAGTATTTACTGTAGAGAAATGATCCAATGTTGATGGCAGAATGGAAGGTTGATCAATGTTTAAAAAACTAGATTAACCATCAAACAGACTGGAGAAGACTAAGGTTTGGGTGAACTCAGTTTTGAACCATGACATCGGCATGACATCATAATCTTTTAATGAGAAAATCAAAATTAATAAAATTATAATATATATTTTAAAAGCAAATATATAGACAAAACATTTAGAATTTAATATTCATAGGTCAGTTTTAAAAGAAATGATGATGCAGTGACATTTTAAAAATTTTTACAAATGAAAGAGAACTTGAGATTTTAAGTTTATATCATAACTTCTTTTCTTCCTATTTTACTTCTTGTCGATTTTTGAAAATTCATATGATTTTTTAAAAAATAAAGTTTTGCAACTTTTTCTCGAGAAAAATATATCGCACAAAATGTGAAAAAACTAGTGATCACGGAAAGCAAGCCCCCTTTTTACAGCTTTTTTTCACTTTGTCTACACAATAGTGCCTAAAACTCCTATGTTGCCCACATGAATACTTTTTTTTTTCATAACCCAGCCCACATTATTAAACAATGCTCTTAATATTGTAAATTGTAGTTCCACCTGTGGCAGTTCATGAAGAATCCTACAATCACATGACTTAAAAGGGCTTAAGTGGGAAACGTTAGGATTGCTTGTAGTAGTGGACATTATACATTATTGTATAAACAATCAAAAACAAGGTTCAAAGCTCTACTTTAGTAATCCTAAACCCTAGGACCTAGACTTAATTTGAATGCATTGGGTTTAGCTTCAATGACCTAGTTCCTAGCATGTGGCACCCATTGGTTCCCAACATGCATGTTTAGAAAGTGATAACTTTCTGTCTAACCAAGTAAAACCATTGTTACTTTGAAGGCCTATGTTGAATATTAGGCATTATTGGGCATGACCCAGGTGCAACAAGAACCACAAGTCTCTGTTTCTGTCCTTTTTCCCTATTTTATCATGACCAAAAATAATAATAATTCTTTATTCACTCATTCTCATCATTTATCATGTTGAAATTAGGAGTGCAAAGCCAAAGCCTACATTACTCAGACTAGATGAAAATGCAATGGGGCTGGGCCTTTTGGGTTCAGTTAGGCTTGGGCTTGATTATTGAACTTAAGACTCAGGATTGGGCTTGAAAATTTAGGTTTCATTCAGGCTTGGACTTACCCCCATAAAATTCAGGCTGGGCATGGATTGGCCCAACACCCCACCTGACTCACTCCAGTTGCACCACTTGTCAGAAAGACACACATGCAATCTTTTCATGTGTGTCTCTTCCATCCTTCATTGTAGAATCTTGCAACACACTAGAAGCCAAGA
Source organism: Umbellularia californica (assembly GCA_028538565.1). NCBI lineage: Eukaryota > Viridiplantae > Streptophyta > Magnoliopsida > Laurales > Lauraceae > Umbellularia > Umbellularia californica. The sequence continues at coordinate 108,316,182 of JAPQWN010000001.1, forward strand.
GAAACAAATTTTGAAATACAAATAAAAAGAAGGAAAGAACATCTTTAAAATGAGCAATGTGAGAAATCAAAACTGGTGAAATTAAAAGAAGAAAAAAAAAATTGAGTATCAATGACTAGTAGATGAAAACAGAAAAGAGTAGATGAAACGGCACAAAAGAGTTGAGACTTGAGAGTGAAAACAAATGAAGGGCTAAAAACACACCCAAAACGATTGAACATGTAGGCTTCAAACAAAAGAAAGAGATTTAGAAAGACAGTACAAAGTTAGAAAAGAAGAAAAGAGTAAGTCTAAAGGAAACCCAAAAAAAAAGGTACAGAGGGATGATGCCTAAACCCTACCAATTGCCAAAGAGTACATCCCCATGCCACCACAACCATGTGCTTGAACATGAACCTCTCACTCTTCCCATGAGTGGAGTGTAGGGCTGCAGTGAGGCTCACTTATTTCAAAATTCAAACACTCAAAATGAATGTCGGGCCTCCTCTGTAATGGAATATCTTTAAATTTTACTTTAATAGAAATAGGTCCCACTGTAAAATTGAGTATAAAATTAATAATTTGGTCGATATAATTTGTACATTAATCATAGGATTAATCTTGTGATCAGACCAACTCTTATTTGAGTAAGACATTTCGCTGAAGTTTGACAGATAGACTACGATTATTTGACCAAAGCTTTGGCATGGGAATTTCAGCAGCTTGTGCCACATTCTTATGTACATGACCGAATATCTGATCTCATTCTTTCCATCCGGCAAACACTCGTGCCACACTTGTTATGACATCTACCAAGAGAGAATAACTTTCCGTCGCTCACAAAAACAAAGGATGAAAGGAGAATGTGGGACTAGATGCTATACTCACATGTCAAATTATCAAAAAAACTTGGGGCTGCTAAGGATTGGCAACCCAAAATTGGGACCAGTAACAAACAAATGGATGACCAAATTCTCAAGTTGCTAACCACTGCACCCAAAATATCTAGGCGTTAACCAATATATCTAAAATATCTAAGGCGCTAAAGGTGCGGTAAACTAACGACTTAACACCTCTTTTCAGACGGGACACACGTTTGCACAAGATGGGGGCATGGGGCCTTTTTGCCCTTCTCACATGCGCCTGCAAAACGCGACATGAGGCCTTTTTGCTATGCCCAAATTTGAACTCAAGACATGTTGCCTGTCGTACCATCTCAAGTTGATAACTAATATACCCAAAATGCGTAGGATGGGTATTTGGATCAGGAAGAAAAAGTCAGAGAAAATGGTAAAGACTACAGACTTCAAATTTGTTCAGTGCAAAATTCACCCCTCATATAGCTAAGAAAGTCAATGTCTCATCTTCATCTCCATCATACATCCTTCATCCATCACCTCTTTAATAATCCTTCTATAGAGCTCATTTCACCATAAATTCCTGTGCAATCTTATGTAACCGAAGATACCCTAAAAATGTCCTAAATATACAGCATGTCCTTGAATGGCCAAATTCTTAATCAAGTGGTTCCTCCTAATCTGACAGGCTTCCACTTCACACCCTTCTTGATGGGCCTGGTGGGATTTATCCAATTCAAAAATGGGAGGATTTGCACATAGAACCTTGTGCAAAGGGGTTAGGCAGAATTTACTCTTGACATTTAATCCTATCCACTGATGTTAAAAACTCAAAAAAAAAAAATCTTTTTTAGTACTTATTTTATTAAATTCAATAATGAACATGAATATGATTGGGTGAGTAGTCAAATTCCCATGTGTGCCTAGGTGTGTGAGGGCTTAGATTTTCCATATGTACGACCTATTGTTATGAAATAGAATATAGAAAGGCAAAAGGGCCCACAAAAAGGCTTTTTGTTTTTTTTTTTTTTTTTTTTCAAAAGAAGAAACTGACCTTATTCATTTGCTTGTCTCCATCGCGACCAATAAATATGCATCCGCCAAGGCATTTGCCATTGTCCAGGTCATTTTCTATTTTTTCTTTCCACATTCTTCGCAGATTCTAAAAGGGTAACCCCAAGGGGTATCTTAGTTGGCCTAAGACCACGGTTTGCACCCGAAGGTTATAGCTTCGAAATTGCATTACCATACTAGAAGTACCCTCTGGGTCCGAAGGGATTAGTCCAGCCCAAAGGGGGTTGAGAACCCTTTGATAGGGGAAAAAAAAATTCTAAAGGGCCATCAAAACATATGAAATGAAGAAACCGAATTGGTCAATAAAAAGCATAAGCAAGATTTGCAAATTGAAGGAAAGACCTAACCACAAGCAAAGAGAGGAAAATGCCAATGTTCACCTAAGAGAAGACTATGTATGAGGAATGGGCAGTCCAGCTCGTGGAGCCAACTAAAGATGCCCTTCTATTAGTAATGTGGGGGTGGGGTAGATGAAAAAGTGTCCTTGCAAATAAGGGTCAATATTGTTGGATAAAGGTTTGATGATGGCGAACATAGGCCTGGAATTAGATAGCAAGGGAATGAGAATGTGAAAGAGCTTGCACTGATCCAAGGTGGACCCACTTGTAGAAGAACATTTTTCAAAAGTAGAATTTTATGTTGAAAGAGTGAAGATATTCTCCTGCACTCGACGGTCCACGGATCCCAACGGTCCTAAAGGTGGGACCCACTAAATTTCAATTTACACCAATCCATTGGAATGTAGAAGGGCTGGAGAACATTCTCCATTGAAATAGAGCTTTTAAAGGGATGACAATGCTTGGTTGTGTATGGAATGGTAGATGCCAAGAGAGGCAGACAGTAGAGAGCACAGTGACTTTGCTTTTAAGAGCACTCTCACATACAAGGGCGATTATAAAAGTATCATGACATTTATACAAGATATTATGAGATATGTTGATAAAATTGAAAAAGAAAAAGAAGAAGACTGAAAATCTTGAGAAAGTTGAATAGAAAATATAGAGAAAGTTTATTATATTTATGGAAGAATCTTTCTACCTTTAGGGTGTTTAAAAATAAGTCCATTTTTATTTTGAATAGAAAGTTTAGTATATTTATTTTGTCCTTATTTATCTTCATTGTTTAAAAATAAATCCATTTTTCAGTTTTCTTTAATAATACGTTGAAAAAACCTCAAATTTGACAATATCCTTAATATCCCCACAATTTACAATATTTGTGGAAGAATCTTTCTACCTTTAGGGTGTTTTGTTCTCATGGAGGTTAGTTCCTAAGACTTTATGGTAATATGGGGTTCCAAGAGTTCATTAAGGAGATGAAGGGGGAAGGATATGAAGTGGGGATGTGGATGAGACCCTAAGGGCACGTTTGTGTAGAGGTAACTTCCATGGAAAGATGAATTTGCCACATCAGCAAATTCTATGGTTTTTAAATTCCTCAGAAATGGTTTTATGAGGAAATTAGAAATTCATGTTTGGTGCAAAAAGGTTTTCCTCGATGAATTAGTGCTAATGTTGTTTGGTGCAGCTATGGATTTCTTTAGTGAAAACCAATTTTTAGTAAAAACTATTGGGTGGGTGGGTTGGTATGTGTGTGGGGTGGGTGGGGTTGGAGGGGAGGAGGAAGAAAGAGGGTGGCCGGGTGGAGTGAGGGGGAGAGAGAGGAAATTGGGGGGTCATTTTTCCGTGGAAATGGACTTCCCATACCCCCCCATAGGAAGTCTATTTCCATACCTAGGAAGGAAAAAGCTGACGTGGCGAAAAAGCATTTCCGCGGAAAACTGCCGCACCAAACACATGAAAAAGAAGTTTTCCGCAGAAAACTACAACCTTTTCCGCGGAAATGGGCTACACAAACATGCCCTAACTTTCCTAGGATATGATTTACTTGACGAGGTTATTCATTTTCATCTCTCCTTAAATCATTTTCCATCAAATGAAAAATTATTTGTCATCGATTTACTAATATTCACTTTTCCATTTTCAATTATAGTCACTGGGGAATACATTTCTTAGAATTCCTGAAAATCCAATTCCATAATTATTTCTATGGATTTCTACAGGAAAAAGATTATTATATTCTCAAGATGACGTCGCATATTTTTAAAATCTTCAACTACAGCCCAACATTTCAAATTTCTGGCCAAAAATTGACTTTTAAGATGTTAAAAATTTTCAAATTTCAAATGTTTCAAACATTATAGCTAACAACGATGTCAAGAATTCACATAGAATTCTGGTCGGAAATTAAACAGGCTGTCAACAATGGTGTAGAGAGAGACAGAGAGAGGGCTGCAATTTCTGGGACCAGGGGTCCAGCCCTCCAGAAGTCCAGAACCTGGATGTGGATCCCACGTAATTAAGAAAAGACAATGTCAGCCTTCAAATATCAACCAATCAGTCATCACCACGTGCGACAAAGCCACTGAACCTTACCATGTTAAGAATCTACCGCCTCTGCATGATATACTCTCTTCTTTAAAGCTGCACCCATTCTCATTTTTCCTTTTCTTTTTCTTTTTTTTCTCATTTTCTTCATATAACTCTGACAATTTTTTTTACAGAAAAAAAAAAAAAAAGGAATTCTATTGACATTTTAGACTATACATACAGACTAACTACAAATATTTTAGTCATCCAAAGAGGAGGACAAGTGTATAGGTGGATTGAGTGAGTTGGGCATTGGTCATAGCAACCACAAGGAAGGAGAGTTAAACTCATGGTTGTGTTCTTTTTTTTTTTTTCACTTCCAAGACGTTTTGTGATTCTAAAAGGAGTTAAAGAGGATGTTGTGGAAATGGGTTTGATTTAGATGACTGATGAGAGTAAGTGGATTGTTTGCAGATTGGACTTGGCCGAAGGGACAGAGATGGTGATTGCAGTAATCTAAAGAAAGTAAAAAAGCAGACGTATGTTTGGATTGATGGTGAATACTATGGAAAAGGAGAGAGTAATTAAAGACAGCAAAGAAAAGTGATATCAGAATCGGATCCGATGAGTTGATAAAAGAAGAGAGAGTACGAATATGACTGGAGGGGTGGTTTGTCTCTGTGTAGTGCATAACAGTGTGAGATATCAGTTCCATCGCACGCGCTTTCCTCCTTTGTGAAAGCTCTTTCAACCATCACCAGCTTCGTACTCGTACAGAAGTCCAGTAAATACGGGCACACCACGCATATGTCGTCAGAAATGAATACTGTGGATTTTTATCCCTCAAATAAGCACTCCCCAACATACTTGCATTGTTGCATTCTATAGTTGACCTGAATGTCTTACAGTGTTTTTTTTTTTCCCTCTTTCTAAAGTAAAAAAAATCAAATTTGTAAAGCAGCAATTACAACCAGGCTGTAGAGCCCTGATTTCAATGTTGCTAGGCTACCCTTTAAAACTGTAGAATGACATTCTATAAAAGTGCTTCAAGGACTCTGTGACAATCACCCACAGCCAAAACTATTACATGATGATGGCAAATACGACTGCTCTCAATGAACGATCACATCGCTCTTCTCCATTTAAATAAAAGCATTTCCCTGCGCATCAAAAAAATTATATACATATATATATACACACGAGTAGTTTTCAAAAACTCTCCCTCCTGCTCTTACTTGTTTTTAGGATGCAGAGCCCACTTTAACCCAATCCAATCATTTTACACATACCGCACTCTAAGAAAGCCTATATTTGACACTCATCCAATGTTTTCTCATCATTGGATTGAAATCACAAGATAGTGATACTTCTAAAACCATTAAACTTGAGGTAGATCACATTTGTTTTATACAAATTATGCCAAACTGGGAAAGGCATTGTTTTTGTAATAAAACTCCCAAGGGTTTTCTACCACTCTTTGTACGTGTGCATTACCAAACTAATGTTCTTCCAGTTGTAACACTAGATTTTCATAATATTACACTTTCCCCGATTTCAGACTAATTAGTCGCTCCCTTTTTTGAGCGGGACCTATCCATTAGGCCGGGAAACCCAGTCGAAACTGGGCCAGGCTTGAAATCTCAACAGCCAGTAAGGCTCATCACTACAAATCTAAGGCAAACTCAGATTTGTCCATACCGAGCAAGCCCAATATTTTGGACCCTAGCCAATTTGCTTTCTATTGAAAATTTACCAACAACCAGTAACATACTAAAAAGAACAATAATATTCTACCGAAGGAAATGGGCTCGGATTAAGTTGGTCTCAACCTGAACAAAACTTGTAGTTAAAAGTTATTAACTGGAACCATATGAAAACTCTGAGTTCGGATGGCAGGTAATAGTGCATTAGTCTATTTTAGTGTTCAGGTCATGTTGGTGGGTCAACATCGACTATGGACCCAACACTTCTAATGATGGGTCGGGGGATGTAACTCAGACCCTGAATGACCCAAGGTTGGGTTCAGATTAAATTGGCAGAGCACCTGTGGAATCACTACTCCGCCAACTAATTAAATACAACAGTTAAAAGGCATGGTTAACAAATAGCAAAACTATCATAAGGATATGCAATTATTTTAAACTAGGCTTACGGGGACGTTTGTTGAGTAGTGCTCTCAATTTGCTCTCAAACACTAACATTACTTCACATAAATTTTCTGGCCTTTACTTGATTTCATCCTCATCATTGACATTTACTCCACCTTTACTTTACCATACAAGATAACCAAACAGGCAGTAAGGAGCATAAATAAAGAAATATTACTGTCTACAGCAATAGCATATGCATATACCACAACTGTATCACAACCATCACATGAATGGTCACGTCGTCTCTTCTCGTATGTGGACCTGCAATGCAGCCTTACAATTCTTACCATCCATGTGCAGGTCCTCAACATGACAATTATGGTTGTCTAACTACATTCTCTTTTTATTTTATCACAAAAATAAGGACTTTCAATCTCAGATTCCATATCAAATGGTAGGACCCGACTAACCGTGTCAGAGAATGGGAATCCAGCATAATGCAATGAGAAAATGAATAAATAAAGATGCATCAGATTGTAGCTCTTGCAGCCCTTGGGAACAGAAAAGCTCTCAGTAACTCAAACACCAATTTGAAAAACTCATCTATAGCACTGGCAACTATTTACAGTAAAGTACAGTGAAAATGAAAACTAGTGCATAACATTTCTGTTTTCATTTTCCATTGTTTTGAGAACTAGCAATAGGATGCAAAGAGTAGACATACCTGACAACCTAATATTACAGACAGACAACCATTAGCAGGCTACAGGTTCAGCATACCCGATCCTGTGAACACATTTCAGGAATGTGAGATTAGACTAAAAGCAAAAAGAATTCTTATAAAAAGATAAACAAGGAACAAATGTTAGTAACATAAAATGATTAGATTTCCCCAATGAAGTACTAAATGATAACGTCTTAAACTGCCCAATGATGCAAAGCAAACAATATGTACAAAAGCCCGAGGGAACCTCACACACAAAAGGTCTAGAATGTACAAGTGCATGCATAAGCTGAATATTCTTGTTATCTCAGGGACTATGTGAAAAACCAACAACTTTTATGTTGACAACCATATCAAACCATCAATCTGTTCGGTACTAACATCCAAAAGGCAACAGAAAATTGTTCCTATCACTAGGGTAAAGAAGACAGCAGAAGTCGATGCTGGGCTTGAATAAACTACAGTAAACTCAAAACTACATGAAATACAACGTAACTAAAAGAAAACAGTTTTCAACATAATCCCCAATCAAGCAATTAATTTTAAAGAATAGAATATATATATATATGGTGATTTTCTCCTACGGTAGTCTGCACCGCACACCATCATGGAGATTCAGTGCCCAGCTTTTATGCGGGGAGCTTACTCAGCATTAACAGCAGGAAGTGAATTTCCCATACTGCATGCCATGCAGACTCTCATAGGAGAAAATTTGGAATATATATATATATACCATTATTCATTTTTAAAACTCCTTAGTGGCAATAAACCAGTTCAATGAAAAAAATAATAAAAAGGTATTATTGTCGTTGTTGTAAATTTGTTGACAGTCAAACTTGTGGAGCGCACTTCTCATAAAAGTTTTTTTTTTTTTTATCGGTCATGGTAAAGTATATTAAAGAAAAAACTAGAGTACAAGCATAACAGCCCTTCTCATAAAAGTAGATCACTAGACCAAAATCTCATCCCACTTAGATAGAATGTGAAATTAATGTCGACATGATCACTTCAATTTGACAGGGATGAGGGAAAATAAACTGAAAAGAGTTTCTAGGCCGGTTACACATGCTGGTGCAGCATTGATCCATCAGTTAATCATAAATGAAAATGACCCACACAGTGCAGTACATCCAGCATACCACAACTTGTGCTGCTGTGGCCTATATTAAAAAATCTCCATTACTATAATAACAGAAATACTGACTACAAATTTATAAAATAAATATTGGTGTTTGAAAAGGGTGGATGCATAAATAAATTTTGTTTTAGAGAACAAAGGAAACACAAGGATACAGAGGGTACATTTTTAACACTTCTGATAGATCCATTAATTTTGAGCAAAAATAAACCCCAGACGAGTCTTCTTAAGGCCAACGTTTCCATTTGAGTTTTATACCAGATTCTCACAGAACAAAATGTAGGCACTTGGTATATTTCAGTAAAACAGCAGGTTAGCCAGTTATGCTGATACTTGGTCCAGCACAGGTCTAGCAACTGCATATGGACAACATCAGTATCTATGGATAAGTTTTGTCTTAGAGAACAAAGGAAACACATGGATATAGAGGGTATATTTCTAACACTTCAGCTAGATTCATTAATTTCTTCTCAAGGCCAATGTTCCATTGGAGTTTTATCCCAGATTCTCACAGAACAAAATGTAGGCACTTGGTATATTTCACCAAAACAGCAGGTTAGCCAGTTATGCTGATACTTGGTCCAGCACAGGTCCTAGCAACTGCATATGCACGACATCAGTATCTATGGATAAGTTTTGTTTTAGAGAAACGAAGGAAACACATGGATCTAGAGGGTATATTTTTAACACTTCGGATAGATCCATTAATTTTGAGCAAAAATAAACTCCGGACGAATCTTCTCAAGGCCAATGATCCACTTGAATTTTATCCCAGATTTTCACATAACAAAATGTATGCACTTGGTATATTTCAGCTATTTCAGCAAAACAGCAGGTTGGCCAGTTATGCTGATACGTGGTCCAGCACAGGTCCTAGCAACTGCATATGCATGACATCAGTATCTACGGGATATTTTAAAAGAAAAAACTGCCCCAGCCAAAATTTTTGCAACATCCAAGACTCTAAATGTAATCAAATTAGGGCAGCAGTGCAATCCAGTACAACACCACCATGATCATTTCTGTCGATTTTGGAAAATTTCATGACACTGGCATATTAGTACGCTTGTGATACATTCAAATATCACTTTCTGAACTTGTATTTAGTGAGGGAGAAAACTGAGACATAGGGGGCTGTATAGGTGGAATGGATTGATGCATTGACTGGTTTTATGTTATTTTATTTTAAAAAAATGTGAGTCCAGGTCTGAGTTCTGACTTACATGTGGGTGACATAGCATTAGCTGAGGCATCATCCTCTCATTTTGTAACTGGTAATCTTCAATTTTTGAAAAGCATCTTTCTAAACTCATCATTTGATTTTGGCTTATCATCGTCAGCTTCATTCTTTTGGTCATTACTGCTCCCTCCAAGAGATCTAGCCACATTTCTAGGCATTGCAAAGGTGTTCTTCCCTAAAAGTTGCACATGGCCACCACGACGATGAGAAACAGATGGCGGAGCATTTCCTGTAGCAGACTCCTTGGAACCCCCAAGAGACTCTTTGGACACCATTGCTACCCCGCGATCACTACCAGATGGCATTCCCCTACCTATTAAGAGATTAAAATATTAAAAAAAAAAAAAAAAAAACTATAATGTGAGAAGCGGCAAGCTTTTGAAAATTAGAGGGATACTGAAGCATTCTATTACATTATGGAACCACAAAAACGCGCATTCAGAGATATATCATTTCAGATTTAACAATGATATGTCATTTGTGTAGATGATAAAAAACCCCAACGTAGTTGGACAAGGCTTTGATGATGATGTGTAGATGATTTTAAAAAATTAAATAAATAAATAATTGCTTGACTTGCTGTGGACTGTAAGTTTGCCTGATTAAACTGAGGATTCCAATGAAATATATATAAAATAAGATATCAGATGAATGGATAAGAAGATCCGCTTACTGGAAGCTGAAAAGATCAAAAGCAGAAATGAGGCACTGATGATGATGATGATTAATTAAAAATAAATGAGCTTCAAAATTACTATAATTACATGTCATATATAATTAAATGTCACTTTCTCACGCAGAACGGATAGGATCAAATGTCCACTGTCTATCCTACACCAAATCAGATTATGTAAACATGAGACCTACAAAAAACACCTAAAAGGTTAAAATACATTATGCATAGTTGATTTCTAGCGTGCGTGCGTGCGTGCGTGTGAGAGAGAGAGAGAGATTAGCGGCCGGTCTAGCTGATACTGTAATCCAAATTATATTCACCATTGGATTGAATTTCATAAAAAGTAACAAACTATTAAACTTTAAAGCCTCTACATCAATGGTTATGATGATATGATTGAGATTATTTTTGCACAAGATCATATCCACAATGGGACCTTTCAATCACACTATCTTCCTACGATTGGCATGCATCAAATTGGGTCCCCAAAAGGTACAAAATTGTCTTCCACGCAAGCCATGAGGGACATCCTCAGGAAAGCATGGCCCATACATACATACATATGTATATAGGCAGTGCTCCCTTCTGGACTGTCTGCATGAACAGCCTTGTGGGCCCACCTGGGGCCACATCAATAATGGGGGAGGTGAGGGATGAAAAGATCCAGATGGAACCTACCTGTGTGAAAATTTTCAAGTCCGTTTGATCATCCTAACCCTGTGATCCTTGGCCCTCAGGTTTGACAAGTTTAGAAGGCATCATTTTTTTAGGATTTCAATCCTACACTGAGGAACATTCGGAGGAGTGTCAAACCTGGTGCTTCTGACATTCCACCAAGGGATGCATCGTTTATCTATGGGGTCCCACTAAAAAAAAGGGCAACGGACAATGAGCACTGTGTGAAGCATTGCAAGACCCGCATCAAGCCACCACAAATCAAGGAGTCGAGAGATAGGAAGGTGTATACATGGATAAGAACTACAATATTCAAGATTAACAAGAAAGAACTGCTAAAAAAGAGGGTGTCTCAACCCAACAATGTCTAAACACCAAATGCGTCAAATTGGGGTGTAAATTACGAAAGGTGTGCAGAGTTTGCTAGGTCTTAAGGGGCCCTTGATGAGCCCTATTAAGTGTAACTCATTCAATCTAAAAACTACATCTGTCATGGGATCTTTACCATAAGAGCACCTATACAAGTTAAAGCAGTTGTGGATCCAATAAAGAACATACCACGTCCTCTTGCATTGCTGCTTCCAAATGATCCTCTCTTCTGGCTTTTTTTTGGGTCTGACCGTGCTATACTCAATTTCTGTCCAAGCAGCTTCTGCTTGTTCTTTGCAACAGCAGCTTCGAGATGTGCATCATCAGAGAAGTCCACATATGCAAGTCCCTGTATGAAGTCACAATATCCCACATGAATTGATAATATATAGAGCTAGATAGATAGAAAGAGTGATATATATATATAGAGAGAGAGAGAGAGACCCTTGATTTGCCAGAAAACTTCTCCTTCAATAAGCGTATGGCAGTTACACCACCAGTGTCACTGAAAAATTCACGCAGATGTTCTTCGTTTGCCTATAGAGGGTAGTCAGCATTAGAATTTCAACTACAAATATTACAAATCAAACTTGAGTTACTAGTGAGAGAACAACTTGCCTGAAGGCTAAGGCTCGAAACAAATGCCGTGCACTGGTCTGTGTACACAAGAGGTTTGCCTCCTTCCGACAGATGGTCTCCTATTTGTTCATTTGTGGTGTCAGGTTTGACAGTGTTAGGGAAGGTGGAAACATTGGAGGCATCATTTGGTTCTGCATCAATTGCTTCATTTGATTTGTGATCTGCAGCATTCTCACCAGTAATTTTTCCCAACTCTTTAGTTTTCTGAGCTGTATTCTTCTGTCGCTTTGATTGAGGCGGTAACTCAGTGACTCTGGTGCCTAATTTCCTTTTCTGGGATGAGTTTTTTGCAGGAGGATCCTCTTTTGGAGCTGCTGAGGCAGCTGCGCTTTTCGATTCCTGCTGTAATCTATACAGCTGAAGCTCCTCAAGACGGGGCACCACCTAAGATAAGGGGAAAAAAACGCTGGTGTTTGTTATATCAAGTAATAAATTGGCATTCCCAGTTGACCAGACTCAGAACCCCTAGAGTTGAATTGCATATTCAACAAAAGAGCAAGACTAGTGCGTCAAACTAGTACGCAAGTCTTACATTGGTAATTATGCAACTGTTTTTAAGTCATTTACCACAGAGGGATTTTATACATGTCAAGCATGTAGGAGATCCAAGGCAATCACTCATCAAACCCTACGATAGATGTGGCAGAGCCTAGAAGCCACACCAATTACAAAATTTTAAGCTTCCGATCAGTGGACTTACAGGAAAGTAAATGATGAATAAAGTCAATCTATGTTCCATTGAAAATTCACCATTCTATGCAAATAGTTCTCTAAATGAAGAGATGTAGTTGTCCAATCCAAGGTTCTGAAATCGGACTTGGGGGACAACTAGGTTGCCCGTAAGTTGACAAGTGGCAAGTGACTTAGCCAAGTCAGACCAATTTGCATCTTAATGTCAAAATAAAAGCAAAACCACAAACTCTGATAAAAATGAAGAATGAAAAACATTACGAATATTTAATAGAGAACTTTAAGATTTGTCACGTTCGTTACCCTAAATGAATTCAAGTATAAATAGGCATTATCACTGGTCATTTATTTTTCACTCAATCAGATGAACGCTGCATTAGATTTTCGAATGCTTAGATCTTCCACAAAATGTGGTTCTAATATTCTAAAATAAGTGCAAAAGATCCTAAAAGCTGCCCCAAGCTTCCTCCACATAGGAAAATAGGGGGAGTACAATTTCAAAATCCTTTTCTATATGGATCAGTTCAAAAAAAGACACGGGTGACTCGACTTGGCCTATTTAAAAACCATGGTCCAATCAAAAATGATTTTCTGTGATGGAGTTGTTAGTGTAGCAAGTAACAACACAGGAGCTATGATGCACGGATACTTCAAAATGGGCAACGTATCGTGTCGTATCCGATACTTCACTTTTTATTTGTAAAATCCGTGTCCTTGCCCTGTCTATGGCATGTCCTTGCCGTATCTGTGCATCATAGCACAGGAGAATAGCAATGAAAAAGATAAATAAAGTCAATGATGCCAGTTAAGAAACCATTATGCCTTGACAATGACAAGAGAACTACTAACCATTCAAAAAAAAAAAAAAAATGAAAATATAATCAGTAGACACTGCCTACCAATATTCTGAGTTATATTCAACTGAATCCATAAAAAATTGCTTCAGTTACCAAATCAACTAGGCTAAGCTTCAAGTCATCACCAAGATTCCAAGAACCCCGCATTTTATGTAATGTTGAACCCTAACACTTTTTTCAGTTGGAAAATAGCAACACAAACAAGGTCTTTATGTAAATGAAAATGCATGGTTGAGACATGGAGCGTGTAATAGTAAGTTGATAACCAGAATTACAGGATCATGCAAAGCGAACCACAAAAAACATGTACAACTGACACACCCATTCCTTGATCTAAAAAGATGAACTATAGAGATAAGGGGGAAAGGCAAAGCATAGATCACAAATGCATAACATAACATAATCATGTGTGTACAGATAAGAATTAAATACACACACAATAAGAAGAGTTCATCAAATAGGGACTCTTTCTAACATTTCCTTAAAAATGAACCACTGATATCCTTCTAAGGTATCATTGACCTCACTAGACCTCATAATATATGGAAAGTGGTACAGATTTTTCATTAAATTGAGCACTACAACTCACCTGGATGGATGCATGCCAGCATTAAGGATAGGAGGCCAGAAAGGTCACATAAAAGTTTAGGGCTGGGCAAAGTAAGATCTATTGGATAAACCACAATCATGGTTTTATGGACTCCCAATCACAAGAGTACTTTATTTGTTGAAAGGTGGACCTTCAAGAGTACCATAAGCTTTGGTGTACTCTATCGTAAAAGGGCCCGCAAGAGTACTAGATTTGTTGATTCTGTTAAGGTGGCACATCAAGAGGACCATAAGATATGATGTACTCTATGGAACAAAAAAAAAAAAGGAATGCATGAGTAATGTATTATCTTTATTTTTAATGTGAGTATACCACATAGAATAGCATTTAAAGAGATGAAAAAACCAATAAAGCCTCTTTTTTCCATCTCTTTTCAACTGAAATATCATTGTACAGATCAATGTATCATAGAAAAGAATACCATGTACATGATATATTGAATCTTTTCTTCTCAGTGAATGTTCAAGGATATGCACATTAATGAAGTAATCAATCTAGGGCCCACTTTATGTGATCAAAGGAAAAAAAAAGAGGACATAATAAGAGTTCTCCCTTCGAGAGTTTCCTGTAACTAGTTTGGCATTTTTTTCACACAGTAAGGTCAGATCCTCACAAAAATTCAGATTCTTCAATTTTTTCCATCCAATTCACTAATTTTTTATATCTGGTTGGATTTGGGTTATGAAACACCCTTATGCATAGCATTTTTGTGGTAAATAAAACTACTGGTTCTGATATCAGATCAGACCCATTGAGAGGCGCTATTTAGAGTGGTTGTTTCCAACGGCCTGTTTTTCCATATGCCTGAAATCTATTTGATCTATGCTGGATGGGAATCTGAAATATCTAATCTAGAATTTAAAACATAAAACAGTTTAACACCTCACAGGTTTCATCACCATTGAAGCCTTTCCCATCTACCTGCCATTGCCTTTGAAAGTTTTGCTTTTCCCGTCAGCACAATTTTATGATCTAACATCCTTATGTGAGTTTTAATTCCACACACTTAAATATTAATTAAAACATAACTAACAAAATACCCTATTAATATAAAATCAAAACATAACTCGATCAACAGGTTTGGGTATCTAGACATGATGGTGGGTTCCATGGGCCCATATGTGAAGCAGCGCAGGGAAGGGAGGATAGCCAACGGGCTAAACTCCAAGCCAAAAGGCTTGAGGATAGGGATCCATGGGATCCAAAACGTCCTGGTCTCACACCACAAACAAGTAACCAAGAGAAAAACTCAAGGGAAAATTTTATTAATCAATGCATTGTCCCTAAAGAGAAATTACAATCCTTTATATAGATTTATACTCTTAACTTATTCTTGGAAACTCTAATTAAAATAAGAACTAAATCAAATAAGAGAAACTTTCTAATTAATCTCATGATTATCCCTAAAATTTAGCTAATACTAAAAATAAAACTCTTGCACAATTTGAAGATGTTTTTTTTTATGGGCTTGGGCCCAATGAGCTGCCAGACCAAGGATCTGGTCTGCATCAATATGTGGGTTCTATGAGGGCAATGCGGCTAAAACCTCTCACAGCCCTCCAATAAACCCCACCCCAAAAGTGCAAATAATAATAATAATAATAATGATGATGATGATGATCCAAGTAGAAGAATATTTTGAAAAGAAACAATCACGAAAACTCCCAACATAAAACTTAACCTTCATGAGAAAACTATGAATTCTAAATAAGAATATTTGGGTCGAAACAAGAATATCATTAGAAAAAAAGATTGCATAGTATTTGCATTTTACGGAAAATTAAAGAATAAACAAAGAGAACTCCAAAAATTCATGCAAAAGTTCCATACCTTCCGCTCGGCCTGATCAAATTCTTCAAGAGTACCAAATTCCCGCTCAAATCTTAACCATGAAAGGCATATGTCCTGAATGATTCTGTGTTTTAGGAAAGGAAGGTATCATCTAATCCATAATATACTACATGAACGATAAAACCTTTGCAAGATCGCATGGGCCTAAAAGAATATAAATCTTATCAAACCAATTGAAATGAATTCTATAAATATCAAAAGGGAACATCAGAGTACAAGTTTATATAGCCCATATCCAAACTACTACTGATTTTATTCACTATATGTAAATAAAAAATAATACTAAAAAATGAAAAATATAGATTCAAATTCCAGAAGTAGCACCTCACTCCACAGTGAAAACAACAATGAAAAAAAAAAAAAAAAAAAAAAGCTAAGCAGAAATCAACATAGCCCTTCACCCCAAAAGAATCATGTCCGCTACAATCAAGCTTTTCTTAATTAAACTCCTCTGTGACTATAAGCCTCCTACCATCTTAGGATGTCAATTTGTTACGAGAAAAAGCGACTTTCGAAGAAAAGTAGCAAACGAGAAAAAGCGACTTTCGAAGAAAAGTAGCAAACAAGGCACTTAATAACTCTCCAAAATCTTGCAGGGGATTCCTATTTCTTAATGGTAGCTGAATATATTAAGAGAAGGGAAATAATAATAGAACAGCAAAGGAATTTCCCAAAATTAGCTAAACAGGCAAAGGAATAACATTCCAAAAGAAAATGGAAGAACGAGAGAGTCCTTGCTGAGCTAAAAGATCTGTAACACCATTAGAATATCCAACAATATGCCAGTCTAAACTCTAAAGTATCTGTAACACATCTTGATGTTCCCGGATTTACAGGATGACAAACACAATTCTCCATTGGTATGCCCCCAATATCTGTAACTCATCCAATGCCACAGGCTTTCCTCAATAATAAGAGGAAACATATCAATCCTGCAGTTTCGTATAGGACATTCCTTTAAAATTACTAAGCTATGTTCATCAGATAAACCCTTGGGAGGAAAATAGTTTAAACCTTAGCATATTTTATATGCAAGTATCATTTGACGAAACAATGAAGTCTTATTTGCAAGGATCAAAATAGCAATTGCAGTGGGCATAGCGGCCAATGGCCAAAATGCTACATAATGGGAGATACATAGCGGCATAGCAGCGTGAATTTTTTAAGAGGTCAAAAAAATTCGAATCTTGTGTAGCAACCAATCTCGTGTTTTTTTAGTGATTTGGAACCATATATACACAGATGCTTACAGCTCAGTATTTTAAATATATATATAGGCACATGCAGACGTGGTTAAACACTAGTAATGTGTTTACAGAGAATTAGATGACATTATGACAAGCAGATAAATGAAACAGCTGCTAAAAAAACCTTGTGACAACCATGATCTCTTGCAATAAAGGGTTATTGCTTATGGCGTATTGGGGCTTTGGTATGGCCAAACTTAAGAAAGGAATCACATGGCCCACCTCTGTAAGATCTGAACCATTCAAATTGTATGCCCCACAGTGTTAACTAGCAGGAATGGCAATGGGTCAGGTTAAAGCATGACTCAGGCTATTGTGCTACTATTTAGAATGGGACCCATCTTTGAATACACGTCACGCATGGTCCAGATGCATGGTGCTCAGGAGAATATCTTCCCTATTTTAGATCTTTTATAATGGGTTCTAATATACAATCATGTGTAGTCCAATGGGAAAGGGTCAGGTGGGTGAGCGGGCTTGTGGTAAAAACAATGGGAAGTATACAATAAACTTAATAATACTTCAAATGGAAAAAAATGCGCGTATCAAACCTTGCCCGACACATACCTGTCGTGGTGCAGGTTTGGTACGGATATTATAAACCCATGATAGGTCAGGCCATGTACGAACCAGGGCAGATGTGAGAGGGCGGGTTCAGATTTAGCCCGACCCTTGCCATCCCTACATCCTAGTAGATCTACAAGAAAACATCACTGAATAACATGTTTGATTTATTCATTACCGTACATGTCCATGGGCTGCCAAATCAAAAAAAAAAAAAAAGAGGAGGAACTAAAGCTTCCCTAGCCCCTAAAACAGCTCAGGAGTACATAGGCGCAAGGAAGAAGGTCCGCTGCAATGAACCTAAAAATAGGGCGTCTCCTAACCACCACACGGCCGCCGCACCCCCCCCCCCCAAAAAAAAAAAAAGAGCCCCCACAAACCACAGGTGAGGCACAAAGGGGCCTTGGTATGCCTTCAATTACAATGGTAAAATCAAGTTTATCTATATATCTATATATATAGAGAAACGGCAAGAAACATACCTCAGAACCAGCTCCTGGGAATCTTTTACTGTAGCACCTTTTATAGATGGATCTGGCCTCATTTATATGCCCCATTTCAATTTCCATTGCAATGTAACCTTGCCAAACTTCCAACATTGCTCCGCTGATTAAATAAATAGGAACGAGAAAAAAGTACCAGGTAAGGAAATGAAAAACAGGAATGGTAGACTTCTAACACTCTAAATATGCAAAATAGAAGACCTTGTCTTAATCAAACTCTCCCAAACTCCACGAGCTGCAACTAAATCTTTTCCAAGATTCAACTCTAAACGAGCCCAATATGAATGTAAGCGTAATAGGCCATCCGTATTCTTTAGGTATGGAGACAAGTACTCTGAAGCATACTGTAGTTAAAAGACATGAAATTATTGTTCACAAACATGAATTAAAAAAAAAAAAAATATATATATATATATATGCTTGCACAGAAGAGAAAAATAAATAAAAAGATACGTTATCATTATGACAACATGAAGCCAACGTAACCACCAAACAAATGACTTAGTCAACACAGACTTTTTAAAAGTATTAACAATATTGTGTTTAATGTTAATGTGCACTTCTTCAGTGGACATGGTGACACCGTAAACTGTAGGAAATTTAGTTAATCTGCACAATGAAAATTGTAATCTGTAAAATAAAAGAACACAATAAAGACATAATTATACTGTAGAATATCAATACACAGTGACAGCATCCAATGCACTTTAAATTTTTGCACCAATTCCATGAATAGAGAGTTCTAATCAAATGGTAGCGCTACCAGTGTGAAAAATTGGCATCCATCCGAACTGCTTTTTCTCCAAAATAAAACTTATTCAAGGGAAAACAACATATGATTTGGCTTAGCAGCTAACTGCAGTAGCAGCAACATGTCTTCAACATTAGCAACAGTCAAGTGAAAGATCATCCTAATTTAAACCATACCGCATACAAAAACATTAAGATAAGGTTAGCATAAACTCAAAAAAATCTCCACAGTAGCTTCCTAATTTAATTTACACAGCAAGTTAATGAAGGGGGGGGGTCGGAAAGGAAACAAAACACCCAAAAAAATCTAAGAGTGGTAGACAAGGTGAACCTGAAATGTGTCTCTAATCAGCGCATAGTTCAGGCCATCCTCCAATTCGCTGGGTAGAGATATCCTTCTTCTTAAGCCATCAATTCGAATGAGGAACAAATCCAAATACTGAAAATCAAAGGATATAATTCAAGGTTAGAGTAGTTTTCTCACTCTTAACACCAAATGCCAAATTAATATTCAATTAATCAGTCGTAGATAAAGTAAATATAGGATTTAAATATATAAACCATTTTCAAATTCCAAGAAGCAATTGAAGCATTCTTCAAAACTGCAGCTGCAGCAAGCATTGTGGCTGGCCCAAAAGTATATACGGCACAACAATATGCAGCAGTTTGCGGCCATCAAGACGTGATTTTTTACTTGGCCCAGAAATTTTGGAATATAGGAAAAGGATATTGGTTATGATCTAATACTCTTTTCCATTTGAACATAATATAAAGCTAAGTAGCAGACCTAAAGGCCCTTTATTTCTGTTTCGCATTAAATTGTTAACATGTTTAAATTTAATTTTTAAAATCAGATGTATTTCAAGGAATTTAGTGTCATTCTAAGCTAGTATTTTCAATCTGAAATGACAGCCACATATGCATGAGCTTTTTTAAGTACTTATAATCTTCGATACATTTGTCTCCATGTTCTCTTCCTTCAAAAGGATTTTCAAACAATACACCATGGTTGGATATGGCTAGCAATTGTCATTGCAGTAATCTAAGGGAAATGATACTTTACAATCCAACTCACCTACCATTTATGCATTGGCAGAGAGAAAAACTGATCTTGATCAGAGACCTATCCTCTATTTGATCAAGTCTTCCTAATTTTAAACAATAAATGATTAGGGCCAACCATTTAATAGAAACAGCTTTTTAGTAAAACCGCATCAATAATGAATCCCTCCAGTTAGCATGTTTTCCCTTACTGGTCATGTCTACATTCCTTTGGATGGTAAAGATAGTAGAGTTTGGACAGCCTCTGACAGATGGATCTTTTACGGTTCACTCTCTTTGCGGCTATGAGAAGAGCTGATTTGGCAGAATTTAGCCCTCTGGCACACTTGTGGAAGTTCAAGGCTACTCTAGGGATGTTGCTTTTGGATGGTTGGCGCTGCAAGGTAGTATTAATATTATAACCATATACAATTTACAGCATAGAAAGAATATTATGGTAAGTGCTTGTTCAATGTGTGTACCAACTGCAGAATCAATCGACCCTTTGCTCCATAATTGTAGGTGCACTCAATTGCTATGAAGGTCAATCTGGAAGCTGTTTGATTGCTGTGGGTTGCTTCCAAATTCCTTGGTGCAGCTATATGAGGCTTGGAAGATGGGTGTGGGCTGTCAAAGAGGGAGAAAAATGTGGAAGGTCTCATTCCTAGCTACCATTCGGAACATTTGGAATGAAAGAAACAGGCACTGTACTGATGGGAAATCAACTATTGAACTAATGCTAGCAGATAAAGTGAACTTCCATGGACCTTCATGGGTTGCTGTTCTACCTCGATTTCAAGATCTTCCTATTGCGAAAATTCTGAGTAATTGGAAGGAAGTAGGTCTCCTATTCTGCCTACGTGGTCTCCACTGGTCCAGGTACCTTGAAATTAAACTTTGATAGTAGCACTTTAGGTAACCAAGGAATGGCAGGTTTGGGTGGCATAATCTGCAATGATATGGACTCCAATCTACTATCTTTCTTCTGGTTATGCAGGACATTGTTCGATTATACAAGCTGAATTGATGGTGCTCAACACTGGCCTTTGTGAAACCCGTAGGCTACTAAACTTTCATGGTATTTTGGTAGAATAGGATTCCTTTAGCATCTTTCAACAAGCTTCAGGAGAAGAAAAGGGCCCCTCGGTATCTTGCGGACATTTTAGAATAAGTGTTGAATCTAGTCAAGAGACTGGGTGCATCTTTCTATCACATCAAGCAAAGCGCCAGTGTCAGTGTGGATCGCCTGGCCAAAGAAGGAATCCGGCATCCTAACATGGTTTTATTTTTTGATATGTCTGCATATATGTGATCTGTTTTTAGTTAGCTTGTCATGCTATTTTGTGGCATTTATCTGGCCCTTTTGGTTTAGTATAGATCCCTTATACCGTACAGTTTTTAAAATACTAATATAGTCACCATTTCAAAGATAATAATAATAATAAACAATCCTTCCACTTTCACACTACACAATAATTGATCATAGTCGCAAGAAGGCCCCCACAAAGGGAACAACACTACAAATGGGACCATATTTCATTAGATCCCATTTGCATACCTGTTATTGAATTCTTATGAATTCCATTCAAAAGCATGTAAAGAGATGAAGGGTATAAGGAGAAAATCTATAGGGACCATCACTTCCCTATGATTCAATTTCCTAAGGTTCATGTCAAGTGAGATCTTTTGATAGCTCCCTGTGGATCTTAAACGATAATCCCTCACTTTTAGCACCTTTGATAGAATGATGATGTTTAGAAATCCTAGAAATTGAATACATATCAAACGAAAGGGCCCTAAATATTTTTTCCCATTGAAAAAAAGAATTCTGTGGCCACTCAGCAATAGCAACCAATAATATTATGTGCTTAAACTAGAACAATCGAAACAGTGAATCGGCCACTATTAAACCATGATTAGAAGTCAGTGCAGCAAGTGTGGTGTTTCAGTCTACACAGTAGAAGAGACGTTAGTTCCCTTGCTGTTGCACTGAAATCTACCAATTTCTCATACATTATAAAATCAAATCATGCCATGCATATAGTAACTATGTCTGTACGTTTTGGTGGTATTCTTCCATAAAAATTCTGGTTGCGCTTCAATAGATGAGATATAGTAGCCCAATTTTTCGATGCAACTAATATGTACATCAGTAATTCAATTGACTGAATAATCCATGGCAGATTTGAATGCACACAGTCCAATACCATGCTCAGCATGTACCATTCAAAGTAAAAAAAAAAAAAAAATTCAGCTTTAGGCCAATTGGGTCCAGTCGTCTACTAGAGGAGCCACCAAGGCCCAGACTCTTTAGTCAGAAACAGATTCATCATATAAGTCTTTGACGCCATTAGGTAGAAATAGAAAGTAAATCCAAACCTATATAGTAAAAAAATCTGACATATACATTATAGAAAAGAAAATTCAATCAAATCTGGTCAAGGGAAAGGCATGGAGTGTGAACCAAGTACTAGGGACTACACTACCATATGGTCTTATTAAAGCAATGAAATACCTCTCTTGTCAGCAGTAAATGAAATTACAGTCTTTTTCCCTAAGTTCTAAATAGAGTCACTTGTGTGTATCCCCTTAAGTTTTGACATAGGAAACAGCCATTAGCTATTTTTCCCTTGGCCGACCAATGTGCACATGGATCTTTGTCTCTAGAAAGAAACCAATACTTCACAACCGCCCATTCTGAACTAAAGTCATCCACATGTGTCTGTACTTGGATCCATTTTTCAAGCATCTACAGAACCAGGGACGGACATTTATCCTTATCTGTTCAGACATGGCTGGTAATTTTGGCTCTAAAGTTGAAGGGTTGTTTGCGAAAAGTCAGTATTCACTACTCAGTCATCAATCATAAATAGCAATAAAGTGATCCAAAAGGCATAAAAATTTTAAAAAAATAATAATAATAAGTAAAAAAAAGGCGTCACTGAGAAATTCAGCAAAACATAAAAAGAAATTGCAATTAAATATATCCTATTACCTCCTCATAACTTGAAAAACCACATTGCAAAGAATGCTCAAAAACCTGAAATAAGAGAAGAGGTTAGGCTTAGTAGGCCTGAGCCAGATACAGAAAACAAATATAGCTCAATTAACTAAAACTGAAAAAACTCATCACTGTGTCTGTGTGTGCATGGATTCAGTATTTTGTGTTTGTCTCTTGAACTGAATAAATTAACGGTGAACATAATCACTCAAACCCTCTCCAACTGCATCCGTGTTCCACTCCCTGGCCAACCAGTCCACTTAAGAACTTGCTCAGCTGCCTAAGACTATATGCAGCTGCTCACCAAAGACCTAGGTGTTGCATCTAACATGAGGTAATTTGCCAGAGTTTCTTTTTTTTAGGAAAGGGCAACATGGTCCTCCAAACATAAAGAGTTTTTTCCCCAAACTTCTATATTATGGACAGAATATTCTAAAAAGGATGACAAAAATCAAGAAGAAATGGCCAGAGTAGACAAATAAATATATAATCCCCATCCATTATAGGGAACAACAAGAGAGGACTATTGCAAAAAGTAAACCTTCATGTTTTTTTTATCAATTACAAATCACAAAGTTGCAAATGTAATACGCCTCATTGACAAGGTCACGACTAGGGAAAAAATTTGCCTTCAATCCTGATAAATGGAAAAAAAAAAAAAAAGCAAAAGTCGCTTCCACGTAATAAAAAAAAAAAAAGAGTACTACATAATCGTAGCTCTTTACACATTAAACTGCTTTCCTACAATCAAACTAGAACAACTAGCCCAAGACTGGCAAGACATATGAAGAATCTTTCCACAACTCAAAACATTGAGAATCAAACTCTTTGCAAAAAGAATGTCCAAGCTATATCAGATTATCAAAGCAGTCAAACAGAAACCACTAATACAGCCAAGTAACGTGTGCTCTAATTTTCGAGCTAAATCCTTCAACAGTGTGTTCAGAGCAGTCCGGTAGTTTTTTTTTCTTATTTTCTTTTTGGTAAATGACAGAAAAATAAACAGTATAGGCAATTATTACCTTCAATTAACAGGACTTAGAAGCAAAAAGAAAAGATGAGAATCATACAGTAGAGAACTCTTTCTCTGACGCATGAGCACGCTCCAAGGAAAGTAAGTATCGGATCCAAAGTTCAGCAACCCAGGTACAACTTCTGGTGGCCCTCGAATAGACACTTCTCGCAACATTAGAAACCTAACACAGAGGAATCGCTATTGAAATTACCAAAATTTAGCTCTAGTGAGACTAACTAGGGGTGAAAAAGTAATACACTCCTTGCAACATTAAAAACCTAACATAAAGAGAAATCACTATTGTAAATACGAAAATTTAGCTCTAATGAGACTAATTACGGATGAGAAAGTGTCAAGAAAACCTTCAAGGTTTTGTCCAGGTAGCGAGTATAACTAAGCCACAGATCACTTGATACTGGAAATTCCGTGATGGCACGTTCGTAGAGAATTTGAACACGAGCAGGGTCACCATACGATTCTTCAAATTTTATATAAGTCTGCAACAAAACAATAACCCTCGGTTTGGTGTTCGCAGGACAAACATAGAAAAGCATGTAACACTCTGAAATCTCTTCAAATTGTGAGAAAATTAAAACCAACAACATGAAATGACCATGGCGTTTTTGTTTAACCAGAATAATAGAGCACATTTTGCATAAAACATATATAGAGAGAGAACAATCATTACATACTCAAAAAAGAAGAAGAAATACTAAGAAAGTAGAATCATAACCTCTTCATTAGGACTGGTTCTAACATGCCATCAATCAATCAAGGTCAATCATATGGAATAATATGGCTAAGAGGACCACTAGCACCGACATACTGACCAGCATAATGGATAATAGTATACTTGTCATATAACCAAAATTAGCTGCTCTCTCTCTCTCTCTCTCTCTCTCTCTCTCTCTCTCTCTCTCTCTCTCTCTATATATATATATATATATACATAATTATATATATAGGATGCTAAATTGAATTGTTCAAGAACTAAGCAGTACAAAAGAGATGTACTAAAATGCAAAGAGAAAAAAAACAAAAAACAGAAAACACCATCCAAAAGGAAAGAAAATATACCCACTCAGGCCCCAAAAAGGCAGGAGAAACCGCCCTCAACAAATTAAGAGGAGGCCAGCTCCTTCCAATCAAGTAAAGTGGTCTCTATAGGCACAACCCAAAAGTCTGGAAGAATGGAAACCCACGAGCCACCTGAAATCTAGCACTTGCAAGAACAATAGCCGTGGAAGAAGTCTTCCCCTCAAAATATATCGGTTTTCTCTCCTTCCAAATAGCATAAATAATGGCCAGGAAAGAAGAGTGCAACAAAAGTCTCCGTTTAGCAGATGAAAACCAACATTAGTTAATATAGGCACTCCAGTGAATTGATTGTATCTTTTACATCCCAAAGTCGTTCGATGTCATCCATTTATATAGGGCTCTTTCACAAAAACCTAAGATGCATAGCCAAACTAATGACCTAAGATTTGTAGATCCATGGATCTTGAGTAACCACTGACTAAAAAATTAGACTCAGCCCCCAACTTGGCAAGGATAGTGTCGAGTCAGACCAACTCCTAAATTTTCAGTTTCTTTCCCAACAATACCACCCCCCCACCCCCCCCCCCAAAAAAAAAAACTAGAAAGGGGTGGAGGAGGGGACATTATTGGAGGAAGAGGGAAATTAGAGGAGGCTGAAAGATGGGTTTTAAATTGGAATTTGGGAGATGGGTTTTCATTAAAAAAAAACTTGAGTAGTAAGAAGAAGGGGGGTGGGGGTGGGGGTGGGGGTGGGGGTGGGGGTGGGTGGGTTGGGATCACGGAAGGAGGAGGATGATGATGGACTCATGATTCATGTGGGAGATGGAATCATAGCTGAAATAGAAATTTAGGCTTTGGGGTTTTGATGAGTGTGGTGTGGAAGGTGTTCATGAGAGAGAGACATTATAAATCAGATGTAAAACCAACTCAATTAGAGAAGGACGACTCAAAAGCAAGAGCAAGAGAAGGAAATTTCATTGGATTAGTTTGGCATCCTGGGAGATCAAGAGAAGCTGTAAGACCACAGAATCAGGATCCAAACACATGAAACAAGATAATATAGATGTGGGTTTTTATAAGCTGATGCAGAAAATCTAAACCAACAAAATGGGTCATTTAAATTTCTTGCAATTTGGATGACAGCTCGGGAGAAGAACAGAAGTTGCAAACCACAGAATCAGGATACAAAGTTTAAATCACTGCCTGGGTCCTCGGGATAATAAGATGAAGACAACGAAAAAGAAGAAATCAAAAAGGACTCGGCCAAGTCAGTATGAACCAAGTTGGTCATGGGCGAGTCTATGTGGAACACCCAATTTCCAAAGGCAGATCTGCCAGCCTAATGAGTCCGTGGAGCATGCACCCATGCTGATACCTTAGGTTTGTCAAATTTCTAGAGTTTCCAGGAGGCAGTCACACCCTGTTGGCAGCCCATTTCCCAATGCAAACACGTGCTGTCAAGAGGCTGTGAGGTGATTATTACCTGTCACATAATCACCTGTCACCCATCCAAAAAACAGTACATTCAATCCAGAACCTACGCATTGAAGGCAATTTTGCTGATAAATAACAAAAACTTCATTGAATAAGAACAGTATTGATAAAAAAAGACTTGGCAATAAAGAAAAGTAACTTAAGTGAAAGTCAAAATCCTTATTTAAACAGCCACTCTCACCATCACCGTTTTGACTGTTTCTATGATAAAGCCTTAAACATAATCAAAGCCACTCATCTCTCATAATAGCTTGTTGAGTATTTTTAATCACAACACTTAAACTCTAATAGTAATTAAATCAAAAAACAAGGACGAAAATCATGAGATCAAGCTTGAACAAACTCAGTTTTTAACATTAAAAAAAAATGGACGCAAAAAAAGACCTAAACTGATTGCTGCAATCACCCCAACTCAATTGGAGTTGGACAAACCTGGGCTTCTTGGAAAGGGATTGAATAACCTCTCACAAACACACATTTCTTCATGTCATTTGGACATCATTTAGACACATGAAATACGGCTTTGTACCAAGCATAGGGGCGAAAAACTAATGCAATGATGCCATTTGCATGGCACATGGAGTCCTTGGACACTTGGACAGCTTTGCAATTGCATCACTTTTAAACAAGTACAAGTTATGAGATAAATTTCCTTCATGCTTAGAAGTGATTTGAGATGTGTTCCTAATTTTTTTTAATGCCTGAATCATCGATAAGTGACCTTCGCATAGATTTTTCTAAGCCATCTATTGTTACCTTGCATCAGATTCACTACAATGTGACCTCTACACCCTTCCATTCTAGCAATCCCAACTCCCCACAAAAGTCTGAAGAATGAAAAGTGAGATTTAATCACTAATCCTCACCATCCAAATTATTCATAAAGAGAAGCTATATATTTTAAGAACAATCAACAGACTGCAATGTTTCTAGCACATGGTATCATAATTATTCATCTTACCATGAAGTGTTTAAGCCTCTCTGTCTCAGATGAATCGCACTGAGAAAGTTGATCCTCATATTGGACACGATCGTTAAACATTTGCATTGCCTTTTGATAAGCCGATGTGGTATGAGACGGAAGCCCATCGCAATCATCAGAGTTGACATCAATAGTACTTCCTCGCTCTGCCTCCCAAAGCTTATAAGCCAGGAGTGTCGATCTTGAGTTGGCAAGTGGAACAGACAACTGACGATGGAATAGGCTACGAATACGTTGGACTTGTTTTGTCTTGTCCTGTAGAAACAATGAAATATTTGTCATTTTTTCAGTAAATAAATTTGGGTAAAAATAAAAATAATAATGATGACAATTATATCTTCTGTATAAAATAATTATGATGATGATAAATAATAGAGATAACAGTATGTACTAAGTAGGCAACATACATAAGGTGGATACACGCTTAGTGCTAAAACTGAATAAGACCCAACTAAGCTCAACTGAGTTGACTCAGGCTCACTAGGAAAGAGGCAACCTGATAGAAACTCCAATTGTAAACTAGTTTTTTTATATTTGGAGTTTCTATCAACAATTTGCTTGCATAGGTTGATATCTGGTATTTTCTGAGTTCCTATTTTTTAAGTATTACAAAATAATATTTTTACAACAAAGATGCGAATTAGAAAGGATTGGTCAACAAAATATGAACTGGAGATTGAATCTTGACATACCTTAGAACACAGTTACCAGAAGACGTATTGGCTATACTTTGGATCATTTGATTGGAACAAAATTTACATTACACTAAAGAGCCTGCTTCTTAATGGATACTTCAATAACTAATTCTCTCCCGACGCAAAAGAAGAGTAATCAGGCACTTCTTATGGAACCCAGAAATTGAAGCCTCATAATAATCATAATAAAATTTTAAACAAACATTTTTCAATCAGCAAATATGATCCCAAACCTCACATGTGCCAGTAATTCCAAATATTGACATGGAGATGAAAGCTCTAGGGTTCCCCAACAACAACGACTAACAAGATTGCAGTCACCAACCATTCTCTAAGCATTATGAAATTTTCCATATTGGATTCAACCTCCGTATGATGCTGACGTCAATGCATAGGACGCTAAATAAGCCCTAGATGAGATGGAATAAGGAGAAGCTGCCAAATGGAGAAGAAAAAGGAAAAGATATATATAAATATATATATATATAGAGAGAGAGAGAGAGAGAGAGAGGGAAAAATAAAAATAAAAAAAGAATGAGATGAAGAAAAGGAAGATACTGGGTAGAGGACAAAGAAACCCTGAGTTTCAACCTTATCGTGATTTTCATTTTGGTTTTAGGGTTTCATTTTAAAAAATGAGAGAGAAAGAGAGAGAGAGAGAGAGAGAGAGAGAAATAGAAAAAAGAGGGAAGAAAAGGAAGCGAAAGAATTAAGGGGACAAAGTTGTGACCAGTACCTATATTCGTTTACAACTCATTATTTCATTAATTATACTTTTCATAAATTACAAAATAGTCCATGTAGTTCTAATTACAGAGGACAAAATCATACAGAAATTACAAAACAGTCCTTCAACTCTCAACAGTCTCCAATGGCCTACATCACCTTACAGTGGATCACACATGTACACTTAAAAGGCTATTAATACTTAATCTTAATAGATGTGCCAACTTCTACAATGATATGAGATTCCGGTTCCAGGATTGAATTCATTAATGATAATTTTCATAATTTTCAAATGATCCATGTAGTTCTAATTACAGAGGACAAAATCATACAGAAATTACAAAACAGTCCTTCAACTCTCAACAGTCTTTAATGGCCTGCATCACCTTACATTGGATCACACATATACACTACAAAGGCTAGTAATACTTAATCTTGACAGATGTGTCAACTTCTACAATGATATGAAATTCCGGGTAGAGGATTGAATACTTCATGTTACAAGGTAAAGGTGTCATAAGTGACAAATATGCATATGATAGAACAAATAATCAAGTAACTTTGGTATTCGGTGACAATAGCACTGGCACAGTGGAAGGTGCTCATTATCGAAACATTCAGGTTGTGGGTGAACTTGTCAAGTCAAGTTACCCATTACTGATCAAAAAGAAAACTTTGGCATTTGTTTTTTTCTTATAATAACTTTGGCATTTGGTTATAAGCAAATATGAGGATGAAGACAAAATAGATGACATTAAATAAATAAATAATCAGTTACCATTTTCAAAAATAATAATAATAAATAATAATAGATCACTTTACAGATGATAACACCTATGACATGAAAGCCTACGGAAGGAAATTCTGACCCCACTATCGGCATCATCAATGGTGAAGAAGATAGCTTGCTCGAATTCCCTGTATGCTTCCCAGATCTTACTACCTTCACCGACATGCAGTCCAGCAGCAGTAAGAGCACGTTCAAATAAATCTCTCATCTTCAAGATACCAGCTGGTGTGCATTGGGACACTTCTCGATTGCGTTCTTGGACAAAATTTATATAATCACACCAGAGCGGCACTGACTGCATAGAAACGGAGAACTTGTTTCATACTCTTCCATAGGAAGTTCAGATAAGCTTTGTAATCAAGAAAATCAGAACCTACCAAATACTCTTTCACTCCCCGTTCATAAAGTTCCACAATTGCATCAAAGACCTCAGATCTGCACAATTACAGGGAGAAGAGGGGAAAAACCACGTGAAAGATGGTTTTTTTTATACAAAGAGCAACATCACAAGTTTACAAAAATTGTATGTGTACATATGTAGATACCAACCAAAATTAGTTAAAAATGTTTCTGTCAAATAAGAACCACACCCCACCCCACTATTTGAAAGAGCGATAGTACCCGCAAACAATCAAACAGCTACAGATTACATTTCAACTGAATCTACAATCCAATACCCCCCAGCTTCAATATATCATTAAAAACAAACTGCATTGACTATCCAATATTTCCATGCGCATTAAATTTCATGTTTCATGAATGAGGAAACGAACAGATAAAC
This sequence comes from Umbellularia californica, assembly GCA_028538565.1. NCBI lineage: Eukaryota > Viridiplantae > Streptophyta > Magnoliopsida > Laurales > Lauraceae > Umbellularia > Umbellularia californica. Next base: position 108,346,647 of record JAPQWN010000001.1, read on the forward strand.
TTAAAAATGAATATATATAGAGAGAGAGAGAGCCATACCCATCACTCAGTGAAGCTTCATCTTTCGCCCATTCCTGCCACATTTTAGGGCTAAGAGGAAACAACGCACTCATTGACTCCCGCGCCTTCCTCAGCTTCTCAATATCCCCCATCTTCCTTAGAGCTCTAATGTACTGCAAAAACAATCACAAGAGAAACAACACAAAAAAAAAATTCAACTAAATATCACCACAATCAATTGCAGTCATTTTCATCAACCAAAATCACTAAAACCCCATCCAAACAGCAGCTCATCAAAACAAACCACGACCTCCTGAGAAGTTCCAGTCCGATCAAACAACGCAAAATATTCTGAAGAATCGGACGACGAATTGCAACGGGAGTATACAGATCGGATCTTACCTGCCCGTGAATGTCGTAACTGGAAGGATTCTCGGCGATTTCTTTCTCTAGGGTTTCGAGCTTCAGATCTGAGTTGTCTTCGTCCGAGTCCGAGTCGGAAGAGGAGGAATCGGAAGAGGCAGTGGCTTTTGGAAGGTCTTGTTTGGACTCACCTTCGTTGTTGTCCGGTCCATTTAGGGTTTCTACTTCCATTTCTAGGGTTTCCGCCATTGAAACTGGAGCGAGCTTCTTTTGTTTTGTTGAACGGGGTCGCACTCGTAGCAGAGCAAAAACCCTACTGACAGAGGGTTTCGGATTTATATTTCATGAATCATGATGATGGTAAGAGCGAGCTTCTTATATAGGTATAGGGCGGTGGGGTTTTAGGTAGTGATAAAATTTGTGAAAGGGCACACGTAAGCTGTTGTCCAATCGTTTTTAGAAACCCGGATAAAAGGCCTCTATATTTTGGGTTTTTACTAAAACCTCTTTGGTCTAGTCTCGATATTGCCTTTTGTTAAGTTAGTATACTCGCAAACTCAACTTAGATTAAGTAGGGCCCACTTATATGCATGATGACCAAAAGAATCGTAATATAAAAGGTTCAATACGAATTATAAAAAATATATAATATCAAGCTAATTTAACGGGAAAGTCCCCATACGATTCGTATTGACCAAAAAGGCCAGACACAAGTTAGCCCTAGCCGGAGCAAACCTTTGAGAGTCCTTTTCGCCAACTTAGATAGGCCTACCCGTGAGATGGAGAGTAGTCTGGTTAGGACTAGATCCGTTTGGTTAACCTATAATAATCCAAAATTGAGGCAAGCACGCCCTTACCGAATCAACTTTTCCATGTTCAGTCCATCTTGTACTTGGTTCGAGAGTGCCCATTCCACCGCTACCTATTCCACAGTGAAACCCACTTTTCATCTGCAAGGATCCGATCCAAAAAAACCCAGATGTTGTTGATTTTTTAAAGTAGGATTTAATCACGAGTGGACACAGCCCTATTCGTCCACTTCTAACTCACTAACTATTTCATATTTGTTAAGCTTACTTTACCAGTTAAGTAAATTGAAGGTTAAATACGAGAGACATTAAAAGGAGAGGGTCAAATAAAAAAAATATTAGGTTTCGAATACCATCTCTTCCATTAAAAAAAAAGGTTAAAAGGACACTCTCTCATGCAAGTGAAAGATAAAAAAAACTAGGGTTTTTCATTGACGAGGCAGGGCTATTCCGAGAAATGCCCGACGCCCGCTTCTAAACTAGAAGTGCAACAACGGCCAAACCATGAGTCAGGCTTGAAGTTGTTGGCCCGAACCCAAGCCGCATGGAAATGATGAAGCCCGAGCCCGACCTATGTTAGACTTATAGAAAAGAAAAATGAGTTTCTTACCATGTCATAGGCCAACTTAGCTGCTCTGGTCATATCACCTTCTGTGGGAGGTCATGGGTTTGGGTCCCCGCATTACTGCTCCCTCCCTCGCTCATGTTAAATATATTTGGGCAAGACGGGGATTCCGGCTCTCAACCACTAATTGTAAATAAAAAAATAACTGAGCACGAGCCATCTATTAATAACTAAACCCCATGCCCAAAGCCCAATCCATGGGCTCCCTTACAAGAAAAAACACTCTTCCTTCTAAGAGAAAAAAAAAATAATGTTACTCTCTCACCTCTTGATTCAACTACACTCTTACTTTTGTTCTCTCATATGTCGACCATTTACTTCCCTTCACCGGTAAAGTAAATTTACGATATATCGTGATTTGATATTATTTCATCCAATTGCTATTCATACATGTCCATCCATCATTTTGTGAACTAAGTCTCGACCCGTGACCCACCAACAAGAAAAAGAAGGAAAGAAAGGCAAAAAAGTCAGTTTTTTAGGATTTTCGCCGTATGTTCTAGCTGCCATTTCCAGGTTTCCTCCTCTCAGAGAGAATGAAAACTGAAAAATATGTATTTACTGCCCATTACAACAGCGGTAAAGCTGCATGAGTGTCCAAAGATAGAATGAAAGAGTCCGTAGTTGCTTTTTTTTTTTTTTTTGTAACCCATATCTAGTGAACACCCAAATGATATGATTACAAATAAAAAAATCACACATGCTGACTTTGGCAATTGACACATGTTGAATTGAATTTCTGGTCTTTTTAATATTCATACTTCCCCATAAATAAAAGTAGAAATATATATGGTAATCAAATAAAATCCCCAAAATTAAAGAATGAAAACCGAGATATCACTATATTAAAGCAATTTGCTCCTGTCTACAACTCCATCCTTAAACCTTTCATCTCTCGTAGTCTTTAATGATCATCGGTGTGATTCACTTGATAATAACTTCTTAAAATTTCAATTCCATGCAAACAGAGGAGCCCTTAAGAGAACACATCTATGAAGCAAATTTAAAAAGCATTGAGTGTTGTCACGTATCTAATCTAAAGCAATGACGCCGAACATTTTGCAATCTCGTAATCAACATCTAAACTTGGTTTCTGTTGACATGCTTAGATTTGGAAACTCTCTGGACCCAACCAACAAGCGAAACGACTGATGGAACTGGTCAAATCAAGCTCGATAACTATTAAGGACAGTAGAAAAACAGCACATGGTTGGTTACATGCACAGAAAAACAGTGACGTGTCGACTCCTAGGGCATGTTTGTAGGGTTACAAACGGAACGGTTCCGGATCAGAACGATAGTGGATCCGTACCTGTTTCTAAATAACGGTTCCGGTTCCGGATCCGATTTTGACTCGGAACCTGTTTAACTGGTTACAGACCCGGATCCAATAGGAAAAGCCGGATCCGGGTCCGCCAAGAGGACAGGAATCCAGTTCCAAAATCGATTCAAATTTGTCATTATCCATCATTTTTCTTAAAACAAGCACATCATTCAGCTTATATAAAGTGATTCAAGACTACTACCTTTAATAATGTACATTAAAATGTCCAAAAAAAGTTGATCTTGAGGATCAATTTGTAATATCAAATGCTCATATGCCTGGTCCCGGGTCCACATGTCGGAACCTATAGGGACCCGGACCCGTTTATCAATTGGAACAAAATTAGGTTTCGGACCCGGACCCATTTATGAATTGGACCGTAAAAATGATTCCGGACCCTTTTTTTTACGGGTCGAAATTTCCAGGTAATCGGAGAATCGGATACCCGTTTCCAACCCTACATGTTTGCGAGTATTGGCTTCTCTGTTTTTTTTTTTGTTTGTCCTATTGAAATGAAGGTTTTGATGGTTTCACGTATATTCTAAACTGTAGATATTTGGGTCTCCGGTTTTTTATGGTAATAGTTTTGCACCCAGTATAGAAGAATTAATAATTTCGTAGAACCAAAGATATATTTAGTTTGGAAATTTCTCAGAAAATATAGATCGTGCGTGGCTGGAGATTGTTAAATACATAAATAATTGTCATGGGCTGCATTCTCACTTTAAGACCAGCAAAAACATTGGACAATGCATGGGCTATAAATAATAAATGAAATAAGAAAGAGAAGGTTAAACAATCATAACAGAATGGTCAATAAAATGTATGTTAACTGTAAAGATAAAAGATAGATAGCTGTCAAAAGCTATCTAAGAAATTTTCTTCTCTCTTTCTGGTCCAATTTAACGGGAAAGTCCCCATAGGATTCGTGTTGACCAAAAAGGCCAGACACAAGTTAGCCCTAGCCATACCAAACCTTTGAGAGTCCTTTTCGCCAACTTAGATAGGCCTACCCGGGAGATGGAGAGTGGTCTAGTTAGGAATAGATCCGTTTGGTTAGCCTATAATCATCCAAAATTGAGGCAAGCAAGCCCTTACCGAATCAATTTTTCCGTGTTCAGTCCATCTTGTACTTGGTTTGAGAGTGCCCATTCCGCCGCTACCTATTCCATAGTGAAACCCACTTTTCATCTGCAAGGATCCAATCCAAAAAACCCAGATGTTGTGGATTTTTGAAAGTAGGATTTAATCACGAGTGGACAAAACCCTATTCGTCCACTTCTCACTCACTAACTATTTCATATTTGGTAAGCTTCCTTTACCAGTTAAGTAAAGTGAAGGGTAAATATGAGAGACATTAAATGGTGAGGATCAAATAAAGAAATATTAGGTTTCGAATACCATCTCTTCCATAAAAAAAAATGTCAAAAAGACACTCTCTCATGCAAGTGAATGATAAAACAGACTAGGGGTTTTCATTGACTAGGCAGGGCAACTCCGAGAAATGTCCGACGGCCGCTTCTAAACTCGAAGCCCAACAACGGCCAAACCATGAGTCAGGCCTGAAGTTATTGGCCCGAACCCAAGCCGGATGGAAATGATGAAGCCCGAGCCTGACCTATGTTAGACTTATAGAAAAGAAAAATGAGTTTCTTACCATGTCATAGGCCAGCTCAGCTGCCCTGGTAATATCACCTTCTATGGGAGGTCATGGGTTTGGGTCCCCGCATTATTGCTCCCTCCCTCGCTCATATTATATATATTTGGGTAAGACGGGGATTCCGGCTCTCAAGCACTAATTGTAAATAAAAAAAAAAAAAAAAAAACTTAGCACGAGCCATCTATTAATAACTAAACCCCATGCCCAAAGCCCAATCCATGGGCTCCCTTACAAGAAAAAAACATTGTTCCTTCTAAGAGAAAAAAAAATGCTACTCACTCACCTCTTGATTCAACCACACCCTTACTTTTGTTCTCTCTTATGTCGACCATTTACTTCACTTCACCGGTAAAGTAAATTTACGATTTATCGCGATTTGATATTATTTTATCCAATTGCTATTCATATATGTCCATCCATCATTTTGTGAACTAATCCCCGACCCGTGACCCAACAACAAGTAAAAGAAGGAAAAAAAGGCTAAAAAATCAGTTTTTCAGGATTTCCGCCGTATGTTCCAGCAGCATAGCTGCAGTTTCCAGGTTTCCTCCTCTCGGAGAGGATTAAAACTGGAAAATGAGAATTTACTGCCCATTACAGCAGCGGTAAAGGTGCGGGAGTGTCCAAATATAGTCCCATGGCCTTTCCATTTCCAATTAACGTAAGATAGAACGAAAGAATCCGTAGTTGCCTTTTTTTTTCTTTTCTTTTTTTTTTTTTGTAGCCTGTATCTAGTGAACAACCAAATGATATGATTAGAAATAAAAAAAATCACATAAGCTGACTTTGGCAGTTGACACATGTTGAATTGAATTTTTGGTCTTTTCAATATACATACTTCCCCATAAATAATAGTAGAAATATATATATGGTAATCAAATAACATCCCCATAGTTAAAGAATTAAAACCTAGTTATCACTTTATTAAAGCAATTTGCTCTTGTCTACAACGCCATCCTTAATGATCATCGGTGTGATTCACTTGATAATAAATTCTTAAAATTTCAATTCCATGCAAACAGAGGGGTCCTTAAGAGAACACATCTATGAAGCAAATTTTAAAAGCTTTAAGTGTTGTCACGTATCTAATCTAAAGCAATGACGCCGAACATTTTGCAATCTTGTAATCAACATCCAAACTTGGTTCCTGTTGACATGCCTACATTTGGAAACTCTCTGGACCCAACCAACAAGCCGACGGACTGATGGAACTGGTCAAATCAAGCTCGATAACTGTTAAGGACAGTAGAAAAACAACACATGGTTGGTTACATGCACAGAAAAACAGTGACGTGTCGACTCATAGGGCATGTTTGTAGGGTTATAAACGGAACGGTTCTGGATCAGAACGATAGTGGACCCGTACCTGATTCTAAATAACGGTTCCAGTTCCAGATCCGATTTTGACTCGGAATCGGTTTAGTTGGTTACAGACCCGGATCCGATAGGAAAAGCCGGATCCAGGTCCACCTAGTGGACTGGAATCTAGTTCCAAAATCGATTCTAATTTATCATTATCCTTCATTTTTCTTAAAACAAACACATCATTCAGCTTATAACTGTGCGTCAAGACTGCTACCTTTAATATTGTACATTAAAATGTCCAAAAAAAGTTGATCTTGGGGTTCAATTTGCAATATCAAATGCTGATATGCCTGGTCCCGGGTCCACATGTCGGAACCTATATGGACTCGAACCCGTTTATCAATCGGAACCAAAATTAGGTTCCGGACCCGGACCCGATTATGAAATCGAACGTAAAAAAGATTCCGGACCCCTTTTTTTTACGGGTCGGAACTTCCAGGTAATCGGAGAATCAGATACCCGATTGCAACCCAACCTGTTTGCGAGTATTGGCTTCTCTTTTTTTTTTTCTTTTGTCTTATTGAAATGAAGGTTTTGATGGTTTCACGTATATTCTAAACTGTAGATATTTGGGTCTCTGGTTTTTTATGGAAATAGTTTTGCACCCAGTATAGAAGAATTAATAATTTCGTAGAACCAAAGATATATTTAGTTTTGAAATTTCTCGGACAATATAGATCGTGCATGGCTGGAGATTGTTAAACACATAAATAATTGTCATGGGCTGCATTCTCACTTTAACACCAGCGAAAACGTTGGACAATGCATGGGCTATAAATAATAAATGAAATAAGAAAGAGAAGGTTAAACACCCATAACAGAATGGTCAATAAAATTTATGTTAACAGTAAAGATAAAAGATAGATAGCTATCAAAAGCTATCTAAAAAATTTTCTTCTGTCTTTCTAGTCCAATTTAATGGGAAAGTCCCCAGAGGATTCGTGTTGACCAAAAAGGCCAGACACAACTTAGCCCTAGCCATACCAAACCTTTGAGAGACTTTTTCGCCAACTTAGATAGGCCTACCCGGGAGATGGAGAGTGGTCTAGTTAGGACTAGATCCGTTTGGTTAGCCTATAATCATCCAAAATCGAGGCAAGCAAGCCCTTACCGAATCAACTTTTCCGTGTTCAGTCCAACTTGTACTTTGTTTGAGAGTGCCCATTCTGCCGCTACCTATTCCATAGTGAAACCCACTTTTCATCTGCAAGGATCCGATCCAAAAAACCCAGATGTTGTGGATTTTTGAAAGTAGGATTTAATCACGAGTGGACACAGCCCTATTCATCCACTTCTCACTCACTAACTATTTCATATTTGGAAAGCTTACTTTACCACTTAAGTAAAGTGAAGGGTAAATATGATAGACATTAAATGGTGAGGGTCAAATACAAAAATATTAGGTTTCGAATACCATCTCTTCCATTAAAAAAAAAGGTTAAAAGGACACTCTCTCATGCAAGTGAATGATAAAACAGACTAGTGGTTTTCATTGACTAGGGAGGGCAACTCCGAGAAATGTCCGACGGCCGCTACTAAACTAGAAGCCCAACACCGGCCAAACCATGAGTCAGGCCTAAAGTTGTTGGCCCGAACCCAAGCCGCATGGAAATGATGAAGCCCGAGCCCGACCAATGTTAGACTTACAGAAAAGAAAAATGAGTTTCTTACCATGTCATAGGCCAACTCAGCTGCTCTGGTCATATCACCTTCTGTGGGAGGTCATGGGTTTGGGTCCCCACATTACTGCTCCCTCCCTCACTCATATTATATATATTTGGGCAAGATGGGGATTTCGGCTCTCAAGCACTAATTGTAAATAAGTAAACAAAAAAACTGAGCACGAGCCATCTATTAATAACAAACCCCATGCCCAAAGCCCAATCCATGGGCTCCCTTACAAGAAAAAACACTATTCCTTCTAAGAGAAAAAAATAATGCTACTCATTCACCTCATGATTCAACTACACCCTTACTTTTGTTGTCTCTTATGTCGACCATTTACTTCACTTCACTGGTAAAGTAAATTTATGATTTATCGTGATTTGATATTATTTTATCCAATTGCTATTCATATATGTCCATCCATCATTTTGTGAACTAATCCCCGACCCGTGACCCAACAACAAGTAAAAGAAGGAAAAAAATGATAAAAAATTAGTTTTTCAGGATTTCCGCCGTATGTTCCAGCAGTGTACCTTTAGTTTCAGGTTTCCTCCTCACGGAGAGGATGAAAACTGGAAAATGTTAATTTACTTCCCGTTATAGCAGCGGTAAAGCTGCTGGAGTGTCCAAATATAGTCCCATGGCCTTTCCATTTCCAATTAACATAAGATAGAATGAAAGAATCCGTAGTTGCATTTTTTTTTTTTTTGTAGCCCATATCTACTGAACAACCAAATGATATGATTAGAAATGAGAAAATCACATCAGCTGACTTTGGCAGTTGACACATGTTGAATTGAATTTCTAGTCTTTTTAATATTCATACTTCCATATAAATAAAAGTAGAAATATATATATGGTAATCAAATAACATGCCCATAGTTAAAGAACAAAAACCTAGTTATCACTTTATTAAAGCAATTTGCTCTTGTCTACAACTCCATCCTTAAACCTTTCATCTCTCGTATAGTCTTTAATGATCATCGGTGTGATTCACTTGATAATAACTTCTTAAAATTTCAATTCCATGCAAACAGAGGGGCCCTTAAGAGAACACATCTATGAAGCAAATTTTAAAAGCATTTAGTGTTGTCACGTATCTAATCTAAAGCAATGACGCCGAACATTTTGCAATCTTGTAATCAACATCTAAACTTGGTTTCTGTTGACATGCTTAGATTTGGAAACTCTCTGGACCCAACCAACAAGCCGAAGGACTGATGGAACTGGTCAAATCAAGCTCGATAACTATTAAGGACAGTAGAAAAACAGCACATGGTTGGTTACATGCACAGAAAAACAGTGACGTGTCGACTCCTAGGGCATGTTTGTATGGTTACAAACGGAACGGTTCCGGATCAGAACAATAGTGGACCCGTACCTGTTTCTAAATAACGGTTTCGGTTCCGGATCCGATTTTTACTCGAAACCGGTTTTGTTGGTTACAGACCTGGATCCGATAGGAAAAGCCGGATCCGAGTCCGCCTAGAGGACTGGAATTTAGTTCCAAAATCGATTCTAATTTGTCATTATCCTTCATTTTTCTTAAAACAAGTACATCATTCAGCTTATATAAAGTGCGTCAAGACTACTACCTTTAATATTGTACATTAAAATGTCCAAAAAAAGTTGATCTTGAGGATCAATTTGCAATATCAAATGCTCATATGCCTGGTCCCGGGTCCACATGTCGGAACCTATAGGGAGCCAGACCCGTTTATCAATCGGAACCAAAATTAGGTTCCAGATCCGGACCCATTTATGAATTGGAACGTAAAAAAGAATCCGGACCCTTTTTTTTACGGGTCGGAACTTCCAGGTAATCGAAGAATCGGATACCCGTTTGCTACCCTACATGTTTGCGAGTATTGGCTTCTCTGTATTTTTTTTTTCCTATTGAAATGAAGGTTATGATTGTTTCACGTATATTCTAAACTGTAGATATTTGGGTCTCTGGTTTTTTATGGTAATAGTTTTGCACCCAGTATAGAAGAATAAATAATTTCGTAGAACCAAAGATATATTTAGTTTGGAAATTTCTCAGAAAATATAGATCGTGCATGGCTGGAGATTGTTAAACACATAAATAAATGTCATGGGGTGCATTCTCACTTTAAGACCAGCAAAAAACGTTGGACAATGCATGGGCTATAAATAATAAATGAAATTAGAAAGAGAAGGTTAAACAATCATAATAGAATGGTCAATAAAACGTATGTTAACTGCAAAGATAAAAGATAGATAGCTGTCAAAAGCTATCTAAGAAATTTTCTTCTCTCTTTCTAGTCCAATTTAACGGGAAAGTCCCCATAGGATTCGTGTTGACCAAAAAGGCCACACACAAGTTAGCCCTAGCCAGAGCAAACCTTTGAGAGTCCTTTTCGCCAACTTAGATAGGCCTACCCGAGAGATGGAGAGTGGTCTAGTTAGGACTAGATCCGTTTGGTTAACCTATAATCATCCAAAATCGTGGCAAGCAAGCCCTTACCGAATCAACTTTTCTGTGTTCAGTCCATCTTGTACTTGGTTTGAGAGTGCCCATTCCGCCGCTACCTATTCCATAGTGAAACCAACTTTTCATCTACAAGGATCCGATCCAAAAAACCCAGATGTTGTGGGTTTTTGAAAGTAGGATTTAATCACGAGTGGACACAACCCTATTCGTCCACTTCTCACTCACTAACTGTTTCATTTTTGCTAAGCTTACTTTACCAGTTAAGTAAAGTGAAGGGTAAATATGAGAGACATTAAATGGTGAGGGTCAAATAAAAAATTATTAGGTTTCGAATACCATCTCTTCCATAATAAAAAAAGGTTAAAAGGACACTCTCTCATGCAAGTGAATGATAAAACAGACTAAGGGTTTTCATTGACTAGGCAGGGCAACTCCGAGAAATGTCCGACGGCCGCTTCTAAACTAGAAGCCCATCGACGGCCAAACCATGAGTCAGGCCTGAAGTTGTTGGCCCGAACCCAAGCCACATGGAAATGATGAAGCCCGAGCTCGACCTATGTTAGACTTACAAAAAAGAAAATTGAGTTTCTTACCATGTCATAGGCTAGCTCAGCCATGGTTTAAAATCTCGGTCTCGGTCGCGGTATTAGCCGGGCCGAAAAACTGATATGATATCTGCATTGGTCGCGGTTATTGGTCTGTCGCGGTGTGAAATTTTTTTTTAATCAGAAAAAAATTAAAAAAAATATCCAAAAAATCCATAATATTAGAAAATGCTGGAAAACAATGTCACTTAACATTAGCAACAACAATAAATGAGAATATCGGTCCCCTTAACTCATGACAACTTGTATCGCGCGCTGCTTAAATTTTTAGTTGTTAAAATATAAAGTTATAATATATAATCTCTGAGCCCATTATTATAATTTATAAATTCATCAATATAACACATATCTAAATTTCTTACAATAACCATCACCCTTATATAAGCTTTGTAAAAAGAAACCAGTAGGGCGTAGATCCATTATTAGATTGATTACTGTAGAACACTTCTTTTTTGGTTAAACACAACAATTAAAACAAGGGTGTTTCTTTAATATTTTATTTCTGTATTTACAAGTGATCAATGTTACATTAGGCCTAATTCTTATTTGATTAAAATTTATTGAGGGACCATTTAATGTGAGCCATTTGTTTGGTTTAGATTATTTTCATAAGTAGGCCCTATTCGTATTTTAAAATGAAAAATAATATGTTCAGATTTTTTTGGGAATGTTGTAGGCTCCATAGGGAGCTCATTTACAAAAGAATGTAAATTGTTAGAAATAAATGCCTCCTTTTCTTATGGCTCTTGGTTAGATTTTGCTCTAATAGAAATAGGGTCAATGTTAGATTGGTGATTAGAAAACCTAAATTGCCCAAGAAGAAAAAGGAAAAAATATAATCTACTTAGAGGCTTTACAAAATTTCATTCTAATTAAAGATCACTAAATATGGCCCCTAATGCTAATTAATGCCCATTGTTAAATTGACCCCCTGTTCATGGACCCATCTTTTACTCGATTAAAATTTGACCATAATTGAAACAAAATTCACATCAAACGGTTTAAAAAAGTGGGCCACAATAGAGCCCACATGACTTATACTTTGGATTTATGGTGCAAGACTCACAACCTAACAAAAAGGTTAAAAGACCCTTCAAGGGTTTTGACTCTTGACAGAATGACATCTGACGTTTCCATCCTCTCCACCGAGGCAGAAACGCAGGGAAAAGAAAAGGGAAGAGGGAAAGAGAGAAGAGGAAAAGAGAAGAAAAGGAGGGAAGAGAAGGACAGAGGAGGAGACGATGATAGGGATGGCAACGGGGCGGATCGGGGACGGAATTGGGGTTCCCCGCCCCCGCCCCGAACTTGCCCCGCCCCGCCCTTCGGGGTAATTTATATTCCCCATCCCCGCCCCGCCATGCCCCGCGGGTACCCCGCCCCGACCCGCCCCGCTTCTCAATTGTAAAAATTTTAAATGTGCAAGACTTGGGATTCGAACTCGGGTGGGAGAGCAACCAGAGCTTTGCCTTACCACTAGACTAAACTTCATTTCTTGTAATGTTTTACCTTATTTAAAATATATTAATATATTCAAGATTGTTACACACATATACATACTTCACTTACTTACTATATATATTATGACTTATATATTATTTATCATTTATTTAAAAGGAAAATGTTAAATGTAGACAACTAAGGAATCTAATTGGAAACCTTAAAGCTACATTGAGCTCATTTCCATCTCTTGAATTTTGAAATCTTTTGGTCTTGTGAAATGAATGGAACTTTATTTTAAAAATAATAATTTCGCTGATCAAACATTTTGTTTGGATATCTATTGGACTCATGGCTTGGAAATTCTAGAATCCTTTGAAATTCTGAAATATTTTTTTGGACATCAATTGGGATTGGGCCTAATTATTTCTTCTTGTGTTTCTCAATAAAAGCTTCAAAATCTTTATCACATGAATTAGGAGTGCAATCATAATATGCCCTGCCTGTTTAAGATGAAAACATGATAAGCACCCACCAAAAGGAAAATTACACAATTTACAATTCAAATTTATAAAAGTCTTGAAATGTAGAAAAAATTCTAAAAACATATACTAGTAATTTTGTTTTAAAAAATAGAATTTATATATAAACTTCAAGTATTGTCATATGAATATTAAATCATTATTTATTGTATAGCTCTGAATTCATGAACCTCCTATAGCGGGCCCGGCTATATTGAAAGTACATACTATATTGAAACCCTCATTATCAAAGCCTTGTCCCAGGCTCCCAGCTGTGACGGTGTTGGCTACATGTATTCTTTTTCTCCATTCTAAATCAAAACTCAAATAAGAAAAATTTTCTTAACTTCATAATTTTTCTTTCAAAGCAAAATAAATTAAATTTTGGATTGACTACAAAGAAAAAGGTAAATTCATTTATTTTATATGGTAAAAAGCACATGAATGATTCATCTATGTTGTCTCCATGCCTTTAATAATATTAATAAAAAAAACCCTCAACCATGCTGACTCATTTGCCCGAAAATCAGGCCCCTCTCAAAACATCAGTCTTCCTAGGGACCATGACATTTTTCCCAAAATAGAATAAAAAGATCTCCCAGCATAAATATTTTATAAGTGTGGGGCACTATTAGATTGTTTAAAAAATTTTAAATTATCTAATATTAATATTATAAATTTTCCTTTTCCTAAAATTTAACCTATTTAAAGTGAGATTTATTCATATAAGATTTTCTTTAAACCCTTGAAGGCCAATAACATACACTTGAAAATATCATATATGCTTTGAGACATTTTTTAAAAAAAAGACAATATCTCTCTAAAATATCATGAACTCCATCAATACATGATTTCACTTAATTTCTGGTATTGAACTCCACTCACTAATAAAGAGGTTAATTACACATATAATTAAAATTAGTATAATGTATAGTGTTGTTAGTATGATTAGAATCATATTAAGTTACTAACTATAATTTACCTTGTTATTTCTAATCGTATGAGTTATTATAAGCGTATAGCATGATATATCTTGTAATGCTATATCAAATTAGTATAATTTATATTGTTATTAGTATGATTAGAATCATACCAATTATAATTTACCTTGCTATCTCTAATCATATATGTTATTATAAGCTTAAAGCATGATCTATCATTCTATTATATTCGTTTTATTTAATATGATTTATCATGTCGCAATTTAACATTATATATGATTCAAGTCAAATAAGCTTAGATAGATTTTTAACAACTTTAATTTCATTAAATTTGAATTAGAGGGAATGTGATCATATTATATGCTTTTATAATGTCTAGAGTTCAATCAATTACATGTTTAACTTTAAAAAAAGTCTTCAATCAATCTACTTAACCCTTAATAACAACATAAAATCAATATATACATTTACATATAAATATGTTTATTTATTATAAAAGAAATCTAAAAAATATATTTTTTTAGAGGATTATTAATTTCGGGGCAGGTTACGGGGCGGGGCAATGGGGCGGGTCAACGGGGCGGGGCAACGGGGCGGGTAAACGGGGCGGGGCATGAGGCAGACATATCCCCGCCCCGCCCCGCCCCGGCTTCGGGGTATGTTTTTTTGCCCCATCCCCGCCCCGTCTAAAATTCGGGGCGGGGAAAACCCGTACGGGGCGGGGCGGGCACTCCGGGTTGGGGCGGGGCGGGTTAAAAATGCCATCCCTAGACGATGATAGGCGAATGCAGTTGGTGGCTGGCGGCAGGAGCTCCACCCAACAGGTACTGCACCACATCTTCTCCTCTTTGTTTTCTTCCTTTTATTTTTTCCCTATTACTGCTTCTTAGGTCTATGGTTTTTTTTTTCTTGCAAATGCATCAAATCACTACCCATAGTTTTCTTTCTCTTCCTCATCATTTTCTTTTTTTTTCCCCTTAAGTTTTCATCCGTATCGGTCATATCGGCCGTTACAACCGATATTTTGAAAATATCGGCCGTAACGGCCGATATTTTAGCGATATTGACTGATACAATACCGATACCAATATATCAGTGAAATATCGGCTCGGTCTAGGCCGATACCGGTAACCGGTATCGGCCGATACGAACCGATATCTGCCGATATTTTAAACACTGAGCTCAGCTGCTCTGGTCATATCACCTTCTATGGGAAGTCATGGGTATGGTTCCCCGCATTACTGCTCCCTCCCTCGCTCATATTATATATATTTGGGCAAGACGGGGATTCCGGCTCTCAAGCACTAATTGTAAATAAATAAATAAATAAAAAATGAGCACGAGCCATCTATTAATAACTAAAACCCATGCCCAAAGCCCAATCCATGGGCTCCCTTACAAGAAAAAACACTCTTCCTTCTAAGAGAAAAAAAAATAATGCTACTCTCTCACCTCATGATTCAACTACACCCTTACTTTTGTTCTCTCTTATGTCGACCATTTACTTCACTTCACCGGTAAAGTAAATTTACAATTTATCGTGATTTGATATTATCTCATCCAATTGCTATTCATACACGTCCATCCATCATTTTGTGAACTAATCCCTGACCCGTGACCCGCCAACAAGTAAAAGAAGGAAAAAAAGGCTGAAAAATCAGTTTTTCAGGATTTCCGCCGTATGTTCCAGCAGCATACTTGCAGTTTCCAGGTTTCCTCCTCTCGGAGAGGATAAAAACTGGAAAATACGAATTTACTGCCCATTACAGCAGCGCTAAAGCGGCAGGAGTGTCCAAATATAGTCCCATGGCCTTTCCGTTTCTAATTATTATAAGATAGAATGAAAGAATCCGTAGTTGCCTTCTTTTTTTTTTTTTTTTGTAGCCTGTATCTAGTGAACAACCAAATGATATGACTAGAAATAAAAAACTCACATAAGCTGACTTTGGCAGTTGACACATGTTGAATTGAATTTCTGGTCTTTTTAATATTCATACTTCCCCATAAATAAAAGTAGAAATATATATATGGTAATTAAATAACATCCCCATAGTTGAAGAATAAAAACCTAGTTATCACTTTATTAAAGGAATTTGCTCGTCTACAACTCCATCCTTAAACCTTTCATCTCTCGTAGTCTTTAATGATCATCGATGTGATTCACTTGATAATAAATTCTTAAAATTTCAATTCCATGCAAACAGAGGCGCCCTTAAGAGAACACATCTATGAAGCAAATATTAAGAGCATTGAGTGTTGTCACCTATCTAATCTAAAGCAATGACGCCGAACATTTTGCAATCTTGTAATCAACATCTAAACTTGGTTTCTGTTGACATGCTTAGATTTGGAAACTCTCTGGACCCACCCAACAAGCCGAAGGACTGATGGAACTGGTCAAATCAAGCTCGATAACTATTAAGGACAGTAGAAAAACACCACATGGTTGCTTACATGCACAGAAAAGCAGTGACGTGTCGACTCCTAGGGCATGTTTGTCGGATTACAAACGGAACGGTTCCGGATCAGAACGATAGTGGACCCATACCTATTTCTAAATAACGGTTCCGGTTCTGGATCCGATTTTGACTCGGAACCTGTTTAGTTGGTTACAGACCCGGATCCGATAGGAAAAGCCGGATCCGGGTCCGCCTAGAGGATTGGAATCTAGTTCCAAAATCGATTCTAATTTATCATTATCCTTCATTTTTCTTAAAACAAGCACATCATTCATCTTATAACAGAGCGTCAAGACTACTACCTTTAATATTGTACATTAAAATGTCCAAAAACAGTTGGTCTTGAGGTTCAATTTACAACATCAAATGTTCTTATGCCTGGACCCGGGTCCACATGTCGGAACCTATAGGGACCCGGACCCGTTTATCAATCGGAACCAAAATTAGGTTCCGGACCCGGACCCGTTTATGAATTGGAACGTAAAAAAGATTCCGGACCCCTTTTTTTTACGGGTCGGAACTTCCAGGTAATCGGAGAATCAGATACCCGATTGCAACCCTACCTGTTTGCGAGTATTGGCTTCTCTTTTTTTTTTTTCTTTTGTCTTATTGAAATGAAGGTTTTGATGGTTTCACGTATATTCTAAACTGTAGATATTTGGGTCTCTGGTTTTTTATGGTAATAGTTTTGCACCCAGTATAAAAGAATTAATAATTTCGTAGAACCAAAGATATATTTAGTTTGGAAATTTCACGGAAAATATAGATCGTGCATGGCTGGAGATTGTTAAACACATAAATAATTGTCATGGGCTGCATTCTCACTTTAAGACCAGCAAAAAACGTTGGACAATGCATGGGCTATAAATAATAAATGAAATTAGAAAGAGAAGGTTAAACAATCATAACAGAATGGTCAATAAAAATGTATGTTAACTGCAAAGATAAAAGATAGATAGCTGTCAAAAGCTATCTAAGAAATTTTCTTCTCTCTTTCTAGTCCAATTTAACGAGAAAGTCCCCATAGGATTCGTGTTGACCAAAAAGGCCAAACACAAGTTAGCCCTAGCCAGAGCAAACCTTTGAGAGTCCTTTTCGCCAACTTTGATAGGCCTACCCGGGAGATGGAGAGTGGTCTAGTTAGGACTATATCCGTTTGGTTAACCTATAATCATCCAAAATCGTGGCAAGCAAGCCCTTACAGAATCAACTTTTCCGTGTTCAGTCCATCTTGTACTTGGTTTGAGAGTGCCCATTCCGCCGCTACCTATTCCTTAGTGAAACCAACTTTTCATCTGCAAGGATTCGATCCAAAAAACCCAGATGTTGTGGGTTTTTGAAAGTAGGATTTAATCACGAGTGGACACAGCCCTATTCGTCCACTTCTCACTCACTAACTATTTCATTTTTGCTAAGCTTACTTTACCAGTTAAGTAAAGTGAAGGGTAAATATGAGAGACATTAAATGGTGAGGGTCAAATAAAAAAATATTAGGTTTCGAATACCATCTCTTCCATAATAAAAAAAAAAGGTTAAAAGGACACTCTCTCATGCAAGTGAATGATAAAACAGACTAGGGGTTTTCATTGACTAGGCAGGGCAACTCCGAGAAATGTCCGACGGCCGCTTCTAATCTAGTAGCCCAACGACGGCCAAACCATGAGTCAGGCCTGAAGTTGTTGGCCCGAACCCAAGCCGCATGGAAATGATGAAGCCCGAGCCCGACCTATGTTTGACTTACTGGAAAGAAAAATGAGTTTCTTACCATGTCATAGGCCAGCTCAGCTGCTCTGGTCATATCACCTTCTGTGGGAGGTCATGGGTTTGGGTCCCCGCATTACCGCTCCCTCCCTCGCTCATATTATATATTTTTTGGGAAGACGGGGATTCCGGCTCTCAAGCACTAATTGTAAATAAAAATAAAAATAAAAAACTGAGCACAAGCCATCTGTTAATAACTAAACCCCATGCCCAAAGCCCAATCCATGGGCTCACTTACAAGAAAAGAACAACTGCTGTTTCAGAATTCCAAAGTGCGTTTGTTCCCGGACGTGCTATTACAGATTATATTCTTATTTCAGCAGAGATTATGCACTTCTTAAAGAGAAAGAGGAAAGGCAAGAGTGGGGTGGCTGCACTTAAAATAGATATGTCTAAAGCATATGACCGAATTGAACGAGATTTTCTTAAATCCATGATGTTAAAATTGGGGTTTGATGCTAAGTGGGTTGAGCTGATCATGCTATGTGTGTCTACGGTCAGTTATAGTGTGATTTGTGATGGCAAGGAGGTGGGTCCGATTATTCCTAGAAGGGGCCTGCGCCAAGGTGACCCTTTTGTCGCCGTACTTGTTCATTTTATTTGCAGAAGGTTTGAGTTCTCTAATTAGAAAGAAAGAAAGGGCTGGTTTGATTCATGGTGCGAGAGTTGCAAGGGGTGCTCTAGCTGTGACCCATTTGTTCTTTGCTGATGATTGTTTTTTTATTTTTTAAAGCAAATCAGCAAGAAGCTTGTTTAGTGAAGGATATAATGTTGGTTTATGGACGTGCTTCAGGGCAAATAGTTAATTTCACCAAGCCCTCGGTCTCTTTTAGTGCCAACGTGAGTGCGACTGTTGCAAGTCAAATTTGTGTAATTCTTGATGTTAATGGTACTACGAATCATGGTACATACCTTGGTCTGCCGTCTTTTGTTGGTTGGAGGAAGAAAGATGTGTTTAGCTTTATTAAAGACAAAGTTTGGAAGAGATTACAAGGATGGAATAAAAGTATGCTTTCTAGAGCAGGGAAAGAACTTTTGATGAAAACGGTGGCCCAAGCGGTGCCCAACTATGCTATGAACGTTTATCTTCTTCCACTTGATTTGTGTAGAGAGCTGGAAATTATGATGAACTCTTTTTGGTGGGGAAACGAGCGTAATGGGGGTGGCGGCATCAATTGGTTGAGATGGGATCTCTTGTGTAAACCGAAGGAATTTGGAGGTCTTGGATTTAAACAATTACACGCCTTCAATACTGCAATGTTAGGCAAACAAGGTTGGAGACTTCTAACGAACCTGGACTCACTCGTCACCAAAGTGTTCAAGGCTCGCTACTTTCCAAGAACTTCTTTTGTTGAAGCTAGTTTGGGTTACAATCCGAGCTACATTTGGCGTTCTATCATGGCAGCAAAGCATGTGGTTATTCAAGGTAGCAGAATTCAAATTGGAAGTGGGCAACATGTTTTAATCGGTAAGGACCCATGGCTCTCCCTAATGGGGACAATGGCTTCACTACCACTAATTTGAATGAAGATATCGCAACAACTCCGGTTAGTAGTCTTATGGTGTCTGATCAGCAAAGGTGGGATTATGATGTTGTGGCTAACATTTTTGACACTTGGGACAAGGACCTTATTATGCAAATGCCACTCAGTAATTGTAGAGATAGCGATGTTTGGTATTGGTTGGCTGACCCTCGTGGTTCTTACTCTGTCCGTAGTTGTTATAAAATACAGTCTACCATGTCTGATATATCTCCCAGTTGCATATGGAGAAGGATGTGGAAATTGGAGGTGCCGGGTAAGGTGAAGAATCTAATTTGGAGAGCAGTGATGAATGTCTTGCCTACAGCTGATAATCTTATTCAAAGGAGAGTGGAGGTAATGCCTACATGTTCTTTATGTAATGCTTATGATGAGACCGTCACTCATGCTTTGGTGGATTGTGAATTTGCAAAATCTTATTGGATCTCATCTTCAATTGGTTATGTTGGGAATTGTTCATCATTTTTGGTTTGGCTAGAGCATATTTTTTCCCGCTGCAGCAAGAGGAATGCAATCTTGCAGTTATGATCTGCTGGAGGGTTTGGATCAATAGAAATGATAAAATCTGGAATAATAAGCATGGAAGAGTGAATCATATTCTCAACTCTACAGGTCAGTTCTTATTTCAGTGGCAAACAGCAAGGAAACAGACTTTATTTATTGATGATGATCCTAGCAAGTTAGTTCAAGGTTCTGTCTATTGGGAGAAGCCTTAATTGGGATGGTTTAAATGCAACGTAGATGCTGCAACCTTTACTTCCCAGGGAAAGATCGGTTACGAAGGAGTTATTTGAAGTTCTGATGGTGGCTTTATTGCAGCAAAATGTGACTGCTTTCTTGGAAATTTTGCTGCTAGAGATGCTGAAGCTCTTGGTGTGTGTGAGATTCTCAGTTGGATTAAGAGTTTGCAGCTGTCATGTATTGTTGTAGAGATGGACTGTTTACAAGTGTTCAAAGCTTTAATAGATAACTTTTCTAGTCCAAATGGGTTTGGCCTCATTATTGAAGAATGCAGAGGTTTGGTTCATTCTTTAGGAGAAGTGCAATTCTCATTTGTCAGGAGATCTGCGAACACTGCTGCCCACAATGTTGCTAGGGTGGGAGGTTCCTTGTCAGGTCCTGGAGTGTGGAGTCATGTTCCACCTCCTTGGTTGATTAATGCTTTGTATGTTGACATTTTAATTTAATGCAATTCCTTATTCCTTAAAAAAAAAAAGTTATTCTACCATTTATTTTAGTTTTATATCCTCAAGTTTAATGGCTGTGTATTGTATAAACTTCTTTTAATAAAATATCCACAACACTATAAAACTAGCACAATAACCAGTGGTAAGCACGGGCATGTCTTTATGCAATATTTGTAAAAACATATATATAAAAAATTATATAAATTAAAAGCTTGGCCCAAGAAAGAATAACATGGGAATGAGATACCAAGCTTTTGACTCACATGGGAAAGGCAATGTGGGAGCAGTTACATGAGAATGAGATAAAGATAAAACGGAAGTTGAATAGGTGGTTACATGAGATAAAGCCGAGGTGGATGGGTGGAGAAAGAAGTGCAAAGTTTGACCAGAATAGTAGTTTCAAAATCAAAACTACCGGTTAAAATTCAATCCAAAAACCACCCAGCTTAACTTTCAATCCAAAAACCACCCAGCTTAACTTATTATAATGGGATCAGTTTCGATTCCAATCAAGGTCGTATAAATGGTTTCAATAAATCAAAGGTGGGCCCTTATATGAAAAATCCAAAAATGGAGCGTTTTGGTAAATTATGTTCTGTGAGTCATTTGGGTTTAATTGTGAGTTATAATTAGTAAAAAAAAATGAGAAGTTATAGAGTGTAGTAGTTACCTTTGGTGTAGTTTGACTGTAAGTCAAGGGAGCTTTACTGAAAAAAATTAATATAAAGGCCTTTTTGAGGTTGTATGAAAATATAGGTGCCTTTCTGTAAAAAAGAATCTCCTTCCCCCATTTTTTCCGATATTTTTTTTTTGAGAGAAGTTCATGTAATATATGGATTAATAGAAGTAAATCCTAGTACTTTTTTGAAATGACTATCATCCCTCACATTAACGCAACTTCATCAGTTCGATCAATGCCAAGATTTTATTAAATTCAAATTGATCCACACAAACGGGCACTAATGTCGATTTTGAATCCATGGCCCAATTCTATGTCCAATGATTCAAAGACTCCTGCATCCAATTATTTCATCTATCTCATGCACGAAACACTGTTGTGCAGAGGGTTTCCAATTTTCTGACTTTTTTTTTTTTTGCCGACAAACTTTCTGTCATTACTAGTTTTAACTAAATAACACAAGAGGGTGCAGCATGGAGAAAGTCCACAAGAAAGACCAGGGAAAAAATCAGAAGTAGAAGGGAAAAGAAGGTTCCAACTTCCAAGCCTTGACCCTCTTTCTTCTGTTATTCAAATATGTAAAAGTGTTACCTACTTTGTTCTCCTCTTTTGTAGTAGACCTGACAGATTAAAGGGAAATTAGTAAGTTGCCCCAGTGCATTTACTTGCTACCCAACTTCCTCAACATAAGATTTAGATATATATGTTCTCATTGCCAAACACAAACCAAAAATATATTCTAATCATAGGTTACGGTAAGGAATGAAATCAAAATAGCATCACCCCTTAGTGATCGCGCTGAACTGATCATTTGCATCAGTACAACAGTCTAAAAAGAAAACCTGTGGTTCAAGATTTTATCAATGAAGGATGAAGAATAGGTGAAACAGTCCAAAACATCGGACTCACATAATTTAAGAGATTGGAGTAAAAGCCATAAAACGGCACCAGCGGTAGAATGCAGGTCAAGCTCTGCAAAACCCACACGTGGGATGCATTTATTTTTGTAATAGCTATGTGGCAACTACAGATTGGCCACAAGAGGGGTGGTTCTAATTGCCAAGAACCAATCGTTTGAAGTTGACTATGCATTCCAATGCCTTTGTGAATTCAGCTTCCTCGAGTGCAACTGTGAAGCGGCAGTAGCCAGAGATTCCAGTCCACAAGCCACTGTTGATACACAAACCGGTGGTCTGGAGAACAGCTTCTCGAATGTTGGAATCATCGAGTTTGGCTTCATAACAGCCACTGCTGGTTGCACTCCCTTCAGGTCGGTTGAGTTTGACAGACTTACCTAGATAAGCTGATGGCTTTGCCACCATAGAAACGCCACCATGACAATCAACCACATCCCAACCGTTGCTTGTGAGGGTCTGCAGCAGAGTTGTAACAAGACAAAAGGTCAGCAAAAAGGAGGAAATGCATAGAGTAAGGATTCTATAAAAAATTCAATAGACTTTGTCAATGAGGGCCTAAGCATTAATTAGTTAATGTTTTGTTTCTGAACCTGAAACAAATATGGTTGTAAGTTGTAACCTAACATTTTCAGTACCACAACTAAACCATGAAAATGTTGTGTTAGCCTCCAGTCCTAGCAAGCCAAACTGCATATCATCTTAGCAGTTCTCATGGAGCAAAATGGTGCTTTTTAAAGATAACAATGATTAGAATTTCTTGACAAGTTTAAGATGATTGAGCTAGAGGTAATAGGCAAGCTTCTTTAGAGCCCACTAAAGATTAATTGACTGCTTGAAAACATTAAAAACAGATCATATCAAAAGCTTTCTAACTGAAACAAACTGTGATCCGCCAGAGATTTGAGGCAACTCTGGCCCGAATTTAATCTGGGTTGAGTTCCAGTTTCTAAGCAGTTTTTCAGAAACTACTGCTTTTAGTGTAAACAATCCAAACCTAGTACATAAAAAGCCCATGCACAAAGTTCCTAAACCAAGATTTTCAAAACTAAACTTGTGCTCAATGCAAAGTAAAGGAAAATACAGTTTTACAATAGCATACCTCCTTTAGGCATTTTGTTCTACACTTGAGAACCTTTTTCTGTTCAACAATGGCCTCTAATAGAGTCTTCGCTTTCTGCTCCCTCAGACCCATCAGCTTCTTTATAGCATACTTAACAGTGCTGTGTGGCTTGCTCAAGCCCGGAAAGGAATAAAATGTATCAATAAGAAGAGGATGATTTAGAACCAGGAAGCCAAATGTAAGTCCTCCTGTCAACATCTCAAAAGATAGTCCTCCAATAAGAGAGACACAGAAAAAAGGATCTGGATTTGTTAGTTTTGACAAACTTTCTGCCAAATTCCATCCCTTCCAAGCATCTGTTTCAAATTCCAACCCTGAGAATGAGGTATCAATGATCACCCTAGCTCCAAACCTGGCACACACGGATAGTATTCCCTGAACCTCTTCATTACTATAGAGCAATCCCGTTGGGTTTATCGTTGGCCCTGAAAGGTACACCCACGGCCTTTTAACGGTACCAAGCACACTTGTGAGAGTCTTTTCCGTAAGCTTAAATCCTTCTTCCAAATGTGTTGGGATCATCACAACATTAGCTTTCAAAAACTTGGCAGAACATGAATACGTTCCATTTGAACCAGAGGGGAACAAAAGAGTGCCACTTTCTTGGATGCAGCATAGGACAAGCTTATTGAACAATGCCAATGGAGAGTCCCCATATATAAATTCTGCACTGCTATCAGTTGAAAAGCCATAATTACTCCTGACAAAGCTCTGGATCCCGGTCTTGATGTCGATTTCAAACTCGGTTATGTTCTGTCTGGAAAAACTCTCAAAGATGGCAGCCTTGACAGTCGAAGGTATTGGTAGAAAGCTTTGATCAGCATCCATGTGAACCAATGACAAGTCCTTTGGCTCACTAGCAGACAGCTCAGCTACATTGAGGGTCGAAATTGCAGAACTTGCAAAGCCAATCATCCCAGCAGATTTGGGACATTCCCTCTGCAGGACCACCAGGACTATTAGAAGATTAGCATAGTGACAGTAACATAGATATCAAGGGAAAACTGTAGTCAAGAGTAACAGGCATGAACAAACCACGAAATTCTTAAATCCGACAGAATGCACTCAAACTATAAGCTGGCCGTTCAAGCAGTTTCCACTGTAAATAGCTGACCTATCTGATGCCCGTTAAAGAATGTCATAGCAGAAAAAAAGAGGTTCCAGTCTCAGGAAATGCATGATTTGATGAGACATCTAGTTGCAGAAGTGTCAAGCCAATGTATCAGCATGTTTAGACCACACATCTGACTGGCACCATGTATAGAGGATTCAAAACTACTTCTGGGATGGAAGATTATAACATTATTGTTCTATTATTTCTTAAACCAAACTAACTTTTGTAGGTCACCAACCAAAGAGCCTTTCAATCAGGATATTCTAGTGCATTCCTCATCCAATGAGAAGCTGATGAGATAAATTTTTAAACAATAGATCCATAGGCTACACATGGAAAGAACTCAGTGTCTCTAAGAAACCATGCATTTGCTGAATTTCACGAAACATAAAAACAAAAAATATATATGCCTCAAGGTATAAGACCCAACTGCTCCTCTAGAATCATAGATCAACACAGTTCGTTCCACATTTTCAAGACCTGGAGATTTATTTCCACCTCTGGTTCAAAACAACAAAAGTCAATCAACTCAGTCAGCGTTTTAGAGGAATTTTCCTCTCCATCCATTCAGAGAGACACATTTAAAAACACAAACACAGTTTGACTCTGCTAACTCCATTAAAACTTTGCAGATTCTCTCTTAAAATCATGTTCTCAGCTGAATTATTATAAATTCAAAAGTTAGGACTTGCCGCTCATAGCCGAGCCGAACCAGATCTAGTTAGCTCAATTCAAGATCTAATAGTCAGTCTTACACAGCTTCATAGAATTGTGGGCCCTCATGTAATTTATGCTTCAAAGAGAAAAAATCTATCACCTGTGCAGGCGGATTACGGTCAACAAGCTGAAATGCCAGAAGCTCATGAATGAGACAACCATAATAGTACTGACTAATTAAAGCTGTATGTCCTTCTAGTAACTCCACAGTCTTGGCTAATGCATTAAATATGGTCTCATCTTCAGAAATGACAAAAGCTACTTCCAAATCTGAATACACCTGAAAACAAAGGCTCCTTTAGCATTAATCTACAGTCTTTATTAACTAAAACAGAAAGAAATTAATATCAAACTAGAGATTCACCCAGGAAGGGTATCAAAGCTCAAGTCAATGGGAAAAGACATTTCTGATAATATTGGTGGTATTTTCAGAACATTAAAATATTATTGATGATATATATTTTCCAGATAACATCAGTGGCATTTTCAAATTACAATAGCACAAAATCTACGATAAAATCAGTAAAAAATCACATCAAGAAATTTAAAAATAATAATGATTTTCATCCAATAATGTTCTTCCAAGTTCAAGCTTGTCATTAATAGTGATAGCCTGCTGCTTTTCATAATAGAGGTTCACTGGGTTCCTTTTTTCTTTTTTTTTTTGGTGTAATCCTAAGCTACTCCAACCTAATTTCTTAAGGTGCTAGTGGCAGATACCTCCCCATTCTAATTGGGGTTTAAACCTACTTACCCTTCCATCCAGCAGAAGACTTTGATGTCCCTTTTAGAAGTAGAGCCAGTACGCCAGGATAATTCACTGAGTTTTTACTGTAGCAGTTAATGGTAGAGTAACTATGACATATCTGTATAACTACCATTGACTACCCTTTCCAAACTTAAAATTAAGGATCTTTTATCATTTTTGTAACAATATTCTTTAACCATTATTATCATAAATGACAAGGATTATTATTAGTAATTACTGTCTAAGTATATAATGGGGACTTTATTGTTATTTTAGTTTTTATATTCACATATTTAAATTATTTACTAGTCATATATTTAGCGTCTCTGTCAACCTACCTAATGCAACCCTAAAATATCTCGGAATGGAGAAACAAAACTCATGTAGCCAACCCCAACATTGTAGGGACAAGGCTTTGATGATGATGATGACGACTATATTTAGTGTCTATCATTCTTTATTTTTTATAATTTCTAATAGTAACTTTTACGTTCTGTGAGATGTTCCCAATAATTAATAGCTCGAAAATAATTCAAAAGTTGAACATGTTAAACGGTCATTATTGGAGCCCATAAATCAAATCAACTTCACCAATGTGGAAAATATACGTTTGACCTTTAAGTGCATATAATCATAAAAACAGTAGTCATGAATTTACCTGATTTTTAACCAGACCACATAAAATTGCTGCATGTGATGGCAAAGGAGCCCCAGCAAGATATTTCAAAACACCATTTGAACCGGGCAGACTAGACAGCTCTAGATGGTCAGATATGTCTAGGAAAAGGCGGGAGCCAATCTCTTGAGTGGTGCCTAGAAGGTGCTCAAAAGCAGAACTTGTAACTGCTTCAAAATGTGCCATGCCTGTGATAACAACCTGTGGTTTTAGCTTCTTTATCAACTCGATCATCAGATCTGATTGGCGTGGAGCTTCAATCACTGTAAGCACATCCTCTACCTCATCTGATGTGCCCTGTACATGAATGAGAAAGGAACAACAAATAAGTGAGATCTTAGAAACTAAGAAACTATAAAGCAAATTCTCAAGAAGATTTTTCTAACATGCTTTCTTAGATTGGAAAAAAATTCTTTTTGATTGGTTCTTAGTTTAGAAATTCCAAATAAGATATCTTAAGTCTAGCAAGATAATTAATTGTCATGTAATGAATAAAAGATAATTGATTGACATGTAATCAATAATAGAGAGGAAAGAAAATCCTACTGACCAAAAAGAGATTGGTTTCGTAGTCAACTTCATGGAAAGGAAAGGAAATCCTATCTGGATCCCTAACAGGCAAGATTGTCATCCCATCCTGTATAAATACCCTTGTAGTCTTGATCTTGGAAATTTTATTAGAAATTTCCATACTAAGAAACTAGACATAGTTGGGTCAATGTGCTTGCTGACCATAGATAAGCCCAATGGGCTAGTCATCTATGGGCTTGGCCAAATGGGCTAGTCCATATGATTAGGCCTGATGGGCTGACCATTTGTGGGCCTATTTTGGGCCTTCTTATTGTAGCCTTTAGGCCTATGACGCACTTGGGCTGCAGCATTGGTGCTTGGGAGTGTATCCAATCCAAGTTGAGTGCAACCTTCCTAATTGATCAAAGTTCCGATAAATCTAAACACTACTTATTACATTATTAAGAATTTTAATCCGGCAATTTGTTTCCAAAGGGATGGTTGAAGCATACATATGGGGCTGAATTTACGGAATTGTTGAGTGCTCCAACTTGAGGTTGTTGTCAGATATTCCAACCCTTTGCTAATGTTGTTGCTTACATCTCAGTCCTTTTCTCAGATGTATACCCCAGCTTTTTCCCCTTTCCTTTCTCTCTTTCTTTCCTCTTTTTTTTTTTTTTTTTTTTTCAAATGGTAAATTCTGTTGGAAGGGCACAAGTACTAAACAACCACACCAATAACGACAACGATAGCAAGGGAATGGTTGCATATACCAAACAAAGGAATTGTTTATAATATCTATAGATCTTGCACCAGAAATACTCTGATAAGGGGAATTATTGTGAAATGAGCTAAATTTGGGGAATTATTGCATACCCTGACCAATTGCTGACCCTCTAGCAATGTTGTTGCTTCCATCTCAATCCCTCTCTCATACAGGTACAGCGAGTTTTCCTTTATTTTTGTGTGTTGTGCTTTCTTTTCCCCTGTTCAGTATGTGTCTGTTTTTACTTTTCAAAATGGTAATGGTAAATTTTGTTAGAAGATTACATGCTCAGCCAGTTTTTTACTGCCGGTCCCAAGCACGGGTAAAGGAGGAGAGTTGCATTAGGTAGGTTGACAGCCAGCTTAAAATTTTGTCATAGCCCAAACATGAATTCTAACAGAATTCGTATAGCCGACCCCAACACAGTTGGGACAAGGCTTTGATGATGATGATTGCATGCACAGCCAACTAATCCACCGCCTCATTATACTCCCGGAGAACATGTCAAATAACAAGTCAACTCTAACTTGATAAATTTTAATTTTCTTTGATCCAAATTACCATATAAAGATTCAATATTTCCAAGCTCTTAATAGCCAACAAGCAATGCATTTATCTCCACTGCATTAAAACTTGCCTCTAGAAGTGAGCCAAGAAAGTACAGACATTGTGACAACTATGATTCTTAACCACGGCACCGATGCACACCCTCTTTGACCCTTGTTGACACACTACCATCAAAATTGAGTTTAAACAAGAGGCGGACAAAGCATAATGCAACTTGTTCATAAAAACAAGCACTTCTTTCCTGATTGCTAGCTTTAGATATTGAAAATTTTCTATCATCCACATTTGGCATTTGATTGGGGAGGGAAAAATGAACACTTTCTCCCATTTTCTCCTATTTTCGATTCTGGAGTGGGGAAATATCCAATTTTCTCACATGAATTTAAAAACAATGGGTAGCAAAACTAAAAACTCCCTTTCACATTTGATTGGAGAGGGAAAAATGAACACTTTCTCCCATTTTCTCCTATTTTTTATTCTGGAGTGGGGGAAATATCCAATTTTCTCACATGAATTTAAAAACAATGGGTAGCAAAACTAAAAACTCCATTTTCTCTTCTCTACCAAATGTTGCAACACCCCTCCTTCCCCTGACCAAATTTCTTTTTGTCATGCAGCAAGGAATGTCGATGCACATGTTTATCAAAAAAGAATATATAAAGAAGGAAAAAACTACACAATCCAATTTTCTTCAACTATACAAATTCCAAGTTAAGATGAGATCAACAACAAATAAAAACAGTAGCAAGTTAAATCAAGTACAATGTGTCAAGCTTTCAGTTGGCCATGATGAAAAGTACAAGACCATACAACTGCAGTAAGTATCAGCAAAATGTTGTCATACCTCAATAGCCAAAGATGTTAACCATTTCTTAGGCAAGTGTCTGGTCAAATGTTCATCAACAATAGCCAACCGTGGTGAGAAGAGCCGAAGTGCATTCTCAATTGCAGCAGCTCTTGATGGGAATACAACGACATTCTTGTGAAAAAATGAGAATGGAGTTAGAAGTCAAATTTTGTCGTAACTTAGATCACATGACTTTTGTCTACACAAAATTTACTTTTGATATGTACGAAAGTATTAAACGCCTAAATGGCAACCCATATGTAATAGCCCTTTTCTCCAATGTCAAAAGTCTAGATTTTCTCATAGTTGAAACATCCATATTTGGCACTCAATTAAGGGTCAAAATATGTCCTAGGAGCTGCCGTTGCATGTTGTATGCAACATAGGTCAAAACATAGTAAGATAGAACATGTTTAGGCTATGAACTCATAAAGTGAAAACTCCAGAGAAGGTTTCCAATTGTTTCCTCGAGCACGCCATCATGCACAAGAATTTCTCAATCTATTCCAATTTATACAGTGAGAATGCTCCTAAAACTCGAGATTAATGCATATCATGCTGCACCACAGTTGACAAACTCCTATACACACCATAACTAAATGAAAAATAGAAGTTTGAAAGAGGAAATTGTCTTACATCGTTACTGAGTGGTACATGATGATATATCCTCATAAATCCTGCAATAATATTACGAAATCGTATGCTTCCAGCTGGAGGCTCATAGGGGAAATATGAGTTCTCTTTCAAGACACTCGCCAGATAAGCTAGGAATGGAATCTTCTCATCAGCAACAGAATCATCATCAAAAGATAAATCCAAGGAACTGCTGATCTCTTGGAAGCCATTTTTGAGAAAATCAAAGATTATCTTGACCTGTCAATTTACTTCCAGTTATCAACTATCTGCATGACAATTAAGTCAATATATAACTTCCATTGAAACAAATTTGTGTACCTGATTCGGTTGACGGAGTTGGCAACTGTACACTGAGAGAGAATGTGAAATTTGGCCACCAGACTTCCCATAGGCCCAGGCTGTTCGCGCACATATAGGTTGATCACCAACAAGCCCCATGAAAAATTCAAAACGGTGACGACTGTTCTTCTCAATTTCAACTAAGGCAGAAATGTCGGTATCGGCAGCCTGCAATAACATATTTGAAGTGAAATCAACTCCCTCCAAAACAACTGCCTCATAATGGGCGTTTTGGAAAACAAACTACTCAGGAAGACAAAGAAAAAAGGACAGCGTCTCCAAATTTGGGACTTCTATGGATGAAGCTTCTTGATAGACGACCAGAAGACCATGCATAAACTTGTTTTCCCATTTAAGAAGTTTAAAAAAAAATGATTTATAATCTACACAAAGAGAATGTGGATGAAGATAAATTCTATGATGCCCAGATACTGCATGGATATGGCAGGAGCTACATGGATATAAGAGGGATACAGATTTTACACATGGCAAGTGAAGTATCATATACAATATGACACGGTAAGTTGCGTAGCTTGAAGTATCTGGGTATCATAGGATTGCTTAGACAATAATGGTGCAAAATTAGCTTCCCTTGCAGTTTGACCTCTGATGATATAGTTTCCCTAAAACATTCTTCTGTAATATATGTTGCCAATAAAATTCAAAGTTAAGATTTCGAAAAAAGAAAGGAGAAAAGAAAGGCAATTATCTGGGAACTAAAACACAGTGGTCTTTACATACCTGAACTATTTTTTTCTGCCAAAGCCTTGTAATGCGGAAACCACGACGTTCAAACAAGCGTTTACAAACCCCTTGTCCTGGACGGCCTCCAATATTGAAAACCATAATGCCCATGGGTTTGATGACAGCTATTCCTTCCTCAACAGCCCGAGCAATTAGACCTAAACCAAACTGGTCCTCAACAAAACCCTGGGTAGAAGCAACCAAAAACTTAGTGTGAAACTTTCAGAGTTGAACAAGGATATGCAGACATGCATATTTGCAAAAATATATACAAAAGTACATGCACACATATATCTAGGTATATATTGTGACGAAACATAAATTCGCGGTCTCTAATACCACCACCATAGATGAATGTACACTTGTTTAAATGTAGATTAGGAGTACCATATTTATGAACATATCCAAAGGATTTGGGGACTAAGAAGATTATTTTCATTGATTGTATCATCCTTAATCAAGGGATTGTGATGATGTAAGTGCTTAAATATATCTACATAAATAGAGCTTGGTGGCTAGAAGAGGAAGCAACCATTTCTCTCCATTCTTCCAATCTTTGTTCTCGTCTCCTTCTCTCACATTGTGTGTGTGTGTGTGTCTATATATATATATATATATATATATTCAGGTGAGAACATTATATGAGAACTTTTTTGTGGGGCCCAAATATGGGTCCCATTTGGGGATCGGACTGGGGGGATGGAAAGATCTATGTGAGAACACCCCAAATATCAAGTTTGACCTCAAACCCATGTCCCTAACCAAAAAAGATTTAACCCTCGATCCAATGGTTCAGTCCATTCGGATGTGTGTCAATCCTTGGAATAAGTGACTATCAAGGGGGATCCCTATTTGTGCATGGTTTGAATGGGTTGCTAGGTGCGCTCCACAAAAAAAGTTCTCATATAATATATATATGGGAGATGCTCCTGTGAGAGCATCTCTCGCCTTACTATGAGAGATAGGGGTGGGGACCCTCACATTTAAGTTGTTGGCATTGGATATGGATGTGAGGGCCCCCACCTTATCTCTCATAGTAAGGTGAGAGCTATCTCTCATAGGAGCATCTCCCACATATATATATGGGAGATGCTCCTATGAGAGATAGATCTCACCTTAAATGAGAGATTGGGTGGGGGCCCTCACATTATATATATATGGGAGATGCTCTTGTGAGAGCATCTCTCACCTTACTATGAGAGATAGGCATGGGGGCCCTAACATTTAAGTTGTTGGCATTGGATATGGATGTGAGAGCCCCACCTTATCTCTCGTAGTAAGGTGAGAGCATCTCATAGAAGAATCTCCCATATATATATAAATATATATAAGGGGCCAGCTCTCCTATGCTCAAGCTTAGAATAAGGTAAGCTCAAATGTGATGGGGCCCACTTGGGGACCCTCATGGGGATCGGGATGGGGATGTAGGGAATTTCAAGGACTCCCTGGGATCCTCCTTTTTGTAAAAAATTAGCCCCAACCGTGATTTCTATCATCTCCATATGGGCCCAAAAGTTTAATGGTTAATAGTCCATTTGGATCGATACATAGTCAATCCAACGGTCCAGTAAATTCGGATCTGACCGAAAGTTAGTGGACATGTGCAATTCAGGGGGGTCATGAATTTGGTCCATTTGGATAGACCAAAGGTGAGCCCCACAAGCATGAGCTCATGAAATTTTATCCTAAGCTTGAGCTTAGGAGATCCTTGCTCATATGTATATATATATATACATATATATATATGGGAAATATTCAAGTAGGGATGTCAAATGGGCCGGGCCGGCCCTGCCCGGCACGCTCCAGCCCGCCAGTCAACGGCCCGCGGCCCGGCCCGCACACGGGCTGGGCTGGGCCAAGGTGGCTGGGCCCGCTGGCCCGTTTGGCCCGGGCCCGCCAGGCACGTGGGCTGGGGGCTGCCAAGCCCGCTGGGATCGGCCTGCCGGCCTGCCAGCACGCCAGCCCGCCAACCCTCATGATCCACTAAATAAAGCCTAACCTACTCTACTAAAAAGAAGTTAAATATGAAAATGACAATGGATTGGATGAATCTACCCTCTTTGTTTCATTCTATAATATATAAAACTGTAGCTTTGTCTATAATATATAAAACTGTAGCTTTGTCTATAATACATAATATGTGAGAACAGTTTCCACCTGAATATTACCCTATATGGGAAATATTCAAGTGAGAACTATATATATATATATATATAGAGAGAGAGAGAGAGAGAGAGAGAGAGATTTTGTCTAATTCTGTTAGTCATCTATGTAATTGAAATTCAAGAGGCTAACAAGAACAACACACTTATAAATGAAAGAAACTTTTTAACAATAATTTAATCATCACAGTACTATGTGATTCTGGAAGAAGGTAAGGGTTGTTTGTTATAGTTAATTCAATAGAGAAAAGAATGTGATATCAGTTGTAGCAACAAAGGAAAGTACACACACAGATGGCATAGTAAATTATATATATGTATATATATATAGAGAGAGAGAGAGAGAAATCGTATTTAGAGTTAACTGGTAGAACTGTTTAAGCCAAGTGGCCTACCACATATTAATCATTAATGTTGAAGGCAATGATGACGGTGACTCATCCAGGACAAATGACTGAGAATCTTACATAAGTTTATGCTGAAAGTCTTTTAGATACGTAAATCTGCTGAAATCTGAATATTGAAATACTAATTCTATTAAGCATTTAATTGATAAGTAGTACTTTTAAGACATGAAGCATCTAATCCATGTAATTAAATATTAAATATCGACAAACCTGCATGAAGAAGGTAAATAACACTTGCAGTAACTGGAAAAGTGTTTTTTTTAAGGAAATTGCAATAATTGATTGATGTTTAGAGATTCTCAAAAACATTGTTTTAATATTGTTCACAACAATATTATAATATTACCATCCAAAAATATTGATTAGACTATCACCACTATCACATCAGCTCTAAAAATATAACATCACCTTCTGTTTCCTTTGATGCATAATATTGTCTGGTTGTTATTTCCTTCTTTTTTCTTTTTTTGGTTAGGTGCCTGTTCATTGTTGTTTGGGTTGGTTATTTTGGCTCAGTAAGATTTTCTTTTTGGAGTAATAAGTTCTACTGTTATAAAATAGTAATAATATGCATTGTGACATGTCTTGATAGATCAATTTATTGCTCAATTTGGCCACAATTATCTTTTTTAGTTCTGAAAAAAAAACATACATATATATAACACTGCTAAAAGTCTGAAACAGAAAGTTCATTTAATTTGCTTAGAGGATTTATCTCCCTCATCAAAACAAATGATTTATGCATTATTTTATTGAAATGTAATAAATAAATAGAAAATGATTGCAAAAAGAAAGGAGAGATATATTCCAACAGATTGATCCTTCTGTTCATATCCATCAACAGATTTATCACGACATATGGCAATGTGACAAAATGAATATGGATATACTAAACACTGCTTGTAACTGACAAAATATCCTCAAAAGTAGTAGTCTATTGAATCCCCCATGTTCTTATTTTTATGAAGTAGATAATGACCTCTTTGGAAGTCTTGCATGCTATATCCCCTTTCACCAATTATTTGTCTAGAATAAGAGGGCATTCGTTTTTCTATTGTAATGAATGAAGTATTATATCCAAACCTATGAGCTCTTATTTTATACACAGGGAAATGTCTTTCCAGTGTCCCACAAAATGTCCACATTCATCACCAATTTATCAATCCTAACAAGGTAGGAAATAATTATTATTTATATGAAAGTACTCCACCCACTTTGTTTTATACTCCATAAACCATATTTCCAACCAAGCATAAAACTGCCCAACATGCTACGAATTGCCTCCATAAGCACAATGTCTAAAATTTGATAAAGCCGCCTCAACCACCATTGTCCCCTCTTTTGTGAATGTTTGAGACCAAGTTTCAGAACAACAACGAGGATCTTTATTTCACCAGTGAGAGAAATTTGCATACTGTGCCCTGAATCTCATATTCGGACGTCAAGGTTATTATGAATGCATTAGAATCTATATAGTGAGCAACTTCCACAATTTGCACTCATATTCATGTCCATAAAGTGGTCCAAGGGACTATACATTATATGGAAAGTAACTTTCCTTAACAAAATACATTTTAAGTATGATTGCAGCTCCTATAATTACAAGTTGTGATAGCCTCTCTGAACTAAGCACATGTGATGACACAAATGCAGACCCAGTAATTGAAAACTGGAATATTAACAAATTAAATATAATAAATCAAAGAAAAAGTTAATGGATTGGAAATATATCTTACCTGAAGTGCACAATAGTTACTTAAGGAGTATAAGAACTCCTCACTTGCATTTTCTGTAATCATCTTTGACATAGCCTCTGGATTTGGGTTGAGTATCTGAAATGGGGAAGGAAATCGTTACATATTTTATTGGAACAAAGTTTTCATTTTGCTACCATGTACTACCGAGCAGGCAAAAGTTCCCCTGTATAATTGATAAATATAGCAAGGTAAGAGAAATTTACTTAGTACCTGTGGTATGCATCCAACAATGCGATCAAGCTCTATGCTGTGATCTTTACAATAAGCTAGCAGGTCAGATTCATGGAACTCCACCCTATCAAGCAAAGTTTTCTTCTCTGCATCATAGACAGGCTGGCCATCATCATCCAAAGCATTAAGGTATAAATTTATCCGTGCAACTTTAACTGCTCTTGGATTTATATCCAGGCCATACACCTGTAAGCAATCACGTTTCATGCTTATTAGTGAATTGTAGAAAGTCTAACAGGCTAAATTAGTGATGACATGCAGAACTTCACAGGTCTTCAGTAGACAAGACTGTCCAAATTGAATCTTCAGTTGAATGACTACATATGATGAATTTGGAAGTATAATCATTTCCTTTATCACCACAAGAAAGCAAAACCGATATAATTCTCACTTTGATAGCTCCTAAATGGACATGGACCAAATAAGAATTGCAAAAGATTCCTGTTCTGGTGGTTTATAATAAATAAATCTAAACAACCTTCAATGGAGACCACTTCTCAGCAAGGGCAATGGATATCCATCCATTTCCGCAACCAAGTTCAGCAACTGTCTTGTCCTTAAAAATTGAATCCGGATGCCGATTTATTCCTTCATAAAAAGTGAAGGACCAATCTTCCGGAATAAAAATGCTGGGAATCACCATCATTGTTAATTTTTTCCTTCTCTGGAAGCCTACAAGAACAATGGAATGTTTCAAAGTCGTTAGTGAAAGTAGCATGCTCAACAAATCAACAACTTATTCCTTTTCAATATCCAACAACCATATTATGCAAGTGCGATAGGGACATTGATGTAAGAATGGAACTGCTCAAACAATTTGCAGAACTTCAAGAACCACTACGACAGCAATGCTTATTGGTTTTCCCTGTTTTGCCGAAATCTGTTTTCCGAATGTTTATGAGCATTGAAGGTCATTATTTATCTGTAACGCCATGTTGTATTTACACGTAATTTGCAACTAAACCAGCATATGCATTGCAATTTTGTTTGATTGATTGTCCAATGAAAACAGAATAAAATTCATCGGACCTCTTCTCTCTCAATCATTTTTGAAAGAGAATATGTATATACATGGCTTTATTCCCGAAATCACCTGGTTTTTACAAGGGGATTAACCGCCGTCTCCTATGTTGCAGGTTTCGTCTGACAAATAGCCATGTCTGGAAACAGCTCTCACAGGTTGCGGGTTCCCTGTTGCAAACAGGCATGTCTGAGAAACAACTCATGAGCTCTGTCTCCATTTTGGTTCAGACCTTCCTATTTGCGAGATGAAACCTACAATACAAGTTGTACTTTCACAGTGATTTAATCCTCTACAGTAACCATAGGCCCCATTTGGATCATTGGAACTCATTTGACCTGCACTCGCGCTACCTATAATTCTTGTCATGACAGCTTTTACATCAAAGAACAAAACAACAATCACTTATGTGTAAATTTGGATATCCAAACACATGAATCTTCCTTTATGTGTAAACCAAGTTACCTCCGATCAGTTTGAAAAGAACCAAAAGGGCGTAAAAACATCTGAGGATCCTCATTTTGATGATTCAATCTTCTCTTCTATTAGATTGAAAACAGGATCTAGTATGACACTTACCCTTCCAAACTTAGAAACAGCTCTCCATTCGATTTTGTATTATAATTGCCAAATCTATCAACATCAGAAGATGGATTTCACTTCAATTTCTTAAAAAAAAAATACAGAGAGCCATCGATAAATTAGAGAAAAATCCAGAAACCGAATGATCAGATCCTTGATGAAAGAATCAAGAAACTGCAAAATGAGAGAGTGAGAGAGAGATCCGGAAATCATAAAATAACTGAAAGGCACATACAGTTGACCGGAAATTCTAGAAACTGGAGAAGGAAAAGAAGAAGATATTGGAACAATGCAGAGAAAGCGGATTGTGCGGGAGACATGAATCCGCATAATGCAATATCACCAAACAAAACTGATAATGAGAGAGAGATCGAGATCGGAAAACTTCAAGCTGAATACATCGACAGGAATTCAAGAATGAAACGCCATTACAAAAGCAATCAACCGCCATATGGAGATAAAGAGATAAGAGATCGAAAGAGAGAGAGAGGTGAGCACGAGATACCTTCGTAATCAGAGAGAAGGACGTCGTGAATCCGAAAATGGAAGGTATCGAAGCACTGCTCGGATGACTCCTTGGAATCGAACTTCTTTTGGAGATCGGACAAGAAAACCCTGGCATCAGCTCTAGTTGTCGGATCATCAAGCTTCTTCAGCAGCAATTTCAGAGCATCGTAAGCCGAATCCCCTGAATTCCCACACTGCTTCAGAAATTCCTCAATTCCAGCGCTCGCCATTTCTTCTTCTTCTGCTTCTTCTTCTTCTTCTTCTGTTTCAGCTCTAGCGTCGAGGGATGAGAAGAAAAACAAGATAGAGGACAGTTTAAGAGATGAGGAGTGGTTTGTTTGGGGGCGACTAAGCGAGAGAGAAAAGAGAGAGAAGATGTGCGAATGGCGGGGGGGGTTTTGCTCTCAAACCAAGTACACGCCCATCACTTCGCTCGCTCGCCTACCAGCGTTATATAAATTTTTTTTTTTTTTTTGAAAAAAAACTTCAAATATGTCCTTAAGGCTTTGCTTTATTTCAAAAAAATGATATAACTTTTGAAACTTTTCAAATTAGTCCCTAAGCTTTCCAGTAAATTTTCAATTAAGGACATGAGGCCATTTAAAAGTATTTTTTGGTGACTTTTTCCCTCAATATTTTAAAAATACTCAAATTACCCTTCATTTAAAGCCATGACATAGTTTCGGCAGCCACCTACATGCAGTCAATTGCTGTGGAAATACTGGGTGTTTTTTATCATCGTAAAGACATCGGTGAGGGAAATGAGGAACATATAGAGGAAGTGAATGAGAGTTTTATTACAATGTATGGTAATTTGGATATTTTAAAAAAAATAGTAAAAAAGTTACCGAAAAATAACTTTAAATAGATGGATGTCCTTGACTGAAAATTTTCTGAGAAAATTAGGGATTAATTTAAAAAGTTTTGAAACTTGTGTCCTTTTCTGAAATAAGTCCGAGACTTAAGGACTTTTTTTAAATTCTCCCTATTTTTTAGGTATGTATTGTGGCTGGAACTTGAAAGTATGCCTCTAGTAAAACCCTACGGCTTCCCCACACTAGATGCATTGTTTTCCTATCGATTCCGGATTTGCTATTTTCAGCCATCCCAAAGATATATGGAAGATATTGGTTTCAAGAAAAGAAAATCATTAGGTTTCCACTCATGTACTGATGGACATGAAAAGAAAATCATTAGGTGTCCATTCATGTACAGATGGACATGAAAATGGGTTTTTATAGATTACTTGTGTGAAAGTGAAACAACTTACCACATTGGGTTGCTCATGCTAAGAACGTTCTATGATTTTAGATGTATTTGATTTTTGTAAAAGAATTTAATACTTACTATTATTGCATGAATATTAAATGGTTCAGCTCATGAAGTTGGACATGTAAAGGTGCGAAAAATTTATAAATATTTATTAGAATTTTTAGAGTTTTTTAATAATTCTCAAAATCCATAAAAGTTAAAGATATGAAAATAAATATCCTAATTTATGGTTTAATAAAAAAAAAAGATGAATAGTTTGGATCATGAATTTGAGGCCATTTGGAGCTTTAAACATATGAAAGGCAGTTGATGGGTGTCACCCATGATAATTGTATTGCCCCTTTTAGCAGCCCAATACAAATCAGGGTGCACCATGATAAAAAGAAAAACAGTACACCCTCTTTTCTGGAAGAGTCCGGTTCCTTGTCCAATCACATACCCCCATGACACATATTGTGAATTTATAGTGGGGCCCACGTAAGAAATAATCCAAACCATTTAAGATGAATCTCATGCCCTCTAAAGCTATATCTTAATATGGCATTAATCACACTTTCATCACGTGTTCAAATGTACAGTGGGATTCACTCATATTGAACTTAAATTTTAGGATATGTCCCTGTAGAATTTGAGATTTATCATGGCTGATATGGATTACCTTTGTATAAGGCCCAAGATGGAATTCTAGGCAGGTATTACCCGGTTTCCAGAAGTATGGATTTCTATAGATAATAGGCCATACTTGAAGATGTTAAAATCTCAATTTTGAATTTGTTTGGCCCGGATCCGCCAAATGCCAATCAATTTGGTTGAAATTGCATGACCGATGGACCCACTTTGAACAACTACAATGTTTTCACATGTCATTGTACGTTGCGCTTTTTTTTTTTTTTGCTATCGGAGGGTTCCCAACCCTTTGGGCTGGACTAATCCCTCCCGGCACAGAGGGAAGCCGGATAAACACCCATGTGGCCCCATTAGTGCACCCACTTTGAACAACTACAATGTTTTCACATGTCATTGTACGCTAAGCTTTTTTTTTTTTTTTTTCTATCGGAGGGTTCTCAACCATTTGGGCTGGACTAATCCCTCCCGGCCCAGAGGGAAGCCGGGTAAACACCCATGTGGCCCCATTAGTGCACTCAATCTTCGATTATTGAGGAGGGGAATAGGGGGTCGATACCAAGACTTCTATCTCTGGAAGAGGGAGGAACATGATCCTGACTAATCAACCGACCCCTTGGGGATATGGTACAGTACACGTGATCTTAGCCAAAAGGGTAAGAAAGGTGACACATGTTATACATCATAACAACAACAAAACGTCCTTTTTGATAGGATGGAAATGCGCTTGGTTGTGGTCTTCGTTTAGAACCAACGTGTTGGGTATGCTGTCAAGGGCCAACCCAAATAATATAATAAGGCTGTGATGAGATGATAGGGAGACCAATTCTCCCATCATTTTTTAGTGGAAGGAGTCAAACTCCACCGTGTGGTTCACTTGTTGAAAATCAAAATTGCTTAAATTGAATACCTAAATAATACGATGTCTTAAATTTTACTTTAATTATAGTTGATTAATCACATGCTCAAATTTAAGATAAGACCAAGTTCCATTAAAGTAAAATTTTAAGAAACTCATTCCCATACAAAGCATTTATTTTAAGTGGCTCGAATTCTCAATGGATGCGATAATAGAGCCCTACTCCTTCCCACTTGACAAAGAAAAACACTCACAATCCAAACTCGTAACAGCTGCAATGCTAAGTCGACCCTAAGAGCCAGAGCCAAAAATAGCAAGTGGGTGACCAAGTCCAATTCAATTTCATGGCCCCTCCCAAACTTGAAAAGCACCATTTGAGAGTTGATACCTACTACAAGGCACCCCCATCACGAGAGAAGAACAAGTCTTCCTACAAAATTCTATTTTTTTGCCTTTCTCTTGGCAAAGGAAGATGCGAGGTATTTTGAAATGTTGACTATTCTCGATAGAAGAACTAGTCTTGCAACTTTTTGCTTTTTCCGACACAACATGCGTGGCAGGCCTAAATGAAAAAGTGTTTCTGAATTTGGCCATTATAAAAACTCAAGTGTGATGGATGACAAGGTTTGATATACTGCCTGGCCTAAACACGACAACCTTACATCCATATTTTTTTGTTAGGAGTCGTTTGCGTAGCTGCCCCATGTGAGAAAAGTGATTTTTTTTTTTCCCAGGGACTGTAAAAGGAACCACATTTTGCTCTGAACGTAGAAAAGTGTTAAAGGTGCCTTTGATGACTCCCCTGCACCAAACACAGAGCCAAGTCAACAGCAGAAAGCCGGGGCAAGTTTCCATTCCACTTCCAATGAAACTAGCTTGCACTATAGTCTTCGTGTAACCCATTTCCGCAAAAAGAGGAGGTGGTTTTACACGGAAAACTCATTTTTTATGTGTTTGATGCATCCAATTTTCATGCAACTGTTTTTTCGCTATGTCAATTTTTTCCTTTTTAGGTTTGGAAATAGACTTCTTATGAGAATACGGAAAGTCCATTTCTACAGAAAACTGACCTCCATTTCATCACGCTCAATCCCCCTCCACCCACCACCCTCTATCTTCCTCCTTCCCTTCCAACCCCACACACATACCAACCCACCCACCACCCAGTAATTTTCACAAAAGAAATCCGAAGTTGCACCAAACAACATTAACACCAGTTCATCAAAAAAAAACTTTTTGCAACGGACATGGATTTCTAACATCCTCAAAAAATATTTTATGAGGTATTTAAAAACCATAGAAATTGGTGACGCGGCAATTTCATCTTTCTATGGGAGTTGTTTCTACACAAACGCGCCCTAACATATCCTTTAATGCTCATTTCATGGGCTTAGACAAACAAATTAAAAAATAATTGGTTATAGTTTTTTTAATACAGTAAGAGTAAAAGTTCTTTTGTATCCAGTGGGGCAACTGGACGTCATAAATTATATCTGGCCGTCCTAATTTAAGTGAAAGCTTGACTAGCCAAGATCTGCATATTTTCTTGGCAGCGAAAGGTATGTAGTTGGGGAAATCATGACTTATTAGGTGGGAATTTTATCCTAATGGACGTTCACAAGTACACATCCAATGGACACCTTTAATTTATGTGGGTTCTGGTTTTCGCTTTAACTATGGAATGGGAACAAGAGGGGCAATTTTCTTTTATTAGAAACCACTAGTTATATGTGATGTGCCAGTTATGCATAGCCGCGTCTCTGTCTCTGATACATGCTTCCATCAGAGCACATGCTCTATCAAATGCCCTCTTTTAAAAGAAAGGACAATTTCTCTGTAAAGTAGGAGTCAACCGACTTTTTCTCTACCTTTCTTGGAACTTATGATTGTATTTCCTGGTCAATTCTCAGTCCCAAAGTTCTAGTGTTGTAAATTAAGAGGCCACAGACTCTACCAAGAATGAGAAAATGTCTTTTGAACCTTTTTTTTTTTTTTTTTTGGTAAATACCAATTTCATTAGATAGGAAAAAAAAAGAAGAAAAAAAGAAGAGCTTCCCAAACCACA
Source organism: Umbellularia californica (assembly GCA_028538565.1). Classification (NCBI taxonomy): domain Eukaryota; kingdom Viridiplantae; phylum Streptophyta; class Magnoliopsida; order Laurales; family Lauraceae; genus Umbellularia; species Umbellularia californica. The sequence continues at coordinate 108,389,231 of JAPQWN010000001.1, forward strand.
AAGGAGATCAATCCCTTATTAGTCCCACACCCTTCGTCCATATGCGTTCTTGGCAAGTTCGTGAGCAACTAGATTAAGCCTTCTAGAAACATGGAAAAAGAAAATGTCTTCAACCTTGGACCTCAACTCTTTGATGTCCCGCGAAATAGGTTGGATAGCCCAATCCATCAACCCGTTGATGGCTCTAATCACTTAAAGGGCGTCCTACAAAAGATGGATCTTGCGGAAATCCCCATGACCTAGCCTCCTTCATTGCGAAAATGACAGCTCTTGTTTCAGCTCCTTTTGAAGAAGAAATCTTGGATCCATTGGTTGATCATGCATGAACTCAAGAACCGTCAAACCAAATAACAGAGCCAAAGCCTGCTTTTCCATCAACGGCTCTAAAAGATCCATCCACGACTCTTCTTCGGTTAAAATGATTGTGTAGCATGCATGGGCGCGTGACTGAGTTTTAAATACTTGTAATGGAGAAAAAAAAAAACAACACACAAGCGAAGTTTACTGTGACAGGTTGTAATAGATCTGAATCCATTTTAAAAAGATTTTGAAGAAAGTGAGATGGTGGAAAAATAGTGTATACCGGGTCAAGTGGAAGAAGAAAAAAAAAAGTATTCAGGGAATTTTGTTAGATAGCTTTGTTGGAAGTTTCGCCCACGGGGGGGCCAAACAGAATAAAGTGATTTCCACATTAACATCATTGTTTGAGGCTGAAATAAAAAAAAAAGGACATGTGAGATTCTCGTGTCCTTTTATGGAAAGCCAGCATCCAGTATTGATTTAGTCAGTGCCGCATGAGGTGTCATAATCAATATCAAATATTAATTGCTAATGGCACTAGGATTAGTTTATCCCCAAAAGCTAGTTTGTTTAGTGCAATTAAGAGTAATCAACAACTCAAACCAATTGGATTAGACTAACAGTCCTATCAATCCACCTTAGCAGAGCAGGAGAAGCTAGAAAGATGCTTAATGCTTTATTCACTTTTACTATTGGGTGAGAACGAAGCACAGGCACACCCAACGTCTCAAATGTACGGCCCCCACGTGCAGCTCATGTTGTTTAAAGTTGGATTGGGCTGGTCCTCAGCTGCACACGGTTAATTCCAGGCTAAAGCCAGGTTGTTTAGGGGTCAAACACTTGGTTTGTGGCGGGCCAGTCCACTGTGCCTAATGCCCAAAAAAGAGTTGTGTCCCATGGTGTCCTATAACTTGGACTCGGACCAATAGTCCAGAATGGATTTAGACTTGGATCTCTCTCTCTCTCTCTCCCCCTTTGTTGAGGTTGGTTATTGAACTAACCCGCCCAGGGATCTAAGTCTTGGCAGCACGGTGAGAGCGGAAGTCTTATATACAAAGACAATTATGTTGGGGGTTAGAAAAATCTTTTGTTCCCCTTACGGTCGTGAGAAAATTAAGACTAGCGCTAAATTAGTTTCAAATACAAAATATTTTTTTAATATTCTTGCTGGGGACTTAAACTCACGCACTTTCACTCGTAATCACTTCACAAATATAGCATTAATGAGGCCACATGAGCATGTTCAGCCGCTCAGGCATATCCAGATTTGACTTGAACTTACAAATGAAGGCCCATATTTGGCCAAAACCCGACATGGGCTGTAAGCGCCTGCCTGAACCCATCTCACTTCAAACATGTGAGGCCCAAGCATGCCCATTCAGTCAAGTAGTCAAGCCTGAGCATCCTCGGGCCGAGCTTCGCTGGACTACGAGCATCAAGCTTTGGACTACTCTCATGTGGGCCAGGCTTTGGACTTTCTATTACTTAATACAAGTTCGGCTTGAATACTAGACATGCTCGAATGTTAAATGTAGGCTCGACCCAAATTCCAAAACCTAAGAGCCAAGCTCAGGCCAACGTAGATTGAGCCCGGGTGAAGCCAAGGCTGCTGGGCCCATGACCACCCCTAATTACAGACGGACATTGGCCGAGGGGAGGCCTTTGTGGGCTTTGCAGAGAGTTTGTGGGTGAAATGAATGCGCATATGTAGAAGTGAAAGGTTGGGATATAGTTCAACACCCTAACCATGAATGAGATCTTTCCATCTACTCCCTTTAATTGGCAACCATAGAAGTCACGCCCTGTGGTTGTCCCACTCCCACATGCATTTGTGGGATGTCTGGTGGGAGATTTGTACAGGGCAGTCGGATGTGGACCTTGTCATTAGGTGGGCTTAAAGAATTGCTTACACCAAAGCTCTTAGCGCTGGGTCTCTGGTTAACGAAATGATGGGATTTCATTTTAACTCCGCCGTTCACGGAGTCTTTTTTTTTTTTTTTTTCTTTTTCTATCGGAGGGTTCCCAACCCTTTGGGCTGGACTAATCCCTCCGGGCCCAGAGGGAAGTTGGGTAAACTCCCCTGTAGCCCCAGTGTGGTAGTGCAGTTTTGAACCTACAACCTCCGAGTGCAAACCGTAGTCGTAGGCCAACTGAGCTACCCCTTGGGGTTTGCCGTTCACAGAGTCCACAGTTGTGTAACATCTTGGAATTTAGGGCCAGACTCTATATCAGAATTCCAATAATTCATGTCCGAAAAAACTTCAAATTCTTCAAGAAAGTTGTCCCCTTAAGAGCACCTCCAACAGGTATTGCATTTCTACACGTCAGCCACAAATGGTAATAAATGGCGGCTGGGTTTGTCTCCAACAGACATACCATTTTCACGTGGCTTTCGACATGCCGTTTGGTATGCCAAATTTGGCATACCAAAGAGGAAACTTCAAATATTTGTTTTGAATAAAATAATACAAATGTCCTAATGAATAGTGATGATGTAGCTATTGCATTTTGAAGCCATTGGAGATATGGATATGTGTCAGTGGCCGTTTCAAGTACTCAGTGAACGTTCCACGGCCATTTTTATAGCCGTTGTTTTTTTTTTTTTGGACTTTTTTGAATTTTAATGGGTAATTTAAATTGTGATAATTTGAGAATCTCTTGGAGCTTGAATGTCTATAAATTATGAGTATTTCAAGTCCTTTTTTTCCTCATTCACACAATGGATTCTCAATTCTCTCAATTTCATAATTTTTCTACTCAATCTCCTAATTTTTCTACCCAATATTCACAATATTTGGGTGAGGCATCCTAATTCCCTACTGATGACACCCCAAAGAAAAAGGCTGTTGGTCGAGGTGCCGGCTTTAGTATAGAAGAAGATCGTCTTCTCATCGGTTCGTGGTTGAACACCAGTCTGGATTCTATGCATGGAAACGAGCAGAAACTTGGGGCATTTTGGGAACGAGTGGGAGAATACTATCACGATAATAAGCAATTTCTCATTGATCGAACTGACAAAATGTTGTCACAACGATTGCAAAAGATTCAAGCTTCTGTCAACAAATTTTGTGGATGTCTTGCCATAATTATTTCCAGAAATCAAAGTAGCACAAATGAATAAGATAAGGTAAAATTATATATGTGTGTGTGCGTGAATTTTTTTTTCTTAATTTGAGCTTACATTTAATTTCCAAATTGCAAAAGCAAAAAAGTTTACGAACATCTATATGGATCAAGATTCACCTTAGACCTCGATGAAGGCCGAGCTCCTTCTGTCAACTACTCAATCAATAGTTATGAATATACAGCTGGCCACTATCTTGCTGATGGCATATATCCATCGTGGGCGACATTTGTCAAAACAATTCCATGTCCTAACGGGCCAAAGGCCACAAATTTTGCTGCAGCTCAAGAGTCTACAAGGAAGGATGTGGAGCATGCGTTTGGAGTGCTACATGCACGTTTTGCAATTGTTTGTGGGCCTGCTCGTTTCTGGGATCATCAAACACCTTAGCATATAATGAAGGCATGCATCATAATGCAGAACATGATTATCGAAGATGAACTCGATTAAAGTCTTCCACCCAATTACGATGCACGAGAGGATGAATGCAGTGACTTTCCTGTGTCACGTGACCACACTGCAGAATTTCAAGATTTCATTCAAAACCACTTGCGTATTCGTGACAAGAGAACACATTCTCAACTCCAAGCCGATCTGGTGGAGCACCTGTGGCATTTCCAATGTCAATATGAAGAAGCTTGTGATTGACTATAATATTATGTAATTTGATTTTACCTTTTCAATGAAAAATAGGTTTCAAGTACAATTTGTGTATTTTTTATTTTTTAATAATTTATTACTTTAATAACATTTAAATCGTACCAAATCCCATTAAATATAAGTAAGATATATATAATAAAGCAGATGAGGATTAAATGAAAATTGAATAAAATAATAATTTGACATCTCTCTTGGAGTTGCCCAAGTGAGATGCCAAATTTCCATATGCCATTTTTGCCACATAAGCCTTTATTTTTGAAAAAGGCATATTGAGAAATGAAATATCTATTGGAGATGCTCTAAGGTGGAATTTCAAATCTCTCTTTTTTTTATGGAGGATTTGAAATTCCAGCAAATGATATAGAAAGTGGAATTCCAATAATTCCAAAAAGGTCTTTTGGGTGGTTGGATTTTAAAACTCTAATGAAATAAACATAGCATTTCAAGTGCGGGGGACAAGATGTCACATCATGTCCAAAAATACCCAACCTCCCAAATTCTAGTCATAAATCTTGGTAAAGAAACAGACTTAGAGTATAGTCATTTTGACTCCACGGAATTCATGTTGGTGGGGTTTCTGATTTCTCTCTATTGTGGAATCCTTTTGATAGACAAATGTATCCGATGTTTGCTCTTGCGGTCTTTCCAATATATCTTAACATTTGCATTTGAAGAATTTGAAAAGTCAAAAGTGACGTTTCAAAATATTAGCTTTTAAAATTTTAGTAATTAAAACAAGACATTTCTTATGTTCCATAAATAACAAATGACATCATGTCAAAAACTACTCTAAATAAACACTCCTTTAATAAGATTAGTAGAGCCTTCTGTTGCTTCCATAGAGGGACAAGGACAATGTCAAGTCTATATCGGAGCTTATCCAAGCTTGACCCATTTTATTAGGTTTTGAACTAGACCACGTAATATAGAAACCATTATGTTAAATAAGCCAATCCAACACAGACAAGCAATGCTGTTTGTGAGGAAAAAGTTTTCCTTTGTGGGTTGATGGATCACAAAGGAAAAAGGGATAAGCTAAATAAGATATGAATGGAAGTAGAACAATAGATCTAAAAAACCTATATGAGAATTTAGATTATGATAGGCTGCAACGAACAATAGCTTATGCAGTTGACCTCAATATAGTTTGGATAAGGCTGTAGTGATGGTGATGTAGTCACAATAGCTAGATATGTGTAGATGCCCAAGAAATTATTTAAAATGGCTTACCAATTCACTTGTAGTTGGTGAGGCATAGGGTTGTAAACGGGTATTCGATTATCCGATTACCCGAAAAAACCCGGGTCTGTAACCTATTTTAGGTTATGATTCATAAATGGGTCCGGGTCCGGAACCTAATTTAGGTTCCAATTGATAAATAGGTCCGGTTACATGTCAGTGTAGGTTCCAACCCGTAGACCCGAGATCCAACATATGAGCCTTTGATATTGCAAACTGTACCTAAAAATAAACTATTTTGGGATATTTTTATGTATAATGTTGGAGGTAGTAGACTTGATGTACTATTTTAAGTTAAATGATATACTTATTATAAGAAAAAATGGAAAAATTTGAAGAGATGTTAGAACCAATTTTTGAACTAGATCAAGTTCCCTATGTGGATTCAGGATTTCTATCGAAACCGGGTCTGGAACCAGCAAAACATAGGAATTGTTATTTTTAAACTTGTTCGAGTCCAAGTCCAGTATAGTTCCGACCCGGAATCGTTCCGTTTGCAACCCTAGTGAGGCACCACCCTTCCATATAAGACTAGAGATTGGTCCAAGTTGTATCATCGATGGTGGAGACCTGTATGGGTGTTAGTATTTACCAAAGAAAAAGAAAGGATTATTTAAGAGTTTTTCTATATACACCATAAGGTTTATAGAATTTATAAATAGGCTCTTTGATTTCAACGATAGTATGTATCCCTGCCTTTTTCATTTTAATGTCTTCCATATCCCCATAATAAATACTTCAAACGAGAATGAGCAACCACCAAGAGGTTTATGTTGAATATTTATAAAATGAGTGCTGCTACATACGCACTGCAAATACCTCTCCACACACTGCATTTTAAATAATAATAATAATAAAGTTCCTAAACTACCCTTATCCCTCTCTATCCTTCTCTCTCCCTCTCCTTGCTCCGGCAACCTTCGCCTGATCCCGTCGCTCCCCCGCCACCAGTAGCCCCCGCTCGATGCAATCCCTCTTGCTCTCCTTCTTCCTCTCCCTATCTCTCGTTTCGTGGATGGTGGGGTAAGGCCGGGGAGGGTTGGGGGTGGGCTAGGGATGGGGATGAGGGCTGGTGGAAGAGAGAGGGAAGGGCCGGGGATGGGGATGAGGGCAGGTGGGGGCTGTCGGAGCAGGAGAGGAAGAGAGAGGGAAGGGCTAGGGATGGGGATGTGGGTGGGTGGGGGCTGCTGGAGCAGGAGAGGAAGAGAGAGGAAAGGGTAGCGGCTGGTGGGGGAGACGGGGCTGTGGGAGCAGGGAGAGGAAGAGAGGGAGATGGGGCTGCAGGTGGGGGCTGTTGGAGCAGGAGAGGAAGAGAGAGGGAAGGGCAGCAGTTGGCAGGGGAGATAGGGTTGCAGGTGGGGGCTGCTGGAGCAGGGAATAGAAGAGAGGGAGATGGGGTGGCGACTAGTGGGGTTACCGGAGCAGTGAGAGGAAGAGAAAGGGAAGGAGAGGGATAGGGGTAGTTTAGAAATTTTTTTATTTTTTTTAAATGTAGTGTGTGGAGAGGTATTTGCAATATGTAGATAGTTACTCTCTTATAAAATTAACAACCCTGCCGTTACTTTGGTAAAACAAAAAATGAGTGCATCATTATTTACGAAAAGCACTATCATTTTATCCCAAGTCCCAATCGTTTCTCTCTCAATAATTCTCTCATGCACAAGAAGTCTAGTAATAATTTGAAACTTTCAACAGTCCAACAATTGGTCGTGTGCATGGATTGGATCAAATATAACTAATTATAAATATAGGTTACGTTCAATTTGGATTTAATTAAATGGACAACGTATTGATAAAAAATGATCTATGTATAGTTGCTCTATCTCACTAATTATAAATATAGGTTATGAACAATTTGGATTTAATTAAAAGGACCTCATATCGATGAAAAATGATCTATGTACAGTTGGTCTCTCTCATTGTGTATTATCGCAACCGGCAATGTTACAACCTTCAGTTAAAAACAAATTCAAGCATTTGGAATCATTCATGCATGGCTGAAGAGATGGGAATAACTGTCATTATTACTTTTAAAACTTGGTGGCAAGGCTATTGATCTTGGGACATTGGAGATGTGGGTATGTGCAAATACTGAAACCACAAAAGCCTATTTACAAATCTTAGAAACTTAAAACCGTTCTATTTTTAAAGGCCCAAACAATTCGTGCCGAGCAAAACCAAAACTTCCATTGATACTTGACAAACATCCTATCTACCAAAGTTGTCTAAGCATCATAGTAAATTAAGTGGGGGTCGTTATTGTTCAATTCGTTAAGGACATTAATGTGAGTTTTAATTACAAAAAAACCTGAAAAATAAGAGGGTTTGGTTGGATCCTTAACAGTACACTAGCAATATGTGCCCGTGCTAAGCTTGGGCAAAGAAAAAATACTATTATATAAAATTTAGTAAGAAAATGAATAAAGTTTATCTTTATCTCTAAAGACTCCACGGAGATTTGGACTTTTTGCAAAATAGAAAATGATAAAAATGCATCTAATATTATGCCTATAGAGTTGGAACCTAAAATAATAAAAGATATGAGATCTGCAACAAAATAGCAAAAGGAACCATCATGTGAGAATATCTCTATCCATAAAGAGTACACCGAGATTTAGATTAGTTGCTACTCAAAATTGAAATTGAAATTGAGCTCCAATTTTACAATCAATTACGAAATTAGAGCTCAATTTCGAAATCAATTAGTACGTCTATAATATATAATAACTAGCAAAGCATGCCCGTGCTAAGCCTGGGCCCAGAAATAAAAACATGTCCAGTTTGTGGCTATTTTATGAGATATTAATTGATGAGAAAATAAATATAAAACAAACATATATGAAAATAAATATAAAACAAACAAATATACCATTTATTATACTTCGAAGCATGGCCCACCCCGACACTTACTCAAAGTAAATATTACTTTTTGTATAAATAAGTATGAAAGTTCAAGTCTTATGTAAATTAACATTTGCAGAATTGCATGTGGCCCGGTCTTAAGAATTAAAATATGAAACCCACTTTAAAAAAGTCTATTGTATGTGGAGCCCATATGTATAAATCACTAACAATGATCTACTTTTAAAAATCGCAAACATTAAGGATTTTATAACCAAAATAGATATATTAAAATCCTAAATCCATCTAAAGAAGACTCATTTTAACTTGGTTGGATAGAATTATTGAGTAATGTGGATTTTTTTATCTGGACTTTTTAATTACCTATCCATAATAAATATATATTAAAATTTGAATTTACATAAAGATTCTTAATTAAAATGAACTATGAATTGATTGATATAGCTCATCTCTTGAAATTAATTTGAGATCCAATTTCTCAAATTGATTTGAGATTAGAGTTAAAATTTGCAATTGATTAGCAGACTCCAATTTCGAAATCGATGCGTATGTCTATAATATATATTAATTAATTGATCCAAACCCGGCCATTTAGTGGTTGGACCGGACCACCAACGGAGGGCAAATTTTCAGCACGCAACCATTGCAAATTCAAAAACACCCCACCACCACAAAACAGAAAATTGAAATTCAAAGACCACCAGGCGCCAAGTTCAAAAACTCACCGCCTTTAACGGTCTCTATTCCCTCCATCCCAACTCCAGATTTCCCCCTTCCTTTCCCTCTTAAATTCCACAGCACTGTCCGAAAGAAAAACCGCCAAAGAGAAGAAGTAGGAGAAGAAGCATGTCATCATCTTCTGCAAACAGAGATCAAACCTATTGCAGGAAGGAGAAATCTCTTAGTCTCCTTTGCACCAAGTAATCTAACATTTCCTTTCTCTTCCTTACCTCTCATCTTTCCTTATCTTTACAAATCCTTTATAATTATCTCTATCACACCACAGTTTCTTGAAGCATTGCGATCGCGATGGCGTCGAAACCATTGGACTTGATGAAGCTGCTGCCAAATTAGGTACCCATTTCTATACCTGAACTATCTGTTTCATCTCCCTCCTTTTTTTTTCCTCCTATCTGTTTCAAATTCAGTCCCTAATGATGTTTCAGGAGTCGAGCGGCGACGGATCTATGACATTGTCAATGTATTGGAAAGTGTGGGGGTATGATTTTTTTTTTTTTTTTAACTTTCTTCATAGATCACATTGTTTTGGGTCATTATCATTTTCATCTTTCTAAGGGTGATTTGATCTCTTCAGGTTCTTTCGAAGAAGGCGAAGAATCAGTATTCTTGGAAAGGTTTTGAGGGTATTCCCAAGGCTTTAGAAGAACTTCAGGTAATCTTGATTCTGTATTGTTTTGTGCCCGCTGACGAGATCCAAACCCCAGAAAATGTGAAATTTCAAAGTCCTGGATCTGATGATTAAGAATGTTAATGGCAGTTGGCATGCGTTTTTTTTGTAAAACTGCAGTTCGCAAGAGAAGGGTGTGAATTTTTTGTTTTGCTTTTGCATAGGGAAAGGCATTGAGAGAGACTTGTGGGCATTCCGCTGTAAATTCGTACGACTGCACAAAGGTTGGTTGATATTGAATATCTTTGATTTGGGCATGATTGTTCAAAATATATTTTTTTTGGGTTACATTTTTACCTGATGTGTCTTCATTTAGGGCTTAGATGATGATGGTAATGCTGAAGATGGGAATCTATTGGTTTCAAGTCGGGGTGAATTGAGGCGTGAATGTTCAAGCCTTAGTTCTGATCTTAATGGGGATTCTTTATCCTGCAGTCATTCTTCAAAGGTCAAGGCAGGCAAGTGATTTCAAAAGTTTTGCTGTTCCTTTTTTTTTAATTGGTTACATTAGGGCTGGTTGTTGGAATTAAGAGGTACTCAAACTCAACTCAACTCAACACACAACTCTAAAGGCACACGCCGCACACCCTAGCACAATACCAACTATATTTCATTCACTTCAATACATTGATATAACTCAACTAGCACAAGAGGACCTATAATGCATAACACGCCTTTTACACATGCAAGTGTAATACAAGGATCCACTTAAAGATTCACACAACTCAATAGTAACATGCTTACTTGTCACGACCCGGGCCCGAGGCCGGGCTAATCGGGGCCTAATAACCCGGATCGCGATGTCAGCATACTTACTCCCGTAAATCTCGAATTAACCGAAGTTAAGACGAAGACTCACAAGGGATCTAACATACATACCTGTCAAATGTACATTTTTGCGGAAACATATACGTACAATGACAATAATTGACTTTACATTACAAGTAAAGTTCCCATTTACAAAAAAAAATATAATCCAATGAAGTCCACCACTGCATATTTACAATACAATGCAGGGGACATCTAATTACATCTCAAAATGATATACAAATGTCTATCAAAAGATTCACAAAAGCAATCTCCAAAACATTCAAAAGCTACGCCCTCCGACTAAGCCCACTCGGCTAAACCTCCTGGAGGTATCGGGTGGGCCTCCTCCGCTCGCGGCGCGGCCTCTGCAAGGCCGGGATGGGCAACTGGGCCTGTAATGCCATCAATAACACCATGAACACGACGGTTCAACAAGATATAAACACATTACGATAACTCATGCTAATCCTGTCCATTGTCAATATAAGAACTCTAGACAATTGAATCTAGGTTAACGCAATATTTTGAACAGTGCAGTCAATTGATAATCAATGATTAGATTACAAGTACAATAATATTACCGTTATTCAGTTCAGTGTCTTCCAAAGGAAGCATTAGGCAATTCATTTCATTCATTTCATGTAATTCGGATTACATTGAGCATTTATTAGATAGCTTTTGGGACTTTTCAGTCCAATACATTCTTCATTCAATACATATTTCATTACATGGCTTGTACATGGCTTTTCATTGACTTTTCAGTCTATATGTGGGATCTACCAGTGTCTTGATCAGAGATCACTGGCATCACCACGGAGCTCCGGAACACCCCAATCATCTGCTGCAGCAGGATTATTCATTATTCATTGCATTTATTCATTTTGTTCATTATTCAATGGCTCATTACATGTATTTAATATTCCGTGGTTCATTGTGTGCAGTCATTATAGACTCAATGGGATTAGATGAATCTTTAATCATTCACGGTCCTACTTGTCTCTATCCCAATTTAGACAAATTCTGGGTGTAATTATTAGTTACTAAATGCACGTGTTATTTTCGATGGACATCACATTTTCATTTAATATGTGCATTTAGTCCCCAAAAATTTTCCACCCTCAATATCAAAATCCACCGGACTCAAACTGAGTCCCCCGATCGATCGGACCGTTAGGTCCGATCGATTGGACAAATTTTCACTCACAATAAATTTTAAGTTAATATTAAGCTCACTGGCGGTTAGCCGGAACTTGGCCCACGGCTAGCCGAAATGCAATCGGCGGCTAGCCGGAAGGTGGCTGGCGGCTAGCCGAAATTCCAATTTCGGTTAACCGCCATTTCGCGGTTAGCTCACGGTCAGCTTTCCAGAAGCTGATATTTTCTGTCTTGATTTTCGGTCACCTTACGGTTACCTTACGGTTACCTTGCGGTTACCTCACGGCTACCTCACGGCTAGCCGAAATTCCAATTTCGGCTAACCGAAAACTGGCGGTTAGCTTTCCAGAAGCTCGCCATTTTCACAGGATTTGGCGGTTGGCTCCACGGTTAGCCTTACGGCTAGCCGAAATTCGCCCAGAACGTCATTTTCGAGCTTCAGAACTTCTGAAGCAAATCCTAGAAACTGAGTTCTCAACTCCAGTCTCTTCAATAGTCTATAAAAATCCAAGGAAACACCCTCTTGGACTCTTGGAACAACCATTAAGCATTCACATTCAATCTAATCTCCATTTCATGAGAAAGAAAAAGGGTTTTGAGAACCCATCTCTAATGACTCAAGAGAACTTGAAAAATTAGCATGTTTGATCATAAATGAACATTTATACTTGCCTCTTGAGGTCTCTTTAACAAGAAATCTTCTTCAATGAAGCTCCAAGAAGGGATTCTTGAGTTCTTCCTCAAGCTTCAACAGTCCAATATGAACACAAGATGAGAAAGGAGATGGAGAAGATGAAGTCTCTCTACCAGCACTTGTCAAGCTTCCAATCTTCACCCTAGTTGGAGAGAAATGGAGAAGAAAGAAGAAAAGGAAGAAGGAGCAGTGCCTAGGGTTTCTTGAATGAAACGAAGTGGAATGAACCTAAGGGTTCATTTCAATGTTTATAAGGCATTTTTGCAGCTAGACCCTCTCTTACTTTCTTATTTTTAATTCGAGTCAAATGGAGGCTCACTTAAGTCAATACTCGTCGGACGACATCGAGCCTATTATGAAAGTTAACGTACTCGTCGAGATACACGTGTTGGTATCAAGAGTTTCCGCATTTGACAAAATACGTATAAATACATATTTACGAAAAAGGTCTTGTTTTCTTAGTCTAGACTTAAAACTCACTCAATTCACTTAATCTCTTCATTACCATTTCATTAAGTCCATTTGGGACTAATTTCATTGAGTTGGGTCATTAACCATCATTAGTCTAATTAGACTTGATTAATTAGCATTAACTTCAATCAATTAGAGTTAATCTTGATTAACTCGGGGTGGGGTCTTACATTACTACACGCTCATAAGACACTTTATAACTGACAATCTTCACTACACTACACTGTGCAAAACGCTTATTAAGGCACTCTCACTACACACCACACCACCAAATGATGCAAGGGCCCATATTTATAGGCTTCAAAAGCAAGGCCGGTAGAATGCTCATGTGGTAGCAAAAGGCTCCATGTTGCTTCATCTTTCTTCTTTCATTAAGTTGATGTAAGGAAAGGAGTGGAAACTTCTTCAGTCACATGAGATACTTTCTTTTGAAGGTAAATTCTATAAGTGGGGTGATCTTACTCGTCCCTTTGTCCCCCTCCCCCTACTCTCTCTCCACCACTTTTATAAACTACCATTCTCACTGATTTTTGCAAAGCCCGATCTCTACTCACTGACTTCATGAGAGGAGGATGATGGGGCCTCGTGGTCCATTTCATCATCACATGTTATCATTGATATTGCTTATTAAAAGCTATAAATAGGGGTCCTTATGTCATTTGAAGTGTGCAAGTGGGAAGTGAGAGTGTGTGATGAGTGGGTGCATTGTGTGGAGAGTGCATCATGCTTTTGCGTGCGAGAAGTGCCTTGTAGTGTAGACTGATTGTATCGTATAGTAAATTATATTTATACACACGCACATATACAAACACACCCTTCATGAAATCAGTTGAAGGGAAGGGCAACGTGGATGCTTCTTTAGCCACATGAAAGAGTCGGTAATGAAAGAGGGGCAACATCCATCACCCTCATCTCTTCAATAATCTTTCCGTGGATCTCATTTGACCATTAATTATTGTGTATTTAATTCCCATGTATTCCATGCACATGTAATTGAATACCTAAGACTGTATTTTATGGGTAGTTAAAATGGAGAACCAAGGTGAACGTTCAAAAATATCCTTCAACTCATTAATAATCCTTCTGTGGAGCTGTTTCACCACAAATCATAAGTATTTTATGCAAATAAACAGGCCCTTGAAGCTTGTTTGTGCAACCTTGTTTCCATAGAAGAGGAGTAAATATTTTCCATGTTTGCTGTGGCCATTTTTTTTTTTGGTGAGAGAAAGCACAAAAAATGAGCTAGTTAATTTGTGATATGCGAAAAGGCATTTCCAATGGAGTTGAGGGATTAGGGATTTTTTTTCCAGGGAAGAGGAAAAGTTCATGAAAGCAGTTCTTGTGGATGCCCCACTTAAACATACCCTATTATGGGCATGTTTGTGTGACTCCCTTTCCACTTAAACAAGCAAGTGATAAGGATGCGTTTGTGAAACAGAGTATTCTACTGAAGCCGGGCCAAAATTCTATGGGGTTTTTGTGTAGCTATATCACATTCGGTGCACTTGTTTTCAACAAAGACAAGGGAGGATAAGGTGTTGCTTTTCTCTGCCAGTGAGAATTTAGAAATCCTACATAGAGGGTAGGAATTATGGTGTGACAAAAGTGGAAATGCGGTTTCTGCTTTTGCAGAACTGGCACAAATGAATCCAGTGTGTGTTTGTGCATGAGAGAATTTCACTCCCTGTGTATTTCCATTTCTGTGAGAGAAAAATTTTGCATTCCTACCCTCACATGGGAAATTGAAATCCTCCCTATCCAGAAAAAAACAGTTCATTTTTTCTTTTTCTGTGGGGAAAATGTGTGGCACCAAATTGTTGAAGAAGGGGTCAGATGGAAACACGGATACCTCTAGTTGCACAAAAGCACCCTTGTAATGTCTTTGGATGCGACTTCTGCCATCCAGAATTTGTATCCACTTTGTACAAATGCCATTTGTTGCAGACCAAAGTATCTCTTTGATATTGATTCTTATTGTCACCTTTTCCTTCTTTATCTTTTTGGTTCTGATCACCCATCTCTGAATAAGATCTATCGATGGATCACTGTCTGAATCTGTTATTCAATTATTGTTTTTTCTGTCTTTTCTTTGGACCCGTTTGGCCATGGATGATTGTCTGCTCTTCTGTATTGGCAGTTGATATTTGAGTTGGATGATCGATCCCTTCTCTCTGTATTCTATCCTGGAGTATGATCAGTTGTCTCTGAACCTGAGTACATAAGTTCACTACTCTGCTTGTTCTGCTCGAGTTTTTTGTTGTTCTAAACTCCAAATGCAATTAGCAAGCTCATTCTTGAATCTTTTTTAGTTCGAACAACATGAAACTGACACGGAACAATGACTTCAAATAATATCATCACCGAATATGCTCCGTTCTTTTATTGGGGCATCTCACATCTGAGGCAAATGGACACTGGAATTCAACTATTATTAATTAAAGAAATGCTGCAATAAAAAAGATAGTAGTACTGTCTACTTACATGATTGTGATAAACTGTCTCTGATTTACATTTGTGCAGACAGCAGAAAAGAGAAATCACTGGGCCTCCTTACTCAGAACTTTGTCAAGCTCTTCCTCACTGTAAATGTAATTAGATTTGGCTGATTTCCAAACTGCAACGTTAATTTCTTGTCATCTTTCACATTATGAAATCCTATTGGTCTTTATGTGCACAGGTTGATACAGTCACACTTGATGAAGCTGCAAGACTATTGCTTGGTGACAGTAATGGCCCGTCAGTGCTGACAAGTAATAAAACTTTCTAATTCCTTGCTCTTCATCCTTTTCTATATATACCCTTTGGACGTCTATAACTATATGCCTAACTTTCTGTTAATAGATAATTCTGCAGCTAAAGTTCGACGGTTATATGACATTGCAAATGTGTTAACTTCGTTGAATCTAATAGACAAGGTAAGGTATATATAAAAGAAAAAGGATACCTCATATCACAACATCTCTCTTGGTTTTATTTAGTTGTAACCTTTTCTATTTTTGGATTTTTTCGCAGACCCAGCACATAGAGACCAGAAGACCGGCATTTAGATGGTTGGGATATAATGGAAAACCAGATAATGGTGCAACTTCCTCCACTAGGGCTCCAAATGATCAATCTAAGAAAAGGGTGTTTGGATCAGATGTAGCTAACTTGGATCTTGTAAAGAGGAGGCTGATTTGCACAATGGATAAGAAGCCAATTAAAGTGCAGATGAAAAGTGAGGACCCATCAGCCCAGAAGCAATGCAATCAAATGCAGCAGCAGCAGCCTAGCTCCAAGGGATATGATTTTGGTCCTTTCCGTCCAGTTTTGCAGGACAGAGAGAAGGCCATGAAAAGCACTCAGAACTGTAAGGCTATGGCTTCCTCCCATCGCCCTCAGTATCGCAACCAAGGTAATCTCTTCATATAACCCTTTAGAGCCTGTCATTGTGTCTTGTTTTTTGCTACTACTGTGAGCCCCAAAATTTAATTCTGAACAATTCAAATTTTCTATTGACCAATTAGATCCTAAAATGTATAGTCTCATGTCTAAAATATTCATAATCTTGGGATAATGAAATCCTTGGTATGTGATACAAACTGGTCTATCTCCACTCATTTGAAAATGGTGATTTCCCAAACAAACATGATAACAAGTTTCACATGTGCACGTAAAATACAGATAAGCAAATTTTACATATGTAGATCCCATTTTTATATCCGTATGTGAATGAGAATGACAAACGACCCTAAACTTCAAATACTACAGTGGACTCACAAGCAAGGCTACAGTTTGGCTGATAAAATGGAAAACTTAACTTAATAAGGATCTTAAAAATTCTAGCTTATCTAAAAGTTTCTAATGTTCTTGAACATAGTATTGCTAACCCTTTTCTTTGCTTGCAGCATTGAGTGAGCTATTTGCCCACTATTCGGAGGCCTGGAAGTCTTGGTACATGGAAGTGACTGAAGTGAACAATCTTAAACCTGAAAGAAAGGCCATCCACTGACAACACCCCCCTTCTCTCTCTGCATGAACCTGTCTTCTTTTCTTGTCAACAACCAGGAAATTTGGCATTTGGTGCTATTGTATGCTCTCAATATGTTAGCCAGATTCCCACCTTAAACTCTCATTGTAAAAATATGTTTTCCTTTAATTTTCTAATAATGTTTGACATGGATTTTTCACATTTCAAATGAAAATAAGGATTCCTTTTCCGTAATTAATACCCAATACTGCTGTGCAGTTTTGATGTTTATGTCTTTGAATTGTTGTTTAAGCAGATTCAATCAGTGCTTAGAATATTGCCTATGTGTTGGTGTTATTGGTTTTTTTAATGATAGTTGGCATGTTATTGAATGATAGAAATGATACATTGATTGAGATGTTCATGTAACTCTTTTTTTTTTGTTCTCTAAAAATTTCAATAAATCTTTAATAGTGCCAGAAAAGCAGTCGAATGGTCATGTCTTAAGTCATGTTACTTGGTAAGCTTTTTTGCTTTTCCCCTTATTAGTGGTGCCATATCTGTAGCCCATGACCTGATGGGTTCAATTAAATGTTTAACTTGGCTATTGATTTTGCACTTAGTAAACCTTAAAATAATAATAATAATAAAACAATTGATTAACAAATTGGCTTCAGTGAAGTATTCTGGATTGTTGGGAATAACATGAGACTCTAAACTATGGTTCTCAGATAAACTAAGATGGATTTATTACTAGTCAGGCATTTGATGTGACAATACTTATAGAAACATTATTATCAGTTAGAACACTCAATATTTGTTGTGTTGCAGAGATAAGACCAGAAATAAAACTTCTTATTCAACTAAAAGGGCATTTGGCAGGTTGGTGCAAAATACTATAGCAAATGACTCGATTACAATGTCTCCAATTAAACTTGAGTCCACTTTGTCCTCTGTTGTCGTTGTGTACCTTCAAAATACTATATAACATGGGCGTGGGGTGCATGAGTTTTGACTTTTGAGTCCTTTCACAACAACAACACAAAAAAAAAAAAAAAAAAAAAACATCACTGTTTAGATTAGCAGGTTTAACAAAAAATTTCCGTTGCCGGGACTCGAACCCGGGTCTCTCGGGTGAGAGCCGAGTATCCTAACCAACTAGACTACAACGGAATGTTGAAAACGCATCTGATATTTTTAAATTTAGACTAATGAGCAAGGATTGAATGACCAAGAATTCCAACCTAAATTTTCCTGATAGTTCTAATCAATATTTTAATTAGATTGAGTGGTTGGGGTTTGTGGTGAATCCATTCTTGCCATTTCACCCACCAATTGAGGTTCTAACTTTTGAGCTGGGTTCTGGCTGATATTTTCTAACGATCAATAGATGGATTGGGTTTAGGTTGAATCTATATACGTTTGCCTGTAAAATGTGAGCATTGCCACCACTTGTCATGGCAAACAACAAAACAATCTCTTGCTTCTTCAGACGTTGTATTCACAAAGAACCCCAAGAAGAGTAAATTGCATTTCTGGTCAGATTGAAACCCCCCCCCCCCTTTTACTTTTCAGCAATTTTAAATGTACGACACTCAAGATTGGGGGTTCCATGTGGACATGTTTTGGCTACACGACCGCAGTGGTTCAACATGTAAGGATCTTTGGCTTTGCCCACTTATTTCTTAATTGGACGAGGGAGTAAGGACTAAGGAAGCATTTTTTTTTTTGCAAAGACACTACTTCTGTGAAAAGATTGTACTCCACCATGGGTATGTGCTGATTCAAACTTGCAAGGGGCGTTTGTGCAATGCCTTAAGCTGAGGAAACAGTGGAAGACAATAAGGTGCCGGATTTTTTGGCGCCTTCCTCGTCAACGTATGGTGCAGCGACAAACTGCAGGAAAAAATGGAGATTTTGACCCGCATTTTTGTGCTAGAGGGGATCTAGAAATCCTACATAGTGGGGTCAGACTTTGGTACCGCACAAGAGAAACGCCCCACTGCGATTTTTAATTCCGAAAGGGAGAGTATAGAATTAGGATTGATTAATGCAAAAAAAAAAAAAAAAAAAAAAGAAAAGAAAAAAAGTGCTCTTTCTCCCTCTGTCCATCACACCACCCAGCAATAAATTTATGAACTACATCGAAAAAGTACATCATGGATTTTCAATCCTCTACTTTTCCGTTGAAAATTTCAAGCTATGGGCTCCTCACCAGATAAAAAAGCCAATCAGAATGAGGAGGAGAACAAAAGTTGGTAGGATTTGAATGGAAGATGTATATACCACATATCAATAAAAATACTAAAATAGTATTAGTTAACTAATGCGTTAACATGGGCATGCTATACATGACAGAACTGGAGTGAAAGATACATACTATAACATTGATACTGCTATTGCTACATCACATGGCATTTCTATACATTTTAAGCTCCTTTTACAAGTGGTATGTACATATATATGTTGCTATGCCAAGATCCAGAGAACATCCACTTACACATACAGATATAGCATGTGACTATGTGAGCAATCTCATTACTAGAGTCTTGGCATTACAGCTCTCTTAAAAAGTCCCATCAGCACAGCTACTTCAAAGTGAGTCATGCATGAGATTTGACATCAGAGATCAAAGCTGTGGCTATTGAAATGGAAGATTGCATGGTTCCATCTACCCCTTATATTTTGTGACCTGCATTCTTTAGCAACACAGGATTGAAGGCTTGGAGGGCCACAAACCATGACACCCACGTCCACGTGCCCCCACTGCTCTGAAATAGTCTCGAAAATTGCTGAAAATAAAACCAGTAACCAAGTGAAATCAACAAAATCACCATGTAGCATTATCCATCAAACTGGGGTGGCTTTAAAAGTTCTACCAAGTAGGAATAGAATGATATAAAAAATGCAAATTGCATGAACAACTAAGGCTATTCAAGAAGATGTGAAGAAGTTCAGTTTCTACAGCATGGAACTGATTTGAATAGACTGATCTGAATCTTTAATTTTGGTGTGATCACGTGCCATAATTTTTGGGGAACAAATATTGAGGTTTTAATAGGAAAGAATAAAAGCACTACACAAATATCTAAAGACCGGACTGTGGACTGAATGACTGATCCTTTTGGGTGAATGGTTTGTTTCAAACTGGTTTGACCAGCAGTCCAACTCAGTCCAAACGTGATGTCAAAATAATGAACCAAAAAAAAACAAAAAAATTTCGAGGGGCCAAACTGTGCATTCATACAGATCCAACTGCTGTTTTATATCAGTTCCAATGATTTTGACTTACGCACATGCATGCGCACACACGTACATGGGATGGTTTGGGTCTGAACTAACTGAAAAAAAAGGCAATGATAGCTCTGGTCCAATTTTTTGAAAGAATCGTTCAGCACCTATGTAACAAGGGCAATCCCTCGGCCCTGTTTAGCTTGTTGGAACTTGATTATAACCAGCACTCAATTTATCTGTATAATATGATCTCCGGATTATGCCTCACAGTACTTGAAAAAGATTCAAATATATAATCTCACAAACTCTTTGATCCTGTAGGTCCACACATTCTACTCTACAGACACTTGTATGAATGAACCAGAAACAGTTGCAAACCAGCTCCATCACTCTTTTGTTTGGATCCTAGGAAATGCAAAGCACATACACGGAAAACTTTAATCCAGAGATCATATTCCAAGCAAAACAATAGCTCCTGCAAGGAGCATAACTATAAGTTGGCGCTTCATGTCTTTGCTACCTAAACACCTCAAATGGATAGTATACCATTTAACTCATTTGTAAAAGCTGTAACCATAAAATATCTATGCTATGCTGATGCACCCAGACAAAGTGACCAGTAGCAACTACACATGCAGATTCATGCTTTCTATGAACAACAAAATACAGATCCAGGATTTTTACCTTGGAAGTTCGGCCTGCACCCATATTTTATGGTACTTGAGCTAGCTAGACTCATACTTGATTCATTGCATGGTGTTGAGTTACTCTTACTATCATCCTCCACAAAATTCCCATCCCTTGAAACACTTCTTTCCCAATGACTCCAAAGGACAATCACAAGACCACCAAATATAACAATGCCTGCAACCATGCATATGACGAAGAGAAGTCCTTGAAACCACCAAGAAGATATATTATATCGTCTTATGTAAAACTCTTCTAACAAGCCCAACAAGATGACAAAGCCCAGAGTTGATAGGAAGACATAAGCTCCAGACCATATATTGTTCCCTGTGCCAACCAAACTGGACATGCTACTTCCATTGCTCAATGGGAAAGAGGAACAGCCGACACTCTTGTAAACCATACCCTCTTCCTGTATTCAGAAAGAAAATCAAATTTTGTTTAGTCATGTCTTAAATTAAAAAAAATATTTTATTGAAAATTATTTAAATATCGGAAAGTTCACACCCACCAATGGAGGCTCTGATTCTTGAGTGACATAGGTATGAATCTCTAGATTTAAAGTGTCAGAGAAAGATGGACAGATGGAATCCACATTGACCACAGAAAGAAGTGAAAGCTCCTTGGATTTTTTCACAGCCCAAACAACTAAAATGTTTTTAGGCAAGCAAGGCTTTTTATCCCTAACCCGGTGCAGGATGTCACTCAAGATAGCCAGAAAGGGTGAAATTCCAATGCCTCCAGCCACCAAGATAAGGTTTTCATAACTGAGAGTAGAAAGCAGGCTATATCAGTATCTATAAGAAAACAGACCAAGGAAAGTCAATTATTATGGGAACAAGGAAATAAGAAATAATCTGATCTGCATGCCCAACTATGCAATCATGTTTTCTTATGTTAGTATCTAAAAGAAAAACAAGCAATTGAAGACAATTATTATGGAAACAAGGAAATAAAAGAATGCAGTAATTTACATGCCAACCATAAGATCATGTTTTCAACAGATTCTCTGTGCCAAATCGGTCTATATATAATGCTTGTGGAGCACCATTCAGCAAATGGTTTTGACCCCAAAATCCCTTGACTGGTGCACTTGGCGATGCATTCATACAAATAATCCAACTAGTTGACCACCTCATGGATAAGGCCAAAAAAGTGATACCCATTAGCAGTTCATAATAATCTTACAAGCTTTCTTACAATGATTTTCATAGCAGCAGTCAAGAAAAACATATATAAATCAAATGGTCAGAAACATCCAATCGCCATAATTTCTTTTAGTGCTGCCTATCCAATATCCATAGCATGGACTATCAGTTGGTCGGTTCAAATTGATTGATGCATCTGCCAACCATGAAATTGGGGGTTCCAATCATGTTACGTATTCCAAAGGATGCCGGTTTTCAGGGTTGACACCATTTAAAAAAAATGGTCTTGGAGACACATTGGAACAGGAAGCTACCAATATAAACCTAGAGCCTGTCAAGTAATGCCCTGGTACCATATACAATACTGAGCAGTGCAGTCACAAGAGGAGTATTTACGTTAAGTGGTTTGCTGATTCATGTCCGTATGGCCCCTCCACAGAAGCTGTTATCATAGGAGAAGGTTGAAATGACAAGCCTTTTTGAGGCTGCTCCGAAGTATTAGTGATACTATCTCTCAGCTTCCTCGTCCATTCCCCAAGAACCTTTATAAGAATTGAAAGATGGTACTTTCCATCAAGAGGACTGGAAGAAACACTGAAGGGGTGCCACTGAAGCCAAGATAATTCCCTCACTTGAAGGAATATAAAACTGAGAGCATTGTACCGCATATCTGTAACATTGAAACAACAATTAGAACCCATATTACTCAATCAGCCTCAGAACAAAAGAAGCCACGACATGCTGGCAGGTAAGAGAACAACTTCCAGGATGGGCAAATATTGTTATATGCACATGATTGTTCCATTTCAGATAGTAAGTATGGAGATGTTTGAGTAGTACTTGCTGGCTTTGAGAGGACCAATTCCAATGTTCCGCATGGAAGGCACGATCCAGAGATTATGTTGACAGTTGTTCGAGATTGCCAGAATCTCAGAAAGCGATCAAGAAGGAAAAGAAATATCCCTCCTGCAGCTATGCTGAAAATAAAGTCTCCAACGTGCAATGCTAAGAAGATGACGAAAACTACATACAGTTGATGGGTGTAGAAGAACAGCTCAAAATAATGTTTCCTCACTGGATGAAGTGATGTGACCCACATGAATAGACCAGCCAAAAGACTAATTACCCCAGGAAGATTGGCCACTCCAATATTTTTCCATTCTAGCATCTGCATATGCAAACAAATTGATTAATACAAGATTTATCTTAGACTTTTACATGCATCTGTCATTATAAGGTTAGATCAGACAGTTCCCCAAGAACGACTTGATTCATCAACAGTATCCATGACCACTGAAATTGGTAAATAATTCTTAACAGAGTCTGAATATGATCAGATAATTACCATGTGCATTTTGACCTTAGAGGAAGGGGCACTTATAGCTTGACAAAAATAACAAAGGAAATTTTAATTATGATATAATTTGAAGCCACTCATCATGGTCATAACTCATGACCACAGGAAAGAAAAATGTGTAAATAACTAAAACAAGCATATTGAACTCACTTCATGTACTAGGCGGCCCTGCATTGCCCATGCGACTATGTAACATATGCCATGCAATGTAAAGATCGCCATAGTGACATGTCCCAGCCACACATGGTATCTGGTTGCATGCTCGAAAGGAATATCTATGAGGCGAAGAAGAATTGACCCTCTTGCAACTGGTAGAAACAGAAAGGCCAAGCAAAATAATCCTATTGAGCCTAAACGTAGTCCGAAAACTTCCAATACAAAATAGCTGCAAAATGAAAAAATAGAGTTCATTATTCCACAATAAAAGAAACCACCTTCTGTAATCATGACTACAATCCCCTAAAATAGCAGCAGCAACAACAACAATACAGTGTCCATCCTCAGATGTGGCCCACTGGGCTATGAGCACTTGAAGTCTTAAAAAAGTATATCACCCCATGCAAAACATCTCTAGATAAACAGATAACAGTTCGTTTAGAATTTCTACCAAAAAAAAAAAAAAAACAGTTTGTTTCGAAAAGGATGCAATAGTATTCTAGGAGATTCAATTAAACAAAGAACTATAGGTTCCAGTAAAAAATCAATCTGAATTGCAGCAGTCAATTCAGAAAAAAATCAATCTGAATTGCACCAGTCAATTCAGACTATTATTCAATCATGCATACAAATTGAAATATACAGGAGGGAATGATATAGCAATTGTTTTTTATTTATATGAAGTGAACAACATCAAGATGCACCCAACAACATAAAAATGGAAACCATAAAAAATAAACACCACCATCATCATCATCAAAGCCTTGTCCCAACTATGTTGGTAGCAAAGGAAAATATTAAAAAAAAAAATGATTGTGGATAGCACTTTTACAAATTAAAAAGGTTGGACAAAACAATTCATGAGGCATTCTATAATAATTTACTGATAAAAAAACCAATCGGAAGTCTTAATTCAAATAATAAACAGAAAAAGCTAGAGGAACATTATCAACTTTTACCATGTTCCTGTTACACAATTATGAGATGTGCTCCACTACTAATCTCCACATTTTTCTACATGCTTTTGTTTAATGAAGTTGATCCGGTTTCTTGATACTGCTTGATCCCTAAAAGAGAAATGGTTGAATATGCACATTGGCTTGAATTGAATTTTGTCTTTTGATGACTTCTGATAAAGTTCAAATGGTGAATTGTTTTTCTTTATTAAGTACGTATTTTATGTGATTACTTACCTTGTAAAATGCACCCCCCTCCCCCTTGTCGCTCTCGACATGCACATAAGCAGTGAGTTATTAAAGAAGCAAAAGGAAAGCATAGAGTACAACAAGCTCTCTATCCCCAGCTAAGAATCCAGACTATACATGAAAAAAAAGTGTCCATGTTATAAACTTCAAGAATGTGCTCTGTGGCTCACAGCTGAGGGGAACACAGTTGATGTCATGTCCTGGTTGAGTGTTATTGACCATTAGATTTATGGGTAAACTAAAAAAGAGCAAGGCTATACGAGCAATATTAAAATATTTCAATACTTAATATTGTCGCGTACGTAGCTGTCCAGATTCAATGACAGACATGGTGCAAAATTTTGGCAACAGATATTGCAACGCTGATCTGTTCACCTTAGACAAGAATATTTCACATTGCAGCCTTGCAAAACTGTTATATATACATCCTTATAGATCTAACTGCCTGTCAGTAGGGAATGGTAGTCTAGAGAGACAAATATGCCTATTGATATAAGCATATCACTGAAACAGCTAAGGCAGTATTGCTGAACTTCTTCCATTGTAACAACTAACAAGTACCCAAGCCAAAATTAATATTATTTAAGATCTTACAGAAGATTCCTGAAAGAAAAATGAGTTTAGGGGCACATGGTTTTATTAAAAAAACACCTAAAATATTGAGTTTATACCAAACAAAGAAACATCCCATCTAGATTCAGAATAGAAAAAGCATGGCTTATTCACCCAATTTAGCAATACCTTTTGATTTTAAGAGAAAATGGAAAATAAGATATTTCACGAAGGATCTGTGTAGCATAAGCTGAAACTGCCCAGAGAATATATGCAGAAAACAGGAGTATCCCAATCAATTCTGCAGCGGTGACAACACCAAATGGACCATCCACAAGTACAGGAAATGTCCACAAGCGCAACCTTGGGAATTTAGATTTCTTCACCCTGAAAGTAAAATAGAAGTGTATGTTACTGATAAGTGTCTAAAAGCACTGAAGCAAACATTCTTCATAGGTATCATTTCTTCTCATTCCATTACTTGAAGGATAATATCAGCCTACAAGCAAAATCAAGGAAAAGCATACCCATATTCTCTAGGGAATGCAGTCACATATGCAAACGCTAGGAAAGCAATAATGAGAATTGGGGCACTGAATAGCAGAAATAGACTTCCTGCAGTTTGCAAACACAATTACATCAGTTGAACATCAATTTCAGCTCAAAACTAAAAGAAGGATGAATTTCAGTGGGGGTGAAAAAAGTTTGCTGGAACCTACCTGAGACCCCAAAAAGAGTTCCCTGGGTAGCCAGAATCCATTTCCGGAACAATCCTTGCATGAACTCACTGGGGTAGAGAAAAATAACAACAACCCAACTCACAAAGAGCACCCACATAAGAATTTTGAGTACCCATTTCATTAAACATACTGATAAGGCAGCCTTCTTGGAAGAACCATGTTCAGCATCTCCATTCAAAAGAAGGGGTTCATGAGCAGAGAGCTCAGCCATGGGTGGTGAAAACAGGTGCAACACAAAGTTTGGAGTGGCAGTCCTGACCTTCACCTAGTCCAGTTTGCTCATCAGTTTCTGACAGCCAAAAGCCCTTTAAATAATTCTTGTGAAACAGACTCATTCCTAGGACCACATCACCATTTCAATCATCTAATTTGTAAAATAATTGATGTGTACAGACTGCAGATCCTAGACCTAGTATATGTTCCCTCATTGTTAACTGTAGAAAGCGACTGGACTTGGAGAAAGAAATATATTGTAGTTATTATTATATACTGACCCCGTTAGTTAACCTTAATACAAGAATATTCA
The DNA here is from genome assembly GCA_028538565.1 of Umbellularia californica. NCBI lineage: Eukaryota > Viridiplantae > Streptophyta > Magnoliopsida > Laurales > Lauraceae > Umbellularia > Umbellularia californica. Next base: position 108,415,508 of record JAPQWN010000001.1, read on the forward strand.
CTGGTGTGGATGATGAATTGGGACTTAGGAGCCCGCCGTAGTACATAAAATTATATCCATAGGTAGAGTCCTTTTAAGAAATTACTCAAATTCCATGAAGACATGAAACAACCCAATTCTAAAGCCCTGAGTTTTATTAGTTCAATTTCTTTTTGTCATTTAGCGATATAGTTGATTTTGATTTGCATAACCCAAATGGAAACTGGATTTTCCTCTCTTGGTTGTTGGTGCTGCTTCAGAGAGGTGGATGTGGTAGACGGAGCCAGGGGAGGCAGGAAGAAGGAGGATACGAAGGAATATCGGGTGGCGAGCATGGGGTCGTCTTCGTCGGAGGAGGGAGGATTGCCTGCTCGCCCAAGAGGAGTGGGAGTAGGGATGTAAATGGGTCATCGATTCTGCAATTACCCGAAGGTTTCGACCCGTTAAAAACCGAGTCTAGGTTCTTATTTAGACCCCGATAAGTAAATGGGTCCGGTTCGGTTCCACCTTGGTTTGGATCCATGGATCCGAGACCCGACATATTACCTCAATTTTCGAAATTCTCTCTTAAAAACCATTTTTTTAATATCATTTTCTACCTAGACTCGGATCCGAATCCAGACCCGTCCCATATATGATTCTGGTTCTAGTTCCGGAGTCGAGAAACAGGTTTCAAAATGGTTTGGGTCCGAATCCGGTTCCACCTTCTCCTTAACAGTTCCGGTTCCAGGTCCACCATGGACCCGAACTGAAACCGACCCGTTTACAACCCTAAGTGGGAGGATGGGAGGGTGGAGGATCTGTAGGTGGACCTGCAGATTCGTCCTTTTTTTTTTTCGTGATATGGTCGATATTGTCTATTCTGTTGTGTTCAACAGCTACAAGTTGAAGAAAATCTGACTGGTAGAATGGTCCATATCTACCATTCTGCCGTGTTCAGCAAATAAGATAGTTATATGGTGAAAAAAATATGAATGACGGAATAGTCATATCGACCATATCACAAAATGATAAAGAAATAAATAAAATGGCCACATGAGGACCCCTTCCGTGTCCAATATGATACGGGGGCCAGATAGGACGTATAGGGTCCTGCAAGGATTTTTTTCCATAAATTCCTCAACAAAATAAATAGTTTGGATTATAAATATGAAGCTCACAAGAATAAAAATTAAATAAAGGTGGTTGATGGGACCCATAAGAAAAAAACTAATGTGTTTGGTTCTGTACCAGTACTATCTTTTTTGGTTGAGGGGTGTGAATTGTGAATCACTTTCACACCAGTGTAGTGGGGAAATTTGTGTGTATAAACGAACAATTTTTCAAACATCATTTATGCATCACATGCATAAATTAATGGAAATAAATATAACGATAACCCATTATGCGTATGAATTATTCACATATGTAAATGCAAACAAATGAACCCTGTCAAAAAAGAAAGAAAATCTTTCATTAGGAATCTTTTCTTCTAAATTGGCAAGTATTCATCAATCACTTCTCAGTGCTCTTCACATGTCTATCATGAGAGGGACTCCTAACCGAACAACTAAAATATGACCACTCATTTTTTATCACTTCCAGAAATGCAGAAATAAAAGAAAAAGTGACTGCTCCCTGTCTATAATCATGACAAAAGCACCAAATTTAAACCAATAAGATGGGTTTCTGCTTTTCTACCCAACCAGAAATTTCTCACAGAAGATAGACCTCCTACATTTTACCCAAGTGAAAAAAAAAAAAAGATAAAATAAAGTTCAGAAATGACCAGAAATAGGTACAGGGGAAATTCACATCCCACAAACTCTTCAAGTTTCTGTGATCCAGACTGTTTTAACCTGGTGGGTACCCCCACACATGGAACATGTCCATCTTATATTATTCTGGCCATCAAATTTTTGTCCACGATTTTACTTTTACAAGGAAGGTTGACATTGACAGTGTCTGTTACTCTGTTTCTTAAGTATCTGGTTTATGATCTATCCATGGTGTGGCCCATCTGATCAGTGGTCTAACTTTATTTATATCCCCCAATTGCACAGGTTTCTGATTTCCACAGGCCAACAAGGATGATACTATTAGATCTTCAAAGCATAAAAGAAAAAGAAATCTACCACAAGCTTATCTGTATGAATACCTACCACTTCTTTCTCCTGGAAAAGAGAGCCTTTCAAAATATCAATAAATGGAAACCACACATCCTACATGATAGAGAGGAAAGCTACAACAATTGCTCGATAAAGTCCCACACACCCAAAAAACCTAAACTGAAGAAAATAAAGAGCAAATGAGAAAATGGGTATTCCTTAAATTGACAAAAGGAGAAAAATTAAACCCCTCAAAATAAGAGAGAAATATTTCTCGAACCTTGCTACTTGTCCCGGGATTTAATCCCTGGACTTGTCCCGACTCCACTATGGAGGGGCAAAATGGTCATTTGGCCCGGGATTAAATCCCGGGACAAGTAGACTTTTTCATATTTCTCTGCCATTCATTCCACTTCTGTTATCTGAATGCCCATAGCTCCTTTCTGAAAGAAGACAGACTCCAACCAAATCCAAATTGCAACCATTCAAGATATTAGAAAAAAAACAAAAAACCCAAGTTCAGAATCCCAGCAAAAAACTAAAAATCTCTCTCCCACTTTTAGTTGTAATCCTTTTCTTTGTCTGAATGCCCATCAATCTAACCAACACCTCAGTCTTCGGTGTCCATGCAAAGAAGAGAATCATAGACAAAGTTGAAAAGGATACTATGAAAAAATGACAAGACGACTGTAAAGATGTGGATGAGAGAGAGAGAGAGAGAGAGAGAGAGAGTTGAAAAGGATACTATGAAAAAATGACAAGACGACTGTAAAGATGTGGATGAGAGAGAGAGAGAGAGAGAGAGAGAGAGAGAGAGAGATTTATTGTCTTGTATTGACTCAGGGGGACCATGGTAAAATGGTCTCTTGATTTTCAACTTCAAGCCAAGCTTCTGTATCTACTATTCTGATACATCAAGCAAGCATGGACTTGAATGGGCTTGAGAAATTGTCTATGGATCTCTCTGAACTCACATGGGAACTCAGTTCCAAAGGCGTGATCAATGGTCCAGATTAAATGATGACCATCACGATAATGTAGTCATCAGACATCACATAGTAAATAATTGTAAGATACCAAACTATTCAACCATGATCCATTACTGGGCTTGTGACTTGCTAAATTTGGCAGGTTTTCCTTGGTCCAAAAGATCAACACTCATTTGGAACGACCTTGCTCAATTGCCTATAAATCTAATTACTTTTAATTGGTCATGAATAGCTTCATTTACAGGTTATCCAAACACACTTGCTACATGCGACGCACATGATACTTGCGGACACCAGATTTGCAGAGTTCAACATCAACTTTAGGGGCAACAAGACAAATATATTATTGCCACATAAATTGCAGCAGATCATCCAATATCACGTCACATGACCGCAGGCCAATTTAGATTGTTCAAGTTGTTGTCCTCTGTATGGTTGAAACATTGTCCAGATTTCAAACCAATGAGATGATCACAAATGTGCGCTTGTGGCAGTTCACAAAAACATAACCAAGTAAGGATGCTGTTAGTTGGCAACTGGGATTTTCTTGGGGAAGGGAATGCATTGGACAATTCTGGTAAGAGAAACAAAGTTATGGTTAATTAGAGCATGCCATGTCTAAAGAGTGGATGGTAAAATTTTCATTTAAAAAAACTGTTGCCCGCTTATCTTTCAACCAAAAGAATTCATGCATATATGTGGGGAAATTTCATGATCTCCACCACTTAATTCTCCACCCTTGTCTAACTCCTTCCCTTTATTAAATCATTCCCCAACCAGTCCAAAACAATTTTTTAAAATCATATGGCTGAGATTGGTATAAGTCCCCTTTTTTTTTTTTTTTTTTGTGTGTGTGTGTGTGTGGTTATGCTTCATCTATCAATTGTGACTTTTCCTTCATTCTGCTGCCTCTTCCCTAATTTCAACTTATGTAAAGTCTAATCCGATTACGAATATCAACATTGATGATAATAACTATTACCCACATATTATCAGTTAGTAGAATGGAACCTCCGTATAATGAAAATTTGGACACAGGTGAGGATCCCTTCTGGGTTTTTTTACTAAAACTCATACAAAATATGTGGTGTGAATGATTCCAAAGAACAAGCACTTGAAATTATTTCATTTCCTTAATGGACTGTTTGTTTAACATTTATTGAAATCGTAGGATATCAAAGCAATGCCTTTCTATTAAAGAGACTAAAACGGAAGTGTTGAAGGTGAAAATCCAATAGGGGCCATAACAATCTCCACTTTGGCTGAAAATGGTTCCTCACTTACCGACTACCGTGAGATAAAATTCTAGTAAAGTGATGGTCTTCACTCATCACCTCTTTAACAATCCTTCAATCAATTCAACCCCCTTTACTATGAATTTGATGGAATTTTGATACATAGTAGGCAAGTGAGCCCTAAAAGTTTGGCTCACAATTATAGTGACTAGTGTCCATTGTAGCAACATTTGATAAAGATGCATTGCTTTTTCATTGTAGGATTAAGTCACTTTCTCATAATCATTTGTGTATTTCCACGGTATGAAGCTCTTCTCATTGATGCCATGAGAAGTTAACAGGACCATTGAAGCCAATTGTAGATGACTCAATTTAAATTCCAGACCACATATAGCAAGGCCAAGGACACCCAAAACTTGGTAGCCAAATGCAATAACTCCAATTATATTTGAAATATGCACTGACAACAATCCCTTAAATAGTGCTACGAAACATATTTGAAGGCAGTCCATGAACATATTATACTCTGCTCAACATGAGAGTCCTGTGAATAATGAACAACCAAACAGCCTCTACACTATAAACAGCCAATGTTTTATGTACCCCAATGTACACTCATACACATGCTGATGCACTCAACATGGATGTGAGGTCTGCATGGATATTTCCTTTAGTTTTAGTATGTCATTGTACCTTATAAGGTACTAATTACAGTTCAAAGCTGTGGCTGTTGAAGTGGAAGAGTGGTCGGTTGCATTGGCCCCATACGTTCCTTGACCTGCACTCTGCTGCAACACTGGAGTTGAGGCTTTGAGGGCCACATACAATAACACCCACGTCAACGTCCCCCCAGTGGTTTGAGACAGAGTTGAAAATTTCTGAAAGAAAAGCACAAATGCATGAGAAGACGTTTGATACAAGTTTGGGTGGTTGGTGGTTACCACACTAGGAAGACACTGAGAAGTGAGAACCATCTGTAAATTTCACAGTGAAAAAATTGTGAAGGCCTAAAAAAAAAAGGAAATGACACTAAAAACAAAATAGATATGTAATCTGGTTAAGGTCATATTTTCACCGAACAGCCACGAAAAAATATCATTTCTTTGGTGAACAAGATACTGAAATGCCCCACAATTCCAGGAAGGAGTTGTGCATGTTCTGTGTGTTTCCTTCCACAAAACACTAAATTCAGAAATTTGGTTCAAAGCAAAATTCCTGCGATGTTAGTTTTGTGTGGGGTTTATTTCACACTAATGCCTTACGGGGTGGGCGAAAAAAAAAAATGAATGGTCTGTTGGAAATGAAGCAATTTCCCTTTCTCTAATTCAAAAAAACTACTAAAATACTAGTATCTCTTTTGACAGAATTAAAGATATACTGGATGATTACCTTGTGTATTTGGCCTGCATCCATATTTTTTAGCAATTGAACTAAGAAGAGTTGTCCGACATGTTTTGATTTCAGACTTTGGCGCATTAGATTGTGATTGAACACTGTTGTCAATGCCATCCATGCACTTCTCATATCCTGAAAACTTTCTTTCCCAGCAGCGCCATAAAAAGACCACAACACCTCCGAACACAACGACACTAGTAACCATGCATATGAGGAATAGAAGTCCTTGGAACCACCAAGTAGTTATGTTATAAGGCTTTATGTAAAATGCTTTCGACAGAGTCAATAAGGTGATAAATCCAACAGTTGGTAAGATAACATAAACCCCGGACCATATGTTATTCCCCGTAGCAACCAGACTGGAAATACATTTTCCATTTGCATCATGAAGCTTGGGATGGTGCATGGTTAATTGAAGGTTACCATCTTCCTGTGAACCGAAATGAGATGTCAGACTTCGTTTCTTTAGTGTCTTAAAACATTGGAATTCATTATAAAATTTATCTAGTAACGGAAAGTTCAAACCTACCAATTGAGGTCCTGTTTCTTGAGTGATAAATGCTTGGATCTCTAGATGCAAATTATCAGAAAAAGATGGGCAGATATTTTCTGCGTCAACCATTGAAAGAAGAGAGATCTCCTGGGATCTCTTCACAGCCCAAACTATTAAAATATGTTTTGGCAGACAAGGTTTCTTCTCCTTAATTCGATGGAGAATGTCACTCAAAATAGCCAAGAAAGGTGTAATTCCAATCCCCCCAGCTATCAAAATAAGGTATTCATACCTAAAGGAACAGAAAGTTAATTCCCCAGAAAGAGACGAGACAAAAGACAAGTTATCAAGAACAATAAAATCCATGAAAGGAAATGCTACGTTTAGAAACTAAATCAAAATTTAATAATAAACATTGAAGGAGAATAATTGAGACCATTTGCATTCCTTAAGTTTATAATTTAGTATAGTTATCTGTACCATGTGGCAGGCTCCAATATTTACACTCTGGGGTTTATCTTTAATGGAAGCAAATTGTTGGATCACTCCCTCCATGATAGGAGATGAGCCATTAATCATAGTGTTATTTACCTTGCTTACATTATTAGGCTGTGTTCGATTCCTTGTTGCTACAATGCTACGGGAGTAAGTAAGAAAATTTCCTGATTATCAAGACATTTACTAGTCCTACCAAGATCAAAATCCCAGAAGTCAGGTAAGAAATTCCTCAGCTTCTAAGACCATAGAGATCCAAAATAGAACTAGAGCTGAAAGGTCATCACACAACATGCTGTTTTCATGTACTAGCTAGAAAAATGCAGTTACACAAGAAAAAAACTAACTAGAAAAATGCAGTTATGCAAGAAAAGATGCTTACTTCAAGTAATATGGTGACTGATGTCATATGGTCCCTCGACAGATGCTGTTAAAGGTTGAAATTGCATGCATCCTTTCTTCAATCTTCTCAGGTGCATTCAAGATATTGTCTCTAAGATTACTTGTCCATTGCCCAAGACCCTTTATGAGTACTGAAAGATGATTTCTACCATCCAGAGGACTAGAGGAAACACTGAATGGATGCCATTGGAGTTGAGAGATCTCGCGCACTCTAAGAAAAATAAAACTAAGTGCATTGTAATGCAAATCTGGAGAAATGAAACAGAAATTAGAACACACTGCAGACCCAACGGAAATCACACCAATTAACTGACAAAGAAAACATCTTATGAAAAATAACAGTTTTCTGATTGCATAATACTGAATTGTTGCATAGTATTTGAACATTAGGGTAAAAGTTTATATATTGGAAAGTCTAGAAATGCTTGAGAAGTATACTCTTAGGCTTTGAAAGAACCAATTCTACTGCACCACATGGAAGGCTCGTCACCGAAATTATATGTACCGATGTCCGTGATTGAGAGAACCTCAAAAAGGGGTCAAGCATGAATAGGAATATTGATCCCGCAGATGCACTGAAAAGGAAGTCTCCAACATGTAATGCAAAGAAGAAGATGAAAACTGCATAGTTGATGGGTGTAGTAGAAGAGCTCGAATTTTCTCCTTCTAATTGGATACAATGATGTCAACCACATAAGAAGACCAATCACAAGGCAAACTAATCCAGGGAAAAATGAAACATCATGCTTGTTCCACCTTAAAAGCTGCATAATCAAACCAGTAGCATCAATGAAAATGGTAAAATGATATGTTTTTATCGAAGAGTTATATGATTAGCTTTTATTGTGAAGTGTGATTAAATACAGCCCACCATATCAGAACTTGTTATACAGTTGAGCAAATCAGGTTGACAGCAAATCATTGTATATGCCCATGGATCAAAGTAATAGGGATGATATTTTCTCATGCATGAAATGAAGGTTTTTTTTTTCTTTTAAGAAATTGCTAAAATAGTCTGTTTTATTCAAGTGCTAGATGATTAAATATTATATTGAGTGATTAAATACATCTCACTGTACCAACTATACCAAAACTTGTGATACAACTGAGGAAATGCATTTTGCGGTCATCAGCTTTCACACATATCACATTTTATCTTTGGGGAATTATGGTCCCTCTGATTTGAGTGATATTCATAGTGCATACTGATTCAACAGTTGCCTTGATAAATTGCAGGAACAAGAAGGTCGGATTTTCTCAACCAATCATTACTTGTGATATTTTGCAAGGTACTAATAATCTGTCAGTATATAAGAGCCACTAATGCGAGCATTAATTAGATCATTCTGCTCTTTGAAATTGCTTTCATTTCTAATATCACCATTGACCAGTCTATCAAAAAAATAAATAAAGTGGCGAGGCATTATATATATCTGTTTGTTTGTTTGTTTTTGAGATCAATTTTTTATTTTATTTTGAAGTTTTAATTAGGCTTCTGCCAATGAAACTTCAAACAATGATTACTCTGTAAAAGGAATAGTAGACGAGTTCTTGGACTTACTTTGTGTGGGAGTTGACCCCTTAGTCCCCAAGAGAGAATGTAACAAAAGCTGTGCATTGTAAATATTGTCATTGTGGCATTTCCCAGCCATCTGTGATATCTAATTGCATACTCAAATGGAACATCTACAATGCGGAGAAGAATCGATCCCCTTGAAACTGGTATAAATAGGAATGTCAAGAAAAACATTCCAATTGTACTTAAACGATAGCCTGAATATTCCAACATTAAATGCCTACACCAGACATTTTTTCTCATTAGTATCTGTTAAGTCTCTTTAGTGAAGGTTAACATTCAAAAAAGAAAAGAAAAGTATCTAACTAAATAATCCATAAGATATTCAATCTGAAGAAATTTACCGTACAAGCTTCCTTTTATGTAACTGACCAAAACAAGGCATGGATGATTCGTTCAAACCGAATTTACCTCTTCTCCTTAGCAGGGTGGGGAAATTTAGATACATAACGATGGTTTTGAATTCTGTAACCATAAGCCGCCCACACAACATATATGGCAAATACTAGAATTCCAATCAATTCAGCAGCAGAAACAACGCCTAATGGTCCATTGACAAAGGCAGGGAATGTTGATAAGTGGAACCTCAGAAGTTTTGATTTCTTTGTCCTGAAATCATTGTAAAAGAAAGGTTGGCATAACAATCATTAAGCACAAAAGATTTTCACACTATGTTCTAGTGGTAATTGAAGATGGAAGTAGACAGTCTTTTGAAGAGAAACTCGAACCAGCAACTAAATTCTACAGCAAATACATATCAAGACATACTTGTGGTACTCTCCTGGGAAGGCCATTGTATATATAACTGCTAGTAAGGCAAGGATGAGGACAGGAGCGCCAAACATTACGAGAAAACTTCCAGGATTTAAAAAAAGAAATAAAGATGAAATGGCCAGGTTTTATATTTTAAACCCTTATTACGTTTAGATTCAAAATGACTAAATAATGAAAGCATTATTCATGCCTACCAACGAGTCCATAGAATGATGTGTCTGTAGCGTAAAAGATATCAAAAAAATTCCCCTCCATAGCAGGACTTGCATAGAGAAAAATCATAATCACTGATCCAACAAAAATCAGCCACATTGCAATTTTGAGTGACCATCTGATCAGAACTGGGGAAAAAAGCCTCCACTTGAGCAACCTCTCCTCAAGCTTCCTATTTGGATTAACTGCATCACCAACTGTACTAATTGCCATGGGACGATTAACACTAGGCTGAAAATCAAAGAGGAATGTCAGTTCAATTTTGGTAATGTATGGAAGGTTTAGAGCTATTGGTATCCAGAAAATTGAAATATCTTTTATAGTCGCACTAGTAAAAAAAAAGAAAAACAATGAGACAAATTCTCCTACAGTCTTACACTCTTACTAGTGGAGTGTTCTTCTGAATTGATGAATGACGATCATCCATCACCTTTGTTAATCTTTAACATAACTAATATTAATATATAAGTCTGAGCTTTAGATCTTCTAATGTGTAAATGAACATTAAAAAACAGAAATATAAAAATCTGTATCTTGTACTCTCTGTTTATGAAGTTTAACTGATTACCCAACTTTTGTCATGATGAAATTTCAGTGCAGTACATCTATTTGAACAAGACTGCTGCCTGGTTAGGTTGACAGCCATAAACAAATTTAATGCCCAGTCATGAACACTAACCAAATTAGACATAGCTTGATCTTCCAGTGCCTAAAGAAACAGCAAAGCTAAAATTTCGGAACTCTTTGTTTAACTCCTCTATAATATACTGATATCAAATATTATTTGAACAAACATTAAAAAACCACTAAAGTTAGTTAAATAATTGAAAACTTCAAGCTTTCAGTGCATATATAAACACCAACAATCATCTAATACCGACATAAATAAAAATGATATGAGGTTGTGAGAACTATAACAAAAAAAAAAAAAAAGAATAATAAGAAGAAAATGAAAAAAAATTATAGGTAACCATTTGAACTTAAGACCTGCAAAACATGAAAAACCACTATAAAACAGATTCTTTTGAGATGAACTGCATGAGATGTTAAAGAAACTTGGGTTCTTTATATGTACCTCTGGAAATGAAGATGGGGCTATGTTCAGGTGGTAATGCTGGTGAAGATCGTCACTGAGGATATATTATATATATACAAGAGCAATGCTAGAGAGAGAATGCCACATGAAAATGTGAAAGTGGAAATGAGTGGGTGGACAGAGAGAAGTAAAGGAGAAGCTGGGGATCCAATTACTAGTTCTGTGTTTAAGTTGTCGGTAAGAAGGTTGGTGTGCCTTTGGTTCCTTGTCATGTTCATGACTTTTTATTCCATACTGTTATCTTCTGTTTCTTTCTCTATAGTCTATACTGCCACCTAACGTTTCTTCATCAATTCTACGTTAGATTCAATCGAATTTTTGCTAGCTCTTGGGAGCAGAATACATAACACAAGTGGCCAAGGCCCAGAACAGAATCTTGGACAGCTTTCTGGAGAACTGGGGAATTCAACAAAGAACCCACTGCATAAAATTATAATCCAAGCATAAAAACTCATCCTGAGTTCTGACTTGCCAAGTTGCCATTACTTGTGCCAGTTGACTCATCTGGATAGATAACTAGGGGTGTTCATAGCCCAAACTGAGCCATATCCAGGCCCATCCTGATTTTGGAAACAAGCCTCATATCCAGCCCAAGTCTGACATGGCCGTAGGTGTTTGTCCCAAGCCCGCCTCACCCGAAACATGTTAGGCCCAAACCTGCTCATTTAGTCGGTCGGACTGGGCCAGCCAGGCTTTGTGTCACTTGTTCACGCTTCCTATTTCTTGTTCTGGCTACAAATATTACTTTCTTTTTTAAACAGAGGGTGTCCCAGCCCTTTGGGCCAGATTCATCCCTACGGGCTCAAGGGCAGCTGGGTAAATCCCATGTGGCCAAGTGTGGTAGTGCAGTTTGGAACCCTCAACCTCCAGAAGCGAACCGTGGTAGTAGGCCAACTGAGCTACCCCCGGGGTGCAGACACTACTTCTGTGAAAAGATTGTACTCCACCATGGGTATGTGCTGATCCAAACTTGCAAGGGGCGTTTGTGCAATGCCTTAAGCTGAGGAAATAGTGGAAGACAACAAGGTGCCGGATTTTTTGGCGCCTTCCTCGTCAATGTATGGTGCAGCGACAAACTGAGGGAAAAAATTGAGATTTTGACCCGCATTTTTGTGCTAGAGGGGATCTAGAAATCCTACGTAGTGGGGTCGGACTTTGGTACCGCACAAGAGAAACGCGCCACTAGGATTTTTAAGTCCTAGAGGGAGAGTATAGAATTAGGATTGATTTATGCAAAAAAAAAAAGAAAAGAAAAAAAGTGCTCTTTCTCCCTCTGTCCATCACACCACCCAGCAATAAATTTATGAACTACATCGAAAAAGTACATCATGGATTTACAATCCTCTACTTTTCCGTTGAAAATTTCAAGCTATGGGCTCCTTACCAGATAAAAAAGCCAATCAGAATGAGGAGGAGAAAAAAAGTTGGTAGGATTTGAATGGAAGATGTATATACAACATATCAATAAAAATAGTATTAGTTAACTAATGCATAAACATGGGCATGCTATACATGACAGAACTGGAGTGAAAGATACATACTACAACATTGATACTGCTATTGCTACATCACATGGCATTTCTATACATGTTAAGCTTCTTTTACAAGTGGTATGTACATATGTATGTTGCTATGCCTAGATCCAGAGAACATCCATTTACACATACAAATATAGCATGTGACTATGTGAGCAATCTCATTACTAGAGTCTTGGCATTACATGATGGGATGCTCTGCTACAGCTCTGCTGGATTTTGTGTATACTGAGGTTGGCTTCAATAAATACTCAGGTTTAGGTTATGTGTACTAAGGTTGACAAAACGAAATACTGAGGTTACAGAGAGAATATAAATCACTCTGCTGAAACTTCTTCCTCTCAATAACAACGAAGTATAAAGATTCAAGAGAAGAAACTTCCAACATTACAGCTCTCTAAAGAAGTCCCATCAGCACAGCTACTTCAAAGTGAGTCATGCACGAGATTTGACATCAGAGATCAAAGCTGTGGCTATTGAAATGGAAGATTGGATGGTTCCATCTACCCCTTAAATTTTGTGACCTGCATTCTTTAGCAACACAGGATTGAAGGCTTGGAGGGCCACAAACCATGACACCCACGTCCACGTGCCCCCACTGCTCTGAAATAGTCTCGAAGATTGCTGAAAATAAAACCAGTAACTAAGTGAAATCAACAAAATCACCATGTAGCATTATCCATCAAACTGGGGTGGCTTTAAAAGTTCTACCAAGTAGGAATAGAATGAAATAAAAAATGCAAATTGCATGAACAACTAAGGCTATTCAAGAAGATGTGAAGAAGTTCAGTTTCTACAGCATGGAACTGATTTGAATGGACTGATCTGAATCTTTAATTTTGGTGTGATTATGTGCCATAATTTTTGGGGAACAAGTATTGAGGTTTTAATAGAAAAGAGTAAAAGCACGACACAAATATATCTAAAGACCGGACTGTGGACTGAATGACTGATCCTTTTGGGTGAATGGTTTGTTTCAAACTGGTTTGACCAGCAGCCCAACTCAGTCCAAACGTGATGTCAAAATAATGTAAAAAAATGAACCAGAAAAATAAATATTCGAGGGGCCAAACTGTGCGTTCATACCGATCCAACTGCTGTTTTATATCAGTTCCAATGATTTGACTTATGCACATGCATGCGCACACACATACATGGGATGGTTTGGGTATGAACTAACTGAAAAAAGAAAGGCAATGATAGCTCTGGTCCAATTTTTTGAAGGAATCGTTCAGCACCTATGTAACAAGGGCAATCCCTCGGCCCTGTTTAGATCGTCAGAACTTAATTATAACCAGCACTCAATTTATCTGTATAATATGATCTCCGGATTATGCCTCACAGTACTTAAAAAAGATTCAAATATATAATCTCACAAACTCTTTGATCCTGCAGGTCCACACATTCTACTCTACAGACACTCGTATGAATGAACCAGAAACAGTTGCAAACCAGCTCCATCACTCTTTTGTTTGGGGGCATGTTCCATGGCCCCCCTCCTTGATGACCTGTTTGGATCCTAGGAAATGCAAAGCACATACATGGAAAACTCTGGATTATGGCCCCCCTCCTTGATGACCTGTTTGGATCCTAGGAAATGCAAAGCACATACACGGAAAACTTTAATCCGGAGATCATATTCCAAGCAAAACAATAGCTCCTGCAAGGAGCATAACTATAAATTGGCACTTCGTGTCTTTGTTACCTAAACACCTCAAAATGGATAGTACCTCATGTCTTTGCTACCTAAACACCTCAAATGGATAGTATACCATTTAACTCATTTGTGAAAGCTGTAACCATAAAATATCTATGCAATGCTGATGCACCCAGACAAAGTGACAAGTAGCTACTACACATGCAGATTCATGCTTTCTATGAAAAACAAAATACATATCCAGGATTTTTACCTTGGAAGTTTGGCCTGCACCCATATTTTATGGTACTTGAGCTAGCTAGACTCATACTTGATTCATTGCATTGTGTTGAGTTACTCTTACTATCATCCTCCACAAAATTCTCACCGCTTGAAACACTTCTTTCCCAATGACTCCAAAGGACAATCACAAGACCACCAAATATAACAATGCCAGCAACCATGCATATGACGAAGAGAAGTCCTTGAAACCACCAAGAAGATATATTATATCGTCTTATGTAAAACTCTTCTAACAAGCCCAACAAGATGACAAAACCCAGAGTTGATAGGAAGACATAAGCTCCAGACCATATATTGTTCCCTGTGCCAACCAAACTGGACATGCTACTTCCATTGCTCAATGGGAAAGAGGAATAGCCGACACTCTTGTAAACCATACCCTCTTCCTGTATTCAGAAAGAAAATCAAATTTCGTTGAGTCATGTCTTAAATTAAAGAAATATTTTATTGAAAATTATTTAAATATCGGAAAGTTCACACCCACCAATGGAGGCTCTGATTCTTGAGTGACATAGGTATGAATCTCTAGATTTAAAGTGTCAGAGAAAGATGGACAAATGGAATCCACATTGACCACAGAAAGAAGTGAAAGCTCCTTGGATTTTTTCACAGCCCAAACAACTAAAATGTTTTTAGGCAAGCAAGGCTTTTTATCCCTAACCCGGTGCAGGATGTCACTCAAGATAGCCAGAAAGGGTGAAATTCCAATGCCTCCAGCCACCAAGATGAGGTTTTCATAACTGAAAGAGTAGAATGCAGGCTATATCAGTATCTATAAGAAAGCAGACCAAGGAAAGTCAATTATTGTGGGAACAAGGAAATAAGAAATAATCTGATCTGCATGCCCAACCATGCAATCATGTTTTCTTATGTTAGTATCTAAAAGAAAAACAAGCAATTGAAGACAATTATTATGGAAACAAGGAAATAAAAGAATGCAGTAATTTGCATGCCAACCATAAGATCATGTTTTCAACAGATTCTCTGTGCCAAATCGGTCTATATATAACGCTTGTGGAGCACCATTTAGCAAATGGTTTTGACCCCAAAATCCCTTGATTGGTGCACTTGGCGATACATTCATACTAGTTGACCACCTCATGGACAAGGCCAAAAAATGATACCCATTGGCAGTTCATAATAATCTTACAAGCTTTCGCAAGAAAAGGATTTTCATGGCAGCAGTCAAGAAAAACATATATAAATCAAATGGTCAGAAACATCCAATCGCCATAATTTCTTTTAGTGCTGCCTATGCAATATCCATAGCATGGACTATCAGTTGGTTGGTTCAAATTGATTGACGCATCTGCCAACCATGAAATTGGGGGTTCCAATCATGATACACATTCCAATGGATGCTGGTTTTCAGGGTTGACACCATTTAAAAAAAATGGTCTTGGAGACACATTGGAACAGGAAGCTACCAATTTAAACCTAGAACCTTTCAAGTAATGCCCTGGCACCATATACAATACTGAGCAGTGCAGTCACAAGAGTTGAGTATTTACGTTAAGTGGTATGCTGATTCATGTCCGTATGGCCCCTCCACAGAAGCTGTTATCGTAGGAGAAGGTTGAAATGACAAGCCTTTTTGAGGCTGCTCCGAATTATTAGAGATACTATCTCTCAGCTTCCTCGTCCATTCCCCAAGAACCTTTATAAGAATTGAAAGATGGTGCTTTCCATCAAGAGGACTGGAAGAAACACTGAAGGGGTGCCACTGAAGCCAAGATAATTCCCTCACTTGAAGGAATATAAAACTGAGAGCATTGTACCGCATATCTGTAACATTGAAATGACAATTAGAACCCATATTACTCAATCAGCCTCAGAACAAAAGAAGCCACGACATGCTGGCAGGTAAGAGAACAACTTCCAGGGTGGGCAAATATTGTTATATGCACATGATTGTTCCATTTCACATAGTAAGTATGGAGATGTTTGAGTAGTACTTGCTGGCTTTGAGAGGACCAATTCCAATGTTCCGCATGGAAGGCACGATCCCGAGATTATGTTGACAGTTGTTCGAGATTGCCAGAATCTCAGAAAGCGATCAAGAAGGAAAAGAAATATCCCTCCTGCAGCGATGGTGAAAATAAAGTCTCCGACGTGCAATGCTAAGAAGATGACGAAAACTACATACAGTTGATGGGTGTAGAAGAACAGCTCAAAATAATGTTTCCTCACTGGATGAAGTGATGTGACCCACATTAATAGACCAGCCAAAAGACTAATTACCCCAGGAGGCTTGGCCACTCCAATATTTTTCCATTCTAGAATCTGCATATGCAAACAAATTGATTAATACAAGATTTATCGTAGAATTTACATGCATCTGTCATTAAACAGTTAGATCAGACAGTTCCCCAAGAAAAACTTGATTCATCAACAGTATCCATGACCACTGAAATTGGTAAATAATTCCTAATAGAGTCTGAATATGATCAGATAATTACCATGTGCATTTTGACCTTAGAGGAAGGAGCACTTATAGCTTGACAAAAATAACAAAGGAAATTTTAATTATGATATAATTTGAAGCCACTCATCATGGTCATAACTCATGACCACAGGAAAGAAAAATTTGTAAATAACTGAAACAAGCATATTGAACTCACTTCATGTACTAGGCGGCCCTGCATTGCCCATGCGACTATGTAACATATGCCATGCAATGTAAAGATCGCCATAGTGACATGTCCCAGCCACACATGGTATCTGGTTGCATGCTCGAAAGGAATATCTATGAGGCGAAGAAGAATTGACCCTCTTGCAACTGGTAGAAACAGAAAGGCCAAGCAAAATATTCCTATTAAGCCTAAACGATGCCCGAAAACTTCCAATACAAAATAGCTGCAAAATGAAAAAATAGAGTTCATTATTCCACAATAAAAGAAACCACCTTCTGGAATCATAACTACAATCCCCTAAAACAGCAGCAGCAACAACAACAATACAGTGTCCATCCTCAGATGTGGCCCACTGGGCTATGAGCACTTGAAGTCTTAAAAAAGTATATCACCCCATGCAAAACATCTCTAGATAAACAGATAACAGTTCGTTTAGAATTTCTACAAAAAAAAAAAAAAAAAGGAGTTCGTTTCGAAAAGGATGAAATAGTATTCTAGGAGATTCAATTAAACAAAGAACTATAGGTTCCAGTAAAAAATCAATCTGAATTGCAGCAGTCAATTCAGAAAAAAATCAATCTGAATTGCACCAGTCAATTCAGACTATTATTCAATCATGCATACAAATTGAAATATACAGGAGGGAATGATATAGCAATTATTTTTTATTTATATGAAGTGAACAACATAAAGATGCACCCAACAACATAAAAATGGAAAACATAAAAAATAAACATCACCGTCATCATCATCAGAGCCTTGTCCCAACTATGTTGGTAGCAAAGGAAAATATTCAAAAAAATGATTGTGGATAGCAGTTTTACAAATTAAAAAGGTTGGACAAAACAATTCATGAGGCATTCTATAATAATTTATTGATAAAAAAACCAATCAGAAGTCTTAATTCAAATAATAAACAGAAAAAGCTAGACGAACATTATCAGCTTTTACCATGTTCCCGTTGCACAATTATGAGATGTGCTCCACTACTAATCTCCACATTTTTCTACATGCTTTTGTTTGATGAAGTTGATCCGGATAGTGCTTGATTCCTAAAAGAGAAATGGATGAATATGCACATTGCCTTGAATTGAATTTTGTCTATTGATGACTTCTGATAAATCTCAAATGGTGAATTGTTTTTCTTTATTAAGTACATATTTTATGTGATTACTTACCTTGTAAAATGCGAGCCCCCCACCCCTCGTCGCTCTTGACATACACATAAGCAATGAGTTATTAAAGAAGCAAAAGGAAAGCATACAGAAATGAGTACAACGAGCTCTCTATCCCCAGCTAAGAATCCAGACTATACATGAAAAAGTGTCCATGTTATAAACTTCAAGAATGTGCTCTGTGGCTCACAGCTGAGGGGAACACAGTTGATGTCATGTCCTGGTTGAGTGTTATTGACCATTAGATTTATGGGTAAAGTAAAAAAGAGCAAGGCTATACGAGCAATATTACAATATTTCAATACTTAATATTGTCACGTAGGTAGCTGTCCAGATTCAATGACAGAAATGGTGCAAAGTTTTGGCATCAGATATTGCAACGCTGATCTGTTCACTTTAGACAAGAATATTTCACATTGCAGCCTTGCAATACTGTGATAGATATATCCTATAGATCTAACTGCCCGTCAGTAGGGAATGGTAGTCTAGAGAGACAAATATGCCTATTGGTATAAGCATATCACTGGAACAGCTAAGGCAGTATTGCTGAACTTCTTCCATTGTAACAACTAACAAGTACCCAAGCCAAAATTAATATTATTTAAGATCTTACAGAAGATTCCTGAAAAAAAAATGAGTTTAGGGGCACATGGTTCTATAAAAAAACACCTAAAAGAAACATCCCATCTAGATTCAGAATAGAAAAAGCATGGCTTATTCACCCAATTTAGCAATACCTTTTGATTTTAAAAGAAAATGGAGAATGAGATATTTCACGAAGGATCTGTGTAGCATAAGCTGAAACTGCCCAGAGAATATATGCATAAAAAAGGAGTATCCCAATCAATTCTGCAGCGGAGACAACACCAAATGGACCATCCACAAGTACAGGAAATGTCCACAAGCGGAACCTTGGGAATTTAGATTTCTTCACCCTGAAAGTAAAATAGAAGTGTATGTTACTGATAAGTGTCTAAAAGCACTGAAGTATACATTCTTCATAGGTATCATATCTTCTCATTCCATTCAAGTAAATTGAAGTAGGAATTACTTGAAGGATAATATCAGCCTACAAGCCAAATCAAGGAAAAGCATACCCATATTCTCTAGGGAATGCAGTCACATATGCAAACGCTAGGAAAGCAATAATGAGAATTGGGGCGCTGAATATCAGAAACATACTTCCTGCAGTTTGCAAACACAATTACATCAGTTGAACATCAATTTCAGCTCAAAACTAAAAAAAGGATGAATTTCAGTGGGGGTGAAAAAAATTCGCTGGAACCTACCTGAGACCCCAAAAAGAGTTCCCTGGGTAGCCAGAATCCATTTCTGAACCAATCCTTGCATGAACTCACTGGGGTAGAGAAAAATAACAACAACCCAACTCACAAAGAGCACCCACATAAGAATTTTGAGTACCCATTTCACCAAACATACTGATAAGGCAGTCTTCTTGGAAGAACCATGTTCAGCACCTCCATTCAAAAGAAGGGGTTCATGAGCAGAGAGCTCAGCCATGGGTGGTGAAAAGAGGTGCAACACAAAGTTTGGAGTGGCAGTCCTGACCTTCACCTACTCTAGTTTGTTCATCAGTTTCTGACAGCCAAAATCCCTTTAAATAATTCTTGTGAAACAAACTCATTCCTAGGACCACATCACCATTTCAATTATATAATTTGTAAAATAATTGATGTGTACGGACTGCATATCCTAGGCCTAGTATATATTTCTTCATTGTTAACAGTAGAAAGCAACTGGACTTGGAGAAAGAAATATATTCTAGTGGTTTTTTTCTCTTTACTGACCGACCCCTTTAGTTAACTTTAATACAAGAATATTGACTGGTGTCGATGATGAATTGGGACTTGGGAGCCTACCATAGTACATAAAATTAAATCGATAGGTTCAGATTTTTTATCAAATTACTCAAATTCCATGAAGACTTGAAATAACCCAATTCTAAAGCCTTGAGTTCCATTAGTTTATTTTATTTTTATTATTTAGCAATATAGTCGATATCAACCATTGTGTGGCAGTTGCTCTCGATTTGTCGAATCCAAATAGAAAGTGAGTTTTTCTCTTTTGGTTGTCGGTGCTGCTCGAGAGAGGTGGATGGGGCCACGGGAGGCAGGGAGAGGGAGGATACGAAGGAATATCGGGCGACGAGCATGGCGTCGAAGGAGAGGGGATCGCCATGGAGGTAGAAGAGGAGGAGAAGAGGGGAGGGGAGACAGAGGCGGGGTTGTAGGCAGAGATGAGGAAGAGGGCTAGGCCTGGAGGTAGTGGAGGAGGGAGGGGATGGGGGCCAAGGACCTACTCGCCCAAGAGGAGTGGGAGGATGCGAGGGCAGAGGATCTATAGGTGGACCTGCATATTCGTTTTTTTTTTTTTTTTTTTTTTTTTTTCTTGTGATATGGTCGATATCGTCTATTTTGTTGTGTTTATTAAATAAGACAGTTACATGTTGAAAAAAATCTGATTGATAGAATGATCGATATGGACCATTAGGGATGGTCGATATTGACCATTCTGCTATGTTCGGCAAATAAGACAGTTATAGGGTAGAAAAAATCTCACTGACAGAATGGTCACATCGACTATATCACGAAATGATAAAAAAATAAATAAAAGGGCCACATGAGGACCCCTCCTGTGTCCAATATGATATAGGGTCCTGGTAGGACGTACGGGGTCATGCGAGGATTTTTTTCTGTAAATTCCTCAACAAAATAAATAGTTTGGATTATAAATATTGGCTCACAAGAATAAAAAATAAATAATGATAGTTGATGGGACCCATAAGAAAAAAACTAATGTGTGTTTTTGGTTCTGTACGAGTACTGTCTTTTTTGGTTGAGGGGTGTGAACTGTGAATCACTTTCACACCAGTGTAGTGGGGAAATTTGTGTGTATAAACGAACACTTTTTCATACGTATAATTTATGCATCACATGCATAAATTAATAGAAATAAATATAACGATATCCCATTATGTGTATGGATCATTTACATATGTAAATGCAAACAAATGAACCCTGTCAAAACAAGTAGGAAAATCTTTCATTAGGAATCTTTTCTTCTAAATTGGCAAGTATTCATCAATAACTTCTCAGGGCACTTCACATGTCTATCGAGAGGGACTCCTCACCGAGCAACTAAAATATGACCACTCATTTTTTATCACTTCCAGAAATGCAGAAATAAAAGAAAAAGTGACTGCTCCCTGTATATAATCCATGACAAAAGCACCAAGTTTAAACCAATAAGATAGGTTTCTGCTTTTCTACCCAACCAGAACATTCTCACAAAAGATTGACATCCTACATTTACCCAAATGAAAAAAAAAAAGATAAAATAAAGTTCAGAAATGACCAGAAATAGGTACAGGGGAAATTCACATCCCACAAACTCCTCAAGTTTCTGTGATCCAGACTGTTTTAACCTGGTAGGTACCACCACACATGGAACATGTCCATCTTATATTATTCTGGCCATCAAATTTTTGCCACGAATTTTACTTTTACAAGGAAGGTTGACATTGACAGTGTCTGTTACTCTGTTTCTTAAGTATCTGGTTTATGATCTATCCATGGTGTGGCCTATCTGATCAATGGTCTAACTTTATTTATGTCCCCCAATTGCACAGGTTTCTGATTTCCACAGGCCAACAAGGATGATACTATTAGATCTTCAAAGCATAAAAGAAAAAGAAATCTACCACAAGCTTATCTGTATGAATACCTACCACTTCTTTCTCCTGGGAAAGAGAGCCTTTCAAAATATCAATGAATGGAAACCACACATCCTACATGATAGAGAGGAAAGCTACAACAATTGCTCAATAAAGTCCCACACACCCAAAAAACCTAAACTGAAGAAAATAAAGAGCAAATGAGAAAATGGGTATTCCTTAAATTGACAAAAGGAGAAAAATTAAACCCCTCAAAATAAGAGAGAAATATTTCTCTGCCATTCATTCCCCTTCTGTTATCTGAATGCCCATAGCCTCTTTCTGAAAGAAGACAGACTCCAACCAAATCCAAATTGCAACCATTCAAGATATTAGAAAAGAAACAAAAAACCCAAGTTCAGAATCCCAGCAAAAAACTAAAAATCTCTCTCCCACTTGTAGTTGTAATCCTTTTCTTTTTGTCTGAATGCCCATCAATCTAACCAACCCAATGTATATTATATGATGAAGATTTTAGGAAGAGAAGAAGAAAAGATAAACAGAGGTGGGTCTCACACCTCAGTCTTCGGTGTCCATGCAAAGAAGAGAATCAAATGTCCCTTCATAGACAAAGTTGAAAAGGATACTATGAAAAAATGACAAGACGACTGTAAAGATGATAGGCAATGAAATGGAATGTGGATGAGAGAGACAGAGAGAGAGAGAGAATGAAATGGAATGTGGATGAGAGAGACAGAGAGAGAGAGAGAGAGATATTGTCTTGTATTGACTCGGGGACTGTGAGGGGAAAGTTTGTATGACTTGGAAGTGGGTTTGGGCCAAATCAGACCCACCTGTAAAATTAGCCCAATAATGAAAGTGGGGAAGGAACATCCCATGAAAAGGGGCCATGATCCTCTCACATGCTATAATGGGGAAGGTGGGAAAGAACATGTGTCAAATAACACAAGGACAGTTGGCAAAAAAGAGAAAAATGAGACCAATATTGAGGGGGAAACATCCCATGATCCCGAGCCACATTTGAAATCCAGTCACCATGATGTGGAAGTTGGAAACGTGTACTAGCATCTGAAATCCAGGGGAAAATTGCATAAGAGGAGGAAGATGATCTGAGAAGGAGGTATGCCAAAATCATATCAAAAAATTAATTACTACATGAGTTTCAAATATTGGTGGCTGACTTAAGCATCGGAGAAAGCTTGATCAGGCCACCCGATCGAGTTTCACGGAGTTTCTTTCTTCTTGAACAGGTATTTCATTTAAGGAAGGAGATCCAGCAAGAAGAAAAAGAAAAGGCACCAAAGGTTGTTCCATCTTGCTTTTCTCTTCAAAAATTGACCTTACAATTGGCGCTGTCTGTGGGAAGCGAGGAGGGAAAAACCCACTAACGCTTTTTCTTGCTAAGAAAAATTGTCAAATCAAGAACAGAATCCAGGATCACCGCCTCATACTAGAAGACCTCCATCTCAGGTGGAGGAAGCACGGCTCAGGGGGCGACATGAACGATCGGGCAAAGACCCTTTGACCAACCACTCCGAATCAAGAGCTTGGCAGAGCTGAACTAAAGCTAGAACATGCGACGAAGGAAGCAGGACTTCAAGTTCTCGACCCCAGAGGGAAGGGGAAGCCGAAGTCCGAGCAGATACATTGAGGTTGGCGAAGCCGAAGTCCGAGCAGATGCATTGAGGTTGGCGAAGCCCGTCCAAGCAGATGCATTGAGGTTGGCGAAACGCCGAGGAGGAAAGCACCCCCATGAGCACTTGCCGATGAGGATGTACAAGGCCTTATTAAAAGGCATTGGCCGAGCGGAAGCTCCCTCTAGAGAATCCGACCAGGGCAGGGTACCTGGGAGACGCTCAAAATTTCGAGTCTCCATTCTCGGAGGAGATAGAAAAAGCGGACCCACCTCGGCGGTTCTCGATCCCCAACCTAAGAGTCTATGATGGAACCTCGGATCCCGCCTACCATGTCCTGTATTACCAGCATTCCACGGCATTATGGATAGGAAATGAGCCGCTGATGTGCAAAGTTTTCCTCTCGAGTTTGGGAGACCTGGCCTTGAAGTGGTTTTCCCGCTAAAAGCAGAGATCGATTTGCAGTTTTCGAGATCTTGTTGGATCTTTTGTTACACATTTCGTAACAAATTCCAAGCAACCAAAGGACATCGGGGCATTACTGCCTCTCAAGAAGCAGAGCTAGGAAAGCCTGAAAGAGTTCGGCACCCGTTACTGGCACCTCTATAATGAGGTGGAAGGGAGTAACGAGTAGGTAGCTGTAGCAACCGTTAAATTCGGGCTGCTGAAGGAGAGCCGACTTTGCCAATCATTAACGAAGTCATCCCCGACTACACAAGAAGAGCTGGTGGAGCGGATTGAGGAGTTCATAAAATTGGAAGAAGACATGGGCGTATTTGAGCTAAGGTGGGCTCGCTGGACGGAAGAGTGATCCAAGAGAAGGGAGTTCGGCAAAGGATCGGATAGAAGACCGGGTCGTACCGAACCCACAAGAGTAACCTTTGAATGGGTGTTTACGATCTTTAAGGACTCAATCTATAGGATCCTAACCCAAATCAAGGATAAGCCATACTTCAAAAGGCCTTCAAAGATGGTGACTGACCCCAACTGTCGGAACCCTAACCTCTGGTGCTCTTACCACCAAGAGAAATGCGAAATTCTTAAACAACATATGGAAGACCTGGTGAAGGAAGGACACCTGAAGGAATATATGGAGGATACGTGTGCCAAAAAGGGGCATGGGAAGCTCATCGGAAATAATATATGCCGGGCTGTTTGATAAGCTCGACCTAAAGCACTCAGATTTTAATCCGACCTTGATACCCCTGTTCAGGTTCAGTGGCCAAGCAGCGCACCCAATGGGCATGAAAGCCGTACAGGTCGGCTTAGACGTGGAATTCCTAGTGGTAGATGTGCCATCTTCCTACAAAGCCATTATGAGGCAAACATGGATTCATCGCATGAGGGCGGTGCCATCAACCTATCGCCAAAGGATACGCTTCCCGACACTAAAAAGGACAATGGAGATCAGAGGAGATCAGACAGCATCCAGAAGCTATCTGATTGCGGGAATCAAAGGAAAGGCAAAAAGGGCGGACGATGAATGCTTAGGTCCAGATAAGAAGGCCGATAAAAAATAACAACCACAGTTAAGTCGGACAGAGGTCGGAGAACAAATTGCCGACTGACAAATGAGGCCGTAGAGTAGCTGAAAAGGATTGCGGTTCAAAAGGGAGGCGTGTCATCTCCTGAGTGATACTGGATGATTGGGAAATTGCCAACCTGACCGATGAGGCCGTAGCTTGGCTCGACTCCTTAGTCAAGACACTGATGTTTTTGCTTGGACTCCAAGGTCACTAGCCACAAATTAGGCTTGGACTCGAGAGCCAAAACCAGTGGTGCAGAAGTAGAGGAAGCTTGGCCCAGATTGCCAAACAACAATAAACGAGGAAGTTGACAAGCTGCTGGAAAGGATGTCATGCGGGAGGTGTAGTAGCACCGAGTGGCTGCCCAACAAGGTTGTTGTGCCAAAGAAGGTGTGGGACTAAAAATGCAACGAAGCACTTGTGCAACTCAAGCGATATTTGAGCTCCCCTCCTATCCTTTCCTGAGGAAGAGCTGGTGTTGTACTTGGCAGTATCTTAGCACGCAGTCAGTGCAGCCTTGATGAGGGAGCAGGGGAAGCAGTGTCAGTCGATCTACTTCATTAGCAAAACCCTGCTGGATACTGAAACGAGATACATGCCGCTTAAGAAGCTTGCCTTGGCCTTGGTGTGTGTAGCTCGGAAGCTAAGGCACTACTTTCAGAACCATACAATCAAAGTCTTGACTGAACATCCATTTCGGACGATTTTTCAAAAGGCCAACCTTTCCGAGAGATTAGTGAAATGTGCAATAGGGCTTAGAGAACATGACATCAAAATAGTTCTTAGAAGCGCGATAAAGGGCCAGGTGGTGGTCGACTCGATAGCCGAGTTCACTTATAGGGAGACGCCTGAGCAAAATGAATCAGGTTGGCAGGTGGACAGAGCAAGGACCGACCAATAATGGCAACTATATGTAGATGGAGCATCCAATTCACGAGGATCAGGCACCAATGTGGTGCTCATAATGCCAGAAAGGGCGGTAATCGAACGGGCCGTCACGATGGGATTTGATGCATCGAACAATGAAGCAGAGTACGAAGGACTACTGTTCGAACTCAGGATGGCCAGAGAGCTCAGGGTCAGGCAATTGACAGTCGACTGCGACTCACAATTAGTTGCTAGACAACTAACCCCGGAATATGCAGCTCGAGATGATCGGATTTTTGTATATATCACAGAAGCGAAGCGCTTGATCCAAGATGTTGGAGATGTTAAGGTAAAACAGAATGGTTGGGAGGAAGATTCACATGTTGATTGCTTGGTCAGTTTGGCTACAACCATTAAATCTGAGCTAAAAGGAGAGGTCCTCGTTGACTACCAATCAGAGCCGAGCACCAGAGGTCGGCACATTATGTGCGCCGACCAAGTTGAAGAGACTCCAAGCTGGATGACACTAATAATAGAGTGCCTGAAGGACAACTCACTTCGAAAAGGCTCCGAGGAGAGTTTGAAGGTCAGGAGAAAGGCAGCCAATCAGAGCCGAGCACTGGAGGTGGGCACGTCATGTGCGTCGACCAGGTTGAGGAGACTTCAAGCTGGATGACACCGATAATAGAGTTCCAGAAGGACGGATCCGAGAAGACTTCGAGGAGAGTTGGAAGGTCATAAGAAAGGTAGCCAGATTTTGGCTATCACCAGCGGACAAGCTTTATCGACAGTATTACTTGGGATTCTACTTACAATGCGTCAACCCGGTTGGCGTTGAAAGCTTGTTATGGGAAATCCATGAGGTGTGCTGTGGGGGGCACATTGGAGGATGAAGCTTGGCTCACCGAGCTATGTCGCAGGGTTATTGGTGGCCATACATGCAGAGGAATGCCTTGCAGTTCATGCAAAAGTGCGAAAAATGTCAACGCTTCGGCAAAGTCATTCATCAGCCTGCCGAGTAGTTAAACTCAATAGAGAGTCCGTGGCCATTTGACGAGTGGGGGATTGACATCGTCACTCCCAGGCCAAGGTCGGCAGATTTGGAATACCCCGGGCACTAATGACCTACAATGAGAAACAATTCGAGGGTAAGGCATCCATGCATCTATGCAAACAATATGGCATTATGCATCACTTTTCAACCTCTGTTTACCCACAAAGTAGTAGCCAAGAAGAAAGCTCCGACAAGACCTTGCTGGACGGCATGAAGAAAAGGGTGGACAAGCTTCCTAATGTCCTATGGACTTATAGAACCACCCCGTGGAGGTCAACAGGAGAAACCCCATTAGAGATTGGGTTGCCAACCATAAGGACGGAGGCATACGGTCATGAGAAAAATAAAGAGAGGATTGCTGAACAGCTGGACATGATTGAGGAGCAGAGAGAGCGAGCATTGATCAGGTTGGCCGCCAACCAGCAGCAATTAGCTCAGAGTTTGCAGGAAAATTGTACGACAAGGACATCCAAGGTCGGAGACCTAGCCTTGAGGAAAGTGCTCCTGAACACCAAAAAGACCCCAGTTACGGCAAGCTAGGGCTGAATGAGGAAGGACCAAATAGAGTTATTTCAATAGGAGGAATGGGGGCGTACCGCCTGAAAACGCTTGAGGGAAAGGTAGCTTTGTGATCTTGTACTAAGAGTTTATGTAGGATGTCTTATGATCTTGTACCAAGAGCTTATGCAGTTTGTCTTATGATCTTGTACCAAGAATTTATGCAGGATGTCTTATGATCTTGTACCAAGAGCTTATGCAGTTTGTCTTATGATCTTGTACCAAGAATTTATGCAGGATATCTTTATGATCTTGTACCAAGAGCTTATGCAGATTGTCTTATGACCTTGTGCCAAGGAATTAGTTAATTACGGTGGGGACCCGCAGTAGGGGCCGGACCTTACTGGGACAACCTCACCATAATTAGGCTAAGGCCTGAGAATTGAGGGTAGTAATAAGCCCACTACTTCGTACCGAAGGAAAAAAAATTCCTAACTGGGAAAGTCCCAAACTAGGTATGCTGCACTGATCTTCCCTTAACCGATGTTTGGCGTGACGACGCAAACACCGGGCTAGGGGGAGCTCGGCAAAAGCCGATAGTGGCAGTAGGCATGAACCATGCAGAAAGAAACAAGAGATGTGAGGAGTTAAACATTCAAAGCACAAAAGAAACAACATCGAAAAAATAAAATGTCTGGTCGGGCGACTTACTAAAACCAAAATACACCAAAAGGGAAAGGAGGAGAGTTCTTCAATTCTCTAGACAACCTCAGGGACATCAGAAGCAGAAGCGGCAGGGTCGGCAACAGGAGAATCATCATTATCACCAGCCATGGGCGAGCTGGACCTTCCAACAGGGTCTTGAGCGGAAGTTTTAGCAGGCGATGGCTGAGTTGGGACAGTGATGGGCTGAATTGTGTGCTCGGCCGGGAGGGGAGAATCTCCCGGGAACCAGCATCATACCCCCGTTTGAACACGATGTTCTTCATCCGCTCAACCTGCTCAGGATAGATTGCCTCGACCTCTTCAAACACTGCATCCTTAGACTTCTCCGTAACATCCCGCATCTCCACCTCCATCTCGGCTAGCTTGGAACAAATAGCCTCGAACTCCATCGCACTTACAGTCAGGCGACTCAAAGCAGCGACCACCTTAGCCTTTACAACCTTCACAGCTCTGGAATAATTAGTAGCGTAAGACTCCGCTAAGCGCTGAGTAGCCTCGGAAGCGACACGTGTCCCCGAAGAATCTCAAGCCCCCTTTCTTTTCGGAAAACGGGAAAGAAGAAAGGAGGCTTGGGGGGCAATTGTGAGGGGAAAGTTTGAATGACTTGGAAGTGGGTTTGGGCCAAAACAGACCCACCTGTAAAATTAGCCTAATAATGAAAGTGGGGAAGGAACATCCCATGAAAAGGGGTCATGATCCTCTCACATGCTATAATGGGGAAGGTGGAAAAGGACATGTGTCAAATAACACAAGGACAGTTGGCAGAAAAGAGAAAAAGGAGACCAATATTGAGGGGGAAACATCCCATGATCCCGAGCCACATTTGAAATCCAGTCACCATGATGTGGAAGTTGGAAACGTGTACTAACGGGCATCTGAAATCCAGAGGAAAATTGCATAAGAGGAGGAAGATGATCTGAGAAGGAGGTATGCCAAAATGATATAAAAAAACTAAATACTACATGAGTTTCAAATATTGGTGGCTGACTTAAGCATCGGAGAAAGCTCGATCGGGCCACCCGATCGAGTTTCACGGAGTTTCTTTCTTCTTGAATAGGTATTTCATTCAAGGAAGGAGATCCAGCAGGAAGAAAAAGAAAAGGCACCAAAGGTTGTTCCATCTTGCTTATCTCTTCAAAAATTGACCTTACAGGGACCATGGTAAAATGGTCTCTTGATTTTCAACTTCAAGCCAAGCTTCTGTATCTACTATTCTGATACTTCAAGCAAGCATGGGCTGGAGAAATTGTCTATGGATCCCTCTGGACTCACATGGGAACTCAGTTCCAAAGGCGTGATCAATGGTCCAGATTAAATGATGACCATCATGATAATGTAGTCATCAGACATCACATAGTAAATAATTGAAAGATACCAAACTATTCAACCATGATCCAATACTGGGCTTGTGACTTGCTAAGTTTGGCAGGTTTTCCTTGGTCCAAGAGATCAACACTCATTTGGAACGACCTTGCTCAATTGCCTATAAATCTAATTACTTTTAATTGGTCATGAATGGCTTCATTTACAGGTAACTCAGGTTATCCAAACACACTAGCTACATGCGACGCACATGATACTTGCGGACACCAGATTTGCAGAGTTCAACATCAAATTTAGGGGCAACAAGACAAATATATTATTGCCACATAAATTGTAGCAGATCATCCAATATCACGTCACATGACCGCAGGCCAATTTAGATTGTTCAAGTTGTTGTCCTCTGTATGGTTGAAACATTGTCCAGATTTCAAACCAATGAGATGATCACAAATGTGCGCTTGTGGTAGTTCACAAAAACATAACCAAGTAAGGATGCTGTTAGTTGGCAACTGGGATTTTCTTAGGGAAGGGAATGCATTGGACAATTCTGGTAAGAGAAACAAAGTTACGGTTAATTAGAGCATGCCATGTCTAAAGAGTGGATGGTAAAATTTTCATTTAAAAAAACTGTTGGCCTCTTTTCTTTCAACCAAAAGAATTCATGCATATATGTGGGGAAATTTCATGATCTCCACTCTTAATTCTTCACCCTTGTCTGACTCCTTCCCTTTATTAAATCATTCCCCAACCAGTCCAAAACAATTTTTTAAAATCATATGGATGAGATTGGTATAAGTCCCTTTTTTTTGTGTGTGTGTGTGTGGTTATGCTTCATCTATCAATTGTGACTTTTCCTTCATTCTGCTGCCTCTTCCCTAATTTCAACTTATGTAAAGTCTAATCCGATTACGAATATCAACATTGATGATAATAACTATTACCCACATATTATCAGTTAGTAGAATGGAACCTCCGTATAATGAAAATTTGGACACAGGTGAGGATCCCTTCTGGGTTTTTTTACTAAAACTCATACAAAATATGTGGTGTGAATGATTCCAAAGAACAAGCACTTGAAATTATTTCATTTCCTTAATGGACTGTTTGTTTAACATTTATTGAAATCGTAGGATATCAAAGCAATGCCTTTCTATTAAAGAGACTAAAACGGAAGTGTTGAAGGTGAAAATCCAATAGGGGCCATAACAATCTCCACTTTGGCTGAAAATGGTTCCTCACTTACCGACTACCGTGAGATAAAATTCTAGTAAAGTGATGGTCTTCACTCATCACCTCTTTAACAATCCTTCAATCAATTCAACCCCCTTTACTATGAATTTGATGGAATTTTGATACATAGTAGGCAAGTGAGCCCTAAAAGTTTGGCTCACAATTATAGTGACTAGTGTCCATTGTAGCAACATTTGATAAAGATGCATTGCTTTTTCATTGTAGGATTAAGTCACTTTCTCATAATCATTTGTGTATTTCCACGGTATGAAGCTCTTCTCATTGATGCCATGAGAAGTTAACAGGACCATTGAAGCCAATTGTAGATGACTCAATTTAAATTCCAGACCACATATAGCAAGGCCAAGGACACCCAAAACTTGGTAGCCAAATGCAATAACTCCAATTATATTTGAAATATGCACTGACAACAATCCCTTAAATAGTGCTACGAAACATATTTGAAGGCAGTCCATGAACATATTATACTCTGCTCAACATGAGAGTCCTGTGAATAATGAACAACCAAACAGCCTCTACACTATAAACAGCCAATGTTTTATGTACCCCAATGTACACTCATACACATGCTGATGCACTCAACATGGATGTGAGGTCTGCATGGATATTTCCTTTAGTTTTAGTATGTCATTGTACCTTATAAGGTACTAATTACAGTTCAAAGCTGTGGCTGTTGAAGTGGAAGAGTGGTCGGTTGCATTGGCCCCATACGTTCCTTGACCTGCACTCTGCTGCAACACTGGAGTTGAGGCTTTGAGGGCCACATACAATAACACCCACGTCAACGTCCCCCCAGTGGTTTGAGACAGAGTTGAAAATTTCTGAAAGAAAAGCACAAATGCATGAGAAGACGTTTGATACAAGTTTGGGTGGTTGGTGGTTACCACACTAGGAAGACACTGAGAAGTGAGAACCATCTGTAAATTTCACAGTGAAAAAATTGTGAAGGCCTAAAAAAAAAAGGAAATGACACTAAAAACAAAATAGATATGTAATCTGGTTAAGGTCATATTTTCACCGAACAGCCACGAAAAAATATCATTTCTTTGGTGAACAAGATACTGAAATGCCCCACAATTCCAGGAAGGAGTTGTGCATGTTCTGTGTGTTTCCTTCCACAAAACACTAAATTCAGAAATTTGGTTCAAAGCAAAATTCCTGCGATGTTAGTTTTGTGTGGGGTTTATTTCACACTAATGCCTTACGGGGTGGGCGAAAAAAAAAAATGAATGGTCTGTTGGAAATGAAGCAATTTCCCTTTCTCTAATTCAAAAAAACTACTAAAATACTAGTATCTCTTTTGACAGAATTAAAGATATACTGGATGATTACCTTGTGTATTTGGCCTGCATCCATATTTTTTAGCAATTGAACTAAGAAGAGTTGTCCGACATGTTTTGATTTCAGACTTTGGCGCATTAGATTGTGATTGAACACTGTTGTCAATGCCATCCATGCACTTCTCATATCCTGAAAACTTTCTTTCCCAGCAGCGCCATAAAAAGACCACAACACCTCCGAACACAACGACACTAGTAACCATGCATATGAGGAATAGAAGTCCTTGGAACCACCAAGTAGTTATGTTATAAGGCTTTATGTAAAATGCTTTCGACAGAGTCAATAAGGTGATAAATCCAACAGTTGGTAAGATAACATAAACCCCGGACCATATGTTATTCCCTGTAGCAACCAGACTGGAAATACATTTTCCATTTGCATCATGAAGCTTGGGATGGTGCATGGTCAATTGAAGGTTACCATCTTCCTGTGAACCGAAATGAGATGTCAGACTTCGTTTCTTTAGTGTCTTAAAACATTGGAATTCATTATAAAATTTATCTATTGTCATAAAACATTGGAATTCATTATAAAATTTATCTAGTAATGGAAAGTTCAAACCTACCAATTGAGGTCCTGTTTCTTGAGTGATAAATGCTTGAATCTCTAGATGCAAATTATCAGAAAAAGATGGGCAGATATTTTCGGCGTCAACCATTGAAAGAAGAGAGAGCTCCGGGGATCTCTTCACAGCCCAAACTATTAAAATATGTTTTGGCAGACAAGGTTTCTTCTCCTTAATTCGATGGAGAATGTCACTCAAAATAGCCAAGAAAGGTGTAATTCCAATCCCCCCAGCTATCAAAATAAGGTATTCATACCTAAAGGAACAGAAAGTTAATTCCCCAGAAAGAGACAAGAGACAAAAGACAAGTTATCAAGAACAATAAAATCCATGAAAGGAAATGCTATGTTTAGAAACTAAATCAAAATTTAATAATGAACATTGAAGGAGAATAATTGAGACCATTTGCATTCCTTTAAGTTTATAATTTAGTATAGTTATCTGTACCATGTAGAAGGCTCCAATATTTACACTCTGGGGTTTATCTTTAATGGAAGCAAATTGTTGGATCACTCCCTCCTTGATAGGAGATGAGCCATTAATCATAGTGTTATTTACCTTGCTTACATTATTAGGCTGTGTTCGATTCCTTATTGCTACAATGCTACGGGCGTAAGAAAGAAAATTTCCTGATTATCAAGACATTTACTAGTCCTACCAAGATTAAAATCCCAGAAGTCAGGAAAGAAATTCCTCAGCTACTAAAACCATAGAGATCCAAAATAGAACTAGAGCTGAAAGGTCATCACAAAACATGCTGTTTTCATGTACTAGCTAGAAAAGTGCAACTACACAAGAAAAAAGCTAACTAGAAAAATGCAGTTATGCAAGAAAAGATGCTTACCTCAAGTAATATGGTGACTGATGTCCATATGGTCCCTCGACAGATGCTGTTAAAGGTTGAAATTGCATCCTTTCTTCAATCTTCTCAGGTGCATTCAAGATATTGTCTCTGAGATTACTTGTCCATTGCCCAAGACCCTTTATGAGTACTGAAAGATGATTTCTACCATCCAGAGGACTAGAGGAAACACTGAAGGGATGCCATTGGAGTTGAGAGATCTCGCGCACTCTAAGAAAAACAAAGCTAAGTGCATTGTAATGCAAATCTGGAGAAATGAAACAGAAATTAGAACACGCTGCAGACCCAACAGAAATCACACCAAATTAACTGACAAAGAAAACATCTTCTGAAAAATAACAGTTTTCTGATTGCATAATACTGAATTGTTGCATAGTATTTGAACATTAGGGTAAAAGTTTATATATTGGAAAGTCTAGAAATGCTTGAGAAGTATACTCTTAGGCTTTGAAAGAACCAATTCTACTGCACCACATGGAAGGCTCGTCACCGAAATTATATGTACCGATGTCCGTGATTGACAGAACCTCAAAAAACGGTCAAGCATGAAGAGGAATATTGATCCTGCAGATGCACTGAAAAGGAAGTCTCCAACATGTAATGCAAAGAAGAAGATGAAAACTGCATATAGTTGATGGGTGTAGTAGAAGAGCTCGAATTTTCTCCTTCTAATTGGATACAATGATGTCAACCACATAAGAAGACCAATCACAAGGCAAACTAATCCAGGGAAATATGAAACATCATGCTTGTTCCACCTTAAAAGCTGCATAATCAAACCAGTAGCATCAATGAAAATGGTAAAATGATATGTTTTTATCGAAGAGTTATATGATTAGCTTTTATTGTGAAGTGTGATTAAATACAGCCCACCATATCAGAACTTGTGATACAGTTGAGCAAATCAGGTTGACAGCAAATCATTGTATATGCCAATGGATCAAAGTAATAGGGATGATATTTTCTCATGCATGAAATGAAGGTTTTTTTTTTTCTTTTAAGAAATTCCTAAAATAGTCTGTTTTATTCAAGTGCTAGATGATTAAATATTATATTGAGTGATTAAATACATCTCACTGTACCAGCTATACCAAAACTTGTGATACAACTGAGGAAATGCATTTTGCGGTCATAAGCTTTCACATATATCACATTTTATCTTTGGGGAATTATGGTCGCTCTGATTTTAGTGATATTCATAGTGCATACTGATTCAACAGTTGCCTTGATAAATTGCAGGAACAAGAAGGTCGGATTTTCTAAACCAATCATTACTTGTGATATTTTGCAAGGTACTAATAATCTGTCAGTATATAAGAGCCACTAATGCGACCATTAATTAGATCATTCTGCTCTTTGAAATTGCTTTCATTTCTAATATCACCATTGACCAGTCTATCAAAAAAATAAATAAAGCGGCGAGGCATTATATATATATATTTGTTTGTTTGTTTTTGAGATCAATTTTTTATTTTATTTTGAAGTTTTAATTAGGCTTCTGCCAATGAAACTTCAAACAATGATTACTCTGAAAATGGAATAGTAGTCGAGTTCTCGGACTTACTTTGTGTGGGAGTTGACCCCTTAGTCCCCAAGAGAGAATGTAACAAAAGCTGTGCATTGTAAATATTGTCATTGTGGCATTTCCCAGCCATCTGTGATATCTAATTGCATACTCAAATGGAACATCTATAACGCGGAGAAGAATCGATCCCCTTGAAACAGGTATAAATAGGAATGTCAAGAAAAACATTCCAATTGTACTTAAACGATAACCTGAATATTCCAACATTAAATGCCTGCACCGGACATTTTTTCTCATTAGTATCTGTTAAGTCTCTTTAGTGAAGGTTAACATTCAAAAAAGAAAAGAAAAGTATCTAACTAAATAATCCATAAGATATTCAATCTGAAGAAATTTACCGTACAAGCTTCCTTTTATGTAACTGACCAAAACAAGGCATGGATGATTCATTCAAACCAAATTTACCTCTTCTCCTTAGCAGGGTGGGGAAATTTAGATACGTAACGATGGTTTTGAATTGTGTAACCATAAGCCGCCCACACAACATATATGGCAAATACTAGAATTCCAATCAATTCAGCAGCAGAAACAACGCCTAATGGTCCATTGACAAAGGCAGGGAATGTTGATAAGTGGAACCTCAGAAATTTTGATTTCTTTGTCCTGAAATCATTGTAAAAGAAAGGTTGGCATAACAATCATTAAGCACAAAAGATTTTCACACTATGTTCTAGTGGTAATTGAAGATGGAAGTAGAAAGTATTTTGAAGAGAAACTCGAACCAGCAACTAAATTCTACAGCAAATACATATCAAGACATACTTGTGGTACTCTCTTGGGAAGGCCATTGTATATATAACTGCTAGTATGGCAAGGATGAGGACAGGAGCGCCAAACATTACGAGAAAACTTCCTGGATTTAAAAAAAGAAATAAAGATGAAATGGCCGGGTTTTATATTTTAAACCCTTATTACGTTTAGAATCAAAATGAATAACTAATGAAAGCATTATTCATGCCTACCAACGAGTCCGTAGAATGATGTGTCTGTAGCATAAAAGATATCAAAAAAATTCCCCTCCATAGCAGGACTTGCATAGAGAAAAATCATAATCACTGATCCAACAAAAATCAGCCACATTGCAATTTTGAGTGACCATCTGATCAGAACTGGGGAAAAAAGCCTCCACTCGAGCAACCTCTCCTCAAGCTTCCTATTTGGATTAACTGCATCACCAACTGTACTAATTGCCATGGGACGATTAACTCTAGGCTGAAAATCAAAGAGGAATGTCAGTTCAATTTTGGTAATGTATGGAAGGTTTAGAGCTATTGGTATCCAGAAAATTGAAATATCTTTTATAGTCGCACTAGTAAAAAAAAGAAAAACAGGGACACAAATTCTCCTACAGTCTTACACTCTTACTAGTGGAGTGCTCTTCTTAATTGATGAATGACCATCATCCATCACCTTTGTTAATCTTTAACATAACTAATATTAATATATAAGTCTGAGCTTTAGAGCTTCGAATGTGTAAATGAACATTGAAAAACAGAAATATAAAAATCTGTATCTTGTACTCTCTGTTTATGAAGTTTTTTGAATGTCAGTTCAATTTTGGTAGTGTATGGAAGGTTTAGAGCTATTGGTATCCAGAAAATTGAAATATCTTTTATAGTCGCACTAGTAAAAAAAAGAAAAACAGGGACACAAATTCTCCTACAGTCTTACTCTTACTAGTGGAGTGCTCTTCTGAATTGATGAATGACCATCATCCATCACCTTTGTTAATCTTTAACATAACTAATATTAATATATAAGTCTGAGCTTTAGAGCTTCGAATGTGTAAATGAACATTGAAAAACAGAAATATAAAAATCTGTATCTTGTACTCTCTGTTTATGAAGTTTAACTGATTACCCAACTTTTGTCATGATGAAATTTCAGTGCAGTACATCTATTTGAACAAGACTGCTGCCTGGTTAGGTTGACAGCCATAAACAAATTTAATGCCCAGTCATGAACACTAACCAAATTAGACAGAGCTTGATCTTCCAGTGCCTAAAGAAACAGTAAAGCTAAAATTTCAGAACTTTTTTCTTAACTCCTCTATAATATACTGATATCAAATATTATTTGAACAAACAGTAAAAAACCACTAAAGTTAGATAAATAATTGAAAACTTCAAGCTTTCAGTGCATATATAAACACCAACAATCATCTAATACCGACATAAATAAAAATGATATGAGGTTGTGAGAACTATAACAAAAAAAGAAGAAAGAATAAGAAGAAAATGAAAAACAATTATAGGTAACCATTTGAACTTTAGACCTGCAAAACATGAAAACCACTATAAAACAGATTCTTTTGAGATGAAATGCATGAGATGTTAAAGAAACTTGGGTGCTTTATATGTACCTCTGGAAATGAAGATGGGACTATGTTCAGGTGGTATTGCTGGTGAAGATCATCACTGAGGATATATTATATATATATACAAGAGCAATGCTAGAGAGAGAATGCCACTTGAAAATGTGAAAGTTGAAATGAGTGGGTGGACAGAGAGAAGTAAAGGAGAAGCTGGGGATCCAATTACTAGTTCTGTGTTTAAGTTGTTGGTAAGAAGGTTGGTGTGCCTTTGGTTCCTTGTCATGTTCATGACTTTTTATTCCATACTGTTATCTGCTGTTTCTTTCTCTATAGTCTATACTGCCACCTAATGTTTCTTCATCAATTCTACGTTAGATTCAATCGAATTTTTGCTAGCTCTTGGAGCAGAATACATAACACAAGTGGCCAAGGCCCAGAACAGAATCTTGGACAGCTTTCTGGAGAACTGGGGAATTCAACAAAGAACACACTGCATAAATTTATAATCCAAGTATAAAAACTCATCCTGAGTTCTGACTTGCCAAGTTGCCATGACTTGTGCTAGTTGACTCATCTGGATAGA
Organism: Umbellularia californica; assembly: GCA_028538565.1. Taxonomy (NCBI): domain Eukaryota; kingdom Viridiplantae; phylum Streptophyta; class Magnoliopsida; order Laurales; family Lauraceae; genus Umbellularia; species Umbellularia californica. The sequence goes on from JAPQWN010000001.1 coordinate 108,453,347, forward strand.
TAACTAGGGGTGTTCATAGCCCAAACTGAGGCAAATCCAGGCCCATCCTGATTTTGGAAACCAGCCTCATATCCAGCCCAAGTCTGACATGGCAGTAGGTGCTTGTCCCAAGCCTGCCCCACCCGAAATATGTTAGGCCCAAACCCGCTCATTTAGTCGGTCGGACTGGGCCAGCCAGGCTTTGTGTCACTTGTTCACGCTTCCTATTTCTTGTTCCGGCTACAAATATTACTTATTATTATTATTTTTTTCAAATGGAGGGTGTCCCAGCCCTTTGGGCCATACTCACCCCTACTGCCCTTTGGGCCATACTCATCCCTAGTGGCTCGAGGGCAGCTGGGTAAATCCCATGTGGCCCAGTGTGGTAGAGCAGTTTGAAACCCTCAATCTCCATAAGCGAACTGTGGTCGTAGGCCAATTGAGCTACCCCCTGGAGTTACAAATATTACTCATACTTTGCCTATAAGAGAGATTTTATGAGACGGGTACTACGTGACCTTCATCTTGGTAGGGTTGTGTTTTGTCCTCTCTTTTGTTGGTTAGTTGTTGTCGCTTTGAGTTTGTTCTTAATGAGATTCTCTTTATTACAAAATTAAAATAAAAACCCTCAAACCAATGCAATCCCCCCTTCACAACCACAATCAAACCACTTTCCATCCCTCATTCTCTCTAGAAGGAAAGATTCCAACTATGATCCCAGTAAAGATGAGATGAGATTGTGGCTCACCTACCTTAATTCTGAAAGTTGAAGCAACCATCAACTATCACTATCACCATTATCATTTATCATCAGCATTCAACACTAAAAAGAAGAGACACCATCAAATGCCTCATTCTCTAGATGTATTAAAACATGACCTTGATAAAGGTAATTTAGGGTTGCTAGCTACATTGGTAATGTAACAATTGTTATCATTGTATAAAATAATATTAGATAGGGGTTTTTAACTCTGATTCCACGTATAACTAAAGAAAAACTGTAAGTACTAGTGGGTGCCGTGCATTTTTTAGATAAAAATAGCTCTATGGACAATATTGTCACGTAACCAGCGAAACAAGAGATAAATATAGTGAAGAGAAAAATGGTGTGCTTGATAGAGAAAAAAGGTGTGAGAGATGATGGTATTTACATTAAAAAATGTACCACCCTCTAACAATGTTTATGTGTTTTTCTTCGTATATCCATATAAAAGAGCTCGAGTTTAAATTTTTCGTAAAAATTCCTATTAAATATGAAATTTATCAATGCATTTTGTAAAAACTAATATTTTTATCCATAACTTTTACAATTGAAAATTAGAGTATAGACCTCATTGAACTTGGACCAAAATCTCAATCAGGGCCACAAGAGAGTCCGTATCAGATTTTATTCCTTAATTTATTTTTGACCCCTTCGTCCCAGGCTCTAATGAAGACTTGTCTACTTTAGAAAGCCCATTGGGATGTGGAGAACATTAACGGAGCAAATGAATGTTGAAAAGAAGTGGCTAGGTCCCTTGACTATTGAAATCATGGACTCATGTATTACTGCTCAAGATAAATGTCTCCCTTTTTTTATGGGGTATTATCAAATTCACTCTAATAAGAATTTAAGTATACCGTGAGATTGATCATGCATAAAAACATTCGGAAAAAAAAACATATTATAAAAAATTTACGTAGGAAGATATTTTCATTACTTTCAGGAAATCAAGGCTCTTATTTTGTCCTCTAAATTACTTTCTCACATGTAGATATGTGAGTAAATGGAATGACAGATGCTTTGGTTAAGCTTGTTCGGGGAAGGATATAGTTTCTCTACATGGTGTTTGGTTAATGCTGTTGTTTTGCATTTGATAATACTATTTACAACTATACATGCTTTTGGTTTCTCTTTGTTATATTTCATTATTTGTGGTACTTTCTTAACCTCCTTGCAATCTTTACTGAAATTATCTTGTTAGCAACAGAAAAGTTCAGATTCCAAGCACAAAATGGTGGGCTGTGGAATCATTTTTAGAATTTGCTTGAATTTGGAAAAAAAAAAAATTACACTTGTCACCAAAAATAAAATTTCATTTGTCTTATGGTTCCAATAATTAAGGACAAACTCTGATGCTGATGGCAATTATGTTGGCCCAACAAATTATAGCTATCTGGAAACTTTAGTCTATTCTAGAGGGCCCAAATGCAAGAATAATTTGGTAGTCATCACTCTTGATCAAGTTATACATTTCATGAGGATTACAATCCGGCTAGTTTCATGATGGCCTTATTTGAACAGCTCCCACACTACACTAGCTCTCTAATAAATGGGTGAGTTACATCATCCAAGAAAAAAACAAAAAATCTCATTTGGAGTTTATATTGAAATAGACTATTATCAACCCCATTGAATGAAAGTTTGGTACACCAGCACTCTGTAACCTGCTGATTGCTTGTTAATTGCCAATAAGTCAATCACAGAGTTGGGTAGGAATCAGAGGGGTTTTGGCTATAAGAAAAATGCATACTTATGTATAAGTGGTGAAAAGTGGATTTCATTTGGCAATTCTAATGAGTGTGTGTTTGGTTGTTTGTTTCGTGTAATTAAATCCATAGTAAATTATAAAACTTTATTTTTTGGGCTGAAAATGAAGATCAAAGATGAATACCGAAAATGACCATCAAATAGGCTTGGCTGGCTCGCCCTTTATAGAAATTCAATTGGAAAATGAATGAGAAATAATTGCTTGTGGCAGTTCTGCAACTAAATCTGCTTACTCTAGTTGAATTGTGTCAACTATACAGTTTGGCCCTGAACAACTGAAGCCATTCAAATTGGTTGATTTTAGTAATATGAACCGATCAATTAACAAAATGGAATATAACAAACAAAATCTAAAATTCTGGATTGTTGTTAGTTTTGTTTTAAGAATCTTATGTTATTCAATAATTCTAATGGACCATTATTTTTAGGGATTTCTCTAAAACACCCTGAGGTTTGCTTTACTTACACTCAATGGAGTTTTATCTTCCTCTAATGAAATTCTTTTGGTGTAAATACTCACGTATACACTCATCCAAGTCCCTCACCAAAAGCCTTGAGTGAGGAATTGGTCTTGTAAACTTAGGATGATCCTGAACACACCACCAATTTTTCTGTACAAACCCATCTTTTTAAGAAAAACTTACACATGACTAAAATACCCATAAATTCTGTATATATTCCGTGGTGCACATCATACATGCACGGTTTTCTCCGGGTGCACAGCTCTGAAACTCCGTGCACCCTTTTCTGTACACAAGTGGAACAAGTTCGTCAATTATTATCAGCAAAAACTTTGTTTTGGTGATTCGGTGTTTATTAAGCACATGGGAGGGGAGTTCTTTGTGGGGATTCGTCGGGCAAGATCGTGCGGCGAGCGAGAGGTAAGAGAGCAGGAGAGAAAGAGGGGGAAAAGATAAAGCAGAGATAAGAGGGATTTTGAAAAGGGGCCCGCAGCGGGCAACAGGAAGAGGGAGATGGGGAGGGGCGCTGCCGCGGCGGGCGCGAGAGGGCGAGGACCCAGGGAGAGTAGCTGCACGCTGAGAGGTAATAAAAAGAACACCAGTTGTCTCCCGCTCGAGTATCAAATGCCTCAACGTCTGAGGGCGTGAGTGGGCGAGTCAACGATGCTTTTGGCAACATTCTAACAGTACTATTAGTGCCACGTGTAAGGTGTAGATGACTTCTGGCACTTGGACGCATCTATTCTAAACTACAGAAAGTCACGAGTCTCTTTTTTTTTCTCACGCACAGCGTCCTATGCCGTCCGAGCCAAAAATGAAAATGACAATCCTTGATGCCATGGCCACTCTCTTCCTCCCACTCTCCTCCAACTTATACTAATCTCTAATCACATTCCAGGAACCCTAATTTTCCACTCTCTCTCTCTCTTCATGGCTTTGTCTCTTTCTCGAGTTTCTTCTTCGCACAGCTCCAACCTCCCCTGCTTTCTCCGTACTAGAGACTCCATCATCCATAGAAGAAAATCTCATCTATCATTTCCAAATTCCTTCCGTTCCTGACCCGATTCGCCCGATTTCAATCTCTTTTTAGAGAACTGCTCAAGGAATCGATGTTTCAGAGCTCAGATTCCTCGCGCGACAACAAAGTCTGGTGTCGGTCGGTGTCGAAGATCCGTCTTCAAAAGAGAAGGAGAAAGGGAGGGTTCTGAGAATAGGTATCATATGTGGAGGTCCGTCCGCAGAGCGTGGGATTTCGCTGAATTCGGCGAGGTCGGTTCTCGATCATTTACAGGTAATGTATATATAATGCATGATTGTATTGATCGGATGTTACAGTACTACACTGGTTTTATGGTGAGGGCGAGGGCCGACCACAATTATTATATCCCTCCGGAGCGAGAGCGAAGGTCGACGTTTAACTCTATTGAGGTAAAATCACTGGGAATTGAATAGTCATAATGGATGACGCATTTAGAAAACAGGTTGGTGGGTTAGATCCAAGCCATTAAAAAGAGTGATCAACTGTTATTTTGAAATTATGTATCGTCCAATAGTTTCAGTACCGATAATGTCTGCTTATACATTAATTAATACAGTCCGATGCAGGTACGGTCAAAATAACGAATGTATGAGCTGAAATATACGGTTTTGGCTGATATTTTGAACCATGTTTTTAGCTCCTACATGCATCAGATTGAGTTTGAATGGGAAGTTCAATGGACAACCAAAGTCTTGTTTGGTTTGAGGACCCAGATGCAGAACCAGGAATTATGCCTTCGGGGGCCACTATGAAAAAGAAAAAAATTCTTCGGGGGTCAATGTAAAAAACTTATGAAATTTTGTTTTTGAAGTTTTGGGAGGGACCCTCGGCCCCACCTTGGAAATGGCTACTCTGAGTAGAATAAATAAATAAATAAATTCCCTGCTTTATGGTTGTATTCTTATAGAGAGAAGTACACACTAAGGGCATGTTTTTAGTAGGGCTACATAAAAAATCCGGTATCACCGCAAAACCGGAACCGAACCGAACCGACCGGTTATAATAGATCGGTTCGGTTAACGGTTTGAAAATCATAAAAACCGCTTACATCGGTCGGTTATTGGTTTGAGCCCACGGTTAACCGCTTAAACCGAACCGACCGTATGCAGTAACTTAATATTGTTTTTACACTATTTTAGCCTTAGAGTTTCGTTTTTTACTACTTTCAAAGTTACATTCTACAATTCCATTCTTACATGAACTCAACCGTCAACACTACCTCATTGCATGTCCCCTAATCTCTCAAATGCTTTTTGATACTTCATTGCAGATGGAGGGATTACTGTACGGGGTGTTTTTCTTTCATCATAATTCCTACCTCGTTTTATTGAAGTTTTTATCAGAAGGGTGCACTCTTGAGAATGCTAGAAAAGCCAGTAGAGTGTAGTGTTTTAATGGTTGGTTTTGGTCTCATCTAATCAATGTGTTAAGAAACTTTCATTTCTGAAAAATACAGTGCGTTCTGATACAGATTCCGTTTGTGTGTGACTAGTCTTGACATGAACAATTATTCTATTGTAATTCCAAATGGTACCATGTGAAATGAATGTTTCACTGAAAGCTGGTTAATATTTTTTTTTTTTTCTTTTTTTGTTCGCTTGCGTTTAGTCCAAACTCTCTTTTTAGAGTAAAATTATTTTTTATATGCATTTTATGTAGTCTGGAATGTTAGATTTTAATGTTTGCACTAAACATTAGAATAAATGCAAAGAATGGGGTATCATCATTTTGAAATTTTCAATGTCTGATTTTCAAAAAATAAAATAAAATAAAAAACAACGGTTTAACCTACCGAACCGAACCGAATCGTTTGGTTTGGTTTAAGCCCTCTCCATCGGTCGGATCAGATTGGTTAATTAAAAAATCGACAGGTTCGGTTTGGTTGTTGGTTTTAGTGTTAAACCGATCCGAACCGCCCATGTGCAGCTCTAGTTCTAGAGTGTGTTAGGCCACTGAGTCTCGGACTTTGGCAGTTTGTTTTTTATGAGGTACCCATATTTCCTAATCTTTCCTTCTCGTAATAAAATCTTCTTGGTTTTATCATCGGTCCATCAATGTAGTCTACATCTATATTGTTAGCAAATACACAGAACGCTTGATATGAAACTTTTCAGTGGGGCAATTGTGGGACTCATTTGGAGATGGGACCAGCGGGGATGAGAAATATCTACGTGAGACCATTCCAAGTATCAAGTTTGACTCTAAACCCATTCCCCAAACCCCTTTATCTGTGGCCCACAAGTTTAATGGCTTAATAGTAAAAAAAAAATTCAACCCTCAATCCACGGTTCAGTCCACTCGGATGTGTGTCAATCATTGGGATTAGTGAGTATCAGGGGGTTCCCTACTGGTTGCTAGGTTTGGATGGATTGCTAGTTGGACCTCGCAAAAAAGTTCTCATATAATAGGTGAGAACTAGTTCTCACTGGAATATTTCCCTACTTATAAAAGCCCTCACCTGAAGAATTTCTAGAAAATTACCATGAACTATATAAAACCCTTTCTAATACCATTGATTAACTATTTTTTACTTTCATTTTAGTTTCCTTCTACTGTTTGGGCAGATGAAAACAGTTAGTAGAGTTGACACTGTTAGTAGAGTTGCCAATGAAATTGGTCCCACTGCAAATTTGATGCCTGTGATTACTAATAGGGACACCTAAAAAGAACCTTGACCTTGCAGTATTGTCTGTTGCTAAGGCTGTTGACAATATCTTGGATTATCAATTAGGTGATAATTAGGGGAAGTAATTAAAAATGCTAACCATAGAAAAACTAATTTCACAGGTCAAATAATCCTATCATCCAATCGGGCGGCCATCAAAACGTCTTATATGCTATGCCCACCATATGCATAGCAATATTAATCCAATAGACAAAATCTTTAAACTAATGACTTAAACTAAGCTTAATGAGGTGGAGATGCCAATCCAAAGACCGTTTCTTTTTGGAAGTTCCTGTGCTTGTCATCTCATCATTGGTTGAATAAGTACTAAAAAGAAGAAGAAGAAGAAGCAGAAGAAGAAGAAGAAGGTGAACAGAATTCATCAATCCCAAATGGATTCTAATTCGGTGGTGGGTGCTTTCTTCTCTTCCCAATCTTGTAGTTTGTCATCTGCTGCGGTGCTGAATTTTCATTGTGCCCAGGTCATTCCTGATGATTCTGCAATTGGAGGTTCGAAGCTGCAGCTCTATTCCTTCTTCAGGAGCTCTTGTTCCTGGCGTGTTAGGATTGCACTCCACTTGAAGGGTCAGATAAGATTTCATCTATTTCTTCTTCTTTGGAACATTCTCCACCGGTTTGGCCAGATGGGGCCCACCTATTGATGAACATGAGGGGAAAATATCTGATTGATTGGACAATCATGGCCATAGAAGTCTTCCATATTGATGTTTTGAGTTTATAAGGCGACCCATGTCTGGATTGGTTGTGGACTGTCTATGGAGTATGGACTTAATTGGTCTGGTATTATGGTCCAAGAGGAACTTATAGTTTTCTAGAGTTGTATGGTACAAATTTCTGTTTTGTGGATTTTTGTTGTGAAAGTGGAACTGAGATTATTGGTGTTGTGTGTCTTTGGGGTTGTGAATGACTAAAAGGGTTGAAGTATGAGTACAAGGCAGTGAACCTTTTGAAGGGAGAGCAGTTTAGTCCAGGTGAAGACATCCTCAACCGTTGCTTTCTTCTCTTTGGATTTGGCTTTACCCAATCCTCGACCATTGCTTTCTTCTCATGTAATATGTGAGAACTAGTTCTCAACCGATATATAAATACATGATTATTTACATTTGCATATATATTGCATATATAGTGTTCCCAAACTTTGGTGCACCCACAATTTACCCTTGCTGGAACAACATGCATACCATCCAACTCAAACACTTCTCTTTGGTTTGTAAGTCTTAGTTTTATTTATTTATTTATTTATTTATTTATTATTATTTTAATTTTAAAATTTTATATAACATAAACCAATGAAACATTAATTGTGTATTTGTATCGCGTTTCTAAGAATTAATGGTAAAGGGGGATTTTACCGAAGGAATACTAAAGAGGTGAGGACTAGAAGTGATGTTTGATCGATAACATTTTACATTTATTGATTTATTACTAATCATTTCAAAGACTAGATTTTCTCAATAATATCCAAGAAGAATCTTAATTGGGAAATATTGTTATATTCCATAATCTTCAAAACTTTGTGGGTGCAATTGAAATATGGAAATACTAGAATCCAAACTGCCCAAAATAATATTTCTTTTCCTTGTTTCAACACCGAGAATTGTCTCTTGCTCCGATCAAAGTAGGACTCATGTTGGATTAATCACATGTAAACTGGTCCATCATCCACCCACAATTAATTACTAAAAACCGGTTGATTGTCTAGTTATGATCTTTTTGATGGGCCACAATGCTGTGGTATGCATCAATGGTTGAGAGAATAGTGTTGAAAGGCATTCACCATATTATGATAAGGTGTTTGGTGAAGATATAAATGATATGATAATGCAAAAAAAAAAAAAAAAAAAAAAAACAAAGTTAGGAGTTTGGATCTAAGTGCTCAGAGCGTGGAGTGAGGGTGGAGCACAAGCGATGAATATTAAGTTTTAAAATAATTATATGTCCTGTGCGCTTATATAACACAGTGCTTGTGGGTTTATAAACAATTAACTAATGAACATAAATATGTCTTATTCATATATTCGAAAATCAAAATGCAGAAAAAAATTTAACTTTACAATTTGATCACATAAAATAGACAATAATTAACAAGTCAGAAGAAGTCGCTTCATTCAAAAGATAAATGTCAAGCTTACAAGAAAAAAAATTCACACAAACCAAAGATTTTGCATGGTTTGCTTCATCTTTGGTTAATCCGTGCTCCACCATAGATTGCACTGCGATTCCAAGACATTCGAACCACCCTTTGAGGACGGTTCCGCTCTGAAAACGTATTGAGAAGGCTGAGGGGCGGTTCTGGGTTCCAAGTTCCGGCCGGCTCCCTTAGGTGTCTCACTCATGCTTTATGGCTGTGAAACTGTATAGTAAGGACCACCTATTGCAAAATAAATGGCCTCCCCTTCTGGGCTTTCCCAAGGTTTATTAGAATAGGAGTCGGTCAATTGACTTTTACTTTACTATAATATAGGGGTGTCCTGTTAAAAAGAGGGCCTTCCATTTTAAGTAGTTCAGATTTTCAATAGGTGGGCCCAAACACGAATGAGACGTTGGTTTGTGTACTTAGTTAACCGGCCAAGGGCTACACAAACGTGCCCTGACACATGGTGCATGGTGTGACACGCCAGTCTGAAGATGCAAGGAAAAAAAATACTGTTTTGCATATTCACCGTTACAGGGTCAGGGATACTATTTCCATAACATGCAAGCTTGATCACACTTCTATTCATTTCTCTTTTGCTGTTTGGGTCACTTTCTGAAAAATAAATTAGTGAAAGATGAGGACTCTCTCTCTCTCTCTCTCTCTCTCTCTCTTAATTTTTTTACAAGGACTTTGTCTGTTGGATTGTAGAGTTTTCAAAGCTGAACCCTCTTAGTTACGTTCCAGTACTGGTGGATGGGGACATAGTGATTTCTGACTCTTTTGCCATCATACTGGTTAGTCAAATTCATAATCCTTTATTGCTATATCTGCTGAAATTGACATAGGGCTTTTAGAAGCAAATGACCAGTAGAATTTTCAATTGGGATTAGATGCATGTCTATATCAGTATATGTTTCATAGTTTGATTTTTGTTGTGCAGTATTTAGAAGAGAAGTATCCTGAACATCCTCTTTTGCCCTGTGACATCCAGAAAAGAGCCATTAATTTCCAGGTAAAGCTGCAATGCTTGCTCTCTATATTTTGAAATTCAGTTCTTTCCTCCGTATCATACTGTACCTTGAGGTCATAAAGACAAACAATTAGGTTGTTTAATATAGCATTACAACTGAAATTTATACTGAGGAAACATACTTGCAAAACCATTAGATTCTTGTTTAACAATACTCATGAGTTTTACAATTAATCTTTTTGTAGGCTGCAAATATTGTATCATCAAGCATACAACCTTTTCAAAATTATGCTGCTTTAGTAAGTTGTTAATCATGACTATTTCTATTATAAGCACACTATTTTCGTTGCTGACACTTTATGTGTTTTTTTTTTTAATGAAATCATTCAAAATGATGGGCACTCTTTTTGCTGTTTCTCAAATTGAAGAACTACATTGAGGAAAAAGTTAATGCTAATGAGAAGGTTGTATGGGTGCAACATCATATTGGGAAAGGTTTTGCAGGTAAACCAATCTTAGTGCTTGACACTTCATTACATCTTATATCATGAAATATTCTTTTTACCAAAAAAAAAAAAAAAACCATGAAATATGCTTGTTGTTCGAATTCTCGTGATCTGAAATTGACCATCTTATTTCAGCAATCATCAACTAAACTTGTGGTGTATTTTTCATAATGTATTTGCCTGCAATAGCATTGATGTGCTCCTTTTTTGCTACCCATTTTTCACATTTATCTTACAATTCTCCTCAAGTCTTATAAGGGATTCTTTAAATGAGGTATTTGTTCCTGTTTCCCATGATGGATCATCTAATCTAGCAGAATTCAATCCATCATGGTTCATCGAAGATAACTTGGTTCTTCCATCACTTCTACTTCCTTCTTTTTAAAATATACACGTGGAGGCTAAAATTTTATTTTTTCCTAGGACTTTTGGATCAGGAGAAGTCAAGGTTTTGTTTGAAATTTTGAATCCTGACATGATTTCATCTGCTGCCATTTGTCAGCACTAGAGAAGCTATTAAAAGGATATGCTGGAAGATATGCTACAGGAGATCAAGTCTTCCTGGTTCGTCTATTCCAAGATTGATTCACTCTCATTTTGTGTCTAATTTGCTAAATATATGAACTAAGTAATTCAAAACTTCTTATCTTCTTGCTTTAATTTCTATCTTAATAATTTGGTATGCCGTGTTGATCAGCCGAGAACACTAGTCTGTGTTGTATGGTGGAATTAATGTAACCCATTGCTTTCATTTACTGATGTCATATAAATTATGAATCATCCCAGAACACTGTATATCTTCAAGAAATAACTGCAAATGTGCAGTTCCTCTCCATTCCATGCATGTAGTTGTAGCTCTGTGGTTATTAGTCCTCCCTGCTGACTTGATATGCCCCTCTTGGTATGTGGTTGCCTAAGATATTTACTCTGATTCGAGGACCATAGCCATCTATGCTTTGGCTTTTTCTAGAATGCTTCCCTAATCCCTACTCTAATCCTATAGCTGGCTGTTCAAAGCCATCCTTTTTCATAGAAGCATTCTACCCAATGAGTCCAGTCACATCAATGGAATGGAGAACTCAACAATATGTCCAGCATTATGGCTTAGAGTCAAACTGTAATGTTTGCTAGGCACGAAGGATCCCATATTGCCTCCAAATTTATCTTGAGGTTTCTTCTGAACATAAGCTTAAAGCATTTGTGGTTCTTATTTGGTCCATTTCTACTGCTTTCCAAGCATGTGTCTGCGCATGATACCTAGGAAGTAGAACCCTTCCTGACATGGATCTATGCTTACTGTAATTTGGCATCAAATGAAAGTTGATCACATGGATGCTTGTTACTTGCAGGCAGATTTGTTTTTGGCCCCACAGATTCATGCAGCAATGACTCGATTCCGAGTTGATATGGTAATGTACCGCTCCTACTACTAAAACATTGTTTGTAATAAAGAGTCGAACAATGTAATGCATTGATTTTTCTTTTTCTTTTGTTTTTAAATGTTCTGTTCTGAGTTTTTCATTGTATCTTTAAAAAAAATGAAATTAGTGATGTAATTTTCCAATCAGCATTTTTAAAAATCTTCAGTATTTACCATCCATTCATAATATACTCCACTTTAAGCACTGACAATTCATTGAACATAATCATCCATCTTAACTTTTTATATGCCTGGTATATTTGAATGAATTCATCATCATCATCATCAGCCTTATTCCATCAATGTTTAAATGACTTGTTGGATGTTTTTATACTTTGCATCTTTAACTAATTCATATGCCAGTAATGACGTGCAGGAATGGTACTTTGCCAATCCATTCGTCCCCCTGTGATTTTTATTAGTTTTTTATGCTTAAAAGAAAATATTTTTCACAATGGTCTTTTCTTTGTTCTTGTTGTGCAGTCCGACTTTCCTCTTCTTTGCAGACTTAATGATGCATACAATGAGCTACCAGCATTCTGTGCTGCTATACCAGAGATGCAGCCAGACTTTGAGAAACTATGAGATAGATTTCCTACTCATTATGTATATTTCTAATGCCTTGTGACAAAACCCTGAACTGCTTAAAATAATAATCAATATGTCCTCCCAGGTATAATTGTATTCTTTTTTTTTTGTTTTTGTTTTGTGGCCATGCAAACTTTATTGTGAATAGAAGGAGTTCTACTTCTCTAAGGACGTGAGAAGTTCTGATTGGGTGTTTAACTCAAGTTCATCATCATCATCATCAAAGCCTTGTCCTAACTATGTTGGGGTTGGCTATACGAATTATGTTTTTTTTTTTTTATTTTTTTATTTTGATCTATCCTGAGCTAAATCCTTTGCTTGGTTGTGATTCTTCAGCTCTATCCTTGCTACTTCCATCTATCGTCTTTGGCCTACCCCTTCACCTTGGTGGGCCATTAGCCTGCATACAAAATCTTTTCCTCAACGGCGCTGTTGCTGGCCTCCGTTGGAAATGTCCAAGTCATCTCAAATGAGCCTCTCTTAATTAATCACCTATTGATGATACCCTTAAATGCTCCCAAAAGTGCCCATTTCTAATTCTGTCTTTCCTAGTTTAACCACACATCCATCTTAGCATTCTCCTCTTTGCTACACTCATCCCAACATTCTTCACTCAATTTCTAATAAGAAAAATCTACAATTTAATCTCTCTTGACAAGATTTTTATCAATTTACTCTACAAATTGGCTACTTGCACACCAAGGTTGAGTTTGTGCAATGTAAGGATTCCATGATGGAGAAAACAACTGCTCCATTTTTTCAGACAGCTCAATTTCTTTGTTTCGTGCGACATGATTTTGCATGGAAAAAGGAATATTTCTGAAATATTTTCTGCTCAATGGATATATTTGGAAATAGAGATTATATAATTCCAGAAGATTAGTTGCACAGTAAAAGCTCCTTAGCTTTTATAAGTGCATTGTATATAATTACTTAAGGACCAGATAACATTGATGCACATTTGCTTGAATAATTTATCATGTCAATCCAATGTCTTGATTGAACCTGTTTTTAATGAGGCACTGTTGGTTGATTGGGTATGGAGGTATCACGTAGAAGAGGTTGAAGTAAAATACCCATTTGATGTCATATCTGCTCTGATATGTTTTTTTACCTTGAAGTTTTAGAAATGTCCTGCTCTGATGAAGGTGACTGCAGAGATTTACTACCTGGGTTTCTCTAATATAGGCATGGCCATGAGTGTAATGAGTTTTAAAACTGTCCTGTGCTAATTAAGGTGCCTGTGGAGGTTTACCACCTCTCTTTCTCTAATATAGGCATGGCCATGTCTGTAATGTTTCAGTTTTATAACTGTAATGCTCTGATTGAGGTGCCTGTGGAGGTTTACGTCCCATCTTTCTCTAATATAGGCGTGGCCATGTCTGTATATGTGTATTTAGAATTTTAGATATATGGCCATGTAGTTTTGAATTTTGTTTTAGAGTCTTTGATTGGGACCTGCTTGTACATAACCAACTTTTTCATGATAGAGATGGGAATAAACAGTATGGAAGGATGCTTATTAAGTTTTTTATTTTGATCATGCACGTGTGCGTGCAATCTTTTTTGTCATTATTCCTGCAGCCCCATGGTTGACTTGGGCATTAGGCATTTTAATTTTACAGACTGTGCATGTGCAATGTAACAGAATTCAGCATAATCCATGTGTCAATCTGCATATGTATAGTGGTCCGATCAAAAGGATAGTTCTTTTTTCCCCAGAATCACTGGTTAAATAAGAAAATTTTAGGACCCATATGATCATGAGATCTTAATGCAGGAGAGGAACCTTTTCATGACTTCTGCAATTCTATTCAAGAACACTTGATTCTCAATCTTCATGGATTAAGTTCAAACTTTCTTTGCAGAATCATGTGATCGATTTAACATTCTTATCCTTAATGAGGGCTGTCAAAACCATGTAAAAGCACTGCACAACTTAGAATGCAAGGATTAGTTTGATACTTAAGGAGTGCTTATTATGCTGTTTAAAGTTTTTTTGTTAGTCTCTGTGAATTTCATTTTACCGTAAAGTTGTTGATCTCTCCTTGGTGGTGGTGGAATAGAGATGTGGGAATAATAAGAACCAATGAAGAAAATTGAACATGCAGAAACTCAGAAGTAGCTACTTACATAAATTCTCTATTATTATCAACAGTTATCATACAGTTAGGTCGTGGACGCAAATAAACAAAAAACCAATAACGGCTTGTTGAGCAAACACTGTCATTCTTTGTTTCTTCTCCCTATTCACATTTTTTCTACATGGCATAATAAGTCATCAAAGGCACCTACCTAAGCCACAAGCCACAGTCCTAAGCCACCTAGCAAAGCCACCCTAAGCCACCGTCTGAAGCATTTTTCACGAGGTAAATTGGTATACTTCTCCTCCATGTGCCCACCAACCTTTCCCTTGTGTCTATATAAAGAGGTATTTGGTTTGGTTGTTGTTGTAGTAAGAAGTGAGTTCCACTCTAGTGAAGTGAGATTTGAGTGTAGTTGTGTTGACATGTGTTAAGAGTGTCATAAAGTTAGTGTAATATGTATTACATGTTCGGGTGTTCTCTTGCATTAAGTTTGTGTTAGTGACAATATCAAAATTTGATGAATGCTCTCTCAGTTGTGTGATGTATTGTTGCACCCGAGCCCACCTTTAATTTCCTACACTGCTATGGTCATATCTGCATCAATTTTTGTTCAAGAAACAGAGTACATTTTCTTACTGGTACAGATCTTACTAAAAACCTAATTTTTTTTAATGTTTCCTTGAATGCTTTATCATATTTTGGATGCAGAGTTGCAGATACTATGTTGGAATATGATACTAACCAATAAAAAAGGCTTTATTCAAGAATCTTTTTACCAAAACAAATAGAAGTTGATTCCATGGTT
The DNA here is from genome assembly GCA_028538565.1 of Umbellularia californica. Taxonomy (NCBI): domain Eukaryota; kingdom Viridiplantae; phylum Streptophyta; class Magnoliopsida; order Laurales; family Lauraceae; genus Umbellularia; species Umbellularia californica. Next base: position 108,468,555 of record JAPQWN010000001.1, read on the forward strand.
GCTGACACTGCCATGTAATGCTGATGATTAATTATAATCATGTTATATAGCAGGCATTGAACAAGTGGAAAGAGTCCTAATTAGCAAGAAATACTAAAAAAAGAAGTGCCAGCATGTAAAGTACTTCAATATAATCATATGTGCTCTAGACCTTGAGCTAAAAGATACTTGGAAGACATCACCCTGTTGCATAAAAAAGATGAATATAAGACAACAGAGAAGTATCCAACACCAAGACTTCAGATTTCTTCGAAAGATCATCTTGTTAGGACTGAACGCGATCAACACTACTACCCAATACAAATATAATGTGTGATGGAGTCCCTTCCCCAGAAAATGCCCCTAGCTATTCTTACTTTGATCAAATAACTTCATTTGGTTTTGGCTTAGGACATGGGTTTCTCCAGCAAGGCAGAGAGGTACCACTCATTCATTTGGACCCCACGATCAAACTTCAGACCAGCATTCCACCTCAGCTTGTTGAAGCCAACCCGATTGAACATGGGAACATAGGTGGTGTTGAGCTGTGAGCCTCTGCAGAAGAAGCGATCAAGCCAGAAGAGTCCCCCTGGCCTCAAGACCCTGTAGATATCATAGAGTGTAAATTCAAGGATGGTGTCCGGAATCCAGTTGCTGAGCACATGCATGGAGTGCACAATGTCCAGTGTGTTTTCGAAGAATGGCAGCCGTTGGGCAACGCTCATGTGGATGGGGATGAGGCCCCGCGATGCAATGAAGCTGTTGAATGGCCCGTCGAAATCCATTGTGCTTGTGATGATAGTCACATTGCGCTCCCTCATCCGGGCAGCAAATGTGCCAGTCCCCCCTCCTATGTCCAGGCCAATTCTCACTGTGCCAGGTGGCTTGGTGCTGAGGATATCGTCGATTCCATAGTCGAGCCCGTTGTCTCTCAGCCACCTAGTCTTCTCCCTCCCTTGTAGATCAAAGCAGTCCTTGCAGTCACGGTATCCTTTTGTCCTGGGGCGGCCGATGAGGCACTGGTAGCTTTTGCAGTTGTAAGGCTCCCAGATGATGCTAGTATCTGGTGGAGTAGCCCAGAGGCTGGCGGGGAGGGGCGTCGGTTCCACATATCCAACTGGAGACTTTGGGTGGCACCGTCGGCGTGGCAGCGGCTCACATCCTTTGAGCATCAACCTTTGAGAAAACACGTTATCGACTGGGCATTCCCCTCCGACATCATAGCTCGTGTACTGGTTCAGCTCATCAAGGAACTTGCGACACCCAGCTCCCATCGGTGGGTAGATCTCGTCGGTCCCCATATTTGGAGAAAACCCGAGTGGGAGCTTGTGCCGGCCCACCAGAAGCTTGAGTTCACTCGAGAGTTCACCGCCCCAATCGCCTGTGTTAGTCGACGGGTCCTCACGGAAGTGGGCGAGTTCGGAGAGGAGGGTCTCTAAGAGGGATGTGGCAGTGGCAAGCTTTTGCTTCAGCTCTACAATCTGGGTGGTGCTGACACTGAGCTCTTTTTGGGTGGTGTTTTGCTCTTGGAGCAGAGTATGCAAGTCCCATAGAGGGAGATTTCGGGTGTAATCAGACAGGTTGAATTTGAAGGATTGAGATGTGAAGATGTAGATGGTGATAATGTTGGTTAATACAACCAGTATTAGGATTTTGAGCTTGGATTTGATGTGGGTTTGCTTGTGTGGTTTTCTTGGGTTGTCTTCACTACTCCCCATCTCTGTGTGTGTGTGTGTGTGTGTTTTGGGCTATGCTTTTGTCATGGTGGATAACATGAGAGATGGGGTTCTGGGAGAGACGAGGGAGAGAGATGGAAGTTTTTATAGAAATAGTAACTAACGGGATTCGAGGCCTTCATACTTTTAAAATTCGGTTAGAAGTCTCGGTTTCTAACGTTCTCTTCTTTTGTCGCCTAATAAGTATCAGGTTTTAAGCGGTTCGAGGGAAATCGGATCTCGCGTCAATGCCACAGTTTTGGTCAATACTCAGTAATGTCACCGGGTTGGCTTGGAAATTGACCGAGTTGACCCGGTTTTCTTTTAACATGAGATTTTTTGTTTTTTTTTTTTTTTTGGGGCTACAAGGGATTTACCCGGCTCCCATGGGCCCAAATAAAGGGTTAGGATACCCTTCGTTATTAAAAAAAAAATTGAGATTTTTTTTTTAACACCAATTGTAGACCACACTATTCATATCTCATTCACAGTAAGGTGCATATATGCATGTCAATTCAGACCGTTCTTTTAGTATAACAGGTTACAGATGATCATATGGAGCATTAAGAATTGAAATAAACCAAATCGGTTCATTCAGTACCATCTTAACTTTTGACGGTCATAACTTTTGATTCGATGTCAAATTTCAATAATTATATAGTGGTGATATCTCTCAAATTGGACTACCAATTCAAGACCATTTTTGTAGTGAAATTCCATAGTAATTTCATATGGTTAAGTCTGTATATTTTAGGTTTGCTATTCCAATTGAGGTTTATAAGTTATTTATTTAGGCCATTTTAGAATTTTTTTTCAATCAAACCATTATAACAAAAATTCAATACATGACGTCATTAATGTTTTTTAAATTTTGTTTTCTAGGTTTTATTGGTTTATAAGAAACAGAGATGGGCTTTGAGCTACATATTGGTTTTTAAGAAAATTCAATACATGACTTAATGTTTACCCATGATGTGTACCTTGAAATGAGTTGCAATAGAGCCCAATTCTTTAATGGAAAGGAAATGGTATGGGAACACTATTCAAATGCTGTGGCCTTAATCAATCAGAGAAATGGTGGTGTGATCAATGAAGCTCACTACCTTGCATGTGATGTTTCAATGCACATTCATGGTAGTTGGTCAAAAGATCTTCTTTGTTAAACACCAGTCTCATTCATTGGATGTTCCCATCGTTTATTTCTTCAAGTTCAACACCTTACCCATACTACTCTTGCTTTTGTGCTCCATGTAGATGAGGACCATCATCCAGTGCTCTAGATAGTTCATCTGGTTGACCCATTGTGGACATAGGCCATAAAATGTAAGTAAAATCTGTTCTTTTTTCCCACTGGATGAAGGACAGGCTAGTAAAATGGCCTATCAAGTGGGCCGTGACACCTAGACCGGTAGGTATAGGATCCATCCAGGGGCGGCCCAATAAATCCGGAGGCCCTAGGCGAGAATATGAAAGTGGGCCCTATTAATAGGCAATAATTATTAAAATATATTCATTTAAAAGATATTTTTCTAGTTTTTTGAGATGGAAAAATATTGATATAAATTTTTATATTCAAGTTTTGTTAATATATCTTTTTCAATAGATAATATAGCTAATATATCTTCCAACAAAAGGTGTTCTTTGTTCAGATTCAAACTTCACAAAGAGAGAGAGAGAGAGAGAGAGAGAGAGAGAGAGAGGAGGGGAGGGAGTGGCGTTAAATCCTGAACAAAAAAAAAAAAAAAAATATTCTGCCGTTAAATCTTAACAGTCTACTACAGCTGTAGAAGTCTAACAGGACTATAGGAGAGAGAGAGAGAGAGAGAGAGAGAGAGAGAGAGAGTAAGACATTATCCTTATTGTAGAAGTCTAACAGTCTACTACAGCTGGGAGCAATTTTCTAGGTAAGTTTGGGCCTATCAATAAAATGGACTATCAATAAAATTTGGGCCCTCTCAAGTCTCAAACTAGCCTATCCAAAATATATATACTCATAGCTAAAATTCTTAATAGGGGGCCCCAAAAATTTGCAAAAATTGGGGGCCCTAGGCAGCCAACTAAGTGGCCTAGGCCTAGGGCCGGCCCTGGATCCATCTTCGCTGGGTTTTGGGCTGGACTCTTCGATGCCTGTCAAGCCCAGATTGACCAGCCCACTGGTGAAGATATATAGTCAGTGCTAACCCTTCTTACTGGGCATTTATTCAGGCATAGCCCCAACTCCCTACTCTTCAATTACCGGGCCTAAAACTCAGGGCCCAGTCCACTACTATAGTCAGTTTTCCCCCTTCTGTCAGGTTGATAGCACTTTAATGGAAGGGAAAGGTTTTGGTTGTTGATCAAGTGTGTCCATCTGCTCATCTTCAACAAATTTTGATCAAACACTCTTGAGACCTTTTAAGGCATGTTTGTTTGCATTAGAATACAATATAGCAATTGAATATATGAGATGGTTAAAAATGAAGATCAAAGATGGATTTCCAAAAACAAACATCAAATAATATTCTCTTTTAGAGCGTAGGCAATGTCGTCTATGAAATGAGCTAAGATTGAAGAATCAAACATGGGGATGTGTAAGGGACCATTGAAGTATCTGTTTTTTTATAGGAAATGATAACCCATTCTTCATTCCAGGTAATTTATAAGTCCAAAGTAAATGATGGCACCTTCTATGTCCACCCTTCACCATTTGCTCTTCCCCTTGCTGGTTCTCTCTCCCTCCTTCCATTTTGAAATCTTCAATTTTCTTATAGTATCATGTCGGCCTATGGTCTCACAAGGGCATCTTTTATCGTGGCTCAATCCAAAAGTAAGTAATGGTTGCATTAGAATCAAATTGGGATGAGTGCTAATTCACTGAGGTAAGTCTATGTGATAGAATATAGATCTATGAGGGGTGGTTCTCCTATTTCCCATTGATTATAATTTAATTATAGGTTAGACCAGCTCATTGTTTTGAAGTGAAAGACTTTGGTTCAAGTGGATTTGCGCCCTGAATGTAGTAGATGATCATTTTTTTAAAAAAAAAAATTGTCCATGGGAGGTCTCCAGTCTTCATCTTCTTGAGACCATTCCTGTTTGTTTAGTGTTTAATTTATATAGCAAGTGTCATGCAAGTTGTTTGCAATACGGCTTTTATCAAGGACCACGAGCTAGCAACACTAAATGTAAAAAAATTAGGTTGGAGTTCGGTTATCTTTCTGGAGATCTCATGCCCATAAAAGGATCTCATGACAGAAAGGACATAGATGGAGCACTAACTAGCATGGTCATATATTTAAATTAAGCAAGTCAACCAAGATAAGATGCCTCTTAGATGGAGCAATAAGCATGACACTTGGTAGCTGTTAAAGCTCAACATGTCGGAATTCTGATTTTGATTAGACTAATTAAGGCCCCATTTGTTTGCATTGATATCAGCAAGGAATTGAACTCATAAGAATTCATGGTAAAATGGGTTCAGCATAGGATTATTAAAGGGGCGAGAAATGAAGGATATAAGTTGTTGAATTAGATGGGACTGAAAAAGTGTAGGGGTCTCCGGGATTACTAGATAGGTCTACTCAAACAATCAACCCAATAGTGTGCAGAGATAAATATAATGCAGCGGAAATAAAACAACAAGCACACATCACAAGGACACCAAATTTTAAGGTGGAAAATCTTAACCGGGTGAAAAACCACCGATCCGAACTGGATCAAATCAAGCACTATGAATCTTACAATTACAAGAAACTCAGATCTCCTCCCTAGATATCCCCTACCCAAGGACTGAAGGTACCTTGTGTCGCTTCACGCTTCAACGACTTCACACCGTTTATTGCAACAGATCCAAACCAGCACTTGACTCCTCAAATCTTCTCGTAGGAAGATAATCTTCTACAAATGATGCAGAAGAAGTGACTCTAGAGAACTTGGCAGCACAACAACATAAAAACTCTAGAGAAGAATACTCTCAATAAAACTCTCTAACTCAGAACTTTGAGAGGTGAGGTGTGTCTGAGGAATAGCCCTTGAGTCTTTTAAATAGCCCTTGGTTCGTGCTTAAGGTTGCCTAAGATGATTATGACTAAAACAGGCAGTTTGAGCACAATTAGAATATCAAGTTTCTAATTTCATCTCACTGTCCGCGCTAGGTTCGCTTGAGCGATCTCCAGGTTTGCTCGAGCGAACTACCCTCTGTTTCAGAACTGGGCTAGACAGAACACTGTTCGCTCGAGCCAATGGAATGATCGCTCGAGCGAACTCCCCTCTGGACTTAATCCGGAAATTCAGCTCTCTTTCTCTAGCAGATTTCTTCTAATTCCTTCAGACTTTCTTCATCTGAGTCCTTTTAATCTTCTAACTTCAAAGTCCTTTTCTAAATAAAAATTACAACTCAAAGACCCAGAGTTTTGTCCAACCCATGAATTTAGCCAACACTAAAAACCTAACGGGACCTTGACTTTCCTAGGATTTGATTTACTAGGGTAATAACTGTGCATTTATTTTCCACCTCTGCTTTATTCATTTTCCATCAAAGGGAAGATTATTTAATGCTATTTATAGATCTTGACATTTGTTTTTTCAGTTTTAATGATTTTTAGAAACATATTTCCTAAAATCTCCATGAACTCAATTTCATGCGAACAAACTGGTCATAAAGGATTAATAGAGATGCGAGTCAAGATTATAAGGTGGAGTGTTAGATGGGTTATCTCTTTCTTAGGAACTAATTCACGAGATTGATGGCTGGAAATCATTTTTGCTGCTAATGAAAAAAATTATTTCATAGCCCTTTGTGGATCTTCATAACCCCATTGATGGAAGGGCTTTGGTGTGTTCTGTATAAAACAAACAGGTAATCGAATGTCAACATATCACATGGTGTGTTATCGAATGCATGCGGGTGCTTATGAACTTCCTAATGATCTCTTAATCTTGATAGAGTTTTTACCCACTACTTAAAATCAATTTATACCAGGTCTTTATTTTATAAGAAAACTATGAGATTTTATTCACACATGGAGGGAGTTATATATCACATCTCAAGTTCAATCAAACAAACAACTTCACACAACCAGCCTTATATTTCAAACAGCCACTATAATTACAAATGCATAAATTCATATACAACGGAAAATAAACTAAAGAAAATTACTTTAACTTAATATTTTTGCCTTCAATTTTCACTTTCAGCCCCTTCTACAGAAAGACATTGCATAGAAATCTTACAAGTTCGATCTTAATTAAACAAACAAGCAATAAACAGTAACTATTTTGAAAATATAAAAGGGGGGAATGAATTACGCCGGGGGGTTCGGTGTATAGAACCTATAAAACATGTTTTTACTACTTAAATTGATTTACTTCTTTGAGAATTTTTTTTTTCAAATGCCACCATTGATGGGAGACACTTGTGCTAACTTCTTAAGGTTGTCGATGATCATAACCAGCTTCGAATTGAGCCGATTCACAAAGCACTTGGGCAGCCATCCGGTGCGATCCAACTGAAAATCATTGATTGCCATCCCTTTGTTAGTGATATCAAGAACTACTGATCAATATGTATAAGACTATTGCTTTAAGTACTTCTAATTAACTGTAATCACCTGAACTACATAAGTTACCATACAAGAATCATCTTCCAGCTTCTCCACCACCCATCCAGATTGTAGTAACAGCCCTCTGATGGAATTGTTGGGCTTGGGTTGCAAGCCTGCAGCAATCTCCTTTGGCAAAGATGCGACTGCAACCACCTAATTTCCAAATAAACCAACACAAATGTAATCGCGCATTAATTTGTAAGGCAGATGGAGCAAGTCTTTGACAATCTTAGAGCTCATAAATGAGATTTTCTGTGTCTAAATGAACTTCTTTTCTTCTGGTTGGATTTCTTCTAGTAGGATATAGTCTAATAAATTTTCATCTTCAACTACTTTTTGAAAAAGTAGAATAAAGAAAAATGATTTCCTCCTTGATGAGTTGAAAAAGAATGGCACCCATCTCTCTAGTGAAACTGAAAGTTTTACCATTCATTTGATAGTTACTTTCTATTTAAAGAAAGGCTTTAAAATTGTTTACTCGTATCGAGTGTTCTTCATTTAAATCCAAACTCAGTGGAGAATCACTATTAGAGAAAAGTAAACCATTCAGAAAGAAATTCTTCGCTTGTCATTTTCTCCCTATCTAAATAGTCCTATGTTACGGACACAATATTTGTTATTACCATGGTCCCATCTTCCATGGTTTCACGTCTCTCATAGACAATGAATTCCCTGTTCTTGAAGTGTGGTTTTGAAGCGTCGCCAAACCTAAGCCAGATGATGTTGAGATTGTCGGCGAGATCCTTGATGTACTTGGCTTCCACTAGATCAGAGTCCCATTGCTGTTGCAACACCAAAATCAGATTAGATCTTTGGATATAATCATATGACAACCACCATAAAAATGGGGTGAGAAAATACAGTAATTTTAGGGTATATGTGATTGGTTGTACTTCAGTTAGCCAAAAAAAAAAAAAAAAACCAAAAGAGGTTTCTCTCGGGGATCATGGGTGTGGTACATATCTTAGTTTAGGCCTTGGAAGAAAACTGAAATTGTCACATCTAATTGTCCTGTCTGTCCTACTCCTTGCCAATTGGAGATTCTTTAGTCACTCTCCATCTAGCAACATCGCCCACACATCAATAATCCAGATGTCCAAGGGCCCCACATGTAAGGATTAGAATTTAGCAGCACAGTTATTTGTGCATTGCAATTTTAGAGGACAGAAGACTGGTTTTGCAAGAGTCCGGATCCCCGGGGGATACTGTTTTGACCAATCCAAGTTCGCGACGTTGTAAAATCTTTTGCCAGGTAATGCAGCATATGAATTGCTTTTTTGGAATGAAAGAATCAAGGAAGAGATTTTACACTGTTGGTGAATGTGGATTAGACAAATCAGTATCTCCCTTTTTCACTTTTTCTACCAAACCAGGGATCCGGACTCGTTTTGTGTATCTTTTAGAGCTAGCGGATGTTGATTGGATGAAACATAATCTGATCCAGAGTCCTATCTCTAGTGTTGTGACTAAGTTTTCAGGGCTTGTAGGCAAGTTGAAATAGATCAAGAACTGGATATCTTGTGCTGAATATCAGCAAAACTAATCTAAAATTCTAAAAATTCACCTTGGCGGCGCCTATGGCATTTGCAACAGTTATGAATTGTTGGGGGGAGACTGATTTTAGCAGCCAGCGACTGCGAAAGATGTGAAGAGAACCTGATCGCCGCTTCGATATCTCAACGCCATTGTCAAGAGCAAGAACCTTCCAACCATCACCAACATCGACCCGGTTGGGGTCCGATGCAGACAGCAATTCCTGAATACAGTTCTCGCTTGCGAAGCAGACATACCTTCTTAAGGAGTCCTCACTAATGGACCTGAAACAGACACAAGAAGAGAGTCAAGACAGTAACAAAGATAGAAGAATGGATGAGTTGATTGTAGAGATGGTTACCATGAACGAGTTCCTGCTCTGTTATTGCTCATTGTCACATGTGTTGCAGCATAGATGGTACGCTAATTCACATGGAAATGGAGGATAGAGGGGGAGATATATGACAGTAGCTCAAGATGGACGTGGGTGTGGTGATTAAAATGCACATGCAATGACAGAAGAACCTCCATAATTGCATTGGATATGCACATGGCTCTCTATCTCTAATGTATAAAGGAAAGATTCTTTCCCAGGAAGAGAGCAGGACATAAGGGGTGGGAGGTGAAAGCACATGGAATGCTGGAGGGGTTTCAAAGAAAAGGGATCATATGATAATATCTGTGCTTGCCTGGTTGAGTGGTGGCAGGGGCACTATTCAAACAGTGGTGCCAGGAGGCTGACCCAGATGGGACCCACAATGGATAGATCTTAATGCTTTTGTGGGGCCTCACCTGCTCCTTTGTCCTTACTCATTTTATAAATTATGGGGGAGATGATAATGTAATCTACAAGTCACCAATATTGGGTTGGTACTTGAAACTTGGATTGATTTGGAATCTTGCTTGTTGGTTTTGGTGTTTGTGTTGCACACACAGAAGTACAAATGAGAGAAGTACCCCTTACAAGCTATTGTTGTATCTCTTGCTGTAGAAGGTCCAGGGGAGTGGTATAAATACACTTCTCTTCTCTCTGTAGCCTATGTTATAAAGTTTTGGGGCCTGTTTGTTTGTTGTAATTGAATTCCTAGTATTCCAAGAGTAAAAATTCTCGAAAGTGAATTTCTTAAAATTGAAAAGACTAGGTGATTATGGAGAAGTGACCATCAAGTTCTGCCAAACGGAAAATGAATTAACGGGAGATGGGAATCAGATCTCCGGCCATCATCTTAGTAATTCAAATTCTAGAAACGTTTAGGTCCCATCCATATCTTGACCTTATATCCTCTACTCTTCATCTCTTCAATAATCCTCTGCTGGATCATTTGGACATGAACAATGTTTTTGGGCTGGATCGGACCGAATAAGGATCGCAGACACAAATCTGAGCCCAGGTCTGAAATCAGACCTTGAAAATGAGTATGAGCCATCTAAAAAGAATAAGTCCAAGTCCACCATGTAAAGTCCGATTAAGGCCCAAGTCCAAGGCAATTTTCAATAATAGATTTGTGGTTCAATAGTCCGAATCCAGACCGAACCCAAGTTTGTTTACAACATGCATGATACATCAGTCTCTGGCCCCTCTCTCTCTCTCTAAACTTGTTTAACTCGATAGCCTACAAGGGTACAATCGAGTGGCTGGCAGGATTTTAAAAAAGCCCAACCCCGTATGATTGCATGCAAACCTGAACACCGATGAAACTTGAATTGCTGGGCCTGAGCCCAAACCCATACTAGAAAATATGAGCCCATGCTTGAGTGACTACAATGAATACATCCATGGGAAGAAACTTTAAATGACCTTTTTGCTAAGTATTGTCTTAGCAGAGTATCGCTGATAAGGGGTATCGATTTGATGAGTGTCAAATTTGGATGACTTCCAATGGGGTTAGTAAGTGCGAAGGAGATGGATAGATGATAGGGTCCTACAAGGAGCTGAAATAATTGCCTTTCAACAATTTTTTTAAGTACTCTTAGGTAGTGTTTGGTTCGCTGGAATGATTGTAGGCAGGAATGGAATAGAGATTGGAATGACAATAGAATGGAATGAGGCAGGAATAGTCAATTCCATTCCAGCGTTTGGTACGCTGAGGAATCAACCGAGTAATGGAATTCTGATTCCTATTCCTGCGTTTGATACGCTGGAATGCTGCCTGGAATGGAATCAAATTTACATAAGATTGACCAAAATACCCTTGTTAGATTCTACTGTCACATTTGCATTGTTTGTGGTGGATGATTTGGGGGTGGGCCCCATAAAGATGTAGTGAAAAAGTTCGTAATTTCTCATAATAATATATTATTATATTATACTATTTGGGGGTGGGCCCCACAATGTGTAGTGAAAAAGTTTGCATTATAATATTTTGGGGTGGGCCCCACAAAGGTGTAGTGAAAAATTTTGCAATTTCTCAAAATAATATATTCTTATATTATATTATAATATTTGGGGGTGGGCCCCACAATGGTTGGTTGAAAAAACCATGCAACATAGCCTCTTTTATAATAGTAGATAGATATAATATTATGGGTGGGCCCCACAATGGTTGGGTGAAAAAGATATTATATTATTATTATTATGATATAATAATATATTATTATATTTTATTATAATATTTTGGGTGGGCCCCACAATGGTTGGGTGAAAAAGATATTATGTTATTATTATTATGATATAATAATATATTATTATATTTTATTATAATATTTTGGGTGGGCCCCACAATGGTTGGGAAAAAGTATGCAACTTCTCTTCTCTTTTATAATAAGGCTATAGATATAGATTTTACATTATTATTATGATAATATAATAAGAATATATTATTATATTATATTATATTATCTTTTATTATATTATTTGGAGGTGGGCCCTACAAAGGTGTAGTGAAAAAGTATGCAATTTCTCTTCTTTTATAATAGTGTAGTGAAAAAGTTTGCATTATAATATTTGGGGTTGGGCCCCATAAAGGTGTAGTGAATAGGTTTGTAATTTCTCATAATAAGATATTATTATATTATATTATAATATTTGGAGGCGAGCCCCACAAACAAAGGTGTAGTGAAAAAGTATGCAACTTTTCTTCTCTTTTATAATAAGGGTATAGATATAGATTTTACATTATTATTATTATAATATAATAAGAATATATTATTATATCATATTATATTATAATATTTGGGGGTGGGCCCCACAAAGGTGTAGTGAAAAAGTATGCAATTTCTCCTCTTTTATAATAGTGTAGTGAAAAAGTTTGCATTATAATATTTGGGGTTGGGCCCCACAAAGGTGTAGTGAATAGGTTTGTAATTTCTCATAATAATATATTATTATATTATATTATAATATTTGGGGGTGGGCCCCACAATGGTGTAGTGAAAAACAGTTTGCAACTTTTCCTCTATTATAATAGTATATAGTAGTAGATAGATAGTAGATAGAAGATATTTGGAGGCGGCCCCCACAATGGTGTAGTGAAAAAGTTTGCATTATAATATTTTGGGGTGGGCCCCACAAAGGAGTAGTGAAAAGTTTGCAATTTCTCAAAATAATATATTATTATATTATATTATAATATTTGGGGGCGGCCCCCACAATGGTATAGTGAAAAAGTTTATAATTTCTCATAATAATATATTATTATATTATATTATACTATTTGGGGTGGGCCCCACAATGGTGTAGTGAAAAAGTTTGCACTATAATATTTGGGCTTGGGCCTCACAAAGGTGTAGTGAAAAAGTTTGTAATTTCTTATAATAATATATTATTATATTATATTATAATATTTGGGTGTGGCCCCCACAATGGTGTAGTGAAAAAAGTTTACAAGTTTCTCTCTTTTATAATTGTGTGTGTGTGTGTGTGTGTGTATAAATAGTAGAAGCAGCTAGTAACTATTTAGAGGTGGGCCCCACAATGGAGCAGTGAAAAGTTTGCATTATAATATTTTGGGGTGGGCAACACAAAGGTGTAGAAGTAAATAGTAGAGAGTAGATATTTGGAGGTGGGCCCCACAATGGTGTGGTGAAAAAGTTTGTATGAGATAGATAGATAATAAGGGTATATATATTATATTATTATTATATAATAATATATTACTTAATAATAATATATTATTATATTTTATTATAATATTTTGGGTGGGCCCCACAATGGTTGGGTAAAAAAAAGATGCAATATTGCCTCTTTTATAAGAGTAGAGATAGAGATATATATATATATATAGATAATATAAAATAAGATAAAATAGAATTTCTTTAAGTGGGCCCCATGGTGGTGTAGTGAAAAAACTTGAGCAACTTCTTCTCTTTTATAAGGGTAGATAGATATGTGAGCGACGTGCCTCATGTAGAAAGGTGCTTCCCTTGGGTGTGACCCCACTAGGGACGCGTTAGATAGATATGTGAGCGACGTGCCTCATGTAGAAAGGTGCTTCCCTTGGGTGTGACCCCACTAGGGACGCGTCCAACTTGTGGAGGTAGGTTTCATGGGAGATGAAGGATAAAGGGTAGGCTGACAAGGGGTCACTCTGTAGGTAGGCTTGGTGACCCCACTGGTCATCGGGTGTCTAGGAATCGATTTTTAGATATGATACTCTTTGTCACGCCCCACCCTATATACATGCTTGATATTGTCCGCTTTGGCCCACAGGCCTCACGGTTTTACTTCTGATGGGCATCAACTCATCAAAAGGCCTCATGCAAGGTAAGGGTGTAAGCTCTACATATAACCCCATTCACTTTCCTCTCTATAGTCGATGTGGGACTTCAGGGCGTCACACTCTTTTCACGTGTGTGGGCTTCTTCTTCTCACTTGTGGGGCTCTCCTTCCTATTATACGGGCTGCCTCTTCCCACTTGTATGGGCTCTCTTGGGTCCTAGGCCCCATGCCGGGGTACCAACAAAAAAAGAAAAAAAAAAGAAAAAGAAAGGTAGATCAAAATAACTCTTACTAAATAAAATGCTCATGACTCGAGTTGGAAGCCTCAAGAGTTTAATGCTTTTCTAAGTTCATTTTTTTTTTCACTAATGATTAAATCCAGTGAATGACTGAAATACCGTCAAATATGGTTGAAAGTCAATCGTGAGCATAGATGGCTATGTGCATGTTTGGGAGGTCCAATTTTTTCCTTTATTTCTCTATTTCTCTAAAATGGATGGAGGTTTGAAAAAATAGAGTGTTTGGCACTACCTTTCAACCTCTACATATTTTAGAGAAGTAGAAGCAATGACTCTACTTTCCGCAGGCCCCTTGTGAGGTAGTTGAGAAATAGAGGAAAAAAAAGAGGCGGAGCTATAGTGTTTATGTATAATCGCACCTAGTCCCCTTTTTTCCAATTTTTCTCCAAATATGAGAGGCCCAATAAAGATCCAAACCGTTGAAAATGTTCAAAAGGTCAAACACACCATGAAACCAAATCTCAGCCGTTGAATCATCGTCCATCTCGAGATATGTGCCACAAACCGTGAGCCATTGGATGTAATTTGTTATGATATGTGGGCCCCAAACATAAGATCAAAACCGTTGGATATGTTTGGGAGGTTGAAAACGGCTATGTGGTCAATTTTGGATCACATAATACCTTGTGAATCTCGAGATATATGCAAAATAAAAATAACCATTGATGTATTATGCTCAATATTACATTTGTCCATGAGCAGTAGACTGTTTTAATTTTTATTTATTATTTAGAGGCGTGTAAAATAAGATCTAAATCATTAGAATGTTCACAATATCAAACATGATCATGAGACCAAATTTCACCCGTTGGATCATCACCAATCTCTAGATATGTGTAAAAAATTGAGCCATTAGGTATAATTTTGTGGATTATGTGCGCTCCAAACACAAGATCCAAACCGTGAGATCTCTTTGGAAGGCTGAGCACGTCCACATAGTCAATTTTCATGGCCTCATACCTTGTGAATCTCAAGAAATATGTGGAAAAACTCTCAACGAATGATATAAAAATGTCTATTTAGCATGGACCCTTGTATTACCAAACACCTCCTTTTATTTTAGCCTATTTTTTCTATGGCTCTTTTTTGTATGAGTCTATATTAAATGGTCTTTAAAAAATAGACTAGTGGTCCCAAACATGGCCTATGAATGGCTTGGATTAATCAAAGGTGAGTCCCACTATACAAAATAGAGAGGGACAAAAAATATGCATTGGTCGAAAGTGGGCTGCTTTGATAAAAACCAATATAAATGTTTATATTTATACCATCCATTTTCTTATAAGCATAATATATATGTAATTCAAGTGCCCTGGCCCAATTTAGATACCTGAAGCCTGAGCCTGCTCATGCTGTATTCCAGTTGGGCATGAATATCAGGCCCAGGCCCATAAAAGCAATCATGAATTGGGCTTTTATGCAGGCGGGGACATGTGGGCTCGAGACTTACCTGCCCCAAGCTGCACCGCAGTTTTAATGTACAGTTGGAAACTTGATTTGTATAGTACAATACTTAAATGCCCCAAGATCTAGAGAATTAGATACCAAAGGAAACTAGACTAGATTTCAACTAGAGCTAAAATGATGGCTCAAGCCAATGCCTGGCCCAGCTTTACTGACAATTGAGAAATTGGGCCGAGGTATAGCCCACTCAGCCACCAAAATTGCTGGCCTGATTAGATCTATAAAGGATGGCCCATGTTACCCTATCTGGCTCTCGTTATGAAAAACATCCCTGCTAGACCCATATTTCTTGTGGTATTCATATATAGGGGTGAAACTTGACCACCAATCTGAACTAACTGACCAAACCAGGCCCAAAAATCCAATTATGGCTTGAGCATTTTTGGCTGGGTTTCTGGGGGACAAATGCTCTTAACAATCAAAACCCAACTAGAATGGGTATTTCTGGTTCATGGTGGATTCGGACTTAGGGTTGCAAACTATCATATTTCCTATGGCTTGATTCAATCTGGTTAGATCTAATTTCTCAGCAAAGGGGTGTAATGGACGGGGATCAGAATGGGTCAGGTTCGAATCAGATCCATAGTGCACCCTGGCCGTGGTTCGAATTGCTAAAAGGGTACCTGTACTTGGAGTTGGATCAGAACGAGTCGAGTCTTGATTTCACTGCCTTCTGGGCACCCAAGTTTAAACTGAAAAAGGAGCCCAAGCCCAAAACTGAAAAAGAATCAGATCCATGGTGCACCCTGACCCTGGTCCAAATTGCTAAAAGGGTACCTGTACTTGGATCAGAACGAGTTGAGTCTTGATTTCTCTGCCTTCTGGGCACCCAAGTTTAAACTGAAAAAGGAGCCCAAGCCCAAAACCAGACCCAAACTGATGGTGATCCGCCTAACTAATAAATTTGCATTTTTAGAATATGTCTCTTCCAGATTCATCTTGTTGTTACCTTCCAATCGACATAGATTGGGCACACTGTCATACCAGTAGCTATGGATTCCCTTCGGTTTCAGAATACTGAAAATGTCCTAGAAAGCTGGTACTCCTTGATATGCTTCTGGCCTGCACCATCAACTATACTACATCAACTATACTATGAGATGTTTTCTTTTAGTGGAACAGTCAGTCTCTTCAATGAGGTTGTTTCTTGTCTCCTGCTCCCAAAACCTTATATACGGCCTGTTTGTTTGCATATAATGCTTAGTAGTTCATGTTCAAATGAGCTCCAGTGAAAGACTACTGAAGGGGTGATGGTTGAAGGATAGACGGTGACGGGTGAAGGATACAAAATATTGTATAAATGAGACCGTGACTTTTCGTTACATGGCTTGACTTACTAGGGTGATGGATGGGCATTCATTTCCCATCTATGCCATCTTCCTCGATCCAATGTCTTTTGGAGGGGAGGTTATCTGATGGTCCTTTTTTTGGGTAATTAGCATAAAGCCTATCTGAAGCATGTGCTGAGTCTCATGTGAGTTGAATAATAAGTTAAAATCAAGATCCAAATTAAGTATTAGTTATTGAAAAGTGCATGGATCGAGTGAATGGTAAGTCTAATAATTAGAATATAAGTTTTGTATTATAACATAATTAGTTAAAAAAAAGTCATTATATAATGCTTCAACAATATGTTAGCAAATATCTATAAATTAATTTGCAATTCTTCTATCTTAAACTAATTGTATATTTACTTAATTATTTCTTTTGTTTATATATTTAGTTAAATGGTCATTAATTAAAGTTCAAACTTTTGTAAGTATATTTAGTTAAATGTTCACATACAAAAAGTATGCAATTTGTATGTGAATATGACTCCTAAATTACTTAAAGGTACTTTGACTGACAATCAAAATCAAATCTTAAGGTGAGCCCCCCTAAATAACATACTCACTTTTTTTGGGTAAATCTAAATAACATTATTACCATCAGATCAAGTAAATTGTATAAGGATTGTGGGCCTTCTTAAATGATAGTGGTTTCGCATATATGATACCAATTAGATACAACTAATCCATCGACTTATGAGATCCATTGGTGAAATATGTGAATAGCAGGTCCTACAGAATAGTAGATGGATTGGATGTGATGGGTCCCAAGTATGTGGATACAAAGAGTGATACAGGTAAGGGTAAAATGTACAGGATATCCATCGACCTTGACATTCGACCCATGGATGGTTGGCCTTTTAAATTGTACCCAACCCATTGCCACCCTCGGGTGTAGAGAAAAATATCTAAAATACCATAAAAACCAAACAAAAAGCAAAACAGCTTCGCAACAATAAAAAGTGGGAAAACAAAGGGATAGCTTAGGGTCATTATGTAGGCCTGTCGATGGGACGCGTTGAAGTGGGTATCTGGTCTAGCGCAGCCTGTCCCAAGCTCGAAAATACAAGGTTTTTAAAAAATTCTGACCCCAGCGGGCTAGGCTTTGATAATATATTTAAAGCCCGGCCAAAATGAGACTGGGATTGGGCAGAAATAGCCCAGCCCGTTCAGGCTTGGCCCGGCCCGCTGCAAGATCATTATACTAATTATTTTATAGATTACTGAAACTACCCCTCACTAACGGCAAAAAATAGCTAATTAAGAGGGACAGTTTCGTAACTTCGCCCTCCCCTCTTATAAAACACATACTTTGAAGTCAAGGTAAATCAATAAGCTATTCTTGACATCTGTTGCTTTTGCACCCAAATCTCCTATCTTTTGCATTATTGGGGAGACAAACACAAGCCATTTGGTCAGAAATTGGAGAGGCGATCTGAAACAAGAAAAACAGTTCACATGCTATAATAATTCATGCACGAATTAGAAGACAAAGGAGCAGTGGAAATGCCCATTGGAACCACCTAACAATAGAAAGGAGTCCACCAAATGCTGTACAACATGAAATTCAAGTTTCATAAAACATGTTTAGTGGAATTTAAACAGGTAGAAGAAAGAAGTGGCTGAACACAAATTTGATTTGGATGTTGCCTTAATTTAGAACCTCAATGGTGTTTATTTTGTGTTTAATGAATGATTAATAAGATCATCTGGAGTTTCAACTCAACATGCATAAACTGAGTTTTGGAGACTCTACGATTTCCTACTCATTTAGACAAATCTATTCTGAAAAATGTTCAACAATCTTCAACTAAGATGCTAAACTAAGACACACAAGTTTCTAGTATATGTTTAGCTCTGTTACTTTGTGATTGTGTACCTATCTAAATTATTGATATTTGATTGATATGGTTTTAGAGAGAGAGAGAGTGAGACTTTAGCCCTTTTACACTGGGTTTAAAGTATGGTTCACACTAGGTGTTTGGTGACAATAGGAATAATTAGAGAATATTTTGCACATGTCAAGGATCGGGCTAAGCCCAAGCCCGGCTCAGGCTCAGCCCGGGCCCGTACGGGACGAGATTTGATGTAGGCCGGTTCAATTTAGGGCCTGGATTGGACAACCCCCAGCAGGCCCGTCCAATTTTTGGGACGGGATTGGACAACCTAAGCCCAGGCTCGGCTCGTCCCATTGACAGGCCTATTAGTATGGTATGCTGTTCTCACCCGACTTTTTAAGCTTTTCTTGGTTTTTTTTCTTGCATGTCTAAACGGTCCTCCATCCTATTGGTAAAACGGAAAATGCGAGAAAGAAGAAGTAAAAAAAAAAAAAAAAACCAAGAGGGCAATGTCATGACCGACTAGTCTGAAAAGGACAAGGACAATCAAAATCAACAAAAAGAAAATGATTAATTTTAGCCAACTCCCTCATTAAGCACAGTATAATCAAAATAGGTAGATACTAACAATATCCTGGATGATTAGGATTTGACTAGAGCCCCATGTAGAATCCATTCACGGGATACCTACTGTAATGTGGGGGCACTGGAGAGCAGGAACTGAACCCAAATCCAAAGTCAGTGTTAGTCAAAGAAAGATGGCCCACCATGCTCCCCAAAGGTGATAATGATTCATCAATCCCGATCTATTCCTGTCACGAGAAGTGCATGTTAGGTTTTTGACAGACCGGTCAATGGTCAAGTCAGATGGTCAAAGTTGTTGGATTTGTCTGATGAAATTTAATGAATCCAACGGTGTTGATGGGCCCATTGCCATCTGGTGGCTATGCATGGTCTTCCATCACTTCCATTCCACTAAAGGCTAGTCCTTGAACCATCAAATTAAATGTGTCCATTGCCGTATATCTTACACTCATAATCTTTACCTTTTGTTTTTATCAAAATAGGATTCAGATCTTCCACGGCAGAAACCTTCATGATTTAATTTGTGAAGCCTATTGATATAGATAAAAGAGGGTTTCAAGAACTCGCCAATTAACATGCTCTGATTTTAAGATGCACGGATATTTTAAAATGGACAACATATCATATTGTATCATTTTCGATGTTTCACTTTTATACGTAAAAGCTGTATCTCTACCGTATTTATGGTCTGCCCCTACCGTATCGGTATCACGTTTGGTTGGGCATCACAATATTAATATGCATTGTACTTGGTTTGGTAGTGTAAGATTGAAATAAGTAAAATATTGAGAGTACTAAGAATTAAATCAGGCAATATTCTTTTTAGCTTCGGTAAATACTCACGGACCCACCTACCTGATTGTTTGAATGTATTTGTGGAAGTGAGGTACCTCACCACTAGATTGACGATCAGGCACTTAATCACATTATGATATTGATTTTTTTTATCTAACATATATAGGTACAATCCTGAGAGATTATTCTCTCAAACTAATCTAATCACAAAAGCTATTCTCACATTAATATCCCATTACATTAAGACATTACCCATCTATCAACCACAACCATCATTCATATATAGTATTCTGAATTTCCATTGACTCGACAATTACCCCTCAATGATTTAAAACCTTGACTCGTCAACTGGTCCTAGTTCTTAATGCACGGTTAGAAACGTGGAAATATCTCCGACCGACAAAGAAGGAAATATTCTTTGTCACTAAAATACAAAAAACTTTCAATAAAATACAAAAAACTATGTCCTTTAGAAGAAAGCTGATCTAAACATATTCAGCAATCAAATCAATATAACAATACTACAAATATTTGAACATTACCCAAAGAGAGAAATGACCAAGACACCTATAAAAGTCACCACTCGTGTCTTAAACCATATTGGAACATGGATGATTTATAATTGGAATTAGCAAAAAACCAGCTCATATAAAACATAATTAAATCACTTCTATAATAAACTCGAGTTTTTTTTTTTTTTTTTTCATTTTTTGTCTGGCCACTTCGAAAACTCACTATTCTCCGGGCACATGAAGTCCCTACCTCCTCTACGCAGATGAAGAGAATGCAAGTTTGAAACCACAACCTTTAGTTCCTATATATGCCATGGACCTAGCCAACCGCGTTACCCCTTGATATTACATGTCATCCTCATGATTTCATGTCATTGTCGCATCATATTACATGTGACATCTTTGGTAATTAAGAAAGCAGAAACAAATATCAGTAGTCTCCAACCTCCATATATGCAAGGTATGAACTCGGGTAAACCATAAGGCCCCCACAACTCTCTGGACTCTGGAGCGCATTTGGGCTTTGTCAATCTCTGCACATGGGTCTGAAAATTACTGATTTTGTGGTCTGCATAACAGCTTCATATTCCATTTCTATAGCTGTCATCCTAATCAAGTGGCCAATACGGACAATAACAGTACAAGAAAAGAAGATTTTTGCACTTAATAGGTACGACCTCAGCATATTTTGAGATCTAATTAATTAGCACAAGCTTTTATTTTATAAATTGTTTATTGTAGTAAAGACAAGTTCTATTTTGAGAAAGTACTTAAAAACTTCATAAGTCTTTATAAATTTTATTGATCTGCCAGCCGTGTGTTGCACGGGTTCATTTGCTGCTTTCTTTCAGTCTTAGTGGAACCATTAGAATATAAATTCTTGCTTAAAAACAAGATAACTTGTTTTCTTTTTCTATGGGAAGTATCACCCATGCGTGTATTGATTTGATGCTTTTCATATGATTCCCAGTTCATGAGGCTCACCTAGATGCATTGACTTGCAGTTGAGGTAAGAGGGTGATAATGTCTAATTATGAACAAGCAAAAATCAGCTTTCTCAAATGATTCCAACCCATTATGCCAAGGGCAAGGGTGGATCCCTCAAATCTTCCTTGGGGTCCACTATGTAAAAAACAATCTTGGGGGGCATATGTAAAAACTGCATGGGCTTAGGGGGTTTTCTGAAAATCGGGGGGAAGATTAATTATCTCCCAACTTCATAGCCCCACCTTGTTTCAGTGTAGATCCTGTCAAGCTTTTATCTCCCAACTTTATAGCCCCACCTTCTTTCAGTGTAGATCCTGTCAAGCTTTTACCCGGGCTAGGATAATATGATGGGAATGACTTTTTGCATGACCATTACCCATAAAAAGACCTTTTCATCTATCTCATACCCTCCAATGATATGAATGCATCCAAGTAGGGTTAATCTGCTTGGACCACAATATGTGGTATGCTCTTAGGTGAGAATCTTCCAACCCAAGTGAGCTCTTAGAGCTGGACCATGCATATACAACTTCAAAGAATGCCGTCTGCTCTTTGGTGAAATATCTTGCACATTCTAATGCCTCTAAATTCCTTGAAGTCCCTATTTAGAATCAAGTTTAACTGGCACAACTCGGCTGAGCTCGAATTGAATGGATGCAGTATTTAAAATATCAAATCTACTTAGAAGTTGACATTTTTTAGAGAGTGATAGCTTCTTTTGTCTTGCATTGCAGTGATGACCCTAGCATTCAGAGTTTCAGACCCCTCTCATGCACGATATTCTTCTGCTTAGCTCTGGTGTGAACTATTGCCTGGCTGCGACCCCTAACATTCAGACCCCCTAATCACCATATTCCTGTTGCCTACTGACCACAAAAATATAAAACAAATTAAATAGCAACTGAGATATGGACCATCTAAAAGTTTCATTGTCATGACAGAGAAAAATGCTTACCTACTACTTTCCACTAGATGACTGCGACGTATACACGGGATATGGTGTGTAATATTTTCGGATACTGTCATTGGTATGCATTTATTCCATTCAAGTCATTGATCTGTTGTACCAAAACATTGATCTGTTTTATGGGGTCTGATCTTATCAGCTTTATCTGGGTTGACCCAACCCTGTGATTGGAAGGAGTGGTCATTCACTAAGAAAAAAAGTGAACTATATATAGAAGTGACAAAAAGGAGAACATTTTTTGCTATTAGTTTTAGAATCTATAGCCTTTTTCCTCACAAATTTACTTGTTGATTATTTATATGAGGCATGAGTTCTGAAAATCATGAGGATTAGGGGATGGATTGAGATTTTTTAAAGATTTAAATTTGGTTAGACAGATGGCTCAACAATCATTTTCACTCTAAATAGGTCATTTTTTTCATAAAGCATTTTGAGAAGTGGCGACTGCAAGAGAGAAGCTCTCCTGTTGCAATAAATATATATATAAATTGATTGTTACCTTTGATAATTAAGTGAGGTGAAATCAAAATTTATACATGTGAGTCTACCTTTTAAAGATCTTAATCATTAATTGAAGTTATTTTCTAAACAAATAATGAGGTATGTTTTTTAATGTTATTATAAGCCATGAGCCCAATCCTGATCCAGGCATGATTTGGCTGGATTGAAAGCCACGCTAGACCCACTGAGCCTGTTGAGGTCCGCGTTTGGCTGGACTTGACGAACCCAGGACGTTTTTACACCTTAAAACCAATGAAACAAATCAAACCAAGATTTTTTTAGAATAAGGCCAACATGCAAACAGTAGATGCATGTAACATGTTTTTTTTTTCTTGATGGGTTGACCCGTCTAATATTCTAATGGCCTTTCCGATTGGATGGGTCTTGTCATATGTAAATAAATCTAGAGAATTCTCATCTCCCCAATGTTGAAAAAAAAAAAAAAAAAAAAAAAAAAAAAACCATTGTGTTACATTGTATTAAAACAGTAATAGATATAAGGTGATATTTGTTCTTGGGGTTTTGATAAATTAGTCCTTCTTAAATATGGGTTTTCCAATTTCATAAACCAAATGAAAATAATATCATTAGAGTCACTTGAGTTTGGTTAATATTTTAAAATTTTTTTTTTTGCCCTAAATCCCATAATATCATGGGAACAGTGTATGTTACAAAAACCGATAAATCCCACAATATTATGGCCCTTATCTAGGGTAGAAGGGGCAAGTATAAACAAAAGACATTAATTCTCAGAATTTGCAGGGGGATTTTTAAAATTCTTAAGCTTTTTTAAAGTTTGGGCGGGGGCTTTAGCCCCCAGAGTGTTGTACTTTGATCTGCCCCTAGCTCTTATTGAACAATTCATGGAATTTTTTTTTCAAATGATAAAACTTAAGAAATGGTGGTTAGATGTGTATTTATTTTTCACAAAATATCAATTTTCATAATCTATAAAAAGAGAATTCGCTTACAAGTATAAAAAGACAGATGATATAGAAATTGATAAATTCCATAATATTACAGGACCATCTCAAAAAATCATGGGATATGTGGCGAAAGAGTTTTAGAAGATATTGATGACTTTGGTGATATTATCTGAATTTCGGTAATAAAAATGAAATTAAAAAAACTTAATTTAAAAGGTACTACCATGTAAAAACCCCTTTCTTATCCTTGACGTTGATGTTGGTAAGATGAGTGTTTGTATTGGTCGAGGCCGGACTTGATAGGCTCGCCGGTGCTGAGACAGAGGGTCGGTGAGAGTGGACCCACTTGGTTGGCTTACATTTATCACTATATCTCACTATATCTTTTCATTAACATGCTCCAGACCTACCTCTCTCTCTCTCTCTCTCTCTCTCTCTCTCTCTCTCTCCCTGTGTGTGTGTGCAGGTCGAGAGGTGCGAGAGGTGGTCAGCTGATGGCTACATCTCACCTAACCATGGGACCCATCTATCAGCGTAGAGAAAGGGCCACGCGAGTCATCCTCAAACACTGAGTTTCCATTCTTGATATTTTAGCAGATACCAAGGAGGCCGTTATAGATATCAAGCTCTGGTAGGGTCATGGCTACAGTACAGGCATCTTCTAAAGCCTATACACCACTATATTTGATGAGCTTATTCTTGTGATATCCACCTACTTCTTGGATCAAACTTGTGGATACTACTTATTGAACGTGGGAGTGGGATTGCATGTTACTCATTTATTGTGGGCCCTACTTACGTGTGTGGGTTGCAGCATTTAACTTTCGGTGTGGGTACGCCGTATCTTCCAACATGTGTGGACTCCCTTTCCATTTATGTGGGCTTTTATTCCACTCTCTTTTATTATATTATATTTTTATGTATGTGTGGACTCTCTTTTGGGTTTCGGCACCCTTAGTTGCGGTAACAGGAAAAAAAAAAAAAAAAAGACCTCTCACTGTGACTATGTGTAACGCCCCACCCCATATTTATGAATGATATTGTCCGCTTTGGCCCACAGGCCTCACAATTTTATTTCTGATGGGACTCAACCCATCTCACGGTTTTGTTTCTGAAGGGCCTCAACCCATCAAAAAGCCTCATGCGAGGTAAGGGTGTAAGCTCTACATATAACCCCATTCACTTTCCTCTCTATAGTCTATGTGGGACTCCGGACCCATTAAAAGGCCTCATGCAAAATAAGGATGTAAGCTCTACATATAACCCATTCAATTTCCTCCCTATAGTCGATGTGGGACTGACTCCGGAGTATCACACTATGCCAGCATTTCCGTTGCATATTTGAGAATGTTAGTGCAATGTTGTGCATTAGTTACCATATGATAGAGCATACCAGCAAATTGCGAGTATAGGCTTAGCTTTTGCCGCCCATTAGATGAATGTTCTATTAGTGGGAAGAAGGTAGATGGAAAAGTCTCCATGCTGGCAAGGGAAAGCTAAAAAGAAAATAAAATAAATAGTCCCATTAGATTATCCTAACTCTTGATTTAACAACCTTAAAGCTTAATAGCGTCTTAATCTTTTTTTTTTAAAGTTCAATTAAAAGCAGAGTGAATGTTTAATGAGCGAAAAATCAGATTTAGTTGCAGATCATGAGATGACAAGAGTACCACAGGGGCTACAATAATCAAAAGTGGGTGGCTCCAGAAGAGCTGAACCGCACATGCAGTTAGCTCATAGGATAACATTTTTCACATGCATGTAAGTGAGGTTATTACTTGTTAGTATCATTAGATAAGTGGTGGATTAGCCATCTTATTAATATACCGTTTGAATATGTGAGAATTTAGGGTTAAATGAGCTCCGACTAAGGATTATTAAGAAAATGAGATATGTTATATGAAGGTTATAATATGGATATATAGATGGGACCTTGACTTTTCTCAGATTTGAACTACCGGGGTGATGGTTGAGAATTAATTCATTTTCTATTAAATAAGATATTATTTGATGACCAGTTTTTAATATTCACTTTTACTTCTTCAATCTTAACCAATTTAAAATTATTTCATACAGTTTCTAGAAATTCAGTTACATATGAAACAAACAGGCTCCAAATGTTGGGGAATTTCAATCAATAACTGTGATGTGTATTCCACTGTCTATGCAACTGTCGTACACTATTATTTTCAATGATCAGATGGCTAGCAATATTTCAAGTAAGCTGGTCTTTCTATGAATAGAGAATATATATCAGTCGTTTTAATGGTTGTGTCTTGATTCGACCTATTGTTTAGGATACATTTGTATTTAGCTCTTTCTCTTCACTGTCTCGGCCCCCAGATTTCTTTGCTGTCTTTGCTATCCGACCGACACTTTCTTTTTTTTATAGGTGATTGATGGCAGAGAGGAATAATGCAATGGTCGCCCATATGGAAGAACACATTCTATGTTTGCGGGGCTTATCAGTTTGCAGATCATAAGAACCCACAGTCTGCAAAGATGGGTCATCTCCTTTAATATTTGCACTGAAACTGAAATCCACTTGTTCAATGAATGATTGAGGCATCTCCCCATCTACGGAGACAATTAGGGATCAATATTTGGGTCTATTGGAATGAGCCTTAGTCAAGGTGAGTGTATGACTGTGGAGGGGTAGAGAGAGAGAGAGAGAGAGAGAGAGAGAGTGAGACACTTGTGCGCACCAATCCATGCGTAGAAAAATAATGTTTATGTTTACTCTAACCTGCTAAAAAGTTTTACCAAAAATCACAAAGGCACGCTATAACAAGAGAGATTCTAAGGTTTTTATGTTACTCTAACCTGCTCAAGATTTTTACAAAAAAAGAAAAAAAAAAAAAAAAACCCTGCTCAAGTTAAGTGCACTGTTATCAGATTTTAGTTAGATACTAACTTATTTAGTGATATTATTTGCGAGATGAGTTACAGCTCACTGGAGATTAAAAATAGAATGCAGTGTAGCCCTGTATTTTCTGAACTTTCAGTGTAGATAATTGTCCATTTATTTATATGAAATTAAATATATAGGAATTAATGATTAAATGAGCTCCAACAAAGGATTTTTAAAGATGCGAAAGGTGAATATTATAACATGAACATGCAAATGGTATCTTAACTTTCCGAGAATTTGAATTAAAAGGTGATGAGTGAGAGCATTAGTTTAGTTTCTATTAAAAGAGATATTATTTGATAATCATTTTTTAATGCGGACGGACCCAAAAAATAGGAGTGGGGGCTAGTGTCCTTGGACCACTTTTAGAAATATAATTCTCACAATTCGAACAAAAATGGCCTAAATGCGGCTGAACTTCAATTTAATAACAATTACCAGTACTGCTTATGTAATTGCGTATTCTATCACTTTCAATGATCGGATGGCTAGCAATTTTTCAAGGAGGCTGATCTTTTTACGAATAAAAAAATTTAATTTTAAAGGTACTGTCTTTGTTCGAACTATTGTCTAGGACTCATTTCTACATTTGTTTTTAGTTCTTCTCCTTGCTGTCTGGTCCCCACATTTTCGTGGTTTTCTTCGCCATCTGACACATTTTATAGTTGATTGATGCAAGAGAGGAATAGCTCAATGGTCGCCCGTACAGAGGAACAGTTTCTGTGTTTGTCAGGCTTTTCGGTCTGTGGAAAGGAACCCAACACCTAATAAAGATCGTCCTTCTCGTAGTTATTAATATCGTTTTGGACCTTATTTCGCTCTAACCTGCAAAATGAAAAATTTCGGCCCATTCAGGATTTTAGAGAAACTTTTCAGAATTATATTTCAGGGAAAATATAATATAATATATATAAATATATAAGTAAAAAAAATAAAAAAAGTAAGAAAAAACTACGAAAAAAATCCTCGTAAGAACCCATAGGACCAACAAGTTCCTTTTCGTCTTTTTTTTAATCATTTTGCAAATGGTCGATATCGACCATTTTGTAGTATTCTTATTTAGATGTTGCAAAAAAAATATGACTGATAGATTGGTCGATAACGACCATTAGGAGGAAGTGGTTTTGGTCGATATCGACCATTCTGTCGCGTTCAATAGCTAAGTAATGATGGTCGATATCGACCATGAGAGAGCTAAGGAAAAAAAAAAAAAGGAAGCTTCAAGATCGGATTTAATCATATCTGCAGAAGATGGGCCATGATATATCTGAAGCAATAGGTTGAAAACCAAAAGGAGCAAAGGCATGGTTAGTTGCATTGGTGCTGGGGATAGTGGCCATTTGTCGTGGCGGAAGGAGATCGTCGGTACATTTTTGTAGAAGGAGATCGTTGATCTTTGGGTGGGTGAGATCCATAGCTAGGTAAGAACGTCGGTCCATTTTGGAATTTTGGCTTTTTTCGCAACGGGCAGTAATCCGAAAAAGGGTCTGCAGAAGGGGATCGTCGGTCCTTAGTTGAATCACAGAAGAGGGTAGTGTGTTTGGTGGTTTGGCTTCCGACCTGGTTGCAGAGGTCGGACTTGGAGAGGAATCGTCGAGGATCCAGGCATCCCATCGCTGGAGCAGACTACCGCAAAGGAGAGAAGAAGAAACATAGGAGTCAGGCTCTGTTGCACTCATCGCTGCCCCCTCTCATCTCGTCGCCAGAGAACGACCGTCGTCGCCGGAGGGCGTGAAGATGAGGACGAAGAAGAAGAAGACGGAGGCGAAGAAGGCAGCCGATACGAAATCACCGGTGCCGAGCGTTTCACTTCGACATTTCTGATTGAAACGGAACGAAACAAATCTGCGTTAGATCGGTTGGGTTTTAGAGAAAGCTGCGTTTTTTTTTTTTTTTTCAACATGACACTTTAGCGATGACAGTCGATATCGACCATGTCACAAAACGACGAAAAAAAAGAAGAAGAAGACCCATTAGGACCCCTCTCGGGTGGGCAATAATGGGTTGTCTCCCGACTTGAGGGGTCCCACGGGGGATTTTCTGGTAGTTTCCTAAAAAAGTAATAAATATAGATTTAATCCATTATAGTAATTTTTTTGAAATTATATTTTGTGAAAATATAAGAAATGCAAAATATATATATGCAAAAAAAGTTAAAAAAAAATAATTATGTAAAATTCCCTTTCGGCAGAAAAGTTACATTTCGGCTGCAATCCTGAATTTCGGCCGAGATTGACCGAAATTCAAAGCGAAAAGAGTTTCGGCCACTTGACCGAAACAAAAAATTTCGGAAGAAATGAAACGATATTAATAACTATGGTCTTACTCTTCAATGGATGATATTGGCACTTACTTAGCTAAAACTATTTGATTATGGATAATCTAAAACTCCTTGCACTTAAATCCTATTTACACAAAGTAAAGATTCCTCGTATGCTCCGGATTGTTTAGAGGGCGAAATGTCTTGTAGTGGTTTTTTTTTTTTTTAAATATGATATATTCGTCAAAATCTAAACCGCTAAAAATAAATATACTCACGATGACCCTTTCAAATGATAAAATAATGATGGTCACATGGAATATAGGGGGTCTCACTCTCATAGAAAATCTCCGGAGAGAATTGTACAATGTATCAAGAAATTTTAGTTAGATAATAAATGCTATGTTTGGTTAGTGAGATGAGTGTCCTGATGTTTCATTGGATTCGAAGGAATTGGAAGATAAAACTGACACTGTACCACTAGACAAAAAGTCCGGATCACCTGTTGCAGCTGTCACACTGCCGGCGAACTATATCTAGATCATTTGAACCGTCAAAAGTTGAATGTCATTCCTTCCGATCTCAAATCCCCAAGTTTCATCTCAATTCAAAGAGAGCGGGTCCCACCGTAGGATTCTTATGCCTTAAATCCAAGCAGTCCCCCATGATAATTTAAGCTTAATGGTGGGCCCCACATGCCAACAGCTCCTTCTTGTTGCTTCTCTCTGAAATCGGTAGAAAATGTAGGTAAAGACTAGTTGTTATAATTCACTTGAAATTAATGTAGTCAAAATCTCCCAGCCGTCTAATTATGACATAGTGGGACATGGTTCCACCGTACAAATCGCGTATATGCGACACCTGGACCGTCCAACTTGACCACTTTTTGCAGCTTATCTCCTTAACTAGGATTTGCCGTTTTGGGCAGGCCACTTTGACCATGCATCTATTTCAGTCTTCCATAAAAGACCCTGTGAAAATTGATCAACTGATGGTGCTCAGAATTTCTCGAACATCTCCAGTACTACACAATAGCAATGGAGCAGTAAAGCAAATAGGTGGGAAAATAGGTGGAAAACCAGTTGACAAGATATGATAGCTCTCACCAAAATGCCCACGGGTTGGCTCCTGGATAGGGAAATAAATGGTTCCTTATTCTCCGATTATCTGAAAGTTTTGATCCGTTAAAATAGGGTTTGGATATTTATTTAGGCCCCGATAAATAAATGAATCCAGGTCCGGTTCCACTTTGGTTCAGACCTGTGGACCCAAGACCCGGCATATTACCTCAATTTTCTAAAATCTCTCATAAAAATCATGTTTTTTTTTTTAAATATTATTCTCTACTTAGACCTGGACCCAGATCCAGACCAGGCCCATATATGGTTCTGGTTCTGGTTCTGGTTCCGGAACCAAGAAACCGGTTTCGAAACGGTTCCGGGTCCAGATCCGGTTCCACCTTCTCCTTAACGGACACGGAACCAGAACCAACCTGTTTACAACCCCCTCTCAGGCATACCGCCTTTTCTCATCCAATGTCTCATTCTCTCACCTCACCGCGTGTGTGGAAAACCAATTTGGTACACAATTTCCCCTTCTACAAATTTTTTTTCCAACCACCTATAGCAAAAGATTTTCTTTGGAAGTGTAGATAACTTAGCTTTTTTTAATTCCCCTCTTCACTTTTTTCTCTACGTACGGAAAACAAGCTGGACAAACTTGCTCAAAATGAGATCAGTGAGAGAAGGCCCATTTAAGCCTTTTGATGAAGTCCCACAAAAAGGAAAGAACCAACAGTGATATGTTGAGAAGATCTAAGGTTACATTTGTATACATCTATGGAAAATAGTTCTTGCAGTCTTTTTCCTCTTTCATGGCAATTTTTTTTTCCAACCCTCGGTTTATATTGGAAAAGCTTTTTTACGGAATTGAAAAAAATTTAGCTCATTTTGTATTTTTCCTCCTAACATAGTTTTTGAAAGTGGTTCCCCACTCTTCACTTTTTTCAAAGAAAACCAGCCACACAATTGTGCACCAATTGTCTAGAGGGTATAATCCTATCTGAAATGCCAATTGGTGGCCATTGAATGAATCTTCACAAAACAATAGTCCAAAATCCAACAAGCTTATGTTGAGAAATGATCATATGGGATGTCAGTATGGGAATTCCTATGTGGACAAGTCACATGGAGGAGCTATGTGGGGGCCGTCTTTTCTTTATCCAATCCATTTATCACATGGCCTGCTTTAATAGGTTGTGGCCCAAATTCGACAAAACGGTTGAAAAAACACACCATTAAGTCAATCAATGAGTATAAAATGGAATTTAACTTGACCAGCTAATTTTATGCGAAAAAAGAAAAAAAGAAGGAAAAAAACCCTAAATGAATTGAAAGTCAGGATACACTGGTGGGGAACGGGAATTTTTTATTTTGCTATCGGATGGTTCCCAACCCTTTAGACTGAACTAATTCCTACGGGCCCAAAGGAAAGCCGGGTAAACTCTCCAATAGCCCCAGTACGGTAGCGCAGTTTTGAACCTACAACATCCAAGTAAAAATCGTAGTCCTAGGCCAACCGAACTACCCGTTAAAGTTGTGGGGGAATGAAAATTGAAACCAAATTCCAGAGAGGGAGATAAGAAAGAGAGTCAACGGGTGTAACGAGAATGGGAACTTGCCGTAGATGCCACTGTAAAATTTTTGTCTGCTTCTTTCTCTCTAGAAAGAGATGAATTTTCATGGGTCTCTTGGCATTATCCTAGGACTTTTGATGAACTCTACAACTAACGGTTCTCTCTCTCTCTCTCTCTCTCTCTCTCTCTCTCTCTCTCGTGATTCATTTGATTTGGAATTGAATTTGATTAATGGGTCCAATCAACGTGCGTTGATTCATTTGATTTGGAATTGAATTTGATTAATGGGTCCAATCAACGTGCGTGTATAGTCCCTCAATTCTTCTTCTTCACATCTTTATCTAAAAGAGGAAAGCAAGGAAGACATTGTTTAGGGTTTTCATCTTGGAGAAGTACACGGACCAGTTTGGAACCCTCCTCCCTCCTCCTTTCTCAAATGACATTGTACATATTTTTCCATCTTGGATCAGTTTGTCATCCTCAAAGGCTAGTTTGTAGGAATGTAAATGGGTTATCGATTTTCTGATTACCCGGAGGTTTTGACTCGTTAAAAATCAAGTTTGGGTCTTTATTTAAGCCTTGATAAGTAAACGGATTCGGTCCATGGATGCAGGACCCGACATATTATCTCAATTTTTAAGAATTCCTTTTAAAAATTAAGATTTTTCCCATATCATTCTCTACAAAGTAGACCCGGACCCGTATTCCATCTTTTCATTAATTGTTTCGGTTTCGAAAGCAGGAAATTGGTTCCGAACCAGTTCCGGTTCCATATTCTCATAGACGGTTCTGGTTTCAGGTCCCCACAGACCCGTACTGGGACCGACACATTTACATCCCTACTAGTTTGCAACTCGACATTATATTGCTTGACTCGTTTCAGTGCAACAATGGGAGTGCCATTTTATTAAAACATGCTGCAAAATTGTTAAATTCTCCCGAGAGCGGTAATGAAAATGGTGAAAATGATTTTTAAAAAAAGGTTTAAGATAGATGAACTCACTAGATCCTGATAACTAGGAAAACTGTCTTGATTTAGGTGGATGGAGAAACCCACCACTCCAATAATGGAGAAGACTCCTTTTCTTTTTCTAAAAATCCAGTAAGCTGTAGAAAGCTTTGAAGGCTACATTGCATATTTACAAATTGTCGAGTCTATTCAAAAAAATAACTCAAACTTATTAAAAACTCAAAATCCAACTTATTATCATGTCTAATAGTAACTATCCTCTTCATTTAACTATAACATTAGCTAGTGGACAACATTCGTCCAGGCAGCCATACTTAAAAATACCAAAAAATATGAGAGCTGAAATGAGAAAAATATTAACAAACTATCCATGAGGGTGAAACAAAGAAATTGAAAATTCTGGGTCCAACATTGTGGGCTGGTTATGCATGAACTCTCCTCGAGTCATCATTCTTCTCCTTGTTTGAAAAGAATTCATCCTAAACTTTAAAACGTACACTTGGGGCTGAAAGTACTTCCTTTGACATAGTGCAAGCAACAAATTAGAAGATCTTTTCATGATGTTCACCCAGTCCATCTAATTCATCTAATTAACCTAATCATACAAGATCATATTCACATGTGAATGAATCAAACAAAAAAAAAAATTTCTTGCAGATGACTCTGATCAAATGGATCATGAAAGTAATAGATCATCTTGATTGTATTGAATGCCTTTAACATAGTATGGCATGATGTCTTTTGTATTTGTCTCTAGACCATTGGGTCAGGACTAGACATTTATGTATGTATCAACAGTAAGAGTATCGTCATCAAGATACACATAAAAAATTGGTAACTCATCAACATCATCCTTTTTATATGCATTAGAGATCAGGCTATTGACGCCATGATAAACTTGAGATTCATTTAAGGATCATGTCATTGGCACCTAACCCATTCCTCAATAGTCATGTTGAATGGTCATGTTCGATGCCGGTCTCTCAATCCAACATTTTGTTTGGAAGTCTACTACAAGTGGGTGGGTCACACTCATTATCCAGATAAACGCCAGAAGTTTGGAAGCTTTGACCAATGAATGTCATGGATAGAATGCGAAAGTCATGTCCAGTTAAAGTTGTTTGTATCTAATGATCAAATTGAGATGCACAACATTTTGAGAATAATTATATATCTACTCTATGAAAGCTTGAGCATTTTATGAAGATTGATTTGGTGAATGGCTGTATTGGGCTGATCATCTATCAGATTTCATAACCTTATGGGGCTTAGGGTTTATGGGTTTTCTAGGGGACGAAAAGGAAAACAAAGGGCAAAAGAAGGTGGCTTCTTGATAAAAAAAAACAAGTGACAAGAAGACATACTCTTTCTGAGATGGGTTCAGATTAGGGGTTTCAAGGGTGAGATTGTTGTAGAAGGGTGTTCAGGGTTCAGGTAGGAGAATTTGGGTATGTTTGGTGGAGATTGATGATATGCAATATGCAGTCTTGGTAATTCACTGGTCCGAGACGTGGGGCCTTATTGTTTGCATGGACTTGAATTCCTAGAAAGTCTAAGAAATATATTCCTATCAAAGTGGCTACAATTAAAGAAATAAAGGTGAAGATAAATAAATAAATTTCGTTGGAGATAACTATGGTCTTGGGCTTGGCCGTGTAACTATATAATGTCATTTTCGAAAAATCTTACTCTCAAGAAATGTCAGAGGAGTTTCAAATCTTGGGGTAAATTTTCTTGGGATAATATTGGGAGGTGGAAGATAAATTAATGTTAAATAATTAAAGATACAAAGGCATAAAAATCTAAATGACTGAAGTTTTGGAAAAGTTCTATATGATAATTACTTTTTTTGCCACTTCAATTTTCTTTGAAATTTTCACTACTACCCCTATATTTCGAAATATCTCTAAAATTTGCAACGCTATTTGTTGGATTGAGCGAGATTAGCTTCATTAATGGTGGATAGCTTATGTATAGGGTATGCGATCAAATCAAGTATTGAACACACTCTTGCAATTAATTGTGTGGATAAAAGAAGTTATAATTGGAGTACTTGGATGATGAGGTTGCATATGTATAAGAATGAGGAATCTGGCATATCTTAACCAAATCCTTTGCACAGGCTCTTGTATCACATATGTTTGGCCTAAAAGGACTTAGCAAGACTTGGAAATTCCTTGGTATTATTGTGCAGGCACTCTGCACAAATAAAAAAACAAAATGAAAAAAGTTGTAAGGTTGGCACGGGTCTTGTACCTCAAGGCATATAAGAATTTTCACATGGTACATTGTCTGAAAAATATAGTCTTAAATGGATGCTAAAGTGTTCTAATGAAGAACCTGTAGGTTGAACTTTTGATCAGTTCCTCTCAATCCATGTTACTATAAAGAAATTAATTAGTAAATTCATCTTCCAAATTGATGCCAGTTTATATATTCAGATGTTATAAATCCGTCTTTTATGAGTTCGAACTTTTTTACACTGAAGATCAAAGAAATGATTTCCATTGCCCCATTTTCAAAAGCTTGATTTTTTCTACTTGCCATTCCAAGTTTCCTATGTATGTCTAGCGTTGCCTTTTATAATACTATTATTATTGTTGTTGTTGTTGTCCTATGCGTTTCCTATGTGCTTAGCAGATGAGGAATCAATTGATCACCTTTTATTGAATTGTAAAGTAGCACAAAGGCTTTGGTCTTAAGTCCAAAGCTGGTTTCATTATAGCTGGGTCCTTTCGAGATCCATCTGTGGATTGTTTAAGGCATGGTTGTTGGAGGTTGGATCAATCAAAGGAAGGATTATGTGGAGAACTGCCTTCCCGGCACTTTTATGGATCGTTTGGAAAAAGAGGAATTCTCGATGCTTTAAGGACTCCGGCACCTCGGCATAAGATCTTGCGTACCAGATCAAATTCACCATCGCTTTATGGCGGGTGTCCTTCCTTCTTTAATTTCATGGAATTTCTATTGATATCATTTTGAGGAATTAGAGGGTGGTAATCTTCCTTTAATGTTTCTTGTTGCTACGGTTGTTATTGATCATCTATTTCTCTCTCTGGCTATTGTGGTTGTGAGTTTATGGTGGTGGAGTTGATTTGTGGTTCTCTTTTCTTTTCTTTTTGGCTTTTCAGTATTTCCTTCATGTACTATTAAAGTTGATCAATGAAATTAGTTAACATTAAAAAAAAATATATTGTTGTTGTTGTTTGATCATTTAAATGAGATTTAAGTAGCCAAGGTATGAAAAGGAGTCAGCGTGCAACCGCAATCTTTAAAAATACATGTTTGGTGACAGCTTGAACTTGATGAATTAATCATTCACATGATTGCGGTATCATGTGACAAGCGTGATCTGCAACAAGAAAAAATTAAGTTAAAATAAGTACAAGCCTAAAATACTCGTTTCTAGCTTGTCTTGATATTGGCCCTACTCTCAAGAGGTGTTTGAGCTCTTTATAGTGGGCAATGACTTCCATCAATTTTAAAAGCTTGAAATGTTGACTGGTTAGGGTCTCATTACTAATTCAACTCTTTAAGAAGTTTTGATTTAATAAATAAAGTGCCCGGAAACTATGAAAACCTTGCATCACAAGCTCAAATATTTCTAGTTTCTATAATACTACAGTCAAATTTGATTTAACTT
The DNA here is from genome assembly GCA_028538565.1 of Umbellularia californica. Lineage (NCBI taxonomy): Eukaryota > Viridiplantae > Streptophyta > Magnoliopsida > Laurales > Lauraceae > Umbellularia > Umbellularia californica. Next base: position 108,504,642 of record JAPQWN010000001.1, read on the forward strand.
CTATCTTTCAATCACTATTCCAAACATATTTTATGTTTATTAAACTAGATTTACACGGCGGCTTCTTTGTTGCATTATTTGATTGGTGAATTATTATAATCTCAAAACAGCTTAAGATTTCCAACACCAATTAAAATTGGGGTCTGCACTATTGCTGATGGATTTAAAAAGGCCTTTTTGCATGATCATGCTTCTTAGTTACATTGTTTCCTCTTAGTGATATTGTTTTTTTTTAGAGAAAATTGATTGAGGGAAGTAGGACTCTCTTGTCCTTCTCATTGAAAATTCTCCAGCATATGTATATGACTTTTCATTGATAGATTTGTAAAGATTTTTTTTGGGAACTTCTGCTCTTTGTTCAACCAAGTTCAAAGTACCAAACAAACAAACTTCAACTTTGCTAAGTATTCTACCAAGAAGCTTTACTAAGTTGTCAATTGAAAGATAATGGAACTATTTTTATATGATTTACTTGCTATCTATGCTCATCTTCCTCTTCATACACAAAGATGTGGCTAAAAATACAGTTCTTTTCCATCTATAATATCTTTGTGATCAGAGAGAGAGAGAGAGTTGTGAAGTGTACAGTTTTAAGAGTGGATTTTATGGTGACACAATATTCCAAGACTTTCACATTCTAATAAGACATAGTTTGGCTTTTTCATTACAAAACAAATAGACATTGGCAATGAATAGATGAGAGATGAATGGTTTAGAAGAGAGGGACTGATCAATCAAATGGAAAGAAGGGTTTAATTGAACCAGGAGAAAGACCCAACATGGAAACAACTTGTAATGACCCAAGGTTGGAGAGATTGTGAGGTGGTGCCTGGTCGAGATCGAGAGAGAGAGAGAGGAGAAAAGGAGAAGATATTTGTTTTGGCAATGGAAAAGAAAACAAGAAAAAGGAGATGGGAGGTGCTTTTGTCATCATCCAGAGAGTGGTCACGGGTTTCTCTTGACTCCACAGACCTTTACACCCATGTCTACGAGGAAGTAGTTTTTCTTTTTTCGTTTTTTTCTTTTTGGCAATTCCTGCTGTGTCCATAGTAGGTGTGGAGGAGATGGGACCGTTCATTTCAGAGGGTCAACATAGAATGAGCTAGAAGTCGGTGCTAGACCATCCTAACTGTCCACTTGCTAGTGGACAAATGGACACAAGAGGACAAAGTTCCGATGGTGCATGTTCATTGGGGAGAAGTTGTTTGATTGGATATATAACCGGCGGATCAAGGCCAGATTTTATGGGTTGTTAACTATGATGTACCAATACTTCAAAATGACAATGTATCGAGTCATATCGTATATAATACTTCACTTTTTATGTGTAAAATTCATATTGTATTCATGGCTTGTCCCCATTGTATTCATGCCCTATCTAGGCAGCATGGGTTGTCAATTTATCATGAAACTTGAGGAATAGTAGGTTTGGATCATTTGTCAATTTTTATCCTAATATATATTTTTCTTTTTTTTTTTTGTCAGTTCATCCTTGTAATTTGTTGTTTAAAATCGATAAGAAATGAAACGATAAGGTTTACGTCCTCCATACACTGATGTATACCATAGCACATTAAAGCAAAATTGAGTTGGTTGGGGCTCAAGCTCAATCTATATTTCAAATAATGCTTTGAGTTCGATATTTAAGTGCTTATGAGTCAACCTTGAGCTCAAGTCTTCAAGCTTTAGACAAGCTTGATCTGAGCTTTAGACACAGCTTGAGTGAAGTAACTCGGCCCCCTCAGCTCATTTACACCCCTGATTCTTTGGGTAGGCCATGAATTAAGCGGGGCCACCCCAAATGGAGTGAATGTCCCTACAACCAAGCTTACTTCAACGGCATCTATTTAAGCAATAGGTTGTGTATGTGTAGAGAGAGAGAGAGATACTGTAGTTCGCTCATTCTAGGGGTAAAAGGTGATGTTTACACTAGTTTGCAGACTTCGAATGGCATCTAGGTAAGTCAAAGATATTAATGCGAGAGAGAGAGAGAGTATAAAAAATACAAGTGCATGTGTGTGTGAGAAGTGATCATAATATACAATTGGAAAGAAGAAAACATGCATATCATGAATAGAATGTGGACTGTGAATAATTGTCTAAAAATCAAAGAGAAACTGGTGTGTGGAGATACATTCACATTTGGTAGAAGCACAAAGGGCAAGTATACTAGAGATACCAATGCATCATCCTGATTAATTATCCTATCCTAAATTCGCCCTTTGGGCTTAGACTATCCACAATCTTATTTTCAGTCATTCATTTGATGGCCAAAGATCAGATAGTTATGATCACCGTACAAGCATAGATTCTCGGCTCTATGGTAAACAATCCGTGCGGTCTATGATTTGAACCACCGAATCGGCTTCACATACACATGTACGATGGATGAGATTCCAGTTCCCAGTAAGTGGTGAGCTGTAAATAGGAATATAGTAGTCTCTCATAAAATAAAGTAAAATAAAATAAAATAAATGAGAGGTTAGTAAAAAACTATCAATCAGATACAATGGTCCATGGCCCATGCATAGAAGAAAAGGCCCGGATAGAAACAAACCAAAGGCTTCACACGGCTAACAACCCACAGCCAACCTGTCTTCTTCTTGATAGGTCCTTTTCACATCTTTAACCCTCCTCAATGCAGCCACTTCATGTAGACTTTGAAAGGTATGCAAGTCTCTCTACCCCTTCTCCTCTCTCCTCTCTCTTTTGGAGTGTAAAGTTGCAAGAAATCATACTAATAGCAACATTAATAACGGTAACTTTCTGGGTGTTAAAAATTAACCTTTTTTCTTCTTCTCTCGTCTTCTTCACCACTTGCACCATTAGGAAATGTTCAAAGCTTTTAAGTATAAGTAAAAGCTCATTTTGGAGGGAGTGATGATCTTTGGGTCTGGCATACTATGAACCACAACGATGAAAGGGATAACCACGAGCACGACGTTGTCATGCCCGGATTCCGCTTCCATCCAACGGAGGAAGAGCTCATCGAATTCTATCTCCGCCGTAAGGTTCAAGGGAAGCGCTTCAATGTTGAGCTCATTACTTTTCTCGACCTCTACCGCTATGATCCATGGGAACTTCCCCGTAAGACTAACGCTGCTTTATAATTTTGTGTTTTCCTAGTCTTTTCGTTATGCTCTTTGAAGTTATATTCATCGTTTATAGTTTGCTTGAGCCTCTTTGGTTAGAATACCCCTGAGCCTTTCTAGCCCGGCCCTTTCGCCTGTTGTCTGAGGTTATGTTTATCATTTATAATTCCCTTGAGTAGGTCTGATATCATCCATTTTGTAATGTTATCGCTTTAATTTTTTCATCTTCTTTTAGCATTAGCAGCAATTGGGGAGAAGGAATGGTACTTCTATGTGCCTAGAGACCGCAAATATCGCAACGGGGATCGACCTAATCGTGTGACAACTTCAGGCTACTGGAAGGCAACCGGTGCTGATCGGATGATCCGAACTGAGGACTTTCGGCCAATTGGACTGAAGAAAACCCTAGTTTTCTATGCTGGAAAAGCACCAAAGGGCATCCGAACTAGTTGGATTATGAACGAGTATCGATTGCCACAACATGAAACCGACCAGTATCAGAAGGTAAGTGCAAGAATTCAGGCCACTTTTAGTTGTCACCATCTTTGATTGAATCATATATAATAGAAGAAGAAGAACGGAGGTTTTTGGGTTAGCATAAGAAGAACGGAGGTTTTTGGGTTATCATAACCCCAAAAGTTACAAAGAGTTTATCTCTCTGCTTGCTTCAAATTATAACTGAGTATTTGAGATGAGAGAATTGCTAGGGCTCTTTTCCTATTAGGGGCATGCAACAAGTATACAACTTCTCCATCATACATTCCTTCAATTGCCATTCTACTCTTCTCTTAAACTAGTTTTTGAAGGCAATTGAATCTATCACTCCTTTTGCTTTGGCAGAAACCCCACCAACATCTTATAAATAAAATAAAATCAAGCATTCCTCTTTTGGTAGATTCCGTGTTTTTCTGGAGAAAAAAAAAATGTCGTTTCTCTTTTGGTCTTGTTTTATGAGATTCATGAGTTAACACTGAACCCCAGGACCTTGTTTCTAGAACAACCGACAACACTCTCAACTTTAAACTTCTTTGCTTATAACCTCATGCTTCTCTTGCTGACAACAAGGTTTCTTTTACTTGTTCTTAATTCTTCCTATGTTGCCTGATTTAGACTGGCTCTTTCTTTTTATATGTTTTGAGTCTAAATTTATAAGCAATTAACTTTGGGCTTGTAGGCCGAAATCTCACTCTGCCGTGTCCACAAAAGAGCAGGAGTAGAAGACCATTGCCCGCCCCACAATTTTCTTTCTTCTAGGGCTTCATCGTCCAGAGCGGTTGAATCGAAGAAAAAGAGCAGCATGGGTCTTCAGGGAATTACACCAAGCTCCCAATCTCCTGGCGAGCACTCTTCGTCGTTAGAGATCGAAACAACTCAAGAAGAAAGCAGTATTGATACCATCAACACCAGGACCACACTTGGCCTATCTTCATGTCGAGGATATGGTGGGATTGCTCCAATAACACCAATAGGCTCTTCACCAATGGAAGTGGATGGAAATCTACTACAACATCCAAAGCAAGTAGGCTCTTCATTCCCAACATGCACCCCATTTCCTCCCTCTTCATCTATGCCCATGATAGCAGCTGACGAACTCCACAGACTGGTAGATTACCAACCCATTTATGCTCACCAGACCAGCCAAATCTTTCCATCGCCGGCATCCCAACTGCCATCTCTTGGGCTCAGCACTCTACCCACCTCATTGACAACTTTCTCAGACAAGCTATGGGAGTGGAATCCCATCCCTGATGCTAACAGAGACTACACTACTTTCAAATGAATAAGAATCTGCCTATCCATACGCCAAATTATGTCCCCCCCTTTTTCTCTATACCTTTCTCTTCTACTGTTTGTAACTTGCTTGGCAATTGATGTTGGTTAATATTTTGTTACTCACTTACTGGGGCTTTGAGCTCAAAATGTATCCATATGTACTGTACTTTGAACCTCTAATAAGTCTTAGGTTAGGAAGAGAATGATTGGAAGTATGAAAAAAGGAGATTCTTCAGACTTGTGTGTGATTTGTACTTATTTTAATGGTAACGAAAATGCCAATATTGCAGTACTTTTTTCCAGCAGAGAAAGTTGTTTTGAGCTTTGGAAAAAGAATCAAAAAGCTATAATGGCATTGGCTTTTTGTTTGATGGTGGGGACTGACTTAGCATGACCTTGGCCTTGGACGTTGGAAACTTGTGAGAGATGTTGATGTCAGGTATCTCTCTAATGCTACAATTGCATTTCATTTCAATTTCTCTCTCTATATATATATAGACCTAGTTGAAATCCATATATATATAAAGTCTAAGGAGTATATCTTAGATGGGTTTAGGATCTTAGAATCAATACAATGTAGGTAGACCCACTTCACATCTACAGGCCCGTGAATGGTCTGTACTCTCCAACTATTTCAGTCATGGATTACATGAGGGCTAATTGAATGTGAAGATAGGAGTTGCTAGCATTGTATTAGCTTGGTTTCCTTTTTCTATTATTGATGGGTTAGAGGCAACTGGAGTCTCAACTCTCGAGGGGCTATATTTTAAACAGATGGGTTCTTGGGTGTTTATGTGAAAAACATCCTAAAGGCTAGAGTGCATTTGTGGGTTACTTTTTGGCTGTCTTAGAGACATGGTTTTGAACCTTACTGGCTTAGGGGGGAACTGTTTGAACTAAGATTTATCAGATTTTAATTCCCACCATTATATCACATTTTATGACTTCATCATGTCTACTGGATGCCTCTAGTAATCAAGATATCCATAGATTTAAGTTATAGTAGTGATCTTTGCTCCTATAGTTCGAATAAAAAGGAAAAAAAATTACAACCACTACATGATCAGCAATGCAATATATCATATAGATATATATATATATCAGTCAAAACCATGTTATAGCAATGTGATTGGAAGACTTCTTAATTATCACTCATTGCTTCATAAGCTAAACCCTTTTTTCCTTCCTGTAGATAATTTTATTTTTCATTGATTAGAAAGAAGAATGTGCAGGGTGATACCTACAAACTTTAGGGATTACACTAAACTCCAGTATATAAGTATTTTGGAAAAGTCATCTTTATAGATTACAACAGATAAGAATTTAGGAACGTATATATAGGATTAAAAATAATTCTGTACTATCCTAATCAAATCTACTAAGATATTATAAATCCAAACATATCTTAATTAGGATCACATGATCTATGTTATCTTTATCTCTTCTTAATCCCAAACTAATTCTAACAACCACAACCTTCCTAATTATATGTGTGATGATGTGTATCCCACTATTAACACTTTATATTCTCTAGCATGCCCTCACATTAAATATGACCCTCTGAATCTCCTAAATTAGTGATTGATTTATCATTGAAAAATATTATTTGTATTGTTCTAATGGTTATTGCCTGCTAATGGATTCCACCATTGTTGTGTCCCGTTGATTTTGACTCCATTGGAGCTTCTAGTTTTGCTAGATCAATTAAATTTGTCATAATCTTTCCAGAAGCTTACAAAGTGGGATCTACACCTTAAAAGAAGTTCATGTTGCAACTTAAAGCAGAAGGTGAGGAAGGTTAATTTGTGGAAAAATATAAAAAGGCGCATTTTTCACATATAGGGAAGACATGTATGCTAGGAAAGGGGGAAAAATGACATGAAAAAAAGGAAGATCAGAAAGGTTCGTGCCAGCCATAGCTCTAATATTATGTAAACTTCAAAGTTTACATTAAACTATGTCATACTAAGGAAATATTTGTTTTCTAGAATATATATAGGAATTCATATCATTAGTGGTTAGAAATGAAGGTTCAAGGTAACCAATCCATCCCTTCTCTCTTCTATAATACAAATTGTTTTTAAGCAAAAAGAAGAAGATCTCAGTTAAATTACTATCTTATATCCTTCATTCCAAATCTCATATCATTCACACTTCGCCTCTTTAATTATCCTTCAGTGGAGCTCAATTGACCATAAGTTTCTATGTATTCTAATGCAAATAAACAAGACATGAGTATTTAGCAGAATTCCATATTTAATTTATATACAGTACAATGAATGAGGAAGTTTAGGAAACATGACATAGGATTAAACATACTCCAACCTACCAACCTAATTAAGTATATTAACATAATCCTGAAATAATCTTAATAAGGATATGAACTAATCCATATTAACTTATCTTTATCTATAGCTAACTCTAAGCAACATAAACTTTCTTACAATGTATTCAACAATAACACTCATATGTTCGCTTTCAACACTTAGTTGATACATTAGGCTAGGACCATTTAGTTGATACATTAGGCTAAGACCATTTTGGTACAATCACCATAACACCCAGAGGGTAAATGATTTTGTGTGAATTGACAAGACAATGGTGAGATCTTGATGCCAATTGGAAAGAATTTGGGATTGTCCCTACCCCAAACATGATGGAATCACTGTCAGGCCCCGTCCCGAGTTAATCAAGATTAACTCTAATTGATTAAGAATTAAGGCTAATTAATTATATTTAATTAAGCTAATAATGGTTTATGAGCAAATGGAATTGAATTAGTCTAAATTAAATGGATTAGGCTTAATGAAATAGTAATCACGGTTATTAAATGAATTGAGCGGGTTTTAGACTCAAACAAAGGAATTGAAGACTTTTTCGTAAATACGAGTTTCCGCATATTTTGTCGAATACGGAAACTATTGATACCAACATGTGTATCTCAACGAGTACGTTAACTTTCGTAGAGGACTTAAGGTTGTTCGACAAGAAACGGATCAAATGACCCTTCAATTGACTCGAATTGTAAATGAGAGGAGATTGTGGACCTAAATGCAAATTTGGGCTCATAAAGGTTAAAATGACTCAAATGAGCTCATTCAACTCATTTCCGGCACAGCCAGACCCTAGGCACCTTTCCTTCTTCCTTTTTCTTCTTCTTCTTCCATTTTCATCTCCATCTAGCACACTAAGGCTGATGTTTTGGAATGATTCAAGTGAAGAGGGCTTCACCTACTTCATCCTCTTCATCTTCTTCTTGAGTTTTCGTGGAAGAAAATCTTCAAGTTGAGAAGTTTCTGTTGTGATCATGTGTGAGGAAACGTGCGTTCAACAAACAGACAAATCAAGCCACACAATGAAAACACAGAGTTACGTGGTTCGGTGATTTCACACCTACGTCCACGGACAAAAGCTCGTCTTCCCTTCTCCACTAATCAGAGTTTTTCACATCATAGGGTTACAACCAAGAAAGATAATATATAGATTTAATAAAGACCAAATTACCCCTCAACCCTAATACAAATGATTGGGCCTATAAAACGAGCCAAAAACCATAAACCCAACAAATCTCCACCTTGGCGAGATTTGCAGGTCACAAACATTTTCCACCTCGGCATGCAATCACAAGCCTCCAAATGCGCCTGTAGGCGCCATACACCTGAAGGTGTTCAACCTCGTAGGATATTGATCAAGTCCAAGCAATGCTTAAACTTGACCCCATTTACTACCTTAGTCAGCATATCTGCGGGATTATCAGCAGTCGCAATCTTCTGAAGAAGTATATCTCCCTCGTCAACAATCTCCCACAGAAAATGATACCGTACATCAATGTGTTTCGTACGTGAATGATGAACCTGACCCTTTGCCAAACAAATGGCACTCTGACTATCAGAATGGACTTTCATGTGCTTTTGAAAGATCCCCATGTCATCAAGCAAACCTTGAAGCCAAACGGCCTCCTTAATGGCCTCTGTCACCGCCATGTACTCTGCCTCAGTAGTCGACAAAGCAACTGTAGACTGTAATGTTGACCTCCAACTCACCAGTCCCCTTGCAAGTTTGAACACATAACCTGTAGTAGACCGGCGCTTATCCAAATCACCAGCATAATCGGAATCCACATATTCAACCACATACTAACCAATACTATCATCCCGCTGAAACACCAAACCAACATCCACGGTACCCAGAATATACCGTAAGATCCATTTCACCGCTTACCAGTGCCATTTTCCTGGATCATGCATATATCTGCTTACTATACTGACAACTTGTGAAATGTCGGGTCTTGTACAACCATCGCATACATCAAACTACCAACAACACTCTGATAAGGAACCTGAGCCATGTACTGACACTCATCATCTGTGCTAGGAGACATAGCAGCACTAAGCTTGAAGTGAGAGGCAAGAGGTGTACTTACCGATTTTGTTTTTGCATCCATACCAAAACGCTGTAGTATCTTTTTCAAATATTGTTTCTGCGACAGAAAAACCTTGCCTTGCACCCTGTCTCTTTGAATTTCCATACCAAGTATCTTCTTGGCTTCCCCTAGATCCTTCATTTCAAATTTAATACTCATTTGAGTCTTCAATTTTTCAATCTCCACCTTGCTCTTAGAAGCTATAAGCATATCATCGACATATAAGAGCAAGTAAATGAAGGTTCCATTCCATAGTTCGGGTTAGTAGACACAATGATCAAAAGAGGTCTTGGGTGTACTTCTACCCAACCATAAACTTGTCAAATCGGTTGTACCACTGTTTCGGAGATTGTTTCAAACCATACAACAATTTTTTCAGTTTACACGCCAAATGGTCTTTACCAACAACCTTATACCCATCTGGTTGGGTCATGTAGATCTCCTCATTTAAGTCACCAAGTAAAGATGCAGTTTTAACATCAAGTTGCACTAACTCAAGATCAAATTGTGCAACCAAGGCTAACAAAATACGAATAGAAGAATACTTCACAACGGGAGAAAATACCTCATTGTAGTCAATGCCTTCCTTCTGTGCGTAGTCTTTAGCCACCAATCTAGCCTTGTACCTGACACTATCCTTTCCTAGAGATCATTCTTTCATAGTGTAGACCCATTTGCACCCAATTGCTTTCTTCCCGTTAGGTAGTTGTACCAGCTCCCAAGTGTCATTCTTATGAAGAGATTTCATTTCCTCATCCATTGCAATCTGCCACTCTACACTTTCTGAATGCCTCTTTGCTTCTTTGTAGCTGGTAGGAACAGATTCTTCCAACACTGGAAGTGCATATGCCACCATGTCAGTGAACCGTTTAGGTTTTTGAATATTCCTTTTTAGTCTACTGACTGCAATAGAATCTGCTTGCTCTTGTGGATGCTCTTAGGTTGGAGTCTCCTCCTCATCTGTATCATCATCCTCTGATTCAATTGGGATGACATCAAACTCAACCTGCTTCGATTTACCACTGTCTTTGCTCTCCTCCTTAGAGCCATTTTGCTTGTTCTGTTTCCACATGGCAGCTTCATCAAAAGTCACATCTCTACTCAGAACAAGTTTATTTGAAGCTGGACATCATAACCGGTATCCTTTCACACCACTGCTGAAACCCAAGAATATAGCTTTCTTGGCCTTTTGATCCAACTTATTCTCTGTGACATGGAAATAAGCAGGACAACCAAATATATGCAATTTATCATAATCAGTAGCGGGTTTTCCAGACCATACCTCAATGGGTGTTTTTCCATCAATCGCAGCAGAAGGTAACCTGTTGGTGAAATAACATACATAAGCAGCTGCCTCACCCCAAAACGCTTTCCCTAATCCAGAGTTAGACAACATACACTGAACTTTCTCCAATATAGTGCGGTTCATGCGTTCTGCTATCCCATTCTATTGCGGTGTCCCACTAACTGTAAAATGCCTCACAATTCCTTCATCTTGATATACTTGCAAGAATGGATCAGACTTGTACTCACCCCCATTATCTGACCTGAGCCTTTTTTATCTTTCTGCCGGTTTGTGTTTCAATCATTTTCTTCGACTTCAAGAACACATTCAAGACTTCATCCTTGTGCTTCATGATGTACACCCACACTCTTCTAGAGAAGTCATCAACGAATGTGTTGATGTCAAAATTTTGCCAAACAAAAGATGCAGATGGAAATTGGTCTAAGCTAATTAAATTAGCATGATCCAATGACATGAGTCATCAAAATTTCAAAAAAAAAATTTAGTAAAAAAAATACATGAGTAGCTGTTGGTAAAGTGGTGGAAGTTAATGCACATCATCCCAAAGGTCTAAGTTTCAAATCCCAACATAAACTATTTTTATTCCTCAAAATTCAAATGTGGGCCCCACAAAATGATCTAATGAGAGCCATTTGACCCACTCAAACATTTCAAAGAAAAAGAGATTGTTGTGGAAGTTTTTTAAACTCCCCACCTCTTTCTCACGATCTTATCATGTTGGGAAGTTGCATAACTTCTCAAACAAAGAAATAAAAGGAGGAGAAGTAAAGAGAAAGGGGATTGAATTCTAACAGAGAGGGAAAAAATAGAGAAAGAAAGAGAAGAAAAGAAAAGGGGAAAAGAGAAAGACAAAAGGAAGAAGACAGAGAAGCAGCCAAGGTAAAAAAAAAAAAAAAATCATTCATCTCTTGCTTCATCTTCTCCACTTTTCTTTCCACACAAATCTCCTTCTTCACTCTATCACACTCACCCCATCTCTATTTTATCCCTTACACCACAACTTTGAAAGGAGATACGGACCCTTGTTTCAGGGATCCGCCCTCCCAAGCACCAGATCATCTTCTTCACTGCATCTTCATCACCACATTTTCCCAATCATAACTTATTGACAGTTTAAATTGAGGTTCGGATCCTTATTTAATAAAAGGTTTCCGCCCTCATACCAAATATATGTCAAGTTCATTGCATCATATTTATTTTCTTCCCATTAAAATGGAGATTCAGATCCTTAAAAAGGTTTCTGCCCTCCACTCAACTAAGACTCAAATCCTCATGTTAGAAGGATTTGCTCTTCAAGACTTCTCCGTAAAAAAGTATGATTAATTAGTCACAAATGGTTGCAAGAAATTGTAACTTCATAAGACCCATCCCATTTTGCACTCAGCCAAAAAGATACTATGTAAGAAGCATCTTCGAAACACCTCTACAAAATAAAAAAAAATTGATGTTCTGGAATCGCCTAGGGAATGAACAAAGAAACCTAAGTTAATCTGAAGTGCCGTCATGACAAAAGCATGTCTTTGCTATTGGTGTTGGACTCAGCACATTTGACAAGGCATCTGTCAACTACTATGTGCAATCACTCATCCAAATTAATGAGTAGAGATTGTGTGGTTTTGCCTACGGCAACAAAGAAGCATGGACGACAAATTGGCACTTGTATAAACGTTTTGGATATGACTGGTCTAAAGCTTTATGCTCTGAACCATATAAAGCTAATGACCATTATATCTACTATTGATGATTTGAACTAGGTCAGCCTATATCTACTAATGACCATATAAAGCTTTCTCCATCATAGCAACCAAATGTTGAACACAAGTTTTAAACATGTCAGCCTACAAATTGGGTCTCACAGTTTACAGCATCAATCCAAGATGGGGTTGCAAACTGGGTTGCTATTCACAAAACCTCACAACCAACTGGTTGAATTCCACTGAATTCACCCAACCGAACACCCTACAAATAGGCTGAGTCCACCTAAATAAACAGCAAAAATTCTCCTAAACAAACAGCCCATATATTGGCTGTGAATGGGTTGAAAATTCAGTCCAGGCAAGCTGGGGCTCTAAATGGGTCCGGAGATAACCCAAATATTGGCTAAAATGGGTTGCGACATAATAAGAAAAATGGTTACAAATGGGTGCAGATAACCCAAACAATGGTTTTAAATGGTTGAACGTCTAGCCTGAAATGGTTAAGTTGAAAACCAGCCCATGCAGCAACAACAAAGAGCCTGAGTAGCAATGATAAATGGGCTGAAATTAATAAGTTACTAGTGGTTAATGGGCTGCCACAGTCATACAAGTGTAATAACGGAAAACTTATGTAGGCTAAACATTACTCGGTATAACGAGGATAGTAGTGGTCTTTATAAAATGGGTTATCCTGGTCCCAACATATCTAAAGTGGGGCTGCAAATATAGATATGTTGATTGCCAAACATGCATGCCATAGAGGTTAAAGAATTCATCACAGTCACTTGGTTGTTACTATAAATACAGAAAAAGACAGCCATGTTGGAAAATCTCCACAAACAAACAACTCACAAAAATGAATCCACCCAAACAAACAGCCTACAAGCAACCCACAAACAACCTGGATCCACCCAAACAAACAGGCAGAACTTTCCTAAATAAATAGGTCTTGTGAATAGGTTCTGAATGGATAAAGAGACAGCCCATTCAGTGACTGGAATTAGGTTGGGTTTAATCCAAATGTTCACTAAATCAGGACAGAACTTGGGCCTAAATCTGGGTCTAATCTAATACAGATTTTAGGTCTAATTCAGGCCATAATTATAACTTCAAGTCAGGCCAGCACCATTCCAGACCTATAATTCTAAACTAAACCAGATTTATGGTTCAAAAATTGAATCAGAATTATAGACCAAAACCAACCCAAGAAAAGACTAAAATTTACACTCTTCTAGCATTATTATCTACATTGGTCTATTGATTGCCAATGGGTTTATAAGTCAACCCAATCTATGTCTCTAAATGGGTTGAACCTTGACCCAAACTGTAAACCTCGACCCCTAAACCTCGACCCAAACTGATTTCTTTGAATGAGTGAAACTTTGACCTAACTGGTTTCTATAAATGGGTTGAAAATCAACCCGAACAATAGTAAAAATAAGGCTGATTATGAATCTAAAATTGGCCAGAACCTGAAATATTGTCCAAATATTGGCTGAAATTGGGCTGAGTTATAGCCCAAATGTTGGCTAAAATTGGGCTGAATTGTGGCCCAAACAATGGTCAGAATCAGACCACTTTATTAGAATATAAATGACTGTAAAATGGGTCTCAACGAGCCATTACAATGTCAATATCCAATCAGAAAATAGGTCCATAAATTAGCCTATTTTCGGGTTAGGAATATGTTGTAATATAATTGGGATTGGGCCGGAAACAATTTTGAAAAGGGACTGAAAATAACAATTACAATGGGCCTAATCAGAATTACAAATTCAACTCGGGCCAGAATCAATCTAAACTTATGAGCCTAAATAAGGCCAGATTTTGAGTCTAATTTAGGCCAGATTTTGGGCCTAAATAAGACCAGATTTTGGGTTCAATTTTAATACAGATTTTGGGCCTAAATAAGACCAGATTTTGGGTCCAATTTCAATACTGATTTCTGGGCCTAAATAAGGTCAGGTTTTGAATCTAATTCAGACCAGATTTCTGGGCCTAAATAAGGCCAGATTTTGAGTCTAATTTAGGCCATATTTTGGTCCTAAATAAGACCAGATTTTGGGTCAAATTTTAATACAGATATCTAGGCCTAAATAAGGCCAGATTTTGAATCTAATTTAGACCAGATTTCTGGGCCTAAATAAGGCCAGATTTTGAGTCTAATTTAGGCCAAATATTTGGACCTAAATAAGGCCAGATTTTAGGTCCAATTCAAGATAGATTTTGGGCCTAACTTAGGCTATAATTATGGGTCTTACCCAGGCCAGAATTACAGCCTTACCCTGGCCAGGTTTTGGGTCCAAATCACGTCAGAATATGGGGTCTAATCTAAGATAGATTTTAGGCCTAATTCAGGCCATAATTATAACTTCAAGTTAGGTCAGATTTTGGGCCTAAATCAAGGCAGGTTTTAGGCCCAAATTAGGCCAGAACGATAGGTCAAACCGGGGTTAGAACAATAGACCAAAATCAGCCCAAGTAATGATTGGAAATTGGACTAAGTTACAACCCTGATTTTAACAGAAATTTGAATATGATGATGACCAAAATTTTTTGTTTGCAATACTGGTTAAAAAAATGATGAAAAGATTGAAATGTGATCTTATAAAACAAATATATATATAGATTGACATGAAATTTTAGTCAATACAAATGGGAATACTAAATGATATAAAAGAAAAAGAGAAAGCAAACATACCCCACTTTTGATCTCTCCAAGTTGTTTGTATCCCTAATGCAAGCTTCTTCAATCTCCCAGCAATTCAAACTTTCTACGTATGAATTGGGTATAAGATGTTTAAAGAGATAAAAGGAAGGAAGTTACGAACTTCTCCTTGATACAAGGGAGCCCAAACCACCACTTTTCAAATTTCAAAAAAACCTCTCTAAGAGAAAAGGTCAAAGCTCATTATCTAACCAAAGGTTTTGGATCAACCTACCCAATTCAACCTGTTTAGCAATGAGGTCTGGCCATTTCAAATCCATTATGATGGGCCAATAAAATTAAAAGGGATGACCCACTAAAAAAAATCATCATCAAATTCATCAATTCATGAACCCAATTGAGAAATGATCACGAAGATTTAGGTGAATCTAAAGAACTACTTCTGACAACAAAGACGAAGAGCAGGAACTTATGAATTTTTATTTAATTCCTGTATTTTCTTTGTAAATTTTATTGAGTCAATGTCTTGATAATCAGAGGTTTTCCATTAAGGATGTAATTAACGATCGATGAGTTCTCACGATCGGGAGTATGAAGTACCAACAAGATTAAATGTAAAACTTCCTATTAAATGGAGGGAAATTTGTATCCAATGAATTTTAGTGCATTTCTTTATTTATGCATGAATTTATTGTGTACAGAATGTAACGAAGTAATGCATAACTCCCAAAGATGCCACCTTGGTAGGACCCCATACATCCGAATGAACATAGTCTAGTGTGTTTTGAGTGCGATGGATCATAGTACCAAACTTCACTTTTGTCTGCTTGCGAAAAACACAATGTTCACAAAATCCCAACTTGCAGGTCTTTACACCTTGCAACAAGCCTTGCTTAACCAAACCTTGCAATGCTCTCTCCCTAGCATGCCCTAGACACATGTGCCACAATCTGGTAGTGTCTGTAACAATCTCATTCGAGCTATCAGATACTATTGCTGCTCCACCTACAATTGTACTCCCTTGCAAGAAATACAAATTACCTCTTCGGACACCCTTCATCAACACAAGTGCACCATAAACAACTTTTAGAACTCCACCTTCCATGGTAATCTTGAAGTCTTTGGAGTCTAAAGCACCCAATGAGATGAGGTTCTTTTTCAAATCCGGTACATACCGAACATCTGTCTAACCTCTAACTGCTCCATCATGCATTTTCAAACGGATTTTTCCTATCCCTTTTGTTTTGCAGGCACTATTATTGCCCATCAAAACTGTTCCACCATCCAACTCTTGAAAGCTGGAAAATCATTCCCTATTGGGACACATATGATAGGTACAACCCGAGTCTAAAATCCACTCATCAGAATGGCATATCAATGAAGAAACAAATAAATTAAATTCAAAATCATCATCCCCATTGTGTCCAATGTTTGCATCAGATTTATCTTTGTCCTCGTTTTTCAACTTTGGACGATCCTTCTTCCAATGCCCCTTTTTGTGACAAAAGGCACATTCATCGTTTGCAGGTGGCTTTAATTTTCTTCTCGATTTAGAACGAGAGTTATTACCAGATGTCCTATCATCTGATCTGCCTCTTACTGTTAATGCATCAGATGATGAATCCCTATGAGCCTGTTAGTCCTTCTTCCGATATTCATTATTCATCAAAGCAGCAGACACAACATCATATTTAACCTCGGTCTTCCCGTTGATCAAAGTGTGAGTAAAATGATCATAACTATCGGGAAGCGAATTCAGAAGAAGTAATGCCTTATCTTCATCATCAACTTTCACATCAATGTTCATTAAATCAGCAATAATTTTATTAAAATCATCGAGATGTTCAGTCATAGAAATACCTTGACGATACTCGAAGCGGAAAAGTTTCTTCTTCAAATAGATCATATTCTCCAAGCTCATGGTCATATACTTTTCCTCCAATTTCTGCCACAACTATGTTGCAGAAGTTTCTCTCATCACTGAGTATTTCTGATCTTTCGCGAGACATAATCTGATGGTGCTACATGCCTGACGATTGATATCCTGCCATTCCTTATCTTGCATATCTGAGGGTTTATCCTCCAGAGCAATTCCCAACTCTTGTTGGCTTAGAACATCTCTAACCTCACATTGCCACATACCAAAGTTATTGGTACCATCAAATTTCTCGACTTCAAATTTTGCACTCGAGATAGTTGTCTTTGTCGATGATGAGCACGCCATTTTTTCTGTTTGCCAAACTATCAATCCACTCATTCAGATCGTAGACCTCGTCGATACGAATCCAACAAAAAAAAAAACGGAGCTCAATTTTGAGTCCGGATGGCTCCGGAAATCACAAAGCAATTCTGGTCATCCAATTGGTCAAATTTGTCTTGACCTTAAGGATGACGTCATGATGACGTCAGCGGTTGCTAATGGCTGAGTTCTGCTGAACTGGGCTTCTTCGAAGTGGGTCGGGTTGAACCTGACCCAAAAACTAAACTTGACCCAAGGCTGGGTCTTCTCCTTCTTCGTTTCAAATTCTGTGACGACAGAAAACTCGAACCTATTGTGTCTTCCCTGGCGAAGACTGGGCAGCGGGGGGTCCGGACTGCTTCTTTCGGTTCCGGCGAAAACTGGCACAAGCCGCGGGCGAACTCCGGTGACAGCGAGTACGAGTCCGGCAGCGAACGGCGGAGGCGGTGTTTTGCGACTTTCCAGAACGGAAACAGAACTTCAATTTTTTTTAATCTCTCCTTGTTTCTGGGGTGGCCCGCCAATCAAGCAAAACTTTTGCAATAGATTTTGCAAAACAGGCTTGCTACCTTTGATCCTTCTTGACAGAACAAGTTCTGTCTTCTTCTAGATGACAATACGTAGGTTTCAAGTCCAGATCTGAGATCTGGATTCTCTTTGATTTTTCCACTTGTCAAGCCAAAAAGAGAAAAACCAAGACAAATCAACTTTTGTCTTCAACTTTTGTAAACATAAACAAAACTCCAATGGCCTTGCAACGTGTAGTTACAAGTTCTCTACAACAGACCGTTCCAAAGTCTCCGACGATTTGCAACAGAGCGTGTGGGGCCCACTATTGTGATAAGGTTATCAAAGGCAAAAAACCATTGTCTTCTTTCTAATCTGCAAGATCCGACCTATTGCAAATCCCAGACTGCGTGGCTGTTGTTCCCTGTTCCAAAACAGAGATCGAGTTCGTCAACCTCGGTGTGAGATCGAGTCTTCTGCGAGATCCTATCCGATACCGTTGATAACGTACCACAACAATGCTCTGATACCAATTTGTTGTATTCGTGTGTGCGGAAACGTGCGATCAACAAACAGACAAATCAAGCCACACAATGAAAACACATAGTTACGTGGTTCGCCGATTTCATACATACGTCCACGGACAAAAGCTCGTCTTCCCTTCTCCACTAATCAGAGTTTTTCACATCATAGGGTTACGACCAAGGGAGATAATATATAGATTTAACAAAGACCAAATTACCCCTCAACCCTAATAGAAATGATTGGGCCTATAAAACGAGCCAAAAACCATAAACCCAATAGTTTCCACTCAAATCCAAGCTAAAGAGGGGGTTTTTCTTAATCAATCTCAAAATAGAGGCAAGTATATACATTTCTATGTTTTATGATGTTATTAGAGTGTTTTGAGTTCAAGGAACTCAATTTTCAAATTTTCGTTTCAGAATTCTGAAACTCCAGAATTCAGTTCTGGGAACAATTCGGCTAAGCGCAGGGTTAACCACTTGGCTAACCGCCGAAGTACATAAAATGGGTCAGTCTCTGGAAAGCTGACCGTGAGCTGACCGTTGAACTTCAATTAGCCGAAATTGAAATTCCGACTAGCCGAAAGGTAATCGTAAGCTGACCGAAATTGAGTCAAAAACTCACTTCAGAAGACTAGCTTATGGAAAGTTAACCGCAAGTAGCCGAAGTGAATTCGGCTAGCCGAAATTGAAATTTCGGTTAGCCGAAGGGTGACCATCGAGGTGATCGAACTAACTTAGTTACAGGGTTCTGGAAAGTTGACCGTAAGCTGACCAAACTTAGTTTGGCTAACTGCCAACCAGATTTCGGCTAACCGCCAGGTAACCGCCATTGAGAGAAATTACAAATTGAATTCTTATTTGTCTGAATTGAAAGCCCAACCATTGAGCCTAGGGTTAGGGATATCTAAACCTTCATGGGTGTGAACCAAGGTTATCATTATGTACGAATTTAACTAAAGTAATGTCATCTACAGTAACACATGCATTGATAACGAATGATTCATTTAATTGTTTGGTTTAGCTAATAGTCTAGAAATGGATTCGAAGTCTGAATAGAATGATTAATTTAGTCTGATTTACGAGTCTGGCACTATATAGTGGTTTCATAAGCTCGTATAGAGTTACATTGAATCGGTATTGAATCGACATTGAATAATGTGACACTAAATTGAATAATGAACAATTGAATAATGTAATACTGAATAAAGAACAATATTGAATGTCACATTTAATTAATGAACAATCATACTACAGTAAGTGGAATTGGGGGTGTTCTGGAGTTCCGTAGTGATACCAGTGATCTCCGATCCAGACACTGGTAGATTCCACACTATTTGGACCGAAAAGTCATAGACTTAAAAGTCGCTGATAAGCCACCATAAGCCACACATTGGACTAAAAGAGTCCTACTGATAAGTCATCTAATAAAGGCTTAATGTAATCAATAAATTGAATGTAAACACTGAAAATGAATGGAACTGACTGCTTCCTTTGGGAAGAAACTAAAATGAAACCAATGTTATTATAGTTGCCAATATAGTTATTATTATTACTTGTGTTTACTATTGCACAAGCCACTATTATAGAATTGTTAGATCAATGAGTTGGTAGAAATAACATGTGTTATCATAGAACTGTATATGCATTGTTGAACCGTCGTGTTCACAGTGTTACTGATAATGTTACAGGCCCAGTTGCCTTTGCCTGTCCCGCAGAGGCAGATCCACCAGTGGAGATTGCCCAGCCGATGCCCCCAGGGGGCTTGATCGAATGGACTTGATTCGGAGTGCTAAAGGATAGAATATTTTGGAGAAACATTTTAATAAACACTTGGTATATCTATTTTGAATAGTAGTTGAATGTCACTTGCATTGTATTTAAATATGCCATGGTTGACTTTGTTAGAATGTATATTGACTTTACTATTATGTAAAGGATTTGTTTAGTTCTTTTTTTTTTAAATGGTTGTCAATGTATACGAATATATGTTTCCGCACAATGGTACATTGGCAGGTACGTATGTAAGATCCCTTATGGACTTCATCTTAACTCTGGTTAATTCAGGGTTTAAGGGAGTAAGTATGATTGGATTCGCGACATGGGGTTAATCCCAATTACTCTGATCTCGGGCTCGGATCGTGACAATCACTCATGTAGAGTATTTTCACCACGTAAGCTCTAAGTCTACAAAGGAATCATTTGACACTAAAAGGACTCATTTGCGTAACGAGAGAATCCCATGCTCTTCGATTTTCTAGTTCCATGGGAGGGAGGAATATTCTTACATTCACACACCCTTCCATAGGAAATTAAAATCCTCTGTATTGAGGAAAATCAAGAATACTTTTTCGATTTCATAAAGCCAAGTTACCTTCTTATTCTTTCCTTCATTAGCTTAAATACATGACTCATTAAGGTTAATATTGATAGAGTACATGATTGGAAATAAAAAAGGAAAAAATAAGGAAAATGTGCGAGTTTGACAATCCACTGGTTGCTCAGTTGTGACTTGTGAAGTACCTCCTTTCCACAAAAGCAATCGGGTCAATCCCTTACTTTGTAGTATTGATGGTGAGGGAAACCGGCAGAACTAGGGGCGGGGGTGGCTAGTGGCCCCCAAAGACAAACTTTTTGCTTTCACCCCTAGAATGCGGGGTTGGGAGGGTAAGTGTGTGTGTGTGTGTGTGTGTGTGTGTGAGAGAGAGAGAGAGAGAGAGAGAGAGAGAGAGAGAGAGAGTATTTACAAAAGAAAAAGGGGGAAAAGAGTAGCTAATACGAAAAGCAACAAATGTGTGTGTGTGTGTGTGTGTGTGTGTGTGTGAGAGAGAGAGAGAGAGAGAGAGAGTATTTACAAAAGAAAAAGGGGGAAAAGAGTAGCTAATACGAAAAGCAACAAAGGAAGTTGAAGAATCTTGGGTTGATCTTTGATATTGAGTGGGGACTATGTGTGGACTAAAATCAAGGCTTAATGATGCGATTTAAAGATTGCAAGGGTCAAGCACCAATGGTCCGTGAAAGGATGGCGAGGAAGATAATGGGAACCTAATAATCAAGTTTTGCAAATTCCTCATACTTAGTCATCTTTAGACATGTTTGACATTGAAGTGGACTCTCTCACCCTATACGGAAAAGGAGGAAGAGGAAGTATATCACCCTTCCAAAATTACAAAAGCCCAAGCAACTTTTCTGAGATATTTTCTTTTATGCATATCTTTCGGGAAAATAAAAATATATATTATGAGTTTTAGCAAAGATGAAACCACTAACAAGTTGGTATTTGCCTGATATATATATATATATATATATAAAGAATATATTTAGTAAGTTAAATCAAAACACTCATGTGGATACATATAAAGATTATATTTTGTAAGTTAAACCAAAATGCTCACGTGGGGATGTAGCTCACATGGTAGAGCGCTCGCTTTGCATGCGAGAGGTACGGGGTTCGATACCCCGCATCTCCAATTTTGCTTTTTTTTAATCTTACCTTAAGAACATCATGACCATGGGGTTTTTATTTGTTCTAATTAAAATAGTTGAACATGATGAGTTTGCATGCAAGAAGGGCAAAGATTTTAATTTTCTGATCACCGTCTTCAATAGAATTTTTAAAAGCTGGCTAAATTTAGGTTTAAGGACACGTAACAGCCAAAATCCCTCTTAGAACTGTGGATATCATTAGGCTGATGAGGTGCAACCAATATTTACTTACAAGCCTTTCTAATTTGATTTTGTTGTAGTTAGTAACCAATTCAATCAATTTATGGAGTTTCCAAAGTCATTGAGTTATCCTATTATTAATCGACAATTTCTTATACAGCTAAAACCGCCCTCACAAATTGCAGATACTAATTTGTTAAGAATCAATTGAATTGAAGCAATAGCATCATTGTATATGCCTGCAAGTTGCTCCTTATTTTCATTTTTTTTTTTTTCTTTTGCTGTCAAAGGAATTCATTGACCTAACAAAAGAAGACTAAAGACGAAAAAAAAAAACTTGTTTGTAGTTTTCCTAGTTATAGACCTTCCTCGTGTGTTAAAACAGTTTCCTTTGGTTAAAAAGAAATTGGACACGAAGCCCGTCTTTAGGGTGTTCATGGACTTAAATGTAGGACTGAATACGCCCCCGAGCTACTACAATTCATGTCCTTTGTGTTGAATTTGTGGGAAAGGGCTGGCCCCTTACCTTAACAACCACGCCCATTCATCCATTGGGCTAGAAAGTGAGGCCCATGTTCAATGGCCTATCATCAATCCAAAATTCAGCCCATTAAAGGCCGGGTTCAGGGTTTAGGTTGGTCTTGGCCTCGTCCAGCGCATTAGGATCCCAATATGTTCTCTGTTTTTTTTTTTTTAAACCCCAGCTCTAGGGGCTGGGAACCCCCTTAAGTGAGGGGGATAGACCTCAGGTGAAGTGATGGAACCCTTGGGTGAGATGACAAAGCCCTCCGGTGAGAGAAGGTGGCATGTCCAGGGCTCAAAACCAAGACCGCCAAGTGAGAACTGCCACCTCTTTATCACTATTGTTAGAGTCTGTCCTCTAGGACACCAATGTGTTAGAAACAGTTTCAGTCACTCTTGATTTTCACCCTAGTGGATCAATGGACCTCTGATCTAGTGAACATGAAATCATATTATATTTCTGTTTTTTATTCTTTCATATTTAATGTTCACCTTCCATTTTGCTGTATCCAATGTAGATCAATTGCACCCAATATGATCAATTCAAGCAGTTCAGAATTTTGTATCAACTAAGAAGCATTGGCATAACAACCGTATAAAGGGAGAAGACCACCAGCACCGGTACAGCTAATTAGGGGAAGGTTACTCAAAATAAAAATCCGAATTGGGTGATCTTGGCTGTCAGCAGGAGACAGAAATTCGGGCTTATTTGGTCCAACCGTTTAATTAAGGAGTCAATGAATGATTAAAATCATCTAATAAGCGCCAGCTGGAGGCCTCTTGATTCATCAGAAGGGAGTAATGAGCCCAATACATAATTTATTTTGATGGTTTGATCCATTACTTGTATGGCACATAACAGCATCATTCTCTGCCGTCTTGAGCTCTCTGGCTGTTCAGATTTTTCCTGGTTTCAGAGAATGTAACTCTTTCCTGCTTATTGCGTCCTTTCTCTTTTGAAAGGTAAACATGAAATAATTCTCAACACCAGGAAAGGGAATTCTTCAACACTCATAAAATGGCCAAAAAATATCAGAATGTAGACTGAGTGAATGGAGATCTGATTCTGCATACCTGATGAAATAAAGAGAAAATGCAAAAAATAAAGAAAAAGTCATTAAAATTGGGAATAAATAAACACTATGGAAGAATGAGTGGCAAATGGGCATAATCTTCACCAGAAATCTAAAAAGGAACAGAAGCAAATACATAACAAACGCAAGCCAGGACATAAAAGCAGACATTTCGAACAACTCAGAATTCACCATAACAGTCTAAATAAATATCACCATAATATGAAAAGGAAGAAGAAAAAGAAGAAAAGATCATTTGCATAACACTTTCATAACCCAACGGCTATATAACTAGAAGAGAGAAGCAATATCCAGAAAATGATGACATGAAGAGATGGCCTTAAAAGGTTTGCAGCCATTACAAAGAAAAAACTGTCTTACAAGTTCCAACTAGAGCGAGCAACTCTTTCCAGCTAAAACAACAGTGATAAGACATATCATGAGATGGTACCCTTAATAAGATTCTTGCAATGACAAAGAAAATGGCAGCTGGGTCTTGATACCTAAATACAACACACACAACATATAAAATAAAAGCAAGGTCCACAGTATCAGCTAGGCAGGTAAGCTCTGGCCCTAGAAACAAATCCATGCAGCTTGCTTTGCAGCCACCCAAATCTGCAAAGTTGGACTGTAAAGAACAAACTACATGTTAGAAGACAAAATTATTCATCAAAACAACTAAACAAGGTCTAAAGTTCTTCTTAACCTTGACACGCAGTTCCCATTCGGAAAGTAAATAATAAAAATAAAAATAAACCTGCAAGGTGCCGCTAAGAAAACCCAAGTTTGTAAAATTTGTTCAATAACTTGATTAAAATTGTGTAAGTTTGAAAGGTACTGCTAGATTGAATTTCAATCTAGTATTTAATGTGTCGTTAAATTTCAAAGCACCCAATTGTGTTCTGACCAATTTTAAGAAAATTCATTTACTTAAACTGGATGGATAGCATTTTCAGACTGAATTGGAATCGACAGGGTTTTAAAGTACTTAATTGGGTTCAAACAAAGTACATGAATCCAATCCTAGTTACACCAGCACTTACCATAGAACTCATCAAATTTAGTAGCACACATAAAGAGGGATGCATAAAATAGATGAACATGACAAATCCCCCCCATCCCTAATAAGACAATGAAATTCTGGAACGATAATGAGTCTTTAAAAAATGCAATCAAGTGCAAATAAGGAATCGGCAAAGGAAAAAAAACCTCAATGTTCTTTTTGGGAAATTGACCATTCATCTATGCCACAAGAATGCAGCCGCTTGTGGCATAGCTGGTGCAGTCGTAGGATGCTGCGCTGCACCGGCTGGGGCAAAAATTGATTGATTGCTAATCAGAATCTTCATACACTTCTCCATCATCTGACACCTCGTCAAATGACCTCATATCCAGCTGATAACGAAGCATGCCACCAATGCCACCAAACCCTCTACAGAACTGAGAGCCCTCTTGGGACTTGTTGGTGACAAACTCAAGAGTGCAACCGAAACGCTTGTACTCATTTGCAAACCACTCCAGGAGGGAGGTTTTCTCCTGAACTTCTAATTCTGCTGAAGCAGAGGAGTCACGGAAATTACTTTGATTGGTCTCTTGATCTTTATTCAGATGCTTTATGACGATCTCCCCAGTAACACTGTTCTTTAGTATATATCTATTAATATCCAGGTTTTCCCAAACAATCAGTGTCTCAACCGCCCCCATTTCTAAAGCCTTTATTGTGTCATCCACGCCAAAAACATACTTACCGGTATCTTGGCTTATTTCCTCAAAATATTTTCCTATCAGCTTCTTTTCCTGTATAAACTTCACATTTGATAGAATTTCCGAAGACAGTTCAATGGCCTGATTAAAACCATTCTCCCCTCCATAAGAAACATCAACCACATTAAGTATCTTGGCCTGGAGACGAGGATCAAACATATCAGACTGGCTCAATTCCGTCTTGAAATCGGCAGAACCAGCTAAAATTAGACCTGCAACATTGGGCTGACTGGTAGCAGGATTGATGAAAAATTGTGTAGCAAGTTCAGCTGTCTTCCTCACATAATTGTGACGTTTCTCCATCCGAAGACGGGCAAACCGTAACGCTGACTGCCCTCCTCTTCCATGTTTCTTTGGAAGATCAACCGTAAACTTATGCAAAACCTCACGTGTGTTACCACTTAAAGTCCCAAAGAGGGTTCCATTCCCATCCATAACAATGAAGCCAAATTTATCATCAGATTCTAGAAGCTCATTGAGAGCTTCAGTGTGAAACTTATTGTCACAAAGGTACAATGACGCATTTATGGGTTTGAAAGGCTCAAAGTCAATTGTGACTTTCTTCTCTTTCCCATCTTCAGTAACAATAGTTCCAGTGTAGAGAACCAAGCCATTGGGAGGAACCTTGTTGTAAAGTTTCAACCTCTGCTGAGCAGAGGTAATGGCACCCAACACAGACTGGCGATTAACTCTACTCTTTATATTTGAAGCGGTTCCAAATTCATCACCCAACATCTTCGTAACACGAGAAATTTGATCACGCGGTGGCATAATTAGAGAGATCATGCTAGTACCATTACCTCTTGCAGCTTCAAGTGCCTTGATCAGTTTCTTGATCTTCCACATCTCAATGTTCTTATCGGTTTCATGACCATCCGCCATTGTGGAAAGGAGAAAGGCGAGCAGATAGAAGATGGTAATCTACCTGAGACAAATATACGCGCAGACAAGCTATAGTACAAAATAGCAACAAACAAACAATTAGAAGGACGTGAACAACACCAATCAAATAACACATCCAAAAGAAACTCTAGATCTCAAATGCATCGGGTAATACATACATACACATATATATATATATATATATATTTTTTCATATTAAGGAATTTACTATTGGCAACACACTATAGTTGCCTGCCATGAGTGACATGCAGCTGCTTCACATACACATAAGATGTGTATGCTGTCAAACATTAGTATAAAGTATAAACCACGAAGATGAGGAACTTCACATATGATATGAAATTGTAGTCAGCTAGTCATAAAATTGGTTTGTCAGATTTGAATTAGGTGACATATCATGAAAAGTAGTGCAAAGACTGAGGTATAAATTAGGGATAACTGTTATATGAAAAAAATGAAAAAAAAACAGGTAGAGGGTACTTAAAACACAATCTTATTCTGGTGCATTTTTAAATGAATATTCCGGTAAAAGTTCCAGATAGTTATAAAATGCCAGGTTTGAAACATTAGTTGTAAAAATGCAGAATTTCTAACATCACATTAAAAATTGTAGAAAAAAAAAAGTCCAGACATGATGCTCAGGTCAAGTTGTTGTTGGACTTTGGGGTGGGACACAGCCATATATGCTTAGTTGGATCCATCCTCAACAGAGTGAACCTGGGTCCGTTCCTCTTTCTCCTCCCTCACAACCTAGGAAGCTGAAAACATCAGTTTGAATATAGACACTTGATCAACAAGTGTAATCAACCAGCAATCATCCTAGTTATTGAGCGTGAAGGTGAATCCATGGGACCTAGATCCTTGGATTTCCTTCATCAGGCCTATGTAGCCGAGCTCTAGCATTTGTAAAGCAGAACATCAATCAAAATATCTGCAATATACATCATTCGGCTGATAAATCGGCCAAATCAGTTAAGACCACTCTGCCTTCTGCAATTTATCAGCGTTCAAATGTGAATTGGACACATTGGCCAATAAATTGGATGTATTGCCTGCAAATAAGGTGTATCGGCCTTTTTTTTCCGGCAGGCAAGCGCATCGGTCAATTTATCTGGCGTATCAGACAATACACCCCAATATGTATCCAATGACACGTTTTAAACACAAATATGCCTCTCTCTTTTTCGCACGTTTTTAAGAGAAATTGTGAGGAAAGTTGTGCCCCTTTCCCCATGCTCAGTTTACGTGCTTTCTTTTTAATAATGTAAGAGAAATATAAGCCAATACCCCATGCTCAGTTTAAGTGCTTTCTTTTTAATAATGTAAGAGAAATCTAAATGTAAGCAATTTTTTTTGGTCTTTTCTGTTTGTTTTGGGTAGGAATGGTCATCACGCATGTTTGGAGCATAGATTTATTCATACAGCTTGCGAGCATTATTTAGGCCACTTCTAAGCCTTTTTTTTTTATAGAGAGTTTGTCATAAATATTTATGAGCTTTTGGGGTTTTTTGAAACTATAAGAATTTTTATTAAAAAAATTGCTAAAAAAGCATTTTGTTAGTTTTTTTTTTATGTTCCCCAAGGGCCAAATCAATCACTTAGATCTAAGTGTAGTTATTAACTAGTGAGTTTTAAGAACCAACTACTAAATAGTTAGCACTAAGTACCAAATAATTAATGAGTAACATCTAAGCACTTGTATACTGCATAATACATACTCATTGTATGTACATGATTGATGATGTCATCATAGTACAAAAGAAAAAAGATATATAGTAAATACTAAATAATAATATTTGACTTATAACATTTTATTAGCTCTTGATATAACAAAATAACACAACACAACCAATGCAAGCGAACAAATGCATCATTATTCTGATTTTGAAATAATATAATGATACAGGACCTATCTGACAATGAAGGGTCCAATACTCTCATTTATTTCAGTTACTAACAAAAAATAAGCATTAAAAACCTAACACTTTCTAATATCCAAATCTTTTTGGATATCATTCAGATTTTTTTAACCTCGACTTAAATTCATGGATAACCGTTATGTATTGCCACAACTGATATGTAATATCGTTTTTGGGGAGGAGGCATCTAATATGCCTTTTGTAAACTCTATTTTATCCTCTATGGAGCATCATCTAGCCTGCCTTCCATATTGATCCTGCCCATGTGCTGACTGTTCCAACCCAATAAAGCACTCGATCGACATTTAAAGTGCATACAGACAGTCTGGGATTTTGATTTTTAGTTATTATCAAGTTTGATCCATGATCCATCTACTATTTATTACATTCGCATCAGGAAGCACCAATTCCTCTGAACCTGTCTGGATATTTGAAAATCAATTAAAGGTCATTCGGGTAATTTGGTTTATGCATTCAGGCATTTGAACAACCTGAAATACCAGTAATCCTCTGCTGTTACATTCCTTTCAATAATCATTGAGAGAAAATCTGAATAACAGCTAATTGGTGCTACAGGTTCCAAGGATCCGATCCTCGCAAAATTAAAAGGGTTATCTCATTCATCTAGCTGGATATAGGACTAATTATCTTCTGTCTTGACTAAACAGTCCACAGTTTCTTTTAAGATGATTTCCATCAAATTCTTTTAAAGAGATCGACGCTCCTAATTTTCAAAATAACCTGTCACATGGCACAGTGGAAGGCGCTCGCTATTGCAACCTTGAGATCTACTGAATATTTATCATCTTTCCTGTCTTCCCAATCAAACCAATCTATCTCCCCTCTCTTCTAGCTGATTTTTTGGGTAAATCCCTCTGTTCCAGCTTATGAAAGAGAACAACAACAGAATCTAGGGTTTCTAGGTGCTTTAGAGAGTAGTATTCATCCATTTAAACCTCAAACCTAGCGTTTTTCTTTACATCAATCAACAGATCTTTCTTTTCTCAAAAGCGATCTAGAATTTCTATCAGCACCATAAGTGTAGCAAAATCTATTAGGGTCATCAGATCTTCTTTCTTCCTTATAGAATCAACTATTTCAAGTAAGAGATTTATCATCCGCACATCAAATAATACCGATCCAAGAAGAAGAAGAAGAAGAAGAAGAAGAAGAAGAAGAAGAAGATGATGATGATGAAATCTACAATCAGAAAGAAGAGAGAAACAGAGATCGATCTATTAAACCCTAGAAAGATAAGACAGGTTCAAGAAGAAAAAACCCTATACCTTGGGTTTCTCGGTCGCTCTCCTGCAAAGCTGCAAAAACACAAGGCGCAAAAGCAGAGTCGGCTACTACGATATTTCTGGCTCGAAGAAGGGTCTTTTATAGGTGAACACGCATTTAACACAAAGGGCCTGTCTTTTCTCGAAACTACCAAACTACCCTTCCTCTGATATTCACGTACTTCAAAAGTAGGGACGTAAATCCTCCCTAGGTTTGAGAAAAAAACAAAAGGGTAGGGGTGTAAATTGGGCGACGCCGCAAGTACGACGGTCAATGTGCTGCGGCCAGGCCTGGCCTGTCAAGTTGATTGGGCCGGACCGGCCCGACACGGTCAATGTCTAGGCCATGTTGGGCTAGGGCGGCCTGAGCCATGGCACATGCTCGGACAGCACTGACTTAGGGTGTCCATGACACGGCCTGCGGCAAATGCTGGTCTTTTATACAAACTAGCAACAATGGCCCGGCTAAATAATAAAAATGTATTTAATTTTATTGATTTCTCTAAGATATTATCGTTAAAGAATAAAGCAAAACAAATAAATATATTATTTAATAAAAAGAGTAAATTAATTTATTTATAAAATTTAGATTGGCATGTTATTGTCATCATACTATGTAATTGCATAAAAAAGAACTATATAAAAGAGAAGAATGATGATGATAATTTTAAAATAAATAAATATATTTATTTGAAGAGTACTTTTACTAATTTTAAAGAAGAATCTCTGAATTTGAAAATACTTCAATAGATTGAAAGACATGATTTTCAAAACTTTGAAGACTGTTAAATTACAAGGAAAATAGGGCTCGTCATGACGAATCTAAATCGCTCAAAATAATAATTTACTCTTTGTTTTTCGGACTAAGAGCTTTATCTGATTCTAAAAAGTAGGGCCTATATCAGATTGATCACATGTAAACAAATACCAAATTTGTTGATTGCTTACTTGTTATGGTTTAATGGGCCACATTATCTATGGTAGATATGGATGGTTTAAAATCCATTGATTGGTTACTTGTGATTGCTTAATGTGCTATCATGCTTTTGGTTGACATGGATGGTTGAGAGCACACTATTGATAGCTATTAACTAATATTATAAAAATAGTGAAAAGTCAAGGTGTAATATAATATCCATTATGCTTAGAGTAAAAAGCCTTCTCTTAAGTAGTCATTTCCAAAATTTTACTTCAATCTTAATGGATCCTACTATAAGATTCTACACATCCTATTTTAAACAATGCTCAAATACTATGGGACCAGCTCCTATTTGAATTTAAATGATAGCCCAAATCCAACTTGTCCCAAAGAAAGGCTTTTATAAAAAAGTTGTGGAGCTGCTATAAAGACTTCCAATTTGGAGAGAGGAGAGACAGAGAAATTGAGAGAAAGATTTATTCATCTTTTGAAAGGAAAAAAAAAAAAAAGTGCGTGTGTGTATATATATATACAAAACTAACCTGAGACTTTTCAAATTCTCACCTTTTATAGAAGGAAAAAACAAATGAGGGACAAAATGGCAAAAAATCAAAATATTTTAAAACCAAGCCCATGTATTAAATTGCAATGAACTAAAGAAGTTGAGGAGGGGCACCACCCCACCTTCCTCCGGCTTGAGAATGAAATATTTGACATGTCAATATAGCTGTATGTTGTTTAAGCTTTTATAATACTATTTGCTTTCTTTTCCTATTTATTTGTTCTACTCATCACATCTTTTTTGGACAAAATATCATAACGTTCAATTTCAGGGCCGGACCCGGATAGTCTAACCCTATGAATGTCTTAGCAAGATATATTTTATAAAGTTAAGTTTACCCACCAGCCATCAAATATGAGTAAGTGTGAATTACACCAAGACGCTTGTGAAAAGCAAAGATACTTATAGGCTGCGTTAAAAAGCACTTAAGTAACCCAAATGGCTAAATTCAACATAAGTTGATTGAAGTAAACAGCTCGTAAAAGGTTACATTCAGTCTTGTCCCTCCTCGGCATTCGATGGGTGAAGGTAAAATAAGCAACATTATAGGACATCACAAAATTTAAGCACAATTGTAGATTTCTCACAAGATCAGATCCTCTACAGCTTTCGCCGCAAGACTTACAAGCATCTTGTCTAATAGAACACATGGAAGGTTTTTCAGACCCATAAATGAGCATTTACACAGTCATACATGTCAAAAAAAATGTCACACTATTCCATTTAAAACGATAAAACAAAAAATCAAAGTAGCTAGACACTTAGCTATTTACCTACTGACCGTTCATCTGTAGGGCCCACAAAACGTATTTAATATGGGACCCATTGATGATTGAAGATCTAAGGAAAAGAAAACAAATCGACTATAAAGACTTGTTTATAATTTGGATAATGGCAAGAAATATGACTCAAATTCAAACATTCATAAAAATCTCTTATGAGAGGTTTTAGGAGAGAAAGAGTAGCCTAAAGTGAGGTGGCACTTTAAAATAATGTGGGTTTTTTGTACATATTTCTTTGAAAGGAGAGACTTTTTAGGGATGACATGGCACCCCTCACAGCCCTCCTCCCCCTTTGCTTTAATATATATAATGAAGGAGATGCTCTTACGAGAGATGTCATCATCTTACTATGAGAGATAAGGTGGGGCCCTCATTCTTTATCTCTCATAGTAATATGATAGATGCTCTCACAAAAGCATCTCCCTTATATAAATGAAATAAAGTTTTAAATAATTAATATTTTATTTTTCATTTCTAAGTTAACCTAAATGTTTGTGCATTTATTTTTAGGAATTACAAGTATATTTCAATTTGAGAACCCTAAAAGTCCATAGTGTCTACTTTTATATTAAAAACAAGGGGGCATGTGGGCCGAACCCGTATGACATGACATAAGTCGTGCCATGAGCCGTGCTAGGCCAACACCCAACCAAGCTGGGCACAACATGGCATGGGCCCGCCCATTTTATACTCCTAACTTAAAGTCCCGATAAAATAAATCATGATTCATCTGGGCCACATAGGGCCATGGCCGTAGTGGAAGAGGTCTAGACTAGGCATTCTTCCAAGGATTATTCAAGTCCTGCTTGCCTAAAATTGAATTCCTATAAAATTTAGAAACTCTTTTGTTCCCTTTGATAAACACATATAAAGCCATGCAGTTGGATCTCCCTTCAAAAATGATTATCCCACCGTGCTCTAGTAAATCAAATCCTAATGAAGTCAAGTTGTGTCAAATAAATCGTCTTTTATTTTCATGATCACCCTCACTTTGATTGACAAGTTATATATTCTTAACTGAATTTATATGTTTAATGCCCTTACAACATGGAGCTTCGTGGCAAACTCAGGATTTTTATTTGAGATGTGATGACCAATGAAATGATCAATCAACAGCCACACTATGACAAAAACATTAACATAATATAACCAAAATGATAGCTCAGTTGACTTAAAATCACGGTTTGCACACAAAGGTTGTGGGTTTGAAACTGCAATGCCACACTAGGGCTACAGGGGAGTATACACGGCTTCCCTCTGGGCTCGGAGGGATTAGTCCAGCCCAAAGGGCTGCGAACCCTCCGATATTAAAAAAAAAATTTAACATAATATAATAAATAAACGTAATTACCACCAAAAAAAAGTTAACAACGATATTGACATCATTATAGTCGACTGCAACAGGTAAAATAATTGCACCTACAAGCCAAAAAGGAGCCGCGACAAGAAAGAAGCCAGCAAATAATCTTTCATGAATGGACAACGACAAGTAGTTTCAGCTACCAATTTTCACTATAAAATGACAAATAACAAGGTCGCAAAACATTAAAAAATACAATGGAAGTTAAAAGAGATGATTGACTAATTCTCTCCTTCCAAATTGAGAAGAGATACCATATGATCAGAAAAGATGCAATAGAAGTTAGAAAACATGTTACCCTTTGAATATACGGTGCGGTTCAACTATGGAGTCATTCAAATGAGTTGGTTTTTCAAAACCAGATGAAGAAGAATAATTTCAAGTACCCTTGTAAAACAAATAAAAAAGACAGTGATTCAAACAAACCAACGGTTTAAATACTATTTTAATTGGTTAGACCACCCATTTTTAATCTGTCAAAATTTGAGTGAATTACCATTCTAGCGTATTTGTTAGCACCCTTACATATTTTTATAATGTAAATTCCCCATGTTTGGATGTATGGTGAATTGAAGTATGGTGAAATGAAGCATCAAAATTAAGAGATAATAAAATATAAGGTGTTATGATGGTGTTTTGTTTTTAGTTGTTTGGTATGGAATCTTTTTGACTTTTTGTATAGAAAAGTGGAGCTTTTTTGTCTAGTGGAGAAAGGAGTTTGCTTTTTTGACTTTTTTTTAAAAAAAATCGGAGGGAATTTTAAAATTGTGTACTTTTGATATGACCCCTTGTCATTTTTTATCTGGATTTACTTTACTTTAACAATTTAATTTCCAAACATACATTTCAGAATTCCCTCCAAGTTCTTTAAAAAAAAAAAGTAAAAAAAGCAACCTCCTTTCTTCACTAAAAGATTAAAAAAATCCACTTTTCTACGCAAAAAATAAATATGATTCCATATTAAACAATTAAAAATAAAACACCATCATAACACCTTATATTTTATTCTCTCTTGATTTGATGCTTCACCTCACCATACTTCAATTCACCATACATTCAAACAGGCCAAGGGATGTCCTTCCTACTTTAGTTGAATCAAATTCGTTAGGTGTGGGCTAAATAATAGTTGAATTTCAGCAAGTATTTGCTAAAAAGTTTCCCATGAGCCTGACTAAAGATTAGAGCATGAATGAGGGACAAATAATCAAGTCCAGCTAACTTTGGTGCAATCTAAATTGTGTATCCCATTACATCCCATTACGTCCACTTAAATATGCTAGAAGGGTAGGATTTGTTATAAGATATGGATCTTAGGTGGATGCCCACTTGAAATGAGTTATGGTTAGATTTTAGTTTCCTCTTTTGTGGGGTTACTTTGCCTATATATAGGTATCTCTATCTTTGTATTATACACACATATGAGATAATAGAAAACTCTCTTTATTCTCCCTCTAATATTCTCTCTTGGTTTCTCTCCTTTCCACGACATGCTATCAGCACGAGTGCATCTTCTGCGTGCATCTTTAAAGGACCAAGGAGGAGTTGTCACCTGTTGCATTAGTTGAAAAGAAACAAACCCATCTGGCATTGATTTGCGTGCATCTTCAAAGGAGTAAGCACGTTTATTATTAATTTTTTTTCTCTCCTCTTGATTTGCATGCATCTGGACCCATTCATAATGCTTGTATTTTGGAGTTGTCCTCTGCCACGCTCCTGGGTCACGCACAAGCAGACTGTGTCAGCAAGAGAAAAGATTCCAATGTCTTGCAACAAATGCATCATCTCGTAGAGATTCTATTTTAACACCACTGCTCTCATGAACAATTCCTATTGATGAAGATGAGGTCACATCCATGTTATGAGCCATTTAAGAATTCCGTCACTGACAACATGCATAATCATGAAATTAATTCATAATGCTTGTTCATAATATTTTAGTAATTGTTCATCCATCTTGCATATTTTATTTTATTTATTTTTATTTATCAATATTATGAATAGATCACAAAATAGAACCAGAAGTTCTAAAAACTGAACCTGAAGTTTACCGATATTTGGACTAGAAGTCCTAGAAGTTGGAATATTGATATGAACCTGTAGGTTCATATCCATAAAATTATAAAGCCATAAAATTAAACCTGAATTTTTGACAGAACCTGAAATTCTGATCATTTGTTAGAACCAGAAGTTCTATTTCAAACCTAAAGATTTGACAGAACCTGCAGTTCTTATGAACTTGAAGTTCTAAATCAAGCCTGAAGTCTTGACAGAACCAGCAGTTCTGATTCTCAAAGTTGTGAACCTGATGTTCTAACTTTTCTTTGGCTAATTTCTTTTAAATTTGTTCCTTAAATACTTCTGATGTTAATATTTCTTTTTTTTTTTACTCTCTTTTCCTTTTACTTTATTGATTATCTGCACACGGTTAACTTAATATATATTTCTTATTACAGTTCTTGCATGATGTCAAACCTGGCTAAACTTGACTTTAAAGCCCTTAACATAAATGGGGACAATTACTTATCTTGGCAACTAGATGCTAAAATTCACTTGCAATCTAAGCAATTAGGAGAGACCATAAAGGAAGGTAACAAGATGTCCCCAGAGGAAAAGGCGTTAGCCCTCATCTTTCTACGCCACCACATACATGACGACCTCAAACACGAATACCTTACTGAGGAAGACCCAGCATGCCTGTGGAAATCCCTGAATGATAGGTATGATCACCAAAAGATGGTCATACTACCAGCAGCCCGGAATGAATGGTTAAACCTGAGGTTACAGGACTATAAAACAGTATCTGAATACAACTCTGCTCTATTCAATATTGTTTCCAGATTAAGATTATGTAGTGAAAAGGTTTCGGATGAGCAGATGTTGGAGAAAACGTTATCCACTTGTCATGCCTCGAATGTGCTCCTGTAGCAGCAGTATCGAGAGCGACGTTTCTCGAAATATTCAGAATTTATCTCATGCCTCCTAGTCGCTGAACAGAATTCCATCGTATTGATGAAAAATCATAACTCCAGACCAACTGGATCTTTAGCAGTTCCGGAAGCAAATGCCAGTCTTAGCTCAAACAGAGGCAGAGGTAGGGGGAATGACAGACATAAATCCTCCAGTAGAGGTGGACGACATAACTCCTCCAGGCGAGGTGGTTTCAAATGTCATCCACCAAAATTCAAAAATCACCAGAAGTGGTCTGACTCTCAGCATAAGAACAACCAGAATCCATCGGCAAATCTTTCCCACCGTCCTGATGACACGTGCCACAGATGTGGAAGAAGTGGGCATTGGTCACGCACTTGCCGTGCACCAAAGGAAGTGGTGGAACGATACAAAACATACAAGGCCTCTGTCCATTCAGCGGAGACAAATGATCTAGAAGGCTGGAATTGGGATATAATGACATCAGAGAGTCCTCCAATTGACATTACAAACTTGGAGACTCGTGACTTCTTTGAGGATGAAGATAACCAACATCTGGAAAATGAGGCATTTAATAATCTTTTGGGGGCACCCCCTAGCATGGTCTAAAAGACCCATGGTTCTTTGAACATTAAAAACTTAAATTTCTTTTAGTTCATTTGAAATGCATGTTTCTTAGACTTTTTTTTTTTGTTTTGATAGAAAACTTCATTAATGTCCTAATTTATGATGATTTTTTAAATTATTTTAATCATATGATTGCATAGTTATGATGTTTTATTATTTTTGTTTAATGTATGGATCATAGAACTAAGGACAATCTATGTTTGGTAGATAGTGCCATAACACACACAATTCTGAAAAATCAAAAATTTTTCTCATAATTGATGTTCATTCCACGAAAGGTATCCACCATAGCTGGACCTGTACAGATAATTGAAGGCTCCGGAAGAGCCCATATGATATTACCTAATGGTACCCATTTATTCATTAATGATGCTTTGTTCTCAAAAAGTTCCCGAAGAAACTTGATTAGTTTCAAAGACATCAGAATGAATGGGTACCACATTGAGACTGTAAGTGAAGGTAACAAGGAATACTTATGCATCATTACTAGTATTGGAAGGCAAAAGCAAATACTAGAAAAACTAAGTGCACTCTCTTCAGGGTTATATTACACGACAATCTCCAATGTTGAATCACATTCTGTTATGAGCAAAACAACAAAGTTGAGCTCGAAGCTCAGTGACCCTAAGGCTTTACAGTTTTGGCATAATAGGTTAGGTCACCCTGGGGCTACTATATTGAGAAAAATCATAGATAACTCTTCTGGGCATTCCTTAGAGGACCATCAATTGACCATACCTAGTGGATGTTTATGTATCCCATGTTCACAAGGGAAATTGTTCACCCGACCATCTCTTACTAAAGTTGCATACGAATCCCCATCCTTTTTACAAAGGATATAGGGTGATATTTATGGACCCATCAATCCCCCCAGTGAACCTTTTAAGTATTTTATGGTTTTGATCGATGCCTCCACCCGTTGGTCGGATGTTTGTCTACTTTCAACTAGAAACGTAGCATTTGCCCGCCTGTTAACTCAAATTATTAAACTGAGGGCTCACTTTCCTGATTATCCCATTAAGTCTATAAGACTTGATAATGCAGGCGAATTTACATCACAGGTTTTTTATGATTTCTGTTCGTCTATAGGAATTATAGTCGAACATCCTGTCCCCCATGTCCACACCCAGAATGGCTTAGCTGAATCCATGATCAAGCGCATCCAACTTATTTCTAGGACCCTACTGATGCAGTCCAACTTACCGGTTAGTGCTTGGGGACATGCTGTATTGCATGCAACAATGTTAATTGGACTTCGGCCCACGGCCTATCATCAATATTCTCCTGCACAACTTATATCAAGACATCAACCCAATATTTTTCACTTGCGCAAGTTTGGTTGTGCAGTTCAAGTCTCAATACCACCTCCTAAGCGTACTAAGATGGGACCACAACGTAGATTGGGAATATATGTAGGCTATGACTCTCCTTCAATTATTTGATATTTAGAATCAAGAACAGGAGATGTCTTCACCGCTCGTTTTCCCGATTGTCAATTCGATGAGACAATCTTCCCGCCGTTAGGGGGAGATAAGATAATTCCTGAAGAACGTATTGTTCCTGTAGAACAACCCGTTCCTGAAGAACGGCGAGAATTAACATGGAATACTTCTACTTTGTCTCATCTGGATCCCCGAACTTCATAATGTGAGAATGAAGTATGGAGAATTGTGCACTTGAAAGAAATTGCAAACAAATTACCTGATGCATTTAACGATGCAGCAAAAGTGACGAAGTCAAATGTGTCAGCTATGAATGCACCTGCTAGGATTAATGTCTCTATAGGAAAAAGTCAAAATACGACAGCAAAAGAATCTACGATACGCCAGAAGTGTGGCAGACCTATAGGTTCGAAGGACTCAGCTCCGCGGAAAAGGAGAAATGAGCAATCATCATCATATCCTCTCGAAGAGGCACGTAACGCTCCTGAAGAGGTTCCTCTCGAAGAGGCACATAATGCTCCTGAAGAGGTTATGGAAAAGTCCGTTCTCTCTAGAATAATGAAAGTCCCTGGTGAGACTTTGGAAGCCCCTGAAGAGGCACCGGTATCGGAAAATAAAGAGATCTCTATACTTTATAATTATTCAAGAGAGAGATGGATGAGAAATGAGATTATCATCGATGACGCATTTACATATGCGGTAGCTACACAAATATCAAAGGAAAATGATGATGATTGAGGCACAGAACCACGTTCTATAAATGAATGTCGATAAAAAAAGGATTGGCCACAATGGGAAAATGCCATCAAAACAGAGTTAGAATCTCTTAACAAACATGGTGTGTTCGGACCTATAGTACAAACTCCAAAAGATGTTAACCCTGTAGGTTACAAGTGGGTGTTTGTAAGAAAAAGGAATGAGCTGAATGAAATTACCAGATATAAGGCACGATTAGTGGCACAATGTTTCCTGCAAAAACTTGGGATTGATTATGAGGAAACATACTCCCCTGTTATGGATATAACGATATTCAGATATTTGATAAGTTTAACAGTTTCTCAAAATCTAGAAATGAGACTCATGGATGTTGTAATTGCTTACTTGTATGGGGACTTAGACACAGAAACTCACATGAAAATCCCGGAAGGATTTCCTTTGCCTTAAGCAAAGCCAAGGAGTACGTACTCAATCCAATTAAGGCGATCATTGTATGGCTTGAAGCAATCCGGAAGAATGTGGTACAATCGTCTTAGTGAATACTTGTCTAAAAAGGGGTATGCAAACGATCCCATTTACCAATGTCTATTTATAAAGAAGTTCTTGAAGGGATTTGCAATATTAGCAGTTTATGTGGATGACATAAATTTGATAGGGACTTCAAAAGAGCTCGAAGAGACTGCTGATTATTTAAAGAAAGAGTTTGAAATGAAGGACCTTGGAAAAATGAGATTCTGTCTCGGATTGCAAATCGAGAGAAATTATAGTGGGGTGTTGGTCAATCAATCTAATTATACCGAAAAGGTTTTAAAACGATTTGGTATGGACAAGGCACATCCATTAAGCACCCCTATGGTTGTCCGATCTCTTGATATCAAGAAAGATCCATACCGTCACATCGAGGAAAATGAAAAGGTATTGGGTCTTGAAGTACCATACTTAAGTGCTATTGGAGCTTTGATGTACTTGGCACAATGCACTAGACTAGATATTGTATTTTCTGTTAATCTACTTGCCAGGTATAGCTCCGCACCAACTCAAAGGCACTGGATTGGCATTAAACACATCCTACGATATTTGCGTGGAATAACTGATTTGAGAATATTTTATGCTTACGATCATAAAGATTCAAGTTTAGTAGGATATGCATATTCAGGTTATCTCTCTGATCCTCATAAGGGTCGATCACAGACAGGTTATGTGTTTCTAAATTGTAATGCCGCCATTTCTTGGCGTTATACTAAACAGACCTTGGTAGCTACTTCCTCCAACCATGCTGAAATTTTGGCTCTTTATGAAGCCAGTAGGGAATGTGTGTGGCTAAAATTTTTGATTCAACATGTTCGTAGTTCTTGTCAATTACCTTCTATTGCAAGTATCCCGGATATTATCTATGAAGATAATGAAGCATGCATAAGACAGATTCGAGAAGGTTTCATTAAAGGAGACAAGACTAAGCATATAGCACCGAAGTTCTTCTTCACTCATGAACTTCAGAAAAACAATGAAATTGAAGTCAAGCAAGTTTGTTCAAGTAACAATCTGGCTGATCTGTTTACCAAATCTTTGCCAAAATCAATATTTCATAAGTTTGTATATGAGATCGGCATGCGTAGAGTTCACCATTCAACTATGTAAATGGTTGCTATCATCAGGGGGAGTGGTTTATCATGGAGCATCCTGAAGTATGCTACCCATGGACATTTGTGCGCTGTACTCTTTTTCCTTCTCTAGGTTTTATCCCACTGGGTTTTCCTAGTTAAGGTTTTAACGAGGCAGCATTATGCATGTCCAACACCAGTTCAATGATCTTGAAGAATGTTGTACTCTTTTTCCCTTCGTTTTGATTTTCTCCCATTGGGTTTTTTCTTAGCAAGGTTTTTAATGAGGCAACTGTCATTGAATGGTGGTCATTCAAGGGGGAGTGTTATAAGATATGGATCTTAGGTGGATGCCCACTTGAGATGAGTTAGGGTTAGATTTTGGTTTCCTCTTTTGTGGGGTTACTTTGCCTATATATAGGTATCTCTACCTTTGTATTATACACACATATGAGATAATAGAAAACTCTCTTTATTCTCCCTCTAATATTCTCTCTTGGTTTCTCTCCTTTCCACAACAGGATTGAAAATAATATTTCATATATTACAAGTGGTTTAAAAAGCTTTAATTCGGTAATTATACTAATTCAATAACATAAATGGCAATCAATGGAATTC
This sequence comes from Umbellularia californica, assembly GCA_028538565.1. Classification (NCBI taxonomy): domain Eukaryota; kingdom Viridiplantae; phylum Streptophyta; class Magnoliopsida; order Laurales; family Lauraceae; genus Umbellularia; species Umbellularia californica. Next base: position 108,545,560 of record JAPQWN010000001.1, read on the forward strand.
AAGAGGGAGGATTCCTGCCTTATGGAGGGTTAGGATGAGATCTCCCCCGATCTTATTGCTCGTAGGAGAAAATTTTCCTTGTCAAATCTTAGTGAGGGTGGATTGTAATTTTTCTCATAGGACCATGAGGTTCCAAGAGAGAGATCATTGCTACAGTGCCTCTAGTCGTGCAAGAGAGTCCCTCTCATCAAAAACTACATAATCCAAAAGAGGTTACCCCCTATTACACCCACCACAGGAGTCTCTAGTTCGACATGCATAGGGTTTGAATTCCAATTTTTAGTTTTCACAAGAAAATATTTCATGTTTAAAGAAAGTACATGAAAATTTAAACATTTTTTTAAAAAAGAAGTACATGAGTATTAAAAAAATTTTAAATAAAATCTTCTTCATTAAAAAAATGGGATTTTTACCAAATAATTAAGCTTATATTGCAAATAATCGATTTTATGAAGAATAATAACAAAATCACCATTTAGTTGTTCGTATCTCTTTTTTTGACGAGATTACCCTAGTTGACGATATCGCCAACTGAGTTGAAGATATCACCAACTGAGTTGGCGATTTCATCAACTTCCTGTATAAGAATCCACGAATTTTCTTCTTCTTTTTTGTAAAACAGTCTTTTCTCTTTCTCCCATTCATCCGTTTTATGAACTAGAAGTCTAGAAGTTTAAGCAAAGTCAAAATACGAAAATGAACTAAAACATGCATCCAATTTATATACATGAAGCGAACTAAATCTAATTGAGAAATAAAAAAATTGGATCCAATTGTTGGAAATGAACCTATTTTTTGGGCTGTTATAATATTTAATAGTGCAACTCATTAGTTGGTTGCTTATGTGATACATATGCACACAATGATACTTGTATGTTTTGTTTATATAGTCATATGGATTAGTTGTCTATATGGGAATATATTGGTTATTTGCTATGGATTTAGAGCTGCATTTTGTTGTTCAATTAATAGGTTATAGACTGCTATAGTTCGGGATTTTTTTTGAAAGATAGTTCAAGATTTTTGGGTTGTATAATTGGATTTTTGAAATATATGAAGTATTAATTCTTGATTGTACTTGTTTTTCTCTAAAGCTTCCAACATTTAACTTCTGTATCATCAACTTAACTAAACTCATTGACAATTAGTATCAATTTTCTCATTGTTTTAACTGTCTAGCAAGTTAAAATCCAAGCCCTTAACCAAACAGTTGCTTGACTTAGGTTCAACATGCCTTCAAGCATTGGACATGTCAATTGAAAAACAACTTTTATTAGAAATTACAAGACAATTGTACAGAGAACCGTGAGCACTAACAAGCAAATAAAAGATCTAAAACCCACCCCATTCAGAGCATATGTCACTATTCATGGATGACTATTGTAACATGGAACAGGTGGTGGTTAATGGTAACATAAAACTTAGGAAATTCAAGGAAAAAAAGGTGTGACAACTATTCAAACTTCCAAATATAGTGCATTCCAAATTCACAATAAGCCCATTAGTACGAGCAATGATAGCATCCAACCTATTGACTAAAGATACTTTGTCAGGTAAAATTAGCAACAAAAGGAAATTATAGTCATTCTTTCCTACATAACTATTTTAGAGGCCTCAAAAGTGCACAAGCACTTCAAAAAAAAAAAAAAAAAAAAAAAAAAAAAAAAAAAAAAAACCACCTTGGCATTCAAACTTCCAAAATATAGTGCATTCCAAATTCACAATAAGCCCATTAGTACGAGCAATGATACCATCCAACCTATTGACTAAAGATACTTTGTCAGGCTAAATTAGCGACAAAAGGAAATTATAGTCATTCTTTCTTACACAACTATTTTAGAGGCCTGAAAAGTGCACAAACACTTCAAAAAAAAAAAAAAAAAAAAAAAAAAACCACCTTGGCAAAGCTAGAGATGGAGATGAAAAGAGCCAATATATGGCAATTAGCATTTGTTTTTTAAGAAAAAGGAGAACTGGTAATTAACTGCAATGCAGCTTGTACATTACAAAAATAAAAAATAAAAAAAAAAAAACACGCATAGGAGCACCATTTCATAAACTCCTAACTCCAAGTCTCCTCTAGCCTTCTCCATCTAAATCATGATAAGTGTATAAGAATCCCAAGTGCTCAACAATTGGATTCCTTAACAAAAGCTGCCCTCTGCATTGAATTAACATGGCACAATACCAACGTTCTAGTAGGCATCAGTAACAATGCACTAGTAATATTTTAGAAGAATAAATGAAGTAGAATAAATTCACCTTGTTGCCTGAGAATCCCTCCTTTATCTAATAAGAATGAGGGGAAAGTACAAAAAATAAGAAAAATATAAAAATGAACATACCTGTTGTTGAAGATTAATTTCATAAACTAGTTTTAAGAAAGATCTATGAGAAATGATAGTAAGGAACCCATAAAACGGATGAATGGGAGAAAGAGAAAAGACTGTTTCATAAAAAAGAAGAAGAAAATTCGTGGATTCTTATACAGAAAGTTGACGATATCGCCAACTGAGTTGGCAATATCTTCAACTCAGTTAGCGATATTGTCAACTAGGGTAATTTTGTAAAAAAAAAGAGGTACGACAACTAACTGGTGATTTTGTTATTATTTTTCATAAAATCGATTTTTTGCAATATAAGCTTAATTTTTTGGTTAAAATCCCTAAAAAAGATTATGAAAAATGATAAAAATACCCTTATGTCATTTTTAAAAATATTCCTTTTACTAAATCATTTAAGAGAAATTATCAGAGTCCAACCCAAATGACCTAGCGGGGTTCACTTCAACTATTTTTATGTATGGACGATAAAAAAAAGGGAGATTCCAAATGACTAAAAATCTAAATTCATTAAATGGTTATGATCGTAAAAAAAAAATAGCCAATTTTAAAAAGAAAAGAGGTTAAGAAAAAAGACAAAAACCTCTCATAAGAAAGTGTGTTATTTTAATTTCTAAAAAAAAAAGAAGAAAAGAGCATACTATATTGAAATAACTATGAAAGATTTTGAGGATTTTACCGGAAAAAAGAAAATAGGTGACCACTGTATTGAAAAAGTAATTTTAAGTGCTCTTGCACCAAACTAGTCATATTGCTCAAAAAATGTAATTTTTTTTTTTTAACTTTCTCTACTAAGCTCCTTATGGACCTTCATTTGCAATGTTAAAGGTTGATTGAGACCCTATAGTTAATCCTAACCTTTACAGAACTCCTATTTTACTTTGTTTGTAGAGTCTCAGTCGATCTTTATTTATAATGTTAACCCCGCGGTGTACGCTTTTAAATGCAGAAAGTCATCCCTCATTCCTTGTTATTGGAAAAAAACCCGACTATACTAGACTTGTTTTCCCTTTATAGGATATTCCTACCTCAATATTTCAGGCCTTAAATAAATGAGTTCAGATTATTCAAATCGATGCCCAAAGTTACGGTGGATGAAGGCCATGGCATTTTTGTTTGAGAACCATCTGAGAACCGCAAGCATGAAATCCCTCTCTTTACCTCTCTGCACATTGTCTTCTAGAAAGTGTTTCAACTATTTTTAGGGCTTTTTTTTTATTTTTTCTTTCAGGTTATGCTACACACCCGTAGCAAATCACCCTTTTAGAATCTCATTCTTAAGTGGAGAGTATGCGTGTGGCAAGAGGAAAGGCAATATCGCAAAAGGGATGGCAATGGCACAATCCAACCAACTATAAGATGACAAACGAAAATGAAAAAAGGTTTTTTTTATTATTATTATATAAAAACATATCTTCGACAAGAGAGGCGTTAAATGGGACTACAATGGATCGATAAAGGACTGCTGGGAACTATTGTGAATGCACTTGGCAATTGATGTGGAGTCGCAGTCGACGAAGAAGAAGGAAACAAATAAGAAAGAAAATCGGGCTTTTAAGCCCTAAATAAAGGTCAATAGGGGCTCTAGTAGAAAATGTTAAAATATATATATATATATATATATTTTTTTTTTGGTAATATGAATTATTTGGTGGAAGGGCACTTAAAATTACTTTTTCGGTATGGTGGTCACCTAATATGTTTTTTGGGTAAAATTCTCAAAAAATAATTTATACATTTTTAATATTTAAATCTTCACGTACTTGATTTGAAAATCCAAAAACTTAAATACCTATTTTGAAAATTCCGTTACTATATATGATCTGGCCATGATGGGTCGGATACCTCTTGCGCACCCCGTCCCCGTCCCCCCAGAATCCTAGCATCTGTAAACTCTGTTTGAAGAAAAGGAAATTGGTCCTGCAGTGCACCTTTTGCACGGTTTGATTGGTACCGGTGACATCCTATGATTCTGAGATTACTGATATTTCCCAAGTCAGAGAACTGATACTTGTATGGTTCCCTAGTATCTTCAATGTTCACACAAACCCAACATTCCTTGATTCTGTGAGGAATCATTCACCTTTTTCTCTTGTTTGCAAATCCATAATTGTCTATGAAGTTTGTGTGTTTTTTTTTTTTAGGTGAACAAAGGAGACATGAGGTGTACTAATAAAGACATAGCTGAGGAGGCTTGTAAAGAATTGGAACAAATGGATCTCAATCACCATCAAGCAGCTGCTGATGGTAATGGCAAGGCTATTATTTCATCATCTCATCCTTTGCAAGATGGTGAGGAAGAAGAAGGCCAATTGGATGGTCCATCTTCTTCTGAAGGATTACAAGGTTATCTTTTATAACCTTTCATTTTTTTTTTTGCAGTTCTATATTCTATGCACAGTTGTTTTGTTTTACTTATTATTTTTGTTCAGATCTACCATAGTTTTTGCTTGCATATCATCAGTGCTATCTGTTCAAAAGTTTTGAGTTATTTCCCACACACACAAGATGTGAAGGGACTGAAACAGAGAGGCTGAAAAAACAGAAAACCCTAAATTTAATTGGCCGAGTCTCACACTCGTCCGAGTTGACTCGTCTCAAGCCGAGCCTGGGTCTGATTTAAACCCTGGTTTGGGGGTGTGATGTGTGATCAGTGTAGAAATTAGAAACATCTTGCTTGCATTTCAGGATCCAAATTGTGGAATTAGATCTCTCAGGGCCAGCCATTAATAATGGTTTAACAATTAAAACATGCTCAATGCTTTAACATTATTTTATGGGCCGTATTTGTATTTGTATTTGTATTTGTACTGTGCTTTTCTTGAAAACAAGGACTTAAAGATTGTTGTCTGTTTAGTTGTTTGTATGGTTGTTTTATATGGGTAGAACTTTGCTGAGGGTGTGCAGCTTTTGTGTTTTGGTTCATCATGCTTTTATTAGTTTGATTGTGCACGGATACATGTACGCATATATGTACATGTATTTATGTTTGTATTTTTAAACTAGTGAAATATGATTTTACATGTGTGTTTTTTTTTTTTTTTTTCAAATGTTCAGCAACTACAAAGAAGAAGAAGAAGAAAAGCAAAAGCAAGTAAGTGCCTATTTCTTGTAGTAGTTTTAAAATCTATATAACCCTTCCCTTTGAAGGTAGATTGCTCATTGTTCGTGTACTGCATACAGAAAGAAGAAAGAACCTCTTGAGCAGACAAATCCACCATCTATTCAACCTCAACCTCTTGAGCAGACAAATCCACCATCTATTCAACCTCTTGAGCAGACAAATCCACCATCTATTCCTGTCACAGAACTTTTTCCATCTGGGGAGTTTCCTGAGGGTGAAATTCAACAGTACAAAGATGAGTAAGGATGTTTCTCTTGTTCCCATATTTCCTTGTAATTTTTAGCAGGGAAATTTTAAAAATTTATCTATTTAATTAATAAGTTCACTGACATAGGTGAGATTACCAATTGAGTGGTTGCTGGTTTTCCTATTTTTTCATTTATGGCTTGATTGTCTGAGTGGACTTACAGGGAAGAAAAAAATTGTCTGGGTTCATCATTTAAAAGAAAATGCTTTTATGGGTTGAGTGTAAAACAGTCATGAAAGGCCGTTAGTGCTCACCTTCGTAGGATGAATACAATGATGGACAATTGATCAATGAGTATGTTGAATGAAAAACAATAAATGAGCAGTGATGACGGCTAAGGTAATTGTTTGAATGAACTTACTGAAAGAAGGTTCTATGGGTTCATTCAGATGAAAATGCTTGTAGAGGTTGTGAGCCTAAAAGAGTTTTGAAAGGCCATAGTCTTTTTGTCTCGTGAGGGACGAATAATGATGAATTGATGATGGACATATGAACAATGAGTATGTTGAATGAAAAAATAAATGAGTGGTGATGGTTGACTGACAACGGCGGCTAAGGTAATTTCGGCATACACGAGACTTAGAAATAGTGGTGAGAGAAACAACTGTATGAGAAAAGGAACTTTGATGTTAATAGAGCCTGCTTTGATAGAAACATTAGATGAATGTTTGAGAAAATAAATTTTATTGTCTTATATTTTTACCTATGTCTTTCAGTGACACACTCATTTCTCATGCATTTAACCTCTATACATCAGTGATGTTATGATTTAATTCTCAAATAAAAGGTTTTTTAAATCTCAATTGGGTTTGAGGAAAGATTTGTGGTTTCCTTTGATTGGATTTAATTGTCAATCAGAAAACTGTTCTAGAAATTCAGATCTTATAGATTGGACATTCTATTTATAGGAAGTGGAGTTATTTAGGGTTGAATGTTTGATGTGGTTGCCTATCTGAAAGGAGGTACCATTTCTTAAAAGTCTGTTTCCCGTGTTGATTGGGAAGAATGTGTGAGCAAACAAATATCTGGTGATGGAAGAAGGGGACCTCAGCACTAAATGTCTCTATTCTGCGGGTTTACAGACCTTGTGCGGGGTGGCATTCAGAAATGACCCTCAGGTGCTTTCTAACATGGTGGAGTTTGTCTGAATGATCGTCATCAATGGCATTCGGAGCCTTCTTTTACATCACAATCTTATGCTTGTGAATCAACTCGTGAAAACACCTAAGCATATACTGATTTATTCAGGTTGTGGACCAGCTTGTACTGTTCATCTTTTTTACACTATTAAAGGTCCTCAAGCAGTGTTGAAGCATATCTGGAACATCTTCAGGATCAGATGCTTAAAATTAGGAAATTGGGAAGCAGCACGGGTGTTTCTTTGGAAATGAGAGGATGATTTGTGTTTTTACATTCATGGGTTTCCTTGATAAAGATTGTGATGCCTTGGTTTAGAGGTGACAAACCCAAGAAGAAAGTGAAAGGAAAGGGCAAAGACGAGCATCAACAAGGGGTTGCTTTGTTAGTGGTCCAGTGTGTTCGCATTGATGCATTATCTGTGCAAGATGGTTTTTGAGGATTTTGATTTGCATGAGTGAAGCGACTTTTATTTGAGGTAGCCTATGGTTTTTAATGCCACACTGTGGTTTCTTTTCTTTTATTGTACTTTGTACCTGTGTTTCTTCTGGGTGCAAGAAGGACCTTTTACCAATTAAAAAAAAAAAAGAGTATACAAGCAGAAAGTAAAAGGCAAACCTGGACTTTAAAATTTGTAAAGCTCTTCTTATTATGATCTTCTGGAAAGGGTGCATTATTAGTGGCTTGCCATGTGTGAATGGATGGTTAATTGATGTGCAAGTTGGTTTTTGAAGGGTAGGAATCATTCTGTATCTATATTATTTGTTGAGGGCATGACTCTGATCAGAAGTCATTGATTGTTTTTTGTGGCTTATGGAAACCACTTTAGTAATATTGTTTGAAAAGGTAGTGCAAATCATTTTCATCATTTTGTATAGATTTCAGTTTGCTGATTTTAATCCATTTCTGTTTCGCGGAGTATGACTCTTTAAGTTGATGGATGTCTGGTAGTAACCTCTGGAGGACAACTTCTGAAGAAAAGAGGGAACTGGAGCGCCTTGAAAAGCCAATGTATAATGCAGTTCGTCGTGCTGCTGAAGTTCATCGACAGGTTAGAGCTTGAACTTATCTTAAGTGATCATCATAGTTATCATCATAGTCCCATCCTTTGTTTTCCTATTTTTTGGGATTGGTGACCTTTCCCAATCCATTTTGAGTTGGTTTTGTGAGCTACACCTTTCATTCCTTCTTTAGAGTTATATTCTGTGACCACGTAGACTAACATATCATGCCTAACTACTTCTAAGTCTTTTTAGGACCTCCCTTCCCCTGCTACTTGTTCTTTAACACTTCATCTTTTCAAGGGTTTCTCATACATAATGCTCCATTGCATCGGTATATGGGTATAGATGTGTCTATTGATAGCTATAATTCTTCTAATGAATTGTTAGTGATTAGTGAAGCATGTTTGCCTGGCAGTCCAGCTGGCACATTTTGTAATTCTTGGTTTCCTGTGATCAGGTTCGGAAATATATGAGAAGTATAATAAAGCCTGGAATCTTAATGACCGATCTCTGTGAAACCTTGGAAAATACAGTTCGCAAGTTAATATCAGAGAACGGCATTGAGGCAGGCATTGCCTTCCCAACCGGATGCTCATTAAATTGGTACCGCCTTTTCTGAGAACCTAGATGGTTAACTATATCTGTTCTTTGACCAATCTTTGTCAGATAAATTTTCACTTTACAGGGTTGCGGCACATTGGACTCCAAATTCCGGTGATAAAACTGTACTTCAGTATGATGATGTCATGAAGTTGGATTTTGGAACCCATGTTGATGGTATTATATCACCAGATCACTTCCACATTTGCAGTTGAATTGACAGTGTTGTATAGTAGTTATAAAATCCAGTACCATATACTTGTGAAATGGAATTAATCCTATTTTGTTTTTCTTAGCTTGAAGTTGATGCCTATTGTCTCTGCTGCAGGTCTTATAGTTGATTGTGCATTTACTGTGGCATTTAATCCCATGTTTGGTCCATTGCTTGAGGCTTCAAAGGAGGCAACCAATACTGGAATTAAGGTAGCGGATTTTCTTCCTGTATATGCAACTATTGAAAGTAACATGTAGTGATGTTGGTCATCTGGGTTGCTGCAAGTGTTGTGATGAATTTTTCATTGGACTGAGAAAGCCTTTTTGAACCTCTTCAGAGTGATGGACTCATACTCCTGTTGTTTGCGAGACTTTATTTCCTCTATAATTTTATATTCTGCAGATTCAGAAGCTCTAAGTAATTTCAATTGTCACATGATGCAAAATGTTTGTGTGGTATAAGGTGCAATGTCATTTCTGGTGAAAAACAAGGTTGTATTAACTTATGGTCTTTGCTTCAAGGACCTGCATTAAAATACATAGGAATTGAATACATAAGTTGCTTAAAAACGAAGATCAAAGATGAATTTTAAGAGTGAGCATCAAATAGCATATTTTTTATTCTATTTCTCTAAAAAAATGTTGTTTTCTGTTCATTTTGGAAATTAACCTTTGATCTTTATTTTAACCACCCTTAAATTCCTATGTATTTTAATGCAAACAGATAGGGCCCAAGAGATCTGTGTAAAAGATAATGGGAGATGTTGAAAATATGCTTGTAGCTGGGGTCCACTGGGGCTGTTTATGGTAATTGTGATGGATGTAAAACGCAGTTCCAGATCTTTTTAATCAGGCCCAAAGATGTGACACATCAACCAATCATCAGCCTGAACCATCATACTGCCTAGCTTTATTCTCCTGTCATGAAAAATTTATTCTTAAGTGTTTTAAAAATTAAGAAAATTGAAAATTTTCATCCTTTGAAAAAGCTAGCGGGTTGATCATCTGTTGGAGATGAGCTTATATGTCCAAACTCCAAAGCAGCCATGGGGGGAGGTGGTTGCTAGTCATCCGGCCTAAAGTGATGATTGTGGACCTCAATGGTTTTTATTGTGACCATGTGTTTCTTTGCTTGGATAAGATGGTGGCAGTCCGCTTGCCAGCTTTATTTTAATGGTTTCTAGGGTGTTATGGATGTAAATAAAACCTTGGATTTTTTTTTTTCAGAGTAAAATCCCTAGGGTCCCTTTGTCTTTTACACATGAAATTACATATGAAAATTTGCATATGTAAACTTTATGTGTAAAATTTACACATGTGAAACACAACACCATTTTTGTTTGGAAACATCATTTTCATATGAGTAAATGTTGGACGGTTTGGATTCCATATGTAAAATCTTCTAATATTTCAAAATCTATGAATGCTTAAGACATGAAATAAACATTTTCAGGGTTAATGGGTCGATAATTTTTTTTATTGGATTAAAAATTTGGGCCCACAGGAGTCACAAAAAGTAAAGGTGGTGAAGGGATTTGATATTGTGAATTGTACCAGGCGTCCTTTCCTGCTGGTGCCTTCTTAACTGAGGAGGTAATCATGAAGATTTTCTTATGAAAATGGCCTCATTTAGGCCATTTTTACACCTCATCTACACATGCGTAAATGAGCGCAAACAAACATGACCATGCGTAAGTGTTATGCATGTGCAATTTACATATATATAAATGAGTGCAGGGGAATGAGCCCTTAGTATATTATGTAATAATGGAACAAATTGTGCTCTAAGTTTCAAACTGATTTAGATTTTAGATTGGATGCCGACAAAAATAGCACAAGTTGTTTTCAGAAAAAAAAAAAGGGAAATCAGTACAAGTCACAGTAGAAACATGTACATTTTGTGTGAAACCAATACAGATCAGAAAAGTCCTAAAACCATAGTTTACCAACTGCGTGATTTGACTCAGTTACTCAGCAAAGGTAACTTGCCTCACCGGCATGCCGATTCGAGTTAAGTGCAAGCTTGGCACAGGAGTCAATCTTTCACATCAGCACCTTTGCTTGACTTGGCCAAGTCAATTGCTGAGTTGTCTGACTTGCTTATGTTTTAATGATATTTATTTTAATTGTTTAAGAAGCATCCATATAGGGTTCAAACTTGCAGCTATTTAAGGTAAGTACTACTTACCACTGACTATATGAGGTAAGAAACGCTTATATGTTCAAGTGTATATATCCAAAGCAAGTTGTGTACCCTTTTAAGCTGTCATCTTTTCCCTTCTCTCTCTCTCTCTCTCTCTCTCTCTCTCTCTCTCTCTCTTTTCTATAGGCAGTTTGGGGATATATTCATTGGCTACCATGGATCTGATACTCGAACCGGATATATTTAGTAGTAAAAATGAGAAGAAAAAAGCAACAATCTAATATTGAAAGAAGTGCCTAATGGACATTATCCTTCTACCTATCCAAAATATTGAAGTATTATTTATCCATGAATGTCTATCAAGTAAATGGTCTATATTAATAAATTATGGGCCCACTATTTGTAAACTAACCATTTGAGAATTGTGTGGTTGGGATTGACGACCTAAAGTTCTTATATATAATTATTTTTCCTATATTAATCAACTATTTTGAAGGTTTTTGTAGTTATAATATTTTTAAGTTAATAAAAAATTAACATGGATTTCCAAGTTGACTTCCTGAGTCACCATGTTGATTCACTCCTTGACTTGCCTAGTCATGTCAATGTAGACTCACAAGTTGGCAAGCTATATGCTTTCAACCACAGTGATCAACCATAGTTTTTATATTCATATGTATGCAGGAGTCAGGAATAGATGTGCGTCTATGTGATGTTGGTGCCGCAATTCAAGAGGTCATGGAGTCATATGAGGTTGAAATTAATGGAAAGGTTTTTCAAGGTATGGTCATTAATTAAGAAATTTGCAATTCTTCTCTTTGTTAAATCTTTAGTCCGAAGCAAGTGTTACATTTCGTCCAGTTTTTAGGGGGATAGCATTCTTTTCTCTGATAAGAAAATCATTCATTGGATTTTTAGATTTGAGAATTTGAAAGATGGGGTTCATTATAAAAGTGCTCAACTTTTCTCTTGATCCTGTATTTAAGAGCAGGTAAAAAAACCTCGTCTCAAACCATAAGCACTAAATTTAGTGTCAGTGATAAGGATATAAAGTCGTCATCATCATCATCATCAACGCCTTGTCCCAACTAAAGGATGAGGGTTGCATTAGGTAGGTTGACAACCAGCCTAAAGTTTTTTCATAACCCAAACATGATAAGGATAAAAAGTATAATAAACTAAATAAAGCCTTTCAATCATAGATACTGCTTTCAGTGTTTTCTTTTAATAATAATCTTTGTTCCAGCAAAATAAAAAGAGTATGAACTGCCTTTTAAAATTCTTATGATCTAAACATAGATGCCATGTTGATGGTAACCATGTTGATGGTAAATAGGTAGGTTGACTTCAGTTTTGAGTAACTAGAATTTGTTAAGGCAAGTCTCGGTTAGGTTGGGTATTATCGATTAGTTTCTCTAGATTTGAATTTTTTTTTCTCAGAATGGTCTAGATGTGATTTAGTTGGAGTCCTCATAAGCTTGATACCTTGATGATCTATCTTGTGAATTCTGTATTTACATTGTTACCCTTTCGATAATCGATATACATATCCAAGGTCTTTTTTCCCCCTCAGAAATTCTCTGATTCACATAGAATCAGAGCTTCCTGATCTTGGCCATCCAATGACATGAAGATCCGACGAATAATATAATCTCAGCCCCTCGATCAGTCTTTGTGATTGAGGGGCTATGTATCTGCCAAGACCTTCTTCTAGGTCCATTGTCTGCAACCTGCACTCAGAGAAAACCTTAGTTTTTGGCTGTAGTTTACCACCACATTCTCTGCCCTAGACCTGTTCCAGACCACCAAGAGTACCTCTTATGATGTTTGGATGCCCATCAGGAGTGGGATCCATCTCTCCTGATTGACCCACGTTGGACAACTTCGGAGGTGAGCTATTGCTTTGCATCGCCCAGTAACACCCTATAACCAGTTCCTCGATTCCTTCCTGCAGCTGCTTTCATCACTTGCATCTTGATCTTCTGCCTGGTTTAATATTGTCATCGTCCTCACCATCTTTTGTCCAGGCTGAAACCTGAACTCTCCTTTTGCTCTGTGTCTCTGCTTCTTGAAGCAATAGAATAGCTGTTGAAACTAGTCTTAAAATTCTAGATTCATAGAATTATATTTTTCTATTTTCTTAATAATTCTTTTTGCTCCTTTTCTTTTAAAATCTTTTTAACTGATGTTGGGCTTATGGTGCGACTCGGCCAGCTCAGTCAAGTCCACTCAACTTGAAGATGACTGAGTTGCCTCCTTAATCCAATTTTTTAGACCTCGCGTAAAGCAAAAAATTGATCGACACTGGCTTAAGTATGCCAGAGTTGTGGTATTTTTATGAAAAAATAACTAATTTTATACTCCAGTCTCCAGGGACTATTTTTAAAATATCTATTTTTATTATATGATTTTCTTAAAATAAGAACAATTTGGTATTTTTTTTTCAGTCCTTGTTTTCCCCCCCTTTTTTGTATATAATCTTTTCCATCACAAATGTATATCTATGCTTGCTTATTATAAGCTGTTTTTTATTTGGTGGCAGTTAAAAGTGTTCGAAATTTAAATGGCCATAGCATTGGGCGGTACCAAATTCATGCAGGCAAATCTGTCCCAATTGTGAAAGGTGGAGAGCAAACAAAGATGGAGGAGGGTGAATTCTTTGCAATTGAGACTTTCGCATCAACAGGTAACAGTCATTTCATTATTATAATTTAAATTATAATTTTTTTCGAAAATGAAGTTGAAATTATAATTGTACTTGGTTGAAAAGGAAACATGAAGAGAATGCAGACAAACTCAGTTTCTCATATTATTATTATTATTATTATTATTATTATTGATGTTATATTTTTATTAATTGTATAGGGAAAGGATATGTTAGAGAAGATTTAGAATGCAGCCACTACATGAAAAATTTTGAAGTGGGACATGTCCCTCTAAGGTTGCCTAGAGCAAAGCAGCTACTTGGCACGATCAACAAGCACTTCTCAACACTGGCCTTCTGCAGACGGTATTTAGACCGTCTGGGTGAGTCAAAATACTTGATGGCTCTAAAGAATCTGTGTGATGCTGGTATTGTTCAGGTAAATTTCATGGAATCACTGTACACTTTCTTTTCACTTTAAATGCACCTAACATGCATTCATTATTATCTTTGTTCACTTAATCAATCATGGGATTGTGGACAATCAAGCTGAAGAATATGTATCAGGCTATATAAACTGAAAGTGCTGATATAGGATGGATAGTTACTATTTTAGCCTTCCATTGGCCATTTGTGTAGTTCTTCCATCCTTCCACATTTCCTTCACTACATTTGGTGGGTTGGGTTGGGCTTCTGTGCACTTTCTGTATTGCACCTTATTTTGAATTAATAACTTATAATGTTGGTTATTTCTTCTTTTGACTTTAAGATTTGTGTGGCAACTCATCATTTAGTGTTCTCAGAACCTCTTTAGGGCCAATAAATATGCATTCTTTTGTTGCAAGTTGTCCAAAATGTAATTTATATACTTTTAGAGAGTTAATATGATATGCTACTAATGTTTGACTCAACCTGCGTTTGTAGATTTGTCTGTGTGCAACAGACAATTCCTTCACTGAAAGAAGTCTGCAATATTCGAAAGCATATGTTCTTTTGGGAGGGAAATGCCATGTTTTCCTGGTTTCATGTTTGCTAGTAGAAAATCATGACGTCTTTCCTCTTATAAAAAACTCATGACTTGCCATTCATTTTGCAGCCATACCCCCCTTTGTGCGATGTCAAGGGAAGCTATGTATCACAGTTTGAGCATACCATCTTGCTTCGACCCACCTGTAAAGAGGTTATATCTCGAGGTGATGACTATTAGGACCTGGCATTTCCTTTCATTTCTATGGCAGAGTTTGTATTTTTGAATGCTTATAAAGAAGAGTACCGAGTTAAAACTATCAAAGGAAAAATTAATAGATGGCAAGCATAAATGATTTTCCTCCCTTACATTTGGTTTTTCAGAAAACAGCCTTCAGCTTGTGCGATTACTTTCTACTTTCATAGTTACAAAGTTGCTAATGGTAATGATATACTGGGCAGCCTGCCATCATGTAAAACTTGAACTGCTTCTCTCTGTACAGTCTAAATGATTGAGAGTTTGCATAAACAGTACTAATATGAGTAACTGTTTATGGTTCACTGTGTAGAGTGTTTGTTCAAAGTGGATCAACTTTTCGATGAGTCGGGCCCAAAATATGGTGCTGGTTCAAAGTTTTTTAATATGCAAGATGGGAAAATCTTGGATGGTTAGGTGTAGTTTAGAGCAGGGTCAGTAGAGTATAGATGGACATTTCTCTTCTGCAGTATTGATCCATTGAAATGATTGAATGAACCAATGGGTCATTCTGGATTGATCAATATTTACACTGATATTAAAGTTTATATGGGTAGTACTTGGCCACAATTGCAGTATCATATTGATTGGATCAATCCAAGAATTTGGCTGTTGTCTTCCTTAGTTATAGCTGATAATTCTGCAGCCCATTAGTCTTTTTTTTTTTTTTTTGCTATCGGAGGAGGGTTCCCAACCCTTTGGACTGGACTAATCCCTCTAAGCCCAGAGGGAAGCCGGGTAAACTCCCCTATAGGCCCATTGTGGTAGTGCAGTTTCGAACCTACCACCTCCGAGTGCAAACCGTGGTCCTAGGCCAACTGAGCTACCCCTTGGGGTTCAGCCCATTAGTCATAGAAGTGTGGATTATCCGATCCAAGTGATTCAGTGGCAAGAAGTGCTTCTATGGGGCTGCAGATTTATGTTTTAGGTATTGGATTCTTATTTATTATCTAATACCCTCCGATGTAAGGCATTAATTTAACCAAGGAAGACTGATAAGGCTATGCTAATGATAGTGATGATCCTCTGCTATCCAAGACAATGATTGGATAGTTGCTGCTGCTTTGGGAATGTGGAAAAGAAACTTCTGAAATCCCCCGGCGGGGATAACTGGTATACTGTATATGGAGGTAAGTTGTGTTGTGAGTGCCACAGGTTTCGTTTTTGTGAGAAAGGGTTTTTTGAAAAATTGGGGACAGTCCAAAAGCTGACAGTCCCTATCAGTTTATGCAGTAAAAAAGCTGGAATTCACTTGCATGGGATATCACTAGAGTTCTCTCATCTTTTGTCCAAAATAAGAAAAAAATAAACAAGGGCATGTAATGGGTTATATATTGATGGGCAGATGTAATGGGATATAATGCTTCACCAAACAGCAGATAAGCCAATGAACAGGATGGCACTGCATTGCGCTAAATAATGTTACACTAACAGGCCTTCCTCTTAATGTTTCAGGAATTTAAAGGTCATTTAAGGTAACAAACCATGACTCTCCCTGGTGAAAAAAGTCATTCACAGCCTCTTTGTTAGAATCTATAATTGTGTCTTTGACTGGATGCATTTGGTGAATGAGTTACTAATGTGCAAAAGCTAATCAAAGGGGAACGACAGAGAGGCCTTTTAGGGGTCATTTGGTGCTTTCCCATTTATACAGCTATAGAGCCAAAAGTCAGGGTTCGAATTTCAAAAACATGTGATTTGAAGAAAAGCATGCATGCAGTGAGGTAAATTGCGAGGAAGAAGTGAAGGAGCTGTAGGGAAGAACTGAGGCATCTCGTATTAATTCATTACGTAGTACATTTCTCTTGTTCTTTTCCATACATTTTGTCAAGAAAGCCCATTTGTCCCACTCATTGATACACATGAGAAGGATGAATGTCCTTTTTTTTTTTATTTTTTACTTTCTATATACACTCATCCATCTCTATCAATCGTTTTCTTCTTGGGGTCCTCATATACACTCATCCATCTCTTTCAATCGTTTTCTTGTTGGGGTCCTCACAGTTATGATTTCAAGGCTCATGTGGACTCCCTTGGGGTCTTGTTAGAATTTTCTTTTAACAAAGTTAATGTGAATTGAGGTTTGGGCATTTAGATAGGAGGTGTCACAGCTGTTTTATTCTTTGTTATAAAGAGAGACGTGAAGGGGTAGGGCCCATATGGATCGATATCGATAATATTGATATAGGCTAATAGATGAAGATTTATCATTTTTTTTCTCGGCTTGAAACAGAGTCATATTGATGAGCCATACATGTAGATTTGTGTCAATTTTTGCCGAGGTGACGTGCATCCCCTGAGGATATTTAATTTAAACCATGGATGCATAAACTAGGCCCGGCGGCCCCATAGGCTGGCCCAATTTGTTGACACTTCTGGAGGACATTTATGGCTTCAATGGTGGCTTTACATGCCGACAGTATGCTATGATCTATGGGTAAGATCCTGTCTCTTCATCCATATCTTTGAATTTGGATTTATATACACTATGGAGAATTTATGTCACACAGGGGAGCTGACATGACGACCCATGCATTGATCAGGACAGTTCATTTTGTATTGTATTAGTAAGGAGTCCACAGGATCATGTGATCCCAACCATTCATTTTGGCAGCAGTTGGAAGGTTTGCCAACAAATGAAACGCTTACCCACCTATCAAACATTAGATATTTTTTGGTGCAACTTTTTTTACTTTGTACCAGGATCTAGGCTTTGAGAGTAGATCTACATAAATTACAGGAACTATCCCTCCCTCCCCCTCTATCTCCCTAAGGGCATCCACATATTATATATATATATATATATATATATATATATATAGGATAACGCTTATGCTTGTGGGGCCCACCTTTGGTCCATCCAAGTAGAACAAACACATAACCTCCTTAAATTGCACATGTCTACTAACTTTCAGTAAGATCCGAATTTACTGGACCGTTGGATCGACTATGTATCGATCCGAATGGATTGTTGATTATTAAACTTTTGGGCCCATATGGAGATAATAGAAATCATGGTTGTGGCTGATTTTTTTGCAGAGAGGAAGATTCCAGGGACTCCTTGAAACCCCCCCCCCCCCCCCCCCCCCCCCCCCCCCCCCCAATCCACATCCCCATGTGGGTCCCCACGTGGGCCCCACCACACCCTTGTATAGAGCAAGGCTTTTCTAAGCTCAAGCTTAGGATAAAATTTCGTAAACTCATGCTTGTGAAGCCCACTTTTGGTCCATCCAAATGGACTAAACACATGACCCTCTTAAATTGCACATGTCCACCAACTTTCGGTTAAATCCAAATTTACTGGACCGTTGGTTTGACTATGTATCGATCCGAATTGATTATTGACCATTAAACTTTTGGGCCCATATGGAGATAATAACAATTACGGTTGGGGCTGATTTTTTGCAAATAGGAAGATTCCAGGGAGTCCTTGAAATCCCCCCCTCCCCATCCCCATGTGGGTCCCCAAGTGGGCCCCACCAAATACTTGAGCTTGCCTTATCTTATTGAGCTTAAGAGAGATGACCCATATATATATATATATATATATATATATATATATATATATATATATATATATATGAGCAAGGCTCTCTTAAGCTTAAGCTTAAGATAAGATTCCGTAAGCTAACGCTTCTGGGGCCCATCCTTAGTCCATTCAAATGGACCAAACACACGACCCCCCTACATTGCACATGCCCACCCACTTTTGGTCAGATCTAAATTTACTAGACCGTTGAATCGACTATGTACCGATCCGAATAGACCATTGACCATTAAACTTTTGGTGCTTAGATGGAGATGATAGAAACCACGGTTGTGGCTGATTTTTTATAGGAATGAGGGTCTTAGGGAGTCCTTGAAATCCCCCCTACCCCCATCCCCATATGAATCCCTAAGTGGGCTCTACCACGCAATTGAGCTTACTTCAGCTTACCTTATCCTAAGCTTCAGCTTAGGAGAGCTGGCCCCCATATATATAGCTGCAGCTTAACTTATTCTAAGCTGAAACATGGCTGGTCTCACAAAATTAAAGTCGATTATGCTGTTTTTTGGATGGTGATCGTCTCCAAAATCAAGATAAATCCAATCAGAATTGGATTTTTCAATTCCATTATGCAAAAAACAAATATAATCAAGTTTAATTCGTGGAACCGACACTATTACAGCTTAGGATGAGCTAAATTGCAGCTTAGGAGAGCCCTGCTCTTTCTCTCTATATATATATATACACTCTATATATATATACACACTAAATAGTTGGGAGTCATATAAGTTTATGCATCAAAAAGCCACTGAAATCCCCCCCTCCATGTATTGGCATTGTGCCAAGTCTTTCACCGTGTTGGTTCTACTGTTAAAGTGACAAAATACAAAGAACATGCGTTTTATATAAGATTATAAAAAACTGAGCACACAGAGGGGTAGATGGCTAGATGTCTGCTGCTAACACATGAGAGCACATGTATCATGCGTATGTGATAAACAGAAGATATCTTGACCACCCTTCCTCCTTGTTCACTGGTTGCTTGATTAGGAGTATACACAAGAGGTCAATGATTCAAGGATCGGTGCCACACAAATTAGAAGAAATCATGGGAAGAGAAAGTAAACCATGCTTGGCCAAATTATAATATATTAAAGCCGTGGGTTTTGAATTTAAATTTGGCAAGATATCTTTCTTTCAATTTAGACTTTCTATTTTTATTTTTATTGAGCATTGGTAAAAAAAAAAGGAAAACAAGGTAAAGAGCCAAATATGTATCGGTTGTGAGATTTGGAACTCATGACCTTTTGCCTATATTAATAACGACTCTTACCACTACACCACATAATATAAATAGCCTACTGCTTCATTCGATAAATATCAAAAATAGTAAAATAGAGTGGGGGGATCTTACCCATGTGCACCGTGGGTTTGCTTCGCATGGGTTATTGTGCTAGTATTCCATTATTCTCTTGCGCAACTAATTTGATGATAATGTTAAATCCTCTTCTTTAATGTCTATTTCTTACCATAAAAATAGGGGTTGATGGCTTCATCTACAAAAACATATCAAGTCCCATCATCACATCCAGGGGTCCACTTTTTTGGATAAGAAAGAGGTGGGCCCCACTTCAAAGAAAACGCTTTATTGCTGTTAGAACGATCAGCGTCGGTTGCAAGATGTTTGCTTTGCTTGCCACTGCTCCTACAGTGTCTTCAATTCTACTCCCTCCATTCTCTTTTTCTTCTTGGGCCTTTCCAAATCCTTCTCTTCACCAGTAGCAAATCGCAGCAGGGAAGGCTCAAAGGCTCGCAAAAGAATCACCTTTTCTGCTTCTTTGTCTTTCTCAGGCATCTTTTCCGTTGCTGTAGAAAGTCGCCAACTTTCGTCTGTTTTCACTCATGTCTTTGCAGCTTTTAACGAATTCCTCACGAAAACCATGTTGGGATTCATCTGAATTCCCTCTCATTGGGATTTTGATTCGTGGGTTCGTCTCCTTTCGACCCGAAAGATGTAGATCCGGGCCGTGTTCTGTTCATATGCTCTGATATCTTTTTTTTTTTGTTGCTGTCGTTGCAGCTGGGTTCGGCCGCCGCTTTGGAAGCTTGCTCTGTGAGCTCTCCGGGTTTTGGAAGATCGCCCTTGGACACCCATGACAAGGAATTCGGGCTAACTCTCGGGTATTTCTGGTTCCCTCTCTATGTGTGGAGAAGCTGTTTGTCCCCATTTTACGTACTTTTATGATGAGAATTGAAATGGGTCATGCTCTGTTTGCATGATTGTTGTGTGTTTTCCCCGCAAGGTGTGAAATTGGATTCTTCGGTTATGGATTGGTTCTTAGATTTCGTTGCTCAATTTTATAGTTATTGGGTGTTGCAAATTTGTTAGCCATATTGGGTGTTTGTAGATTCTATCCGTTGCTTTTACCCAAGTTGGGTTTATAGGAATTTCAGTTCTCTCTCTCTCTCTCTCTCTCTCTCTCTCTCTCTCTCTCTCTCTCTCTCTCTCTCTCTCTCACACACACACACACACACACACACAATTGTTACAATGCTGTTTTGGATTGCTTTTGATTTGATGATGTGCAGGTCTGCCTGCCAAGTAGGCCGGTTAAGGTAATAGATGGCGCCAGTGTTAAAGGGCACCCCTCCTGATCCTTGCAAGCCCACACCCCATTCTGCATCGCATACTGGGTAATTCTTATTTTGTTTCAGTGGAACCTTCATTTTCTAGTGATTCCGTTATTGCGTAATTGAAGATTGTTTGTGCTGAAAAATGGGTAGAAACTGCATCTGAATTGTACATTTGTGATCGAGGAATTATTGGTTTGTTGAATAGGGAATTAAATGAAGGATCAGAATTGGATGATCCTGACTGTGCCATGGCTACAGTGGCTCAGTTTATTGAGCAGCTACATGCCAACATTTCGTCGCCGCATGAAAAAGAGTTGGTCACAGCACGTTTGCTCGGTCTCGCGCGGTCAAGAAAAGATGCAAGAGTTACAATCAGCTCTCATTCTCAGGCAATGCCATTGTTCATCTCAGTGCTAAGGACTGGAACACCCATGGCAAAAGTGAATGTAGCTGCCACTCTGAGTGCCCTTTGTAAGGAAGAGGACCTAAGGGTGCGGGTTCTTCTGGGAGGATGTGTTCCCCCACTGCTTTCTCTTCTAAGATCCGAAGCAACCAATGCCAGGAGGGCAGCTGCAGAAGCCATTTTTGAAGTTTCATCTGGTAGTTTGTCTGATGATCATGTGGGGACAAAGATATTTGTCACAGAAGGCGTGGTGCCAACTCTCTGGGACCAGCTCAAACCAATGATCAATCAGGACAGAGTGGTTGAAGGATTTGTGACAGGGGCATTGCGGAATCTTTGTGGTGATAAGGATGGCTATTGGAAGGCTACACTCGAAGCTGGAGGTGTGGAGATAATTGTGGGGCTTCTATCTTGTGATAATGTGTCTGTTCTGTCCAATGCTTCATCCCTCTTGGCGCGGTTGGTGCTGGCTTTTAGTGATAGCATTCCCAAGGTTATAGATGCCGGGGTTGTCAAAGCACTGCTTCGTCTTCTAGGCCATGGTAATGATATTACTGTTCGTGCAAGTGCGGCTGATGCTTTGGAATCTCTTTCATCGAAGTCAACGCTGGCAAAGGAAGCTGTAGTGGAAGCAGACGGCATACCCGTTCTAATTGGGGCCGTAGTTGCTCCTTCCAGGGAGTGTATGCAAGGGGAGTTTGGCCAGGCACTGCAGGAACATGCTGTACATGCATTAGCCAATGTGTGTGGTGGGATGTCAGCTCTGATACTCTATCTTGGAGAGCTGTCTCAGTCTAGTCGTTTACTCTCTCCAGTCGCTGATATAATTGGAGCACTTGCCTACTCAATAATGGTTTTTGAGGAAGCATCTGCCACAGAAGAACCTTTCAATGTGAATCACATAGAAGACATTTTAGTGTTGCTGCTAAAGCCCAGAGACAATAAGCTGGTACAGGAACAAGCGCTTGAGGCTCAAGCTAGCCTCTATAGCAACACCCATCTCTCGAGATGGCTCAAGCATGCAGATGCAAAAAGATTACTCATCGGATTGATTACTATGACCTCATCTGATGTCCAGGAATACCTGATAGCATCGTTGTTGAGCTTATGCTCTGATAGAGTGGACCTATGGGAGGCACTCCGAAAGAGGGAAGGTGTTCAGCTGCTGATATCATTGCTAGGATTATCAAGTGAGCAGCATCAAGGGTATGTTGTTGCTCTGCTTGTGATTTTGACAGACCAAATTGATGACAGCAAGTGGGCTATTACCGCTGCCGGTGGTATTCCTCCGCTGGTGCAGTTATTGGAAACAGGAATTCAGACAGTGAGGGAGGATGCAGCTCATGTCTTGTGGAAACTGTGTTGTCACAGTGAAGACATTCGTGCCTGTGTTGAAAGTGCTGGAGCAGTCCCAGCACTTCTCTGGCTTCTCACAGTTGGTAGTTCTAAAGTGCAAGAAGCTTCATCGAAGGTACTGAAGAAACTTATATGCAGTGCTGACTACGCTACTATCAATCAGTTGCTAGTTTTGCTCCTTGGAGATTCCCCGAGTTCCAAGGCCCATGTGATTGCCGTTTTGGGTCATGTACTTACCAAGGCATCAGACAAAGACCTGGTGCAGAATGGAGCTCCTGCTCATAAAGGGCTCAGGTCTCTTGTTCAGGTTCTTAACTCTTCAAACGAAGAAACCCAAGAACATGCAGCATCTGCTCTTGCCGATTTATTCAGTACAAGACAGGATATTTGTGATGGTCTTGCTATGGATGAGATTGTTCATGCATGTATGAAGCTTTTGACCAGTAAAACTCAGGTTGTTGCGACACAATCAGCTCGCGCCTTGGGTGCATTGTTCCGTCTAACCAAGGCCAAGGCTACCAATAAGATGACATCTATTACTGAAGATGAAGTGAAGCCTCTAATTGACCTGGCGAAAAGTTCTTGTATTGGTTCTGCTGAAACTGCAGTTACTGCATTGGCGAATCTTCTTTCTGATCAACAGATAGCTGGAGAAGCCTTGGCAGCAGATGTCGTGTCGGCGTTGGTGAGAGTGCTCGGAGAAGGTACTTCTGAAGGCAAGAGGAATGCATCACGTTCTCTTCATCAGTTATTGAACCATTTTCCAGTCAATGACGTCCTTATCGGAAATGATCAGTGTCGTGTCATGGTTCAAGCACTCGTTGACTCTTTGACTGCAATGGAAATGGAAGTGGTGGATTCTTTTGATTCTCTAGATTTGCTTGCATTCTTGATTAGGAAAAAGCAAAATGAGAACCCTCCTTGCTCTGCACTTTCTGAAGTTCCCTCAAGCTTAGGTCCTTTGGTGAGGTGCCTGGCTGTTGGGCTTCCACTGGCTCAAGACAGGGTAATTGAAATTCTCTCTAGGCTATGTAGTGATCAACCCATAATACTTGTTGATTTGTTGGTTGGGGAATCAAAAGCTATTGCCTCCATTGTTGATAGAATTATGAATTCATCTAGTTTAGTAGTGAGAGTTGGTGGGGTCATGGTTCTCATCTGTGCTGCAAAGGAACACAAACAACAGATAATGGATGCACTTGAGGAATCTGGTTTTTTAAAGCAGCTCATTTATGCCCTTATTGATATGATGAAGATGCATTCTAATGCACAAACTTCAGAAATTGAAGCCAGCAGAGCCCATATAGTTTTTAGAAGCAGAAATGTGCACCTTCATGAAGGGGATGAGTTTGAGTTTCCCAGTTCTGAAACTGTTTTGGGTGGGACAGTTGCGATGTGGTTGCTTGCAATGGTTTCTTCATTTCACAACAAGAACAAACTTACAGTAATGGAAGCAGGTGGTGTTGATGTTCTCTCAGATAAGATTGCAAATTACACTGTCAATGCAAAGGTATGGCAGGTGCTAATTCTTTGTTGTTGTTGTTGGTTTTTTTTTTTTTTTTTTTTTGCTGTTAACTACCCTTGTTTAATGTTGAGTTTGTTCTTCTATGTCGGTTGTTCCCTTTTATTTTAAAAGACATCTTCTTGTGAACCTTTTTCTTTATAGGCGACGGTAAAATGTATTAAAAAAAAAAAAGAAAACAACTAAAAAACATACACACCCTACCAAAGAGATAGGGGAAGGCAATGGTATAAAAGAGATATACCAAAGAAACAAGAAAATTAAAAACAAATTACACAGCGTAGACAAGCAAATCAGAGGACCTATCCACCCCTAATTTTGCAAGAGAATCTGCAAAACTATTAGCCGACTGCTCAACGTGTTGAAAGATGACCTGAAACTCAGAAAAGATGAACTTAATTTCATTGAAGTAAAAATGAAACCTCCAAAGCGTCTTGGCAGGATCGAACACCCAAGAAATGGCATTAAGAGAATTGCTTTCCACAACCAAAGAGGCTTGAAGTTGGATCTACTTGTGAACCTTTGGAAAGTGGTTTACATTTATAGCTTATACTGTTACTATTTGAAATGCTGTATTTTATTATATACGATATTTGGGAAGCTGCAGTATCACCTTGGGACCATATATATTTTTTATATTCATTCAGCTTTGATAATTTCTTTAATTTTCGTATACAAAAATGAAAAAAGAGAAGCACTACAAACTGTTGTTTTTATGGATTGCTCCGAATATTGACTTTATGAAGGTAGTGTTCTTATTTAGCTGTTCTTAGCATTTCCAAACCATGATTGAACTATAGATTCAAAAGATGTAATTTTGGTTCCTGTATTATGGTTGTCATCAGGTGAAAGTTGAGGACAATTATCAATACTAAAAGGAATGTGGGAATAATACACTGAAGATAAAAGCCATCTCTATTTTCTGTGGTTAAGGCATCATAGCTATAGGAAAAACCAGAAAATGGTCTGATTTCGTTGGGTCGAAGTGTTTTTCTGGAATTATTTATTTTCCTCTTTGGACAGAACCTCAATACTGTTTTTTTTCAAAGTTATGTAGCATTCTATCTACCAAAGAAAAAGTTATGTAGCATTCTTTGTGTGGAAGGTGAGGTTATATTCTCTGCATATTAATATGGCGACCCCCCCAACCCAAAACACCCACCCACCCACAACAGCAACCCACCCACTGGTGCGGCGCCGCCGCCGCCGCCTCCTTCGGATTGCCACCCATCCGAATGGACTGGACCGTTGGATTGAGGTCAAATTTATATATACACCTTATATGGATATTCTTTAGCCAAATGAAACTGGAACTTGTAAAGATATTGGGAATGATTGAATCTCCTAGGCTCCTCTCATTTTCTATTTCTTTAAAATAGGACATTCATGAGATATTTTACACTAATGCTATCCTGCCACAGGTAAAGGAAATGGCTTGCATGTTCTGATGAACGATTGTTTGATTTATCATTGTTTTAAAATTTTATATCTGTACTCTGCAATATTTGATTGTTCATTCTATCAATTACAGGCAGAGTTTGAGGACACGGAGGGTGTATGGATTAGCGTGTTGCTTTTGGCTATATTGTTCCAGGACCCAACTGTGGTCTTATCCCCCACCACCATGCGGATAATACCGTCACTCCCTTTCTTGCTTATGTCTGACAAAGCTATCGACAGATACTTTGCTGCTCAGGCAATGGCTAGCCTTGTTTGTAGTGGAAGTAAGGGAATGCATCTAGCTATTGCAAATTCAGGTGCAGTTGCAGGGTTGATTGCTTTAATCGGCAGCATAGAATCAGAGACGCCGATGCTTGTATCTTTGTGCGAACAGTTTTCTTTGGCACGCAACCCTGACCAAGTTGTTTTGGAGAAACTCTTTGAAATTGAAGATGTAAGAGTTGGTGCAACTGCACGCAAGTCTATACCTCTGTTAGTGGACCTTCTGCGACCAATGCCTGATAGACCAGGTGCCCCACCTATTGCAGTTCGGTTTTTGACCCAGATAGCAGAAGGCAGTGCTGGGAATAAACTGGTTATGGCTGAAGCTGGGGCTCTAGATGCTTTAACCAAGTACCTGTCACTCAGCCCTCAAGATCCAACTGAAACCGCCATAGCTGAATTATTGAGAATCTTATTTAGCAATTCTGAGGTTCTTCGATACAAAGCATCGCTCAGTTCTTTGAATCAACTTATAGCTGTTCTGCGCTTAGGGTCTAGAAGTGCAAGGTTCAGTGCTGCCGGGGCTCTGCAAGAACTTTTTGATGCTGAGAATGTCGGAGATGCTGAAATTGTCAACCAAGCCATTCAGCCCTTAGTCGACATGCTTAATGCAGGGTCAGAGAGAGAGCAACAAACTGCTCTTGTTGCCTTGATCAAATTAACATCATGGAATGATTCAAAAGCATTGGTCATCTCTGATGTGGAAAGCTATCCACTTGACAGCCTCTGCAAGATCTTGTCATCCCATTTGTCATTGGAACTGAAGAGATATGCCGCACAATTTTGTTATGTTTTATTCGGAAACCCAAAGGTTCGGTCAATGCCAATGGCTGCAAAGTGCATACCACCTCTTATTTCACTAATTGAGTCAGACATAAATGCAGAATCTGGTGTTTTTGCTTTTGAGAGGTTGTTGGACGATGAACAAAATGTGGAGCTTGCAGCATCATATGATGTCGTGGGTGCTCTTGTTCAGTTGGTTTCCGGGTCAAATTATCGACTTACAGATGCAAGCATCAGTGCCCTTGTAAAGTTGGGAAAATATTGTCCTCATTGCAAGCTTGATATGATTGAAGCCGGGATTATTGACAATGTTCTTGAGTTGCTCCCTATTGCACCCAGTTCTGTGTGTTCCTCGATCGCTGAGCTGCTTTGCATCTTGACAAACAATAGCAGTATTGCAAAAAGCTCTACTGCTGCCAACATGGTTGAGCCTCTGTTCTTGGTTCTCCTACGCTCAGATTTTAGCATGTGGGGGCAGCAAAGCACCTTACAAGTGCTTGTAAATATATTAGAGAAACCACAAAGTCTAGTGACCATGAAACTTACCCCTAGTCAAGTCATTGGGCCATTGATAACCTTTCTCGAGTCACCATCCCAAGCAATTCAGCAGCTTGGCAGTGAATTGCTATCTCATGTTCTAGTGAAGGAGCACTTCCAACAAGACATTACAACAAAAAATGCAGTTGGGCCTCTTGTGCGGCTTGCTGGCATCGGGATATTGACTTTACAGCAAACAGCAATAAAATCACTTGAGAGTATTTCCATGAGCTGGCCTAAGGCCGTTGTTGATGCAGGAGGCATTTTCCAGCTTTCTAAGGTAGTGATTCAAGATGACCCACAACCACCATATGCCCTATGGGAATCTGCTTTGCTGGTTCTTTCAAATGTTTTACAGTTCAATTCTGAGTACTATTTCAAGGTTCCTTTGGTGGTCCTTGTGAGAATGTTGAACTCGACAGTAGAGACCACCATTACCATAGCTCTCAGTGCACTTATTGTTCATGAAAGAAGTGATGCTTCAAGTGCTGTACTGATGGCCGAGGCTGGTGCTTTAGATGCACTGCTGGAGCTTTTGAGATCTCATCGGTGTGAAGAAGCTTCTGGAAGGCTACTTGAAGCTTTGTTTAATAATGTGAGAGTGCGAGAGATGAAAGTTTCCAAGTATGCAATAGCTCCTCTATCTCAATACCTATTGGACCCACAAACACAATCAGAGTCTGCTAGGCTTCTTGCAGCTCTTGCTCTTGGTGACCTTTTCCAGCATGAGGGGCTTGCTAGAGCCAGTGATGCGGTCTCTGCATGCCGTGCACTGGTAAGCATGCTAGAGGACCAGCCAAATGAAGAGATGACAATGGTGGCTATTTGTGCCTTGCAGAACTTGGTAATGAATAGTAGAACGAATAGACGTGCTGTTGCAGAAGCTGGGGGCATATTGGTAATACAGGAGCTACTATTGTCTCAAAACTCTGAATTTGTTAGGCAGGCAGCGTTGCTGATCAAATTTCTGTTTTCAAATCACACCCTCCAGG
This sequence comes from Umbellularia californica, assembly GCA_028538565.1. NCBI lineage: Eukaryota > Viridiplantae > Streptophyta > Magnoliopsida > Laurales > Lauraceae > Umbellularia > Umbellularia californica. The sequence continues at coordinate 108,573,672 of JAPQWN010000001.1, forward strand.
AATACATATCAAATGAGCTCATCAGGTATCTCACTGGTAAGCGTACTATGAGAACTGTTTAGTGGTACCCAATGGCGGATCTAGGATTTTCATTTGGGTGGTGCGGTGTCTGGTCAAGTTAAGAAGTTAAATAAATAAAATTGGATACTTTAATATCTTATCTAAGGGATTTCTAGAATCTGGCCGGTGCAACCGCACCTGTGTGCTAACACTTTCCGCCTCTTGTGGTACCCTTCTTGCCATGTATTTCTAGAGCTTTGGCAATTTAATAATTTGTTGGACTACTGATGTGGTTAGAGTGGTGCTATTTGGTGTGTGCACATTGATTCTATGCAGCCTCTTTGTGTTGTACCACTTCAAACCACTAAATTCGATCAAACATATTCATTGGTATTATCTTATACAAATCTCAAGCAAATTTTAGGATAAGGAACCCCCCCCCCTCTCTCTCTCTATATATATATATATATATATATGTGGGCGCGTGCGCGTCTGTCTATCTAGTAGACGACCACAAATGGATGGGATAGGGCTAAGATGATGATGCTGATGGCTCTCGCTGTGTAAGAACTTTATCTTCAATATCAAAGTCAAAGCGATACCAGCATTAATTGCTTATGGAATAAATCCAGTTTTTGCAATAATAAATATTGCAGGCTCACATCAGATTCAGTCTCAGCACACTATTTTATTGATTGTAGCAAATTATTGCACGAGTATTCGAGTCTTTTTATATCTTTTGAGTATCAATATATTATATAATTGTGTGCATCAGTTTATGATGAGGTTAGGTTCAAGAGTTTCTTCATTCTTCATTTAGTTTTCTTCATCGACCTCTCTTCATGTCTTTAGAGTATTTTTCCCTGATATTCATGTCTGCTGAGTACCCGTCAAGCATAATTATGCAACCTTCCTCTCAGTAGCTCAGGAAAAGGGATAAACTTGATTAAGGATTTAAATGAAATACTTTCCATTAAAATACCTCATGATTGATAGGTGATATCTTTTAACATATCCCTTTTCTCAGCCAAAAGGTTTTTCCATTTTACCAAGTTATTGCTGGAAACCTGTAATTCGCCTTTACAACATTTGACAGGGAAACATTCATTGGAGAAGAATATAACAGTAGCGGAAAACATTAGTCTTTGCAACCACTGTTTTGGAAAAAAGAACACAACACCACACTGCAAAGCTGTTTACATGGTAACTGAAGTTTTGCATGCACGTACATGATACATCTGTATTAGGTATTCTGTGGACACAGTTTCTACATGGTGATACTTAAATTAATAGCATGAAACAACTCTTTGCGAACTTCTATTGAATTTGTAATGGCCATTTCCTTCGTGGGGTGTTTGCACATTTTTGCTTATTATCTATCATTGGATTCTCTTGCAGCTGCCTTGGAAAAAGAGCTGTGGTCCACAGATACTATCAATGAGTTTGTTTTGAAAGCCATAAATGTGATATTTAGGAACTTCCCCAAGCTTCACATTTCTGAAGCAGCTACCCTGTGTATTCCTAACTTTGTTGCTGCACTCAAAGATGGAAATGAGGCTGCTCAAGAATCTGCATTAGACACTCTGTGCTTGTTAAAGCATTCTTGGTCAACAATGCCTATAGACATTGCCAAAGCACAAGCTACAATAGCTGCTGAAGCCATTCCCATTCTGCAATTGTTAATGAAAACATGCTCTCCAAGCTTCCAAGAAAGAGCAGATAGCTTATTACATTGTTTACCAGGCTGTTTGACGGTCACCATCCAACGTGGCAATAACTTAAGACAGGCTATGGGAAGCACAAATGCCTTCTGTCGGTTGACGATAGGGAATGGCCCACCACGGCAGACTAAGGTAAAGCCACAAGAGCTGAGGCCCATCGCACTAATTCTAACTTTATTAGTATTTTTTTTGGCATTTCCATTCTAATGTCAACCGGTGTGACCTTTGTTAGGTAGTAAGTCACAGTACTTGTCCTGAGTGGAAGGAGGGATTTACCTGGGCCTTCGATGTACCACCAAAAGGACAAAAGATTCATATCCTGTGCAGGAGCAAAAGTACATTTGGGAAGGTATGAAGACTTATGTATTGATTTTCTTCATTTTCTTGGATGGATCTTGTTTTGTTCTCATGCATAAGCGCCATGGTGTATTGCAGACAACTCTTGGGAGAGTAACAATTCAAATAGACAAAGTGGTGACAGAAGGTCTCTACAGTGGATTCTTCAGCCTTAACCATGATGGAAATAAGGATGATTCATCCCGAACTCTCGAAATAGATATCCTTTGGTCCAACAGGATGTCAAACGAGAGCCTGTGAATGGGATATGGGATGTCTAGTACGCTCACTAGTTGGTAGTTTCTCTCCCATGCTCCCCTTGAATTGAAAGTTAAGCACAAGGGGCTGTAATAATGATGATGTCCCTTCTAAGGGAGGTATTGCTGTTCCAATTTTGTAGGTATGGAAGGTTGGGAAATGTAAATGTGTAATCAGTTGAGGCAAGAACTTAGATAATGGATAATGGGTACTTGGGAAGTCAAGGCTGTAAGCTTGTACAGGAGTGTGTGTGTGTGTATATATCTATATGATTGTTCTCATGGGCAAAGGGCCTTGAGAGAAGCCTTAAACTGTGCTGTGGTGCTGTCTGTACCGAAATAAATGGCAACATGCACATAATCTTTCTAGTCTGACCTGTGAGAAAAAGATGAAATTTCAACAACTCAAGTCAAATTTGATTATAAAAGAAGGATCCTCATGGGAAAGATTACAATGCAGTATGCATTACCGTCTCATGCTTTGGTATTCAAATTGTATATAGGGCGCAGGTATCATATCTCTCTCCCTCTCCTCGCCAAGAACACAAAAAACATGGATGACACTGCTGCTCCAGTTACGGATCAACTTGTGAGGCACCCACTCATTGGGTGTGCGTGTTCGGACTCTGGTTAACCACATGGCTGGTCTCACTAGGTAGCAACTAAGGATGCAAGATTCTGCTTCTGCAAAGATGGTAGCATTTTCCATTTAGAGTGAACTGTTGCTGTCAGAAGATATTATGTGAGCAAAACTCACTTGGTTGTGTTTCTCTACCCAATTTGAAGGCTGTAACCGACCCAACCCACATGTTTCCTGTTGCGAAATCCATGCCTAACAATTGTTTCATTCCAGTGGAAGCCCAGAGTACCAACTAATTTGGTGATCCAGTTCTAAAACCAAACATTTATTTCATCCATATTCTTATTATCAACTTCGCCCTGTCTGATTTAATTTAGTTTGACCCTAGCAAACGGGTAGGGTCGGGGTAAATTAGGTCGGGTCAAATATAAAGAACACTTTTTAGACCCTATTTAACCCATGTATTTTTAATGACATGGTAAAAATTAATCATGGTATGTGCCGAAACTTGAACTCAGGACAATATGGATTTCAAAGAGGCAACCCTACTACTACGCGACGGAGCTTTTTTTTTGTTAGTTGTTATCAATAAAAACTTAAAATTAGTTAATGAGGAAGGGAACCAGCCCCACTTTGGAATATTGACGGGGAGTTGGAATTCATCTACGAGGTATTTATAAAAATAACTATATTTTTAGAATATTGACCCCTATAAATATTGTTATTATTAGTTTCATACTTATGCATTGTACTTTAAGCATGGGTGATCAAACTTTTGAAATAACTATTTTATATGATTTCCTATATAATTATTAATTTTCTATGACAACCATTTTACAATAAAACTAAATTCAAATGAATATAAAATATATGGATTTGATCAACAAAAATAATAAGTTTCATAATTAATAAGAAAATGACAATATTATTGAAAAAAGAAAAACTCGCGACAACAGCGTGGAACTAAAGAGGAGGCGGGAAACATTCCATGTAACTGATGTGCTACCATGCACACTTGTCGAGGGAGAAATGGTGGAGTTTGATTTTTTTTTTCTTTTTTGTGTGTGTGGCTTTGACTTTTATAAATTGTGATGTAAATGGAGTGGAACACTTTGATAGACCCCATCTATTAAAAATCACAATCATTAAGACAAACATCCTTACTATTTATGGGATACCTCAAATTTTCACGTCATTCTGGGTTATTTCCATAGTCAAATTGACTCTCTGATAAAAAAAAGGGGATTTAACGGGAAAAACCCTCATAAACTCGCTATTATTTAATTTGGCCCCAATAGAAAAGGCCAAACAGAATAGGCCACTAATTGACGTTTCACCTTTTTTTTTTGTCTTTTAGTGGGATAGTCGATATCGACTATCCAACTTAAATAAAAAGTAGCCACAAACCGCCTTTAACGGGAACTGTCTTCTTCTTCTTTTCCCTTTTTCCCTTTCATCCTCGTTGGCGAGCGACACTATCTCAACGGTGGTCCCAGGCGGTCGTCCCAGGCGGTGGTCCCCTCTCCCATTCGCTCCAACTTTTCAAAGATTGTCCACACTTTGACGCACATGGAGGTATGTCATTTTGGGTGGTTTCTTTGTCGTATTTGTGCCCTAAATTTGGAATGGGATTAGCTGTTTTCGATGGGATTGAAGTGGCAACATTGTAATCTCATTCTAAGTTTGGTGTTTAATTAAAATGCAATTTTATTCACATTGATTAGTTTGTCCATGTGGACAATGATGCATTGACTGTCAGCACTAGCCTCTGTGGGTTGTTATGTGTGGTTTTCTGAATCTAGGATTTACTGTTTTCAATGGGAATGAAGGGGCGACATTGCAATCTCATTCTAACTTTAGTGAATCTATTAAAATGCAATTTTATTCACATTGTGTAGTTTGTCCATGTGGACAAGGATGCATTGACTGTCAGCGCTGGCGTCTGTGGGTTTTTACTGTGGGGTTTCCTGAATCTGGGATTAACTGTTTTCAATGGGATTGAAGGGGCGACATTACAAACTCATTCTAAGTTTGGTGTTTAATTAAAATGTAATTTTATTCACATTGTGTAGTTTGTCCATGTGGACAAATGATGCATTGACTGTCAGCGTTGGCCTCTATGGGTTTTTTTGTGGGGTTTTCTGGATCTGGGATTTACTGTTTTCGATGGGATTGAAAGGGCGACATTGCAATTTCATTCTAACATTGGTGAATTTATTAAAATGCAATTTTATTCACATTTTGTAGTTTGTCCATGTGGACAAGGATGCATTGACTATCAGCGCTGGCATTTGTGGGTTTTTCTGTGTTGTTTTCTGAAGCTATGAATGATGATACCTATTTATGGATCGAAACCCTTCTCCATCACAATGTTGGTGGAAATGCATTGATGGAGAGTCATCCATACAACCCATCCAGAAATCAACTGATACATATCAAATTTCTGGTGCACCAACTCGCAATTTGATGCATTACTTACACCATCTTAAGGTGGGCCATATAAAGGGTCCAGAATTTATTCTGTTAAAAGGTTCCAGAATAGTAGAAACTGTTGACTAGGATTCTCTTTGAATGAGTCAGACACGTAGGTAAGTAGTTTGCATTTTTTGGTGCCACGTTGAGCTTTTCTGTTGTGGGAATGTAAGTGGGTAGCCTTTGTATTTAAAGTAGTGCATTCAATAAAATGATCATGACTGATTTTTCCATTAATAGTTCTTTGTTTGGTGCAATCTCCCATATGAGATTATATCCCCTTATCTTCCCCTTTGAGCAGTGTTGATCATATCAACACCATAGCTCAGGTTAAACAAAAAAGATCGTATCATCAACCTTTGGTGGAAATGCATACTTGGGATGGAAAATAATCAAAAAGCAAAAGCTTCTGACAGAATCCTAGTAACAATGTTGGAGAGTCATCCATACAACCCATCCAGAAATCAACTAAATTGGCAGGAACATCAAACTGTTGTGATATATTCAGTATGAAAGTCTCATTAATAGGTGAAATGTAGAGTGCATGATTTTTCCTTCTGTCTGCCCATAACATTGACAAGCACCTTTCAAGTGGACAGTGGCGAACCCAGAATTTTCATTAAGGTGGGGCGAACATGATCTATGCAAATCTATGGTATAAATATATGTTGCACTCACTCACCACACCCATGATCTTAAGGCAAAGGATTTTCTCCTTTAATTTAATTGGAGGGGGAGATTTCAGTCTTGGAGTGGGAGGGTTTGAAATGGGATCCTGGTGGGTTTTATGGACATATTTGATGATGATGGGATGATGGGGGTGGGCATTGCCCTGCACAGTTTGTAAAGGGAGGGTATTATATATGCAAATTATGCAAAGGGAATTCAACCATAAAATGGTCCCCTTTGTATGATCTCATTGTCATAAATCCCACATGTGAAGGAAATAGGTCAGTTCAATCTCGACTTTTGATACAAACTTGACTCAGTTTTGACTTTGTCCTAAAAATGGTGAGTTGCTTATATATTAATAAGAGGAATTGAAACTGCAAAGATTGATCTTTCCTCAAAATTGTTGATCAAGTAATCAGAAAACATGTTAATTTACTTCCCCTTGATCAAAGACTCCAGTTGAGTTAAATGGGGTATATTGAAATATGTAGAACACTTGATCAAGCAATTTAAAATGGCAAATACTATACAAAGTATGGTCTTTCTAAAGTTGGAAAACAGAGTGGACTTCTGAGTATGCAAACCATTGTTTTTTCTGTTTGATGGATTTTTCCTGGTGACAGGGTACAGCGTTGTCTGAATTGTATTGGCAAGGGCTATGTTTGATTCTAAGGCACTGATGTATTTTTTGTGTTATTATCATTTACCCTTTTTATCCATTTTTGTAGTAGTCATTATCACATGAAATGGTGGCTTCTTGTGTCAAGTACATGAACTGAACTCAATATTATACAACAATTAATCAATCGTCAGTTTTATGAAATGCTTTATTGTTTGATTCTGATGGCTATTGGTTTTATTAATGTATTCTGCTGTGTATGCAATAATTGGGTTTTTGGAATATTTAGTAAACTTGATAAGTACTTGAAAAGATAAAATAATTTTTAAAGTGTAAGGCCTGCATGCATTGGTCATTCTTTTCAGAAGTCTTTCAGAAATCAATATGAAAAACTCAACATGCATGTACATCACTGAGTTTTGCTCATATCAAAATCCCCTTTCTTGATTGGCTTCCTATGAGGATGTGGTGCTGGTGTCCAATCAAAGACAGATGGGGCTATGCATGTGTTCTATTTAAGCTTGTCCCTCACTGTTTTGGACTTATGTAGTATGTATGGATGTGATATGGTGTACAGTAAATCTGTTGCTAATAGTTCACACTTAAAATGGAGCACAACTGATGAGATTGGCATGAATTATGGACCCTCTGTCGTATAAGGTGCATCCCATCTTTTGCATGCCTTACAAAATCCTTAAGTTAGGCTTTTGTTTCAATCCCATAGCTTTAACAAAAACAAATTACTTTACATCCCAGAGACAGGATAACAATTACGGTTTGGAAAGGTTAATGGATTTGTTTCATTTGTTTGATTGGCATTTAACTGTCCAGTGTATACTTTGATATTTTCCAGGTTAATGAAGAAAACATAAACGATGCTGACAGAGGACTCCTATTCTCTCAAAGAAATCATATTTCAGAAGGCATTCGTCAAGGAGAGGTATAACATAAATAGATATCAATTATCTGTCTATAATTTCAATCTCTTAGTTTTGTTGTTTTATCTTTGGAGTCACCTCACTAACTTATGCTCTTACAGGAACTTGGTCGCATGAGATGTATCCCAACAAACCCCGACAAAGATATATGGGTGCTTACAGACACTCAAAAGCAATACGTACGCCGAACGGGACTACACCACTTGGCGGAGATAGAGCGTATGGTCATAGACCATGCGTTGATAACAGCGTTGATTGAGAGATGGCGTCCAGAAACAAATACATTCCATCTGCCAACTGGGGAAGCAACTATAACACTTGAAGACGTTGCTTATATCTATGGATTGCCAGTCGATGGCCCGGTCGTAACCGGACGGACTTTCCCCGACAGGTTTGTGGAGCCAGTGTGTGAAGAGTTGCTTGGGAAAACTCCATTGAAAAGGCAAGACTATGTTGGCATAACGATAAAATTTAAGTGGCTTGAAGACAACTTCAAGCCTTCTAAGTGGCAAGATGAGGAGTTCAAGATAGACAAAAATGATGAGATTAGAGCCACTCGGGCATATTTGTTCTTTTTGGTTTCCGGTCAAATCTTCACACAGACTTCAGGTGCGAGGGGGCCTGCTTTTCTGCTTGAGTTGTTCAAAGAATTCAAGCCTTACGCATGGGCCCCTGCATGCCTTGCAAACCTTTATAGAATGCTTGCAAAGGGAACTTGGTGGGGCGATGATCCGCAAGTGACTGAGGGAAAGGGAAAAGATCAACAAGAGGAAGATAGTAAGTCCTGCAGGACACCCACGGGGCCTCTACAGCTTCTACAGGTGATTAATTTGCATGATTACCATTTTGGTTTCAATATATTTTAGCTAATGTACGACCTACGTCTTCTTGTTTTCCATCGCAGATATGGGCTTACTCTAGAATGACTATTGGACGGTGTCCTCTGCCTGAGAATAGTTGGAAGAAGGACATACAATTTCCGTTGTTCAAGACATGGCATAGGAGGTTGGGGGAACACCCACCGCTCGCTACGGTGAAGGAAGTAAGGCGCCAACTAAACACCTTGCCGGCTGATGGGGTAAATATATATGGTTACCGTACTTTGAAATGTTTTTAATGTGGTTACCTATTGCATCTGTCTTACTGTCTTCTTGTACGTGACCGTATGCAGTTCACTTGGCAGCCGTACTCCAAATACCCTAAGAAATTCCGAATGAGCGTACCGAAAGTGGATCGCGATCTTTTTTCATCATCGACCGTGCTTTTGTGGTACTGGATTGTTGAGCGGCACAACACGTGGCGAGTCATGAAGCAATTTGGGCTCAAGCAACTCGTCCCCCCCCCCCCCCCCCTTTCAGTATGCCATACGTGAGGAAAGAACGTGTTGAGAGAGTGGTAATTGATTACAGCTTGTACATGGGTGATGAGATTGCAGGATTGTGGGCTGCACGAAGGCAACTTGGATTGCGCGGGGAGGAGTGCACCCAGCCAGCACATTCTGAAGAGTACCTGGTTTGGTATGTTGCGAACACAATCCAACACATAGGCAGGGTCGGTGCTGAGCCTGAAGCCCCTGTTCAGCAGGAAACCCCATCTGTTCCGCAAAAATATGTCAGTATTTGAATGCTATAGCGATGATGTCTTTCATTTATATGGTTGTAATATTGTGGATAAACTGATGACATGAATGTTGCGATAATCAGGTTGAATCACTTGTTGCTCGCTTAGAAATGTCATGCGATCGAGCGTTCAGGAGGAAGAAGGACATGTCAAGTCTGGCTGATTCCATTCGGAAAAAGCTTAAGACTTTTAAAGCAGCATTCGGGACTTCATTCGAAAACTACAACATGGATGAGTGTAACAGCTCAGATTCTGATGATGATGTAGAGAAGGTAGAACCGCCCAACCGATATTTGATTTTACTCTTACGCAACTCTAACGAACTCTTTACTGTTGTTATGCAGACAAGCACCAGAACATCTCATAGTGCTCCGGCTTTCCATGTTCCTGATACCAATGCTGGTCCTTCTCACACTGTTCCCGACGCTGGTCCAACACAAACCTTTTCTGCTGAGGCTGTTCCCGATTCTGCTGCTGGTCCATCCAACAGTGTTCCCCCTGATGAAGGTAAAGAGCATGATGCTGATCCAGATAACACTAGTGCCTCTCAGACTAGAGTCAAGAAGGCTGCTCAGAAAAGTATTAAAGCAAAAACTTACAGGAGAAAGGGCAAGAAACGCCCGGATGACGTTCCAACCACATCCCAGCCAGCTGACTTGCCACCATTTGAAGAGGTTCTCAACACCCCCCCACTAGCCAGGGCATTGTTCGACACCCCGGTGTCAATTCACAGTGATTCCGCGATAGTTGCTGCAGCACCGCCTGCTACCATATTGTCTTTGATTTGGAGAATCAAGCGCCTGCCCCGCATGCGTAAAGTGCCCGTAAAGTTCTCCGATTACTCTCATTCTATGGTGCATTCGGGCTATGTACTAAACGATCAGGAGCAGTTCTTGGTTAGGGGTTTCAATGAATATTATAATACAAAGTAAGCGTAGAAGTTTCCCTCTCCGATTTCTAAATTTTTTTCTAAATTGTATGTAATCTTTGTGTTTATTACCAAACATCTCTTTCATGCAGAGGGGATGAACTAGCAAGCATTTGTACTATGGTATCCAGCAACGATCTAAAGAAAGCACTCGACGAGGGAACTTGGCTGGATACCAATATTATGTACTACTACTTTGAGATCCTCATAGACGTATGTCCTACCGCTTTCGTAGCGGACCCAAGCATATCTGTAAGTTCATGCTAAACTTTTCTTCGCTTTATGGTTTAACGTACTACACCTATGATTGAAATCACCTCTGTCTGTTAACCACTGATTGAGAGGTGGCTGCATTACTCTATGCAGAGTTGGTGGCAGGATGGATCCGAAGCTAGTGTTGAAGCTGCCTTCGGCAAGCATGGCCACAGGGTCTGGGAAGCACGAGAGTGTCATACTCTGGTGTTTGTACTCCACTATAGGAACCATTTCACGTTGGTGGTGGGATACGTTGATGAAAGGCGGTGGGAGTTTTACAATAGTTTGGCTGGTGATCGTTTGACGCGGAGTAAGGCAGAGCAATTTGTAAGTATTGTTTGAACTTCTATATTGCATTCATTAATTGAAATGGATGCATCGCCTCTTATTTTAACATTCCCCCCCCCATTTCGTCATTGTTGCAGATTGGGTGGTTGAACGCTATGTATATGCATTTTGGGTGGACTGATCCATTTTTATGGACTATACTGATCAAGGAAGACATTCCTCATCAGGACAATTGTAATGACTGCGGAGTCTTCGCTGTTGCATTCGCAGAGCATTGTGTTCACCGCCGTCCGATCACATTTACACAATCCGACATCCCTTACTTCCGTAGCAAAATCGTCATTGAGTTGTTCAAGAGAAGTTGGCAGGCGAATGCCAATAGGTTGAATCTCCCTGATTTGTTGAACCTACCAGTTTGATCACCAAAGTTGTGAAGTCGATATTCAGTTCGAGGATTGGGAACATTGTTCTTTTATTGTTTTGTAAACTTGATGATTTATGAGATGGGAAAACTTGTGGGCACTGAAATTTGAAAAACAATATGGTTTTGTATAAATGATGATTTATGTTCAAAGAAAACATTTCACTCTTGATGATAGGTTTGTTAGTCAATATAAATGTATGTTTTGTAATTTTAGTGGATAGCATGACAGAGAATGTATGTACATTGTATGCATGACATAGGTGGTATTTATATGATTTGACTGTTATCAGGTACCTAGAATGTTAATGTGAATGTATGTACACTGTATGTCAATCTAATGAATAAGGTTTTGAGGTTTTTACAAAGCATAATAGTCGATATCGACTATCATAATAGTCGATATCGACTATTTAACTGGAATTATAAAAACACAGACATAGTCGATATCGACTATTTAACTGGCACATCAAAATACCTGTGATAGTCGATAACGACTACTTAACTGGGTTTAAAAAAAGACAGACATAGTCGATATCGACTATTTTTATTGTCGATATCGACTATTTAACTGGCAATCACAAAAGACAGTCATAGTCGATATCGACGGTTATGATAGTCGATATCGACTATTAAATGAATGTATCTACAGAAGTTCTCTATTTCGACAGTCTATTCAGCTGGAACATAAATCATGTATTAACAAACAAATGAGTTTGCAAGGTAAGAAGGTAGAAGTCAACTATGAGACAATACAAACAACATATATATATTTATACCAAAAGTGTTCAACATATAGCCCCTTAAAATGAGTCGTCCATCTTTTACAAAAACTTACATGTTTAATAACAGTTATATTAAATTACAAAAAATGCTCCAGCACGATGTACAAGGTCTGAACAATATCTATAACCAGCCAAAGAGCATTGTTCAGTACACTGTACACTGTCCAGACGGCTGCATCTTCAAGCACATTCACACCAAGTATTCACTACCCACTTCCAAAAAATGTTGATCAGTAGACTGTACACGGACCAGACAGCTGCATCTTCCAGCAACACATTCACACCAAGATTTAGCAGCCCACTTCCACAAAAAATGTTGATCAGTAGACTATACACTATTAAGACGGTGCCATAATCTTGTAAATTCACACCACATATTCACCACCCACTTCCAAAAAATGTTGATCAGTTGACTGTACACTGTCCAGACGGCTGATTCTTCAGGCACATTCACACCAAGTAATCACTACCCACTTCCAAAAAATGTTGTTCATGTGACTGCACACTGTCCATGATGAACTGCATCTTCCGGCACATTCACACCAAATATTAACAATCCACTAAAGAGTTGTTCACATTAACTACTTGCATCCGCCTTCCCAAAACTATTAACACCAACAAACAAAAAAAATTCCTTCCAAAAAATGCTTCAGCAATATTTCAAGTGTACGCCGGTGGATTGCGGCAACTTTGCCGGTTATGCCCCCTCTCCTTACAGTTACCACAAGTGACCACCATTCGTTGGCGGCCACGATCTTCGGTCCGAATCCTATTTTTCTTTGGCCACCCAGGCTGTTTAGTGGCTCGTGGTGGGAGAACTCGTTCATCCGATGTGTGCTCCCATTGTTTACTGTCACGGGTAGCATGCAAGACTTCACTATACGTCGTGCGATATACATCTGAGAAGTACCAATGTTCGCAGAATTCATATGGATCATAGTTTCTAACTCTCATTGAAGCCAATGCATGAGCACACGGGATCCCCAAGATATCCCATTTTCGGCATGTGCAAGTCTTGCGTTCAAGATCAACGACGTCCACATACTCCGCTGATTGTACCTGAAACTCAACTAGGCCAGCCACACGAACATGTAGTCGCCTGGCTTCTTCAGTTTCTTTTTCCAACACTTTCTCTGCATACGGTGTTAGACGACTTCTAATCGCTTGCGATTCAAGATGGCGCTTCTGGTAAAATTCCATTAGTTTAGCCTGTATTTCCTCGACCTGTTTTGTAATAGGGAGGACTCTCGTGTCCTTTAAGAGGCCATTTGTGCATTCTGCTGCGTTGCTAGTGAGCATGTCATACCGCCGGCCATCTACATATGCATTGGCCCAACGTTGCCTTCCAATTGAATCAATGTAAGCGAATGCTTCTTGGCTGACTGCCCGTATATCAGACATATATGCATCGTACTCAAACGGCCTGTTCGCTTTGGCGGCACGCCAAAATTTCATAACAATTGCCGCATCACTGAAAGCCACCCTGATATTCTCGGCGATGTGACGGCAACAATAACAATGCTTTGCGGAGGGTATGACGTTCAAGATCGCTGGAACAAGACCTTTTTGTCGGTCAGACACAATAGTCAAATTATTAGGCTCACCAAGCGCTATATGCAGATTTGCAAGGAACCACTCCCAACTATCACGTCGCTCGGATTCCGCAAAGGCAAAAGCGATTGGGAGGATCTTATGATTGGCATCGTGTGTAACAGCAACGAGCAAGACACCGGGATACTTACCTCGGAGATGTGTCCCATCTACAGCAATCATTGGTCTACAAGTTTTAATGAAAGACCTTAGACAAACTCCGAATGCCCAAAAAAATCTTCTAAAACGGTCTTCAGATGTGGTGTCTATGTTTGTTACCGTGCCTGAATTGGTCCTCTGCAGTTCAATACAGTAACTAGGCAGCATTAGAAAAGATTCCTCGTAAGATCCTCGCACTGCACGCAGGGCTATCTCCTTTGCTACATGTGCCTTCCTGTAGGTAATTGTTGTCCCAAATTCCATTTGGTAGTCGTTCATGATCTCTTTTGGTTTAAGATTGGCATTTTGTCGAACTCTATCCATGATGAACTCCGCAATTAGCAATGCCGACGCCTGTTTATGTGCCGTCCCCATCATTGGCTTCGAGCATTTATGGACTGGATTATACGTACGCACTTTGAATTGTGGTCCTGACTCCACGATGGAGGCATGAATGCGCCAAGGGCAATTCTGATCTTTACAGCATGCTGTTACTTTGTACATGTTCGTCCTCAAGTGCTTCAAAGTAAAGTTTCCATAAATTGCAAACTTGGCAAGAGTCTTCCGGAACGTGTCACGATCAGGGAATTCACGTCCGATCCACATTTCCCGTGCCGAATTGTTTCCAACGTCTGAATTCAATTCGTCAGGTACCATGTCGTCGACGAAATTAACACCTGAATGTTCACTTGAAGGACATGCGTTGTCTGCTAGATTAGCCCCGGCGATGTTGCTTCTGTGCGCACCCATCACAACCACTGGAATTTGTCCGATATAATTATTTTTATCAAAATGATGATCATCACCGAACTCAGCCACATCCTTTATGTTATCAACAAATGCATTGTTCACATTGTTCATTGGATTAGCCCCTACAACGTTCATTCTGTCCGCATCCATCCCTACCATTGGAATTTGTCCGGTGAAATTAATCTCATCAAAATCATTCTCATCGCCATACTCTACCCCATCCTCTATATTATCAACATCAATTTCTTGACATAAGGTATGCGGTGGACTTGTAATGTCCCGAACAGTTGAAAAATGCATGTCATTATCTTCTTGGAGATCTACGGTAGGAAGCTCTGGAACGGCTGTCCCGTCCTTCACTTCTTTTCCCATGCAATTTAACAATACACCCCTCGATTCTCCAATAATAGATCGATGCTTGTCATTCCTTTGAAACCTACAGTGCATCAACAATATAGCAAAATCTGTGTGAGGGATTGGGATTAAGATTTGATAAATGTTTAATTTAAAACACAACATGTTAACATACCTTGACTGTTCTCCTCCTCTGCATTGTCCATTGTTCGATCTGTTAGAAACATATAAGTATATCCCATTTGTATCCCGACCCGATGCTTTCATCATTCTGTTTACATCATTATCATCTTCAATGCTAGCCAGTGAAAATGCGCGTCCATTGTGATGAAGGTATTGTATGCTTAAACTTTCAATCGATGAATCCCAATTAGATGCTTCAATTGCTTCGGCAACCAATGACCCATATGTTATGTCGGTTGATAAATACCGCATCTTCTGCTTTCCTCCATTATAGACGGGCCGCATCATATCAAACTCAAAGTTTCCATCGTAGTGGAATATGATTAGGACATCGCAATCTGACATGCTGTTTATAAATTAACATTATTTAGTATATATAATGGTAGAAACAAAAGGTAAATATGTATGTATAAACAATGCCCATAGTGAAAGAGCAAGTGTATGTGTAAAGTAGATGCATTGTGATATTCCAAAGGTTGTACTAATTGTATTGTTAAACAATGTCATACACAGACTATATACATTTTAAACCATATAGCAAATATTTATATGTAAACCAAATACAATAGTGAGGAGCATCTCCACCTTTTATACCAATTTCATGGGACAAGGTCCATGTCCTGTTAAAATTTATAGATCTTGTAAAATGAATGTTCTGTTTTACTTTAGGCTGAATAGAAGAAGATGAGTGATGTCTGTATTGTCAAGTACAACCACATTTAAAACCCTAAACCCAAAAAAACTATGCTAAGATTGAAGATGGCATGTCACTTTAGGAGAAGATATCCACCTTTCAGAACTCTAGATGCATTTGGGTGCCATTTTCTGGGTCATTCAAAAAAGGGACATTCAAAACTGGGCTCCCAAAAACGTATGTGAAGATTAAAAAGATGGGAGTGGTCTTTTATTAGCAAATGTCAACCGTTGATAACTCTATATGCACTTGGATGCTATTTTCTAGGACAGATCATGGTGGTTGATTACTTGTCTAGGGCTGGTAAGATACAAAAAGGAAGAACATTAATCAAAAGGTTGGGTTGCTGCCAAGTTTTGGGGAAACTATAAAACGATTAATGAAGAAGATTCATGTGTGTACTTGCCTTTTAAAGGAGTGCAACCACCACCATTAATAGAGTTCTTGTACAGCTGCGGATGATATTCGTCGCCAAAGAGGGGTTTCTCGAATCAGACGAGGCAAAAGATGATAACGGGAAACGCATATGCGAAACTGGGTTTTAAGACTGCTTATAGATTATAGTCGATATCGACCATCCCACTAAAAGACAAAAAAAAAATGTGAAACGTCAATTAGTGGCCTATTCTGTCTGGCCTTTTCTATTGGGGCCAAATTAAATAATATCGAGTTTATGAGGGTTTTTCCCGTTAAATCCCCTAAAAAAATTATAAAATACCGGATTTTTCAAATAAAGTTTTTTCTGTGATTTGGACTCTCCATCATACCTTTTGTCTATTAAGAAACTCCCAATATCATCCTATTTCTATCAAAGCAATAGCATTTGAGTGTTAATGGGTCCTAGTGTCTAGGTGTCACTAATCTAAGGAATTTCAAGTATTTTGTTTGTTTTGATTATAAGATTTTTTTTCTTTTTTTTTTTTAGAATGTGAAATGCTGATTTCTAGGTTGTCTGGTTTACTTAATCATTAGTCTTTTTTATTTAATCCACTCTCGGTTCTAGGTTGTTTGGTTTCTTTTTTATTTATTGATTTTGATTGTACACTTTTTGTTAAGAATGCAAACCTAATGGTAAAAATATTGGTCCATCTAAATAAAGAATTAAGCTCATTCTTATTATCATTATTTTCTACTTTCTCTAATATAATTCTATTTCTCTATGTTAACAAGAGAACTTTCATTTTTTCCATTCATTTACTTTTAAGTTCATTGTATTTTATTAGAAAAACTTCAATAATTCTCTTGTTTCTTTGTGTCTCTTTTTAGTACTGTCTCACATCTTATTTGCATGCTTAGTTTACATCAGTGTTCAGTTCATTTTAAAATCTGAGCATCTTGAGACAATTGGTGCAAGTATTAAATGTTTCAATTTGAGAGGTAAACCGTTTTTAATTCAATTACTTTTGAGTTCACCATATTTTATTTGAGTAATTTTAATTATGTCATTTTAATATGATTTATACAAAAGAATCATTATTTTAGAATTTCTATAGATTTGCAATATTTTTATGGTTTGTATTTGTATGGTTTTCATAGATTGTGGGTTTCTTCCCCCCCGCCCTCCCTTTTTTTTTCTTTCAACTTTTGGGTATTGGGTTTTCCTTGGGTTTTTTTTCCTTTTAAATCACTTTTTATCATGGGATTTTCTATGAATTCACATTTTTTGTTGTATTTTTTTATTTTTTTAATGCTTATCATTATAGTTAATTATTTATTTTACTTCCATTGGGTTCTTTAAGTTCTCTTTATGAAATCTTTTTATAGATTTTTCTTATTTCTTTGTGGCTTCAGATTTTCATTTTTGAGTATTAGATTATCAAAAGTTGGTTTGGTTCTTCTAAATTTATTTTATCATTATATTGTCTATGGATCTTTATTTATATATATTTTTATAGCCTTTTTACTAAAATTTATTTTATATTTATTTTATTATAATTTCTCACTTGTGATGGGTTTTAAGGTCTTTTTTTTTTTTTTTTTTTTTATGATGGTTTTTCATGAATTTGTGGGTTTTTTTGTCTTTGTCCTTTTGTGCTCCATTTTTGAGGTTTTTTTTTTCCTCGTGAGTGTTTGATTCTTTTTAATTGCCTATGTTATTGAGTTGATTATAGATTTTCATTTCTAAGTCTTATTTTATTTATATGTGTGTTTCAAATTTCATTGGATTTTATTCGTAGTTTATATTGTTTGTTTGTTTTGATTTTTTTTTTTAGTTTTCTTGATCATTAATCTTCAATTTTCATGGGCTTGTGTTTTTTTTTTTTTTTTTTTTTAATTATATGGTATTAGGTCTTGATTCTTATGGACTTCTTTTTCTTTCCTCTATTTCAGACTAAAACCTTTTGCATTTAATTTTAAAGAAATTGATCAAAAAGTTTTTTTTTTTATAAATTTTAATATTATGATTCTTTTTTTTTATAACAAAGGGTGTTCTAGCCCTTTGGGCTGAAATAATCCCTACGGGCCCAGGGAGAGCCGGCCAAATCCCTTGTAGCCCCAATGTGATAGTGCAGTTTCGAACCCTGTGTGCAAACATTCTTTTTGTACTATTATTAGACTATCATTTATTTCATGGTATGTGTAATCATCTTTTTTGTGTGGAAATTTAAATTAGTGACATTTGTAGTCTCAGCTTTTTTAGTATCAATTGAATAGATAACACTTGTCAAACATCTATGACACTTTTAGCTAATAAATAGGGTATGTTTTTCCGTTTAATTCTAACACTCCCATTTATTCTCTCACCCTTACATAATTTTAAGAACAGTCCTGCAATTTGTCCCGAATGGGTATCCCAAAATTGGAACCGAACCCAAGTGGCGTATATAAAAAAGTGTCTTTCCACTTTTTCAAAGTGGAGAAGATTCAAAGATGGTCCAATGATGGTCTTCCACATGGGATCAGTCCCAAAATCAAGACGTCCCATTAAGGACAAGTAGACTTGGTCAAGTAGACTTTTTCTTTTAAGAAGGCAATAAGGGACTCTCATAACAAGCTGTACAGGATCTGGATGTAAGCATCTATCTATCATCTGTTGATGACCGACACGTGTCATATGATGATGTGAGTTGTGACCTACCTAGATATGGCGTATAAGCAAAACTAATACAAAATTATGCAGAGGGAGGAGATAAGAACAAGATATCATTGTCTTTCTTTCTCACACAACAAGGAACGTTGTCATGGATTCATTGTCATATGCTAACGTGTAATCTAATGGTCGGCCACAAGCATTCTAATTGAGAATTTTCTTAATCATATCTTTGTTTTGTATCTAATTAATTAATTAATTTATTTTGATGAGATTATTTAAGAAAATAAAAGCATCCTTCGGCAGGAATGATTAAAGGCAGTTTTGTACCACTAGACATGGTGATGGGATCACCTTTGAACATAGAAGAGTGTTGGATAAATAAGGCCCACTAGCAATCTCAACAGAGGCCAACCTAAGTATATCCATGTGGGGGCAATTGGACCTCTGTCCACTTCTAAAACCATAATGAAAACTCCATTTTTCTTTAAAAACTTACATAAAAAACCAGTCTCCGCCCCCAAGACCCACATGAAAATCTTGGATTTGATCCCAAAACCCAATTGCATGTTTGGATCCGCACCCCTCAAATAAAAATTTTGGATCCGCTACTGAATCTCAATTCACCATCTCCATTGGCCTCTAAGTTTGATGTTCCTATGAAATCCGTCGATTTTTCGAGCTCTTAATACATGGCTAGGATCCTCTAAGGCAGATTAGGGGTGATCAATTATAAATATAGGATGATGATCCTTTCCTATCCAATGGATCTTGAGCATTATTATTGATGATTGATAATCCCCCATGCTTCCAAGGCTGACAACATGGTACCCACACACCCACCTCTGATGAACTGAGAACAAGGAGGTCCCATGATTTTGTAATCTTATTGATTATCAGTGGAAGGGGAGATTGAGAAAATGGCATAATTTGGGTGGCCTCTCAGACCACCAGTAATCAAATGCCATAACCAACCACATAATGGGAGAACAAATGCCGAATGAGAAGCCTCAAAACCCGCTTCTTTCTGGGGTCCCTGTCTTTCACCTTCCTCTAATCTCTCTACCCCTTTCACCTCTGCCCCTCTCTATGTGACAACCCTTCTAAATCCCTATCTACACAACCAAAAGCTTCTTTTCCAATGCAGGCCTACAGGGCTCTATTCATGAAATGGTATCCAGACAAGCATTCTCCTGCCCCTTCACCTAAACAGGAAGCTGAGCCCAAGTTGAAACCTGTCACAGAAACCTATGAGGTAAAATGCATACACACATACACAAATCATCCCATCATCATGAATCACGTTTTTTTTTAGTGGGAACAAGGCCTTTGTAATAAAAATTTTATTTAACATCGTATCAGAATTTATCCAATCAATGTGGGGTTGCTCTTTTTTATTTTCTTAACTCTCCTCCTTGAGTTACAGATAGAGCCAAAACTCATGGTACCATGTCCCGGACCAGCAAAGCTTTGGCTGGGATGGAGTGTTGCTTTTGTTCAAACTAGACTCAAATTTTGTTAGATGAGGTTTCATGGTCCCACTGGCTGTATGATGATCCAAAACTCTCCTTTTTCGGGCTTGCAACTAGCAAATGAGAGATGGCAGAACAGTGGGGTCGCAGGGGATTTACCCGCCCGGCTCCCCATGAACCCGAAGGGATGTCCAGCCCAAAGGGCTGGGACCCTCTCCCTTGTGTGAGAGAGAGGGCATAATTCATTATGTACAGATCATATAAAAAATAGCATATAAACATGAAAACAATGCAACCAATACGAAAAACAAGAAAATGCAGCAATTTTCAATGTCAATATTCCTATAAGAAAATACATAAGAAAATGCTTGAAAATACCCTTGCCCATTTTCTGTTTTCATCTAGGCTTTCAGGCTTTGATGATGAGTGTGTATATATATAAAACATGAATGGTTTTCATTTACTTGTGCATCATCACAATATCATCCTTATCATTTGAGTTGATGTGCTTTCAGGGGATTTTCAGTAAGAAGAAACTCAAGAGCTTACGGCTGTATGGGTTTGGCTTTGCTTCGAGAAAAAATGATGAAAAGGGCGGATCCACAAGGGGAGCATCAGCGAAGGGAGGAACAGCAAAGGGAGTGCAAGGAGACAATGGAACGGCGACTCCAGTAAATGGCAAGGATCATCAGAAGACTACTGATGCTGGTCTCTATAGTAATCTCTCCCGAAGCACCAGTACTAGGGATGGCAACCGCAGCCAACCATCCAATTTCTCCCGGAGCACCAGCACAAGGGATGGTGGTGCCCCTAGTCTCTCCAGAAGCACCAGCACAAGGGATGGCAACCCTATCAGGTTTTCCTACTCGGCCGTCCGGAAAAAACCACCACCAATGGAAAAGCCGCTCGAGTGCACGCTTGAGGACCTCTGCCATGGATGTGTGAAGAAGATCACGCTCACCAGAGACGTTCTAGCAGATACTGGGTGAGTAACTTCATGCCATTCATGGATAGATAGATACTTGTTATTATTCTTGGTGCTGTTTTATCATGGGTAACACATACTATCCATGTATGCATTTGCCTGTGTTCTTTGAGATTCATGTGGGGTTGTGTGAGGAGGTTTCATAGATCATAAGTTGGCAAAGGTGGGGCATAAGCTGGTTTGGATGTTACCTCATATGCAAACTGCTTTTAGGTGAAACTTTTGCATGAGATCTACACTGATGCACCCCATGCATTTAACACCACTGTGTTTGGACTCTCTAAATCACCACATCTTTAATCTAAAAATGAAAAGGGACAGAAATTTGTCTATCCAAAAAAAAAAAAATCATGAAAATTTTGCATAAAATGGGTATCGCTCACATTCAGTAATTTAGAATTGAATTTGATTATATGATACAATTGCAATACAGCAAATCACTGGCTTTGGCCCATCCACACTACATGGTAGCTACCAATAGGGCTGTCAACAAGCCAAGTAGCTACCAGGCCAGGTTGGCTCAACTGGACGCGGACTCAAATCTTGGCTCATGGACTTGCTAAGCTGAACCAGGCTCTTCTCAATGCCCTTACAAACCAGCTCAAGCTAGAGATCGTTCAGCTCTAGGGCAAATGGACTCACCTGTTAATGAGCCTGAGTTGAAGAAAGGTGGATGCTAGATGTTGTCCCATTTTATTAATTGACGTGCCAATGGACTTCATAACGGTGGTTGTTCAACATTCTAGCCATTCCATCTCGAACTTGCTTAAGCAATATCAAGCTGAGCTTCAGCTTGGCTCAGCAAGCTCCATTCAAGTACAAGCTCTAGTTCGAACCTGGCCAAGCTTGTGTTGGGCTTACATCCCCACCCACCAATAGTTGGTCTCAATCACCCTTCAACATATATGGCACACATACATTGGGGATATGATGAGAGAGGCTACCAGAGGCAGTAAGTCGTCCATAGGATTAGTCAGCACGAAATTCTGCATCCTGAAAAATAGTTGATGTTTGAAAATACCTTTCTGTTCCATAGAATTTCTCAACTACGATTTATGTCAAGCATGAGAGGTTCTCTGATGATTGTTGTCTTTGATTTTCGCAGGTTAATGGTCGAAGAACAGGAGTTGTTATGCATAAAGGTGAAGCCAGGGTGGAGGAAAGGAACCAAGATAACATTCGAAGGAATCGGCGATGAGCGACCTGGCATGCTCCCAGCCGATGTGATCTTCTCCATCGTAGAGGAAGAGCACCCCTTGTTTAAAAGAGAAGGCAATGACCTGGTTCTATCTTTAGGAGTTTCCTTGGTGGATGCTCTCACAGGTTGCTTGCTTTCCATCCCTCTCTTGGGTGGGGAAAATATGAATTGTTGGATCGACGACATCATCTACCCAGGCTATGAAAAGACCATTGCAGGCCAAGGCATGCCAATACCCCATGAGAACGGCAAGAGAGGAGACCTGCGAATCAGATTCCAGGTTGAATTTCCAACTAAACTGAGGGAAAAGCAGCGATCAGATCTTTTTAGCCTTCTTCAAGATGCCCCTTGATCGCCATGTCTCTTGATCATTAGACTCTGTTTTTCTCTTTCCACTTCTCTCCTTTTTGTAATCATTGCGATTACTCACTTTTACACTTTCATTGTACCATATACATAATTAGTTCTTTTGAAAGGTAAGTAGAATCAGACCCTCAATTTTAGTCGTTTCAAACAATGAGCACCTTCTAACTGCACTACAAATCTTAACATTACCATTTACAGTCCCATTCATTTAGATTATATTTTGAATGAGGACCCAGCATTCTATGACACTGATGTCCTGTTTGCTACAAAGTGTAGACTGATCGCGGAACTAAAAGCATTTTGGAAGTCAAATTTTGTTTGATGAAAATAATTTACTCCCTCCCTGAAGAGGAGACTGAACCTTTTATCTCTAAAGATCAGTTGGCAATTGACTCTTCTAAGCTCATAAGAAAGCTTAGGAACTTGATTCTTTTTAAAAATCTCCTGTGAGGTAATTCTTAAATACTTTAGATTCTAGAACTACGCCACATGACCTGAAAGATTTCTCTTTCTTATTCTTTTTTTTTTCCATAAACATCAATTCCTTAAGAAAACAACAGGGATGAGAACACTATGAAAAACAAAAGCACAAAACAAGAGCTCAATCAAACTAAAGAAATGAGAACACATAATAACATGCACCTGTTGAACAGCAATCAAAGCATGGGTGAACCTTAATTGCTTAATTCAAGAGCGAGTTCCAGTTTTCCAGACCACCAAATGCAATTCCATTATCTTTACCACACATTGCCCGGCTAAAAACTACCACCTTAATCCTCGCAACCAAAAGAGGTTGTATCAGCATTGTTGAAGTCCCATATTCATATTTTTGGGGTCTAAACGTGATCACCAAGAAATGGCATACGATGAAATCTTACTAAACCCTGGACTTTCCTCAAACACGATTGCTGTAACAAAAAACTAAGCATAAGCATAGTTTTCAAAATCGAAATCGTATCGTAAATCGTTCATACCCATGAATCGAATCAAATCACGAATCGTATCGTGAATCGTAGGATTTTTTTAACTTTCTAATAAAAATGAAAAATGTAAGTCTATCATACAATCATATTAAAAACATCATGACATATTTTATATATATATATATATATAAAATAAATGATGTGTAAATAGTTAAATAAGTTTAAAGTATGAATATATATATATATATATATTTTCTTACCTTTAAATAAAAATAGAAAAATAAAATAAAATTCAAACCATCAATCTTAAACGGTATTGTGTGGACTGCTTCTACCGAAACCGATGTTGTAATCCTCCGGTAACAGCGCCAATCAGGAAGGGCCTTAACCCCCTTCTCTCCGACATAAGCAGCGTCTCAGCCTTTGTCGAGGTGGGACTGGTCCCGGTAGAAGTACCGGGTCCCGGTAGAAGTACCGACCATGTCCTACCGAACTCGGCCTCACGCTGGCATCCCAGTCCGATCTCGGGTATAGCTGACCCCGGCGCCTTCTCCAGTTCGGCCCCTCTGCCGAGGTGAACACCGGGCTTCCAGTTCCCATTATGAGATGGGACGGGTACTTTGTAGGGAGTCCCTGTCAGGTCGGGCGGCCACCGGCCAAGGATAAGGGCTCGTTCCTATCAACAGATCACATCCACATTTATGTGAGGGATTTGAGGGGAGGTTTGATGGGACAAGTATCCTCACCTACCCCCACTAAAGATCCCAGGTGTGGGCTGATGGGACAAGTATCCTCACCTACCTCCACTATGGAACCTTCCACTCTCCTCTATATATGCCTGCATGAAGAGTCATGAACAGGTACATGCAAGATACAGCTCGCACTGTTACTCTGCTAAAACATCTCTTCTTCTCCACTTCACCCTAGTTCAGTGACTGCACTAACTCAGGCGTCGGAGTGCCTTTGGCTGATTGCAGCCTCGGGCCCTGACTGCTGTTTTCTCTTCCCTTTCAGGTTTCAGATCAGCAGACACTTGTTCAGCTAAACAACCTCTCTGTAAACCCTCATCATCAGTTAAACCTAAGTCCGTAATAATTAGGCACGCACAATTTGGCGCCGTCTGTGGGGAACGATCTGAAAATTCCACATTTTCATCCTAACAGCTATGCCTCCCAAGGCTCAGAAGGGAAAGAGCGTTGCTAGACCGTCTGGGTCTAAGCAACCAGAAACATTTCTGCCTCTCATGCCGCCTCCACTGGTGACAGACCAGGCAGGAGCGTTGGTAACGAGCTCGCGAAGGGATACCAGGCAAGCACCACCCAACCCTCCTCCGAAGGGAGTGGGAGGAGAACCTGGTATGCGGAGTGTAGGTTCACCCGTCACGGTGACACACTCGTCGTCCAGAGGAGCAGCAGCGTCTTCTCGGCGCGATCCTGTATTAGAACGGGCTCGGACGAATACTTCTCAGGCGGAGCGTCCGCGCCTGGAAGTTGTTCTCAACGCGCCACCGCGTAAGGACGTTCCTCAGGAACGGCCCTTACGAGGCGGGGCTCTTGTGCGGTCTCCTCCTCCTCGGTCTTCTCACGGGGACCACATGGAAGAGGATCACGTCCACCTCGGTGATGAAGGTGACGACGACATGGTCCTGGAGGACGATGTTGAGGCCCAAGCCGAGGCCATCAAGGCTCAAAACCTCATCATCGAAGAACAGAAAGGGCAGATCCTGCAACTTCAACGGCAGCTTGAAACGAAGAGCCAAGTCCCGCCCGAAGCCTCTCACACGCCTCCGCCTAAGCAACGAGCTCGTCTAGGTCTCCGGGGTCGACCAGACCTAAGGGATAAGCTAAATGAAAGGCGTGCCCGAGCTCGCGAAGAGGGCTCGAGTAACACTCATGCCAGTGCTGACCAGCAGCAGCGCCATAAACAAAGGCGGGAGACCAGGGCCGACCCCGAGATGGCTGACTACATCGATCAGCAGATTAAGCTGGCCGTACAGCAGAGCCTGGAGCAGGCCGGCCTCGCTCGAGGTCGGTTAACTACCAAACACAGTGACATCCATGGCACGTCTCTATTTTCTCGGGAAATCAGAGATCATCCCCTTCCTGATAAGTTCAGCGTCCCACGTTTCAATCTCTATGACGGGACGTCGGACCCCGAGGCTCATCTTCGGCACTTCACCTAGAAGATGACGGTATTCAGCGGCGACGACGACCTTGATTGTAAGGTTTTCTCCTCCAGTTTGGGCGACCTCCCGCTTCGGTGGTTCTGTGCGCTTCCCGAGGGATCGATTTCGAGCTGGCCACAGCTCCGAAACTCCTTCGTCGAAAAGTTTCAAGCCCACCGGGTCATCCCAAAAACTGACGCCGATCTGATCTCGATCAAGATGAGGCCGACCGAGACTCTTACTCAGTTCGCCAAACGATTCTGGACCATCTACAGCGTGATTGAAAATTCCAACGACGACGTAGCCGTTACTGCCTTCCAACAAGCTTTGTTGCCGGGCAATGAGCTTCGGAAGAAATTGGTACGTCGTCCTGCGCCTTCGGTAAAGGCTCTGATGGTCCGGGTGAACCAGTATGTCGAGCAAGAAGAGGACGACGTCCGAGCTCGAGAAAGCCATAATTTCTGGCCAGAGGGCCGACAGGAGGGCCGTCCCACGAGAAGAGAGAGGAGGCTTGCTAAGAAAGAGGCGGATCGGAGTAGAGAGCCATCCAGCTCGGCAGTACGCCCTGCTCCCACCACGGGAGGCAGCACGAGGCCGAAACCAAGTGGCGCCTCTTATAGAGCCGTCAATACCATCTTCAAAGAGCCTATCTACAAGCTCCTCGGCAAAATCCAGGCCCAGCCCTTCTTCAAATGGCCCCAGCCAATGAAGAGTGACTCCTCCTCCCGAGATCAGAGCAAGTTCTGTGCCTACCACAAAGATAGAGGACACAGAACCGAGGACTGCTATGCCTTCAAGGCGCACCTTGAAAAGCTCGTAAAAGATGGGCATCTGAGAGACCATGTCAGGGAAGAAGGCAGAGTGAACAACGCTCAGCAACGCCTCCCCGACGACCAAGGCAGCGGTGAGCCTGCAGGGACCATCGACGTCATTCACCTGGCTCCTGCCCCCCGAGGCAGTGACCGAGCCCGTGCTGAGGCCAGGAAAGCCCAGCACAGCAGGCATGTGATGACGGCCGAGCTCGGTCCCTCGGCAAAGAAAGCACGTTTGGAGAGGCCAAAAATCTGGTTCTCTGATAAAGACTTGGCCGGGGTCCAGCTACCCCACAATGATCCTCTTCTTCTGACTATGAGGTTACACAACTTCAATGTCAAAAGGATCCTAGTGGACCCCGGGAGCTCCTCAGAAATCCTCTACTTGGATTGCTTCAGGAAGATGGGCCTGAAAGAGGAGGACCTGCAAGAAGCCCGCACCCCGCTGGTGGGTTTCAGCTCCAAAACGGTATATCCCAAAGGGAAAATTTCCCTTAAGGTCGAGGTCGGAGGGGCCTCCACAACGGCAGACTTCCTGGTGGTGGATGCACAATCTCCATACAATGCCATCATGGGGAGAACCTGGCTCCATAACTTGGAGGCCGTTCCCTCGACCCATCACCAGAAGCTCAAGTTTCCTTTACAGAACAAGGATGGGAGCTTCGAAGTTATCATAGTCCGCGGCGACCAAGACATGGCCAAAGAATGCCTCTTGGCCGTGGTCCCCGGAGATACGCAACCACAGCAAGTCCACATGACCGAGCTGGAAGCTGAGCTCGACGCTGTGGGCCGAACTCCCGAACAGAAGAGCATTGAGGACCTCACCCAGGTCGGGATCGATCCCAGCGATCCAGAAAGGTTCTTCCTGCTCGGTAGCCAACTCGCTGACAAGGAGAGGGCCAGCATGCTCGACTTCCTGTTACAAAATAGGGAGGTCTTCGCCTGGACCCCATATGAAATGTCCGGCATCAGCCCCGAGGTCATAAGCCACAAGCTGAATGTGGATCCCCAGCACAAACCTGTTGTCCAAAAGATTCGCAGATCGGGCACCCAACAGGCAGAGGCTGTGACCAAGGAAATCGACAAATTACTGGACGCTGAGGCTATCCGCGAAGTCCAGTACCCTGTGTGGTTGGCCAACACGGTTGTGGTAAAAAAGAAGGATGGAAGCTGGAGGGTCTGTGTAGACTTCACCGACCTCAATAAAGCCTGTCCCAAAGACAGCTTTCCTCTACCGAAGATAGACCAGTTGATCGACGCCACTGCCGGCCATGAGAGGATGAGTTTCCTCGATGCTTACCGAGGTTACCATCAAATTCCAATGCATGAGCCTGATCAAGAAAAAACCGCGTTCATAACACCCAGGGGTACCTACTGTTACAAAGTAATGCCCTTCGGGTTAAAAAACGTAGGTGCCACTTACCAGAGGCTGGTGACCAAGATGTTTCAAGACCAGCTCGGCAGGACGATCGAGGTCTATATTGATGATATGGTCGTTAAGTCTAAGCGGTCACAGGACCACTTGACTGACTTACATCAAACCTTCTCCATCCTCAAGCAATACCAGCTCAAGTTGAACGCCTCCAAATGTGCATTTGGCGTCGGCTCGGGCAAGTTCCTTGGCAGCCTGGTTACGAGGCGAGGAATCGAGGCCAATCCCGATCAGATCTCGGCACTCAGAGCCCTGCAGAGTCCGAACTCGATAAAACAGGTTCAGAGACTTACCGGGATGGTGGCAGCACTGAACCGCTTCATCAGCCGAGCTTCGGATAAATGCCATCCTTTCTTCCAGCTCTTGAAAAAGAGCTCCGGGTTCAAATGGACCCCGGAATGCGAGAGCGCTCTCCAGGAGCTCAAAGTGTACCTTTCCTCCCCTCCTCTGCTTTCCACCCCGGTACGGGGTGAGATCTTGTACCTATATCTGGCAGTTTCGGACCATGCAGTAAGCTCTGTACTCGTAAGAGAAGATGACAGGATGCAAAGACCCATCTATTACACGAGCAAAATTCTGCTGGATGCCGAGACAAGATATCTGCCACTGGAAAAGCTCGCGTTAGCACTCGTTAGTGCTTCGCGTAAGCTCTCCCACTACTTCCTGACATATTCTATAGTGGTTGTGACCGAACACCCACTCAAGTCCCTCTTCAGGAGAGCAGACTTCTCAGGAAGAGTGTCTAAATGGGCTGTCGAACTCGGGCAATACGATATCCAGTATCAGCCCAGAACGGCCATCAAAGCCCAAGTCCTGGCTGACTTCATTGTGGAATTCACCTCTCCTAGTTCGGCACCGAGCCATCTCGACACCGAACTGGGGGGCAAGGAGGCAAGGACTTCGGCAGAAACCGAGCAGGATCGGTCCTGGAAACAGTTCCTCGACTCATCTTGGAAAGTCTTCGTCGATGGCTCCTCCACCTCCAAAAGGGCTGGCGCTGGCGTAGTCCTTCAATCTCCGGAGGGTCTCGTTATTGAGCAAGCCGTGACTCTTGACTTCAAAGCTTCTAACAATGAAGCTGAGTATGAAGCATTAATTGCAGGGCTGGGCAGCGCAAAAACCCTGGGGGCACAACAACTGGTGATCTTCAGCGACTCACAGCTGGTCACCAGCCAACTCAATGGAGATTACCAAGCCCGAGATGACAGGATGGCAGCCTACCTGGCCCACACCAAGCAACTCCTATCTCAGTTCCAAAAAGCTGAAGTCAGGCAGATAGGCAGAGACTCCAACTCTCACGCCGACGCTCTTGCAAATTTAGCCTCTGCCGTCGAGGCAGGAAGAAAAAGAACTGTCGAAGTGGAAGCACTGGACAAACCAAGCATACTTCAACCGCCTCGACAGATTATGTGCATTGACCTCGGTCCTAGCTGGATGGATGAACTTATCTCCTACCTCAAGAATGACCAGCTACCCGAGGACAAGAACCAAGCCCACAAAATCAGGCTGAAGGCAGCCCGATTTTGGCTCTCTCCGGACGATAAACTCTACAAAAAATCCTACAATGGCCCTTACCTCCGGTGCGTTCATCCAAGCAAAGTCGAAGACTTCCTTTATGAAATCCATGAAGGGATCTGCGGCAGCCACATCGGAGGTCGGTCACTCGCCTACCGAGCTATCAGCCAGGGGTACTGGTGGCCCTATATGCAGAAGGATGCACAGGTCTATGCCAGGAAATGTGAGAAGTGCCAGAAGTTCTCTCACTCTCTCCATCAGCCAGCACACGACCTGAGCCCTCTCTCCAGCCCTTGGCCCTTCGCCCAATGGGGACTGGACCTCGTGGGACCACTCCACCGAGCTCCAGGGAACAAAAGATGGTTGATCGTAGCAACTGACTACTTCACCAAGTGGATAGAAGCCGAAGCACTCTCCTCCATCACTGAGAAGGATACCAAAAACTTCGTGTGGAGAAGCATTGTAACTAGATTCGGAGTACCTCGGACCCTGGTCACGGACAACGGGACCCAGTTCGACTCCAATTTCTTCAGAAGCTTCTGTCAAGACCTTGGCATCAGGAACTACTATTCTACCCCGGCCTACCCCCAGAGCAATGGGCAGGCTGAAATTTCAAACAAAGTGGTGCTTGACGGACTCAAAAAGAGACTAGATCGAGCCAAAGGGAGATGGGTAGAGGAACTTCCAAGTGTCCTATGGGCATACAGGACTACCCCGAGGCGCTCGACCTCGGAAACTCCTTTCTCCCTAGCCTACGGGATGGAAGCTGTAATTCCACTTGAGGTCGGCCTCCCCACCCTCAGGTCGGAACTGTTCGACCGAGGCCAAAATGATGCAAACCTCGCCACAGAACTCGACTTGGCTGAGGAGCGAAGGGATGCCGCAGCCATCCGTCTCGCTTCCTACCAGCGACAGTTGGCTAGAGGGTATAATCAAAGGGTCAGAGAGCGAAAGTTCTCCCCTGGAGAATTGGTCTTGAAAAAGACTCTTCCAGCAGACAGGAATCCCAGCGAAGGAAAGTTTGCACCGAACTGGCATGGACCGTTTAAGGTGACTTCGGTTGCTGGGCAGTCTGCATATAGGCTTGAGGACATGGAGGGCAGAGAGCTGCCACGCCCATGGAATGCCACTCACCTCAAGAAATTCTATTTTTGAGATGTAATCAGATTCGGGAAGTTAATAAACTATTTCTTTTTATAGAATACGTTTACGTTCCAAGCTGTCCCCTATTCTCGAAAAAATGGCCAAGTTATGGAACTCGGCATATACCTACAGCTCGGTTACAGAACCGACTTGTATTCTTTGTTCGGTTATCTTAAGTTAGCTACTTTGGCCTGGTCAATGGACCAGTTAAGTTCTGATTATAAACCGGACTTAGCTTTGGTCATGGGACCAAGCGCCCTCAGTTTTACCGAGATCGATGCTCGTTATGGTTGCAAAATTAATACAGCACCTCGGGTTACAACTACTACAAATTCGGTCTCTACCGAACTCGTTTACTTTGTCTTTATTTCCTATCATTTATTCTGGTTGTTAAGCCAAACGCATAAAGAAAGGAAAAAAGAGAAGAAAACTTCGCCACAAATGTTTAAAGTTGGAAGCAAAGCCAATTTCATTTCATGAATGAGAAAGGTTACAAATTTCCCAACAAAAAGAAATACAAAATTTCCCCCCCAGTACAAAAAAAAAAAAAAAAAAAAAAATAGTTACATCATATATTTTTCAGACCACAGCCCCCTCGGTGCCATCAGCAGCAGCATCTTCCACGACTTCGACAGCCATTTGTCCAGCGCCGACATCCGCGTCATGTCCGGGGGCAAGGTCTTCGTCTTCCCTGACTGCGACCTCAGGAGCTTGGTTCGGTGCGGGCTGAGGAGGAGGAAACTGGGGGATCTCTGTATATACAGGGCTGTCCTCGGGGACCCCTGCTGCTCTCAACGAGCTTGTCCATCCCAGCCTCCAGGCCTTCAGGCTGACTCTCTTGACTTGGGCGATATACTGTTCGGTGGCTTCTGCCACCCCTTCGTCAAAAGCTTTGTCAACGTCAGCCCGTAGTTTGTCAGCATCAGCTCGGAGTTCGGCCTCTGCCTCCTCCCACCTCTTTTCGAGTTCGGCCGTTGCCTGAACTTGGTTTTCCAGTTCCGCCTTGACCTTATCAAGCTCGTCTCTGAGGCCCAAGACGCACGTTTCCTGCTCGGCTGCCTTCTGCTTCATTAGGCTGAGATCGGCCTCGAGTTCCAGTTCCCTCTTCTCCGCCCTCTCTGCTCGAGCGGTGCTCTGTTGGGCTTTGTCCGCCGACACCAGCGCCCTTTGCAGGATCTGAAGAAACAAGTGTTAAGCCGACATCAATATCAGAAGTACAGAAATCAAAGAAGAAATGCAGAGTTCAAAGGAGAGAATTACCCTGAGGGCGTCGGCCATCTGAGCCACATCCAGCTCCACCTCGCTCCTCTTCATATGTTCTGCCATGTCTCCGGGCAGAGCGCAGGCGTGCGCAAGGGCACTGACAACAGATGTGCCATCACTCAGCCGGCCGTCCGACGACAGCGACTGGCCATCCTCCAGCAGGAAACTGGGGTTCCAGATCGGAGGGCCGAGCAGCGGCGAGTGCTGAGAGGCAGGGTTGGGCTCGTCCCCCACTGGGTCCGCAACCCTGGGCCTTTTCCCCAGCCGAACCGAATCCCGACGAGATTTGGTGGAGCGCTCGGTCGCTGCTGAAGGCTGAGGAGATTGAACTGGGGGAGAGACGACCGTATCCTCCAAGTTCGGAGGGAGAACGGTCCCCGAGGTGGGCGAGTCTCCGAAGATGACTTCGTCAAGACTAACAAGGGCCGCGCGACGTCGTCCCATCTCGGCCTCTTCGTCCGACTCAGAAGATGGGAGAATCACAAGCTCCTCTTGCCGAACCCCCTCGGACTCACCCTCCGGCTCACTTTCCTCCTCGGAGTCGGTCTCTGCTGCGGTCTGGACGTGCGACGGACCGGCTTCGGCTGAAGCTCTAGAAGGTACGGTCTCGGGAGGTACTTGCGCAGGCCCTGCTGCTGGAGCTGTTTGCTCCTCGGCTTCGGCAAGAGTTAGGACTTGCTCCCCCCTGAGGTTCTCGTGCCGTCTTCTTATGAAAGATCGGTACACGGGTTCGTATCCAAGAAGGGCTGAGGCAGATCGGGTCCGGTGACCCTTGTAGCTATAAATCCTTTTTAACCAGCCGACGTTTCGTCGCCACCCGGAGTTCCTCCTCTGCCGTTTCCTCTCCGCGTGACCTGCACGACAAGCATTTAGGCATCAGTTCGGCAGAATGAAACTACATCAGAAGTTCAGAAATAGAGATATTTACTCGGTGGTTCTCCGAGACGACCGGGTACGTGGTTCACCCTGGGCTCTCCGGGGGCATACTCCCAGTTCCCGGTGACGTAAAGGCAGTCCTCCCCGGCGTATTTTGTGTTGTCTTCGAGCTCGTTGATTATGGGAATCTCCTTCGGCCGAACTCGCAAGTAGTATGCGTCGTCCTTTGGAGATCGACACAGGTTATACACATCCTCAATGTCCTCGACGCCAAGGTCGGTTCCCAATATCCTATTCAGTTCGGCTATACCCATGATTATCTTATAACCATTGGGCATTAGTTGGCACGGGGTAAGGTTCCACCTCCTGAGACAAGCTCTCAGGAGGGGATGGACTGGGAATCTCACTCCGCCCTCGATTATGGCTACTAGAGGGAATGGCATCCATCCCTC
The DNA here is from genome assembly GCA_028538565.1 of Umbellularia californica. Lineage (NCBI taxonomy): Eukaryota > Viridiplantae > Streptophyta > Magnoliopsida > Laurales > Lauraceae > Umbellularia > Umbellularia californica. The sequence goes on from JAPQWN010000001.1 coordinate 108,606,926, forward strand.
TACAAGAACCCGTGGTCGGCTTCGGTCACCATCCCCATCCGCCCTAATCTGGACGTTCTCTGGTATCTGGTATTGTTTCCTAAGCTCGGCTAGGGCAAGCTCTGTGTCTATCCAATGTCTAAAAACCCCCATCTTCCCTAGCCTAGACCGGAATACAGGTGACGGCGACGGAGAAGAAAGACAGAGTAGACACCCCCAAAAAGAAAAAGAACCCAGAAAAGGAAAAATGTCAGAGGCAGAAGGGAACTCACTAAGACACAGGGCCGGAAGGAGTGTAGAGAACGGAAAACTCTAAACTTCAGGAGACGAACGGAAGGGCTTCTCGGACGATGAGGCTCCAGGCAACTCAGGCGAAAGCTCCAAGCACAGTGACAGCGAAAGTGGTCCTCCTTCGAGGACCGGGGTTTTTATACAGGGATGGAGATCTCTTCGTATCCCGAAAAGCATGTGCAGACACCGCCTCGAGCACGCCACCCGTCTCCTCGATAAGACGCAATGGCCATCAGGGACCTGACACATGGCGGCGTCACAGCGCCCTCATGATGATATGGTTGGGCTATTAAAACCGCCTCCAGACAGCCTGGCGCTATTAAAAGCGCCTCGGAAAGCGAAGCGGCACCCCACGCCTTTGTGTAAACTACAGGATCGGTTTCGGGAAAGTCTATCCTATCACTCCTAACCCCGTGGTCTCCTTGACCCCCCGAAGTCAGGAGCAGGGGGCAATTGTGTGGACTGCTTCTACCGAAACCGATGTTGTAATCCTCCGGTAACAGCGCCAATCAGGAAGGGCCTTAACCCCCTTCTCTCCGACATAAGCAGCGTCTCAGCCTTTGTCGAGGTGGGACTGGTCCCGGTAGAAGTACCGGGTCCCGGTAGAAGTACCGACCATGTCCTACCGAACTCGGCCTCACGCTGGCATCCCAGTCCGATCTCGGGTATAGCTGACCCCGGCGCCTTCTCCAGTTCGGCCCCTCTGCCGAGGTGAACACCGGGCTTCCAGTTCCCATTATGAGATGGGACGGGTACTTTGTAGGGAGTCCCTGTCAGGTCGGGCGGCCACCGGCCAAGGATAAGGGCTCGTTCCTATCAACAGATCACATCCACATTTATGTGAGGGATTTGAGGGGAGGTTTGATGGGACAAGTATCCTCACCTACCCCCACTAAAGATCCCAGGTGTGGGCTGATGGGACAAGTATCCTCACCTACCTCCACTATGGAACCTTCCACTCTCCTCTATATATGCCTGCATGAAGAGTCATGAACAGGTACATGCAAGATACAGCTCGCACTGTTACTCTGCTAAAACATCTCTTCTTCTCCACTTCACCCTAGTTCAGTGACTGCACTAACTCAGGCGTCGGAGTGCCTTTGGCTGATTGCAGCCTCGGGCCCTGACTGCTGTTTTCTCTTCCCTTTCAGGTTTCAGATCAGCAGACACTTGTTCAGCTAAACAACCTCTCTGTAAACCCTCATCATCAGTTAAACCTAAGTCCGTAATAATTAGGCACGCACAGGTATGATATCTCTTAAAGTTAGGAAAGTGTTCATGAAGAAAAAAAAAAAACCAAAATAGATTAAAAAGAGAAGAAGATATAAACAAGCATCATACGTACAGTCGAATGCTTTAGTTAAATGCATGTTCTTTATTCATCTTTAAAACCATATCAAAGCCGTAAAAAATACTTATGAGGTTTTGTTAACTACTAAATAACCTTTTTAAAAATACAAGAGATAAAAGAGAGAGAGAATAAAGAAAGAAAAAAAGGTAAAAAATTATTAATATTAGCTTATTGGCTATAGCCATTCTCACTTAGTCGAATCACTTGAATCGTAAGATTTAATGAAACGAGTATCGAATTGTAGGATTCACACCTGAATCCTAAGATTCATTTGTAAATGGGATTTATTACATAGATACGAATCGTTTTTCTTAATATTCGGGATACAAATCGGGATTCGAGATACGAATTGTAGGATTCTTATAACTATGAGCATAAAGACCGAAGATGGCACTGCCCATAAGAAGTTGAACGCTTCCATGAAATAACACCAATCAGATGCCGCACCCTTGCAATGAATGAGCAGGTAATTAACTGAGACTGCATCACAGCAGCACGTGAAATGCACTCGCAAGCTGAACCTTTCAACAGTAAAGGTTCACAGTAAGACAGGGGTTAGGTGAATCCCGCCATCAGAAAGCTTTAACTGCTAACGAGAAAAACCCCTTCCAAGTCTTGGAGTTTGCATTGTTTCTAAGTCCTGTCAATAAAAGTATTTGAGCAGCAATCTTTTAACAGCAATACAACTCTCACTCGAATTGCCTGATACCAAACATCCATTCTCCTCCAGGTTGCCAAGTTTGCCTCATCAAGATTATATAAAAAGCCATCCAATTGCCTCAGTCAGGCTTCTCTAAAGATCCAGCCCCACAAAAATCTTCTAGCTCAAATCTCATAATATTTTTTTCAACCTTCTGATCAACAATGACATTAAGCCCCGGGGTGAGCTAATTTGAGAGAGGAATTCACGAGCCAGTAATCTACCCAGAAGAGAGATCTTAGCTCCATTTTGTGTGCACCTCCTATCTGTGCTCCAATATGCCTGAGGGGTGCCCATTAATTGTCATGATCATGAGTAGAAGACTCAGGTCTTTTGCATGTGTGGTGTCATTTTCTTAACATCCATTCTGTGGGTAGACTATAAATACACCAACAAGGTTTTCATCATATCATCAAAGATACTGCTCATATCATTGTAAGTTTAACTTTCAAGAAGAGACGTCTTAATAAAAATTGACCATACTGTATCATATGACTTCATTTTCTCTTTGAAAGACTATTAAAGATAGGGCTATTAACTTATCATGTGAAGCCTTTATTGAATAGGGACATCAAAAATAACAACTCTGAGATTTTTTTCTTTTTTGTTCTACTTCTTCTTCTTCTTCTTTTGCAACTAATACCAGTTATGAAATGTGCCAACCAAAAAAAAAAAAAAAAAAAAATCTGTATTAAGGGAGGAAAAATAGACAGATCATCTATAACTGCACCAATCTTGCTTCCCGAGTTTGAGTCTTAAATTGGTAAAATGTCATGTCAAGTGGAGAAATATATATTCCTGTTAATCACTATGCAGTCTACGCCTACAAGTAGGCCATGCAGCATGTGCCCCAATTAAAAGTGCTCTCTTCTTCCAATGTTAGTTACAAATTGTAAGTTAGCTGATAACCCCTGCCATCAAGAATGGAATACAAAAAATAATGAGAAGAAAGTATTATATGGACTAGTAGCTAAGCAGGAATTTATTCAATTTTGAAAAGGCAAAGGCAGAGCTTTTTTTTTTTTTTTTTCCCAAAAAAAAGAAGAAGAAGAAGAAAGAAACAGACCTTTTGGTAAGAGAAAGGACTTGAAGGCACTTTATCAATCAGACTTCCTACAGAACAAATACTATTTGCAATTCCACAATCTTCAGTTTCTTTTATAGATTCAAAAATTTTGTGGTAATCATCTAGAAAGGGATTGGTTCATCAATCAGATCAGATCCACTTCAAAAACAGAGTTGAGCATGCATAATCTAAATATAAACATTTTGTGATGTGCAATATAAATAAAAATATCTCTTAACCCCAACTCACGGTAAAAATTTGTTAGTTGGATAAAAATACAATAGCACCTTCACACTCCTAATTTGAATTGAATGGTTTGACACAAGATGCAGGCTAAAATTAGTTGCTTGAAACAGTTGCAGAGAAAATTGCCATCTGTTGCGCAGAGATGAAGGAGAATCAACTGCAAAAGAATCAAGAACATCCGATGACAAGTTAATCTGCTTGTGTCACCTTTGAATAGGATTAAAGAGTTCTTGATGAAGGCACTACTTGTGCCAGAATAAATTGAATCTGCAGCAATGAGACCAAAGGTTATTTGTTATGGCAGGATAGCCACTGACCTGTAGTATTTTCAACAGGGAATGAAAAGATCAGTGAGGCCAACAGCATGAGAAATCACTGCAGCAGTTCTTTGTGTAATTTTGCATAACAAAAATGTTTTGGCGCTCATGATTGGGTTCTGAGAATCTACTTCCTTCTCAAGCTCATGCTCTGACGCTTTTGACTTACAGAAAAACGTCTTGCCATAGCAGGGTTGTAAAATTTTCTCATATGCTCTGAAAGGTGATGGATGGAATGGAGATCGCCCATCTTCGACAGCTGCATCAGAAATGTGTCGAACTTCTGATAAGGCAATTTCAACCCCTTGTTCACAACATCGTCCAAAAGAAGGCAAGCGTCTTCTGATCTACCACAACCAAACAACCCCTCAATCATCACACAATAAGTATCTACATCTCTTGCGCAGCCCCTCTTATCCATCTCATTCCATGTTTCAAACACCCCATCCACATCACCCATCTCAAAGAACATTTTAATCAGCATATTGAATGTATGCACACTAGGCAGACAACCCACTTCAACCATCCTTCCAAAAAGCCTCAACGCCTCATCAGCCTTCTTAAGGTCACAAAGAACCTTCAAGAAACAATTATAAGTAACAATGTCAGGTGGGAAGCCTTTGCTACCCATTTCTTCCAAGAACTTGTAAGCTTCCTCAACCTTTCCAGCCATACACATCCCTTCAATCAGTTCCTTGTAGGTAGACACATCAGGAAGGCAACCACTGCTCCTCATATCAGCCATAAGCTGAAAACACTCATCCATTCTATTGCTCTTTGCAAGTGCAACAATCATAATGCAGTAAGTTTTCGCAGTGGGAGAAGACAAGGTAGACCCCTTAGTTCTCATAAATTCAAAGAGTTCAGTTGCCTCGGACACCATCCCAGCCCTACAGTAAGTGTCAATTGCAGTGTTGTAAGTGAAATTCTCTGGTTTGTGACCCATTTCAATCATTTCCTCCAATACTTTCATCCCTTTCGTGGGGTTTTTCACTCTGCACCAGCCAAAAAACAGAATATTGTAGGTGTTTGCATCTGGGGTGATCTTATTCTTAACTTTCTTAACCATTAAATCAGCCTCCTCAACCAGACTACACTTGCATAGCGAATCCAACATCAAGTTGAACGCATTGATTTCGGGCTGAGTCTTCACCCTAATCTTCTTCTTTTTAGTGAATTTTTGGAGATGGGTCAGATGTTTTTCTGCATATTTTCTCAGTATTATGAGTAGAACATCTACAGGCACCGAATTCTTGGTCTTTCTCTTCATGTAATCCAAGATATCACATACAATTGCAAACTGTTTGGCCTTGTATTTCGTACTAGACAGTATATCAATCATCTCATTATAGGTTTGAGGTTCATGGGTGTAACCTTCTTGATGACCAGCCCAAGTGAAGAATCTAAAAGCAGTCTTTTCCTCAAAACGGAGCCTCTGAAGAATCTCATTTACCAATTCAGTCTTCAACTCCACACCAGCTGAATCAAGTGCTGCTTCCATGCTTTTATCAGAACCCAAATTCTCAACAATAGCTCTGTATACCTTCTCCGAATCAACATTCATACATTCATCTCCACCATTACTTAAACTGCAGCTGTTACATTGATCTGTTACATCTCCACCATCAGTTTCTGTTACTGAAGAAGACGAGCGCGAAGTAACCCAGTTTGGAGGAAGTGAAATTGGTGGAAATGGTGAAGTGGGTCGGCTTAAATTTCCACAAAAATCACATTGGGTTGATTGTGGAGGGTTCAAAGAAGGTGAAATCCCGAAAACCCCATTCACCCGATTCACAGGGACTGAAGAGTACGGGTAAGAAAAAGTGGGTATGAATGAAAGTGCATGAATGGGACGAAATCGAAACGAAAATGAAAGTAGAGAAGAGGACGATGAAGATGAGGAAATCGGGATTGATGGGGATTGAGATGCGATGGAGATTTTATTTCTATAGGGAAAAGAGAAAAACCTAGGAATTGAAATTGAGAGTTTGGAAAGAGATGGAGCTGAGAAAACCCTAATTGCGTGGATTGCAGAGAAATGAGAGGAGAACGAAAGGTGAGAGGAAGAAACCATAGCCGTTCGATCGGAGTAGGGAAGAAGCGGAGGTCTTGGAGCCTTTGATCTTGCGACTACACAATACGGGTGGGACAAGATTTTTTAGTGTTGGATTTGATTTTGGGGTGATGTTGAATACCTTTCTTTGTTTGTAAGAGTATTTTAGTTTAGATGTGGTAACCTGAGGAGTAATTGTACAGTAAAGTGAAGTAAAATGTAAAATCAACAGACAAAAAAATCCCACTTACCGGGCGTGTGGGGAGGAGGATATCCACATGCTAGGTGGAATATTGTTAAAAAAAAAAAAAGAAAAGCCGTGAGAGAGTTGTTATATTTTGGGGTTTACCGGAAAATCGCTTGTAAATGGATGGAAAATTTTATATGTACCCCTATTTTCGCCGAACACATCCACTTTTAGTAGAAAAAAATTTTCACATGAAGAATGGAACGTGAGTGTGCTCATCAAAATTGATGGTGCATATAGAATTTTGTCTAAATGGACATTGAATTGATTTGAAACCAATAAAAATGGGCAAACAGAAGTGGGCCCGACTCTATGTATTTTTTTTTTTAATTTTATTTTAACGTTACAGCACTGTTACATGGAAAAACTTTTTGACCAGAATTTGGGACAAACTCCCATGTGGCAAATTCCTAAAGGAAAAAATGTCCCGGATTCTGTCCCAAAATTGAAACAGATCCCACGTGGATGACATTAAAAAAATGCTTTTTGTGAGTTTTTCAAAATGGAGAAGGTTGTATGATGCTCCACGAGGGGCTCGGTCCCAAATTCGAGACGTCCCAATCGGGACATGTAGCTGGAACTTTCATAGAGGCGCTTTTTACCCTCTCTCAAAAGTTGCACCTCTATGAATGTGCTACATGGGAGTTTGTCCCTGAACAAAAAGTTTATCCATTTAGATTTTTTGTTACTATTATAGTCTATCAAAAAGTCTAAATGGACAAACTTTTTGTCCAGAATCTGGGACAAACTCCCATGTGGCACAATCCTAGAGGTGCAACTTTTGAGAGAGGGAGAAAAAGCACCTCTAGGATTGTGCCACATGGGAGTTTGTCTCAAATTCTGGACAAAAAGTTTGTCCAAGTAGAAGGGTTGATAGTCTATATCGACATTCAAATAGAAGGCAGGCCGCCCGAAAATTCATTCATCTCTTCCTCTCGTTTATTCTCTCTCGTTCTTTGCAACTGATTTCAAATCACTCTCACAGCAATCTATGATAACGAGGAAGAAGGGAAGAGAAAGATGGGTTCTTTTTTTATTTGGTGAGATAGAAGATGGGCTCTTGAAATCAGTCTTTTTGAAGAGAGATATGATGTGTAGGGGTGCGTGTGCTGGTGGGTGTGTGCAGATGAGATGCACGGAAATGGTGGTGTGCGCACTGCGTGACGGCGGAGTGCGGCAATGAAGGAGGGAAAAAAGAGAAAAGAAGGGGAGGAAAGAAAGAGAAAAAAAAAAAAGGAAAGAGAGGGAAAAAGAAGAAAGAAAGGAGGAGGTGTGCACTGGCGTGGAGGGCAGTGGGTGGCACAGGGCAGTGCAGGGAGAAAGGAGAAGAAGAGGGGGAGAGGGGGAAGGAAGGAAGGAAGAAAGGAAAAACCCTCATACGCCAGTACTGCTAGGGGCGACGACGATCCTTCGTTGCCGCCGCCACTCTCCACCGCCGGAGCCTTCCGTGCCGCCCTTCTCGCCTCAAATTCCACGGCTGCAGGGATTCCGCATCCTCCCTCTGCTCCGGCACCTTGTACCGCATCTGATCAGCCGCCGTCTGCAGATGATCCTCCAGCTTCGCTCGGAGCTGCTCGATCCCGGTATTGGCGGGCTCCTCCTCCGGAGGCGGCTGCGGACGCAGCGGCGACGTTTTCCGCAATTTCCCAAGAGGAGACGGCCTCAGCGGCTTCCGGACGCCGGAGAGGTTCCAGCGGATCCAGCGTCCGACGGCTGCAATCTGTGGGCCAGAGAGCTGCCGGAGATCTCGCCGTGGGGGCTCAGCTTCATACATCGGAGGATCCATTGGTTTCCCCATTTGAGAACCGGCATGGAGAAGTTGTGTAACGGGTGGGGCTTTTAGGTGGCCATGCGTTTCGGTAGCGATTGGGCCTCGGAATGGGCCGAAAATACATGAGAGAAGAATTGTGACTGAGATGCAGGCGCTGCGCCGGGACAGTCGATATCGACTATTTCAAAGAAAAACGTAAGCGCCCAAGGGTGCCCAAGGGACCACTTCTGTTTGTATACTTTTATTAGGTCCCAGTTAATGCAATGCCCATTTATGAGGGAGATCAAAAGTTTTTTTTTTTTTTTTTCAGTACATTTACATTTGATCTCCTCGTATATTTTTTCTTCTTGATTTGAACTTTGCATTACCCTAAGTTAAGGATAAATTGTCATTGCTATATCTTTGAGTTATTTAAAAAGCTTTTATGAATGTTCTTTATCTTTAATTTGCCAATAAATAAAAATTATGTCTTTGAACCATGCAATTAGTGGAGATTATTTGTCATCGGCGTTGATGATGGGTAGTTGCAATGATTTTAACTTTTATAATTGAACATCCTCCACCCCACCCAAATGCCTGGGTCCTTGGAAAAATCAACTTGGGAAGGCTTTATGTAAAAGAACAATTGGGGAAGAGGTAAATATAAAAAAATACATATTAATTCTCCGGATTTACAGGAGATTTAAAAAAAAATTAACTTTTTTCATATATGGATGAGAACTTCTAAATCAATGTTTTCCAAAATAGTGGCCGCCCACAACGAATATAAAATCTCATAATTTATGACAAGGGTTCTAAAAAGGAATGAGAAATATTAAGAGATAAGATAGGAGAGAAAATGAAAATAGGAAAAATATTTATCTAAAGAGTAGGTATGAATGAGGAAAGACCATCATGGTTTTTTCAAGGAATAGGGATATGCAAGCAGCATGCTGGGTCAGAATTCTAAAAGAGGTCATTTCCATAATGGAACTGTTTCATTCAATCAAAAAGATAATATCCCAAATACTACAATTTCCATTGAATAACATAAAAGAGAGGAAGAAGGATGAAGAGGAAAAGGTCAAGCAGTCACATTCCATTTGCCCACCTTGCACAAGATAATAGCTGTTTACTTAGAAAGTTTTTGCTTCACTTTCTTCGACTTTTTCAACTTTTTCACTATATCAGAGTTAAAGTGCAGTGCCTCTTTATTAATAGGCAATGGAACAATGCAACATGTAATATTCGTCTAAGGTGGCTTGCCATTTTAATTAACCAGTGGGATGATGTGATGGGTACTGGGTTCTTGACCCGTGGGGTGTTTCACACCTCTAATTGTTGTGCCCTTGCGTGGGGTAGCAGCATCAAATCTGATTTATGTAGTTTCTCTTTTTTAGGCCATAAGAAAGCCTTAACGACGACAAGGGGTTATTCAATTGGTTGGTAAGCATGGATGTCACGCTATTGCATAGGATTCGATCTATGGGTATGCTGTTCTTCTCACATGTTTGGGCTATTTTCCCATTTTGCAGGCTTCCTCTTTCCACTTTGTGTGGGCTCTCTTGGATTCCATCGAGCTAGGTTGTGGTAAAAAAGAAAGAAAGAAAGAGCCATGTTACAATTATCAAAATATCCCTAGAATCCTATATTGTCATATTGCAATCGACCTTCTTTTAAGGTGAATATCTTCAATTTAGGATCCATGCCCCGGCACTTCCTTGAGCCATTCAGCACTCAAAACAGAATAGAACTCTTTACAAGATCTTCACAAACTAATCCCACAAAAAGTTTGTAGTGCTGAATCAGAAGTGGGCTTCAAATGAATGCAAGTCATATCGTCATTGTATAATTGAAAGATTGGATAGAGATCTAGTGGTAATTACACTAGATTAGGAATTGGATTGAGATTAGAGCAAGTCCAGTTATGTTTTTGTGTTGAGATTGTCAATCATTTTATTTTATATAATGGAAAAGGATAGTCCTAACTTTTAAGATGAATATTCAATGCACCACCTGGACTACTAACCATTTTGTTGGCCATTTAATAGGATGATTGGAATCATGTGATCACACAGCTAAGTTATAAGAGCAATATGAGATGGGGGCAAACAAGTTAGACAATAGTCATTGATAATGAAACATATTACATGATTAATTAAGCCCAACTGTGTATCTGGCTACAACATTTATTTGATGGTTAGAATCAGTCGTTAAGAAATGCCTTCTTAAGAATTTTGACTAGTCATTGTGGTTATTACAGTGTGACAATGTCCATTTTGAATGCATGGACGGCAATGATAATAAAGTTAAAATTTTATCTTACAATTACGGGGCTTATTTAGTTGGGTCCACCTTTGATCAGTGCAGCCCCTTTTACACTCTTTTTATCTCATGATCTGACAATAGGCCTAATTTTACACTCATCAAACTTTCATTGCTGTTGAATTGAATCTAAACAAGTATATGGTTAAATTGCAATTAAAATTTAAGGGTGTTAAATTTAAGTGCCAGGTTAATTTGATGGGACTGATTTTTGGGTGACTCTTATCGATAAGGTGGCTTTTCATCTACCTTCTTCCACACTAATAGATATACTTGGATTGTTGCATGCACAAGAATGTTTTCCATTAATAAAGTGCAAAATACTATTTAATGTGAGGTAGATGCACAGTATCCAAATATTTCATACTTTTTTAGGCCATATTCATGGACGCCATAGAATTTATCCTCTTCCACAAAAATTTTCTTTTGACCCTCCATAGGAAATGCTTTTATAATTAATTGAGAAAAATTTAGTTCATTTTTGCACTTTTTCTGATTAAAAAGTTGCTGAATCAAATGCAAAAAACCCACTGGTCACCTTATGGGTTGGATTTAGGCTGTACTTAATGAGTTGTGCACTCAGATTTATATTTAGAAATGAGGCCCAATTAGTATAAGTGTAGAGTTGGGTCTACTGCATGACACTTATTTCCTATACAAACTAGTTGGGCCCTGCACGTGCCAATGTCCAAACAAATATATGAGGAAAGTTGTTTCCTACGAGTACTTAGCTAACATTTCAATTTTTATAAATATTTGGATCCTATGAATACTTAATTAACATGCAATTACTAAGTTTCAATAATGGAGCTTAAACAAATTTATTAGTCTCTAAAATAAAATAAATTTTTTTTTAAAAATACAAAAAAGCCACAAATGTACATTGGTTGCAAGTAATCCAAGTCATTTTGTAAAACAATTATAGTAATTATCATGCCAATTTTGGATATTAGTAGAAAACCAAGATACCCAACTTAACCTAAGGTACATTTTGAGTTGTGATGGAAGATTCCTTATTAAATTCAAAAGTATACACTTTTCCATTAAAAAAAAATCTTTACACTATCAACTATATAAAGTAGAGAGTAGTGAGTGGCACATGATGGTCAGATACATTAAAAAACCAAGTACAGAAGGATTATGTTTGGTGCAAGCAGAATAGTCATTTTATCACATCAAACAGTTGAGGAACACCATTAGCTTGCCTATAACCATGAACAAACATTTTACCTTCAGTCTTCAAACATAAATGAGACTTCATTTGCATGATAGATGTAGGTTCCCACCTGTGCTGGCTTCCCTTGCAAAACTGAATTCGCTGAATGCATACTTCACTCTATGTCTTCCTCTCTGCAACAATCAATCATATACACAACAATGTAACAATAACAAATGGCTCCAAAAGTAAGTAATAATGTACCATAGGAGGAGGTATAGTAATAAAGGGAAATAATATCAACTACTTGAATGTTATTTCATAGAAAATGCAGCCAATATGTAAAACTGTACTTCTATGAGAATTAGAAAATTATTTAGGAAAAATAATATGCAAGGTAAGTTAACTGCCATTCAATGTAGAAACAAAACCATTTTGAAAGAAAAGCAACAAAAATAAACTTAAAAAAGCCTACCAATCAAAATTGGAAAAAAGAAAAAAAAAAAAAAAAAGCATCCATGAAGCAAGCAAGATTAAACCCACACAAATCTCAATTACAAAAAAACATAGAAACCCACCAACTCAATAGTTTGCGACCATCTAACTGAATAATTGGTCTCAATTCACAGGGGAAAAATAATAATAAGCACACAACCATGTTTTTTGTTCTACATTTGCTCGAATAAAATGCTTAGCGATGACCATGTGTATAACCAAAACATCCCCTCTTTGTTCAAATTCCTTTCCCTATTTCTTGCCCAACTCATTCATCTTTACACTAATGTAAGGGACAAGAGTAAGAGTGGGTCACAGAAGATCTTCGCACTGTTATACAGGTCAGCCCTCATTTCATGAAAGGAAAGAGATATATCTAACTCCAGACTTAAGTGATCCAAAATGAGAGGGATGTCTCTATTACAAAATTTCATTCTTCATTCATACATTGAGGGTATCATTCAAATTTTAACCCTAACAAACAGTAATTTATATAACAACATAAAATTTCATTTAGAAGAGCTAGGAGCAAAGAATCAACATCATGAAGTATCTAAAAGGGCAAAAACAGCAAGTAACAAACTTACACCTTGAGAAAAGACTCTAGTGATGGAAAAATGCAGAAAAAAGAAAAATAAATCATCAATCAAAAAGCAATCTTTCACCCTCCCAACATAGGCCTGAAATGAATAGAAGTGAGATAGTATCAACTTCAAAAACATGTAAAAAAAGAAGAAGATAACATTCATAGTGAAATAAAAAAGCAATCTTGCAAGGGACTTAATGGCTTTAACGTTGAGGGTTTAATGGATATTAACGTTGAGGATTAATGGCCCAACGGATACCAATTGCCATAAAACGAATTTCTGTTCGGCTCTTCTTCTCGATTCCTCTGTTTTTTCTCTGAGCATTCTGGAAAGGAGTCTACAGTCAAGCCAACCGTGCGATCGGACTTGAACAAGAAGGCCGTTGTATCCTGAGAGCAGTTCTGCTGAGAACCTTTGCATCTAAATTTTATCCCAAGGGGCGGAACTCGTCCTAAGGAGAGCGTCATCAAGCGTGCCTCGGCTATAAATCTGCTGTCGTTGTTGTTATTCGACTTCCGCTTACAAATCACAGTTGCAACCTTCAACAATCAGATACTATTGTTTATTTAAATTATGTTTGACAGCAGCCCCTGTTCTATAGCATATCCAACAAGAAGACGCACAACTACACCTCGATTAGAAAGTCCTCTTTGAGGTAGCTAGACATGTGGTTGCTCATGAATGCTTAGGTTGTGAGCTGCTTTTGTTACCTAACATACTGATCAACAAGCCCAAAATGCTGATTTTCTACTTTACCCGAGCTATCTTCGACAAGAACTCTACTTGTAAAACGAACTTGATCAGTAATGGCATTTGTCAAGCATTAGAAGTGCTTTGGCATTAAAGATAGCCAAAGAAGTGTAAGGGGTAGTAATACTAAAGCCCGCTATAGATTCAAATGATGTGACAATATCTTGCGGCCACCGGTAGTGGTGCTTGTATCTCTTATACACCTGCAAAGAAAATTAGTAAAAAGCAAAATTCCTTCAAATCTTCAAGATAAAAGGGGTACATTAAAGAAAGTGAAAATCAATAAAGACCTAGACTATAACAAAGAAATGTTAATATATTTTGGAATTAGTAAGAACATAGCTATGTTGGATGAAGAAGTGTGATTCACAAAGCCAGCCAGATTGAATGAGTTTTTGTTGAATATGATAATGCCAACAATGAAATCTGCAATGATCTTTTGAAGATGCCTCCATCCTTGGATATGTCATTGACACTTGACTATGAGAGCAGCTCAACATCAAATTGAAGTGTTGCATTGGGTGGAATGGTTGGTGGAGACCCTGACTTTCCATAAGCCAGTTCAAAGAGGATGGTAAAGATAGCATTCCCGCCCTTCTTCATTGTTATAATCCCTTGGTCCCATCCCTTTATCACTTGGCCTATCATTTAAGAAGATGCATCAAAAAATAATTAGAAGAATGTAATTTTCAATGCTACACCTAAATGCAAAAGGAAAGACAAATTTAACAAATTGCAATAATTTGTTGAGTACTATGACAACAAATATGAAATTTATTAGAATTCATAGGAATTAATTGTTTTATTAAAGATCTACCTGTAGTTCATTATTCTTAAATCGTATCGAGCAACATATCATAAATTGACATAAAATAATGTCATTAGAATAACAAATAAAAACTTTAACTATTGCTATCTTTCCACAAATTTTACATTATAATCTAATCCTTTTTCTGTAGTTAAGTTAACATGACTTGATATGAAGCCCAGTGTTAGAAAGTGGCACCATTTTCACAATACGAGAATCATTCGAAAAATTCTTAAGTGTTCCATACTGACGTGACACATAGCTTATCAATAATTTTACAAGTTTTCCAAATGGTTTCAAAGAAGCTTCAACATAAACACTGCAATTGACACTAACAATTTTTATAGCACGTAGTAGCCCAAAAAAATTTTGGTTTATAGCACGGTAAGGGACCCACCAAATATGCCACGTGCTTCATGGACTTCTCTCAATAAGTCCAAATGACTGGTGCAAACGGACCCCACAATCAAATTGATAGGAAAACATTTCACGTCATGATATAAAAGTCCCATATCCACACAATAACTGTCTACCAAACGTCTATTACATCACAGTTCATTGCATCAATAGCAAAGGATAAAATTCAACTTTTTTTTACCCCAGTTTTTTATGATTCATTTCTTGTTTATCTAATTCGATGGATCCAAGAGTTTAAATGAATAAAAGATACAGTCAATGCATTCCTACAAAAATTTGCAATAAAGCAGAGGATGTGTATGAAAGAACCTGTATGAGAGTGGGACAAAAACAGAGTTTTTACATGATCATAAAAAAAATCATAGTTTGGGAATGATGATTACTGAGGGAACTGTGATTTAAAAAAAAATGAAATTAGACACCATCTATATATCTTATTTTAATTTTTTGCAGGATTAGATTCCATAAAAACATGGAAAAAGAAAGAAAATACAGAATCACACATTCAAGCAAAAAAAAATCAACACAAACCAAAACACAGAATTGAAAAACGCAACAACAGTCCCACCTTGACCGAGCTTCCTCCATCAAGCAAAGTCCCGTGTAATGAACTGCAAGCCAAACAAAAACCCCATAAAAAAGGGATCACCCACTTCACCAAAATCGAAATAGAAAAAGCAAAAATAATAAATAAAACTCAATATCAGTTGAATTCAACATCACATGCCTTCCACTTCATCTCCATTTTTACAGGTGTCCCAACCTTCTCCTTCCTTGACAAGCATTTTCTATTTTTAAGTTTGTTTTTTAGGAGAAAAGAATATGCATGGACAGGAGAAATGAACAATGGAGAGGTTGCATTTAGTTTTCCTTTCTTACGGCGGTGTGGTGCGGAGAAAAACGAAGGAAAAATTAAGTGGACTAACCTTCGTGACCCATGAACACATGTCCGGATAAAACGGAAACACTTGCATTCCTTGGGGCCCCACAAACAAGTGGGCCATGGTGGTGTAGAGATTCCTCAAATAGCAGGTAATCGAGTAATAGATAATAGATAGATGTTATCTAAGGGAAATAGATAGACATGCATCTTAAGTGGGGCCCACAGATGTGTAGAAAATAATCTCTATCTAAGTGGGGCCCACAAGTGTGTAGAGAAATAAGCATGGTAGATATCTTTTATAAGGGGATATATATATATATATATATATGGAAATGCTCATATGAGAGACACTCTCACCAACTTTATGAGAGATGGGTGGGGGCTCTCACTTTCATATCTATAGAGCAGGGCTCTCCTAAGCTGTAGCTTAGTTTATCCTAAGCTGAAATAGTGTCGGTCCACAAATCAAACTTGATTATATCTGTTTTTTGCATAATGGAATTGAAAAATCCAGTTCTGATTGGATTTATCTTGATTTTGGAGACAATCATCATAAAAAAAACAGCATAATCGACTTTGATTTTGTGGGACCAGTCCTATTTCAGTTTAGGATAAGCTAAGATGCAGCTTAGGAGAGCTGGCCTCATATATATATATATATATATAGAATATTCAAGTGAATCCATCCATCATCATTGTGGTGAGGGACACCCCCTTTTTGGGAAGTTTAAAGTACTTCTCTTTTGTACTTTTCTTTTGTACTTGAAACTTTCCAAAGGTTGTGTGTCCCTCACCGCAATAGTGAGGGATGAATGCACTTGAATATCCCCCTATATATATATGGAAGTACTCCTATGAGAACATCTCTCACCTTATTATAAGAGATAAGGTGAGGCCCTTATATCCATATCCAATGTCAACAACTTAAATGTGAGGGCCCCCACCTTTATCTCTCGTAGTAAGGTGTGAGATGCTCCCATATATATAGGTTTTAAAGAGAATGATTCACCAAATGACTAAGATTAAATGATCAAGATTCTCCAAATCTTTATAAGATTGAAAAGAAAATGACTTAAAAGAAATTTCTAAATATATCAGAGAAAAAATAATAATATTTACTCTAGTCTATAACAAGTAGAGAGGAGAACCACAATAAGGACTTTTCTAAGAAGAGGAGACCGAAGAAAGAGCTCAAACTGTCCTTTTCAATTGACCTGACTTGACCCAATTTGCAAATTATGCCCTTATAGTGGTGTCATGGGTTGATTGGGTTGATCTTTGGCTTGACTAAATCCATTAGTCTATGATTTAAAAAAGTTCGAATCAATGGGCTGTCCTGAGTCCATACCCATCAGATTACCAGCAAGGCCTGGACTTTTCTATTCTACCAAATATATATATATATATATATATATAAAAATTTTTAGGCTTTTATTTATGTGAGTCCGACCCAAACCTAATACATCAACACCCCCTTAGGTCCTAACCCATTTCCCACACCCACAATTGGCAGTCCTGAGAATCTATTCAGTGTATACAGATAATCTAATCTAATCTAAACCATTTGATCAGCAAACCCTAAAAATAAAGCAACCCCCACAAGCCACAGCCCACAGCCCACAGCCCACCACATTCTTTGATAGTGCCATTTTAAAAAAGTTTCATCATTTTATTTGCTGGATTTGATCTGATGGTGATTGGATGTAGGACCCAAAAGGCATCAACATCATTTCCTTTTTTTTTTTTAAAGAAAAAGGGAAAAAGGAAAATAAAGAGAGTAAAAGATATATATATCAGAGCAAAGCTACCATACAGTAGAGCTGTATCTAGCATATGCAAGTGGGTGGGGCACACCCTTAAAAAATCCAATTCTTCGTTCATCTTTTATACATATCTTGTTCTTTGCATATATAATCTCAAAGTGTATTTTATGGGGTCTACTGTTAGATTCACCTCTTGATTTTATAAGGAAAGAGAGAGAAAGTTAATCAAGTTGAATTATGCGTTCAGAACTTAGTTAAGCTAGTAGTGTGCACATTGTTGATTTGAATAATATTTTACATATATATACCACAGTGGATGTTACACTGATGAAAAGGATTGGATTTATTAACGATGGACCCACTCACTGGCATATGCCTGACGCTGCGTAATAATAAGATGCTGCCTGTATGGTAGCTTTGTCCTGTTTACAGTACATACACACGTACACATACAAATTACCACTCACATTCACTTGCTGAAAATCTCTCGAAATCCCTCTCTCTCTCTCTCTCTCTGCTTCATCAGTCCCTGCTCTCTGCTGCCGCAGGGAAGACGACAAGGTCAGTTCTTTCTCTCTCTAGATTCACTGTTTTGTTTAATTTTCTCTCTCTCTCTCTGTTGTTTTGTGTGATTTTTTTCTCTTTCTAGATTCGCTGTTTTGTGCATTTTCGTTTGTCATCGGAGATCGAAGAAGATGAGTAGAGTTTCTCCTGTTAAAAATCCTTCCTTTTCTTCTCAGATTGACGTGACGAATTGCTGCTCTTTCGATTTCTCTAGCCTCTGATTTGTATGGGATTTGATGAATTTATCGTGTTCGTTGCTTCAATTGAATTGATGAATTAGCGGTTTTGATCTCTTGAGCAATGTTTGATTAGGGGAAACTCGATTTGGTTGGACGGATGAACGTGTTTGCGATTCCTGTAGGATCCGGTAGATAAATGGTTCGAATCTTTCGATGATCGTTGTCGTCGTTTTAGCGTAATTTTTTTTTTTATTTTTCAGTGAATGGTTGTGGATCTTGGGTTAAAAAAAATTTGTTCTTTGTTTGCGTTTTGGATAGGGATGTGTTTGGATGGATTATTGAGTGAAGTTGCATTTGAATTGAGTGGAAATGACCAGAAATCAGCTACTCTGAATTTCAATTACATGCGTTTTTAGGGTCCAGTTTGAAAGTTAGTTGTTTTTTTTTTTTTTGGATTGTGATCTCTTGATATGAGTTCTAAGAAAGGTAGTTGCATAGTGGTCGCATTTCTACTTGATGGAACTAGTTATTGCGATTTGATTTATTGTTGCATTTGAGCTCTGTCTACTATTAAGGAGATTAGAGAAGCTATTGGGATAGTTTTGATTTCTCGAACATTTGTAAACAAAACTGCAAAGAAAAAGGAAAAAAGAATCATCCTGCTAGATATTGAGGATGGGGTACTGATGCAATCCTAGGATTAGGATGCAAGCGCCGGAGCACATTTAGGGTTCCCACGGGAACAATCACGTGAAGAAGACAACTCTCCCACGATAAACCCACAAAAGGAATTCTATTTATCTCATAATCTCTGAGATCATTGATCTCTACAATGCTATATTTAATAAAAGAAGCTTAAGCTCCAAGAAACAACCCTAATCAAAGTGGGAACCGAAATAACAATCCTATCCAAATTAGAAACTAATTCTAAATTACTTAAATGAAAATTAGAAGCTACTAATAATTAATAAATGATTCCTAAACTTCCTTGGGTCCCACATGTGGACCATGCCTCTTGCTCCAACGATTGTATAATGCTGCTGCATCAGGTACAGCAAGGTATTGTTGCTTCATTTGCTTTGGTTTATTGTCCTTGAATTAAAGACGGATCTCAAAGCTGCCCCTTAAAGATGACCCATTTCTCACTGAATCAAGATAGATTGTTTCCTACATTAGAACTTGAAAAAATCATTTTTAGATCATATTCATATTCCTTCAGATAAGAGATGTTTCACCTTAATGTGCTTGGTCACTGAACAAACTACTGAATTTATTTTTATTTTTTGCAAATTATGCTACAACTATCACAATGCAACCCAACAGTGTAACTTCTTCTCTTGTTGATCTCCTCCAAAGAAGCTACGAACATCGAAGTTTGCATTCTGCATCGGGCATTGCCATCAACTTGTTGGTTGTTTCTTGCTGCATTAGAAGTTACTATATTCAGTGTTGAATAATACATTGCTTTTGTTTAGTTGCCCCTCTTAAATTTTAGACTGCCATTTTCAGGGATCAATTTAAGTGCGTGAGTGTGTTTTCTTTGTTAAAGCTGATCAATACATTGTTAGAACTGTCACATTATTTGCATCACAGAACTGAAATATGCTGTATGAAACTTTGTTCTCATTCGGACTGTGAGAAACTGTTCCATATGTCAACCATTTGTAAATTGTAACTTGTAAGCATCTAAAAGGTGCTTTTAGATTTAGCTGAAAAAGTTTTCCTCTTTGCTTGTGCTTAATTCTAGCAGCCCGAGGATTCTAGCCATGTGTAATAAGGTATTTGAAAAAACAATTTCTTGAATGGGAATATCTCCACAAAAGAAAAAAAAAGGGGGTTATATCTCCCAGCATAGCTTATATTTATATGTAGTTACGTAGGTTCCCACTGAAAGTACCAGTGTTTGTTTATTGATTAATAGTGTGCAGTTTCTGTTATGCATCCATGCCATCTTCCAAATGCTCCTAAGTAACAGGCTTTTATGAGTCTTTTTATTAGGTCTTTGTATTCTCTTAGATGTTTGTCGCTTCTGGAACCCCTCTTGCTCTTGTGAATTTTCTACTTTCATGCTTCACCAAAGATCATTACACTAATTAATGGAAGCATTATAAAATTTTGTCATCGATATATAGAATGAAATGACATGGACCATGTGGCTCCTGCTATTTTGCATCTAATTTTTTTATTTTCGCAATGTATGGTTTGCTTATATTTTTGTAAGGTAATAGCATTTCAACCCATTGTCTGATTTCAAATCTTCTGCACTACAGTTTTACGCACAATATCTGGATTTCTTGGCAATTTAAATAACTATTTGTATTACTTAATAATGCCAGGTGAACGAGGTAAAAAAAATATCTGAAATTTTCAGGGTGAGTGCAGAACTTGACATATCTCAAATGGCTTCATGTCATACCATGTTTTGGCTCTTTGTAGGAGAATAAGTCCACTGAGTATTGAGCATAAGGACTAATTTCCTATCTGAATCCTCAAATATCACATGCCTTTATCCAGAAACTTCCATAGGCACTTTGATTGTAATTTATATTTACATTTGGATCTGGAGTATCCATATCCTTTTATTGCTGTTGGACAAAGTGTATTGTTTCTGTCTGTGTGGGCAGTAAGGGAATTGGCTTCATTCCCAGTTTCCCACGTCTATGTGGGCAGCCCAGGGCAGATGTTGCTCTGATTAGGACGGTGCAGAGTTCATTGCTCAACTTCTTCTTTGACTATTATAATGAGCCCCAAGGAAGATCAAATACAGTCCAGTGAGGACAGTGCAAATGATAAAGATTTGTCCTCAGTTAAAACAGGTGAAAAAGTTGAAACGTGTCATGTTTCTTGTCCTGGTATTGATAAAGATGGAAGCTTGGCACTTTGTCGTGTGTGCCAATGCGCTGAATCTGACAGAAGGGGAGATGCTGCCTTAGGTTTCTTGAATATTACCCCTCCTTCACAGGAAGCTTTGAAATCCAGCGAAGATAATATGTCAACTGACAAAGCTTCTGCAGGAGATGTTCCAAATGATGTTGCTCATACAAAAAATTGCCAAAGTGGGTCTGGGTTCAGGGAATTTGTAAGCCCTGATGGGGAGATATTCATTTGTAGTACTGACGTAGAAACGGGCTCCTATTACCATCAGGATGCACTTATCAATCTTGGTTGTTCATGCAAAAGTGATCTTGCCATCGCCCATTATGCTTGTGCATTGAAGTGGTTTATTAGCCATGGCTCCACAGTTTGTGAAATTTGTGGTAGTGTAGCAAAAAACATCAAACCTGCTGATTTCAAAAAGGTCATGACTTCTCTGAAGGATTATGAAGAGTTGAGGGAAATGACTGCCACTGGAGAACTTACAATTGCACGTATTCAGACAAATTCAGATGTTGATCCTGATGCTGTTGCTGCAATTAGAAGACAGAGACTAAGTGAGATTTCATTGTGGTTTAATCCACACTATAATTCCACTGCTGTTTCACAGGGAGTTACAGATCAGATTTCTAATGCTCCCACTGAGGTTGCTGTTCCTACTGAAAATCCTACAACCAAATGGGCAGTGGAGAGCACTGGGATACTAGTTGCTACAGGGTTGCTTACTGTCACACTAGCATGGTTGATTGCTCCTCGTGTTGGAAAGGTATGCCTTGATTTTGTGCTTCCTTTGGATACTTAAAAATGCTTATACAAACTAGGTGTTTATTTTCCAAAACCCATGATATATGAGGGATAACCAATATCCAAAACCAAAGCTTTTGTTTCTATTCATAAGGAAATATCAGTCGACAATAAAAGTAAACCTTGTGCAGTTGCCAATTGAGTCTTTCTATTCATGATTCGTGTCAGTGGAGTTGTATATGAATCTTTAATTTATCTAATTCCCGGTAAACTCATGGCATGTTTTTGTTGGACATTAGTGCCTGCCAGTTCTTGGCATGTTCATTGGTTGCCAACTGCGTTAACCTATCTCTGAACTCCTTTTTTTTTTTTTTTTTTGATAGAATTCTCTGAGGGCATGTCTGGCACTGCAGATTTCTGGAATACGGATTTATCTGATTCAAGAGATATTTGAAATTCCTAGATTTGAGGAATCAGTTATTTACTGCTGCTGGATTTTTTTTTTTTTTTTTTGCTTGTTTTAGCATTCCCTAAAAAACTGTATGGGAATACAAATTGCTTGTAAAACTTTGTCTGGATATTGCCTGAAATATTTCTTGGCGACAAATGTGTTGCACATGACCATGGGTCCCTTGAACATGTAATCAAAGTAATCTCTCTGAGTTCCAGTCAGTAGCCATAACTTTCTATTCTCTTTGAGCTGCAATTGTCTGTTGTTCAGGAATCTCATTTTCTCAACATTAGTGTAAGAATGCAAATCTTAGTTTTCAGGATTATATTCACTCTGGGGTTTCTTATCATGCTTGGTATCAGAATTTGGAATTTTCCTTGAATCAGAGAAGAAATCCTGGATGACAGACATGGCTTCGACAATCTTGTGTGGAATTTATATTTCCCTCTCTTAATAGTCATTACTTATTACCAATAAAAAAAAATTAAAGGGCCATCGATTTTTTCTTTTTGGGAATATAAAAAATCATTGGCTGGCATTTGATGATTTGATTGAACTTTAGCAACTTTGCATACCTTAAGACTACCCGCATAGTCGTTTGAGAATACCTGAACAGCATGCTTAAAAATGCCTGGACCTGTTAGAAACATCTATTTTATTGGCAGTTATGCTTTCATTTACAATCTGTGGTTCCAGAAACTGAAATATGATGCTGTCTCCTGGAGCTTGACTATACTTGAACAGCATACTTAACAATGCCTGAAGACTTGTTTCAGTGGTGGCAAAGAAGTTTTTATGAAGAATAAGATTTTTGAAAATGAGAGGGAAAAAAAAATTAAATAGTTTTACAACCCTTAGCCTAAACAAAGGGGCCAATTCTCTGCACATCTCTGCTGGAACCCATTCCTTCAAGTGTCCCCCAAGGGGTTTGCTTTGCAGCCCATCTGCTTGAAGGTTATTGGAGCTAATGAAGCTATTTTCTGTGAAATTATTTTGGTTCCTATAAATCTGGTGAGGAGTTGCAAGCCCATGAAATTATGTTTTTGGAGTCCTCTCTGGAGATTGAGCTGCGTAAGCACATTGAATGTTGGATGCAATTATGCCAAGACGTCTTGGTACTTTGGCTTCCACTTATTGAGTAATACCTCAGCTAGCTGGATCCAAGGCTATTCTTACCAATCAATTTCTTAGTGCACTCCTTCACAGCTTGCCCCCAACTTTCTTTACAAGCACCGCCTACCTGGGGCTTCGCACAACTCGAAAATTCTGGATTTCACAGAAATATTCAAGTCCACATGCAGAATCTGCAACATGTAAAGTCCAATCTGTAAATCAAATAAATGGCTCCTTAATATGCATGAGACAAATTATCAAAAAAAAAAAAAAAATGCATGAGACAAGCTGATCAAGGGCCAGTTCACATGGTGCAAGTGTTGGGGACTTTGAAATCCCAATGTTAATAAAATCCAGCAACTGGTATTGTTCAGTCTGTTCAAACCTGTTTGTATTAAGTGATAGGTTACAAAACAATTGCTAGTGCATAACACTTGCTCTGGGTGCTAAAGTTTCCTGCTTCTCCAATCAACTCCAAATCAGCAGGTAATCTGTACAAACTGACATGGAGGAAAGAATGAAGGATGAAATGTAGTTCTACCCATACAAAGACTAAGCCGCGGAGAAATCAATATGGAAATTCCATCCACCACTGCACTGCACATCCGAAGTCTCTTGAGTCTTGAAGCTTTACACAAACCAAAATCAACCAACCCTTTTTCTTTTTCTTTTTCAGTGGTCAAAAGCCATCTTTTCAATCGACCCTTTAAAATTTGTAAGAAATGAAATCCATACAAAGATAGGAAAAAGCACCTTAATCCATGAGAATCTGGACTTGTCTTTCTTGACCAGTGATTCTTAGTTTATGATTAAATTAACATTCCTATCAAACTTGAACTTATATTCAACGTGCATGGGAGGATTGTCCATGCATGTGGTCCAATGCATTCCACATGATAGAGATGTGGACCAAATGGTTAGGCACCTTGCTTGCATCTCAATAATCCAGGAGTTGCTTCTCTTAGTGTCTTAATTTTTCTCATTTTTCGGCCTTTTACCATTTCTTTCAGTTTCCGAAGCAAGTCTTTGATATTTGCCCCTTTGAATTCTCTACTTAGGCCTACTTGATACTCAGAGTTGACGAGTAATATAATATTGCGAAACTTAAATAAGGACAATAAAAATGTGTTTTTTCCCATAGGATAGCTCAAGGACTAACCATTCATCACTGATTTTCCTTTTTTGTTTCAAGTTAATTTACCCTCCTCCCCAGGAAGTGCTGTGCTCTTTCAAGGAATCTTTGAAAGACCCATGGTACACTGAAAACATACATAGTTTAACACCAAACCTGTTGAAACTAAAGCTTGACTCATCTGAGAATGAGTCTTTTCCATGTTGCTTGATAATATAACTATTCTGGGGATTGTTTACTTTCCAAATTGCCCATTTTGATGATTTCCTCTTCTTTTTTTTTTTTTTTTTTTTTTTTTTTTTTTTTTTTTTGTATAATCTCATTTTTTTGCATTTAATTTAATTTTTGGCATCATTATTTTGATATAAAAGATGTATAAGTTTAACATTCTCATTCTTATCTGCATCACTGCATGCACAACATATTGGAGTGTGGAAATACTCATGTAGAACTCTTGCTTTTTAGGAATCAGGTCAATTAGGTTTTTCTCAATAGTGTTGTTCCTTACGTGGCAGATTGGCAGTCAGTATAAATGCATTTTGTTTTGCTGGCAATGCGCCTCATGCATTCTACAATGTGTTGGATGATTTTTTTTCTTCTGACAAGTTTCACATTGGTAAGCAGAGGACTGCAAAAAATGGGCTTCATATTCTTCTTGGAGGCATATGTGCTTTGACCGTTGTGGTCTTCCTTCGCTTTGTAAGTTGACTGACTCTTTTGAATCACTGAGTACATATCATATAGAATTCATATTTTTGCTTGTATTATCTTATGCTAAATACTCTGAATAGGAAGAAAATGGCATTGTCTTTGGTCTTAAAGTATTAATTGGATCCTTGTAGCTATTTTTATTATCGATCTTTTGATTCTCATGTAATAAGTTAAAATTTTTTTCTTATTGGTAACATGACTTAAACCCACAACCTTAAGTTTGCAATAGTGAGCACCTTCCATTGCCACAGGCTGTGGTCCAAAGGTGCTGTGCTGCTATGCATGTTCATTCTGATTTTTTCTTTTCGTCTGAATAAATTTTTGTTTCATATCAAAAGCAAAGAAAATCAGAGGACAAATAAATAATGGTAATAGAAGGCTTGTAAATGGACAAATCTTTGCTACTTAATCCATTTGAAAGTGTTTGTCCAGTTAAGCTCCTTAAACCAGAGTTTCATCCTCTTTCATGGTCCTTGTTGACCCACTATTTCTGCAGATTTTTTTTTCTGATAAATACATGGGAAGTTATTAGTTTTGTCTGTGCTATTTTTTGTATCTTCTGATGTAGTTGAAGAATGAATAATGTTGCTCTTTTTGGTAGAAAAGAAGTATTTTGCTAGTAAGGTCCAAGTTTTTTTTTTTTTTTTTTCCAATTTAATATAAAAAAGCGGACAATTTGAATAATCACTCATGTTGCTCACATCTATGTGGGTTTAAAGGGTTGCTGTACCTGATTAAATTCTAGGCTTACACATCCTAACCCACTGGCTACAACTCCAGCATAATGCCAATGGTCTATAACTTGAATGTGTACCTACTCAAGGGGGTTGGGCCTGGTCTAGGACTACAACAAAATAGAGCCTGTCCATGTGACATTTCTGAGCTTTTATAAAATCATGAATGAAATAAACTATCGTTACCATTTCAAAAGAAAAATTATGAATGGAATCTTAGATGTCGAGGGTGTTAGAAAGGAAATAATGCACACATATTTTGCATACAAATTATTTATTGCAACATCTGGATTCTCTTTTATCTTGCATGTTGATGTGGATTCCATATGTCTAAGGTTTTATATTATAATAAACTTTGTCGAGTAGGCGTGCTTAAACTATACGCTACAAGTATGATGTAGTATCCGGAACCAGCATCATCATTATCATATACCCTATAAGTATTATGTAGTATCTAGAACCAGTATCATTATCATATCATTCGAAGCAAGCAGCTAACATGATAGGCAGATGAAAAGTAGACATATAGAGTATATTAAGTATTATGTAGTATCTAGAACCAGTATCATTATCATATCATTCGAAGCAAGCAGCTAACATGATAGGCAGATGAAAAGTAGACATATAGAGTTTATTGTATGACAGCTAGCTGTAAAGTAGACGAGTAGAGTTATTTTTCAACAAAACACACTGAAAATGTGTATGTGTAAGCACTATATATTTAGTCTTACAGTTAACAAGCAAAAATGAAAATCATTTCTGGCAAAAAATAAAAAAATATAAAAAAATTTGAAAAACTATATTGCCGGTTGTATTATATGATACAGGCATAGTCTGAGCTGGCGATAATATCAAAATTATCGTTGCAGGGTCCACAGCAAACTGATAAGTATCAGCTGATATGAATGTATTAATTTATATTCTAAATCATGTTTGACCAAACCATGTTAGACCAATTTTTTAATAGAATAGTGACATTGTTTTCATGAGTTTTGTTTTCCCAATTTGGTCGTATAGGCACGTTGTCTAGCCTTATCACGTTCATGTTAGCTTCTTATTATAGTAACACTGCACTGTACTTGATTTATCATTTAATCATATGAAAAGTGACATTATTTTCCTAAGTCTTGTTTTCCCAATTGGTTGAATAGGCACGTTGTCTAGCCTTTAGCATGTTCATGTTTGCATCTTATTATGGTAACACTGCACTATACTTGATTTAATCATATGTATCCCTGCTGCTTTGTTTGATAATTTTATTGCAGTTTTGAGCAATAAGGTAATCATTTTTATTCTTCAACCATGCAGGTTGTATTGTCTAGAATCAAATATGGGCCAGCCCGCTATTGGGCTATCTTGTTTGTCTTCTGGTTTCTTGTTTTTGGGATTTGGGCCTCACGGACTCATGGTGCACACACAACATGATTCGATTGGTCTACTTTCGATGCACAGAAGTTTAAGATTTCCTGTGTCCTCATCAGTTTTATTCATGAAATTGAAGACTCATCTCAACCTTAACTGTAGATTGCATCTGTTTGTCTGCTGAGGCGCACCTGCTGTTGACTTAGTCAATGGTCTTCTAGCCTAAAAGGTTTCTCATTTGTGGCCCTTGTTGGCTTGTATTTGTTTGACCATATGATTCATCTGTCAGGGCCTAACGCTGATCAGGCTTAAATCCACATGAGATGAGGGCTCTGTTTGGTCCTCAATGAAAAACTGTGGAACACTATTAGCAGATGTTTTGTTTATTGGTTATTCTCTGTTGAAAATGCATGAGTTTTTTTCTCTTCAAGAATAATGAATGATTGCTTTAGACACTCCTTTTACTCCAGACGACCAAGTGTAATTTGTTTAGAAGTTTCTCATCATTCTATGCTCAGCATCTTTCCCTTAATAGGAAATAATTTTGTATATTAACTTCTTCTGATTGATTACCGTGTTTGTGACCTTGGAATAGAATTTTTCTTGTGCATTTGTCTTTATTCTATCAAATATCATATGAGATAAGACTAGATGCAAGTTGTGCTTCTTTATAGCAGAAACCAAAACAGCCCCTTCAGGAAGAATTGAAATATTGCAAGTTGAAGGAATTAGGAGCGTAAAGACTAAGGAGACTAACGAAAACCTTACAATAAAGTAATCAGAAGTGAGGGCTCTATTAAATGTTGGACAATGCCAGGTTGGGCTGAGGATCACTTGCACTGCAAGAATCATTAAGACATTGTTCCTTTGTGATTTAAAATGTTTATGGTTCAGCATTGTGTGGCTGGAACTAATCTGTAGTAGGATTTACATCATGGGTTCGTCACTGGATACTGTGTCAGGTGGAATTTCGGCCTACTGCTGAGTCCCATGACATGATGCTTATTCATCTGAAATTCTGACCTTAAAAATGGTGTTGCTAGTGGTGGGGACAGTTACAACAAATGGACATGATTTTCTCTATGGGCCTCACTAATGAATTCATTCCTTGTGCAACTTTATCCTTTTATCAAGAAAGATAGTCACGGTGGAGGCTGTTTGGCCCGACGTGACATTGAGTCCCAAGTTGATTGGTTAGATTGAAAAGGCCCACTTCCATAAATGCAGACTCACTGATTGGATGGATTGGACATTTTATTTTATTTTTTACATTTATATTTTTATCATGAAATGTATTTTTTATATACCTTTTAAAGCATTTAAGAGCTTTCTAAATCCTCACCAACCATTATATTTTTAGAATCTCGAATACGAATCACGAATTAAGTGAAATGAATCAAATGAGACCACCCCATAGAATTTTCGAATTCAGTTAAATACTAGTAAAAGCTCTGATGATGATAAGGTTCTTAGTTTCAAAATCCTCTCAATTGCCCCTTCCACTCAAAACACCAGCCCAGCTCACATTTTCATTGGCATGATGATTGGTGGAAGAAAAGTTCAGCGGAATCAGGGATGAAGAGGTTTCCCTTAACTGCTTTGGCACGAACATTTTCATGGGTGTGGGTCCGACTTTTGATGATTGGTATTAGGACTCTTGATCCTATGGTTGATTACTCCTCTTGGAAAACTTGTATTTAAATATATTTTTATTATTATTATTTTTTGCCCAATTTTAGCGTGGTCGTTTTTTGCCTGAGCTTAAGAAGGGCCTCTTTTCTTCTTCTTCTAAATAATTTATTTATTGACTTTAAATTTATCTTCTTCTCGATAATTTTTAAACGAGATTTTGATTTTAAATTGGGTGGACTATACACGCTATGGGGCCCACCTTTGATCAGTACCTGTCTCCAAAATTAGTACTCATCTGATCATTTTGACATTCATTCACAGTTGAACCGGAATAAAATACCCATTGAAAAATTTGTTGACCTGGAGGGATTAAAATGATCGAAGAACCCGCTCAAATGATCAAAGAACCCGCTCCATAAGTTAGAATTTGTACAAGGTAAGTAAACTGTATGAGATAAGACAAGTACGTAGAGAGAGAGAGAGAGAGAGAGAGAGAGAGAGAGAGAGAGAGATTGCATTGCATCCCATCCCTATGTTTTCAACAAGAGATGGGGCCATTTGAAGAAAATGCTCAAAATATGTTTCTTATGACCTGAGAAACAGAGCCACAAAATAGCACGTCTCCAGAACTCTATGTTTTTCCTGGTATCCACATAGTCCCTAATGCTGTTGAATGTCAAAATAAATGAACAATAAATAAGGAACAAATATTTGAAATCCTCACTTCCACCAGTATTGCAGCTGTTTCTGTTGAATGTTCCAAGCAGGTAAAGATATAGACTTCAATCCCCACTGCCACCAGCGTATTGCTGCTACTGCTGCAAGCACGGTGATCAACCAAGCAACCAACCAAAGAATCAATGAATTCTGTACACATCCTATCATATACTTTGTTCAGCTAAAGCAAAATTGTCGTGGGTTTTAATGAACCCACTCTAATCTCGTATATTACCACTAATCTTTTTCTTATTTTGCCGCTGTCTTTACTCTTACTCTGCTGCACCACTTGCTACCACCAACAATCTTTAGTGAGATATTTTCTTCCCTTGAGCAACTTGTGGGAGTTCACCTAGACCATGCCTCTGTACACACACATCCCCAGCTTGACTGAAATGCAACGCAACTGAGTTGGTCCAGATAAGAATCCATTTATTGAGAAACCCAGGTCAGCCATCCTCCAGGACTTCAGACTCTAATTTCCTCATGAGCTTTCAGAGCCTCACTGGTGAAATCATTCATGGCCTCAAAGATCGGAATCAAGCCCATTTCTAAACTGCCAGCAGCTGCCTTGTGCACTTGCTTCAAAGTTTCTTCATGCTTGACTTTCTCTTCATATAACCTTTCCTTCATGGAATCAAGAGCAATTCTGAGTTCATCATCTTGTAAAACAACTCTGTCCTTGTTGGAGGCCAACAATGCTTTCTTATCTAATGCCTTTCTATTCCCATGCAACCCACCCTCCTGACGCAGAGATTTCAATCTCTTTTCAAAGTCTTTGGACAGAAACTCGGCTTTCAGTTTCTGCCGCCACTCCTCATCTTGCAATTCCAATAGCATTTGCATTCTCCCAGAAAACATGTGCATTGCCCTTAACACTTCATACTCTGAAATCCTCTCCATTGCATGGTACCAATCATTGCAGATAATGAAAATTGGAGGGGCTCCAACTCTGCTTGGTGAGAAAGGAACTATTCCATCAGGTGTTTCTTCAGGTTCCTGGAGTAGGCACTTCAGCAGCCATCCATTCAAGGCTTCAACATATGCTCTCTGGGTGCTGATCCAGTTCTTAAAATGAGAGTACCATTTGATGAGCTCCTGCTCCAATTCCTTGGCAGCCTGCATGCTGGGATCTCTTCGGATGCCAGCTTTTCCTATGAGACTGAGACTTTTGATTTCTAATATGACCTGAAACTGCTTTTGATGGCACTTCACCATGTTCTTCCACATTCTTACCAATCTGAACAAAAAAATTTGCGCACACATTTTGATGTTTGATGATATGATGGTAAGGAAAAGAGAGAAGATAATTCAATTGTAAACAAGTTTAGAAGCAGTAGCAGCACAAGGCAAAATTCTTCAAATGCTTTACAATGTAATAATACGAGATGGGGAAAAAACGCTTCATAAAAAACGACGTTTTCTAAGTCCTCATACAAAGCATTCTACTCTATGATGCCCAGATACGACATGGATACGGAAGGGACACGCCATAGAGACCGTGGGACATGGATTTTACACATAAAAAGTGAAGTATCGGTACGATATGACACGATACGTTGCCCATTTTGAAGTATCCGTGCATCATAGATTCTACTGGGTTGAGCAAATCTACTTGAGAAAGTATTGTAGAGACAAATGAAGTAGACATGGAAGAACTGAAATTTCTTACCCCTGAATTAATTCAGTAAGTTGCGGCTGCAGCTCTTCGTCTCTTAACTTGTGTATCCTGCTCGATATTGTATCAATAGCTTTGATGGTAATGTTAATCTTTGCTAGCAACTTTCTAATTGAAGCCTGAATAGCATCAATCTTATCGGTCTCTTCACCTCTATTATCCAAAAGTCTAAGCTGCTTGCATTTCTTTTCATAAATAACTCGCAGTTTTTCTTCATCCTAAAATTAGCAGAAGCACCTAAACAGAATTAAAAAAATGAATTGGCCAGGTGGTGTGATTGAAATTTGAAAGAATGTACATCCATGAGAAGTTGTCTACAAATGATGCAAATACCATCTAAATTTGAGCAACCAGATGTGTCACATGTCAACATAAACCCAGAATGAAACAATTAATGACTCCGCCCAAAAGTACAAAATGAGTTGGAGAAGTCTTGAAAAGTTATAAATTTGACCAACCCCCATTGGTCATCTAGTTAAAGCTGACAAAGGTGTTACAAATGAACTTATAAATCAGTGAATGCTCTTTTTAAGACTTAAAACAAGTGATTTTAAGTACTTTAACGTCATTTATTTGTCCAATTCTTACATCTAATATGCATTTTTAAACTTTCAATCATGTCTTTTCCAAAGAGAAACACAGGATAAAGCTTTGATAATGATGGATCACCTTCATTGTGTGGTGGTTATTATTGAATGTGTGGCTGGCTTCATTGTGGTAGTTTTCTTGTCATCATCAGTTATGCTGTAGGTGTGACCTTTGTCAATCATATCACTGACTCTTTTTGTTCATTGTTGTTTTCTTCCACCCATATGAAAATGTTTTTAACCAACTGATTGATATGACCTTGTATGAGATTACTTTGCCATTGTGTACTACACAATTCTACATTTCAAATTTGCCATTGTGTACTTCACAATTCTACATTTTAAATGGTGTAATACCAAATAAGTAACTGGATCTAGTGGTCTAATTTACATAGAACCAATATAATAATTCCACTCTACGGCCTTGTGTGCAGTGTTCTTTAGATGCCAAACAAGCATTCATAACAACTTGCAAGTAGAAAGGCAGCAAGGTGAGGTGGGATGGCTGATCCTCGAGCAAGGTTAGCTGGGTATTTCCAATTTGTGTGAACATTATGGCTATTAGAGAAGTGTTAAACTCTGCAGAAGTTTTTTTATCCAATTGTTTCACATTGGTAGGGGACCCAAGGAACACTATTTCTTGGGCCAAAGTCCAAAATAGCGAGTGAGATTCTTGAATCTTTATCAAGACAAAGAAGGTATTAGGGTTCTTTGATTTCTAGGAGTCAAATTCAGTGGCAGATGATCTTGCCGAAGCAGGTATTAGGATTTTTGTGTAGGAGTTGATTAGTAAAGTAGCTTTTCTTTCTCCATGACTATACAATATTTTAAAGAATTGATATTGCTCGCCTTTCACTATCTGGTACTTTCTCCATTAGAGTTTTATCACCCATAGAGGGAAAAGAAAAACGAAAACAGACGGCTATGGAATTAAAAGGAGGACATCACATTCAAGTATGTCATTTAAAGTGCTTGAACATGGTCATACCTTAACCTCCTTGTAAAGTTTTCTCTCCCATGCATACAGCTTCTCCAATGTTAAAGAAAGGCTGCCAGATTTCATACCAGGAGCCCTGTCCCTGGCCTTGGCCACAGCATATGCAGCTGTATTGTGCAACTGCTTGGATGAAGACCGTGAAGATGTTAGCTTGGGAGGATCTATAGCATCCAGAACCCTGCAAGAGAACACTGTTATAAAGCGCGTAAGTTTCATACATAGAGTAGTCTATTAAAAGACAATTTCTGATTTCAATCAAGTTGTTTCATTCTCGCACGGTATGCACCAACTATGCATGAATCATTGACAGGAAATAAGGTATGAGTACGAGCAAGCATGACATTGTGGCATATAAAGGGAATCCTCCCAAAATCACTCCTACCAACATTTCCAACATTGGTGGTAAGCTTCAAATAACTCGAGACTAGGTTGCTAATCATAAAAACAATACAAAATGGGTGATTTTAGGTAGGCATTGGATGCCACCAGAGAACCAAATTGGGGTTGCAACAACAGAAACTTTGGGTAGTGCTTCAAAAATACAATTTGCTACCCTGAGTTTCAAAAACCAAAACATGAGTCCTACACAAATTGTGTGCGAAACCCTAATAAAAATTCAAATTCTCTTATACCTTCGAGTGTAGGATTGTTGGGCTGATATTGCAACTTTCCTGCTTCAAGAAGCACTGAAACTTCTTTACCATAAGCAAATGCAGTCTCAAATTGGTCCTTGATTTCCTTCACAATTTCCATGATGCTTGTAGCTTGATGACTAGATTCCTTACTCAGGTTCAAAGACTCAATGCTCCCAGCAGTACCATGTGAAGATATTGTATCCAATTGAATCCCCTGCGACGACTCAATCCTATCAGAAACAGAGGATTCTACCCCAAAACCCACTCCTTTCTTCCTCACATGCTTGTCATTGGCCACATTGGCCGCGCTTTTCGTTCCACCTCCTCCGCCGCGCCTATTCTTAGTTCTCTCTCCCTGCAAAGGCGCTGCCTTTGAAGTTCCTTCACCAAAATCTCCACCTGCATTCCTCACCTGCGCCTTCGTCTCCTCTTTCTTTACTTCCTTTGCTGGCAATTGCTCTGCCATTTCATCTTCCAAATCAGGAATCCCCTCGCGCTCCCTCACCTGAGCCCAATCCGGACTGCTCGCGATCGAACCAGATCCATACTTCCCCATCGGAAAGCTATAGCTAGAGCTAGGATTGAAACTCTCAAATGAACTGAAAGGATTCAAGAAATCCCAACCAGACACCTCCGGCGGCGGCGGCGGCGGCGTCTGAGCCGGAATCTTGCGATCGCGAGGAGACGAACCGATAGGACCTTCTCCAATCGAGTAGGACGGATGCAGATCTGGAGGCTGCTGCTGATAGATCATGGAAGGGATCGAACTCGACGACTTCATGTAGTATTGATTCGCCGCAATCGCCGGAGGCGATGAAGGCCTATGGCTGCCGCTGCCGATTTCGTCGCCGGAGATGGAGCCGGAATTTGAGTGGAAATGCAGGTGGGAATCTTCGGAAGGAGGTGAGTTATCGGACATGGACGACGACGGCGACGACAATGACGACGGCTTGTTTTTGTGTGAGTACGGAGACGAAGTGACGACGGAGGACGAGGAGGAGAGCTCTTCATTGACGAAGCGGTAAAGGACATGGCCGATGCGGCGGAGAGATTCGAAGTAGGCGGAGTGGGCGGCGGCGAGGGCGTAGCGGTGGTCTGCGGCGGATCTGATAAGCTGCTTCCGTTCTCTGCATACGGAAACGAGCGGCAGATCTTCTGCCTTGGAACTGTTACAGCCCATGGCCGCCACGTCTCAGCTCAGATCAAATGCAGAGAGGATGATGAAGAGGCTTTTTAGTGTGACATTAGCTTTGACTTGTATGAGAAGAAAACAGAAATGCTATAAATGAGTGACACCGAATATTATGGAATGGATTCTGCTGGTAATGTAAATAGATACAGAGATGGAAGAAGAGATGGTGCGACTGATAGATATTGGGTTTTCTGCAACGAAATGTAGTTTTGGAACCTTTGCATTGCATATGTATTCCTTCGTCTGTGTCTCTCTTTCTACTGGTTTTGGGTTTTGCGCATGCACCACTCCGTCACAATGAGTGCCAACAAAGCATGACATGGAGTGGCACGAAATGAAAGAAAGAGAGAGTCTTATTAACTGTGTCAGCTTCTTGTGCGGTGCAAGAAATCCGAGTTACGCAGATTGTGTGGAAAGCCGGACCAATCTGGTGATTTTTTGGATTGAAATTTCATCTCAAGATGAGTCAACTTCATACTTTAATGGCATTTGTTCATGTGGCAATATGTGGAGCCCACCTACGATCAAGTATTGAATGAAAATAAATAATTCACTTTTGTTAAACTTCGGAGACTACATATACGAGGATGAGGTTCAGTGGATTAAGTTTTTAAATACTTGAAATGGTTCCCTGCCACCTATGACGGGTGGTGGGCATCATCAATGCAGGGGTGGAGCCAAAGTTCTCTTTGTGGGGCCTAACTAGCAACTCATCCAAGCCTAACAACCAATATGGAACTTCCTGATAGTCACAAATCCTAAGGATTGGCACACATCCGAATGGACTGAACCGTTGGATTGAGGGTTGAGTATTTTTTTTTTAATATGAAGCCATTAAACCTATGGGACATGGATGAAGGAGTTAGGGGCATGAGTTTGGGGTCAAACTTGATACTTGGGGTGGTCTCACATAGAACTTTTCATCCCCCCATATTTCCATCCCCAAATGGAGCCCACAATTGGGCCTAAAAAAAAAGTTCTCCTATAATATGTGAGAACTAGTTTTCACCTGAATATTACCGATATATATATAAACTTTATACAACAGTTTTATAAAAATATAAGGAATTTTATCAAATTCTTGAGAGGCCATGACCAACCCGGCCCCCTTGGTTCCACTAATGTCCAAATGAGCACCGCCCTATTAGTAGGGTTGCAAACGGAACGATTTCGGATCGAAACCATAGTGGACCTGAATCCGAACCCATTTCTAAATAACGGTTCCGACTCTGAATTCGATTTTGACTCGGAACCTGTTTAGTTGGTTCCGAACTTGGTTCCGATAGGAAAATCCGGTTCCGGAATCAGGTCTACCTAGATGACTGGAATCTAGTTCCAAAATCGATTCTAGTTTATCTTTATTCTTCATTTTTCTTAAACTAAGCATATCATTCAGCTTATAATAGTATATCAAGTCTACTACCTCTAATTTTGTACATCTAAAATATCCAAAAAAACTTAATTTTGAAGTACAATTTGCAATATCAAAGGCTCATATGCCGGGTCCACGGGTCAAAATCTATATGGACCCGGACCCGTTTATCAATAGAAACCTAAATTAAGTTCCGGACCCATTTATGAATCGAGACTTAAAATAGGTTTCAAACTCAATTTTTTGGAGGTCGGAACTTCCTAATAATCAGAGAATTGAATCCCCATTTCCAATCTTGCTTATTAACTATCTTTGTGGGATGTTTTTACGCAAGACATAATTAGAAGACCACAATCCTACTCAAATATAAGGGCCTGCTTCTTTACTATGAACTTTTTATAAAAGTATGCAATGTTGGAGGTTTTTCTAATGTCAAATTTTTTTTCAAGCATTTTAAAATTTTCGCAAATTAAAAAGTGTCAAATGAACTTTGGGATTCTAAGAAATTGTAATCCCTTTCCCTTTGTTTTTAATTTTTAAAAATTCAAGTGCAAGGGAGCATTCAATGCGATATTTAAAGATGAGTTTGATCTTGGATGTGCAATATCAATTCAATCAATAATTTCAACCTCTAAACCTTCCCCTCAGATTTTAGCTGTCATATGCAAATTGACCGCTAGTCATATGCAAGTGATGGTCGACAACTTGCATTTATTTTCCAGGCTTCCCTCATGCACTTTATGATTTTACTGTCTCCAATGAATTTTTTACAAGTAGGCAAAGACAGGCTCATGGTTATAAAAACCATACTTATTAGACCGTACCAATCACCAACAAGTTGGATGGCTCGTGCCTCGCGCGTCAGCTCGCAACGTGCTTTTTCTTATTCAGGTGGTGGAACGTACAATTACGTATTCGAAATGGGAATGGGAAGTAGAAGTTGGAATCAAATGGCAGGCGTGGAGAAAAGGAGAAAGGACCAAATGGAGTTGTGGGACCAAACTTCCAACCTCAGCCAACAAATGATAAAATATGATAACCCCCATGCCCCCAGCCCCAGCCCCAGCCCAACCAAATTTTTTTCTTCTTCTTTATTGGCCACGAGAAAAGTTGGAAGCCCATCAACAGGCCAAGAGGGGTATGGATATATTTTTACTGTTCTCCATGTGATTGTTTTTGAAGGAATGTCATAGTTGATATAGGCATGCCTTTGTGGTTTTCTGTGGCATTGAAAACTAGAACATGGAAATGGAAAGTTGAACATAGATATTGACGTCAGTCAGAGAAAAAGAAAGGAAAGATCTTCTTCGTTCTTAACAAAAAGTTGAGCTGAGTCCCGACCTGACCTGCAGTGGACAGACCCGTTCAAACCCCAATTTGCCCTCCCCACACTTTTGGTAGAGAAGATCCCACATTTCTTTTACAGTGTGTTTTTGGGAAGGAGGAAGGGGAGGGGACGGAAAATTTAAGGAGGAAGGAAAACGAAGGGGAGGGGAGGGGAAGGAAAGAAAGGAAAAATTAATTTTACCTTCTCTTATTTGGAAAGTCAAAAAGTAGAGGAAAAAAAGTAAAAAAGTAAAATTTTGTTTGTTTGTGATGTAGAGAGACAAATACTATTTTACCCTTATTTTTGCAAAAATTTCAATTGGACAAAAATGACAGTTTAGTAATTTTTCACAAATTTCCCTCTTTTGCCCTCATTCCCCCTATTTTGGAGAAAATTTTTTGAGTGGGCCCCACACTCTTTTTCCATCAATTTTCCCCTCCCCCTTCCCAAACACCCTCATTTTTCACTTTCCCTCCATTCCCCCGCCCCCCCCCCCCCCCCCCCGCCCCCCCCCCCTTTTTTTCTTCCCCCCCATTTTACCCCATTCCCAAACAGTAGGTACCTTAGGTATCATTTGGGAAGGAGGTAAAATAAGGGGGAGAAAAAAAAAAGAGGAAAAAATGGAGGGAATATTAAAATTGAGGGTGTTTGGGAAGGGGGGAGGGAAAGTGGGGGAGGGGAATTTGGGGGTAAGACTAGTGTGGGGTCCACTCCAAAATTTTTCCTTTAAAACCCGGGGAGGGAGGGGAATGTGAGGCAAAGAGGGGATTTTTTAGAAAATTATTAAACTGCCCTTTTGTCAAATTAAAGCTTTTGCAAAAGTAATGATAAAATGGTAATTGTCTATCTACCTTACAAACAAACAAAATTAAAATTTTTTACTCTTCTTCCCCCTACTTTTTGACTATTCAAACAAGATGAGGTAAAATTAATTTTCCCTCCTCTCCCCTCCCCTCCCAAACATAGTGTTAGATTGAGTTGGCTTGGCATGGAGTGGAAACGTGGATCTTATTATTATGATGTACTCTCATATATATCATTATGATGGGACCCACTATAGATGGAATATAACTGGGAAAGATGCATATTTATCAATGGG
The DNA here is from genome assembly GCA_028538565.1 of Umbellularia californica. Lineage (NCBI taxonomy): Eukaryota > Viridiplantae > Streptophyta > Magnoliopsida > Laurales > Lauraceae > Umbellularia > Umbellularia californica. Next base: position 108,645,210 of record JAPQWN010000001.1, read on the forward strand.
TTTGGTATACATGAAAAAGAGTCTTTCGGGGGGGGGGGGGGGGGGGGGCGGGCGCGGGAATTTGAATACGCCTTGGTTTGGGTTTGGGTCAAAATCGGCCCAACCTGGCATGATCAGCTTGACCCAGAGAGGAGGATGATTCGAAGGGGCCTGGGACAGCTAGTGGAAATAGAAGAAAGAAGACCTGAATTGGAGGAAAAACGCGCCACGAACCAGCGGCCCGACTGGTACCAATTACCACGATGTAAGGGGTGGCAATGTGTGCTGGAAGGGGGCGGAAATCCAGGAAGAGATGGCATAAGAGGAAAAAAGGATCTGATAATGAGGTATGCAAAAAAATTTAATCCAATTGATACACAAAATTCCCCAAGATCCATCACTGACTCAAGTATCGGAGGGACCTCGGTCGAACCATCTGATCGAACTTTTATTGTGTTCGTTTTCTAACTATCCAGAGACATTGCGCGGGAGAATACCGCATCAACAGGCCGAGCCGACCTACCCATCTTCGGCCGACACAAAAACTGACCTTCCAGAGTCTATAAAATTTAAAAAAATTAGGCCCATTAGGTCATTTTAGCTTTTGATTTAATAGACATGAAGTTCTTTCCCCAAAACCCCTAAAAAACAAGGTAAGATTAATTTTCTTGCCCTGCCCTTGTACGAGAATATGTCCCAATATAAAGAGACGTGATCCTCATAGCAGGCAGATTGGTAGGTGGGAAATGTTAATGTCAACTGATTTACTGGTCATGTGACCTGTCCATCAGCAACGACCCCTCAGCATTTACTTTGGCTCGGCTGCCGACTCTTGACAGCTTATAGGGTTGCAACCCTGGATGTAGGTGCAAATTATGTGGATAATAGGGATTGGAAGGTCTCATCACAATCTATTAGAAGGGCTACGGATTGAATCAGATTGATTGCAAGTCATAACCGTCAAATTAAATGCCCTACTGTTTTATTTTCTTTTTCCTTTTTAGTAGAATAAAGACCCCAATGTCTAATGACAAGATGTGTGCTTATAAAATGTTTTTGACTTTGGACCCTTAAATCATATTGTCGTGATCATAAGTTTGTGCCCACACAACACAAGCCCATCTGCTAATCAATGATGAGATCCACCAACCTCCATCTCAATGATTTTACATGGATGTATGTAAGTCCCGCATACAAGGATTGTTGACACTCAAAGTTGCAGGTAGTTTTTTAAGCATGTTTAGTTATTATGCTTTTGCTCACCACACTCCACCTAGAAGGATAATGATGGAACCCGATCCCCCCATTCGTCCAAACAGGGTTCTTCTGTTTAGATGAAACAGGCCATGCGAGGGGGTAGATAAAAGAGAAGGTGCAACGCCCCCTCATTCGCCCCCTCGCGTGGCTGTCCCTGATTCATCTAAATAGGGTTTCTGTTCGGGATCCAACAATGATAATCCTAGAGAAGAAAGAAAATAAAAATTAATTAAAATTTTTATGTGGCCTATCACACAACTTACCTGAGGATTTAACTTATGATAGTTAGTTAGAAATGATGAAAAAGAACTCGTGTAGCAAGACTCCAATATAATTGAGACAAGACTTTGATGATACTGACGTGGCCTAGCACCCATATAATGACTGAATTGGAGGTAAATTTTTAACTATCTGCTATTCACACAGTACCATGGAAACCCATTGTCCCCTAAAGTGGGCCTCAAAGTTTCTAACCTTCCATGAAAAGTATTCATGCTAAATTCAGATAAAGTAGGATCAAAACCTTATTTTTGAATAATTGCGACCTTTGAATGTTTTAAAAAAAAATCTAGCCCAACTAACCTGTTTGGAATTTCTGACAGACCTAAGGTATCACATGGTCTTTACATGGGCTGAGCCTTTTGGGCTGACCTTAGGAATGTGGGTTAGTTCTGGCACTAACTTTTGGGCCCAATGTTACAGGCTGCCTAAATGCAATTCCAACTTTCAACTCCCTGTTGCATTAGTTGACCCTCCCACCCACTATGAGATTTTCATAAAACCAAGTAGCAAGTATTTGACCTCCTCTAGATTATTAAGGATCTCTGCTTTATTAGAGTTTTTAATGCCTGTCAGCCCCTCAGAAAGAGATTTGGACATGACCATCATCAACATTATAAAGATCTCTAATTCTTAGGCTCATGCAATGGTAAGGTAAGGTAAGAGGCTTTCTAGACTAACTTGGGCATTATATTCATTCAAGTGGTAGGGGGCGCATGTGACTCGATGGATGGAAGGATCCAAATCTTGAAGGGCACAAAATAGCTTTAGGTTGAATGGCATGTGGATTGTTCTAGAATAAGCTTAAGAATAGGGTAGAGTTATGTAAAAGATTCTAAAGTAAGGTTTAAAAAGATTATCATCTGCTAAATGAGTAACAATAGAGTAATCCTGGCCATTGATTATATACTGTAGGACTATAGATAGATACTAATTCATTTGTTCCAAAAAAAGAGAAAACAAAATGGATTCATTTAAGCCCTATATAGTCAACAAGAAGAACCAACAACACATTCAAAGTGGGGGTGATCTTGGAAGCTAATCTTTTTATATACTTATACTGGGTACATGACATATGCCCGAGATCAACGAGGCCTTACATGGACAGATGAAGTTGCAGATTGATGGAATCCTTAAAACTACAACACTAACAAACTCTGACTACAGAGCGTGCGAGCAGACAAACTCTGACTACAGAGCCTACTAAAACCAAACTTTACTGAGACATTCAGGTTTTAAATATACATCCAAATATACTACAGAGCGTGCTAAAACCAAACTTTACAGGCTGTGGGTGGGCCGTAGGCAAATTCCCTATCACTAGTGTGCAGGGTGCACTAAATAGTCTCCATTTTTAAGAAAGGAAAATATTCAAGTGCATCCATCCCTCATCATAGGGTGAGGATCACTTTTATAAATGGAAAATTTCAAGTACAAAAGTGAATTTTCAAATACATCCGTAATTTATCAAACCAAAATATCTATATGCGTATATAGGGTCTCTTTGTCAATAGGGATTGGCAATATGGGATTGCTGAGTTAGTTGGCAACTTGAACATTACATGGCTACCAAACGATCGATCCCTAAGTATGCCACTTTTTCCGTGTATGTGGGTTGCTACCTTCCCACTTATGTGAAGGTATCCCGTTAGCTGAGAAAAACAAAAGGTCTCTCAATATCCCAAGGACCCCAATAGAAGAAACATGGCCCATTTACAATATAGATCTAGTATTTAACTTGGTTCGGTGTCTGGTCCACTGGATTGACCTGATTAAAATTGCCCATGAACTTTATGCCTAAGGACCAAAACCCGATGTCATGATCTTAAACTACTCATATTAATAACCTCATATAGTCATGTTAGTGCAAAAGGATTCAGGCCCAAAAACCAGCTGGGATCTTGACCTTTATTCAGATTCTGGCTCGACTTAGGGGCTTCTACTTAATCCTGATATGGTTACCAAAAAAAAAAAACTTAATCCTGACCTGTGTATGGGTTTATCCTCAAGTGAGGTATGGGTTTGAACTCAGAAAATTTTGGGCTTTGTACTAAGGAGTATGGACCAAACACATCAGTTGTTGTTGGTAACCAGAACAATTTAACAAAAACTTTAAACAACTTAGCAAAAACTTTCATTTTCTGAGCTGAAGTGCTGGTTACAATGACATTAGTGAACAAAAGGAAACAAACATAGAAGGCAGAAAATAGAATCTCTTCTCATGTTTTACCACTAGCTCTTTTTAGTGGGTGGTCTTCTCTCTCTCTCTCTCTCTCTCTCTCTTATTATTTTTGTGAAAAAAAAAAAAGAGAAGGAACAACAACTTGATCTGTTTAGTAGCTGGTCTTGAATGGTCGATACACCTTGAGGTCGAGCACTACCCCAGCTACTGATCCTGTTGCAGCTGCAATAGAGATCACCAGAGTTGCAATGATCAGTATCTGAAGGCAGACCCATCTAGTACTCCACTTGGGTATCTTCTTCTGTGCAATGTACATCTCCACAGGGAAATAAACAGTCAGTGGCCAAAACCCAAAGGCCCCCAGAATTCCCACGACATCGTTGAAGAAAGGGAGAAGCATAGAGATCACTGTGGTTGCAACGACGAAGACGGAGCGCCATACAAGGCGAAAGAGATTGAGCTTGAGTGGTCTGAACCCCGGGACAGGTACCTTTATCTCCTTTGCGATGAACTCACTCTCCGGCCATCTCTCGTTGGCCCACTTCTCGACAAAGGCGAAGAGAGGCTGGCAGAAGACTTGGTAAGCCCCCACAAGGTGGATGACAATGGCTACATTGGCAATGTCAAGCAGCCAGAAGGGGTTGTAGAAGCCAAAGCCGGTGAGGAGGTTCCCGGGCGCATTGTCTCCAAAGGCAGCATAGCCCATGCAGCCGCAGAGCAGGTAGAAGACTGTCGTCACCACCACACTGATCGTAGTTGCCTTCTTCATGGTCTTGGCCTCAGAAGGTGGGGACTTTACGGTGTCCTGCACCAATTCACAAGCAGCACCATCTTTAATTCATATTTGAGTTTGCAGTTCACAATTTGATGCTTATCCCAGTTCAAGAGTTCACTTGAGTAACTTTATTCAATTCTTTTTCATTACTCCAATTTGTGGTTTGAGTATGTCAAATTCTATCAGTAAGCTCTAATGATAGTTTGGCATAAAACGCGTTCTTAATGAGACCCAACTTCACATAAATTTTGATTCTGTCCCACTAAGTACCTGAATTTCAATGAGGATGATGGAGTAGGAGTAAGCAAATGCAATGTCACCCAAGGCTTGAAAGCTCCTCCATATTTTCTGGGTTCCAGTGATTGTTCCTATGCTTGTTCCAGTTGCACTGCCTTTGAAGCTCCCATTCTCTGTTCAAAGCAGATAATTCAACTTTCAATCTCAGTATTCAGGTTCAATTAGCTTATTAACTACCAGAACAAAAGCTTAAAAGGGACTAAGACCTGCAACTTTGGCGATTCCAAGTGTGAGACCAATGGAGGAGTAGGTGAAGGACATGACAGCCGCGACAATTGAGAGCCACCATATCTGGTCAAAGTCGGGGATCTGAGAGAAGATGATTTGAGTGACACCAAACATGATCATGTATGGGTTGCTGGACATGTGGCATGGGTTCTTTCCTCCACTCTCATGGAAGCAATTCGACCGTTTGATCGCCCTGATTGTACCAAAAAAATGAGTACTAGACATTAGCCAATGAATAAGGACTAGAGATACACATAATGAGAAAGATTAGGAATAGATGTACTTACATCATACTAATGGATGCGGCAATGGTGTAGCCAATGGCAACGCCAAAGAGATTGAGATACTGAATTAGCCCACAAATCTTAACTTTCACTCCACCTTATAAGTTCAATTGAAAAACAAATGTGAAACATGGGTTAGGCATTGTTCTCTGTTTTCTTGGTTTCCTAGTAGTAGTATTAAAAAAACAGAGAGAGATTATCTACCAAGATTAGCCCGAACTGCATCCATGTAAGTGTAGTTTCTCTTTCCAGTGATGGGGTCACCAGATCTGTAGCAATCGGCAAGGAGAGATGAAGTGTAGTAGATAACAAAGGAGAACAACAACATGACCACAGGACCCGCAATCCATCCCAGCTGAGCAATAGCCCATGCCAACGATAGCACACCGGAACCAATCACTGCAGTTATTATGTGTGCACTTGCAGTCCAAATGTTCCCTACACTCACAAACAAGAAGCCCATTAGACACAGCACCATATCTACATGCAAGTTCTTAAAGATCTCAAATAACCACTTCACAGAAATATCAATGCTTGCTCTTACCAGTTCTTTTGAGTCGGCCATCATCGTCGAAGCATTTGGAAGCTTCCTTCTGCTGAACTTCAATGGAGATTGCCTGTGAAGGGAAGTCAGCAACTCGGTTGTTGGCTACAGCACTCTCAGAAGCCATCTATAGACACAAAAGAGCAAGAAAATAAGACCAGCAAAGGGATGTGAGAAATGGGTCTTTCTTGTTTCAAACTACTTGTAATTCCTAACTATGAATAGAAGAGAGAGTCCCTATAACAACATATATAATTTACAGCATGAATGCACTAAACTACTAGTACTACAGACCCTTTGCAGCACACTTCTAGTCACAGCTTTGTATGCTGAAACAAACCCAGAATCCAAACTAGAAGTTAAAGGAGATAAGAGAGCTAAGAAGGTGAATGAAATGCTTGTTTGAGGGAGTGAGGTATATATAGCTGATTTTGGCAGTGAGAATGTCCATGTGAATGAAAAATGGGGAGACCTGTGAAGACGCGTGTCAACGACCGACTATGCAGATATCCATATCAATTTTTCAAACACTCACTCTCTCTCTACTCATTCCGGTCTTTGTCCTCAATTCATCTCCCCCCACCTTGTCTCATGGTCAAAAGGAGTCAATGAACCAAGAGTTTTGCTGTTTTGGTTCCTGCCACTGCCAGCTTTCTCCCCACTCTCCTAACTTTTTATATCTATCAGGTAAAGTACAATACGAGAAACAGAGTTACAACACATGGGTGGATGAATATAGGTAAATGAAGATAATATTTGCTGTAGATGTGAAACAAGACAGGCTCCTTTTTTTTTTTTTTTTTTTTTCTGTTACCTTTTTTCTATTGTAAACTGTCACCTCTTCTTTTATCTATCTATATGAATGGATGCAAGAGAATGAGACAAAATGAAATGGATTAGATATGGATTGATATTGAGATGTCGTAATTTGTAAATTCCACACAGTTTTAATATAGCTAGAAGAGGGATTTATATTAATACTTCTTAGGAAAGATTAATGTTACTATCACTTACATGGTTTTGTGATCCTCCATACTTGTTGGTGAATAAGTTCCATCCTGACCCAATTAAATCTTCTTAGCATTATCATTTGTATTCAATGTTTGTCTCTTTTGTTGGTACAATTATGTTGTACCATTGTTCTACACTCCCCCCTTTTTCTGTTGTGGGGTTTCTTTCTTGTTTCTAATCCTTCTTTGTTAATTTAATTTGTTGTTACCGTTCAAAAACTAAATGTTTGTATCGTTGGGAAAAGGCTTGTGGACTGCAGTGATCCATTTGTCCAAACTGAACTTGACCCATTGATATCCTACAATGGATAAACCATGTGTTGTGGTGTAAAACCCACCTCAAAATCCATGTATAATGGGCGCTTCTTTTTTTTCCTTTTGATTTCGTTTCATATTCTCTGAAGCCATCCTAGCTAGTTCTAAAATGTCCTATCCCCAAGGGGTAGCTCAGTAGGCTTAGGACTATAGTTTACATGTGGTGGTTGTAGATGCGAAAATGCACTACCACATTGGGGCTACAGTGAAGTTTACCCAGCTTCTCTCTAGGCCCAGAGGGATTAGTCCATCCCAAAGGGTTGGGAACCGATAGCAAAAATATAGAAAAAAGAATTCTAAAATGTCATTTAAATGTAATAGTCAGCATTATTTTATGGTTTTAAAAATCTTTTGATCAGATGGATAAAATTGTTTGCTATAGAATTAGGTTGCCCTCTATCTCTCTCTCTCTAATCATTGGGATTGGAACTCACCAAGAACTAACGAGCCAGCCTTCCTCAATTACAGTCTAATTTCTGTGCCATAACCTCACACTCATATATACACCAAGACAAGAAATAAAATAAGAGTTTAATAAATTGTTTTCAAAGTTGCTTGTTACAAATGAATGAAAATTACCTTAATCATGGCATTAAATGACCAAGATTTCTCCACCTGTCTTTCATCCAACCGGGATGAGAACCTTCTAAACCCCAGCTTAGAACTTTCTACACAACTTCACTCATTTCTTATAGATATTTACACTCTTCTATAATATACTCCACAGATCTCTATACATTTTCGTAACTGACAAGTAAACTCTAGATAATATTTCTATGTAATTTAATAGTACTTCACTAGAGCCTTCCACATTATTTCAGACCCTTCCAATGTTGATCAATGCATTTGTTCATCTATTCATTTCATGATACACAAATAACTCTAGAAAGTCTATGTCCCTGCCAATATATGAGCATGGCTGAGAGAATGGCCTGAACATATGACAAGCAACCAAGGACTATCCATTGCCCATTCAATTTACTCATGAAGGGCCACAACCATGGTAATTCAATGGTCTTCCGACAACCATGGGAATTCAATTACTCTCTTTTAGCTTGAGAGAACAACTTGTGGGGAGGAGCATTCCACACACAGGGCCTGAATATTAAACAAACAGAGAGCCTTGCATTGCACTGATCTATCTTTTTTATCAGTAAAATCATTACAATATGCATAAGAAAGCTATTCTTTTATGGTTCTCAAAGACCGTGGAAAGACACTTAGTATCTTTGAAATTTGAGTACTCCATTAGTGTTGATTGGTATAAAGATAATACGAGAGACCCATTGATTAGCTTGATTGGAATGTACATGTGGCATAACCAGCAACGCTCAATGTCGAGCACTTGCTTCATTTGGCTGCATCATTGAGTGCCCATCTCTCTGTGTTTGATAGCTTCTCATGCATTGAAAACGTAGACATATTTTTATTAGGGACTAGGGAAGATTAACTTGTTAATTAGATGATTTGGACTAAGAACAGATTTCGTTTTCTTACACAAACTATGGACTTTTGATAGATAAGTTACTCTGCATCCAGTAATGATTGCATTTTACATTAAGTATTACATATATGGTAATATTGATGTGAGAAAAATTCTCACATATTATATGAGAACTTTTTTTTTGGGCCCATTTAGGGATGGAACCGAGGGATGGAAAGATCTATTTGAGACCACCCCAAGTATCAAGTTTGACCCCAAACCCATGTCTCTAACCCCTTCATCAGTGGCTCACAAGTTTAATGGTTTTATATTAAAAAAAATTCAACCATCAATCCAACGATTTAGTTCATTTAAATGTGTGTCAATCATTGGGATTAGTGACCATTGGGGGGGGGGGGGGGGGTGGGGGGGGGGGGGGGGGGGGGGGGGGGGGGGGTGGTATGTTTCCCGATTGGTTGCTAGATTTGGATGAGTTGCTAGTTGAGCTCCGCAAAAAAGTTTTCATATAATAAGTAAGACACTTGCCAATCTTTGAAATTAGTGATCATGAGGGGGGTTCCCTATTGGTTGTTAGGTTTTGATGTGTTGCTAGTTGGTTCCTACAAAAAAGTTCTCATATAATAATTCTCACTTGAATATTTTCTATATATATATATATATATATATATATATATTATGTTGAAGTCTTCAAATCATGTTAGATTTATAGGATTAGAAATAACCATTGCACTTACAATCATAATGCAGTGCACCCTGCATTGTGGGGCCCACATGAACTCTCATTCATGGGTAATAGAGGTAGGACAGAAAGGAGCCCCGGCTCTTTGGGTTGCATAAGTACAATAACAGTATAAATTTGGAAAATTTTCAAAGAAGCCCTTAACTTTTGTGTGATTTTCAATAAAGGGTCAAAAGAATTCAATATTTCAAACACGTATGAAAGTTTGAAAGACTTTTTTCACTCAAGTCTAATCAGGCAATCCATACACAATATCGGTAATTTTGTATAAACAAAAACTCAAAAAGACAAAAGTGCCCCTAGTGAGTAGTAAGCAGGTAAAAAGAAAATTTTCAAAATAGTCGTAAACGTGGGCACTCTAATTATTAACGTAGTCAATAGTTAATTTCAGTTTTCACGTCATGATCAATCTTATATTTGGGCACTCTAATTATTAAGATATCAATGCAATCAATGCATTGTGTTATATAAGTGACTTGAAACAAGCAAAAGTGATCTTATAGTTGGTCCAACATTTTGGAGGAAGAATGAAATCAGATGGATTTTTTTCATTTTGAAATAAAAAAAAGCTGCTAACAGTGGATGGAGATCTCCCAACAGAACCTAATTGAAAGAAGTCTTGAAAACTTTCATACCTTTTTGAAATATTTAATTCCTTGGTCCTTTTTTTAAAACCATCTAAAAAGTTTAGGACTGTTATGAAAATTTCATTTTCACCTAACTTTTGTCCTTTTCAGTTTTTGTTTATACAAAGTTGCCAGCGGTCGGCATGGATTGCCGGATTTGACCTAATTGAAATAAATCTTGAAAATGTTCATACGTTTTTGAAACATTGAATTCTTTTGACCCTTTTTTGAAAATCACCGAAAAGTTAAGGACTTTTTTCAAAATTTTCCTATAAATTTTCGTGGTGAAAATATCTCTGTCGACATCTATCTTGTCATTTTCCTATGTTTTGTCTCCCTTCACCGATTTTAGGTAAAAAGTATTTAGTCGAAAGGCAGATGACCAGATACTTGATAAAGCATATAGCAAGAGCCTAACAAAGGGTCCGGATCCATTGCAGCTTTTCTCTACAGAGTTCTCTACTACTTTTTTTAATTAATAATAATATTTAAAAAAATCCAACCACACTGATTCATAAAATGTGATTCATAACAAGTTCTAAAATTAAACTAATGAGAATGAAACTAATTTCAAAATCAAGCTAAAAGAAGAAGGGGTTATTTCGAATTTTGATATTGGTGCTAATAAGTGGAAAATACGATATTAGAAGTTCCATAATATTATCTGCTTTGACCGAAGTTTGTTTTAAAGCATAGCATATGGGGTTAAGGCTAGGTCATACATATATTCTCGGGGTCAGAATTTTGATATTTTCTATATGAGATTTATACACAACGGTAAAGCTAGTCCCAGCGCCCTATCTCTAGATGGACGCTCGCCGGACCCAACAGCCTTCAACAGGGGGCCATAGGTGTGACATAGGGTCTAATAAGTTAAGCTTCTTTCTTGATCTTCTCAAGCATACCGCTGTAATTAAAGAGGGGTCAATATGATTAGGTATAGGTATATGGAAAGAAGTGGATATAAGGTCGAATGAATATCATCCAACTCACTGAGTTGACATGATTTTTCATAGATTAGTTTGGAGTGAACAAATTAATCAATTTTTTGGTAAAACATTAATCTATGTATTGTCCTTTTGTATAACATGTGGGGGCACCGAGTGTGCTCTATTTTGAAGAAAAAAAAGGATAAAACCTGCAAATTCTCTGCTTTGGATTAAAGGTATTGCTTTTATACATATTACATATGGGGGCAGTGCTTGTGTATATGAAATGTTGAAACCACTGCAGTTGGAAGATTCAGAGAATATATCAGAGTGGAGCTGAGAGAGCTCCATTTTTGGAGAGTCATTGTTGTTATTGTAGAATTGAATGAGCTTACATATGTTTTCCTTGATTCATGAAATTTAGAACCCAGAAAGAACTGCTGTAAATTTCATTTCTCCAAACTAAGTATTAAACCTCACAGTTTCCACCAGAAATATGACAAGTTCTCAGTGGAACAATTAGGGATGGCAAGGGCCAAATTTGAGTAGGGTCCAGCCATATCCAGACCCAAAGAACAAAAAAATGTGATTTCTTCCGGGCCCAAGCTGCGTCTTAATCCTAAGATCCACATCCAAAACCTAATTAAAGCCATCAGGTTTAGCTTCAAGTCCTTCTCAAACAAGGGTCACAGAGAAAGAGAGGTATTAAAATACTTGTGTATTTGTAGAGATATATATTTGATTGATGTAATATGATTATGTATACACATACTCACACATGTCAATTTCGAGTGGGTCCTCATTAGATTTGGAACTAAATAGACCTAGACCTAAACCCACTCCCAATTTAAGAGTCTGGATCCCTTGCGTCACTCTGTGAGTGTGAAGTTTAGAGCTTCACCATAGGGCTCACCTATTGATAATTCAAACTGTTTAAAATAAATGTCATTCCCTCCAATGATATATCGTCAAATTTCGTGATTAACACAATCTTCTACACTATTAATTATATGCATTAATCACATTGCCAATCATGTACTCAACCTTAAAGCGGAACTAGTTCCAATCACAGTAAATTTTGTAGATATGTCACGGAAGGAATGACATTCATTTTGAACCGTTCAGATTTTCAAGAAGCAAGGCCCAAATGGAATGGTTATAACGAACAAATATATGTTCAAAGTATCAGACAATCTACCTTACTATCTTGGTAAAAATTAGGTTGGGTGGGGATATTGTTGGTAGGCCTTTCCACTCAGAACATTACCAATCTCAGTCGTATTAGGTAAACTAAAATCCAATACAACAATACCACGCCAAATATGGTTTTCATATTGAGCACTAGAAACATGGCAGGTAACAAAATGCTTAGATATTTTGGAAGAACTGAGGTTTCTGGACAAAAAACATAAAAAAGGTGGTCTTCTCTAGGTAGAGCTCAAAACATTTGACTTTTTGGTAGGTTTCTCGTCTATTTTCTCTGGAGGAGGTGGAGAAGACACTGAAATGTTGGAGATACACGTGTTACTCGGAAACCAGTTTCTCTCTCTTTGTTATAAGATTTTAAGGGTAACCCTACGTTGGACATATAGAATTTGGTAAAGTAAAGAAAGCAAATGGAACAAAAACTGTCTATGGATATCAAACATATCAAAGGTTGGCAAGAGAGATAAGATATTGGTGAGAGGGTGGTTATATTCCATGTTTCACTCAGATTAGTTTTTTGTTTAACCCCAGCTTGGGCCCGGGACTCAATATACTGCAGACAAGGAATCCCACAAAGTGAAAAGGATAGCCCACGGTAGAGACGAGTGGATATCTATGGGTCGATGCTCAGGCAGCTGGATGACAATATTCTGGACTGCCAACTAACTGAACAAGGCTCTTGTTGTCCACTCCAATTGGTGTTGAACAGGATCTTTTATGGTGATAAACATATAATCCACACTTCCTTTCATGTACATCAGTCAAGTAATTTTACATTTGGTCCTTCTGTGGAGGTGTTGGACCGTTGGGGGATTCGATATAGGATTTGATTTTGAGCAATCTAGATTTAAAAATGAGCCCAATTGACGGATTTGTATGCAGCTTTGATAGAAAATGGAAATGCTAATGAAACAAAGTACTTTGGTTGGTGCCGGAAGGATGGTTGAATATATATTGCATGTAGTATGCAGATAGAGCTTGTTGGTCTATTGTTTTGATTGATTAAACTAGGGATTTCTATCCAAAAACAAAAATTATTGAAAAATCCAGCAATCAGCAATTTCTCTTCAACCTCAAGAAATCCTAAATCTTGGTTTTTACAGTGGTGATTTAATACTCTCTTCACCCTCTTTTTTACCATTTTTTCCGTCTTTCACTTAACTTAATTTCTCTTCATTTTACAATTCCCAGCCAGTTTCAGATATTACATTTCATTTGAGAAATTTTCACTTTCCTTGCCATGGTCGCCCAAAAATAGGAAAGCTCTCTTATTAGTGGTTTGGCCGCATAATTTAATTGTTGATCAGGTTGATTTCTGCAAATAACTAATATAACAAACCTTCTTCTGTAGACAACCACTAGACCACACATCCATGCCATCTTTCTGTCATTAAATTGTTGTCATGGTAAAAATGAAAGGCTAATTAGCATTACTCACGAGCAAGTATATCAATGTATGAAGTCTCATTGTGCAATTCTAACCATCTACACCAAATGGCGTTTGTAGTAGTCTTGTTCTCTATTAACTTTTTAGTGATGTCACATCTTACTATGTCATTCCAGATCTTTATTGGTCTTCCATAATCTCTCAGTCCTTTAAAATATTATAGCACAAATGCAATTCAGATTGCTCGTGCAGATGGGCTCCAATATTTATAGATGTGTTTCACAAAGAGCATTTCACATTGACTGGGATGCCCAACATTCCACAAGAAATTGATTTTCTCTGGTTAATGTGGACCCAAGAAATGAGCATTCCATGCACTATCCTCTATATGCGACGTGTATATGCACGCACACATACATTCACTTGCTGCTTTGAAACGAAAGGATCTTTTTCTTCCAACATTTCTCATTGCTTGAACCTATGGGGCCCACCTCAAAAGGTAGTGGGACAACACCCCATGTCTCAATCTAATAGGTCCATCTAGGCCACTCTTTTCATCATTGGAGAAGGATAATAACTGCAAAACGAGTCAGCAAAGCAAGCTATCTTATCTCTGGTATGGACTGTTAGATCCCAAAGGCACCGTCCAAGTTGACCCAGAATATATAGATCATCTTTGATGCTCCTCGTGCAAAACGAGTCTCTGCACTCTGCAGCGTAGATCATCTTTGATGCTTCTCGTGCAAAACGAGTCTCTGCACTCTGTAGCCTACTTGTCGTAGCAGGAGATTTCAGAGAAAGATCCAGTTGGGGTGTGAAGTGTAAGATCTTGTTGGTTGACTTGAGTGGCCCACCATCCCTTGGATACAGTTCCAAAATCTACCAGATTGACGTATCTTAATCTGTTTTATTTTTGGTCCTGTGTTGTTGAATGAGAACCATTATTTAACTCTAAGGGGTAACTCAGTTGGCTTAAGATCACGGTTTGTACCAAGAGGTTGTGGGTTCAAAACTGCACTGCCATACTTGGGCTACATGGGAGTTTACCTGGCTTCCCTCTTGGCTCGCAAGGATTAGTCCAACCCAAAGAGTTGAGAACCCTCGATAGCAAAGGGAAAAAAAAAAAAAAAACCACTGTTTGTATTATGTCCATGTCTATTCTTTGACTTCCAAATCAGGGTTTTAAGATTTCTTAAGTCCGGAGGATTTTAGGTGTTCCATTATCGATACTATGGACCATTAGATCAATGATCTATGTCTTCAGATCATGGGGTGCTCATAAAAGAGACAGCCATTACCGAGTTTGGAAAAGTTAATTAGTGCTTCTTTTTTTTTTCTATTACTCTAAGTACCTTTGTACTTAGGGGTGTAAAATAAATAAAAAACCGTCTAATCGAACCACGGTTAATAACCGTGTTTCACGGTCTGATTACAGTTACGGTTAATGAAATAAAAAAACCGCAATTCACGGATCGATTACAGTTTTTAGTATTAGCTCAAGGTTATTACCCGAACCGAACTGTAAAATACGGTTCGGTTAACCGTACCATTATACTAATAAAAAAAAGTGGGGTACCTAAATGAAATAATTCTTAACTTGTGTATTATGTAATCAGTAACAAAAGGAAACCTTAGTTACCCCTTTCTCGCCTCTCTCTCTCAACTCCCAGGCGACGGTCTCTGTTGCCAGGTGAGGAGCATAGACGAGAGGATCAACGGTGATCCTTCTTTTATCTCTGTTTTTTTTTTTTTTTCCCCTCTTTTTATTATTCTTGTTTGTATGTTGATTTGAGAAGTGGGTTTTGTTTATTTCATCAGAGATCCTCGGTCGGTAATGTTTTTACTTTAGTTTTCACATTTTTTTTCCCATTTTGAAGTTTGGGTTTTGATTATATGATGCAATTATTATGTATTTGGTAGAAATTTGCCCCCAGTTTCCACCCATTTGGAGCCACCCTGTTCTTAAGCCCTGGATCTTGACAGTGACGATGTCACCTGCGCCTACAATGTTGCTGATAAGCACCAAGTGGAAGTAGCCTACTCTATCGATTGTGAATCGAATGCCACCATTCTTTACGCATTTGATCCTAGTATTCCCAAATCAAACAGTTAGAATAAAATTCATTCAGCTGATACAGGCGCATGTTAGCAACATGTTAGCAACAGTAGATGATTGAATGGGTTTATTATTCTAAATTGTTTTCTTCTTTTAATTTATTTTATTGTCTTTATTTTGATCTTCTATGCCCTCCCCGCCTGTGATGAATGTCACAATGCTGCTGCTGCCGCTGATGCTATAGAGAAGCTAATATAGTCACAAAAAAGTTTTAAGTGACAATTAACCGTAATCGAATCGTTAACTGCGGTTAACCATGGTTTGGTTTTTCACAGTTCGATTATGATTATGGTTTTTAAAAATAAAAAGTCATTAAACACGGTTCGGTTAACGGTTTTCCTAAAAATTACTGTTAACCAAACCGTTACACCCCTAATTGTACTAACGAATGGTGGAAATTACCAAAGGTTACAGTTACAGATTGCTATTTCTGATCAGGTTGGTCAACGGGTATAGTTTTACTAAACTACCTGAAGGAGTTTGGGTCCCTGATTTTGGGCTTGTCAATGTAGGAATTTGGGTCCTATTGATAATGGAGTTGAGTTTGGGTCAACAGGGCCTACCGATCCATTGAATAGGGTGTTCGCAGGTCACCTCGGGCTGCTTGCCTCCTGTGTGGCCCACTTGGCTAAGAAGTTGTGTTATCTGGTGTTTTGGTCCTTCGGGCCATAAAATTCAAGCCTGAGCCCGCAAATTTAATCAATCGGGCCTTGGCCGAACCGCCCATTTAATCAATTCGAACAATTGTTTGAACTAATTAAATTAAATAACATGTATTTCTTACACAGGCAGGGCTTTGCAAATTGCAACTTCTATCACTTAATCCAAGCCTGACCCAATCATTAAACGAGCCCTAACTACATATCCAAGCCCGGCCTGACCTATGAGCACACCTACTTGTTTGTATAACACTACCGAAAGGTGGGGAGGTATGAGTAGGCTTGTCAACCGGGCGGGGAAAACCCGCCGACCCGGTTGACCCGACCCAGTCGGGTCATAAATTACCCGCCCGGTTCGGGTCAACGGGGCGGGTTGACCAGGATCCGGTCAAAGAGCTGATCGGGTCAGGGGCGGGTATGGGGACGGCCGACCCGGCCCGGATATGCAGGCTAGCTTGATGATCATTTGGGGTGGGCTTGTGGGCTTTTGAATAGAACTCCAGAACATCCTTATAAGATGAGGTTGATATTTGGGCTTACCCTGGTCCATAGGTTTGAAAGTGCAACGGTGCTTTTGCTCTACTCATTCAAGCATGAACCATGCCTTCCAAGCTGAAGTGAGGGAGGCCCATCTATTACACAGCCATACCAGCAATTATGATGAGTGGGTCTCTAGGCAAGATAATTTACAGTGGGGCCCATATGTTACACAGCTTGAATGGGTCACACGCGCTATGATAACACCTGTTGATGAGTATAATTAGATCTGTTCCCACTTCAGATTGGTCACATTCACATGCAAACAATGCACTGGTGGGCCCATTTCCAATTAGTGAAAGCTTGACCCAGGCCCAATACTTGGAAAACCCTCAATTTTGAGGTTGTCCCAAGTGGTCTGTATCTAGGAGCCGGGTCAGCGGGGTGAGTCGGGTTTCCCCGTCACCCGACTGGGGCGGGGATGGGGATTCATCCCCATACCTGCCCGGGTTATGGGGCGGGTATGGGGATGGGGAATTTCTTACCGGGACGGGTATGGGGCATGGCGACCCACCCCATTGACAAGCCTAGGTATGAGAGGGAGAGGTCGACAGAGACAGATTTCTTCTCTCACACTGAGAAATTCTAAAAAAACTATCTTTTTTGCAAAGAATTCTCTTCCACCTAATAACAAAAAAGCGAACAAAGTGGGATTTGAGGTTCCTTCCATGTAGAAGTGGCTCCGCACAAACGTGCCCTTAATATCCTTTGTTAGAGCTCATTTCACCATGAGTTCCTTGTATTCAATTCCCACACAGGCAAATGGGCCCTAAAGATAAATTTGGATAGAGGCGATGGTGTAATTCGATTCTTAGAGTCTAGTAAGCCACAATTAGCAAGATATGGCCTTTCACTAGAGAGCTTTTAGAAGTCATGATTGAAAAGAGAGAAGTCATCGTTGGACATTTTTTTTCCCAAGTCCTGGGTAAAGGAGAGATTAATAGATGATAGTAATTTAAAAAAAAAACAAAAAAAACCCAAGGATCTAGTGGTCTGACATAACATCAAGGACCTTCTTGAAATTATCCTGAACCATAGGGACTGCTTTGAAAATAATTGTGACAAAAGACTTTTTAAAAATCAAATAATGATAAGACTTCTCATAAAACTTCTTGATATTCAGCTTAGATAATAGTTTTTTCTTAATTTAAGTATTTCCATGATAAATAGATGAGAGATAAATGGTGGTATTAATTTGAAGGAAGGATTGAAAAGATGCCCCGGATGTGGTGAAATGTTTTTAAGAAGGTAATCATCAAGCAGATCTTGGAGCCTTTCAAAATATCAGTATGCCATGATTCTTGCCATCAGTTAGAGCTGGAGAACTTCTAGTGATAGCCATAGAAGAAAGAGATGGAGAGAAGTTGAAGGGTTTACCAGTCTGACCTAATGACAAGGACCTAGCTAAAATTATTTTTAACTGTAAGGGTTCTAATTTTAAGGCCATATCTTTGGTCACTCCACATTATCGCTTTTGATCAAATCCTCCATCCTGGGTGATCAAAGAACATATTTCTCAGCAAACTTTCATCTTTGATCACTAATTTCCTCCCCCCCCCCGCCCCCCCCCCCCCCCCCCCCCCCGCTCTGTAATATTCGCTAAGGACCAAATATTTTTGGAATCAACCATAAGATTTTAAAAAAACTTCTAGTGGTCCGCGGTGTTCACTCCAATCATTAAGGGCCCTTTTGTTTCATGAAATTGAATTGCTAGAAACTCTAGGACTGGTATTTCTAAAGTGGGTTCAAAATGAAGAAACAAAGGTAAATACCAAAACCAAGTAGCTAAAAAACAAATAATCTTTATTTTTAATAGAAAATGAATCATGGGGAGATGTTAGGAGATATTACTAAACTTGAAAATCCATCAAGGTTTGATCCATTCAAATCAAAATCAGCTTGCTGTTGGAGATATTAGCAGACAGACAGGTACTTGAAGTTTCTTCACATGTTCTCCTTCTAAATATAAATTGAGATATTTTTATCTTTCTAAAAGGAGGGCACATTTTGCATGATTCCCTTTGAATGTTAATATGGTACAAGAGCTATGGTCTGGTTGTGATGCTGTGATCAGGCTGGCCATACTCCTGTCTCTGTTGATTGTGCAATGTATCAAGAGAGATCAACAATTTGCATTATTTTTTTATGTTATCAAAAACTCTTAAGAGGGTGTAAGAGATAGTAAAGATACAGTTATTTGTTTTCATGATCTGGTCTCGATGCAGCAAATTCTCCACACCGTCGTCTCAATTTTTACACTTATCATTAATTAAACTTAGTGCATCACTGAGTCAAGTGATTTAAAAATTGAAAATAATTAGGTGAGAACTATGGGTGAGGCCCACCTATCACCCAATCCAAACCTTGCAATGGACAGGGACTCCCTTGACAGATACACGCCCCAGGGTTAGACACTAATGAAAATTAACTGGACCGTTGAATCAACTATATACCCATACGAATGGACTGGGCTTGTCAGCCATGGATGAAGAGGTTAGGAGCATGCAATTGGGGCCAAACTTGATATTCAGGGTGGTTCCATATAGATCTTTCAATCTCCACTGGTCCCAAAATGGACCCCCAGTGGGCCCCACATAAAATTCTCACGGTGACTTCGTGAGAACAATTTTGACTGTATCAAATCTCTTTAAAAATTACCTTGCCTTCCCAACAGCTTAACCCCCAGTCCAGTGTAAGCATATAGACAACCTCCATGCAGTGTTGTCTAAATGGTTGGAATCAGATTATTAAACTTATTAGATCAAGGAGCAGCCATGTTGACTCTCTTGAATTTCCATTCAAGATGCATTCATATTTCATTTTCTTTAACTGATAAGGACTTGATAGTTACATGCAATATACATAGCTATATATATTGATGAGTCTGGTCCAAGTGGCCCAATCCATAATGAGCCAAGCCTTATATTTATGAAGATCTGTTGGGTCCATTGAGGTCCAGGCCCAGATCCATGAGGCCTGGCCACGTCAAGGCAACCCACTTTGCTTCGGAAGCAGTCAGGCCACGTCTCACTTTTACCAAGTCCTGCGGAGAATATCCCAATTGCCTCGCCAGTCGAGGACACCTCGAATGCTCCTCGTGAACGGCGCTGTAAAGTCGTCCCCATCTGTTAGGGGAAGACTATAAATTAAAGAGCCTCTCGATACTTGAGGGGCAAGCAAAATTCTCTCTTCTACACACTATCCTAAGTTTGTAATTTCTGAAACACTTGAGAATTAATACATCCGGCGACCTCTGCCCTTGAAGTGGACGTAGGTCACACTGACCGAACCACTATAAATCTCTCTCTGCTCTTAATTACTACATTCATTGCTCACATCTGACACGTGGTGCACGAATACATTTTTGTGCATCATCAGTTTGGCGCCGTCTGTGGGAAACGACTAAAGTTCTCACTTCAGAATCCTTCTCTTTTCAAAATTATGGTGATCACTACTAGATCTACAAGACAACTAGAGGATAATCCCTCGCGAGAAGGCGAAGGTGATCCTCCACCGACTAATCCTGCCCCAAATGCTCATTCTCCAACTCCTCAGCAAATGTTGGAGACCATGCAGCAGCTGGTGACCCAAAACCAGCAGATTTTACAGCTCACGCTCGCAGCAGGACATGGAGCAAGGAAGGGCCAGGGAGGAGCATTTGGAGGAATACCACAGGGAGCACCGCGCCCGGGGCATCTAAGAGCTCCACGCCGCGGAGCTCCTCCCCCGGGCGCCCATCCCCTGGGCGCCCAAGGAGTTCACCTGGGCGCCCATGGGCCTCATCCCCTGGGCGCCCATCCCCATGGCGCCCAAGGAGTTAACCTGGGCGCCCATGGGCCTCATCCCCTAGGCGCCCATCAGGGTGGTGCCCATCAACAAGGACCTCCTCCTCCGGGTGGAGCCCAATTTGGAGGACTCCCACCTCCGGGGGAAGCTAATCACGGAGGACTTCCACCTCCTCTCTCTGCTTCTAATGGGGAGGATCCTCATTTCCAAGAGGGGGAGAGTGAAAATCAAAGCGCAGAGGATGGGAGCTATTTCCATGATCCGTCCAGAGGAGTCCCCAATTGCTGGGACGAGAAGATAAGGGAAATGCAGAGCCAACTGGGTGATGTCTTCAACGCCATGAAGCCGCAGGCACCACAAACAGTGGATTACCTAGTCAGGCGGACGGACACACCGTTCAAGCCCGACGTGGTGAACTACCCGCTTCCTCAAAAGTTCAAAATGTCATCCATGGAGACCTTTGATGGAATGAAGGATCCATTGGACCACCTGGAGACTTTTAAGACCTCGATGCAGTTGCACAACGTCCCCGACGAAATTATGTGTAGGGCATTCCCAACTACATTGAAGGGTCCCGCACGACAATGGTTTGCCAGTCTCACACCGGCCTCCATAGGCTCCTTCGCCGAACTAAGCAGATCATTTGTGACACAGTTTATTGGTGGACGCCGCCAACAAAAGCCTGCCACCCATCTGCTCAACATAAAACAAGATCGAGACGAGAGCCTGAGGAGCTACCTCAGTCGTTTTAACGAGGAGGTCCTTCAGGTCGAAGAGCTCGATGATAAGGTCGGCATGACCGCCTTCCTAGGAGGCCTCCGATCATCAAGTTTCCTCTTTTCAGTAATGAAGCGACTACCAAAGAGCATGCCAGAACTATTGGCAAAAGCTCAAAAATATATGAACGCTGAGGAAATCAACAGGTCCAGGCGAGGTGAATCATCTCACGGATCGCCAAACGCTTGACCTACCTCTGCACTGTTCTCAAACAGGCAGCATATCTCCAGCTTAGCGGCTCTCTCGCGGGTCGCCAAAAGCTTAGCCTCTGCACTGTTCTCAAACAGGCAGCCTATCTCCAGCTTAGCGGCCCTCTCGCGGGTCGCCAAAAGCTTGGCCTCTGCACTGTTCTCAAACAGGCAGCCTGTCTCCAGCTTAGCGGCTCTCTCGGAAGTCGCCAAAAGCTCGATCTCAAAAGGTGTAGCTCTCTTACGAGCAATCCTCAAACTCTGTCTTTGCTCTCGCGCAAGCAGCCTCTTTCACAAGGTAATCATGTTAAATATTTTAATGTTTGGAATAACATTCTTTTCGACATCTCTAGGCAGGATCTTGAAACTCAGGTCATCTGCAACCCGAGAGACTACATTAGATCACCATGACCAGCTGCCTGGCCGCCCAAACCAGTTGCCTGGCTGTCCAAATCAACTGCCTGGACAGCACACGAGCTGCTCACCCATGGTGGACAGCGCCTTCGGAGCCTGCGGCACCGAGCCTATCATTGCCTGAGGCGCCTAGCCAATCGGCGCCTACGCCCGCAGCGACCAGCCCCTTGGCAGCGAAGCCCACGCCCGCAACGACAGCCCCTGGGCGCCCAGACCTCCAGCAGCCTCGCCGCCTGTCGCTGTACACTGCACAGCAGCCACCTGCTCGCCCAGATCAGTCCCTACTCGCCCAAACTGCTGCCGCGCCCGCGCCCGCTGCTTGCTTCGTAGCTCCAAATAGGGGCTAATTATATATCAAATCGAAGCTCTCGACGAGGGGAGCAAAACTCATTGAGAACAATGAGCCTTGCAGAAAAAGTCCAAAAAAGGCTCAGAAACAGGTGTTTTAGCCCCCCGAAGTTTCCAAAAAAAAAAAAAAAAAGAGCTGCTGCTCTCTCAGGAGGCCCTCAGCTCGCCCAAGGCAGCGCCAGGCACGCCCAGGACACCCCCTGCTCGCCCAGATCAGTGCCTGCTCGCCCAAACTGCTGCCGCGCCCACTATCGCGCCCGCTGCTTGCTTAGTAGCTCCAAATAGGGGTTTATTATATATCAAATCGAAGCTCTCGAGGAGGGGAGCAAAACTCATTGCATGCAATGAGCCTTGCAGAAAAAGTCCAAAAAAGGCTCAGAAACAGGTGTTTTAGCCCCCCGAAGTTTCCAAAAAAAAAAAAAAAAATGAGCTGCTGCTCGCCCAGGAGGCCCTCAGCTCTCCCAAGGCAGCGCCAGGCACGCCCAGGACACCCCCTGCTCACCCAGATCAGTCCCTGCTCGCCCAAACTGCTGCCGCGCCCGCGCCCACGCCCGCTGCTTGCTTAGTAGCTCTTAATAGGGGCTTATTATATATCAAATCGAAGCTCTCGGCGAGGGGAGCAAAACTTATTGCAAGCAATAAGCCTTGCAGAAAAAGTCTAAAAAAGGCTCAGAAACAGGTGTTTTAGCCCCCCGAAGTTTCCAAAAAAAAAAATGAGCTGCTGCTCGCCCAGGAGGCCCTCAGCTCGCCCAAGGCAGCGCCAGGCTCGCCCAGGACACCCCCTGCTCGCCCAAATCAGTCCCTGCTCGCCCAAACTGCTGTCGCGCCCGCTGCTTGCTTCGTAGCTTCAAATAGGGGCTTATTATATATCAAATCGAAGCTCTCGACGAGGAGAGAAAAACTCATTAGATAATGAGCCTTGCAGAAAAAGTCCAAAAAAGGCTCAGAAACAGGTGTTTTAGGCCCCCGAAGTTTCAAAAAAAAAAAAATTCAGCTGCTGCTCGCCCAGGAGGCCCTCAGCTCGCCCAAGGCAGCGCCAGGCACGCCCAGGACACTCCCAGATCAGTACCTGCTCGCCCAAAACCGCTGTCGTAACCGCATCTGCGCCCGCCTCCGCCAGCTGCCCGGCGTCCCAGTCCGACGCCCGCTGCTCAACACCCAGGCCCGGTGCCGCCTTTTGCACGTCGCCCATGGTTGACGTCGCCTGCCCTACGGCGTCCGCGACCGACGTCGCGCCGACGACCGCTGCAGCCGTGCTCACGCCCGCGCCTGTCACGGCGCCAACACCCACCGCCGCCGCCATGCCTTCCTTCGCGTGCTACTGGGCAGCGCCTGAGGCACTCTTTTTGGCAAGTTGCAGGCTCATCACTAGAAACCTGGATATTCAAAATGCCCCCCTTTCAAAGCTTCTTTGAGCGCGGGGCATTGAGGGGCAAATGATGAGTCTGGTCCAAGTGGCCCAATCCATAATGAGCCAAGCCTTATATTTATGAAGATCCGTTGGGTCCATTGAGGTCCAGGCCTAGATCCATGAGGCCTGGCCACGTCAAGGCAACCCACTTCGCTTCGGAAGCAGTCAGGCCACGTCTCGCTTTTACCAAGTCCTGCGGAGAATATCCCAACTGCCTCGCCAGTCGAGGACACCTCGAAGGCTCCTCGTGAATGGCGCTGTAAAGTCGTCCCCATCTGTTAGGGGAAGACTATAAATTAAAGAGCCTCTCGATACTTGAGGGGCAAGCAAAATTCTCTCTTCTACACACTATCCTAAGTTTGTAATCTCTGAAACACTTGAGAATTAATACATCCGGCGACCTCTGCCCTTGAAGTGGACGTAGGTCACACTGACCGAACCACTATAAATCTCTCTCTGCTCTTAATTACTACATTCATTGCTCACATCTGAAACATGGTGCACGAATACCTTTTTGTGCATCATCATCATCATATATATATATATATATATATAATCATTTCAAGACCTAGTCAGAGATTTTGTTTTGAGTTGATTCATTCCTGATTTTGCACTGCCATGTTACTGATAAGATCATTGGTTAAGTAATTCTGATCATCATAAATTAAGGGCTATGTGTATGGTAGAGAGTGTTCATGGGCTGGGTCAGGGTAGTTCAGATGGAGCACATGGGCACATGCGCCCACCTACCTCCACTTATTAATGCTCAATATTCAGAAATGGCCATTCCTCTGGTATTCTCTTTAATCTAAAATAGATTCAGGTATATGAAATCCCCCCAGGTATATGAGTCTCAACAATGAAGGATTTTGGGCCTGGGGCTAAGTACACTAGGACCCGATTGAACCCAACCCGAAATGAAAGAATCATGTGAGCACCGCCACTCTTCTCCGCTGATGGGATCATGATGGGCCCCATCCACCTAATTGGTCTTTTTTAATTGAATTTGGAATGGATTGATTGACTAATCAAGGTATTAAAAATAATTCTTAGATAGTTTCATATGCTTCCAATACCTTGAGCTGATCGTTGTTAATCAAGCAACCTAATTATAAATGTTTTCGAGGTCAAGAGATTAATTTAAAAAATATCCTTCATCAAGGAGTCCTTTTTGTAATTACCTCAAGGAGTAAGATTGCTTTGAGAAAACCCCTTCTCTTAACATAGTTGATATACTTTTGAATCTAGATAGTGTTAAGCACATGGATCACAGAGTTCTTTATGTCCATCCCCATAATTTCATCAGTAGACCCAAATCTGAAACTTCCTCTTGTTTTATCTCTATATAAACCAAACTGCACTGTATAAGTTGAGACCACCAGCAGCTTGATAACTTATTAAACATGTGATGAAAGTAATGACAAAAGGAGTCAAAATCATGTTTTATATAGGATGGTGGGTCCAAGTTTGAAATGAAATTTGATTTAGAGCTAAACAAGAGTAGATAGTACTTTTCTATCAGTTGGATTTTAGATGTGGGCCCTGCCAATTAAATTATAGGAATGAACTAAAATATCAAGCTAAGTGGGATTCAGATTCTTTTGACAATGGGCTCCTCATGAAAGACCCACCTTGAATAAAACAAGAGAAAAAGTCTCTTCTTGCATTTCCAGTCAAGGCGGAATTACTCTATCATATCATCCCTCCAAAAACAAATCTATAATTGTAAAGAAAGTCAATTTTACTTCTTCATTCAAACCTGACGCCTTGTCTTCATTCCAACGTTAGAGAGAAAGAGAGAGCTCCAAATATAATTTATTTAGCTATTTTGCTTATTCAAACTGCTGTGATCTAGGGCCTAACAGATGATCAAGCACACATAAAAACACTGAGATTTATGTGGTTTGGCTTTTGGTCTACGTCGTGAAAAGGATGAGAGAGATTTTACTAGTAGTTAGAAGAGGTATACATCATAGAGGCTCTTAGCCTCCATTTATAATATCAGCCCAAAAACCCTGGTACACCTAGAACTACTTCTAATAACAGTAGACCTATAACAAACCTACTTCTAATCACAGTAAAACAAGCATGGTACTGGGCCGCAATCAACTGACACCATTAACTTAATCACTCAATATCACCGGCTTCTATTGAACCATACAAGTCAACACAAACGTCAAGACCACTATCATTCATCCCAAAAAAACTCTTCTTCTTTGACCAGCTGTTTCATGTCATTATCACCAACAACATTGCTTAAAGGAAAAAATAGAAAAACAATTATATATAGGGCAGGTGTCTAAATGGGGGAGTTTTTATAATCATAGATTAAATATTCAAGGAGGAATAAAAAAAAAAAAAAAAAAGGCCATCTCTAGGCTAGGAGGGATTCTACTTGTGGGTTCGTTCCCATCTTATATGTGCCTACCCCTTGTCCTTGAAGGGCCATCAAGTTGCATTTAAAAACTTTTCCTCACTACATCGTTGTTGACCTATATTAGGTATTATTCAAATATGTGGGACTACATTTGGACAACTCTAAAGCCTTCAAAATAATATTATATGATCATTTATTTTTTTAATTTCTTACAAGATACTTTGATTCCCTTAAACCTAGATGGTTTTAAAGTGATCCCCAGAGGAGACCAATTTCATTATCTCATAATATAAATCGTTACATAGATAGAAAGATAAAAGAGTTGTGGTGAAACTATCTACTGTCTGCTCGCCATCGACCATGGCTGAGATAGTCCCTCTGGAAGTGGAAATGGATTCAGGAGAGAAGCGCCTCAACGAGCTTGGATACAAACAAGAACTTAGAAGAAAGATGGTTTTTCTTCACCCCTTCTTCTTTCTTTAAGCTTAGGACTTATAACAAATTTCCTTTTTCATTACATGAACTGGTTCTTGTTTCTTTTCCATCTTCCAGTTGAAAAGAGTTTTAACAAAGTTATGATGAATGGTTTTATTTTGCTCCCCAGACACTCTTCAAGACGCTAGCGATATCGATCTCAACGGTGACGCTTTTCACTGGGGTGACTCCTCTCTATGGCTCGAGCTTGCTGTATGCAGGGCCAGCTAGCCTTGTGTGGGGTTGGGTTGTGGTCTCTTTCTTTTCATGGTTTATAGGGATTGCCATGGCTGAGATCTGCTCTTCATTCCCTGTTAGTTCTCCTCTCATTTTGATCTGTTTGATTCACTTTCGATAACTCATTTACGTGTGATGAGATATGATTTTAGCTTGTGCTGATAAGATCGATGATCAAGTTGCATATTTGATTGAAGAGCTCATAGCTCAATTGAAATTCTGACCTATGCCGATAAAGAACATTCTTCTTAACTTTAGTCATGGTGTTTCATCAAACAGACAACAGGTTCTCTTTATTTCTGGGCTGCTCATTTAGCTGGGCCCGCGTGGGGCCCACTTGCTTCATGGTGCTGTGCATGGCTGGAGACTATTGGCATCATTACTGGTGTAGCTGCACAGGTATCTTTATAGTTCCCCCTTCTCTTCCATGTTTTTTGTTCTATCTGTAGCAAATCCTTGGCTTATCACGGTTGGGGCATAAATATCCACATTAATCAGACCAAATGCTCTGGATCTGATGCTCCCGCATGGCCTTATTGAGTAGAAGACATGTGAGAATAGCCTCACCACATAAAGGAAGGCCCCTTAATGTTAGTAACATAAAATTAATCTAGTTTTTGATAGATAGCTAATCTAATCTAAGAAGTTAGGGTTTGAATCCACATTTTATGTTACCATCCTTGAAATAATCTTGCATGGTGGAGGGCCTCACATAAATTGTCAAATCAATAAAAGAAAAAAAAAAAAACTACTTTTAATTGCACAAAATGACAAAAATGAGGCTTTAAAAAGGAACAAAATGACAAAAAGTATACAATAAAAACAGACAAATTAATGACAAAATGGTGCTTTTACTTTCAACTCCCTCCACTTTCTTTTCTTCCTGATTTGACACTTAATTTTATTTTACTTTACTCCACATATAAACAACTGTACTTTTATTTTATGGATTTTGAAAGGAACCTTCTCTAGATCTGCTAGGATGGTGCATTTTGAAATCAAGATATTAGGTTTTCAAAGAAGTTGATAAACTTTACCACTTAGCCGGCCATCAATCTATTATTGATACAATTTTAGATAGAATAAATCATATATATATAGAGAGAGACTTTTACTCTTGACTTTTTCTAAGCTACTTTCTCTCATGATCCTTTATTTTATTTCTTTACCCTCCATATTCATCTCTTATACAATATTTCTTAAATTTTATTTTTTATTTTAATGAGAATTTCCAATAATATCCCAAAAAAATACAAAAACTAGTATATCTATAAACAAAAAAAAAAAGTGTTAGTGCATGCATCTTAACAGGAACTAGTGGCATGTACTGAGTTATATTGAACTTGTTGGGGTTGTTTGGTAGGCTTATGCAGGATCACAAACAATGCAGAGTATCATTTTACTAAGTACAGGCACAAACAAAGGTGGAGGTTACCTTGCTCCAAGAGGGGTGTTCTTATCTATGTACATTGGT
This sequence comes from Umbellularia californica, assembly GCA_028538565.1. NCBI lineage: Eukaryota > Viridiplantae > Streptophyta > Magnoliopsida > Laurales > Lauraceae > Umbellularia > Umbellularia californica. The sequence continues at coordinate 108,673,489 of JAPQWN010000001.1, forward strand.
CTTACCATCTCATGGGCAGTACTCAACTCCTTTGCAATACAAGTCATTGCCTTCATTGACGTAATCTCAATATGGTGGCAGGTATCTATCCACTCTAGGATAATTTGTAACAACCTACATGTCTTTAATAGTAATGTTTTTCCAATCCAACACTAGTCCTCTCTTTGAAATTGGGGAAGGCGTCTCCCACATTCATAGGATTTGAGAAAGCACTTTAATAAGTGCAGGTTTTCAAAAGTTAGCTTTTAGAAAAGTTAGTCTACAGAATCTTCAAATCCATTTTAAGGCTAAAACATGCAGGTCATTGGAGGTTTGGTCCTAGTCATAATGCTACCCTTGGTTGCACCAACCAGACAATCAGCTTCCTATGTGTTTACTCATTTCCAAACATCACCGGAGTCAACGGGTATACGAAGCAAACCATATGCAGCAATTCTATCTGTTCTTGTTAGTCATTACTCTATTTATGGATATGATGCTGCTGCCCATTTGACGGAGGAAACAAAAGGTCCAGATCGAAATGGTCCGGCCGCGATTCTCTCGAGTATAGGGATCATAACAGTATTTGGATGGCTGTATATCCTAGCTCTTACATTCAGTATTCAGGTATTCTTTAGAAATCAACAGTTTGGGTTATTACATTATTTACAAGTAAAGCCTTTTAACTCATTTGGACATTTGTTTCAATACAGGATCCAAGCTACTTATATGATGTAACCAATGAGACTGCAGGAGCATTAGTGCCAGCACAGATACTATATGATGCATTCCAAGGGAGGTTTCACAATTCTGTTGGGGCCATTGTTTTTCTCATTGTTATATGGGGATCTTTCTTCTTTGGTGGCCTCTCAGTCATGACTAGTGCCGCTAGAGTGGTAAGTTAGAGAGCTCTCTTTTGGACATGAACTTTTCTAGCAGAGATAGATTATATACCTTTTCATGAGTGGTCTCCATTTTACAGGACTATAAATGTGGCAAAGGAAAATATTTTTTCTAAGTTCTATAAACTCATCAATTTTAAATTTTGGTCTGGACATCAGAGTCCAATGAATAGTTTTGCTAATGAGGCGCATTTAGCCAGACTTAATTGTGCACGATTCCGCATTGAATTTGGAACATATTGCAATAGTTAAGATATTAAGAGAAGAAATCTTTGCAAGACACTTCGTTCTCCTTCACTTCTAATGAGCATCAGCATCGATTTTCCAGGTCTATGCACTTTCAAGGGATAAAGGGATACCATTTTCATGGATTTGGAGAAGGCTGCACCCAAGGCACAAGGTCCCTGTAAATGCGGTCTGGTTATGTGCAGCCATCTGCGTTCTCATTGGACTACCCATCTTGAAGCTCAACGTCCTCTTCACGACCATCACTTCGGTATCAACAGTTGGATGGGTGGGAGGATATGCGGTCCCTATCTTCGCCAGGATGATCATGGCCGAGAAGAACTTCAAGGCAGGGCCCTTCCATTTGGGGAAGGCTAGAAGGCCTATTTGCTTGGTAGCCTTCCTGTGGATTTGTTACACCTGCTCAGTCTTCCTACTGCCTACTCTCTATCCTTTGAAATGGGATAATTTCAACTATGCACCAGTTGGGGTCGGTGTGTGTTTGGCTGTGGTAATGTCGTGGTGGGTCTTGGATGCTAGGAGATGGTTCAAGGGACCTGTGAGGAACTTTGATGCTAGCAGCAACGGAAGTGCTTAATCTACTTGGTATGGGTTATATGTATTATGTATTCAGGCAAGTTGTGTGGCGATCTATGGTTTCTTATTGTTGGTTGTTTCTTCCCAATGGAGTTCAAGTTATTCCACACATTCAGATTTTAAGTACTCCCTCTCAGATCATGCAAAAATTGTTTTGAAGATCTCGAGTAGTCGAGTTCGTCTTCGAAAAAATTGCAACTTTGAGTCCTTAAAATCAAAAGTTAGAATGATCGTTTGTTCATATGGTATCCATTTTTTGAGTCAGGCATAGACTTCTTCAACCTTTTACACACATCCCTCCACCGCCATAATTACGTGCATTCAGGTGGTCCACTCAAAAGGAATTGTCTTGGAACAAGCCCCCGGTTTTAGTTTTCAAAATGAATTTCAAGACATTTTTATTTCAGAAATTTAGATGTTCATTTCTCTACCTGGCCCACCCCAGTTAGGCCCATTTCTAATCCTAATAGTTTCCAAATATTTCAATGCCTGTTGGCTGATAAAGCCCAACATATCATTCAATAATCAGAATCAGTTCTAATAGATTCCCTTGTAAGGAGGAAGCTTAAAATAAAGGAAAAAAAAAAAAACCAGTGAAGAAAATGGAAACACTTCTGTCACATCCCGGTCCTGAATCACCCTAGCCTAGGATAATCCCCGAGGTGTGTCCCACATACTCCCGCATGTTGTACCTGTCTCGAGCCAAGTTCAACACACGAAGGAGAGGAAACCAACTATCCATATATGTGAGTTAAAACTCACAAAACACCTTAAAGCAATTAACATAGCGGAAGCTGTATTTCATTTGTGTGAGGTATCAAATTCCTTCAGTCTACATAACAGTTCAAGTTTTACTACAAAAGAATTATACAATTAATTGCATTGTTATACAAAAGAGGGTAAGTTAAAGAACCCTATACATCAATACCAAAAATATAAACAAAAGAATTCTATAGTCTAAGTGTAGCCCACTCAAAAAGGGGCTAGCCACACCACAAAAGAGTCTCCAAAAAGTGTTGACGCTCTCCCAGGGAGATAAGCTCAATGGGCCTCAGGCTCGGGCCACTCCACTAAACCCGAAGGTACCTCATGGGTAGCCTTCTCACTCTCCTCGGTCTCTGTGGGACCGGAGGCTGCATCTGAGACTGTGACACCAAATGTAGTACCATTAATACGACTATTAAGCAAGTACAGGCAATAATAAGAATATACATAATGTTCAATTGAATTTAAAATGGATAATTTAAGAAAGAGCAATATCAAATATCGTTTAGGCAAATCAAGTTTAAATATATAATTTATGCTGAATGAATCAAGAAAGTGAAATACACTAATTGGCTACTACCTTAAGCTCATCCTCTCAAAAGAGAGCAAATCTAGTTGGGATGCCACCAGCGGCCCGGCCAAAGGCTAGCTGGCTACCCGGGTCTGGAGTTCCGGAGCTCCAAATAACTTACTGCAGTAGTCTCAATTTATAAACCTAGTGTAACCCCGTCGGGTATCACTGGGTCGAAGCTAAATAGTGCCGACTCAATAGAATCAATAATACTCGGAATAAAAGTAGAATTGAGTAAACTCATATTCATTATTCATAACCAAATTAAATGATAATCACATATTTCAATTTCTTACTCAATCCTCATTTCTACCAAACATCAATTTGGAAATATTCAAATGGAATTACGAGTTGAATATAAAAGATAAGATATAAGGGATTACTAAGAATTTATCAATCTATTAAGTAGGATTCTAAGGTTCAAAGGGAATTCATACACCAATATGAAATGCATTGAATTAAAAATTCAAGCTATTTGTTTTACAATTTAACTCTAGATTTTTATTTTTCTAGTCCTCTACCGTCCATTTCAAAATAGGTTGGGAAAATCAACGAATTACTACATTTATTTGGTGTCACCAGTCACAAGAAATATGTTGAATTTCCTAACGAATTTTCATGGCATAGTTTTAGACTAGGAATCATCCATTGGCCCAATTATATGGTTAAAGTTCTCATTCTATGGTCATAAGATTCAAAAATTCCCTAAATTCCTACGGAAGTGAGGGTGTACTCCAAATCCCACTAAATGAGTGATTAAGGAGGGTGGAAATACCCCAGAAGGGTTAACACACCATTATTTGAGCCAAAAAAATTCTAAAAAAAATGGGGTCAGGTCCGTCTACCGGTAGTACTTCCGGTAGAACTAAGGTTTCACAGTTTTTACAACTCTCTGTCAAATTTCGAGCAATTTCTACCGGTAGTACTTCCGGTAGAACTAAGGGTACTCAATTTCCTTCGTCTTTTCTATATTAATCCTTGTCAAAATGAGTCTACTTACTCCCATAACACATACACAAAACTTCCATACATTTCAAAACAACCCACATGAAGAAATCCAACTCATTTATCCTTTATCAACATAAAAACCCAAAATAATAAGAAGAGAAAGAGATTACTTGAACCAAATGAAAATGCACAAAATGTAACCCAAATCATGCTTATACTTGCCTCAAGAAGAGTTCTCCAAACTTCTCACACACTTGGTTCAAAGAAAATCTCAAAAGCCCCAAATGTTCAAACCCTAACCACAAAACACATGGGGAAATTATAAATGTGCATGTTTGCTCAACCAAAAGTCTTTTTGACTCAAATGCAACTCTAAAATCCAACCAAAAGTTTCTTGAAGCCTACCTCTTCTAAGTATTTCGAATTTGGAAGGATTGAAGGAGGGTGGAGATAGTCTCAAGCCAACTAGTGAAGAGGAGGAAGTGAAGAAGATGATGAAGATGTAGAAGAGTCCTCCTCAAACTTCCTAAGCCTCCAATGCACATGCACGATTCCTTCTTGCTAGTTGAGAAAGGAAGAAAAGGAGAAGTGCAGAGAGAGATGGAGAATGAAAAGTAAAGAGAGAAAGGGCTGGGTCAAACTTTATATAGAATGAGAATTGCAGGAAAGTCCATTCAACTGATTTATTTCCATTTTGAGTCAAATGAGGGTCCATCGGTACAACGGTTGGTCGAATGAAGAAATGCCTAATATCAAAATCGATGTACTCATCAAAATACACGCGATGATGTCAAAATGACAATCAAATTATGAAAAACACGAAAACCCATATTTATGAAAAAGTTCCTGACTCAACTCAATTGAGTTAATTCGGTTCTCACTCACCTATACCAGGTGCAAAACTCATCCCACTCAGTCTAAAAGGGTTAATAAACACTAACCACTATAATTAGCAATTGAACACAATAAATTTAACCAAAACATGATTAATTAACACTAATCAGGATTAGATTGGGTCGGGGTGTAACAACTTCAGACCACAATCAAAACATCAATGCTAATTTACAATGCACCATTTCACAATTATTTGCATTGTCAGTACCTAGGACAAACAACCATCTCATATGAAAATCACAACTGCCACTGGGACTCACTTATCCTTCATTTGGGGGAAGCAAGCAAGGGCAATGACATTAACACAATCAGATAAAAGACCCATATAAACAAAAGCAACTAGACCACCAGGCACATATCCACTTCAATCACCATATTTCACATGGCCCCAGCAGCTTTGAATCTTGGCTTCTTAGGGAGGAACTTCTGGTCTCCGTAAACAGTCATGTAATCACCAAAAACAAACTTGGGGTAGGCTTGAGCATCCTCATCTGTTTGGCCCACCAGCTTTGGTGCAGGAGTCATGGTGGCCATGGCTGAGGGATTGTAGAAGGATGCAATGGATCTCCTGTTCCCATCATGGGAGGCCAACACGCGGTGCCACACGCTCTTGTATCGGCCATTGCTTACGACTTCAATCTGATCACCGGTGTTGATGACAATGGCGTTGGCCATGGGTTGGACATCAATCCATTCCCCGTCTTTCAGGATTTGGAGGCCCTTCACTTGGTCATCTTGGAAGAGCAGGATGACACCACCAGCATCGGTGTGGGCTCGGAGGCCGATTACTTGGTCAGGGTTGGGGCATGGTGGGTAGTGGCTCACCTTAGTGCCGAAGAAGGGCTCATGTTCTAGGCCTTCGCCGCCGCAGAACACCTTCTTTATGTATCCCTTCTCCAGACCCAAGTTCTCATCCATGATCTCCATCATCTTCTCTGCAAGTTTCTTTAACTCTCTCCTATATTCCTTCATGGTTTCTCTATTGCCACATGCAAACAAATGAGCCCATTAGAAATATTGTCGTTTGATGAACCCATACATAACAAAGAAACATATGTAGTTTGTAACCATATGAATTCATAAATCGAATGTGATGATGTAAGCTTATAAGATGTACTTTGGAGGCTAACACTGTGCCTAGGGTTGTAAAGGAGCTAAAGCTCTAGTTTGGGATCGGCTTACCTTCTTCATGTTTACACTGTATTTATTTTGACGAGCCGAGATTGGGTTTGAATTTGAGTGGAGTTATCCATAACCTCAGCTTGATTGAGTCAAGCTCGAGCTTTAGCCACACCCTTAATTAAGTCAAGCTCGAGCCTAATCAAGCTAAGCAGGCCCCATGTTGAGCTGGCTTGGTTAGCTCACGAGCAGAGCTCAAGAAACTCAACCAGAGTCTCACTGGCTCATGAGCTGGCTAAACTTGTTGACAGCCCTTTGGCAGATAGATGTAGGTCTAAGCCATAGCGAATAGCCTTCTTAACACCTTTATATTCTATTTTATTATTCTTATTTATATCTTGGGCATCCCTAAGATCAGTTTAAAAAGAAGACTATGCAGAAAATTTTGAATTAATTAATTAGTTTTAATCATAAAATTTATTTTAACTTTCGAGCATTTTTCAAAAGATTTTTTTTAGTTAGTAAAAAAAGATCTGAAATTATTTAGATATCTATCCTAAGGACTCGTATGTAACTTTTTGCTCCCACACATCTTGTCTTTGAAACCACCCTAGATTTGCCTAGCTTACATCGGTTTCAGTTTAGCTGCCACCGGGGGATTAGTCTTATTGGATTAAGGACCTCTGGGATACCCACGTCATCAATATATATATATATATATGTGTGTGTGTGTGTGTGTAATTTATGTATTCTTAAAGTACTAGACTCTCTCAGTTTCAACTAGAGTTCAAACCTGTGGGATCAAATAATAACTTCTATTGAAGGGATGTGATACAACTCAATAAACCATGGTTTTAGAACAAGCTTTCTGATCCTTTACCAGCCATGGCCAAAACCTGTACACTATGGCCTAGATATACGGGTTTTTATTCTTATATTTATTTCATTTAATCTGCTTCTTAGAGCAAAATTTAAAAAATTATAAAATTAAACAGCAGAAGAAATTCATATGTGCAATATGCTATATAGGGTCTCATAACCAAATACTATAGTTGTTGTATTCTAATCCCATGGATTGGAGATACCATTTGACATTACAAATCAACAAAACATGGGGGACAAACAAGCAGGTATAAACTTGAATGGTAATGATAAGGGACTTTGGTTCTTACTTAAATTCAGCTGGCTGTGACGGCCATTCATTTGTGTCGTGAAGAAAAAACACGTCCTCCCAGTCAGTGTTCTTCAACCGCTCTCCAGCCTCGTCCTTCTTCCCCCCCATCAAATCATTCAACAACTGTACTGGAGCTGAGTCCTTGAATCGCTGCTCTCTAGACAACTTGAAGCACTGAGAACAAACTTTCTTAACTCTATCAAGAAGCTCCACAGGAATTCCATGGTTTATCAACTGCAACCAGATACACAAAACTCTCCTTTTCAAATGGTACCATTCAGAACAAATAAGAATAATTGTTTGGGATGAAGTCTCCCAATTAACCCAGTTGCCAAATTACGCGCAAATGCAATCAAGCAACAACTCGAATAAAATTGACTAGGTTGCAGTATAATGCAAACAGTAAGGAGAGAGAGCATCCAAAGTAGACCCAACCCAAATTGCCAACAAGAAAAAAATGATCATTAGACAATCATCATGTAAATGAAATATCAATGACTGATCATCTGTTTACCTGAAAGAACCCCCATTCCTCGCATCCGTTTGCAATCTTAGCCATGGTTTGGGCTTTATTGTCGCTGTCGAGCATTGACATGTCGATGACCGGAACCGCCATTGAAGAAGGAAATGGATTGAAAACAGGGAAGTAGTAGTGATGGTAGTAGTGGCAGTAGCTCTAGCAGAGAGAGAGAGATATAGAGAAGACAGGCTGTGGTGTTTTCTCTTGGTTGATGGGTGTTGGCTTATATAGAACAAAACCATGTCAGATGTCAACCCTAAATGAATTAAAGAATACTTGCGGGGCTGCTTTTGGGCGGTGTTATTCCATTAAGAAATGTGGAGGTCAATGCTTCAAAGGAAGGAAATAACAAAAGCATCGTAATTCAGGTGAATGTGCTTGTTTGCAAGCTTGCCTTTCAGTAGTTATATACCAACTTTGTTGGAATGTAAAGGATATATAGTACGTACTCAGGCAATTCTAAGTGGGGTTATTATTTTTTTTTTTTTAATGACAATCCATGCAGTTCAAGTTTTGGGACCTACCACAGATGGCGCGCTACCCTAGCCATCGATCGGTGGCTATCAAACAAAAATAAATAAATAAATAAATAAAATAAAAAAGATTGGATATGCTTAGTTATAAAAAGTGAACTCTGAGTTAGCAGTTGTCTAAAGTTGTCTAAAGTGATATGTTAGCATGCAAAATTTCTAGTAATATAAGAAGAAAATGGCATTATTCTTAATTTCTTAGGTTTTGATTATGGTTACACACAGCCACTTTTGGGTTATACCCCATCACAAGGGGGCCAAAAGTTTGAAAGGCTTGGATTGAATTGACTTTAATTTTTAGGACACACCTCAGTGGGTGTGGTTATAATCTAGAATACTATGACAAATTATGTTAGGTTCCTCTATCTAATTGCAAGAAATTCTGGCATCGCTGGATTGATAAACGTTTCTTCTCTTTCTATGTGCTCCCACTTCTCTTTCGAATCATTAGGTGGGAGGGATGGAAAGGGCTAGCAAAGAATTTTGGTTGGGCGAAAAATCAATCGCATCATATTTACTCATCCAACCAATTTTGTAATGGACTCAAGTAAAACACTCTCCTAACATGTGTATGGTATTCAATTCCAGTAATAAATATATATAAATTGGATGATAGTTAGATTATATTAATTAAGGTGATGTTCAAATCGAAGGGTGAGTATTGATGCTTGAACTGCTCATAGTTTACCCTTACAAAGTAAGAAGGGAATTATGATGAAGTTTTTTATGAAACGGTAACAAGATTTATTAAGAGAAAAGCCAAATACACGGAAAAAAACCAAAGAAAGAGAAAAAGGGTGATGGTACAAGAGCATTGTAGATCACACCACCCCAATTACATTACCACACTCACCCAAGGAGACAATCTCATTATCCCTGCTAGCATACCAATGGAAATGAGATACAAGTCCTGCTCGCATACCAATAGAAATGGTAGCCCTACCCTAGAAGAAAAGGAATTTAATAGATTAAGTGTGTGTATGTGTGTGTGTGTGTGTATATATATATATATATATATATTATCCTCTTCAAATATGTAACTGGTAGTCTAATAAAAATAGTGAAAGTGGTTAGTCAATATGAGATTAGCAACCTGTTGAGACACATTGAATATAATTGAACGACCAACAACATTACTAAGGACAATCTTCATATATATATTTACTCTCACAAACCCTCTTGATTATAGCTTCAACTGTATGCCATGTGTCCTATATTCAACCATTTTCTTTGTAAAGTCCAGATGAATATTAGTTCTAGCCCTAGTTTACTTGTCTACTTAGGAAGAAGAAGAAACACCACAGACATTGTTAGTGCTTCGTACTTATTAACAAAATGTAAGCGTTTGTTAGAAACTGTTAGGCAAGTCCTGCCTACTATCCTTTCCCTCATTGACTTCCCTGCAGGCTACATCTTGTGCAATACTATATAATTTGACTTTTTTCGTGAACATGCTTTCATCTCATCTCATATAGCTTAGGTAGGAGGAAAGACAATTAACTGAATCGTGGGCGTGGTTTGAGCTTTAAGTGATTGATGAAGACAACTTTCATAAAACAAAGCTTCCAACCCAACTCAGTTTTTTTATTACTTCCCTTGTACCTTAGTCAACACGGTTTATGGCTTTGATTAGTAAAGAAATACACGTAGTTAATCTCCATCACACATGTCACCACATGCATGATGACCCAAATCAAATTTATCAGGCAGTCATTGTCTTATCTCATCTATTTAACCTATAATCTAGGTCGAACCCTCGTATACCTAGATAGGGGTCCGACAAATTATAGAGTTAGATCCTGATTTTCGATTGATCTAATTCATTTTTTGCTTCGACCATCAGTTAATTGTGGCCAAGAGATGTATATAGAATAGAGTGGTTTGGATCATCCAACCCCCAAGTCTCCAGGTTGAACAATCTGGATCCACATAAACATGTATACTATCTAGAGATTAGATGGGGTATATTGAGAGTCATGACCAGGGTGACGCTATATGCCAATTAAATGCCTCATAGGTTGGGCCAACTTGCTACTTGTTCTTCCATTTCGCTCTCAATATGCTCTAAAAATTGGAATTGTCCCTTATTGTTACCCAACCATTGTGTGCATGGGTATCGGGATTAGCGTCATTAATTCAGGGGGTTACACAGCCACACCTCATTCGACAGTTGGATTGTTACTCTTCCAGTAGGCCATTCCCACGGAGAACAATATTGACCTAAAACTATGTACATTATGTGAGGACTGAAAAGAACTTGATCATGCCCTTCGACCACATATTTTTTTCCTCTTTTATCCTCCAGGGGACTCAACTCACCCACCCCCACCCCCACCCCCACCCACGTTATACATGTCCCCATCCAGCTGGCCCTTGAATCGTATGTTTTCATATAACTTTCAACCTCCCCTTTTCTCAAAATTTGAACATATTCAATTGGGCCCACAGGCCAAGATGATAATTCCTTGAAGCTTTTATAAATATAAAGTGCCCCTTTCTCTCTAGACAAAATTATTTCAGATAAGAAAAGCTTCATCCATGTCAAGCTGGCTGTTTCAATTAAAATAAAAGAAAGAAAGAAAGAAGAGAAAACCCTAAAATAAAAGGCCAACTATTAAGGGTGTGGTCCTCAAAGAAAGAACGTGTTATTGACTGATGAATGATGAGTTGATGATAGATAAAACTTAACAGGAGAGGTTAAGGCATTGTGTCCCCTATTCATTCCCCCATGTCTACCCACAGAAGCTGTTGTTTTTATTTTAAGAAGATGATTGATATGATTTACTAATCCAATTCATGTTACGCGTGTCTGTGATTCCGTTCCTTGTATGCAACTGCAAGCTCTCTGTCTCTCCTCGTCCTTGTAGCTGTTAAGGGACGCGAATAATCCCCAGTAATGTCACATGGAGGTTATAACGAGAACCGAGTCCAAAATGGAAAGATGGTCCAGGGTGCATGTACATGGCATTTGCCTTTGGATCACTACTCATTATTATATGGGAGTTAAACTACTTTGGACTTTGAAACGAGACTATAAAAATGATTATCATGATTGGAGAGTTTAACTGACTTTAGTTTATTAATTCTCAGTTGGTCTTCTTCTCTTTTATGTGAGAGAAGAAAAGAAAATTGGTCTAGGGGTATGTGCATATATATATATATATATATATATATATATAGTATTTGCAGAACCCCTTAAATTAGTTTTGTCTCAGAAATTGGTGGGAGGCCCCACTCCACATGGGGTCATGTTGTGCTGGGCATCTCAAGACCTCCTGGATGAGGCATATGGGCCATGAAATGTAGCCTGGTTTTGAGTGGTCATGAGGTCAACAAACGCAGTTTTTGGCAATTCTAGCATCTCTATATCTTAATTAGTGCATTGGAGTTACCTTTAATTAAGTCAAACTTGTGTTCTTAATTGTCCTAACTATAGTTTTAAGTGCAGTTCTTTTAATATTTTTTTGTACCCGTCAAGGCGGTTGGACCCTTGGGAGATTCGACTGATGACACGGAGTGAACCCCAGCACATGTTAGGAAACATGCTAGGAAGAAGATTACCTGCACGCGCGAGTGAGAGCACTGCCTGCATGTTCTGGAGAGGAGGACCAGGACCGAACTTTAGGCAGTTGCGTGAAAATGGTACTCCAAACCACTAGGCTATTTCTTTATGCTAAGTTACAAGTAAATAGGTTTATTGATTTGGTTTTTGTACAGCATAGAGAGGACGCCCTATATAACCTATGGGAAGTATTCTTCTTTTTTAAAATGTCAAATGAAAGATTAATATTAGGCCCAAGAGAGGGTCAGGTTAATTCAGGAAATTTATATATAACCGTCTGTATTTTGATAATACAAATAGCCCACCCTCTTCTTCTTTTCTTTTCTTTTTTTTTTTTCAAATAGTAGTCTCTATAAATCTAGAATCTGAGTCACCCACGTTGACTTGGCTTCAGAGCCCATTTTTTTTTTAATTGATGACTTTTGACTTGTATTATAATTTAGAGGTTGAAAGTTTTTAATGATCTAACCATAGTCATATTATCCCAAGGGCATTAATTCAACTAAATTAAGCAAAATTGAATAGTCTTTCCACTTTTTTGCCTTTAAGTCAATCTAGCTAGTGTAGTAAGATGTAATAGAATTTTTTTTTTTTTATTGTTTTGATGAGAAATTGACCATTAACTACTAATCAAGATGAATTTTTTATAACGTGGCCGGTATCCTTGTGGTATTTGACCGAACAAGACTACTTCCCCGGGCAGAAGTCTCTAATCCCACACAAATGCACACCGGCCTAATATGAAGCGAGTTTCAAACACAAGACGTGGAGAGCAAAACCCACACCATGCTGCCACTCCACCAAGCCCTAGATCGGTGACAATCAAAATGATCGATCAAGGCTTTTAGATCAATTGATGTTGTAATTCATATGAATAAAACGAAAGGAGATCGAGCTGCCTATTTGTAATTGCCAAAAGTCTGCAACTGGTAGACAATGCTGGTCTCTCATTCCAATGAAGCTCAGATGCACGAGAAACTGGTGAGCGTCACTATGGGATCTAATGTTTAGTGTACGTTGGTGCAAGAGATAGATTTTCTTTTGTACACTTCTCAATGTTTGGTGCATCCATTTTGGTCCAAAAAAACAATGTGGAAAGCAATGCTTTTTTTCCCACTCACTAAGATTTCGTATTTCTGCATAAGCATGGTTTTACAAAAACACGTTCTCAGTAAAACTCTAAAACTACTCAAAATATAATGCTGCCTTCATGTTGCCTTGGCTGAATTTAGTCCACTAATAAGAGTTTTGGTCCACCATTTTATTTATTGCTTATAAAGCTAGCTAGTTAACAAAGTACTTTAAGATATTGGTAAGTTCTATATAGATCATCTTCTTTTTCTTATTCTTTTGTTTTTAACCCGGTAAAAATAGCTGGAATCCAAGAGAAAGTCTGCACACGCACAGAAAAACTAAAAAAATAAGGCTCACACAGATGGGAAGGGAGCTCGCACAAACAGGAAAAAAGCCCACACGTACAAGAGAGGAGATGGCGTACCAAAGACTCAAACCCTGAGCATCCAGGTGAAAACGATCACTGCTTACTAGCGAGGTAAGTAGCCGTTCTCGTGTATAAAAATAGGAAATCAATTGGTTATTTCGTTTTGTAAACAGTGAACACGTCGACCGATTGCCACCGAAGTACAGTATTAGTACACAATAGAGACAGCTGGGATGGTCAAATTCCTGGAATCTTTTGTCTTCAACCTCCACAGCATCATTGGTGGATGGGACCCACCAGGGTTTGGATTTGTCAACCATTTCCTCGATGGGGACTTAGCCATTTGTCAACCATTTCCTCATTGGTAGATGGGACCCACCAGTCTGCATAGTGCGTAGGGTTAGACCGTGCATGCATCTGACAGCCAACGCTGCAATATGTATTTTATTTTCTTATTTTACAAAGTCAGCCTTTGATCGTATATACTGATACATAATTTATTTTAAGTCGTTTAAATTATATTGTAACCCAAATAAGACTTAATTTTTCCAGGTCAAGACGCATATAATGTGGCATCCGCATTAAGCAGTCTGAACAGTGAACAAACAAATATATTGCATTGACCTGTGTATCATATAATATCTTCATACTTGTACATGTCCAATGTATCTATATTTGATGGATTGTATACTTTTATTCATACTAGTTTCAATATTTATATAGTATAAGTTTAAGCTATCTTACTATATTAATTCATTATTTTATATAATTTTATTGGTTTCTTATTTCTCAATATAAAAATTTTAAAAGTAAATATTTTTAAATAAGGGTATATTTTATTAATTTAGAAATGTTCAGTGGAAAAAAGTTAGACCTTCATAACCATATTCATATCATTGATTTTTTAAAAGTGTTTAAGAGTTGTATTCCAATCTCCTTGTCCATGCAGCACTTTAATCACTATAGTTTCAGTCAAATTTGAGAGAGTACCTAAATAGGGGTGTTGGCATTGGGCTCATGCGGGGGTAGAACTTGTGACCAATGTAGGCTTCAACTGAGAACTCCTTTACAAAGGTGACTTTGTTAAACAAGGGATTTTAATCAAGAGCCCGCAAAATTAATGGAAATGCCTGATCTAAACACTGCTTTGCAGGCCTGGACTAAATGGCAATGATCATCAAATGAGATAGATATGTGGGCTAGATGCAATTAATTGAGAGCCCTTTCATTTAGAAGTTGACACAAGCTTTGTAGGACCCACCTTGCAGGTCCCACCTGAACCCATGAGAGACAAATCCAGATCCCCTATTGTTTGGACCAATCAGGGGATGACACATGAACTTGTTGAGTTTGAAAACCGCTGTTGTCTATAAAAGCCAGCTCCGTCTTCTAAGTACAAAGTTCATGCGTCACCCCTGATTGGTCCAAACAGGGAATCCAGATTCTGTGGTAAGGAGAGATGAAAAGGGGTGATGTGGATTATTGTGTTGGATGGTTTTAAAACCACATAATATCAGTCTCAGGTGATTGTGAATATTATTTTATATGGTTTATAAATTCTACACTGGTGGACCAAGTTCATATCATGGTTAAAGAACTCTCCAAGTTAACTTTTGATTCTCCCAAGTCATCTCATTTTGCGAAAGAACCGAGTCAAAAATAGAGAAGACTCAGCTTAGTCATCTCATTTTAATAAATTGTTTGCATCTTGAACCATTTAATAGACAGATCTAATTTTAAAGAATTATGATTTATTTATAAGCAATTATGCATGAAGTTGAGAGTTAATAATTTAAAAATGATGATTAGAATGTAACATGAAACTTATATTTTATCTTCTACATTCGATATTTAAATTAACAAATTATGTAATATGCAATATTTCTTCTTTCATTTCTTTATTGTACTTTTCTTGCATATGTAGATTTGTTAATTTGAAATGATAATCATGAATGCATTTAAATAAATATATTTTTATATTTTATAAGGAATGGACTCATTTTTAAATATTTTAAAAAGCTTGACTCTCCCAAGTCTCCGACTCTATCCAAGTCAATTTTTATGAATTGGACAGGTCGAATCCGAGTCACGAATTTTCCAACATCGGTTTATATAGCAAAAGACATTGCTGAGAATCACAGCACCTTCGAGTAATCTGGACGCGGGAAAAGATTATTGTGCTTTTAGAGGTCTCCTTTCTCTGTGTTAAAACGTAAGAGCGAATGAAAGTATATAAGGAAAACCCCATGATTGTTGCAGTGACCGAGTTCTTGATTAACTTGAAGCCATTGAAAGTTGGCACATGTTAGATAGTGCTTGGTGCCATCCATGGCCCAATCTGGTCTATGATCGGCATCCCATAAGCCTACAGGGAAAAATCATGGTTTGGCAATTCAATGTACTCATCCGGAACCTGCCATTGATAGCCTCATGTAGGAAAGATCTTCAATGGGAACATGTGACCAGAAGCCTACCGAATGGAGTACTGAGTATGACACACAACGAGCAAAGACTGAATGGCCAGGATCTTCACTTTAGGCCATATAGGGCCCTGCCACCTCGAATCAGGTCGCCTCTATACAGCTCGCCCAAAAGATTATACAATTCCTTTCGTTCAGCTTTGGGGGAACTTGAAATAGAGTTCCAACACTGTTCAGCATTTAATGGATGGACACTGATTTGATCAACTCAAGTACTCAGCTATGGGGAGTAGTGGGGATAGTATAATTTGTTTAGCGACAATTGCATCAATGACACAGAATATTGGGAGCACCATCATCAGAAGCTATAAAAGACCTGGTATATGGGACCCCAACTTACTGGGAAATGATTTCCATCACATTAAAATGTAATAAGCTCTACAGACCTGTTTAACATGTACAACCTACTATGACCAAGGGGGTGCGAGCTGGGGAAAGATTCCAGAGGCCTTGTATTTGTAGTTGAGCTAAAGTGGGAAAGAGTGTACTTGCATGGATAGAATGGCAGGTCAGGTAACGCGAATGAGAAGAACAATCATGATAAAGACGCAAGTCACAATGAAGACTAACAGCATTGTGAGACATGTGGTCTTGGTACTCTCCGAATATATCTCCTTGGCTCGTTCATTGGCACGACCAGTGCTTGCAAGGCTATGTTCCACTGCCCTCTCAGTAGAATCGAGTACCTGCACACAAACAGTAATCAAAAGATTATTCAATCCTACTGAAGAATAAGTCAGGATCCAACACACAATTAAAAAGGGCTTAGAAGCGCAGACTCCAATTGTTGATGCACGTTCACTGTAGAGATGGGATGCGACAAGGACAGTGATAGAAGGTGTGCCTCCTTAAGTGGCATGAATTTTCACTCCATTTGAATGTCCAGTTTTAGTTGCCCGATGAACCATCTAAATGCTAGTGTTCTGTCCTATTTATGATTTCTTTGCTTTCAACATAGTTGAAAACTTAGGGCACGTTTGGCATTGTGCTCTTCGGATGGGAACACGTTCCCACAAGACAAGTGGGGATCTTGTTTGGTAAATATTAAGTACTGTTTCAAAATATTATTTACTGTTTTTTTTTTATAACAAAATATTATTTACTGTTTCAATGCCAAAAAACTATAATCTTCGAAATTTGCAGTAATCTCTCATATATACTGGAAATAAGGTTTAAGTGTAACTACAATCAATAAGATTAATTATATTCTCTTGAAAATTATTGTATGAGACAAATGTATGAATATTCTTAACTATCTTTTTAATATTTGAGATAAATTCATGAATATTTATTATAGATTTGAATTAATTGTATTGCCAAACATGAGTATCTCAAGTTTATTTCCTAAAACAAGATCATTATGGTATTACCAAACAAGTTCTGTACAGCAAATTGTCAGCAGAACAGATTAACATGATATTTCTAGACAAGTTTTGCACGGAATAGCCTCAACACAACCCAGCCTCAGCACAGAACTGGGAACAACACTGGAATGATGCCAAACAGGCCCTTAGGGTCCTTTGGATCGTCATAAACCATGTGTTTAAGTAACTCAGTTTACCTACGACAGTTCAAGCTCAGTTTACAACATTGGGTCCTATCTGATCTTCGTGAGCCAGGGGGGAAAAACTTGGTGTATGTGGAAATGACGGTTATCACTCTTCGATAACCTGAGTTGCACGAGTCACAGTTGTTTTGTTCATTCACCATCATCAACATCATATCCTCAGACTTATCCCATCTATCCGATGGTAACTTTAAGCATTGTACTACTAGAAAATAATTAAAACAAAGGAAAGGATTGTCCAAAATTCTTCAATTCGGACTATAAAAGTAGAGTGAGGTCTATGGGAAGATTAAAAGTCAGTGACTCAATCGACCCACACTAATCTAACTTAATAACAGGTACAAATACAAAAATACCCCTATACATCACAATTATATAAATACCCCATATATAAACTATATCCACATGCACCATATGTTAAAGTTATTTTATAGAAACATAAGCTGATAACAATTTCATGAAAGAAAGCATGACTTAAAAACTGATAGGTGGCTCTTACCTTGTCAGTGTCTTGCAGAGATTTGTTCATTACGAGACTACTCTCCTTAAGTTGTTGCGCCAACACAACCATTTCATCTGTCAAATCCTCTTGCAATTTTCTATCAAAAACAAGAATAAGAAATTATGAAATCAAAGCCAACTAAAAATATTTAAAAAAAAAAAACAAAAAAACAAAAAACAAAATTCCTTTCACAGTGTAAGGGCCTTAATTAGATCTGGAAATGACTAGGAAAATTTAGTGTACAAAGGAGAAGGGGAAAAAACCTTGTGAATAAAGTTCTCACAAGATGCAAACCTAATAACGTTATCCTTAATAAAGTTCTCTTTTTTTTTTTTTTCTTTGAGAAAGGTAAAGTCGTCTTTTCTAAGACAACCAATTTCCACAAATAAGTCTTTATCTTTAGTAATGTAAGCTGGAAAACTCCAATTCAAAGTGAACATCATAAGATCAGAGATAGTTGGGCCCAACATAATAAAAACAGGATTGTGTTAATCCAATAATCTAGAATAAGAAGAAGTAGGCACCACACTAGATATGGTTTCACGGTACAACAAACTGTGGTACTATTGCCTGTATATAATAACATAGAAGTGTCCCACACCAGCAAACAAGAAGAAAGGTCAGCATTTCAGCACTAAAACTTAGCAATCAAGGTCATGCTGAGCTAAACATGATTTTGTGGGAAGCTACCTATGCTTTTCAATGTGTGCTTGTGTTGCGGCATCCAGTTTAATGGATGCAGAACCATCATTTTCTGCAATCTCACGTGTTCTGTCTTCAACTTTATGAGGACTGCATAGATGAAAAGCCAAGCCATTATATTGATAACCAGTAGAAAGATAAAAACAGAAACTGGATAATGATATATATGATTCAACAAGTACAAGAAACAGCAGCATCACTTACACAGATCTCCGCCGCAGTCCTCGAGAAGGAGATAAATGAGCACCAACTTCCTCTGTTATTGAAGGGCCTTGCTCAACTTCGGGTTCATTAGCAGTCTCCAAGGACACTTGGATGGCAGACTGCCAATGATACAAATAAAGACCAGACCAATCCAGTAACAATTAGAATGAGTTTTCATATTAAAAAAGGGGTGAGGGGCCAACAATGATGGTGAGATGACGTCATTAAAACAAGAAATATTTTTCACTGTATTTATCTTGATGAAAATACCAATCAAGGAGATATCTTGGTTGAAAAAAATAAAATAAAAATGTAACATCATACAAACTAAACTTTGCATGGTGCCCATTTATTTTATCTTATCAGGAGCACCCCACTCAAATTGGCCAAATTGCACAATTGTCCACAGTCAAAACAATTCATCAGGTGGGTGCCATGGGTACTTCTGACAATTTAAGCAGAGTGGGAAAACCTTCTTGGTAGCCAACAATCATAATGAGATAAAAGGACATTAAAAAAGGTCATCATTGGGTGAAAAACATGTTCCCACTCATCAGATGTGTGCAATCCATATGTGATTTACAGGTGAATGGTCGGTCTCTTTGCAACAGGCCCTAATGAAAAACCCAATGCCACAATTAATCTGAGCCACAATAAATAACTTCACCAAAGAGCATTGCGCATGTTCAATTCTCTCATTAAATCCAGTAGAGAACCAACAAAGATATGGGATCGTACAAGACTCAATTATGTTAATTTTCTTTTTAACACTATTTAAGTAGTCTCAAGACTCTCAACTACATGATCCACTGATGAGGAATCAGTAGCCTCCCATCCATAATCCCTACCCCACTCAATCAAGATAACTCCTTTTTTTTCTTTTTCTTTTTTCTTTTTTTAAACTGTAAAATAATTTTATTTCAATAAAACAAAACTGCAACAAAGGGCAACCACCAAAAAGACAGCCCTCTGGACAAAAAAGCCAACACAAAAACAAAATTTGAAAAAAAAAATCCCTTGCACATCCAAGCAACCAATTTCCTACTCCCAGGGTCGCTAACAAAAAGGTCAATGTTACACAACATCCAAAGCCCCATTCTTTCACCTACATGGGATGACCATAATTCATCAAGCGATAGAGATTAATGAAATTCTGTTTCCTTCAACTTTTGATTCCATTTCAAGTTGACAGTGGCTCCAACCAAAAAAAAAATTGCTTAACAAAAAATTTCATATTATATTCATTTTTACCCAAAGGAACACCATCCATTTGACAACCTTCACCATCTGCTTTTCCATCCAGACATCTTGAGGTCCATCATTATTACATAAACTGAACGATGATTATCCAGTCACTGTGAGACATTTTCCTCATCACTAATAGTTAGCCCAAGATGGACTAACACAATTATTCTCTTTAAAACTTGGCAGAGTATCATCCTCACTTCAGATTCATCCATCCCATGAACGAATTTCCTTACCATCCTCATGTTACAGATAGAGTACACCCTACTAGTGGCGGACCCAAAATTTTCGTTTAAGGGGTACGGGCCCTAATAGGTAGTTTAGTTTTGGGGGCAAACCAAGATTTTCAAGTAAATTTTGAAGGTGGACCCATGATTTTTATTGGATGTTTGGAAGTGGACCCCCAAAATTTTCATATGGGTTCGCGCACCGTAGTTTGACGGGTGCGACCGCACCCACGTGGCTGCACTTGGGTCCGCCCATGCTACTATCAGTAACTTCATAGGTCTTCTCAAAGAAATGCAGATGCATATTCAACAATTACTGAACCAGGAATCAATCAGCACTCGGAATCATTCCATCTTTAGACTGATCCCACATCACAAATAATTGCATCCGAGTCTGACATGGATTTAAGTCCTAGATAGCCGAGCGAGCATTTAATCTCGGACATGTTACACTTAATCCAGATGTTGAATGTATGCATCAACCACCGGGTAGTTCAAATGCTAACTAGTAAGTTTGCAATTGCATAAAAAGCAGAAATCACGTCACATGTTCCACTTTTGTCAACTGAAACCTGTAAAAGGAACATTTCAAGTGTCAACTGAAACCTGTAAAAGGAACATTGCAAGTGTAACCAAAATGGTTGGTAATTTGGATCATTTGGAAGGAAAGAAATTCAAGATGTTTTAAAGGGATTGCAGAGGAAGATAGCATTTAGAAGGAAAGAATTAAATTCACAGTTGCCTCTTGGGTGTCGTCTAACAGCTCCTTTAAAGGGTATTCAATAGACCAAACCAAACCAAACCAAACCAAACCAAGCCTTTTCCCACTAGGTGGGGTCGGCTATATGGATTTGACGACGCCAATCAAATCTGTTTAGGGCCATGTCCTCCGTTAGATCCATGTAGGCAAGGTCATGTTTAATAGTTTCTTTCCAACTTCTCTTGGGTCTCCCTCTCCCTCTCCTACTCCTGGCAATCTCTATGCCTTCACACCTTTTAACAGGTGCTTCCATTGGACGCCTTCTAACATGGCCAAACCATCTTAGTCGATTTTCTCTCATTTTATCTCCAATCGGTGCTATTCCTACTTTGCCCCTAATCTCCTCATTCCTAATCCTATCTCTCCTTGTGATCCCGCACATCCATCTTAGCATTCTCATCTCCGCAACTTCCATCTTCTTAACATGATTATGCTTTACTGCCCAACACTCTGATCCATATAACAATGCTGGTCTTACCGCCACCTTATAATACTTTCCTTTAACCTTGAGGGGGACTTTCCGATCACACAAGACCCCCGAAGCACTCCTCCATTTGGTCCACCCGGCCTGAATCCTGTGACTTACATCAGTATCAATCCCTCCATCCTGTTGCACCATCGATCCAAGGTACCTAAAGTTTTCTTTCTCTACAATCTTTTGTGTGCCTAAACTTACTTTTATGTTACCAAGTGTCCTACTTTGGCTAAACTTGCACTCCATATATTCCGTCTTGCATCGACTTAGCCTAAACCCTTTTGTCTCTAACGTTTTCCGCCATACTTCTAGCTTAGCATTCACTCCTTCTCTCGTCTCATCTACTAAAACAATGTCATCTGCAAATAGCATACACCACGGCACCTCATCCTGAATATGTCTTGTAATCTCATCGATAACTAGGGCAAATAAGTACGGGCTTAACGCTGAGCCTTGGTGTAGACCAATCGTGATAGGAAACTCCTTAGTCTCTCCGCCAGTCGTCCTTATAGATGTCACGGCTCTATCATACATATCCTTTATCGCCTCAATATATGCGACACACACTCTTTTCTTTTCCAGTACTCCCCATAGAATCTCCCTAGGAACCCGGTCATAGGCCTTCTCCAAGTCAATGAACACCATATGTAAATCTTTCTGGCCTTCTCTATACTGTTCCATTAACCTCCTCAGGAGAAAGATAGCCTCCATGGTTGATCTCCCAGGCATAAAACCAAATTGATTATCTGAAATGTTTGTTGTTCTTCTTAGTCTTCTCTCAATAACTCTCTCCCATAATTTCATCGTATGGCTCATCAATTTAATCCCGCGGTAGTTCGCACAGTTCTGAATATCTCCCTTGTTCTTGTATATGGGTATAAGAATACTTTTCCTCCATGCATCAGGCATCTTCTTGCTCTTTAGCACTACATTAAAAAGTTTTGTCAACCAATTTATGCCATTCTCCCCCAAGCACCTCCAGACCTCAATAGGGATACCATCTGGCCCAACCGCTTTCCCATTCTTCATCCTTTTCAATACTTCTTTAACTTCTTCCCTACTGATTCTCCTATAGAACATATGATTCGATTCTTCCCTAGAAATGGTAAGCTGTCCCAATTGTATGTCACTACTACTGCTTTCGTTAAATAACTTGTAGAAGTAGCTCTTCCAACGCTCCTTTATCTCATCGTCCTTTACTAATACCTTTTCATCCTCATCCTTAATGCATTTAACTTGGTTTAAGTCCTTGGTCCGCCTATCTCTGGCTTTAGCAAGCTTGAATATCTCTCTTTCGCCTTCCTTAGTGTCAAGTCGCCTATATAGCTCCTCAAATGCCTTTGCCTTGGCCTCACTAACTGCCTTTTTGGTTTCTCTTTTTGCTTCTTTATACTTTTCCAAGTTTGCTGCATTTCGATCCCTTTGCCAAGTTTTAAAACTCTCTCTTTTAACTCTTATCTTGTCTTGAATGGCCTTGCTCCACCACCATGCCTCCTTCTGTGCCGGAGCACCCCCTTTGGATTCTCCTAAGACTTCTTTCCCTACCCTCCTAATACACTCTGCTACCTTATCCCACATATTATTTGCACTCTCATTTATCGCCCAAACGTCTTCCTCTAGTACTCTATCCCTAAATGCTAGTTGCTGATCACCTTTCAAGTTCCACCATTTAGTCTTTGAGCATCTATACAGGGTATTCAATAGACCAGATTGTTAGAAATTGGAGAGAAGTGGCCTGCCTTTGATTAGTCTTCTGTCATCTCATATGTGGTCTTGGTAGCTGATTTTGTTTTGATTTGTTGTTGTTTTTTGTTTGGTTGTGTTCCATGTGGTGTGGTGGACAGTATAATTCTCCTGTACTGTTTTTTTTCTCTTTTAATTAAAGTTACCATTCAAAAAAAAAAAGGAACATTTCAAGTGTGGCTTAAAATGAATGGAGAGCCATTCTCATGATTATTTTAGAAGAAAAAAAAATCTCGAATGCACTCAAAACTTTTCTTAGCAGGAAAGTAAGATACTATATCAATAGGAATTAAGATACTATATCAATAGTAATTTAAAAAGAACCTTGACTGCTATTATGTATATTGATGAAAGTAGTAAATAAAACACGCACCGACTGAGCAGCTAGTTTGGCAGTAAGGGCTTCAATCTGCTCAGAATACTCATTCAGCTTCACTTTTGAAATTCTGTAGAAAGAAACATGGTTGGTATCATGTCAATGAAGACAAACGTAACTCATGCAATATAATAAGATCTTCAAGAGCACACAAATGAACATTCAAATGCCCTGTTATAAAACTAGTGTCACGGTTAAGGTGTTGTCCGACACAGGTCCTGGTTTCAATGTATGTCAGGGCCGTTGCACTCGTAACAATCTTGCCACCATCAAAGCCTTAACTGATTTGTAAGTTGTAACACCAAAAAAATAAAAGAATGAACAATCATGTTATAGTAACAATGAGAACAAATAGAAAATCTTCGAAGCTTCAACTGTGTAGTGGGTGGCAATAGAACATACAATAAGGCTATAAACAGCAGGCGGGTGGAGGTGCCTCCACATCATCACCATCATCAAAGCCTTAATCTAATCTATCTGAGGCTGGATGAGTTTTACTTCTCCATTGATGCAGCCCTGGATCCACGATGGAAATATGAAACGAGTGTGCACAAACTCCACAATTGAATTTTCCGAATACTGGACAGATTCAAGTGAGGATCAACTCCACAAATTAATTTGGCCGAATCCCTCTTGGGACTCAAAACACACAAGCACTCTTCAGTCGAAGAGAAACACTCATAACCATAGGAAAACCCATAATAATCTTTATTGCATAGTTATAAAAAAAAATCTTTATTGAATAATGATAAGCTATCTTTCTCAATGAAGGGATTACATATTTATAGGAAGGGTTGGGCATCCCCTTTCCCAGTAGGATTCTACTTTCTAAACAATAAAGGGAACTAAATTATTAAATCTCTGAAACAAACCAAATCATATTAAACTTCTAATTTAAAGATTCCTAAATAAATCAAAACTCTCAAAAAAGACTCCTAATTAACCCAAACCTCTAATTAAATGGACATCCTATTGGGCCGTGGACTAGGACCCAATGGACTGGCTGACCCATAGGTCTGGCCTGCATCATCCATCCATCCCTTCTTAGGGAAAAGCTCTCTATCATACCACAACCTAATACGTTGCTTCCTAAGCACTTTTGACGTGGCCCTAGGGTTAGTGCTTGCATGTAAGTGCCGAAGCACATGACCGCAGACACTTCAACATGTCTCCACAGAGACAATAACAAGGACGCACCTCAGGAATAAAACCCAAATTTTATTAGTCAACTCTCTCTAAGATTTTCTTCTCTACAACGACATATAAATAAGAAAATAAAACTTGGTGACTAAGAAACCTAATCAAATTAGGAAAGTAAGTAAAATCAACTTAGGAAATAAGAAATCTAATCCTAATTGCAACTTATTAATAAAATTAGAAACCTAATGACAAATAATTAGGAAAATAAAATTAGTCCTAAATTATCTTGCACATGAGGTCATGGGTCCATTCTGCATCAACTTTCCCCTAGTTCCTTCCTACTTGCAACAGTTTATTCTTTGTACAGGGCCCAAAGCCAATCCAAATACATGCTAACCCATATGAGAAAACTTCTATAAATCTCCTATCTGCCAAAATACATTACTGGATAGGTACCGGCTACCTACATTGGTAGCAAACCAATATTCATACCTGCTTAGTTAAAAGATATGGATTAACTATCAGTTACACGTACCCACTACAAAACCTGCTCACTTGAACCCACAAGTAGAACATTGGATATCATGATATTATCACTGGTGCATAAAATAAATATTACAAAGTAATTAGCATCCACTACTGTAAAGGTACCTCATCAAGTCATGATTGAAGTAGAAAGGTATAGAATAATACCCATGTCCAGCCCATGAAGAGTAAGTACTTGCCACTCAAGAGGCATAAACTTCCCAACAATATGAGATTATTTTTCTAAAAATAAAACCAAAGTAAAGATCATACTACATCCTATTTGAGAAAGTCAAGAAGTTGATTCAAGATAATAATTATTGCTTTTGGCATCATTAACCGCATCACCACTTGAGACATTTTTCTCATATTTATGGAACTTATGGAAGTGGGAAAAAACTCAAAAGAAGTTTTATCGTCACAAAATGGCAAGAAGCCCGTTCCCAAGATCATTGGGAAATTTTCCTTCGCTTCCATGTAAGAGCCAAAGGCACCCTTGTGGGTGGTAGCAACTTCCTCCGGTGAACTCTAAGAAGCAGAAGACCTGGAAGGAAATAATTTAGCAGACCTTGGTAAGCCCTCAGGTGTTTTCTCTTCTGCCAGTTGTTCAAGTTGTTCACGCAAAGTAGCAACATACTGCACCATTGAATAACAATAGTTAGATCAATAATATAAAGTACTCCAGTCTCCATTACCGTATGCAATGACCATCATGTATTAAAATCTTTGTAAAAGGGCACTCCGTCTCAAAACAACAAAAAAGAAAGACGTAGATATGCGTGCCTTTATTAGCTAATTCGTCTTTTATTCACATATTTCGGTAGCATATTTTAGTAGTACAATTTTCCATAATTGAAATGTGCAACAATTCTTCCATCTTGAAAAAACTTGCCTAAGTTTCTCAGACTAAGGTTGTATATAAGATTTCATTTTTTTTGTAGACCTCATTAGGGATATATTATGCCAGGCTTTCCATGGACCCAGATATTGATACGTCAAATCAAACTGGGCCAGAAAAGTAAACATAAAAGACTTAAAGATTTAAATAAAAGAAGGGAATTCACATTGTCCAAATTTAAGAATTAAGTATAGGGATGTCAACAACAGCAACTTCTTTGTAATTGAGGGCTTGAACCATTGGCCATGAAAAACGCTTAAAGATATAATAAAAAGAAGGGAATTCAAATTGTCCTGATTTGAGAATGCAAGTACAGGGAATGAGTTAATGCTTGTCAATAAGGATGTAGAATTGAGGGAGAAGGAGCATTAATTAAATGATAAGGATGACTATGGTACATATTGAAGGATCATAGATCCATAGTTTTTTCAGTCCACGAAGCCTGGTCATTATAATAATGTTTTCACATTGTATCACCTTGATACTTCAAACATGACGAACCTCTATAGCCTAATTTGTTTATAAAGCTTAAAGAAAGTACCCTTGCACCTGCCCCCCATGAAATGGTACTTTAAATCACTGCTAAAATGCAGGGCAGAAATCTTGACCTTCTTTGCAGAGACACGGAGAAGAGGAAAGAATTTTCTAGTGGCAACCTAGAGGTGGGACATTTTCATAAGATGGGTCCACATTTCTAAAGAATAGAAAAGGTAACCTATGAGTCAGTCAACTACCTTCCAATTATTTTCAGCCAAATTGGATTATCGTGTCTTCCATGGGGAACTTACTTGTTCCATCTCACCAACTTGCCCTCAGCTTCAAAGAAATGTTAGAAATAAAAGGCAAGGCTCGCAGGACACTTTTTCTTGTCAAATGTGACAAAAATAAGGTCCTGATTTTTCCATTGTAACCGAAAAACACTGAACCAGCAGAAAAATGATTCCAAATGCTCTAAATATCCATGTAATTCAGAAAAATGCCAACAGAAGATTTTTTCAAACATAGATATACTAAGTATAAAAATACAGCACACCAAAATGATGTAGCAACCAAAATTTTAGCAAAGCATATGAAGTTTTAAGGGGTTTTTTTTTTTTTTACTCCATATTTTTTATGTTGGATCCAGAGGAATTTTTTATGGAATGGCAATAGTGAAGCAGAAAGATGCAGTTTACGAAGTGGAAAGAGGTGATTAAACCGAAACTTGCTAGGGGCTTGGTTTGGGGAATTTGGAACTAAAAGTTGGGCTTTGCTAGATAAATGATGGTTGAGGTGTGGGGAAGAAAAGGCGGCACATGATCTCATGAGAAAAAAATCAGACGGTCTCAAAACCCAATAATTCAGATCAAACTGAATCAAAAATTCATTCAACCAGAAGGGAGAGTCAAACTAACCTATAGGGTACCAAATATCCTACAAAACTTCAAATATTCTTCGTAGATCTTCCTTTAGCTCAAATATTCTTTACACAAAAGATCTTAAAACTTGGCACCAACAACGAGCAAAGGAACGATTCTTCAAGATCTCAAACTCAGTCCTTGATGCTGTATAAAAAATTAAAAAAAATAAAAAAACAACTTGGGTAGAAAGTTCTCTGTTTGAGTGAGGGAGACTTTGTGCTTTTGCTGCATTTGGGCAAGCCTAGTAGTCACACCCATAGTTCCTCAGAGCTCCACTAAAGGGAGAATGGAGTTGCACCACACCAAAAAAAAAGAGGAAACTCTCACTAAGATTCATCCACCTAATCCTAGACTTACTAAGCATAGAAGAATAATGGAATGACTTACTCGACCAATACACCATGTAAGTTAAACAAAACTAAAGACGAATTAACCAGTAGAGACATATTTCCTAACAAACGTGAACTCTTAACTAGGAAGAAATGACCAAACAACTCAACTTGAATGGGTTCGATGCAAGAGGCGCAAACAAAGACCCTCTTCGAAGTTCAACTATATGCAGGACCCATTGATATTGATGGAGGGCCATTTACTGGATTCTCCATGACTCCCTCAAAATACATCATGTTTTTTTTTTTTTTTTGATCGATAACCGTAACTTATATTAAAAGAGAATAGAGTACAAACAAAGAGAACAAAAAGAAAAGAAAAAAAGGGGGAAAGAAACACAGAGGTACAAGAGAAATGTACCTCCTCACACCACAACTACATAATAAAACCCTCCCAAGGGGAAACTCCATATCAAGCTTATGCCTAAATAGTAAATTCTAATCCTCAAATGATTGATGAATTGAAATGAGAGAGAATTCAAAACATGGTCACTGGTCTCCACAATTAAGTTAATATGTGCAATCTGATAGCTCTAAATGATAATTTGCAAGTAGGAAGGTCTGTAATTATTTACATGAATGAGTTTTGTCTGATTTTGCTGCTGCGGAGCGGTGGTAAGTAATCTCCTTAAGTTCACTTCAGTCTTGCTGAGTCCCATGATCAAACCTATCCACATAATACAAAATGAAACAAAAGATGAGTTTTGTTTGCCTAAAACATTCTTCTTTGGGGTGGGAAAAGATGAAGAAGTTGTATCCCATCCTATCTAAATTGGACCTGTCATTCCTGCGCAATCTCAAATGCACAATATATGAAAAATCATTCTTCAACTGCCAAGTTATTCATCTTACAAAACTGATTAGGATATGCGATTCAAATGCAGATTAGAACTATCAGCAATGACACAAAGGCATGGAATCCGCAGTCTGCAGATAAACCCTAATTTGAATTGTGTGTGACGCACCTTTTTGTTTGATCTAATCCGCGCCAATCACACACCTCCCCTGCGTACAGCGCGGAGATGTTGGATCGCAATCGCCTGTGTAGTCTCTGGTTTTCGGCAGGAGAAGTAGAGATTTTAGACGACAGAGGAGACGGAGCGTGAAAGGGGAAAAAAATAGAGTTTCCCAGTCCGCAATCTGCATCTTCAATAGAGTGAGGTGGCATGTTTGTGGGGCCTACATACCCCACAAAATGAACGACAAACGGCAAACGTTTGAGTCCTTATTGTACGGGAGGATTTTTCACAATGAGTGGACCAATCAAGGTCCACCATGTAACCGTGGTTGACCGTGGTAATGCGGTGGACCTTGATTGGTCCAATCACAATCACCATGAGGGAAATCCACGGATGATCCTGATTTCAAATGCTCTCTCCAGCAACTTGCAAGTGAGTCCAGCAATGTGGGCCTACTTGGCCCCACCTTTCATCTAAGTAAACCCCTTTAACTCTCTTTTTATCCCATAATCCAGTATTAGGTCCAACTTTACACTCACCGAATCTTCACCCTTTAGATTGAATCTCAAGAGAATCTACAAACTTGAATCTGTTAAATCAAGAGCTAGGATAATCTGATGGGACTGATTTTTTTATCATCGTTGTTCACCAAGGCTCTCTTGGCAATTGATAAACTTGAATGAGACAATCCGGAACTCTGACATAGAGAACACTTGTGTTGAATGAGTGGAATTTGAGACCAACACCCTTGTTGTTTTATGGGATGTTCCCAACTTTTACTCTAATATAAGAGTAGTCCCACCCTAAGATTGGCTATATGATGAATGCCTTAGTTGAAGGAGTGGATCTCTACATTGGGGCCCACAAAATATGAGCCAGTCGAAAGGAACACCCTTTATGAGATGTCTCTAAATTGTACTCCAATAAAAAGAAATCCACTGTAAAATTGACCATGCGAAGAAGTATGTGATCAATAAACATTTTTCCATTTCAATATAATGTATTTGTTTGCCCTGCTAATTTATGGGTTTTAATTTAGACGATCACCTAACACTGTGTTGGTGGGCTTTACATGAGCTGGGGACAAAACTCATCAGTGTCCAAACTCCTCTGCAGTTTTTAAGCCCAATGCTAAAGAGAAGGTCTGCCAGGTCCACATTACACGCCTGAAAGTCAAACCCAGGTTCAAGTGCTCGACCCAATTTCACACTACTTTGTATAGAGATCTAGGCAGAGTGACACCCTGTTTGGTACTAGATTGGGCTCCAATAACATACTGTAAACAGGGGCTCCGGGTTTCTCATACCCTGAACCTTTAAACCAAACTCGCTAAGTTAGACCATTCCTTTCTTGTCATCCATTGTAATTAATAGTGATGACCATACTACATACATCCTGCAGCCGAATAGATGCACTTGACTTGAGTGGGCCAACCCAGGAGCCCATTGTTAAACCAAGGCCCACATCAATAAACCTAGGTTTGCAAACGGGTATTCAATTATCCGAGCCTATTTTGGGATCTGGGAGACTTTGGGATTCGGATCCATGCATATGGGATCTGAAACATTTGAATCTGAAGTAGGGTCCCTGTATATTCCAACGTGAGGTCCCAGATCCAGGACGATTCAATTCACATATCAAAATACGTATAGGTTTTAAGGGCCTACTTGTCTTTAAAGTAAGCCTGAACAATAATTTCTCTTCTTCACAGCCAGAAAGTAAAATGAGGCTAAGGTGAGTTGGGCGGCGGAGATATTGATCAGATGAAATGCCCATGTCATTAACAACCAACAGATGTTTCCTTTACCTGTAAGTTACATAATATTATATCAGGTTGGAAGGCTGAAACTGAAGGCAGAAATGGCTGATGCATTCATATGCATCTCCAGTTAATGTAGTAGCAGTACTGAAAGAACTTGAAATGCAAATCGAATGTCTAGGTGTTGCATTAATGAAGGCCTAGGCCCACGCCCTCCTATAAGTTAGTCCATGGGACCACGGCCCTGCTTGTTGCAAACAAAATCAGTTCCACGTCCCTTTCTTTTACTTCTTTTATTCAACTTACTTCCCACCTGCTGTGAAGGCAATTTAAATCTGTCTTGTCACATGCATCCCACCTCCCTTAACTTCCACCACCAGAGAAGGCAATACATTTGTGCAGCCATTTCCACTCTCGGTGGTTCCTCATTTTTTTAGGAAGAGAGAAAATCTACGTTCTTATCATTCACATAGATAATCAAAATCCTCTGTATCAAAGAATATCATTTAATCTTTACTTTTTTTGCAAAGAGAACTTGTCAACGATGAAGTAAAATTAAAAAAATCAAAACAACTTGCCCCTCCTCCGTGGATTTCTCTAAAAGGATTAATCCCCATGCATGTTTATAAGATATCAACTCCGCTCAAATGAGTGTGTTGGGCTGACTTTTTTATTTTTTATTTTTTTTTTGCTAATAGAGGGTTCCCAACTCTTCAGGTTCCTGGGACCCTAGGTGTACGCTCAAAGTTCGATTCCTGAAAAGGGAGAAATTAGAGATCGATATTAGGACCTCTACCCCTAAAAAAATGAGAAACCGTGTTCAGGAACGCCACGCATCCAACCCCTTGGATTGTGTTGGGCTGACTTCAGTGCTTTAGATTCGTGAGAGTATAGCAGAGATTGAAAGATTTTCTCAGACGAAGCCACCACCCACCGTCAATGTTCTGACAGTACTGTCATGAGGACACTATTAAGGATTGGGAATTTATTTAAAAATATACATTCCCATATAGATCCAAACTCTCCAATTCAAGAAATTTGGATAGTATCGGACTGACGGTATGAAACCCGTTTTGTACTTTTGCTACAAGTATGGATCGTGATCCAGAATGAAAGTTTCAGTGGACCCAATCCATGTGTGTTGTTAGACACGAGTGGTTCTCATGACCACATGTCTAATATTGTTGGGATCCACAATTTGAGCCCACCAATTTAAGTTACTTTCCCTTTGCTTTTTTGTTTTACTAAGTTTATCTTGAATTCAATTTTAACAAGTTCAAATCAAATAGGCCTTTTGTTGGCTAATTTGAGGGATTTAAGGAAACTTATTTTTATTAGATTTCTTTGATGGTATGAAATCTCTCTAAGGCTTATCTATATATATGATTTTCCGGTCCTCTCTTAACCTACAAGATCTAAAAAGTAAGCATCAACTTCACGCATATTAGAGCTGGTGATAAGGGAGATAGGAGAAAACCATATTTGAGAGAAGAGATCTGCTCATCATCAAGATCATGGCTCGAGGTTGCTTTTATATTATTTGAGATTATATTGATTAATGCATAAATTACAAGCTCTGATACCAATTGTAATATATACATTAAATGATATAAAAGCATACCTTGCGCCATGATCTTGATGATGAGCAGATCTCTTCTCTTAAATAGGGTAGGAGAAAACCATATTTGAGAGAAGAGATCTGCTCATCATCAAGATCATGGCTCGAGGTTGCTTTTATATTATTTGAGATTATATTGCTCTGATACCAATTGTAATATATACATTAAATGATATAAAAGCATACCTTGCGCCATGATCTTAATGATGAGCAGATCTCTTCTCTTAAATAGGGTTTTCTTTTATCTCCCTTATTACCCACTCCAATATGCGTGAAATTGATGTTACTTTTATAAGAGAGATGACCGGAAAACCATATATTTAGATAAGCCTTTGAGAGATTTCTTACCATTAAAGAAATCTAATGAAAGTAAGTTTTCTTAATTCCCTCAAATTAGCCAACAAGAGTCCTATTTGATTTGGGCTTACTAAAATTGAATCCAAGATGTGTTTCATTTGGAGGATCTTCGATCTATAAGACTATAACCGACTATATTTGTGTTTAAAAATAATATTGTAAGACTCTACAAATATTGAATCATAATGATATTTTAAGCACTCTACTTGTATGTGTAAACAATATATTTTGAAGCCAACACACTTATGGCTGAGTGGTGATGGGACGTTAGTATCACACATGCCCCATAATTGATGCATAGGTCTTCAGGTTTAAACTATCACTCTTTCTTATCTTATCTTATATATATATATATATTTGGAGTTGGACCTTTGATTTTTAGTTGATCCCTGATTTAGTGATTTTTAGTAAATCACTCTTACCCTACTTTAGATAATATCGGCTATACTTTCTAGTAGGTGTTTAACTGATTAGAGACATGGATAGCGTACAGGGGTGAGTTCAAGCATTCTAGTAAGCAAGAACGAAAAGAAAAAAAAATAAAGACCTTTCTATATCATTCGCCTATATAACCAGTGTCGGGAAGACTTAAATGGATTTTTTTTTTCTTTTTCATTGCTATTTTATCATGAAATTTTTTTGTGCTGAGAAAAGTAAGGTTTCAATGAAGATGATGATTATGATAACAATAGTAAAGTAATCACAGTGATGTCATTCATCAAATCAATCAAAATTTTCCAAAATAAATTTAAGTGAGCGACACAATGAGTTCCATACCTGATCAATCTGCCTCAAACCAATAAATAAGAGTAACCTTTGGCTCATCCCAAATACAATTAATACACTGACATTGATTGCCAACACACTGATGGCTCAATGGCATTGACATAATTAGGTTTATACTTGACCACCAAGAGATCCATCCCTGGGTGGGGCAGATTATCACACCACAGTACCACTGTCCCAATCTTAAAAAGATAAAAACATGAAATACATTGATAGTGGTTTGCAACTTTGCATTACATTCCAACTTCCAAGGGAAGTGAGCCTTGGGAAAGAAAGAGGTGCAGCATGCACCCGCAGTGTACTGGTTTAGATAAAATGCCCTCTCGGATTTGAGTGGGGCGATGCGTAATAGATACGAAGCACGTGGTGGACGACCATGAAGCGGCGGGTCCCACACGCCTTCCGCCAAACAAAAAGTCTACTTGTCCTGGGAGCCAAATGACAAAAATGCCCTCTTCTTATGGAGTCGGGCCAGTCCCGGGACATGAGTCTCGGGACAAGTAGCATTACTCCCCCCCAAATACACATGCACGGTCTTTTGTGCCTAGTGGGCTCCACATCCTCTCTTTCCGCACCGACTGCGTGGTCTTGCCGATGCCGGATCTCCTTAAAAAGAGTGAAACTCTACAATGAGATTTCTTTAAAATTATATTCAAAAAGTCTATTTGGGCAAATTCTATTGACAGAATTTGGGACAAACTTTCCACGTGGCGCAACGTGATGGAGCTCTCTCAGAAGTTGAAATACATTGTCCCAATCAGATTGCGCCACGTGGACAGTTTGTCATAAATTCTCCATGAGTTTGTCCATATAGACAAACTGAATTATATTATAGGGTAGAATTGATCGCTTGATTGGAAAAAAGTGAATAATACAATTTTGTGTTTATTCATTATTAAATAATCAGGAACAACAAATTCTAATTGACGTAAAATTTAGAATACGTATCTAATGCTTAGGGGATATTTATTTTAAATGGTTTAAGATTTAGTTGGTGGACTCTAACGTGGAGTTCCACTCTTCCAAACTAGAAATTTCTCTAGATTAAAGGTTCAGATGATCTAGACTCTAGATTTCTTACTCACCAGTTCAAAAGCTGGTGGAGCTAAAATCCTCAATATGCTCTGTCTATCCGCTAAAGATGTGAATGGCACAAGATGAGCGTCCTCCCTCTTATTGATATCTCCAATTTTTGGTCAACAATAGTTTGTCTCATTATAAGATTAGCATAAATAAGCTAACACAAAATCCCATATTAAACATGGGTATATATAAAGAAATAGGATTTTAGGCATGTTAGAATGGGAAAAGATGGGAGGCCATAAGTAGAGAAAGTATAATAGTAGAAAGTAGAAGAAGATTATGTTAGTAGTTGTAGGAACCGAAAATAACTTACTAGTAGTAGTAGTAGAAAAAAAAAAAAAAACCTTCTGGTCAAAATTAAAATGTAAAGTAAAAATTAGATCCAAAACTTTTCAATTTAATATATTATAAATGTAATCAATATATAAATATTATTAATTATATAATTTATTTTATGATAGGGCCAACTCCAATCACATTAACATTAGTGAAAATCTGGTCGGGTTGATCATTTTACCATGGTAGAGAATCCACTATGGACTTACACACAACGTGAGTAAGAGAATGAGAGGAATTGAAAGGATTACAGGGGATATAGGGACTTGTCAGACAGATAGTATACACCCGTCGTGGGCCGGTGCCGCAGGTTCTGGGAAGTGCCGTAGAGGCTCCTATTCCCTACAGTCACATTGCATGGCACGTGGCTGTTTTCGTGGGCTTTTTTTATGCTAACCACTCCATGAGTGATAGTGATGGTGGGACCCATTTAACTGACCATGTAATGTTAAAGTGACTAGGGAGCACTAGCAGCACAACCTGCATGTGATGGTGGGACCCATTTAACTGACCATGTAATGTTAAAGTGACTAGGGAGCACTAGCAGCACAACCTGCATGTGGCCCTCTACTGCCTTACCACCGCTCACTTTTAATAGGACGGAAGCAATTATCTTCTACTTCTAATTGGATTAAGATTTTAACAAGGAACAATAATTTTTTTTCAATTTTTTTTTATAATAGAGAGTGTCTCAGTCCTTTGGACTAAATTAATTCCTATAGATCTAGAGAGAGTCAGATAAATTTTTTGCACCCAATATGATAGTATAGTTTCGAACTCTCAAAACTTTCGTACATAAACCGTTGTCCTAAACCAACCAAACTGGCCCTCGAAAATAAAAAATAAAAAAACAAGCAAAGAAAAAATAAATTACCGCATGGTGTACGTTTGCTGCAATTGGTCTTCCTTTCCATTTCAAACGATGCATCTCTTAGTAATAATCTTATAACCACCACCGACACATCCTCTGACACATTGACGTTCAAATGAGACTGACTCTCTCAATCCAGACTGCTCACGGTGGATGGGTGGGACTGGGTCAAGGTCAGGGTCAGGATCAGGGTGTAACTTGTAATCAAAGGGACGTTTTTGTGGGTCTGGGTCAGAGTCAGGGTCGGGGTCAGGGTGTAACTTGTAATCAAAGAAACGCGTTTGTCTAGGAATTTTGGGGATAATGAAAAGGATTCTGATTTTTTTTCTTCCTTCTCTCTTTTAGAGATACTCAGGGGGCACTTCCCCTGCCCAAGTCCCTATCCATTCCATCTGAAGTTTTTTTTTGCTACACAAGATTAATTTTGATGTTTAGTCTTTCGTTTCTACGGTCTTTATTTGTCTCCAATCAAACAGTTAAAAAATGCTCAATGAGATCAATGTTTTATAAGTAGCTAATCTACGCGTTTATCTTTTGTTTGGTGAGACTAGCTGTATCATATACATGATTATCTTTTCAATAGCAGAAAAAATAGGTTCAATACTAAAGAGTGGCAAGAAGTAACTTCTCACTTCACTGTTCAGGTTCGAACCTTGAATACGGCCACTTCTTCCCGCATATGTGGGTTTTTTTCTCACTTAAGTGATTTGTCTTCTTATACCGGCCCTAGTTGGGTTAAAAAAAATACAAACAGTACTTACTCATAAGTTTGAATATTTTAAGGAACCTTTTATGTAATGCTGGAACTCAACATTCCTCAGAGTTCTCATTTCATGAATTCACATAGAATCAATTTCAACCTCATATGTGAAATGATTTTTCCTAGATTACAGGAAAGTTATTAATTTTTTTACACTGTCCATGTGAAAAAAAGTGTAAACAATTCATAGCTTCCCCTAATGTTCAGCTTTGCCTAGGCCTGTTCTGTTTGGTTACATGCAATTTACTATCACACCCAGTTCCAGTCAAGCCCATTGACTGAAAAAGGCTTCTACACTTTAAGTTATTTTTGTTATTATACTATTATATTCATAAACCAAATCCCATGTTCTAGAGAGTGAAAAATTAACTCGAATATTTCATTAATTCGTTAATCATGTTGATTATACAATTCAATTACTATGGAACATTACATTTGACTTTTGCAGTTGGTGAAGGACAAAAGGCAGTTAATAAGAAACTACAGAAAAGAAAGTGTAAGTGGGTGTGGGTGTGGGTGTGGGTGTGGGTGTGGGTGTATTACTGTCATGGTACAGTCTATCTCTATCACTAATATGATGGATCTAATTCTATCTGACATGGATTCTGTTAGTACTGCAGTGGGGGGAGAGAGGGAGAGAGAGAGGGTCAGGTTGTATTACTGTCATGGTACAATATATCTCTATCACAAGGATGATGGATCCAATTCTATCTAACATGGATTCTGTTAGTACTGCAGTGGGGGGAGAGAGGGAGAGAGAGAGAGGGTCAGGTTGTATTAGTGTCATGGTACAATATATCTCTATCACAAGGATGATGGATCCAATTCAATCTAACATGGATTCTGTTAGTATTGCTGTGGGGTTTGTCTGGGGTTATGCATGTGGCTACAGGCAGCAATCGTCATATTTCTTTGAAGAAAATACAAGGGTCCACTTAAATATGGACATATGTCGATTTCTAAAAACCACAGAATCTTTTAGGTAGCATGGAAGTCATGTGTCGGTCCTCCCCAGGCCACGAATGATCAGTCTAAAACTCAGGTTCATTACCCACATGAGCCAACTCTCATCCATGTTTTGTAAGCCCCTACGATCATCCGAACTTGGATAGTTTTATAGCTAAAATTTGATAAACTTTGAAGTCTTCAAAAATGGACCTCTAATGATGGTAATTATTCTGTAGTTTGTTTTCAGAGTGGATAAACCCTTTGAACGTATACTGAGCTTGAAAAAAAAAGATGCCCACTAAGTGAAAGTTCACCTGTAAGCATGATAAGTAAGAGGGCTGGATGATGATAAGGTTTGGACATAAGCGAAGAAAATATGATATATGAGCCCAATAAAATTACTTTGATACTTAGCTTTAAATCTTAAAAGTTTAATAGCTATAAATTCTACATTTTTTGTCAAAAAAAAAAAAAAAAATTTAATGGGGGGATACTGTTAAGAACGGTCTATGTAAATCTTGGACTTATGCCTATTCGCTGAAGGAGGGGGGATAAAGGGATTGAATTGGATGAAAGTAGACTCTACAATTTATAAAAAGACGTCAGAGAAAAGGGGTGTTTTAAATAAAGAGGGATTTGTAGAATTCCACTATGATAATATTCTGAAATGATGTCTTCGAGAAACTGCACCAAAATAAAATGAGCCGAATCTTCAAAAATGTGTGTGTGTGTGTGAGAGAGAGAGAGAGAGAAAGAGAGAGAATTATTCATTAAACATGTTAAGGAAAGTGATTGTGAGATATTTTTAATAGATGTGAGTCGGTCTTAATAGTTACAGCATGTGTGATGTGGTGAGGATCACATGTTACCCATGTGGGCTGCCGCTCAGTCTCATGCTCATGCATCTCACCACCCCACCTCCATCCAACCTAACAACATGCTTAAGATGTTGTTCTACTACAAGCTCAAAAAAAAGTCTAAAACATGTGGAGTGAGAGTTATTATCTCACTTGCCGTTCTCCATATTCCATGCCGTACAATAGCCCCATGGAATGATGTTGTTATCCATTATAGTTTCTTCAATTAGGTTAACACCTATGCACATGCCAGATAGACCAATAAAAGGGTGGTCCGGAAATAAAATTGACAATTGGTGGTCATTTAATAATAATAATAATAACAATAATAGTAATGGTAGCTAAAAATCACAACTTTTATTTGATTCTAGTCATTTACGTCACACGCACTTTAGCCTAAATGGACATGAGATCAGATTTACTCTACCGGGGGGAATTCGCCGATAATAATAAAAGGCTTTTGATTTTTTGCATTTATTACATTTTTGCTATTTGTCCTATACTTTTTCTCACAAAAGAGGAAATTTTTTGAATTTTTTTTGCTAAAATATGAAGAAAATCACTTTTTGTGAATGGGATAGAAATCAATTTTTCATGGCACCACACAAAAGGAATCTGTGGTAATGCAAAATTCTAAGCATGACAGACACATCCAAAGATATGAGAATAAGGTAGGGACTCCACTTACAAACGCTTAGTAACACCGTTGGTTGGGTCACTCCGTGACTATCCGGAGGTCTCAGCATCAAAGTCTACCAATGTGTTGGTATCCCAGCCTATTCTTGCCCAACATACTTAGTGAGTGGTAATAGGGGGGGGGGCAGATTCGGTTTGAATTTCGGTCAATCTCGACCAAACTTCAAGATTTCGGCTGAAATGGAATTTTATATAAATACTTTTTTTTTACTTTTTTACACATATATTTTGTATTTCTTATATTTTCACAAAATATAATTCCAAAAAAATTACTATAATAGATTAAATCTATATTTATTACTTTTTCTATTTTTTTATTTATATGTATATATATTATGTTATATTTTCCCCGAAATGTAATTCCGAAGAGTTTCGCCGAAATCTTGAATCAGCCAAAACTTCGCATTTTGCAGGCCAGAGTGAAATGATGTCCCAAATGATATTAACAACTATGATACGACCGGTTAGGAAAAAAAAAAAAAAAAGTTTGGAACTCCACTTCAATTTGAAGAGTCCTACACTATGATAATGCATTTAATCATGTGTTTTAGATTTTAGATATGGACAAAAAAAAAAAGAAAAGTAGGAACTCCACTTCAATTTGAAGAGTCCTACAGTATGATAACGCATTTAATCATGTGTTTTAGATTTTAGATATGGATCCCCCACTGTAGGAATTGCAACTAACAGGAGTCCTTTGGCAGGCCTGCACCAGAGGATCCGGAGTGGAAATTGAATGGAAACGGTTAAACTAATTGCACCAAAAAACTCCCACCGAGACCTTCTCTCTCCTCAGTAACCTATGCATGCATATGTAATTGCAGGGGATTTCTTTTCTCAATTTAGTATGAGTAGAAGAAAAGAGTAAAAGAGTAGGTAAAAGGTGACATGCCATTGTTGGCCTTTTGTCTCTCAGCAAACACTCTTCACTCTACATATTACAACAATCATCTGTTGTTCTTCTTCTTCTTCATCTTTCCTTTGTATACAAAGAGAAAGGAAAGAACTTTATAAAAAGCTAGCTCTGGTTCTCTCTCTTCTGCATTTTGCATTTTCAGAGAAAACAAGATTACAAGGAAAACAGCAAAAATGAGTGTTATCCTCTGAAGAAGAAGAAGAAGAGGACTGAGAGAGAAGATGAAGGTGAAGAGGTTGAGTTTGGAAGTGGAAGGAGAGGGAAGAGAGAGGAAAGATGGAATCTTTGGAAGGACTGTTGTTGTTGGGGTGAAGTTGGATTCTCAGAGCCGGGAATTGCTGACATGGGCACTTGTGAAAGTGGCGGAGCCCGGAGATCGAGTTGTCGCTCTCCATGTTCTCCATAATTCCGGTTAGTTTGAATTTGGGTTCGTTTGTGGGTTCATGTTTCTTTCTCGAGTTGTAATCTGACATTTGGGAATTTGGCAGAGATTCTGGATCAGTGTGGGAATTCCACTCTTCTCTCTCTTGTTAAGGCGTTCGAGTCAGTGCTGGCAGTATATGAAGGATTCTGCAACTTGAAACAGGTTCCTTTTGTTTTTTGAGTTTGATTGTAGTTTTTGTGAATTTTCTTTTGGACGTGCAAGTGTGCTCTCTGTTGGGTTGAGTTGGGATTTGGGGTGGTTGTTGTTTGGGCTGCAGACCTGCAGTTGCATTTCTATGATCTTATTTCTGAAACTTTGTTGGATTCTGTTTTGTGTATTGTGTTTTGTGTTTTCTGTCAGAGAGAGAGTTCTTAGTGTGTTTTGTTGGGTTGAATTTGCATTTGGGATTACAGATTAGAATAAAAAAATATATACATTTGGGTTGTTGTTTGGATTGTATTTGCATTGCCACGGTTCTGTTTCTGCAACTTTGTTGGATCACTGTTGTTGGGTTTATTGTAGTTTCTCTGATTTTTTGCTTGTTAGATGTGCTAATGTCTTTTGTTGGGTTAAATTGGCATTCAAGGTGTTCCTTGTTTGGACTCCAATTCCCATTTCACTTTGTTGAATTACTGTTAATAGATTTCTAGTTTTGTTGTAATTCCTCTGTTGTTGTTGTTGCCGCTGCTGCTGCTGTTATTGTTAGAATCATCATTTTCTTTTTGGTCGTCTGAGTGTGTTTTGTTGGGTTGAATTGGCATTTGCCATTGTTTGGGTTGATATGCATTTCCATGATCAGTTTCTGCAACTTTCTTGGCTGTTGGATTGCATACTCCATTCCATTTGGCCAATTTCTTACTCTTCCAAGTTCCAACTATCAGATTGATCTCAAGCTCAAGATCTGTCGGGGCTCATCGGTCCGCAAGGTTCTAGCGAGGGAAGCAAAGTCTTTCAGTGCCACTAAGGTCATCTTAGGGAACACAAGGAACGCTCGCGCCATTGGGTGAGTATGCAATTTCACTACAAAAGGTTTTTTTTCCTCCCTTTTCCTTTGTTTTGACATTTGAGGTTCAATTCGACCTGAATATCAGGTCTACGACATCAATTGCCAAATACTGTGCAAAGAAACTCCCTCTCAATTGCTGTGTGCTGGCTGCCAGTAACGGGAAGATCATATTCCAGAGGGAAGCAAAAGAGCCCGCTTTTGCTTCACCAGGTAGCTTCACCCTGAGAATGGTTTCTCATGTCTTTTGTTACTAAATTCAGTTGAGTTGAAACTGAAACTGATCTTAGTATCTTCATTTTGTTTTGATTCTAAAAAGAATCGCGGAACAACAAAGAGAATTGTCCACTGCCCGCCAAAATATTCAGTGCGCTCCACCGGACTTTGAGCAACAAGAATCCCAATATTCTCAGTTGCAGAGATTCAAAAAATCTGTTGACTGGTAAGGGCAGAGATGGAAAGAACAGTAGTAAGGGGGAGGGCCATTGCAAATCAGGGGCAGGTTCCTGTACAGAAGCCGCCTCTAACAGGCACTCCACACAACTGGCGGTGGACGGGTCATTGGCTTTGGTCCCTGTACAGACTATAGAGGTGGCCTCGAGCTCCATTTCCCTCTTGATGAGAGAATTGCCTGAATTGAGACCGGGTTGGCCTCTCCTTCGCCGGGCAGTCTTACCTGAAAGGCAATCTTCAGAAAGATCCACTGCTAAAAAGGTCTCTGTTGTTCAATGGGCAATGCGGCTTCCTAACCGGCACTCTACAGCAGCAGTTCATCCTGATCACAAGACAATGAACCCGGCTGTTGCTACTTTGGACGGGGAGAGTGGGGCAATTGTTCCTGTGGGTGATGCAGTCTCTCCCAACTCAGATGACATGGAGCTGAAAAACCAGCCAAAAGAATTGAAATTTCTCCATGAGATGTACTCATCTACATGCGGATTATTCAGCTATCAGGAACTTCAATCTGCAACATCCAATTTCTCAAATGGTAGATTTTTCTTTTTAATTCATACCTGGACCTTCCTATTTTTTTAGAATTATGAATCCGACAAATTTCCTGACGTAGTTTACACTGCACCAGACAATATGATTGGGAAAGGAGGTAGTAGCCAAGTTTACAAGGGTCGGCCTCCCAATGGAAAAGAACTTGCAGTGAAAATCTT
This sequence comes from Umbellularia californica, assembly GCA_028538565.1. Classification (NCBI taxonomy): domain Eukaryota; kingdom Viridiplantae; phylum Streptophyta; class Magnoliopsida; order Laurales; family Lauraceae; genus Umbellularia; species Umbellularia californica. Next base: position 108,715,885 of record JAPQWN010000001.1, read on the forward strand.
GAAGCCATCAGAAGATGCGGTGAAAGAGTTTGTTTCAGAAATTGAAATAATCACCACCTTACATCACAAGAACATCATCTCCCTACTTGGATTTTGTTTCGACAAAAATAAACTTCTCTTGGTTTATGATTGTTTAGCAAGAGGGAGCTTAGAAGAAAACCTTCATGGTAAACTCTAATCTAAAGATTAATTTTCAGCTATTTTTCTGATTGCTTTGTTCTCATATGATGTTTATTTTGATTAGGTGCAAAATCTCAGACCATCCTTAGTTGGGACAAGAGATTTAAGGTGGCCGTCGGCATAGCTGAAGCCTTAAATTATCTGCATAGCAGCGGCACTCAATCTGTGATCCATAGGGATGTAAAATCATCTAACATCCTTCTTGCTGATGATTTCGAGCCACAGGTGACTCGCTTTTCAAATGAATGACGGATGTTTCCATTTCTCAGTTTGATTGATACAAATAGATCTATTAATGTGTTTTTGAGAATCCTCATAGGCTTGTTATTTGTTGCTCCAGCTATCTGATTTTGGACTTGCTACCTGGGCATCGGCATCTTCATCACACATAACGTGCACCGATGTCGCTGGGACTTTTGGGTTTGTATTTTCACTAGTAAATTTCTCACATCTGATTTATAATGAGTAGCATCAATGTTAATCAACAAAAAGGAATGGGAAAAAATTTTAATTCTATGAAATCCATACTGGCAGGTACTTGGCCCCTGAATATTTCATGTATGGGAAGGTAAATGACAAGATCGATGTTTATGCATTTGGTGTTGTGCTCCTTGAACTTCTTTCAGGAAGGAAGCCCATCAGCAATGAGTATCCAAAGGGCCAAGAGAGCCTGGTCATGTGGGTAAGTTCTTATTTGATGTTCATCTCACTGATTTCTTGCCTAATTTACATCATGAACGCAACTCGTTATGGAATCGGTTGACAGGCAAAGCCAATTCTACAAAGTGGGAAAGTAATGCAGCTATTGGATCCAAGGTTGGGTGACAAGTATGATAAGGATCAAGTGGAGAAAATTATTATGGTTGCTTCACTCTGTATCAGACGCTCGCCCAGAATGCGGCCTAGGATGAGCCTTGTAAGCTTTCTCACTCCAACTTTCGGTTTTAATTGTGTCTACATGTAGAGACCATGCGAGAATGGTTTAATCAAACATTGATTGTATACTTCCCTCTAGTGCAATCACCCACTTCTTCATTACTGAGCAAAATGGAAAGCAAGATAGAATTATATCTACCCAACTTTTATTCATATCAGATCCTTTTTATCACTGTCACTGTAGATCTTGAAGCTACTCCATGACGAGGTAATCAAGGGGGCCACTTTAGAAGCTGGTGCTTCAGAGGAGTTGGATGGGCTGGATGAAGAATCATATCCATCTTCTGATATCCAATCTCATCTCAACCTTGCTTTGCTTGACGTGGAAGACGATTCACTCTCTGTCAGCAGCACAGAGCCGAGTCTCAGTTACTTGACCTCCAATAAGTCCATGGAGGATTACCTGCAGGGGAGGTGGAGCCGTTCATCAAGCTTTGACTGACTGATCCACAGTGGGACATGTGTAACCACGGCCCCTTTGTTTTGTATAGTTGTTTAGCTTTGCTTTGATTACACAGGTCTTGGATGAGAGGTTTGTGGAACCAGTGCCCCCTCCTTGACTAGGCAATCTCCTTGTCCTATTTGGACTGGTTATTAGAATCTTCTTAGGTTCTCTTTAATTTTTCTAGTTGAGAAAGAAAGTTTCATATTGGAGAGTGGATTTGTATATGAAAGGATGCTATTATATACATACATCTTAATGCAATCAGGACACTTTCTCAAAAGTAGTAGCCATTTCATGGTATTAAGCATAGAGCTTGATGTTACCTTGTTTATTAATTTTACTATGATCTTTTATGTTTGAATTCACACCACATGTAGTCACTAATTCTCATCTCCCAGTAGTTTCATCGCACATTATTACCCAAAGTGTGGTTATATTAGATACAGGAGTACATGGTCAACATTTGCAGCGAGTCAGATTCAACAAAATGAACTCGACTTATAGCAGAGCAATGGAACTCCTCTGCCAGTAGCAGATCATTTGCAATTCCAACATCATACCTTTTAACTACTGCTGCAATTTGGGTTGCAATTTGTTAGTGGATGGCTAACCTTAATAGCATTTAGTTTCTCTTGTGAAACAATTAGGGCCTAATTGTTTCATGTAATTGAATACTTGAATTACATTCCCGGAAGTAGTTAAAAACGAACCAAAGGTGAATGCCCAAAAATGACCATAAAATAAATAATGGAAATTCAATGCAGGGAAGTTGAGAAATAAATAATCAATCATCAGAGTAGTGACTCAATACACAAGAATGTCAGAGTCCCATCTACATCTCGATCCCATCTCACCTCACCTCTTTAATATTCCTTCGGTACACCTTGCCTTTTTAATAATCCTTTGGTGAAGCTCATCACCATGAGTTCCTATGTATTTCATGCAAACAAACAGGCCTAAGTGATTGATACTGAAGTGTTTTACTTCTCTAATACTTAGAACAGTTGCCATCATCTTGTTGTTTTGGTTTTTTATATATGCCCTCATCTGGGAGACCATGATTTTGATCGTCCAGATTGGCATCCAAGTGCCATATGTAGGGTAGACTTTAAGTGATGTAGAGAATTGTAGCCTTCAATCAATAACCCATTGTCAATTTTATCCTATTTGCCAAAATACTTTTAAGACTTTTTGTTTGTTTATACAAAAAAAAAAAAAAAAAACATTATCTGAAATCTGTAGTAATTTTCTTGCTATATTAGCTGTAGCCTGTAGGTGACATAGAGCTCTCATTGGCTGAGTTGATGGGACCCACAGATGAGACCCCCCCTATCATTTTGTGGGTCCATTCACTCATTCCAACAGGCCATGCTAAACACATATGGTGGTCCGCTTCTGTCTGACTTTTCTAAGAAAATATTATATTTACCATCTGAATCAAAAGTTGAGTCTGATCGACGGTTGTGATGATGGGCACTCTGTTACAGATCGAAATAGTTGCAAAATAATGTGAGGACATGTATTGGTCATGTTGAACTTGATTTAGTACATGAAAGTCCACATATAATCCTATCAGTGGTACTTTATTCCACTTTTGTATGGGCCATGGTTGCATGATAAAAGCTGCTCCTATCACACATTCCCATTTTAAGGGTATACCTTTGTGTGATCTAAGCTGCTCATGTCACTGGCCCAAATTTCAATTTCCATGTGGCATACACCATTAGTCTGGTCACTTTTGAGGGGAAGAGAAGCTTTTCATTTCACAAATTAAATATAGTAGCACACATTATTGAAGTGAAATTTAGGCTTGTATTTGTTCAGAGGAGCATATGACGTGATCTGATTGGATCAACCAAAAGAGTGGATCCCACATAGGTCAAATTAGGTGGTAAGATAAGATTAAATGGTAATAATGTCAGAACCCACAACATGATCATTTCTCATAAATAGCATCACCAAATATCAATTGTGTGTTTTTCCAAGCAATTTTTCAATCAAAATCTTCCAGAGGCTGCTATTTGAAATATACTCCGACAGATTATGTACAAGGCATGCATATTTTATTGTGGGGTATTTCTAATAAGAGTAACCCTCTCAAAAGAGAGAACAAACCATGGCCACACACAATAGAGATAGGGTATATGGATGGTTGGAGGTGCTGGCATTGCCAAAAGGCCTAGAATCCATTTACTCATACACACGTAATATAAACCCAAGAAAATCACAAGCAAGGACTAATCTGTCATGGCTGCTACTGCTTCAGCAAGTTTCTCGATGTTGGGATGGGTTGGAGGGAGGAGAGGTGGAAGGAGGCACAAGCCATCATACATAGCAGCCCAACAACAACAAACCAGTGTAGAGCAGCAGCAGCAGCAGCAAGAGCTACCAAAGGAACAATCGCAGCAACAACAACAAGAAGTGAAGGTGGAAAAGCAGGAGCCTCTACCGCGTCAAGAAAGTATATGGAATGCCAAGAGCAAGAACATGCTTAAGGAATATGGTGGGCAATGGCTTAGCAGCTGCACGCGCCATGTGAGAATCTATGCAGCTTACATAGACCCCGTCACCTACGCCTTTGATCAGACCCAGATGGATAAGCTAACGCTCATCCTAGACCCCACCAATGAGTTTGTTTGGAACCCTGAAACCTGCAACAAGGTCTACGCCTACTTCCAGGAGCTTGTCGACCATTATGAGGTATAATACTTTAGCTAACTAATATAATCTATGGCTATTGTTATAATGTCATGAACATGGATATTGCGTTTGGTTATCAAAAGAGTTTTACTAGTGTTTAATATTCTCACAAATTAGGATTGCTAGTCATGGATTCAGAGATGAGACACTACCATTAGAACCTGTTATAGCCTAGACAATTTCAAGTTTCAACAAGGGTGATTCAAGTGGTCAACAGAAGTACAATCCAAGTTGAAAGGGCAATAGGCATTCTACAGAAGTACGAAGAGAAATCACATTGAATTGACTTCCCACCTTATCCTCTGTCGCCAAGAACACTCTATTTTCTATTAGTCATTGAAGAAACACCACTGATTTGAAGCAAAATAAATCTTCAGATGACTAAACTCATCAAGTATTTTGATGTCTCAGATATAATAGAAAGTTTAAAAAAAAAAAAAGAAAATAAACCTCCATGCAAAATGGACCCAGTAAACAAGGGAATCTTGATTTAAAAAAAGACCCATGATTTTAAAATAGAAATCAGACATTAGAATGGCATAGCCCAGAAAATTTGCAGCAAAATTTTTTGTTGTAGTGGCCCAGAAATTTACTTGACCATAATTACACCTATTTTAGTTAGTTTTAAGGCAAAGCAGAAGCATGATGTTGTAGATGAGAAATTGGATTGTCTGTTGATGATATGCAGGGCGCTCCACTGACAGAGTACACCCTCCGCTTGATTGGTTCAGACATTGAGCATTATATACGCAAGATGTTATATGATGGAGAGATCAAATACAACATGAATGCAAAGGTCCTCAACTTCAGCATGGGTAAGCCTCGAGTTTTATTCAATAACAACCAAATACCAGATGTACAATAATATATAGATTTAGGAGACTCCCAATGCTGTAACATACTTTCATCATTTACAGAATATAACAAAAGAACATCATGTCTAATTCTCTTGCTGCAGTATGTAATATTTTCTACTTTTTGCCTCGAGGGATTTCAACTGAATTGGGGATGTCGTTATTAAAAGAGACTGGTATCAGTCATGGCTTGTCAATACCCATGGCATAAAAGCTTCTTCATGAGACTAAATTGGTACATAAACACTATTAGGCAACGACCATGCTTAACAAAAGGGCAGCTGTTTAATTCTTCTTGTAATTTTATGTGATAAATGGCAAAAACATAAAACAAATTTTATAACGTGGAACTTGTAAAAACATAACATTTTCATATGTAAATGATTGCACCCGAACAACGAAAAGCTCCATTGTGCGCATGGAATCAAATAATTAAGAGTTCATGGTCAAATAAACTCCCTAAAAGATGATAAAAGAGGTGATGGAAGGAATAAGGGGAAGACGTGGGACCACACTACCCTAGGTTTCAAAATTACTATGATGATTCACTACCCATCTCCACTTGATTTATTTTATATAGGAAATATTTTTTCTCTCTCCTTTGTTTTTTATCTGATGACATTGGTTTCTGAAAGGTCTTTGACCTAACAGTACTTTACAAGTGGCACCACCTAAACTCACCTTCCTTCTATTTTAACTACTTTTAGATACACAAATCCTTAGAAGACCTAGAAATACAGTTAGATGAAAAATTGCAACCAACTACAGCAGCCTCGGATAACGGCATTTTGACAATCCATTCAAAATCAGAATCAAACTCAAAACATTTTCATTTTTTTTTTCTTTTCATTTCTACGCATTCCCAAGAACAAGCAGTAGCAGAAAAATAAAAGTCCTAAATGTCCGTCTTTTGCACAAAATGGAAAATCACTTGGACGATAAAATTGGCCCAAAACGGGAAAAGGTATGGCCTTTATTGTGGGCCCCAGCAACAGATGGTTCTGTTAATCACCCTCCACGCAAGAGGTGTCTACCAAAATGGGCAGATGGGATTCAAATACTTAAAACTGTCTTGGAACGCATCTTGAAATCACATGAATCCCCTGCCCATGACCAAGTACTCAGCTAGAGTAGATTTCATCAAAAGACCAATTTAAGCCCCTATTCAACTTTTGCATTGGTCAACATTTTTTTGATAGAAACCAACATGAATCAATATGGCGCATATTACACTCATACAATGTGATGCTTGTAAGTCCAACAAGCAAGTAAATAATAAGCTATTATTAAGAACTTTTCTCCACACTCTGCCAAGAAAAATTTTAAAGCATTTTGGCAGAACCAATATCGCTGTACATTAAAATAATATTTAACATAAAGCTGTATAGATTATGTGTAACATAATTCTAACTCAATAACTTGATTCTAAATTATTTCCATATTCAAAACATTCCTCTTGAGCTATCACTCATACAAGCTATAATCTTTCGCTGGCAATGTAGAATAGGTTAAATGCCAGCACAATCTGTAAAAGCACGGCATATGGTTGGAGTTATCCAATGTGATGGGATAATCAAAGGGGTCCCTAAAATGGGGCATGCCAAGAACTATCAACACTGAAAGTAGCCATTGGATAAGGGACTATCAAACGAGAGGCTATTATTCCTCATGGTAGTTTGTTGAACAGAATAAATAAGTCAAAAGTAACAACTAAAGGACCACTACTCACCTGATCACGGCTGTATTTATGAAGAGATGCACTTCTCTCAAACAGAGAAATGAACCTATATGTGATGCTATTAAGTTCTTAAAAGAAGCTACATTGAACAATAATGATAAGAATTTTGTAGGCAACTGAGCTTTAGCACCTTAACAAAAGGCCAATTTGTACATTTTCATTTACAAGATGAAATGAAAAGGAGTTTACACACTGGTAAAATCAAACCAGCGGCATGTGGAAACAAAAACAAATACATGCCACAATTATCACATTAGGTATGTGATTGGCAAACTGTAATGAACTCCAACAACACTCTTCGCATACATGACCTGCATATAATTCAATCCTTGTAAGTTAACTCAGTGGCTTCAAACACAGAAAGCAATAGCATAAAGACTGTATCAGATAAAGCAGAAATTTAAAACTGAAGATGGATTCAATTAAGCCCGTTAATGGGTAGAATAAATAGACTAGGCCTTCAAGACAACAAATGGGAAAACAATATTGAATAAAAAGAAAAGGCATACCATCACCATCAGAACTTCATCCCATCTATTCCGGATTGGCTTTTGGGAATTGGGCAACAACACATCTCTAAAAGTGAAGTTGCAGAATTGGTGTTTGAATTTAGACATTTTTCTATATTTCAAAATGCATGCACCTTTTCTGGTGCAATTCCATAGTTCAAAATAAGATCTTTTTCTACAAGAAATCACAATCTCTTCGTTTTAACTCTATGGGTATTAGTAACCACAAGACTTCATTGGCTAAAGAAATGGAAACATTTTAATTGCCCTTGGAGAACTTTAAGTAGGAATGTAAACGGGCAAGGTCCATGGTGAACCCAACCAAGGTTGCACAGACCTAGACCTGACCGACCAATGGGTCAGTAACTGTGGACCCAAATCATCATAATCATAATCATCAATTACTCATATCATCAAGCTGGGAAACTGTGGACTGAAATCCTTAGCCAATTGCCAAACATGGCCACTGAGGCTCATACACAATTTCACAGCCGGGGTACTTCAGACACTCGAGTGAACAGTCCATGGTAGATACTCAAGTAGACAGTCCAATCATAGTTCCTCTTTCTAGTCCAATGGCTCGTCGCAAGCCCAATTACATGTAGGAGTTACAACCGTATTCAGATAACCAAGCATAGAACTAGTTGGGCTGACCATAACTATAAACTCAAATCCATACCAACTTGTCACGCAGGCCAAAGACCAAAGATCATACCCAATATTTGGGTCCAGCACCTCAGGCTATTTGGCAAATTGAGGTTTTTAGGTGACAACAAATGGCTGAATGATATTCACTTTTGTAGAAGGGAGTTCTGTGCAATGTGTTTCCAACCAGTTTACTAAATGACAACTCATCCATCCAGAAGAATGTGCACATCAAAAGAAGATCATCCAAACCATGGTCTCTACTAGTGGATGGAGCATAGACAGAAAGAAATGGTCCAAGGTGATTCAAACAATCTACTTTTGACTATTAAACTTCCTTTGAATATTGTAAACTTACAATCAATGTAATGTTCAATTGTTCATGATTTCTTGAACAACAGGGGTTCCAGAATGTGTACAGAAAACAAGTTTGATGAACTTCTTGTTTAACAGTGGAACCAAGCCATTGCAGGCACCATATCCATAAAATGATTATTATTACTCCAAAGTGAGTTTGGAATAAACCAAGATTTGGAGTGGTAGAGCACTGTGCTGCTTCAATTTAAATGACAGTTCACACAAAACAGAGGAAAAGAATTCCGGATTCAAAATGATAGTCAGTACTTACTAAAAATAAAAAAGCATTTTCATTAAGAGGTGTACCTGACTTTATAACTACCATCAATAAAACTTTAATCAGTTCGGAGCTTTTCAAGCCGTCCAGATATGTCATCCAAATCAATAATCTCAGCATCCTTCCGGTGTGAATTGTAAATCTTCTGAAGCTGTAAATTCAGTTCATCAATCTGCCTCTGTATTCTCTCTCCTTTATCTGGTAACTGAGAGACCACATCCTGAAACCAAGTACTTCCAAAATAAGCAGTGCCCAGATTAAGAATATTAATAAGAAGAGCTTGGCCCCATGCCCGTCAAATAAACAGGCAATGTTACCTTGCTAGCCAAAGTTTGACGGAGACGTCCAATTCGTTTCCTAATTTCCTCATCTTTTGCTTCACTCGTAGAACCGACCGATGCATCTTTTCTCTGATGATCCTTGTCTTTAGGATTAAATGCAAACTCAGCCCTGTAGACACAGAAGCCAAGGTGCCCCGTCCCACACCACTGTTATTCTTCAAAACCATGTTAAGAAGAATAGCCTGAGAATTTCCTAAGAATCATACCCATCAACATTGCGTTCCATTGAAGATCTTGATAATGGGTGTCCAAAGCGCATATTTGCTTTTTCTCTGCACTCAAATCATATATATATATATATATATATATAGATAGATAGATATTTACAGAAAATAAAAGAAAAGACATAATAGAAAGCTCAAACACCAAAACTAGCAGTTTTACATCCCTCTGACTACTGGCATTTAATTCTTCATTTGTCTTTTGTTGAAAGATAAACATTTGTAGTATAAAAATCAACAGCATCCTTTCAAAATAGGTTCATTGATATCTAACATCTTTTATTACTTCTTGTCATGAAAACCCCAAAAAAAAAAAAAAAAAAAGGATTTTTTAAATAGTGTTATACTCTTAGTGATTTTGTAAATGCTACATGCTCCACTAAATTTAGAATGTTGTGAAGACCGAAAACGTAAGTCCCAATCACAACATCTTGCTAATACAAAACATAAAACTAATAGGAAAATCAAGTCATGAAATGGTTATCAATACCAGTATCAGCATGGTACTGCAAAAAATTTCCAACAATCTTTACGAAAATGCTCTCCACATCAGAAATTGAAGGGATAATATTAAAGTATCTCATTATTTTTGGATAATTTCATAGAAAGGCCACTTGAAATGACAAATATCATAGATTCTAGAAAATGTAAAGAAGCTTTTTCAATTGGGTCCTTTCTGATCAAATTGACAAGATAAATGATATAGAGTGGAGAGCAACATAGCCAAACAATATTTGCTTGTTCTAAACATATAAAAACAGTAGAAACATTCTTATGAATCAACCAGTCCACATTCAGATTATTGGATGAGGAAAGGCCTCACCTTAACAGCATCTCATCATCAAGCACTAACGGAGTAGGGGCAGTCTTTGAGAAAAGCAAGCTGTGGTAGCTAACTCCTCCAATACCTTGACTCTCCAGAAACATGATATGATTCTTCAGAGTCTCATCCCTATCAGAGAAAGAGAAACACGGAAGTAGTTTTAATGGGAAATTGAAACAAAATCCTATGATTATAAAAACTATTTTGGCTGTCTAGTAAGGTATGAAAAGGTGAAATGAGATAATAAAATAAATACCAATATAACAGTAGTAGTGCAATTAGAAAAAAAAAAAGTCTAAATACCAGACTTAGACTGCATGAATCAACAAACTGGCCAAAGCTACAACTTGGTAAGCTAGACTGGACTTGTGATGGATATTACTGCTTATTTACTTATTTATTTATTTCTTTTGTTTGAAAGGTGGCATTGAATATTAAAAAGGCGTAGTTATTCAATTAAGAAAAATCAAGTTTCTTCTGTGTTAATTCTAATTTCTAAACACAACAAAATCAGTTCTGAATGATAGAACCAATAAGGCAATGACCGTTTGCAACACTCAACAAGTGTATTTTCTATCCAACAAAAATTGTAACAAAAAAGTATAATGCATCTAGCAATTACACACTGTCCAGTAAAACCACTGTGGGGTGCACCTGGCTCCACCATTCAAATGGTGTGTTAAGATGGGATGGGCTCATTGTGGATGGGGTATGGGTGTATTTTCAAAAGAATGGCCAACAATATGGACTATTCCTCTGCAACCATCTAGTTCAGACTTCAGAGGCCCCATTCCGATGTCTCGTAACCAGTTGACCCTTCTATTGCCAATGACATGACGTTTCTCTAATCACTTTGTTGTTTATTTTCAAATAAATTATATTATGTAAAGTTGCAGATTTTAGATAAGAAAACTGAAGAGAAAGTAAAGTGTGTGTGTGTATATAAAGAGATGATCTTGTGAGAGTTACTCTCACGGTACTATGAGAGTAAGGGATGGGGGCCCTCACATTTAGGCTTTTGGCATTGGATATGGATGTGAGGACCCCCACCCTTACTCTCATAGTTTCGTGAGAGTAACTCTCATAAGAGCATCTCCCATATATATATATATATATATATATATAAATAGAGAGAGAGAAAGAGAAGGGAGAAGAAGAAAGAGAATAGTGCTGGTTGTCCAGATCTGCTAGGCAACCTAATCGTATATTTTATTGAAATTCTTACTATGTACAGAACAGTACCCAAAAGTTTCTGCAATCCTATAAATTCCAACCAGTGTCTGAACAGAAATAAGTAAATTACAAAAGCAAAACCATGTATTAACCTCCGACAATATGGACAATATTTTTAACGGACTCAAGACAACAGATGCACAGTTCTAATGATACAAATGTCGATTTGCCAATTCATTCCACTGATTGTCTCCGAGTCCCATGCATGTCGACTCATTAAAAAGTCATCGCAAGTGAGGACTCAGAAAAAAGAGTCAGGAATTTAAATACTGGATAATAGAATGCAGTATACAGGATAAAGGCATTATTAGAATAAAAATAAGGATGACCGTTTTGTATTGTACATTGTGTGCTGGTAATCATGCTCCTTATGCATCTGCTGCTGAGTAAGGGAAATATCAAATCCTTGTTCTGGAAGACTAAAAAGCTCTCGGAGATCCTGAAAGTATTCAGCATATAAGTAATGGAAAACTGAAGGATAAGGAAAGCAAATATTAGGACGCGAATTTTGGGATAAAAGATGTAAAAATAATAATAATAATATATAGCACAATATATTGTTCCAGTGGCATACTCTCTGACTGAAATAGCGGGTCTGTTCTTTGTGCTCGGTTGCAGTTTTAAACAAGCCTCCCTTGAATATCTAGAGCAAACCTTTTAATTTGTCAAAATAATGCATAAATATTTATCTTGTAAGAAATATTAGCAGTTGCAGTAACACAATAATGGGAACCCATAACCCAACATCACTGAGAACCCAGTGTGGACAGCAACCTCACTATGCATGAAACCGCAGGTAACATAAACATAGTAATGAAGACATCCAAGCAGAACATATTTTATAGGGGGATATTCATATGCATCCTTCCCTCACCATATGGTGAGAGACAAACTTGATGGGCCCACCTAGGGCCGCACTAATCATGAGACTTGGGGGGATGGAAAGAGACATCTTGGATGGGCCCATATATCAAGTTTGGGGTCAATCTCATGCCTCTAACCCCTTCATTCGTGGCCCACAAATTTAACGACTTTATATTAAAGAAAAAATCAATCCACCTAGATAGGTGAAAACTCGATGGATCTAGTGAACTTAAGGGGGTCCCATGTGTGTAGATGGTTTGGATGTATCATAAAGTCGGCCCCACTAATATGGTGAGAGATGGATGCACATGAATATTTCTGATATATGTGTGCTAGTGTCATATTGGCACTCTTTATCATTTTTTTGTAAATGAACCATATTTATCCTTCAACCCAATTTTAATGCTTAGCAAATGTTGACCTGCATTCTGTATATCTTCTCTTCAATGGTACTACATGTCATTAAACGATAAACAACCACATCCTTGGTTTGCCCAATTCGATATGCACGATCAACACTCTGGTTGTCCGTACTGCACAGACAGTTTGAAACAGATCAGTAAACGGCTTTCCCAAGAAAAAGAAAAGATTAGAGATGCAACCAAATTTTGTATAAATCAGAAGAAAAAAGGCAATAACATTACTGTGAACTAAATTGTTCACAGTACTCGGAGCATCTTATATGAATACTAACACACAAACACAACCTTTTGTACACAGGCACAAACAGATCCATGATAACTTGTAAAGTTTTACTACATACGATGATTGGTTCCCATTGCTCCATATACAATGTGCGGAGGGATTGTCACATTTATCTCCAAGACTCTTAACACCGATACCGTGGTTACACCAAATGCACATTGAGTTTCTTCAGCTACAGATTAGGTTCTAACCAATTATCCTAACCTTTTAACATTGCCCCAACGTGTTCCTTAACCTTTTTAACTTTGCCTCATTTTGTTCCTTGTGATCTCTGTAAAGTTTGTAGCTTAATAGATAAAAATGTCGACATAAAACTTATAAACAGTACATAACTATGTGTTGCTTCTCAAAATTTATATTGTCATCCTAAATTAATCTTATAATGACATTTCTTCTTCTGCTTATGACACATGTTTGTATTTATGTTTAATGAACTCCTTCACAGATTAGGAATGAGATTCATCGTAAGGATCTATTAACGGGGAAAAGCCATTAACTTGGGCCAACTAGATTAAAATTGCACTAAGACAACTCCATTACAACAGAGCAGGAAAAAAAAAAAAAAAACTTTATGTTTATCATGTCAGAGGAGGACTAACACATCTTCAGTCGCTAGACAGATTTTCCCAACCTCAAAATTCCATGTTTAGTATATGAATGATATGACGAGCAAATGACAAACCTATAAAAAAAAGGGAAGCAACCAATGATAATGACATAAGCAAGAGCTACGAAGATGATCCACCTCTATCATTGATAAGAACTCAGTAAATGTGATAGCCATAACAGTTCTGGGTATGGAACTCACCTTGGATTCCATGCTGGATCAACAACAATAACACGGTCCGCTTTTGTAAGTGTAAGACCGAGTCCACCAACTTGAGTTGTCAAAAGGAAAATAGGAGCCCCTTCACCCTCTTGAAAATCCTGAAAACGAAATAAACCTCACATACCTGAAGGAAAAAGGAAAGCAAAAAAAAAAAAAAAAGTTTCATATCCCTAAGCAGTGAATGCACAAACTTTCACAATCTTCTCTCTATCACAAGCCTTTGTGGTACCATCAATGCGTAAGTACAAATACCCCTTCGTGACTATTGCTTCCTGAACCGAAAAAGTGGGAAATGAATCAATATAAATAAAGTTTTCACGTGTTTAGGGAAGGAAGAAGAAAAGGCGGAAAACTGCATTATCTACATATCAGAATAAGAAAGAACAACATTTTCCTCAAAATTTACAACAGTAGTCAAGTGTCCATTGAGAGGTTCAAGATAGTTATATTTCACTGTTTTAAATTACATTCAGTGATGACCTTACTTGAAATTTACATGCAGTGAAATTGGCACATCATCTCTCCTCATCGCTCATATAAACAAAATGAACTTTAGTACATGCATCTCTCTTCATTTTTATTTTTATGTTCAAAAAAGATGTCTCTCATTCACCAATGAAAACAATCATAGGAATAGTTGCTAATTACTGTTTCTAAACAGTTTCTTAAAGAGGATGAAAGGAAACATGGGTATTTTGGTCATTTTTTATATAGTACATCAATTAACATGACAATCCTCTATTCTTTTGAGTCAGGAAACCAAGAGGTGACTGAGCAGAGTTAGCTGAAACAGTGGGTAGCGAAGGGGATGACTGCTGTAGATTGCAGCAACATGCAGGTGTAGGTTCAGAACAACAAAAGGTGAGCAGATGAGAGGGGGGGCAGGGCGGTCAAGTGGCAGAAATGGCAACAGGTGACAAGGTCCATGAAAAAAAAAAAAGACTGGCTAACTGCAGGGTTTCAGGTTCAGGCAGGTGAGTGGGTTGGTGTGGCAATTATGGTCGTGGATTTGGAGCCGGAGTTGGCCACAGGTAAAGATAGCGAGCAAAACTCTTAAGGGACAACAAATCTGTGGAGATGGGTTAAGGATTTGGTCAGAGCAGCAATTGGTAGTTGAGCGTCTAAACTCTAAGCAGAGTTGGTCTGCACAAAGCAGATGGGAAGATGGCTAAGTGCAAAGTGTGTGTGGGCAGGCCCAGGAGTCAAGACAAGCAAAGATGGTTATCGGTTCGGAAGCAGTTGGCATGGATGGGTACCACAAATTGAGGGCTGCAATGCCAATTGGAAAAGGACAATGAATTGGAAATAAGACTTTGGAAGGCCAATTTTGCAGTGTCAAAAATGGCACAGATGGTGCCAGGTATTCAAATCTCGGCCAAGTCTGAGTTGACTCGGGCAACTCGACTCAGACTCGGCGCTCCTCTTCTTCTTCTTCTTCTTCTTCTCATCCACAAACCCTTTCTTCTTCTCCTCAACACCCCTCTTTCACACCCTTTCTTCTTCTCCTCAACAATCCTTCTCTCCAACCATTTCTTCTTCACCTTAACAAATCCTCTCTCAAAACCCGGAAAAAAAAAATCACACTGTTTGGCCAAGTCGCATCGAATTGGGCTCGGACTCAACTCAGGAGTCCTGGTCCGAGTCCGTCTTTCTAATCCCTCAATGGTGTTGAAGATCTGATGGCAAAGATACAGAGGGAAGATTGGGTGAAGCGAGTTCTAGTTGATGCAACATATTTGTTGCATCCAGCTGCAACAAACAAAGCTTATGATTGGGCAAAGAACAGTATGCAACAACAGTCCAATCTCACAGTTGAAAATGCTACAGCAGAGATGCCATGAGGGATAGGGTGGTTGCAGTATAGTTGAGCATAGATCAGCGTTTCAGTAGCAGAAAACCAGGGGTCAACCCATTGGTTTTACCAGGAGTGGGGATGTTCAAGGACTGATCAAAAGCTGGATGCTTGATCAATTAAACTCTGACATGATGTGACGTCGAAAAAAACTGAATTACTTTGCAGTGGTCACATACGGACACATATTTAATGCTTAAAAAATATTTTCTGAATGAATATATGCATATATATATATGGGGATCCCTCTCCTCAGCTAATGCTGAGGATATGGTCCGCTCATCACGTGCGAAAACCATTCGGTGGAGAGACTGATATTAAGTGATTTAAGTGCTCAGATGCGTGGAGCCCGCCCAAAGAGATTTCATTTCCCGCTCTCCATCTGAGGAACGATTTGGCCTGGCTCTCCACTCTCTCTCTCTCCAGTCCCCCATTTCAAACGCTAGCGCTCTCTCCTCTCTCTCCATTCTGCCAGGCACGATCGTCATCCTTGCGCGATCGATCTTCTCCTGCAACTATCCAGCGATTTTTCCCTTCCCCCATTTCTCCATCTCCTCTCCCTTTCCATTTCGCCCGGCCCTAGAACCCATTTTCTCCTGAGAGGCACCGATTTCTCTCCAGCGGCGACGTTCCGGCGACGCAATCCTCTCTCGGGCGACACAGTCCTCTTCTCCGGCGACGCAGTCTTCTGCCCTAGGTATGCCGTTTTTTACTTCTTTCTCTCTTTTTTTTTTCTCTGCCCCCTCTCCCTGCAATCTGAGTTTGATATGGGGTTTGGAAGGCTTGGAATTAGGGATATTTTCTTACTACTGTGTTTGAATGGCACTCCTATCTTACCACTTATTGATCCAAATGAAGAGATGAACTGAATGATAGATTGATCATTTGATTGGGGATAGGACAATTAAGAACCTCATTGAAAACCCGGGAAACACAGTTTTGAGATGAAGATTTGTGAAATAGAGAAGATGATATTAGCAAGATTAAACTGGGATGTGAGGCCTTCATGACTTCTTGTGCCACAAACTGAGAATCCAGTAGCGACCGAATAAATGTATCCAACACAAATGGCGTCTCGCCGGAGAAGATCGATCGTGCCTGGCAGAATGGAGAGAGAGGAGAGAGCGCCAGCGTCTGAAACGGGGGACTGGAAAGAGAGAGTGGAGAGCTAGGCCAAATCGTTCCTCAGATGGAGAGTGGGAAATGAAATCTCTTTGGGAGGGCTCCACACATCTGAGCACTTAAATCACTTAATATCAATCTCTCCACCGAATGGCTTTCGCACGTGATGAGCGAACCATATCCTCAGCATTAGCTGAGGAGAGGGATCCCCTATATATATATATATATATATATATATATCTTACAATTACCAAAAACAAGTAAAGAAACCAAATCTTACAGATGACCTACCTAGTGCCACAACCATAATACAAAAACTTACTATGACTATTATTAACCTGACAAAGTATCATACTAGTCAAAGCATCGTTCACACGCACAGGCAGATCGAAAAAATTTTAATCCAGAACTATGCCATAAACAGAAATGTAAGTTACAACACCTGATTCATACACATCAAAACCAGTAATGAATATCACAGTGTACATTTCACGCATACATGATCTTTCATGATGGAAGTGTTGGATCCAACAATTGCAAGATGACAAGTCAGTCCCACTCCCACTAGGGCATATTTGCTTAATACAACTGCAATATAATTCCAATTGGTAATGGCACTGCAGAGTACCCACAAATGTGCGCACATGAACTCATGCATACACACATATAATGAATGCAAAATATGCCATGATTTTATTTTAAGAAGAAAAAGATGCCATTTAAATAGACACAATTTCCACAGTATTTAAATATAGCGGCAATAACCAAACTAACCTGGATAAGATTTAACATCTTGCGAGTTTGTGAAAATATTAATACATTGTGCCCCGCTGTAACCAAGTTTTCCTATCATAAAGAGCAGCTGTTGCATTAGAATTAACATTCTAGGTAATCTTTGGAGGATGCTATTTACATAACTAAAAGTCCTAACCAGTAAAGATAATATAAAAGTTATCTTGCATGACACATCTTGCACTTGATGAGATTCTTCAAGATTAGTCAAGTTTGCCAAATGCGAAGCCATCTTTTCCGCCATATCAAGATCACTATTTGTCATTGTGTCCATTCCTTCGAGTACATCTTCTGCAGCCTTTTTCGTCAAGAGAAACGGATGATCACATATTTTTTTTAGAATCTGTTTCAAGAAAATACATTGGGTGAAATTTATGCTTAAAAAAAGAAGTGGATCAAAACATATGAATTAAGTAAACACATTGATTTGGTAGTTAAATTGGAGGTTTAGGGTTTAGATTCCAGTATAGGCATTATTTTGCAATAAAGCTACACTGGAATGCCAATATACACAAATTAATATCTATATATACAATTATGCCCACATATCTGCCAAAGGAAAAAATAAACTTCCAATCTAGAACATAATTCAGTAGGACAGCGGTTTTAGGTTTATTATACTCTCTCTCTCTCTCTCTCTCTCTCTCTCTCTCTCTCTCTCTCTCTCTCTCTCTCATGAAGATTGTTAATGAACGCTTTCTCAGTTTCTCTGACAGCTATAACTTACAAGGATCATAATCACGCGTCTTTTTTATTTTTCTAAAAAAAGCTAGAAACTACTACAATCCAAGGCTACAAAGGTTAACAAGTACCTGTATAGAAAGATCAGTACTTTTGCATCAAGTTTGGAAATGGATTGAGTTTGTATTGTTTAAAAGCAATTGAAAGATTACAAGTGGAACAAAAAAAAACACAGAAGCAAATTAATGGCATGGATGAATGACCAACTATTCAACTGAACAAATATAATTTATAAATTTCTTGGTGGACAAGAGGGGCCACCAGGCCTGCACGGTTGAGAATTAATGCCTCACCCAGAGGCTCGCTTTCTGTTGAATGGCTAGTCTGTATGAGATCCTTACTGCAGGAAAGTTTCATAGTCGTATGGTGAATGCATGCATTTTATGCCTGTGAATTAACCTTAGCCACACCGTTCATGCTAGAGGGTATGGAATGCTATGTTAACCTTTCCGAGAGGGTGACGGGTAATGTCAAGTTCAATTAAGAAGTTACATGAATATTGACATTCCTTATTTCATAGAACAAATAAAAGTAAAATATATGGTTTTACAATTGTCACTGTTGTTGGTCGTTATTTCTTATCATTTCAGCTGTTGCTAGCATATAATTTAAGAAAATGTCTAAATCTGCTAATTTCTCACTCTTGGAACAGGTGCATGATTGTGAACCTATTTCCTAATTAAGCATCCCGGTTGGAAACATCCTCTGAAGGGTTTATTAAATCTTATTTTTAATTGGCGATTTGCTAAGAAAATACAAAGATTGGAACAAGCAGTGCATGCAAACATTGAGGGTGCTTGTATATTTGTTATTTAGTGGGCTGCTTCTTATTACGTTGTTTTGCTTCTCCTTAGCAACTAGCTGATTGGATTGAAGAAATCCATTTTCTTACTACAGAGCTCATTGTATTTTACGGCTTACACTTCAAGAAGCAAGTGGTATGTCTAACAGTTTCTTAAAGATAGTTTATACTGGATCAATCTTTGGTAAGATTTTAGTTTTTATGACGGCTGCACTGGTTTTTTTATGGAAAAAATTTCTATACCATTTCCATATGCATACAAATACATATCTAAACAAACAATTTACCAAAATAATAACAAAGCACTTGGAAGTCTTGTGGCAATGTAGAAGGCAAAACAAAAACAAAAAAGTCAAAGAAAAGCATTTATTACCGTCAACGCAGCTAATGGTGATCCATCAAATGATGAAAGAACCAACTCACTCTTGAGAAAAGCTTCGTAAAGTTGTCTCTACACCCAAAACATAATCTCTATTAGGTAATGACCTGCCAATTTACTATCAACAAAAAAAAAGGGTATAAACATAGCAAAGAGAGAAAACACAGTCAAATATTGAGTAATCTCACAACAAATACTGAAGTGCTTAAAACCAGGGTATCCACTTCCCTCAGTATCTCCACCATATCCACAATATCAACCAATATAAATGCTATACAGGAAACAGCAAGACAAGTGGCTTGGAAACACACTTAAAACAAAGGTTGCAAGAAACACCAGATATGGATACGCATCCACAAGTCCCAATTTACAAGGTTTTTCTCAAAAAAAAAAAGAGAATAACCAGCAAAAGCTATGAGGTTTTCAGCCCTCTTATTGCTGATGTATGTTCTGATATTACAAATTCCCTAAAGGAACCAACATTATATTTTCTTTTATCTTGACCGTTTGAAAATAAAGGAAAAGACAAAAACATATAAGTACCCTTAGAACTCATCACTACCCCCCACGGCCCCACCACCCTGTATACGACCAATTGTGTTGTAATTTCTCAACACTCGTCGGAATTGCACATACTTGAGCCAAATGGAAAGTTAATTTAGTTTCTATCCAAAAAGATCATCTTGTGTCACTCAAACATTGCTTGAAGAATTATAGAAACACCATTCATTAAAACAAAAATCAATTATAATCATGTCACTACGCCAAAATGTGTGAATCATCCATGGCTGCATCAAGAGATAAACATGGAGGGAGAAAATGATTACCTGGCACTGTGTCAAC
This sequence comes from Umbellularia californica, assembly GCA_028538565.1. Classification (NCBI taxonomy): domain Eukaryota; kingdom Viridiplantae; phylum Streptophyta; class Magnoliopsida; order Laurales; family Lauraceae; genus Umbellularia; species Umbellularia californica. The sequence continues at coordinate 108,736,073 of JAPQWN010000001.1, forward strand.
CTTAGCCACACAATTAGTTCATGTTTCTTAGAAAGCTTTCTGCTTTCCGTCTCTTCACTTTCAGAAAACACTTCACTTTTTAAGCGCCTCAAAAAATATGGTTTGATTCGATCTCTTAACTCCTGAGGCAGGAAAAAATTACACAAACAAAACCAAACCAATGTCTTGAAGACGGCAAAGTTCAAGAGTGAAGTACGAAACAGCTCAAGTATACCACAGTAAAAACAAAATGAAGACAAAGTTGATTTATCCTCAAAAAGCATAGAAGAAATAATAAAGTAAAACAGCTCACATAGGGCAAACCCCCACACAACACCCTCTTTCTTTTTGGAGGGGATAACAAGGTGGAATTAACCAAAATAGAGTGGCCAAGGATTTGAATGCCATCAGTTATGATGGCTATGGTCTGCCTAAACCAGTGATCTGAAGGTTGCAAAACACAATCGTTATCCAGTAGCTTTGACATTTTGTAATGATTCAACATGAGACAATAACAGCCCAAATTCTGAGCTCTTTTAACAGGGCAATTTAAATATCTACAGAAGCCAAGAGTCAAAAGAGACAAAGAATAAGTTCAGACAAAGATGATAAGCAATTTGCTCTCCAAAACAAAAGAGTAAGAATACAGGTATCTCTCAGATATATTCAATTACAAAATTTTCAAACAGAGATATCTAAGAAACCATCTAGAATATTTCAAAATAAAAATGTCCACTCACAAGATCAAGAATGTCAGCTAATTCAAATGGAGACATTGATTCTATAGAACATGCTCAACCAACCTTCGGCCACGTAAGGATTCACAGGGATTAAAATAAACTTACATTTCCCAGCCTGTGAAAACTGACAAAGATGTTTAAATAGTGTACATGTGATAAACCATCAAGGACTCCTTTTCCGTCTCTTTTTTTTTTACTTATTTCTCTTCCTTTTTTTAATGGAAACTTTGTTATATAAAAAGGAACAAGATATAGGAGAAATACACTGTACAACCAAGACATCGCTAATTACAAGTCAAAAATAACAAAGGGAGCATTAAAAAAGAAAGGGATAGGTCCTATTTCATCATATGAAGAATCACCATCATGTTGTTAGGTAAGAATGGTGTTTTATTATGACAGGATTCATTTTTGTAAAAACAACAAAAAAGGATGGTCGCCCATAACCTGGAGAGCTAATAATTTCATGCACACAGCCTTTAGGATCATGTTCACAAGTCACAGCTAAAATAAATTAAAGCTAAAAGTTGGATACCTTCGCAACCATAGATCCAATGCGTTTTTCTCTGTCATAAGCATTTTTGTCATTCCCACGTAGGATTGCATACTCATATCTTTCCTTGAACCTGGGAAAAGATCAAAAGAATCAGTTTCATGCAAAGAGAACTACCTCCATAAAAAACTAGTGGGAGAGAAATGGTCATTACTCTTTCTTGTCACCCAAAAGTTCGGGGCAACAGAAGTTGAATAGAGCCCAAAGTTCCTAATAGAAGGATACAACAATCATCAGTATCTTACATATTAGTACATGGATGCTTGTTAGATGGCAAAACTTTAGTTTAAAAAATGAAACAAAGCAAATGCCTAAGCAAGTAACAATGACACCACCTTCAGATTGTTTTGCATTGGTGTCCCACTTATAATAATACGATGTCTACTGGGTATATCAAGCAAACTCTTGGCTCTCTGGGTACTAGGATTTTTTATGATATGCCCCTGATATCATAAGAAAAACACAGAACAGGAATCCATTATTGGAAAGTATAATCACTGTAATTGCACTCTATAAACAATAGAAACACATGCCAGATATAAGTCACGTCTAGAATTTATTCCACCCAGACCGTATGAATGAGTAAAACTAGAATAGTTTAAGTAAATTTGAGTAAATAAATGTAAATACATAAGATACAGTTGAAATATGGTAAGTTCATAAGCTTCACTGCTTAACCAAAAGTAAAATGTTAAAGAAGCTAAAAAAAAAAAGAAATTGACAAAGCTAGTTCTCAGTTAGAAGTGCACTTACATATGGCTTTCAGGCAATCCCTGAGTGCTACAATGCAAGTGACAAGATGAAATAGTACAACTAGTGCATGAGAATTAGTCATACTAACATGTCAGAGAATAGGTGTCATGTACAAAAATAGCTGTGCTAAGATTGCTACATCACAGCAGTTAGTGCCTGAGATATATCAACCATGTACACAATGACAAAAGAGGTGAAAAGCCTAATAATCTGGTCCATAATTTGTTGAGGCGCATTGGTCATGACAAATGATACCATCCACTAAAAATGACCCATAGTTACATTGAAGGTTGTCTTCTACTGGGCAATTGAGTTTGATAGGATCCTGGATGCAACTAAAATTTCTAAGCGCTGCAGTTCTGATGCCAAGTGGTCTATTGATCAAGAGAGGGTACTCCATTTCCTGAAAAAATCATCAAAAGGCTTAGATTTAATCACTGACCAAGGTAATCCTTGACGTTAGCATGATATTCTACATAGAAAGCAGCACAAGAACAAGTGTTACCATTGGGCTCTCTACAAAGTACAAAAACCTTTCTGCAACATATCAAAAAATTTCTTGGTCAAGCCATTTGTCCTGAATAGGGATGCCATCAGCTTTGTCATAGATCATCTTTCCATCAAAGCATTCTCAGTAGAACTGTTTCTGCAACCAGCAATCTCATCCCCAAACCGCAATAGAATTAAGCAAACAAACAGTCTTCATATTCCATTTGGATCTCTTGAATTTGGGCATGGGAACTCTGGATTTAAGGACATTCCCGTAGTTTTCGTAGGACTAAAAGAAATGGGTTCCTGAGAATCAGGCAAGTAGGGATGCAAACGGGTTGTGTCCATAATGGAACCATGTTATATCCAGACCCGGATCTGTTTCTGAATGGATGGATCTGGAACCGGATCCGTATCCCGATGAAACCTTTCGTATCAATTCCAATTCCGGTTCCAACGGAAATGGTTCTGGTTCTTTCCAATGTTGAAGTGAGAGAAGTATAAAGGAGCGAACAAGTAGCAAAATGGTAGTTAAGAGTGAATTGCAAGGGGAAATAAATAAGTGCTCATCGTTCTCTTTGAAAATGATACGCATGTCCACATGGGTTTCAACTTTTTCATTTCTGAAAAATCAAATGGTGATGGTAACATGATAAATAGTGACATATCTAAGGATCAAAAGTATGTCATGAATAGGCAAAATTGCCAGAAAAGACAGATGGTAGCGGGTTATACACAACAAGAAGTCCAATTCCAGGTCCGGACATGTGTGGATCCGGGAACCAGAACCGATTTTATACTGTATCCAGATCCATTTTTTAATCGGAACTAAATTTAGGTTCCAAACCCGATCGTTTTCGGGTCAGATGCATCGGATAGTCGGAGAAACAGATACCCATTTGCAACCCTACAGGCAAGGATGGCATAACTATTTAGAATTTACTTGTACAATTGATGGGTCTAAATTCCCCAAAGACTATATCCTGCACCTTTGTGTACATCATTTGTTTTCATACTCTGTTTACTGCCATTGCTGTGAAATTAGATAAAAAAATACAATGGATGAAATAGGAAAAATATTTTAAGAGAGTCAGTGTCAACTGCCAATTGACAAGGCAAAGAACATCGTCAAGCGCAGCTATGCGCTTTGAGTTCCATTAAGAAAATGAATCTTCTTTATGAGTTTAAGAAACTAGTTGACCATGATTCAAATCTTCTCCAACTGGAACACAAACAAGTGAGCGCCAATTTGAGAAGAAACACCAAATAATAAAATGGAATGTTCCTCCATGAGGCCTTTTAAAGCATTAAGTAGTGGGTAATATGATGTTAGGCCAACCTTGAGGAAATTATCAACTTACTAACTCCCTCAAGGTTTAAATTCCAAGATGTACTATATAAATGTAAGGAAATCCAACCAGAAAGTAATAGAGAACTCAAACAATCCAAGAAAGAAGTCACCTGACCTCAATAGGCTGAGATAAAATTCTTCCCCAACTTCAAGGTTCCAACGCTTTGACCTCTAGGGTTGGGTGTGTACTTCCTCTATTCACTTTCAATAAGAATTTTTACCTTAATCTATAAAGAAAATTTTTTCTTGATATAGACAGGTAATATATCAACTGTAATTAGTATGTGGCAATCTTGAATAACAGCAAAAAAAAAAAAACATCCTTGATCACCACAAAGCAAAAGGCACTCATACAAACTATTTTTACAAAGAAACTTCATAAAAGAGATATTGAAAGTGAATCATAATAGAGTTCCAATAGAAAATCATTGACAAAGATTATAGCATGGAATAATTTAAAAATAAATAACTGGCAATAAATTAGCAAGACAACCTCGTCAAGTATAATATAATCCCATATTGTATTATCTTCACTTTCGTCATCATGCAAGCAACTGTCTCCACGTAAAGATTTTGAACTAGTCCGTACAATATCATAAGTAGTGAGTAGAACACCCTTATCCTGCACAAAGAGTCACCTATTTTAGAAACAAGAAGACCCTAACATTATCCCAAATAACTAAGAAACACACACACACACAGAGATGACCACATACAAACACACTCGATCCAAAACAATATACATGAGCTGACAGCTGATGAGGTTCTATAGAACATGAAGTAGAGAAAACACAAATGCATATGAAATGATTAATCAGATGCTAACGAACAACAATTTCTATTGGAGTGCCTGCATGTGAACAACATTAATAGTATTTGTAAAGATTACTGAGTGGAACCTGAAGTATATATTGAAGTTCATACTGTCGCGTTTTTACACTAGTTGCAAAGTATCTGTATACAAGAACAAACAAGTAGCCATTAGTAAATATTCAAATTTCAAACTTAAATAAATTCAAGAAAAAAAAAATTGAAATAAGGCCAATTTCATAGTTAAAATATTAAGAACAACAAAAGTAATATAAAATAAAAGCCTCACTCTCTAGTTTTTTCAGAAAGCCCCACAACTGACAACTCTTTAATCCAATGAGCAAGAAGTGTTTTGGGGGCTACAATCAATGCCCTCTTGATCAAATTTGAGTGGAAAAGTCCAGCCAGAAATGCAGAGATCTGAAATGTAGTAACTATTGGTCAGGAAAAAAACAAAAGAGAAGTCTACTCATTTTCCACACACTGTATGAGAAAATGCAGGGAAAAAAAGAAGAACAATGAAGATGCAAACTAGATAACAGCGTATGATCCAAATGTCTGCCTAGGAACAAACTCAAAAGCATCCCAGGTGAGAACATACTCAAAGTGTCAAAATATTCCAATTAAAAACTAAACAGAAGCACATGCTAAAATTAGGCAGCAAAATCTTCTTGTTGCAATGACAGACAAATAGATTCATCGATCAGAAGAAACTGCAAACAAAAAAGAGCTTTTTTTTACTGGATGTCTCAGGAGGTCTAGTGAGATTTTTTTATTGAACTCTTATAAGAATTTTTAAATATTGCATTTGGAGAAAATCCTAACATGGTCCTATAGAAGCTGCAATCCAATCAAGGCACACAAAGTTAGAGCCAAAATGATCCAAAAATACAATTTGGGAACTGCTAAATGCAATCCTTTCTTCGCCCTTTTAACATTCCAAAACTGACTTCAATGCGGAGAAACAGCATCAATAACAGAACTAGCACTGTTAAAGGCAAAGAACAAAAACATCACACAACACAATCATTTCACAATTACCTGCATAGTTTTTCCCAAACCCATGTCATCACCCAAAATCCCACCCGACGGCTTACAATGAAGGGCCCACAACCAATTCAAGCCTTCTCGCTGGTGTGGATACAGCATCTTCGCAATCTTTCCAGGAAGCGTGTACGTAGATGACACACTGCTTAACCTAACAGTATGTTCATCATGCTGATCCACAGAATCCAAACCTTCTACTTCATCCTCTGAATCATCAATATCAATACAATCATTTCGCAGCGGGGGCGCCTCATTGTCTTTTGTCTTGCCCCTTACTGCAGCACAATCCCCTTCATCATCCGAAACCGAACTCCATTGAAGCGGAGAAATCACCTTCTCCTTCTCCCTCTGCTTATTCTCAGGCACATGAGATTCGGTCTCCGTCCGTGCAATAGAAGAACAGGCGGAATCTGAATCGGACAAGAGGGAGAAAGAGGAAAAGGGGGTTTTAGAGGGTTTTTTCTTCTCGATCGAGAGGGTTTCGAGGCGGGAGCTCAGATCGTTGAGAATGTCTCTGATCTGAGGAACGGGTGAGGCGGTGGGATCGGGGGAGGGTTCGATTAGGGTTTCTGATTGGATCTTGCAGAGGCGGCGGCGGCCTTCGAGTCTGACCTTGATGGGTTTCTGCTCTGGAAGAAGAAGATCAGGAAGGGTTTTAGAAGGAAGAAAAGATGATAGACGTGGGGATTTGGAAATAGGAAAGGGCATAGAGATTACCTGAAGGAGCTTGGGCAGGAGGTTGATGATCATTAGGGTTTTTCATGGAGAGGCTTTGGTGAGAAGAGATGTCGTCGAGGAGGCGGTCGTTTCTCTCGTTGAGGCTCAGAGGCTTCGGTGTGGTCATGGCTCACGAAGGAGAAGAGAGAGAGAGAGACGAGTGTGCGTGGGAAATGAGCGGACTTTCTATCTGTCTATGTAAGCTGATTTCCCGCTTCGATGATTTTTGAATTTCTCCGCTATCATATCTGTCCGTCTCTTGTAACCTTCTTATGGGCCCACTTTGATCGGTGTGGCCCCCCTGTGATCTAGCATGGTACCCATTTTTATGCCCGAGTCTAGATTATCCATCAGCGCTATTACACTCCCATTGTGGGGTCCATATAGAGATGATTAACGACGGTTCAAAATAAATCACATCCCCTCTTTATCTAGATCCGCGAGTTCTACGAATACCGCAGATATTATGATTAATACCACATCAACGCCCAACAGATGCAAAGGTGATACAAATGAAAAAAAAAAAATTTAACTAAGGAGTTGTTTGGATAACTACATAATACAATATCAACAAGTTTAAATACTGCAAGATTTCATTATCATATAATAAAATTATATTATATTATTATATTGTGTCATTTATGGTATTTGGCAATCTTTATAGATTTTAATTATACATTTGAAGTGCTGTTCAAAAAAAAAAAATTTATACATTTGAAGTGTTTGATAATTATTTAAAGAACTCACAAAATAATGTACTAAATAAGAAATGAAGAGAATATAATCAATTAACCCAACACATGAACATCAAATTGAATATAGTGGAGGAGGTTTCACTCTCACACAAGTTTCTCACCATCAAGGGTGATTGACCATTACAAGAGGGAGGTGCATCACTAAATGAGCTACGAGTACTATTAGAAAACATGACCATCAAACTGAGCATGACGGAGGAGGTCTGCGTAAGAAGCATAATTCCTGCAACCATCATTCCATTCCTCAAATCCAAGCTTCAAGGAGTTATCATATATTAACCTTCCAGTGATTTTTGTTATCATCTTTTCGTCAAAAACATTTTCATATCATCTTATATTCTAACGTTCTAAACTGTTTGTGATTTTATGAAAATACTGGAATATCAACATTGCATTCATCATGATTGTTTACATCTTGATCATATATAACCTGATATTTTCGAAATGCCAAAAGATAAGAAATAAATAAATAAAATGATGCAAAACAAAGACACTATAAAATTGCAATAAAGCTGGGATTCTATAGAAATCTATTTTAATATAATTTATACTTTATTGCAATATTTTGGCTTCCTCTTGCATGTAGGTAACCCACAAAGATGTAAAAAGAGTTGATGCTGTTTACCTTTTTTTTTTTTTTTATTGGAGGTTTCCAACCCTTTGGGCTGAACTAATCCCTCCGGGCCCAAAGGGAAGCCGAGTAAACACCTCTATGGCCCCAAAGTGGTAGCACTAGTGGACTCAACCTTCGAGTTGTAGCACTAGTGGACTCCACCTTCGATTCCTAAAGAAGGGGGAACCGGGAGTCGATACCAAGACCTCTAGCTCCAAAGAGGGAGGGACCGTGGTCCTGACCACTCGGCCAACCCGTCAGGGGTTAACTGATGCTATTATTAAATACAACAGAGGCTAATTTTGATTTTGACCGCTCAATTTCACCTTAATAGAGATATTTATTGGCCTTTTGAATGAGAGACAAAATTATGAAAATCTTTGATTCTCTCTCTGTCTCATTCAAAAGCCATTATGATGACTTTAGTATAAGTAGGTAATTTAAAAATGAAAGCCCCTTTAAGTGGTTAGGTTAATTGATTAAAATTGTTTAAAATCAATTGTGAATTTCCCTTTCATAACTTCTTTCCAAATCATGAGAATCATTAAGTGGGCCAATCACAATTAAAGATATTTTCTAGTTTCCCTTTTCCCTGTTTCAGTTTGGTGCCACTTTCATAACATTTTTCAAATTACGAGGAAAATAGCCCATCAAAATTTTCTAGTTGGATGCATTTCAACAACCATGGATTGCCCACAGCCAAGAGTCCACGATAGAATTGAAGGGCCTACAAACAGAATGGTTGGACCAGTGTATCAAATTGCTCTTAACCAGGTGGGACATTGTCCTCCAAAAAATGCTGAAAAAACGAGCACTGTTCACATCTCCCAAGTGCAACTGACTTTTGCATATGTTGGTGGGCTCAGGTTTGGGAAGAATGTAGGTGGTTACAATCATTTAAAATGTACCCAAAACCATGATCAGATAAAAAGAGGACTTGGCATTTGTAATTTGGAGCAAGAAATGTGTATGCTCAAAGATTGCCTCAATTATACTTGGAAAACACAGATTGTGGATTCGCTTCCAATTAGGTATGCATTCAATGGGTAACTTAAACATGGATACCTTTTAGTTGAACAATTGGATTTGATAATGCATATTCTCCTCTTCACGGTGCTGGAAAAATCTCTGTTAACCATGCAATTTCTTTAGCTAGGACAAATGTAGACACAAGAAAGCATGATTGTATTGCTAAGGAATACCAAGAGTGTTTTTTTTAAGGGGAAAAGGTACATAAGTGTCGATCAAAACTCAATGGGATCATTGTCACTCATATTTTGTATGTGTGGAGAGAGAGCACTTTTGCATTATGGACTTCAATATGCAATATCCTCAGTAGCAGGAGAGACTTGCGATTAGTGATTCCACTCGGCCATAGTGAAGAATCAGTTGCTCTGAACCTGTTTCTACTATGATTGTTTCTGCCTCTATTTCTGTCAGCGTGCAGCGCTATCTATATTGTTCTCTTATTTTCTTCTTGCTTCTAAGTAGTTTCAGTATCCCTAAAGCCATAAATACCAAGCCTTGCATCCCGAGTGCAAGTCCAACTTCAAATAATAATATTATTAGAACAGCATCGCTATCTATCTTGTATCCATAGATAGTGAGCCCGTCCAAACCGGCTTCAGAGTACATATCTGTGCAACCATCAAGTATGACAAGTAAAAATGGAGTAGAAGACATGTAAATGATATAAAGCACAACAAAGTGCATATAGATAAGCAATGTGATTGAATTTGTATGGAAAGTGTACTCGAACAGATGACAGAAAGTTCAGCATAAAAACAAGTGACAGAAAGACGAAAGAATAAACCATGGAAATTAACTGTGTGTGTGACAAAGAAAGTCTTCTCCTGCTGCAACATGTTGGTCTATCGAGATCTCCTCGCAAGATATATTTAGGGTCATTTATGTCTCACTTTTGTATGCTGAGAGTTCTGTTAAATAATCTATGTTGTGTGTTATGTATCTTTGGTTTGACAGTGCCAGTGGCAAGATTTTGCTGGTGACAACCAGTTGTGTGTGTGTGTGTGTGTGTCCCAGAGTATATTCTCAAAACCAGAACTTGAGGCCATAATTGTAGGGAAGAAGAATCAGTGGCAAGAATCGAGGTTTTGCCTTTGTCCAGTTCAAATCCTGTAGGGATGTTGGCCACATCATTGATATGGCAAGAGGAAGATCATGGGGGAGGGAGAAACATCTAAGTGCAGGTGTCTAATTCATTCCAATCAAGTGGCCCAATCTGGAAGGAAGCAAGATCCTGAAGAGGCAGACTGCTAAAGAGTTTCCCGTCCTCTGTCTGGCTTAATGAAATTGGAAAGCTGAACACGTGTCCCTGGAATGGGAATAAGATAAGCACATGGTAGGGCCATCCACTCCCCAGAAACTGGTCCATCGAAAACAGAGCAAATCTCAAGTGTTCCCCAGGTCTACCCTATTTCATGATGAGGTAGGTATTGGCTTCACATTCTTAAGGATAATAGTCACCAAGATATAATGGTTCCAATTTGGATGCCACTGCAGCAGGACTTTTTTAAACTATACTTAGATGCTAGTGTTCATTGCAACTCAAGACCCTTAGGAGTGGGGGCAACATTCATGATTCAAAGGTCATCTGCCATCTACAGGCCCTTAGGCGATAGGAATGAGATCACTAAACAAGGCATAGACTTTGGTTTTGCTAAATAGATTGAAAAAGACCAAGTCTGCAGGGTTCCTAAGCCTCATCATGGAGGTAGGTTCCAATCGTTCGCCATCATGGGACATAGATGTCTCAAGCTCCAGGATGCTGGTGAATGAAAAGCCAAAATTCAGGAATTGAAGAATCATATGGTTGTCTTTTCAACATGTCCTTATGGGAGCTAATCCAACAAGGAGGTGGACAATTTACCTAAACAAGAAGATTGTCTTGATCCTCTATCATTTGACATTCATGACTTCGTCTGCCTGGTTCTTTTGCTAGTGGTGGCCATGGGGGTCTTTTTAGGCTGTCTGCATCGTTGGTTCTTTTTGGGGAATTTCTACCATTGTGCTTTCTTTGTATACACTTTTGTATGCAGCAATGAAATTCACTAATTTAGAATAAGGGATACAAGTGTTGGAATATAAATACCAGTATCAAACCCCACAAACACCAAAAGTTAGGATTCATGGATTAAGCGTACTGTGATAAGTTAAAGCCGTTAAAAGTTTTATTTCATAGCGGTGTTACAGAGGCTTATATACAGGAATTTGCCAAACCTTCCCTCTTGACTTGTGGCAGAATTCCAAACCTCTGAATAAAGGAAAAATATTTTTGCAGGTTAGGACAAACTAATCTAGAGGTTACATGCCCAAATAGTTTTTTTGAATCTGACATGGTTTTGACATGGATACTCTGCTGGTTTAGCAAAGTCCAAACATAATCAAACAAGAAAAAGGTCCTGTTTAGTATCCCTAAAAATAGGGTCTATTTGACTTGAAAATGATCCAAACTGCTTGCAAAAGTCTATTTCCCTCTCAGATCGAACAGGTTGAGACCACTTTCCACTTTTTCAAGAAGCAACAAACAAGACGAGAATCTAATCAATCATCAATTTCTAAACACATAGTTATCATAATCCTACGATTCGTATCCCAAATCTTAAGGAAAACGATTCGTATCTAAGTAATGAGTCCCATTTACAAATTAATATTAGGATTCAGGCGTGAATCCTACGATTCGATACTCGTTTCATTGAATCTTACGGTTCAAGCGATTCAACTAAGCGAAAATGGCTATAGCCAATAAGCTAATATTAATAATCTTTTACCTTTTTTCTTTCTTTATTCTCTCTTTCTTTTATCGCTTGTTTTTTAAAAAGGTTATTTAGTAGTTAACAAAACCTCATAAGAATTTTTTACAACTTTGATAAGGTTTTAAAGATGAATAAAGAACATGCATTTAACTAAAGCATTCGACTGTACGTATGGTGCTTGTTTATATCTTCTTCTTTTTTTTATTTATTTTGGTTTTTTTCTTCATGAACACTTTGTTAACTTTAAGAGATATCCTACTATGTAAGATTGATGGTTTGGATTTTATTTTATTTTTATATTTTAATTTAAATATAATAAAAGATATATATTGTCATACTTTAAACTTATTTAACTATTTACACATCATTTATTTCATATATATATATATATATATATGTCATGATGTTCTTGATATGATTATATGATAGACTTACTTGTTATTATATTTATACTACTATTAATAGAAAAATGAATGGTTATGAATAATTACTTTGGTCTTTTCTTTTAATTTTTAATTATTTTTATTTTTATTAGAAAAATAAAAAAATCCAACGATTCACGATACGATTCGTGATTCGATTCGATTCATGAGTATGAACGATTTGCGATACGATTCCGATTTTGAAAACTATGTCTAAACCAATCAGACAACCTTTAGTATTTTTTTAATAACTTTGCCCATATAGCTTTTACCATATGACGAGTCTGCCTCTACTTTTTTTTACTATATGACACGTTACATGCACTACTTTTAGTGTATGCAAGTTCACACAGATAACTTCTACTAAATGACTAGTTTGCCTTTCCAGTTGAATCAGGCATACTATGCGTCTTACCAAACGGTTTATAAAGTTTAAAACAGCTCAATTCAAGCAGATTAGAGTTTCCAAAATAACCCTAAATTAGTTGTTTCAATTTTATATGTCTTTATGGATTTTATTTATATATTTATTTAAATTGGTAGACTGACTTGAACATACAACCTCTAGGTTGCAATAATGCACATCTTCCAATGTGCAACGTGCTTTTTGTCCACATGATTATGCTTTTTTTCACAAATTTGATATTTTGTAAGTATGCTAATAATAGTGTTATTCCTATTTTTACATTTTCAGTGTATGCAGTACAAGATAACTAATACTTAATTTTTACATGTCAAAGCTAAGCCAGCTTTGACATGGATTCCACACCATGTCAGATTGTCAGTACTTCTGAGGGATCTAAGGATTGTATTATAAAGTCAAGCTTTGAGAATGGAGGAATCTAGATTTGGTGGATGTTTGAGTAGTTCTCCAGTTTTGGTATAAATATCTTAGTCAAATATTATTTACTTCACCGCCACTGGCCACAATCGTTATCAAATAATGGTACTATACTTGTGCTAACCAACTACACTTGTGCTAATGAACATGCGCTCGATAGTATCACAAATGGATGTGTGCATGGTGTAGTCTCCGACCAATAGGTAATGTTTAAACATCGGTTTATGTTGAAATAATAAGGAAACAAAAATCAAGGTTGCTGACTGCATTAAAGCATAGGAGACAATCACTTATCATTTATCACTGCTCATATAAGTATCATTTATCATTTTAGAGAGATGGAAAGAATTCTGAAGAGATGTGCTGAATCAGTGACCTTCTTGGTCGACTGTTCTTCTCATTATAAAGGGGATGAAATCCCTGATTACATGTAAGTATCACTAATCAGATCCTAAAAAAACTCTTTTACAAACTAAGAAGCTTTGACTAAGTAATACATGAAGTCTGGGCCTGGGCCCAGAATGGGCCTGGGCTTGGATTGACACCCCCCCTCAAATTGATGCTGGAGAGTCATAAAGCAGCAATTTGGAAACAAGAAATTGATGTCGAGGCCGAGGAAGTCACTTTGTGAAGATATCTGCAAATTGAAATTCTGTAGAGACATGAGGTAGACTAATGACATCCCGCTTAAATTCATCCCGAATAAAGTGGCAGTCAACTTCAATATGCTTGGTGCGTTCATGGAATACTGGATTTTCAGTGATTCGGATAGCCCCAGTATTGTCGGCATGCAATGAAGTAGGAGAGGTTGGAGTGAACCCAAGTTCCGAAAGAAGGCCCCGTAGCCATAAGACTTCAGAACAAGCAGAAGACATCGCCCTATATTCAGCTTTCGTAGAAGATCTGGACACACGTGCTTGTTTCTTGCATTTCCAAGAAATGAGCGAATTGCCAAGGTACATGCACCAACCAGTAGTAGAACGACGCGTGTCTTGACAGCCTGCCCATTCAGCATCCGCATAAGCAGTTAGATGAAGAGGATTATCCTTTGGATAATATAAACCACGAGAGGCAGTTCTTAGCAGATAACGGATAATGTGCTTCACAGTTGTCAAATGAAGGTGTCGAGGAGCAGTCATGAACTGGCTCACAAGATTAACAACAAAGGATATGTCAGGTCTAGTGATGGTGAGATAGACAAGACTGCCCACCAGGCGCCGGTATGTATGAGGATCAGGAAGAAGGTCTCCATCATCTTTACTCAGCTTGAGATTTACCTCGACGAGTGTATCAACAGGCGAAGCATCATGGAGGTCAGCCAACTCGATAAGGTCTGATGTGTATTTGTGTTGATTAACAAAAAGACCTTTGGGAGATTGATGCACCTCTAAGCCCAAGAAATAATGCAAATGACCCAAATCCTTCATATGAAAGTAAGTCCGAAGGGAAGCTTGAAGAGATTTGATCATACCATCATCCGTGCTAGTGATAATAATATCGTCAACATACACCAGAAGTACAGTAACCCCTGTAAATGTGTGGCAGAGAAAGAGATGGATCATAAGAGCTCTGAGTAAACCCACTTTCGCATAATCGACCCCTGAAGGTTTCGAACCATGCCCGAGGAGCTTGCTTTAGACCATAAAGTGATTTTCGCAGCCGACAGACAGACCTCTTGGAGGGAGAGGGGACGCCTTGTGGTATACGCATATAGACTTCTTCCTGCAAATCCCCATGGAGAAATGCATTTTTGACATCCATTTGGTATAATGGCCAAGACTGAGATGCAGCAATGGCGAGAAGTAACCTAACAGAGGTCATCTTTGCCACAGGTGCAAATGTCTCCTCGTAGTCAATGCCATACTCTTGTTTGTTTCCGAGTGCCACAAGTCTAGCTTTGTGTCTATCCAAGGACCCATCAGATTTAAGTTTGATCGAGTAGATCCATTTGCAACCAATGGGCTTAACCGCTGAAGTACACTCCACAATATCCCATGTGTGATTCAGATCTAATGCGTCTAATTCCTCCTTCATGGATTGGTTCCAGCAATCTTGTTGGACAGCCTGCAAATAAGAACTTGGGATAGAGATAGAAGGGAGAGTGGTCATCAAAGAAGTAAGGGTAAAGCCATACCGCTCAGGCGGTCTAGAATTTCTGGAGGAGCGACGTAAAGCAGGAGTAGGTGTGGAACCAGTTGTCGGTGGAGGATCAGGGGGAGGGCCATCTGCAATGGGAGGTTTATCCCGTCGGTGGTATACAAAAGCAGGATTAAACCTAGTAACAGAGGTTTGATCCGAAAAACCTGGTAAGAGAGCTGGTGAAGAGGGGTGAGGACAATCTATGTGAGTTTGGAAGAAATATTGATTTTCAAAGAAAATAACATTTCGAGAAATCCTGATACGACGACCAATGGGATCATAACAAACAAAACCTTTTTGATTAGTGGCATAACCCAAAAAGGCACACCTGCGAGATTGTGCTATTAGTTTCGTTCTTCTGTGGGAGGTAGATGAACGAAGCAAACACCGTCAAATGTATGTAAGTGATCAAACACAGGATGATGACCAAACAATTTAAAATGAGGCGTTAAATGAGCAATGGTAGGTGAAGGAAGGCGGTTAATGAGATAGACAGCCGTGGTGAGAGCTTCAGTCCAAAAACGAGGGGGGCTGATGATTCAATCAGAAGAGTCCTAGTTACATCAAGAAGTTGTCTGTTTTTCCGTTCCGCGACCCCATTTTGTTGTGGAGTATACGGATAGGTACGTTGAGAAATGATCCCTTTATTGTCTAAAAATGATTGAAAATCTTTGGAAACATACTCCCCCCCTGAGTCGGAGCGCAAAGTTTTAATGCATGTAGAGAATTGGTTTTCAACATAGTTAACAAAAAATCTAAATGCATTAAGAACATCAGACTTCGAATGTAATAAATATATCCAAGTAAATCTGCTGTAGTCATCAATGAAGGTGACAAAGTATTTGAAATGACTATGGGAAAGGGTCGGAGCAATGCCCCAAACATCACTGTGAATTAAGTCAAAACATGCAGTGCTCCATGTGTTAGAGTTTGGAAAAGGTAAAGTTTTACTCTTTCCTAATTTACAAGCATCACATTCAAAAGAAGCAGAATCAATAGGTTTATTTATTAATCCAGATTGAAATAAAGTAGACATGGTAGAAACATTCGGATGACCAAGTCTATTATGCCACAAACGAGAATTATGCTGAATGAAAAAACAAAATAACTGATGTAAAGCTTGATCATGAATAAATGAAGACACTGGTAAGGAAAAAAGTCTGCTACGCTTAGGCCCCCTCGCGATCACTTCCCCCGACTCCCGGTCCTGCACAACACAACCAGAAAAAAAAAAGGAGACATTGTAATTATTTTCAACAAGTTGACCCACAGAAACCAAATTGGTAGCAAGAGGAGGAGAAACGAAAACATTGGTTAAGGGTAAAGGCTCAGGGGTATTGTCAATCCAAGCCCAAACTCATTGGCCCATTAAGGCCCAGTTATTGTATTTTAACATTAGTCAAAGCACACATGTACAGACTTAATTGGTTAGCTACATTTTAGGATCTGAGATTTGATTAGATACTAATTAGGATGTAATTAGGGCAATCAGCCCCATTATATATACAACAACAGTCGTCCCTCAAAAGGGTACTGTATTTAACATATCAAGGTTTTCTGCTTCAAATCTCTCTCAATAACATGGTATCAGAGCCAAATCGATCATCTGATCGTCTCCTGAGTCATCTTCCAAGCCTTGGAAGCCATCTGTGATCATCTTCTTCAGCTGGATCCTCTCTAATCATCCCTGATCATCTCTGATCAGGCGTGGCCCACCTGTGATCAACATCACCAATCTCAGCGGATTCTTCCCTCTTGGTCGCCTGAATATCCTCTTGTTTATGGAGATTTTTTCAAGATTTATTGATCATCAGAGGTAGGTCTTCTACCCTTTTTTGTGAAAATTCAGTTTTTCCCTCTTGTTTTCATATCAGCCGTCCAAAATCCTGGATCTGGATGTGTTTTGACTGAGACCACTTCCAAAAGTTGCATAAATTGGCTGTTCACTCATCCCCATCCTCAGATCTGTCATCAGATCACTTGGGGGGGCCCACGTGTAGACATTCCTGGTGACGACAGGGTCGTCTGGAGCACTTGTGTTGTGCACTGTTCATCCAGTTCGTCTGGGAACTATTTTGGGCATCTTCAAACATAGATCTTGGCTGCCGGTTGCTGTCTGCTGCGATACATCATCACTCTGACTCTTCTGATTGTGTTCCTACCCACTGATTGTGGTCTGATCCGTCTGCTATGGATCTGCAACAGTGTTGCTGCCATTTTTACTGCTAGTTACTGCTGATTGCTCATTCTTCTGCTGAACTGCTAGTCATTCATCATTCTGGTTGGTTATTGCTGTTGGGTTGATTACTTGTTCATCCTTCTGCTGGTTAGTGCCATTACTGCTGATTGATCTAGTTACTTCTATTACTACTTTCTGGATTGATTGCTTGTTCTGGGTAGTCATGGACAAATCTGAAATTACACTGGTTAAGTTTGATGGAAAAAATTATACCTCATGGGCCTTCCACTTTCAAATTTACTTAGAAGGAAAGGAACTTTGGGCACACATTGACGGATCTGAACCTAAACCCGAGGAAGATGACAAGAAGATTTTAGCTTGGAAAACTAAGGATGCTAAAATAAAAACATGGTTACTGAGTTCAGTTGACCCACATTTTATCCTAAACCTCAGACCCTGCAAAACTGCCCGTGACATGTGGGACTATCTTAAAAAGATCTATCAACAAGGCAATGCTGCTCGTCAATTTCAATTAGAACTTGACATTTCTCAATTTACTCAAGGCACCCAGTCTGTTCAGGAGTATTACAATGGCTTTCGCAGACTGTGGTCCGAATATGATGAGATTAAGTTTGCCACGGTCTCTGAAGCTCTCCTACCTGAACTACTTCTCTTACAGCAAAGTAGCCATCGGGATCAGTTTCTTATGAAACTTCGTATGGAGTTTGAGACAGTTCGATCTAACTTGATGAGCAGGGCTTCTCTTCCTAGCCTGGATGACTGTCTTCAGGAGCTTCTCCGGGAAGAACAACGTCTCGTCACTAAAACTACTCTGGAACAACAGAGATCTGTTGAGGCTCCGCTTGCCTATGTTGCTACAACCAGACCACCTCCTCGGGACATCAGTAAAGTTCAGTGCCATAACTGCAAGAAATACGATCACTATGCAAATCAATGCAAGGCAAAAATCTGCAGATATTGTAAGGCCACTGGTCATGTTATTGACGAATGTCGGAAGAAGAATCGCAACTCTACTTCCCGCACCTATGTGCCATCTGCCCCTGGTACATACACAGTGCCGTCAGCTCCTAGTGCTTACACAGTGGCCACTCCACCATATGCATCGTCTGTCTTCGGCGGTTCTCTGCAGTATGATTCTTCCTCCCAACCTGGTTCCTCCTCTCAATCTGCGTCACCAACTCCTATCACCCCTGAGATGGTCAACCAAATGATCATTAATGCCTTAGCATCCATGAACATCGCAGGTACTGATTCATCTCTTTCCAATACATGGTACTTAGATTCTGGTGCGAGTAACCATATGACCTCTTCACCCATAACATTGCAACATGTTGTTCCTTACACTGGTCATCTTACTGTCCAAGCTGCCAACGGAGATCATCTTCCCATCACCTCTGTTGGTGATACCCCTGGCCCCTTACCATTAACCAATGTTTTCGTTTCTCCTCATCTTGCTACCAATTTAGTTTCTGTGGGTCAACTTGTTGAAAATAACTACAATGTCTCTTTTTCTTCTTCTGGTTGTGTTGTGCAGGACCAGGAGTCGGGGGAAGTGATCGCGAGGGGGCCTAAGCGTGGCCGACTTTTTCCCTTACCGGTGTCTTCATTTATTCCGAATAAAAATTTCCATCAGTTATTTTGTTTTTTCATTCAGAATAATTCTCGGTTGTGGCATAATAGACTTGGTCATCCAAATGCCTCTACAATGTCTACTTTATTTCAATCTGGATTATTAAATAAACCTATTGCCTCTGCTTCTTTTGAATGTGATGCTTGTAAATTAGGAAAGAGTAAAACTTTACCTTTTTCACACTCTACAACTCGGAGCACTGCATGTTTTGACTTAATTCACAGTGATGTTTGGGGCATTGCTCCGACTCTTTCCCATAGTCATTTCAAGTACTTTGTCACTTTCATTGATGACTACAGCAGATTTACTTGGATTTATTTATTACAGTCTAAGTCTGATGTTCTTAAGGCATTTAAAATTTTTGTTAGGTATGTAGAAACCCAATTCTCCAAATGCATTAAGAATTTGCGCTCCGACTCGGGGGGGGGGAGTATGTGTCCAATGATTTTCAATCTTTTCTAAACGATAAAGGAATCATTGCTCAACGTACCTGTCCATATACTCCACAACAAAATGGAGTCGCCGAACGGAAAAACAGACATCTCCTTGATGTCACTAGAACACTTCTCATTGAATCATCCGTTCCCCCTCGTTTTTGGACTGAAGCTCTCACCACAGCAGTTCATCTCATCAATCGCCTTCCCTCACCTACCATTGCTCATTTCACACCTCATTTTAAATTGTTTGGTCATCACCCTGTGTTTGATCACCTTCATACATTTGGATGTGTTTGTTTTGTTCATCTACCTCTCACAGAACGAACCAAACTAACCGCGCAATCTCGCCGGTGTGCGTTTTTGGGTTATGCCACTAATCAAAAAGGTTTTGTTTGTTATGATCCCATTGGACGTCGTATCAGAGTTTCTCGAAATGTTATTTTCTTTGAAAATCAGTATTTCTTCCAAACTCACATAGACTGTCCTCCACCATCTTCACCAGCTTTCTTACCTGGTTTCTCGGATCAAACAAATGTTACTCGGTTTAATCCTGATTTTGTGTATCATCGACGGGAAAAACCTCCCACTGCAGATGGCCGTCCTCATGATCCTCCACCGACAAATGGTTCCGCGCCTACTCAAGCCTTGCGTCGCTCCTCCAGAAATTCTAGACCGCCTAAGAGGTATGGATTTACCCATACTTCGTTGATAACAACCCTATCTTCTGTTCCTATCCCGAGTTCTTATTTGCAGGCTGTTCAACAAGATTGTTGGAACCAGGCCATGAAGGAGGAATTGGCTGCATTGGATCAAAATCACACCTGGGATATTGTGGAGTGTCCTTCAACAGTTAAACCCATTGGTTGCAAATGGATCTACTCGATCAAACTTAAATCTGATGGGTCCTTGGATAGACACAAAGCTAGACTTGTGGCACTTGGCAACAGACAAGAGTATGGCATTGACTATGAGGAAACGTTTGCACCTGTGGCAAAAATGACATCCGTTCGGTTACTTCTCGCCATCGCAGCATCTAAATCTTGGCCATTATACCAAATGGATGTCAAAAATGCTTTTCTCCATGGGGATCTGCAAGAAGAAGTCTATATGCGGATACCACAGGGGGTCCTCTCTCCCTCAAAAAGGACTGTCTGTCGCCTGCGAAAATCGCTTTATGGTCTAAAGCAAGCTCCTCGGGCATGGTTCGAAACCTTCAAGGGTCGCTTATACGAGAGTGGTTTTACTCAAAGCCCTTATGATCCATCTCTCTTTCTCTGCCACACATCTACCGGTATTACTGTGCTTCTCGTCTATGTTGACGATATTATTATCACTGGTACGGATGATGGAATGATCAAATCTCTCCAAGCCTCTCTCAGGGATTCCTTTCATATGAAGGATTTGGGCCCATTGCATTATTTTTTGGGCTTAGAGGTGCATCAATCTTCCAAAGGTATATTTGTTAATCAACACAAATATACATCCGATCTTATCGAGTTGGCCGACCTCCATGATTCCTCGCCTGTTGATACGCCTGTAGAGGTCAATCTCAAGTTGAGTAAAGATGATGGCGATCTTCTTCCTGATCCTCATACCTACCGGCGCCTGGTAGGAAGTCTTGTCTATCTCACCATCACTCGACCTGACATATGCTATGCGGTTAATCTTGGGAGCCAGTTCATGACAGCTCCTCGACACCTTCATTTGACAGCTGTGAAGCGCATTATCCGCTATTTGCTGAGAACTGTCCCTCGTGGTTTATATTATCCAACGGATAATCCTCTTCATCTGATCGCTTATGCGGATGCTGACTGGGCAGGCTGCCAAGACACACGTCGTTCTACTACTGGTTGGTGCATGTACCTTGGAAAGTCTCTCATTTCTTGGAAATGCAAGAAACAAGAACGCGTGTCCAGATCCTCCACCGAAGCTGAATATAGGGCGATGTCTTCTGCTTGTTCTGAGATCTTATGGCTACGGGGACTTCTTTTGGAACTTGGGTTCGCTCAAACCTCTCCTACTTCATTACATGCAGACAATACTGGGGCCATCCGCATCACTGAAAATCCAGTCTTCCATGAACGCACCAAGCATATCGAAGTTGACTGCCACTTTATTCGAGATGAATATAAGCGGGATGTCATTAGTCTACCTCATGTCCCTACTGAGTTCCAGTTTGCAGATATCTTCACAAAGGGACTTCCTCGGCCTCGACATCAATTCCTTGTCTCCAAATTGCTGCTTTATGACTCCCCCGCATCAATTTGAGGGGAGGTGTCAATCCAAGCCCAAACTCATTGGCCCATTAAGGCCCAGTTATTGTATTTTAACATTAGTCAAAGCACACATGTACAGACTTAATTGGTTAGCTACATTTTAGGATCTGAGATTTGATTAGATACTAATTAGGATGTAATTAGGGCAATCAGCCCCATTATATATACAACAACAGTCGTCCCTCAAAAGGGTACTGTATTTAACATATCAAGGTTTTCTGCTTCAAATCTCTCTCAATAACAGGTATCACCAACAAAGGTGATGGGAAGATGATCTCCGTTGGCAGCTTGAACAGTAAGATGACCAGTGTAAGGAACGACATTTTGTAATTTTACGGGTGAGGAGGTCATATGGTTACTTGCACCAGAATCTAAGTACCAGGTATTAGAAAGAGAAGACTCAGTACCTGCGATGTTCATGGAGGCTAAGGCATTGATAATCATTTGGTTGACCATCTCAGTGGTGAGAGGAGCTGGGGATGCAGATTGCGTGGAGGAACCAGGTTGGGAGGAAGAATCATACGGCATAGCACTGAATTCAGAGGATGCATATCGAGCAGTGGTGACTGTGTAAGCACTGGGAGCTGATGGCACTGTGTAAGGACCAGAGGCTGACGGCACATAGTTGCGGGAAGTAGAATTGCGACCCTTCTTCCGGCATTCATCAATGACATGACCAGTGGCCTTACAATATCGGCAGATCTTGGCCTTGCATTGATTTGCATAGTGACCATATTTCTTGCAGTTATGGCACTGAACTTTACTGATATCCCAGGGAGATGGTCTGGTGGTAGAAACATAGGCAAGCGGAGTCTCAGTAGAACCCTGTTGTTCCAGAGTAGATTTCGTGACCAGACGTTGTTCTTCCCGCAGAAGCTCTTGAAGACAGTCATCCAAGCTGGGAAGAGAAGCCCTGCTCATTAAGTTAGATCGAACTGTCTCAAACTCCCGACGAAGTTTCATAAGAAACTGATCCCGATGGCTACTTTGCTGTAAGGGAAGGAGTTCAGGTAGGAGTGCGTCAGACACCGTGGCAAACTTAATCTCATCATATTCTGACCACAGTCGGCGAAAACCATTGTAATACTCCTGAATAGACTGGGTGGTTTGAGTGAATTGAGAAATGTCAAGTTCCAATTGAAATTGACGGGCAGCATTGCCTTGTTGATAGATCTTCTTAAGATAATCCCACATTTCCCTGGCAGTTTTGCAAGGTCGGAGGTTCAGGATAAAATGGGACTCAACCGAGCCCAGCAACCAGGTTTTGATTTTAGCATCCTTAGTTTTCCAAGCTAAAATCTTTTTATCATCTTCCGCCGGTATAGGTTCAGATCCATCAATATATGCCCATAGTTCCTTGCCTTCCAAGTAAATTTGAAATTGGAAGGTTCAGGAGGTATAATTGTTTCCATCAAACCGAACCATTTTAATTTCAGATTTGTCCATGATGAGCAGACAAAGAGAAAAAAATCTTCACACCGGAATAAACAAGAACAGAGAACAGCCAGACCAAAAAGAAATTCTCACAGTTGCTGTAGCTAGGCAGCAGTAGACCAAAAAAGGCACGACCACAGTGCAGATATCACACAGCACAGTACTGTAGCATAAAAACAGCCAGAACAAAAAAAAAACTCACAACAGAGGGCAAGTCGTCCCTGTCGTTCAGTGGGTAGATTCTCACGTGTGCCCCAGGCCCCCAGCAAATGATCAATGGCCAGATCAAAGGGTGGGGATGGAAGAGTGGACTATTTTCGCACCTAATGGAAGTGGTCCCAGGGAGAACCAATGGGAATCCAAAATTCTGGACGGCTGAGATGAAAACAAGTTGATAAAACTGAATTTCCACAAAAGTTAGTAGATTGCCTACCTCTGATGATCCATAAATCTTGAAAAAATGTCCAGAAATAAGAAGAGACCCAGGCGACCAAGATGAGCTGCTTCCACTGATATGAGGTTGATGATCGCAGGTGGGCCACGGCTGAGCGGAGATGATCAGGGATGATCACAAATGACCAGGTGGCAGAAAATGTCTTCCAGTGAAGAATATGTGTTTGATAATGAAGAAGATGCACAAATAGAGACAGTGCAGGCGAAACAGTGCACAGATCTGCACTAAAACTGACTGACGACCATTCCGTCAGTATGATTCCATAAACGGAAGCCCCACCAGATCATCATAGGACAGATCAGAGGTCGGGGATGAAGGCACATCATATTTTCGCAAATGAGGGAAGAAGATTCAGCCAAAAATAACCAAGATCCTTGATTTTGGACGGCCGAGATGAAATCAGATCGAGAAATCTGACGTACCACAAATTGCGATGGAAAACCTACTTCGGATGGGAAATAGATTCCTGAAAAATCACCATAAATACCAGCAATTCCAGTCGACCAACATGATCTGGTTCCGCTGAGTTGATGAAGAAGATCTCAGGTGGGCCTCACCTGATCGGAGATGATCTGGGATGATCTAGGATGATCGGAGATGCACTGAGTGCTTCCAGACGTGGAAGATGTCTTGAATGATCTAGATATCAAGGCTCTGATACCATATCATTTTAGAGAGATGGAAAGAATTATGAAGAGATGTGCTGAATCAGTGACCTTCTTGGTCGACTGTTCTTCTCATTCTAAAGGGGATGAAATCCCTGATTACATGTAAGTATCACTAATCAGATCCTAAAAAAACTCTTTTACAAACTAAGAAGCTTTGACTAAATAATACATGAAGTCTGGGCCCTGGGCCCAGAATGGGCCTGGGCTTGCTTGGGCTTGGATTGACATCATTGACCTTTGAAAATAGCAGTAAGAACTCTTTCAACTTTTTTCCCCACAACAAATGACTAAGATGATCCCGTTTTACACTTAATAAGGTCTTGAATAAGTAGAATCCGGCAGGTTTTAACCTTCACATGCGGGAGGATTAGTAAACGGCCAAATGAGAAGGGTGAAGTTAAAGTTACACAAGGTGATGGCGAGCTTTACCTGTTTGTTCCAAGAAAAATGAAATGATAGAATTCTAACTTCTATAAATTCAACCATGCCCCTAAAGAGACAGCTGAGGATAAATGAAAAGTGGTGGCAGCCAACATCTCCATCAGGCTTTTCTTCATTAAAGAAATGCGAAACAACTCAAAAGGTTTGACTAGTAGGGGAAGGTAGCTTAAAAAAGGAGGGGAGATTGGGATTACCAAAGAAGAAGAAAAAATATTCATAACCATCCGAATCACTATAGATTTCAGTAGAAGAAAAGAATAAAAAAAAAAAGTCTCATTTGACTATTTGAATGCAAGGTGACCACACAAACTGACATGTGTTTTACACATTTGTCCACGATCAGATATCTTTCCAACAACTCTTAATTTTAGAGTTTCACAAGAAACAATGTAGGATAATTTCCTGTTGAACAAGACATAACCAGAATTTCCGATTTCAGAGATGCTCAATATAGTTAGTTAATCAAAGATAACAGATGGTTAAAAATAACAGTGATTGAATTAGTTCTCTCATCTTCAAAACTAACCCCGATATGAAAACAAAATGTCCAATTAACGGCATAATTTGTTCACAACTCATTGCTCTTCACAAATATGCATGCCAATCCTCAATTCCAAACCATGGATCCAATTGTAGATGGGTCCATTGGGACAGCATGTGATTATTTTGTTGTCCATTTAATGTATGCTGCCATTTAAGGAGAGTAGGATGATAGTTTCAGAAAGCCAATATAACCAACTCATTCTTCCATTGGAAAAAGTATTATATATAGGTAAGTGGCAGTACTTCATGAGGATAGGAGAACAAATCAAATATATCCTAATAATGATTAACTAAATCCTCATATGATTATTCGATATTATTTTAATCTAACATCCTCATATATCTTAACAAAGGAGACATGGTCATTGGTCCAAATTTAACACATGAAATCAATTGGGATCTTCTGAGGAGCAGTGGCTTCTGGGCTACTCTCCATTAACAACGAGGCTCACAATTCCATGTGCCATGTGGAGACAAGCCCCACCCCACCCCACCCCACCCCCCCCCCCCCCCAAAACCCAAACATCAAATTCTCTCTCGCAAAAGATGCAGTGATTCAAATACGAGTCTTAACTCTGTAAAAAACAGATACATACCTACGGCTTCTCTCCTGAGGTATGAAACTGCACGACCCATTGATTCAGAACTGGTTCTAGACTGAATTATTGAAGATGAAACTGATTGATCAGCATGCCATCTACTTACAACGGATGAGATACCTTGAACTCTCTTTGATAGTGTTGAAGCCGCACGCAAACAAAGAATAAAGCCAATAACTTGAACAATTGAGGATATCTGCACGTATGGAACCATTACATATTTAATGTTTGTAGATGTCAGGTAACCTTATTTTTAGTAAAAGTACATACAAATAAATAAATAAAAAAAAACTGAATGATCCAACATGATTTTCATGGTTCAATAATCAATGATCTTACGCATAGACCAATGCCAAATAACCTGGATTTAAAAATGAGTTATTTATTATTTGCCCTTTACTAAGTGTGGATTGTTAAGATGGATTATTTATTACTCGATCATCTTTTTTAACTCCATCTACGCAGGAATGTCCAATCCAGGTTACTTTCATATATGTACAGTCTATCCCTAACTCGTTAGGGCAACAAAATTCATGGCTTAGACCAATACAATTTAAAATAGTGTATGCAACCTTAATAATGGTAATGATATTATAGATACATAAAACTTGACAAAAAAGCATACAACTATTGCAAATATATATAATTGGATAATGTTATACTTACAACAAAATCACCTCCGTTGATGATATTGACGGCTTCATGGTACTTAGTGATCTGGAAGAGAGTAACTACTTGGCTTGCATTTATAACAAAAAATGAAATAAGAAGAAAGGAGCCGAATCTCCTGCTAATTTTTGATAGACGTTTGCGTAGATCGGTGAGCTCCTTAAAACAAAGGACTGTATCTCTCTCTTTCTCCAGAAACTTATCGAAGTTTTTAAACGGAATGACTGGCATCTTACAAACCAAATAAAACAAAACACAGGTGGATAAAAATACTATATGCATGTAAGTCCATAAAACAACCAAAAGTGACTGCATAACAATTGATTGAAGTAATGGCCTATCAATGATATAGGGGATGCAGATAATCCCATGGACAATCCTCAAAGCAAAACACGCAATGATACACCAAAAGATTGCACGGAAAGAATCCTGCAAAAGTAACACAACAAAGAAATTCTTAGTATGGTTGTATAACTGTACACCACTATTAAACTTGCATTTTACCATGAATGAGTTACGTATTGAATTCTCTACAATTTTTGGAAAATACTATGCGTTTCCTTTTACGGGGACATCATAATTCATAAAAGACTAGCAAAACGGATGTGAAGGGGCATCTTTATTGAAAAGTTGTGAACCCAATTGAAAGGTGTAGAAATTAATCAAGGACCTGTTTAATGGCATAACTTTGACAATTTTGTTTTAAAGGTTTTTGTTTAGATGCTTGCCTCAAAGAATTCAAATGAGAATTTGAAACTGTCATTCCAAATGTAGGGGGTGGGGGTGTAATGGACTGTTAGCCATTTTTGAAAAAAAATTAATCAATCTAACATTAATAGTCATTCAATCTAAGGCAATGGTTGTGTTCTATTTACAGACTTCTACTTTGGTTGTCGATTTGAAATCATTAGATTAGGAGGGAAGCGATTTCAGATTGGCCTTGGTTCCATGTAGATACCAAGTCCACAACACCTTCTTTGTATTTGGCTTGTTACTGAACATATTATTTTCATGTGACAAGGCCAGGTCACTAACATTCTATTTGCCAAAGTCACACAAACATGCCACGAGCATGACTTCCCAATCTGGCTCAAGTTTTCGCGTATAACTTCCTGCATCCAGGTTGAGATTTATTATCAATTGATCGAGGCTATCCATTTTGCTCATGATTATGAATTATGGATGCAAAACTTGGGGGATTCATTTTCATTCATTCGCTCTCAATTGGTCAAATCAAAATCTATCATGATGATGCTTGAAACCTTAAAAATAAAAGATAGAGATTAGTGCATGACCTAGATTCATGATCAAATCAGTTTATGGGTAATCGATATATATATATATATATATGTGTGTGATTCACTTTTGTCAATAATTATTAGATTCATCCCATTAAAATGATTTAGAACATGACATGTAATCTAATGCAAGGTTCAAATGACAAAAGAGAATTCCATTTATCTAACTAATAGATATACATAGACAATGAAAATAGGAGATTTCTTGATGGTGGCCTTTATTAATGATTAGATCATGTCTGTTGTAATCAACATGAATAGTTTGCTTTTTTATATATATACAGACAACAAAAATGGGAGATCTCTTGATGGTGGCCTTTATTGATGATTAGATTACTTCTCTTGTAAACAACATGGATCATACAGCTTTCATCCCTATGTGCATGCCCACACGCTTTTTCCTTGTAAAATAAAGTAACCAATTCAAACAGTTAACAAAATCTTCTTTCAAATAATCAACAAGTTAAAAAGAATAAATTATATAAAGGAAGATTAGAAAATCTGAGTATTGCTTACATTGCAGGTTTTGATGTACTCCTTGAGGAAGCTTAGCCGCCTGTCAGTTAGTTCATCTAGAAACATAAATTTCTTAAAGCCATCTTCCTTGAGGTTATGTGAGATACATAATAGAGATATGATAGCAAGAACCGCATTTGATGAAAAGATGAAAAATGAAGAGCTGTACAAAATCCCGTCATAAAGATAATATGATATAGCCACCATGAAGAATGCCCAAAGAGAAGACTTTGGCATGCCAAAGCCTAGGCATGTAAGTATGTAAGAGATGCAATTGAGAGCATCATCTAAACGTCTTTGAGTCTGCTCAGTTACTTGAATTAGACATCCCTTTTCTTCATTCGAAGAGCTGGCCATTTGAAAGAGAGCGAGATAGAGATGCCTCTGTGAAAAAAAGAGACAAGTAAGGAATCACTAGGTTATTACATATAAATTCTCTTAATTTTTTTTCAGGCTAGTCTTTATAAATTCATATAATTGAATTGCATTTCTTAAAGAACCACAGACCTTTATCATTCCACAATTTTTTTAGATGATCAAATAACTTATCGCCAGTTTTAAACTTTCACGATACTACTTCCATGCATATTTCAGTTAACAGGCTGCAAGAGAGATCATGCCGTAAATTTACCCGAAAGGAAAAATCCTAGTCCTCCAACTGAAGCATGTAAATAGATTGTTAAGTAAGAAATATAGCAGCAGCCCACTCCCACTGAAATAAGACCCATCAATTAGGGAGATTTTGATTTTATGGTATGTTCTATTTCTAAGGTTTTCTTCAGTTGGTGAACCAAGCGATTCGGTCAACTGGTTCCTTGGCTTACTACTCTCAGGTTAGAACTTAGAAAGACCACGTCCTTACAGACATTGTCCTTCAAATCTAAAAGGGAGATTCAAAACTCCTCCCTCAGCAGTAGTACAAATCCAGTTTTAAACCAAAAATCCTCTTCTGTTCTCTGTCTTCTTCCACCTTATTAGAACCCCATGATTTTCAGCAGTAGTATTCAAAGGGGGGTTTCCATCCAGCAATGTGGTCGTTTAGATCCCTGGATGCTTTGCAAATGGTTTGAGATTCATCTCAAACTTTATCTGCGGCCGAAGATTTGCAAACTTATATAGAATAAAACGGATTCCAAGATAAATAAAGGATGTAGTGATCTGATCAAATTATCTAATTAGTATGATTCGAGAGGAAGTTGCAGCATTCACAAATAAGATCTGGAGTGAATCGAAAATACCTGATAAACCCTTTCTATGAGATCGATCGATCGAGCGAGCGTGCGTCTTTTAATGCTTCAAGATGAAATCCCTTTTCAGAGAGGGGAAAAAACACTAGCACGAAAAACCCTTTTCGAAAGGAAGAAGAGAATGAAAGTTGAAACAGAAACCCAAAAGGGGAAAGAATGAAAGAAACTGGAGATGGAGGAGAAGGTGAGAGGAGAAAGCGTCGATGATGCTCTGCCTCTGCAGCGGCGAAGAACAAAAAGAGGAACCTGGATGGGGTTTTGGGAGGGGTTAAATTCCTTTCTATTTCACTCGAAGCCTATGAGTGGGCTGCTGTGATGGGTCACCAACTCACTGGGCACAAATTTGGGAGTGGGGAAAATCAGCCTCATTCATCCGATCATCCTAATCTTATCATTCACCGCTCACAAAATTTATTCTATTTGCATTGGTGTATAATAAATGGTTTAGTCCATTCGGATGCGTACAAACCCACGAGGCGTGTGATGTGGGGGTGATTTTCACTCAGATGGACCATCAAGTGGGCCACCTACTGCATAGGATAACTTTCCTTGATTTAACAAATTATATAGATATATACATTTTCTAGCAAAAAAAAAAAAAAAGAAAGAAAGAAGAATATATAGTTCATGGATGCACAATGCAACATGGGTCAGCTCTCGTAAGCCAAAACTTACCTTATCTTAAGGTAAAACAATATTAGTAATGCAAATTAAAGTCGATTATTGTTTTTGTATAATGATCGTCTCTAAAATAAAAATAAATCCAATCAGAACTGGATTTTTCAGTTTCATCATGCATAAAACAAATATAATCGACTTTGATTTGTAGGACCAATATTATTTCAGCTTGAGATAATGTAAGCTTAAGCTTAGGAGAGCCTCTATATATATTCTAAAAAAATTTTCCATTTTAAAAACTTCTATTTTTGCTTCCCTGTGTTTTTAGGATGTAGAGCCCACCTTAAGCCAATCCATTTATTTCACACATACTACCCCGTGAATCGGTATAAAGCCCGAATTCAACACTCATTCAACTTTTATTCACTGTTAGATCGAAATCACGAGAAAAGTAATGCCTCTAAATCTATTAAACTTTGAAACCTGGATCAAACGACATTCAATAGTTGCCACACTTAGTGGGCCCAATTAGGTGGGGCACTTTTTGAAAAATACACTCCCCTGGAGGTTTCTATGGATCCTCATATATATATATATATATATATATATATATATATATATATGAATCAAGTATGAAGTAAGTAATCCATACAAAGGAGAGAATGTCTATTTGTCCCGGATGAAATCCCGGGACAAATCCCGATTTCCACATGGGAGGGGCAAAAAGGTCATTTGCTAGTGCCCCTTCCATGTGGAATCGGGACTTGTCCCGGGATTTCATCCGGGACAAGTAGCATGGCTCCCATACAAATAACATATCATTGTTGTTTGTATTAAAAGTTAAATGTTCGTACCAAGTCACTTAATTCCGACCGTCTGACTTCTTAGGCGGTGTTTCTTCAAGCCGTTTTATTTTGGTTCCCTTCTCTAATTTTGCCTTCCCTGCCCATATTTGGCAACTCTATTCATCTAAATGTCTAAAGTGGGCAAAGATTTATAAAATAATATAAATATTTTGGTACAAAGTTCTATAAGTTGAGACGCATTTTGGATGGCTTTGTTAGAATAAAAGGAGAAATGCCAAACCATGGTTCTCTTTTGCTCTCCACGTTTATTTGTTTTGGAATCACGAAGATGAGATTGGGTAAGTGAGTTTGTTACAGTGGATCCCAAGCAATATAAAGTCTATAGGATCTTCATCTATTGGTCCCACGTTGATAGTCGCATGGGTAAAATAATTCACATAATAGGTCCATGCATTCAAGCGGATGGATTGGATCTAATGAGTCAAATTTAGATGGGCACGGTGGTACAAAGAGTGAATGGTTTTATTAACCCAACGGGTAGCTCAGTTGGCGTAAGACTATGGTTTGCATCCGGAGGCTGTGGATTCGAAACTGCACTACCACACTGGAGCCACAGGGGAATTTTATCCTATTTTCTCTCCTGAGCCCGTATGGATTATTCTGGCCCAAAAGGCCACGTACCTGCGTTATCAAAAAAAAAAGGAAGTGAATGGTTCTATTCCACTTTATGGACAAAGTTTATCTTTCATCAAAAGGGTCCCAAGTTTATCTTTCATCAAAAGGGTCCCATGTATATAGTTTAACGTTTAATGGCCCCATGTGAATAATATTGGCATTGTCTAATGACTTAAGCCCCACATTACAAGTGAGATTGTTTAACATGAATAGCTTTATTTGAGGAAGTTTGTGAATCATTCATCTCCTCCTAATTCCTCTTATTAAGAGGGAATAAAGGTTCCTTTGATTCCTAAAAGAGGAAACTGTGTACAAAGATTCCCATCTCATGTAAGAAACTTACTTTCTTTGTCAGATAAAATGTACTTGCATGAGAGGGATTTCAATGGCTTGGTGGCCGTGAGATTTGAAAAAAAACTGCCCAACAGGGATCAATCTCTGGTTGGAGCCATGAGAGAGGGTGCGCTATCCACAGCTTTAGCCCTATAATTCCCCAAAAACCAACTTAATCAGGTTATATCTTCACCCATGATGTAATAGCCTCAAATTTTGACGGTGGAGTATACAGAGTGCGGAGGTGGAGATGTAACACAGGGCTCCTCTTGTCTTCTAAATTTCCCTCTTAAGATACGTAATTTTTCTCAGATATGTAATCTTCTAAGGGTGATCCACTGTTGATTTGATTTTGCTCTGAATCCAAAGTAAGAGGTTTTTCACTCTTAAGATTCTTAATTATCTATTGAGTGTGTTTTGGAGTCTTTAAAAGAGGTTGTGATAGCCAAAAGTGGTGAGAATACGTAATTAGCGTTTAGTTTTCTTCTCTTTTTAATTAGAGATCTAAATCTAATAGATGTTAATCAAAACCCAACAGATGCTAATCATTTTTCTTCTCATTTGAGGAGATGCAAAGAACAGGGGCTTTTAGAACAAAGAAAAAAAAAAGAGTTAACCTCTTCTTTCATAGGGCAACCTTCTTCAGTTCCTTAAACCTTGCATCAAACCTGTAGATGGAGAAATTCTTATTCATTGATCTTGTCAGAGTATTTGAAATCCATAAATGAAACTTGGCAAATCATAATCGGGTTGTTCATTGGATTACATAAACCTTTGCCTAGTTATTTTCATAGAATACGTAAGAATTAAATACATATGAATACATGGTCAACTGAGCTCCACCAAAGGATTCATAACTAGGTGAGGGGTGAAGTATAAGGTAGCAATGTAGCTGGGCCCTGACACTCCAAGGATTTGAATTTCAAGGCTGATGGATGCGTATTCATTTTCCATCTTTTTTGTCCACTTTCAATGAAAGGAGAGGATATTTGATGGTCATTTTTTAATAATCACCTTGAATCTTTATTTCTAACAACATACAACATGCATTCCTATGTATTCTATGTAAACAAACATGTCTTTATTAGTGTTTTAATAATCAGAAGCATGACTACCTTCTTTTTTTTTTTTTTTTGATGAAGAAGATGATGATGAGGCAGAAGACAGCGATTTAGAAACAGGTCTACCATGCAAAGGAAAATTGGAGAGACTATTGTGCTACATGGCAGTGGCCACATCTTCCTCATTATAACCTCCGAAGCATTTCTCTTTGCTTTTTATTACACCAAGAACTCTGTACAAACTACAAAGATTTCTATGAAACTTTTTATCTGCTTGGCCTTCTTTCATCGTATTATCATTAGTTGGATTTTGACTAGATTAAAAAAACCATGTATGTAAATATATATATATATATATATATATATATATATTATATTTGCACTAGAGAATTTTCACCTAAGACCACATATTGTTCACATGCCCCTCTATGGAGGTTGGCAGGGATGGAAACTACTCATCATGATAAGGTTTAGGCAAAAAATCAGCTTTATCAGATTATCTTCACCCTAGTGGATCGAAAGTTTTTATGGTGGAGAGTACAGAGTGTGTGAAGGGGATACTCTGATCGAAGAGGGGCTAAATGGGTCCCAAAGAGTGGAGTGCACATGCAGTTTAATAATATTTCACTTGAATAAAGCCAGATCTAAATATATGTCAGTGTTGGGACCTGAAAATACAAGGTTCATTGAATATATGAAGGGAAAAAAAAGAGAGTAACCCTCAACAATTCATAAAATTTCTGGGATGAAAGACAATTGTAATAACAGTAAATGAGCAAATCAGGATAATAAAAGCATTGTTACTCCAAATGAGAAGGTGTCATTCCAATTCAAATCAACAATTACCCAATGTCAAGTGTCTGAGGTTTGCAATTTGACGGGCTGGGATTTCATTTTGCAATCTGCAGCTCATGGATTCCCAGTGAATTCAATTCACAGTGGTATTATATACTTATCCATCACATAAATTGCTGCTAGCAGTCCCTCTCTGTGTCTCAGATGGTAATTGCTGTTATCTCCAATTTTTTTGAGTTTTTAATGAACCAGATATGTTAAAAAAATATAAAAAAAAAATGCAACAACTCCGTATAAAGAAATTTGCAGTATACAAATTCATTCTAATTGATTTTTAAATCACTTGTGAGCCAGTCATTGGCCTAGTTCTCATCATGCAAGGGGCTCCAGTGAATTTGGCAATTGCACCCCATGTTTCACATATTGCCATCTAAGGCTCTGTTAGATAGAGGCATCAATTGGTGCAGCAGACTTTCATTTACTCCAGATACATTTTATAGTCATTTTCCTTAAGAATTTTACAGACCTACATTAAGATGGTATGGGTGCTTGCTTGTTGATTTGTTGATCAATGGTCAAACTAAGTTGCACAGTAACTTGGTGTATGTGTTTCAATCTAATACTGGTAAAAGACGCTTGATTGAGCAAATCCTAAAACACAGGAACTGTGGCTTTAGTGATAATATTAAAATATATATTTGTTCTTCAAACAGAAATTATATGTGCAACTCATTGCGCCAAATAGTCACTTTCGAGGGCCGTGCCGGATTTTCAATCCCTACATATCATAAAGTATGAACCCCCAAGTCAAAGGGACTCACAAAAAATCCCGCAAACAGAAGCCCTGTTGGTGAAAATCCCCTCTGGTTGAAAGATATTTGACAGCTTACTCTAAAAGCAACCATTCATCTTTTCAAGTTTGCAATTACAACGCAAAATGAGAAAATCCTCAGTAATGCTTTGTTTTCAATGCAAAATAATGTTTAAAATAAATATTAAACATTCAATAAGAAAAAGAACTGATAGTTGTGCTCATTGAAAGCCCCACACAAACATGTCGCTAACTGCATATAATCCATGTAGTTTCTATCCAGTTCACCATCATTGTTGGCATGTGAAAAAAAAAAAAAAATCTTGCCAAAGTTCTATTCTATGTGGACTCAGTTGGGGTCATGATCAAATGGGCTCCAACCCAATAATTCATTTGAACTCGCTTATGCACAAATTGGACCCAAGTCCTATTGACAAGCAAAAATATCAAGGCTTCACCTATGAGCCATGAGAATATATCAAGATGGAATAAATCCTTGTTCAAAAATATTTTTTTAGCCAAATTTATGTAAGTAATGCTATTAAGTGAATTGGTTAATGGTTATTGTAATATGTGAAACGGTGGGTGTTCGAATCCCTACATAAGTTATTTTTTGTTCCTCAAAATTCAAATTCGGGCCCCACAAAATGATCTAATGAAAGAGGCTATTTGAACCACTCAAACATTTAAAAGAAATCGTTGTGGGAAGTTTTTAAAACTCCCCACCCATTTCCATGATCTCAATGTTTGGAAGTTACATAACTTATCAAACAAAGGAAATAAAAGGAGAAGTAAAGAGAAAAGGAAGGGAATTCGTTTGGCTAGTTGAGAGAGGAGGAGAACAAAAGAAAGAGAAGAGAAAGAGAGAAGAGGAGAAAAGAAGAAGAAGGAGGTAATAAGGTTGCTGTTTTTTTTTATCTTCTCTATCATATCCCCACTCCATCTTCCCATATCATATTTTCCATGTAGTTCACCCATTTCACCATCTTCCTCACTACCATGTATTGGAGATTAGGAGTCCTCTTTAAAAGGATTCTGCCCTCCAGCAACCACATCACTTCCATTCCATCTCCATCATTTCACCTCCCTCGTCCCATCTTCGTCATTTCATCATCCTCATATGCTGCAACTTTCCTCCCATTAAAATAGAGATTCGGATCCTTAAAAAGGTTTATTCCCTCCTACCAAATGGATACCCACTCCATCTTCATCTTTCCCACCACTTCATTTCCATTAAAATGGAGATTCGGAGCCCTACTTAAAAAGGTCTCTGCTCTCCACCAAACTCTCATGTGTAATGCATATGGTCACCATCAAACTGGAGATTTGGAACCTTAATCAAGAAGGTATCCGCCCTCCAATCCAAACAAAGATCTAGACCCTAGCTTTGTAAGGATTTCGCTCTTCAAAAGCTCTCCATTAAAGACCATGACTTATCAGGGTCTCAAATGGTTACATGGGCTTTGAAAGAATTTTATCCGAACAGTGAAAGAAGAAATTTCAACGTGTATACCTAAGTTT
The DNA here is from genome assembly GCA_028538565.1 of Umbellularia californica. NCBI lineage: Eukaryota > Viridiplantae > Streptophyta > Magnoliopsida > Laurales > Lauraceae > Umbellularia > Umbellularia californica. Next base: position 108,772,090 of record JAPQWN010000001.1, read on the forward strand.
GAAATGAATGAAATTCAACATGTAATAATGAATAAATATCTGAATTCCTGACACCCAGCCACTCTTCATACTCTTTTAAGGCATGAGATGGGTCTGGTGCATTGAGTTTTCTTTCAAGAGTAAAAGCATCAAAGTAGTACACATGAACTGCAAGACCAATAGTCACTGCTCAAAGTTCACTGTAATTTGGGATGTATAGCAAACCTCAGTAAATAGAATTGGATACGAAAGCAAGACAATGCCTTGGCTAGAATCATTGGTGGACTCATTCAAATTGCTACTTTAATCATAACCGGGTAGTTAGCGTCATCACCTGCAACAACTAACTATGATGTCAGCAATTTGAGCTCATTGAAATAACTATGAAAAAGTCATTTCTAAAGGATGGTGGACCAAACTCTAGCCAAATCCCAACGTGGATGAAAACTTAACGTGTAGAGTGAAAGCCATGTCTGAGTTCAGAGGATGAACAGGCTGCTGTTATGGGTATAGCAAACTCAAGAACCCAACAACCAAATAAAGCTTCGAATCTCCATAATTAATCCCCCAAACAGCCTTAATTCTCATTATCAAACAGTTTCAATTCCCACAAACGAACAGCCTGAGTAGCCCTGATAAATGGGCTGAAATTAATAAGCTCTTAGTGGTTAATTGGTTGCCACAGTCACACAAGCGTAATGACGGAAAACCTATGTAGGCTAAACATTACTCGGTATAACGAGGCCATTAGTGGTCTTTACAAAATGGGTTATCCTGGTCCCAACATATCTAAAGTGGGACTGCAAGTATATATATGTTGATTACCAAACATGCATGCCATGGAGGTTAAAGAATTCCACAGTCACTTGGTTGTTACTATAAATACAGAAAAAGACAGCCATGTTGGAAAATCTCCACAAACAAACAACTCATAAAAATGAATCCACCCAAACAAATAGCCTAAATTTCCACATCTAAACATTCTGAATAATGGGTATAAATGGACTTCAAATTAGCCTAAACAAAGGCTGAAAATGGGTTAAAATACGGCCCAAATACTGCTGGAATCTGCCTGAAATGGTTTATCTAAATGGGTCAAAAAATAAAAAATAAAAAAAAAGGACTGCAGTAACAATTATAAGCTGAGCTGAATTTAGTCCAGCAGTGCTACTTCGTCTCAAAATAAGCCTCTATGTGGACTATAAATGAGCCAAGAAACTAGTCCAAATGAGAGCTTAATAGGGTCTTACTCAGAAACTAGGCCTTAGTATAATTCTCAGAACAGGTCATATATGGACTATAAATGAGTCTAAAGAAACTCCTGAACCCATTTCAAATAAGAATCCAGTTCATGAAATGAACCCCATGAACAAACATATTTTATGGAATTACCTAATGTTGGGCTATATATATGGCTTACAGATTCCTTTTAAACATGGGTTTGACATGTGGGTCATTGTTTTCTATGAGCCTAATAAGCAAGTTGCTTTAGGCTTGACATGTGGGCTGCGAGCCCGATATATATAAGCTAGTTTGACATTTGAGCAGCTTTGTGCCATATATATGTATGACCTGCAGATAGGTTTAATATGTTGGCTTTGCAAAGTATTTTGGACATGGGTCTTAAATAACACACTATGTCCTCTCATGAGTTTGGGCTACCCATTCAAATTTTTTTAAAGAATCATGAGTTCTGACCAACTCACCAATGCCCGTTTGGTAAAACTAATATTAAATTCATCCCAGGTTACATTTACACAACATGGAAACGTTTTTATCACTACATGCAGCAATGATGAAAATGGAGGAATATATGGATCCTCTGTCCAATAGTGGAGGCATCTCATATCATTGATCCAATGATAAAAAGATGTGAAGATTATTGATCTAATGATAGAAATATCATAGATCACCGATCCAACGATGGTAAACGTGATGAAGAGATATCAAAGACAATATTTCATGATGCAAATTAGTCAATTATATAATTCCTTTCGTTTTACTTGTAAAGAAAGAAAGGTGAAGGGCAAGAAGCAAGTTCTTTCTCGGATTAGTAGGACGTTGTATTTTTGGTTTTGAGCATTGTAATCCACCCCAAAAATAAAAAGGGGATTTTCTTGTAAAATTGATTCAATGATATTCAATGCAAGAATTTGTCTCCGTTGTTCTTCATACAATCATGACCAAAAATTTAGTTTTGTTTTCAATAACATTATGTCTATGCTTTGCACTTTCCTCTTTACAATTTTAGCATTTCCATGTTATTATTCTGGGTCTGCAGATCTAAATAGCAAAAACATATTTTGCAGTTTGCGTCTGAGTTTCAAATTGGATCTATACTTTAAATAAACAGGACATCTGTGCGCATGAAATTAAATTCTTAGGAATAGCAAGAAATGCATTCCTAAGAGTGACTAAGATTGAAAAAAAAGAAAGGTGACTATTCCTAAAAGGACCATCAAATAATCTCTCCTTTGATGCAAAATGATGTAAAATAGAAACTACATAAACCATTAAGAAACGACAATACAGATGACAACTAAAATAGAAATTGACAATCGACATTTAGAATTTCAAAATTTATCCATAAATATGATGAAACGTTAAAAGATAAGTACTTTGAAAATGATGCCCATAAATCGAATCTAATGATTTTCATTCTATAACTTATTAAGACGACATAATAATTAAGTTCCTACCCAAAAAACAAAAGGAAAAAAAAAAAAAACTAACAAATTAGTATTCCAAAGTGAAGCAAGAGAAGCAAGATAAAATGTAGTTGTAATATTTTAGTAATGTATATTTGGTTCATACCATTGGGTAGCGAGGCACCAAAAATCAATACACTCGCTCTGCTCAGATCTTCCAGCTTCTAAGTGGAAGGCATGCATTCGATGATTCACTCCGTAGGGATGCACATGGCTGGTTTGGATTTGTTTAGAGGGGAAACATCAACCAAACCGAACACATTGGTTTTCTACTTTCCCAAACCGAACCCCATGTGCTCAAATCAAACTAGTTACGTTTTTTGTTTTATTTTATTTTATTATCACAAAAAAAATAGCAGTTCAATTCGTGAGAGATGGTGGTTGGACTTCAAGTAACGGAGTGAGGGTTCGAGTCTTATTCAAGTAATTTTTCATTTTCCATTTTATATATATATATATATATATTTGTATAATTGATTCAGTTCGGTTTGGTCGTTTAACCACACCTTCAAACCAAAAACCGAATGTTTTGAAGGAAATCCAAACTGTGACCGAATTGATCTACTACAAAACCGATCCGGATGGGTTTAGCGGTTTTTTTGTGCACCCCTAAAACTTTGCATTGTTTTCTCCATTTGTTTAGCTAAAAAAACACTCTTACAAACAGAAAGAACTATAATTGGATTTCATGCAATGATTTTATTGATAAAAAAACAAATTAGTTGTATGCTTTTCAGACAAAAGGTGATATAAAAAAAAAACCCTGATTATCGTAAAAACAAATAGCAAAACCCCAAACCAAAGTAAATTCAATAACCATTTGAGAGGAAAAAATAGAAGAAAACAAAGACCCCAAAAGGACTAGTGAAAAAAAAAAAACACACACAATAAGAAGAGCATAGAATTGACAATCATTCAAATGAGCCTCAAACATGCAAGACAAGTCACAAATAGAATGCAGGAAAAAAAAAAAACAAGAAGAAGAGAGAGAGAGAGAGAGAGCTTGCTTGACTTCTTTTTTTTTCCCTTCTTTCTTCTTCCTCCTCTACTTTTCTACCCTCTACATGCTCTCTTTGTTTCACTGCATCGCACAGGACACCCTGACACGATGGGCCCATGGGCCCAATGGTCCCACCAAATAAAAGAAGACAGTATTGGGATCAGTCCTGTTGCAGAATATTATGTAAATTGGATGTCTCTTCAATGTCCATTTAAAGTCATTGAATATATGCAAAAAAAAAGGGAGCAATTTTCTAATTTTTATCATATATTTAATGATCTTCTATTATATTATATAATATGACAATTCAAGAGGACTCCTCTCTTTAAAAAATTGGTCTCTTATTTTAAGGGGCTCCTACCATCTCAAAAAATGGGTCTATCCAAAACAGAAATAGCTATGGTCTCTATTTTGGGTAGTTTTTAAATCATCCATTTCCTAATTTCCAAGATAGTAATGTTCAATTTATACCACATTTACGTGGGCCCCACTTTTAGATTCCCACGTTGCTTACTTTCACCGCACTATAAAACTCCCTTTTACTACATCTATTCTATCCCATCTCCAACCAATGGCCGTGTGACACTAGCCTGTTTCTTTACCAGAAATTATGACTAGAATTTGGGATGATGGGGTTTTTAGGACATGATGTGAGTCATCTTGCCCCCTTGCATTTGAAATGCTGCATTTCTTTTATTATAATTTTAAATTCCAACCACCCAAATGACCTTTTGAAAATTTTGGAATTCCACTCTCTATACCATTTGTATATCATTTGTTGGAATTTCTAATCCTCCATAAAAAAGAGGAATCAAATTCCACCAAAGGGGACAACTTTTAGAGAATTTGAAATTCTCTAGAGACATGAATTCTTAGAATTCTGATAAAGAAACGATAAGATTATTTCTCCTTTTATCTTTGCCTAAAATTTCTCGTCTCCAAAATGATTAGGACAGTCCCTGATTTCTCTCTCATCTCTCTTCCCTCTCGTGGTATGAATGGGCCCATCTAACAATATATCTTCAAATCACCAATTAATCTAAGGAATGATGAAACTCTTTCCTTTCTTATCTTTTGTCAATTTAAAGTGAGACCCTCTAAATCCCTCAATTATCTCCTAAGTATTATATTTATAGAAAACCTTAAAAAAAGAAGGGTTTCATTCCATCGCACTCTTAACAACTCAAGGTATCCTCCTAAATAGTTTTCACCTTTCTTCTTCTCCAATGTTCATTTCGAACCCAAAATTGAGACTTCCTCTTTTGAAAGAGGATAATCCATTAGTAGGCTCCACAGTAGGTTAGCATTAATAAATTAATGCATGAGAATGGGAATTGAGAGATAAGGGCCGATTTTCGAGGATGGATGGAGATCTAGGTTGATTCGTGGCTATCCAAAAGCCCCATTTGGACTTCACATTCGCATGGCTCATGATTAATCATGATCAAGTATGCTTTTGAAAACTAACCGCAAATACTTATCTTAGTCAAATTTTAGCACAGTTGCTCAGTGGGAGGAATTGATTAGATCAGTAATCTGCGTTAGAACCAAATTATAAGTTTCTGCCAATACACTAATGGTGACCAGTCGCCCAACACAACCCAACAATAATTTAAAAGTCGGAGTTTATTGGAGTCCCCTTAGGAGTGCAGAGAGATTTTGAAATCCTCCAAGACAACTGCTAATAATTTAGGTAGCGTTTGGTTCGCGTGAATGGAAGTTGAAATGGAATGGTCATTCCAACGTTTGGTTCGCCAAAAAGGGGCAGAACGGCCATTACCTTCGGAATCCCATTCCTTTATGTGAGGGAATCACCATTCCATCAAAGAACGGAAGGAATCACCATTTCATTCCTTTTTAACTTTTTGTTGAGACCAAAATACCCTCGCTTGTAATATTATTATATAATAATAATAATATAATATCTTTTTCACCCAACCATTGTGGGGCCCACCCAAAATATTATAATAAAATATAATAAAATATTATTATATCATAATAATAATATAATATCTTTTCCACCAACCATTGTAGGGCCCACCCAAAATATTATAATAAAATATAATAATATATTATTATATCATAATAATAATAATATAATATCTTTTTCACCCAACCATTGTGGGGCCCACCCAAAATATTATAATAAAATATAATAATAATAATATAATATCTTTTTCACCCAACCATTGTGGGGCCCATCCAAAATATTATATCTATCTATCTATCTACCATTATAAAAGATGCTATGTTGCATGGTTTTTTCAACCAACCATTGTGGGGCCACCCCCAAATATTATAATATAATATAAGAACATATTATTTTGAGAAATTGCAAAATTTTTCACTACACCTTTGTGAGGCCCACCCCAAAATATTATAATGCAAACTTTTTCACTACACATTGTGGGGCCCACCCCCAAATAGTATAATATAATATAATAATATATTATTATAAGAAATTACAAACTTTTTCACTACACCTTTATGGGGCCCACCCCCAAATCATCCACCACAAACAATGCAAATATGACAATAGAATCTAACAAGGGTATTTTGGTCAATCTTATGTAAATTTGATTCCATTCCAAGCAGCATTCCAGCGTACCAAACGCAGGAATATGAATCAAAATTCCATTACTGGGTTGATTCCTCAGTGTACCGAACGCTGGAATGGAATTGACTATTCCTGCCTCATTCCATTTCATTGTCATTCCGGTCTCCACTCCACTCCATTCCTGCCTACAACCATTCCAGCGAACCAAACGCTACCTTAGCAAACATTAAGGGAAAAAGGGAGTAAAAAGCAAAAACAGAGGACTTTGACTGCCATTATGGCTTTACCCCTTCACAAAGCAAAGCCTAGAGGATTTGAGGAAGATAAGATTTTCTATCCAATTATGCCAAGAAGAGTTTAAAGAATGGGAAAGTCAAAACTAAAGATATTGCATTATGTATCCTTAATAGTCTTCGTTTCCAATAAAATATTTTCAAGCTGCATTTATACTGACAACTCTTCGAGAGGGTTTTTAAGTGGAACCCAAAAACCTTACTGTGACGAACATTTTGAACACTAAAAGCTAGACGGTTTCATATGTGATAAACATTTGAACAAGAAGATCTAAAAATGGGAAGAGCACCTCGGCCCCTGTTAAGTAATTCCAGAATGCCATGTACAGGAGACTGTTCCACCATCAAACACCATAGTATCGGTCAGAGAATGACTGAGATGCAGTATTCAGTCTTCTTTGCAACTCTTCGACAACTTTCTCTCTTGGAACTGTCACCTGGGTGTTGGCTGCAAGTTCTTTTATATTGGCAACACCTTGTTCTAGTTCTGAGTCTCCTACAATCACCATCAAAGGGATGCCAGTCTGATTGGCACGCTCGATCTGTTTCACCACCTTTTTAGTCACTGCAAATTCTGCTTTTAGTTTGGCATTCCACAGCTCGCTCACCAGTTCTGCAGCTAACACCAAATCCTTCCCCAGAAGAACCACTAGAACTTGGGTTTCAGTTGCACGAATTGACTGCAAAACCATGGAAAAGAGCCAGATGAAAGCATGTCAAGTGTCAACGATATGGGGTTTATAAACTTTGAAAGATGCGACTATGCATGCTTTGCCATGAAACTTTACAAAACTTACACACATGCCCACAGTGCCTGCATATTAGAATGAGCACTGAAGGCCAGACTATCAATGCTAGTGACATGCATATGGCATTACATGGCATATTATGGTAGCTATATATGACATGCACATTAACTCTAGAAGCAATGATACAAAGATTTAGCAGTAATGGTAAGGACACAGTACATGCCTCCAACTAAAAAATGAACAACCAAAATATTATACAATACAGAGTACAATAAAATATCAAAACAAGCACAAATAATTTCCACACTAAAGTTCCTGGGGCACAGTTTAGAAAATCAATGACATTCTAGGATGTTCTTACAAACATGTGGATGACAAACCCTTTTCTAGGCGAAAGTAAAACTCAAATACAAGAAAGCACATGTCTGCATGTGTGTTTGATGGGTACATGGAGGGAGGAAATTTAGCGTGTGTGAATGGGTAGGATCAATCGGAGGACCACCCAGATACATTTAACCAAGATAGAGATAGAGATGGAATACGCAAACCTAGATCTGGGAGAGAAGGGGAAACTCGATGACCTCCTAGATGCATACAATACCAATAGTGATTCAAAATCTACAACTCAACAAACACATTATAATCCACATGTGGAAGGCATGCATACAATTATTTTCTCCCACAGAACATAACCACATTACAAAACACCAAAAGCCTGTTTGTTTGCATTGGAATACATAGGAATTGAATACATACGATTTCAAGGTCAAATGAGCTCCACTTACAGCCTATTTGTTTCTTCCATTAGAATTCATACCATATGTGGTTAAAAATGAAGACCAAATGTGAATTTCCAAAAATGAGCATCAAATAACCTTTCCTTCCAGGGAAATAAAATCAAAAGAAGATGGTCATATCATTCACACCTCACCTCTTTAATAATCCTTTATAGGGCCTGTTTGCTTGCATCACAATACAAAATAATTTACGGTGAAATGAACTCTACCAAAGGATTATTAAAGAGGTGAGTGGTGAAGGATATAAGGTGAGCTGTAGATGGGCACTTCACGTTCCAATGGATTGAATTGCTGGGTGATGGCTGGGTATTAGTTTTCCATCTTCCCTTGATTCACTTTCCATTAAAGGAGAGGTTATTTAATGGTCACTCTTGTATATTCAACTTGGATCTTTATTTTTAGCCATTTATAGCATGATTTCATATGTATTTAATTCCTATGTAATCTATGCAAACAAACCAAGCCCTAAATGACAAAAATATCATGGGATTCTGAATGAAAACTTGTACGATTTAGTGAACCCACACTACATCTTCCATTTTTCTCCTTTATTTTTTCCCTTTAAAATACATACTGCATGAACGTTCAGTAACCAGTTGCATTTGTGGCATTTCTATGTAAATGTTGGTCAGAAAAAAATAAAAATAAAAAAAAAATAAAAAATAAAAAAGAAAAGGCCAACACACTCATGGTTGAGTGGCGTTGGCAGTGTTGGCGCCTTAGGATCACACACATGCACACACACCAACAAAACAACAGCCAACAGTCTCAAACAGTACCATGGGAGCCATTCTTAATCTATAGTAGCATTTAGCATAGAACTGGGTAATACCTACCATATAAGGTATCATAGCATACAACATCTTAATGTAATATCACCTGGTTTGTGCCCTTCTCAAGTTGTTCCTCCATGATTGTAAATACTCTTTCAATTCCGAGGCTAACACCAACTGCAGGGACCTGCTTTCCACTGAACATACCTACAAGATTGTCGTAACGTCCTCCCGCAGCAATGGAACCAACCTACTGATAAACTAGTCAGTAATAAATCCGACCCAACACCACTCGCCATTGTTGCAGCACAAAATATGAAAAATCAAGTAATAGTTGCAGAAGATAGGGATAATCAGCACTCCAGATATGGATGATCTCAGCACATAATTAGTTTTTTAAAACACAACCATTACAGGATGTTTTTGTGCATCTATAAGACTATAACCAGTTCTGGCAGTAGCTGCTACCCTAATAGGCAATAGCAATAACAATAACTTGTTCTTATTGTTGTTATTATTAGAATGTGATGATGTAGTAGCGATAGTATCAACAGGTAGCCAGACTGATGGGAAGGCTACGATGATGATTATAATTATCTTTGATGATTGTTATTGATATTTGATATTTCCACAAGATACATAGCTCTTACAGAAATCTACACCAGGGTCAGTTAGAATTTAGAGTCATCATTTTGTTGACAAGGAGACAAATGGTACTAATGAAGAATTATATTTAATCGGGAATCAGTGAGACTGAAGAGTATGGCATTGGATAAACAGTTAATGACCCTTTCATGATCAATTCTTCATAAGTAGCTAACATTAACAACTCCACTAATGACATTTCTTGCAAATACCAAGTTAGAATGAGGAAAATCACTCTAGGTATTTGGTGCGCGCTCTGTACTTTTTCTATGGATTACCATGATCCAACCACAATAAAAAAAAATAGATGCAACTGGAACCTAATGCATTGGACACTAGGCAGCCAAGAAGAAAGGCCATAAGTATCAAAAACTGTAGCATGGATGCCACGTTTACTTTCCACTGATCTTACCTAGGCTATATATATATATATATATATTGTTGAACGCTACAATGCTGAACCAAAAATGGCAGGAAAACGCCATGAATTAATAGCTATGATCATTAATAAAAAGGCAGAAAAACAGAAACTCAACTTTTATGGTTGAAAGATACAGGAGCAAGGATAAAGGCCATACAAAGCAGACACAATGAAAGGAAAATGGGCAGGCCTCCAACACTAAACCAAACCAAACCAAGCCTTTTCCCACCAGGTGGGGTCGGCTATATGGATTTGACGACGCCAATCAAGTCTGTTTAGGGCCATATCCTCCGTTAGATCCAAGGCCTCCAACACTAAAGGGATAAGAAAATGGTGAACCAAAGCTAAAACATTGTCACGTGCGCATCATGCGAATGATGCACTCTCAAACGAGCAAAAAACCCAAGGCACATTTCCTAAGCCCCCAAAAATCTCTATCCAACATCCCCCCCCCCCCCCCCCCCCCCCCCCACCCCAAAAAAAAAAAAAAAAAAACCCACTGCCACCCACTAATCCATTAAAACAGAATAAAAAAATGAAACGCGCAAACACTCAACACTATTCACCATCTAGAGGCAAAATGAAAAAAAAAAAAAAAAATCGACAACAACAGCAACAAAGACTTTCCATTTCCATTCATTCCTAATGCTGAATAGGTTTTCTAATTTCATAGAGGGACCGAGTTTAGAATTCTGATGGCTCACTTGTGGATTTTTTTATGTTTTCTTTTTTCTTCTTCTTCTTCTTCTTCTTTTTTTTTTTTTTTTTTTTTTTTTTTTTTTTTTTTTCTGGTTCGAGAAAATGTGTGTTTTGAGGAGTAGGGGTATTCCTATCTTTCAATTCCACTCTGACCACTCTCCAGCCACAACATTTCATACAAATTAGATTCAGTGTGTTTGCTTCACTCAGATCCCTTCCAGCTAAAATGGCTTCAACTGCAAGAGCCCTCTCGCTGCAGGAACCAAACCATTTTTGTAGGCAACAGCCAGCATAAGTTCGATCTTTACAAATGACAAATCACATCATAGGTCTACAATTTATTGATTCCTGAGGATCATTTGGGATTTTTTTTTATAAGTTTTTCAAACCTTGAACCAGTTTCAGTTAACATGGATATGATTCAGCTTCTGCTTCTGAAAATAATGTAATTTTATAAGTACTTCCAAAATAATGTTCAGAAAATGGTAGCGAAAGAGAGAATCAGAGGCCAACACACTCATGGTTGACTGGTGTTGGCACCTTAGTTTCACACACATGCCAAGGGAACACTGGGTCTTCTAGTTGAAAGTATCACTCCTGACCAGTAGTCCCGCAAAAAAAAAGGAAGAAAAGAGAATTAGGGAGCTCCTTAGCAACTGCTTGATCATAATAAACCTTCACGTAAATGGAAAAATACAATAATTTTTATAAATACAAAGGTAATATAAGTAGGTGCCCACATGACAATATCTTTAAAAAGGCAAAAAAAAAAAAAAAGGACCCAGTGCTCAGTTTTGTAGCACTGAAACATTAACCATCTGTATCCAGTGCAAACTGCAAGGTATATTAAGGAAGATGGAAATTCACAGCAATAATGAATGATCTACCTGTGCTGAACCGCCTTTGAAAACAGCTTCAAAAATAACTCCAGTGTAATAATCAAGACCTCTTGCAAGACTCAAATCAAAAACCACTCTGTGTATACACTTAGATTTTTCCAAAGCTTTAAACAAAATCTCCAAATCCTTCAATGCAATAACAGATCCACTATTGTTCAAAAACTGGCTCCCCTCTTGATTCAAGTCAGATAATATTTCTAAAGGGGCCCCTCTTTTCTTCACAAAGGAACCGATCTTATCTGCTGTTTCAACTGTTAAGCCTTTCTCTTCCACCTGCCACATGGAAACAGGTTTTCCACAGAGTAAGAAAAATGTGCACCAGTTGAAGACAACAATGATAAGAAAGAAGAAACATAGAACAGAAAATATAGGAAAAAAAATGGCTTGAGGTAGTAAAAGAACAATTGACAATACAGCAATGGCATTAAACATGAATAGTACAAACCCATGTAAATTGTACTAAAAACAATTTCAAATGAGCTTCCCCACTCTTTCCAAAGAACTGCAGATATGAAACAAGGATGTGACAATTTGAAAAATAAAATATAATAAAATTCTGCATCTGATACATATCTGTACTGGACATGCAGATTGCACTCACCCTGATAATTCTAACAAAAAGGAAAAACTAAAATAATGTCAATGATTTCCATGTGTGAACTCCATTCTCCTAGGTTTAGTTGAGTTTATAATTTATGAAAGCTTATATAGCTCCAATGTACTTCAATCCTTGTACATACATTTTTTTTGCAACCACCCAATTGTGACATATTAACCATTCTTTTTTTTAAACGCATAGAGACATATCTGCATATCAGGCTTCTTGAAGTTGACATAGGAACACCTCATTAACCAAGCCAAAATTCAATACCAGATTTTTTTTTTTTTTTTTTTAATTTTCAAATTGAGATAGGAATTAACTTGTGCAGCATGAAAGCAGCTGACATGAATTGACAAAGTTCTATCTGCTAAACAAAAAAAGTGAAAATTGGAACCACAATACATAGGGACCATGTGCTCGTCTAATATTTATTATTCAAGAACTTTCTAGAACTGTTACATCAAATCAAGATATTTTCTCTGAGATAGCTTGGTTGCAAGGAGTGCAAATCAAAATACATACTAGAATGATTAAGAATTTGCCATGCAGCTGCCTATAGATATAATGGATAGTAGTAGTACTACTTTGGCACAGAGTATGAGATATTGAATTCTGTTCTCACCAATTCCTTCTTGACCTGATCGAATGATTGCTTGTCCAACTTGTCAATACTGGAACATACTGTTCGGAATTTCTCAGAAGACACACCACAAATCTCCAACATACCATCCAACAGCTTCCTATGGTTTAACTTTATCTGCAATGTGCATCAGCATCCACAGCGAGCATTACAATTTTAACTTGAACTATCAAATGTGAACAAGAAAAAAAAAAAAAAAAAAAAAAAAAAACAGAGAAGAAGAAGATAAATTGAGTGTGGAATAAAATAAAATGACTATTTGTGTTTTTCCCAATAACATTCTCATTTTCTCAAAGCAATACAGCAGATGGAGTAATCCAGCAAGAGCAATACCTCATAATCGCCGATGCTCAACTCATCCAGTAGTTCAGTCAAAACTTTAAGCACCTCAAAATCAGGCTCCATCACATCATATTGACCAGCAATGTCAAAGTCACACTGATAGAATTCACGATACCTCCCTTTGGATGGGTTATCACGTCTGTACACTTTAGCTATTTGGTACCTTTTGAATGCATTGATATTGTTCATGGCTAAGTAGCGAGCGAATGGAACAGTCAGGTCATATCGAAGGGAACAAATCTCCCCACCCTGAATGCAAGGCAAATATGAACTCTTGATGATGAACATAACATGACATGATCTTTATTTATACTAATAACCAAATTTATTATTGAAATAATAAACATGAACATAACAGGAAAAATCATGATAGGAAACACAGCTTCTGCAGTGCATATTCTCTACAAAGATATGTTTGGCTGTTCACTTAGAGAGAGAGAGAGAGAGAGAGAGAGAGAGAGAGATGTGCCAGGAGCTCATTGGACGCTTGCCAATAATGGGGGAGGGGAATGGAAATGTGTCTTTGTGGACTAGAAGGCGGCAAAAAGATCCCATCAGAAGTCTGAATCGTTGAAAGCATGATGACTTTAAATTCCTAAATAGAGTGCATTCTTTTCAATGGGAACAGTCAGATAAATGCCAATTTAATACAACCCTAAAAATAGAGAAAATAGCATCACAAAGTCACAAACTGCACTTGCCACTCTATGTACTTCGAATAGAGAAGATGAATAACACATTCAGCTTCTCTAAAATGTAAGATCCACACATTCGTCAAGATTCTTTTCCTAGTGTTGAAATGATCCTTAGTCAGAGTCCTATTCAGGACTACCCAAAAGAAGGCAATCATCTTTAGTACATCTAGATGGTGTGTGAGGAGCTTTTTACTCTCACTGCACCGCACAACATGGAGAAAAGGACATCACAGTGAATGGCATACTCACTTCCCTTACCAAATTCTACGGACCGGACCCCCTCCCCAGAAAAAATCCAAACCACGACCCTTGACAAGGAAAATAGATAATGTGAAACAGCTACAGAACTGCAACCAGCCTATCCAATTCCTAAGCAAAAAGATTCCACCTAAACAAGGGAATCCAAACATCAACTCTATCCACCCCATCCAAGACAAGAGGCCATGGCACAGTGGAAGGGGCTCACTATTGCAACCTCAAGGTTACACACCCCATCTAGGTGCACCACCTTTCATAATTTACATCCCATTAACCCACTCCCTAATCTTGTTAAAAGGAAGATGATGGACAGAGATCACATAACTTGTTCTACCCATGTACTGCCATATAATACTAGGAATGGATGTGATAGCTCAAACTTCATAGTTGTCAAGGAGAAGATGAGGTTGAAGGATAAGAAAAGGGGGCATAAGGTTGAAAAGAAAAGGTCATGAAATAATCATCATCAAAGTCTTGTCCCAACTTCCTTAAAAAAAAAAAAAAAAAAATCTTGTCCCAACTATGTTGGAGTCAACTACATGAATTCTGTTTTTCCATTCCCGTCTATCCAGGCCAAATTCTGGGATAGGTGCACTTCTTTAGATCCAACCTTACTACTTCCATAAGAGGTCATGAAATAAAACATCATTGAATCATCTTAAATTAATACATGAGTTCAACAATAGTATTGCAATAAATAATCTAGATCAGAAAATTCTTTTCTCCACTTCTCTCAGTAGCAATGGCAGATGCTTTCTAGAAAATAATTGCTTGCATTTTAAACCATTAGAATATTCCAAACATTAAAGGAAAACAAATCAGAACCAATAAATACACAGAAGAAAGACAAGTTAATCATATTCTAAAGAAAGCAAAGGTCAGCCTGGATACCAAATGCAAATTTATACAAACCTGGTCGGCAAGATCATATATTAACTTTGAATCTTCCCCGTACTTTCCCATGAGAGTCTCTCTCAATTCGAAAACAGGAGTATCTAAGGCCACACCTCCATGCCTCTTAAAAACTCCTACAATGATTGAAAATGCTCTCTCTCTTACAGCCATTTGCTCCTTCCCAAAGTCCCGGGTACCCTGATAAATATATTGATAAAGGTCAGGTATAATATAAGTTCTATTTTAAAAAAAATATATTAGTCACTATTCAGGTACAATACAACTAAACAAGTTGACTGCAGTGAAATAAAGACATGATGTGAAGGGGAAAAAATGATGCGACAAAAGTACATGTTTGTAAATGCACAAGCACTTTGATGAAACAGGATACATCAAGAAAAATGGGGCTTGCCAGATTTCATCTCTACAAGAGTACAAGTACACGATAACAATATAACAAAGTTTTGCAAAGCAGCGAGAAAAAAATTCAACCATGACAAAAAAAAAAAAAAAAAAAAAGAAGAGATTAAATTGCAAACATTACATTAACAGGAAACAAATAGAGAAGATCTTAAACCACCCTTATCAAGACAATCTGCCTTGGGTTTTGCAGACAGAAGAACACAACTTACCTTTAATTACACAATTCAACTAGATGACCTATTATGAATTGAAGAATACAATATGTTGGTTTCAACTTTCAGTAGTGTCTATGAATTGAAGGGTATAGCGTGCATTCTTTTCAAGTTTATATATATGAAATAAGGGGTGCTTTCAGTCATTGCAGGTAAAACCAAGCAAAATTTCACAACAACGGATGCAAAATGCTAGATACTAGCTTCCAATGATGACAGACAGCATTGTAGTTCTCACCTTGGGAATTTTGGGGAGCCTTCTCACTTCATTGCTTTCAACAATGTCTTTCACCTTCGTCAACAGGGCGTCAAGCTCTGGATCCTTAGGATCAAAAAATGAAGTAAGCTCCTGTGCCCACTTAATAATAACTCCCAATGCGTCAGCCAAATCCTGAGACCCGGTTAACTTGTCTCTAATAAGCTGCCTTATGACTGAAGTACCCTTTCCCAAAACCTTCTTCTTCTTCTTATTCTTCTTCTCACTCTTTCTTTCCAAACCAAAATTCTTCACATTTCCCCCATTTGACTCAGCTGTAGACAAGGGACCCCCTTGAGTCTTCTCATTCAATTCAGCTGCCTCCAGTGAAAACAGTGCCAGTGCTGCTTCCCAGGCAACAATCATTCTCAATTTAAGTAACAAATCATATATTTCATGTAACACCATAATGCAATCTGATTCTGAAGCAGCTTTAACTGATATTGACTGAAACCCATTTCTTAAAACTTCAACACCAGGGCAACTCTTCTCAAACACCTCCACCACCCGTGACCGCAGCTCAACATCATCTACCGATCCAATGGTCAATTTTGCTCGACCCAAGCTACTCTCGCCCACAGATAAAAGCGACATTGCCAGAGGCAACACCGTCACCATCAAGGCCTTGCCTTTCCCATTGCCCCCACTAACTCTGACAGGGGAATTCAACTCAACCCGCATCAACGCGTGCACCGCCTTCGCCGCCCTCCTAAAACTTCCATGAATAATTGGAATGTCTGAGAACGCATCGGAATTAATAGATCCCACGAATTTGGATCCAAACAGCAAATCCTTCATATCACTCGCAACATCCGTCTCATCCTTAAGTGAATTCCCATCGCCCGACACCGGCATATCAAAAGCTGCCGCTACATCAGCCTTGGCAGCTTCGCAGGAAAGCGCAGCAACAGAATCAACAATGGTCACCAACACCGACGAATTGTGATCCAGAAGTGCGCAAATTCCATTGATCGCAGCGAAAGAACAGTCTACAACTCTGATCTCTTCACTCGTTACTCCAAATTCGTCTAAATTCTTTCCATTTAAACTCAGAATCGAGTGGAGAAGGTTCATTGACGAGCCGAAGTCGAGGGATTCCGGAGAAAAGCTGCGATTTAGGGTCTCTTCGATGAGGAGAGGGACTTGGGGGCGGATAGCGGCGTCTGCGAACAGGAACTTGTTGAGGAGGACGACAAGAGCGGCTCGGGATTCTTCTTCTAGGGTTAGGGTTTTGGGATCTGAGCGACGAGGAGGAGGGGGAGATGATTTGAGGGTTTTTTTGGAATTAGGGTTTAAGGAGAGCTTTTCGAGGATTGAAGAATCGATCTTTGCTTTGGAGGTGGAGGTGGAGGTGGCGATGGAGTGGAGAGAGGATGGAGTGAGAGAAGAACCCTTACCTCCGATCGTTACGAACGCCATTGATGGAAGGAGAAAGCTTCTTCTGCAATTTCGTTAGCGAGGAGACGGTGAAATGCGAAGAGCTTTTGCTGCTTCGTTTTCGTTTTCGTTTTCGCTTTCTTTTTACGTGCTGGAATTCGGAGGATGAACTCATAAACCCTAGAGTTGACTCGTGCAACTCGGATGGTTCGGCTCGGGTAGTGGTCCAGGTCGGGAATGAGTCTAGGGATGAAAGTGGGCCGGGCCGAGCCGGGCTTCGAGAGGCCCTAGGCTCGGCCCTAGTATTTTTCAGTAGGCCCTAGCTCGGCCCGAGCTCGAGAGGGCCTTAAAAACCTTGGCTCGGGCTCCGCTCTTATTAAGTTATGAGGCCCTAGGGCCGGCCCTTTGAGCTCGGCTTGATTGAGGCCCTAGGCACGGCTCGTGAGCTCGACCTGTTTTATAATGATATAGTGCTAGCTTAAAGGAAATATTTTCAGGAAAAAAATCCCATTGGAATTCAAAGAAATCTGCATATGCAAACCAGAACAAAAAAATTGCCAAATGCATGCATTTATCCCATATTCTCATTCCCATAATTTGGATTGCAGCAATAAAATTAACTAAAATAAGAAAGACTCCATAAAAGTAAAGGGAGCCTAGTTCCAACACTCAATAATGGTTCAATGTTAATGTAGATGAGCATTATCAAACTCCAACAATAATACAAATCAAATTAAACTTCAATAGCATTATAGAATAAAATAAAATATTTGGCTAGCATCATAAAATAAAGGTTTAGGATTTAGGGTTTATGGATTATTTAGTGCTTAGATTTAGGGTTTAGGGTTCATGGATTATTTAGTGTTTAGGGTTTAGGGATTATTTATATTGGATTAAAATTAGGGTTTAAGGTTTAGTGTTTAGGGTGTAGGGATTATTTAGTGCTTAGGGTTTAGTGTTTAGGGTTTAGGGATTATTTATATTGGATTAAAACTAAGGTTTAGGATTTATGGATTATGGTATATCATATATGTATTATATACTGTATGGTGTACATATATATATAATGAGGGGGGTTCCCCTAAGCTGCAGCTTAGGGGAAAATAAGCTGAATCGTGCCTATAGCACGTGTAACGGCCCACTTCTTAAAAAAACGAAGCCCGCTCCCTGAGTTGCAATCGTTTTCATTTTTCCCTCCTTTACAACAGAGAACCCATTCTCCCCCTCCCACTCTCCTCTCTCTCACGGTCTCTCCCCAGCTCGTCACTTTCCCGGCGGTCGATCTCTCCGGCGACGAAGACAGTCCACTTCGTGAATCCCTCCTTTCCAACAGAGAACCCATTCTCCCTCCCACTCTCCTCTCTCTCACGGTCTCTTCCCAGCTCGTCACTTTCCCGGCGGTCGATCTCTCCGGCGACGAAGACAGCCCACTTCGCGAACCCTCCGGCGTCTCTCCCGGTCGGCTGGCTTCCCTTCTGTTTCAGATTTCATTTTCCCCCCTTTCTAACCTAATCCCCATTCTCTCCCACTCTCGTCTCTCTCTCGGTCGGTCGGCCAGCTCCAGGGGTTGAAGTTGCGATGTCGGTTCCACCAACTGGGGTAATTGCTTGATCAAATGAGCTCGTTTTCCTTGATATAGGAAGGATTTGGATTTCCTATAAGAGGAGAGGTAAGTATGCATGATTCTTTTGTCAAGGGAAGTAGAAATTCAAGGAGCATAAAATTTTTCTCATGCACAAACAAGTCATTTGTTTCATAGGAGATATAGAATCCCCAAAAGTTTTAAGCTGGAATTTAAAGCAATACCTTCTGTGTAAAAGCTCCAAAATTTAAGTAAAGGTTTTATTTACAAATAGCCATCAAGAATTCTCTTTCTTCTTTTTAAGAAGTGGAAATCATCAGCCAGTCATGACTCCTCACCTGTTGATTGCTTTTTTTTCGTTTTTATATATGATCAAATTCCTACTTACTATTAATTTTTATGAGTTCAATACAAATATTGGCAAGCTGGCCTGTGAGTGTCATCCATGTGCTAATGTCAATGGATACCAAAATCATGTAGGAATCAACTGATCCCAATCTGTAAAAAAGAAATGGTATGAAACCCAATTTTGGATTGGTATAGCTTTGATCTGGATCTGGGTAAAAGACATTGGTTTTAGATTATCTTATTATCCTGATCTGTAATTCCTTTATGTTCATACTCAGGAACTTTGTGTAAGTACTTGGTTGTAGCTCAAATATGTATTCATCTAGGATTGGGGACTAGGATCAAAAGGCAATTGTAGCCCAAGCATACATGTTTCATGTATTATATCTCTAGTCTGGCCATTAAGGCCGCCTCTGAGGTCTGGATGGAAGGAGGAGCATCTAATCTAGGTCCTTCTCTTTACTCTGTAGTTGGGAGTTTGGAGTCAATTGAATTTAGATTCTTGATAGACTCTAACATCTGGAAAAGCCAACTAGATCTGGATATGTATTCTTGAACCCAACCCATTTACATCTCTATCGGAAGAGAAAATGTATCTTTTGTTCATTGAACATGTGTGGATGGAAACTGCGATGCATTGCACGTGTGGACAGGGACTGTTAACCAATACATGCTCATATGCATTTAATGATCAAGTGGTTTGGAACCATTTGAAAGGAAAGTTATTTTGCCCTCTCTTCCTCCCGTGGAGTCTAGCATGGTTTGCAAAATCATTTAACATAACCTGAGACTTGTCAGTGAACTAAGGGGCATTGTTCCAAACCACCAAATATGTGAATCTCACTGTCTTTGAATGAGTGTTGTATGAATGTAATTATTATTAAAGTAGGCTTTTGCCCCCATTAATTAATCAACTGATTCCCCAATGATTCAATTTCTTTCAAAACACTACATGTGTGATATATCCTCGGTCCGACAGGAGCTAGTGGGCTTTTAAACCCCAAGACATGTCCCATATTGAAAAGAGAAGTTTGAATATAACCATCAAAGAGTTAAAAAGAAAGGACTCCAATAACAAAGAATAACGTGATCCACAAAAGATGCATGCTATTTGACGTCCAACTAATCGTGATCCAGCTCCATCAAGTTACCTATCAGCCCAACCCAAAATTTCAGGGTGTTCGACGAGTATTAGTGTCTCATGTTGTGACCACTTGTCCGTAAATTTTTGGGGTGGGTGTGTGTGTTTGTCACATTGTTCTTTTCAATTGTTTCATTAATTATGCCTTGCATGTTTACATTTCAGGGGTGCTATCATGATTTCTGCAGTTACTCCAAGCACATCAAACGACAACTCCGGCTCACTTGTTGAAGGCAACGCTTCAAATATGCATGCATTAGATGACAAACCATTTTTGAAGTCACTCCAATCCTATTGTCGATGAAGTTGATTTATGTTCGTTGTTGAATTTAAAATAGTTGATGTTGATGTCGATGCTCTAATGTGAATGTTGAATGATCATGTTGGAAGCTGATTTTGTCCCATGTTGATATGTGTATCATGTTGAATGGTTCCTACATAAGTGTTGTTGGCCTTGCTCAGGATGAGCATGAGCATGGTGCATGATGTTGAAGGTGATGAATATTTGTTAATATTGAGTAAGAATGGTGATGTTGGTGCTGAATCTGAATGCTTGTGTAGAAGTTGCATGTAAATGATAATGTTGATGTTCCTTGATATTCAATGACAATAGTTTGTGTTGATGTTGAATGTAATAGGTGATGGACAAAACAGGATGAGTTTGAATGTGGAAGTTATAGGTGAATGGTTGGTTTGATTTTGAATAAAAATGGTGAATGCTGATGTTTTAAGTGATGGGCGAAAACAGGTTGTTTTGTTAAATTGATGCTGAGTACCCCTGTTTGGGGCTCTAGTTAACCCACTTCCTGAGGTAGTTTTTGGACGAAATTTGGCGGTTTCAAAGTCTATATACTGAACTTTAAATCTGCAATTTTTCGGTCGAAGACAATCGCGTTTGGCTCCTTTTCAACTCGCTCACTTTTCCAACTCAGTCGGTAAAATGTGCTAAAACCTTGCTGAGTACCCTTGTTTGGGGCTGTGGTTCACCCACTTCCAGAGGGGAGTTTTTGGACGAAATTTGGGGGTTTCAAAGTTCATATACTGAACTTTAAATCTGCAATTTCTCGGTCGAAGACAATCACGTTTGCCTCCTTTTCAACTCGCTCACTTTTCCAACTCAGTCGGTAAAATGTGCTGAAACCTTGCTGAGTACCCCTGTTTGGGGCTGTGGTTCACCCACTTCTCGAGGGAGTTTTTGGACGAAATTTGGGGGTTTCAAAGTCTATATACTGAACTTTAAATCTGCAATTTCTTGGTCGAAGACAATCGCGTTTGCCTCCTTTTCAACTCGCTCACTTTTTCAACTCAGTCGGTAAAATGTGCTGAAACCTTGCTGAGTACCCCTGTTTGGAGCTGTGGTTCACCCACTTCCCGAAGGAGTTTTTGGATGAAATTTGGGGGTTTCAAAGTCCATATACTGAACTTTAAATCTGCAATTTCTCGGTCGAAGACAATCGCGTTTGCCTCCTTTTCAACTCGCTCACTTTTTCAACTCAGTCGGTAAAATGTGCTGAAACCTTGCTGAGTACCCCTGTTTGGGGCTGTGGTTCACCCACTTCCCGAGGGAGTTTTTGGACGAAATTTGGGGGTTTCAAAGTCCATATACTGAACTTTAAAGCTACAATTTTTCGGTCGAAGACAATCGCGTTTGCCTCCTTTTCAACTCGCTCACTTTTCCAACTTAGTCGGTAAAATCTGCTGAAACCTTGCTGAGTACCCCTGTTTGGGACACTGGTTAGCCCACTTCTAGAGGGAGTTTTTGGACGAAATTTGGGGGTTTCGAAGTCCATATGATGAACTTCATATCTGCAATTTTTGGATAGGAATCAATCGCGTTTGCCTCATTTTCAACTCGCGCACTTTTCCTATCCTGTCGGTCAAATCTGCTGAAATCTTGTTGAGTAGCCATGTTTAGGACACTTTTTAGCTCACTTCCCGAGGATTTTTTTTTCTGAAATTTGGGGGTTTCGAAGTCCATACTATGAACTTAAAATCTGCTATTTTTCAATTAATTACAATCACGTTTGCGATGTTTTCAACTCGGACACTTTTTCAACTCGGTTAAGAAAATGTACAGGAACGATAATTAAAGAAAATTGATAATGAGCTCACCATTCCTGTTTTTTTATGTCTACTTACACTATAGTAATAAAGAAGCCAATCCCAGTCCCTAATTTCAATTTAACTATCTTTTCTAATACTGAGATGTTGTGCAAAGAACAAAGATATATGAACAAAGAAAGGGTACATTTCATTTCTCTAATAAGATATGAACAAAGAGAGCAGCATCGCCAGTACCATTCATTTCATCATTTAAACCATTTCCACCATCTCAACACTCAAATTCATTCAATGAAAACTCCACAATTTCAACATTCAAACCCATTCAAGGAAAAAAAAAAAAAAAAAAAAAGACTCCATCATTCATTCCGGCATCCTCTCCCATCCATCTATACCTTGTACACTCTACAAATGCAACTACCCCACATGCAACAAACTCAACCCTTAACAAGTTGTAACTCATTTAAAAATGACTGTAACCTCAGTTGAAATCCAACATACATCAACAACTTCCAACCTGTACATGCATTTTCAACTGGCACCACCATTCCAAACCTGAAGATCACAATAATAGAAGTATAGGCCAAAAAAAAGTATTTCCATTCCATGATTCAACTGAAACTAAACTCAGCACCATGTACAAAATTCAAAATTAAATCAAAATTACCAACTAAAAACTTATGTTAAATTACAAAACCAGTACATCCAATTTCCAATCCATACATGTACATTAAACCCAACTTCCTTTTCCATGTACAACTCCAACTTCCTTGGGCAGATCCTTCCATTGCTAATGCAGCCTACTCTGGAAGATCAGGAGAGGCATCTTCTTGTGAAGGTCATTGACAGAGTTTTGTACAAATTGGATGAGCTAGTTCGTCCTTTTGTACACAAGATCCTGGTGGTGATTGAGCCGCTGTTGATTGATGAGGACTACTATGCCCGCGTAGAGGGCAGGGAGATTATATCAAATCTCAGCAAAGCAGCTGGATTGGCGACAATCATTGCTGCCATGAGGCTGGATATTGACAACATTGATGAATACGTTAGTAATACTACTGCAAGAGCATTCAGTGTCGTTGCCTCTGCATTGGGTATCCCTGCTCTGTTACCATTTTTTAAGGCTGTTTGTCAGAGTAAGAAGTCTTGGCAAGCTCGTCACACTGGAATTAAGATAGTACAGCAGATTGCTATTCTAATGGGCTGTGTAGTCCTTCCACATCTGAGGTCTCTTGTAGAAATCATAGAACACGGTCTCAGTGATGAAAACCAGAAAGTGAGGACTATCACCGCACTGTCACTCGCTGCACTTTTTTTTTTGTTTAAAGGTTAAGTTTATTGAAAAAAGAGAGGAGAAAAAGAAACAGAGCCCTAAAAAAGGGGAAAGAAAAAACAGAGAGAAGAAGAATACAGAGATGATCCAGCAAGAAGAGAAAATTCACTCTAGAAGGAACAGCTAAACAGAACGGAGGAAAAGAGAAAGAGGGAAGGAGAAATCTGCAGGGGGAGCACAGATCGCCAAAGAATAGCAGAGAGAAGAGGGAGAGAGATGCAGATCAGCTGCGATGGCTGACAGGCGAGCGCTGAAGAGTCGCCGCGACGGGAGAAGGCACCGGAGAGCTCCTGGGCCGGGAGGAGTCGCTGCTGACAGAACCGGAACTTCACCAGAGCTGAGGAAAGACGCTGCAAGGAGAGAGGACGAGAACTGCAAGGGGAAATGGCTGACGGAAGCGGGGGCTAGCCAGAGCTGCAAGGAGAAACTATCGGCGACTGCTTGGAGAGGATCGCTTTGCCTGGGCAGGGGAGAAGCTCTGCAGACGAACCGGACTAGTGACAGCATGGAGAGGATCACTTTGCCTGGGTAGGGGGGAGACACTGCAGATGAAAACGGAACTCGAGCAGAGCTGAAGAGGATCACTGTCTGGAGAGCGGGAGATCAGGAGGCTGCTGCACCATATGGTATTGAAAGCTTCGACTCGATCTTGAAACCTGCTAGAACGCCTTCGTCGGAGAGATTTTCGCGCGAGATGACGACCGACCGAGAGAGAGACGAGAGTGGGAGAGAATGGGGATTAGTTTGGAAAGGGGGGAAAATGAAATCTGAAACAGAAGGGAAGCTGGCCGACCAGGAGAGACGCCGGAGAGTTCGCGCGAAGTGGGCTGCCTTCGCCGGAGAGATCAACCGACGAGATGACGATCGGGCACGAGCTGGGGAGAGACCGAGAGAGAGAGACGATGGGTTTTCTGCTGGAATGGAGGGAAGAGGGAAAAATGAAAACGGAATGAAATAGAGAGCGGGCGGGCTTCGTTTTTTAAGTGGGCCGTTACACGTGCTACAGGCACGATTCAGCTTATTTTCCCCTAAGCTGCAGCTTAGGGGAACCCCCCTCATATATAATATGTATTAATATATGTAGGCTCTAGGGCTTACGAGCCGGGCTTCATCAAGCCCGAGCTCGGCCCTTTTAAGCAAACGGGCCTCTTATTAGGCCCTAACTCGGCTCTTTTGTCTTTTGAGCCGAGCTAGGGCCGTGCCTATAATAGGCCGTCCTCGGCCCGCCCACGGACGGCCCGGCCCACTTTCACCCCTAGTTCTGACCCCAAACATATGAGAATCCCAACATATCCGACCCGAATTTGTAAATTCTCTCTACCTGAATTGTAGGAATTAGGAAAACATGCGTATAAACAGCCATTGCAGGTGAATTTCATGGGTGGGTCCCGCCTCTTTGACGGTCTGCATTTGTGGTTCTCAAACAAACCATGATGTACGTAATATAGTTTTTTTCTTTTGAATGTTTTGTGAATTAAAGTAGAGTGAGATGAAGCGTCAAATCAATAATGAATAAAATATAAGAGGTCATAATGGTCTTTTATTTTCAGTTGTTTAATAGAGAATCTTTTTTATTTTTTGTGTAGAAAAGATAATTTTTTATCATTTAATGTAAAAAGAGTTTTTTTTTTTTTTACTTTCTTTTTAAAAAAGAGGGAGTTTTGAATGTGTGTACTTTTGTTATTACCCCTTGTCTTTTCTTGTCGACATAATGGAGGCTTTACTTCGCTTTAAGTTTACTAGTTAATTGCCAAACACGCCCCATGGATTTCTTTTTAAATGTTATGAGATGTGGAGTACCATTTCTTGTTATTATATTTGTATTAACTGATCAATGATGTATAGAGTTTGTGGATCACACTTAGATGCTACTTAAAAGTGGGGCCGGGTATATGAAAATTGAGATTAACTGTATGATCTTTATCATATTTAAAGTCCTTTATAACATTATATTTCAAGTTTGTAACAGAAAGTAAATTAAATTATAATTTCTTACCGTCTCAATATACCTCAGGACTAATAATTTTATAGAGTTTTTGTAAGAATATATTATAAAGAGTTTATATACATGATTTTTGTTGCTTTCCCAAACAGATGTTTCAGACTTTCATTTTTTCCAAAATGGAGGTAACTATTTAAGAGGTGAAAATTAAATTGCCAAACAGGCACTAAGTAAATCTCTTACAGCAACATGAGTACAAGATTTATAATAATAGAACATGATAGTTATAGATTTCTTTCCAATAACTTCTCCCAAAATGCCAGCCTTCCTTCTTTGTACCAGCCATGATGATTACAAAATAGGAAGGTTCTTGATTACAAAATAGGAAGGTTCTTCTTTCTCCCAAATGGAATGGTCTGCAACATGATTAATGAGGGAGTAAGCAAGACAAAACTAACAGAATGAAAAACCGAAAAAGAGCAAAATAGCATACTAAATCGAAACCTTTAATTGAAACATGCAAGAAATACAACATGTAAACAATTACATTTGTAACAACGACCAAGTTTTAGCATCATGGATAGCATCTATAATAGTGTTCTGCAATGATTAAAATAGCAGTTGCGTCGGGTGTAATAATTATTGGCAAAATCGCTACATAAAAAGTGGACAATAGAATTCAAATATTGTGTAGCAATCACTCTTGTATTTTTTTAATGATTTGAAATCTTATGAGGGTAGAAACAACTTTTGGCAATGATATTGAGGAGAATAAATAGGAAAAATAATATTTTAAATTAAAAATAGCGGGCTCTACTAGGCTTTAAACCATAGCGCCACTATTTTCAAAATAACACAGCGGCGTCAACCGCTACGGTTGATAATGCGGCTGCTACATAGCTATTTTTAGCCACTGTATTTTGTAAATTTTTTTATTTTTAAATATGCAATGATAATAGTGCTCAACTAGTTACAATTGGGAAAACCCAAATAAAAAGTTTCATCAAAATCATATTTTTTTCTAATTGGGGAAAAAGAAACATTCAGAAGGAAAATACAAGCTCTCCATAAAATTTCCATAGAGAGGGTTTTCATCACCCCTGCAACTCCTGCAGATAGTTTTGATTCAGTTTTTTTTTTTTTTTAAATTCCAGGATTCCACAATGAGTAAAAAAAAAATAAAATAGAAGCATGTGAAAATAGAGGTCTCTATATGTCGTAATTTAACATTTTTCCTTGACTTGGCACTTTATGTGTGCACGTGAGAGAGGGAAATAAAAAGATTTTCAAAATATCTCCTATCATATGGGCGTATTAAATTAGATACATGATGTTTCAAATAGAAAGGGTGATGCTTTCTGAGTATCTTGATAACATTAAAATGTATAAAGAAAATAAAACTTTGAGATTACATAAAACTACGTTGCGGTTTTCTAAATCTATAAATTTTGAACATACCTTTTTCCTATGCCGTCCGATCTTAATAATGATTTTATGACTGCAATTTAGAAGAATAAGATTATAAAGAATTGATTTAAAAAGTAATGAAATCATCATAGTAACGAAGGATGCTAAAAGTTATTAAATTCACAAATCAAAGAATTTAAATCCTTCAAAGTGGCCTAATTGAAAATCAGTCAATTGAGATCACATTTAAAATTTAAACTTCATAAACTCCTAGCTTCGCGTTGTATTAGTTTTATTAATTTAGGTTTGGTGCATTAGTGGCTAGATGTAAAGATCCCTTACGTACATTCTTTATAATTTGAATTGGTTATCATAAATATACATAAATGAATATTAAGTATAATTTGATCTATTTTTAAAAATATTTTACAAATATATATTTTTTAGAAAACATACTCATGTAAGTCGTTGCGCTGACTCTTCAAATCAATTTTTTTGTGTTAGGACAAATGAAGTCTAAATCACAAGTTTTTCAACCTTTCTTGACTCTTCAATCATTCAAAATCAACAACTGATTTTCATCAAATAACATCATGTGTATCGTTCTAAAAAATCATATAACACTTGGGCAAAAATAAAAGTGATGTTAGTTTCCATCCAACTTTTACTGAGAATTTCACAAGAGGAAACGATATATTTAACTTTATTTATTTAATTGTATTTTAATATTTTAATAAGTTTTCTCATTCTTTTAATAAGAAAATGCTTCAAGGAAAAAAAAAAAAAAAAAAACACTTACAAGATGAAATAAGAAAGACATTATCAACACTTTACTGTGATCTCTCATTCTTTCTAAATGTTTAACTATAACAAATTATGTCATATCTAATATGTATGCATTATCTCTAACTTGAAATATTTCTAAATGCTTACATTTGAGGCACTGGTGCCGAATATGTTACACAAGTCGGTCTAACTCACTCAACCCTCAAGTAGCTAAGGCCCGCCTCACAAGAAAAGAAAGAAAATGGAAAAGAGAGTAATTAGGAGAATAATAATAGCTTGCATTATTCAAACGGGGGAGGACAACCTTCTTTTATACTTAGAGGCCTAGGCCTTTACAAATGAATGTTTGGAA
Source organism: Umbellularia californica (assembly GCA_028538565.1). Lineage (NCBI taxonomy): Eukaryota > Viridiplantae > Streptophyta > Magnoliopsida > Laurales > Lauraceae > Umbellularia > Umbellularia californica. The sequence continues at coordinate 108,800,260 of JAPQWN010000001.1, forward strand.
TATAAACACTTGTCACTAATCCAATGTCTATACTCTAGAATTCTCCTATCTTTTCTCCATAACTCATCATCCTAATTTCGCACTCGTATAAAAAGTTTCTAGACCCTTGTATATTTGTTTGAGCCCATCTATAGATATATTAGAGTTTTCTAAAAGATGCTAATGAACTAGCCAATAAACTGTGACAGATGGACTCGGATTTTGGGCCCATTTTGGCGCAATTGCATGTTTAGAATTCCATTTGAGTGACAATGAGGAGAGTAGAATTAAAAATGATTTGAATGAATCCCATCAGAGTGTTAATGGCACATGATATATATGGTCAGGACAAAATGCATTCTAGTGTAACCCATTTATATTGATGATATAGAAATAAGCAATTTTATATAAAAAGAAAAGCTCAAGATTTCAAATATCTGGATCTTTAACCATATACCATTAAAAAAGAAGAACAACATTCCATCAACCCAATTGTGTGGGGGATTTTCCTAATGCTGAGATGAGCCCTGGTTTAGGTAAAGGTGCCAGCCGGACATGCCCCGATATCGGCTTCATGTAGCTCGGCAACGGTGCCAGTGTGTACCGAGTTCGAGCTAGCCTCGGTAAGAGTACCGGCTGAGCTCGTCTTGGCCTACGCACCTCGGCAACAGTGCCAAGACGCGCCCATGGCTGACCTTGGTATTAATACTGGGTGTCAATCAGCCATCAATATGCTACGATGATAGTGCAGCGGTGTTGCAGAATGAGTTGACAGATAGGGTATGTACGTGATAAGAGGTTGACCTTATCTAACGATCACATCCGCAGCCATACAAGAGATCGAGGAATAGGCTGATAAGACTTCCATCTCCACCTACCCCCACTAAGGATACAAGGAATGGGCTGATGAGACTTCTCTCTTCACCTACCTCCACTAAGGGTACGGTCTGATGGAACTTCCTCCTATATATATATATGCATGGGTAAGACCCATGGCGAGGTACGCACACACACAAACCAATATCTTTAGCCCTCCTCTCTTCTTCATTTACTCTTCCCTCGTTTAGTGACAGCCCAATTGCATGTGTAGAATTCCATTTGAGTGACAATGAGGAGAGTAGAATTAAAAATGATTTTAAGCTCAAGATTTCAAATATCTGGATCTTTAACCATATGCCATGAAAAAAAGAAAAAGAAAAAAAGAACAACATTCCATCAACCCAATAAACATAAAATCTCTAATGAAGAAATTAGAGGAAGAAAAAAGAACCACGGTAAAATTCATGCTACAAAGACAAAAAATTTTAAGAATCCGTAAAAAAGCTAGGATAGAATTCATGTCTATACTAAGTTCGGATTCCTTTCACAAGGAAACCTATTTTCACATAAGAGGGAAAATGGTTTACTTTAGGATCGATCAATCAAAACCCGCATTTAAGTAGACCACATGGACAATAAAAAAGAAGAAGTGATGACTGACTTGATTGGAAGTAACAATCCACTTGATTAAACTAATATTTGGTCTACGTAAATTATACCATTTAAATATGAGAGCTCATCCAAAAAAAAAAAAAAAAATAGAAAATAATAGAATGGTAGCATGTGGATTGAAGGGTCTACTTTTGTTAGCCAACTCCCATAGTTTTACCCGTGCATGTGGATAGAAGGGCTTGCATGTGCCCCTAAGAATAGTTTTTGGTTTGACCAAAATTCCCTCGGGGCTCTAGAATTCCCAGTATTGAAAATTTATGATAGCAATGTCAAGGGCTATCTCAGGAATTCTGAAATACCCTATTCGATCAAAGGAATTTCAAATCCAACCTTCCAAAAAGTCACATTTAGCTTTTGAAATTTTGAGAATTTCAATGGGAGCTTATTTGTTTGCATGGAAATGGAATGCATGAAAATTGAATATATATGAATCCATGGTCAAACGAGCCCCACCGAAGGTAGCATTGTAGATGGAATGTTGACTTTCAAAGGGCGAGGAAAGCTATTGGTAGCTAGCCTTATTGGTCCATCCAGCTTGGTTTGGTTGATCCACAGCTATATGCCATGATAAATGAAAATAGATATATAAATTCTCATTCTTTAAAATTTTGAACTTCCAAAAATTCTGTTAGACATTTTTAAGGCCTGTCATTTTGTTGAAGAGTGAAGACTTCATTGGGTTCTCTCTCTCTCTCTCTCTCTCTCTCAACACAGTAACGTTTGTGGATGGAGTTGAAAACTGATTTCTATTACTAGTATAAATAGAAATGCGTAATCATACAAAGATAGCGAACTTCACTAACATTTTACTGCCCCACCCCAACCCCAGCTCATTGCATGTCTACTTTCAACATTGCCAGTACACAATAGTAAAAAACTTTACAGGAAAATATAAAGATGACATTTATTAATTGGTTGTTTGCATGGCCACAGCATCAGAGACATGTTGATCGGCATCAACCATCACAGATGACACCAATTCGTGCCTTTTCTTCTCTTGCTGCTTCCTTCGGTTGGCTTCGAGCCAAATGAGCAGGGCAGTGATATCAGCAGGGCTCACACCACCCACTCTGCTGGCTTGCCCTATGGTTTGTGGCCGGACCTGCAAAGGTAACATCATCATTTAATCAAATTATAGCATTGCTGACTTGGACGAGTACTACATTGCATTTGCGCATGTAGCTATTTTTCTAGAGCCATTTCCAATGTTAAATCATAGCAGTAACAAGATAGTGACGATAATATGGTTGTTTTAGACATAATAGATATTTGTTTGATTGGACAAATGCATGCTTGTCATTTCTTCTTAGCACTGAATACTACAATCTTTATTCTGACAGATTATCATGCATATGATTAATGAATAAATGCACACATTTCCATGTGATGTACTGATCTATAAACTAGTTCTAGATGGCAATGTAGTCTACTCTTTCAGAGTTCTATGTGAAGATGTTTTAGACCATCACCAATACATATATCCTGCACAACCAAGTACTCCAGATGCAGCATACCTTTGAAAGTTTTTCACGCGCTTCCAAACAAAGATTTGTCATTGCATAGTAATCCAAGTCCTCTGGAAGTGGCCTATGATGTTGACGAACCATCTGGAAAGACCAGAACCATAGGAAGTTGGTAGCCAAAATAATTGTCATATCTATGTACAATGAAGTAGATCAACTTGCACTTTTTCACCCACACGGCAATAGGGAAATGGCATGATCTATAGGTATGATACCTTGCTACGGTTTAAGTGCAGAATGCAGCAGATACTCTCAATCATAAGACATGCTTATAGCAAGGATTCAGTATAAGAATGCCAGTTATGGGTATGGTAAGGATACTGACAAGTTAGGATACGAGGATAGTACGCAATCTTAATTAAAAAGAGAAAAATCAATCATTTAGAAATCCAAATAATCACAGATGCAGACGCAAACAGGCACAATTACATGCTCAGCCCGGCTGGTCAGAAACAACATGGGATTTTAATGAAGACGCAAGTTTTAAGACTCTTGCACATGCCTTTAAACTTCAGGTTGGCTTGATAGGTATTGGTTTCTTAAGAAGCTGATCCAGCGTGATAATTAACACCTGTATCACTCAAATGACTCATGCATGACTGACGCATAGTTGCCGGTATGGCTGACATGGCTAATGTAAACTGATATGACTAATAAAGTTTTATAGCAATTAAAAAAAAAACCACTCAGCCAATACACCAGCATGTATCACATCATTAATATGCAGCGGTCTTTAATCCTGCCAATACAGTGATATTTGAACCTATGTTCTCGCATTTAACATTTGCCTGTGTACATGAACTGTAATCCAGACCTGGCATTTTATTGCTGTAGTCCACATATCTAATTGATGGGCAGATTCTAATTGGACGCCTATACAGAACTGGAATGCTGAGATCCTTGTTTCTAAATGATTGATGCTGGTCAAGGTAATATGGCTCTGCCATACATGACAGTACCATGTACTCATATCAAATTTGTATAGTATCCCAATGGTACAGGTATTTTACAGCATCCTGCGGGAACCTAGGTATCAAATATCAATGTTGTGATAAATCAGTATAAAACATCCACTGACCTGTTGGAGTTGGCTCTGCTGCCGTAAAATGAAGCCCTCGTACTTGATATCAATTTCTACACATTCCTTCTCCATCCTTGACAGAAGTTTGTTTCCAAAACCATGCTTATCCAGAACCTTATATTCTATATGGGGTTTCTTTAGGAGATTTTCTAGGGTTGTAGAGTCCTTAACTGGTTGACCAGATAACAGAGTTACGTCGGCAGCTAGATCTCCACCTGAAAGCACATAATAGCACCTGGTCAACTTGGGTTGCTGTAATGAAGCCACACAGATTCCAGATTAATATGACTTGGCATTGATATATAAATCCACAAACTGCTACAGCAGACAATGTTTTGGCTTGAACAAGCCTGGCTGGTCAGACCAGGACTAGCATATCATCTGGTTCAGGTTTGGTTGATCAGCCAATTAATACGTCAAATTTCGTTAAAATATAGCCACCCGGAACCTACACTGATTCAGTACCCCTGAGAGTTGAGAATGAGAAATATCCACATCTGGGTTATGATTATTTTTTTATTTTTTTATTTTTTGCTCCTTGATCATTATCTTACACCATAGGTTCAGGCAAAGGTCTGGATGACAGGCATCAAGTAACCAGGTAAATGGCTCTAGCAGTAAGCAAGCAGAAATATAATGCATAATTCTGCTGCCACATAGTACCTGGTCTCTATAAAAAGGGGAGTTATCTCCTATGAGACATGTACATGCAGATGTCAAGTGGGCACCTTTAATTCAGGGGGCTCCCGTTTTGTGGCAGGCCCCGGTCTCTTTAACCATCAGATGGGAACGTCAGCATGCAGATCCCACAGGGGAAAATTTTGCCGATGCAAAATGTGAAATAGAATAATTGATGACAAGGTGAGTTCAAATACAAGAATGTAATTAGAGCAGTAACTGGACGCTGAGGAAACAAAATGCCCATTAACCTGAAATCCGCACGCCCTTTAAACGCTTTTTTTCCTCTGAAATTCGGGCTTGCTTATCCTGATATAGTTTCCACCGTCTGTCATCTATCAAACCTATTTCACGTCCCAAAGGTGTGAGACGGCTATCAGCGTTATCAGCACGAAGAAGTAATCTGTGTTCTGAGCGGCTGAGAGAGAGAATCACTCCTTATCAATAAAAACAGCGAGAGCCTTATAATAAACAAAGTGAATATAGAAATTTCGCTTTGAACTCAGAAACCAATATTATCATGTTTGTGAATTTCCATAAATGTTCTGAAAAAAAAATCGTTCCACAGAACCATCAGGTAGTCATGATGAACCAAATTTACCTGTTTGAATTTTACAATATTTTCAAGAAAAGAGAAAATCATATATAATACCTAAATGTCTAAAAATAAAAGAATGGAGTAAATATTCTAAAATCTATAAAATAAAGATGCACAGTTTTCTTCCAAATTGCCAGGACTGACTGACAGTCATGTCAATACATGCACACACAACTATAGGCGAAAACTTAATTTAAACTTTGTTCACAGTAAATATGTATGATTTAACATTTTAATTCACTGAGTTTAAAGAGCTTAAATGAACGAAACATTTAAAGCTTGCATACTTTTCAAACTTGAAAAATGGTGAAAAATTACAAATACAACATACTTTCAATACTTTGAGATCATTTTACTTTAGAAACAGCACCACACCAAACTACCTTGTTAACATGCGGTACGGCTCACGAAGGTCCTTTGTGACAAGATCATCAATTAGAGTACCTATATAACTGCTTTCCCTCTCTAGAACAATGGGAGAATTCCCAGATGAATGTCTTGCAGCATTAATTCCAGAAATGAGACCCTGTGTAGCATAAGAAACAGACTGAGAGACCACATAAAACCTACAGTGCAAAGAGAAAAACAAAATCTTTTACTTTAATTTGTGATGGAAATTACGTACAATATTTGGGAGCTCATCAATGACGATAATGCAGCAGAGAAAAACAAATTATAGGTCCATAACGAGTAGGCATTCCAGACAACATTATGACACAATAAATACCTGAGCAGCAGCTTCTTCATAGCCCGTTGTTCCATTAATCTGACCAGAGAAGAATAGCCCTTCAAATTTTTTTGTCATAAGAGATCTGGAGCATTGATAAGCAGGCAAGTAATCATACTCTACAGCATAAGCAGGCCTCAGCATTGAACAGTTCTCTAGCCCAGGTAATGTTCTCAACAGTGCCAACTGCAGCCTCTCAGGTAAACCTGTCGAGAACCCCTATTTAGGAAGTAAATGGTATCATTTAAGGTAAAAAATTCTATAGAGGCTGCAAACAGATTTCAATTTATAATAAAGGATTAGCTAGTCAATTCATATATTGCTTGCTTCTTAGTGCACAACAAATTTGGCAGGATAAATGCATGCTGATTAAAATAAAAATATCTACAGCACCTAAAGCAGTGCGATTAGGATCTTCTGGCTACAATGGATTTAGAATCTGTAGCTAGTTCTCACCATCACACAGATGTAGAATACAGGTTACATTTTAAAATGTATCGAGTCTCAGCCATTCACATCGAGACAGAAGTCTAATGCAGAAAAGATTTTTGAGATTATACTCACAAGCTATTTATCTACTGATATTCATCATTGCCTAGACTTTGCGGAGCCCTTGAAATAGTCTGCGGAGAGTACTAAATATATAATTACGCTACTCAGGTGTGAGTTATCAGGGGAGACAAGGCAAGAAAATGTGTACAAAATACAGGGTAAGAAGTAGTGCGTGCAATATGTATACAACTGCGGAAACAGAAGGTGGGTCAACATAGAATCTTTTTTACTTTAACATGGTTCTTGGAGGGACTCATGTATCTTTAAGTGTGCAAATTCCAGAAACTGGTTTTGGAATTTTAAGAAATACCCACTCTTTACTGAAAAGTAAAAATGATTCACTAATCTAAAGCATCACTTGAAATCCATCACTTCTGGCACTTCAATTGAGCTGAAAGTTCTCAAAATCTTTGTGAGGCCATCCTTAAGAACTGATGCCAGTATTCCAGTAGTGACAGAATTAAGAGTGGTGCACACAAAGAGAAGTGAAAAAATTATCCAAACATGCTGACTTTGAACAAGATATACCCAAGGGCACTTTCATGTCATTGGTACACAATGAAAGCCGAATTTCAACTTCAACGGATATATATATATATATATATAATGAAGTTAGGCATATAACATACTAAGAACCTAGACCATAATCTATTATCAATAGCATACTTCATAAAATAAATAAATAACAATAAACAGAAGGCTCAATCCCCAAATAATAATAATGTTGAGTTGTTGACCAACCAACATTTGTGCTTAAGATAGATAAACGTGCAAACAAAAAAATTATCCACGTTGACAATACATAAGGCAACGCTACATGAACACAGTTCAGCAATATCCTTTTTATCAGACACATGCACACATTCTACACAAATGTCACAGAAGAAAATGTAGCTAAACATCCAGACTAACCTGCACATAAAGCTCAGGTACATTTCTACCCTCAGGTTCAAGAAAAATTTGATGTGAATCTTTATCTTTAAACCTCACAATCTGAAAGGCAAATCATAGTGATCATTTCAGGAAACTGGGCTTCAAGTTGCAAGGAAATGTTTTAGATTAATGCTCCCAGTTATAAAACTAACAAAATAAGCAACAATGACAAAAAGTAGAGCATTGGAATTTGGAACTGTTTATATAGCATTGACTTCCAATTATTCTTTAAAAAATTAATAAGAATTTAACATAAAAAGTAAACACTAATATTGTGGTTAAAAAAATCAACAGTTGTTTCTACTGGACCTACAGATACTTTCTTTTCTGTTTTTTTTTTTTTGAATGGCAACCTACAGATACTTTTTTTTTTAATGAAACTTAAGCAATTCAAGTGTCCATAAATGTCCACAGAGATCGAGTAACACAAACAACGGGATGAGATTTGGCCAGCCAAAGCAGATAATGTTCTTATTCTATGAAACAAGTACAGGAGGGCTTAGTGAGCATTGGAAGTAATCCATAAAAAATGGAACAGACAAAGACAAACAAGTCATACACTCAAATGGAAGTGTATCACTGTATCTAAACAGGTATAGTTGATACTCAAAAAAGAAAAATGACCCTGCCCCACTCCAGCCGCCACCCACCCACCTTCTTTTCCCTTTTCCTATTTTCCTTGCACCTCTTTCAATGAACAGGCATCGGCCAATTCTCACCCCAATCAAAGTGTACACCATTGGACGGATCAAAACCATTTTCACCTAAACTTATTCTTGTCCAGCACAAGTCTGTTATATAAAAGAGAAAAAGAAAATTTTCTACAGGGCCTTCAGGTTATGGGATACCTCAAAATAATTGAAAAAAAAAGGGGAAAGATAAACCTTTTGGTTATACAAAAAGGAAAAGGAAAGAAGAAAAAGAAGCTTAGTGTGATAGTATTCCATTGAAAGCAGGAACTCAAGAAGCCGGTACCAGACTCATCAAGCTTACAAACCAAGAAAAGGTTTGCAGTTCTGCAAGTGTTACATGACACTGAATAGGCAATAAACTATAGGTCCAATCACTAAGGAAAAATCCAAGCATGGAACCACTTCCAGAGCCTGGAGATTTGTAAGGCATACTTCTCAGGAACCTTTTTAGTACTTTACCTGAATGATATCATAAATTAGGTACAATGAATGCATAAGAATTAAGAAGTCCAGCCATATGAGATAATGAGCATCTGAAGAATGAAATGTACCTTATCTTCAATAGATGGGCAGTATCTAGGCCCCTTGGCATCAACCCAGCCTCCATATGTTGGGGTTTCATGCAGGTTCTCTCTAATAAGCTGATGGGTGCTTTCTGTGGTACGTGTCATGAAACAGCACATTTGCTCTCTTTGAATGTGGAAGTCAGGATCAAAACTAAACCAACTAACCTGTTTGAGGACGACAAGAAAAGGTCAATATTGAGTGTGTTTGTATGTGTTTTTTTTTTCTTTCTAAAAGTAAATAAAATTTTAACTAAAAAACAACCAAAAAATCGATGAGAAAATTAAACACCATACAAAAGAACAGTGGCAGCTGGACCATCTTTAGCCAAAACTGTCAGCCATTCCATTAGTTGATGTTTGTTAAACCCGCAATATTCAGACAAAGTACAGTCAAAACAAACTTAAACAAAATAAACTGTTCGAAAACAAAACGAAAGAAAGAAAGGAAGAAGCACTTGAATGAAGTGGAAACAATGTAAAAAACACACCTAATGCAAAATACAATGTCACATGCTCGGATTGATGGGATCAAAGACATACTGCATGTGAAATGGGGACTAAGAAGCAAATATTTGACAAAATACATTACTTGATTGAGTGGAGTCACAAATTATAGTATGGACTAGATTCTAAAAAAAACAGATCATTCAAATCAAAATAAGAAATGAGTTATGCAAGACCTCATCATCTCCATGTTGGGGTTCCAATCCAGAGAAATCCACACTACGATAGTCAACACGTGCAGGAGTTCCGGTCTTCAAACGATCAGTTTCAAACCCCAGCTGCTGTAGGTTTTCTGTGAGTCCATAAGAAGCTGATTCACCCGCCCTACCTGCAGGCATAGATACTTTACCAACCCAAATTTTACCACTCATGAAAGTGCCTGTTGTCAGTATGACAGAAGGAGCATAGAAGTTCACTCCGAAAAAGGTTCGAACACCCTCCACAGAGTCATTCTTGCCCACTAATATCTCAGTAACCATAGCCTCCCTAATGGAAAGATTGGGGGTGCTGAAATCAAAGATTAGAACAAAAGTTAGAGAAAATACAGAAATTACACCATATGTGTGTGATTGTGTGGTGTATTATAGAGAACAAAAAGTTGGAAATTGGGTTCCAAAAGATAATAAACAATAATTATGCAAATTGTATGAAAAATTAAAGTTTCTTATATGAAAATGGCTGCTAAATTCCTTTTCTTTTGAAGAGAGATATATCACACAGTACAACAAAGGAATTTTCAAAAGCCAGAACTGGTCTGGAGACTCCCTCAGTGGCCCACAAGTTAGCCTCCACATTAACTATGGTTGGTCAATGGCAAAAGGACACCATAGAGAGTCATAATTTCACCAAATTCTACCAGCCAGATTGCCATTATCCATGTAGACCCATTGTCATTGGAAACCCCTTATAGGAACACCAACAAACCTTCTACTAATATTTTTACTTGATTGAGGGAAGGAAACTCTTTGAAAACAATAGGGTATACCGTATACGTTTCCAAGAGAATAGTATTGACAAATGACAAATCCCATGGGTCTGAAAAACATCCCAATAATCTCCAATGATTCCAAATCTTGCTCTTCAAGAGCTGAACAAATGATAAATGTAATGTTCAGAGCAGTAACAATAGTTTCCTCAACCTTCTTGTATAGAAGATATTATATAATATTATGTGTGTGTGTCTAGAGAGAGAGTGTGTGTTTTTGAGTAGTGGTCTGGCTAGACTGGCTGTTCCTAATCCAGAAATGGTCCAGCCAGTGGAGCCCAACTGGAAGCATGACAATTGAGAAAGGGTGGTGTGAATGAGTATGAATGGCTTAGACTGATCTTAGGGAGGGTCAAGTGGGCCCCACAGCCTGAAATTTTTTTTAAACACATCATCATCACATATAGTGCCTTTGACAAGTTTGCACCACCCCCAGCTGATACACCACAGTCCCCCATGGCACCTTTGCCACCACTTCTCAGGTATTTGATCCTGTCTCTTCATTGACAACATTGCCTTTTATTCTTAGCGCACAAATGGAGTTGCACAGTCCATGAGCACATCTATTTTGTTTCCTTTTTATAAAACTTGCACTTGACTTGACCCGTTCTGCTTGTACATACTATGTTTATAAAAAAAAAAAAAAGAGAGACTTAAACAAGAATAATTCAACAGAACTGCATTAATATTACACAAAAAAACACTGCTTCCAACTGTGCTGGAACAAGATTCTAGTCTTGAATCCAGAAATGTGACAAGCCCATAAAAAAATTCCCGACATGTATGGGTTATGAGTTATGTTACAAATATATCATACTGGAGAAGACTTAAATCCATGCTTTTAAACAAATAATCTTGATCCCACCGATAAGAAAATTAGGAAAAAAAAAAAAAAGGAATAACTATGATACCAATAGGAGCAATCTAAGCATGAGCCCCATTTTCTTTCTTGAATGTTAGGAAAGGCACAAAGTGAAATGAAGTTGAAAGAAACAGAGGCCAGAACTATTAATAAGAATCAGGTACATCATTTGAATTCAATGGCACCTCCTTCCCGCCTTGTCTGCAGTTGCAATAATCCTTACCCAAAGAAAGGAAAGTGCCAAGATTCCATTTACTTTATGGCCTACGAAATTCAACTTGCTTTATTTGGCCAAATTTATTAAGACTGCTTTAGACGAGTGCTCCCAGAGATTTTCTTTTTGAGCTCTCAAAACTAGTAAATGTGCACAAAGCAGGAGCCTGTCACAGATGAAGTATTGTGTGCCAGTGAACTCATACATATAGGACTACTATTAGATTAAAGAATGAAGTCACAATTTTTTTTCACGATGTTAAAAACAAGACATTTTGAAACCATCTAGCAGACTGAGGGTCTCAACTGTATTCTTTTGAGTATGAGATTGCAAGAAAGAGTGTGACTTCATCCTTCACATCCACCTGGTGCTTTAACTACTTGTCAGTTCTTCATAATTGATAGAAGGACGTATGGTTTTCTCCATTTGCTAAGTTGTGGAAAATTTGTGTTTTTAATAGAGCCCTCAGTTTATGACACAAAAAGAAATCTCCACTGATGCATGAATCTTATGATATCGAAATCCCCACTGATGTACCAAGAAAGACTTCCAGCCATCCTCGCAGCCTGCAAAGTACAAGCTCTCCCAAAAATCTTCTCTTTCTGAATTGTCTGTAGAACTTAGTTGTCAATTCCGTTCTGGTTTGACCCTGCCGTGGAACGTTTCAGCATTCCAGTCAATTCTGGTATTCCGTTCCGGAAAAGACATGATTGAAAAATGAAAAAACAAATATAAAAGAATACCAAAAATTAAAGATAGTTGAATGCTAAAATAATACTAAAAATGCATACTAACATCACTTAAATTAAACTACACTCTACAATTGACTATTTTCTAGATTTCATTACGTGTGAATGGAAGTATGAAACTTTGGCCAGAATGGGGGGGAATTGGGACCGGAATCGGGACCGGAAACTTTTAGGGGCCATTTTGTTCTGCCCAAGGCTAATTCCAGAACGTTCCAGCTAATTCAGCCCGAACGGAACGGAATTGACAACTATGCATTAGAAATATAGACATTCAGTGCCATCAATTTGAAACCATCATATTAACTCAAAAATCACTTGAACACATTCAAATGAGACCCATGATTCATAGGCCACAGTCTCGTACACCTGATATAGTTTTTTCCTTGAATATAAAAAAAATATAAGTCTAATTTTCACATAACATATCTTCCAACAGCCAACCACCCTCTTCTCATTCACCAATCTCATATATTCCAGCTTAATCTTCATTTAGCTAATCTAGTTTTGACCAAGGCAATTTCATCCTTGCCTTTCGGCGTGTTATAGTTAATGCTGCAGAAATTCTTATCCACATCCGCTGTTTTCAACGTTTTCTTCCTTATGTTTTTAAATCCATGTGCACTTTGCCAACCCTCTGGCACAACGTTCTGAATCAAGGCCAGGTCTCCATCACCGCGCCCCAGTTGGTTTCACTCTATGCAACATTTGTGGTTAAAGGTCAACAAGAAATAACATATAAAGTACCTCTAAAGCATATGAAGAGGCACAGAATTGGCACCCAATGAGCAACCATTGTCTAGTGACAATGTACTTACATTAATTAGCATCTAAGGCCATGTTGCAACACGAAATGGGAAAAAAATGGTGTGAAAATGTACAAGTCGGCACACAAGGCATTCAAATAACAGAATAATTACCATTTCAAAAAAAAAAGCAGAATAATTAACAGAAATCCTATTTCAAAAAATAATGAACGATTGCATATACTTGTAACTTTATGAAAAAAGGGGGCAGATACACTTACCTTTCAACAACTGTTCTCATTTCCATTGCATATTCCCTCTTGTCAGTTTGCGCACGCAATGCCCTGACAGCAGGACCTTTTGAAAGGTTGAGAACACGCTTTTGTAAGTAGCACCTATATAAAAGAGAGGTTGATAAAAACCAACAAAGGTCAGAGCAAAGCCAGCAAACAAAGGGAATAGGAATTGATAATGAGATGCAACTTGGCCATTAACTAAGATCATTGCCAACAAACAGTACAACTGCAGTTAACTGCAGTTGGCAGCCAAATACAATGCAAATAACCATCTTTGAAACTCAAAAGGATGACACCGAAAACAGTCAACTGCAAAACATACCGACAAGAACTAGCATGTAATAAGTGACGGCCTTGGTGAAAGAGAGCCTTGAACCTTGAGCAAAAGGTAGAATTATCTGGAAAATTACCTATCAGCCATTTTTCCAATCTCACCACCAAGAGCATCCACTTCATGTACCAGTTGAGATTTTGCAGGGCCACCTACTGCTGGATTACAAGGCTGCACGACAAAAAAATAATAAAATGATAAAACAATAATAACAACCACAATTACAGTACATGACTATAGCTACCTCTCCCTAACAGGGCGACCCAGCAACTTTCATGCAAGTCAGCAGTATTTGCAAATGGTTATACAGAATTTGGGACTTAGCTTCTGACTATAAAGTTATTATTTGAAACACTATGTAATTCAGCATTTGATGCAACCTAAGACATTCCTTTCATAATTTTTGCATTGCACAGACTAAGATAAATAAACTGAGCAACAATGATAGGCAATGCATCAACTCAATCTCAAAACATAAACCTGCCATGCAATGCGATCAATATTTAGTGTGAGCAGGAGAGTCTTTGCACCAAGACGAGCAGACGCAAGAGCAGCTTCGCAGCCGGCATGTCCACCTCCAACCACTATAACATCATATTTCTCTTCAACCATCTCAACGTGACTCTTCCAGTCTACAAAATGTCAAAAGCAACAAGTTTTATCGCTCAACAACTGATAGCACAGATCTGAAATCAGCAAATGTCAACAACAGCATTGGAAACTTGCATCATTTCATCACAGCCACAGGATTAACAGATTATTGGAAACTTGATCAACAAACGCATCTAAATGAAGATTGTGAAGGAGAAAACCAAATTATTGACTAAAATCTCATCAGTTAAACTGTTGACGAATGAATTCCTAAAGATTTCAAATTGAAGATGAAGTAAGTAGATAATTACCCTAGTAAAGAAAATCCTAGCAAAATTGATGGTCATATAAACCCTAGAAGATTCATCATCTACTATTTTCGACAGTGATGTGAAAAAAAAAAAGTAATGAGAGAGGGATCTGCGTGCCTTTGGTGGTGGAGGCGACGACGGAGAGCGTGCGGCGGAAGCTCCAGCGGAAGGAGGTGGCGGGGAGGGCGGTCTTCCGCCTGAATCGGGAACGGAGAGGAGGAAGGGAGCGAGGAGAGAAGTAGCGGGAAAGTAAAGGGAGGCGATGGAAAAGAGATAGGGTTGCCATCTCTACTTTACTTTACTTTACTCTACTCTCCTCTACCATTGCAGGTAACAGAGCGGGAGAAGAAGGTTTCGGCGTTTTGGCCTCTCAGTCTCAGTTCCCGCAATGTGATAAACTAATCCGAGTTTGTTGCTGGGGTAGAAGAATGTTGTGCTCGTCTTCCACCAGTTTGGAATTTGGACCGGTTTGGGTTTGTGTTTTAGTAATTTGGCAGGGCCTGGACAAAATGAGCCCTGCTACTTGTCCCAGGACTGGCCCGACTCCACATAAAAGGGCATTTTGGTCATTTTTCCAAATGACCAAAATGCCCTTTTATGTGGAGTCGGGCCAGTCGGGGACAAGTAGACTTTTTCGGATAAAATTTGGGACTGATTAATATTTGGGTCGGGCTTGAATTAAGTGAGAGACATATCAAGTCTAGACTGGCCCGAATAAGAATGGCTTGTAGAGATTTTTTTTTTTTCTTTCCGAGTTGGTCCCTGGTCAAAAGAGGTAATTGGAAACCACCCATACCAGGATGGATCCTTGCGGGAGTTATGGAAGCCGGAGTTGCTATCTATTATTTCCTATGAAGTTGTAGTTTAGTGACTTATTTTTTCAAAATAAGTGAAAGAAGTGCAGCGTGGCCTGGCCTGATTGAATGGGCAGGCTTGGGCCTGAAATAATTGAGTTGGGCCAGGCTCAAGTAGAGAATTTATTACCCGTGTTTGGCTTAGGCCGAATACAAACATGTGTTTGTAAAACCAACTTCATTTGCATGGCTCAGCCCCAACCTAACCAAGCTCACTTCTAATAATAGTGTGGATGAAGACGGCCATCCACTTTCCCTACATATTGTTATTTAGCATTCGTATAAATTATTAAATTGTTAGTTTGCCGCACATTTACATAATTATTTTGGATGTATTAATTGGCAACTTGAGATGGTATCAAAACCAACAC
Organism: Umbellularia californica; assembly: GCA_028538565.1. Lineage (NCBI taxonomy): Eukaryota > Viridiplantae > Streptophyta > Magnoliopsida > Laurales > Lauraceae > Umbellularia > Umbellularia californica. The sequence continues at coordinate 108,815,891 of JAPQWN010000001.1, forward strand.
ATCTGGAGTTCGAATCCACGCAGCAGGCTTAATGCGGCCTAAGCATAGCAACTCGAGACAAATTAGAACACAAGCCAATAAAACTCCACCAAGTATAGGGTTGGAAACCCCTAGCTCCACAAAAATTTTCACTCTGGCTATTAATCTACATGGCACAATCATCTTTCTTTATCTGCACTTGCACTTGGGACCAGCAGTAAAACCTCATAATTGGAAATTCAATCCATGTAGGCTGAATATGTCAATGCAATGCGAAGGTTCATAATCCCTTCTTTGAGGTATCAATTTCCATGAAGACTTCTCTGATCACACCCAATTCCAAATGACCCTTTCCCTACGTAAGAAAATGATCAGCTGCCCACCTACTTGTCCTCAAACCTTTCCAAGCAGATTCCATCTCTCAAGTCTCAATGGCAAAGCCAACCATCGTGGTAGTTGACCAACCACCGTCTATCATATCGGCATTTATGATGGGGCCTACTTATAAAGTACACTCCTTACGAGGAGTTTAGTGGTGATATCCACACCGGTGCCTAATTCAAACCAACGCTGTTTTTGTTGAGTGTGAAAAGGATCGATTAACAGAACTTGATGAGTTCTTGCATTGTTTCTGTCGTGCGTTTTCAAAGAGGAAGCTTTCCAACGCTTGCAATCACAACAAAGGAGAGAGAGACATGCGGTTCTTGTTTGGCCGTCACCTACAATTCCTGGAATTTTCTAACGAGGAAATCTCTGCCCCAGACTTTATACAACCTTGAGCCTTCCTTGTAATGCTTATGAAGGTCCCGGTCTTGATGTTTCACATTACACTTTAATTTGGGTTTTATCACCCGTACATTTTCCAAGTACTTGATGTGAAGAAGGAAGACTTTGACAAACAAAATCTCCACGCACGGGGTTTCGATCCATAGGAACACCCCCTGTACTCTGTACCTCATTTTTCTGTACAAGTGGGCCCCTGCCTTTTCCAGAAAAACGAGTTTTCACAATATAGACCCACGTCAACGGTCAAATTATAGACAGTTAATAAATATACTTGTAAAATTACTATTATATAAAAATTTAGCAAGAAAATGAATAAAATTTATCTTTGTCTATAAAGACACCATAGAGATTTGGACTTTTTGCAAAATAGAAAAAGATAAAAATGCATTTAATATCGTGTCTAGAGAGATTGAAACCTAAAATAAAATAAAATATGAGATTTGTAACAAAAAAAGAAAAAGCAACCATCATATGAAAATATCTTTATCCATAAAAAGTCCACTAAGATTTGGACTTGTTGCTACTCAAAATTGAATTTGAAAAAGCTCCAACTTTACAATCAATTGCGAAATGAGAGCTCAAATTTGAAATCTAATCCTATGACTATAATATATATTAATAGCAAATTGCAAGCTGGTCATTGAATGGCTTTGATCTTTCTAGCTAAAAGATTCCATGGTGGACAAAATATGGGCGATGCACACGCCCACATGTCACTTTACTAGTATAGTAAAAGTCAAGTAAAGCTTCCATTGTTCAAATAAGATGTCAGATCAAAAGCAATTTAATTCGTAACTCACTTTATCTGTTTCAGGAAAAAGTAAAAAAGCAACAACATTTATCCATTAAAATACAAGAAACTTCCACTTTCCCATACAAAAAGTAAAAAAAAAATCTATAACAAACAAGTAAAAAGAAATTACCATCATAGTTTACTTATATTTTATTTTTTCTTCAAAATCAACTTTACCTCACCCGACTCTATTGGTAGAGTTGCGGCTCCTAGGGCTTCAAAAAAGGATAGTGATCTCAATTACATACGGTGGATCATTAAAACTAATTAATTTTATTGAAAGTTGATAGCCATCTAATGAGGCCTTCAATCATTTATGTACCTAATTTTTTTAGGTAAGTAGATCTCAAATTGCCTATCCAATCCCAATCATCAATGAATATTCCATTTTAGGACGCACGAAGGGGGCACGCCAACAACTCAAATACGTTATGACTTCTTTCCCATTCTTTTTCCTGGAAAGTGCATAGAGAACTTGCAACAACAGGGAACTTGTAACCGTCAACAAAATACCATGTGTACACGTCTACTTTTCTTTTAGATCTTTCCATCCTAATGTTCCTAATGTTATATATACTTTGTTTTGGAACCCATTGATGCCCAAACCTTTTGGAGAACATCCCCACGACCCTTCTCTTCCTTGGTGTAATACTACAATGTCCAGGCTCCATTCCTCTGATCTACGCAGAATATTTGTGACCCTTGATCAGGACGTCAATGGCCGCGTGAGCATCGATGAATTGTGGTGGTTACTTGACAAATTAGGCGTGTCCACGGCCCCTGATGAACTCGAAGAGATCATGGGCCGCAAGGATCTGGATGTGGAAGAGTTCATCTCCTTCTACGAGTCGATATTGAAATGCGAAGATGGCAATGGTGATGAAGATGGTGAGAGAGATCTCATGGAGGCTTTTAAGGTATTTGATATGAACAACGATGGGTTCATCTCCTGCGCGGAATTGAAGAGCGTCCTCTGCAGCTTGGGATTGTGGGATATGAATAGTGATTGCACCAGAATGATCAGTGAGTTCGACACCAATTCCGATGGACGGCTTGATTTCGAGGAGTTCAGGGAGATGATGCTGCTTAGAGTAAGATTGGCCGAAACGCCTTCGTGTTTAGAGAATTGATTTCCATGACCCATCTAGGGATGGTCGGTTGGGTCACGTCGGTTGGAACCAACCATTTGTTGGATGCTACTATTGATTGGCTGCGGTTGCATTCTCACGGATTTTAGACAGAAGTCTATGATTTAGTCAGAAATCACTTGGGTCAATGCAAACGAATGGTCTTCAATACAAGTTGCATTCTCACTCACAGGTTTATAAGAAAATTCTACTCTTTAGATCGAAAGTGGGATTCTCCGTCGCAGCTATTACACGGAACTGAGTAGTAAATTCATGAAACTCCGTTACGAGGCCTATATAAAGATCATTAGACCATGCCAGATGAATCACATCATCTCAAATAGATCCTCAAGTGGCAGCTAAAAAGGAATCGGCTCCACCATCGGATTGAGAATATAACGACAACCGTGATTAATATGACATGATGTTCATATTTCTGTCATGTGCTCAATCAAATAATGGAATCCGCCTCTTTTGTGCCGAAACTTGAGGCTTTAAATAAGGAGGGGATGGATTCATTTTGAATGTTTGGATTATTTCTAAGTGTGCTAGTAATAGAGTTTCAAATTGCTGTTACATAGTTCCATGTAATAGCTGCAACATTGCAGACTTTACTCCATCCACCGTAGCCTCTGTGAATGGTTGGTTCTGTTTGTCTGATCATCATATGTGTTCCGCCCCTAGGGTGAGTGCTGAGATGAGTTGTGTTCTTTGATTTTTGATGATTGTAGTGATTAGAACTTTAGATGTAAAAAGGACGGCTGTGTGCAACTTTAATGTTTATGATGGTTTATCAGATGTAAATACAACTCTTTGTTTCTCCTTCTCTGAATGAAATATCCTAAGTACGGATCCTATGACTCTGCCCTTTTGGGTTCCACTGATGGATGTATTGTATAGTCTTGGCCACATGACTACATGAGTTCTCAAATGTCCCACGTGGGAGGTTCCAGAACCCCTTATATTAGTTTATTATTTTTATATACTTGAAATTGACATAGTTTTTTTTTTTTTTATAACAATTTCAGATGGTATAATGAGAAAACCCTGAATTGAAAACCTGCTAGCATTATAATATTTTATAGAGAATGATACTTGTGATAGATGAGGCATCAATTGGCTCTCACCGTTCTCTCAACCTCAGTAGTTCTAAAACTCCCGAGTGCTATTTAGATCAATGTCTGTAATGAACTCTTCCGGTGCCATATTGTCCTAGAACTTGACTTCGAGACGATGAATGGAACCTTCCCCGACATTAAGCGTTCTTTCACGCCCAGTAACTTTATGGGATGCATTGACATCATGAGATGCATTGACATCAACACTTCTGTCAGGACTTGCAAATTCTACATCTGTTTCAACCGCATCATCATCATCCGTTTGAAGCCCAGTTACTCTTGGGATGCACTGACATCGAAACTTCTGCCCGGACATGCAAATACTACATCCGTTTCTGCCACATCAACCCCATCCGTATGAAGCCTAGTTAATCTATGGGATGCATTCACATTGACGACCGGAATGTCCTCATCCGTTTCTGCCACATCAAAGCCATCGTGTAGAACTCCACCTGAGTTTTCACTCACTTCATCACTGCCAATAATAGGTCTGGAGGAGAAATGAACATCGTTGTCTTCGCCAAGGTTTATGGTGGGATGCATAGCATCGCCTTCATGAATTACTTTGCCCTTAACATTACGCCTGCTTCCGTTCCTGTAAGTTCATTATCTCTTATCAAGCGCTTCTCCGTACAATGCAACCTTCAACAAATACAATGAATCAAAAAGCTATGTTAGTTACTCGATCAAATATGAATTTATAAGATTAGTCAAAAGACTTAAATTCGTTTGCATTAATGTTTTGCGTTCGTGATAAATACCTTGCTTGCTTTTCCAAGCATTCAGCTGAACGAACTAGTATCCTCCTCCTTATGTATAAATAAATCCCATTTGTATTATCTCGTGAGAGTGACAGCGTGCACCTTATATCATTATCATCTTTTATTGCCACCAATGAGAATACATGACCATTGTGATGGAGATAATCCATGCTTATGTTATCAGGAACTTCCTCCCAATTTGATGCTTCAAGAGCTATGTTTACCAGAGAATTGAATGTTATATCGCTCTGAATGAACCTCATCTTCTGTTTTCCACATTTATAAAGCGGTCGAATAATATCAAACTCGAAATCCCCATCAAAGTGGAATATTACTATTAAATTACCGCTCGACATCCTAATCATGAAAACGTATCTTTTTAGTATAAAAAAAAACATATATACAAAAGCCTAGGGTTTGTTGGAGACAATAAACAACTGAACTATGTGTACAGTCCTTAAGCTACATAAATAAATGAGGAATCATATGCAACTGACGTGCATATATGCATGTGGATATTATCTATTGGAAAGAAGGAGGAATACACATAAAAAAATTAACATTAATCCCATCCTTTAATGTAAAGAAACAAATAGTTTGGAGAAGACAACTAACCTCTTAAAGGAAGGCAAACAACCTCTTTAATAGATCAAAATGAGCAATAAACGTTGGATGTATGTGTAAGAAAATGGTAGCTGGTGGAGTTTTGCATGAGAGAAGGACGACGGGAAAGGGACAAGCGAAAAAGAAAGAGGAAAAGTGGGAGGTGGGGCAGGGGTTATATATAGCGTAAAACGACGCTAGCGTTGCCTTTATGCATTTAGGCGACGCTATTGTCGTTAGTGCAAAAAAATAAAAAAAAATAAAAAAATGGGCGGGATGAATGATCTCGTTTAGCGTGAAATAATCTCCATTTTCGCGTGTGACATGCAAATATGGTGCATTTTCCGGTAAAATCCTAAAAAAAAAAACAACTTCTACATTGTTTGAAAGGTGTCATGCCATTACCTTGCAAATGGGATGGTTCCGCGTTGGAATCATACTGGATCCGGATTCGGATCTGTTATTTAGAAACGGATCCGATTTTAACTAAAAATATGTTTAGTGTCATACTATTAGGTTACAAAAGGGATGGTTCCGGGTCAGAATCATACTGGATCCGGATCCAAACTAGTTTCTAAATAATGGTTCCGATTTCGGATTCAATTTTGACTAAAAACCTATTTTGTTGGTTTCATATCTGGATTTGAAAGGAAAATGCGAGTCCGATCGCCGAACTGGGTTCATCTAGAGGGTTGGAGTTTAGTTTTAAAATTGGTTTTAATTTCTCTTTATTTTTTTGAAATAAGTATATCATTCAACTTATAACAATGCATCAAGTCTATTACCTCAAGTATTATATATAAATTGTCCAAAAAAAGTTAATTTTGAGGTACAATTTTGTAATATCAAATACTAATGTGCCGAGTCACGGGTCAAAACCTATATGGACCTAAAACCGGACCCATTTATGAATCGGAATCTATATTGAGTTCCGGACTCTAATCCATGTGTGAATCGGAACCGAAATTCCAGACCTTTCGGATAATTGAAAATTGCAACCTTACATGCCATTCACATGTTTGCCCGCGTCCTTATAAAATTGAAATATTGTATTCTTTCTTTTCAGTGAATATATGTTCAGACATTGCCGTGCAGGCTTCAAAATTTAGGCACCAGCCCAACTCAAGTACACCAGGGAAAGGTGTCCATTATGGATTGATTGGATTGATCAGTTGCTTGAGTCTTTTATTATTATTGCTGCTACTACTATTACATCCTTTTTTTCTTGTAAATACACTTGTCATTTCTTCTCATTTTGATAAACTCGTGAATGGGACCCTTTTGTCTCCTTTTTGCTAAACTGGTTTAGTCCTACAGTATTTGTGTGACAGCCTACGCGATCAATGTGGGGGTTGCCTTTTGTTAGAAAAGAACCCCTTATCATTGAGGGGCCATGTGCTACTAATGGACCCATATTAGTCGTTATTTACTTGTTAAAATTGTTAGAAGTATGTGAAATGATAATTTTACTTGTCACATTTTTTCAAACACTTCTTTTGTCTCATGCTTGGTCTAAATTACTGAAATAATATAGGCCACACCTGTGATGGAATGATGATAAATATCACATGCTCTAATGTCATGAGATCTCATGATAGGGCTTATCCTGCAGCCCAAATCGATCTAACCAAATGATTTATAATTTTTTTGACATCGATTAAATTTAGTTGTTTGGATGTTTATTATTTACCGATGGAATTACAATTGACCTCACTTAATGGTAGGCCATTGTGTGAACGCTAGAACGTGTTTTTTAAATCAAGAGAAAAATAAAATATAACGAGGTTATGATGATATTTTATTTTTAATTTTTTGGTATGAAATCTTTTTGACTTTTTTTTATAGAAAAATAGAGTTTTTTTTTTTAAATTGAATAAATTTTGAATTAAAGTACTATTAATATGACCATTTTTAGAAAAATAGAGGCTTTATTTGACTTTTACTAATCTAATAAAGTGTCAAACGGCCCCTAAACTAACCCTCTAGCTCCCACACGAGAAGGCCTACATGATGTGGTGTCTGGTGTTATTAATGGACACTATTTTAATGTCTAGGTTTTTTGAAATTAATATCCATTAAAATTCACATTCGTCGTTACTATCTATCAAAGTTGTTAGAAGCACGTGAAATAATAATTTTACATCTAAAAACATCATCATATTTATGCAAACACTCTCCGGGCCCAACAAACCACCCAAATGCTTGGAAACATTATAGGGCATGCTAGTAATGGAACAAAAACAACGACATAATTTTACTTCGTGAGATCTTGTGAGCGGGCTTATCGTCCCATTCAAATTGATTTAATTAAATAAGTCATAATCCCGACGTACATCAATTCTAATACTTAAAAAAACTTATTTTTAAATAATGAAATCAAAATGAATCTCATTTTAAAAAAATAAGCCCTCAATTCTAATAAGAGAATGCGTGCCCGCTGGATGAAATGGGTCCCACACCATGGGCTTCAGACCAGTATGCAGTTGGGATTTTGGACCCCTCCAAGACCGGACAAGAAACAGATGAGAGGAGGCCAGATATGGACTTTAATTCATTTTAGGGTTCCGTATCCGCTCTTTTTCTTTGTCTATAATCTCCCGCTCTTACCGACCCATGAAAACTTCTCCTCCCTGCAACGCTCATACGCCCCTCCTTAAACCCTAATTTCGCACCAGGGCTCAACGAATTAGGGCAAAACCCCTAGAATAGAGAATGCCCGTAGAGGAGAGAGCCTGCAACGGGAGCACCGAAAGCCGATCGCTTTCTGCGGAAAGGGCCGAGGAGCTCATCACATACAAGCGGAGGAGGCATTGCAGGCCGTGTATGGGCAACGGCGTCCATCCCCATGGAACCATGTCCGTCACTGAGTCGCGACTTCCGTCGAACCAGGTCAGGATCGATCTTTCGTGCCTTTTTTGCTGTTGGATTGTAATTACATGGTCGAATGGATGCCCTGGCGAGTCCATCGCGCGGAATTAGGAATTTTCTTTTAGGGCTTCTTTGCAACTGGGTCACCAGTTAAACACCGGGTTTATCCGAAAGCTTGAATTTTTACCGAGGAAAGCTTGGATTTTTACCAAGAAAAGCTTGAATCTTTACCAAGAAAAGCACGAATTTTTATCAAGAAAAGTTGGAACTTTTAGCGAGAAAAGCTTGATTTTTTTTACCAAGAAAAGCACGGATCTTTGCCTAGAAAAGCACAAATTTTTACCAAGAAGAGCACGATTTCTTGTCTACTTGCTAGCTGAATTACTTGGAATTAGTTAAAGAGGATCGAAACGGCCCTTTTGGTTTTGTGATGTTCATTTACAGGAGTCTATTGCCAGTCTTGTGGTCCTGGATACGTTAGCGCTGGACTGAATTGGCTCCGCTTTTAGTTCTTAAGTTATCCTCTGAGATTTTATTTTTTTTAATAGATTCCACCTGGAGTTTTATTGTTAGTTAATTTGTGTTGCTGCATTTGGACTTTTTCTGCTCTGCATTGGAGGATCCATTACTTTTTTTTTCAATTTAAATAATATTAGAATTACCAAGTGTTTACGTATGGGGGAAGGAGTGAAATATCCTACCTGTGTTAAAACTTACAATGTGCGTCCGCACATAGTTACCTAATCTGCAATTTGATCAATTCGTATTTGAGTTCGTAGTTCACAGTTTGAGACTTGCTTCGGTTCGAAAATTCGATGGGGTAGGTTTACTTAATTCGCCTTTTGATCTGTAATTTGAGTTAGATGAATTAAATGCAATAATTTGAATACAAGAATAAATGGGTGAAGTTGCATATTTAATATTTAATCTATCTAATAAAAACTCAAATTTTTAAGAAATGGCCCACCACTAAGTAGCTTGGGAACACTAATTTTTTTTTGGTTCAGATTTTATAAATGCGCCCTAAATTCTGTATGGATAGAGATCACCATATCTATTCTATAATTTAATGAGGCAAAAGATATGTTTTGGCTTCCACGAGAATTTTAGGATTCACACAATTGGACTAAGAGGAGGAAGTGAAGAAAATTGAAGAGAGAGAGAGAGAGAGAGAGAGAGAGAGAGAGAGAGAGAGAGAGAGATAAGATTACATCAAAATTCAAGAGGCTCTAAATTGGGGCCCATCTATTGAAATCTAAATGGGTCAATATATTTGCCACTTATTCATAAGCATTCTTGAAAACTTTCACTTTGGTAAGGGATGATTTTCGTCATCAGATTGACCATTATAAATCACATAAACCTTTATGTATAAATCTTGTGAATTTTTAGCGCATCGGATTATAGACAACATAGAGTTACCCTTGAAACAAGAGACACCGGAAGGGGTGATGTACAATACTACAATTGCATTAAATTTATGATGCAAATGGGAAAGCGATTTGTACTATTTGCGTTAATTTCTAATTGAAAGACCCTTGCGAGGCACGCTTTCCAATTTCCATGAAGACCACACTGCCTTTCTAGCTTCTCTTTCCTTTTTTATCAACTTCATTGTTGCACCTTCGTTCTTCATATAGGACCTTTTTTATATTGAAGCGAACTGAAACAAATTGCACACTTTCGAAAATCTCGAATCCACCAAACCGAGTCTCTAATTCTTCGATTCGAGCAATACTAGATTTGGTGGTAGATAGAGCAAATCAGGTAACTATGCTTTGACACGTGAGAATTTAGAAGTATCAGATCACCTAAGCTACTTATATAGTATTCATTCAAGCTATTCATTTTATTATATACCACGCCATATAGGACTCTAGATACATACTTATAACACATAAATACTGCAGGTTATTTAACTTTGCCTGATATAAGAATAAAAACAAACATCTGTGTTTCGGTTTGTCAAGAATAAAAGCATTAAGGCTTGTTTTAGGTATTCAAGGAATAAAAGGAATTTACTCAAAAAATTGTAATATTAGGAATTTGTGTTTGGTTTAGGTTTGGTAGTTGAATAAAATACTGAGTATCAATTTAACTCAAAAAAATAAAAATAAAAATGAGTACCAATAATTTGCACTGGTGGAAAAATGGCGTCATGTGCAACCTCTGTTTGAGAAATGGGGAGGATGTAAATCATGTCTTTCTTTAATTATTGCCAATTTACTAAATGTGGTATGGCTTACATTGAAAGAATTAGTAAGAAATTGGAGGTTTGGCCATATTAACCTACAAAGAGCCCCCTGGCCCCTTTGGAATCACTATATGGCAGGAGTTTGTTGGTCTATATCACCAGAGTGGAACAACCATATATTTAATGACAGATTGTATACTCTTATTTGAGTGGCTACAAAGGCTTGATCTAAATCAATGCCTTCTGCAATTGTTCAAAAGAATTTTTCGGGGTTTATGTGTTGAACCTTTTAAGATACTGGAGGGAAGATGTTGAGGATTTCTCTTGCTGCTATTTTTGTTATGTGTTTTATTTGCTTGGATTTTCATTTTTATGCTATATTCTCCTTAGTATTTTTACAGTGAACATTTCCATCAGAAAAAAAGGAGTCAATGTTTGCCGTGTGTTTTAGGCTTTCACATTTTAAGGTTGGGAATAGATAAAACGCTGTTAGGACTTATGAGGATATTCAAACCGTTTCTCTACTGTGGTCCCATGCCAAAACAGTAGTCATGGCCATACCAATGCGGTTTGAACCTTTCAATAGGTCAAAGCATGAGCAGGCCACGTGAAAGAAAGTCGTGATGTTTAATTGTGGATAAAAATGGTAACTATGGGACAAAAATAACAACGGTTCACATTCAGTTAATAGATGGTGTAGTCCATGGCACTCTTTGGTTAGTGGCTAATAGAATGTGGAGTCCACATGATATATGCTTCATAAATCACATATATGTACGGGTTGACGATGCTTGTGGCAAAGGATCTTTTATCCTCCCAACAAAAGTAGGGAAACCTCTTTTGTTGGATAACAAAGCCCCTTATTTAATGGCTCATCTCTTCTTTTGCATTATTTATCCGGTAGATTCATCATACTTTATCTGTTGGACACTGTTTGAAACAGCGACAATTTGACATTTTGTTGCCGTGCTTTGCTAATTTGCCTTGCAAAGAACATTTATGTTGCTAGGTATAGCACTTAAGTAGAGAGCAGTAGGAACATATATGTGTCGACATTTGCACAACTTTTAATATTATTTTTCCTCAATCCGTAAATTTTAGTGCCAATTTACCGGTAACTCAATGGTGAGGCACCTCCTTCTACGAAAACAACTGGGGATTGATCTCTGGTTGTAGCGCTGATGGTGAGAGACTTGTGTAGGTGGGTTGTGGGTGTGAGTTTATTTACTAGAGTGAAAAAGGAAAAAAAGAAAAAGAATAAGAAAAAAAAAAAAAACTTTAGCCGGTAGTGATGATATGTTGCTAGTTGGTAGTAAGTGTGTTTGTGTGTGCGTGTGTACTTGTGCGAGCGTATGTGCATGTGTGTGATCAGACATCAAACAAAAATGTATGCTGTGTGTGTAGGTCTGAATCTGTAAGTAGATCATTTATAACAATATGGAAGCAGACATAAAAAAAGGCATTGCATCTCTAATTTGATCATTAATAACAATCTGCAAGAAGACATCAAACAAGGATGAAAGCCATAATATTATATCCTGATAAAACTCTTCTCAACTCCCAATTAAAGCGATCATCTGAATATTTTCTGCAATCCTCAATACATAAAACAGCGCGGTTTGTCACATTTCACTTTGGTCTTACTGTATCACACCCTAATAGACAATTCATACAGTTAATAACAAAATTCACTAAGTAGACATATATTGAAAAGAACCAATACCTTCAATTTAACCAACCAATACTCCACAAAAACTTCAGTCCCTTGATGGGAAAGCTTTGGCAATTTATGGCAGAAGCAAATAGACCATTATCAGAATGATGAAGCAGCCACGTGCTCCAATCCATATGATCACGATCAAAGATTATCATAGGTGACAGTCACCCTTAACTGGTGCTGGTGTGTGCTTCAGTTGCGGATTATGGTTACCATTACACTTGATTTCAAATTAATATTATAACTACAGTCTGCAGCCATCTCTATAGAGGAAAGACCATCTACTTTGCAAAGATAATAGCACACAGCAGCCCAGATATGAATAAACATATTGATATCTATTTGAACTGCTGGACAGCAGGTTCAGTTCAGACCATCAGATGGTAATCTGATTGTAGACTATGCTAAATGCACAACAGTTTTGAAGAAGGCATGATATGGTCATTATAATGGTGTTATTTAACACAGGAATGGGTCTTCAAAAGTGATAGTTGTTTAGGTGTCTGCACTGTTGTAGTTACTTTTCTTTATTGAAAACAAGTTTTTCGGCTATTCTACTTTCTGAACTGTTAGTACTATCTATCTATGTTATTATATCTTTTTACTCTTTGCAACTTTTCTCTATATGTGGTCAGAGACATTGGTGAGAATTATGGGGGTGCATATTAGTTCTGCTTTTACTCAAATTGACTGCATAATGCATCTACCTGTTTTTCCTTGAAAAACTTGGATATTGTAAAAGTGAATTAAAAAAAAAAAACACTTTCTAACGTGTATCTTCTGGTATCCCCTTCATTTTCATGCAACCAAGCCCGCAACATCTTTCTCTCTCTCTCTCTACACTTTTTTTTTTTGCTAACTTGGACTACTGGTCAGGAGTGACACTTTACTTTTTTTTTTTTTTGGTTAAGTTGGATTACTGGTCGGGAGTGACACTTCAAATTTGAAGACCCACAGAATGATCCCTAGGCATGTGTAATGATACTAAGGTGCCAACACCATTCAACCAGCACATCCAGTCATTATTAAGCAATTTGGTCTCATAGATAATGCATCTGAATCACATCCTTCTGGAAGTGTCATGTCCAGAAATTCTCCAGGTGAGGGAGGGAGATGTTGCGTGCTTGGTTACATGAAGGGATGGATAAATCTGGTCCTGTTGCTCAAATGTTGTAGCCCTTATGTTTTGTGCTTCTACTATTAAGAAAAAAGGGACTCAGATCTTTGATGTCTTTATATAGCAGGTTTTTGTTTTGTCTTTTTTTTTTTTTGTTGTTGTTGTTTGGTGGGTGAGGGGGGGGGTTTGTTTTGTCTTTTTTTTTGTTGTTGTTGTTGTTGTTGTTTGGTAGGGGGGGGGGGGGGTGGGGGGTTTGTTTAATTGAGTAAGATCATTGTCTTATTCAGACAAGTGCTAACACATGCTGGTTAGGCATGCATGGAGGGATTAGATTGGCCACAGTTGTTCCCCCTTTGTGAGAAATTGAGAATATAAAAAGGATGCTTAAACAAGAGAGTAGTTTTAGAATGCAATTTGTAAATTCTTAGGCGCCCCTTGGGAGAATTTTCCAATCTGAAAAAAAGGGGACTAGGAACATAAACATTGATGATTACTAATACTATTTTCTTGTTGCGTTGTGCCTTTTAGTTTCCTATAAACTGATACCTGGATTGCTTGGTTTGCTGCAGACTACATATGAGCCACTTGATGCAGTCTTAATTAATAGTGCTAATAAGGAAGATGGACATGCTGGAAGAGACCACATAAGTGTCGATGATTATATGCGTGGGCACTGGGAGAAGGTACTGGGACAGATGTTAGAGTCACCAGATGTGAGTGAAGGTGGCATTCAGAACTGCATCCAGTATGCACTTGCATCCAGCACTTCTGGGTTTATCATCAGTGCTGTCCCAAAGCAAACTGCACATGGGAAGGTATGTCTGCTGTTTTCTTTGCTGCTTTCTTCTCTTGGCATCTTCCAGGAATTATTTAGGGCATTTATTACTTTGGACATTATTTCCAGGAACCTATATGCTCTCAAGGAGACAGTCATGTCCAACAAAACCAATTACAAAGTGAATCCCGAAGAAACAGCAGTTCTTGCAATGCCATTAATGAGTACCAGATGATTACTTCAGACAGGTCTAATAAAGAGCCAAAGGACGAAACTAATCCTCGTTCTGTCACTGGGCGATGTCAGAGTGCTTTCCTTGACGTCATAGTTTCAGACAAGTTTTCTTCGTTGTGTAATTTACTCTGCAGAAACTTCCAAGGCATCAAAGCCAATGGATGTTTTGACTTTAGCCGCATTAACTCAAGAATGGAGAAGGGCCAATATGAAGATTCTTCTGAACTCTTTGCTTTAGATATTCAAAAGGTAATCTCTTGCAAGATCCTTACATTTATTTTTCCTTTTGAGTTATAATTTGTGTGTACTGTTGCCTCTAGGTCTATCCTTTTGTCCAACATTGATATATGAACACATGCCCTCCTTTGGTGATTGATTTGTGATTAGGTAATATCATCAGCAAAGCTGAATTGGTCAGGAACTCAAGTTATGGATGAACTGCTAATGTGCATTTTTTCCCATGAATCGTTGCATGTTAATATATGTTCAGTTGATAGTTTAAAGTCTTAAAGAAATAGAATTCATGTAGCCGATGCCAACATAGTTGGGACAAGGCTCTTGTGATGATGATGATAGTTAAAAGTCTCAACTGGTGGGAGGATCTGCCCAAGCATATTAAGTTCAGCAGTTGATTTGAAATGGAGCCAAATTGGTGCAAGGATCCACCGAACCATAGTCAACTTTCAAGCACACCCAAGTAATTCTTTTGTTCTACACAAAGAAATTCTTGTGTTCTACGCAATGAAAAGAGAATGTCTGAATTTTGTTGATGATTGGTTTTCATAATATATGTGAGGTCCTTATGGCCCCTTGGGAATTTGAAGACGGTAATTTCCTCATTCTAGATGGACTTGCTTTCCTTTAACAACCATTCATTACATCTAGACTAATAAAATAGGGAAACTAAATCTAAGGGAGCTACTTAAGAAGATGATTAAGATTACATCACAGGACACATTGATTTTTTTCCTTATTAGGCCCTATATCTGTTGTACACAGCTGGACTGAGCTTGTTAAGCCAGCCATGAGCTTAGACTTGAGCCTACTGGACTTAGGCCTAGTTCATGAATCTTAGGCTGCATCAGTACTCCCTGCCCTGAAGATAACTTGCCCTCGAGTTCCATCTGTTTCCTCTTAGGTCAAAGACCCATCATACAAAATTTTGATTTTCTTGTTCTTCGTTCTTTATGCATGGCTTGGAACTTGATCTTTCCTCCTCCTTGAACTAGATTGGAGGCTTTGCTTTGTCTGATGGTTGAACTTCTCTTGGCGGCGCGACTGGACTGTTGATGTTTTAACTGTTGAATTTTACTGTCCAGATCACAATCTTTTACTATCAATTGTTGATCCTCAAAGAAGAAAGTCAATATAGGGACTTCAACAACCAGATCTTTTTGTGAAATTGATTTGTCCTCCAATGGTCCATGACTCCATATGGCTTTTCTGAAATTGTCATTATGATCAGATCCATTGGTTCATTGGGCTTCTTGTTTGCAAGATCTGAGTCTTTGCCGATCAACACTATCTACAAAAGAAAATTTGTTTCTTTGTGTTCCTCTAGTTCTTTCGAAGTATGGTCCATCGTAGGAACTTTAGATGCTTCTTCATCTCTCTCAAGAAATCATTTTCCTTTATCTTGCTTGTTATGTCACTAGCTTACATCTCTTCTTGTGCAATCCTAATTCCTTCTGGTTCTTCTTGCATGTAATTCATATTTGAATGTCTTGCATTTTCATATGACATCGGATCAACATTTTGAGGATGTTCTTGGCATTTTTCTTAAGTAGGACATATCGACTCTTTTCGTGAAAGAGTATTTTGGAGAAGATTCCCTTGATTGCATGGTGATTTAGAGTATAATGCGAGTCGAAAATAGGAACCTTCTTTGAACTTCCTGACTTGAGACTTAAGTTGTTTCATGTGAGGCTGTCTAAGTTTACCATCAGCATGGAAAGCTTCATCATCATTGGAGCCTTGTCCTAACTATGTTGGGGCGGACTACTTGAACTCCTTTTATCCTTTATGGTCTATTCTAGGTCAAATCGTTTGGATTGGTTGCACTTCTTTAGATTCAACCTTACTACTTCCATCCATGTCCTCTTTGGCCTACCCTTCTTTATTGGTGGGCCATCAACTTGCATAGAAAAACATCGAGAGCTTCATTATATTTTTCTTCAGTGTTTTGATAGGAATTCATATTGTCCCGTATGTTCAATTTGACATAGCACCCAAGTCATGTGCATCACTCTCCTCCAATGCACATAAATAATGCAGTTCTTGGAATTGGTTGGTGCATTCATCAACCGTCAATTTTCATTGCTTCGAACTAATGAACTGATTCTTATGATGCCAATCTCTAAATTTGAACTTATACAGTGTCTTTTGGCACATGTTCAAAGTTTGAAAGTCTTTCATAATGATTTGGATGGAAGAGGGACATAAAAGATAAAACAAATAGGTTTCACCTTAAGAATAGACTAAGTGCATGTTTGGCATCTCTATTTCCAACCTCTACTTGTCTAAATGTCTAAAGCGGGTAGATGTTTGGAAAATTAAAGTATTTGGCACATGATTCTGCCCTTTACCTGCTTTAGCGTAGAGGCAAATCCTTTTAAAATGAGAAGCACCGATTTTGGGCTTTTGAAAACAAGGGCCGTGGTGTCTCAAAATAGTAGAGGCTGAAGGTTCTTTTTTTTTTTTTAAAGACAAAATGCGTTTTCTGATTTTAGCATCTTTTTTTATGGCCATATTTTGGATGATTCTGTTGGAATAATAGTGGTGATACCGAACTAGGCCTAAGAAGGGGGAAAAAACTCAGAAACAGGAGTGGTGGGAGAGGCGTTGGCAATACTGGTGTCACAAAATTTATATGCAGTCAACATTAAAAAAAAAAAAATCAGTGCAGGCAGCAAGTTGTTGGGGATTTAAAAAAAAAGTTCTTGACGAGGTTCTGGAGGGGATGCACTGGAATGAGTGTAGGTGGTCTGACCAAGGTTTGGTCCAACTTTGGAAAGGTTTGGGTGAGGTTTGAGGGGTGTTTAGGGACTGTTCAGATTGACAGGTGCTTCTGGGGACTGCTATAATGTGGTAGCGGGTTTGGCACAGTTTGGGAGTGGATTAGCAGAAAAAAAAAAAAAGGCCAGGTTTTTATTAGAATTGGGTGGAATCAGTTGTGTACAGGTTCGGGGCGATTTGCGATTAAATTGAAAAAAAATATGGGATTCATCAAGAACTGTGAGATGCAGTTCGTGTGATTTACAGGTTCTTTGGGTTGTTTCAGGGGTTGGATGATTTGTTTTAATTAGGATTTCCTTTGAAAAGATGGCATCAATTTGCAAAAGTAGGGGATGATGGATTGCTGTACAGGAACTCTAGTATAGCAGTACCTGCAACTTGCAGAACTTAGGCAAAACTTGATAGTTTTGGAATTGGGGTTGAGGCCTAGGTTTTGGCAAGATTTTGGGCTCAAATTAGAGGGAATTTTGTGGGGGAAAAGGTTCTTTGCTGGGTATGAGTTAGGGTTGATTTGGGATTGACAGTTGAAGGTTTTGTTTTTAATGGTTTTAGGGGTTGGATTTTGGAAATCTTTTGGAGTGATGAAAATTGAAGAAAAAAGTGTTAAAGAAAGTAGAAAGGAAGAAGCAGAAGATGACCAACTCATGAATTCGTTGAACCAGAGAATGGTAGGCTGAAAGTTTGGCTTTGATACCAGTCCGATGTAGCCGCATTGGTGGAAGATCTGCCCAAGTGTAGGCACCTTCAAGCACACACATGTAATTCTAGTGTTTTAGCAAAAAAAGAGAGACTAAATTTTATGAGTGAATGATTTTCAGAATACATGCGAGGTTCTTAAATAGGCCCTTTAGGAATCCAAAAGAAAGTAATTTAGTCATTGTAGATGGATTTCCTTAAAATAAAATGTTCATTGAATTAGACTCTAATAAAATAGGAAATCTAAATCAAAGGGAGGTACTAAAGAAGATAATTATCCTAATAGATATATCAAAGGATACATTGATTTATGGCCTCATTGGGCCTTGTTGACTGTTGCATACAGCTGATGGGCATGGACTTCGGCCCAAATGGAGTTGGGCCTGTCCCATTATGCAAGGGCTGCATCAATTTGACTTTGTTCCAATGTTGGGCTGGACTAAACTTTTTATTCTATAGTTTTTGTGTTTCCGAGAGCTCCTTGAGAACCCTTGCAACTTATTTTCAAAACTTAAAACTAATTTTGAAATAGAAGTCTGGCTTCTAAAGTACAATTTTCGTGGTCTTTCATATGTTTGGTTATATACTGTCCATGTTTTCCATCAATGGGCTATGCAGATTGTAGATTAGTAGTTAGCGGACTTATTATTAGCATTATTCATTCTGATATTGTGGTGTTGCAGAGTCCTCTTAGCTGTATGATTTTGTGGTAACTAGTAGCCATTGTAGATTGTGCAACACTTTGCATCACTGTAACCTGTATTACTCAATTTTGAATTTTTAAAGATAATTTCTTTTTTCTTTTTTCTTTGGTATATTGAAAGTATGCATAACTTTTGATTTCTTTCTTGATATTTTTGTTTTGAAATTTTACTCATTATAAATTATTTTTCATTAAAATTTCTTAGCCCTAATTAAAAAATAATTCTACCAATTTGTCATCGAGTGGAAATCCATCGTTATCTGCACTGCAGTGGCATTCTGACCTTCTGAGAACTGATTGCATAAAATGAGATTTTGATTTGGATGGTTCATCCTCAGGCCTTGCATTTATTAGAACCCCAGGTATCAAATTATTTGAGCTCAAGGTTTTGTTTCGTTGTTTTTTTTTTTCCCTCATTTTTGTTACATGGGTGGCGTTATATTTATTGACTTTCTTGCATCTGAGATTTTGTGCCACCGATCCTGCTCCTACTAGGCCTTTCAGGTTTTGTTTTCCAGGTACAATAGCTAATCTCATTTTGTTCAACAGGTATGGAAGAAGTTTGAAATGATGGGTGAGGAGATGATTCATCTTGCTAAGAGTCTCTCTAACATATCAAGGGATGCCTATTGCAAACAGGTTTGAATGACGAGTCTTTGGATATTTATTTTGAGTTAAAAATATAGATTTTTCATTTCTTGTCAAACTTTGATCATGTTGGCCTAATTTTTCTCCTTTTGGTTTCAAACCATTGAGCAAAACCACGGTTTCACTGTTTCAAACTACTAAGCAAAATCTTATCAGTTTATCGGAACTAATGAGCTTTACTAAGTCTTTTTTCACTTGTGCACTCAACCCAATGCAGACATGCTTGACAAAGTGAAAGATTCTTACTGTTTGGTAACTTCACTAATAAAGTGAAGTGAAGCCTCCATTTAAGAGACATGAAAAAATGAGGGGGTCATATCAAAAGTAGAAAAATTCAAAATCTCCCCCTTTAAAAAAATGAAGTCAAATAGCAACCTTCTCAAGCCACTACATGATAAAAAACCATCTACTTTTTACAATAAAAATAAAAATAAATAAATAAAAAAAGATTCCTTATCAAGCCACTAAAGACAAAAGGCCATCACATTATGATTAGTCCCCCTCATATTTTTATTCTCTCTTGATTTAATGCTTGTTGTGTGGCAACCTCGTTGTGCATTTCTTGACTTAAAAAAATCAGGCGAGTCTGCTCCATCTCATCAAGTGGAGCACATTGTATGTTGAGTGTGAACCATTGTCCTTTTTTAGTCGTTTACTGTTATCATATGGATTGGCCTTGTGTGATGAATTGGACCAGCCTGATCTTTAAAGATGCAAGGCTGTAAGCTTAGTGACTCTATAAAGATACTATAGTCATCATTTACTTTTCATCTATATTTTGCTTTGCTCTGATGATTTATGGAGCACTCAAACTGATTTGAAATTGCTTATATTTCCCCTCAGGTTGGAGACTTGGGAAATCGGGCCATTGGAGAATGGAAAGATGAAGTAAGTGACATTTTTTGTTCTCATGCACTTATGAAATTTCTATCAGAATTTCAGGAATCAAATTTGCATATCTTCCTCTGAGCTCAGTTTTGATTCATATGCACCATTGAAATGTCTATTAGAATTTTAGGAATCAAACGTGCATGTCTCCCTTGAGCAGCTCTCTTAAATCATCATCATAAACAGCAACAAAACCTTATCCCATCTATTTGGGGTTTGATTTGTGAATTCTACGTTTCCTCTTATCCCTATTTGCAACCATTTTTTCCGCAACTCCGCAATCCTTCATGTGTTTCCTCACTGCATCTGAAGTCTTTATTTGATCTCCCCATTTTTCTAATTCCTTTAACACTGAAATATATCGCACTGTGATACTAAATTGTTTTCAATTTTTGCCAACTCATCTTCTCTTTTTTCACATCTGCTGTATTTGCATTCTTCACATTTTGTCTTTGATATACTTTTCATTTCATTTGATTCTTAAGCCTTTTTCCAATGTTCTAACTTTATCATTCATTTGCTTCTGTTTTTCCCTCACGGTGACCGTAATGTTTGTAAAACAAATTACTCTGAGGAATTAAATCTTGGAGATCTGTCATTGAGGTGTTCATAGTTAACATGAATAAAAATATGGACTCAAAATCTTTGGTGTAATCCAGAACTTAGAATTTAGGCATCACTCTACACACTTATTACTTCCTCGTCATTACATGCCTTGTATAATTTCTATGTAATGATTAGGGATGTTTTTTTAATTACTGTTAGCAGCTCTCTTAAATCTATTTCATAATTTTACAAGCCATGTCGATCCATCTCTGCTACCCACTTCCTAAAATGTTCTAAGCTTGGCCTATGATTGCAGGAGATCAATCAGGTTGGTGCAGAACAAAAGGATTCTGTGGATTTAAATACTGCAAAACAATTTCCTTCAAATGCATTGGATCCATCCACTAAGGCAGAGCAATCTGAATCCTGTGGTTTAAACAAAATCTATTCTTGTAAGCACTGCGGTGCTGAAGCTGATGGCAAACGCCGCCTCGTCTGTGATGGGTGTGAAGCAATGTACCATATCTCCTGCATTGACCCTCCTGTTGAGGGAATCCCCAATAAAAGCTGGTACTGTGCTGCCTGCTCTGTGAATGGGAAGGAATCGCCAGAACCTGATTCAACCCAGAGCCATGGGGAGATCTTGCACCATAATTGTGTTATATGTGAGAAGTTGAAAGGTGCTAGGACCCGAGCTTGTGATGATGAAAGTCAGACACATACAATCAACATATCTGATGACTCTGAAGAAGCTTCAGATTCTAGTGTGGAAGATGATAGGCTGCGTGAGTCCCAACGGATCTTAGGCTCACGCTTGTGCAAGCTGTGTAAAACTGGTGAGGAGGAGGGCATGAGATTTGTCATATGCCAGCACAAGCACTGCGCTTACAGGTACTACCACCAAAGGTGCTTATCATATAGACAGATCAAGTGCTTTGATGAACGCTGGTACTGCCCCTCGTGTCTTTGCAGGGCCTGCTTCATCAATAAGGATGATGACAAAATTGTGCTGTGTGACGGTTGCGATGAGGGTTATCACATCTACTGCATGGTCCCTCCCCGCACGACCATACCAAAGGGTAATTGGTACTGCATGTTCTGCATGATTGAAATAAGGGCAAGACGCCGAATGAAGTTAGGATGTGAGACTTTTATTGATAAACATAAGAAGAAAATCACAAGCAAGATGAATGGGCGTCCAGGAGGATCAGTTGATATGCTTCTGAGCGCTGCTGAGAAGCTGAACTCAGAAGATAAACGAGCCACCAGGAGGAAAAATTGTTAGCGGATATTGTGCATTTTAATTTCAAAAATTGATTGTTCTGACTGAAATCTGTGTTATTTTCATGATGTTGTACCATTAGTTCCTAAAATTTTGTTGTTTACTACTTGGGGACCTGTATCAAGTGGCCATACTTTTCAAGTGCCCCAATGATGTATGAACAATTGAGGTAAACATAAAAATTTGTACATGTGGATCCAAACATGTAACTAGTGGGTCTCCCATTTCTCTAGCAATGAATTGATTCTGCAATTCCATATCTCTGTGTCCATGTAGAGAGCCAACCATTTGTTGGATGCTACTATTGATTGGATTGGGTTGCATTCTCACAGGTTTGAGAAACAAATCTGTAGACTTCCTGTGTCAATACAAGATGGTCTTCATTACTAGTTGCATTCTCTCAGGTTTAGATGAGAAGTCTACAGTTTAAATATAAACTCATCTAGGTCAATGCTATCAATTGTTGATGATGATGTAAAGATTACCCTTTGATTTTTATTTTTGTGTTGTGATGGGTTACAAGATGGAAATACAAAAACTCTCTGTCTCTCTCTCTCTCATGCCCACCCATTGAGACTTCACTAATCCCACCAAATACGGGTCCTATGAATGATTTTGCCGTTTGGGACTTTGGGTTTTATAAGTGGGCCACATGGATCTACAGTGCTGGCCACAGGATTTCTCTGATTTATGACATGAGGGGGATCCAGATGCCAGATTCCCCCATCTTTGTTCATTATTTCTAGGTACCTGAATTTACTTTTACTTTACTTTATTATAACGAGAGAGCCTTCCTATTCAAAAATCTCTCCTAAGAAATTATGGAGATTGATTGCTTGATATTTTGAACAGAAGTCGCTCCTCCTCCTTAAAGCCCGATTTCTCACCACAGCTCAGCGAATCATGGCTAAAACCCTAGAACCCACTTGGAACTACTACTCTCTGGACTGTCGGTGTTATGGAGAAAGGGCCGAGGAGCTACTAGCTCATGTTCATCATCACATTCATTCTCTTACAAGCGGACGAGGAATCAGGTAATGGAATGGTCGATCGTTCATGTATGTTTTTTCCGTTAAAATTATAAGGGAGTCCATGATGCCGAAATTAGGTTGTTTCTCTTTCCCTCTCTCTCGCTCTCTCTGTCTCTGTGTAATTAGTTAGTTATGAAGAAAACGCGCAGGTTTATCACAAAGCATGAATTTTTGGGTTGTCTTTGTTCCAACTGAATTACTTGCAGCTGGGGTCTTTTGGTTTTGTGATGTTTCTTTAGATGATTCCGTTGTTAGTCTCTCATGGTCTTGGAAGTTTTGGTGCGGAATTGAATTGGCGATTTTGTTTGTTGATTGATGGAATCCACCATTTTATTGTCTGTTAATTTGTGTTATTGATAGTAACTTAGTTCCTCCATTTGGACTGGAGAATTAGTTAAACCCGTCTTCTCAATTTTGAACTAGAGTAGAATTACCAAATGTTCCCAATGCGGGGAAGGAGCCCAATGCAACCCTGGGGGTGTTAAGACAAACACGTTTTTTTCTACTTTGTTCTGATTTGTTCAGTATAAAAGCATTAAGGCTTGTTTTAGATATTGAAGTAATAAAAGGTGTCTATTGAAAAAGTACCATTAGAGATTTGTGGTTGGTTTAGGTTTAATGGCTGAATAAAATACTAGTGTCAATAGTTTGTGCTGGTCACAAAAGTTAATTGTTGATGTGTGTGTGTAACAGTTGTTTGAGTAGTGGAGAGGATGGAAATCCTCTCTTTCTTTATTGTCCATTTGCTAAATTAATGTGAGTGGCATAATGCATTGAAAGAGTTAATGAGAATTGGAGGTTTGTCTTTTTATCCAACCAGGAGCATCCCTTATTTGGAATTGTTCTAAGTACATTCACCGAAGATGTTTGTCACATAAAAAGATCAAGTGCTTTTATGAATGATGGTTCTGCCTCGTGTCTTTGCAGGGCTTGCTCTATCAACAAGGATGATGACAAAATTGTCCACTCTGAAGGTTGCAATGAGGCTTTCAACATCTGCTGTACGGTCCCTCACCGGCCTACCATACCAAGGAGAAACTGGTACTGCACGTTCTACATGATTGAAGTAAGAGCAGGACACAGAATGGAGATATGATGTGAGGTGTTGGTTGATAAATGGATGAAGAACATATGGAGCAAGGTGAATGGATTTGCAACAGGACTAGTTGATATGCTTTTGAGTGCTGCTGAAAAGCTGAGCTTGGAAGCTAAATGAGCCAGCAGGGGGAGGTAGAGGATGTCATGGCATTTTAATTTTAAAATTGATTGTTGTGTCTGAAATCCATGGTGATTTTGTTTTGTTTTCTTGATGTTATGCATTTCTGTTGTACAAGTAATGCCTAAAATTTTGTTGTAACTACTCTGTCTCAGGTGGGAACTCAATCAAGTGCATCTATGTGTGGACAAGAGGTGGGAAAAAGATTTGTACATGTGGATCCAAACCATTTATCTGGTTGGGCAACCATTTCTCTTGCAATCTTGACTCTTGAGCACCTTTCAAAGTATCTCATGGATTATGGTCAGCAGGAGGTTGGGAGATCCTGATTTCCACTTGACTCTGGTTGTCATTGCAAATGGTTTGTGGAGACATTGTGAGTAATTCTGATTCAATATTTGATACTTCATCTTCTTTCTTTGTAGAGGAATTGATACTAGACAGTTTTGTTTTTGTTTTTTTAATTGAGATAGTGGACAGGACAGGTGACATTTTTTTAGATTAATGGCTCTATCAGCTAAAAGGCTTGTTGATTGTATGTTCCACTTTAACATTCCCTGTAAACTTTTGATGGATAGCAATGTCTAACTGATTTGTCTTTTGTGAAAGTTTAAAAAAATATAAGGAAAAGGAGTGGTGGGTAGATATGTGAAGTAAACGCTGGAGAAGATCCTTGGTCATTTTCAGTTTGCTTGGAAGCTTTTCCAGCAAAATCTAGTGTGAGTTTCCATATATTCTGTAAAAAGATGCCAGTATCTCGAGCATCAAATTTCCTCTTGTTTTTCTCCCTAGTGGAAATGGCCTATATATAGGAAATTGAAGCATTAAATACTACTGGGAGTCTTTTTTTTTTTCCTCACGGAGGGTTCCCAACCCTTTGGGCTGGACTAATCACTCCGGGCCTAGAGAGAAGCCGTGTAAAACCCCTATGGCACCCAAGTAGTAGCACTAGTGGACTCAACTTTCGGTTTCTGAAGAGTGAGGAATAGGGGATAGATACCAAGACCTCTAGCTCCGGAAGAGAGAGGTGCATGGTTTTAGGTTTTTTTTTTCAAAGCTGGTAATAAGTAGGGCCCAAACACTTGAACATCAGCCCATCTGATAGTCCGGACCACTCTATGGTTCTTGTTTGCCCTCTTTTCTAATTATCTTTTTTCCTGGAAAAAACTTAGAAATCTCTGTTCTTAAGGGCCCATTAGGTTACTGGTAAAGTGACTGTAGGAAACTCTGTTTATGCACAAATGAGTTTTCATGAGTTTGGGTGCAATTAGCTCTAAGACAACTGTTTTATTTTTTGCTATATGACAAAGTTAATTAGAGAGTGCAGAAACTGATTGAATCCAATCTTATGCAGGCTTCTTCATAGTTACAAGATGTCTTCGTGGGAATTTCATCATCACAAGCTCAGGTCCCAATACCTTTCAAGTTCTGGCATACAACAGAATTTGTTTGCAAGATCTCCCCTCCCTGTGCCTCTCAGGTTCTGGGAATGCCTTCCCCTTGGCAGAGCAGGCAACATGGTGCCCGCCAACATGGATAGTAAGTTAATTTTTTCACTAATAGTATTTTAAACATAAAAAATCATTTTAAGAAGATGTAAACATGATTATCAATGACCAAAGAATAATGTTTATTAATGCATAATAATTCTTTTGCACATGTTAAAGCATAAATTGATCAATCTTTACTAATTTTTTTTTTAAATTTATAGCAGATATTAATAATTTATAAATTTTTCCAACATAGTTGGGACAAGGATATGATGATGATTAGAAATTTATTGATTTTTTAAATTATGAAGTTGTTTTTCAAAATATTAACAGCAGAAGGAAAAGTATCATAGATTAATCATTCTTTAAATTTGATGGTCTATAATCAGTTGAATTACTACTAATAATATCGGTTATGTGATATTTATGACTTCTATTAGTTTAAAAACATTTGAATTTGACATCATATCATGAAACAAAGATATGGATACTGTTGCGTCACACCACGTTTAATTGATTGTATTTGATGTGTGGTCTAGGTGCTTCTAGAAGAATCCAGAACCTTGAAGGGTTACTGTAAGAGAATCCGGCACATGGTCAACTGAATGGATAAGATCAAGAGTTGGAAAATATTGCATAAGCGTGAGATTATATTGGGGGAAGAATAAATAGGACATGTGGCACTAATTAGAAGCCCAATGGTCCTGTAAAATATGTATCTTTTGAAATCTAGCTATTTATAAAAAATGTGGTCGATTAAATGTACTTATACCACAGACCCTCTCAATGACCCCTGATAATTTCACAATAGTAATAAACCCCATTGGCTCTTCTAAAAACCTCCTGACTGAGGACTTCTAATATGACCCAACTGTTTAACTTGGGAAAAAAGATGAAATTATCCTTGTTTTGAAACTCAGATGAGGGTTCAAATATGAGGCCCATTTAGAAATGTTGGGTTGGGCCTAAGGTAAGTAGATATCGAGCTGATTTTCTATAACTTTTCTTATGGGTACACAGACGACACTACTAGTGACATTAGCATTTTTGGTACGCTTTTTAATTGCCTTGGGCACCACATAGGCAATTGTACACATAAGTTCAGGTGGGCAAATTAAATTTACTAGGTCTGACTCTTCTCGTACCTTAAAATCCTAAAACATCATGAACTTTTATTAAAAGTTTTATGCCAAACATTGGATTATTACGTATTCTTACATTGGTTTATTACATATTCATAAAAGAACTCCATTCAACTTGAAGGGGTTTTGAATTATAAAAAAATGAAGGGGTGGGGGTTCTAAAATTCTAATCACAAGCCACTTGCTTAGGCCTGAAGTCACCACACTCATTACCTTTTAATATATGAATTCTATTCCATTCCCTCTTCATCTTCACCCACTTCATTTGAGAGAGAGAGAGAGAGAGAGATATGGCGACTGTGGGCGAGTTTCGGGTGCAGCAAGTGGAGCATGTGGGCCAGGAGAGGAGGACGGTCACGATTCCACCCAGGAGGGGGCAGGTGAAGAAGATGGTGTTCGAAGCAATAGCCCAAGCTTTTGTATCTGTCTGCGATGATTCATGTCTGGGCGCTGTGCAAGTTATGCCTCATCCTCCTCCACCTCCACCTCCACCTCCACCTCCCCCTTCCTCCTCATTCACAAACTACTCCACTACTACTGGCTAGCAAAAAAAAAAAAAAAAGAAGCAGCTTTACCTTCTCTTCTTCTGTCTGTGGTATGGAATATGTATCTCCCTTTTTTTTTTTTTTTTTTTTTTTTTTTTTTTTTTTTTTTTACTATTTGTGTATGTGAGAGCATGACTAGTATATATTGTGATTGAGATCACGTTCATTTTATTTGGCTTTTATGTGATCTCTTCTATAATCTCTGTCCTGATCGTCGACAACGGTCCGTTTTCCGGATTGATTGAGGTGGGCCCCATGCCGATCTCAATCCTAATTCCGAGGGGGGGGGGGGGGGGAGATCTCAAGCGATACGGGTCGTTCGATCTGTATGGAGCTTCAGTTTCTCTGATGGCCCACGACCCAAAGAGTCTGCCGTGTTTGGAACAAAGAGGAAAGTGCCTTGATGG
The DNA here is from genome assembly GCA_028538565.1 of Umbellularia californica. Taxonomy (NCBI): domain Eukaryota; kingdom Viridiplantae; phylum Streptophyta; class Magnoliopsida; order Laurales; family Lauraceae; genus Umbellularia; species Umbellularia californica. Next base: position 108,843,572 of record JAPQWN010000001.1, read on the forward strand.
AATCCTCTCTGACATTCAGAGTTTCCGGGGCGGTAGTTCTGGGGTTAAACGTTTTTACTTTTGGGATTTTCTATTTTTATGGGTCCTCAATCATGATCGGGACCGTTCATCATCTTTAGAAGCCCCAAAACGGCTCGTATGTCAAAAATCAACCATTGATTTTCCATATATATATATATATATATCTATTAACAAAGAAATCCAGACCATTGGATCACGAGATCGGGCCCCTTGTGCTGAATGTGAACCATACAATTGCCGTAGAAGGCCTCAAACGTCTTGCCAGTCAAATTTTGGCGACATGGGATGATGAGAAAGGCCAGAAAACGATCGACCCATGATTTGACACAGTGTTGCAGAAGGCCTTTTTAACCGTCCGTATTTTTCAGTTCTTGGTTTATATGGCATGATCCATACTGTACATCAACTTAAGAAGACAAAAGACAGTCAGGGGGTCAAATTTCAGTGGCTGATCCATTATAAATATTAAGATATGTGACAAAAAAATTTTAGTTTAAAATAATTTTTTTTTTAATTTATGTGAGGCCATTTGAAAGATACGAGCTTTCAAATTTTTCAATCTACCGAGAGATCAAAACAGTTATAGGATGAAAGCCCAATCCTTGATTTTTCATAGGTTATTAGAAACTTGCAAAACAAGTGATAACCATTGGAACTCCTTTCAAATATCCTCCTTAAGTTAAAAGTATAATTCTCCAATGTTGACCAAACGTGCCCTTATTAGTATTTTAGGACCACTATTTATTCCACCATGGCCCACCTACTGTTTGGAGTCTCTGATTGGCTTGAATGGGTGTTTTTGTCATTGTCGGTATTTAATGAAGTTGGATGTTATTCTTTTTGAAGAAAGAAAAAAGAAAAGAAAAGCCATCATCCATCCGTCATTCTATTTCTAAATTCTAAGCCGTGATTTTTGGGACGCTTTAGAGGAGACAGGTGCCTTTTTGGCCAGACAGGACCAGCCGCAGATAAGAAGGAATCTTTGGAAAGTTAATGCTACCAGAAACACACCATACCCACCAAGCTGTGGGTCCCACCTAGGGATGGGACGTGAGTTTTGTAAGATCTCGGTGGTCCCCCAATTTGTTGTTAGAATTTTGGCCCCACCTCATTAAATCAATCCTTCATTCAACTGCCTGTAAGTTTCAACGGTTTTACATTACCGAACTTTCTAGTCCATTCGGCTGGATGCAAACCCCACCGATCCAATGACTACAGACGGGATTCGGCTTTGCGGACCCTTTGGATTGATCTTCAGTGTGCACCATCCACGAGGCACCTGATAAAAATTGGTCAAAAGTCACTTTTCTAATTATTTCTTTTTGTATCTATCGCTTCTTTTAATGAAATTTCTTTTAAAAACAAATCAAAAGGGTTTTCAACCTAAGTTCAATATGGCGAGGAGCTTTCTTGATAGGATTAAAATTGATCTGTAGAGATCCATGTAAATCCACTAGTTGAAGTTAATATTTAAGCCCTATTTGAAAAAAAAAAAAAAAAATTGGGCCACCAACTGAAAGGTGATTTTATAGTTGAGAAGGGGGGGGTCTATGGCTTATTTTTTAGTGGGGGCTAAGCTAGACCTCCCTTAGAGCCCATATAGGCTGAAGCCCACATATTGATGAATGTAGGTCTGCCCCTACTGACATCGTCTCTGCCGTGAGTGGAATTCCATAGGTGTCTAGCAACTGGCTCTTTCACCAATTTGCTCATGGTTTGATCTTTGGATATTAATGTATGCGGGCAAACTCTTTTCAGGTATGCGGGCTTTCTTGTTTTCTTCTGGCACGTGTTGGCTCTATCATGGGTACCAGACCCTTTGGCTAGAGTGTGTGTATATATAACAATTTAAAGTGAATGTCCACTTCCATGCAAACCCCACCGATCCAATGACTATAGGGGGATTAGGTTTTGTGGACCTTTTGGATTGATCTTCAGTGTGCACGAGGCACCTGATCAAGAAATGATCAAAAGTCACTTTTCTAATTATTTTTTTTTTGTATCTTTCGTTTCTTTTAATGAAATTTCTTGGCTACCGTCTCAGAAAGAAAAAAAAAAAATCAAAAGGGCCATCGTCTTTCTTTATTTGCATATAACAATAAAATTGAATATATAGTCATTCACGTTCAAATTACCTCTACCAAAGAGGGGAAAAATGTGAGATAAAGGGAGTGAATGATATAATATATCAATGTAGATGTAAATTTGAATTTTATAGAATTTAAAGTGCTAAGGTGTTGCTTGAGTATTCATTAAAGGAGAAGGGGTTTTTTTTTTTTTCTTATATAAATACGATATTAAATATTCAATGATATGAAACAAATAGGCCCTAAATGGGCCTCGCTCAAAAGAACTTCCTAATTTCTTTCCAGGTGGCTCTAAATCTGTTTCAAGTGGGCAGGCAAATAACATAACTCCCTACTTTTATTTATAATGAAAGCGAAATATCTTGAACAACTAGTGTTTTTCCTCCTAATGAACTTCTAATCATTATTAGTTTTTATCACAAACTCGTTTTTTGATACTGCAATATAATACGGTCGTTTGTTTGAAAGAATTGTGAGAATTTAAAAAAAAAAAAAAAAAATCCCCAGTCCTGCCCCCGGTATGAATGCGCAAAGAACAAGAAGTCACAATATTTCCATGTCCCTTAATCAAAGAGGCCCAAGTGGTGGCATTGATTTCACCAGGCCCATCAGCCCCCATCAAGTGACCGATCTCTACTAAATTCAATGCATCTGACTTGTCACGTGTGCGGTTCACCACGTTCAAATAAGGAATCTTTTCAAAAGCATATTATAATATGATACGGAGGGGACTCAGGGACCCACATACGGATTCCCAACTGACAGTGTATTCTCACACGCGCGCGCACACGTTTCATTTTTTTCCTTCTTATCCCATTCAGATGTTTCACATACCGCATTTTGTGGCTTGTTGATTGCTCGGATGCTACAGTAATTTCTCGGAAGGAGGAGGAGACAAACATGCAATGCATTTTATACACATTATATACCACTCCACCTGAATGATCATGGACCTGGATAGAGCCACAAAAATTAATGTTTTAGGATCCTTCTTCAAAATCCATATTGCAAGAGGATAGAAAGATTTTGGATTTTAAGCAATTTGTGTGTATATAAAAACATCCAGCCTGTAAATTTGTTGGGTTGCAGTTTTTATCCAAATTATTAACATTCTCAGATTAATGATGATCATCAATACGTCTAGTTTCATATCTTTTAAATTTTAATGGGTTTTGAGAATTTGTGAAATACATCCAAATAATCCAAATCCATTTAAACCACTAAGTGTATTCACTTACACATGTGAAAAGTGAAGCTGATAATTTGAGAAGCATGATAAATTGATCAATGATTTCTAATCTCAAATTACGACTTTGAACTAATTCTATGATTCTAATCCTAATGATTGTACTTTGAGGGAACCAATTACAAGATTGTAATCTCATTCAGATCAGCTCCCAAAAACTAAAGAAAACCCTCACAACTAAGTTCAAAATTTCTCACAACTCTACGAATCCTATGCCTTTTTTATTAGTAAATATCCCTTTATCAAAATCAAACATAATTTTATACTTGAAAAATAAAGGAAGAAAAAAATTTGGGTTTTCAAGCTAAGTTCAATACGGGGAAGAGCTTTCTTGTTACGGTCAAGATTGATTTGTAGAGATTCATGTAAACCCACTAGTTGAAGTTACTATTTAAGCCCTATTTGAAAAAAGAAGATAAATTTGAGCCACCAACTGAAAGCGAAAGCGGATTTTTTGAGTTGGAATAGGGAGGTGGGCTGTGGCTAATTTTAAGTGGGGGCAGGGCCAGACCACCCTTAGGGCCCAAATAGGCTGAAGCCCTCATACTGATGAATGTAGGTCTGCCCTGTGGATATCGTCTCTGTCATGAGTGGAATACCTTGGGTGGCTAGCAACTGTGCCTTTCACCAAGTTGCTCACGGTTTGTTTTTTGGGTATTAATGTGTGTGGGCGAACTCCTTTTTTTGGCTTTCTTCTTGCATATGTGGGCTCTCTCATGGGTACCAAACCCTTTGGCTAGAGTGTGTATATATAACAATTTAAAATGAATGTCCACTTCTATACTCCCATGCATCAAGTAAAGTTTGAGGCCTTTCCTCTAAAGGGAGGGTGTTTCCGATTTTCAATGGATGAGCAAAGTCTGCGAGTGCCAGGCAAGACTCCTTTAAGTGCCAGTTTGGTTCTTATAAGTGGAAAATCTCAAATGTGAGTCTCAGTCAAATATTTAGAATTCAGAAATTCTAATAATTTAAATGGCTAAAAGTGACTTTTCACGTGAGCCTGTGTTCAGAACTCTTTGAATTTTATGAATCAAATAGAGAACTTAGAATGCTTAGGGGACATGGCCTAAAACACCATTAGAAATTCCCAACATCCCCCGCAGAAATACCATAAACGAAATAGGCCCTTATAGTGACGGCTCCAGGAACTCAAGTTGGTGGGGTCAACAAAAGGCTTATTTTCCACAAATCGAATAAATTTATTTTCCTTTTATCAATGTACATCTGTCATCTGCTTTCGATAATTCGACATAAATAATATTAAATTATCAAATAATCTATTTCCGACAATCGGAGTAAGATAACATTGAATTCTCAAGCAAAAATAAAAAAAAGTCTAAACACGGAAGGTATTTAGAGGTTAAGTTCGGGTAAATGAAGAATTACTGAGAGAATGTCTAAAAAATGGATTTTTCTTCAAAAAATAAAAGTTGGGCCTGCTATTTTTTTTTTCTTGTTTTGGTAGACAGATGGCCCATTAACTCAGGTATTGAGTGGGGTCAAAAGCTTCCCATAAGTTCAATTCATTAAAGAATTTTTTAATATTTTGTTAGATCTCAGTGGTGTCAATTGACCCTACTGGGACCAATGTAATGCCGCCCATTGGCCCTTAGCAAGTCTAACTAAGGATGGCTCTCATTTGTTTTTAAACACAAGATAACAAAAGTTGGTTGGATATTCTATTTCTCACTCTACTGCCCCAAGCTTCAATCACCTAATTCCATCTTTGTGCGTCCAAATTTTTTTCCTATGCGTGCAAGCGTAATCTCGTTATACGAGCCGGATTTTCTTCCCACATAATCGGGAGCTAACATCCCATGGCTGAAGTTCATCGTAGATTCCAGCCCACTTGGTCAGGTAAAAAAAAAAAAAAAACCATACATGTAAAATTTGCAAAATATATTAACATGGTAGCGTTAAACGCGTTGGGCAATGTCAGGCCCCTCAGCATGTGCGTGTCCAAGTCTATCCCCTGAAAACAATTGGGGGGGGCGGGGGGGGGGGGGGGGGGGAGTTTAGGATAGGCCAATGAAAAACTCTAATTCAGCACAAAAGACTGGGCTAATTGAGTCTTGAGAGTAGAGAATTTAGGATTCTTTTTTCTCTTTTTTGTTTTTTTAGTATGGTCTCCATTAATTGTAATTTTTTACCTTGGGACCAAAGTTGAGATATTTCCCTAGACATTTTTTATACTATTCTATTTTTGCGACATCGCAAAACTTGATTGCGACATAGTAAAACTTGATTTAATTATTGGAAATGGGCATTGAAATACAAAGAAAAAGTAGAATTTAATACAATAGCGAATATTTCAATATAAGTTTTTTGATACCACAATTAAACTTTACAATATCGTAAAAATGGAACAGTATGGAGAATTTCTTGGAAAATATTTGTGCTTGGGTTAGTAAGCGCCGAATTCGATGACGAAAATGGCCGAAATCGATGACTAATAGTGACATTAGTGGAAAAATCCCTGATTTTTTGTTTGGTTCAGATTGAAAATTGAGACTTTGCCACTAGGAAAACAAAGTGATTTTTTATCTTCTGTTTTCTATTGGAGAGACTTCATGGGTGGTCGTCGAGTACGAGGAGTTGTGTTTGGTAAAGGTCGGCCTCATGGGGAAGATTCCAGCAGTAGGGGATGATTTCTTTTATTGGGTGAACTCGTCTACTATGAATCAACCATGGAAAACTGGACGGTGTGTGAAATGAATAGAGGTGTTAAATCAGATGAGCAGACAGTGTTGGTCCCTGAGTGGCACGGTCACCGTGGGTAACACCACTCAGTGGACCCACATTATTCCTCCCCCGCTGTGTTAACTCAACTTTCTATCGTTGCTCTTGTGAACCTAAAACAGATTACTGTCTGCTTGGAGGCTGGTCGGACCCACCCCCACCCCCAAGTTTCGCGTAACTGTTACGTTTGCCATCCATTTATAAGTCCCCCCCCCGCAGTCCAGTCCAGCTCCACAAAAGAGAGATATATATAGAGAGGAAGATGGCACGTTCGATGAAGGATTCCGAGAATGAGCCCACAAAGAGGGCCTCATCATCACAACTTCTCCCACCCAGGAGAGGTTCCGTGCTGAAGAGGATCTTGGGATCGTTGGTCCGTGCAGTTAGAAATGTTGCCTGTAGATGTGGCGTGAAGAAGCATGTTACGACGTCGCCAGACTAACGGCCACTACAGAGTACAGATCCCCTCTTCTCCCCCGCAAAACTAAGACTTGCTGTGTTTCCTCCATATATATGTATCAGATGTATATTATTCAAAACCTCTTGGGGAATGTTTCAGCTCTTGCATTTTATAATCCTCAGTCTAGATAAAATACTCTTGCCTTTTCCCATAAAAGATATATAAGAAGTTTGTATTCACATCTCCATCTAGCATTTTATTATGCCCAAAGCCCACCCTCGATCTCTCTCTGCTCCTCTCTGTCTTTGGGCAGCAATTAAGAAATTCTTAAATATCTCTATATCTTAAAAAGGTATTCTCAAATATGTAATGTTTAAAAATATTTTTTCAAATTTTATCTTTTCTATAATAAATTGTCCTTCACTTTATCTCCCTGTGTAGTTTGAAACATGGCACACTAAAAATATTACTCTCGAAATATGACACCCACAAGCTGAGTGGGGGCGGAGAGTCGCTACTAACTTTAAGGCACCATCAAAGTTTAGTTTAGTGCACCCCATTGGCAGTGGCATCTAGGGCTGTCAATCGGGTCGTGTTAACGAATTCGGGTTGCGGGTCAATCGAATTCGGGTTAGATACACTTCAACCCGAACACGACCAATTAAGAATACGGGTTAAAAAACCAAACACGAACCCAATTCGTTTATTTAACGGGTCATATGACACTACCCGTTGACCCGTTAATTTTGAAAAGAAATATTCATTAAACTTAAAAAGTATCTCTTTTCTAAATCATGGAGCCATACTTTATGTTTTGAGGCTAGGCCCATTTTCTAAGTAACTGTTGTATCTCTTCTGATTAAGTGCATCTTCCACTAAACAAAAATTATGTCACCCACACTTTGATTTTTTGCATGGTAATGTGATGCACACTTGGCAATATGGTTTTTTGGCGGGTTGTATCGGGTCGTAATGGGTTATCGAGTTTTTTCGTTAACGACCCATTAATTTAACGGGTTAACGGGTCCGACCCATTAACAACTCGAACCCATTATGGGGTCACCCAAACCCGTTAAAATCGTGTGGGTTCGTGTCGTGTTCACGTGTTTTGTGACATTTTGACATTTTGAAAGAGAGAAGATTACCCGATTTCAAACAGATTCGTGAGATGCGTTGGATTAAATGAGAGGAGCAGTGGATGCATATGGCATATGGATTAAATGAGAGGACAGGGAATGTGTTTTAAGCATTGAAATTGGGCACTTTTTTTTATTTGAGAAGAGAGATGTGTGCTAAGAGATGTGAGTGGATGTGTTTTAAGGATTGAGAAGGGGCACTTCTTTCTAGGGATGTGTTCAAGAGATGTATTCTAAGAAATGTGTTTGTTGGGAGGATGCTGATGTGGATGGAGGAGGGTTTAGAGCCAGCCTTTTTTTTTGGGGGGCTTTTGGTAGTAGGTCTCTCATCATTTGCTTTTACAGCCTATGGTTCACGATATTTTATCGTACCAACGGTAGTCCTCTCATAAAAATGAGGCAGTGAAAAAGACAAAAAAACCCCTGTACACCTCAGCAAAAGTAGAACTCAAACAAATTTATCTGAGTATTGACAAACAATAAGCTATGAAACTCACATTTTGTAGTAAAAAACAGTTGATTCTCTTGAGCCAGAAGAAGGTATCAGATGCTTATCTATAATTGTCAGGATGTCATGACAGATTTTGGATAGCTCTTCTTCTACGTTCTGGCAATAATCCTTGGTTAATTTAACATTATGCTCATTCCCCTTCGATTCTTCTTTCTGCTTAATTGATGACATGATGCGCCATGATGCTCAACGAGCACCAATAACATTTCTATAACCCACCGAGCGGAGATTTCTCTCCTTTACTGTCAGTTCCAAATCAAGTTTGGCAACCTTTTTCATGCATTCCATCGTTTTTGTAGTAGAAAACAGAGCAAAATTAGGACAAAGGCATGACTTATAAAAATGGTGGAAAATCATAAAAAGAAATAACTATTTTTAACAGAATATTTGAAAATGAACCCAAAAACTTTCCAAACCATCAAAATAGCATTGGTAAACCAAGAACTGTACTTTTGAGAAAAGTAGCACTCAGCACACTATAACTAGATAAGTTGTGGTTTATGAAGATGGATGATGATGACTCAAAAACTGAACTCCTTTCATATTGATAATTTCAGAAATGAACTCAAATGATGTAATTTGTATTGTTTAATGTGAAAGACGCAAACACATACCAAAACTTTTAACAAAGATGGTGGTTTATTTCTTGCATCCTTCTTTTTATTAAAAGGTATAGCCGAGAACTCAGATAAATTTGCCAAAATTCAGATAAATTTATCTGAGTTTTGCCAGAAGTTCAAGTAAGTTTGTCGAAAACTCAGATAAATTTTCCAAAACTCAGATAAATTTATCTGAGTTTTGCAAGAACTTCAGGTAAGTTTGCTGAAAACCCAGATAAATTTATCTGAGTTTTGGCAAATTTATCTGAGTTTTTGTCCACTTTATCAGAGTTTTTGGAAAATTTATCTGAGCTCGGCGACACCAAAAGTCAGAATACAAAAAATTAGATTCTAATAAAAATCGAAATCCAAAATCATAACACTTGATGACCATGATCCAATCTAGAAAAAAGAGAGAGGGAAAACAAGCAAAAGAGCAAAGTGCTTTCTTTCAAATCAGTTGTAGAGAGAGAGATTTGAAAACCGTTTCTTTCTTTGAAGAAATGAAAGAGAGAAAATCGGAAGTCATGGCGGCGACGAAAGGTGCTCTACAACGATACTCCATAACCATGAAAAGGAAAGAAAAATGGAAAATAAAGAGAAGAAGAAGGAAGGAGTTCTCCGGGACAATAGAGAATAACAGAAAACTTGGCTTAGGAATGAGGGTTGAAAATGGCAAATTAGTTATGAAAATATATGACGTGGCATATTAGGGACCTCTCACCAAAATATCTCCTGCTGTCTAGACTATAGACATTAGAGAAAACGTTATTGAATTTGATGCCTTAGAAGACTGTGCTCATGGACTGTTGACTAATTTACCCTTTTTTCCCTAACTTGGATAAATATCAGGAGTCTAGAGTCTCAAAGTATCTCAGTCGGTCAATGAATGGAATGCCACGGGAAGGGTCACTAATTAAAAATTCAAACATATCTAAAGGCTACCACCTTATGATGAAGAGAAATTTGAGAACTTTTCAATTTTAGGAAGGGTTTTTTTTTTAATAATTCGGATAGAGAATGGGTGGGCACACTGGCGGAACCACCCCCACCTCAAACCAGAGGAGGCGGGGGGGAATTTTCGGAAGAAAAAACCCTTTACCTTTTCAAAAATTTTATAATATTTTTACTTGTGTGGGTCCCCGACGTCCTAAGTACAAGTACGGAAGGGCCCGTCATCCTCCAACTGGATGGGCTGTCACGTTCGTGTCATTTCCCCCCCTTCCACTTGCAGATAATGACACCACATTCTTTTTCAGTGCATGGCATGCCATGCATGCATTTTGTGGCATCACAGTTGACTTCCTGGTCCCACCACATTGGTCCATTGGAGAGAGTACCATCCTCGATCGCAGCTATTACACCCTTCGCATGTAATAGGTCTCCAAAACTCTGCGGCGAGGCCCGTATAATGATAACAGCCATGCTACTTGTCCCGGATTTCATGTCCCGGGACAAGCACGACTCCACAGGCAGGGGCATTTTGGTCATTTTTAAAAATGACCAAAATGCCCCTGCCTGTGGAGTCGTGCTTGTCCCGGGACATGAAATCCGGGACAAGTAGACTTTTTCTAATGATAATATGAGTCGTCCAAGATGAATATCATTCCCTTTTGTGATGTACCCTGGGATTTCAATTTATTAGAAATGAATCCCTCTCTAAGACTGACTGAGGACTTGACGGGGCACTCACATGGCAGTGTTGTTGATGTGGCATTAACCGGAAGAACCCTTGATGCAAAATATTTACACTTGGCTGCATTAAGTATGTTGGCCAAGGTCAGACACTTCAGCACATACATGGCCCTTTAACAATTGGGTCAGAATGATGCCCCCACGTACAACCCTTGGACCTAGAAAAAGCCCAATTTTGACTTGAGATTTGAGAAATGAGGATTTTTTTTTTTTTTTTGGAGACTTAACCCCTAAGAATTTGAAAAGGAGGGTCCCAGGAGCCAATCATGGTTGAGTCCAGAGTGTGAGCAACAACAGGAATAAAGGAGGCACGTGTGAGGAAAAATAGGTGGAGTTTATAAGAAGGGGGCCAATTTTCGCACCCCTCTTCTTCATAAGGGCACCACATTCTGTCAGGTGTCCAGTGACAGAATGCGTGCCCTTATTAAAAATGATGAGAGAGGTCTCCTCGGGACACGCGCCACATCAAGACTCTAGCACGTGAGGTCGGGCTGAACAGATGAGATTTGATCCAAGCCCAGCACGGAGTGTTGCTTCAGCGCAAGGACCGGCTGTGCATGGATGACATCAGCGAGATCGCAGTCAACGGACAAATTTGACCTGCCATATCTTGCTCATATGGACTCCGATCGACGAGCGGTTTGGTTATGCGGAATCGTGGTGACGAGCACTACCCAATAGAGTTCAAAAAATTTTCGGACCAAAGTGGTCATCATTGACGCTTGAAATTTGTCGCGTGATATTTGGGTCATCTGAGCTCCGATGGACGATCCGTTTGCGCTTGCGCACTCCTGGCAACGAGATCTATACAGAAGCAGTGAGAGACTAACAATCCAAAGGTTAGAAAAGTTTTCTTCAGCGATCACGGTCAATAGTATCTTAACTTTTCTTCTTATTTATGTGTTGGATATGTCTTATTTAAATTTGCACTGTATGACCTAGACAAGAGCGATATCGCCAGCGAGAAGTACCCACGTGTGTGGAAATATCGGACACGTTGGACCGTCCCAGCACCTGCAAGCCTGCCACTCTTTTATTTCTCGGCGCGGCTCCCGAGGCAGAAAACTCATCATGTGCATGTGTCCAGAGCAGCCCCATCTGTTTCTTTCTTGCCCTTTTGCAAGCACGCAAAACGAAACAACCTGAAGATGGGCTGAAGACTGGTCGGGTCAACATGGCCTGGCCCGGAAGTTGCCCTGCAGCAGAGAGATTTAAACGGGGGGCCAATTTTCGCACCCCATGTTTTAATAAGGGCACCACATTCTGTAGGTGTCCATCGACAGAATACGTGCCCCTACACCCACCCTGACCATTTGTATGGTACTTTTTGTTACTATGAAGGGCACGCACGTCAAATCAATGAGTTAATGTTATCATGTGCTGTACGTATTTTTTTTTGTTATCATGGAAGGGCACGCACGTCAAATGTTCTGTGTGATTATATTTATCTTTTCTGTGGCTACTACTGACTGACCACACTCCTCGTTCTGTTTGATTGCAATGGCAAGAGACTAGCCTGTTTGGCTTCTGACAATTTGGATGTGACCAAGTGAGTCAACTCAGTGAGTAGACTTGGCAATATTTATAGTGTGATAAGCATGCAGAATGCAGTGTATTGGCAACTGACTATTCAGAAACTTAACTAATTTGATGTGGGAGGTGTATAATCAGCTGTACCTTTCTGGACTACACCTTCTGCCCCCCGGATTTGCATGGATTCCCTCCACTCAATTTTGTAAATGTTATTTAGACTATCCAATTTGATTAAGGCCATGTTTCTTTCAAAGAATTTCTGACGGGTTTTCCGTCTTTATGATTTTTTTTGAAAATCTGTCAGAAATTCTTTGTTTCTGTGGAAGAATTTGGGGGATTCAGGAATGCTGGCATTTTAAAAAACCAAAAACCTGGGGTTTTAAAATCCCCTTGACCCATCAAGGTTTTGAGAAAACCAAACTGGGAGAGGAATTCCGACACATACCTCATCTTCTCCGATCTTCCAATGGTCTTCTTCATTTTCGCTTCTCAGAGCACGGCTAGAGTTTTAAAAGGTATGGTTCCAAGGCCATTTAAAATCCTTATTAATCAAAACCATTTTTTACTTTTTGCTGCTTGAATTGTGAAATTGGTATATAAACAATGCATACAGGAGTAAAATTCCAGTCAGAAATCCTTATAATTATAAAACAGAGAATTCAGAAAATCCAGGAATTCATGAATTCTCAGGCAGGAATTCAGGCATAAAAGAAACAGGGAATTCAAAAATGACAGAATTCAGTAGCATTTCAGAATTCCAGCATTTGAAAATCCCAGACATGAATTCCAGGAATTCTAGGAAAGAAACGGGCCCTAAGTCATGCAGGGATGGGATCATGGGACATACTATGCTCAAGATTCTCATCCTATCCATTCAAATTTTTTTTCACTCTCTTTCAATTTGAGTATGCATTACAACTTTTTTTTTTCTTATCAGACTGAATATGGGAGGGCCATACTAAGAGTGACCCATTATATCTACATGGTCCACAGTACACTCAGAAGGTGCAGGGCTACAGCTGCAAAAAAAAAAAAAAAGAGCAGCATAAGCAGGTGCAGAGGCACAATGGTTTTCCCCTTTTCTTCTTTGGGGAGCATGGTTTAAAATCTCGGTCTCGGTCGCGGTATCGGCGGGGCCAAAAAACCGATATGATAACGGTATCGGTCGCAAATATCGGTCTGTCGCGGTCGTCACGGTGTAAATTTGTTTTTAATCTAAAAAAATTCGCAAAAATATCAAAAAAATCTAGAATATTAGAAAATGCTGGAAAACAATATTTTTTCCATTAGTAACAACAATAAATCTTCCACTATTAATACAAATTATGATTCATCTAATACAATGGTTTCAGAAGGAAATATAGAACGAGTACACTGAATGTATGATACAAGTTGTTCTGTATACGGTGTAACCCATGCAGCTGCGCAATCGTTCATGTATGTAAACCATTGAATCATAATGGAAGGCATCGGGTAACCCTCTGCCAAGGCAACTTGGACAAAGTGATTATTATTAACGAACCCGATGGTGATAGTAACGTGTTCATGCGACGGTGGAGGCACTGATCGCAGTGGCAAAAATGTCTAATACAGGTCAGAACTAAAAAGATGTAATATGACATTGTAACTTGAAGCAATCAAGTGACCCATGTCAGGCATTGTCATCCAGTTCTGAATTGGTGCCGGTCTATCTGATTCCCAAAAGTTTAGTGAGTCGTAAATGGGACATGCTCGATCATAACTGCCAAATATGAGAAAATATCGACCTTAGCCATATCGTGCAGAGCAGATATAGCAGTAGACATATCTGAAAAAAAAAATAAGGTCCAGATACCACTGACCGTGATCGCAGTCCAAAAAATTTCTGACCGTTGGAATGCTGATCTGTCGTGTCTACCAAATAGTGCTCGTCACCACGAATCCACAGAACCAAACCGCTCGTCGATCGGAAGTCGGATGAAGGAATTACGGCCAGTCAAAGTTGCTGTTGACTGATTTGACCGGGACCCGCACGCGCCGACGTCACGAGTTGGTAGTGGCACTGTTCCCTCTTCCCTTGCCTTGTACGCGTCTCGAGGCAGCACCAAAGCACACGAGTTGAAACACGTTATTGCCTAATGAATTTGTGGCACACATCCCGATGCTGAAAAAGCAACCAAGTAACTTTGAAAATCAGCCAACCAATTGTCCCTTCTTTACCTTCACGCGTCCCGATGCAGCAATGTCCCATCATATAGGGGTGGCACAACGAAATTTTGTGGTGCCAATATGAGCGCCCTTATAAGAATCCAGCTGTTTTGTCTCTGTTTCTGCAGCCATTGGGATAGGTGTAGCCCCATCATAACAAGATATTCACACCTACACCTAATCAGTTGTTTAATATAGTAGTGCGTCCGCCAGAATCTGAGGGTTGTAAATTATCTTATCACGGTGGGCCATGTCCATTCCTATTGGAAGCGTTTTCTTCGAGTTGCGTCACCTAATAGTCGTCACACTCTCGTCACCAAAAATCATATCTCCAAATGTATCTTTTACCGTCTTTTTGTAGTTGGGTCGGACCCACAACTCATGCGTACCCACCAAGTTTCCAGTTTGCATTCCATTTTTTAAGTCCCTCCTGAACCTGATCTCTCTATCTCATGCTCTCTCACCACACAGTACCACAAATTCCTGCAGTCCAGCACCACAGAGAGATTGAGAAAGAGAGAGAGAGAGATGGCCAGTTCGATGAAGGAAGCCAAGAACAAACAACTGCTTCCACCCAGGAGAGGTGCAGTGCTGAAGAGGATCTTGAAATCGTTGTTCAGTGCAATTCAAAATGTTGCTTGTGGCGCCAAAGAGAAGAAGAAGCATGTTAGGCCCTTGCCAGGCTAAAAACCACTACAAACCCCGCTTGTTCCCCACAATAATAAATCTTCTCTATAGGTATTTCAGCTCCATTTGATTATTTTATATGATCGATTGATCATGGTTATGTGTGTATGTATATTTTTTTATGTAAATACCAACTGTTTGAGCCATCCGAGCACTTCTCTCTCTCATGTTATGGAGTTAGCATTGGATTAAAACGGCCGTTTAGTCTGTGGGGGTAGTAAAATCGATATCAATGTCTATGATGATGATCTTACGGGGCTTACATTTTTAACATCTTTAATCTATGGATGGGTCTATCCTTCAACCCTTTATTGGCAATGGCTTGCAACTAGTTTTGTTTTTGAATGGTGCAAATCAGATTGTGGGACCCACTTGGATTGATGGTAGTTAGATGGTGACAAGGGTGGAGAAATATTATGGGTGACCCACAAAACCATTCCTTCTGCTTCAAATGCTCGATAAGTACTAACAGGTAATAAGTTTAATTTTTATCATAGCTTGATCCAACGAATTCAGGCTAGGTGAGGGGCATCTCCTGATAGCTCTATTCTGCACAACATAAATGGGTGCCTACAAAGAGGGTTTATATTTGTCACACTCGAAAAGGTTTGGACTTTGGAGTAATATAATAATGTAATCCTATGTCTCTACCTATTAAATTATGATTTTATATTGCTGGCATGATGGTGATATTTCTTGGATTTATGGGGCCCTAGTTCTCGAATCGGCTTCTTTTTTCACCTTATCCCACCTACTCCCTCTTGTCATTAATTAGCACAAATTTATTTCAATCTGATTCAGATTAGTTGCATATTACTCATATATATACCACACCAGATTAACTTCTAATAGCACAAATTTTCAGGACTTTCTTGGGGTAGAAGTTTAGCATTTTCAGGATGTACCATACTTGTGAAAACCTGCTTTGAAATTGGTAAATTGAATACGGCACCAAGTTGAAAATTTCCTGAACCACCCTAACCGTTTTATATGGGTATAATATTGATTTCAATTTGTCTAGAAGACCCAAAATGTCCTTCTTTTGGAACAGAGTATGCTTGTACTTGGCTATAAATATAACTTCAGAAAAGTACATCAATAATTTTGTATGGTACCCATCAAAATGATGATCTAGAACATGTTCCTAGCGTTGGTAGCCGCCCACACCTTATCATTGGCACCCATCCCTCTGGATATGGTTGTACAAATATATGTGATGAGAGATGATGAGTTGTGGAAGGTTCCCATCATGGTTGAACATCATGGTACACCGTGATTTGAATCATTTCAGGTGCCCCATTAAAATGATAAAATGAGTGTTTGTCTTTCTTAACAAAAAGGTATATGTCCGCAATGCATAAGTTAGTGTGGGCGATAGTCAATTGGATGTCATATTAATCAAGTGTAAATCTGAATCACCTGCTTTACACTATTCTGGCATCCGGGCCATTACTAAAAAACATAGGAGAGATGATACTTTAAGCGGTTTGGATTTAAATTGGGGCCATCATCAATATAAGTGGCTACATTCTCCTGTCACTGTGGACAGATAATGAAGTTAATGGGGACATGGGGCTTCAAAAGGACACGAAACACATACTAATTTTAGGCCCAATTTAATGGGTTGAAAGACTATTGATTTTGGAGATGTTGAAGATATTAAAATAAAAATAACATGTAAATAATAAAACCACGGACCTCTTTACAAACGGCAGAGGTACATACAAAAAGCTATAAAAAAAACCTAGTTGTTATTTTATTTCTAAATCCTTACCAACTTCAGTGCCGTGATTTTGGGGCTGCTTTGGAGGAGACAGGTTTCTTTTTGCCAGAACCAGCAGACAAGAAGAATCTTTGGAAAGATACAGTGACAGAGATAGTAGCGTGCATGGGATCACAGCTGTAGGTCCCACCTTGGGGATGTGACCTGGGGTTTGGAAGATTTTGGTTTGTCAATTAAATTTGGGACCCACCCATCATGTCAATCCTGCCCACAAGTTTCAACGCCTTTTGTATTAAAGAAAATAGGGTCATCCAATGGTTTTACTCCACTCAGCTGGGGCCTGGGAGTAGTAGGGGCATTTTGGTTTTGCGGACCCTTTGGATTGATCTTGGGCCCCATGAGCAGTTGTGCACCGTGCACGAGACACCTCATCGCTGGTGACGAAGATAGTCTTGTTGATGACGGTTACGATTAGTACACTGCGGTGCAGCCCACCTATCAAATTCAAAAAATTGAAACACTTAAACATTGAGAAGGTGTTATAGCCGAAAATAACCTCAGAATTTTATATTTACATTATAGTTATTCGATCAGTAAGATATCGCAAATTAGAAAAATAGAATATCCCACAATTAGAAGTGGAGAGACTTGAACAATTAGTTTTTTTTTTCTTTTTTTTCTTTACTGTAGTACCATCAAACCACCGGCTAAACCGATGGATAGCTGTGTGAGTATAAAAACTATTATTGTACCAAATTTGGACTGCTGATCTATCACGTTTATTAATAAATTTGTGAAAAAATCACGTTGTTTTGCAAATTATAAGCCACACTTTTTTTTTACAAATTTTTTTATGACTGTGATAGATCAACGGTTCAAATTTGGTGCGATATTAGTTCTTACACTCATACAACTATCCAACGGTTTGGATGATGTTTTGATGGTCCCACAATTAAGGAAAAAATAAAAAAAAAATGATTGTTCAAATGATTGTAGAATATCTTACACCCCAAAGATATCACAGTTTGCAATAACCTATAGATCGAACAGTTCTGTGGTAAATATCCAATTTTGGGCTGTTCTGGGCTATTGTCAGCTTTAACACCTTTCGTATGGTAATTGTCCCTTGAAAATAACATCCGGCATGTGTAATATGGAATATCCTAAGTTTAGGTCGACGGTCAACCCGAGTTTGTTGCACCATTAGATTATTGTTATTTAAAAAAAGCGTGATAATGAATATGCATAAGAACTGTGTAATCATGTTTTTCATCAAATTATAATCAATCCAATGGTGGTGGAACAAACTCAGACTGGCATTAATTTTAAGTGCACTTCATACATTTAGAGGGACTTTACTTTTAACGGTTCGGATTTTGAGAGGCGGGCCTTATTATGGAGTTCCACTCCTTTTAACTCTGAATTTTTCTAGATTAAAGCCTCCGAGGATCCGGATTCTACTTTTATGGCAATAGCCCAGTCACAAGGTAACTCTGGTGATTTGCTTTGTTGGCCTTTAAGATATGGGTACCATTGACAACATGTAGTTGCAAAGTTGGTTGGATATCCTGTGTCTCACTCTACTACCCATGCTTCAAACTCTGGTAGTGCAACCCTTGAGCCCAACAGACCGACCTAATCGAGTTGAGAATTAAGACCCTTTTTTGTCCTTTTCAATTGGAATTGAGACTTTGTCTCACTCTTACCATTGACAACAGCCACTACACACCCCCTCTTCTCCCCCATATATAAAACTAAGACCTGCTGTGTTTTCTGCATATATATCAGATGTATATTATACAATATCTCAGTTTCCTGTGATGCTTTGATGTGATCAACTGATCATGGTTACTTTTTTATGTATGCATATAATATATTTAGTCATCCCTGCACTTCTCCATTCCAACATTGGAATATGGCTTGTCTGGGGAATGATTAATCTCTTGTATTTTATAATCCTCCTTCTAGTGATCTCCATCTATCATTTTATAATGTCCAACCCCTATCATTTTTTATCTATTCATTGGGTCTCTCCTTCAACCCTTGATTGGAATGCAACAAGTTCGGTTTCTGAATGGAGCACATTAATGTGTGGGGTCCATCTGGATTATGCCAGTTAGATAGTAATAAAGGTCGAGGAATTTGAAGGGTGAGTCGCAAAACCATCCCATCAACTTCAAATGCTTCAAGTTTAACAGGTGATATAAGTAAAAATTTTACCATGACTTAATCCAGCAATTTAGGTGAGGGCCATTTCCTGATAGCCTTTTATAGTACACAACAAAAATAGGTGGGTACAAAAAGATTTCATATGTAGATATTTGTCACACTCTTAAGGGCCTGTTTGGATGTATGGTGAGTTGAAGTATAGTGAGGTGAAGCATCAAATCAAGAAAGAATAAAATATAAGGTGTTATGATTGTGTTTTGTTTTTAGTTGTTTGATATGGAATCATTTTGACTTTTTGTATAGAAAAGTGGAGTCTTTTTGTCTTTTAGTGGAGAAAGGAGGTTGCTTTTTTGACTTTTTTTGAAAAATTGGGAAGGAATTTTGTAATTGTGTATTTTTGATATGACCCCTTGTCATTTATTGCCTGGATTTACTTTACTTCACTTTAACTAGTTAAGTGCCAAACATGCCCTAAAAGTTTGGGGTGATATAAAAATGCAAACCTATACCTACAATGAATCCCACCTAATCAAAAGCCCCTATTAGGTAATGATTTTATATTGCTGTTTGCTATCTTGGCTGGGCACTCTGAAGTTTGGATCTTGGAAAGGCACTGCAATATTTTTCCTCTGGGTTTCAAGTTCCCATGAGAAATTTTGGTATTTTTGAGTGCATCGCCTTCAATCACTAGAACCCAAGCGGTTGTCTAAGTGGACAAGACCACAGCTCTTCCCTTTTCCAGAGCTAGAGGTTTTGATATCGGCCCTTATTTTTTTTTTTTTTTTCAGAAATCGAAAGTTGAGTTCACTTGTGTTACCAATTGGTTGCCACAAGAGTTTTATCTGATTTCTCTCTCAAAGTCTAGTTCAAAGAATTGGGAACTCTCATTATTAACTTAAGAAAGAAAAAAGAAAGAAAACAGTGTGTAATAGATGGATGGGGTAGCTCCAGACCTTTTAAGCAGGCCCTGGGGTGCAATCTGGGTGGGGTGTGTACCTGGATGGTCGGCTACTGAGTCAAAGTTTTGCCTAGTGCGCCCCATTGGCGGTGGCAGCCTCTGCTCATCAGGACCCTTGGGACCACTTTGACATAGCTTTATGTGGAGCCTCGGAGAGTACGAAAAGAAATGCAGGTGAGGGACAGTGCAATGATTCAGAGATCTTTTTCGTACAAAGGGACTGAACCTGTGGAATTACAGACCTTTCTAGATACAATGCATCTCTATAATAAAACGTGGGGCTCACCACGTTCATTGAATAGAATCTTTTCATCTCCAACTGAAAATGTACTTTCACATGTGTGTCATTTTTTCACTGCCTTCATAGAGGACAATACGACTTTCTGAGGAGTTGCCCTTGTTCAATGCACGGATTTTCAGTTGATTTTTTGGTCTAACCATTGTACAGCCGTTTGAGATCATATAACATTGATAGAATTATTCGGTGGTCCAATTTCTTCTTGTTTCTGACTTGGTGCATTTGTACACCAAGTGAATTTCTCTGTTTTGCAAATTCTCATTTTTGTGAGAGAGGAATTTGTATTTGTGCCCATCACATAGAAATTTGAAATTGTCTTACCGAGGAAAATGTTTGGCACTGACAACCTCAACAAGAGCTGCGTGGAAAACGAAGCGGATTTTTCTCTTCGCACGAACACATACTTTACCTTGGATAAATTTTAGGGGTCCAGAGTCTTTAAAAGTCTCAATCGGCCACCGAATGGAATGCCGTACTAAGGCTCATTGAATAAAAATTCTAACATATCTAAATGCATTCACCTTATCAAGCAAAAATTTGAGGACTTTCTAGTTCAGGGAAGATATTTATTTTCTACCATTCAAATCAATAATGTGTGAGCATCACTGCATAAGTAGTGAGGCAGACAGGGTGCTCGGATTCAAATTTTTTTGGTCCTGCGGTTACTGTCGCGAGTCAAGGTCTCATAAATGAGGGGCCCACTTTCACAAATTAAAAGAGTAATGGGGCTTCTTTTCTCATTTCCATTGAGCAGATGCCATGTGTTTGGATGCTTTGTATCATTGAATGTAGACTTGGTCATGACATTGATGATGCCATGGAAAATGAGCAATCTTCTACCCTGGGGTTTTGTTGAGGAGCAATCCGGTAAACTGTGATTTAAAAATGCTTTGAACCTAACAGGACCCACATTTGGGCTCCACATGAACCCAGCCACAAGACCGGCCCTCACGTGTCACTATAGTGGTGGTCGCACTCCAAATAGCCAATCCTATTAGCTTTCAGAGCTAGGGACATTACTCGTAGGGTAACATACTTGTTAGGAATTTCATTTTGTTGGCTAACTCTGGGCCCGACAAAACTCTAGGTCTATACTGAGTCGTATGTTTCTATTTTATTTTAGAATGAATTGTGGTTGAGTCGCCGGAAGATCTAAAGTGAAGATTGCTGTGTTTTGGAGCACATTAGCCCAACTTCAAAATATAATCCGGCTATAGCGAAGAAGTAGCTCGCTAGAGCAAATCCGGGACACTAATTAGCCATGCTATAGCAAGGCGTGGTCGGTTTGCTCAGTTCAATCAGAAATTTAATTTAGAGTTTGAGTCTGATTTCAATTCTAAATGGAATATTTGTAGAAGACTCTTGCTTGTTTTAGGACTATATAAAGGGTGATTCTCTCAACCCTAAGAGACACAAGAAGTTATTCTCTCTTGTTCTAAGGTGAGAAAACCCTAAGAGAAATTCATTATTCTCTAAAACTATTATTGAGAGATTAGGCTGAAGATTTGTTCTAGAAGATTTGAAGCTTCTACTTCTTTGTAGAAGATTTATGTATTTTAGTTTTTTAAGTGTTTTTGGAGGATCAAGCACGGGGAGCGGTGCGTGGCGAGTAGTTGTGGCAACGAAGAAGTGTCTAAGAACAACTACAGTCCTTAAGTTCACGTACTGATTGGAAAAAGTGAGCTGTGAGTATATTTTGTAACTGTTTAACAGTGATTGGGTTTTCTGATCGTGACTCTTTTCCCTGTATAAGGTTTCCACGTTAAATTTGTGCCTGCCTTGTTGTTGTGTGTGACTGGTAGATTGATTAGCTAGTTTCTTTTATTTTTATTATGCTGCATTAATTTTTGAAACTTACATCCGTTTGAGTATAGCAACTTTCAATACTCATGATAAAAATATGGTCTATGATGCTTTCACATTTGTTTCTTTCCTTCCATTTTAGGGTTGAGGGGTTCTAGTGGCTCCAAGTATGTGTGGCTTGAGTTTATCTGCTCTGGTTGTAGATGGACCCTTGTGGGTCTTTGAAATCGAGCATGGTGACTTGGGATCTATCCTTCTAATGGAGTTACCCTATATGGGTTGTGGACCATTTATACATGTCTAGAAATTGACCACAAACCGAAAGACAGGCCTAGGTTCGATTTGATGCGAATTTTGGTAGATGTTTAATTATTCAAATTTTCACAACAACAAAGGGAGAGCCTTATTTATGTTCTCTAAATATGTTGGTGTTTGTGATTCCAATAAAGCGGAGGTGCGAGTTATCTTAGAAGCTCTTCGGTGTTTCTTAAAATCTTTTCATAAAAGTCTTATTATGGAGAGCAACTCTTTTGCCTTTCTCCACGTTTCTTTTTCGTTTATTTTAATGAAATTTCTTCTTAACGTGTAAGCAAATAATTCAAAGTCTCCTTTTGCACTGTGGGGCCCATTGGCGTACGATTTGTCTTAAATCTAAAATTTGCCCCATAAAGGCCACGGAATAAAGGGGCTACAAAATCCATACTGCTCTATATTTGTGTTGGCATGAGTGACAGGTTACGCATGTGGGATCTGCCCAACTGCTGATGTTGGCTTTATTTTGTTTTTCAATAAAGATGAGGGATGGTTGTGTTTTTTCAAACCTGTATCAATGTACCTGTCCAATTACTCATCTTGACGGTATTTTGGGTGACAGTGGCCGTTGATTTGATGGCCACACTGTATATGGGGCAATCCAACTGTATGCCAACATGACATAGAAATATTCCCAGTCGCACCACTGAACTTTTCTTGAGAATGAATCTGAACCCACAGCTGCCAACCCACTGCACCGATGAGACGGGACCCAAATATCAAACCCTACACAGTAGGTGACAATATGTATATCCAACTAATTGGGTTATCCCTATGTTCGAGTTGCCACTATAATTGTTCAAGGGAAATTCTTGTCTTGGAAAAATGGTGAAATTTAACTTGGCGTTTTACTCATCAAGTTATCGAAAGATATTGTGAAAATAAAAACCCGTTTACATATAAGTAAAAATTAAGATGTAGGAAATTAATAGAAATGGATTTGAAAATCTGACTTATGTACAACTTTGACTGTTTTTTTTTTTTTTTATCAATTTACGTAGATACTATTGCAATTTCCTTACAATAGTCTTTGAACCTTAATTTTGAAAAAAAGAAAATAAAAAAAAGGAGGATCCCAGTGAAAATTATAATTGATTCCTTATTTTAATACGACGGTTGATGGAAAAATAAACTCACTTGCTTGCCACATTACGTGTACCGTATCATCCTCCTTATCTACTCAATATTAAAAGGAATTCTACTATATTTTGGTCAAATACTTCATCCTCAAATGACTGTAACTTTTGATCACTGTAGATCTTGTGACATCCAACTATCTTACTAGGATTTTATTTGTGTTGGCTAATTTATGAGTTGGATAAAACTCTTGGTCCACTGAGTTGTAGTTTTCTATTTATTTTAGAATTAACTGTGGTTGTGTCGCAGGAAGAGCTGGAGCGAAGAAAGAGAGGAAAACAGAAGAATTCCAGGAGACAAACATGGACCCCATCGATCAGATGAACATCGAATCGATCGCATGGGTAGAGCCTCCTAGTCAACAGGAGTGGCAGGAAAAATCCGGGAGACAGTCGAGGACCGATGAATCGGACCTAATGATTGATCGATCGGATGACGGGATTCTAGTTCGAGACTGCACTGATTTAGTTTCCTTTTGAAACTAAAACTTCCAATTTGAGTCCTATTGGTGTTATAAAACTAAGGCATGGATTTGGGGCTATACAAATGGTGTCTCTCTCAATCCTATGTGACACATTAAGTAATTCTCTTATGGTTCTGAGGTGAGAAAATCCTATGAGAGATTCGTTGATTCTTTAGAGCCATTATTGAGAGGTTGTGTTGAAGATCTGTTTTAGAAAGTTTGTTGCTTCTACTCTATTGTAAAAGAATAGTTTATCTTGGTTGTCAAGGTGTTGCTGAATTGATTGCGGGGAACAGTATGTGGTAGAAAAGTCGTGGCAACAAGAGAAGTTTTATAAGAACAACTGCAATCCTTACGTTGACGTATTGACTGAGAAAGGGAGCTGTAAATATATCTTGTTATTGTTCAATAGTTCTTGATTTCAGATCATGGTTTCTCTCCCTGCATAGGATTTTTATATAAAAGATTGTGTTTGCCTTATTGTGGGGTCTGATTGATAGATTTTTTTTGCTAATTTGCATTGTTTTTGTTTCCACCATATTAGTTATTGGACTACCAGCCATTCTAGTAAGCAACTTTTATACCTATATCTAAGGTATCACTGTGCTTTATACTATGAGCATAGATTTTGAGTAATAAACACTGCGACCTTGAACACCTGATTACTTTAGACTTTTATAGATTTTGAATAATTTATGAAAAAGTCTAAACAAATAAATATAGTTTTTGCACTTTTGTGGGCCCCAAAACTTATAGTCATAACCATTTAATTTTTTTACATTATCAGCAAACATCAAAACACAAATTTTCGCATCTTAATTTTTCATCGACTTTGAGAAAATTGTGAAATAAAAATAAATCCATATTTATTGGATGTACTCGTTACTTATATGAAAATGGTGATTTTTATGAAGATAGTAATTTATTACACATGTATAATATTTACATACGTAACATATACATTCGGGCACTTATATATATATACTATGCCCATAAAAGGGGAACTGTCCCTAAATACCTTGTCATTCACCTTCACTCCAAGGAATCGAGTCGAGAGTTATCATCTTGCTAAATAGGAATGGCTTGTAAAAAGTGAAACGAACATTCAATAAAGGCGATGTTACTGTGAACGCGTTCGCGTTCAATTGCCTGTCCAGTGAAATTCTTTACATCCAAACAAGTGGGGCCCTCTGATGGCATTTAGAGTAACCGACCATTCCTTTCTATTTCTATAGTAATTGTGGGACCCACCATTTTCTTAAGTACAGGTACGGGAGGGGCCCTTCATGCTCCCACTGAATTGACTGTCATGTGCGTGTCATTTTATCGCCCTTCTTCCCACCTGCAGATAAAGTCATGACACCACTTTTGTTTTTTTTGCCTTCTTGGCATGCCATGCATTTTGTAGGAGTGGGGTCAACGGCCGGTGGCAACACAGTTGATTTCCTGGTCCCACCAAATTGGCCCATTGGAGACCACATTCCGAGTCGGGACGCTCTATTGCAGATATTACAGCCTTAGCATATAATATTAATTGGTTTCCAAAACTCTGCAGTGGGGCGATGTAATGACAATCTTGGCCATCCAAGATGAATATCATTCCCTTCTGCTCAGTAGTATCCTCGAGTTTCAGTTTATTGGAAAATGGGTCCCTTTCTAAGCTTGAACACATTACTGAAGATATGACGTTGGGCATTGACATGGTAATGCTTTTGATGTGGCATTAATCATATCTCCATCAAGTGTTCAATCAGACTGTGGGACCCACTGATTGAACCGATATTTGAGAATTTATCATAAGAGGGAACGATGGGAGGGTGTTGCTCATATTGAACAATTTGAATCATAAATGGGTAAGCAGAATTGCTGAGCAGTGAGACAGGCAAAGGACTCAGAGATTAGTATTCTGGTGCCGTGTGAACTGTGAACTTTTGGATAGTCAATGGCAGGGTTCATAAAAGAGGGCCCCCGCTTTAACAAATTACAAGAGAGATGGGTTTTATTACTCATATCCATTGAGCAGATGCAATGTGATAGATGGTTTGGATCATTAAATGTGGACTAATTAGTCGGGACATTGATGATTAGAAGGAAAAAAATGAGCAATCTATTTCCTTCCTATTAGGGGCTGTTCCGACAGGATTCACATTTGGGCTCCACCTGAGTGGTGCTCACAGTCCAAAAAGCATTGCTATTAGCTTTTAAAACCAAGGACATTATCAATTGGGTAACATACTCATGACAGAATATGGCCTGTACTGATTCCATATTTGTCTTCATTTTCCTACATTTTAGGGCTTGTGGGGGCCTATCTGCTCCAACTGAGTGTGACTTGGGCTTTAAAACTGCTTGCAGATGGACCCTTGTGGGTCTAGGAAAATTGAGTGCGGCAACTTGGGATATATCCTCTGATGGATTTACCCAAAGAGTGACTAGGGTTGTGGCTCCTTTATTTATCTATCTCTTAAGTTACATGTCTAGATCCAGGACACATACCACACAGAACCCCTAGGTTCGAACCATTTGCAAAATTTGTACACTTGGTTGCATTAAATATGTTGGCCAAGGTTAGACCCTTCAGCACATACATGCCCAAATCTGTTGTCCCTTTTAACAATTGGGCCTGAAAGATGACCCCAAGTACATCACTCGGACCTAGAAAACGCCGCCCAATTTCTGGACTGGGGTCAAATTTGACTTGGGAGTTGAGAAATGAGACTTTTTCGAGGCTTAACTTCCAAGAAAACAAAATACTTTACACTACACTACTGACTACACTTTATGCGGTGCATCCTCCAAGAAAACGAACTTCTGTTTTCTCAGAGAGAGAGAGAGAGAGAGACGGGTTTGGAAAAGAGGGCCCCGGGATTGACTCGGGTTGAGTCCATAACCAAGAATAAAGGAGGACTGGTGTGAAAGCAAGATTGCCTTCGCTCTAATCGAGGCACATGTGAGGAAAAATAGGTAGAGTTTGTAAGAAACCAGCTGTTTTGTCTCTGCCGCAATCGTGCTGGCATCTGTGCCTTCCAGTTCCCATTTGGAAAAGGTGTAGGCCCCACGGCACCATCAGAGGATATTCATTTGATCCGACATACCCAATCACTTGTTTACAAGTAATCAATCCAAAGTAGTAGTGCGTAGCCCAGAATCCGAGGGTTGAAAATTATCTTATCATGGTGGGCCACGCCATTAATTTAAATGTCTCTCATTAGATGAAGCGTC